>CM060931.1:406202922-408965422 GCA_030765085.1 Allium cepa | reverse complement strand
TTTACAACTCATATTCATAAATATATTCATATAGTTTCACTTCTTATATATATAAGTTTATTTCTCAATTGTAAATTAATTTAATTATAATTCAATTCTTATAAATTTTTACTTATACAATTATTCTCTTATTTAGATTATTCAAACCACAAACAATCAACTTATATACATTAATAATTCTGAAAATTTATTTCTTTTATATATAAAAATATACTCAAGTAAAATTATTTCATTTACCCAATTTTAAACAATACTGTGTCGAATTGTTCTATTTAAGTGTTTAGAAACCCCTTCGGCATAGTCTTGCGGACCACGCTGACGAAAGTTCATATACCACTCAATAAACCAATCATCACAATATAAACAATTTCATATTCACTAACAAATACGCTCTCATAGCTATTATTACACTCAAACTCATTCTAGAGTACTGCTGACTCTATCTCTAATGAGTAATACCCGACAGAACCATGGTTGTCGCTTAACCATAAGCTCTGATACCAAATGTAACGTTTGCGGATTTTCGTTGCCGAAAAACCGAAATGTTATGGGTTTTAAAAAGAATTTAAGAAAAAGGAAGAAGAAAGAAGAGAGAAAATAGAGGGAAAAGATAGAGAAGAAAACAGAAAATAGGAAGAAGAGAAAATAGAAAGGAGAACAGAAAATTTTAAGATAGAAGAAAAAGAGAATAGAACGGAACAGAACAGCAGAACAAAACAACATCAGAATCTCACAATTCGCAGCGGAACAACATATAATAATAAATGAATAATCTTTAAACAAAGAACTATATCAGTTATTACATTACATTTCATTACATCATATCATCAGAGTGTACAACAATATACAACAACAAACAGTGCAGCGGAAAAAGAAATACTATATAAGTAATACGCCATGCCATCCAGCTTGCCTCCAGCAACTCCTGAATATCCAGAATATCCTGATAAACCTAACTCTTGACTGCCCGTGTGGAAATTGGTGGGCACCCAGAGTTTAGGAAGGAAAACAATAAACTCCAAGTCAGTCATGTGACTGGTGTGAGAACTCAAAACAGTTTATTTATCTTTAAAATCAAAATAGAGGAATATTTTTAAATTAATTCTCAATGCTTTTAAAAATGAGACTACCATAAGGCCTCCCGCACACACACACATGCAAACGCAGAATCGGAGGAGATTTCTCCTTATGATAGTCAAAGATGCTTGATACGCATTTAAAAGAACATTTTATATTATTATTAGTGCATAGTGTAGAGAAAAATTCATTTCGAAAGTAGAATATAAATCTTAGCCAACATACGACCATTATCGTATGCCTACTATAGCTACCATCCAAACAGTGTTGCGACACCATAAGTGAATGACAGGTTCTACAACTAACACCGTACAAGTTTCGTATTGTTTCTTTGGATTTCCAACGAATGATCAGGCCAAGGAACTTCCCATTGCCACATGAGAATGCCTCTGGATGGACATCCCCAAGAACCAAACCGGATCTCTACCAACACAAGGCCGGGTTACCCCTAACTGAGTAACAACTGACCGAATATGCCATCCCCCGGTCCTTTGGGACCTTTTCACCGAGCGCTCGTAATCAATTCACACAATCATAACAAAGTGTTTTCAACATGAGTAAGTATCTGGGCTCCATACCATGATACCACCCTTTTCCAGAAGGAAATGGACACATCCTAAAGGGTGCTACCCCTCATAACCTTGCTGCTTCTTTCCTGTTTTGACCATTCACGGGGTGTGAGGCTCGACGAAGTCACGTCCACAAAAACATACTTTATACAAAAGCCATGCTTTGGGTCAACAAATGATCAACACAATGATCACAAGGATAGACGATCAAATAAACGATCCTATCACAAATAATCAACACAATGATCATTTCAGCATCACTCAGCATATCGCATTACCAAATTGGGAATATATCACTGATAACATTCAACTACATAACCTCTGAGCTCGTACGTCTCAGAGAAGGGTGTTAAGCTAAAAGAATAAATTCTCCGCCACCAACAGAAATATATTTGAATGAAATCGGCTTTATATCTCAATTTGTAATGTCAGACACACAATCCATACAAGTCTGTTCCGGGCTCGAACAAAACCGAAGGCACTTCTTACGAAGCCCTTGCAATCCGGGTATTCACAATCCCGATCGAATTTCCTATCACTTAAGGAGAACTCAATACCGTAGCTACTCGGTGCAGAGTCAATCGACAGGTCATCCTATCGCTTTTGCAAATACCGGGTCTTCAACACCGATCTTCAATGCAATTCACAACGACGTATCACATATTCGGAATGGGTTATACGACCCCATGGTCCTTTCCCGGTTAACCCGAATAGTGAGCGCTTATTCAAAAATAAGTGTAGCATTCACATTCAAACAAATCATATCAATTACCCATTCAAAGGGAAATATTGATAGTCGGTTATTGAACTATCACTGGATATGCACACATCACCAGATTCCAAATAATTTTCCAAATTATTTATTTTCCAAAATAGCTTTACAAGATATAAAATTTCAACACTTCAAAAATAAATCAATATTTATTTTTAAGCAGATTCCGCTTTCTTTTATAAATTCCTTAATGAATTTATATTTCAAAATATCATGCATATACGATTTCAACTATCCATTTTCAATTTATCTTAAAAAAAGATAAATTCTAAATATTCACTTCATATTGGAAAACATTTCCATGCTTATTATTCATAAGTAATTCACAAATCTTTTTATTTTCGACCTTGGAAAATATTCAATATACTTAAATCGAATTAAGTATATAATTCATTCTTTAAGGAAATCATTCTCTTAAACATTTTTATTTGGGCCAAAATGAATGTCACGTAAAACATCGTTACGACAACCCAAAATCACTAGTATAGGGATTCGAAATTAAAATAGATATATAAATCCCAATACTATACAAAAACATTTCCTTTCGGAAACCATTTACTATAACAACAGTGTTATAGTCCACCATTTCCTTTTATTTCTCGAAAACGTCTATTTCAACAATAAATGTTGAAATCTATGGTTTCGAATCTAAACATATTTTAAAACATCGTTAGATCGTTTTAATTCTATTTAAAACATCACATTCTAAATAATTTCTTTAACATCTTATTCACTATCAAAAACGTGAATATACTACGTTAACAATTTCATTCTTTTATACATTTCATTTTAAAGGATTATTCACAGTCAAAAATGTGAATATAACTCCATAAATAAGTTATAACCATTTACTTATCAAAATAAGTCTTTTGCGAATTTATAAAACAACGTTTATAAATTCCATTTCTATTTATTTCATAACTATTTCCTTTATAAATCTCCTTTATTAACCTATTCGATTTATAACTCAATTATAAACTAAAGGTTCATATTATAAGTTAAATACTTATAATTTATTCGTTCACAAAAATCGTTCCTTTGAACTTCATAATTATAAATCTTATAACTTATAAGATTCAATTATTTATCCAAAACCATTCTTTTAATAATTTCACAAATTTTATAAACCTACTGTTTAAAAATTCCATTTATAACTTCACAGTTTATAATTCTATAAATTTCATTCAATTTATGAAATTCATTTTCACTTCATTCAAACACTTATAAAAACTCGTTTTATAATTTCAATATTTCAATTTATAAATATCCATTTATAAATCTCTTAATATAATTCAATTTATATTATTCTTTTAAAACGTCTTTAATCTCTTTTATTATTTCACCATTTTGATTCATAAAATAATTAAATTTTATAAATCCTATATTTAAACTTTTCACAATAAATTCTAAAATCCCGATTAAACTATTTTATAAAATCATTAGCATCATATTCTCAAAAATCAGCTTTTAACTGTATTTCACAAAAACCATAATTTTATAACTTTAAAAATTATAACGTTTATTTATTTATAATGGATCAAATCCAAAATTATTTTATACTTCAAAAATCACTTTAAAAATCATTTTAAAATCCCAAAATCTGGGTCCAATGATGTTACACACCAAATAGTCAATCACGACAACAACGATATCATATATCGATATGATAATCAACGAATATCAAAATATTCAAAATCAAATAAATACTGTTGAGGAATCCAGTTGGATCCCTCCAACCTGTTTTCCTGCATCCACAAACATTAGCACAATACCAATTTCGCTCCAGTACGAAATTATCGCGGTATATGTTTTTAATAAATATTATCCGCTTAATAACGGCGCAATAGGGTCTCATCCGCTAAAAAATGCGGGGAATCAACAACTGCAATATATACATATGCCAATATATATATATTGATATTATATATAATACCAATTTCACTGTTTATGAAATATTCGCGGTATATGTTTTTATTAAATAGCATCCGCTTACTAACGGCGTATAATGTCTATTTTAACAATCAATAGATAACAATCATCATTCAAACATGCATTCAAATATTTTAAATCTAACTATTTAAAATAAAATCGAAACTGATTCGATTGAGTGAGAAATTCTCACCTTGATTTTAATTTCCGTTTTAGCGATTTATTTCGAATAAAATTAAACGGACGTTTAATTTTACCCAAAATTCTCACTAACTCCAAACGACTCCAATCCAACTCCATCGCGTAGTGCTCGTCCATACGGTTCCAACGCAAAAAAATCTCGTCCGAAACGGACCTCGTATGACCAAGATACAACAGTTTAAAGTTTGTACAATTATAAATATAATTATTTACAACTAAATTAAAAAATTTATACCCAAACTAATATGGGCCGTGTGATCTCCATCACTTGCATCTGGACCGTGCGCATATGCTCTTTCTCCCACGTGCAAGAACACCAGTAACTCACGTACATAGCCGAACCTATGAATCAAATTTAGGGTTCCAATTTCCACTTTCTTTACTCGATGATACTTCGATCAACAATTTGCAATAGGAAGCCCCAAACCTGAGCTACCTTCGGCCCAAACCACCTGAAGCTCGGTCGAGCCTCTTGCCTCGAATTTCGTGCGCAACGCACGGCGAACGCACCCCTGTAGCTCGTCCCACGATGCTCCGTTTAACATCACCACCGTTGATCTTATAGAACTCAAGACGAGCTTCAATGTTGTAGTTGAAGACATTTGCTGAAAGTGAATGGATGAAGAGAGATTGGTGGAGGAAGATAGCTAGTTTTCGGCCATTGATAATAAACTGGCGGCTAGGGTTTGCAAGACCTAATAATTTTTTTTTAATTATTATTAATGAGGGTTGTGGGTCTATTTATAGGAAAATCGATCGACACTATTCACCCGGAAATTCCGAACTCCGATTTACGCGCCGAAACTGACGTACCTAGGGTTTATCCCGCGTTCCGGACACAATGGAACAGGTTTCGGAAGCTAATTCGGACATCTGTGCGAGTTATGGCTGTAAACGCTCAATTTAAATTAAACCGATTTAAATCGATTTCTAGGCGTTTTAATTCGTACCGGACAAACGGTAAATCCAATTGACTTGAAATTTGAAACCTTACAATAATATCACATTACGGATCTGATGAAACTAGTTTCGTAGAAATCCGAGACTTTTTGAAAAATGGCTATTTTAACTCGCCAAATTTAAATTAAAAATAATTTGATGCGTTTCGAGCTGCCACGATCAAACGATAGCTCCGATTGACACGAAAATTGAAATCCGGTAATAATCAACTATTACGGATCCAATGGAACTAGTTTCGTTCAATTCTGAGACTGTTCAAAAATTTGCTATTTTACAGTCGATAATTAAATATTAAAATATTCAATTTTCACAAATTAACTTTTAATTCGATTTTAAAAGTTCTAAAATATCGTTCTAACTCCCATATGATAAAATAAAATTTTACAAATCATTTTCAATCATATTTAATCCAATTTTCAATTATTTCCATAATTTAACATATTAAATTATCGATTTAATTATCCAATTAAATCCAATAATTCAAATAAAAATTTATTCGACTTATAAATTCACTTATTAATATTTAAAATTAATTAAATATTCAAATTTTAATTAATAAAAATTCTGGGTCGTTACATGAACTATTTTAAAAATAATTTAAATTGAATTGTGGAACCAAATAGAAATTTGAAATTGTAAATTTGAACTTTGAAATTTGAATTATGGAAATTGACATTGAAAGTCAAATGGAATTATGACTTTCGAAGTCTAAGTGGAATTGATCTAGATTTTGAAAATTTATTAAATTGCCAATCAGCGTAATAATTACGTAGTTATTAAAGAGTCCGGGATCGGTTAGGGAAATACACTCTGTCTAAACCGAATACCACTTCAATAACTATTATATGCGGAGTGTGATCTAGAATGAAGTGGTTGGAATGATGTACGTTGTTGATTGAAGAAAGAGAACGATAATGGATGACCTTGACACTTGTTTCAGATTGGAAATGACTTAAACAGGAGCCGTGCCGGGCCAACAAGGATAGCTACCACTAGCGAACACACTTCTTCGTAAACTACTCATTACTTGTTTTTGATTGGTGCGCGCCCTTGAATTTGGAGAGTTGTATCGCAGTGTTGCGATCGTTGCGGTGATGCGTTCTCACCAGTACGGATCAGGCAAACGGTAGTTTCACTACCTTGCCTCATGTGCCTTGTCATACTTGTATCCCTATGCACGACCACTACGATTTGTTTTGTATTATACCTATGGAGTACTACCTCATAGCCTACCAGTTTACGGTGGAGTTTACAGTGCTGTATAGACTATGATGCTATATAAATGTGTTAAGGGGAATAATGGTAACACCTTTACTCTATTTTGATACTTTATATTACTGTTAGACATTATCTACTTAGTGTACACTACTATATATATATATAGTTTTAACGGATCCTGAAAGATGTTCATTCCATTCATCTTTGATTTATTATTATTTCAAATTTGTGCCATATTACCTTGTATAAGAATATATGTCTTGACTCGAGTGCTTTTTTGTGCTTATGCTTGGGTCAATCTGAGGATTTCTGTTGTTGTGCTGCTTGGGAGTTGAAGACCTTGAAGACTATCATTTATCTTTATCAGTATTGCTCTACTCTATTAGGATACTTATATCGGACATCTATGTATTTCTATTTCACCATTTGCTTGAGACATTGTTGTATTTACTTAGTAGCTTCATGAACTACTATTATGACATTATTGTAATTCCGCTGTGTTACTGTTATATTGTATCTATCTGTGATTTTGTGATGATTCTCATTTATATGCATATACTCCATCAATGATTTGTGTTTTGTACTATTTAAGTTGACATGTGGGGATTATTATCAATTTTAATGTTTCAAATATACGGGTTGTTACATATTTCATCTCAATCGACGCAATTGGTCATCAAGTTTTGCAATGGGCTCCCGGTCCAAGTCTAGCGCCAATTGATGAGGTAACACCACCTATGGGCTCTTTAGAGAGCATATTCGGTTCATTGGTATATATTGGCATTCTCTCATTCTTCGGTACTAGAGGCGCTACCATTGAAGATATCTTGAACATGCACTCTGCTGACATTACTTTCCCATCTGGGGATATCCTTGTTAAGGGTGATGAATCCCCATCCTTATAGCTCTCTAAGCACAGTCCATCTTTAGGGGAAAATCGACACTTCACACACTTCTAGGATAATGAACACTAGCACTTTGCATTCGCCGTTAATCCAGTGCATTTTTTAATCCACCTTCTTCTTCTTTTTAGATACAATGGAAAGAGAACGCGTGAACTATCTACATTTAGGTATTAGCCAACACCGTTGTTTGACTCCTGATCTCTACACACATCATTCCAATTCACACTGAAATTCATAGGATGAGAGAAGGTGATGGAAGGAAAAGAAATATAGGGATGAGGAGGAAAGGAAAAGGCTTCGTCTAGAAGAAAAGGAGCGCTATGATTCAGAGAAGAGACTACGATTCTCGTGATCAATCTAAGCACGTCGCAGTGCCTTTCAGCCATATACCTCATCCCAAGTGCCTCAGTAACAACTTCCGGCTACCCAGCCTCTGATTACCACCTCTTCATCCTATGTTATGAAAAGCATGCTTAAGCGTTGCTTAAACATTTCTTAAGCGCTAAATGCATGTACAATGTTTAATATTTTGAAAAAGCAACAGAATTAAACGATGAGATCTTAAGCATGCTTAATTGGTGCTTATCTACACTTCGCTTAAATTTAAGCGATGATTAATCACTGCAATGCAATAAAATTATTTTTAAAATAAAAAGAAACAGGGCTATACCAAAAAAGCCATATTCCCTAACAAAATCTTTTCGTTTTCTATCGTATGGGCCGATGGATAGTAAGTAGATTTATGTATGAAGATATGATTATATCTATTTGATAAATGTGCACATTTTGTACTTAACTAGAATATACTTACTTTTAAGGAATATCGAAAGTCAAACCTAGCTTTTGCAACCTATGAGTTTATAAGTTAACTTTAGAAAACTTAAAATTTTTACGATCACTTTGTGCATACATAGATTATATAATTAATATAATATCTTTACAAAAATTTATATTGATAGGAATAATGTATGCTAGAAAATTGAGCAACGCTTAAGCGATGCTTAAGCAGCGCTTAAGTGACATTAAGCAAAGCGAGACTTTTATTGCCTCGCCTCGCTTAGCACTTAATATAACATAGGTCTCACCTTCCTATAAATCCAAAGAAGCTGCAATTCATACCGCTCTGCCTCCACCTCCTCCAGCCCCATCTACAATTGTCAACACCTGTATGCTGGCTGCTTTGAGTAATTATTGCCCGACGAGGGTTGTGTTTGACTATAACATCAAAGACGTTTCTCGCTAAGAGGTCAGGCACATGGTCATCGAGGTCAATGCAATAATAGAACGGTTCTTTGAGTAAGAAGAAACTCACCAAAGCACTCTTTGATATCAATAGAATAAATCAAACATAAATCCAATCATTCTAGATTAAAAGGAGAGATCACGATAGGATAGTTAGAGGTTATAAAACTGAACCGACAAGCTCACCAAAAGAGAGGGATGACAAAATCCTCCAAACTTGTGAAAGACTAAACGAGGAGTTGTCTAAAGTCTACACGAAGAGAATGTCAAGCTTATGGCACGAATCAAGGCTAAAGATGAGAAGCCAAGAACTGGAGCTGAAAGCACTTTAGGTTGAAGTTGATGGCTTCAAGGCTGGTTTAAAAGTAGATATAGACTCTAAGACCCAAGTTTAGATTGACGTTGTTGTGGCTGTTGACGAAATCATAGAGCTCAAAGCCCAGGCTATAAAGATTACTATAGAGATGAATGCTACCCTCTAACTATTTTTTTGCTAATGTCATCAAAAATAAGAACTTGAAATTATTGGGGAAATAACTACGCCGTCACATAGGTAGATGGCTATAAGGAAATACTTCGTCGAGTAGCTAAACCTGATGGAGGCATGATTAAAGAAGAAATTAAATCAAAACTCTTAGACTGGAAGATTATATTCTTGGAGGAGGGCAAAGCCATTTTGGCCACCTAAGATGCATCTGTGGGGAAAGAAGCTATTTGATTCCACTACATTGGATTAGGTGGAATCATCCACTCCAAAGTCCATGGAGCCCACGATCAAAAGTACAATTTGTATAGTGACCAGCTCTGAAGCCGACCATATTGAAATCCCTGTCTCCGCAACAATAACTGCTAATGAGCCTTATATTCCTCTTCTTCTCACTGGCCCATTTATTTATCTATCGAGGAGGGTGAGACTGAGAAATCTTCAATCAATGGAGCTTCACCTAGTGAAGGTATTTCTCTCGTCGCCCTCGTGTTCAAGAAGCTTAATCTTTAATTCACTATCTTTAACTTACAGGTCATCCATCACTTTGTTTGTGCCAAAACTGGGCACAACACTCTTTGGATGTATTTGAACAAATAAAATAAAGAAAGTAAATGCAAAATGAGGCAGATCTAACGGACACACCAATCAACAGGTAAGAAAAAGTACAAAAACATACAATTTTAGAGTGGTATGGTAGCCTACGTCTACTTTGAAAAGATTGTTGTTTATTGATTATAACTTGTTGGATTCAAGTGGATTACAATAGTATAATCAAAGTATGATCGCAATTTTGGCAGATTATCGACGTAGAGAAGCCAAAAAGTCCCTTTTCTATAGGTCCAGGGTCATTATTTATAGATGTAGGCAGCAAATATCTCGCCCAAATCTCGGAAGACTTTTTCTTTCACGTGGGTGGGCCTACGGAATCAAGTTCAGGTGATTTCGACTCGATCTGGGAGCGAAATGAATTGAGTTCATATCAATCCATAATTGGTCCTTTTTAGCTAAAATAGATTGGATACATTCTCGAGATTGTTCGCACACTTCTGTGAAAATTTGGTGGCATTTGGACTGGTAGATCTTGAGTTATGATCGATGCAAATTTATATTTTCAATGTGCTATCGACTTCGTATCGGTATGTGTTTGTATCATTCTGTTCGTATCCATGCTTGCACGTGCTGACCATATGATGTGGCGCTACATTTTAGGATCGATCCACTTTTCATGCCGAGTGACCGAGTCTTCCTTCTTCGTAGGCCTCATTTGTATCCACAGGTTTTTACACTTGTTTGAATCCATCTGGGCCATCTTGTTTCGTATCGATTGTGGATGACTTGCTTCATATAGATACAAATGCTTGTCTTTCGTATCGATTATTTCCATTCTTCCCTCGTATCGATAGCTGTCTCCCAACTCGTATCGATAGCAGTCGCCCTAACTCGTATCGATGCTTCTTGGTAGTGCTTCATGTCGATCATTTATGGTCGAATTGGGTAAATGATACAGAGGGTTCTCACGTAATGGATACGAGATAAAGTTTCTTCATAGATACAAACTGGTTGTAGTTTATTGGAAACTTGGTGGATACGAATGTGGTTGTTGCACAATTATGGCTTCAAACTAGATGGATACGAATGTATTGCTTCTTTCCATGGACACGAATTGCAGCCGACCTTGATGTGTACGAACCAATAGTCTACCAGTGGATAAGGAGGAGGTCTTTTAAGAGGATGGATACGAACGTAGTGCTTTTTCCATGTATATGAAGTGATGGGTATGTGATGGATACGAGATAGAGGAGCAAGGTCGATACGAATGTAGTGTTTCACTTGGATTTTGATGAATTAATATCTTGAGCATACGAATTCCGTTTGACTTGATGTTTGGAACATTGGCTTTCACAACATTGCCAGTCATATCATATCGATTGTAGCTCGACCCGGACTCTGGCATGATTTATCAGTATTCATAGTTAACGAATGTTTTTCCAATCTTCAAGATGAACCGTCTTTGGTTTCCAGTCAAGTTCTTGGTGTCACGACCTTACCAAAAGTTGGGATAACATTTTCCCGCTAAAGTACGTCTTGTTTGAACATGACATGCTTTGAAAAGTTGTGACATTCTGCTTGAAAAGTTCTATCTGATTCGATGTATAGTTGTTGCCTTTTCATCAAGAGATATAACCTTTGATTGTTTCTCGATAATATAAATATTAAATTATTGATTGCCAATGATTGTACTGTGCATTGTTCTAACTGAATGTTGAGTGATAGCAAACTGTTTTTCAAGGTCGTAATTGTCATCAGGTGAGCATTTAATTCCTGTTAGTCTTGAAATTAATTTGTTTCACATAAATCATATGCTATGCTGACTCCCATTAACGTTCTTACGTTCATGAGTTGTTGTCAGTTTTCTCTTATTGAATTCCATATCGATCCTCTCCTGAATCGATGTGAAATTTTAGTTTTAACGATGCTTTATGGTAGTTTTGGTGTATTTCTTCATATCGATCCTCTCCAGGATTGATTTGAAAAGTTGAAAAAAACTGTCTTTGTATCGATAGAGATCGATACGAGTTGGTTGATTGACTTTTTTTACACACCTCGTATCGATGGATACGAGTACTATTGGACTTCAAAGTGATAGTTGTGAAGTCGTCACTTTATATCAATAGAGCGATGATGGATAAGGACAGCTAAACTCCAGATTGCTCTTGATTGATGGATACGACCAGCGTCTTCGTATCGGTCCAAGCTCAACCGTTTCAACCGATACTTGGTCACTGGGAGACGAACAACCGCCTCCTTAGATATATAAAACTTGACACTTAGAGAAATCTCCCACTTTCTTGCATTTGCCTTTGCCTTTCCCCCATATCGACCAAAACACTCGAGAACGAAAAAATCACCGTCTACCTTAATCCAGTTCACACATTAATCCTTTGATTCATTCGCTTGAATTTGGTACTTAACCTACGATAATAGAATTAGGATGATGGGACTAGAATATTTGGCCGTTTCTGTAAATTCCATGATCAACTTCGATGGTGTGGTGGCCGTGGTTGGATGGAACGAGTTCGAGGATGGTGGAGACGATACCTGAAAGGATTTAAAGAAGACGATGCTTGGGATACAAAGGACTTGTAGAGGAATGGCACGGCCTTTGCTTCGTATCGATGAAGGTGGAAGAATTGGTCGTATCGATCATGATTAAGAACTTTTGCATCGATCTAGGTGATGGTATTTCATAACAAAGAAGTGGAGATCTTCGTATCAACCAATGATAGAGTTTTATGTCGATTCAGGATAATCGATACGAAGGCTTGGACCTGCTGGTCGATATGAAGGTAGTGCATGTGATCGGTATGAAATCGGTTGTACCTGATCGATACTAATTTCCTTCTAGGGGATCGACACGAATGGATCTTTGATAATCGATTCAAACTCGCACATTTGATGGATACGAGTTGCCTCCATGATCGATACAAATTAGAATTTTGATGGTCGATCTGAGTTGAATCTTGATGAATTCGAAGCACTCTATAACTCAAACATATGATTCCGACGAGCTTCCGGCTTGAATTATTGGAATTTACCATTTCACTACATATTTGAATGCCCTTCGAAGCTCGTCGATGGAACTGTAATTGGACAAAATTTTATCGAACTTTAACTTGGATAAGTTTTCAAAATCTGGATGTCACGGCAGCGACGGACAGCGACGACGGCCACTCCGGTTGAATTCCAAAGTCTTGTCATTCAAACACTTTTTAATCTTCCTAGAATTTTCTTAAGTAACTCACAGCACTACACAACACATTCATGCATTTCACACTGGGGAATACATGGGATTATTGTCACCTAGTGATAGTTATTACTAAGTTGATTAGCTATGGAGCCCAGAAGCTTACAACAACAAGAGGCTCAAAGCCCACCCCTTCCAATAATAGAGATGCCGGCTATTGCTACCGAAGTTATAAGTCCTGCTTCGGACGAGCTACCAGGAGCAGTTTTAATTGGGAATCCACAAGACTCGGTTTTGTCTAGTATTTCTGAAGAAATGTTAGGAAGGATTTTCTTAAGGCATGGGCTATCGTTGAATGGCGTCCTGCTACCAGGACCATACAATATGCCACATATTCCTCCAGAAGGTTATACCACTTTTAACAGATTCTCGTGTATAGCCGGTACACTTCCACCATTCAATCAATACATCCGAGAAGTGTTATCTTACTTAGGGATTGCCCCATCACAGTTGCACCAAACGGGTACGCTTTGCTGAACAGCCTATTCATCGTCTTTATAGAGCACTTTTTTGGGCCCCGATTCTAGAGGAAGTCGGATTCTTGTTCAATGTAAAGAGTTGGGGAGATAATCCCTCTTTCACATTCTTAGAGGGACTTAGAAACTATCAAATTGCGATTGAGACTTGGACCAAACTTAGCTACTTCAAAATCGATGACCGTCAGGATTTGCAAGACGATGGCTAGATAGACATAAGTGTTTCAATTCCTCCGATGACTAACTGGATAATCCCCATTAACACTGAGGTTAATGTTATTTCCTCTTTATAGCTTCAATTCCTCGACCAAAAGGCGCTCAATTTTAGGGAAATCATCAGAATCCTTCAGGTGGTGCCTGGCGAGTTTAGAGAGATCAAACCTATGCTTATGGATGAAAATCTGAGGGTCCTTGGGCTGATTTATGGAGATTAGAGAATAGGGCTTGAAGGATCTCTCAAGGCAGCTCCAGCAAGACAAACTAGACGAAGAGCACCTGGAATTGTAATCATTGAGCAAGGTAGCAAAGAGGATACACCCGCTTAGACGAACCTATAGTCAAGCTTTTAGATAGTCCTCGATATTCAGAAAGGATAAGGAAAGGCAAGACGATTGCTCGTAAACTTCATAAATCTACGAGACAAAAATCCGTGGTTGTGTCTCTGCCAACTGCCGGTGTTATAATTTCGGAGGCTCCTTCCTCACACATGGATAACTCCTTCAAAGAACTTGAAGATACTCCAATCCCGGACATGTGTCACTCCAACAAGATATCAGATTGGAAGGGCTTCAAAGCGCTTTAGATTTAGGCGAGCCAACTCCTTCGAGTATGGCTGATATAACCGGTTGGTCGAGGGGTTATGCATATACTTCATAACATCACATACTCAATATTCAAAAATTGTCCAACTGGAGGATAACTAACTTTTCCTTCCTTTCAATTTTCTATAGTCTCCACTCTACACGCAAATCTTCCAGTTCTTATAGGGAATCTCATAGGCATGATTCTGACTATGAACCCCGCCACTCTAGTCAAGAGTGGGATTATGACGGTAGAGTGAGAGCCAGGGAAAGGGAGAGGGAATGAGAAAGAGAAAACGAGAGGCGAGATAAACGCCACTCTCGACACGCTCTCCTCCACCCAGGGTTTCGCTGCCACCTCCCAGTTTGGGGACACAGACTATTGTGGCTTCGCACCAACAAATGCCTCCAGTAATTCCAAGACCCAACAAACATCGTCGGTACGACCGAGAGAGGCACCTCTATTGCAGCTACTATGGTGGTTACAGAGTTGACAGGTGAGGGAGCCATTCAGATAGCCCAACTTAAAAGAGAGTTTCCAAACATATGCTTCAACGGCTCCCATTTCCCTCCAAATTTGATGGTGCTTCCAGATAGAGTAGAAAAAATTGTTCATGATCATGTCAACCACGCTTTTGGCCAATACCGAGAGTGGAAGAAGACCGCTAAGAAGGCTCCAGCTACGGCATTCGAGCGGGCCAAGAAAATTGAAGAGCTTCAAGAAACCATCACCCAAAAGGATCAGATCATCACAGTGCTTATTGGAGAGAATAATACTTTAAGGAATTCTGAAACGGAGGTCCTAAAAAAGGTTGACGAGGCCAATAAGGAGTTAGAGCGGATGAGGAAAGAGCATTTAAAGCTAGTAAATTATATGGCCCAAAGGAAAGCCATAGTCACTGTTGAAAAAGGCAAGGCACACCAAGAGCTTGCAACGCTTAAAGCCAAATATGACGAAGTCGTTAAGGAAAAAGATGGAGCTAACAAGATCTCTCAAAAGGAATGCGACCAAATTGTGGAGGCTCAGAATGAGTGGGATGCGGCGAAGTTGAAAGCTCAAGAGGCCGAGGCTGGGGTTGAGGCCAGGGCAGCGGAGGCCAGACTTGAGAGCGATATTGAAGATCTTTTAATCACCTACAATGCCATTGTTATGAAATACCGTGACCTAATCCGGCTTAGTGATTATCCAACTCACCTACATAATGTATGGTGCCATTTTTTAGATATTGAGAAGGCAAAGCATCATACCGAATCTCTCGATGAATTCGAACTAGAAAACTAGGTGTTGAATGAGGAAGAGAGGAGAATTCTTCATGATGCCACTGTCTCTTTTGAGAAAGAGAAGCTGGCTACTCAACACTTGGAGGTTGGAAAGGACTCTGGTGTTGAGCATCATGACACAAGCTTTGAGATCCTTGTGCCAACCCAGCCTGAATCCACTCCTGTAGTTGATCCTCTACCTATGTCGGCCTATGATTCGGATCAGCCATGGCTATCTCTGGCCCGCGAGCACATGTCCGAAGGGACCTTGGATTCCGCCGTGAGCCAACCTGGTATTCTGAAAACTAATCGAACTTATTCAAAGTATGAAGTACTATCAAAGGAAATTTCTTATATTTTCCCTTATCTCCATGCAGTTATAGAAGCAGGACCGACCATGTCCCCGACAAACCAAGAATAAAACCAAGAGCAGGAGGTATCATAATGGAGGTGACGATGACCGCTACTACTGCTACGGCTGGGGAAGTTGATGTGAGTGCTTTCACTTTTAACGAGCAAATGATGAACGAGCTCCTAGGCAACCACAGCGGTCCACTTTTTGACTATCCATTGTTATCAGTGGAAGTGCATTCGCAGCCAACTCTTCGGGTCCGACCGCCAGTGTCTCACCTGATATCCAAGCATCTGATGATGACACAATAATTGCGGAAATTAGCATTGAGACGGCAGGTGCAACAATGGGTAGCACCATAGGATGTGGAATGGCAGAACCTGGCCCCTTTACTCATGATCTCTCCAGGTGGCATGATTATCATTACTGGGGTTCCCTCTGTATCCTCTCACATGTGCCCCCATCCCTCCGACCATGCATTCTGAAGGCATCCTAATTTCGGTGAGTTCAGAGGAGGAGGCTACGATACTCCCCCCGGCCGGGGACAATCCTAGTAAAGGTAAAGGCTCGAAGCGGCATTATAGTGGTGGCTCCAGTGGGTCAACTCCAAAGGAGAAGAAGCATAAGAAGAATCCTAAGGATTGGGCATGAATCTTGGCATCCTTTTTTAGCAGATAGTTAGAAGCTTTCTTTTTGTTCTTGTAGGTCGTGTATAGATGTGTGTTCGGCCTGTGCTAGTAGGATTTTTTGGCATAGACTCCTTGTATCTATTTTGATTTTAAAGGATAAATGAAATAGAATTTCCATTTGTTCTTTGCATAAATCTGAGCTTATTTATTTAAGTGTTGCATTACTCGAGTTTTCTTTCGACACACTTACGAAGCATCAGTCTCTGGATCGGGCTTGTATTCGATTATTAAGTCCTGGAGTCATGGCTTCGGGTCATCACCAAACATCAAGTCGATCTTCAACATTGTACTATCTCGATTAGTTGTTAATGTTGGAGTCATGCCCCTTGTCCTGTGGATGAGTCAAAGTGGTCAGACAGTGGTTGCTTTCCACCTTCGATATTTTTAGCTTTACTCCATCGGAACTAAATGGCAGAGAGATGAGTTCGAGTAGTCAGGTTACACTCGCTCACTTATTGACAATCACATCCAATATCTGAAGATTGCACTCGCATTCAGGCGGTCTATCACGCTTGCTTAATGTTTAAAGTTACATCCATGCTTCAGCGACTTAAGTTATTTTTCGGGTGGCCAGTCGCACCAATTTTAATGACTAGGTCCGTGTCCACATTTTAGGGACTTAAGTTGATTTGTGGGCGGTCGGTCATACCCAATTGAAGTTTATATTGTAGTCCGCGCTCTAGGGACTTAGGTTGGTTGTGGGTGGTCAGTCACACCCAGTTGAAATTTATACTCCAGTCCACTCTCTGGGGACTTTGAGTTGGTTATGGGTGGTCAGTCACACCTAGTTGAAGTTTGTACTCCAGTCCGCGCTCTGGGGACTTAGAGTTGGTAGTGGGTGGTTAGTCACACCGAGTTAAAGTTTATACTCCAGTTCAAGCTCTAGGGACTTAGAGTTAGTCAATAGATGGTCGATCACATCTTTTTTGAGTTTGAGGATTTCGTTCGCACTCTAGGAACGATATGTTTATCAGGACCATGGACGGTCGGGTCACATCCACCCTGAGTTAACAAGCGAGGTCATTAGACGGACGGATCCATCCTCCTCGGGCTTGGACTGAACACGGGTGAAGTTGTTAGGTGGACGGATCCACCCTATTCGGGCTTAAATTTATAAGTTTATACTCCAATTCACACTTTGGGAGTTGGAGTTAGTTAGGGGATTATCGTGTATCAATCCTTTTTGGCTTCAGTGTGATTGCTTGCTTCCGGGCTTAGGTTTCACTTAGGGAGTGACCGGCAATATCATAGTCACTCCCTATTTAAATAAGTCACACAGTAGGACGCAACTTAGCTCTCCGTGCATTATGATGATCGTATGACGCATTTTAAGAATCACTACTCTGGCTCGAAGAGATTGCATTTTATTGCTGAAATAAGAACGTATGGCAAAGTCACTTGCCTTATTACAAGTTCAAATTTTGAAATGCATAAAAAAAATTACAAACGAAAAGCAGACTAAATGAATAAACAAAGCCTACTATGTGTAGTAGCGACGAAGTCTTTCGTTGTTCCAAGCTTTCTGTAAAGTGAGACCATCGACGGTTGATAATTTGAATGTCCCATCTCCGAATCTTCGTTCAATAACATACGGTCCTTCACACATTGGATTCATATGCAAAAGGACCGGGTAAATTCTCTTGAGTACAAGATCGCCAAGTTTAAAGGTTCGAGGTCAGACCTTATCATCAATCGGGCAACTCGACTTTGGTGCGTGACTGCCCTCAAATCAGCCTCTTCATGCTTCACATCTAATAAGTCCAGAGATTCGGCAAGCAATATAGCATTTGTCTTTGGATCGTAGTAAGTCACACGATGATAAGGTATTTCCAATTCGACCGGAATGATGGCTTTGGAGCTATAAGAAAGTGAAAATGGAGTGTGGCCGGTTGCGGACTTGTGGGTTATTCGATATGCCCATAGAGAAATAGGGAGTTCATCGACCCATTTTCCCTAGCTTTTTTCAATCGTTTCTTTATAATGAACATTATAACTTTGTTAAATGCTTCGACTTGTCCATTCGCTTAATGGTGTGAAACTGCTGAGAACTTCTTTTTGATAAGGAATCGTTGACAGAACTTCTTGAACTCAACACTATCGAATTAGGCTCCGTTGTTCGTGATGATGGTATGTGGGAGACCAAATCGACAGATAATTTTGCATGCAACAAAGTTGATCACTTTCTTCATCGTGATAGTAGCATGGGGCCCGGCTTTTTCCTATTTGGTAAAGTAATAAACTACAATGATGGCGTACTTCGCACCACCTTTAGCCAAAGGTAGAGACCCAATAATATTGATACCCCATATTGCAAACGACCATGGACTGACTATTTGAGTTATTTTGGTAGGCGGTGCTCTTGGAATCTGAGCATGCTTCTGACATCTGTCACATTTCCTGGCATAATCTGATGCATCACAATTTACAGTTGGTCAGTAATAATCGTATCAGAGCACTTTCTTAGCAAGAGCTTGCCCCCTGGTGTGATCGCCATATTCTCTTTCATGCACATCATGTAATACTCATTTGATTTCATCGTGGGCGATACAACGGAGTAAAGGAACAGAGTATCCTTCTATACATTACTTCATTTTGAATAGTGAACTGCAAAGCTTTCCTAAGAACTTTTCTTTTCTCACTCCTACGCTCTAGCAGGGTCCTATGCTCGAGATAGCTCCTGAACGGAGTCATCCATGATTCCTTATCAGGTATGACTTTAAGTACCCAATCGGTCTCCATTTAATCTATACGGGGGGAAGATAGTGTCTCAACGGGAATGAGCGTCAATTAATGCGCCTCACCGGTGTTGGCTAATTTTGCCCAAGAATCGACCTTCTAATTATGTTCTCGGGGTATGCAATAGATGACATAACAATCAATATGATTTAATATTTCCTGGACCTGAGCAAGATAAACAGCCAGTCTCCGGTCTTTGGCTATCTATTCCCTCGATCTTGGCACACGACCAATTGTGAATCGCAGTAAATCTCCACAACAATAATTTTCAAATCTTTTGTGAGTCTGAGTCTGGCCAGTAAAGCTTCGTATTCGGCCTCATTATTGGTTGAACGGAAATCAAACTTCAAGTCATAACATACAGATTGACCTTTTGGAGTTTTAAGTATAAATCCAGCACTTGAGCAAAGATCATTCGCTTCACTATCCGTGTATAGCTTCCATATGCATTTGGGAGATTCAGTAGTTTCGAGCAAGTCCTCTAGGATAGTGAATTCGGCAATGAAGTCTGCTAGGACTTGTCCTTGAATAGCTCGCCTTGATGTGTAAGTGATGTCGAACTGACTCAACTCAATATTCTACTTGGGTAACCTACCAGACGTCTCAGGCCGCATACAGACTTGTTGTAACGGCTGGTTGGTTTAGATAGTGAGTGGATGAGCCTGGAAATACAGGCAAAGCTTCCTCGAGGAAATGACAAGACAGTAAGCTAACTTCTCCAACTTCGAATAATTTCTCTCTGCTCCAATCAGTCATTTGTTGATGTAATAGAATAGCCGTTGTGTCCGATCCTCCTCTTGAATCAAAGCAGCATTGGTTACGTTTTCTGACACCACTAAGTAGATGTACAATCTCTCATGATCACTAGGTTTCAATAGAATAAGTGGCGTGGATAGGTGTTGAACCAACGCTTAGAATGCGCCTTCACATTCTTGGGTCCATCAAAATTCCGCTTTCCTTTCCAGATAAGATCGAAGAAGGGAATACATTTGTCGGTGGATTTTGGGATGAACCTGCTTAGCGCAAATACATCCCCGTTGAGGCTCTGCACTAGTTTTATGGTTCTTGGAGTCTTAAGATTTTGAATCGCCCAGATATTCTCAGGATTTGCTTTGATTCCCCGGGCATTAATGATGAATCCAAGGAACTTTCTAGACGCGGCCCCAAAGTGACACTTCAATGGGTTGCGCTTCATTCTATACTTTTGAAGGATGCTGAACATTGTTTCCCGGTCTTTGATATGATTGGTGGAGAATCTGACTTTACAAGCACGTCATCCACATATACCTCCATAGTTCTTCCGATCTGGTTAGCAAACATTTGATTGACTAGCCATTGATAAGTTGCTTCGGCCTTTTTGAGTCCAAATGGCATGACTTTGTAGCAGTAGAGTCTCAGATTGGTGATGAAGCTAGTGTGCTTTTGATCGGGTATGTGCATGGGAATCTGATTGTAGCCGAAATATGCATCCATGAAAGATAAGAGCTTGTGTCTGGCTGTTGAGCCTAAAAGTTGATCAATCCGGGGAAGTGGAAAACTGTCTATAGGACAAGCTTTATTCAAGTATGAGTAGTCAACACAAGTTCTCCATTTCCCATTAGGTTTCCTTACAAGTGCAGGGTTGGACACCTATTATGGATATAGCGCATCTCAGATAAACCCGTTCGACTTGAGTTTATCTACGTCTTCCTTTAAGGCGGCAGATCTATCTGAATTCATACCACGCCTTTTTTGCTTGACCGGGACATGCAGCGGGTCAATATTCAATGCATGGCTCGCAATGTCCCATGAGATCCCACACATGTTAGAGTGCGTCCAGGAAAACATGTCGAGGTTTGCCGAGATAAATTCAACCAATTCCTTCTTCATTTGTTGGCTTAGCTGAGATCCAATCTTTATCATCTAGAATCATCATCATTATCGATCGGAACTTCGATAGTCAGCTCACTTGCGAAGCATCAGTCTATGGATCAGACTTATGTTCAATTGTTAAGTCTCGTATGTAGGATCGATTTCACCCTAGAGGGGGGGTTGAATAGGGTGATGCTATTAATTATAAAAATTACTGCGGATGCTTATAAAATTATTTCAACCCAGATATATCAAAATAATAGCAGCACAGATAATAGCAGAATAATAAATGCAGAAATAGAACGACATAGAATTTACCCAGCTTCGGAAAAACCCTGACTACGTGCTGCCCTCAAGGTTTCTACTAGAAATTAAGTAGTCACATGCTTACACACGTAAACTCGCGACACCCGCTACTGACCAACCTAACTCTACGCTCAAAACCCTGCCACAACTTAGCCACTGAGTTGCGAATTCTCAAACTACGCCACGTAGTTTGTTCCCTGGTCACACGACTAGAAATTACAACGGTTTAAAAGTTAAAATAAAAAGTAAAAACAATTTAAAACTCAAAACCCTAATTTATACTAAAGCTTTATAGGCCATCCCAATGTAATAAAAATCAGGTCCCTTTTCTTATTATTCGGTCGGCTTTCTTTCTGCTTGTTCTCGTTCCACTTTGCTCTGAAATTAGGGCTTTATTTTTGAAGTCGTCGACTTTCGGTTGCTTAATCGAAATAGAAGTTATCTAGTTCTTTGCTTTCGTCGATCATTTGGCTCTTTGAATCGCCTTCGGCTACTTTAATTCGATCAAGTTTGAATTTGATTCCGGTATGTAATTTACTCCTTTTGCTTTACTGGTTTTGGCTTACTTGAACTCCATGTTTTCAATTTGCCGATGATGTTACTTATTTAAGGATTCAAGATCCTTGATTTTCGTTTGTATACATCTATTTGAATTCATCTTCGGCCATTTGATTATTCTTGAAAGATGGTGAATTTTCTGACTTTTTTAATTCATATAATTTCGGCTTGGTCAACACGACTTCGATTTTGACTTTTCTTGGCCACCACGGTGTTGATTTCTGACTTGTTCAACTTCGACACTGACTTGGTTCGATGTTAACTTCGGTTTTGATTTGACCTGCAGTTGTCTTCGACTACAAACTTGATTTTGTGATGTTGATCTTGTTTGACTTTTGCCATACTATTCACTGCCTCTGGTAGCACTTTCGACCTTGTTCGATTTTACTTGCTGTTTCATGACTCCGGCCATTATGTCTTTACTGCCATGTGTATACATACATCTACGTATGTATATATGTGTTGTATTTGTAATGTTTACTGTGATTCCTTTAGCCTGTTTCCATTTTGCCTGTACTCTGCTTGATTTTATGTTGTACTATCTTGAGCTCGAGTTGCTTCAATGTGATGTTTACACTGCTGCATATCACCGCATTTCCATTACTGCACTGTTCACTATATGTCGAGGTTGATGTTGACTGGTTTTTTGACAATAGGTGTTATGTTCCTTATACTGGTTCATGTATATGCTCCATTTACTCTGGTGTTTGTTAGGTAGTCTCGAGTTTTTATTCATTGTTACTTGAATCTGATTCACTCCAGAAAGTTTTGTCCATTGTATATGTTGTTGTATGATGGTTGATGTGCACTGGTTATCTTCACATCATTGTATAATTTGAAGTCTGGTTCAAGTTGTAGTAATACTCCTTGCATTCTGGTTTCTCTGTCTTTGATGTTGAGGACTGTGCTGCTGCATTGAGTTGTTTGGTTGATACACTTGCAGTTGTACATTCATGTGTTTGTTCCTTCATGTGGTCTGGATTTGCTTTGAGCGCATTTCTGGTTTTCATTAGGTTGATGTGCACTGTGCCTCGAGTGTGCTTGCATCTGAGTTGAATTTATGCGTGACTTGAACTTTAGTTGGGATTTGTGGTCTTGAAATCGTAGTTGAGTTTGAGCCAATTGTTTTAGCTAGAGTTGTATTTCCTTGTAATGTTCATTTGAAGTTGTAGCTTTTGTGCTCGAGTTTGATACTTGCACTGTCCAGTTTCACAGTTGCATACATGTTGTATCCTTTGGAGTTTAATCGAGGCTGAATAAATGTATTGAGCTGGTACATGTTTGTATACATGTGTATATACATATGTATATATATATTTGCGCATTTTCAAGTGATGCATTGCTTGGCCATATGTATTTGATTGCAGTTTTTCTCCTGAGTTAGTTTGTGTTGTACTGATTTGGTATTTGCTTTAATTTAGTTTGATTCACTTTGAACTTCATGTTGATTTTTGAAATCACACCTGAGTTGAATCCAGCTTAAAGCTCGGGTTTGACCTTGTATGATATTTTGACATTATTTTTATTGCACTTGAGTTGAGGCCGGTATTTTGGGTTTGACCCGTGCTCACCTGTCCCTGTAATTTTATCAAGTGTATATATCGGTCTGCACGGCCTTGTGGCATATACAGTGATACACTGTGTATGTCACAAGCTGTTCGTGTATGATGAATTCAAAATTAGATGATGACGAACAACCCAAATAACCAAGGCAAATATTGTTTTCAAAATCCACATTTTATTTTATACTGCAAAAATATTTTATTTTCAATTTTACTGCGTCAATGTATATTTCTGCAGATTGCTCAAATGCTGGATTCATATTGGAATGAAGTTGAAGATCAGTATGAGTTGAGTGAATGAGTGATATGTAGTGAGGTGCAATGTAAATGTGAATTGTAATTTAATCAAATTTTTATTGTATTTGAAATTGTATATAGTGAGAGCTTGAAATTTGTACTATTCAAAAATTGTAATAAATATTTGTTTGAATAAAATTTCTGTTTAAATTCAAATTCTGTGTTATTTATTTTATTCAGCAAATATTTATTTAATCAATGAAAATAAAATAGTACATTAACAAGTACATGAATATATATATGTGTATATATATATGTTTATTATCATCAAACAAAAATCATATAATCGCATATTCAACGATCTCCCTCTTTTGATGATAACGAACATATATTTAAGATTTTGAACATGTTAAATGTATTTGATCATTGATATACTCTAATTGCTCCCCTATTTAAATGCTTCCTCTCTACACAAAGCTCCCCCTTCATATATGCATACCATCAAAAATATGCAAATGAGCCTAGATGCAAATAGAAAATATTTGACCTTTGCATGATTTTATTTGAGAAAATCTTAATTTTCTTACCATCTCCCCCTTTTGATGATAACAAACATATATTTAAGATTTTGAATATGTTTTGATCATTGATATACTCTAATTGCTCCCTCTATTTAAATGCTTCCTCTCTACACAAAGCTCCCCCTTCATATATGCATACCAGTAAAAAATATGCAAATGAGCCTAGATGCAAACAGAAAATATTTGACCTTTGCTTGATTTTATTTGACAAAATCTTAACTTTTTTCTCCCCTTTTTGTTATCAGCAAAAGAGTAACAGTGTTAGAAAAACGGGGATAAAGTGACAGATATTAATACAACATTAAAAATCAACTGAATATAAATTTTAAATTTCAAAAAAAAATCAAAAAAAAAATCATAAATACTTTGTTAGGCGCATATTCCACTTTTAGAATGATGGGAATGATGTCATCATATAAAACCATACAGTTGTGTCAATTTGTGGTATATCTATATCAGGAATTTGAATATCTGCCAATTATGCATAACCGTTAGAACTTTTAAATGAGATTAGTAGTATTCCAATTTTATTTATTTTTAAATGAATTCAAGTATCTTCTAACCATGCATAACCGTGAGGAATTTTAAATGGGATTAGAATCAACTTGTTTATTTAAGAAATCAATTTTGATATGCGTTCCATACATGCATAACCGTGACGAATTTTAAATGAGCATGGAAGCACATAACAAATTCCAAGTAATTCACCCGTGCATAACCATGAGGACTTTTAAATGAGAGTGAATACTTTGGATTTTATTATTATTATTATTATTATTATTATTAAAAAATATGAAATGAAAAACGAATGATCCCTGTTTAAAGTACCACATATCGACAAACTATATTGAATTTTGATGAGTTATGGTCGTTAGAAATATGATAGAAATAGAGATGGTCATGGAATTTTTACCATCAAAAAGTTTTATAACTCTTGTTTAAATTTCTAAAGAAATTTACTAATTATACTGTCTCGAGTCATAATATATGATAAATATCAACACTCATCAATTTTTCAATCACTATTATCTTTTTTTTATAATTAGTAGGGAGAAAAAAATGTTAAATATTTAGAAAATCAAATTTCTAAAACACCTAGCTGAGATGTAGTTTACAAAAACTATTTTCTGGTAGGGGTTTTGTAAAAATGTCTGCCAATTGAGAAT
This sequence comes from Allium cepa, assembly GCA_030765085.1. NCBI lineage: Eukaryota > Viridiplantae > Streptophyta > Magnoliopsida > Asparagales > Amaryllidaceae > Allium > Allium cepa. The sequence continues at coordinate 408,939,683 of CM060931.1, read as the reverse complement.
CGGTTGAAATGAAATTTATGCATATATTTTCCTTGGAAATATGATCTCTAATAAAATGATGTCTAACATCTATATGTTTTGTTCGTGAGTGATGTACAGGATTATTTGTGAGATCAATTGCGCTTTTGCTATCACACATTAGTGGTACACGTTTAAAATTTAGACCATAGTCTTGCAAAATTTGTATCATCCATAAGATTTGAGCAGAGCAATCACTCAGAGCAATATACTTTGCCTTTATGGTGGATAACGCAATACAATTCTGTTTTCTACTTGACCATGCAACTAATGAATGTCCTAACATAAAGCATGCACCACTAGTACTTTTTCTATCAACTAGACTTCCAGCATAGTCCGCATCTGAAAATCCTTTTAATTCAAAATTATCATTTGTTGGATACCGAAGGCCAAATCCTGGGGTGTGCAACAAATATTTTATAATTCTTTTAACGGCTTTTAAATGAGATTCTTTTGGGTTAGATTGAAATCGTGCACACAAGCAGACAGAAAACATAATGTCAGGTCTAGAAGCGGTAAGATAAAGGAGTGATTCAATCATACCTCTTTATTGCTTTTGATCAACCGCCTTACCTTTTTCATCATTGTCAAGTTTAATTGTTGTGCTCATGGGAGTTCTAGCTGGTTTAGCATCTTTTAATCCAAATTTGTTGACATGTTTCCCAATATATTTTGTTTGAGAAATGAATGTACCTTTATCGCTTTGTTTGACTTGAAATCCTAAAAAGAATTTTAACTCTCCAACCAAGCTCATTTCAAACTTTTCCTGCATAACTTTTTCAAATTTCTTATACAACAAATTGTTAGTAGTACCATAAATAATGTCGCCAACATATATTTGAACAATTAAAAGATCATCATTTTCATGCAACAGAAATAGTATGGTGTCTACACAGCCCTTTTTGAACCCATTTGCAAGGAGATAAGTACTGAGGCATTCTTACCAAGCTCTAGGAGCTTGCTTTAATCCATATAATACCTTTTTAAGCTTATACACATGGTTAGGGTATTCATGACTTTCAAAACCTTCTGGTTGTTCAACAAATACATCTTCTTTTAAAATTCCGTTAAGAAAGGCACTTTTAATATCCATTTGTCTTAACTTAAATCCTTTATAGCAAGCAAAAGCTAACAATATCCTAATTGATTTTGGTCTAGCTACTAGTGCGAATGTTTCATCAAAGTCAACTCCTTCAATTTGATTATATCCTTTAGCGACGCATCTAGCTTTATTTCTAATCACATTTCCAGATTCATCATATTTATTTTTGAAAATCCATTTTGTTCCTATGATTGGATAATCCTTAGGTCTAGGTGCTAGACTCCAAACGTCATTTTGCTCAAATTGATTTAGCTCTTCTTGCATAGCCATAAACCAATTTTCATCATTAAGAGCTCTATCTATGTCTTTGGGTTCTATTTTTGAAATAAATCCACTATATAGACACAGATCACAAATTTCTAAAGGAGGAACGAGTTTGAAAACATGTGATAGGATTTCCTATTACCAATTCTGGAGGATGATCTGCTTTGAATTTCAATCTCTCTGGATCTAGATACCTTCGAACTTCTTTTGTGGTTGCAGTTTCTTTTGGTTTTTCATTCTCATCTTTTTCGTTCTCCTCTTCAACATTGCTTTTGACCATTTCCTGTTCATTAATGCCTTCATCAAATTCACATTGATTGACTCCACAACTGTTTTATTCCATTTGTTGTAGACTTTATAAGCTTTGCTTCTAGAAGAGTATCCCATGAATATGCCTTCATCGGCTTTTGCTTCGATTTTTCCTAATTGATCACTTGTACTGAGAATATAGCAAGGACACCCAAATACTTTGAAGTAGGCAATGCTTGGTTTATTTTTGAACCATAGCTCATTGGGTGTTTTGTTAAGAATCGGTCTAATCATAACTCTATTCATTACATAGCAAGCTGTATTTACTGCTTCTGCCTAAAAATGCAAAGGTAGCTTATACTCATTTATCATAGACCTAGCCAACTCTTGCAATGTTCGATTCTTTCTTTCAATTGCTCCATTTTGTTGTGGAGTACGTGGTGCAGAAAATTCTTGTTTAAAACCATTTTCATCACAAAAGTTTTCAAATTCATAATTTTCAAATTCTCCACCATGATCACTTCTTAACGAAACAATAGGAATTCCTTTTTCATTTTGAGCTAATTTTGTGAATTTTGTGAAGTATGAAAAAGTTTTTGATTTTTTAGCCAAGAAATATACCCACGTATATCTTGAGTAATCATCAACTAACACAAAGCAATATTTCTTACCACCTAAGCTAACAATGTCGTTAGGTCCAAACAGATCCATATGAACTAGTTCAAGAACTCTAGAAGTGCTTACATTGTTTTTGGCATGAAATGATGATTTGTTAAGTTTTCCCAAGGTACATGATTTACATAAATTTTCTGTTTCGAAACCATGTGATGGAAATCCTCTTACCAAATTTTTCTTTTTTAATTTGTTTAACAAATTCGTGCTAGCATGCCCAATCGTCTATGCCATAAATCTACTTCTATAACCTTAGCTACCAAACACTTAGAAAGGGTGAGATCGTCAAAAGATAGAGAATATATATTACCTTTCCTCTTACCTGAAAATAAGATTTCTTTTGATGATTTGTCAACAATTTTGCACAAGTCAGAATCAAAAATAACATTCATACCTTTATCACATAGCTGGCTGATTGATATCAAATTGTGGTGCATATTTTCAACATATAGTACGTCGTTCAAGGTAAATGTATTGTTACCCACTTTACCTTTACCGACAATTTTACACTTGTCATTGTCACCCATTGTGACTCTGCCACCTCTGTACTTTTCTAGGCAAAGGAACTTTGATTTATCGCTTGTCATGTGCCTGGAACAGCCAGAATCCAAGTACCATTGCTGTTGTTCCTTAGCCTGCCAGCATATCTACACAAGAAGAGAGTTTAGTGACCTATTTGTTTTTATAGGTCCATGATTGTTAGTGGTAATTGATTTTGAAAAATAATTTTGTGGAGACTCAAAACTATTTATATATGTTCCTTTCAGCATCCAAATTTGTTTAACTTTGAGAGATTTTATATTTGTGCCTTTTGAAACCCAAAGTGGAATCGTTTTCACGTGTTTGGGTCTGTACCAGCAATTGTTTTGATCGTGTCCAAATTTTCTACAAATTTTGCACATTGAATTTACTTGATTAGTCTTATTTCTAACATTTTTAGATTTATACCCAAGTCCTTGTCTAACTGTATTCATAGTTTGTATTCCTAATAGCATGTTCAACGATTTCTCACTTTTTGAAAATTTATCTAAGGTCGCTGATAGTTGTTGGACTTGTGTTTTAAGAGATTCATTTTCGTTTAACAATTGTGTGCACCTTTTAATAGAATTTTCTCGTTTTGTATTTTCACTTTCTTTCAAAATCAGAATTTCATTTTCAAGTGATTTTATATTAATTTCTGATTTTTAAATTTCTTCTTCAAACAATGGACACTTGTCACACTTAGGACACTTATTTTGATAGTTTTTAACTAATTATTCAAGTTGTTCATTTACTTCAATCAAACTATCTCTTTGTGATTCAATTTTAGCATATTTCTTCCTAAGTCGTTCAAAACACCCATTTACCTCGTGAAAATGTATAAGTAATTCTGAATGAGCAAGTTTTGATACCTCACTTGGCTCATCATCATCACTGTTAGTTATTTCACCATGAAGACACAAATTTGCTTTTTCACTCTCACTGCCAGTGCTATCACTTCTATCTTCGTCGCTTTCATCCCAAGTAGCTGCAAAACTTCTTCTTTTCAGTTTCTTTCCTTAACTGAGTCGATTTTTGGGACAATTTGGCTTGATATGACCGGGTTTATTACATCTGTGGAAAATGATTTTCTGTTCTTCTGGGTTGTCTAGTGCTTTGTTTAATCTGCTCTTTACTTGTTGGTTTTTGACCGAATTGCCATATTTGCAATTCCACCTTTTGAATTTTCTTATTAATAGTGCTAGTTCTGCTTCACCATCATCATCATCATCTTCACTTTTAGTTGTTCCTTTAAGAGCTATTGATTTCTTTTGAATGTCTCCTCCTTCACGCTCTTCCTTGAATTTCATCTCCAGCTTGTAAGTGGTGAGGTTTCCGATGAGTTCTTTTACTTTTATTTGTTTCAAATCTTTTGATTCTTGGATGGCAGTTACTTTGGCTTCAAAACTTTGCAGAAGGACTCTGAGGATTTTTCGAACTATCTCCAATTCTGTGTATGATTTTCCAAGAGCCTTTGATATGCATACGATATTGGAAAGTCGTCCGCACATTTCTTTGACATTTTCTTCCTTTGTCATTGTGAAATTCTCGTATTCGCTACTTAGCATGGCAAGACGAGATTCTTTGACTTGAGATGTTCCATCGTGAGTCACTTTGAGTGTATGCCATATTTCCTACGCAGTTAGACAATGTGAGACACGATTAAATTCAACCTGATCTAATGAAAAAATAATCGAATTCATAGCTTTGGCGTTAGTAATCTGTAACTTATTTTCTAGATCTGTCCATTGATTCTTCGGTTTATTTATTTCTTGATTATTTAAAATTATAGTTGGTGCTCTATACCCTGTCTCAACTATATCCTAAACGTCAATGGTTTCCAGAAAAATTTCCATCCTATTTTTCTAAGCATATTCACCATTGAACATTGGTGGTTTAACTGTGGATTGACCCTTAGCAAAAGTAGTATTAAAAGAAGCCATTTTAAAAGTTCAAATTTTTAAAACAAAAATTGGTTTTTGAAAAACGAATTTAAAAAAAAACAAAAGTTGACTTCTATTCCTAGCTCCATACCACTTGTAGGATCGATTTCACCCTAGAGGTGGTTGAATAGGGTGATGCTATTAATTATAAAAATTATTACGGAAGCTTATAAAATTATTTCAACACAGATATATCAAAATAATAGTAGCATGGATAATAGCAGAATAGTAAATGTAGAAATACAACGACATAGAATTTACCCAGCTTCGACAAAACCCTGCCTACTGCTGTCCCCAAGGTTTCTAGTTAGAAGTTAAGTAGTCATACGCTTACACACGTAAACTCGCGACACCCGCTACTGACTAACCTAACTCTATGCTCAAAACCCTGCCACAACTCAGCCATTGAGTTGCGAATTCTCAAACTACGACACGTAGTTTGTGCCCTAGTCACACGACCAGAAATTACAACGGTTTAAAAGTTAAAATACAAAGTAAAAACAATTTAAAACTCAAAACCCTAATTTATACTAAAGCTTTATAGGCCGGCCAAATGTAATAAAAATCAAATCCCTTTTCTTATTGTTCGGCCGGCTTTCTTTCTGCTTGTTCTCGTTCCACTTTTCTCTAAAATTAGGGCTTTTTTTGAAGTCGTCGACTTTCGGTGCTTAATCAAAATAGAAGTTATCTAGTTCGTTGCTTTCGTCGATTGTTTGGCTCTTTGAATCGCCTTCAGCTACTTCAAATCGATCAAGTTCGAATTTGATTCCTATATGTAATTTACTCCTTTTGCTTTACTGGTTTTGGCTTAATTGAACTCGATGCTTTCAATTTGCCGATGATGTTACTTATTTATATATGATTCAAGATCCTTGATTTTCGTTTGTATACATCTATTGAATTCGTCTTCGGCCATTTGATTATTCTTGAACGATGGTGATTTATCTGACTTTTTCAATTCATAAAATTTCGGCTTGGTTAATACGGCCTCGATTTTGACTTGGCTTGGCCACCACGGTGTTGATTTCTGACTTGTTTAACTTCGGCACTGACTTGGTTCGATGTTGACTTCGGTTTTGATTTGACCTGCAGTTGTCTTCGACCGCAAACTTGATTTTGTATTGTTGATCTTGTTCAACTTTTTCCATACTATTCACTGCCTTTGGTAGCACTTTAAACCTTGTTCGATTTTACTTGCTGTTTCATGATTCTAGCCATTATGTCTTTACTGCCATGTGTATACATACATCTATGTATGTATATATGTGTTGTATTTGTAATGTTCAGTGTGATTCCTTTAGCCTGTTTTCATTTTGCCTGTACTCTGCTTGGTTTTCTGTTGTACTGTCCTGAGCTCGAGTTGCTTCAATGTGATGTTTACACTGTTGCATATCACTGCGTTTCCATTATTACACTATTCACTGTATGTCGAGGTTGATGTTGACTGGTTTTTTGACCATAGGTGTTATGTGCCTTATACCGGTTCATGTATATGCTTCATTTACTCTGGTGTTTGTTAGGTAGTCTCGAGTTTGTATTCATTGTTACTTGAATCTTATTCACTCCAGAAAGTTTTGTCCATTGTATATGTTGTTGTGTGATGGCTGTTGTGCACTAGTTATCTTCACTTCATTGTATAATTCGAAGTCTGGTTCAAGTTGCAGTAATACTCCTTGCATTCTGGTTTCTCTATCTTTGATGTTGAGGCCTGTGCTGCTTCATTGAGTTGTTTGATTGACACACTTGTAGTTGTACATTCATGTGTTTTTTCCTTCATGTGGTCTGGATTTTGTTTGAGCACATTCCTGGTTTTCATCGGGTTGATGTGCACTGTGCCTCGAGTGTGCTTGCATTTGAGTTGAATTCATGTGTGACTTGAACTTTAGTTGAGATTTGTGGTCTTGAGATTGTAGTTGAGTTTGAGCCAATTGTTTCAACTAGAGTTCTATTTTCTTGTAATGTTCATTTGAAGTTGTAGCCTTTGTGCTCGAGTCTGATACTTGCCCTGTCCAGTTTCACAGTTGCATACATGTTGTATCTTTTGGAGTTTAGTCGAGGCTGCATATATGTATTGAGCTGGTACATGTTTGTATACATGTGTATATACATATACATACATACATATACGTACATACATATATATACATACATAGATATATATATATATATATATATATATATATATATTTGTGCATTGTCAAGTGATGCATCACTTGGCCATATGTATTTGATTGCAGTTTTACCCTTGAGTTGGTTTGCGTTGTACTGATTTGGTATTTGCTTCAATTTAGTTTGATTCACTTTGAACTTCATGTTGATTTTTGAAATCACATCTGAGTTGAATCCAGCTTAAAGCTCGTGTTTGACCTTGTGCTAATATTGTGACATTATTTTTATTGCACTTATGTTGACCCGACATTTTGGGTTTGACCTGTGCTCACCTGTCCCTGTAATTTTATTAAGTGTATATATCGGTGTGCACAGCCTTGTGGCATATACAGTGATACACTGTGTATGTCACAAGCTGTTCGTGTATGATGAATTCAAAATTAGATGATGACGAACAACCCAAATAAGTGAGGAAAATATTATTTTCAAAATTCACATTTTATTTTATACTGCAAAAATATTTTATTTTCAATTTTACTACATCAATGTATATTTCTGCAGATTGCTCAGATGCTGGATTCACGTTGCAATAAAGTTGAAGATTAGTACGAGTTGAGTGAGTGAGTGATATGTAATGAGGTGCAATGTAAATGTGAATTGTAATTTAATAAAATTTGTATTGTAATTGAAATTATATATAGTGAGAGCTTGAAATTTGTACTATTCAAAAATTGTAATAAGTATTTGTTTGAATAAAATTTATGTTTATTCAAATTCTATGTTATTTATTTTATTTAGCGAATATTTTTTTAATCTATGAAAAATAAAATAGTACATTAAGAAATATATATATATATATATGTTTATTATCATCAAACAAAAATCATATAATCGCACATTCAACACTATAGTCATGGCTTCGGGTTGTCACCAAACATCAAGTCGATCTTCAACATTGTACTATCTCGATTAGTAGTTGGTTCTGGAGTCATGCCCCTTGTGCTAGGGATGAGTCAAAGTGGTCAGACAGTGGTTGCTTTCCACATTAATATTTTTAGCTTTACTCCGTCGTAACTAAATGGGAGAGAGATGAGTTCGAGTGGTCAGGTTACACTCGCTCACTTATTGACAATCGCATCCAATATCTGGATATTGAGCTCGCATGCAGGCGGTCTATCACGCCTGCTTAATATTTAAAGTTACATCCATGCTTCGGGGACTTAGGTTTTATTTTGAACGGTCAGTGGATGTTCGCACTCCGGGAACGATAGATTTATCAAGATCGTGGATGGTCGGGTAACATCCACCCTGAGTTAACAAGCGAGGTCATTAGATGGATGGATCTATCCTCCACGGGCTTGGATTGAACACGGATGAAGTTGTTAGGTGGACGGATCCACCCTCTCTGAGCCCACATTTCTAAGTTTATACTCCAACTAACAATTGGGAGCTGGAGTTAGTTAGAGGATTGTCATATATCAATCCTTTTTGGTTTCAATGTGATAGCTTGCCCCCAAGCTCGAGATTCACTTAGCGAGTGGCCGGTCATATCATAGTCACTTCCTATTTGAAAAAGTCACACAGTAGGATGGAACTTACCTCTCCATGCATTATGATGATCGCATGATGCATTTTAAGAATCACTACTCTGGCTTAAAGAGATTGCATTTTATTACTGAAATAAGAAAGTATGGCAAAGTCGCTTGCCTTATTACGAGTTCAAATTTTGAAATGCATAAATAAATCACAAACGAAAAGCAGACTAAATGAATAAACAAAGCCTACCATGTGTAAGCTTTCGGTAAAGTGAGACCATCGACAGTTGATAATTTGAATGTCCCATCTCCATGTCTTCGTTCAATAACATATGGTCCTTCACACATTGGCTTCATATGCAAAAGGACCGAGTAAATTTTCTTGAGCACAAGATCGCCAAGTTCAAAGGTCCGTGGTCGGACCTTAGCATTGTACAATCGGGCGAATCGACTTCGGTGCGTGACTGCCCTCAAATAAGCCTCTTCATGCTTCTCATCTAATAAGTCTATAGATTCGGCAAGCATTATAACATTTGTCTTTGGATCATAGTAAGTCACACGATGAGAAGGAACTTCAAATTCGACCGGAATGATGGCTTTCGAGCTGTAAGAAAGTGAAAATGGAGTATGGCCAGTTGCAGACTTGTGGGTTATTCGATATACCCATAGGGCCATAGGAAGTTCGTCGACCCATTTGCCTCCATCTTTCTTCAATCATTTCTTTATAATGGACTTTATAACTTTGTTAAATGCTTCGACCTGTCCATTCGTTTAAGGGTGTGAAACTGTAGAGAACTTCTTTTTGTAAGGAATCGTTGACAGAAATTCTTGAACTCGACACTATCGAAGTGGGCTCCCTTGTCGGTGATGATGGTATATGGGAGAAAAAATCGACAGATAATGTTACGTACCACAAAGTTGATCACTTTGTTCACCGTGATAGTAGCAAGGGGCTCGACTTCTGCCCGTTTGGTAAAGTAATAAACTCCAATGATGGCGTACTTTGTGCCACCTTTAGCCAGAGGTAGAGACCCAATAATATGATACCCCATATTGCGAACAGCCATGGACTGACTATTTGGGTTATTACGGTAGGCGGGCACTTGGAATCTGAGCATGCTTTGACATATGTCACATTTCCTGGCATAATTTGATGCATCGCAATTTACAGTCGGCCAGTAATAACCATATCAGAGCACTTTCTTAGCAAAAGCTTGCCCTCTGGTGTGATCGCCACATTCTCCTTCGTGCACATCATGTAATACTCATTTGATTTCATCGTGGGCGATACAACGGAGTAAAGGAAAAGAGTATCCTCTTCTATACATGAGTCCATTTTGAATAGTGAACCACGAAGCATTCCGAAGAACTTGTCTTTTCTCTCTCCTATGCTCTGGTAGGGTCCCATGCTTAAGAAAGTTCCTGAATGTAGTCATCCATGATTCCTTATCAGGTATGACTTTAAGGACCATGTTGATCTCCATTTGATCAATACTGAGGGAAGATAGTGTCTCAATGGGAATGAGTGTCATTTGTCGTGCCTCGCCGGTGCCGGCTAATTTTGCCAAAGAATTGACCTTCTGATTGTGTTCTTACGGTATGTAATAGATGGCATAATAATCAAACCGATTCAGTATTTCCTTGACCCGAGCAAGATAAGCAGCAAGTCTTCGATCTCTGGCTAGTATTTCCCTCGAGCTTGGCACACGACCAATTGTGAATCGCAGTAAATCTCCACAGCAAAAATTTTCAAGTCTCTTGTGAGTCTGAGTCTGGCTAGTAAAGCTTTGTATTTGACCTCATTATTGGTTGCACGGAAATCAACTTCAAGGTATAACATACAGATTGACCTTTTGGAGTTTCAATTATAACTCCAGCGCTTGAGCAATGATCGTTCGCTTCGCTATCCGTGTATAGCTTCCATATGCATTTGGGAGATTCTCTAGTTTCAAGCAAGTCCTCTAGGATAGTGAATTCGGCAATGAAGTCCGCTAGGACTTGTCCTTGGATAGCTCTTCTTGGTGTGTAAGTGATGTCGAACTGATTCAACTCGATATTCTACTTGAGTAACCTACTAGACGTCTCAGGCCGTGTAAGGACCTGTCGTAACGGTTGGTCAGTGTAGATAGTGATTGGATGAGCCTGGAAATACAGGCGAAGCTTCCTCAAGGAAATGACAAGACAGTAAGCTAACTACTCCAACTTCGGATAATTTCTCTATGCTCCTATCAGTCGTTTGCTGATGTAATAGACTAGCCGTTGTATCCGGTCCTCCTCCTAAATCAAAGCAGCACTGATTGCGTTTTCTGACACCACCAAGTAGATGTACAATCTCTCATGATCACTAGGTTTCGATAGAATAGGTGGCATGGATAGTGTTGGACCATTGCTCGGAATGCGCCTTCACATTCTTGGGTCCATCAAAGTCACATTCTTGGGTCCATCGAAGTTTCGCATTCCTCTCCAGATACATCTGTCGGTGGATTTTAGGATGAACCTACTCAGCGCGAATACCTTCCCGTTGAGGCTCTGCACTAGTTTTATGGTTCTTGGAGTTTTGAGATTTCGAATCGCCCAGGTCTTCTCAGGATTGGCTTCAATTCCCCGAACATTAACGATGAATCCAAGGAACTTTCCTGACGTGACCCCAAAGTGACACTTCAATGGGTTGAGCTTCATTCTATACTCTCGAAGGATGATGAACATTGTTTCCAAGTCTTTGATATGATTGGTGGAGAATCGGGACTTTACCAACATATCATCTACATATACCTCCATAGTTTTTTTGATCTGGTTAGCAAACATTTGATTGACTAGCCATTAGTATGTTGGTTCGGCCTTTTTGAGTCCAAATGGCATGACTTTGTAGTAGTAAAGTACCGGATCGGTGATGAAGCTAGTTTGCTTCTGATCGGGTAGGTGCATGGGAATCTGATTGTAGCCGGAATATGCATCCATGAAAGATAAGAGCTTATGACCGACTATTGAGTCTAAAAGTTGATCAATCCGGGGAAGTGGAAAACTGTCTGTAGGGCAAGATTTATACAAGTCTGAGTAGTCAACACAAGTTCTCCGTTTCCTGTTAGGTTTCCTGACAAGTACAGGGTTGGACACCTATTCTGGATATAGTGCATCTCGGATGAACCCGTTCGATTTGAGTTTATCTACCTCTTCCTTTGGGGCGGCAGATCTATCTAAATCCATACCACGCCTTTTTTGCTTGATCGGGACATGCCGTGGGTCAATATTCAATGCACGTCTCGCAATGTCCCACGAGATCCCACACATGCTAGAGTGTGTCTAGGAAAACACGTTGAGGTTTGCCTGGATAAATTCAACCAATTCCTCCTTCATTTGTTGGCTTAGCTGAGATCCAATCTTTATCATTCTAGAATCATCATCATTATCGATCGAAACATCGATCATCAGCTCAATCGGAGAAGCCTGACTGTCTTTGACTTCTTCCTTGCTTTCATTATCTCTTGGGTCAAGATTTCTCGGGAATTGGTTGTGGTGCCCAGGCCTAGGCCAAGGCGTTAACTGTCAATTATCCACAAAGCGGACGTAGAGAGATTCCTCTATGCCATTTCCCTTCTCTTTTCACCGTACCTCCCGCAGCTCACAACCTAGCAGGCCCGCCCAACGGCCTGGTCTCCCTGAACAACTCCGACTCCATTGTCGGTAAGGAATTTCAAAGTCAAACACCAAGGGGCGATAGCAACCCTGAACTCAGCTAGGGTCAGTTGGCCCAAGAAAGCATTGAATGGTGAATCAATATCCAATACAAAAAACTGCAAAATCTGGACTCTTCGGCGTTCTCCAACTCCCAGCTCCACTAGTAGCTCCACCATCCCAGTGGGTATAGTCGCACTTCCATTGAAGTAATGAATATGAGACTAACAAGGCTTCAAATCTTTCACTTCCATCTACATTTGATCATAGGCTCGCTTAAAGAGTATGTTCACTGAACTTCCACTGTCCACTAAGATCCTCTTCATCCAGGCAGGACCTATCAAACTGAAATGACTAGTAGATCAATGGTAGGGGATTCAATTCTGTCTGCATCCCTGTCACAGAAATTGATGTCATCTGTCATCGTCTTCTGTTGTTCGGCTGGAGCCCCGTCTTCTAAGTTACCACAGCATTTGAAGCTCGCATGCCTAATAGAGCTAGCATACAACTCCATTTCTCTCCAGCTCCAATCCGTTGTACGAGGACCACCACTAACAGTGTTAATCACTAAACCCCGCCAATACGTGTGGGTTCCTCCTATCTAACCTGATTCAGTATTTGATTCTGATTCGATGAGCCCGCACCTCTAGCCTATGGAGCCCGAACGAATAGCTCCAACTTTCTTTCTTGGATCAACTTCTCGACAATATCCTGTAGATGACGACAATCGTTCGTGTTGTGGCTATAACTATCGCAAAATCTACAAACCTTCCCAGTTTGAATCTGTCTCTCTGACGATTGCTTTGGAGCAGGTTTATTATACTGGATATCACAAATTTGCAAGTACACATTCTCTAGGGAAGTATTTAACAGAGTATAGGTGTCAAACATGGGAGCTGTTATTCCACCTTTTGGCAAGGCCGTGATACTAGGAACTTAATTGGAAACAAAGGACAGTCCGTCCCGAAGAACGATTATATGCAGGCTCACTATGGATATCGATGAATTTTATCTAAGTCTAGATCAAGCTACAATTGATATGACATGACAAGTAAAGCTATGAAAGCCAACATTCACAATTTCAAGTCAATCCGAGTTCGTATGCTCAAGATATGATCAATACAAATCAAGGAAACCAACTCGTTCGTATCCCTCATTTCGTGTCGACCAGGCCGCACTCCATCTCTTCGCATCGGTCGATTTCATATCCATCACATAACTGCACTATTAATATCCCTCAAAGGGAGCCTTGTTCTAATCCATCAAGCTTTGCTAGTTCATACCCATCAGGTGACCTTGTTTCGTATCCATCAAGTAATCATTACTTCGTATCCATCATGGAACCGCTGTTTGTATCCATCAAGACCCAAACAAAGCCGCTACCTATTCGTTTCCATCACATCATCAGTCGTTTGTATCCATAAAGTTGGAGCAACTTCGATCGATACGAACAAGACCACACAATCGATATAAGCTGTGCAAATTGGATCGATACGAACAAAGCCACGACACTCGATACGAACTAAGCCATTTCCATCGATACGAACTGAGCCACTTCCATCGATACGAATAAAGCCACGGTCTTTGATACGAACAAGGCAAAAACCTTGGGGTGACTCGGTCAACTCGGCATTGAAAGTGGAGCGATCCAAAAATCAAGCGCTATGTCAAATCACAGGAACGTGCTCGGCATCAAGTCGAAGTGATCGATACAAACAGTATCGATGCGAAGAGGACCGTGACCAAAAAACTCTAACTTGCATCGATCATAACTTGCAATCCACAAGTCCAAATGCTTTGAAACTTTCACAGGAGCTTACTTACGACCTTTGGAATGTTCATGCCAAGTTTCGACTCGATTGGATCAAATCTTGATCGATACAAAATTCGTTCGTCTCGATCACAGATCGAGTCGAAATGGCGTGGGATCGATCGCGTGGGGCCATGCACGTGCCAGAAGAAGTCTTCCGAGATCTGAGTGAGATACTTCCAGCCTACGCCTATAAATAGCACCCTAGAACCTACAAAAAGGGGATCTTTTGGCTCTTTGACGTCCAGACTTTGCCGAAACCATTTTTGAACTTCAAGGCTGTTGTTGTACTCGAAATTCATCGCTGTAACCCGCTGTAATCAGCTGTAATTAGCAAATGAATATCAATAAAATCATTAACTTCATAGTGGATGTAGGCATACGCCGAACCACTCTAAAATCCTGTGTTTCTATGTGTTTTTCTCATCTGTTTTTGAATTATTTGTTAGATAATCCTCTTTTTACATTTCCGTTCTTCATTTTTATCTCTTCAAATGCTTCCAAAGAGTGTTGTGCCCAATTCTGGCACAAACACTTTGGTGCTTTCACCAAGAAAATACAGTTTTCTCCTGGTTTGGATCTACCGTCAACACCGGATTGCACAAATCTAAGAAGAAGATCCAGTTCTCAAGTTCAGAATCCTTCCAACCTATTCAATGCATCAAATTTAGGAAAGGACTTCATCATCCACCATGGTTAGCACAAGGATCGCCTCTATAGCTGTAGATCAAGAAGGACGAGATAGACAGAATCCCGTACAACTACCTCCATCCAACCGGAATGCTGCCGGACTGTCAGATCCATCGGGCCCTGTCAACGGACAAGAGTTTCAGGTGCTTATGCAAGAGCTAACTCAGAGCCGTCAGCAACCCACTCAATAGTTTCGTACAAATGTAGAGTTGACCAGTCAGCTAAATCGCCAGAGGCATAGGAGGTCTAGGAGGGATCAGGCCTCCTACCCGTCTACAAAGAATTCAGTCTCATCCGACTACCGTCATAGATCTACATGCCCATGACTGGATGTAAGCTACACTCGAGCTACCGTGCATCAACCTACGTTGAACATTAGGCAACCCAAAGTCGGCCCGTCAACTAGCTACCAGAATGGACCCTCCTCCCGGGGAGGTACTGTTTTTCATTACACCACAGACAACCGCTCTACTACCGCCATTGTTGAACCGGGAGTTAATGCCCAGAATCAACCAGATCTGAACCACCTTCAACATGGATGCATTCTCGAACTATACATCCACGAAGACTTGGAACCAAGGAGGCGAGACATGAACCGTCGACCACATCCAGTCTAGCCTCGCATTGTGGAACCCAACCACACCTTGGCTCAACGTGCATAGAATGTCCAGATGCCGGATATGCCCACAATGATCCGTCAGATGATTCAAGAGAGTCAAGGCTTCATAAATGACGACTGAAGAATCTCATGGAGTAATACTCCCTTTACCGATGAAATACTTTATACTGAACCACCTCGGCGATTCAGGATGCCGACTCTAACAGTTTATGAAGAAAGTTCTGATCCCAAATAACACATTCTGAAGTATGAGTGGTCGATGAGTGCCGCATAAGCTGACGATGCAGTTAAATGTCGAAGCTTTCCAATCTCTCTAGAGGGCATAGCTACTATGTGGTTCACTCGTTTGCCACCCCGATCTATTTCTTGCTTTGAGCAACTGGAAACCAAGTTTGTTGAGAAGTTTCAGATGCACGTCGCAAGGCCAAAGGATGTTAACACTCTATCTAGTGTCAGTCAAGCTCCTGGAGAGACACTCAGACGCTACTTAGAGAGATTTCACGCTGCATCAGAGATAAGCAATCCCAATGACAACTCTATCTTGATGGCATTGACTAAGGGGATTGATCCTGATTCCGAGTTTGGAAATTGGTTGGCTAGGAAGCCTCATACATCATTGGACCATTTCTATTCCAAAGCAGCCCAATTCTTGAGAAGGGAGGATGCGAAACAATCTAGGAAGCAGGATGACGCGAGGCCAAGCATGGAGGGAAACCAAAGTAATGTTGCAGTTAAACAATCCAGAAAGAGTTCCGAAAAGGTTCAGTTGAATGTTTAGAATAAACAAACTCAGCAAAAAGGTAATGGGAATCAGAATAAAAAGAGGGATCAAAACCGTGGTCCACGACGTAGAACTCCTATGTTCGATAATTATATTCCTCTGAATACGTCGCTGGAGAATGTATATATACAAACTTATTATACTATTTTAGTATAAGAAGCCTTCTCTGAAGCCATCGTCGAAGAGGCAGATCCAAACAGGGAAATTTTATAGGTTTCACGAGAGTAATGGCCACAACACAAATAAGTGTCGTCATTTGCAAGATCTCATTGAGAAGTTGATTAGAGAAAGGAAGTTGGAACAGTTTGTGTGGACACCGCAGTCTAGAGGTGCGGGCCCATCGAATCAAAATAATGTACCTAATCAGGCAAGACAAGAGAACCCGCTCGTATCGATGGGAGGTTAGTAATAAATACTGTAAGTGGTGGTCCTCATCCAGAAGACCGAAGCTGGAGGGAAATGGAGTTGTATGCCAGCTTTATTAGTCATGCAGACTTTGAGTGTTGTAGTAGTTGTGATGATGGGGCTTCGGCCAAACAACAGAAGACGATGACTGACGACATCGTGTTCCGAAATAGAGACGCTGATAAGGTCAAAGCCCCCACTATCGATCCACTGGTCATATCAGCTCAGGTAGGTCTTGCTTGGATGAAGAGGATCTTGGTTGACAGTGGAAGCTCTATGAATATTTTGTTTAAGCGAGCATATGACCAAATGAAAATGGAAGCAAAAGACTTGAAGCCTTGTCATTCTCGCATTCATGGCTTCAATGGAAGCACTACTATACCCACTGAAATAGTGGAATTGCCAGTAGAGTTGGAAGTTGGAGAGCGCCGAAGAGTCCGTATATTACAGCTTGTTGTGTTGGACATAGACTCCCCTTACAATGCTTTCTTGGGTCGACCGACACTTGCTGAATTCAGGGCAGCCATTGCCCCATGATGTTTGACTCTCAAGTTCCCCATAGATCATGGGGTTGGAGTCATTCAAGGAGATCAGGCTGCTGGACAAGCCTGTTGTGTTGTTGAGCTACGTAGGGCATAGCGAAAGGAGAAAGGAAAGGGCATAGAGGAATCTCTCTACGTCCATTTTGCTGATAATTGACAATTAGTGCCTGGGTCAAAGCTCGGGCGCCCCAACCAATTCCAAAGGGATCTTGACCCTAGAGGCATTGAAAGTGAAGATGAAACTAAAGACAGTCAAGCTACCCGGCCAAACTGATAATTGTTGTCCAGATCGACGATGATGATGATTCAAAGATGTTAAAGATTGAGTCTCAGTTAAGCCAAAAAATGCAAGGGGAATTGGTTGAATTTCTCTGAGAAAACCTCAACGTGTTTGCCTGGACGCATTTTGACATGTATGGGAACTCGCCAGACATCGCGAGCCACACGTTGAATATTGACCCACGGTACATCCCGGTCAAGCAAAAAAGGCATGGTATGGATCCAGAGAGATATGTCGCTCTTAAAGAAGAAGTCAGTAAGTTAAAATTGAATGGGTTTATTCGAGATGCCTTACACCCAAAATGGGTATCCAATCCCATACTTGTCCGAAAGTCGAATGGGAAATGGAGAATGTTTGTTGACTACTCAGACTTGAATAAAACTTGCCCGAAAGACAGTTTTCTACTTCCCCGAATTGATCAGCTCATAGATTCAACGGCTAGGCACGAACTCTTATCCTTTATGGATGCATATTCCGGTTATAATCAGATACTCAAGCACTTACCCGACCAAGAACATACCACCTTTGTAACCGATCTGAGGCTCTATTGATACAAAGATATGCCTTTCAGACTCAAGAACGCCGGGGCAACATACCAATGACTAGTCAATCGAATGTTCGCTAAACAAATCAGAAAGACAATGGAAGTATATGTAGACGACATGCTGGTGAAGTCACGATTTTCCACTGATCATATTAAAGACTTGGAATCGATGTTTAGTATCCTTTGAGAATATAGGATGAAGCTCAACCAATTGAAATGTCACTTTGGGGTCGCATGCGGAAAATTCCTTGGGTTTATCGTCAACGCTCGAGGAATCGAAACAAATCCCAAAAAGATCTGGGCAATCATAAATCTTGAAACTTCAAGAACTATAAAGCAAGTCCAGAGCCATAACGGGAAAGTAGAAGCACTAAGTAGGTTCATTTGAAATTCCACCGATAAATGCATTCCCTTCTTTGATTTGATTCGAAAAGAGAAAAGGAATTTTGAATGGACCAAAAGAGAAACGGAATTTTGAATGGACCACGGAATGTGAGGGCGCATTCCGGACACTAATTCAGCACCTCTCCAGACTTCCTATTTTGTCGAAGCCTATCTATCATGAGTGTTGAATATGCGCTTATATGATTTTTGTTTGATGATAATAAACATATATACATTCGTTTAAATGTATTTGTTAATATACTATTTTATTTTCACAGATTAAATAAATATTTGCTGAATAAAATAAATAACACGGAATTTGAATTCAAACGAATATTTTATACAAACAAATATTTATTACAATTTTGAATAGTACAAATTCAAGCTCTCACTATTCACTATACAACTATGATACAAATTCAATTACATCACTATTTTTCACATTCCTCACTACATATCACTCACACTCGTATTTTTATCTTCAACTTCATTCCAGTTAGAATCCAGCGTCCGAGCAATCTGCAAAAATATACACTAACGCGGTAAAATTGAAAAAGAAATATTTTTGCAGTATAAAATAAAACGTGAATTTTGAAAATGATATTTGCCTCAGTTATTTGGGTTGTTCGTCATCATTTAAATTTTAATTCATCATACACGAACAACTTGTGACATACACAGTGTATCACTCTATATGCCACAAGGCCGTGCACGCCAATATATACACTTGATTAATTTACAGGGACAGGTGAGCATAGGTCAAACCCAAATGAAAAACCGGATTCAACTCACGTGCAATAACATAAAAGTCACAACTCTCAGCACAAGGTCAAACCCGAGTTTTTAAAACTGGATTCAACTCAGCGGCAAAACTGCAGACAAATACATATGGCCAAGCAAAGCGTCACATACATATATACATGAGCAAATACACAAATATACATGTATGCGCTGACACAGCAGTTTTGAACAAAGGAACCAATACACAGTGAATTAAAGGAAAATGGAAAGCCTGCCCAAATCAATATAACCAAGGCCAAGCACAGTGGACTCATGTCGAAACAGCAAGTAGCATCAAGACTCGAGCAAAACAAAGATGACCATGCCACCAGACTATATGAATACACAAAGTAATGACAACATATACAATGCAGAAGTGATCATCACAAGGAGGCAACTAGACTTCGAGTCAAGCAGCGCACAGTGGAACGAACAACAGTCACGGCACTTCACAAATTCTACAAGGATATGAATGTAAACAAAACAAGTCGATCAAACCCAATTCAATATGACTGTAAGTAATGCCACAAAACCAGGCAGTAAGCATACATGCAACTTGACTTTCTCACTAAATACATGAAACCATCACAGTGACACAGTACCAAAATGAAACAATGAACCAGACAAGGCATAGAGCAAGTTCAAGTGAAGTCTAAGTCAAACTGCAAATGCAAACAGACCAATGAATGCACCAAAAACATGTGAACACAGCAAATACTAATATAGATGATACACCAAGTACAAGCCGAAAATAATCAATGTTCAAAAATTCACGTTACAAATTAATTTCAAGTTGAACAAATCAAGTCGTGATGAACAGAGCTACAGATCAGTCCAGTGAAATGCAACAATGCAGACTCGAGCACACAAACAAAAGACTACAAGTTCACGTTCAGTCACAACAAAGAAAATGTAAAGTCGACGTTCACAGTGAAGATCAATTTCAATAGTATGACCAAAGAAAATAAACTGGTCAAAGCAAATGTCAGTGCAGTGATGAACAAGGTGTCGAATAATTCAAAAATCAGATATCAAGTGTGTGTCAAATTGAAACAGTCAATTTTAAACCAAGTCAACCAAGAAATAATAAGAATAATTCGCATATGAATTGGTCAAGGTGAAATCTCAATCATCAAAGTGAAATCATAAGGCCGAGATGAAGAATTTGACAAATTCAAATATAATTGTACGAACGAAAATTCAGGGCATTGAACCCTATATAAACCATTCAACATCATCGGCAACTGATGAGAGTTCGAATACGAAAATCGAAAGGTAACAAAGCATAAATTCTTACCAGAAGGAAGAATCGAACTCGGTAAAAATTGAAGGAGCCGTGAAGCAAAGAGAATAGAGCATCGATCATCAAGCAATCACGAAGAACAATCCACCTGATCGATGTAATTAAAGTCGGCTTCTTCAATTTTACACAAAGCCCTAATTTTTAAAAGGAAGAAGAACGAACGAAGAAACAAGAGCCGCCATCACAAATAAAAGGAGACGGTCAAGATAAATTACAAAGAGGGCCGGCCTTTTTATTTTTAAGGGTTATAGCATTTTAAATTAGGGTTTTGTATTTTAAATTTGCTTTTAATTTGTATTTTCTTTTTAAACCGTTTTAAATTTCAAGTCGTGTGACTAGGGCACAAGCTACGTGGCGTAGCTTGAGAATTCGCAACTCGGTGGTTGAGTTGTGGCAAGGTTTTGAGCGTAGAGTTAGATTATTCAATAGCGGGTATAGCGAGTTTACGTGTGTAAGCGAGGGACTATCTAATTTCTAGTAGAAACCTTGGGGGCAGCACGTAGGCAGGGTTTTGCCGAAGCTGGGTAAATTCTGTGTTGTTCTGTTTTTTCTGTTATTTATATTCTGCGATATCTGTGCTGCTATTCTGTGATCTGAATTGAATATTTTATAAGCTTCCGCAATTAATTTTTAAAATTAACATTATTACCCTACTCACCCCCCCTCTAGGGTGAAATCGATCCTACTAGTGGTATCAGAGCTAGGAACAAAAGCCGTTTTTGTTTTAAAAATTTGATTTTTTTTTTTACAAAAACCAATTTTTGTTTTAAAAATTTGAATTTTAAAAGTGGCTTCTTTTAATACTGCTTTTGCTGAGGGTCAATCCATAGTTAGACCGCCAATGTTCAATGGTGAATATGCTTATTGGAAAAATAGGATGAAAATCTTTCTGAAAACCATTGACGCTTGGAATATTGTTGAGACAGGTTATAGAATACCAACTATAACTGTAGATAATCAGGAAATAGAGAAACCAAAGGAACAATGGACAGAACTAGAAAATAAATTACAAAATACTAATGCCAAAGCTATGAATTCTATTATCTGTTCATTGGATCAATTTGAATTTAATCGTGTCTCACATTGTCTAACTGCACGGGAAACATGGCACACACTCGAAGTGACTCACGAAGGAACATCTCAGGTCAAAGAATCTCGCCTTCCAATGCTAAGCAGCGAATACGAGAACTTCAAAATGGCGAAGGAAGAAAATGTCAAAGAGATGCATGGACGACTTTCCAATATCGTTTACAAATCAAAAGCTCTTGGAAAATCATACACAGAGTTGGAGATAGTCCGAAAAATCCTTAGAGTCCTTCCACGAAAATTTGAAGCAAAAGTGACTGCCATTCAAGAATCAAAAGATTTGAAACAAATGAAAATCGAAGAACTCATCGGAAATCTCACCACTTATGAGCTAGAAATGAAATTCAAGGAAGAGCGTGAAGGAGGAGATACTCGAAAGAAATCAATAGCGCTCAAAGGAACAACCGAAAGTGATGATGATAACGATGATGATGATGGAGCAGCAGAGCTGGCGCTACTAATAAAGAAATTCAACAGGTGGAATTGCAAATACGGAAATCCAGCTGGAAATCATGAATTGAAAAGCAGAATAGGCAAAGCACTTGACTACTCTGAAGAACAGGAGATCATCTGTCATAAGTGCAACCAACTCGGACACATCAAGCCCAATTGTCCTCGAAATCGACGCGACTTTAGAAAGAAACAGAAAAGTTTTGCAGCCACTTGGGATGAAATAGACGAGAATGATCAAAGCACTGGCAGTGAAAGCGAAAAGGCAGAATTGTGTCTTCGAGGTGATACAACTGACGGTGATGATGACGAGCCAAGTGAGGTATCAAAACTTACCCATTCTGAGTTGCTTATATATTTTCATGAAGTAAATGGCTGTTTTGAACGACTTAGGGAAAAATACGCCAAACTTGAATCTCAAAAGGATACTTTGATAGAATGCAATGAACAACTTGATCAATTAGTTAAGAACTATCAACATAGAATCCCTAAGTGTGATAAGTGTCCAACATTCGAAGAGGAAATTAAAAAATCAGAAATCAATATAAAATCACTTGAAAATGAAATTCTGATTTAAAGGAGAATGAAAATACTAGGAGAGAGAATTCTATTAAAAAGTGCACACAATTGTTAAACGAAAATGAATCTCTCAAAACACAAGTCCAACATTTATCAACGACTTTAGATAAGTTTTCAAAAAGTGAAAAATCGTTGAATATGCTATTAGGAAAGCAAACTGGTAATACGGTTAGACAAGGACTTGGATATAATAATTCAAAAACTGTTGAAAGCAATATTAAGCAAGTTAATTCTATGTGCACAATTTGTAGAAAATATGGACACAATCACAATAATTGCTGGTATAGACCCAAACATGTGAAAACTATAACGATTTGGGTTCCAAAAGGCACAAATATAAAATCTCTCAAAGTTAAACAAATTTGGGTGTCGAAGGGAACAATTATAAATAGTTTCGGGTCTTTACAAAATTGTTTTTCAAAATTTTCTGCCACTAACAACCATGGACTTAGAAAAACAAATAGGTCACATAAATCTTTTCCCGTGTAGGTGTGGTGGCAGGCTAAGGAACAACAACGGTGTTCTCTGGATTTTGGCTATTACAGAAACACAACGGGCGACAAAGCAAAGTTCCTTAGCCTAGTATAAAGGTGACAGAATCACAATGGACAACGACGAAAAATATCGTAGAGGTAAAAACAGGTAAAAGTATATTTATTTGAACGATATATTAAATGTGATAATCTGCACCATATTCTGAATTAAAATCAGCCAATAATGAGTTGATGAAAAGACGATGATTTTGACTCTGACTTTTTCAAATTGTCGGCCAATTATATTTTATATGCTAAAAACACTACAAATTCTTGAAATACGTCATACAGATTAAATTGGAAAAATGATGGTGTTTTGGTATTAGGAAATTCATTGATTGTTGATAATACATTTGGCTAACTCTTTATTCACGGTTTTCGATTATTTACACGGCTTCAATTCAAATTCAAAAGAATGTCATTTAAATTGCTGTAAAAATTGAGTTTGAAATTTTTTGTGCACACTTCATGTTTTGGTCTATAAAATTCAATTGATGACAATTTTGAGTGAAAGAGAAATTCAGATGCAGATTGCACTGGTAATCTAGTTGATAGAAAAATTACTAGTGAAACGTGATTTATGAGACATTTAGTAACTGCATTGTGTTTCAAAGAAAATATCTGCATATTCTTCATTTCAAATAATTTTCAAATAGCAGAAAATTGTCTTTTAAAACCCCCTGGAGAAAATCATTTTTGACCATAGTTTCAGATTAGTCATTTTTTTGAAAAAAAAATTTCATAATTATTTTTGAATTTGATTTTAAATGACTATTTTGACTAATCTGACTCCCTAATGTTTATCGAAAAGAAAAATAGTGATTGAAAAAGTGATGAGTGTTAATATTGATCAAATATTATGACTCGAGACGGTATAATTAATAAATTTCTTTAGAAATTTAAACAAGAGTTATAAAACTGTTTGTTGGTAAAAATTCCATAACCATCTCTATCTCTATCATATTTCTAACAACCATCACTCATCAAAATTCTATATAGTTTGTCGATATGTGGTACTTTAAACAGGAATCGTTCGTTTTTCATTTTTACATTTTTAAAAAAAAATAATAGTAATAATAATAATAAATAAATACCAAAGTATTCACTCTCATTTAAAAGTCCTCACGGTTATGCGTGGGTGAATTACTTGGAATTTGTTATGTGCTTCCATGCTCATTTAAAAGTCCTCGCGGTTATGCATGTATGGAACGCATACCAAAAGTTGATTTTTAAAATAAACAAGTTGATTCTAATCCCATTTAAAAGTCCTCACGGTTATGCGTGGTTAGAAGATACTTGAATTCATTTTTTTTTAAATAAAATAAAATTGGAATACTACTAATCTCATTTAAAAGTCCTAACGGTTATGCATGGTTAGTAGATATTCAAATTCCTGATATAAATATACCACAAATAGACACAACTGTATGGTTTTATATGATGACAGCATTTCCATCATTCTAAAAGTGGAATATGCGCCTAACAAAATATTTATGATTTTTGTTTGACTTTTTATCGAAATTTAATATTTATATTCAATTGAATTTTAATGTTGGATTGATATCGATTACTTTATCTCTATTTTCTCTAACACTATTACTCTTTTGCTGATAACAAAAGGGGGAGAGAAAAGTTAAGATTTTGTCAAATAAAATCAAGCAAAGGTCAAATAATTTTCTATTTGCATCTAGGATCATTTGCATATTTTTATTTGTATGCATATATGTAGGGGAGCATCGTATAGAGAGGAAGCATTTAAATAGGGGGAGCAATTAGGATATAGGAGCAATTAGGATATATCAATGATCAAATACATTTAGCATATTCAAAATCTTAAATATATGTTTGTTATCATCAAAAGGGGGAGATTGTTGAATATGCGCTTATATGATTTTTGTTTGATGATAATAAACATATATACATTCGTTTAAATGTATTTGTTAATATACTATTTTATTTTCAAAGATTAAATAAATATTTGCTGAATAAAATAAATAACACGGAATTTGAATTCAAACGAATATTTTATTCAAACAAATATTTATTACAATTTTGAATAGTACAAATTCAAGCTCTTACTATTCACTATACAACTTTGATACAAATTCAATTACATCACTATTTTACACATTCACCTCACTACATATCACTCACACTCGTATTATTATCTTCAACTTCATTCCAGTTAGAATCCAGCATCCGAGCAATCTGCAAAAATATACATTAACGTAGTAAAATTGAAAAAGAAATATTTTTGCAATATAAAATAAAATGTGAATTTTGAAAATGACATTTGCCTCAGTTATTTGGGTTGTTCGTCATCATTTAAATTTGAATTCATCATACACGAACAACTTGTGACATACACAGTGTATCACTGTATATGCCACAAGGCCGTGCACGCCAATATATACACTTGATTAATTTACAGGGACAGGTGAGCACAGGTCAAACCCAAATGAAAAACCGGATTCAACTCACGTGCAATAACATAAAAGTCACAACTCTCAGCACAAGGTCAAACCCGAGTTTTTAAACTGGATTCAACTCAGCGGCAAAACTGCAGACAAATACATATGGCCAAGCAAAGCGTCATATACATATATACATGAGCAGATACACAAATATACATGTATGCGCTGACACAGCAGTTTTGAACAAAGGAACCAATACACAGTGAATTAAAGGAAAATGGAAAGCCTGCACCAAATCAATATAACCAAGGCCAAGCACAGTGGACTCATGTCGAAACAGCAAGTAGCATCAAGACTTGAGCAAAACAAAGATGACCATGCCACCAGACTATATGAATACACAAAGTAATGACAACATATACAATGCAGAAGTGATCATCACAAGGAGGCAACTAGACTTCGAGTCAAGCAGTGCACAGTGGAACAAACAACAGTCACGACACTTCACAAATTCTACAAGGATATGAATGTAAACAAAACAAGTCGATCAAACCCAATTCAATATGACTGTAAGCAGTGCCACAAAACCAGGCAGCAAGCATACATGCAACTTGACTTTCTCACTAAATACATGAAACCATCACAGTGACACAGTACCAAAATGAAACAATGAACCAGACAAGGCATAGAGCAAGTTCAAGTGAAGTCTAAGTCAAACTGCAAATGCAAACAGACCAATGAATGCACCAGAAACATGTGAACGCAGCAAATACTAATATAGATGATACACCAAGTACAAGCCGAAAATAATCAATGTTCAGAAATTCACGTTACAAATTAATTTCAAGTTGAACAAATCAAGTCGTGATGAACAGAGCTACAGATCAGTCCAGTGAAATGCAACAATGCAGACTCGAGCACACAAACAAGAGACTACAAGTTCACGTTCAGTCACAACAAAGAAAATGTAAAGTCGACGTTCACAGTGAAGATCAATTTCAACAGTATGACCAAAGAAAATAAACCGGTCAAAGCAAATGTCAGTGCAGTGATGAACAAGGTGTCGAATAATTCACAAATCAGAAATCAAGTGTGTGTCAAATTAAAACAGTCAATTTTAAACCAAGTCAACCAAGAAATAATAAGAATAATTCGCATACGAATTGGTCAAGGTGAAATCTCAATCATCAAAGTGAAATCATATGGCCGAGATGAAGAATTTGACAAATTCAAATATAATTGTACGAACGAAAATTCAGGGCATTGAACCCTATATAAACCATTCAACATCATCGGCAACTGATGAGAGTTCGAATACGAAAATCGAAAGGTAACAAAGCATAAATTCTTACCAGAAGGAAGAATCGAACTCCGTAAAAATTGAAGGAGCCGTGAAGCAAAGAGAATAGAGCATCGATCATCAAGCAATCACGAAGAACAATCCACTTGATCGAAGTAATTAAAGTCGGCTTCTTCAATTTTACACAAAGCCCTAATTTTTAAAAGGAAGAAGAACGAACGAAGAAACAAGAGCCGCCATCACAAATAAAAGGAGACGGTCAAGATAAATTACAAAGAGGGCCGGCCTTTTTATTTTTAAGGGTTATAGTATTTTAAATTAGGGTTTTGTATTTTAAATTTGCTTTTAATTTGTATTTTCTTTTTAAACCGTTTTAAATTTCTAGTCGTGTGACTAGGGCACAAGCTACGTGGCGTAGCTCGAGAATTCGCAACTCGGTGGTTGAGTTGTGGCAAGGTTTTGAGCGTAGAGTTAGATTAGTCAATAGCGGGTATAGCGAGTTTACGTGTGTAAGCGAGGGACTATCTAATTTCTAGTAGAAACCTTGGGGGCAGCACGTAGGCAGCGTTTTGCCGAAGCTGAGTAAATTCTGTATTGTTCTGTTTTTTCTGTTATTTATATTCTGCGATATCTGTGCTGCTATTCTGTGATCTGAATTGAATATTTTATAAGCTTCTGCGATTAATTTTTATAATTAACACTATCACCCTATTCACCCCTCCTCTAGGGTGAAATCGATCCTACAATGAGCAATTGTACATTTACTTGGCGGTATCGGAGAATGCAATAAGTGCTGCCCTAATTCGGGAGGAAGACCGAGTGCAAACACCGGTCTACTATATCAGTAAACGACTAACCGAAGCTGAGAGAAATTATCCGAAGCTAGAGAAGTTGGCTTATTGTCTCGTTATTGCCTCAAGGAAGCTACATCCTTATTTCCAGGCTCATCCTATCGCAGTTTACACCGATCAGCCATTATGACAGGTCCTTACACGGGCTTAGATGTCTGGTAAGTTACTCAAATGGAATATCGAATTAAGCCAGTTTGATATTACATACACTCCGAGGCAAGCCATTCAAGGACAAATCCAAGTGGATTTCATAGCCGAATTTACCATCCTAGAAGACTTGCCTGAAACTAGCGAATCTCTCGAGTATATTTGTAAGCCGCATACCGATGGTGCGTCAAACGATCGGTGCTCGGGTGCTGGAGTTGTACTTGAAACCCCCGAAGGTCGATCCAGATGTTATGCTCTAAAGTCTAATTTTCATCCAACCTATAATGGAGCTTAATATGAAGCCTTGCTTGCTAGATTGAAACTCGCCCGAGATTTGAGAATCATTGCTGTGGAAATTTATTGCGATTCACAATTAGTTGTGTGTCAAGTTCGGGGTGAATATCAGGCGAAAGATCGATGACTGGCTGCTTATCTAGCTCGAGTCCAAGAGATAGTTAATCAGTTTGATTATTATGCCATCTTCTACATACCCCATGAGCGCAATTAAAAGGCTGATTTATGGGCAAAGTTAGCAAGTACGACCGAAGCACAACAAATGGGACTTGTTCCTGTAGAAACGTTATCTTCCCCAAGCATAGATCAGATGGAGACAGACTGGATATTTGAAATCACTCCCCATAAGGAGTCGTTGATGACTCCGTTTCTAAATTACCTTAAGCCCAGAATGCTACCTAAGCGCAGGAGTAAGAAGAGATAGATTCTTCAAAAAGCTACGCGGTTCACTATTCAGAATGGAGTCATGTATAGGAGTGGGTACCCCGTTCCTCTACTCCGGTGTATCGCCCACAATGAAATTAAACAAGTGGTACATGATGTACACAAGGGAGAATGTGGCGATCACACCGGAGGGCAAGCTCTGGCTAAGAAAGTACTCGGATACGGATATTATTGGCCGACTGTCAACCGCGATACAACAGATTATGCCAGAAAATGTGATAAATGTCAAAATCATTCTCGAATTCCTAGATCCCCACCTACTAAGATAACCCAAATGGTTAGTCCATGGTCGTTTGCATTATGGGGCATCGATATCATTGGCTCTCTACCTCTGGCCAAAGGTGGAGTGAAGTACGCCATCGTCGCAATTGATTACTTTACCAAGTGGGCCTACGCTGAACCTCTTGCTACAATCACAACAAAAAAGGCGATCAATTTTGTAGTCCGCAACATTATCTTCCAATTTGGTCTCCCACATACCATCATCACTGATAACGGGACCTAGTACGACAATGTTGAATTTAAGGATTTTTGCCAACGACTCCACATTCAAATGAAATTCTCTACAGTTGCACACCCTCAAGCGAATGGCCAGGTTAAAGCTGTTAATAAGGTTATCAAGTCTGTTCTAACGAAACATCTAGAGAAGGCCGAGGGCAAATGGGTCGATAAACTTCCTATGGCTTTATAGGCTTATTAGACCACCCACAAATCAGCAACCGACCATACTCCATATTCTCTTTCCTATGGTTCAGACGCTGTTATTCCAGTCGAGATGGAAGTGCCGTCTCATCGTGTGACTTATTATGAGCCAAAGACAAATGTCATACTACTTGCTGAATCCTTGGATTTGTTGGAGCGCAAAGAGGCTGATTTAAGGGCAGCCGCATACCAAAGTCGAGTCCCCCGATTGTACAATGCTAAGGTCCCACCGCGAACCTTTAAACTCGACGATCTCATCCTCAAAAGAATCAACCCAGTTCCTTTGCACATGATACCAACGCGGGAAGGACCGCATGCGATTGAACGAGATCTCGGAGATGGCACATTTAAGTTATCGACCGTTGACGGTCTCACTCTGCCAAGAGCCTGGAACAACGAGAGTCTCCGTCACTCTACACATGATAGGCTTTATTTATTTCAGCCTTTTTTTCATCTGCAATTTATTTCTGCATTTTGAAATTTGAATTTGTTATAAGACAACTGAATTTGCCATATTTTCTCATTTCAACGATATAATGCCATCTCTTCGAGTCAGAGCTGTGATTTATTGAATGTGTCATACAACCATCATGATTCACGAAGAGCTAAGTTCCATCATACAGTGGAATTTATTCAAATAGGGAGTGGCTGTGATACGACCGGCCACTCACTAAGTGAAATCCGAGCTTGGGGGCAATCCATCACACTGATGCCAAAGAAGGATTGACACACGACAATCCTTTAACTGACTCCGGTCTCCTATAGTGCGAGCAGGAGTATAAACTTATTAATGCGGTTTCGAAGAGGGTGAATCCATCCACCTAACGACTTTGACCATATCCTAACCAAGTTCGAGGAGGATGGACCTGTCCATCTAACGACTTTGCTTGTTAACTCGAGGTGGATGTGAATCAACCATCCACGATCCTGATAAATCCATCATTCTCGAAGCGCGAACGAAATCCCAAAAGCCTAAACATATGTGATTGACCATCTGTCGGCCATCTCCAAATTCCTAGGGAGAGAATTGGAGTATGAATATTAACTCTAAGTTCCCAGAGTGCGAACTAGAGTATAAACACCAACTCCAAATTCCCAGAGTGCGAGTTGAAGTATAAACATGACTCTAAGTTCCCAGAGTGTGAGTTGGAGTATAAACATCAACGAACTCCAAGTTTCCGGAGTGCAAACTGGAGTACAAACGTAAACTATCTTTGGATTCCCAGAGTGCGAACCATATTATCGACCGCAAATAACTCTGAGTCCCTAGAATGTGGTCAGAGTATAAACATAACTTGGGTGTGAATGACCACTCGTAAACTAACTTAAGTCCCCAAAGCATGGAAACATACTTAAATCTTGAACATGCGTGATCTTTCGCTGACGGACAAATGCGAATCCCCGGAGTGTGGATATGATCATTAATAAGTGAGTGAGTGTGATTCGACCACTCGACTCTCACTTGTTTCAGCATCGATTCAACGATCTTAAGCTTGACGAAATGACGGTGAAATGCAATCGCTGGTCAATCTTTGCAACTCATCCCCGAAATTGGGGGAAGAACTTAAGTGTCAACCATTGACTGAAGCAGTGCAACATCAAAGTTCAACTTTAATCCCCAGTCATGACTTATGTCCGTGATTTTCGGACTTGATAAGTAAAAAAACAAACTCGACTCAAAAGTTCGAACTTCGTAAGTCACTGAACTGGAATTCAAATACTGGAACACTTAAGCAAATGAACAATAATTGAATTAAAGCCAAAATAAAATTTTCATTTCAACTGTTTGTAGAAGGAATTTATGTACAAGTATCTCCAAAAAATCCTACCAGTAGGGGCCGAACCTACATCTATACACGGCCTACGAAAGAAAAATAAAAGAAAAACAAAAGAAAATTCCTATCTACTCAAAAAGGGCCAAAGAGTCCTATCTACTCTTTCTTCTTCCTTGGTTTCTTCTTCGACGTGGACCCGTTGGATCCGCCAGTAATTTTCCTCTTCGAGCCTTTGCCTTTCGACGGTTGGTCTCCATTAGGTGGCATATATCTACCTCCTCCAAGCTCAAATGAATAAGAATGATTCCTACAGGCGGAGTCGGAGGAGTCGGATCCATTACAGGAGGCAGGATAGGAAAGCTGTTCTCGATAACTGTACCACCTGGTGATATCATTCTCAGCGGAGTCGGGCCAATTGTCGCCATTCCACCTTCAGAACTACCACCATGAGTCGCTGCCTCCATTTCAGCGTTGATTTCGACCAATATCTCTTCTTTATGAATTACTTGAGCCTCGCTGGGGTCAATGGTGGTCAGCATTGAAGAGCCAGTAGCAAGTGCGCTTCCACCAATAATAAATGGCAGGTCTGCAAAAGGCTCACTATGACGACTGAGAAGTTCCTCCATCATCTGTTAATCAAAAGAGAGTGTGCACCCCTACACTCCATCAATCGATGCAGTCGTTGTTGTGGTGGTCGCCTCAGTAATGATGGCCTTTTGCGCTTGATGTGATTTTTGTGTTGCAGGAGGCACAATCGGTGTAACTCCAGTCACTGGATAGAGGAAAAGAAAAACTATTAGTAAACACTTCAAATCAAGCTCTTTATTTTGAACACGTATGAGGATTGTTCAGAATACCTTCCTCAGTTTGGCTCGTGGATGGCTGAACGAGCTTAGAAGTGTGCTGTCTAGTTGAAGATAACTGAGGTTGTTTCGGATTGTAAGCAGAGATGGATTAGGGATCAACCGCTGGCGTAGATTCAAGTTGGGTTGGCGTAAGAATCTCAAGACTTGCATCGTGATGCTTAACACCTGCACCTTCTCCAACCTCCGAGTGTTGGACACCGAGCCTCTCCTTTTCATGTGAAATCATCGACTCATGGAGAATCTTTCTTTCATCTTCATTTAGCATACGATTCTCAGGCTTAAACTCGTCAATTGATTCACCCAGATGCACCGCCTTCTCCTCCTAAACCAATCGGCCCCAGGCATTGTGAAGATGTACTGGATAATTTTTGAGCCAGGCTAGGTTCCTGTGCTTCAGCACATTAGCATTATAAGCGATGAGGAGATCTTCGATATCAGCCTCTAGCTTAGAATCCATCTTTCGGACCCTCTCCTCGACCTCGGTATCCACCACAAGGACTTTTTCCATTGTCGCATCTCGTTCATCGCGAAGCACTATGGCCTGCTAACATGCCTCCTGGGCTGCGCAATTCGCGTCATCCCTTTCCTTGATAATTTCGGAGAATTTGGCTTTAAGCTCATTAAGTTCTTTGAGAGCCGCATCCCGTTCGGCAATGACGGTGGTGTCCTGATGGCCCATATCCTCCACCGGGGTATAGTGTGTCTACCTCATCCTCACCATGGCCAAGTTCGCCTCATCGGCCTTTTGAGTGGCCTCTATTTCCTACTTTCGGGAGGATTCGGCTTCATCATTAAGTATTTAGATGATTCGATCTTTCTGATCAAGTTCGTTTTCTAATTTCTCTATGGTGGTTGTCCGCTCAAAGGCCAGCTTTGATGCTTTCTCTGCGGCTTTCAACCACACCTTATACTAAGTATAGATGTCGTGAATATAATCGTGCATCGTGTTCTCCGCTTCCGTTGGAATTTTCTTTAAGTGCGGAGGGAAGACGTAGCCATCAAAGCAAATGTTTGGGGAATCCTTCTTCAGTTGGGCGATTCTAATAGCCCCTTCTTCGGTGGGCTCAATAATAGCCTATTCAGTGACAACGGGAGTTTCGGTCTCGTGTCTGTGGCGGTGTGATTCAGGCCTAGAGGTTTGGGAAGATGGTTTATGGCGGGGAGGCTCTATAGTTTGTTTTCCATGGCTTAAGGGATGTGTAGGGATTCTAGGAGGTGGAGAACGCGATCGGGACCTATGTCCGTAGTCCCTGTCCTTATCCCTGTCATATCTTTCTTGACTAAATTATCCACGATCATAATCCCTCTCTGCCTCTCCCCTATGTGAGTTATAGTATGTAAAATGTCAGCCAGCTGAGTGAAGACTCCCCAAAATCGACCCACGTCCAAACATTGTACCTACAAAGTAAGAGAAGCAACGTTAGTAATCTCTTGAAGTAAACCGCTTGTGATCGAAAATCGTGCAGTGTCGTGAAGTGTGTATGTATGTGCAACCCCCGGACCAACCGAAAATGTCAACCACATTTATGGGAAGAGACTCATTTAAGTCTAAGGCACTCTGAAGCTCTCCCAATCCGGCATCGTGTTGGAGTGGCACATAATCCGAAATTGGGATATCGGCAAGCCCTTCGAAAAGGTTCTCCACTTGCGAGGGAGGAAGCTCTCAAATTCTAATACCAAAAACAGGGAGAGACACAATCACGGATTTCCATCTCCCAGACTTAGAGCGCTTATGGGCCGCAGCCGTGCCTTTTCTCCTTCCCTCAGAATCTTGAAAGGCGTAGGAAGGCTCGGTAATGGGTTCATCGTCGGTGGGTGTATCTACATCATCACCTTCTTCAGTTATTACAACCCAGGGCGTCCTACACTTGACTCATCTTGTCGGGACTGCCCTCAATGTCCCTTCAAGCCTTATACTCTGATTTCTCTCGATCATCCCGACAGTTCTCAAATTTCTGTCTGTTAGAACCGAATCAATGTCCCTCATTTCAATTGGAACTTCTTGAAGAACACGAACTATCTCTTTAAAGTGTACGCCCTTAGGTCGTGGAATTACAGCTGTAAAGAAAAAAAAAGATATAAGTTTATTATCAGCTATGATTATCTCGTTAACAAATTGAAGAGATCGCAGCACTTACGTTTGAATAACCATCAGCTGGCGAATTTTGGAGGGCATCAGACACAAAACCACTCCTTTTTAAAATAACTCAGCCTGGTCCAGGAATTGATGACAATTTGACAATTCCTGATTGACTCTAGGAATGTGAAGAGGGACTATCTCCCCGACTCTTGATATTGAATAAATATCTCATCTTTATCGAGGTCGATGGTCGAAAAAGATGCTCCATAAATACAATGAATAGGTTGTTCAGCATAACATATCTGTTCGGATGCAGCTATGATGGAGCAACTCTGAAGAAAGATAACACTTCCCTAATGTATCGGTTTTAAATGGAGGAAGTGTACCTGTTGTACATGCATGGCGATTGAAAGCAGCAAACCCCTCCAGTGGAAAATGCGGTCTATCATTTGCTCCCGGCAATAGCACATCGTCCAATGACAAGCCATGCCTTAGGCATATCCGTCCCAGCATGTCTTTGGAAACATTAAACGGTGCAGAATCTAGTGGATTACTGATAAAAGTAGCACTTGGTAGCCCATCCGGAGCTAGATCTATAACTTCGGCCGCGATGACCGGTATCTCTACTGTTAAGGGAAGTGAACTCTGAATTTCCTGCTGTTGTGAGCTTGTAGACTCCATAACTAACTAACTTATGAAAAACCATCATTAGATGATAATAAGCCCATGTATTCCCTAGTGTGATGTGCGTGAATGTGTCGTGCAATGCAGTGCCACAAATTATTGTAGAAATTCAACAAAGTTAGAGAAAATGTCGAAACTACGAGACTTTGAAATTCAATTGGAGTGATCGTCATCGCTGACCGTCACAACCGTGCCATCCAGCCTTTAGAGACCGATCCGGGTTGAAATTTGTTTAAAGTTTGTTAAGTTACAGTTCCATCAATAAGCTTCGAAGGATAGTCAAATATGTTGTTCAATGGTCAAGTCCAATTGTGCCAGATTGAAGCTCGTCGGAGTTAAATGTTCGATCGATCAAAGTATTCGTATCTCATCGAGGTCAAGACTTGGATCGATCACCAAAGGCTCTTTTCGCATCGGTCTTGGAGCAAGAGATTTCGTATCGAGCACCCGAGGTTCCAGTTCGTATCGATCAGCAAGCCTTTAATCTTCGTATCAATAAATAAGGTCGCCACTTCGTATTGATCAGGCGACCAGCTTTTCGTATCGATCACTCTGGATCGGTACAAACTTTCACCATCTCCTATTAATACGAAGTCGCTTCCTCAACACCTCTTCTTCTCCAATCGATACGAACTTCATCTTACGATCGATGTGAACCGCTCCTCTTTGACTAGTATGAGCGATCCCTTCATGTCGGTCCATCCTTCTTCTCCAAACAGCACGAAAGCCACTCTGACTTTCATCGACCTTGCTCCGACCATCCATGATCTTGGTTGCACCAGAACCGATTGCGGAGTTAAGTGGATCGGTACGCAAACATCAAATCTTATCGTTTTTAATATGAATTCATTAATTAGTTACCTAGTTTGAACATGTGGTTTTAGGGGTTGAGTTCTTAGTGCAGTTCGAAAGTAAAGGTAAGATTCTATTTTTGAATTTTCCAGTCGATACGAAAGCCAAGGAAAATAAGCAAGTGAAATCTTCGAAGTATGAAATGGTATTTATATGGACCCAGAGAAAGAAGAGAAACGATTCGTCTCCCATTCACTTTTATCGACCGATTTCAACAGATTACACATTAGATCGATACGTATTGGTTGTTCGTATCCAACAGCTCGAACTTTATGGTTACGAAATGTGCAATGAAGGCCTTCCCGGAACATCGAATTCCATCGATATGAAACACTAGTTCGTATCCACTATTTTCGACTCCATTCAAGACGCATCGATATGAACTGCACAGTTCGTATCCATCAACATACAACCCATGAAGACTCGTATCAATCGATAGAATAGTACACAGAGAACCAGCTACTCTATTCACATCCCTCATAAGTCCATCAATGCGAAATTACAACTTCATGCCCGCCGCTATGGAGTTCACCGAAACTCGTATCCATCGATGCGAAATATTTATTTCGTATCCACAATGCAAATTACGTTGATACGAGAACAATCTTTCAACCCTTTACATCGATCCAAGAAAGGATCGATACGAAGGCAAACTCCAGAACAACCATTAAGCGTTGTTATGACTCGAATTTCACATCGATTCAGGAGAGGATCGATACAGAATTCGATACGTGAAAACTGACAACGACTTATGAACGTGCAAACGTTAACGAGAGTCAAGTTAATATATATATTCATGAATGATGAGCTAACGTCCACTTTTCAAAATTCACAGGAATTAGATACTCTTCCAGTGACGATTGCAACCACAAACATTAAACTACTATCATACAACAATCAATTACAACGATACACAGTACAATAGTTGGCAATCAATAGTCCATATTACTGGAAAATCAGTCAAAAATTACAACTTTTGACGAAAAGACAACCATCGTTTAGCAATTCAGATATAACCATTCAAAATGAAAGATACAACTATTCAAAGCACGGCATGTTCTCACAAGACGTACTTTGGGGGGAAAATGTTATCTCGCCTGTTGGCAAGGCTATGATGCTAGGAACTTAACTGGAAACCAAGGACAGTCCGTCCCGAAGATCCATTACACTTAGGCTCACTCTGGATATCGATGAATTTTATCTGAATCCAGATCAAGCTACAATTGATATGACATGACAAGCAAAGCTATGAAAGGCAACGTTCCAAATTTTGAGTCTATCCGAGTATGCTCAAGATATGATCAATACAAGTCAAGGAAACCAACTCGCTCATATCCATCATTTCGTGTCGACTAGGTCGCAATCCATCTTTTCGCATCAGTTGATTTCATATCCCTCAAGGGGAGCCTTGTTCGAATCCATCAAGCTTCGCTAGTTCATATCCATCAGCTGACTTTGGTTCGTATCTATCAAGTAACCGTTACTTCGTATCCATCATGGAGCCACTGTTCGTATCCATGAAGACTAAAACAAAGCCACTATATACTCGTATCCATCACATCATCAGTCTTTTGTATCCTCAAGTTGGAGAAACTTCGATCGATACGAACAAGACCGCACAATCGATATGAGCCGTGCAACTTGGATCGATACGAACAGAGCCATGCACTCGATACGAACTAAGCCATTTCCATCGTTACTAACAGAGCCACTTCCATTGATAAGAACAAAGCCACGGTCTTCGATACGAACAAGGAGAAAACCTTGGGGTGACTCGGTCAACTCGACATCAAAAGTGGAGCGATCGAAAAATCAAGCGCAACGTTAACTCGCAGGCACATGCTCAGCATTGAGTCGAAGTGATCAATACAAACAGTACCGATACGAAGAGGACCGTGACCAAAAAACTCTAATTTGCATCGATCATAACTTGCAATCCACAAGTCTAAATGCTATGAAATTTTTACAGGAGCTTGACTTAAGGAATGTTCATGCCAAGTTTCGACTCAATTGGATCAAATCTTGATCGATATGAAATTCGTTCGTATCGATCACAGATCGAGTCAAAATTATGTAGGATCGATCGCGTGGGCCCACGCACGTGCCAGAAGAAGTCTCCCGAGATCTGAGCGAGATACTTTCGGCCTACGCCTATAAATAGCACCCCAGACCCTACAGAAAAGGGATCTTTTGGCTCTTTGATGTCCAGAATCTACCGAAACCATTTTTGTACTTCAAGGCTACTGTTGTACTCAAAATTCATCACTGTAACCCATTGTAATAAGTTGTAGTCCGCAAGTGAATATCAATAAAATCATTAGCTTCATAGTGGATGTAGGCCATACGCCGAACCACTCTAAAATCCTATGTTTTTCTGTGTTTTGCTCATCTGTTTTTGAAGTATTTGCTAGATAATCCTCTTTTTACATTTCTATTCTTCATTTTTATCTCTTCAAATACTTTCGAAGAGTGTTGTGGCCAAATTTGGTACAAACAGGAGCTCTACATCGCGGTCCGCAATTCTGATTCTGCTTCTTACCCTGGTTTCCATCTCCATTCTGCTGATTCTGCTTATTCTGTATATTTAACCGCACCTTTTCGAAACTATCTCCGGTTCATTTCACAGCGACATTGCTCTGGATTCCTTCCACACTGGGGCCTGCGTCATCCTTTTTCCTAGACAGTTTCGCATCCTCTCTCCTCAAGAACTGAGCTACCTTGGAATAGAAAAGGTACAATGACGTAGGGGGTTTCCCAGCCAACCAGTTGCCAAATTCGAAATCGGGATCGATTCCCTTAATTACTGCCATCAATATAGAATTATCATTAGGGTTACTAATTTCTGAGCAAGCGGCATGGAACCTTTCCAAGTAATGTTCGAGTGTCTCTCTGGGAGCTTGAGTGACATTAGACAAGGTATTAACATCTTTGGGCCTTGTGATATTCATGTGAAACTACTCGAAAAACTTCATAGCCAATTGGTCGAAACATGAAATAGAACGGGGTGGCATGCGAGTAAACCACATAGTCACGATTCCCCTAGGGAAATTAGGAAAATTCGGCATTTGACCGCATCATCAGCCCGTGCAGCATTCATCAACCAGTCATACGTTAAATGTGCTAGTTAGGGTCAGTGCTCCCTTCATAAACAGGTAGAGCTGGCATTCTAAATCGTCGAGGCGGTTCAACGTAAAGGATGTCATCGGTGAATGGGGTATTACTTCGGAAAATTTCCCAGTCATCATTGGTGAGACCATAGTTTTCACGGATCGTCTGGCAGATCATTGTCGGGATGTTTTGCATTTGTATATTCTGGGCATGCTGGGACAAGGTATGGTCAAGTTCCATAATGCAAGGACAATCTAGGCACGGTCGACGGTCCATACCTCGCCTCCTTGGCTCCCGATCTTCGAGCATATGAGGTTAAGAAGTATAATCATGTCGACGAAGGTTCGGATCAGTTCGGTTCGAGTGTTAGATTCCAACTTGATAGCAGCGTCAGCAGCGTGGTTGTTAGTAGTGTGATAAGGAGTCGTCCCTCCTCGAAAGGAAGGTCCGGTCTGGCGGCTCTAGACGGACCGACTTCCACTTGTCCAAGGTTTAGAATGCGCTGATGCCTGGTAGCATGCGCATACTTCCATCCAGCCATTGGCGCATGGATCTGTGATTGTAATTAGAGGAAGTTGAACTTTCAGTAGATGAATAGGAAGCCTGCTCTCACCTAGATCTCCTTCGTCTTTCTCGGTTCAACCGATTAGTTAACTCTGTTTTTGCACGGAGCTGCTTGGTAAGCTGTTGGTGGCTTTGGGTCAGCTCTTGCATAAGTAGCTGGAACTCCTCTTTGGTAATAGGGCCTTGTGGATCCGAAGTTCCAGCAGCGTTTTGGTTTGCAAAGGGAAGTTGTGAGGGATTCTGCCTATCCTGTCCTTCTGGATCTACATCGGTTGAGGTAGTCCTAGTAGCGACCATAGTGGATAGCAAAGTTCTCTCCTAGACTTGATGCAAATCTAAATAGGATGGAAGAACTTCTAGGCTTGAGATCTAGATGTTCTCCTTATATTCTTGTAATCCGATATCGGTAGTAGATCCAATGAGCAGGAGAAAAGTTGGGTTTTCTCAGTAAAAGCCACCAAGGTGATTTGTACCAAAATTGGGCACAACACTCTTCGGATGTGTTTGAAAAGATAAAATGAAGAAGTAAATGTAAAATGAGGTAGATCTAACAAACACACCAATCAAAAGGTAAGAAAAAGTACAGAAACCCACAATTTTAGAGTGGTTTAGCGTATTACCTACGTCCACTATGAAAAGATTGATGTTTATTGATTATAATTCGTTGGTTAAAAGTGGATTACAACAGTACAATCAAAGTATAATCACAATTTCGGTAGAGTATCATCGTAGAGAAGCCAAAAAGTCCCTTTTCTGTACGTCCCAGGTCACTATTTATAGGCGTCGGCAGCAAATATCTCGTCCAGATCTCAGAAGACTTTTTCTGTCATGTGGGTGGGCACACGGGATCGAGTTCAGGCAATTTCGACTCGATCAGGGAGTGATACGAATTGAGTTCGTATCGATCCATAATTGGTCCTTTTAGGCAAAAATTGATCAGATATATTCTTGAGGTTGTAGGCAAACTCCTGTGAAAATTTGATGGCACTTGGACTGGTAGATCTCGAGTTATGATTGATGAAAATTTGGACTTTCAGTGTGCTCTCGACTTCGTATCGATATGTGTTCGTATCGTTCTATTCATATCCATGCTTGCACATACTGACCAAATGATGTGGTGCTACATTCTAAGATCGATCCACTTTTCATGCAGAGTGACCGAGTCTTCCTTCTTCGTAGGCCTCGTTCGTATCCACAACTTTTTACACTCGTTCGAATCCATTTGGGACATCTTGTTTCGTATCGATTGTGGATGAATTGCTTCGTATCGATACGAACGCCTATCTTTCATATTAATTATTTCCATTATTCCCTCATATCGATAGTTGTCACCCCAACTCGTATCGATGCTTCTAGGTAGTGTTTCATGTCGTCGTTTATGGTCGATACGAATTGGGTAAGCGGTATAGAGGGTTCTCATGCATTGGATATGAGATAAAGTTTCTTCATGGATACAAATTGGTTGTAGTTTACTAGAAATTTGGTAAATACAAATGAGGTTGTTGCACG
The DNA here is from genome assembly GCA_030765085.1 of Allium cepa. Classification (NCBI taxonomy): domain Eukaryota; kingdom Viridiplantae; phylum Streptophyta; class Magnoliopsida; order Asparagales; family Amaryllidaceae; genus Allium; species Allium cepa. The sequence continues at coordinate 408,899,224 of CM060931.1, read as the reverse complement.
GTTATGGCTAAAATTAGATGGATACAAATGTATTTCTTCTTTCCATGGACATGAATTACAATCAACCATGATGGATATGAACCAATGGTCTTTCAGTGGATAAGGAGGAGGTCTTTTGAGAGGATGGACACGAACACAGCGCTTTCTCCATCGGTACAAAGTGATGATTATGTGATGGATACAAGATAGAGGGGCAAGTTGGATACGAATGTAGTGTTTGACTTGGATTTTGATGAATCAATATCTTGAGCATACGAACTCCGATTGACTTGAAATTTGGAACATTGGCTTTCACAGCATTGCCAGTCGTATCATATCTATTGTAGCTCGATCCGGACTCTGGCGTGATTTATCATTATTCATGGTTAAGCTATGTTTTTCCAATCTTCGGGACGAATCGTCTTTGGTTTTTTGTCAAGTTCGTAGTGTCATGGCATTGCCAAAAGGCGGGATAACACACTTCATCCTCCATAACTAGCAACTCAGGGCTTAGGTCTCAGCGTTATCTCCACAATGTCAACCTCCATTACTATAGAGCCAATCATTCTGACTCTCATGTCCAGCTTTGGCCCCAGCCCAGATTCACGGAAAGTAGGAGCACTTAAAGGGTTATAGGACGTCACTCGGTTCTAAAAGGAAGAAGTTGCTATCATAAGCAAAAAGAACATGGATGATCATATCACGAAGGTGGAAAGGTTGAAGACCAAATATGAGAAATCAAGATTAAGCTTGAGCCAGGAACTGAAGAGCCCACCATTGACTTTGACAAGATAAGCCTTATTCCTAAGTTTCCCCTTTGAAAATGAAGCCACTAAAAAGTTGTGGTGTTGGCAGTTTTTTAAAATCCTCTGACCCTACCGACTTGATGACCGAAGGAGAAATTACACCTTCTAAAGAGAGCACTCTAGAGAAGGGGAAGACTAAGGATGGAATGGACATGAAAAATGCCATGTGAAGGATAAGACAAAGAGCAGCAGTAAATGGGGGAAGAAGAAATTGGTTCTCATCTTTAGCTTCTGTAAAGGTAGATTCTTTTGTCTTTTTGATGTATATTGTTTTTCTTTTGCATATAGGCCGACACTGCGCAGGAGCGGCCACCGCAATTATAGTATAAAAAATGAATGCAGAAAAAAAACTATTTTTCTATACAGTCTTTGTTGTATTTACATTTCTACACTTTATACATCTATATACCATTATCTAAATATACAATATAATCGTCTGTGATGCTTTTTCATTTATATTATACAAGCCTATGTTTGAGTAATATTATTACTTACTATAGCCCTATACATATGATTAAAAGTCTGCAATTGATTGTAATATTTTTGCTATTCAGTTCTTTTTATCATTACTGGAGTATTTCTTTCTTGGTTAAACAAAACTTTTTATTCATTAGACCAATCCTATGGCAAGTCTCATTTAAGGGGTTATGTTTTGTCCAACTATAAACAAGGTTGAGGTTGGATAAGCACTTAGCTTCGCATCATTTTCCATCTCTAGGAAGTAGAATTATGGGTGTCAACCTTTGGACAACAAACTTTAATCTCGCCTAACTTTGGGCATTGATCGAATCCTCTCTTTGACCTTTACTAATTATTGTCGTTAGGATGTGGTTTGTCAGGTTGTAACTGTGGCCTTATTTATAGATAGTTCATTCATTCATTGATCCCAATCTCTAGGGATCGATATTTCTGATGCTTGACTTTGAAAATGGAATTTCAATCTCACCTATCTCCGAGTGTTGATAGAAATAACTAACCAAGCATCATCATTTATCTTCCACCGAGCATGTCTTATTGAGCTGTAATCATAGTCATGAAAGCTTTGATTGCACACATATTCCTACCTTCGGGAACCCATGTTTCGATTGCCAAACTCTAAGCATCCCTCATTGACTTTGCCTATCTCCAGGAATTAGTTAAAGGTTAGAGGGATGGAGTTGGATCGTCCGTTCAATCCCAATGTGATTATACTCCCCTGACCCAATCATTAGTTCAGGGATTCAGTCGATACATATCTTCGGGTACCTGATTTCCCTACTAATCTCACGGTACAAGGTTTAGCTTTCAAGAACACGGTTCTGTTGGTTTTAGAAGTTAGCTTTATTATAAAGAAAGGAAATGGCAAGTATTGCCTTATTACATCGCCCCAATTTCACCAGGGTTTCTTAGTTGCATTAAAAAAATGGAATAAATCTAAGTGAAATAGCATCATAATTGTTCACTTTTCCATGCCCATCGAATTGAGATCCCATCAACATTTACCAGATTAAAAGCTCCATCTCTAAGCTTATGTTCAATCACATATGGACCTTAAAAATTCGGAGCAAATGCCCCTAACCCAGGGAGGACTCTTTCCAAACGAGGTCCCCTACCTCAAAGTTATAGTTTTTGACCTTGGTATCAAAGTGTCATGCTACTCTTTTTTGGCGAGAAAATTCCCTCGATTTAGCCTCTTCCCGTTTCTCGTTGACCAAGTCGATGTACTCAAGCATGAGTTCCTCATTCAAATTGGGATCATAGCGTTTTATTTGATGGAAGGAATTTCCAGTTCCATCGAAATCATGGCCTCAGCTCCGTAGGCCAAATCGAATGGAGTGTTCCCAATCACAGACTTATGGGTTGTTCTATAAGCCAACAGTGCTAGTGGTTATTCATCGACCAAGTTGCCCTTGGCTTTTGTTAGTGGTTTCTTCAGGATAAATTTGATGAACTTGTTCACAGCCTTCACTTGTCCATTCGCTCGCAGATGTGCTACTACCAAGAAGCCCTTCCTGATCCGGTACTGGTTATAGAAGTCTTTGAACTCTATACTTTTGTATTAAGTTCCATTATTAGTAATCATTTTCTATGGAACTCCAAATATGCATATGATGTTATTCACCATAAAGTTGATTGCTTTCTTCATTATGATCATGGCTAGTGGTTCTGCTTCAGCCCACTTTGTGATGTAGTCAATGGCTACGATGACATACTTCGCTCCACCTTTAAGCATTGGTAGCACACCGATGATATCAATTCCCCAAACCATAAATGACCATGGGCTAACCATTTGCATGAGCTCTATGGATGGGGCTCTCGATATTTTTGCGAACCTTTGGCATCTATCACGTTGTTTTGTATGATCAATTGCATCTCAGTTGATCGTAGGCTAAAATTATCCATAGAGACGTATCTTCTTAGCCAAAGTCTTCCCCTTGTGTGATCATCACAGTTTCCTTCATGTACATCCAAAAGGATTTCCTTTCCTTCGTCCATGGTGAAACACTGCAGCAGGAGGGTTGAGAAATCTCTTATATGTAGTACTCCTTCTTGTATTATAAATCGCAACACTTTACGAAGGATCTTTTGTCATTCATTCTTTCCATTAAGAGAGTTCCCTTTAACAAATAATCTTTAATTAGAGTCATTCATGACTCCTTTTCTTCCTCGACCTCTAAGATCCAATCAACATCCATCTAGTCGATTCTCGAGTTGACAAAACTTCAACTAGAATAAGTCTCATAAGTTGTGCATCCCTAGAGCACGCCAATATGGCTGGTAAAATCAGCTTTCGTAGTCACTTCTTTAGGTATGCGCATAATTGTATAGTGTCCAATAGGATTAATTCTAGTGCCTTCGTCGAGTAAGAGGCAAGTCTCATTTCTTTAGCCTGAAATACTTTCTTGACTTTGCAAATCACTGAACATATGCCATGTCTTAACCCTCAGTTCCTTCACAATCTTAAGTCTCACAATCAATGCTTCACATTCAGCTTCATTGTTCGTCATCAAAAACTCTAGCTTTAGAACATAGCATATTATCCATTCTTCTAGGGCCATGAGAATCACTCATGTTCTATAACTTCATTCATTAGAAGCACCATCTATGTACAACTTCCATTGGGAAACTCGGACCATATCATCTTCTAGTTCTCTAAAGGTGAATGCAAACATAAGATCAACTAATGTCTTGCCTTGTATCTCCTTTCTAGATGGTATATTATATCACATTGGCTCAATGCAACATTCCATTTCTATGGTCTTCCCGAAGTCTCGATCGGTGTAGCATTTGCCTAAGCGGCTGATCAATTGGAACCTTTATCGAGTGAGCCTGGAAGTATGGTCGTAGCTTCCTCAATGCAACCAGCAAGAATTAGCCAGCATTTCCAATTTTGGATAGATCTTTTTCACTCCTATAAATCGCTTCCTAATTTAGTATACAAGCCTTTGAATATTTGATTCTGCATGTACCATGCCTGCATTGAACGCATGAGTAGACATCGCCATGTAAATAATAGATCTTCTTCTTCAAAAGGCTTCGATGAGATTAGTAATCTTTCCATATGCTCAAATAATTTCTGAAAGCCTCCTAGCATTCCTTGGTCCAAACAAACTTCCCTTTTTCTTTCTTGATGGAATTAAAGATGGGTATACACTTTTCTGTTACTTCTGAGATAAATTGACTCAGTGCAGCGACTTCCCATTTAAGCTTTGCATTTCCCTCCTTATTTTTCGGGTTCGACATCTTATAGTTCTTTAGTCTGCTCCAGATTAGCTTCAGTTCCCCTTAAATTCATAATGAAACCTATGAATTTTCCCGATGTGACTCCGAAAGAACATTTCAATGGATTAATCTTCATTCTGTTCTTCCAAAGCACATCAAACATCTCAACAAGGTCATCCATTTGGTTCATCAATCGCTATGACTTCACCAGCATATCATCCTTATGATTTGATCTTTGAACGTCTTATTTACCAGTCGCTGGTATGTAGCTTTGATGTTCTTTAAAACGAATGACATCACTTAATACAATACAATCCTAACTCAATGATGAAACTTAAATGCTCCTTATTTGGAATGTGCATCCCTGTTTGTTTATAGTAGGAATACGCATCCATGAAGGATTATAATTCGTGTCCAGCCATTGAGTACACAAGTTGGTCAATCTTCGGTAGTGAGAAGCCATCTTTGGACATGCCTTATTCAAGTCCAAATAGTCGACACATGCCTACCATTTTCCATTTGGTTTCTTGACTGACACTGGATTCGATACCCGTTCAGTGCTTAAGATGTCATAGATAAAACCATTTTCTTTCATCTTATCCACTTCTTCTTTCGACATAGCGGATCGCTCCAAACCCAGAATGCATCTCTTTTACTTTATAGGATGGCATCTTGCATCCATATTCAATGCATAACATGATATCTCCATCCACATATATTGATATATGTCCATACAAACACATCAAGGTTTTCCTAGAGAAACATTATCAGTTCCTTTCATTTTTAGATTGAGCTAAGATCCAACCTAAAGAACCCTAGTAGGATCATCCGCATCGATCGAGACATTGATCGTCGGCTCCACAAGTGTCGCCCTTCGATCCTCTGGCTCGTTTTGGGGTTCCATAAGTTTGTAGAACTTTCTATGGAACCTGAGCTAGGGCTTGCGTGGTAATTTCTATGCATCCATAGTTTTGATGCAGAGAGCATTCTCTGCACATTTTCCTTTCTTGCATCATTTTCCCTCTAAGCTCATCAACACAGAATTCATGACCTGTGCTCTGGTGGCCTTAGACATCTCCAACCCCATTTTCAGTGGGGAACATCATCATCAAGCACCATAAGACCAATGCTATTCAAAAACTAACAAGGGTCGGTTGGCTCAGTAAAGCGTTAAAAGGAGAAAAATCATCAACAGTAACGAAGATCTGCACCCGTACATTATTGCAATCACCTTTACTCAATTCCACCGATAAGTTAATACATCCAATATTCTCTTTTGCCTCTTCGGTAAATCCTTGAGTGCAAGATTTAGATGGCTTTATGTCCTTCGGACCGATCTTTATCCGGTCAAACATTTTCTTGAATGGAATGGTAACCGAGCTTCCATAGTCAGTTAGAACTTGATGCACATAGTTGTTAGCCCTATCGCAGCTGTAATCACTATAAGAGTCAAGCACCGGTATTTGCATGCCATTAGCATCTCTATATCATACAACTACATCATAACTCATCGTCTTCGGCTATTTTGCTAAAGTTCCATCTTCAACAGCAAAATAACTTTCCAATGGCATGTGATTTAATCATTCTCTGCTAGAAGAGGTCTTCTAAGTATTGTTTAATCACAATTCTACCATCTGGTTGCCTAAGCCCTCTCTGCTAGGCCTAGGTCAATCCCTTTGAGCGTTCTTCCCCCAAGGTCTAGCATTTTTCCCGCCATCATGCCGGTCTCTCACGTAGTGATGCAACTTCTTGCATATTAGATCTTCAATCATGTCTCCTAAGTGATGATTCTTATTGGTATCGTTCAATAGGAGTCATGGAAACGACAATACTTCCCTAAGCATTGTTCATCTTCGGTCGCCTCCCTCTGAGATGACTTCTTGTAATTCTTGATTCCTTGCATGGCATTATATATATTCTCAACCGTATCATTCAACTAGGTGTAATCCTCTGGTTCCAAGTACCTTGGACGCTTTTTGGTATCATTTCTTTCACCTTCAATGCCTTGATTTCTTTTTTTATTGTAGTTGTTGGTTCATGTATTCACTGCAACATTACAGGTGCTCTCATTGGTTTTCTTAATAGTGACATTGTGCCATGCAACTTCATATAACGATATACCACCACTCTTCTCAACAACAAGGTTGCCTCTTCCAAATGCAGATACTAGGATGTCTTATGACAGAACTCCTCCATGGTAGGTGGCTGCTTACTATTTAGCCATCTACCAAACTCTGTCTCCATGTGTATACCTCGTATATTGCCATCAAAACGATATCCTCCATCGGATTTCTCACTTCGGTCACAACGGTGTTAGATTGACTTAGAAAATCCTTTAGGATCTCTTCCGCACCCAAATGGATACTCGACAAGGACATCACGTCCTTCAATCGTGCGGCATAGAGCCTGAATTGCTTCATAAACTTTTTCCTCAATTAGTCAAATATAGATTTGGGTTTCGGTACGATTCGAGTAGACTACATCATATACACCCCATCTAGGAATATAGGGAAATATCTACACCTTATCGTGTTGGTTTCTCTAGCACAATCCATGTTCTACTCCTATTTCAATAGATGTTATCTAGGGTCCATTATTACGTTATATAATGGCATTAATGGCATAAAAAATTTCTTGGAATATTCCTACCATAAGATATTAGCAGTAAATGGGGTTCTGCTAGGTGCTAAGCCACGTTCGTCATTCTCTCTTGACTGATTTTCATTCATAAATCTCCTTACCATATCAATAATATATTCTTAACCGGAATGGTTATCTGGAAGGTGACCATCATGAACAACCCGAGTGTTTAATTCTACAAACGCTCTCAATTCGTTAAATGATGCCTAGGCTTTTCTGCCATTAGGAGAACTATTCCACCGGATCTCCTGTGATGCCTTATTGGTTTGTGATGTTCATTTAATCACTAGCAATCTGTGTACTAGAACTCTGCTCAACTTCATTGTTAATATCTACAAATCATCTTCAATATCAGACAGGTTGACGGCAATAGTAGTTGAAATCCAGGGCCACCTTCATTGTGACTGGTACCTATTTGATTTTAATTGATACCGACCACTCTAGTTGTGGGAAAAACTTAGCTCTTTCCTCCCATTGTCTTCCTTGATTCCGCAACAACCTTTTGTCTTACCTTTTTCTTATCGTCTCTTTTATTCTGATCAAATGAAAATGAATTTTCTTCCCCGAAACTTGAAGATGTTGCATCTCTCTAGCCTTCCAATGCCTTTAGGATTGCTAGATCAATAGGACAATACTTGCATCCATCCTATCAAGGAGCACTTTCTGGCTACCTACCATCCTTTCGTTCAATTCAGCCATCATCCGCTCAAATTTGACCTTTGACACCATTTCCTATGGGGAAAATAATGCTAGAAAAGCAGTAATTGATTAGTTAGTTTCATCATTATGGTGAGATGCTCCATCTTCTCCACCGTTGGCTCTAGATCTCATGGAAGGTTTTCTAAGGGCCATTTCTTTTTATCTATAACAATTATCCATCAGATCTAACTACTAGATGCTTTAATCTACAATATTAAGCTGGATCTACTCCAAAGAAGCTCTGCTCTCAATGAAAACACCAAAAATGTTGAACCAAAAGATGGCACAACAACCCCAATTGAATGAAAATGGTATGAAACTAAGTAATTTCACCAAAAACAATAAACAACACGTTGAATTTTATAGTAGTTCGGCAAATTCTATGGCTATGTCCACTTTAATCTTATTAGAGTTGGATTTATCACTAGCACAAGAACTTTGCAATCCTTTTTAGATCAAAAATAGCAAGAGTAGGGTCAAGTGACAAGGGTCGAGTAAAGAATGGAAGGTAAAGAATATGGAGGCAAAAAAGGCCAAAATGTCCTTTCTAAGTTATTTTAGTGCTTTAATATATAGAAAAATCGTCCATGATAGTCGTAAGATCATGAAAGACCATATAAGAATACAGATATGAGAAAATAGAAAGAAAGGAAAAGTATGCTTGTGGAATAAAATCAAAGTGGCACCTGTCATAATTTTGATCGTGTAACAACACGGTTTATTAATTACGTTGATTAGAATTTCTTAATAATTATAATGGAAAATTAATAAATGGGAACCTAAATTTTTTATTTATTTAAATGAGACAATTAGAAGGTTTTATGGTTGGTAAAAGAAGATAATTTATTTTAGAACGATTAACTCTAAATTAATGATAAATTGGATGGTTTTATTTTCGATTTCTTGATTGGATTTATTTTGATAGAAAAATGTAGATTTTTGTTGTAAAACCTTTTGTAAAGAATAAAGGAATATTCAAAATGTCAAAAATTACTTTTAATTTAGTTGTATTTTAATTCACATAGAATAAATACTAAAAAATATTAAGTACTTAAAATGATTTCTAAACAAAGAGTGTGCATTTTGAGTTAGGTTATATAAGATGTATTTCACAATTTAACTATAGAGTGTTAGTTAGAAAAGAGGCCTTTTGTTTCAAAAAGAATAAAATCAATTTATTCTTTTCTTGCTGGGTTTAGTTGCAACCTAAGCCCATCAAAAATTTTACTAAGGAGAAATACTTCTATTGTATGCACGCTCACTTTCAATTTTTTAGCAAGTAGAAAGAGAAAAATATTGTTATGTTATTCAAAAACCTAAGCTCTAATCTTCAAAATAAAATCAATTAAATTCTAAAAAATTCAAAAAAATTCAAGTTAATGATCTCTTATCCTTATCTAGCCTTTAGACTCATCAATTTTATAACTTTACAATGTTTAAGTCTCTTCTATTGTTGTCTATAAAATTTGTTTTAGGGATTTGCTGAAATAAAGAAGGCTGCTAAAGTTTGGGTGTTTTAGCTAAGGAATCAAAGGAAACAAGGTGAGAATTCGTCATAATTATCTCTAAATTATCTTGCATGCAGTCATTGAATGGTTTTTAAGTTAAATTGTGAATATTGTTAGCATCTTACTATTTTTGATTACCCCGTCTAAATATATTTTCCAATAGTTTAAGATATAGTATTTTGTAGGCTTGGATGATCCATCTATGTTGTGTAATGTTGTTAGTATTGTTGTCTTTTATTTCAAGCTTTCGTAAGTAGTTTTAATGGTCGAAATTTGAAAAAAAATCATCACCAAACACGGAGACGATGCTTGGAATCAGCAGGCTCCAGTCACTTGCATCGATCAATCGGTGGTGGTCGACCAGTCGACCGGTCGTTTATTTCTTGGAGCCCGTCTCTAGGCTTTTGTTTCATCTCGTTCTCAAGTTTTAATTTTAGTTTTTGGTTTGCTTTTTTCTGGATTTGATCATTATTTACACTTATTCTTTTTTCCTTTTTAAAAATTTGTTTTCACCAAATAAAATAATAGTAAATATATGATTTTATAATTATATTATACACATATTTTAAAGGATAAAATCCTAGAAATTAATTTAGATGGTATAGTATAATTTATAAAATAAAAAAAATCATTCTTATAAAATCTATAAAATCATGTTAATACTATCCTCTTTAAACCTTGAGTTTCAAATGATAAGATAAAAGATAAATTAATTTCATTTTAATATTGATTTATTGTAAGAATTTTCATTTAAATTATCTTTCAAGCTAATTATTTCTTTTCTATGAAATGAGAATTATAAGCAAACAGTTTGGTAATATCAAGTGGTTATGAGGCATTAGATATCACTTTATTATTTAATTATAGGACTTGTTATATAGAATATTAGAGTAGTGGAATTTACAAACTTATAGTAAATATTTTAGCAACCTCTAGTGGTTATGGGACAAAGGAGTTACTTTAGTGATTACTATTTGCAGAGTATATAACATTTTTTGATTAGTAGTACCTTTGGGTAATTTAGCTTTTACTCATTCCTTGTAGAAAGTATACTTTAAAACTTTACCACATTATTATATCTTGCTTCATGGTTGACTTCGAGTTCTATGATTTGCCCGATACCACAAAGCTAGCAGTAAGTTACTATAGGCGAAAGAAATCATACGATTGTGTCATTGTTATTAGACGCGACTCTTCAGTGCATTTGTGGTAGGCGAGACAATGTTATGATTATCAATAGCAAAAATGACCGTATGAGTGTTGATTTTGGTTCCATGTTATTTATAAACTCTCGGTGCTTTTCATATCAGTCTTCCCTTAGTAAAGTATTTCACTTCCATTACCCAATAAAAAGATATCTGTAGGATCGGTTATTTTCCCCACCATGCTTCATGCTCATATTTTGATTTTGACTCGCTTTCATGCAATTTATGGTTTTGACTCGCTTTCATGCAGCGGTCTTATATTTTAGAGTTTTGACTTGCTTTTATTGCAGTTTAATTCATCTTCTGTGGTATACTAGGTTTCATGTTGGCTCTTGTGTCTTTGAATATTGGCTATTCAGCATATTTGAGATTATTGTCATTAAATTGGCATGATATGATTTTTGTGACATGGTGAACATTTATGATATTTCTATGAGTTGAGACCCTTTACACATCTTATAGTAATTACTATATCCTAGAATTATTGTCATTTTATTATTGAGATCCGACCCTTTGATATTTAGAGATAATCCGATCCGTTTACATTCTATAATACTCGGGTCAAACTGAGACTTTCCAAGTACAAGGATATGGTGACTTTGGATTTGGGATAGCTTTTGGAAGTAGTCTATTATGATATATATTGATATGTCTTTTATATTATTTTGGTGTTGACCTTTAGTCAATGTATATTTTGTATGAGATGTTGGCTCTAGATATCATGAATTAGATAATTGACATAGTCTATATGTATATTATGTGGATATAATAACCTCTTTTGTTGACTCACGGTGTATTATTTTGGTATGTATTATATTTTCCACTATTTTATGTGATTCTGTATTCTATGTTGTATATTACATTGTTTTGATTTATATTTAGCCAACTAGTCTATTTCTTTGTGCCGAGACTATTCAGATATTATATTTCTTCAGACTAAAGGCAAAAATGTGATAGTGTTATCCCAAGGGAATAAACATAGATAGTAGTAGTCTTATTCTTCATATTGCTCGACAATATTACTTTGTGAAATTCTTGGGTGATATGGGAATAGAGGTGGGGCGTTATAGCTTGGTATTAGAGCTAAATTTCATAACAATATAAAATATAAGAGAAATGAATCTTGGTTTACATAGATTTAGAGTCTCATTCCTTGAGTGTTTATGAATGGTTAAACCCTCTTTACTATTAGGAAGTAGTAGGTATTTTACTAAGGGTTAGTACCGGATGTATTTGTATGATTATTGCTCTTTGTATTATTATATCCTGAAAGGATCTCTAAAATTAGAATCTCTTATGTGTCAAAGTTAGATAAGGATTGCGGTAGAACTACTCATTCTGATTCTGGACCGTCCAATGGTCCCATTCTGGAGGGAGTATTTATGACTACCTAGTAGATTATGGAGTTGGTCCGAAATTTTTAGCCACTCAATGCAGCCCCCATAGATTCTCCCATCCATAGGCAAGTTTCGCTCATATATGCCACAATTATGTTCACCTAGAAGGAACTTTATTTAAATAGACTGAAGTATTTGCTGAAGTCCAAGCTTGGTTGACGATGTGCGAAAGACTTTTCACTCACATGGAGCTTTCTGATGTGCAGCGACTGTCGATAGCTTTGAGTCAGCTTCAGGAGAGAAACCTAGATTGGTATGTCTTGCTTATTGTGGAGGTAATGGAGTTCGAATAATGTTAGGAGTAGTATAGATCTCACTTTGAGATGAAATTTATACCAGAAGCAGAAAAGGCAACCTTAGCTTGAAGATTCATAAACCTTAAGCAATGTAATTCTTTATTTTTAGAGTATGTAGCAACGTTTGAGGCTTTGTCCAGGTATGAGGTTGATCTTATATGTACACCCCAGAAGAAAAATCAGAAACTTGTGTATTGTTCAAAGATCAAGGAAGGTGCTTTTGCCTCAAATTGATGCCACTTTTAGGAAGTTAGTTGACATAGCTCTCAAACTTGAAGAGGCAGAGAAGGATAACAGCGATGAAGCTCCATCGCAGAAGAAGGGTTTTTTTTTCAAAAGAAGAACAAATTTGGGATTGAGCCCAAATTTTTGAATAAAAAGTTAAAGAAGCAAGATTAAAATTCCAAGGGACAAAATAGCAATCAGATTAGTAGGCAAGTAGTATGTTTTAATTGCAGTGAGAGAGGACATTATTCAATGAATTGCCCTAAAGGTCCATGTTGTCGCTATTATAAGAAAGAAGGCTATCAAATTCAAAATTGTCTGACTTTGGCTCAGAAGCAGAAAGGTGGAAGGTTAATGCAGTTGGGTCTTCTGGAGGTTTAGGGTAGTAGAGAGGTATATCTTCATCTATTCTGAAAAGTTCTATTTTATTTCAAGATCGTTCTATTCGAGTCCTCTTCAACATGGGAGCATCACACTCATTCATGTCAAAAGAGCTCGTTGAAGCTTGCTCTTTGGATGTGATATGTATGTATTTTCTTTAAGGATTGTGAATCCTATTGGTGGATCTACAACTCTCGGTTTTCTTTGTACAAATGTTGAGATCGTTCTTTGTGGATTTCTTTCTTGGTTGTCTTCATGTTATTTAGCATTTGGATTTTTACATGTTTTGGGTTTGGATTGGCTCGACAAATATGGAGCTAATATTGTTTATTTTGATCATATTATCTATTTGAAGCATCCGTCTTCTAGTTATCGAATTTCTTTATCTCTTGAAGAAGCCGTTCCAAATCAAAATGTCTCTCTTTCCGCTGTAAAGTCTTAAGTTGAGGAGGAGGTTAATAGTATTCCAGTTGTGTGTGACTTCCTCGATATTTTTGAGCCTATTTATGGATTGCCACGTTCAAAGTATGGGCATGATAGTTTGTGCACGATTGCGGATTGGTTAACTAAATCGGCACATTTCATTCTATTAAAGTCTAACTGAACATTGCACCAATTAGTGAAGCTTTATGTCAAGGACATTGTTAGACTGCATGGAGTTTCTAGTTCCATTGTTTATGATCGGGATCCACTTTTCACTAGTGGGTTCTAGAAGAGTCTTCAGTCAGCATTGGCTGCTAAGCTTAACCTTCGTACTATGTATCATCCTCAATCCGACGCACAGACAAAGTGGGTAAACAAGACTTTTGAAGATCTACTTCATGCTGATGTTCTTGATTTTGGTGGTAGTTGGGAAGATCACATTTATCTTGTAGAATTTTCCTACAATAACAGCTTCCAATCGAATATCGGTATGGCTCGCCTTATATGGAAGGTCATGTCATTCATCATCTTGTTGGTTAGAAACTAGAGAGAAATTTGTGTTAGGACCTGATTCTATTAGAGAAGCTTTCAAGAAGATTGATCTTGTTAGGAGGAGAATGAAGGAAGCTCAAGACAGACAAAAAATCCTACGCCAATATAAGGAGGAAGGATTTAGAGTTTAGCATTAGTAATCTTGTTTTTATTCGTGTTTCGCCGATGAAGTAAGTGATGTGTTCAAGTAGATTAAGAAGTTGTCTCCTCATTATATTGGACCATGCCCTATCACTGAATGTATTGGCAAGGTAGCTTATCCTGTAACATTACCAGCTCATCTTTATGGAATACACAATGTCTTTCATGTTTCCTACTTCAGAAATGTCTTAGAGATCCCAAGTCAGGACTCGAGCACAGGCAAATCGAGGAACTTGATATTTCTCCTAGTTTGACCTATGTGCATGAACCTATATGCATTATTTCTTCAGAAGTAAAGTAACACAGAAGCAAAGATGTTTCGCTAGTAAAGGTTCAATGGTCGGAAAATCCAAAAGATTACCCTTGGGAGACTGTCTATGGGGCAGACATATTTCAATTTATTTCATGTTGCTCGTGAGTCTAGTAGGCTATCTTTTCTGCATTAATCGCCTTTATTTGATTCTATCTGTTTTTGTTATAGAATTTTCTCTGAAATAAAATTATGAGTATGCTATTTCTTTAAGAAAGGGGGTTCTTTAACAACCCATTTATCAATTACCTTGATTAAAATTTCTTAATAATTGTAATGGAAAAATAATAATGGGAATTTAAATTTTTGTTTATTAAAATGAGACAGTTAGAAGGTTTTGTCATCGGTAAAAGAAGATAATTTTTTTTAGAATGATTAACTCTAAATTAATGATAAATTGGAAGATTTTATTTTTGGTTTCTTGAATAGATTTATTTTGATAGAAAAACGTAGATTTTGGTTGTAAAACCTTTTGTAAAGAATAAAGAATGTTCACAATGTTGGAAATTACTTTTAATATATCGGTTGGATTTTAATTCATATAGATTAAATAAATAAAAATATTTAGTGCTTAAAATGATTTCTAAACAAAGAATGTGCATTTCGAATTGGGTTGTATAAGATGTATTTCACAATTTCATTAAAGAGTGTTAATTAGAAAAGAGGCCTTTTATTTTAAAAAGAAGAAAAGCAAATTTTTTATATGGTTTGGTTGCAACCTAAGCCCATCAAAAATCTAACCGAGGAGAAATACCTCTTTTATTGTCCTTATGTTCACTTTCATTTTTTTAGTATGTACAAGTAAGAAAATATTGCTAAGTTATTCAAAAACCTAAATTCAATCTTCAAAATAAAATCAATTAAAATCCTAACAAATTCAAGGTAATGATCTTTTATCCTATTCAAGCCTTTAGACTCATCAATTTTAGATTTTTATCGTTTTTGAGTCTCTTGTGTTGTTGTCTGTAAAAATTCGTTTTAGGACTTTGTTGCAACAAAGAAAGGTTCTAAAGTTTGGGTGTTTTGGCTAAGTAATCAAAGGAAAAAAGGTGAGAATTCCTCACAATTTTCTCTGAATTATCTTGCATGCAGCTGTTGGATGGTTTTTAAGTTGAATTGTGAATTTTGTTAGTAGCTTACTGTCTTTAATAACCTTGTGTAAATATATTTTTCAGTAGCTTGATATATAGTATTTTGTGTGCTTGGATGATACATTTATGTTGTGCAATGTTGTGAATATGGTTTGTTTTGATTTGAGGCTTCTATAAGTAGTTTTAATGGTCGGAATTAGAAAAAATATCTTCACCAAAGATGGAGACGATGCCTAGAGTCATCGGGCTCTGGGCACTCGCAGCGACCGATGGTGATCGATTGGTTAATCGTTCGTTTGTTTCCAAGAGCCTATCTCCAATTCTTGGTTTCATCTCCGGTTCTAATTTTAGATTTGGTTTTTGGTTTGCTCGTTTTTGGATTGATCATTGTTTATATCTATTCTCTTGCCTTTTTAAAACTTTGTTTTACCAAATAAAATAATAATAAATATATGATTTTATAAATATTATACACATGCTTTTAAAGGATGAAATTCTAGAAATTAATTTAGACGGTATAGTATAGCTTATAAAAATAAAATAAAATTTATTCTTATAAAATATATAAAATCATACCAATACTATCCTCTTCAAATCTAGAATTTTAAAATAATAAGATAAAATTTGAATTGATTTTTTTAGTAATGATTTATTTTAAGAAGTTTCATTTAAATTAGCTTTCAAGCTAACTATTTATTTTCTATGACATGAAAAATATAAGTATATGGTTCAGTAATAACAAGTGGTTATGGGACATTTGGTATCACTTCTTTGTTTAATTATACAGCTTGTCGTATAAAATATTTAAGCAGTGGAATTTACAAAGTTATAGTTAATATTTTAGCAATCCCGGATGGTTATGGGACATAGGTCCATGATTTGCTTGATGCCACAAAGCCATCATTCAGCTACTAAAAGCGACAGAAATCATACGATTGCATCATTGTAGCTGCACTTCAATGCATTTGTGATAGGCGGGACAACATTATGATTATCTGTAACAAAAATGAATGTAGGAGTGTTGCTTCCGGTTCCAAGTGATTTACAAACTCCTGGAGCTTTCTATATCAATCTTCCCTTCGTAAATAATTTCTCTTCCATTACCTAATAAAAAGATATCTATAGGATCGGTTATTTTCCTCGACTTACTTCATGCTCATCTTTTGATTTTGACTCTCTTTCATGCATTCTATAGTTTTGACTCACTTTCATGCGGTTATATGATTTTGACTTGCTCTTATGCCATCTTATATTTTTGGAGTTTTGAATTGCTTTCATTATTGTTCAATCCATCCTCTTTGATATACTAGCATTCATGCTAGCTTTTGTGTTTTTGAGTATTAGCCATCCACCATATTTGGGATGATTGTCATTAAATTGGCATGGTAAGATTTTTGTGACATGCTGAACATTTACGATATTTCTATGGATTGAGGCCATTTACACATCTTATAGTGATTACTATATCCTATAATTATTGTCATTTTATTATTAAGATCTCTCCTTTGATGTTCATTGATAGTCTTATCCGTTTATTAATTTATAATACTTGGATTAGACCGATACTTGTCAAGAATAGGGACGTGATGACTTTGGATTTGGGATAGTTTTTGGGAGTAGTCTATTATGTTATATATATAGATATGTCAGATGTATCATTTTGGTGTTGACCTTTAGTCGATGTATATTTTGTATGAGATGTTGACTCTAGATATTATGTATATTTTAGAGAATTAACTGTCTATATGTATATTATGTAGGTCTAGTAACCTCTTTTCTCGACTCACAGTGTATTATTTTGTTCTGTATTATATTTTCCATTGTGTTATGTTTATGTTCTATGTTCTGTGTTGTATATTATATTGTTCAGATGTATATTTAGCCAACATGTCTATTGCTTTGTGCTGAGACTATTCACATATTATATTTTTTCAAACTAAAGGTAAAATGTGACAGTGTTAGCCTAAGAGAATAAACACGGATGGTCGCTCCTATTTGTCTTATTCTCTATGTAACTCAAACGTATTACATTGTGACATCCTTCGATGATTTGGATATAGAGGTGGGGCATTACAGGTAGGTACCGAGATGATTTTGGCTATGCCGCTTGAAATCTTTCTTCCACACTTTCTTGCATCTTCAAGTCTCCCGACTTCGATCATAATTTTTCCTATCAAATACAACGACATTGATATAGTTTATCTCATGTATGGCTTGTCTTTTTCTTCACAGCTTTGGAGTTGTTCACCTACTCCTTCTAGGATGGACTCCGATATGCTTGCTATAATATTCTATTCTTCGATCACAGCGCAAGCATCAAGATCACACAAGAAAATCATATCGGCACAGATCACTTTAGCCTTACATATCATGACTATGAATTTCTAAAAGTCCTTCCTACGATTATTTCAAGCTTGCCTCCAAGCTCTTGAACCATTTCGTCTTCGTCTCAACGTCCATTTCAACTTAGAAGCAGCTTGGTTCAAATATTAGATAACACTGCTAAAAAAAGCCTCTAACCCTTATGTTGAAATGGGCAATCATTACACTATATCCCAACTCTCTCTAGAAAGGAATAACCAGACATCCCTATAGCTCGTTAGGCAAACTCAAAACTCACATCACCTAGTCATCTCACACCACATGCCACTAAGTCTAGTCTTTTAGTTCTCAAAGTATTATCCAATAAAGTTTTCCGAGTAAAATATTTTTTCAATAAAACACTTTATAACATGCACCTTTAAAGTTTGTTTCCAAAATCAAATATTTTAATTTTTCAATTATTTACTTTTAAATCAAATTATTCTCATCTTTTAAAATATTTTCCCAAAGTAATTTAACATTAGGTATTTGAGAATTCATCCTTTATCATTAAAGTATTTTCAGTATATCCACAATAAAACATTTTTTCCAACTAGAGTACTTTCCAACCAAGGTTCTTTGCCTAAAAATGTTATCCTACCAAAACATCATTTATCAGAAAAGTATCCTTTAAGTAAAAACATACACCTAAAATTAACAACCGAACAAAAAGTTTCCAAAACCTTTACAAATTCTTTGAATAAAATGCTTTTTCCCCATGAAATTGTTTTCCACACATGTTGCTCACTAAGGAATTTCCGGAAAAAATATATTAACAAATAAAATATGTTCAAATATTCTCAATAAAATATTTTCTCAAAATTTTTCTTCCAAATAAAATCAGGTATTTTCTATTATAATAGTTTTCCCACAAAGATCTTTTAAATAAATACTCCACGAATCTTATAGTATTTATTATAAAGTTCTTTTTGAAAAATCATTTCCCTCTTTTCAAATAAGTGGTCCCACTAAATATTCCTCAATAAGGTACTTCTAACAATTTTTATTTCAATGGGTGTTTCCAAACTAAAACAATTTTTAAACAAAATGTTAGCTAACAAAATATTTCTCTAAAGGCTTCAAAATAAATACTTTTACAAAATGATTTTAATGAAAATATTTTTCACTAATCTTTAATCCTTACGAAAATATATTCATACAAAAATATTAAATTTCTCAAATTAGATGCTTTATTTTTACCCATGTAAAATTTACAAGAAATCGGTTTAATCCCAAAACATACATTTCCCTTTTTAATAAAATATCTTTTACCAAAGATGCATATTTTAATATAACTTTTCTAGTAAAATACCTTTTAGTTAAAACTTCACAAAATAAATATGCCCATTTATTAAGGTTAGGTTTGAATTGCACAATTCAACATCATGTGTGACACTCGAGTTATAACCACCAATTAATCCCTTCTATAAGTTCCCATCATACCCACTCCTACTATATTCATTTCACATGCAAAGAATGTCATAAATAAATATCATCTTATGGTGAGGTAATGGTGGTTACAAATACAATCCATATACGCACGAGGCATAGGATCATCAACAACGAAACTATCACATTCTATATTTAACACAACCTAAGTTGTAAATTAATCTACTCTAAATTGTTTAATGTACCCAACGCTAAGGGGATCCCTTAGCTTAAACATTGTTACCAAGTGTGAAGCCCTACTATTTCTAACATCTAAAATTAGTGACAAATGTCGTCAAAATACACTTGTGCACTAGTCTCGAATATTAGAGATAGCGAGTCATTAATTATATAAATTATAAAATCTAAAAATATAAATAAAAGGGAAAAATGTCAAAGTGGAATTAAACAATATATACGTATACTGCATTCAGTTTGTTAAATGAACATCTACATGTACATCAATTATTATTAAATTACAAACAATGCAACACTAGTACATGGGAAATATACAACAACCTATTGATGTTCCCTAAATCTAGATTTTTTCCCTCCTTTTCTTTCACATGTAAATTTACAAACAGATGAGTGTGTGTGCGTGTGTGTAAATTAAAAAGGGAAAAGGTGATCAACTATGTTTGGACTGCGTCATATCCTATATACTTCAACCACAAGGGAACCGAGAGCTATAGCATAGGGAAAGACTGCCTACGTATCCTTTCGATACTAAGCTCATGTTGTTCTGTTTCCTACTCTTCTCCTGCACAAATACTTGATAGCATATAACATTGCACAACAATAGCAACCAAGTATCCAACATAAGCAAAAAAAATATCACGTATATAATTCCACCAAATCAATCATCTCAATAAATACGGGGTAATAACAATAATAGCAACACATGGCCAATAAACATCATAATTTTTTCTACAACGTTCAATGTCAACCCCAAAAATCAAACTAACCAACAACAACAAATTCCATCAAATGTGTACTAATTACTCAATATTAGTAACACAACATCAAACTCATCAAAGGTGTACTCACTACTCAATATTAGTAACACAACATTAAACTCGTCAAATGTATATGCTAACTAATCAGTACTGGTAACACAACATCAAACTCATCAAATGTGTACTGGCTATTCATGACAACATTAGACGTATCAGATGTGTACTAACTACTCTATATTTGTAACACAACATCAAACTCATCAAATGTGCGATAACTACTCAATATTGGTAACACAACATCAAACTGATCAAATATGTACAAACTCGTTAATATTGGTGACACAACATAAAACTCATTAAATGTGTACTAACTACTTAATATAGTAACATAACAAAACCATAATTAACTACACAATGTTGTGTAGTAATGATGATAAAATATCGCATACCTAGTCCTAATGCGACTCCATCTCCACAAGACAAACATAAATGATAACCCCAAACAACAATTGATCACACGAGTTACAATGGTCCAAAGTAATGTATTTATACCTACTATTTCGTATTACGTATAAAATTGTTTTAATATTATTAATTATAAAAACACATTTATTTATTTTACCTTGAAGTAATAATAATTTCTCAAAATGATACTATATTTCAAAAATCCTTCATTTTACGTTTATTACTTCCAAATATTTCAAAACATTGCCATTTAATTAAAAAAAAGTGATTTATGCCAAATTATTTTCCAAAACAATTATATTACTTACCTTACATTAAAATAATTTTTTCATTTCTCATGGCAGCCGACCCCTGTCTTGTCTCACTTCCTTCCATCTTACCTACCCCCATACCTTCCACTGTTCCATCCCTGTCGACCGTGCCCCATCCCTTGCTCCCGCCGTCTCCTAATCCACCTCCTCCAGTTCCCCCCGATCTCCATTGTCGTCCTTCTCTTCCAGCTGCACCAGCATTATCTCCACCTTCCCTTCCACTTTGGAACTCGCACTTTAAATCTAAGCCAAGAAATGCCGGCAGTTACGTTCCAACTCTCATTCCTGTTTCGTTTGAGGGTGAAGTTCTTATCCCTCCTCATTAAGTCATCCATGCTGGTAACGTGGTTTGAGGAGAACATCTGGTGGGTTTTTTTCTTGACAAACCCTTGTCATACACCGCTGTCATCATGCACTTGAAAAAAGTATGGAAACTTAAGGGCTCCATCACTGTAGAATCCAACGGAACCCTGTTCCTTTTCAATCTTTCGTCAGCGGACGATAGAAGGAAAATTATTGAGGCAGACCCCTTGATAATCCGAAACAAGTTATTCATCGTGAAACCTTGGGACCCGATAATGATTGGGAATAGTTGTAGCACAATAAAGGCTGTTCCCATTTGCTTAAAATTATCTAATATTCCAATGTTTGCTTGGTCACATATTGGGATTAATTGGCTATCTTCCAGAATTGGAAAAATTCTTTGCTTTGATGAGTCAACTGAAAAAATGCAGAGAATTGGGTTTGCAAAATGCATGGTTAAAGTTTCCCTAAACCAGTGTCTTCCTGATGAATTTCCTATTTGTATGTTGGATGGGAGCATTCAATATGTCAAAGTGAGTTACCTCTAGAAGCCCTCAATTTGCTCCACTTGCAAAGAATTTGGTCATTAGTGCACTAGTTGTTCGAGGCAGTTGCATGAAGAATTTGTGCCATCTGAAAAAATGAGTATTGATCCCTCTGAAAAAAGTAAAATTCCTGCCCGAAAGGTCAATACTATAGGAGCAGCAAATCAGAGAAGTAGTTGGCAGAAAATTAAGAATTCTAAAGCAAAAGTTATTATTGGGAAGCATCCTGCATATTCAGTGAATAAAACTGTTAATGATATTGTTGGCACAAAAAAGCGTAGCTCACTTAATAATTAACAGCCCTTTCTTGACACGGTGGATTCTGATTCTAATAATAATTTTTCCATTTTTCTGATGTGAATGACACGGTTATTGAAGAACTTGGTAACAATTTAATACAAGAAACATTTGAGGAAGGAGAAATTGCTCTTGAATGTGTTGGTGTGATGGTTCAAGACAGTGATAAATCCCCTGGTGCCATTTGTGTTTCTTCTGATGGGTATGACTTGCCTCATACTGGTGAAAATGTTAATCAAGTTATTGATACCCCAACAGTTGTTGCTTGTAGTGATATTGGTAATGAAGTATCCCCTCTCCCTGATGATTTATTATTAGCTACAGTGGTAAACATTATTGATGGTGATCAGGAAAGGAAACAACACAATGAGCAAAGCAGTCTCAACTATTCTGCAAATGAATTTAGTCCTAATGAAGAATGTAAAATTCATGAAAGTGCATCTCCTATTTCTATCTCCCATGTGACCATTCACAATGGACCTCCTACTGCAACTAATTTGCTATAGTCTCCAAAAAAAATGGTGTGCATGTGCACACTGACACTGTGCATGTCCCTCCTTCTCCTCCCATAACTTCCCCCACTGTTCCCCCATTGCACCCATTTTCAAATCATCTTCTTCTTCCTCTTCCGCTCCACCACCTGTCAACTCATTCTCTGATTTATTGCAACCGATTCCTTCTCCCTGCATTTTTGCTGGTAAGCTTCCTGGAAGGAAAGATAAACTATCTAATCCAGTAACTATCTTATGCTCCACTATCACTGTTAACCCTAATCCATCTTCCATTCAAATTGGACCCAGCTTCATCGATGAAAGATTATCTAAAGGCTCTCCTTTAACAAGGAGCAAGCAAGGAACAATTCACGTCTCTCTTAATCTTTAATGAATACCCATAATTTAGCTTCCTGGAATATTCGCGGTGCTCATCACAAGCAAAAAATGGATCACATCAAATCCCTTATTCAAAAACACAATCTGGACTTAGTAGCATTACTAGAAACCAAGCTTAATCTGCAACTTACCATATCTGCTAGCAATTACATCAACATTAACTGGGCTTTGCATCACAACCTTCTTGAATCCCCGTGTAGGAGAATCATGGTTATCTCCAACCCCTAAAAATTCTCTCTTTCTCCTATCCTTATCTCCCATCAATTCATTCACTTCCATGCTACTTTCATTCCTGATTCCATATCATTCTATCTCACCATAGTCTATGCTTCAAACTCTCCCTCCACCAGACAGTCCTTCCTTCGTCAAATTCCTGCTTTTAGGCAAGAAACCCATCCTTGGTTAATTCTTGGTGATTTCAATTATGGTCTGAACCTTAATGACAAAGTGGGTGGTGTGCCTCTAACTCCTAAAGATATTCAACCCCTTAACTTAGCCATTGAGGAAGCCAATCTGATCTCCATAAACAAATCTGGTTCAAAATATTCTTGGAACAACCGTAGTCGATCTGGTCATAGAATTATGTCCACCATCGATCACTCCTTTTGTAATTTCAAATCATTATCTTTCTGGCCTTCTCTTTCTGCCTACCTTCCCTTACCTGTCTTATCTGACCATTCCCCCATCATCCTATCCACTGGCCCCTCACTGTGTATGAGAAAAGAAGTTTCAAATACTATAATATCTGGGCTAATGAACCAGGCTATACTGACATTATTAAAGAAGCTTGGTCCTACTCTTGTTTTGGTAACCCTACTTTTAAATTTTGCAGGAAATTAAAGCATGTCAAGCACTCTCTTAGAAGTTGGTCCTAGAACAAGTTTGGTAATGGTACTTTGAAGTCAGAGACTATTAAGAAGAAACTTGAAGAAATCCAAATTCAAATGCAGAATCATCCAAATGCTGATGATATTGCGGCATACGAAAGTGTCCTATTTTTATCCCTTTCTGATGCTTTAAGGATGGAATGCTCTATGAGGAGTCAGCAACTTCATAATAAATGGATGACTGAGGGTGACGACAATACTGTTTTCTTCCATGCAGCAACAAAGGCTAAGCAAGTACACGAGAAGATTTATCGAATTTAGGATGTCAATGGTGATATGCTTTCCAATCCTCTTGACATTGATAATGCCTTGATTAGATACTTCTCTAGTCTTCTTGGAAATTCCGATAACTTTTTGGCTATTCTCCAACACATTGATAGCACTGACCTTCCATCTATTAATCAGTCTCAAGCTGATCACCTTATATCTATTGTCTTTGATGATGAAATAAAACTCACTCTCTTTAGTATGAATAAGAAATCTAGCAGGGGTCGAGATGGATTCAATGTTCAGTTCTTCATTCAAAACTGGGAAATAGTCAAATCTGATTTTTGCCAAGCTATTCACAACTTCTTCTCCAAATTCAAGCTCCTTAATGAAGTCAATGCAACTAATTTGGTTCTCATTCCCAAAACTCTACCTCCTACTGATGTCTCTTCGTTCAGACCCATAGCTTGCTGTAATGTGCTTTACAAATGCATAGCTAAGCTTATAGCATCCAGACTTAAATTTGTGTTGCCCGATCTTATATCATCTAATCAAGCTGCTTTCCTGCCTGGAAGAAACTCCTTAGATAACGTGATGATTGCACATGAACTTTTAAAGGGTTATGGTCGTGCTAATTCAACCCCGACAGTTATACTAAAACTTGATCTTTCCAAGGCCTATGACTCTGTCCAATGGTCTTCAATTGTTAGTGTTATGGCTCTGATGGGATTCCCGAAACCATTTGTTGCATGGATCTTCACTTGCATATCCACTCCTTCCTTCTCTCTAAATTATAATGATAAAGTTGCTGGGTATTTTAAAAGTAAACAAGGCATTCGCCAAGGTGATCCATTATCATCTTACATTTTCCTCCTCATCATGGAAATTTTAACTAGAATTCTAAATGCTAGATATCGTGCTAAAGAGATAAAATTCCATCCTAAATGTAAACAGCCTCTGATCACTTCCCTTCTCTTTGCAGATGACATAATGATTTTCACCTCCCCTACTCATGAATCCATAGATAATATTAAACAAACCCTTGACATCTTTTATTCCTGCACTGGTCTAAAGCTCAATCTTTCTAAATCATCTATCTTGTTCAGTGGCATTGCTCCCTCAGTATCCTATGTGGTGACTGCTTATTCTGGTCTACTTCCCATGCAAAGTGACATGGTCTACCTTGGCATCCCTCTTTGCACATCTAGAGTCACTTTTTTCAACTACCATACGCTCTACACTAAAATCACTAGAATGCTTGATAATTGGGCCAATCGGTTTCTTTCTCAGGCCGTTAGACTCGTCTTGATCAAATCATGTGTTTTTCCATTATTGTTTATTGGGCTAGAACTTATCTTTTACCCAAAAAACTGCTACGACTTGTCAGATGTGCTATGCTCCGGTTCTTCTGGACCTGTAGCATTCACAATAGGAAGCCTATTCCAATCTCATTTGATAGCATTAAACAACCTTTGTCGCGTGGTGGCTTGGGAATCTTAAATATTGAGCGCTGGAATGTTGCTGCTATCAGTCATCAATTTGACTCGTTACTCTCAAACAAAAATAGCCTTTGGGTTCAATGAACAGTTACACATAGCTTAAGAAATAGAAGCATTTGGTATTTGGAACCCCCTAGAGGTTGCAGCTGGATATGGCGTAAGATTCTTTCTATGCGTACAGTTTTCCTTCCCTGTCTCCAATTCTCTCTCTTAAGTCAAAGTAAGAAGAATTTTTGGAATGATCCTTGGTTAAGTAAGGGTGTCATCCTTTCTGCCACTTTAACATCTCAGCAAATTTATTAATCTAGCATTAGTACTTCTGCGAATGCTGTTGACTTCATTGTGGGCAACAAATTATCCCTTCCGTATACTAGCAATCACAACATGAGAGTTTTTTGGGCTAGCTTTAGTAATTATCATAATACTTTCCCTGAAACTGATTTGCTCTGCTTGAATGGTAAGCCTCACTCTATAAATCATGTCTATCACTTACTTTCTAATACTCGAAGTAAACCGATGTTCCCATGGCATAAAGTTGTTTGGAATAAGCAGTCCACCCCCTCTGACAATCTATTGTTATGGAAAGTTATAATGAATGCTATCATGACTAAAGACAGGATGACAGGGTTCGCTACTATTTCTAATCATCACTGTGTCTTCTGCAAAAGCGAAATTGAGATTAGTAAGCATCTGTTCTTTGAATGCTGCCATTTGCATCAAAATTGGGAGAGGTTGTTGGACAAGCTTGGAAGGTCCAGTTTGCCTGTTCAATCCTCTTGTCAATGGGACTTGATTCTAAAAGCAGCTCGTAAGAAGGACGATACTGGTGATCTCCTTAGTTTCTGTCTTAAGAAATATGTTCGTTCAGTTTGGAACGAGAGGAATCAGAGATGCTTTAATAATATTGAGCAGTCCCAACTTCAATTATGGTTAGTCTTAAAACATTCCATCATGAATGAGTTAATGGAACGTAATTCTGTTCTTCTTGCACTACTTCGGGATTGGTAGGTCACATTCACTTGCTAGCTTCGGGAAACTTCTTCGTAGCCTCCGGTGGTTCTTCGAGTCATTGCCTCCTTGGTTGTTTCTTGGTGGCTTCAGGGTTTACTTCGGGTTGTTCTGCCTTCAACTTCGAGTACTCCTGTGCGCTTATCTTTTTTACTTGATCTTTTATCTTCGGGTTCGAGTGGTGCCTGAGTTGCCTTAATAATATTTCCTGTGTCTTTTACCTCTTTTTTTCTTTTCTTTATTTCCTACTCAAAGCATACTTTGAGTAGTTTTTCCTTTTCCGTTTAATAAAATATGGTAGAGGACCAGCCAACCTCGCTAGCTTTGCTAAAAAAAATACACCCACACTCATACAGGTGTGTGTGTGTGTGTGTATTCAAATGCCTTCATTATTTTTTCACAACCAATTTATTTTATTTAACCCAAAAACAATAATGTTCCACTTTAAATCTCAAAATCCTTTTTATGTTATTTACCTCAAAATAGTGATGACTTAATCCAAAAGCTTTTGGAAACACATTTTATTATTATTATTTCTATTCTAGCAATATCCCCTATTTTTATTACTTAGATAATAATAATTTCCATAAACTACGTAAAAACAATTATATTGTTATTTACTCAAAATAATGCGGTCTGTTTTCAAAATCACATTATTATTATTAAATTAAACTTTACTTTGTAAACATAATACATTCACCAATTCGCTTTAATATAGATCATTCATTATTATTTATGAACTTCCCTATAAATTCGTAGTTAATGATCGTTTCAAAATTTTCACATTTATTTTAGGATAAATAACCACCAGTATTTACAAATATCACTCAAAATTTGTAAATATCTTATCTTCCAAAATAACACAATTTTTCTTACATATTTAATTACTTTGTTTTTTGAAATCAACAATTAATTATTGCAAAACATTCATCGCTAAATAATACAACAATTAACAGTAAATAATCAAATCGGAATATGCAGCATATCAAAACATCGCAAAAACCAAACAATCATCAAAAGAGCACAACATATATCAATAGATGTATGTTTTATCGATGAATATTGGTTTTGTATTTTTAATATAAAAAACTATAAAATTTTAATCTTAACAATGCGCTTTTATAAATTACTTTAAAAGCCAGCAAACCACTTGCCAAATTTTCTGGAATTTTTGCTATGAACCTAATGGAACAAACAACGCTTGAAACAGAGGTTATATGCAATAGTTATGGTGATTAGAAGATCAAAGCACTACACTAGAAAAGATTTTTGGTAGCGTTGAAAAAACGCTATAACTTGTAGTAGCGTTTTAGAGAATGTAGCGATAAGAAATGCAACTAAAAGTTTGAAACTTTTTGTTGCGTTGTAATAAACGCTACCAAAAATGTAGCGACTCGATATTTTCAACCATTCCCATCCGCACATGTCAGACTTGAATTGTTCAAAATACCGCATTGTAAAAAATTTTTGGCAAATCTCAGAATATACAACTTAACTTCGGGAAATTACAACTCTTCTTGAAAATGGTTTGAAATAAATCTTTGAGAAACAAAATAAAGTGAGAATGATAATAAAATAAGTTCTTAAGAAAAATATAAAAATAAATAAAGAATTTCTTAAATTAATTGAAGTTGGAAATTAGAAATTGTAAACAAAATACAACCGACACTGGAAGATTTTAATTACACTTTTAAAAACATTTTAAAACAAAAATATATACAAAACAAGTTATTTTACCTCTGAAAACATAAATTACAACATTACACGACGACATAAATTATTATTTATATAATTTAAAGTAAACAATTTTGTTAAATACAGCAAATTACACGCAATAGTTAAAAAGGCATAACTTTCACATTATAAATCAGATTTCAATGAAACGACAAGCAGTATTCTTATAATTTTATTTACTTTCAAAATAAAAGATAAAATTAAAATTTTCAAACTTTTAAATTTTTGAATTTAAAAGTTCAAGTTTGACCATATTGACAAAATTCACATTTTCGGAAAATATTCTATTAATTCATGTGTGAAATTCTAATCCACACCTAAATTTGTATTTAAATAACAAAATTATCTAAATTAAATAAATAACATTTATTAAAAAATTTGGGTTGATACATAGATGGTTTGGATGGCAAGCAAAGTGAGAGTAAATGCTAAGAAACAGAAAAGGCATAAGTTAAAGAGAAAGAAACGTATATATGTTTTATTCTTAAATGCAAATGAAAACGAGGAGTTTTGAAATGAGAAATAAATCTTCTTGTACGTGATTTGCAAATGAGAAATACACGGCTAGGAAAAGAATTACCAACATTTTATCAACTTAACAATTTTAATTATTAAAAATTTATGGGACGTTACACTCTCCCCTACTCAAAACTTTACATCCTCCAAAAGGAAGAAGGAAGGGGAATAGAAACAACCTGAAAGAAAACTAAATTGAAACTCAAAATAGAATCATTAATCTAAACCATAAAAATTCAATTTTAAATTAATAATTGATTTCATCTATTTAATTTCACTTAAGTTAAATTTAACTATTTCAAATTTCATTACTTCGTCTTCCAATTATCTTAAAATAAAAATTTCTAAAATCATAAGTTTGAAAATCATTTGTTATACTAAAAAATGTGTTCAATAAATTAATTTCTTCTTTATTCCTAATTATAATTAAATTTGTTTCTCTCAATATATTTTTATCATCTATGTTAAATAAGTTTACACTTATTACAACTGCTTAAATTTATTCTTTGTTCCTTTAACATCATTTTATATTGTAAATTATTCCATTACCCTTTTCTTCTATTTACCTTTGTTAATCTTTTTATAACTAGAATTTAAGTGTATAACATTTATTATAACCACTCAAATTTTATTTTTATAATTTTTTTTTATATTGTATAGTATCCAATTACATTGTTAACTTCTGAAAATCAAGGTAAGTTATATTGAAATGAAATTGAGTATTATACAAATAAAACTTTCAAATTCAATATCTCAAGTTTGAATCATTTATTCAAAATTTTAATTTTCTTTTTATAATTGAAATTTATTCTTCAAGATAAAATGTAAGAATTAAATTTCTGATTCCCTTCAAACCATTTAGAGATAAATAAATATATGTACATAATATGTCAAATTAAATTTAAATCATATATCTATATATTATAAATCAAGTCATATTTTAGAGATTCACATCAATTAAATTCTCAAGGTAACATTGCAGCCAGACTACAGAATGGTCTCTTCACTTCGAAACTCGGAAAAGAATGTCGATGATGCTACAGTCATCACCAAATTATTTCCCAGCGACAGAGAAGAGCGCTAATTTTTAACCTTTAAAATTCTTTGGAAACAAATTTTTATTCGAAAATAATTTAAATAATATATCCTTTTAAAACTTCAAACCCAAGGTTTGAAACAATCGAAAATTGAATTCTCAAGTTCTTATTTTAAATTCATTTCTGATATTAAATTAATTTATAACCATTGTTTATAGTTCAATTATTTATGTGAGATAAAACCCATGGTTTACAAGACCATAAATAAAATCAAAGACTATTATCTCTTGACAACTAGTTACATTAATTATAAAAATTCTGAAAATTATACTTATATATAATATTAGATTCTTTTTCCAAATATAGGAACGAATTTTTCAAAACAAGGATAGAGATTCAAATTTGATGGACTCAAATCAAAAAGAATTTTGATTTAAAGATAAGTTGGAATCGGAAGATTCGATGATTAAATGCAAAATAAGGAGCTGGATAAGTTTATATAAATCGTAGGCAATCTTAACCGGGTCAACCGTGACTTAAAGAATAAGATCAATGTGGATTTTTTGGGGTAAATCTACATTCGATCTGAAGAGATAGAGTTTGAAATAACCAAAGGTACTAGCATCTAAACCGAGGATAAATATAAATCTCTGGTGAATCAATGCTAATTGTAAAGGAGTTTCATCCCTTTATTAGGATATTGGAGAGACCACCAATTCACTATAAAGATCATCCGAAGTGAAGTTATGGGATACTCCAGAATCGAAAAAAGATGAATAGTGAGGGACACGAATGAACTTTGGAACCACAGGGAACGTTCCAAAATTCAGAGGAAATCGAATCAAAAGGAAGAGATTCAAGCTCGAGTGAAAGTGATTCTGTAAATCAAATTTACCATACATTCTAAGTTTTTCCTAGAGCCAAAGCTCTGATACCAAATGTAATGACCCAATATTTTCAACCATTCGCATCCGCACATGTCAGACTTGAATTGTTCAAAATACCGCGTTGTAAATAAAATTTGGCAAATCTCATAATATACAGTATATAAATAATCACAGAATCACAGACACAGAAATCAGAATACTCGCAGCGGAATATCAAAATAACTTAGTGGTTCATGAAGCCAATATCAGTAGTCTCAAAATAAGTATAAAGTACATAGTCTCAAACCAAATATAGTTTGAAATCTCCACAGAAAATCTTAATATTAAATTGTCTTGATTGCAAGGCTAAATTAAGAACTGAACAGAAATATGGCAGTAGCTTGAAAAGAGATAATCTTCAGAAGTCCTAGCTCCGGAGAAAGAGGTCCGAACTGAAACTCAGGCTGACCCGAGCGTAAAATAAAACATAAACACTCGAGTCAGGACATACATACTTATACAGTGTAAGCTAATTCAAGTGAACCGTAATAGAGTACAAGTAACTTAAAGGGTGCTTGGGACCGCCCATCCTCTAAGGATCCGTTAAACTATTTACTATGTAGTAATATTTCGCTATTATAATAGTGTCTATTAGTAAAATAAACTTAACACATAATATATTCCCATAGTATATACAGTACCGTAATCTCCCCCGTACTGGGCGTCGTCAGAGGACACTCCATAGGTATGGTACAAAACCAAAATCGTATAAGGCTCGCTAGGGTAGGTGACACGGCACAACTAGGCAATGCTAGGGTAGATATACCAATTACGTATCCGGACCGGTGGTAGCGCGTAGCTGCTACTACCGTCCACCTCAAGCAACACTCCCAAACCGAAGGTGCGCACCAAACAATCACAAAAGTAATAAACGGCATGAGAAGAAGTGCGTCCGATAAGAGGTGCTACGTCCTTAGCCCGTCAATCGCTCATATTTTAGCCACCTTATGCCAACTCACGGGAGTCGGGTCCACGTATTTACCTCAAAGGAAACGTCACCACCATCCTACTTCATTCTGGAATCTCCACCGCGTACACGGTTGTCAAAGTGGTTTTCGGTATCGACAGAGAGTATGCCATATCCGATCCCGTTCTCTTTAACAACCAACGTTATTATTACCCGTGGTTATAAATTCCAAAAATAGTTTACATTTCAATCAAAATACTTCAATTTAAACTATTTAAAGGTGAAGTTATTACTACCCTTACAAAAATCAATATAACTTCCAAAGGTTTAGCCTTAGTTCATTTGCATCAACATACAGTACTTGCAAAGTGCGGCAATATCCTTTACAACAGATTTGAGTAAATTAAATTAGACTTCAATATAATTTTAGCAAAATTTTAAACCTTTATTTAAACAGTTTGACTTATAAAATCATAATTTCCACCTTTAAATAGTCATTCAATTTACTCAATAATTCATGATTTTTGCAAAGTAAATTTTGCAAATATATATCTAACTTCTTTATACTTTACTTATAAAAATCAAGTGAAAAATTCTCTATAAATTTTACTTAATAATTAAGCTCAATTACCACTTCAAAAGTAAACTAAATTTCTAATCAATTTCTTAACTTACCTTTATTCCTAAACCACTTTACATTCTAAATTTGGTTATATTTCAACTTCCATTTTTAAATATTCACTTTATTTAACTGTTTAATTCATAGACAACTTTAACCTTTATTTATTTACTTATTCAAATTTTAGCCAAAACATCATAATTTATTTCTTAACTTGAATTCCATTTTATTTTACAAATCAAAATTTGCAAGAATAAATTTATACTTTAAATTCTGAACATTTATTTATTTACATTTTTAATTTGTACAATATCACTATGCTTATAAGCATCATTTTTAAATCAAAATATTAAACAAAATATTATAACATTCTAATTTAAAAATATTTAATATTTCCAGAAAATATATATATGTATAACCACGGGTCTGTATTCTCTAACCTAGGTCAAGTGATACGAATAATATATCATTTCAATCCGTAATTTACAAAAAAAAAGTCCGGGTTCTATCATTTTAAACCCGCAATACCAAGTTAAATAATATATAAATAAATAAATAATAACAAATATCATCCAGGCCTATCATTTCAGCCCGTAACGATTCTATTCTACAGAGGACTTGCAGTGATAAACAGTAAATACATAAACGGTATAACAACATAATATAACAGTATAGAATATAACTGATGATGGGTAGATTTAATAACGATGTTTTTAAACATCATAAATTTATCATAGGCAATTAAAATATAAAATAAAATCATTCTACAATTTCACTTGTTAATAATTTACAGATCTATAAGTACGTTTGTCGGGTGAGAAATACTCACATCTATGCTGGTGAAGATTAGATCAAAACTTGGATAACCACACTGGAATCAGCGTATAGAAAGCACGATCAAATATTGGAAGATGAGACAAATCGATTTCGATCTTGAAACAAGATAAATAAATAAACTGAGTACGCGAATTCAATTACGGAGAAAGCAAATTTTTAAATATATCAAAATTGGAACGAGATTTAAGATAAAAGGATGATTTGACAAAATTGCTCGGCCACTTCACCACACAACTCCAACTACACCTCACATGCTCGGCACTGACTAGATTATGGACACGCAAGTATTCAAGCAGTGGAATATTTTGGACATAAAGGTTGTGCTATCATTTTGTACAGGTGCGCATGCACTTATTTTATTTCATTATTATATTTTTTTCTTTCCTTTTCTAACATTTGTCAGAGCAATATGTGGCGAAAGTGGTGCACGAAAAAAATACTTTCTTTATATATATATATATTTATATATATATTTATATATATATATATATAGATTAAGTGACATGTCCACTTGAATGGCTTGCCCATCACTGCATGGAGGCGATGCGAGGTCAGGAGGGGGCGGCGGAGAGGTTGAGCATGGTGTGGAATAAACAGATGGAAGTAAAGAAAACTAAAGAAAAAGAAAAATAAGAGGAAGAGAAAACATTGGCAGTCATTTACCTTATGTAGCTCGCGCAAGAAGGAAGAAGACCATAATGAGATGCAAATGTTTGATACGTGGGTTTGAAATTTGTAGAATGAGTTGCGTTGATCGATAAAAGGAACGTCAAGAAATAATTGAAATTTGAACGTGCTTTATAATTAAAAAATTACGTTGATTAAAACGCAAGAAAAAGATAAAGTGGGAATGCGCAAATCAGGTCATGCGAAATTTTAAGACAAGAAAGAAACAGAACTTGAACGTGTTCGCATTTCAGGGAAGATGCGTTTTATAATTAAATGAGTAATTGATTTTTTTCTTTTGAAACGTCTGAAGCAATTGGAAGATTTTATTCCATATATACACAATAGGTAAATGGGAAGTTATACGCGAATGAAAAATGCAATAAGTGAATTTTGAACGGCAGCGAACATGAAATTTGTACGTTATTGAAAGTCAATGGCTTTTAAATAAAATGAAACATTTTTTTCTTTTTTTACGTGTTTTAGTATTCAATCAGGGAAAGAAGGTTTTGAAATTTACACAGAAGTAATTGTGTTAAAACGCAAGAAATAATGATAAAGTGGGACCACGCGTTGATTGAGGAAACAAAATGGCAAGAAAGATTTGAGCGAATATTTACAATGGTATTGATTGTGTGAATTTAGCAAAAGGAAACTGCAAGAAATCTTCGGCAAACATTTTATACACGTTTAAAATTTATTAGGAAGTAAACGTGTTGATTAAAACGCAAGAAATGTTTATAAAATGGAAAGGTGGTGAAAATTATTTACGTACAAGGTTGAGTATTTAAATGAAAACTAGTATTGATTGCTTGAAGAAACGCCAGGAAATAATTTACTTTGAAACTGTCAGGAGGAATTTGTGCGTGATGTTTGATTTAGATAATTCGTTTGTCAAAATGCAAGAAATAAATATGTTTGAACGGCAAGGAACACGCACGCGAGTAGCTTATTTATCAGTGGTTGTGTTGATCGAAGAAAAACGGTAAGCAATAAATTTTGAACGTTAGGGAAAATCAACGATTTCATACTTATTAAACAAACTGAAGTAAAGGAAAGTATGATATCTTTAAACGTAAATGGCAAGTCACGGTTGAATTTTCCTCCCCACCCCCCCCCCCCAAATGCACGGAAATTTATTTTTCAAGTAGCAAAATTAAGGAAAGAATGAGCGCGTACTTATTTCAATTTTAGTTGTAACGACCCAGAATTTTTGATAATTAAAATTTGGATATTTAATTAATTTTAAATATTAATAAGCGAATGTATAAGTCAGATAAATTTTTGATTTGAATAATTGGATTTAATTGGATAATTAAATCGATAATTTAATATGTGAAATTATGGAAATAATTGAAAATTGAGTTAAATATGATTGAAAATGATTTGTAAAATTTTATTTTATCATATTGAAGTTAGAACGATATTTTAGAACTTTTAAAATCGATTTAAAAGTTAATTTGTGAAAATTTAATATTTTAATATTTAAATCGACTAGTGAAATTAATCAATTTTTGAATAGTCTCAGAATTGAACGAAACCAATTCCATTGGATCCGTAATAGTTAGTTATTACCGGATTTCAATTTTCGTAGCAATCGGAGTTGTCGTTTGATCGTGGCAGCTCGAAACGCATCGAATTGTTTTTAATATTAATTTGGCGAGTTAAAATAGACATTTTTCAAACAGTCTCGGATTTCGACGAAACCAGTTTCATCGGATCCGTAATGTGATATTATTGTAAGGTTTAAAATATCGTGTCAATTGGATTTACCGTTTGTCCGGTACAAATTAAAACGCCTAGAAAATCGTTTAAATCGGTTTAATTTAAATCGATCGTTTATAGCCATAACTCGCACAGATGTCCGAATTAGCTTTCGAAACCTATTCCATTGTGTCCGGAATGCGGGGTAAACCCTAGAAACGCTGGTTACGGCGCGTAAATCGGAGTTCGGAATTTCCGGACGAATAGTGTTCATCGATTTCTCTATAAATAGCCCAACCCTTCACAAAAAAAAAAAAAAAAAAAATTAAAACCCTAATTTGTTCAGAGCCGCCACCCACATCTATGAACAGCCGAAATTCACTTTCCTTCCCCCCTCGAATTCTTCCAATCCAAGCAACGATTCATAAAACTTTCAACTAACATTTTGAAGAGGGCATCAAGATCTACAAGTTCAACGGTGGAGATCGTAAATAACTCGATGGATTGACGACAATTGTTGTTTGAAGGGGGCCGGTTCGTGCACGTGGTTCGAGGTGGGGGGATAGCCAAGTTTGGCCGTACTCAGGTCGAAGGTGGAGGGGGCCATGGCCGTTCGAATGAAGTCACCTGATCATGCTAGGAGTCGACGAAGTGGTTGCAAAAATTAAACCATAATCTATGAGATGGGTTCGGCTATACTGTAGGTTGCGTGCGTGAACGAAGAAGAAAGGGGGGGGGGTGCGCACGGCTGAGATGTGGGGATGCAATGGTGGACGGCCCAGATTCTCTTAGGTTTAAAATTAGTTAATTGATGTTGTAATAATTAAGTTATAAATTTGTGTAAAACTTATAAAAATCATAACTTTTTCATACGAGGTAGAAAACGCGCGAAACAAGTTGCGTTGGAATCGTATGGACGAGCACTACGCGATGGAATTTGATTGGAGTCGTTTAGAGTTAGTGAGAATTTCGGGTAAAATTAAACGTCCGTTTAATTTTATTCGAAATAAATCGCTAAAACGAAATTGAAATCAAGGTGAGAACTTCTCACTCAATCGAATCAGTTTCGATTTTTATTTTAAATAGTTAGATTTAAAATATTTGAATGCATGTTTAAATGATGATTGTTATCTATTGATTGTTAAAATAGACATTATGCGCCGTTAGTAAGCGGATGTTATTTATTAAAAACATATACCGCGAATATTTCATAAACAGTGAAATTGGTATTATATATAATAGCAATATATATATATATATTGGCATATGTATATATTGCAGTTGTTGATTTCCCGCATTTGTATAGCGGATGAGACCCTATTGTGCCGTCTATTAAGCGGATAATATTTTAAATCCCATATACCGCGATAATTTCGTACTGGAGCGAAATTGGTATTGTGCTAATGTTTGTGGATGCAGAAAAAAAGGTTGGAGGGATCCAACTGGATTCCTCAACAGTATTTATTTGATTATGGATATTTTGATATTCGTTGATTATCATATCGATATATGAAAGTTGTTGTCGTGATTGACTATTTGGTGTGTAGCATCATTGGACCAAATTTTGGAGTTTTAAAAGGGATTTTAAAGTGATTTTTGAAAGTATACGTTATAAAATATTTTTGGAATTGATCCATTATAAATAAATAAACGTTATAATTTTTAAAGTTATAAAAATTATGATTTTGAGAAATACGGTTAAAGATTGATTTTTGAGAAATATGGGTTAATGTTTTTACAAAATAATTAAATTGGATTTTTGAATTTATTATAAAAGTTTAGATATAGGATTTATAAAATTTAATTATTTTATAAATCAAAAGGATGAAATTATAAAGGAGATTAAAGACGTTTTAAAAGAATAATATAAATTGATTTATATAAAAGATTTATAAAATGGATATTTGTAAATTAAAATATTGGAATTATAAAATGAGCTTTTATAAGTGTTAGAATGAAGTGAGAATGAATTTCATAAATAAATGAAATTTATAGAATTATAAACGGTGAAGTTAGAAATAGAACTTTATAAGCAGTAGGTTTATAAATTTTGTACAGTAATTTGAAGAATAGGTTTGGATAAATAATTGAATCTTATAAGTTATAAGATTTATAATTATGAAGTTCAAAGGAACGATTTTTCAAACAAATAAATTATAAGTAAATTTATAATAGGAACCTTTGGTCTATAATTGAGTTATAAATCGAATAGGTTAATAAAGGAATTTATAAAAGGAGTTGTTATAAAATAAATAGAAAAGGAATTTATAAACGTTGTTTTATAAATTCGAAAACGACTTATTTTAAGAAGTAAATTGTTGAAACCTATTAATTGAGTTATATTCACGTTTTTGACTGTGAATAATCCTTTAAAATGAAATGTATAAAAGGATGAAAATTGTTA
Source organism: Allium cepa (assembly GCA_030765085.1). Taxonomy (NCBI): domain Eukaryota; kingdom Viridiplantae; phylum Streptophyta; class Magnoliopsida; order Asparagales; family Amaryllidaceae; genus Allium; species Allium cepa. The sequence goes on along the minus strand of CM060931.1, from coordinate 408,861,362 downwards.
ACGTAGTATATTCACGTTTTTGAATAGTGAATAATATGTTAAAGAAAATGTTTAGAATGTGATATTTTAAATTGAATTAAAACGATCTAACGACGTTTTAAAATGTGTTGAGATTCGAAACCATAGATTTCAACATCTATTGTTGAAATAGACGTTTTCGAGAAATAAAAGGAAATGGTGGACTATAACACTGTTGTTATAGTAAATGATTTCCGAAAGGAAATGTTTTGTATAGTATTGGGATTTATATATCTATTTTAATTTCGAATCCCTATACTAGTGATCTTGGGTTGTCGTAACGATGTTTTACGTAACATTCGTTTTGGCCCAAATAAATATGTTTAAGAGAATGATTTCCTTAAAGAATGAAATATATACTTAATCTCGATTTAAGTATATTGAATATTTTCTAAGTATTGAAAATAAATAAAATTTGTGAATTACTTATGAATAAATAAGTATGGAAATGTTTTCTAATATTTCATTGAATATTATGAGAATTTATCTTTTTGAAGATAAATTGAAATGGATAATTGAAATCGTATATGCATGGATATTGTGAAATATAAATTCACTATGGAATTTATGAATGAAAAGGAGAATTTGTTTAAAAATAAATATTGATTTATTTTTGAAGTGTGAAATTTTATATCTACTAAAGATATTTCTGGAAAATAAATAATTTGGAAAATTATTTGGAATCTGGTGATGTGTGCATATCCATTGATAGTTCAAAACCGACTATCAATATTTACCTTTGAAAGGTATTTGTTGTGATTTGCTGAATTTGAATGCTACACTTATTTTTAAATTATTGCGCTCGTTATTCGGATTACCCATTCCGAATAGTGATACGACGTAATGGATAGCATTGATGACCGGTGTTGAAGACCGGGTATTTGCGAAAGCGATAGGATGACCTATCGATTGTCTCTGCGCTGGGTAGCTCCTGGTATAGAGATTCCCTAAGTGATGGGAAATTCGATCGGGATTGTGAATACCTGGATTGCAAGGGCTTCGTGAGAAGTGCCTTCGGTTCTGTTCGAGCCCGGAACAGACTTGTATGGATTGTATGTCTGACGTTACAAATTGAGATATAAAGCAGATTTCTTTCAAATATATTTCTGCTGGTGGCGGAGAATTTATTCTTTTAGCTTAACACCCTTCTCTGAGACGTACGAGCTCAGAGGTTATGTAGTTGAATGTTATCAGCGATATATTCCCAATTTGGTAATGTGACATGTTGAGTGTTGCTGTGAAATGATCATTGTGTTGATTATTTGTGATAGGATCATTTATTTGATCGTCTATCCTGGTGATCATTTATATGATCATTTGTTGACCCAAAGCATGGCTTTTGTATAAAGTATGTTTTTGTGGACGTGACTTCGTCGAGCCTCACACCTCGGGAATGGTCAAAACAGGAAAGCTGCGGCAAGGTTATGAGGGGTAGCGCCCTTTAGGATATGTGCATTTCCTTCTGGAAAAGGGTGGTGTCATGGTATGGAGCCCAGATACTTACTCGTGTTGAAAACACTTTATGATTGTGTGAATTGATTGTGAGCGCTCGGTGAAAGGTCCCAAAGGACCGGGGGATGGCATATTCGGTCAGTTGTTACTCAGTTAGGGGTAACCCGGGCTTGTGTTGGCAGAGATCCGGTTTGGTTCTCGGGGATGTCCTTCCAGAGGCATTCTCATGTGGCAATGGGAAGTTCCTTGGCCTGATCATTCGTTGGAAATCCAATTCCCAATACGAAACCCTGTACGGTTTTAGTTGTATAACCTGCTATGGAATGTGGCGGTAACCTGCTATTGAACATAGTTAGCTATAGTAGGCATACGATAATGGTCGTATGTTGGCTAAGATTTATATTCTACTTTCGAAATGAATTTTTCCTACACTATGCACTAGTAATAATATAAAATGTTCTTTTAAATGCGTATCAAGCATCTTTGACTATCATAAGGAGAAATCTCCTCCGATTCTGCGTTTGCATTGTGTGTGCGTGCGGGAGGCCTTATGGTAGTCTCATTTTTAAAAGCATTGCGAATTGACTTTAAAAATATTCCTCTATTTTGATTTTAAAGATAAATAAACTGTTTTGAGTTCTCACACCAGTCACATGACTGACTCGGAGTTTATTGTTTTCCTTCATAAACTCTGGGTGCCCACCAATTTCCACACGGGCAGTCAAGAGTTAGGTTTATCAGGATATTCTGGAGTTGCTGGAGGCAAGCTGGATGGCATGGCGTATTACTAGTATATAGTATTTCTTTTCCGCTGCACTGTTTGTTGTTGTTGTTGTACACTCTGATGTAATGAAATGTAATGTAATGTAATGTAATAACTGTTATAGTTCTTTGTTTAAAAATTATTCATTTATTATTATATGTTGTTCCGCTGCGAATTGTGAGATTCTGATATTGTTCTGTTTTTTTCTGTTCCGTTCTATTTTCTATTTTCTTTTCTCTCTATTTTCTATCTTTTCTGTCTTTTTCTTCTTTTTTTTTCTTTTTCTTAAACCCTCAGTGTTCGGTTTTCCGTCGTTCGATTGCTCGGCAGTCGATAAAGTGAGTATCGATGTTGAATTTTCGGAAGACGAAGAATCGGGTCCTTACATTAGTCGTTACTTATTCATTAAGTAAATATGCAAAAGAAATAATGTACCTTTATAGCATCAAATAAATCAGCCAAACGGATATGAACGTACACTTTAAATGTACAAATTAAAGGTGCAGTTAAATAGATTATTTATACACTATAACTTTTAAAATTATAATAAATTATGATTTGCTTACATCCTTTTTATTCGTTTACCATTTACTAAGAAATTTATTACTTAAATGGATGTATATAAGTAAAATATTAATTACTTACTTTTAAAAGGTATATAATCCATTTTTTTTAAAAGAACAAAAAATGAAAACGTTGTTACAAATATATTCAGTTAATATAAAAGATTAGGAAAAATTTCTGCCACACTTTATAACAAATAAAAATCAGTGAATAAAATAAAACAAACTGAAATAAAGTGAAAAAGAAAATAAATAATTATATTTTAGGAAAATAGAAAGATAAATAAAGAAAATAGCTTAATTTATTGAAACCAGCCTAAGAAAATTGCAAACATAATCCACTTAACTTCGGTAAATTACAACTCTTCTTGAAAATGGTTTAAAATAAATCTTTGAGAAACAAAATAAATTGAGAATGATAATAAAATAAGTTCTTAAGAAAAATATAAAAATAAATAAAGAATTTCTTAAATTAATTGAAGTTGGAAATTAGAAATTGTAAACAAAATACAACTGACGCTAGAAGATTTTAATTACACTTTTAAAAACGTTTTAAAACAAAAATATATACAAAACAAGTTATTTTACCCCTGCAAACATAAATTAGAACATTACACGATGACATAAATTATTATTTATATAATTTAAAGTAAACAATTTTGTTAAATACAGCAAATTACACGCAATAGTTAAAAAGGCATAACTTTCACATTATAAATCAGATTTCAACGAAACGAAAAGCAGTATTCTTATAATTTTATTTACTTTTAAAATAAAAGGTAAAATTCAAATTTTCAAACTTTTAAATTTTTGTATTTAAAAGTCCAAGTTTGACTATATTGACAAAATTCACATTTTCGGAAAATATTCTATTAATTCATGTGTGAAATTGTAATCCACACCTAAATTTGAATTTTAAATAACAAAATTATCTAAATTAAATAAATAAACATTTATTAAAAAATTTGGGTTGATACATAGGTGGTTTGGATGGAAAGCAAAGTGTGAGTGAATGCCAAGAAACAGAAAAGGCATAAGTTAAGGAGAAAGAAACGTATATATATTTTATTCTTAAATGCAAATGAAAATAAGGAGTTTTGAAATGAGAAATAAATCTTCTTGTACATGATTTGCAAATGAGAAATACACGACTAGGAAAAGAATTACCAACATTTTATCAACTTAACAATTTTAATGATTAAAAATTTATGGGACGTTATAAAAAATCACCTTAATGTTGCGTTTTTGAAATGCAACTATAGGTATTTCTATAGGGTTTACAAAACGCTACCAAAATGATCATTTTTTGGTTGCATTTTGTTTGTATACCTTTTTTCATTTTGTGTATCATTTTTAAATGCAACTATATAATATTTTATATTAGTTTCCATTTATTTTTGTTGCATTTGTCAAATGCTACTAAAAGTTATTGGTTGTTTGGCAGCATATTTTATATTTTTTATTTACGGTTGATGGCTCGTTCCATTTCCAGCAACCGCTTATATAATATTCATATTAAAACAAGTGATCAATCACAGAATTTTCATATATAAATGAACAATTAAATCACATAATTAGCATATACAAATAAACAATCAATCATATGATCTCATAGTCAAATATAATATCCATAATCAATTCGATAGTAATTTTTCTACAAAATAAGTCACATACTACAAGCATTCACAAACAAGTTTACACAAGTAGTACTAACAAAATATAACAACATATATAACAATTAAAAGTCATGTTCATTGCTTGGTTACCAATAGTTCTTTGTTGTTGGCAGACTTCACTTCGAAGTAGCTAATTACCTACAAACGAATTTAAGAATCAACAATAAGAATTACAAACCAAAACTGAATGCTAAGTTACCGATTCAAAGACTAAAGCACATTTATCAATCAATGGGTGCTAGAACATAATTTATTTAAACAGTATTTGAGTTCTAGTTTCAAATAATTTCCTTTTATCAGTGTATTTCCTGTCATAGATTTAATTGAGAACAGATGTTATGGTCACAAAATGAACTATAGTTTGAGTACATACCATCTGAGTCTAGCATCGTTTATTTACTTCAATTTCATTATGTTTATAGTCTGTATATCAATTTTTTTTAGTTACTGCAATACATAATTTGTCCAAGCGCACGTTTGCTGTGGAAGTTTGATATTATCTTATAAGTTTTTAGAACTTAAAGAATGGTTGTCTTATTTAAACACTCAAGTCTTTACTTTGGTTAGCAAATTATTTATTTCAATATTTGTTTATTTGATTATTAAAATTTCTCATGCTCAATTTTGCAATAAAATTCTGAAGCTGTTTGTGACGCTCATTTTCAAAATGTCTTGAAATAAAATTTGAGGAATTAACATTAAATTTTTTAAGTTCAGGTTAAACTATAAATATCAAGAGAGAAAATAAAATAACACTTCGGCATAATAAATGCCAGGTTACATTTGAACTGTTAAAACCACTTTATTTATAACTGTGCAACTTCCTAAAATGCATCTTTACTTTTAGAACTACTAGACTTATGGTTTAATTGGTTATGGAATAAATGGTGTGAGCCTATTTTGATGTTGAAGGGTGCTACAGTAGAGAGAGGTGCCATCTTTTCTGCTTTGGAAATTAACTTTGGATGATTGACCATTAGACCTTCAAATTAAACCCCGTTTTAGTTGTTTTATAACGGGGAAAAACTAATTTTAAATGTGACATGACTAAGATAAAAATAAGTCACAACTTCAATTGGCCTTCAGGAAACATTTAATGGTGACTTTCATGTGTTTTACTATACTAATGTGTAGAGAAAGGAATGAGTTTATTTATAACTTTATTTATATTAACTCAACCTTATTAATTGTCTCAATCGCAAAAACTAAAAATGTCGTAACTTATAAGTTATGTTTTAATTAACTTAAACTTGTAAATTATCTCAAACTTAACCTTTATTGACTTAGGTAATTTTTATAAATTATCTCAAACTTATAAATTTTTCCTAAACTTAGTTAATTTATTATTATTGAAAACCCTATTATTATAAACTTACTTTGTTTATAAAACTTAGTTAATTTAGTCAATTATTATAAATTTAGTTTTATTTATTGTTATTGTTATTAGTTATAAAACTTGTTGACTTAATTATAATTAATTTATTATTCTTATAAACATAGTTAACTTTTATCAAACTATAGTTCGTTATTATTATAAACTTTGTTAATTTTCATCAAACTATAGTTTAATATTATAAACATAGTTACCTTTTTTCATCAAAATTAGTTTATTATTATTATAAACTTGTTAATTTTTGTAATATTTAGTTAATTTTATAAACGTATTTTTATAAAACTTAGTTATTTTATTCAAACTATAGTTTATTATTATTATAAACTTAGTTAATTTCTATTAAACTATAGTTTATTATTAATATAATCTTAGTTAATTTTTTTATCAAAATTAGTTTATTATTACTATAAACTTTTTAATTTTTATAATACTTGGTTAATTTATAAACGTATTTTTATAAAATTTAGTTAATTTATTCAAACAATTTATTATTATTATTAAACTTATAAATTATCTCAATTGCTAAAACTTAAAATATTTTTCATAAACGTAGTTATTTTATTATTATTGTTATTATTATTTTATTATTGTAAACTTAGTTATGTTATTATTATTATTATAAATTTAATTAATTTTTATAAACTTATTTAAATTTAATAAAACTTAGTTAACTTAGTTGATTTTTATAAACTTAGTTTTTGTTATTATTGTTATTAATTATAAAACTTAGTTGTCTTGGTTAATTTATTTTCATTACTACTACAACTATTATTTATATACTTAGTTAATTTTTATCAAAATATAGTTTGTTGTTGTTTTTGTTGCTGTTATTTGCGAATGTATGATTATAAAACCTGTAATTCACGAATTTCCGACGGCTTTCGATAGTCGTCACGGAAAGCCGTCGGAAAAGCACCGTCGGAAACCATCGTCGGTTGATGTCGATATTTCAGCCTTTTCTAGCAGTGAACTCTAAATATTTAGTTCCCTAAATGTCTGAACATTCAAGGCTGAAGCTACTAGATATGCCCTCATGGAGTTAGAGCTAGAGCTAAAGTTAAAGCTTCCATATTATTTGTAATGAAGCTAAAGCTCTAGTATTATTTTTTAATGGAGCCAAATATTAAATTATGGACCACTTCACAACATGACGTAGCATATACAAAACTTACATTAAGATAGCAAGTGGACGAAACATCCAAAAAGGAACAACTAACAAAACAAAATTATACCTCCATCCAAGTGATCAATTCCAAAATATCGGTGTAATGTTTGTATCAACAAGCTGCATATGCATAAAAGCTGGTCATCGTCAAACATTTCAAATAATACAATATGGTTACATGAAGTTTTAACAAATGTTGTATCTTCTCTTTAGACTATAAATACCTCAGGGCAAAGGACAGTCACTCTGATACCTTCATGCCCTAATGAACCACAAGACCTACTAAATAGAACAACACCACCTGCATTTAAATGAATATTGAAATCAGTTAACTAATTTTTTGTTGATCATAAGTAAACATTCGTCATTGATTGCTGAATGTACCTTTACTGCCTGAATAGATTGGATCAGAATACATCGGTTTAGACCTCCTCCTGAACCAAGATTGATAATGACTCCAGGTTTCTTAAGTTTTTCTCATTATTTGAATCTGCAAAGAAGATTACACAAATTAATTTACAGTTTTGTAGAAGTTACTGTATAAAACTTGTTTGTGCTTTAAATTATGTATATGGTAAATCATACATACTACAATTCGTGTGCAGTCAACAAGAGCAATGAAGTTTAGTATACTCTATACATATTTATACGACAATAGTATGATTTACACAACATGTACAATATGGTGAAAGTAGAAAACTTACAGGATATTAAGATTCAGAGAGAACAATATCCAGGGCTGGATCAGCGACAGCTAGAGCAACCCCTCTCTCTGCCAATCTAACTAAACACTCCACGTAGTTATTAAGTTAATATGTTTAAAATTATTGATCATATGGTGTTGACCTGAGTCCACTACACGTGGTAGAAACGTATGTTTTGTTCAATCTGGTGGGGTGCAGAAAATATAATTGAACTTCAGTTGTAATTAGGAAAAAACAAACTGAAAAAAGCACAGCACTAGAAATACAGTACATTCCATGATTACTAATAGTTCTGAGATACTAGAACAGCTGTAGAGCCTACATTTACATTTTTTTAATCCAGTTCTGATATTGTTAGAAGGGTAAATCAACAGAGTAGAGCAAGCTTTGAAATTTAAGTTTTACATATATGGTTTCGAACCACTTCTCATCTGAGGTAACAAAGTGCTTAAGCAATGATAAGAAAGTAACTTTATCCTTGTTCGTGTAGATAGGATTTTCTTAAAAATGATTATAGGAAAGTTTGTCCTAGTGCTAGCATAATTAAAAAGCTCTATAAAATATCTAACAGCATTGTTTTGTAAATCAGCATAATCACAGATAGTATTGCAATTTTGATCAATGAATTATTTGATATGTTTCTGCTTTTTGTAGCTCGCATATGTGAATAGAAAAAAATTTCACATTGATCACCCTCTTTCAACCACCTTATGTTATATTTTTGTTGCATATCAGTAGCATGACAGTGCGCAACACAAGTATAATTGATCTTCCTTTCTTCCATTATTTTAAATGTCTTTTGGTATTTGTAAGTTTGCACAATAGCTAAAATAGAGGATTACTTGTTGATTTAATCTTCCATGCATTCAACACTACAGAATTATATCCATTGTATTCTTTCTAAACATTATTATATATGAATGGAATTTTAACACTTTTACAACACTGTATATTAAAATTAATTAAAAGCCGACAACGGTCGCTGGTCGAGTGATTTAAAATTTCAGTATTATCCCATGGGAATACATGCAAGAAAGGTAGGTTATAAAATACTTAATTATTCTTACTATGAGTGGAATAATATTTACCTCCCCGCCATGTAAAATTATTGTCTGAATATTTCATTTCTATCAGATTTATGGACAAAATTATGCTGAAAAACTCATCGTCAGCATTAGTTAAAAATTATTTGGGTGCCATCAGCCAGTATTATATACAACACGGTTTAAATCTCCCATAATAATCCATGGAATATTAACTGCTCTCCCCAATTCCTGTCGATGGCAGTATAAAAGCCATAAGCTATAGTAAATAATAGTTCCACTACCTCCCTTTGAAACAGGCAAAAATAAATTGCTTTCCACGTAACTGAATTATAGGCATCTATATATTTGAGTTCCATATTAACGGTATCCTACCTTTTACAGTACAATCAGATGCATTAGAATAGTATTCCCATTTTGAATTTAAAGTCTTCACAAACTTTTTTCATTATTACAGTTAAGCTTATGCTCTATAATTACCAGTATTGAAGGTTTATATTTATGTACATCATAACATCTAGTAGGGGAATTAAGTCCCCTAACATTCTATACGATGAACATCACTAATATTAGTTGATGGGTTTCCCTACTCTTTGAGCTATTAGGGGATCCGCTCGTTTTGCTCCTTTTACTTTTTCTACACTTGGGTTTAACTTATGTGACTAATTCTTGCCATGCAGGATTATATATTACATCTACCAGTACACTTGCTTTAAATTCAAAAGGGGATTCTTCTACACGTGTTCATCTTTTGGCACACATTGAAGAGCTACTGAAGGTTTGTTTAGTAAAAGCATCTATTTCCTATGTTATATCGAAGCTTGGTACATTATTGGGCGGTTGATTTTTTTCATTGCTTACTTTTTATTCATCTTCTATTCTAAAATGGTGAATTTATAGCGGTTAATGGTGTTATAGATAAAACTGCAAGATACATCTACAAATAATAGGCAAAGGCAAAGGTTATAGTAGAATTGAGTTTACCTTCTATTAGCAACGTTGACATTATAAAAGCAATTGCTTGTTCTACTTCCTAAGTCTACATACATAAAATATGTGTGTCTAGCAATCAACAAAAGTCCTCAAGCAATAAAATTAGATGGGATGAAACATATAAAAATTACTAGGATAATTTCCCATTAGATTAAAACAAATGTCCCATGAAACAAAAAATCTTTAATACATATTATCTGGTGCATAACTTTAAAACAAGAGTAAAATGGAGTGCTTCATTAACTCAAGAGTTGCTTTGCTTTAGCAACTCAGAGTTGAGTTGCTTTACCAACTCAGAGTTGCTTTGCTGAAGCAATTCAGAGTTGCTTTGCTTAAGCAATTCTTAACATTTGATACTATATACTATGGTTACAGCTGAATTTATTTTTGTCGGTATGATAAAAAACATGGAGAGGTTTGGTTCAATTTTGGATTATTCATGATTGTGATGCTTTTCCTTGCATTAAACTCGTTATATTATGAAGGTGGGTGTAATTGATGGATCTCTTTGATGCTACTGTTACCATTTGTTTACTTCTTTATCACAAGCTTAAAAAAATTTTGCCACACCCTGTAAATTACTCTAGAAGAAAAGAACTATGTAATAGCAACAAATGTAGCGGTTTGTGGTATGAAAATAATTTTACCCTTGCAGAACTGTATTATTTTTTAGCATGCGTCTATTGTTATGATGTTTTGTAAAAGCATATGCAGTATGAATGACATCTAATCTTCTTGTTAATAAACTAAATTAAGCATGAAAGCAATCAAATTTGATGATGGAAATTTCATGCAAACATGACCAGAAATACATATCAGGTTACGAGGTACACTTGTGTGCAAATTATGCACATACGATTCACAATACTCTAGAACAACACTGCTAGGCTCCATATACATGTGTTGGCGTGTTCCCATGTAATACGCTAAATAAGGTAATTCAAAGAAATGAACGAGTAGCATTTCTATTCTAGATTGAAACAGTGGAAAGAATGGTAGGTACAAGAGGTGGAACAATTATTAAGAAACAACAAGTATCAGTTTATTATCATACCCATTTAAGAACCAAACATCCATTTTACTCCTTATGAATTATGGCTGCTAAATACGCTCAACCGAACTCAACAACTAGGAAACCTTTGGTGGACACTATCTTGTAATTGCATAAGGGCATTCTGAACTAATGACAATTAGATCGGCATATTGAGAATTTTATTATGTTGTTGAACATTTCAAAACCGTTCACTTGGTTATGTTGTATCTCAACTTTTTATTTTCTTCTAACACAGTCATTTGGTTTTCAACTACATATATACATAACTGTAGATTCAATAATGGCTTCCTAAATTAAGAAATTACAATCAGCATGATTTGATACTTCTTTTCTTTTACATTCATTCGAAAAACTAGCACATGGTTGGCCTATGACCTATCTTTGTATACTGAAATGATCAGTATATATTATGCTTCAATATTTTTATTTTTCATATCTAGACTAAGTAAATAAAATTCAATCCATACTTGGTTACAAATCATACATAACTCATTAACATCACCATGCTAATACATCTTTAAAAGAAAGATAAAATTGTAACAAGTTATACTTACAAGAGTGCTAAAGAACGAATGGATGAGCTATAAAATGAACCTGGAAAGTCGAAGCTCATCTTCAGGTTCAAGGGTTCCAGTCACTTTATTGTTTGGTATCTCATAACTCTTCAAACCTCCAAGATTGTTTGAATAAAAACACCCAATTTCACATACTTATGACCATTAGACATGAATTTATATTAAACTGAACTAATCAGCTCATAAACTTTAGAAACAAAATGTCACAACTAAAAGTTTTATATTAAAATTTTGTCTTGAATTTAAGTGTTTAGTAAAATTTTCACAAATATACCTTGAGGAAAAGGGGCAAGTGATTTGCCACATGATCCTTTGAGCAGATCAACATCATTGCAAAATTTGGTGCGTCCATCTACACATCGGCCTCCCAAAACAGAGCTAGTCATCACGAACAGAAATTGAGCATCGTGACCTCTCAGCAGACGAGTTGAACTTCTAATTACAACAGCATATTTCTCAGATCTAAAAGGAAGCAGATGACGGTCTGTCTCTAGCATACACGTCGACACATGCGAACCAAAATTTAAGGACTTACACTTTTACTTCCAAATTTGAACTCACAAACTCCAGGCACATTGGCATCTCCTTCAAGCACCTCGTCTACAACACGGTCTCACATCTTGAAATGAGAAGCACGGCGGAGATTGGCAACAAGCTCAATCTTCTCTTTCTTTTAACAGAGATTGAAATATTTTTCTTTTCTCTTTTAATGCGTGAGCTCCGAATTGATGACGATGGATTTTTAGCTGTGGTAATTGTATGTGTCTGCTTCTAGATCTGTCAACTGATGGAAAAACTACGTGCTACTGATCAAGTAATAGTAAATATTTCGTAAGTTCTAGTTTGAGTTTGGATTCAACAAAGCTCTTCAGCAATAGCTATTCTATGCAAGGCAAATCGAAGATCTGAAGTGTTGTGGTAACAGGAGATTTGCTAAGTCGACTTTGGGAAAATGTTAGTTTAGGGTTTTCTTCCTTTTAGAAGGAGATAAAGGAGACAGATAATAAAAAGAATGAACGTGAGAAAAAGAAATCCAAGTGGCTAATGGAAATTTCGTAGGTGGCAAATTTTCTAGTTACGTTTAAAGGTCACGCGAAATGTTATTTAATAAAAGCATAAATGAGTAATTTTTTAGGTTGCATTTATAATACAAGGTGAAATGATATTAGTTACACTTACATAAAAACGCTACAAATTTTTGCAACCAAAAGATGATTTTCTTGTAGTGAGGGTTCAAAATGTAAATATAATAATTTATGGACCTATAGAGTAAGTTGTACATCACTTATATAAGTTCCTTCCCTCTCGATATCATGGTTCATCTATCTTACCACTACCATTATTGGACTCAAACCGTCATCATAATGCCATAGAGACCTCTTGGATCTAACCCCAACCCGCATCACCAAGCAGGGCCTTCGTATGAATCTAATTTACCAACGATTGAGGGTTCGGGCGGAACCTTAAATCTCAAATTATCGTCTCTATATACCTTTATCAAAGCTTCAACCACCACCCGAATGCTTAGCATCGAATTCCAAGCAAGCCCATGTCACTAATTTCCCCAATCATTGTCTAAATTAAAAACGTGCAAATTCAATTTAGGGTTTAGCCAAATTTTGGTTTCACTGTGATTTCACAATAAAGGACCACTTTCCATTGAATTGATATGTTATGTGATCGATTTGATATATAATATGATGTGTATTGGACACTGTGAGGTTGTGATACAATTTTGGACTAGAGAAGACTGTTTGACATTAGAGAGAAATCAAGGAGGAATTTTAGGATTAAGGAAGAAAAATAAAGATGAAGCTGATGGCTATGGTCCCACAGCTTCATTTAAATAGTCGTTTAGCCGGGTTATGAGTCTCGTGCCCATTTTGGTCTGAAATAGTTACATAGGTCATTTATAACATGTAAAAGCCCTATCTCCTATACCGCAACTCCAAACTGAACAAATTTATAGTCGAAACCGATCAGGTTAGAAATACCTACACCATAGTTATAAATACAATACCCGAATCACCCCATAATTGTAAATCCTTTTTAATCAATTTAATATTAACAATGTTAAATTTGCAGGTGTTACAACTCCACTTAGTTGATCAAACAAATCATCAATCTTAAGCAAAGGATAACCATTCCTCATCGTCCTCTTATTTAGGTTCCTATCATTTGTGCACACTCTCAATAACCTATCTGACATCTTCACAAACACCCGACATGTCTTCCTAATGCAAACTTCTTAGTTTAATATAATTCTTTCCACCCAACTCCACCAACTGAACCTTTAGTTCTTTCATCTTGGTAGGTGTCGTTCTACTAGGTGGTCTGCTTACGAGTTCAGCTCCTAGTACGTGATCTATTCAAAATTCAATTGCTCGTTTTGGGTGGTAGTCCTGTAAGCGCCCAAAAACATCAACATGATCTCTTACTACAAAACCCAATTTATTCATCTTCTCCACCCTCTATAGCACAAAGCAACGCAAATACATCGAAGCCCGATTCATCCAATGAGCATACAATTCGATTGCTACAATCAGGTGCCTTGGGGATCTCTCCAAAATATCCTACCATCATATTGGGCTTAACCAATCTATACCTAAAATTATTATAAAACCCATGGATTCAAATATATGCAAATTGCGGGTAAACTTATGACCTAACAATTCAATTTCTAGGTGGCACATGTTATTCCAAGGTTTGCACAGCCTCCGGTTGGATTCTCAACCCTCAGAGATGTTATCAGGTATGTCAGTCTTAGATTCAATCAACCTACCAAATGTCTAAATATAAAAGAATATGATGTTGTGGTATCAAATAACACTACGATATGTATGCTATACATTAGAAGCGTACCTCCTAACATAGTATTTCCCTTTATCTGCAAGAATCTGTCAAAAGCATTAGGTTCCATAGCGTAAACCTTTACCATTTCATCTTTGACTGACTTAGGACATTCTATCTTGAAGTACCCTAGTTTTTTACAATTATAGAATCTCACTCTGTTTTTATCATTAGCCTTCTTATTGTCCCCATCATGACACTCATTAACAAAGTGTCTCTTCTTATCACACTTATAACAAGTTAAAGTATCTTTTCCTTCTTTGTAAACTCCATCCTTTTGAGTCCCTTCTTTCCTTTTGATTGAAGAATTTTCGCTTCTTTCCCTAAAGCCTGATAGGCTTTTCATCCTTCATCACAGACTTATTTTTCCTAATCGATGTAAGATAATATTCATTCCTCGGAGCATGTCTACCACAACGATGTATGGGTCTCTAAGATGCGATATATTTGGGGCCCTAACCCTCAAATAAACTTCTTGTTCTTCTTAGAGCAAAATTTTAATGATGGCCTGCCCATGCCTTGAGAGTGTAATAAACTTGGTCGCACGCTTAAGAACTGTCATATTACCTTGTTCTAATTCTGCAAACTTCTTGAACAAAGTAAACTTTGCGGCTTCAGGCAAGAACTATTCTTCCAACATTCCCCTAAAATCTACCTAAGTAATATCGTCCTTCAATATATCCATAGCTACCATATTCTAATAGTATAAAGAAACTCCTTGCAACTAACTAGAAGCCAACTTCCACTTCTGTTCATTGGTCAAAATCAAATAAATAAAGATTCTTTCACAATGAATAAGCTAATACTCTATTGTAATAGCCTTACCCGTACCCACAAATGGCTTTCCTTCTAGACTAGTTTAGTTCCTACAAAGCACTGCAAAGTTATTGTAAGTAACCACTTTTGATACTATAGATCCCACATCCCCAACATTTCCTTTAGTAAATCCAACCATTGCTCTAGTTTGCGTCATGTTTACAAAGAACTGGTATAAATACCCATGTCAATTGGCATGGTTCCTGTTTGCACCAAAATTGATCACAACACTCTTCAGGAGTCGTTAAAGAGATAATAACAAAGAATATAGATTCAAAACGAATATTATCTAACAAAATCTCCAATCAACAGTAAAGTAAAAGAGTAGACAGGCGATTTATAGTGGTTCGGCGTGTTGCCTACGTCCACTGTGAAGTTTTTTGATATTTTATTGATTCTCTTTCAATGATTACAAGTCGTTACAGCAATCAACAGCAAGTTACAACTGGAAATTCGAATCAACAGCCAAGTTATGATGTAAGATGGTGGAGTTCTCGATCCGGCAGAGTCTAGGCGCTTGAGAGTCGAAAAAATCCCTTTTTCTGTTGGCTCTGGGGCTCTATTTGCAGGCGTAGGTTGTTGATATTTCGCTGAAAACTCGGGAGACCACTTCTGGCACGTGAGGGGACCCATGTGCCTAGGCTCAGGAAATTTGGGCCCACTTTCGCATCGATTTGAACTCCATTCGAATCGATCAAGAATTCATCCAATCGAGGTGAGATTTGGTGTGGACATTCTACAACATGTATGCAAGCTTCTGTGAAAATTTCATGGCATTTGGATCAGTGGATTGAGAGATATGATGGATTCGAGATGGGATTTATTGCGTGGCTGTTTGGTTCGAAACCATCCTTTCGAATCGATGGTTTCGAATCCATGGTGGCACGTGTCTTCGTGTTGACGTGGAGCGCACACTTCGCCTCGATCCGGGTTTTGCTCCGAGTTGAATGCTTCGACTCCAAATATCTCGGCGCATTCGAACCGATGAAAGACACGTCATCATGGCCAGTTGGCCCAGTGGATTCGAACGAAGCTTCTTAGATGGATTCGAACAAGGCTTCGTGGATGGGTTCGAATAAGGCTTCATGGATGGGTTCGAACATCTGATGCTTGATGGATTCGAACTTGCATTCCTCTGATGGATACGAGCTTTGTGACTTCTCCATGGATACGAGGCCCATCGATACGAACTCGATAGATTCGAAGTTGATGGAGTCGAACCGAGGCACTCCGATGGGTTCGAGGTCCATCGATTCGAAGGTGATTGGTTTGAATGGTGTTCGATGATGGATTTGAAGACACCTACCATGATAGATTCGAAACCAGTGTTTTTCCCTTCAAGTTGAATCGATCATAACTTGAGCGTATGAACACGGATTGACTCGAAATTTGAGATGACGATTTCTATGACCTTTCTTGTCCTGTCCTATCAATTGTAGCTCAATCTGGGCTCGGACAAAATTCAGTGATATCCATAGCGAAACGAAGTATGACCAATCTCTGAGACGAACCATTCTCCGTTTTCGATCGATCTTTAGTGTCGCGGCTTTGCCAAAAAGCGAGATAACATTTTGCCCTCCAAAGTACGTCTTGTTGGAACATGACGTGCTTTGAATAGCTACAATTTCTCTCTGAACAATCATTGCTCTCTTTTTTGTTGAGACTCGTATTCCGTATTGGTGTAACCTTGTGTTGATATGATTAATTGATGTATAATAGCACATAGCCGTTGGCTGTCGCATTTGTAACAAGATGAGTATTCGATCCCTGTAAATGTTTAAAATCAAATGTTAGCTCGACATATATGAGCATATGTAGTTTGACCCTCGTTAAGGTCGTGCGTCCACGAGTCGTTGTCAGTTTGGTTTGCTATTGAATTTCGTATTGATTCTCTCCTGAACCGATTTGGGAAATTTAAGTTGAGACAACGCATGATGGTTGTTTTTGAAACGTCCCTTCGTATCGATCCTCTCCTGAACCGATATAGAAGGTCGAAGGAAATGACTTTGGGTTGCGCGAATGTAATACTTCGAACCGATGTGTTGGAGCATTGATGGGTTTGAAATCTACATTCGTATGGATGGAGTACGCTTGTGCTATGATGGGTACGAAACTGACATTCAAATTGATGTGAAAGGACGGATACGAAATAGTAGTTCGTATCGATAGGAAATGATGGATACGAAATCGCTGTTCGTATCGGTAGGTTGTGGATGGAGTTGTGGGTTTGCTGATGTGAACAGGGGTTTCGAATCAATGTGCCCACTGTTTGTTTCGCATCGATGCGACACGATGTTTTGCCGTGTGCTTCGTATCAATGAGCTATGAGGTTAACTTCGAACCTTCAAGGCATTAGGCAAATGGTTTCGAATGGAGATTTCGAACCGATCCACACTTTGACTGGTTGTGACCGGTCAAGTTTACCGGAAGGGGAATCGTCTCGGTTGCTCTCAAAGCTCCATATAAATAGCAGTGGGCCTGCCACTTTTTCACTTTCTACTTTTTACTCTTGCCTTGCTTTTAACGTGTTCTGCATCGTCTCGAAGCTTCAGAGAAGAAGGCACTGTGTTACGTATTCGACCCATTCAAGATCCAAGTCTTTAATTCCTCGAATCCATTACTCAAATTAGGTAATTAGCCTCGAATCCAAACGGCAAAGTTATTTCGAGCCTATCTCTTCTTCATCGGTTGTCCACTCTGGCGATTGGCAAAACCAGATCTTGTTCGGGGAAGCTTCGAATCGATTCTTGGACTTGTGTTCGAAGCGATGATGGCGGTGTCGTTTTCCCTTGGATTTCGCATCGATCCTTGGGATAACCTTATGGGGGTGACGCAGTTCGCATCGATTGACCATCTTGATGGATCCGTTCGAATCGATGGACCTCGAATCCATCAGCTATCGTTTCGAAGTTCTCAGTTTTATATCGATATGAAGGGTATCGATTCGAACGTGATCGATGTTAAGTTGGGGGTTTCCTGATCGGTACGAACTAGTCAAACAAAGATCGATTCGAAGTCATTCTTTATTGATCGATTCGAACTCGACACCTGATCATCGATTCGAAGCGCGCCTTTCAGCATCGATTCGAAGTGATGTTAGGATGGGTTCGAATGGGCTCCCTGTGATCGGTTCGAACCCTCCATGATGGATATCAAAGTTTGACATTTTCTAAGCATAATTCCGACGAGCTTCATTCTTGCATATTTGGACTTGATAACTAAAAAGCATACTTGACCACCTTTTAAAGCTCGTCGATGGAACCATAACAACTTCTATCCAAATCAAATTCCATCATACAAATGGTTTAGTGATGACGGTCAGCGATGACGGTCATTATAGCTGGGCTTCGTAGTTTTGTCGTTTGCATATTTCCTTTAACTCTGCGATATTTATTCAAGTAATGCATGGCACTGCACAACATACATTCATACACTTTACACTGGGGAACGCACGGGTCCTTTGTCGTCTAACGATGGTTTCTCATGAGTTAGCTAGTCATGGAACCTTCAAGTTCGCAGCAGCGGGAGATTCAAAGTACAGCCATTCCAAGACTAGAGGTTCCGAATATTGAACCTGAGATCATCGGTCCAGCCCCGGACGAATTCCCCAATGCGTTGTTTTTTGCCAATCCATCGGATTCCGTTCAATCCAATATTTCTGAAGATATGTTGGGGAGAATATGCTTGAGGCACGACTTGTCACTGCATGATGTGTTATTGCCGGGGCCGAATGATGGACCGCATAACCCGCCGGAGGGATACACTGCATTTAATCGCCACGCGTTCGCGGCCGGGACGCTTCCCCCGTTCAACGAGTACATAAGGGAAGTACTGTCTTTTTTGAGGATTGCCCTGTCTTAACTACACCCGAACGGATATGCCTCCGTGAACAGCTTGTTCATCGTTTTCATGGAGTATCTCCATAGACAACCGATCCCGACCGAGATCAGATATCTATTCAATTTCAAAACCCGCACTGATTACCCTTCCTTCACATTTCTGGAAGCAGTGAGGAATCGCCAAGTGGTCACTGAGTCTTGGACCAGGTTGAGTTATTACAGGGCGGAATGGTTCTATGTCAGATGTCCTCCGGGGTTTGCCCGGCGATGGTTATTCAGACGTGAGTGTAGCTGAGTTATCATATAATTACTAAGCCAATTGCAGTCAAAGTGAAATTTATGTTTTTTCCTTTTTTTTTTACAGCGACGATTCAGCGACCTGAGGGCGAACACTTTAAGGAGATGGTGCAAGTACTTTGAGAAGTCCCAAACGAAGATAGGGATATCGAGTCGCTTTTGACGGATAGGAATCTCAGGACATATGGGTTGATCAAACGAGGGCAGAGTATAAAGTTTGACAGGGCACTAAGGGCCGTCTCGAAAAAACAAGTCAGGCACAAGAAGCCCAAGATTATTATAGCCGAGGAGGCTGATTCTGAAAGAACTCATACCGATGATGAGCCGATGACCGTGCCTACGGATGTAGTTCAGGATGTCACGGAGCAGAGAAAAGGCAAGGCCGCCATTGTCAAGTCACCTAAGAAGGGGAGATGGAAATCGGTTGTCACGGCCCGATCCTCTCCCGGAGTTAGAATTTCGGAGATGTCTCCTTCGAGAACTGAAAGTCTTTATGAAGGGCTTGTCGATATTCCAATTCCGGACGATGTGTCCCTGCAGCATGATGCCGGATTGGAAGAACTTTCAAAAACTTTAGTTTTGAGCGAGTCTTTTCCCACTGGTGTGGCAGACACATCCGGTTGGTCGGGGGGTTGCACATTCATACATATTTCACAACACTGCATAACCTTTGACTGTAAACTACCTGTTTAGAAAGGTGATTAATTCTATTTTATTTTTCTCTACAGATACTATGTCTAGGCGAGGTTCAATGTTAGGGAGTCTCTGACATGCCCGCAAGTCTTCATATCATGATTCGCGCAGACGAGAAGGGGACAGAGATTACGACCAGGGACGCTCTGGGTATTCTGGTCAAGAGAGATATGATACAGATAGAGGCTATAAGCGTCGATCGCGATCGCGTACTCCTCCTCCTTCCAGAGATACCATACAACCTCCTGCTCATGTCTCTCGTCCCTCTGAATCTTCACACCACATATCGGCCTCTCAATCTTCTAGGCATGAATCCCGCCATTCTAGGAGCGAAACTATTACTGGTGCCGTTACAGAACAGCCCCCCGTGGAAATTTCAGGGGAAGGAGCAATCAAGCTTGCTCAGCTAAAGAGAGATTTTCCAAACATCTGCTTCGACAACTATATCTTTCCTCCACATTTAAAGAAGATCCCGGAGGAAGCTGAGCAGTTAGTACATGACTACGTACACGATTTTTATGCTCAGTACAAAGCATAGTCGAAAGCGACTGACAAAGCGTCGGCATTGGCTTTTGAGCGTGGGGCCACCATCGAGAGGTTGCAGGCTGAGTTAGCTCAGAAGAGCCGTATTATTGAGGTGCTGAACACTGAAGCCGAATCTTCTCGGAAATCTGAGATGGAGGCTATCAAAAAAGCCGATGAAGCCCAAGCAACGATGGATAGGATGAAACGTGAGCATTATGCCATGGTAGAGGATATGGGCTATCGAAACACCCTGGTCACTGCCGAGAGGGACGCAGCCCTGAAGGAGTTAAACGAGCTTAAGTCCAAATTTGCCGAAATCGCCAAGGATAGGGATGATGCGAATAACGCAGCCCAGGAGGCGTGTGAACAAGCCGTGATTCTCCGGACTGAACGGGATGCGGCAGTAGCCAAGGTCCAGGCGGTCGAGATGGAGGTTGAGGAGAAAGTTCAACAAGCGGAGGCCAGGCTGGAGGCCGATATTGAAGATTTGCTCATCACTTACAATGCCAATGTGTTGAGACACAGAAATTTGGCCCGGCTCCAAGATTACCCGGCATACCTCCGCAGCGCTTGGGGTCGATTGGTTGAGGAAGAAGAGGAAGCGCATCCGGATGAATCGGTCGACCGATTTGAACTCGAAAACCGGTTGCTGACAGATGATGAGAAGAAGATCCTCCATGATGCTATTATTGCTCATGAGAAGGAGATGATTGGTGGTCGATCTCTGGAGGTTGGAGAGAGATCAATTGTTGAGCATCACGCCACTGTTACTGAAATCACTGCTCCACCTTTGTTAGAGCCTGTATCTATGGTTGGTTCACAATCTGTTCCTGCTTATGACCCAGAATAGCCGCGGTTATCTCCCATTCGGAAGCACGTCTCTGAGGCCGTCCAACCGTCAACGAGTCAAACTGAGGAAGGTACTTTGAACATATCTCAAGTGTGTTTCTATTATAGCGTTTGTTTTGAAGTGATTACTAATAACTTCTTCTTATCTTTGCTTAGTGACTGGAGTTGCGCCGATTGCCGCGACCCAAGAATCAAGTAAAGGGGGTAAGGCCATCACCACTGAGACTATTGTCGTAACAGCGGTATCAACTGAGGCGGTGCAGGGGAGCGGATTATCTCTTGATGAACAAATGGTGAGCGAGCTGCTCCGTGTGCAGGGTGGCTTCTCCACAGACCTGCCGTTCATCATTAGTGACCTCCCGCCAAACTCTAGCTCTTCAATGCAGACTACGGATGCCCCCAGCCAGGACCACGCGACTCGTGACGAGGAAATTCTGGCCGAGATCAACGCCGAAATAGAGGCTGCGGGGCAAAGTGGTAGTATTGGTGGCAGCACGGCAGCGCATAGCTCAGCACCTGTAGGGATAGTGTCATCGGGTGGCACTATCCCATCTTTCATTACGGATCCAGTCGCTCCTACTCCTTCGGTGGAAAGCCTTCACGTGGATTCGAGCTCTGAGGAGGACATTGACATTATGCCCCCAGCCGAAGAGCAGCCACCGGAGAGGAAGCGCTCCAAACGAAGGATCTCTGTCTGCAGCGAGTCCGAAGACGAACAGCTGATAAGGAGATCCAAAAAGAAGAAGTAGATGAGCCGTTTAAGCAGATTTTTTGGTAGATAGGTCGTGTATAGATGCAGGTTCGGCCCCTGCAAGTAGGAATTCTTTTCTGGAAGAACTTATTTTCATGTAAGTCCTTGTCTCTAGTTAGTTGAAATAAAATTCAGTTTCTTTGTTTCAATTCTCATTTCTTTTGTGCTTAAGTGTTTGTAGCGTTTTTTTTCAGTCCGGTGTACTTGTGGTGTTTTTACCGTCAAGTAGAGTTCGTTTTATTTGCCAAGTCTAAGAATCTTGGTCGCAAGTTGTGATCGATGAATAATTGAACTTCAGACATTGTATCACTTTGGTTAGTGATTAACACTTAGCTTTTTTTTGCCCCCTAGTTTCGGGGAACAACATTTGTATTTCGGTGGTTGAACGCATTCATTGCAAATCTTTAGCACATGCCCACGTTCTGGGGACTTAAGATAATTTGAGATCGATAATCCGGTTCGCACTCCGGGAATTTGAGAGTTATCGATATATGTAACACGGTTCACATTCCGGGAACCTGAAATTGATGTTTGTACTCCGCTTCACATTTCGGGAATCTGGAGTTAGCTGCTGGATGGTCAGTCACATCTATTTGGGCTTTTTAGGAGTCTGTTCACACTCTGGGAACGATAGATTTAACGTTTATACTCTAGTTCACGCTCTGGGAAGTTGGAGCCCGTTCACACTCCGGGAACAATTTTTATTAAATGTTTATACTCCAATTCACGCTCTGGGAAGTTGGAGTCCGTTCGCACTTCGGGAACGAGTTATTGAATGTTTATACTCCAATTCACGCTATGGGAAGTTGGAGTTTGTTCGCGCTCTGGGAACGAGTTATTGAATGTTTATACTCCAATTCACGCTCTGGGAAGTTGGAGTCCGTTCGCGCTCTAGGAACGAGTTATTGAATGTTTATACTCCAATTCACGCTCTGGGAAGTTGGAGTCCGTTCGCGCTCTGGGAACGAGTTATTGAATGTTCATACTCCAATTCACGCTCTGGGAAGTTGGAGTCTGTTCGCGCTCTGGGAACGAGTTATTGAATGTTTATACTCTAATTCACTCTCTGGGAAGTTGGAGTCCGTTCGCACTCTGGGAATGAGTTATTGAATGTTTATACTCCAATTCACTCTCTGGGAAGTTGGAGTCCGTTCGCACTTTGGGAACGAGTTATTGAATGTTTATACTCCAATTCACACTCTGGGAAGTTGGAGTCCGTTCGCGCTCTGGGAATGAGTTATTGGATGTTTATACTCCAACTCACGCTCTGGGAAGTTGGAGTCCGTTCGCACTCTGGGAACGAGTTATTGAATGTTTATACTCCAATTCACGCTCTGGGAAGTTGGAGTCCGTTCGCGCTCTGGGAACGAGTTATTGAATGGACTGTCGTGTGTTGGTCCAATTCAGCCTTTGATGTGATGGCTTGCCCCCGAGTTGGGGTTTCACTTAGTGAGTGGCCGGTCGTATCACAGTCACTCGCTATTTGAATAAATTCCATTGTTTGATGGAACTTAACTCTTCGTGTGTCGTGATTGTTGAATGTTGTATTCGGTGAATCACAGCTCTAGCTTGAAGAGATAGTATTTTATTGCTGAAATAAGAAAATATGGCAGAGTCAGTGCCTTATTACAAAATCAAATTTCAGAATGTAAAGGAAATTTCAAAGTATTCATAGATTGAATGAGCCTGTCATGTGTGACAGTGACGAAGGTCTTCGTCGTTCCAGGCTCCTGAGTAAGCTGGTCTGCTACTGATGGCGTTTATCACCAATCTTCCACGGGGACAAGTCGAGTCCTCCTGTCTCGATCGATTGGGTTCATTGTTTTGATTTGATGGGCCTGCTTCCCTGGGCTGCGGCGTCCGCACAAATTGTTCCAGCTTCCTTTCTCTGATCAGTTTTTCAACGAGATCATGTAAGTGACGACACTCGTTCGTATTGTGCCCGTAGCTTTCATGGAACCTGCCAAAATTTTCCGTCTGGATTTGTCTCTCTAACGACGGTCTTGGTGTAGGTTTTTGATATTGAATCGTATCACAGGTTTGTAAGTACAAGTCCTCCAGTGATGTATTCAGAGGAGTGTAACTGTCAAACATTGGGTTCTTGCGCTGCGGGCCAGGATTTTGATCTCCTTTCCTGGTTTGATTCACGCTCTCTCTTCGCCGAGCTTGTTTGTTTCTAACGTTCAACTGAACTTTTCCGGAGCTCTCACCGGACTGTTTGATTGCAACATTGCTTTGGATCCCTTCCGTACTTAGCCCGGCATCAGTTTGCTTCCTAGAATGTTTCGCATCTTCTCGTCTCAGGAATTGAGCCGCTTTGGCATGGAAACGGTCCAACGATGCAGGTGGTTTTCCAGCTAACCAGTTGCCAAACTCAGAATCGGGGTCGATCCCCTTAGTCAACGCCATAAGGATGGAGTTATCGTTTGGATTGCTGATCACCGCACATGCAGTATGGAATCTCCCCAAGTATTTCCTGAGCGTCTCTCCAGGGGCTTGGGTGACACTGGACAGAGTGTTGACATCTTTTGGCCTTGCGACGTGCATTCGGAATTTCTCAACGAATTTTGTGGCTAACTGGTCGAATGAAGAGATGGATCGAGATGGCAGTTGGGTGAACCACATGGTAGCGATGCCCCCCAAGGATATGGGGAAACTACAACATTTCACTGCATCGTCATCCCTGGCAGCAGTCATTGACCATTCATATTTTAGAATATGTTGGTTGGGGTCGGAGTTTCCCTCGTACATGGGTAGAGTTGGCATTCGGAATCACCGTGGGGGTTCAGCAGTAAGGATATCGTCCGCAAAAGGAGTGTGGCTTCGGGAGACTCCCCAATCGTCATTTGTGAATCCCTGGCTCTCACGGATCATCTGACTTATCATAGTTGAAAATCCGGCATTTGCGCCGGAGTATGATCACGTTCCATACTTTGGGTTTGAATCGGATATCATCGACGGTCCAAGTCTTGCCTTCTTGGCTCATGGTCCTCTGGGACGTATGGTTCAGGAGTACGTCCGCTATGACGACGGTCCTGGTCCAACTAATCTTGGACGTCGACTCCTGGTTCAGCCGCAACGTTCGTGGTGCGGTATTCTGCGGTGTGGTGAGGGATGGCACCTCCTCGGAAGGAGGATCCGGTTTGGAAACTAGCCGATGGACCAAACCTCAGTTGTCCAACGGTCAGTGTGGGTTGATCTCCAGCAGCTGGGATGCGACTCCCATCTAGTCGGGGTCGTGGAGATCGATTGTGATAATCAGAAGATGAAGAACTCTTGCTGGAGGAGCGAGACGCGTGGTTTCTTGTGGATCTCTTTCGTTTCTGGCGATCCAGCTTGTTGATCAGCTCGGCATTAGCACGTAGCTGTTCTGCTAGTTGCTGCCGACTCTGAGTCAGCTCTTGGAGTAGCAACTGTAGTTCTTGTCGGGTAACCGGACCTGACGGTTCCGAGTGCCCAGCAACATCTTGATTAGATGGAGGCAGTGGACCAGGATTATGTCTATCCTGTTCTTCTTGGTTGACAGCGTTTGAGGTGGTTCTTGTGCTATCCATCTTGAAAGCTGAATTCCTTTCCTAGACTTTGTGCAAATCTGAATAGAAGGGAAGGAAGTTGGATTTGATGACCTGGAGATCTCTCTTAGATTTATTCAATCCGGTATCGATGACAGATCCAAAGAGCAGGAGAAAACCTGGGTTTTCTCGATGAAAGCACCAAAGTGTTTGCACCAAAATTGGTCACAACACTCTTCGGGAGTCGTTGAAGAGATAATAATGAAGAATATAGATTCAAAACGAATATTATCTAACAAAAACTCCAATCAACAGTAAAGTAAAAGAGTAGACAAGCGATTTATAGTGGTTCGGCGTGTTGCCTACGTCCACTGTGAAGTTTTTTGATATTTTATTGATTCTCTTTCAATGATTACAAATCGTTACAGCAATCAACAGCAAGTTACAACTGGAAATTCGAATCAACGGTGAAGTTATGATGTAAGATGGTGGAGTTCTCGATCCGGCAGAATCTGGGCACTTGAGAGTCGAAAAGATCCCTTTTTCTGTTGGCTCTGGGGCTCTATTTATAGGCGTAGGTTATTGATATTTCGCTGAAAACTCGAAAGACCACTTCTGGCACGTGAGGGGGCCCACGCGCCCAGGCTCAGGAAATTTGGGCCCACTTTGGCATCGATTCGAACTCCATTCGAATCGATCAAGAATTCATCCAACTGAGGTGAGATTTGGTGTGGACATTCTACAACATGTATGCAAGCTTCTGTGAAAATTTCATGGCATTTGGATCAGTGGATTGAGAGATATGATGGATTCGAGATGGGATTTATTGCGTGGCTGTTTGGTTCGAAACCATCCTTTCGAATCGATGGTTACGAATCCATGGTGGCACGTGTCTTCGTGTTGACGTGGAGCGCACACTTCGCCTCGATCCGGGTTTTGCTCCGAGTTGAATGCTTCGACTCCATATATCTCGGCGCATTCGAACCACTGAAAGACACGTCACCATGGCCAGTTGACCCAGTGGATTCGAACGAAGCTTCTTAGATGGATTCAAACAAGGCTTTGTGGATGGGTTCGAATAAGGCTTCATGGATGGGTTCGAACATCTGATGCTTGATCGATTCGAACTTCCGTTCCTCTGATGGATACGAGCTTTGTGACTTCTCCATGGATACGAGGCCCATCGATACGAACTCGATGGATTCAAAGTTGATGGAGTCGAACCGAGGCACTCCGATGGGTTCGAGGTCCATCGATTCGAAGGTGATCGGTTCGAATGGTGTTCAATGATGGATTCGAAGACACCTACCATGATGGATTCGAAACCAGTGTTTTTTCCTTCAAGTTGAATCGATCATAACTTGAGCGTATGAACTCGGATTGACTCGAAATTTGAGATGACGACTTTTATGACCTTTCTTGTCCTGTCCTATCAATTGTAGCTCAATCTGGGCTCAGACAAAATTCAGTGATATCCATAGCGAAACGAAGTATGACCAATCTCTGAGACGAACTGTTCTCCGTTTTCGATCAATCTTTTGGTATCGCGGCTTTGCCAAAAAGCGGGATAACAGTTCCAACACATATGTTTGCATTTGCGTTGGTTGTTTGATTAGTATTTACTCTTGCGTTATGCCGAACTTTCCAATTAATTGTGGTGCTACCTCCTCCAAAATTTAATATTCCACTCTAAAGATAGAGGGGAGAGTATAGATTAATAAACATACTTTTTGTGCGTGTGTGCGCGCGTATCAACAAGTACATTACTATATCGGTATCCCTTTCCTTAATCTTATTCTTTCTGATTCATTTAGGTTTGTTTTTCAATAATTTTATTGCCCAAAAATAAACACTAATGATATTACAATCTTCATTAGTATTATTTTACAACGACCAAAAGAGATCCGTTATTGTATCATTAATATTAAGACAATGAGAATTCAAATAAATTCATAAAACATTTTTCATTCATCCGTTGGATATTCGTTAAATAGCTTCATGATTACATTGTCTCAACAAAATATAATAAATAAAAGATATAATTCCAGGAGTGATTATAACGACGCCTCATTAAATGATTAGAGTCATAGCAATAGATAATTATACAACCCATCTTTATGTACACAACAAGCAGTTATAATGCACAAGAAATAAATCAAAAACTACTATTAGCTTACGTCTTGCACATCTTTGAAAAGCTATAATCATCTTAACCTTAAAACTATACTCTCAACCAACTCAAATGAGTACCCTAGAGTAAAGGGAAATTAGAAACTTTGGGTTAGAAAAAATGTATGACAACAGCCCTGGTCGAGATTACTTGAAATTAATCTTAAAAATATTATTTTTATTTATCTTAATTAATTATAAGATAAAATTAGGAATTTTATTAGTTATAATTTCCAAATTTAAAAGGAATTTGGGATTAAATAAACTGAAAAATAAAGGAATATCCTTTTGTGAAACTTGACTTTTACATTTGATAATATAAGAATAGTTTTAGGGAAAATGTGATAATCAATAATATGAAAATAATTTGTAATGTAAAAATGCGAATTATAATGTTTTATTCAATAATTTATTATAAGTGGAAATTTGCAATAAAATATTTTTCGCTTTAAATTATTACAACAAATGTTGTAAATTTAATAAAATGATTAATAATGAGATTTAGTGTTTAAAATGAGATTTTTACAATTAATAGTTTGTTTTTATTAAAAATAATGAGGATAAATTTTATTTTTAAAAGTTATATTTAATTTTATAAAATATCTCAATATTAATAGAAATGAGTGCTTTAGAGTGTGGCTGGTTTTGATAAATTTGGAGAAATCAAAATAAGTTAAGTAAAACATTGTTCGAGTAAAAATTAGTGATTTATAAATAGGAAAAAAAGAAGAGAATAATGACATTTTCTCTTATTGGGACCATGAAGCACCCAAGCTCATTTAACTAAAGAGAAAATCCTTCTCTCATTTCACTAAACGTTCATTTTCCATATGCTGTAAACTGGAATTAAAAAACCAAATATCCTCCTTTCAAAACCCAAGAAACCTAGATCAATTACTAAATCAAATGCGAATCAATGGCCTTTTGTATAATAATTGAAGAAATAGAAGCTAGGTAATCTCTTCCACCTTAATTATATTGCATTCTTGGAGTATTTTGTTTCAAAATTTTCCTCTTAGGTTTGAACTTGTTTTGCAACTTTCTGGAAATCAACTTAGGTAGTAGCTCAAAGGTATTAGCCTAGGAAAATCCAGGTTTCTAGCATCAATTCGAATATATAAAGGTGAGTTAATCCTCACACGACCTATCTCTAAATTTTTGATTTCCATGTAGTAGAATTTATGACGAATGATTGTGGAACTGAGTGATTATTTGTTTGTTGTTTGCTAAAAGTGGTGATCATATATAATTAGCAAACTTGTTAATATACTTGATGTTATGATGCTTGATATCACTCAAAATGCTTGCATAAACACACCCGAATCAATCACTAGACACATTAGACCAAATCGCCACTGTCGAGGACCAACTGGAGGGCAACCTAGAGAAAAACAGCTCCATGTTGTGTCACCACCGGTGGATCGGCGGGGCATCACCGGTGCACTAGTGGCGAATGCCTCGAGCTGATTCAGCTCCAGGTAAATCCCGCCAAATCGCCCGTTTTTCGCCCATTTCTTGCCTTGTCCATTGTCTTGTTTGTATTGTTTTTTAGCGCTCTGCGTGTTTGTTTGTGGTTCTTTTGGCGTCCATTTGCATTAGTTTGCCAATCTATAAAATTGATTTGGAGATGATACATCGTTAGAACTCTATGGATTGACCCATGGCTATAATGTAGTAACGACTTAGTATTTTGTTATCGTGAATTCTTTTGCATCCTATGGACTTTGAATCACTTTGATTCAAAGGTTTAGAATTTTATAAACATATATCCATCTATTTATACATATATATATATATGTATGTATGTATGTATGTATGTATGTATGTATGTACGTATGTATATATGTATAAATTTATTGTGATGACCCAGAAATTTGAACATTTGAAGTTAAAATATTTAATTGATCTTAAATATTGGAAATTATTTTTAAACTTGAATTTCAATTTTTACTATAAATTTGGTAATTTAATTTTTGAATTTAATTTATTGAGATTGGGTAAAAATTTGAATCTTCAATTTTAAGCTGTTTAAAAAATAATTTGATGGCCTAGAAAATTCATATTGACAGTACTGAATATAATGGAAGCTTCAGAATTGGATTTGAAAATATTTTGTTCAGTGTTGAAATTTATATCATTTAAATCGATATTTAAAAATAGCCTTCTGAGGCATAGTCTCGGATTTCGACGAAACAAGTTCCATTGGATCCGTAATATTGTATTATTATCGGATTTCAATTTCGTAGTATTTAGAGTTATCATTTGATTGTACGGTATATAAATGCCTAGAAATAATTAATCGAATTAATTTAAATAGTCGATCCAAAAAGTTATCTTCTCCATACGATCGAATTAGGACCGAAACATTTTCCATTGTGTACGGAACGTGGGTATAATATATTGAACGCCTAGTTGCATGCCTCGATTGGAGTTTGAGATTTTTAGCTGGGAAATAGAGACGGTTTAAAAGTTAAATAAATATATATATTATTCTGATTGACATATATTTTCACATCAGTGCTTTTTTGCTTTCATCTCATGGTCGCTTTACCTTCTGCAGCACGCTAAACCCAAATCTTACGCTACCCTTCCTTTCTTCAAATCACATCTCCCTCTCCATCTTTTAAATCGACCGAGCATTCATTACAGTCGAACTGAAAAAAATGTATAAAGGGAAAGAATGGCCAGCTTATTCCACCTCCTCTCGTCTTCGTTTTCTTTTAATACTACATAGAGATTCAAAATTTATTCCACTTCTCGTTCTTTTAAACACCGAGTTTCCCCTTTTCAATTCTTCGATCTTCGATTCAAAAAAATAAATATAAGCAGAACACTCGACTGAATCACGATGATGAAGGGAAGCAGGTGAGGATGCACGCATGAATGGAAGGAGGGGACTGTGATGCGAGGGGGAAGGTCGACCATTAATTGAGGGTTCGCGTATAGACTGGTTGAGCATCACGCAAGCTGGAGTGGTGCATTATAGCTTGCTTCGCAAATTAGGAAGATGATTTGTTGAGCAACTGTAAGATGGAGATGCTTCATCGTCAGATCGAAGTTGCGACTGTGTGCAGGATGGAAGAGGCACGTAGAGTCTGGCTAGCGACATCGAGGAGTGGCTGGATTGGAGTGGCATCACGTGCAAAGAGGGTCAACATAACATTCGACGTTTGACGAGCGAGGACGCAATCGATGTCTGGATGAGCGATCGTAGCAAAGCTTGAGGCTTTCGCGTTAAGCAGAGGTAAGCGATTAGGAGTTTGTCATTAAGAGTAATTAATTTAGTGGAATCCTGCAATTAGCTAAAACATTAATTTTTATTTTATTTCAAATTCTTATAAATGTATAACTTCCCTATATGAGGTCCAAAACTCACGGAACAAACTGCGTTCGAATCGGATGATCATATGTTATGCCCTGGATTTGATTTGGAGTCATTAGGGGCAGTAGTGATTCTGGGATAAATCGAACGTTGGTTCGATTTAATATAAATTTGGAATTGGAAATGGATTGCAAAATAAAGAAGCAAAGGTGAGATCTTCTCACTCAATCAAATATTTTTCTGATTTAAATTTTAAATAGTTAAATTCAAAATTTGTTGATGGTGTGTTTAGATGATTGATTTATTATCAGTTATATTAGATTAGACCTTATGTGTCACAAAATAGCGGATGATATTATATTTAAACTCATATACCGCGATATTCCACCTCAAAGTGGAATTGGTATTATATATGTATTTGGAGTTGTTGATTTCCCGCATTATATAGCGGATGAGACCTATGCGCCGCATAATAGCGGATGATATTTTATAAATCCCATATACCACGATATTCCACCTCGAAGTGGAATTGGTATTTAATTATTGTGCTAACGTCTGTGGATGCAAGGAAAGAGGTTGGAGGGATCCAACTGGATTCCTCAAATAATTGAATTTGTTTCAATATTGTATGTTGATTACTTAAAATCTGTGTGTGATTATATTGTGATTGAAATTGTTGAAGGTTAAAATTTAGCCGAATAATATTTTTAGTATCATAGGATACCAGAAATAAATAAAAAATTGGATTTCTAAATTTAAGTAGAAAATCTATAGTGAAATCCTATTGAATAAAATTCCAAAATATGGAAAAAAGTTTAATAAATGGATTTCAAGTAATAATATTCAAAAGGTGAAGAATTTATTTTAAAAATATGATTTTTAAATAATTTGGAAAGGATAAAGGAATTTATTTTAAAAATAAATTCGAAAATTGATTTGGTGTTTGCAAATGATTTTAAAAAAAATCATATGTCAGTGAATATTTGGGAATTTGAATCCATAAAGGGGAATTTTATAAAAGAAAGGGAAATTTGTTTTAAAAGTAAATATTGTTTTATTTTTAAAGGTGTGAAAAGAAATTTACAGATTTGGAGTGTAAATTAAAATAAATCGAGAACATTTATTAATTGACATAAATGGAAAGAGAATTCTTCCCTGGAAAGCCGAGTATATTTTAAAGTAGCTTTTAAAGAATAAATTAAAAGTTCTAGAAATTGATTTGGAAGAATGTTGTTGGAGAAATTACTTTGGGATTGTTTTAAACCTCTAAAGTAAATATTTATTTAATTAATTATAGAAGGGATTATTTTAAAGACAAAATTGATATTTGATTTAGAAAATGGATATTTGAGTAGTTATACCCTATCTATTAATTTTATTTAAAAATTAGTTTGGATTTGAAGTTTTATATAGGATATTGGTATAAAGATTTCATAGTTAATATTTAAAAGAAGTATTTTAAAATATTTGGACTCGGTTGATTTTCAGTAGAATAAAATGAATATTTGGAAATTTATTCCGCGTGAGGAAAATGCTTTGAAAATTTGTTTCCAAAGGATTGAAATGTGAATAGTGATTTGAAATTTATTTTCAAAATATTAAAGTGATAAAAGTTTATCTTGCGAAGATATGTTGAAATTAAATGATTTAGAAAAATTATTTGAAATCCAGTTATGGTTGTGAATGATGATTGATAGTTAAATAACCGACTATCAATATTTGCCTTTAAACGACATTTGAATTTCGATGCGACCAGGAGTCGAATTCCAAATGGATTTTCGAAACCCACATCAACCTTTGTGATTGTGATAGATCTTTTATTTAAAAGATCAAAGTGGAAATTTTTGTGATTTGTTTGAAATCTAAATGAACACTTATTTAAAAAAAATAAGCGCTCGTTATTCGGATTAGCCGGGAGAGGACCTTGTGTCATAAAACCCATTCCGAATAATGATACGACGAAATGGGATTGCATTTGAAGATGGTGTTGAAGATCGGGTATTTTCGAAAACGAAAGAATTACCTATCGAGTGTCTCTGCACCGGGTTGCTCCGGTATAGAGATTTTATCACCCTTTTTGATTGGGATTCGGGACGTGATTAGTGAATATCCGGATTTGCAAGGGCTTCTTTTGAAGTGCCTTCGGTTCCGTTCGATCCCGGAACGGACTTGTATGGATGTGTGTCTGACGTTACACTTTGAGATGTAAAGCTGGTTTCTATCAAATACATTTCTTGTTGTGGCGGAGAATTTATTCTCTTAGCTTAACACCCTTCTCTGAGACGTACGAGCTCAGAGGTTATGTAGTTGATGATTACTAGTGATATATTCCCAAAACTGGTAATGTGACATACAAAGTGCTGCTAATCATTTGTTGATCAAAGCATGACTTTGTGAAAAGTGTAGCTTTGTGTACGAGACCTCGTCGGACCTCACACCCAGAAAATGGTCGAAACAGGAAAGATGCGGCAAGGTTACGAGGGTCGTACCCTTTAGGGTATGTCATTTCCTTCTGGAAAAAGATGGTATCATGGTATGGAGCCCAGATATTTAACCTATGTGGTTGCCACAAATCTATTACTCTTTGTGGTTGTTGCTTTGTGGTTGAGGATCCTTGGATAAAGGTCGCAAACGACCGGGGAATGGCATACTCGAGTAGTAGTTACCTAGTTACAGAGGTAACCTGGCCTTGTGTTGGCAGAGATCCGGGTAGGTTCTCGGGGCGTCCATCCAGAGGCATACCCATGTGGCAGTAGGAAGTTCCTTAGCCTGACCATTTTTTGGAAATCCAAACTCCAATACACGCCTTGTCTGGTTTTAGTTGTATAACCTGCCATTTACTTATGGTGGTCACCACTGTTTAGATGGTAACTATAGTAGGCATAGTTCGGAATGTCTATGCTGGCTAAGATTGATATTATACTTTCGAAATATTTTCTGCACTATGCACTAATAATAATGTCGAAAGGATTTTGCGTATTAAGCATGTTTGACTATCATAAGGAGAAATCTCTTCTAATTCTGCGTTTGCATTGTGTGTGTGGTGGGAGGCCTTATGGTAGTTTCATTTTCCAAAAGCATAGCGGATTTCTTTTTATTTTCTTTATGAAAATAACTGTTTTTAAGATCTCACACCAGGCCCACGACTGACCTTGCTTATCTTTGTGAAACATGATGGGGGGTTCTCGCTTTTTGTTTGGTGGCGAGCAGGAGACTCTTACCCCTACACGTCCTCTTTAAGGGGTTGGCTAGCCGTAAGGTGTGACAGTCGAAAGGCTGGCCATAAAAGCAAGGGCAGGGTACCATTGTATGCCACGGCGGGGCTGGGATGGTTGAAAAGCCTACCAGTCGAGATTGGCCGCTGTCGATGGTTGAAAAGCCTAGACCGTTACAATGTGGTATCAAAGCATTTGGTTGAGCGATAACCTTGGCACTGCTAGGTGTTACTTATTAGAGATAGAGTCAGCAGTACTCTAGAATGAATTTGAGTGTATTAATAGATATGAGCGCGTATTTGTTAGTGAATATAAAATTGTTTTATATTGTGATGATTGGTTTGTTGAGTGGTATATGGATTCTAGTCGGTATAGTCCATACAACTCTATCGATAGGGATCTCTAAACACTTGTACAGAACAATTCGACACGATACTGTTTTAAAATCGGGTAAATGGAATAATTTTACCCAAATTATTTTCGTGCATGAAAGAAAAAAATTTCCGCAAATTATTATATAGTATATGGTTGCTTGGTTGCTAGGAAGCGATAATATTAAATTATTGTCATTGTTATACGAAAATTGAAATAAGGTTGAGAAATAAAATCCATTTACAAATAGATTTGTAAATATAAATTGTAAATGTGATTTATAATTTGAAATGGAATTTCAGAGAAATGTTTCAAAAAGAATTGAAAGGGTTTGAAAAGGATTAAAGATTTGGAAAAAATTAAAATCACTTTTTAGTTTGGAAATGATTTTCAAAGGTTTGGAAAAATGTTTTGAAGGGATGAAAGCACTAAACTCTTTTCGGCCGCTGGAAAATAATTTCGATGATGATCGCGACATCATCGGTGTTTATTTTCAAGTTTCCAAGAGAGGAATTGCTGCCAAATTATTTTAAATGGAGGTTGTTTACAAATTGGATTTGGTTTTGGGAAATTCAAAAGGAAATTTGAATTAATTTCGAAAATGATTTTGAAAATGTTGGTAATACTCTGGAATCTTATTTAAAATAATTATGGAATAATAAATAAGTTAGAAAACTTAGAAAAAATCAGATTTAAACTGAAATTAACTTGAGTTAATTTGAATAAAGGTAAATTAGTCTAACAGGCTAAATGATTGGAATAAAATTTATTAAGGTAGAAAATAAAATTGTGAATGAATAAATGAATTTGTAATTACAAGTAATGGAAGTGAAATTGGATGTTGAAGTTCATTTCAAATTTGTAAGTAAATAGAACTGGAATTGGAATTGAATTTGATTGATGATAAACAAAGCGAAGTATTGAAATGAAATTAGTAAGTGAAATTAATTGAAGAAATAACAAATTAATATGGTTTGAAATGAATTGAATTCAATATTTATAAATGAAAGATAAATTAAATTCATATGGAATTTGAAATCCAGTTTAAATATAAGTGGTTGTAAACCAAATGGTCAATTGAAATTGAATTGTGTTTGTGGATGAAGAAAAGAATAAAACTGGAATTGAAAACTGAATATTGAAAACCAATTTGAATTATGCGAAATAAAATGAAGTTGTAGAATTAGTTTGAAGTGAACTAAAGATAATTGATAAACTTCAATATTCAGAAGATAAACTGAATCCAAATAGAACTGAAATTGTGAATTGAATTCAAATGAAATTGGAAATGCAAGCTTGAATGAAAATGGATATATAATTTCAATAGTAAAGTAAAAATGGATAAGAAGTATATATTGAAAATTTTGTAAAGGAATGTGCAAAATAAATTTGAATGTTGTAAGTGAATATTATAGCTAGTAGAATATACAGGTATGTTACAAGAAAAAGAAAAATTGGAATTGGGATTTTGAAGATAAAATTGAATTGCTCGACAAAAATGTATGCATTTAAATTTCAGTATGAAATTTGGTGATTTTCTTGTCCAGCCGCTTGGCTTTTAGTTTTCTTTTTGAATCGGGGGGCCCATGGCGCCATTTTGTAGTCGTACCGAGCTAGCCGCGCAAAGGAGACGCTGGCGTAATTTTTTGAAAATTTAGGGAGTTGGAAATTTTTTGAGAAAGTTTTGAAAATTTGAAATTTGAATTTAAATTTAAATTTGAATTATTGAGAAAACAATGTTGTTTGGAACATATAATTGAAGTTGCAAAGTTAGTGAATTAATTATGGGTCTTGAATAAAAAGATTTGTTTTGGTAAAATGATAAAACTATTTGGATTAGGAAAAATAATAAATGGGTTAAGGATTATTCTTCTTAACTAGTAATTTCGGGACGAAATTCTTTTACGGGAGGAAGGATGTGACGACGCATAATTTTGAACATTTGAAATTAAAATATTTAATTGATTTTAAATATTGGAAATTGTTTTTAAACTTGAATTTCAATTTTTACTATAAATTTGGCAATTTAATTTTTGAATTTAATTTATTGAGATTGGGTAAAAATTTGAAACTTCAGTTTTAAGTTGTTTAAAAAATAATTTGATGGCTTAGAAAATTTATATTGACAGTACTGAATATAACGAAAGCTTCAGAATTGGATTTGAAAATATTTTGTTCAGTGTTGAAATTTATATCATTTAAATCGATATTTAAAAATAGCCTTCCGAGGCATAGTCTCGGATTTCGACGAAACCAGTTCCATTGGATCCACAATATTGTATTATTATCGAATTTCGAATTTCGTGGTATTTAGAATCATCATTTGATTGTACGGTATATAAATGCCTAGAAATAATTAATCGAATTAATTTAAATAGTCGATCCAAAAAGTTATCTTCTCCATACGATCGAATTAGGACCCGAAATCTTTTCCATTGTATATGGAACGTGGGTATAATATTATGAACGCCTAGTGGCATGCCTCGATTGGAGTTTGAGATTTTTAGCTGGGAAATCGAGACGGTTTAAAAGTTAAATAAATATATATTATTCTGATTGACATATATTTTCACGTCAGTGCTTTTTGCTTTCATCTCATGGTCGCTTTACCTTCTGCAGCACGCTAACCCCAAATCTTAGGCTACCTTTCCTTTCTTCAAATCACATCTCCCTCTCCATTTTTTAAATCAACCGATCATTCACTACAGTCGAACTGAAAAAAATGTATAAAGGGAAAGAATGGCCGAGCTTATTCCACCTCCTCTCGTCTTCTTTTTCTTTTAATACTACATAGAGATTCAAAATTTATTCCACTTCTCGTTCTTTTAAAGACCGAGTTTTCCCACTTTTCAATTCTTCGATCTTCGATTCAAAAATAAAAATAAAAATAAGTAGAACTCGTAACTGAATCGCGATGATGAAGGGAAGCAAGTGAGGATGCATGCATGAATGAAAGGAGGGGACTAGGATGCGAGGGGAAGGTCGACGATTAATTGAGGGTTTGCATATAGAATGGTCGACATCACGCAAGCTGGAGTGGTGTGTTATGGCTTGCTTCGCAAATTAGGGAAGATGATTTGTTGAGCGACTGTAAGATGGAGATGCTTTATCGTTAGATCGAAGTTGCGACTGGTGTGCAGGATGGAGCAGGCACGCAGGGTCTGGCTAGTGACATCGAAGAGTGGCCGAATTGGAGTTTCAGCACGTGAAAAGCAAAGAGGGGCAATATAAAATTCGACATTTGATGAGCGAGGACGCAATCGATGTCTGGATGAGTGATCGTAACAAAGCTTGAGGCTTTCGCGTTGAGCAGAGGTAAGCGATTAGGAGTTTGTCAATAAGAGTAATCAATTTAGTGGAATCCTGCAATTAGCTAAAACATTAATTTTTATTTTATTTCAAATTCTTATAAATGTATAACATCCCTATATGAGGTCCAAAATTCACGGAACAAACTGCGTTCGGATCGGATGATCATGTGCTATGCTCTGGATTTGATTTGGAGTCATTAGGGGCAGTAGTGATTTTAGGATAAATCGAACGTCGGCTCAATTTAATATAAATTTGGAACTGGAAATGGATTGCAAAATAAAGAAGCAAAGGTGAGATTTTCTCACTCAATCAAATATTTTTCTGATTTAAGTTTAAAATTTGTTGGTGGTGTGCTTGGATGATTGATTTATAATCAGTTATATTAGTTTAGACCCTATGCGTCGCATAATAGCGGATGATATTATATTTAAACCTATATACCGCGATATTCCACCTCGAAGTGGAATTGGTATTATATATGTATTTGGAGTTGTTGATTTCCCACATTATATAGCGGATGAGACCCTATGCGCCGCATAACAGCGGATGATATTTTATAAATCCCATATACTGCGATATTCCACCTTGAAGTGGAATTGGTATTTAATTGTTGTGCTAACGTCTGTGGATGCAGGGAAAACAGGTTGGAGGGATCCAGCTGGATTCCTCAAATAATTGAATTTGTTTCAATATTGTATGTTGATTATTTAAAATCTTTGTGTGATTATATTATGATTGAAATTGTTGAAGGTTAAAATTTAGCCGAATAATATTTTTGGTATCATAGGATTCCAGAAATAAATAAAAAATTGGATTTTAAAATTTAAGTAGAAAATCTATAGTGAAATCCTATTGAATAAAATTTCAAAATATGGGAAAAAGTTTAATAAATGGATTTCAAGTAATAATATTCAAAAGGTGAAGTATTTATTTTAAAAATATGATTTTTAAATGATTTGGAAAGGACAAAGGAATTTATTTTAAAAATAAATTCGAAAATTGGTTTGGTGTTTGTAAATGATTTAAAAAAAATCATATGTCAGTGAATATTTGGGAATTTGAATCCACAAATGGGAATTTTATAAAGAAAGGGAAATTTGTTTTAAAAATAAATATTTTTTTATTTTTAAAGGTGTGAAAAGAAATTTACAAATTTGGAGTGTAAATTAAAATAAATCGAGAAGATTTATTAATTGACATAAATGGAAAAAGAATTCTTCCCTAGAAAACCGAGTATATTTTAAGTAGCTTTTAAAGTATAAATTAAAAGTTCTAGAAATTGATTTGCAAGAATTTTGTTGGAGAAATTATTTTAGGATTGTTTTAAACCTCTAAAGTAAAGATTCATTTAATTAATTATAGAAGGGATTATTTTAAAGACTAAATTGATATTTGATTTAGAAAATGGATATTTGAGTAGTTATACCCTATCTATTAATTTTATTTAACAATTAGTTTGGATTTGAAGTTTTATATAAGATATTGGTGTAAAGATTTCATAGCTAATATTTAAAATAAGTATTTTAAAATATTTGGACTCGGTAGACTTTCAGTAGAATTAAATGAATATTTGGAAATTTATTCCACGTGAGGAAAATGCTTTGAAAATTTGTTTCCAAAGGATTGAAATGTGAATAGTGATTTGAAATTTGTTTTCAAAATATTAAAGTGATAAAAGTATATCTTACGAAGATATGTTGAAATTAAATGATTTAGAAAAATTATTTGAAATCCAGTGATGGTTGTGAATGATGATTGATACTTAAATAACCGACTATCAATATTTCCCTTTAAACGTCATTTGAATTTCGATGCGACCGGGAATCGAATTCCAAATGGATATTCGAAACCCACATCGAACCTTTGTGATTGTGATAGATCTTTTATTTAAAAGATCAAAGTAGAAATTGTTGTGATTTGTTTGAAATCTGAATGAACACTTATTTTAAAAAAGTAAGCGCTCGTTATTCGGATTAGCCGGGAGAGGACATTGTGTCATAAAACCCATTCCGAATAATGATACGATGAAATAGGATTGCATTTGAAGATGGTGTTGAAGACCGGGTATTTCCGAAAATGAAAGGATTACCTGTCAAATGTCTCTGTACCGGATTGCTCCGGTATAGAGATTTTATCACCCATTGTGATGGGGATTCCGAACGTGATTAGTGAATATCCGGATTTGCAAGGGCTTCTTTTAAAGTGCCTTCGGTTCCGCTCAATCCCGGAACGGACTTGTATGGATATGTGTCTGGCGTTACACTTTGAGATGTAAAGCTGGTTTCTATCAAATACATTTATGTTGGTGGCGGAGAATTTATTCTCTTAGCTTAACACCCTTCTCTGAGACGTATGAGCTCAGAGGTTATGTAGTTGATGGTTACTAGTGATATATTCCCAAAACTGGTAATGTGGCATACGAAGTGCTGCTGATCATTTGTTGATCAAAGCATGACTTTGTGAAAAGTGTAGCTTTGTGGACGAGACCTCGTCGGACCTCACTCCCCGGAAATGGTCGAAATAGGAAAGATGCGGCAAGGTTATGAGGGTCACGCCCTTTAGGGTATGTCATTTCCTTCTGGAAAAGGGTGGTATCATAGTATGGAGCCCAGATATTTAACCTATGTAGTTGCTGCAAATCTATTGCTCTTTGTGGCTGTTGCTTTGTGGTTGAGGATCCTCAGATAAAGGTCGCAAATGACCGAGGGATGGCATACTCGAGTAGTTGTTACCTAGTTACAGAGGTAACCTGGCCTTGTGTTGGCAGAGATCCGGGTAGGTTCTCGGGGAGTCCATCCAGAGGCGTACCCATGTGGCAGTAGGAAGTTCCTTAGCCTGACTATTTGTTGGAAATCCAAACTCCAATACGCGCCTTGTATGGTTTTAGTTGTATAACCTGCCATTTACTTATGGTGGTCACCACTGTTTAGATGGTAGCTATAGTAGGCATAGTTCGGAATGTCTATGCTGGCTAAGATTAATATTATACTTTCGAAATGTTTTCTGTACTATTCACTAATAATAATATCAAAAGGATTTTGCGTATTAAGCATGTTTGACTATCATAAGGAGAAATCTCCTCCAATTCTACGTTTGCATTGTGTGTGTGGCGGGAGACCTTATGGTAGTTTAATTTTCCAAAAGCATAGCGGATTTCTTTTTACTTTCTTTGTGAAAATTACCGTTTTTACGATCTCACACCAGTCCCATGATTGACCTGGAGTTGATTGTTCCGTTTGTAAATTCTGGGTGCCCATAATTTTCCACAGGAGCTGCCTAGAGTCAGGTTATCAGTTATTCTGGAGCGAAGACGAAAAGATGTGCCGTGGAGATCTGGAGTTCAATCTGGATGGCGAGGCATATCATTATACTATGTATTATCCGCTGCATTGGGATTGCTTTTGCGGCAAGTTCAGTTTACATATGCATTAGTTGTCGTAAGTGTTATATCATGTTGTTGTAAACTCTGATGATGTATTGTAATAATTGACATGGTTCTTTGTTTTAGAGATATTCATTTATCTATTATATATTGTTCCGCTGCGAAATGTGAGATTTTGTTATTGTTTCTGTTTCTTCTACTATCTTCTTCTCTTTAACCCTAACGGTCTGGTTTTTCGACATTCCACTGTGCGGCATTTGATACAGTAGACGTATTGATGTCGACGTCCGGAAGTCGAAAAATTGGGTTGTTACATTTATATAAAGGAGAATTTATTTAAGCTTACAAATCTTAAACTTGTTCCTAAATTAATCTTATTCGTTTTATAAATGATTGTAACAAATAACTATATATACATACATATATATTTGGAAATATGGTTTCGAAAATATAAACCTAATTTATTTCTAAATAAAATGGATATATATATATATATATCAAAATGGATTTGGAAGAGTAATAAATATGTTTTTATAAAACAAATGGCTACTTATATATGTATATATGGTCTTTGGAATATGGGTGAACAATATAACTTTATAGAATTTTAAGACAATTACACACACATGTATATACATATACTGAGATCAAGTGAAAAAAATGGTTTATTTCATCTAATGATAAATAAAGTTTAGAAATCATTTCCTATAAGAAAAATTATATTATTAGGTTTCTAAACTATAAACTTTTATAAGATAAATGTTTTGAGAGCCTTAGTTCTATAATATGGGGAGTACTAATAATCGACTTAGTGTTGCCGATTGGTTTAAATGCTCTCGAGTAACGCTCCATCAAATATAGTATAACTCATTAAATAGAATGTTTGAGTGGTACTTCCTAGCCCATTAGTGAATGCCTAAATTTCACTAGGTAGTAATGGGATGCCTTGGTTAAATTTCTTTGATTGCTATTAGGAAGTATGTAATACTTTAGGGTTGTATTCTCTTTTGGTGGTCGACGGGGCCAGGGATCCTTTAGAGAATATAGTTCAAGTTTTCCAATGGTATCTGTAATGAATGAGATTTACTAGCTTCTAGTAAATACTTGAAATTTCACCAGGCGGTATGGGATGTTTTGGTTAATTTCCAATGATTTTGAAAGTGATAGTATTTGAAACTTTAGAGTATATTTTCTTTTGGTGTTCCGTAGGACCTTTAGATTCTTAAGAGGATATTCATGGATTTATTTACGATCATAAATATATAATAATATGAATAATCTGGAATCTTTGAGGTATGATTGCTAAGATCCTTGAGATCGATTGTTGTTCTGTTTCACAGTATGGACGGTCCTTGGTATTAGATCGGTACTAGTGATACCACATTTGTTTGCTATGGTATGGACAATCATTAAGATTGGTATGGACGATCCAGGTGATCAGTACTGAATTGGTTTCTTTGTGTTTGGAATATTGTGCTTTATTCTGTAACTCTGCATTTAGTGACTAATCTGTGTTCGGGGCCTAAAATTATCACCCTGTGCATTGAGATAAATTCTGAGTTAAATTAAATCCGTGACTTTTTATATCTTGGACATCTGGATTTACTTATATGTCATTTATTCTTGAGTAACATATTGTTCTCACCCTTTTGGAAATGTAGTGGTAGTCTAACCCATTTATTTTATAATACTCGGATCAGACCAAGACTTTTGATGTTACAGGATAGGTAGACCTTTGGATGGTTGGGCTAGCAGAGAGAGATGAACCATTTTGACCTTTCGTTTATCTCATGTGGGATTTTGTGTCTGTATTTGAGATGTATATTTGAGTTAGTGATTTGTAACACATGTATATTATGTGGGTCTAGTATATTATTTTGTAAACTCGCGAGATGTAATTGTTTAAAAATGTATCTTGTTCCGCTGTGATCTGTGATTACTGTTTGTATGCTATACTGTTTTGATCCTGAGAAACCATTGTGGATATACTTTGGACTGAGACTGAACACGTCAAATTTTATTCTGGAGATTAAGAAAAACCATAAGTATGACGTGTCAGTTTTAGTTTAAAGATACATTTATACTCGGTCGTCCTTAACAAGCCGTATTCTCCATATTATTAGAATATGTTATTATTCTCAGCGGTTGGGTAGTTATAGTTTGGTATCAAAGTTGAGTCGGAACATTATAAAATATAATATCACATATTTGAGGCCTAGATGACTTAGAGTCTTGTCCACTAGGGTGTGCGGTAGATAATTATATCAATTATCTATATAGGAATAGGAACATAAAATGATTATGGGAATAACCATTGGGAAGTATTTGTGAAAATTTTGAATTACT
This sequence comes from Allium cepa, assembly GCA_030765085.1. Taxonomy (NCBI): domain Eukaryota; kingdom Viridiplantae; phylum Streptophyta; class Magnoliopsida; order Asparagales; family Amaryllidaceae; genus Allium; species Allium cepa. The sequence goes on along the minus strand of CM060931.1, from coordinate 408,817,713 downwards.
TTACAGATTATTTTATAAAATGATTTTAAAGGTTAGTATTGTGTAGTAATGTTCTAATTCATTAGTGACCAGAGTTGCATAGCATAAGCCGATAGATTGTTTTTGCTTAGCATAATAATTAGATGTTTGTATATGTTTGATTGGATGATATATGCATGGATGGTTGGATGCATTATTGGATTTCTATTAGGGGTTTTCTTTTGTATGAGAATATAGAGATTTTTAAATTTTGGAAATTAATTATGTGAAATTGCCAGTTGAGTGTTTTATGAATTCTGGTCAAGATGTGGGACGCCACGGTATCGATAGTGATTCCTAACTGCTTTGACAAGACAGATAGACATGGTAATTTTGAGTTATATTACACTAAATATTATTAATAATTGTGAATGGATTATAAATAATATTTAAGTAGGAAATAAAGTGTTAAGTAAATTGAATGTTGTTTTAAAAATGATATAAATGTTTTGGAAAATATATTTACATGTATATGTAATAAATTTTGGAAGTAAAAAGATATTTTATGGAAAATATATATATATATATATGTATATACGAATGTGATAAATTTTAAAAGTACATGTTTTGGATATAAATAATATTCTTAAAATAATTATTTTGAATCATATGGTTATTTGGAAAGGAAATATTAATTGAAGTTTTGATAATAATATTTAGTAAATGATTTAAATTGAATATAATTATTTGTAAAATTAAAATAGTTGAGAAAAATATTTTAGAAAATAAATTAAGAAGATATATATACATATACATATACATGTAAATGTATATGTATATGTATATGTATATGTATGTATATGTATATGTATATGTATATGTATGTATGTATTTAAAATTTTTGGTCATTTAGAAAATTATAATAAGGCTATAAAAGTGCATTATAAGTATTGGTTTAGATGAAGTGTGTAGCCACCGAACATTAGCAATAGCAGAGATTAATGGCAAGGCCATGTTGATTTTTTGATCAACATCCTAGCCATTTGACAAAGCCATATGAAAGTAGTTTGTAATGTAAAAATGTAAATTATAATGTTAAGTGGAGATCTGTGAGAAAATATTTTCCGTTTCAAATTATTACAACAAGTGTTGTAAATTTAATAAAATGATTAATATTGAGATTTAGTGTTTAAAATGAGATTTTTACAATTAATAGTTTATTTTTATAAAAAATAATGAGGATATCTTTTGTTTTTAAAAGTTATATTTTATTTTATAAAATATCTCAATATTAATAGAAATGAGAATTTTTAGCTTGTGATTGGTGTTGATAAAATTGGAGAAATCAAAATATGTTAAGTAAAATATTGTTCAAATGTAAATTGGTGATTTATAAATAAGAAATAAGAAGAGAATAATAACATTTTCTCTTATTGGATCCATGAAGCACCTAAGCCCATTTAATTAAAGAGAAAATCCTTCTCACATTTCACTATACGTTCATTTTTCATATGCTGTAAACTGGAATTAGAAAACCAAATATCCTTCTTTCAAAACCCTAAAAACCTAAACTAACATCCAAATCAAGTGCAAATCTAAGGGCTTTTTCATATTAATTGAAGAAATATAAGCAAGGTAATCTCTTCTACCTTATATTGCATTCTCGAAATATTTCATTTCAGATTTTTCATCTTAGGTTTGATCTTGTTTTGCAACTTTCTGAAATCAACATAGGTAATAGCTGAAAGGCATTAGCTTTGGAAAATCTCGGTTTCTAGCATAGGTGAGTTAATCCTCACATAACCTATCTCTAAATTTTTGATTTTCATATGTTAGAATTTATGATGAATGATTGTGGAATTGAATGATTGTTTGTTTGTTGTTTTGTGAATGTTGTGATCATATATAATTAGCAAACTTGTTAATCTACTTAATGTTACGATGCTTCGTATCACTTCGGATGTTTGCATGAACACACCTGAATCAAACACTAGAGACGTTAGCCAAACTGCCACTATCGAGGACCAACTAGAGGGTGACCTAGAGCCGAAACAACTCCAGGTTGTATCTCCACTGGTGGCGAATGCCTGGAGCTAATTCAGCTCCAGGTAAAGCCTACCGGATCGCATATTTGTTGCCTTGTCTATTGTCTTGTTTATGTTGTTGTTTTCTAGTGCTTTAAGTGCTTGTTTATGGTCCTTGTGGCGTCTATTTGCATTGGTTTTCTAATATATAAAATCGATTTGGAGACGAATAAAGTTAGAACTCTATGGATTATAACTCATGGCTATAATCCTGTGATGACTTAGTATTTTGTTGTAGTGAATTTTCTTATGCCATAAGGACTTTGAATCACTTCGATTGAGAGGTTTGGAATTTGATAAACTTATATCCTATGGATATATATATATATATATATATGTTAATGTGTGTGTGTGTGTGTAATTTTATATAAAGGGGAATTTATTTAAGTTTACAAATCTTAAACTTGTTCCTAAATCAATCTTATTCCTTTTATAAATGATTATAATAAATAACTATATATACACACATTAAGTATTACTAGTATAAATGGTTATGGATATGGAAATACGGTTTTAGAAATATAATCCTAATTTATTTCTAAATAAAATGGATATATATATATATCAAAATGGATTTGGACGGGTAATAAATATGGTTTTATAAAATAAATGGCTACTTAAATATATATATATATATGTATGTATGTATGTATGTATGTATGTATGAATGTATGTATGTATATGATCTTTGGAATATGGTTTGTGAAGAATATAACTGTACGGAATTTTAAGACAATTACACAACATACACACACACATATATATATAGGCTCGCACACATGGTGAGGTTAAATGAAAAATATGGTTTATTTCATCTAATGATAAATAAAGTATTCAAAAATCATTTCCAATAGGAAAAATTATATTATTGGGTTTCTAAACTGTAAGCTCTTATGAGATAAATGTTTTGAGAGCTTTAGTTCTATAATATGGGGAGTACTAATAATCGACTTAGTGTTACCGATTGGGTTTAAATGCTCTCGAGTAATGCTTCATTGAATGTTGTAAAACTCATTGAATAAAATGGTTGTGGGTACTTACTAGCCCATTAGTGAATACTTGAATTTCACAGGGTAGTATGGAATGCCTTGGTTAAATTCTTATGATTTCTATTAGGAAGTATTTAACACTTTAGGGTTGTATTCTCTTTTCGTGTTCAGCGGGGCCGACAGATCCTCATGAGGACATAGTTTAGGTTTTCTAGTGGTATTCGTAACGAGTGAGATTTACCAGCTTCTAGTAAATACTTGCTAGGCGGTATGGGACATTTTGGTTAAATTCTAATGATTACTGAAAGTGATAGTATTTGACACTTTAGTGTATATATTCTTTTGGTGTTTCGTGGGACCAATAGATCCTTAAGGTATACTCGTGGGTTTCTCTACAATCATAAATATATAATAATAATGAATAATCTGGAATCTTTGAGTCATGATTGCTACGATCCATGAGATCCATTGTGATTCCATTTCGTGGTATGGATGATCCTTAGTATTAGATCGGTACGAGTGATACTACATTTGTTTGCCATAGTATGGATAATCATTAAGGTTGGTATGGACGATCCGGGTGATCGATATGGAATTGGTTTCTTTGTGTTAGGAATATTGTGCTTTATTCTGTAATTCTTCGTTTAGTGACTAATCTTTGTTTGGGACCTAAATATATCGCCCTGTGCCTTAAGATGAATTTTGAGTTAAACTAATTCCATGACTTGGTATATCTTGGACATCTGGAGTTACTTATATGCCATTTATTCTTGTGGTACATCTTGTTCTCACCATTTTGGATATCTAGAGAAGGTCTGACCCATTTATTTTATAATACTCGGGTCAGATCGAGACTTTTCGTTTTACAAGATATGTAGACCTTCAAATGGTTGGGCTAGCAGGGAGAGATAAACCGTTTTAACCTTTAGTTTATCTCATGTAGGATTTTGTCTATATTTGAGATGTATATTTGGGTTAGTGATTTGTAACACATGTATATTATGTGGGTCTAGTATTTATTTTGTAGACTCACAAAATGTAATTTTTAAAAAATGTATCTTATTCTGTTATGATCTGTGATTATTGTTTATATGTTATACTGTTCTGCTTCTGAGAAACCGTTATGGATATTACTTTGAACTGAGATTGAAGTCAAATTTTATTTCAAAGATTATGCAAAATCGTAAGTATGATGTGTCAGTGTTAATTTAATGATACATTCATAGTCGGTCGCCTTTAACAAGCTATATTCTCTATATTGTTGGAAGATGTTATTTATAATGTTCTCTAATAATATGGGTATAGCGGTGGTCGTTACAGAATAATATTGTCCATCCCAAGTCAACACAATACATAATGAGACTATGTCATTGAGTGCAATGGGATCTTCCCTCACTAGTATCTTACATTAAAACATCAATGGAAAGGAAGAGATATGCCTAACGCACTATGCTTTTTGTATCCATCCGCATTCACAATGGTTAGAACATAACATAAACATTATACACAATGGGTCCAAAATGAATATGACAATGTTCAATAGGGTTTAAGGGTTGCACATTCCTTAAACCTACCCATTCCATTAAGTGCCAATACATCGACATAGTTTTCTCAAGGTCATTGTAAACCAATTAGTTTTCCCAGACCAACTAAAAACCTATAAGGCAGATTCAGGCCATTATAAGATAAATCCAATGGCTTCCCTTCCCATAAGAGCACAAAGATACTCCCGTGGCATAAGAAAATAATATAAGCTTTCATTCCTACAAGGATGCCAAGATATCCCTGTGATAAAAGAAAATAATAATGAACGTCCTCACTCGAATCTTGAATGCATGCACAAAAATTTTAGCCTCAATGTTGGCAAAGCTATATCCTTCGGTACATTTAATTAAAATAAATTATCAAATTGTGTTAGGATGCCCACAGGTCATTTCTTTTGATCAGTTTTGGGCATCCTAACACAAATTAAATTTTCCGATCTCCTGGATGTAGTTACTCACATAAGAGTTTTAGTTTGATTGTACCACTAATGAAAACCCTATAAGGTCATCGGTTCTCAATCCCCAATGTCACAATATTTGGTGATTTCATACATGTAGGCACATCAACAATATACATCAATGATGTAACCGATAAAAATGAACCACTGAACATATAAAATTATCATTAATCATATAAACATGCTCTTATAATAGTCATGCACAGATAAATTATGCATAAATAAACACAAGTTTATTTCACATAAACTTAAATAATTTTTGGCTAAATTTTCCCTTTTCCCTTCTTAAAAATCTTATTGCCCTAGTTTTAAATTTACAAACTCATTTTTTCTATTAGGAAAAGCCAAGTCCAACAATCAACTATGTGTTATCGACTGATTAAAACAAGGCTATCATGTATGTCAAATGAAATTATCGCACATGTAGCTATCACAACTTTAAAGTGAGCTAGCACATGTCTAATGCTATCGTACACCCATAGCTACTTCATGTATATAACTATCACATGTTGAGAGTTATCGTATATCTAAGCTATAGCATGCCTAGAGCCATCTCACCTCTATAATGTTATCACATATATAAGTTATCATACTTTGAAAAATATAGTTATCGCATGTCAAACCCATGTGTTATGCATATCTAAAAATGTGCTATCGCATCACTAGATCATACGATATCGCATATCGAAAGGAACTATCGCAGGTTTAAAAATTGAGCTAGCGTAGCTTTGAAATGGCAGTTCCGTGATTATCGTTAAAAATAATTTATTTCCCCTAAAGTAATTTCTTTTCACCAAATCTTTCCATACGTTATACTTTCATTCGTTAAGTGACAATTTATAAATTTCTTCTCAAAAAATTTCAGGAAAGAATTCTCTTCTTACTTAAAACATTAATTAATACCTTAATTAATTAATTATATACCATTTCTACCATTTTCTTCCATTATAAAATAATTTGTATCAATTCGAAATTACATGAGAAAAAATGCCAAATATTCCTCAAAAATCATATTTGCCATCTTTAATCTTGTATAAAAATTTCAAGAGAAACATTATTTCTCATATTTTAAATAATTAAAAACCAAATTTAAATCCATTCTCAAGTAAGAAAATTCATGGAAATTCATAATAGTTTGGAAAATTACGAAACTAAAAAACCATCTCCATTTTAATGTTGTAAACAACATATCAAAATTTAATTACATTTAGATGTCACTAAAATAGGTTTTAAACCCAAAAATTCATCATCCATCTTTATCGTTTCACATATAATATTCATAAAACCATTTAAATGAATATATTAACAAGAACCTTTTTAGTCTCATAACCAATGCAGGTTTGCATCAAATCAAAAAATAACACACAACAAAGCTTAGGGATTTTAATATTATTCATCTTGATTAGTTAAGTATGAAAAGATTTGCCTTAACATTCCTTCTTCAAGCTTTATCATCTTCTTCTTAGTGGAGAAAAATTAATGGAAATTTTCATCTTTTTCTTATTCTTTTGTTTAGTATGAGAAAGAAAATGAAATGGTAGAGAAAAGGAGAAAGTGTTAGAATATTATAATAAGCATTAACCTTCCTTTCTTATTCTACCCTTATTAATTAAATTAAATTCTTTAATTCTTTCACCATATAATACCATTACTACATTTTAAATTTGAAATCAATTATATAGCGAATCCTTATGCTTATTACATATTCCTATGTCATTATTTAGTTACCATTTAATTAAATTTCCATGAGAATGCATAATAAAAATAGGGGTATTACATGTATATATTAATGTGGATATATATATATATATATAGAATGAAGTGGTAAATGTCAGGTAAATGATTGAATTTTTTGATATGTATGCATGTGTATGTGTTCATATATTTATGTTATGCATGTACATATTAATGTGTGTGAGTATTCAGTTGACTGAATGTATTTGGATGCACTACACCAAAAATGACTTTTAACAGCATAGAAAAATATTGTCGTACGTTTTAACAACATTTTAATGAACTTTGTATAACGACATGTTGTTATAAGTCCAAAATATATAACAACATATAGAGAAATGCTATTAAAAATAATGAATTAAAAGCATTTTTTATATGCTATAAAACATTTCTATTACAACGATTTATAAACGTTGTTTAATGACACATAGCAACAAGTTCCATATTTCTAATAGTAGTTATCGAATGTTGTTAATATTTGATTTTAAACAACATGTAAAAAATGCTGTATTTTTTACAGCTCTTTGTTTTACATTGTACCCGCACAGAAATGTAATGTTAGCATTGTGATATGATATCATTAACCGGTGTATAAAACATACTCAATTCAACATAAATATTGATCATATGAATACATTTAAATGATTCAAAACAATTATATGTTTTACGTATCCAAATTTACATAACATCTATAAGTGAAGGTTAGACAATATCTCCAAGACAAGTTTTCATAACATATATACCAAGAATACACCTTACAAAATGCACAAAGTCTAGAAAAAACATATGCTTATGACATGAAAAAAGCTTCTAACACTTGAATAACGTGACAACTAGCTTAGCTTTTGCACTAAAAATCTTTAATTATCTATAATGAAGAAATTTAATAATAATGATCAAATATAATAAAACTAACATACACTAAACGTAAGTGAAGATATGCAGATCATCCTGACATAATGTAGCCTAATCAATATATAATACATTAAATGTGAATATGAAACACTTTTAGATGCCAAGGCTTGAACTTAAGTGAAGAAGCAAATGTTGATACAGTTTTAGAAGATGAGGATGAGAACTTTTAACATTAATGAACAAACAAATATAGAAAGAACAATGAAAATACTTAGTTTAGGTTGGGATTGAACAAAATCATAGTAAAATGGTAAATGTTGCAATACTACAATGACAGTACTCAGTTTAGCATGGGGTTGAAAGAGTCACTACTGACAATTTGTCATTCTTTTCTTTGAAATATGTAGTTTGAATAAAATTATGTAACCATTGAAAATTATATTAGCTTGTATTTACTGCCACACAAAATCAAATTCCATTTCATATGTATTGAGTAAATGTCGAAAAGAAAAAATGGAAAACTTTTGTAAGCCATCATTAGAGATTATTTTTAACACATGAAAAGGTTTAGAGGAAAAGAATTTAACCGAACAATATGGAAATAATATAATAATTTGAATGCTAAGCATAGTAAAACCTATTGAGTATGGTAAGTGTGGTTAGACTTAAAATTCTCCTTTTAACCACACTTCATACTTAAATACTGAGAAATGGTGCGGTCTAAAATAAGTTATGTTGTAGTGTTAAATTTTTATTAAACATAGTAAATTCATGTGTACTTGCATACTTGATCATGTTTACCTATAATATTTTTATTTCATTAGAAGTCAACTAGTTACAGGTGCTTTACTTTGCAGAAATAAAAAGTAAAATATTTAGGAGGAAACCTGTGGTATTATTGAAATTTGACAAAACTTAGGTGAAATAAAAATTTCTTGCTATATTTGATGCATAACCTACAAATTAGTTGCTGCTATGTTTGAAGCACATAGCAAGATCGACGGTTTTTTACAAACAATATTCATAACAAGTTCATAAGAAGTGAACCACATGAAACATATAATGACAGTAATCACAAACTTCTTAAATTAATTTTTTGAATATATTCCGTAAAGTAGTGTCGTACCCATGCCTCGATACAAAGCATAAACTTCACCTTCTAATAAACATTCTTGAAAACATTAGCTATTCCACTATATGATTTTGGACTCTAAAAGGATCGATTTTTATGAGTAAAACAGTTAATATGAAAACCATAAATAAACACTATTTTGTTTAATAATAATACATACAGCTTCAGTAGCTTATTTGTGCACCAAGTGGAGCAACGCCTTCCTCATTGTAAATGACTCCTTTGTTTCGGCTTGCTTCTTATTTGTTCTTTCAGCTTGTCTGACCATATTTTGTTTATTTCAAATAGAAGTATTTTTAGATGATGGTGATTGTGCTCAATGTTGTACCACAAATAACCTAAATTATATAGATATCATCAGGACATGGCTTTTCCCTTATAATAGCCTTAAGTATTTTCCAATTTTAGATAAGTGTATGGAATTTCAGACCCAATTTAAATGGAGGCTGCATACAATGTGTTTATGGTTCCACAATGGATCTCTTGTATTTTGTTTATAGTTCTCCATCAAGACTAATTGGTGCAAGTTGATCTGATCGAACCGTAACCATATATGACCCTTGTAGGATGACTTCTATTGCTCTATTAGCTAGCTTATTTATGGTTTTTTTGTCTGATCAAATGAATAATTTTAGCACATAATATTTTATACGGTTACTTTATCTTAAGAAAACCCTGGGTTATATCTCAAGGAATTTTTTCATGTTATATCATAAGTATTTGGTAAAACAACCAATATTATGGATTTAGAATAAATTAGTAGGTAATATAATCTTGAAATAACATTGAGTTTGACAAATAACTTTAAAGAAAATTTGTTCAAGAAAGGAAATTGGAAGAAAAAACCAATTAAACTAACTCTTAATGCTACGTTTTCTGGTGTATAAAAGATGAATTTATGTTTGGTTTATTTTACTTCCATTTTAGAGTTTACCTCATTTTAGATAAAGTATTTCTAGTCAATAGTTCATTTAGATGGTTTATAAAGTAAAAAAAATATACTCAACAGTCATGAATGTAACGAAATGTATCAAATAAATAGTCTGAAATTTATTTAAATGTGTTTAGTAGTTATTTATAATAAGTGTTTTAGAAATTCAACGTAGGTTATACCCAGCTTCGTTGACATATAGATCCAGCCGTAGCTATGGAGAATTAGTAAGGTTTTGAGGCATTTGTTCCTCCATCCTTTAGGAAATATGAACGCACTGTCTGCTAACTGCCTTGTCAAAAGATTATGAAAATGGAAACAAATGGTACAATTGGTTTTTTAATCGATTTCAAATTGATGACGTCCTAGAAAAGTTAGCTATCAAATTCAATGTTTTCTTAAATACATGTACATACAAGCCTAAAATTCAGTAGCCAAAATTATTGTATTAAGCATGATAAGTTATTGCATATGCCCTAATTATGTCTCCTAAATCAAATTCGTAAATAAATCGTAAGAAATTCTTCCATTTTTCTTTATACATGTTATAATTATTCAACATTATAACAAAGTGTTGGGGATTTTGCGGTTCGAGACGAATTTGATGGCAATTGCGATGAAGATAATGTTGTACTTCCAACTTCAAAGATCTATGGAATAGATTCTTCCAGACAATGGTTCAACCCACCAGGTATAAACGGGTTATCGAACTATCGACTTTCATGATTCAATGAAGCCCTACAATAGCGTAATCGGATTTAATGTTTGTACGACTTTGATCCGACCAAGAACACTTTAGTAATGGTTTCTGATGATGCAATTTGTATAGAATAGAATGGAGAGGAAGAAGAGAGCAATTCTGCGACGGTTTTTGAATTTGCAACAACTTGGAGGCGTCACAAAATAGAGCAATGGTGGCGCAGCGTTTACCAACACTTTCTGGCGTCGCAAATCTACTCTGTGAAGAAGAAGAAGATTCAGAATTATTTCTAACGTTTTCTGGGCATCACTATTTATAGTGCTGGAAAGGTGTCTATTTGCCAAGCGTCACAACCGTTTGCAACGGTTCACAACTGTTACGAACGGCTATATCCATTCAACATTTAAACGTCGCGTCTATTCAATTGCAACGTACAGAAAAACGTTACAAAATTCCCACCCTTTATTCAAATTCAGAAATATGGTTCTGGATCCTTAACGGGCTGAAATTTGGCCCGTTACTGTTCGCATATGATTCAAAAATATTTTCGGATCCGAACCCGAAACCCGTACCCGACCCGGCCCAACTCGGTTCGGTCAGACGGACGGACGGCTGCGGCGCGCGTGTGGTGTTTGCATGACTTCTCTCCTCACAGCAAAGCAAACATGTGGGAGCCCTAAGGCCCCAACATCCACATGAGAAAGCTTTATTTATACATATATATTGTATAATTTTCTAGCATGTGGGACTCATTGTTCTCTTCTTCACTCTTTATTTCTTCTCTTCCAAATCAAAATCCAAAGCCCCAAAACAATTTTCTTTTTTTTTTTGAAAATTTTACAACAATCTCCCCTAATTTTCAAAATAAATAAATAGGATGACTGAATCACTAGAGTGACTTCCTACATACCCAAGTGGGATCAAGCCTATGTAGTTTTAAGATCAAGTTTTGCATCATCATGAATACCAACACATAAATAAAAGGTATCTTTTGGATTTGAACCTTTACTTAGTGTAAACCATTCAAAGCCTTATCGAGATTCTATGGTGAACGAATCTTGAACCAAGTATCCCTAATGATAAAACTGGAACAATCATACATGTTGATTTCCTTAGCTGAAGTGTTCTGTATTGCTCAGCACGTTAATGGCCTTGTGCTTAAATCCTAGTTCATGAGTCTACTTAGAAAGCGGTCTTACTTTCCTAGGAAACGGCTTGATTTCCATACTCATATGGATAAGTCTTTTAAGGTGTTTCTGCGATACACCTTTTAAGGTTTCTAGACTTATTAAGGATATATATCCATCCTTTGTTCTTGCAGATTCCAACACTAAATATTATGGGATTATCGATTTAGTGTTCCATAATCATTCTCTAACTTGTTGGTACCCGTTGAACTTTGTCTATCCTTTTCAAGACATAAGTTGGGTTTCTGTTATGGATAATCAACTTTCATTCACAAAACTTAGTCCCATTTCTTGTGACTTTATAGAAACCATTGCCTTTGGAAGACTCTTTGTAAGTGGGTCAGCCAAGTTTTTCTTCGTGTCAATGTAGTCAGCAGTTATAACTCCTCTTTTAAGTAACTTTCTCACCATTTGATGTCTTAGACTCACATGTCTAGACTTTCCATTATATGTCTTATTAGACACATTGTATATCGTTGCTTGATTGTTACAGTTAATCAAGACTCCTGGAGATGGCTTCTTCCATAAAGGGATTTCCATTAATAAATTCCTAAGCCATTCTGCTTCTTTACATGCATCTGCTAATGCAATCAATTCTGACAACATTGTTGAGTCAGAAATACAGGTCTGCTTCTTGGAAGCCCAAGACATAGCAGCGCCTCCTAATGTAAAGATCCATCCAGTCGTAGACTTGGATTCTACATTGTTGCAGGTTGCATCACTATATCCTTCTATCACAGCAAGATAACCTTTATAAGATAAACCATATTCAATGGTTCCTTTCAAATAAGCTAAAACTCTGGAAATAGCTTTCCAATGTTCGAAACCTGGATTACTCGTAAATGGACACAATACACTTATAGCATGCACATTGTCTGGTCTAGTGCAATGCATAGCATACATAAGACTCCCACCCAATAACACTGGAATACTCTAGTTGAGAGATAGTACGTCCAGTGTTTTTTTCTAATTTAATATTAGGATCTAAAGGAGTTGGTGCTGGTTTGTCATCGTAATGACCATACTTTGTAGAAATTTCTCTATGTAATGAGATTGAGTTAGTAATAACCCCCCTCTTTCCTAACAATTTTAATTCTCAAAATTACATCATCCTCTCCTAGATCTTTCGTATCGAATTTAGAACACAGAAACTTTTTAGTTTCATTTACACAGGATATATTGGAACTAAATATTAGCATGTCATCAACGTATAAACATATTATAAAACTACCGTTGTTATCCGATTTGCTATAAATACTTTTGTCAGCATCATTAACAATGAATCCATATGACAGTGCAATTTTATCAAATTTCTCATGCCATTGCATGGGAGCTTGCTTCAGGCCATAAAGAGATTTCACTAATTTGCAAACTTTCTTTTCTTGGCCTGGGGTTTTGAAACATTCAGGTTGTTCCATATATATCTCTTCTTCTAAATATCCATTTAGAAAAGCAGTCTTTACATCCATTTGATGTATGACTAATTTATAAATTGATGCAAGTGCAATTAAATAGCGTATAGAAGATATGCGAGCAACTGGAGCATGTGTATCAAAGTAATCTACTCCATGTCTTTGTTTATATTCCTTAGCAACTAATTTGGCTTTAAACTTATCAATGGATCCATTTGTATTCAACTTTTTCTTGAATATCCATTTACATCCTATAGGTTTAGCACCAGGAGGTAAATCAGTTAAAACCTAAGTTTGGTTTAACATTATGGAATTCATTTCATCATTGATAGCTTCTTTCCAGAAATTGGAATCTCTGGAACTCATAGCCTCAGAATAAGTTTTGGGATCTTCATCGATGTTCATTACATATTTAGTCATGTTAAGGACTTCGTACTTACTGCCTTCTACAAGATATGTAATGAAGTCAGGACCACAGTCCTTCTCTATTCTCGCTCTTTTACTTCTCCATTGTTCAGTACTATTATCTGGTACTGACACTTCCTTGTAGTTTTGAGCAGGAGCATAATCATCGTCATTGATGTCATTAGTCACACTAGGTTCTAGACTAGATGATCTCAATGGGATCTCAACAGTTTGATTTTCAAAAAATTCTACATCTACAGATTCTATAACTTCTAGGATGTCAAGAATAAAGAATCTATAAGTTATACTGTTTAGTGAATATCCTACGAAAACACATTTAAATGCTATATTTCCTAACTTTGGTCATCTAGGGTCTGGTTTTCTAACATATGCTAAGCAACCCCAAACTTTAAGTCTAGTTAGGTTAGGTTTCCTTTTAAACCATAATTCACAAGGGGAAATATTATTCTTTTTAAGTGGTACTCTATTTAAAACATAACATGCAGATAACGTAGCATCACCCCTAAGTTATAAGGTAAATTAGAACTTATGAGAATTGCATTAACCATTTATACTAAAGTTCTATTCTTTCTTTCAGCAACACCATTTTGTTGTGGTGTATATAGGGCAGTACATTGGTAAACTATACCTTGTTGTTTACAAAACAAGGTGAATTCATTTGAGAAATATTCACCACCACGATCTAAATGTAATATTTTAATTTTAACTCCTAATTGTGTTTCGGCCTCTGCTTTGTAAATTTTGAATTTATCAAAAGCCTCATCTTTAGTTTTCATTAGATATACATATGCATATCTAGTATAATCATCAATGAATGTTATATAGTATTGGTTACCACCATAGGTGATATGACTTTTTAAGTCACCCGCATCACTATATACCAAATCAAGCAAACCAGTTTTCTTTTCTACGAATTTAAAGGAATTTCGGTGAATTTTTGCTTAAACACATATTTCACATTTAGAGAAGGTATCAAAATCACAATCAGAAATTAATCCTAATTTATGCATATTTCTAATGGAATTATAATTAACATGTCCTAATCTACAATGCCATAAATTAATAGAATCAACAATATAAATAGAAGATTTCTTTATGAGATTGAACTTAATCATGCCGTTACAAGAGTATCCCTATCCAACGAATCTATCATTCTTAGACAACACTAGCTTATCAAACTCATACACCATCTTGAATCCTCCTTTGTTAAGAAGGTATCCAGAGACAAATTCTTACACATATCAGGTACATAAAATACATTGACTAATGTAAGAACTTTTCCAGAGGTGAAAGGAAGTTCTATAGTGCCTTTTCCCAGAACTTTTCTTGGAACCTTATTTTCTCCAGTAATATAACGACCCTGACTCGACCTTCGAAAATTGACACTGAATATATCACCTATATTCAAATGCTGCAGATTCAAACGTCGAATCTGGTTTGCCGGATCTTATAACACATTAAGTACAACAACACAGCGGAAGAAAATGAATAATATCATTGATACAACAATGAATACAATATCTAATACAACTGAATATCAAATACAAATGACTATCAATATATCAAAGATAGATCAAGACAATAGCAGCGGAAAGACAATGTCTTCAATGCCTAACTCCAAATACTCGAAGACTTTCGCATCCAAAACCAAAAGCATAAAGAACTCCCATCAAGTAGAACTTATAGCAAATGCGATTTCGAAAATCCAAAGACTCCAACAATTTCCAAAAGCTATCAAACAGAAGGCTGATGGCTATCGAATCTATACCTACTAATTGATTATCTGAAAAACCCAACTCTAGACTATCCGGAAAAATTGTGGGCACCCAGAGTTAAGGAAGGGAACAATAAACACCGAGTCAGTCATGGGACTGGTATGAGCAAACAAAATAGTTTTATCTTTAAAACAACCAACAAAAGAATTTAAAATTTAAATCCGCAATGCTTTTTAGAAAATGAAACTACCATAAGGCCTTCCAGCACACACACACCATGCAATCGCACACTTGGAGGAGATTTCTTCTTATGATAGTCAAAAATTCTTGATACGCGAAAACCATTTGATATTATTATTAGTGCATAGTGGAAAACATTTGCAAGCATAATATTGATCTTAGCCAGCATACGTACCATTATAGCATGCCTACTATAGCTACCATGTTAGATGGCAGGTTCTACAACTAAAACCGTACAAGATGCGTATTGGATGATTGGGTTTCCAACAAATGGTCAGGCAAAAGAACTTACTAGGCCATATTGGAATGCCTCTGGAGGGACGCCCCGAGAACCTACCCGGCTCTCTGCCAACACAAGGTTGATTTACTCCCTTCCCGGGAGTAAAACCTAAGATATGCAACCCCCGGTCGTTTGCGACCTTTATCCGAGAGCTCTTAATCCAGAAATCAACATCACACGGTAATTAATATACAGTGTCCACATGAGTTAAGTATCTGGGCTCCATACCATGATACCACCCTTTTCCAGAAGGAATGGACATACCTTAGGGGTGCGACCCCTGCAACCTTGCCGCATCTTTCCTGTTTCGACCGTTACCGGGTTATGAGGTCCTGATGCAGTCTCGTCCACAAAGCTATGCTTTTTCACAAAGCCATGCTTTGATCAACAAATGATCAGCAGCACTTTGTATGCCACATTACCAAATTGGAAATGTATCACTAGTAACTATCAACTACATAACCTCTGAGCTCGTACGTCTCAGAAAAGAGTGTTAAGCTAAGAGAATAGATCTCCGCCACTAAACAGAAATGTATTTAGTAGAAACCAGCTTTACATCTCAAAGTGTAATGTCAGATACACATCCATACAAGTCTGTTCCGGGTTCGAGCAGAACCGAAGGCACTTCCGAAGAACACCTTGCAATCCGGATATTCACAATCCCGATCGGACTTCCCATCACTTAGGGAATCTCTATACCGACGCGACTCAGTGCAGAGACAATCGACGAGTTATCCTTTCGTTCTCAAAAATACCCGGTCTTCACCAACGGTCTTCAAATGCTATCCATAACGTCGTATCATTGGGTTATTGGCACAAGGTCCTCTCCCGGCTAAACCGAATAATGAGCATAATATTTAAAACATATAGATAATGAGATTTCAGTTAAGTCACAACTTTAAACCCAAAACTTTCCTTCAAATGGTTTAAACAAATTACCATTTCCAAATATTTAAACAAAAAGATTTACTGCACAAAGTTCACCCATTTTTCATAAAGATTCATTCACAGCTTTTCAAAACAACTTCCTTTTCAAATTGGATTATCTCATCCAATTATTAACCCAAAGACTCAATTTATAGCTTTCAAAACTATTTCCAAAGATCCATTCATAACTTTCAAAATAATTCCTATTTCGAATCTTTTATATATAAAAGATACACCATTTAAAATCCTCTTCGATTTCAAAACAAAGTTTAATAATCTTTCACATAGCTTCATTCATAGCTTTCAAAACAATTCACAATTTCATAAAAAACTTAAAATCTTTCGATACAAATTGGAAATCCTTTCTTTAAATGAAAGCTATTATTATTTGAAAACAAATATTCTTCGTTTCGAAAAAATCCAATTATATTTGCACGAGTTAAAGTCCATGAGCTAAATTCAGATTTCCAAATCAATACCTTTAAAATGGTTTAACCCATATATAACTTGTATAACATCTTTAAACCATAGTTTCCAAACATAGAATTCAATTTCAAATTTTGAATTCAAATTTAAATCAAATTATTTAAATTCCAAAATTTAATTGAGTTATTCAAAATAAGTTTTATTTTCTGAAACTCCTTTTCAAAAGCTTTCAATTCTATTTCCAAAACTATTTTGGATTCAAAAATTCAATCTTTAAAATCATTTTTAAATTCTATGACTTAACCAATATCCTCGTGCAATCCATATTTGCGTGTGTATGGTGTAGTCCAAGGGTTTTACCCAATAGTGCAACATTATCAATCATCACAGATACAACCACAGCAATATCGATAAGCGGTATAATCCTATAACGCTTATCTATATACACAGAATCACAGATAGATAATATAAATGCATTATAGATAAATAAATTACATTCATCATAGCTTAAATTAAAACAATTCGAATCACAAAGCATCACACAGTAGAGGTAACAAACAATTCACAGCAGTTCATACAATTCAAACATCCATAAGTAAGGTTACTTGATCATCTGATTAATTGAAACCAGATTAATCACTAATTCTGGTTGATTGACATTAATTAATTACAGTTTATGTTAATTAATTATCCTTTAATTATTTATTAATTAACCTTAATTAATGAATTAATTAACCTTAATTAATGAATTAATTAACCTTAATTAATGAATTAATTAACCTTTAATTATTAAAGAATTAATTATTAATTAATTATACTTTAACAATTTAATTAATAAATAAATTAAGCCTAAATTAATTACCATTTAATTATAATAAGTGATTATCCCTAATCACTTTCATTAATAAATCCCAAATTAATTATCATTTGATTTATTTAATCATTAATCATAAATTGATTACTTTGGGTAATTATCCTTTTAATCACTTGATAAACTTATTTTAATCATTAATTACTTTTAATTAAGTAATTATCTGTTAAACAATTAATTCCTTTGATAAATCAATTAACCTTTTATTTTACTTTAATTAACCACATTAATTGAATCTTTAAGAAATTAAATATTAATCCCTTGAATTACGTTGGGTAATTTATTCTTCTAAATTACCTTTACTAACTAATAAGTTATCAATAAATTATCATTCGAATCAAAAAATCTTTGAAATAAATTCATTATCAACTTATTATCTTAAAACCTTCAAGTTGAATTAAAAAAAACTTTTAATCAAATTCAAAACTTGGATTAATATTTGCAAAAGAATTTGTTTTAACCCAAAATTGTTTAAATTTTAAAATCTGTTATACTTAAATGCTCACGCGTTTAACTCGATAAAAGACCCGATCCCATCCTCTTCCTACCCGAGTATCGACCGGAGTAAAACTTTGTCGTTCCCAATCCAAATCTCGTGTGCACAGACCATCTGGTACACATGCACCTACCGCCGGCAGCACTCCGGCTCCCACGACCATCATCGCCAAGTCAACTACGACGTCCACACTCCACTGAACCACTCAGCATTTTCAATCGAGCACCAAAGCCAAATTCGAACCATCAAAATCCCCTGGAACAAATACTCCGGCCAAAAATTCGCCTCGTACAGGCTACGTCGATCACCATAAAAAGCCATTCTTCATCTCAAGCCTCACCACGATCCACTGCCTCGATTCCACTACAACCGGCCTCCTTCGGTGCTCCGATGACCAAGAGGCATCCAATTTTCTGACCACTACCTCAAAGCCTCGTTAAACCCTAATTCGACACCATGCCGCCACCTTGACCGACTATAAATGCTTCGAGCATTTTTCCTATGATCATCAACATGCAAGCCACCTTCACCATTGATCACGGTGTGCATTTCAATTCTAATCGTCGGAATTTGATTATTTTGTGTTTTGCGTTCAAACCCACAATCCCACTTCAACACAAAACTAAAAATCAAAATTTTATTATTAAAATTCAACATTTACAAGCACTAATTAGATTGTATGATCAAAACAAGGAATTAAATCATTTGATTTTTTTTACATTAAAAGATCATTACTGTAAAATTTTAATTTCCAATAACCTATTTGTTAATTTTACTTATTTACATTTTTATAAATAATGTTATACTCATATGAACATTATTCATTCAGCAATCAAAACCTAAAATGTTTTGTGTTGGCATAATTTAAATTTCCAAATAGGTTTTAAAACCTGGAGTGTGTGTACAGAGGCAAGTTTTGCCTGTTCCAGACATGCACACCTGATTTTACCATATACATATATCATATTCAAGCATATATATACATACATACATACTTCTCACAATTTTATCTCAAGCACGATCACAAACAATCAATAACAACCAGATTTAAACACAAGGTATACTGTTTTCTCACAGGCATTTCAAAATGAAGATGGTGAAGTTTGCTCACCTGATTAGGAAGACAGAAAGAGAGTTTAAGCCTGGAATGATATTTGAAAAAAAAAACTGATCTGACTCTGGACCATTACTTTATATTTGAGTTAGTTGCTTGTATATTGAGTTGAAACTGATGTTGCTCGGGTTGAAATGCCTTAGGTTGAACTTGGACTTGAATTCAGATTTTTTTAATTAGGCTGAAGCTTGATTCTTTGCATTTGAATTTTTTTTTTCTTTTTTTAGAGGCTACAGGTTGGATGTTGTTTTGATTCATAAAATCTGGAAAATGATCTTTAAGTTGCTTATGAATTTGAACTTCCAGGTTGAAGATTTTCATTCTATTTTTGATTTACACTTTCCTGCCTTTGAGTTGATTTGTCTCAGACTTTTGATTTTCTTTCTGTTTTGAGTTTGATCTGGTTTACTTTCTTTCTCTGGTTTTAGTTGAGAAAAATAAGTAGCCTTGTTTTCATATTAATTTAGAAATAAATACAAGAAAAAGTAGTGACACTTGTTAATCTTACATATTACAAATCTTACAAATGTTTAAATGTGTTTTTATCTTGTTTACACTTGTTCAAATGAGTGCTTTTATGTTTAAATCCTTTATAAATTTTTATTTAATTTATAGATTTTGTTCTAAATCCTTTATTAATTTGTGAATAAATTTATCCCATGTGTACTTTAATTCTTATACTTAGATTTCAAAAGATATATTCATATCGAAGCTTAAATAAATTGTACTTAGATTTCAAAAGTTAAATTCATATCGAAGCTTAAATATTTATTTACATACGTATATTTTACAAATGATCATCTTATTGATTTCCAAATATATAAAAGAAAAGTAATTTAAATCTTTTATCAAATCTTATTTTACATTTTAAATTCAAGTTATTAAAAATGTTTATATTTTATTCATACATTTTTTCTATATTTACACTTATATAACTATTTAAATAATCTTAAGACAAATGCTTTGAAATCAAATTATACATTATTAATAAATATTTATATATATTAGTCCCTTAGAAAAAATAAGTTAATAAATCCAATTTTTTTCACTTATCTTTAAATTTCTAATCCAAATTATATTTATAAATTAATCTATATGCACATATATTTTTATCCTGGAAACTTCCAAATAAATTCCTTTATATACAATCTTTTGATACATCCGCAATTAAACTTATAATTAAAATATTATTTAAATTATTTATTTCTGAATTTCCAATTAGAAATTCTATATTTAAAGTCATATTCATATTCATTTATATTAATAAATAAACAAATATATATTTAAATTAGGAAAATACCACATTAATTCACAATTAAATCAATTATCAATTTAAATTTGATTCAAAATTTGGGATCGTTACAGATTTCCCCCCTTAAAAAAAATATCATCCTCGAAATTTGCAAGGGAGACAACAAAGAACAGATGAACACCTCTGAGATAGAAAATTGATTTACCAGGTCAAAATGAATATCTATTCTGCATTTGGCATACCAAATCAGAATATCATCAATAGATACAAGAACGAATCTATTTAACTCTTCACAAGATACTCGGGTTATCCAGTTCTACGAAGCATGCAGGGCATTGGTTAGTTCGGAGGGATAACTAACCACTCGTAGAACATATTTGGATCCAAAGAGTAGATGGATATATGGATACAATCCCAAAACTTTTTAGTATAGAAACCAAAGTATACTTATTAACCATAGCAACCAAAGCAACCAATTCATCCAAACAAACAATTCTGACCCATCTAGAGTTTATGTCCCATGCAAATATATCAAAGCTTCTTCCTCGAGCTGCCAAGAAGACATCAAAGAATTTGAAATTGGATGATTAACAGAGGAGATTGATAGAGAAAGTTATTTCCTTGTTGTTGCAGGGTATTGACCATTTGTACTGGTACTCCCCTGTCCGCTATCTCGTCCCCTTCTTACACTCATACTCACTATCAATGGATAGCAAGAGAATTTACCGAGACATACGAACGGATATCTTAGGGATATACTCATTCTAGGGTATACTTCACCCTATCTCTAATGAGTTACCTAATGTGTTATACTCCTGAGCTAAAGTTTCAACCTTCAGCTCTGATACCAAATTATAACGACCTAACTCGATGTGACGACCCGCCCTTCTACTCCTAGAAAGACGTATCATCATTAAGAAAGAAAGGGATAGAAATAGAAAAGAATAGAAAGAAAGAAAGAACAAAAACAGCAGAATCTCACAGCGCAACGGAAAAAAATATAATACATCACATAACTATTACATAGTTTTACATATATCAGATTTATACAATATCAATACACATGACAGTCATATATACATCTGTCACTATATACATCACACTAACTAATTGACACAGCGGAACTAGATAGATATCTACATACGTCTGGAAACTCCTGCTCCAAGCTCCTCCAGAAAACTCGACAATTCAAAACCTATCACTTGGCTACTCATAAAAATTTGAGTACCTAAGAGTTTATGAAAAACAAAATATAAACTCCGGGTCAAACATGGGTCTGGTATGAGTAAACGGTTTAAAGTAGTTTAATTTTGAAAAACATTTTAAAATAAAGGTATCACGTAAGACTCCCCACAAATAAATACGGGTAAGTTTTTACCTTACGCTAACCAAAACATTTTATGGGAAATCCAATGATATTATAATAGTGTCTAGGGTTTTCAAGTAAAATACAGAAATAGCTGAAATGCTTACATCTCACATTCCAACATAGTTGGGCATAATCAAAACGTACGGCTCTTATTGGAGATTGGATTCCATACAATGGCAGGGCTACTGGGGTACCGCCCGTCACAGTACGTGGCCTAGATCACTGTACCAAAGAGCCACCCTAACTCCCCTGCAACACAAGGCCGGAATCATTCCTTACTGAACAGTCCCGAACAAGATAACCCCACGGTTGTAGCTAGCAACCGCCCACACAGCCGAAATAAAAAGGGACATCTAGACAGGGGTATATCTCGTCCTGCCTGGGCATGACCCACCTAACCTTGCTGCACCTCCACTACACCATATAAGCAAGTTTGCAACACCATAGTGTGGCAAATTCACAACGGACTTAGGCCGTTGCAATATTCCAACGGCTTTGATCCATTGCGAACACTTTGGCAAAGTCTTTGAGCCGTTGCTATATTAGAACGGGTTAGGACCTTTGCAAACCATGGTCTTCTATGTACAATAATAGCACATCCTCAAAACAACATGCCCCGTACCCTTCAATTTTTTTAACTCCCACCCCTTCCTAATTTCTTCCGGCAACAGGGCGATTTTCCTAAATCCCACAAAACCCTAGCTCCACGTTCTTTCCACTTCTCTTCATCGCTACCTTCCTCCTCCCCAATACTAAACCCTAGTGCTGGAATCAAAGTCGCACATGTTGCCTTGTTTAAACCATCAAAATCAAAGTCGCGCCTGTAAGTTCTCAAATTAAGATACATTACTATAATGGAAAACATTTATTTGGTAGACAAGAAGATGTAACTTTTATACTTCTATAATTTCAAACTAGTAATTATTTAATGTATTTTTAGATGAATGATCTGATCTGGTTTACTCAGTGACACTTTTAGATGGGAAGGCGTATTTTTGTAGAAAAAGAGCTGTTGAAGTCAGAAATCATATAGGAGACTCAAACTAAATGATGCTCGCTCTTTTTACAGTCTGTTTTAAATACAATTCTTCATAGCTGGTTACTTAGACCTCCTCATCCTGGTTGTAACATGTATAGCCGTAATAACATTTTTAGTGGTAAAGAATTTGAATATTTATGATTTGGGTTATCTTAATATTTCTAATATTCCACTATATGTACGAAGCAATATCTATTAAACAAAGTTTTATCCAGTCCACTCTAGAAATGAAAGGAAATATTCCAACTATTAATATGGTAAATAAAGGACTATACAATTTGTTTACTAGTCCAAGCTTCAACGATCATTTATCTCTTTTTTCCATATTATTTAAATTAATCATAACTTTTCAGTAAAATGTGAGCAAGAATTCAAATATTTTAAACTAAATCACATTTACCCAATAAAAAGATGAGTTTCATGCTCTGAATTGAAAAATATAATAAAGCTACAAGCTTGGGTGATTTTAGTTCTAAAATATTATGCCATTTTAAAACTAATGAGGATTATGTTTGTACGATTGAATACTCATAACCAAAAGGTTCAAAAAGTTGGCACGTTCTCCAAATTATTGGGTGCCATGAATCCTATAACCGGAACTCTATAATTATTTTTGGATCTTGAATTTTTTTTCTAAGCTTAAAGTAGTGATATAATAGATAAGTCGCTTATTATCGTTAAATTATGATGTAGTATATTATTTGGCATTATGAAGTCTGTATTAAGTATTGAATCAGTCAATGAGTACACAAAGGTAATTTGATTACCAAATGTTTAGGTGAATGTCTCCTCTTAGTATGACACACGTTCAATTCATGATCACAATCATTTTTTACTATAAATACGTATCAACCATAAAGAAATTCCATATATAGTTCCCGGTTGTTGATAAGTATGCAAATATTGTATAATCAATTTTTTTATCTCTGTTATCCATCCTTTTCTGCATAATAAATACTCTTAGATGAATTAAATAGATGGAAATTTCAATAATACTAATGAAGAAACATTGTCTCGATATTGTAACATAGTTCATGTTAGTTGGTTATATGTATGATATTATGTAGGTGTTTTGCAAATTATCTAACCACAAGGTTATGGTATGTTCTTATGTCTCATGTACCTTTGTATTGATTATTATTACATCAGAGTTTCATCTCTTTTTGGCTAGACTAGATGACTTAAGAAGTTAGTGTTTGTAGATACAATGTAACTTTGTGAATTTTTTCTTTAAAAGAAGCCGTGGCGTTGTTTGAAAAGTCGAGGAGAAAGTACAGGAAGTTAGAAAAAGTAGATGTCCAGGGTGAAAAATCATTAGTTGAGGAGTAGGTTTTGAACTCAGTGAAGAGTTTCAACTTACTAAGGTAGGTATGGAGTTGCCTCTATTTATGGGGAGAGGATAGACATGGAAGATGCAATCTAGTAAGTTGAATTTTATGAAGAATTCGGAGAGAAAGGATGACCTTTCTAGGGTTGTTGATGGACATTGTTACTCTCATGTTGCAGCTTTATGCAAAGAAAGGATGCATGCTATGGAAGCAAAAGCGTTAATGTTACTCTCACATTAGTGTATATGATGTTATTTGCAGTGAAACCATTTCTTATATTGCTAGAATGTGGCTGAAAATAAATATTCCTAGTTTAAATAGAGAGAGTTGTAACAAGGCATGCTCGGTTGCATCTACTTTGTTAACAAACATGGCTTTGATGAGGTAAAGTGCGGATAGTGTTAGTGTCGTCGTTGTTGATTTAAGAAGAAATATCTTCAACATCAACATCATCATTCGGCCCAATCTTTGAAGACTTTTGACTTTTTGAAGATTAAATTACACTGATGAACCCTGATTAATTTG
This sequence comes from Allium cepa, assembly GCA_030765085.1. Taxonomy (NCBI): domain Eukaryota; kingdom Viridiplantae; phylum Streptophyta; class Magnoliopsida; order Asparagales; family Amaryllidaceae; genus Allium; species Allium cepa. The sequence goes on along the minus strand of CM060931.1, from coordinate 408,792,721 downwards.
GAATGAGTTTGGTGTTTATCGTCATTGTATTACGAAACTTTCTTCAAGCTGTCTCAATAGGGGATCGGTTGTTACCCGTTGCTTTACCAATCCTATGTGTTGCTTGCTAACTGGATTTAAGAAAACTGCCTAACTTATTTGATTTTATTAAAGTAGGATAACCTAGTAAAAGTTGCATTATAATTGTTTTATGTACCCTTTTTGACAATACCACACCTATTTTGGTGTGTATAGAGGGTAGGTGGAAGTGATTTAGTATGCTATATTATTTAAGTATGAAGTGACCAACAGAGATGCTCCAACCAGGGCCGGCCCGTTCATTTTGATTGCCCAAGGCAAAGACGAGATGAAAGTGCAGTGAAAACAGAGTAGGCAAAAATAATTCTACCAACAGAACTCAAACTTGGCACTTTGAACAAGGAAGAAGTACAACATACCACTAGACCGCCATATTACCTGATGCAAGTACCTCTTCTATATTAAATTAAAGAAATTATTCAAAAGAAATTTAAAAATTTGTTGCCCCCCTCCGATATGTTGCCCTAGGCGGCCATCTTGGTCGCCTTGCCCTGAGGCCGGGCCTGGCTCCAACAATAATTAGAAAAAAGACGTACTGTCCGTGTTGCGTTTGACATTTTCATATTGCATTCAAAGTCTTCAGCTGTGTTTGTATTTCGATCAGTCGGTGTTTTGATCATAAGAGGAGACTTGATTGAGATATGCATTTTTGTTAATGTTTCAACAAGTAATGTGTTTTGTCTTATAATTCCTGCCAATGTTGGCAGAATTAATAACATCAAAATGTTTAGACAATTCCTTAACAATTCGATTCAGTCATTTCTTTGTATCCACAAATGATCAAGCATGATACATTTCAATTTCATATATTTCAACACGAAATAGAAGCCTTGGTCAGAAATGCTTGATTGTTTTTAAATGTCTGAACACGAAATAGAAGCCATGGTCATCAAAATGTCCATATCCTGTTTCATTTTATTTGTACTCTTCGATTATTTCACCACTTATGCACAAGATCAGATTTGCAGTCTGTAAGAGTTGGGAGCGAGTATTAGTAGTACCCTGCATTTTTATTACTATCCTATGCGTTTTAATTTCAGCCAGTACTGATGTTTTCAAATGTGGTGGTTTACTTGCAAAGTCAAGAATGTGCGCAGTGATGCAGTGCAAGGGTGATTATGGAAGGTCTATATGCCAGACTAGCAGGTATACTTCTGCCTATTCTTTTTTCTATAAATCTTATTAGTTTTTAGTTAACTTCTTCATTTTCACCATATTAAATGCTCTTATTCTCTACTCTTTTAATATCTGAAGTGTTTGACGATGCTCGAGAAAATATGATTCTATAATTGAACTTGAAATAGTTTTTTATTTTTGGATTTGCTTCCGTCTTTCTGCACTTCTTTTTGTGCTCTTTTATTATGCTGATAGGACACATCTGCTTGAATAACTGCATTAAAAGTGCCATTATAAGTCTTAAATTTTGCAACATAAACGAATTTCCTTTCTACTTACAAATGGTTGCTAAAAGAGAAAAAAAGCTTGATTACATGTGTAATCCAGTTGAAGTAGAAATTATATCCGAGCAGTGCATGATCAAGAAATAATGTATGAATATATAGTTTTTCTTTTAGCAACTCAAGTTTAAAATCGTATTTTTCTGTAGTATCATTGTAAACAAAGCGTGCGCACAAAAAACGCAAAATTTTATAATGCAGCTGTTAGAGGGCCTTTTGATGGCTAATGATAAATTGCATTTTTAGGATTTTTTTTGAAGCAAAAGTTGATACATTATTTGAACAGGCAAGAATATTTGACGCGTAATAGTACTCATGTTGAACGTTGTATGAAATTATATAAAAAGTTGGACAAAAGCCATATTCATGAACTTTGATCTGTGTGGTAAGACAATGTTGTTTCTCATAATGACTATTAGTGATTTCCGTGTGTGTTGAAATTAGTTAGTTAACATCAGTTTTATTGTAGTCGATAAACATGTTTGAATACTACTTTTCATATGTTGTTTATGTATAACACGCAGATTCATTTTCCCCTGGATCAGTTCCTATCTGCATATTAGTTCATGTTATCTGTTAAATCTTTCATTACCAATTTGAATACTGTAAATCAAATGTTTTGGTGTTGTAGGTAACATTGTGGTTTCAGGTGTTATCCCATATTTTACTATAGCCTAATTGTAAACTCAATTACATCTTAGTGGAAACTATTTTTTTTGTTTAACTGGGTTATTATTATTACCAATTTGAAAATAACCTTGAATATGTATGTATAATTCATTACCAATTTTTGTTTATATTGTACCATTTCAATGACTCCAACATGTTTCCTTAAATGACAGATTATAAGAGGGGAGCAATGTGATTAATTATCAGAGTATGCAATTTAACTAAGGCTAATCAACCAAAGCAGGTTAAACATAGTTAATATTTGTATTTGTATTTGTGCGGAAACTCATTATTTGTATTTATGCGACATAAGACTAATCAACCAAGGCAGGTTAAACATAAGATTGCAATGTAGTATTATGTAATGATTCCGCTGTTGTACTATATAGCGGTATGTGTTGATGTTGAACATTATAGTTCAAACATTTGTTATGTTTGGTTTTTGTGTTGAATGTATAAAAAATATTTGGTTTAATAATCTTTCTTTTGTGATAGTGTTAAATTTGCAAATTTTTGTATTAATTATAATAATGAAATGACTGTCACTGGTGCAGAGAAGAAATTTCAATTTTTTTAAAAAAAAGTTAGTACTTATCAATGGATTAAAGCCGTTGCTAATAGTTAAAACAACAGTTATACGTCTATATTTAACAACGGCTTTAAGCCGTTGCGAAATAAAATCTGAAACGGCTATGAGCCGTTGCTAAATAAGATTCTGCAACGGCTCTTAGCCGTTGCAAAAGTATATTTAAGCAACGGACAAGAGCCGTTGCGAAATTTTTACCACTGCCCATTTCGCAACGGCTCATAGCCGTTACGAAATTATTTTGCAACGGCTTAAGGCCATTGTGAAATGAGGATTCTGGTGTAGTGCTCCCCTGTTTTAGCCATTCCCGGTTGATAAGGCTTTAGGCTACGATTACCTTTACAGAACATATCTCTTAGAATGCTCATCGTCCGCCGGACGATGTGCTGAAAGCATTCAATCCATACAAGTTCGTTCCGGGTTCGAACGAAACCGAAGGCATCATCTCGTTACACTCATTTTGGAATCACCCTCAGAGTCAACGACGATAACCCTTGCATTCTGAACCACCATCTCGATCTTCACTTCAAAATTCATGACCTAACGTTTAATTTGGATCGATGTGGTTTTCGGATAATCATAAATGACACCCGATCCCGGTCTCATCGAAATCCAAACGCCATTTTAAAAGCCAAGTTGTCTAATTAACTTAAATAGTTTAAATAATTTAAATTCAACAACTGAATTCACATAACATTTATCACAGATAATCATATACAATCATCATAGATATATCAGGAGCATATCACAGAGCATCACAGAATATCATCAAATAAATGTCACAAATCAGATATTCTTCATATACAACATTCATAATCAAGCATCTTAAATTCTTATTGTAATAATTCAATTAAATTAATTACTAGAGAATTAATAACTTAACCCTGATGAATTAATCATTAATTATCAATTAATTACTTATTTCATTTTAATTTAATTAATTACTCATTTCTTAATCAATTATTAAGTCTTAATTACTTAATTACTTAATTATTTTATTTCACACTATTTAATTAATTATTTCTTAATCAAGTTATTTAACTTTAATTACTATTCCTTAATCATTAATTAATACCCTTAATTATTAATTAATAAACTTAATTTCCCATTTATTAACTGCTAATTACTTAATTAATCATTTATTAATTCTTAATTAAATTAATTAATTAATTAATTAATTGTTAATCGTTCATTAATTAACTTAAGTAGTTAGTTACAATTTTATTAATCACATAATTCATTAATTAACAAATCTCTAATTATAATTACAATGTAATTATTCTTAATTACTCTATAAAATAATTAATTAATTAATATTAATTATTCAACTTAATTAACATTTAAAAGACTTCTTTTAAATTTTGAAAATCAATTATAGTATTAACTACAAACTTAATTGTTAGTTAACTTTATGCTTAATTTAAATTAATTACTTAATTAAAATAGTAGTTAAGAGTTAGAAACATTGTAAATCATTAATCACATAATTAAACTTGTATTAAAGTTTAACTTAATATTGTTAAACATTTTCGCTTATTTTTATTTATAAACAGCAGTTCTGAAAAAAAGAAGTACCCGAGAATCTCATGCCTTAGCTCGAGTAGCACTTCGGGTTACCCACTCAAATCACCGAGACGTTCACCTGTTCTTTCCCAACCTTCTTCTACTACTTTTTTTTTCATTTTGTTTTCAGTAAGTTAAGATTTGAAAACTTAAGTAAAAAAAACAAAGCAGCGGGTTTATACTCACGCACGAACTCGATCTCAACCCGAAGTAACCATCCTAAGAACTCGAGCACGACTTGAGACACAAACCATCAACGTCTCTAACACCAGAGCTATGTCGTACACGTGCATGGCAACACGCGAAGCTCTGGTGAACTTCCAACCACTCAGGCAAGTCGCAATCCATCCCTAAACTCGAATCAAAAAATTCGAAATGCCTACAGAATTCGAATTCGAAAATTTGGCCTACAACTCGAAAAGCTGTAACTAACCTCTTCGACAAAACGTCACGCCGCCGTCGCTCGATCCACCTGCAGCACCCAAAGCTTTGCCCACACGACGCCAATACGATAAACCACCAACCACCAAAAACTCGTGCAACTCGATCGCGCAACGAAGATGAACATGCCCCGTTTACTGACAAGTGCAAAAACTTGAAGAAAAACCCTAAAATGACCTCGTTCTCCTAATTCACACAATAGATAATTTTTTTCACATTTTTCCCAAGATCATGGATGGTTAAACTTGCTTCAATCTAAATTTCAACAATTTAAATTGATTCAGTTATCTTAAATTTGTGAAAATGCAAATTTTATTCAATTACTAACTGCTCATAAATTACCAATCTATAAATCTTCATTCTTGTATTAAAAATCATAATTTTCAGTAGGCCTTCAAGTTATCAACCTGAATTGGCTTTTTATAACAGTTGAATTTATCACTTTATTCCATGATTACCTGTAAACCAAGCTTCCAGTAGAAATATTCACTAATCATGTTTTAATCTACTTCGAAAATCTTGTTTGATGTTTTAACATCTTGTTTGATTGAAAAAAATAAAAAATTTACAATGATTTAGTTGAAAACAAACTTAAATTTGAATAATACTCAACCCTGATCCATAACAGAGAAGATAAATATGCAGAGTGACATATATATACACAGAATCATATCCAAGGATAAAGCATATACAAACGAATCATGAACTATTTTTATTAACTTAAACTTTTAAAATCTTTGTTTACTCACCTAGAAATCCTTCTGAACAGGAAACAATTTCTATTTTGAATCAGCAGTATGAAACTGTCTGTTTTTAGTTTAAATTAAAGTTGAATTTGCTTCCTTTTTTCTTTTTTTATCAGGTTTTCTCATATGATTTCTGAACGAACTAGAATGGCAAGATGCAAACATATAAATACAAGATAACAGGATGCTTAAGGGAGGCTCTATCTGGTCAGCTTCTTCTTTAAGATTGATATGAACAGGTTTTTGCTACTGAAAAGTAAGATTTGCTAAATATTTTAAATGGACAAAATGTGGGCTTGAACAGATAGAAATTAAATGCTTGTTTCCAATTATGTTTACACTATTATCATTTTGTCTTGCTGTGTATAAAGATATTTTGTATATAAATGTACCCTTTGCAGGTAGATGTTTTGGCTTGTATATGAAGCTTTGTTTTGTATGTAAATATTTGTTTTATTATTTTCTTGCTTGAATAATTCATACATATATATTTGTGTCAGGTTTCTACTTTATACTTTTTGGTCTTGCAAATTTAAACTGATGTTGCAAGTATTAACTACTTAAGTCTTGTTTATTTATATTTTTATTTGCATTTTATATTTTGACTACAATATTCATATGGTTTATTTATACTTATATTTATTTGTACTTGTATTTAGCTGTCAACATTTAAATTATATTTCATAAGTAACTTACTTATTTATATTTATTTTTATATTTATTTCTATTTGTATTTCATTTAAATTACATACATAAGTTTGACTTATATTTCACATTTATATTTTATATTTTAACTATCAATGTTTAAATTATATTTTAAGTTTTACTTATATTTAATATTCATATTTTATATTGATAAACTTTGATTTTATCTTGAACATTATCATCTATATATATTTTATCAAAAGATAACAAAGTAAAGCAATTTAATACAATTACATGAGATAAATTTTATTATAAATATTATTAAGAGACTTTATTTTAAAATTTCAAACATTATTATCATTATGTATATTTACCAAATGTAAACGAAGTAAAGTATTTTAATTTAATTATATAAGACAAATTTTCTTATAAATATTTTTAAGAGATTTATTTCAAATTTTCAAATTCATTTTCTTTCAAAAAAACAAATCCATTATAAACAAATGGAAATATTTCCAAAAGATTAAATCATTTTTAAAATAATCAGTTTACTTTTTATTTTATTAGATTGAATATTTATTAAAATAAACAGGGCCAAAATCCAGGGTCGTTACACTCGACCTTCGAAAATCGACACCAAATATATCACCTATATTCAAATGTCGCAGATTCAAATGTCGAATCTGGTTCGCCAAAGCTTATAACACATTAAGTACAACAACACGACGGAAGAAAATGAATAATATCATTGATACAACAATGAATACAATATCTGATACAACTGAATATCAAATACAAATAACTATCAATATATCAAAGATAGATACAAGATAATAGCAGCAGAAAGACAATGTCTTCAATGCCTAACTCCAAAAACTCCAAATACTCGAAGGCTTTCACATCCAAAACCAAAAGCTTAAAGAACTCCTACCAAGTAAAACTTGTAGCAAATGCGATCCCGAAAATACAAAGACTCCAACGATCTCCAAAAGCTATCAAACAGAAGGCTGACGGCTATCAAATCAACACCTACTATTTGATTATCTGAAAAACCCAACTCTAGACTGCCCGTGTGGAAAATTATGGGCATCCAGAGTTTAGGAAGGGAACAATAAACTTCGGGTCAGTCATGGGACTGGTATGAGCAAACAAAACAGGTTTATCTTTAAAACAACCAACAAAAGAATTTAAAATTTAAATCCACAATGCTTTTTAAAAAATGAAACTACCGTAAGGCCTCACGGCACACACACCATGCAATCGCACACTTAGGGGAGATGTCTCCTTATGATAGTCAAAAATGCTTGATACACGAAAACCATTTGATATTATTATTAGTACATAGTGGAAAATATTTTCAAGTATAATATTAATCTTCGTCAGCATACGTACCATTATAGTATGCCTACTATAACTACCATGTTAGATGGCAGGTTCTACAACCAAAACCGTACAAGGTGCTTATTGGATGTTTGGGTTTCCAACAAATGGTCAGGCAAAGGAACTTCCTAGGCCACATGGGAATGCCTCTGGAGGGACACCTCGAGAACCTACCCGGCTCTGTGCCAACACAAGGCCGGTTTACTCCCTTCCCGAGAGTAAAACCTAAGATATGACATCCCCGGTCGTTTGCGACCTTTATCCGAGAGCTCTCAATCCATAAAGCAACATCACACATTAATAAATATACAGTGTCCACATGAGTTAAGTATCTGGGCTCCATACCACGATACCACCCTTTTCCAGAAGGAATGGATATACCCTAGGGGTGCGACACCTGCAACCTTGTCGCGTCTTTCCTGTTTCGACCATTACCGGGTTGTGAGGTCCTGATGCAGTCTCGTCCACAAAGCTACGCTTTTTCACAAAGCCATGCTTTGATCAACAAATGATCAGCAACACTTTGTACGCCATATTACCAAATTGGGAATGTATCACTAGTAACCATTAACCACATAACCTCTGAGCTCATACGTCTCAGAGAAGGGTGTTAAGCTAAGAGAATAAATCTCCGCCACCAAGCAGAAATTTATTTGATAGAAACCAGCTTTACATCTCAAAGTGTAATGCCAGACACACATCCATACAAGTCTGTTCCGGGTTCGACCAGAACCGAAGGCACTTCCAAAGAAGCTCTTGCAATCCGGGTATTCACAATTCCGATCGGACTTCCCATCACCTAGGGAATCTCTATACCGACGCGACTCAGAGCAGAGACAATCGAAAGGTTATTCTTTCGTTCTCGAAAATACCCAGTCTTCACCAGCGGTCTTCAAATGCTATCCATAACGTCGTATCAATATTCGGAATGGGTTATATGACACAAGGTCCTCTCCCGGCTAAAATGTATAACAAGCGCAATATTTAAAAACATATGGATAATGGGATTTCAGTTAATAAAACCCAAAACTTTCCTTTAAATGGTTTAAACAAATTACCATTTTCAAATCTTTAAACAAAAAGATTTACTTCACAAAGTTCACCCATTTTTCACAAAGATTCATTCACAGCTTTTCAAAACAACTTCCTTTTAAAATTGGATTATCTCATCCAATTATTAACCCAAAGACTCAATTTATAGCTTTCAAAATTATTTTCAAAGATCCATTCATAACTTTCAAAATAATTCCTATTTCTAATCTTTTATATATAAAAGATACTCCATTTAAAATCCTCTTCGATTTCAAAACAAAGTTTAACAGTCTTTCACAAAGCTTCATTCATAGCTTTCAAAACAATTCACAATTTCATTAAAAAACTTGAAATCTTTCGATACAAATTGGAAATCCTTTCTTTAAATGAAAGCTATTATTATTTGAAAACAAATAGTCTTTGTTTTGGAAAAATCCAATTATATTTGCATGAGTTAAAAGCCCTTGAGTTAAATTCAAATTCCCAAATCAATACCTTTAAAATGGTTTAACCCATATATAACTTGTATAACATCTTTAAACCATAATTTCCAAACATAGAATTTAATTTCAATTTTTGAATTCAAATTTAAATCAAATTATTTAAATTCCAAAACTTAATCGAGTTACTCAAAATTACTTTTTTTTTTTGAAACTCCTTTTCAAAAGCTTTCAATTCTATTTCCAAAACTATTTTGGATTCAAAAATTCAATCTTTAAAATCATTTTTAAAATCTATGACTTAGCCAATATCCTCGTGCAATCCATATTTGTGTGTGTATGGTGTAGTCCAGGGGTTTTACCCAATAGTACAACATTATCAATCATCACAAATACAATCACAGCAATATCGATAAGCGGTATAATCCTATAACGCTTATCTATATACACAGAATCGTAGATAGATAATATAAATGCATTATAGATAAATAAATTATATTCATCACAGCTTAAATTAAAACAATTCGAATCACAAAGCATCATACAGTGGAGGTAACAAACAATTCACAGTAGTTCATACAATTCAAACATCCATAAGTAAGGTTACTTGATCATCTGATTAATTGAAACCAGATTAATCACTAATTCTGGTTGATTAACATTAATTAATTACAATTTATGTTAATTAATTATCCTTTAATTATTTATTAATTAACCTTAATTAATGAATTTATCAACCTTTAATTATTAAAGAATTAATTCTTAATTAATTATACTTTAACAATTTAATTAATAAATAAATTAACCCTTAATTAATTACCATTTAATTATAATAAGTGATTATCCCTAATCACTTTCATTAATAAATCCCAAATTAATTATCATTTGATTTATTTAATCATTAATCATAAATTGATTACTTTGGGTAATTATCCTTTTAATCACTTGATAAACTTACTTTAATCATTAATTACTTTTAATTAAGTAATTATCTTTTAAACAATTGATTCCTTTAATAAATCAATTAACCTTTTATTTTACTTTAATTAACCACATTACTTGAATCTTTAACAAATTAAATATTTAATCCCTTGAGCTACTTGGGTAATTTATTCTTCTAAATTACCTTTACTAACTAATAAGTTATCAATAAATTATCATTCGAATAAAAAAATCTTTGAAATAAATTCATTATCAACTTAATATCTTAAAACCTTCAAGTTGAATTAAAAAAAACTTTTAATCAAATTCAAAACTTGGATTAATATTTGCAAAAGAATTTTTTTTAACCCAAAAATTGTTCAAAATTTGAAATCTGTTATACTTAAATGCTTACGCGTGTAACTCGATAAAAGACCCGAGCCCATCCTCTTCCTACCCGAGTATCAACACGAGTAAAACTTCGTCGTTCCCAATCCAAATCTCGTGTGCACAAACCATCTGGTGCACGTGCACCTACCGCCGGCAGCACTCCGACGCCCACGATCATCATCGTCAAGTCAACTACGACATCCACACTCCACTGAACCACTCAGCATTTTCAATCGAGCACCAAAGCCAAATTCGAACCATCAGAGTCCCCTGGAACAAATACTCCGGCCAAAAATTCGCCTCGTACAGGCGACGCCGACCGCCAGAAAATCCATTCTTCGTTTGAAGCCTCATCATGATCCACTGCCTCGATTCCACTACGACCGGCCACCTCCGGTGCTCCGATGACCAAGCGGCAACCAATTTTTCGACCACGACCTCAAAGCCTCCTTAAACCCTAATTCAATACCACGCCGCCACCTCGATCGATTATAAATGCTTTGAGCATTTTTCCTGTGATCATCAACATGCAAGCCACCTTCACCATTGATCACGGTGTCCATTTCTATTCTAATCGCTGGAATTTGATTATTTTGCATGTTCCGTTCAAACCCACAATCTCACTTCAATACAAAACTAAAAATCAAAATTTTATTATTGAAATTCAACATTTACAAGCACTAATCATATTGTATAATCAAAACAAGGAATTAAATCATTTGATTTTTTTTACATTAAAATATCATTACTGTAAATTTTTAATTTCCAATAACCTATTTGTTAATTTTACTTATTTACATTTCTATAAATAATGTTATACTCATATGAACATTATTCATTCAGCAATCAAAACCTAAAATGTTTTGTGTTGGCATAATTTAAATTTCCAAATAGGTTTTAAAACCTAGAATGTGTGTACAGAGGCAAGTTTTGCCTGTTCCATACATGCACACCTGATTTTACCATATACATATATCATATTCAAGCATATATATACATACTTATCACAATTTTATCTCAAGCATGATCACAAATAATCAATAACAACCAGATTTAAACACTAGGTATACTGTTTTCTCATAGGCATTTCAAAATGAAGATGGTGAAGTTTGCTCACCTGATTAGGAAGACAAAGGAGAGTTTAAGCCTGGAATGATATTTAAAAAAAAAAACTGATCTGACTCTGGATCATTGCTTTACATTTGAGTTAGTTGCTTGTATATTGAGTTGAAACTGATGTTGCTCAGGTTGAACTTGGACTTGAATTCAGATTAGTTTGATCAGGCTGAAGCTTGATTCTTTGCATTTGAATTTTTTTTTAGAGGCTACAGGTTGGATGCTGTTTTGATCTCAGAAAATCTGGAAAATGATCTTTAAGTTGCTTATGAATTTGAACTTCCAGGTTGAATATTTGCATTCTATTTTTGATTTACACTTTCCTGCCTTTGAGTTGATTTGTCTCAGACTTTTGATTTTTCTTTTTGTTTTGAGTTAGATCTGGTTTACTTTCTTTCTCAAGTTTTAGTACAGAAAAATGAACAACCTTGTTTACATATTAATTTAGAAATAAAGAAAAGAAAAACTAGTGACACTTGTTAATCTTACATATTACAAATCTTACAAATGTTTAAATGTGTTTTTATCTTGTTTACACTTGTTCAAATGAGTGCTTTTATGTTTAAATCCTTTATAAATTTTTATTTAATTTATAGATTTTATTCTAAATCCTTTATTAATTTGTGAATAAATTTATCTCATGTGTACTTTAATTCTTATACGTAGATTTCAAAAGATATATTTATATCAAAGCTTAAATATTTATTTACATATGTATATTTTACAAATGTTCATCTTATTGATTCTCAAATATATAAAAGAAAAGTAATTTAAATCTTTTATCAATTCTTATTTTACATTTTAAATTCAAATTATTAAAAATGTTTATATTTTATTCATACATTTTTTTTCTATATTTACACTTATATAACTTTTTAAATAATCTTAAGACAAATGCTTTGAAATCAATTTATACATTATTAATAAATATTTATATATATTAGTCCCTTAGAATAAGTTAATAAATCCAATTTTTTTATTTTAAAAACATTTATCTTTAAATTTCTAATCCAAATTCTATTTATAAATCAAGTTATATGCACGTATATTTTTATCCTGGAAATTTTCAAATAAATTCCTTTATATACTATCTTTTGATACATCGAGATTTAAACTTATAATTAAAATATTATTTAAATTATTTATTTCTGAATTTTCAATTAGAAATTCTATATCTAAAGTCATATTCATATTCGTTTATATTAATAAATAAACGAATATCTATTTAAATTGGGAAAATACCAAATTAATTCACAATTAAATCAATTATCAATTTAAATTTGATTCAAAATTTGGGGTCGTTACATGTAACTCCGTCGGCTTCTCCTTTATTTTCTTCGTAACTCTTGAAGAGACTACGGTCTTTGCAAATGTGAATGGTTGCTCCAGTATCGAACCACCAATCATTATCATTGCCGCTAATGGAGTTCGCCCTTTTGCACTACAGCCACAAGCGAGTCTTCGACCACATTCACTTTTTGTTGTTTCTTTCGCAGACGGCAGTCTCGGGCATAGTGGCCGGGATTGTTACAAAAATAACAAGCACCTTTCTTTTGTTGTTGGTTTTGAAATGATTTTTCTTCTTAAACTGTGTCTCGTTCTTTGGCTTTAACTTATCGGTAGTTTCAACATTATTTGCCTTAGATTGGGACTCAGTTTGCGGATTATCATCTAGATCGCGTTTGTGAGAATCTTCTTCAATACGAGATGACGCTGTAAACCGTCTAAATTATAATCCGTTTCTGCATGCTTTATTTTTTCTTATAATCATTCCAATACGCGGAAGTCTAGAAATTATAACTCCAACAACAAAAGATTCAGGGAGATCAATTCCAGCATCTTTAAGTTGATTCACCAATAGTAAGATTTCGCTTACTTGTCCAATTATGGATTTATGGGTGACCATTTTGAAATCCATAAAATTAGAAATAAGAAGCTTTTTATTACTTGCCTTGGATATGCGGTACTTATTCTCCACGTAGTCCAGAGTGCCTTCGTTGTTTTCAAGGTCCTATGAGCATTGTAGACTGGGGTAGATAGCGCATTAAGAATATGCCTTCTACAAAGAAAATCGCCCTCTTTGCACTTTGCAAGTTTAGCCTTTAGAGCAGCATCATCTTTATCAGTTTCCTCTGGGATTTCTTCCAAGTCATATTCCAAAATGTAGAACAACTTGACGGTGACCGAGAAAAATTTCATCGTCTCTTGCCAACGCATCAAAACGCTCCAATCGAGTTAGATGGTGATTCATAACTTGCAGAGCGCTCGAACCCTACATGGTTGAAAAAATATTATCTGAAATTTGTTGGGAATTTTGCGGTTCGATGCGAATTTGATGGAAATCGCGATGAAGATAATGTTGTACTTTCGACTTCAAGGATCCATGTAATAGATTCTTTCAGACAATAGTTCAACCCAACAGGTACAAACGGGTTATCGAACTATCGACTTTCAGGATTCAATGAAGCCCTATAAGAACGTAATCGGATTCAAAGTTTGCACGGCTTTGATCCGACCAAGAACACTTTAGTAACGGTTTCCGATGATGCAATTTGTATAGAATAAAACGGAGAGGAACAAGAAAGCAATTCTGCGACGGTTTCTGAATTTGCAACACCTTGAAGGCATCACAAAACACAGCAATGGTGGCGCAGCGTTTAGCAACACTTTTTGGCGCCGCAAATCTGCTCTGTGAAGAACAAGAAGATTCAGAATTATTTCTAATGTTTTCTAGGCGTCACTATTTATAGTGGTGGAGAGGTGTCTATTCGCCAAGCGTCACAACCGTTTGCAATGGTTCACAACTGTTACAAACGGCTATATCCATTCAACATTTAAACGTTGCGTCTATTCATTTGCAACGTTCAGAAAAACGTTACAAAATTCCTGCCCTTTATTCAAATTCAGAAATTCGGTTCTAGGTCCTTAACGGGCTGAAATTTGGCCCGTTACTGTTCGCATATGATCCAAAAATATTTTTGGATCCGAACCCGAAACCCGACCCAGTCTGGTTCGATTCGGTCGGACAGACGGTGGCGGCGCGCATGTGGTGTTGCATGACTTCTCTCCTCACAACAAAACAAACATGTGGGAGCTCTAAGGCTCCAACATGCACATGAGAAAGCTATATATATATAGTATAATTTTCTAGCATATGCGACTCGTTGTTCTCTTCTTCCCTCTTTACTTCTTCTCTTCCAAATCAAAACCCAAAGCCTAGAAGCAATTTTTTTTTGAAAATTTTACAACACAAAGTAAGAAATTTTGAAAGACTAAGGCATTAATATTTTATAACCAAACCTTTCTAAGTTTACCCACTATTTAGAAAGCTCTCAACTAGGCTAGCAAAATCGAAGAATAGAAATGTTGAATTGTAATCAGCTGAATTTGCAATTAGAATAATACACTTAGCTTGCAATCGAACCTGCAGTTTGTTGAATAATATATGAACTAAAACAACCTAAAACAAAATCGAATTAGAGGATACTTGAGATAATGTTTTAATGGAAAAGGTTCAGAGCCGGTTTTAAGAATTTTAATGTCCAGTGCAGTCTCTTAAATAATGCCCCTTACGATAAGAAATCTCTCAACTAAACTGAATTAACTTCTTATCCTTAAATAATAATTATTTTCTAGAAAACTCAGTGCAAAATTGTGAACATAACCTCTTAAAGTGATATAAAATTAAACATTGTGTATTTTATGCAAGAGTCAAATGCCTAATACTTTTATTAACCAACATTGCAGACAAGACTAAAATTCATTGTTCCCAAATTCAATGCACAAAAATCAATAACAAGTTTTATTTTGGAGAAATTTTGCGTGCACGGCTTGAAATGTTCTAACTACTAAAAATCATCACAGAAAGTCCTTAACACTTCAGCCATAAAGCAACTAACAGGTAGAAGCATACAGAGAATTTGTAATTTACAAATATGATATGAATAATATGGTTATCTTCGAGAAAATAACTATAAAATAAGAACACATGAACATTGAATTCACAAAAAAAAACATATGCTTATCTTAAGTACAAAATTATTTGTACCTTCCATAATAAAAAGCATACCCGAAAGCTGAGATGTATGTCCATTATATGTATCGCTTACCAAAATAAATGATAGTAGAGGCAACTGTAAATGCCTTCAATAATTTATATAAAGGCACGGAAATTAAATAAATGCCCCTAATAACAAGAGCATTTGCCTCTAAAAGCAAAGTCCCTAATGGTAAATAGAGGCAAAATAGGACATTCATTTTGCCCCTACTAGTATACATGCCACGTAGGACTCCAAATATAGAGCCACTTACATCTGCCTCTATTGTCAATTCTCATAAAAAATATATCAATTAATTATATCCAAATACATAATTTTCTACTTAATTTAGACCAAACAACATAAGGTTGAATAAAAATGAAAAATATGCTGCTAATATAAATTTACCATCCAATTGCCATTACAATATGCACATTCTGACACAATGTGGTTATCATATTACAGCACAAAATTAATTAATTATTTACTCATAAAGTAACTACACTATTTGGATACATCAAAATATTCAAATGCATGCATGTATCATTCAATTTTAAAACTATCAAAAACAACACTTGCATCAATGGATCTCCACGATGGTCGTGCCAGTCAACCATTCAAGCTCAAGATGCTCAATAGTTCCTCCACCTGTGTAACCTGAAGAAAATTTGCAATGAAGTTGTATTCTCACTAATTCACATACCTTTGAATTAAAATCCAAGCTTAGCATCAGAAATAAGATTTTAATGTATGAACAAAAATATAGTATCTCTAATGAAATTATAGCATTTCGAAGCTAAACAATAATAGAATCAAAGTGCTATCACTGTAAAATAGATGTTATTTCACCTTATATTTTATTATTATTTTGGTTTGCATCTTAAATAAGAAAACTACTGACTATTCTAATTTTACATGTTCATCATATGTATCAAAGTACTAAGCTATGCAATAGTATAGCTTAACTGATTCGAGAAAGCAAGAGGAACATGTTTTTTAATTTCTAGTAAGTACCAAAGTAGGATTTGATTTAAAAAGGGACAATAGAAGAAGAAAAACTAGTCCTTTGTGTGCATAAAAAACGAGCATCTAAGATAAAAGAGTTAAACATTTTACCAAGAAAGACTATGTTATACCTAGGAAAATGTTAAGACTTTACTACTTCATGAATTTGTGGATGAAAAGCACGTTTAAGCGTCTCTTAAGCAGCGTTTAAGCGCTAAATGCATGTACGGCGTTTTATTTTTAGAAAAGCAATAGATTAAGCAATAAGTGCTTAAGCGTGCTTAGTTGGCACTTATCAACGGTTCGCCTAAATTTAAGCAATGATAAAGCACTACTAAGCAAAGACTGTATTATTTTTAAAATAAAATGAAATGTAGTTGTTGCAAAAAAACCACATTTCTCAACAAAATTTCCACATTTTCTATTATACAGGCCGATGGATGGAGAGTGATTTTTTACATTAAGATAGGATCATATTTATTTGAAAATGTGCATAGTTTCTACTGAACCCAAGTATACTTACTATTAATGTAGCGAAAGTCAAATCCAGTTTTTACGACCTATAAATTTGTATGTTAATTTCAAAGTTAAATTTTACTCCGTTGCAAACAATTTGCGCATTCAGAGATAACGCACTTAATATAATCTTTTTACATAATTGATACGAATAATGTATGCTAAAAAATTAAGCAGTGCATAAGCGGTGCATAAACAACATTAAGCAAAAATTCAAGAGACATCGTTCGTAAAAAATGATATCATACCTGCTCGTCCTTTAAAAGTATTTAACGAAGAACTTTATAGCAATGACAAGCTTTCAGAGTAGCCTAGAAGCACACAACATGTACTAATTAGAAATTATGTACATGTTAAGGAGTGGCTTATGCACAGTTACAGACGCATACAAGTTTAAAAGTGAAGTGTGTGATGTAATGGTTCGTGCAATACCATAAAGACAGAATATTAAATGTTGAACCACATGAGAAACCAACAATAATTTGTATATAAAATATTAATTTAAAAAAGGGAAAATTTCATAAAGCATCAAAAAAACAAAATCCAAGATCATGCTTATCGTCACATCTTTTGAAAGGAGTAAAAAATTGAATTTCTGCTTCAAATAAAAAACATCAAATACCCAAAATGAGACAATCATGTGTGATAATAAGATTGCATCATTTTCCATTGAGAATAATGCTATAGCTATAACGACATCAGATGGTGTTATATGACTTATAAACTTGTTATGATAATGAATTATCATCGTTATTCTCAAACTAGACCTTAAAGCCACAAAAAATAGAGTGCGGCAGCGAGTAGTTTATGCCCAGAAGAAAACTAAAATGATATATTGCAATAGAAACATGCACGTGGATTGGGAATTGGTGAAAGGAACTTTTCTCCATTTAGGCCGATATAGCGCATGGTAAAATGTAAAATATTGGATAACGTGATGCGTTGTCTGTCTTAATAGTAAAGCTACACTTTTTATTGTCTGAACTTGTGTACATTACTGATTATTAGGTATAATATACAAAGTGACGCAGCGTAGGAAGCGAATTCGATGATGTAAATCGAATCCGTTCAGAATCTCACACGATTAGCGGAAATAATCGGTGAATCGATGATAAACCGATGAATTTAAGAATACCGAAAGGCCCAAATCTGTTGATCACGAAAATACCGGACTTTAGCAATCTTCGACACGTTGATCGCGCACGATACCGTGAGAGAAGATCTTCAATTCTTCGAACGTTGATCAAGCGCACTTGATTCCGTGAATTGACTTCAACAATCGTTGATTCGAGCGCACTCGAATGCCGAAAGTGGAGATAGGAGATAATACTCAACTACCAATTTAAATGGAGGCACAAAGCACAAACCAAATTTTATTCAAAATTCAACAACCCTTACAATGACTCAACACGCCTATTTATAAGCTTACAACACATCATCCCATAAGTCGTATGCGACTTAACGACTCAAACAAAGAAAAGACAACACTAGGTCGTTACATGACCTTCAACATACTTGCGACCTAGTATAGGTCGTTAACGACCTAACAAACCGTTATAACAACAACACACGACGTACAGTATTTACAACACAAACGACTTAACACTTCACATATACCAGCGACATAAGAAATTTACATTTCAACAGCAATGCGACCTAAAAAGCTTCTTCGCGACCTAAAACTTAGGCTTCAGAACTTCAGCGACCTATTGAAATTGCTCGCGACCTAAATAAAGTCGTTCGCGATTTAGGGTAGCCCGGCAACGGCCTACTGTTCGCGACCTATACTATGTCGCGCGCGTCCTTCTTCACCTTGTCATCCGCGACTTAGGGTTAGCTCGCGGTGAAGGTTAGAACGGCAACGACTTAGAGAGGGTCGGCATGGTGGAGCATCGAAGGTCGTACGCGACCTATGGTGGATTTCGTCGCGACTTAAGGAAGGGGAGGAACGACCTAGACGCGCGTGACTTAGCTGCTGATTGCGACCTACTGCAACTCGCTGGCGATATACGAGATCGCTCGATTCAAGGTATGCTGCCGCATCATCCTCTCCTTGTTGACAAAGCTTCGACCTCGAATTTGCATCTCTCTCTGCCTCAACAAGCCCATCTCCATGGAACGGAATCAAATGCTTAACGTTGAACACGTCTGCAGTGTGAATATTATCTGGTAACTTCCACCGGTATGCATTATCATTGACCTTCTTCAAAATTTCTACTGGGCCAAATTTTCGAGCTTTCAACTTGTTGTAAGTTCCAACTGGAAAACGATCTTTTGTCAACACTGTGTAAACCAAATCACCTTCTTTGAATTCTACACTCCTTCATTTCTTATCTGCTAGTTGTTTATACTTCTCATTTGACGCAAGCAATCGTTCATGAGCAGTTCTGTGACACTCTTGCAACTTGTTGACAAAATCCCAAGCTCGTTTAACAACTCCTTTCTGAATTGGCACTGTAGTCAAATCTAACGGACCCTTTGGAATTGTTGAATAAACAACCTGAAATGGGCTGAAACCCGTACTACGGTTGATAGCATGATTATGAGCAAACTCCGCTTGACATAACTTCTCATCCCAACTCTTCAGATGATCCTTCACAAGACACCGCAATAAATTTCCCAGTGATCTATTAACCACCTCCGTTTGCCCATCAGTTTGCGGATGGTAAGCGCTACTAAAATTCAGCTTCGTTTCGACCATCTTCCACAAACTCAACCAAAAATGGCTTAGAAATCTAGTATCCCGATCAGAAACGATAGATTCAGGTAGCCCATGTAATCGATAAACCTCTTTAAAGAATTATTGAGCAACCCGGACGGCATCAGCTGTCTTCTTACAGGCTATGAAATGCGCCATCTTCGAAAACCTGTCCACGACAACATATATAGAATCATTTTCCCTCTGAGTTCTCGGCAAACCCAACACAAAATCCATGCTAATATCAACCCATGGTTTAGTAGGCACGGGTAATGACATGTATAATCCCGCATTCGTCGTTGTTCCCTTCGAAACCTGACAGATATGACCCCTCTCCACAAATCTCTCTACCTCTTTCCTCATTGATGGCAAAAATAAGATTGTGAAATTAACTGTAAGGTGCGATCCCGTCCAACATGTCCTTCTTCATGCAACTCTTTAACAATCTTCATTCTCAAGCTACAGTCTGGTATGCATAATCGATTCCCCTTGAACAAGAATCTATCAACCAACACAAATTCATCAGTATTCCCATCCTTAACTTTCTCAACAAACTTTGCAAAGTAAGGATCCTCCTCAAACAACTCTGGCAATAATTCGAATCCTGTCACTTCAACCTTCAATGTTGTCAACAAGTGATTCCTCCTGCTCAAAGCATCCGCTGCACGATTTGTCACCCCTGATTTGTGTTTCACAACGAAAGTAAATTGTTGTAGATATGCTATCCACGAAGCATGTCTCGCTGAAATCTTGTCCTGCCCTTGTAGATGTTTCAACCCTCATGATCAGTGTAAAGAACAAACTCCTTCTAAAACAAGTAATGTCGCCAGTGCTTCACAGCTTGAACAATCACGTAAAACTCTACATCATATGTACTATATCTCATCTTGGCTCCAGATAATTTTTCACTGAAATAAGCAACTGGTCTTCCATTCTGACTCAAAACTCCACCAATTCCAACCTTCGAAGCATCAGTATGCAGCTCAAACAACAACTGAAAATTCGGCAGTAGCAGAATTGGTGCTGTCGTTAATAGTGATTTGATCTTTTCAAAAGCAACCCCTGCTTCCTCTGACCATGCAAACTTCTTTCCTTTCATGCAATTAGTTACAGGTGCCATCACACTGCTAAAATGTGGAATGAATCTTCGATAGAAAGATACCAATCCATGAAAACTCCTCACTTCAGTAATTGCCGTTGGCTGTGGCCAACTCCTGACAGCTTCCACTTTATTTTCATCCACTTGAATACCTTCCTTTGATAGAACATACCCCAGAAATAAAACACTGTCCGTCATAAACACTCACTTCTTTATTGCTGCATAAAACTGCTCTTGTCATAGAATCAACAATACTTCTCGCAAATGCTGGATGTGCTCTTCCGTACTCCCACTATAAATCAAAATATCATCAAAGTAAACAACCACGAACTTCCCAACAAATGGTCTGAAAATTTGGTTCATCACTCTCATAAAAGTGCTAGAAGCGTTTGATAAACCAAATGGCATAACCAACCATTCGTATAAACCTTCCCTGGTTTTGAAAGCGGTCTTCCACTCATCACCCGGTCTAATATGAATTTGATGGTATCCACTTTTCAAGTCAATCATTGAAAACACTACTGCCCCACTCAACTGATCTATCAAATCATCAAACCTCGGCATAGGAAATCTGTATCTCACGGTGATTTTATTAAGAGCCCGACTGTCCGTACACATCCTCCACGTCCCATCCTTCTTCGGTACCAATAAGGCTGGCACAGCACATGGACTCAAACTCTTCTGAACACGCCCTTGTTCTAACAACTCCTCCACCTGCCTTCTTAGTTCTTCATGCTCTTTAGGACTCATCCTGTAATGCGGCCTGTGAGGTAAAATTGACCCTGGCACAAGTTCAATCTGATGTTGAATATCCCTCAAAGGCGGTAGCTCCTTTGGTAACTCTTGTGGAAACACATCACTGAATTCTCCCAATATCGGTTTTACTTCCTCTGGAAATTCAACAGGTTCAGTAGCTTCATATCCAATCAACAAAAACACTTCAGGACTCTCCTCTACTTCTTCAACAAATTCCTTTAAACTCAACAAAGTTTTAAGCTCCTCAATCTCTTCTGGCTTGCTCTCTCCCTGTTGTCTCATCTTTGGAACTAAAATAATCTTAACGCCTTCAAACATAAAACTGTAACTATTGGTTCGACCGTCATGCTGCACTGCTCGATCATACTGCCACGGTCTTCCCAAAAGCAAATGAAAAACATCCATCTCAACTACATCACACCAGATCTCGTCTTTATATTTCTTCCTAATAGAAAATGGAACTCGAACTCGCCTGTCCACCTTCACCTCTCCTCCTTTTCTCAGCCACGCTAACTTGTAAGGATTAGGGTGTTTCTCCATCTTCAACTTCAACTTCTTCACAGCTTCAGTAGAGATAATATTGTCACAGCTTCCCGCGTCTATCACGAATTTACACACCTTTCCCAGTATAGTGCATGTTGACTGAAAGATGTTACTCCTCAACCAACTAGCTTCATCCTCTTGCTTCGGTGTTAAACAAGACCACCTCATCATTAGATTACATCCTTCATCTCCTGACGCGATATCTTGTTCATCTTCCTCCACTGGACTAGAATCACCTTCACTAACATCCTCGCCTTCAACTTCAGCAATCATCATTCTCTTCTTTGGCTTTGGACATTCGTTGCTCTTGTGACCCACTTCCTGGCAATTGTAACATTTGAAACTGTTGTTGACCTTTGCCTTCTCAACCTCTTTCACAACTGGTTTACTGACAGCTTTAGAAACATTGGAACTCCCACTAACACCTTTGCTTTGAATATTGGAACTTGTAAACACGCCACCTCCTCGTCTTCCCTGCTTCTCCCAAGCCAACGCTTTCTGGTGCGCTTCAGCCACAGATCTCGGATCAAACATATTAACCATATCCTGGATCTGCATTCGCAACCCTCCAACAAACCTAGCCGTCAAGTGTTCCTCTGTTTCCATAATGTCATTTCGAGCAATCAGTTGATAAAACTCGTCAGCATACTCATTAACAGTCTTCGTCCCTTGCCTCAAGTTCTGCAACCTCTGATACATGAGTGACTGATAATTATAAGGTAAAAATATAGCTTTCATCAATTTCTTCATTTTCTCCCAATCAACAATCTTCGACTTCCCCATCCGTTCTCATGTAAGTTTGGTTTGCTGCCACAACGCCATAGCTCTCCCCATCAACCTAGTAGCAACCAACTTCACTCGACGATCTTTCGGTACCTCCTTGAAATCAAAGATCTCTTCAACATTAGACAACCAATCCAAAAATTCTTCTGCAACCATTCCACCCATGAACACTGGAATTTCCATCTTCATTCCCGATTCCCATCTACGGTCATCTTCGAAATCTCTGTCTCGATTTCGTACTTGACCTCGATCTCGATAATGCAAATTACCTATATCACCATTAAACTCCTCATCAAAATCTGAAGTATATCGATGTCGGTCACGACCACCAACCTCTCTTCCACCACCACTTCTTCGATCTTCATTCCTGTCACGATTGTCAACACTTCTACGATCATGAACTTCCCTTCTCTCCCGATCTGACTGTGGTGAAACTATGTCCCCCATGACTCGACTCAGGTGAAACCCTTCTTCTACTTTGATTCATTTCAATCATCATTCTCTCTAATCGACCAATCCCTTCATTCAACTTCTTAGTGAAACTCTCGTTGATTCGTTGCTCCATTTCATCGGCCTCTTCTCTTCCATACAAAGCATTAATATTGCGATGACGTTGAGCTCGTCTCGGCGGCATGATTGAACTTCAACAAATCAAACAATCTTCAAAAACTTCAACTCAAACTTGAACAAACAAGTCACGGCTTACTCCAATACTTGGCTCTCGGGCTTGAACACTTTAAAGTGATGCACGGCTCAACTTCAAACACTTTTCGGACTTTGATCCAAAATGATATGGATCGAAAGCTCCAAACTTGTTGCAACTTCACGATGAACACGATGAACATCAAACTTCTCAACAATTGCAAATCCGATATCCAAACTTCAAATTCTCGAAACCCAAGTCTCCAAATGATGCAAACTTCTTGCGATCTAGCTCTGATACCAAACTGACGCAGCGTAGGAAGCGAATTCGATGATGTAAATCGAATCCATCCAGGATCTCACACGATTAGCGGAAATAATTGGTGAATCGATGATAAATCGATGAATTTAAGAATACCGAAAGGCCCAAATCCATTGATCACGAAGATACCGGACTTTAGCAATCTTCGACACGTTGATCGCGCACGATACCGTGAAAGAAGATCTTCAATTCTTCGAACGTTGATCAAGCGCACTTGATTTCGTGAATTGGTTTCAACAACAGTTGATTCGAGCGCACTCGAATGCCGAAAGTGGAGATAGGAGATAATACTCAACTACCAATTTAAATGGAGGCACAAAGCACAAACCAAATTTTATTCAAAATTCAACAACCCTTACAATGACTCAACTCGCCTATTTATAGGCTTACAACACATCGTCCCATAAGTCGTATGCGACTTAACGACTCAAACAAAGAAAAGACAACACTAGGTCGTTACATGATCTTCAACATACTTGCAACCTAGTACAGGTCGTTAACGACCTAACAAACATGTTATAACAACAACACACGACGTACAGTATTTACAACACAAACGACTTAACACTTCACATATACCAGCGACATATGAAATTTACATTTCAACAGCAATGCGACCTAAAAAGCTTCTTCGCGACCTAAAACTTAGGCTTCAGAACTTCAGCGACCTATTGAAATTGCTCGTGGCCTAAATAAAGTCGTTCGCGATTTAGGGTAGCTCGGCAGCGGCCTACTGTTCGCGACCTATACTATGTCGCGCGCGTCCTTTTTCACCTTGTCATCCGCGACTTAGGGTTAGCTCGTGGTGAAGGTTAGAACGGCAATGACTTAGAGAGGGTCGGCATGGTGGAGCATCGAAGGTCGTACGCGACCTATGGTGGATTTCGTCGCGACTTAAGAAAGGGGAGGAACGACCTAGGCGCGCGTGACTTAGCTGCTGATTGCGTCCTACTGCAACTCGCTGGCGATATACGAGATCGCTCGATTCAAGGTATGCTGCCGCATCACAAAGTCATTTCATATTTTATTTTAAGCGATTATGTGTATATGCCATCGACTTTGAAATGAAGTGCTTATATCCAAGAATAATGAAAAAAGATATAGTAAAGATGTTACCAGATGGTTTGACCTTTAAAGAAAGCGATTATCCATAGATGAGTTGGAAATCAATTTTTGAGACGAGAGAATTGTTTTTTCCAAAATATACCCAAAAATGAAACGCCTGTGCTGTTGGCAAATGGAGAATGTAGAGAATATGTAAACATTGGAATCTTTTTCTTCGCATTCTTATATGAAACGAATCCAAGAGTCCAATGTCTCATCTGATAATTGAATAATCATCCCAAAATAATGCGTAGCAATCTATGGAAAATAATGAACAGACGATGACGAAGGATAATATATTCTAGAATTTCAGGAGAAGAAAATAAGAGGAAAAAATGGACTAAATTTTAAAAATGGGAAAATGTATGACGCATCAAAAGTAAATGTAGGAACGATTTGGTAGAAGAAGTAACTACTAACGCTCTATAGTATGAGATCGTGGAAAGTAGCAAAATTTTAAAAGAGCTGTTTAGTAAATTCATGGAGATGCCAAGAAGCTAGAGAAACATGAAAAGGACGGTGACACATAAGCAGGGACCGAATCCTGCTTTATAGTTAATAGATTATTTTTTAGGCATAGGGAAGAAGTTGCAAAAAAAATTAGTCTCAGGGATGGCAAGTTTGTTTTTTATTCTGAAGGACACTTTGTAGTGTAAATCATGGAATGATAGATGTAGCTATCATTTTTTGTTTACACTATAAAGTGTCCTTCAGACTAAAAAACAAACTTACCGTCCCTGAGACTAAATTTTTTTGTAACTTTTTCCTCGTGCCTATTTTCCTGTTTATAATATTACTGCATTTAACATATCTTGTCCACTATGAGCATTGAGCAATCTTTTTGGATGCAAGTTCAACCATTCTTAAGTGAGAATCTTGATTTTGTTCATCTAGAATCAAAGTAGGCTATACATTACTCGACCATTTAATTTTGCATGATCACGGTCACTAAGAAACACCCAAATTAGCAAATGCTACAGGTGTAGGACTAGAAAATTACAAGTATATGCATCCTTACTATCATAATAGAGGTTTGCAATCCAAATAGAAACAAAAACTAAATATATTACACGAGAGATATTCAATAAATTATAGCCTAGATGATATATAATTATAAAACACATCAATATATTATAATTTAATTACTACGGCCTTCTTAACAAAATATCAATTAATTTTTTGACGTCCCTTTCAACCTAAGGTCATTTCCAACTTTTTTCGTCATCACTTTAAATATTTTGAACCTAACTCATCACGAAATAAAAGATAAACAACATCACAAACATACATAAGGATAACTAAAAGAATGCAATGAATTACATCCATAAAAGTATGTTGTTGGATAAATATCTTACTCACTTTGGACGACCATTTCCATCTATGTTGCATTCTCAACTTGTTCTCTAACTAAGCATGTTGACTATGTTTAATGTCTTGATATTCTTGGGGAAAAAATTGATCATATATCAATCATTTATCTTGCATGCATAACACTAGTAGTGATTAATATCTTATTAAAGGAAAAAATTCTCAAACCTACTGTAAATTGAGATAAATGCTCCTACATATTCTACGTTGCATAATATATGTTCAACAAAAAGGCTATCATTAGTAATAGATTTGCAATACATCAAAATTTTACATCTTAAATTATATCAATATTTGCATGAAAATTTTACCATATTAGCCTAGTTTTGAAAAGATATAACAACAATAGCCCACTTCTAAAGGTATTTACACATATAGACCAGTTTTTGTTTTACTGGTCTATAGCGTTGGCATTTTTTAAAAATCGCCAACGTGATATTTTTCAAAAATCACCCAGATGGAATATTTGTTTTTGCTTTGGACGATTTTTGAAAAATCGCCAGATGAAAGCCTGCTATAAATCCAACTAGCCACCTACCTTCTTCTTCACTATCAACTTTACCAAACCCATCATCAAATTATCGAAACTTTGCAAACCCTACTTCTTCAAAGAAACCCAAAAAAATTCCGATTCTCACAAGATACAATTAAAGCTTCTCAACAAGTAAGTGTAATCTTGGATATAGGGTGATGTATATCGATTTATAATATGTTTAACGCTAATTAAAATCCTTACTCGGAGCTGTTGTGTATTCTAACCAATGTTGACGTACTCACAGTTGAACCAAACATGGATGATTGGGAGATAGACGACGAGACGATGTCGAAATGTTACGATGATTTTGAAGCTCGAAGGGACATTACGCATCTAAGTGATGTTGAATTTGTTTCGGAAACGCAATTTGGGCCGATACGTCAGTTCCATTCAGGAACATCATCTCTCAACACTCGCTTACGTGAAGTTGTAGCGAACCAAAGACGGGACAAACAAATTTCTATTGAAGGTAAAGTACTAAGTCATGGTAATCATGTAGGTCCTATGTTGCCATCCAGTGCATATCCAGTTTGCCGATGTGGCGATGAATGCATGGTTGTCGTAGCCAAAACTGAAACCAATGCTGGACGAAGATTTTACGGTTGTGCTTCGTACGAAGATCACATGATGAATCATGGCGAAGTGGGGTGCTGTAAATTTATGAAGTGGATCGATCCTCCATTTTGTGCTCGAGAGTG
Source organism: Allium cepa (assembly GCA_030765085.1). Classification (NCBI taxonomy): domain Eukaryota; kingdom Viridiplantae; phylum Streptophyta; class Magnoliopsida; order Asparagales; family Amaryllidaceae; genus Allium; species Allium cepa. The sequence goes on along the minus strand of CM060931.1, from coordinate 408,765,151 downwards.
GAATACGCCCTCGAAATGCAAACTGAAGTTAGGCTTTTGAAAAAATTAGTTGAAGAAATGAATAGAAAATGTTGGTAGAGAAGAAAATGTCATCTTTAGCTTATGTTCGCAATGGAAACATTTGACAAACGGTTTCATATCATGAACTCTATTTTGGGTACTTCATTTAGTTTCATATAATCGATGAATATTTTCACCTTTCATAGATCGTACGTTTTTAGTTTTGTGCTATTAGTTCTATATGTTGTTAGCACTCAGTAATTGAGGAATAATCTCACCTATTTGTAGAATATATGTTTGATTTTCTCTGAAATTGATGGTTATATCCAAGTATTTCTCGTTGGATGAATTTATATGATCATATAGAGTTATTTGGAGGAATCTCTACATCACTTCTATGTTTTAAGTGAAAACAAACAGTTGCCATAACAGGGAACCCACTGTTTTGCCTTGGGCGATATTTGAAAAATCGCCCACTGTTTCACCTATTATGAAACAGAAAGCCAGCCAAGCCCTCTCCCACTCACTCTACAACATTCAACCTAGCTCCAAAAAACCCATTTCGGATTTCAGCTCTCTCCCTCCCAAAAATTAATAATTTCTTTGCATTTTAATCAAATTCAAAGCTCATTCGGACCATGGCTTCAACATCCGGAATAGTGAAGGATATTGGTAATGCACTCATCTCCAATTTCTTGATTTAAGGCATTTTTAGGGTTTTCTAGATTTCAATTTTTTGCAAGTTGTTGTGAAAGCTAAGTGTTGTAGATTGCATTATGAGGTATTTGCAAGTGAATGTTCATTCAATTGCGTGTACTTTAGTGTAGATTGAAGAAAATTAAATTTATGACAGTTAAGGGTTGTATGCATTAATCTTTGTGTTGTAGATTACATTGAGATAGAGCCCAGTCCAGTAGACCCGAGCGTGTTGTACTTACAGCCTAGACACCGCACATCTAGTGAAGCGTATATGATAGTAATTTCCTATGATTTTCGTTTCACAAACTGTGTGAATGTTAATATATGTACATGTAATGTTAAACAGAGCGAAGAAGCAGATTTCACCATCGATCACCATATTTCTCTCAAGAAAGTCACTTCACATCATCCTAGAGTATTAGAGGAGATTGATCAAGCAGGCTTTTCGACAGTACTGCGGTTAGGCTACCTCCAGTTAGATCATCATCTGGTCACAGCTCTTATCGATAGATGGAGACCGAAGACATCTACATTCCATCTTCCTGTCGGAGAGTTGATGATCACATTAGAGGATGTGGCCGTGCTTTTAGGTTTGCCTATAGAAGGCAATCCAGTGACGGGTGAGGACCATCATGATTATATTCAATTGTGCACGTATTTGCTCGGTATTACTCCTCCTCCGCAACAAGTAAGGGGTAGCGACATGGTAGAAGTGAAATGGTTTCGACACGCTGTAGCTGATGATATACTTGTCGATGCTACAGAGGTTCAGATACAGCAGCGGGCTCGAGCCATTATTCTACACATCATTACATCCCGTTTAGTGTGCAATTATTCCAAAAATCGCGTGGACTTGAAATGGCTACCATATTTAGCCGATCTCGATCAGTGTGCTCAGTACTTATGGGGTAGTGTTGTTTTGGCGTACACCTATATGGAGCTCTCCAATCTCGCTCTTATGGTGACTAAGCTTATAGGCGGGTGTTTGACGTTTATTCAGGTACACATATAATTTATCTTTCTACTTCGACCAAATTCGAAATATGTTGTAAGTAGCTAAATTGTTTTTCCTATAGATTTGGTCATAGACATATCTACCTGTCGGATGGATCCAAATCCGAAATGTTGTCGGCGATCACACACACCCTCTTAGAACTCGGTATAACTTCATGTCCATTGAAAATTAATTTTGTACTTCGAAATTTGTTTACGCTAAAATATTGGTTCTTCGCTTGTTGACAGATGGGTTGGTCCAAAAAAGACATCTCAGACCCCCCGGCGGAATATACGCTTTTACCGCAACGAGCTAGATGTTCTAGACCCAGCTGCAGTGACTTGGACTCCATACACGCAAGATGTATTGGAGGGTCTTCCGGCTATATGTACGGCCTCTAGATATCTGTGGACTGCCAGGCTTCCACTCATTTGCACTACTCGTTGCACGCACCACGTACCTGATAGGGTAATGCGCCAGTTTGTAATGGCGTAGCATATTCCAGAAAATGCTCCAGTTTATACCAACGAGTACCATGCAGGGGAAATTGCAAATGCTATGGAGATATGGAATTTGCTCCATTTGTTTACGCAATTTGAGAGAGCCGATCACCCCTCTAGAGACATATATGCGGTGGTATTGGCATATCACGTGTAGATATGTTCTTCAGGCACCTGTACGAGCTGTTCCCCACCATCCATACACCCCCCGTGCCCCTCTTGAGAGAAACGTTGTAAGTATACTGAACCCCGTTAATTTAACTATATTTTCGAAAATAGATAACTAATTCTCCTTGCGTTGTACAGGCTGATGGCATTTACAAGGCGTTGGAAACCGCCGAAAAGCTCGAACAACGTCTAGATCACGATGCGCAGTCGAAAGGAATGTGCATGAACATCAAAAACATTTTACGCGCAGTCTTGAGAAGAAACAAATTAGAGAGGCCAAGACGTTACCTCCACCTCAAGGGGAGACACCGCCGCTCCTACTTACTTACAGGCGGCGACACAGAAGAGGTGAAGGAATTCGTACGAAGAAGGCCCTTTGACGTCCCAACAACTGGAAGATTTCACCCATGGACCTTCTCAACCACCATGATCCTACCACCGAGATCGAAGACGAAGAGTACATGTCTCAACGATCGGAACGTCGTCGTCGCCGTACACCTATGGAACTTTTTCGCTTGCGTAGATGATACGTGCATTATATTGGATATGCCTATGTAATTTTAATTGTGTTGTGTATGGTATAATTGTGTATGGTATGGACATGCTTTTGTGTACTGATTGGATATGGATACTAATGATGTTTTTGTATGGTATGGACATGACTATGATATTTGTGTGCATTGTGTATGGTATGGACTTGCTGCTGTTTGTTAGTAGCAGCATCAAGTTGTTTCATATATAACAAACAAAGCACGGACCTGCAATATATAGCATTTGACAAATTTTCAAACAGCAGTAAACAATGGGACATATTAAGTAGAAAGTAGAGTTCAATTACATAGAAGTTATATAATACAAACACATCTACACGGCAGTAACACATCGCTTACGATTATGACCTAGCACACCGCATTTGGTACACCTGTTTGATTTGGACGACTGACCTTCATCCATCACACCTTTCATCTTTGTAGACCGTGGCCTTCCCGGTTGCCGTCTCACAATCGGAGGAAATATTTGAGGACCATTATATGCGCCCCAAAATCTCCTGTCACGCACGGGATGAAACTCCGGCTTATAAGCGGCTTTGTAGCTGTCAACGGAGTACCAGCTTGACGCTAAGTCATGGTGTGCTTTATTAGCCCCACCTATTTGCGCCGAACAAGCTGTCATTACATGAGAGCATGGTATCTTCTGCAGTATCGGAATGTTGCATGTGCACGAGCAGTTGGTGTCGTCGATTATAACTTTGTATTCATCACCAAAGTAGTGAATTACCTGCCATTCTGTTTGACTAAATCATACTGGTCTGCAGCGACGTGCTTCACCGGCTCTTTCTACTATTTTGGCTTCCCACTTTGGAGTCAAGCGTGTCGCTAGTTCATCTGCAATTTGGTGACGCTTGCAGAAATATTCAACCGAGCGATAGAATGTTCGAGCAACCAAAGCCTTTACAGGTAGCGATCTAGCTCCTTTCAATACATCGTTAAAACTTTCAGAAGCATTAGTTATCATTACATGAAAGCGTCCTCCATCGTCTTTGCACAAAGCCCGGTTTTCTTCAAAATTTTCCAGACTCCGCTCAATCCACTCATGCGCACGCCTACTTATTGCTTTTATCTCTTCTCTAATTTTCATGTACTCGACTATCTCAGACGCGCACGCTGCCGAATAAAATAACCCTATCAAACGCTTATCTCTGAATCCTACCGCTTGAAAGTTGGCTTTTATATGTCTTGCACAATAACGATGTTTGTGCGGTTGTCGCCATTTTCCGTGTAAAGCTTTTGGAATTCCTTTCATCCTATCGGATATGAAAATAATACAACGACCGCGAACGCTATGTATGAATTCTAGCATGCAAGAAAAAAACCAGCCCCAAGAATCACATGACTCCGATTCAACTACTGCGTACGCCAAAGGATAAAGACAATCATCTGCATCTATCGCAGTTGCAACAAGCAATGTGCCTTTGTATTTACCGTATAAGTATGTATCGTCAATACATAACAACGACCGCACTACAAGAAAAACCATTTATAGTTGCAAAAATCGGTGGCGTTTTATTGTAAATGCAGCAAAAAATAGATTACCAAATAATATAAACGTGGCAAAAAATAATTCACGTTTCCCGCTTCTAAAAAAAGAGTCCGCGCGAACTAAATAAACGTAACCTATCATTTTACTCTCGTACTTAACAAAATTCTCATCCCTAATTTGCTTTCTTCTTCAGAAAAAAAATTTCCCCTTTTAATCGTGTTAAATTTTCATAGCACTCAAGTATTATCGTCAGCTCCCTCGTTTCCCCGTTACTCAACATCGAATCGCGGCAGCCAGCAGATCTAGGTATATTTAGGTATGAATTTTTTAAATCGATTAGGTATATTTAGGTATGAATCTTTTAAATCGACTTTGTGATTCTATTTGGATTTTATATGAATTTGAATGCATCTTATTTTCGTATTTTTTCGTAAACTATTACTGAAATGGTTGATTTAACCCTAATTGCAATGATCTATTGGGATATCTGCTTTGATTTCTTTGAGTATATGAATGTTCTGTTGAAGTGGTTCAGTGAATCAATGGTTGCTTGCTGAGAGGAGGTTGAGGTTGCGTGTTTCGGGAATTTGGTGGGTTCAAGTAGCATTGATGGAGGTCGCGGGTTTGTTTGCGATTGGGTATTGGCTGGCTCGATGGTTGAGAGTGGTAAATGTTGGAGCATAAATAGTCTTTTGTGGAGTGGCAGGCACTGGAAATATGTCAGTTGTGTGGATGTGAGGTAGTGAAGAGGAGGCGGTGAAGTTGACTGTTGGTTTGGTAAGAGGAAATTGTTGGTTTGTACATTCTGAGGCTTTGATTAATTTATATGCAGTAATTCTATAAGTTGCTAGACTTAGGCTTTGAATTCATGCATGGATTAATTATAAATACATGTAAATCTGAGGTTAAATGCAAAATATAAGTGTAAAATTTATATTTTTGGAAAAGTATTCTTTGCCTTTGTCTACTAAACCACCATGGTTATATGCAGTAGTGCTACAAGTATTTGTACTTCAACATCTAGTTATTTTTTTGATTACAACAGATGACCAATTTATATGTCAAAGATTGAAAACTTATTTGCCTTCAAATGTCGATAATGGAAAAAGGCTGGGTTTTTTTAAACAGGTGATAAAACCATGATTAACTTAATATGTATTTTGAGAATTAGAACATATAATCTAATACTAAAGCGCACTTTTTTTTTTTACTTTTTTCATAGAACTAGTATAGAATACCGACAAGGAGCAATGAATTTCGTGCATGCTGCAAAGAGGAATGTAAGAAGTGTAGAAAAATTTTTATGCCCTTGCAAGGATTGTCGGAATCTTAGTCGTCATGATGACCGAATCATCATTGAACATTTAATTATAAAAGGAATGGATCCTAAATACATTAACGGTGTATGGTTTAACCATGGTGAAGAGATAAATGTAGAATAAAACAAATACGTTTGATGTATATGAACTATTCAAGATGATTCACTATGAAGATGAAGATTTTTTGAATCAAGATTTTTTTGATGATGATAAAGACGATGTTGATTCTCGAAGAAAAGAGGATGAGTTAGTCAAGAACTTGGAAGATGCAGAAACTCCATTATATCCTGGTTGCACAGATCACACAAAATTATCTGTCATCACCGTCTTGTATAATCTTAAACGCGAGACTGGCTTGTCCGATAGTGGTTTTGATAAGCTTTTAGCTATGCAACATCTATTTCTGCCGAAGGATAACGTGCTTCCCAAAACCTTATACGAAGTCAAGAAATTTCTTAAAGCATTCGACATGGGTTTTGAAAAGATACATGCTTGTGAGAATGATTGTTACCTTTTCTGAAAAGAATACAAAAATATAGAAAGTTGTCCAAAATGTGGTTCCTTGAGATGGAAGAAAAATCAAGATATTGAAGAGGTTATACAAGGTGTTCCTGTTAAAGTATTGAGATATTTCCCAATCATTCCGAGGTTTAGACGAATGCATAGATCTCAAAAGATGGCTGAAGAATTAAGATGGCATTTTAATAATAAAAGTAACGATGGAAAAATGTGTCATCCCGTGGATTATATGACATGGAAAATGGTGGATGAAAAGTATAAATCTTTCTCATCTGATCCACACAATCTTAGGCTTGGTCTTGCTACAGATGAATTCAATCCATTTTCCATGTTGAGTTCGAAATATAGTTGCTGGCCGGTAATGCTTGTGACATACAATCTCTCGCCTATGTTGTGTATGAAGAAAGAAAATATTATGTTAACTTTACTTATTTCAGGCCCAAAGCAACCCGGAAATGATATTGATGTAGATTTGGCGCCTTTGGTGGAATACTTGCATCACTTATGGTCTAATGGAGTTACTGCTTATGATGCATTTAGTAAAACTTTATTTAAACTGAATGCAATTTTGTTATGGACGATTAATGATTTTCCGGCTTATGGAAATCTTGCTGGATGTCGTGTGAAAGGGCAAAAAGTTTGCCCATTATGTGGTTTCAATACCCATTCTCGTTGTTGAAACATAGTCGAAAGTTCGCCTACATGGGTCATAGAAGATTTCTACCTCCTTCAGATTCATGGAGGAAACAAAAGGCATTGTTTGACAATACCATAGAGACAGATGGTGCTCCTAGAATGCTTTCTGGGAGAAACATCTATGCATTATTGAAGGATTATCCAAATGATTTTGGAAAAGGAATAGAGGAGAAAAGTAAGAAGAGAAAGCATGTCTATGATAAAGAAGATGAATATGATGATACTAACAGTTCTACAGAAGTAGAGCTATCAAGGTGGAAAAAACGATCAATTTTCTTTGATTTGCCTTATTGGGAGGTTAGTGGTTAATTTATTTATTTTTCATTGTTTTAATACAAGAAAAACCTAATAATGCATTATTGTTTTGGTTTTCATAGGAACTTCCATTACGTCACAATTTAGATGTGATGCATGTGGAGAAGAACAATGGTGAAAGCCTATTGGGCACAATGTTGCATGGAAATAAATCCAAAGATGGAACCAACTGTAGAAAGGATTTAGAGGATTGGGGAATTTGAAGTGAGCTTCATACACAACCTCGTGGGAATAAAACATATCTTCCACCGGCTCCATATATGTTGTCAAAATCCGAGAGAAAAATATTTTGCAAAAGACTGTATGATTTCAAAGGACCGGATGGCTACTGTTCAAATTTAAAAAATCGGATTTCGTTGTCGGATAAGTTCAATAATTTGCTTTAGTGATGGTTGAACTTATATATTAAATCCGGGCTATTTGGAAATTTCATTGAACTTGTATTGATTTTCTTTAGTGATTGTTGTTCATTTGCTGCACTAATGCTTTGTTTTTTTTTAATGTTGTGAATGGCTGTTAGTTTGCACCATTTAATTTTCTAATCCATTGCAAATGCATGTACCATTCAATTTTTGTTCTTTGTGTTTTGATCTTTGTATACTTCCATAGACAAAGCATTATATGTTCTTATCAATTCTGTTTGCATATATTGTTTGATAATGAGTAGTGTTCTTATCAATTCTGTTTGCATTACATGTACATTTTCTCATAAAATTACAAGTCTGTTCATCATCTCAAGGCTTTTAGGCCTGCTTGTTTGGTTTGCAAACTGCCACATCTCTTTTCAGCTACATGTTGATGATATTTAAGTGTTGTTTGTTAATATTTATCGCTGCTTATTGTTTACACGTGCTTATTGGTTTATATTGTGTTTTCTGTCACTTGCAGAAAAATATGTCTACAACATATGTACGTACCCGCTTGTAGAGAAAGGCTGAAGAACAAACAGTCAAAGCTAAGAACAAATAGTCAAAGAGAAAACGTAAAGTTCCAGCTAGTATAAATGAAATAGAAGAACAACCAGACAATGCTAAGAAGCAAGCCACTGTTCACAATGAAGAAGACGAACAACCACTAGATGATATCCCCACTGACCCAAATGAAGGACTCCGCTCAGAAAATGAAACCCGTCCTGAACAAACTGCTGATGCCGAGCTGGAAATTGGGAAACAAAGTGAAGCTGAAATTGGAAGTACATCTCAGAAAAGAGGCGGTAGAGGTCCAGCAAAAGCAAAAAGACTCCCATCATGCAGTCAGGATCGAATTGAAGTTGAGTTCAATGATCTAGGTATACCAGTAGGGCAAGGGTTGGTATATTTATCCTCTTTTCTTGGACCGCTTGTGCGGGAGCAGGTTCCATACACCATTGATGATTGAAGGAATATTAGTGATGACTTAAAAGAAGTTTTGTGGCAGTCTGTTCTGGTATGAAGCATGCATCTATTATTTAACATTCTGACTCTAATATGTTTTGAAAATGACTTCTAATATTGCATGGTCTTGCCAATTATAAATTGAAATTCCCATCTAATAACTTCTGGATAAATTGAAAAATAGTTCTTGCCAATTATAAATTGAAATTGCCCTATAATAACTTCAGAAAACTTTTCAGATTTAATTAAATCTGTCGTATTTAAATTAAATAAATTTTACTAATATCATGTTTTGATGTATTGTTGCAGATTAGATTTAAATTGGAAGAGGAATGGCAAAGAAAAGCTATATTTCAACAAATGGGAGTACTTTGGAGATTGTCAAAAAGAAAATTGGTTCGAAATTTGCAAAAAGCGGAGAACGATGAGGAAAGACTTAAACTGAAACCTACGAACATAAAAAGCATAACCGATTGGAAGAAGTTTGTGAAGGCGAAAACAAGTCTGGAGTTTAAGGTAAATCATTCCTACTGAACTCGTCTGGCATGTTTCTGCAAATCCATCTACATAGTTAGCAACCGATAAATTTCTTTAGAAGTGAAGTCCAAGTGTTGGTGGATGCTGAGGGTTCCTGTTTAGGTATTAGCTGCAGGAACCTATGACAGTACAAAATACAAATGCGTTATGACAAGCACAGGAACATTTTAAATGAAGTAAAAAAACACTTTGCAAGTTAGTTCAATCTATAAATATTATTAGTAGATATGGAATGTTGTATATGTCACTGAGTTATCCAGCATTAATAATACTAAATAAGTATATGACCATGATGAATTGATTTTCAAATAAATTGCAATCCTCACCATACATATTTACCCTGCATTATAAATATTAGATAGTTTTTCTTTTTATGATTTTGGTTGTTAAATTCTAGCATCTTTCAATATTTTCAGCAAAAAAGTGAGAAATATTCAACCCTTAGGTACACACAAATTCCGCATACAACCGGTCGTAGGGGAATGGCTAGAACGACCGAAGACATGTTAAGTTAATTAACTATAGCATTATTTAACATTATTTTATACCTGTCAGTTTATTAATTTAATGTTATTCTATTTTTAGAAAAAAGTAAGTGTAGATCCATCGTCCATAAGTAGAGCTGATGTGTGGATTAGATCTCACATTAAAAAAAATGGTGAACCAGTGAACATGGAAGCTACGAATACTATTGTAAAACTGTTTTTAATTTTATTGGTATATTTTTTTTGAAACTATGATATTTTACCATTGTACATTGTCTATGTGTATTTATTTATATAGGAGGAGATCAAAAAATATGGTAGCCTATCCCAATCCGGCTCGACACAGACTGATATTGGAAAAGATGCTCTTGTACATGTACTGGGACAAGATAAACCAGGACAGTTAAGGGCATTGGGTAGGGGTTGCACTTTAACCAAGCTAGCTTTGGCCCAGTCCAAAGATAAACAAGTGTCTCGGTGTCGAGAGGAAATAGCAGAATTGAAGGGAATGATACAGACTCTGATGGACCAGAAGGTAAATTTTTGGAAATTAATTTATATTCATAAAATATTAATTTATATTCGTGCTTCGCTGCAGGGTAAAGAAAGTTCGAGAAGGAACTCACCTGATTCGGTAAAAATAATATTTATATTACTCAATAAATGAAATTTATATTTTAATTTTTTAATCCAGTAATTGATTTAATTTTCGATTGATTAATTATAGAGCGACGACGAAGTATGTTTGCTGTTGAATTGGGATGGAACCTCTGGAGTTGTTGCCCATGGGAGGCTGTTGTCCATGGACCCAGATGACGTTGTCAATGGCATTCGTCTTGGACTAAATGCTGAGAGCGTTGTTATAGATTCAGTGGATAAAGCAGATACTTATTTATGGAGGCCTACACCTGAAATGGCAGTCTTAGCAGACGCTGAGAATAAGGTAGTTGCTTGGCCATCAGTTTGCATCAAGGTCCCGCTGCGAACACGGTTGAACTGTAGTGCAGCCAGTACGGTAATTTTTTTCACGTTAAGTATATTAGTGTAATATGCTGCGAGCTTATTGATGTCTAAAATGCAACGAGCACACCCCCCATCTGAATAAAAATTTAACACATATTCGTTGTTTTTGTATAGCATACTAAAGTCTTGAATTTCACTTCTCATTTTTGGAGTACCAGCATCATCGAAGACACTTGCAAGATTTACGGTTGGACTTTGGGTGAAGGTGTAGTTGCCGAAGGAAGAATCCACGCCACTGATCCAAAATATACTGTTAATGGTATTCCACTCGGTCCGTCTGCTGTTGTGATTTGGGTGGACAAAGTAGTAAATAAAGATGCTTATTTGTGGCGACCCACATCTGATATGTCGTGCATTGGAGATGCAGTTGGTAGGAAAGTAGCATGGCCAAGATCAAAAGTAGAAGCTGATCAAGAAAAACTAGATGAGAGTCGTGATGATACTGAAAATGTTGTGAATTCTCCCATGAAATCCGCACATATGGTCATGAATAAATTGCAAAATGTAAGTATTAATTTTCAAATTTGAAGAAGTTAACTGTGTATGAAAGTTTATTTAATGTGCATGTATACATTGTGCATAATAATCTCTTTTCTTTCAGCTGATTGCAACCATGTAAAAGGATACCAAATGCCAGTTGATCGATTTGGGAGGAGCAGACGTAGTGGCTGAAGGAAGTATTGCATCAACTGATCCGATAACGATGGTCCATTGTCATCCATTGGGACGTAATGCTGTAAAAGTTTGGATTGAACTGGTGATAGTTCCAGATGCAGAGATATGGAGACCAACATCGGGTCTGACGTGCATGGATGATTGCTTTGGCGTTCCCATAGCTTGGCCAATGGAAAAAATCATTATTAAGTCAAAATGAAAGGTATATAATTTTTTTTTATATATACATTAGGAATGCTAGCAGCTAAAGTGCAGATAGATTTTTGGTAAAATGATAAAAGTACATAAGTAGGGGTGTTATATTCGAATTGTGATTGAATGATTGTGATTGGTGGTTTAGGTTTAGGGGAGGGAAAATAATTGATGGCGAGGAGTTATGTATGGATTGTGGTGGAATGTTAGTGATGCAGTTTTAAGTTCAGGTTTTGTTTTCTCACTCTTTTGCTCTGTTCTTTGTTGACAGGTAGTTCAGGTTTTGAAGACATCAGCAATGACAAGTAGTTCAGGTTTTTATGGTGGTTCAGGTTTTGCTCGGTACTTTGGTTATTTCAGATGTTTATTTCAGATGTATATGTACGGTTATGACACTTATGGTAGTTTGGTTATAACACTTATGGTAGTTGGTTGTGTATGTGTACGGGTAGCTTTTTGTCGACACCTATGTATGTGGATGTATGAATGTCTATGTATCTTGTGGATCTTCAATGCGTATACGTATTTTGTAGTTGTTTAATATATTGTGTTCAAAAGTGTATGTGCTTGCGTATTCTGTTATTATATAATTGGATGCTAGATCAGGGGTAAATCTGGAGTAGCAGGTGGAGGGAAACAAACGCTACTGGATCTTATTTATTTTGGTAGCGTTAAAATGTCGCTACAAAAGAGTGATTAAAAACTCAAGTACACTTATGCTGGCGTTTATTAAGCGCTACAAAAAATGTATATAACGCCATGAAAAGGTAACGTGGAGGAGAAAACCCTTTCGGTGGCGTTAAACAGGCGCTACAAAAAATTTAGATAACGCCATAAAAAAGTAACATGGAGGAGAAAACCTTTTCGGTGGCGGTAAATAGGCGCTACAAAAAAGGAATTCTATGGCGTTATAAAAATGCTATCAGAAAAACAAATTTAGTGGCATTTAAAAAAGTGCAACTAATACTCGAGGATTTTTAGTGGCATGTTTTTTCGTAACGATCATCGGAACGCCACTAAAAATACGTAGTGGCGGTTTTTGGGCGCTACAAAAAATCAGTTTTCTTTTAGTGCCGATAATACGCAAAACCTGTAATGCAAGGCCCAAATGCCAAAAAAGCTCGATCGAACACCCCAACCTCATTATGTGTCACGTGACCTATAGAGCCATGGTTCGTTCTTTTTATCTCGTCAAAGAACTATAGTAAAGTCGAGTACGATTCTGCCAAATCACCATAAATTCTCTCTATTGCTTTGCTTAATGCTCGCCACGCTTTCATGTAACTTATGTAGATGAAAACTGATCGTGCACAAGCACTTGGACTGTACCAGCTGAAATATCCAAATCAGCTTTGACAAAAGACATGATTTTTGTCACAAGAAATTTCGAAATTGCTTGCTTATGGTTGGAATTAACTATTGGGTTGACACAAGTGTGTTCGCTTGGATACTTCCGAATTTCCTACCATCCCGACTTGGATTTTTTCAAAACTATGGCATGTATTCTCCACGGACAATTACCTTCAACGGTGCATATAGCGGTATATTGTGTTTTGTTCGACTTTATTGGTTCATATGAAACAACATGCAGAATTGACAATTCCGCTAGTTGTTGAAAAAACTTCTCTTTTGTCTCAAAAACCATTCCAACACTGAAACCAGCTTGAACGCAAGAGGTCGAAAATCGTTCGCCGGAAAATTGAAGATTACCAACAACAGATCTTGCCAACATTTGATCGGTGCAAGGATCATCATCCAAAGGCATTTCCATCTCTGCTTCATCACTATCTGCATCATTGTCATCTGCTGCAGGAAAGTCATAGTTCAATGGCTCGTTATTAACTTGCATTCTTTGTATCCAAGAGTCTTCGTTAACATCCATAGAAGCAACGACCATGCTATCTACATGACGTTCTTCATCCACGGCTGCATTCCCACCAACATCCATATCATTGTCAAAACTTGCATACGGAGAATGGGTGGATGGTCCAGCACTCCATTGCGTAACAGAATCAACTGTCATATACCTAATTGATATATAGAAGTCAACTAACCGAAAATAGAGACAAATGAAACGAAAAATATAGCTCAATCTGTAAACATACCATTGACTCGTATCATATAGTTCGCATGGATTAGGATACACTGACTGCGACAAATTTGCATTAACATGTCCATTGCTTTCGTCATGCTGAATGTCTTGTTGTTGGAAGCTGTTTAAATTAGCATAGCATAAGAAAAATTAACCACATAATAGTACATCTACCAATTCATCAAAAAAAATTACCTTGCACTCGTATTTAAATCCCTAGGCGGGTTGCAATAAATGTTACTTTGTTGCGTAAATGGCTGTGCGTCTTCGTACGGCATAAATCCTACTGCATAGATGGAGGACGGTTTATTCCCTCGTTTGGAAAAGGATTGCTATAGCTAGGAGATACGTAGTCAGTAGATAGATCCGCAGTCTCCAACATCTGTGTATAGTATCCAATTCCAGTACTCACAACGGGAGATGCCACCTGATGTTCTTGTTGTTGCTTTGCTACTTTTCCTACGTATAACTCAATAGATTTTGCAACAGCAGAAAACATCACTTCTACATCGTCATCTCCGCTAATGTTATTGCTTTAGAACCCGAGTCCGTAGGCCAGTTAACCACTAGCTCAAGTTCAAATTTCTTCTTTATTAATCTTCGTTGTTCTGTACACAGCTTCTTTTAATTCCGTCAATTTGCAACCTTTTCGCACTCTTTCTGGTTTACAAATACCGACAACATATTTACCATTCCTTTAATCATCGACAAGTAGTTCATCGTCGTAGTAGCAAAGCGTAGGAATCATATTTCTCGCCATTCTACAGATCAATATACAAAACGTTCTGTATGTACGCATTAAACCAATTTTTTACCTTAATATAACCAATTACTAAGTTCACCAAAATACAGAAATTAGACAAAAAAACTAGGGTTTGGTGAATTTACCTTCAACTAGCTGAAATTTGCTAAACAACGTGGACTCGATCTAGAGATTTACCAGCAAACCAAGGTTTTAATTGTATGAAAATTGATTTCAGAATAGATCTGCCATTATAGAAGTTTATTTTAGTTTTGTGGAAATGGTGGAAATGAGAGAGAAAGGTATGCTATTTTTGGTTATTTCCATCTGGGCGATTTTTGAAAAATCGCGTGTTGCGATTTTTGAAAAATCGCACGTTGGCGATTTTTGAAAAATCACCAACGCTATAGACCAGTAAAACAACAACTGGTCTATATGTGTAAATACTTTTAGAAGTGGGCTATTGTTGTTATATCTTTTCAAAACTAGGCTAATATGTAAAATTTCCTATTTGCATACATGTTTCAAAAAGTCTTTGTGATATAAGACAAAACAATGCATATTCATTGGTGAATTATCAACTATTAAGATATTAATCATACTCATACCTTATCTCAACTATTCCAGTAGTAAGGACAAGAACAATTCCAACTTTAAATGATGGTCCATGAGTAATTGAGCATAATAGCCCACTAAGTCTTTCTTAAAACTAACCAATTTTATTCCTTATGAGAAAAAGAGTATCATAGTCATCACAGTTTTAGTACACAATGATATCTATTTGGATACATAATATATAACAAAAGTGTGATTTTGAATGTATATATTGGTTTAGAAAAAAAAAATCACTATATGCTTATATAATAGTAATTAAAAATAACATCATTCGTACCTAGTATATGCATTGATAAATGTGATAGATGTTATTGGTCATGATGCACTAGCAGTTTGTTCATTTTCAGTATCTTCTTCATTTGTTGAATCTGATGGATCATATACGCCTTTAAAAATTATATTTGGAGAGTCACTATGGCTAGCTTTAAAATTGCAAAGAGATTATTTGGAAAGAAGTTGATTAGGAAATCACTTTCGGCATAAATATTGCCTTCCATTTCAAAAAAAAACAAACCTACTACCAACAATTTGAGAAGAAAAGTTTATATTGAATTTGTTTTCAACAAAGGAAAAGAAATGTAATACGGAAACATTCCACTCAATTTATATCAATATATAGCATAGAACACACTACAACTCTTTTTAACTTTAATAAAAAATGACATTAATTTGATTGTAAGTTCAAAAATAAGAACAATAATGAATCCACTTTTAAATTCCATTTGAACCAATATAAAAGTTGCAGATTTCATAGATGTCATATTCAAACATCCAATCAACTTCATTTCCTTGATAGATCTCAGACTACCTTATACTTGCAATTCATCATAAAATTTACATAAAGTTGGATTGATCTAAATATGGAAGTCTAAATTTACAATTGATTAGCAATTATATTCCTAATTTAGCACAACTTAGACCATGGCTTGTAGGTAACAATGTGACCATTGATGGATTCTTAAACACTTGCAACTTTGTCGTGAATATAAAAAAATAGTACAAATTTGATCAAATAACAAACAAAATAACATATACCCTTCATCCAGTTATCGTTCAATCTTCACATTTAACATTAAAGTGTGTTGTAAAAGATTGTAAAATCAGGGATAATAATAGAGATAAATCAAAAAAGTTATTACGGACTGAGATAAGATTCTGATTCCAGATGAGCGCAAAAATAAACACTGATTGGGATAAGCTTCTGATTCCAGATGGGTACAACTGGCTTTTGGTTTCAAATGTTATGCTCTACTTGCCGTAACAAATCTATAGATGAGAAGTTCAACGATCGGCATTGTGCCATGAGATGATGTAGATGTTTGGAATATTATCTAGTAAAACGAAGATGGTTGTAACTTTTGAATCGGCATTAGGAGGTGTGCTTTTAATCAAAAGAGGAAGAGATCGAGCGAGAAATTGCATTTGTTTCAGGGAAAGATGAAATGAGGGTTTGTGGAATTAGGAGGTTTGAAAATACACAAAACACCTATCCATTTTTATAATAATTTTCCGGTTCCTGTTTTAAATTCATGCCGTATAAAGACCCAAATGCCCTTTAAGTATCTAACATTTCAAACATATATAACTTTCTGTAGAAACATTAGATACCAAAAAATCATATTTGCAGTAAAGGTGCAATTATTCTATATATTTGCAGATAATTCTGCAAATTTTAAACATCTTTGATTTTTCTTCAAATTTACAACTATTGCATATAACTGCAAACATTTCTGCAATTATATATTACTATTGTGTAACCTGTGTGTGCAACACGGTATGTATACATTTTATGTTTTGTGAATTAAATATTCATATATCTGAATAAAGAAGAAATAATTTTATTAATTTTCTCATATATATGAATATTGCATATATTGAAACCCTTGTATTTTTAAGGTTTATTAGATAGATTAATAAATATTAGTTAATAATATTTAGCTCTACTATTAATAAAGTGAATTCAATTAATATGATCCCACGGTGTTTGAAATTTTGAAAAATACCCCACCACCAATCAACGGAGTCTCACCAACATCCAGCTATTAGATGCACCTATTTACTCTAGTTTAAATTTAAATTACACAAATAATTAAATATATGGACTTGAATGTAAAATATTAGAATATAATTAAGAAGGGTTCTAAGTATATATAAAAAAAATTAAAATTTATGTATTTGAAGTTAATAAAATTTCATAGTGCAATGTATGATAAAGTCATTTAGTAAATAAATTATAAACAAATTTGTTATTGTCATTAATGTATATAATTTATGTTATGTGATTTATATATATTGCACCTAAATGATTTTTTCCAACCAATTTGTTAATGCGTTTGCAGTATACATATTGAAAATATTATCTTTTAGGATTTATTAATAAATATTAGTTGACCAACTTTATCAATTAGCTTAAATTTTGGATTATGTAGTTAATTTAAATGTGTGTACTATGATGTAAAATTTGAAAGAAAACCATAAAAGATTTGTAAATAATTCTAGATTTTTATAAAAGTAGACATTTAAATGTAAAACAACATGGAAAGTTTAGTAAAATAATTATAAACCGGTAAGTTATAAATTTTAAAAATAAAATATCCACTTAGAGAGAATTAAAAAGAATGGAGATAATTCATATAATTAATGAGAGAGTTTCAAATTCTTTTACTTTACCATTATTAAATAGATAATTGCAGACACGTCTGCAATTATTGCATACAGTTGCAACTATTGTATATAATTGTAGACATTTTTGCAATTATATTGTATAATTGCAGACATGTCTGCAAATATTTCATACAGTTGCAAACATGTCTGCAAATATTTCATACAGTTGCAGAATTGTCTACAACTATTGTATATAATTACAGACATGTCTGCAATTGTATGGTATAGTTGTAGACATTTCTTCAACTATTGCATATGGTTGTAGAAATGTCTGCAATCATACCATATAATTGCAGAAATTGTGAATAGTTTGTCCTACCATTGCTTTTACATATGCACAATGCTTCTCGTTAGAAAGATAATAAAATTTGTGATTTAATGATGAAAACAGTTCGTTAATCCGTCGTTTCTACAAGAAGTTTTTGCGTTTTAAAGATTGATAATTAATGGGGTGTAAATTTTAATTATGGATACGAGAATAACATCCATATATCAATAATTAACATTGCTGCAATGGAGAAGAGGGATATTGTAGGGAAGAAAAAAGTAGTATTTGAAAATAGGGATGTGATTTATATCTTTTTTATGAGGATGATGTTTTGCGTATTAAGTTTGAATGTAGGCAGGTGTCCCTTATTTTCATTATATAATTTGCCTCTACAAATGATGATAGGGGCTGAATGCAATTTTGCCTCTAATTATGCCTCTAATTAATCAAAAATAGGGGCTCATATATTATTCAGCCTGTAATTAAAGGCCTCTCATGCTTCTATTTTCAGTAGTATATGCCTTTTATATTCTCCTGATTCCAATATGGATTGATAAATAAAGGCTAATTCTTTGTAAATTAAAAAGCTTTTTAGGGGTACATAAGCTAGCTCTACATGTAACTTCACTGCTTTTAAATGCACATCCTACAAAAATAAGTATTAGGTGTAAGCAAAAATCAGTTTTACTGCAAGTTCCCATCATCCACAACAAACCGATGAAAACGAATACCCTTCTCCTTATAGTTCTCCCAACCATTGCATTGTACAAAAACCCTATTATCTTCTAATACAAAAATAAAATTCATTAGGCAGATTAAAATTAAAATATCACACAAATATTCCAAAATAAACCATAAATATTGAAAAGTATGCATAGTAATTAGAAAAGTTCATGGTATAACCAAAAAGTCGTTACTGTTATATGAGACTGCGAAGCCCATCTCTTTACTACGCTGATACCGTCGATGAAACTCCTTTCCCCTGCGGTATTTTTGTACACTTTGAGTTCTGATTTGTGAGTTAAGGTTTCTACTTGAACATAATTTCTTTCAGTTTTAAAGTTGTTGTGGGTAAGCATAAACAGGTGACAGCAAAAATTTGTGTAACAATCGAGCCATAACGAGATTGTTTACAGGCTAAAGGAGGAGTGTATAGGGCCAGAGACATCAAGAAGAAAGAATTTTGGTGAAGTTCAACAAGGTAGAGCAGTTAATTCATCAAAGTTGAAAGAAGTTGAATTTGAACAACTGCCAGAAGTTACTGCAATGAAGAATATGAACTAAGGAAAGGATTGAATGAGTGTGCATGTTTGTACGTGCATCCTTAGTTTATCTGAAGTATTGTGGCTATAGTTTTGAATTATTGTGAATCAGTTGTAAATTGTTGTATCTGTTGTGAGTGAGAGTGTTTGGGCCAGTGGTTTAATACCGAATTAAGTACATCAATGGTCCATTTACTGCTGCATATATATGTGAATGTACAAGCAATTAAAACAATGATTTTTCAGAATAAAAAGAACCATTTTTTTCTTCTTATTGTACAGTGTGAAATTCCTTATTCCATTCCAGTTTAATTCTCTGCTATGTTGTTGATTCTGGAGTAAGAACATTACCGTTACAGTTCATTTCTTGTAGTTGAAGTTACAACATTTTCGTCCATTGTTTCATTCTTGAATTTGAAATCCCAAGTCTTGAATTTTAGTCCATTGTTTTTACTTTCTATAAGTTTGTGTTCTTTTTCCTGTTTGGTTATCATTCTAGTTGAGTTCCAAATTTTTTAGTTGATAATTTCTATCTTTAATTCCAATTTCTTTTTTTTGTAATATGTCGTTCAATTTTATGTTAAAATTCTAGTTCCAGATTTCTGTAGTTATCATGGATATTTCTTGCAAAACAATCAATACTTAAAGTTCTAAATGAAGTGAAGCTTCTTTTTATTACATTACAAAAGAATCCTGTTCTTGTTTCATTCCTTGGTCAAGGACATATGATTTAAAGATTATGTCTACTTCGAGAATTTTATGTTCTTTCCTGTTATCATCTTTGAGTCCAACACTATAAGCTTCGTTCTTGCTTCTTTTACAAACTGTACCGTGTAAATTTTCATTTGATTTGTTTTTATGAGTCCATCATCCATCTGTGCAAGTGCACATAGATAACATCACCCTCTTCTTCTTCTCGAATTCATAATCACCTTCCATGGCCAGAAGTTTAGAGCATCCGGGTCCTTCCAATTTGGTATCAGAGTAGCCAACTGAGTTACCCCTAAATCCTCAGACCGATCCTTCTAACAACATCAACTCCGCCCAACCACCGTTACATCATCACGATCCAACATGGGCAACGCAGGAAGATTTTAATCGAAGAATCAAACAAGCTCAGCAAGAATTGAATGTAAAATTTAAAGGATTTCATAATGTGCTTACTGTTCTATCTCGAGATATTCAACACCTAAAGAATCAACCTTCACCTGTTGTGCCGCCTACTAATTCCTATCAAGAACCTCCTCATGCTCATAATCACCGAGGAACATGGTCTCCCCAGAAACCTGTTTATCCACCATCTTCATATCATCCTTATCCACCTAATCCCCCAAATTTTTGAACAACTCCACCAAGAATTCATGTACCCCCAAGAAATCCTTCTAAGTTCCTATGTCGTCCTCGAAAACCTCCATATTCTTCTTTCAATTCAGAAAATCCATACCCAAATTATTATTACTCAGACAACACATCAAGAAATACTCCCTTGACCACTCTTAAATTGGACTTTCATGTGTTTAATAATGAAGATAGAGTGATAGATTGGCTTCAATAAGTTGAACAGTATTTTAGATTTCATCAAACTGACGAGAGATTGTGGGTGAATATATGTTCTTTTTATCTCAAAAAAGAACCCTTGCAGTAGTGTTTGCACCAAAAATGGTCCAAACCCCAATATCGTGAAAGCACCCGTTTATGAACACAAATCAGCAATATTCAACACAAATCTCAGATCTAAACAATACTAAACACAGCAATTCAGAAATAACAATCATAAACACAGGATTTATAATGGTTCGGCGATCTTGCCTACGTCCACTCTGAAGTTTATGTCTTTATTGATTCACTTGATGATTTCAATCAATTACAGCGGACTACAGTCGATAATAGCTCTGAAATCTGATTACAACAGCAGTAATGAAGAGTATAATTGAATCCGGCAGAGTCTGGACGTCGAATGGCCAAAAAATCCCCTTTCTGTAGGCTTCAGGGTGCTATTTATAGGCGTAGGAGGCTCAGATCTCGCTCAAACTTCGGAAGACTTTTTCTGGCACGTAAGTGGGCCCACGGACCGACCTCACCAAGTTTCGACTCGATCTCAGATCGATACCAAGTAATTTCGTATCCATCAAAAAATGATCCAATCGAGCTAAAACTTGGCAGGAGCAATCTTTACCTTGTATGGAAGCTTCTATGAAAATTTTGTTGCATTTGGACTAGTGGATCATGAGATATGATCGATACGAGATGGTGATTTTCGTTTCCTGCTGTCTTCGAATCCATGCCATCGTATCCATCCCGTTCGACTCGATGGAGCACGTGGTAATGTAGTGACATGGCGCGCATTCCTCGCATCGATCCTATTTTTTCTTCGAGTTGACCGCTTCGTATCCATGAATTTCTCCTTGTTCGTATCAAGTGCCATGACCCAGTTTGCATCGATGGATACGAATCATTGATCGACACGAACGGGATCGAAACGAACCGAGTGGATACGAACAGGGCAGATTTCATGGATACGAAATGGTGACTTGTCACTGTTGATGGATGCGAGGACAATCGATACGAAGCAGTGCGTGGATATGAGACTGATTGACTCGAAGTAGGGTATACCGATGGATGCGAAGCGGTGTGGGTTGATCGATGCGAACGTCATCGATTCGAACCTGGTGGATACGAATCTGATGGATTCGAATAGACCGATGCATGACCAAACGATGGATTCGAACTGCTCTAAACTCAATGGATACGAACATGCTGAGGTGATGCCCATTTGATCGATTCGAACTGACCGGTATCATGTTAATGATCGATTCGAACTCGATCGATTCGAAGTATGAGGAACCTGATGGATTCGAACAAAACAAATATTGATGGATTCAAATCTGATGGATTTGCAATGGGCATCTCCACAACAATTCGATGGATACGAACAACGTACTTTGGCTAACTTGCATCGATCATATCTCGTTCATACGAACTCCGATTAACCTGAAATTTGAAACGCTGGCTTTTATGATCTTGCTTGTCATGTCCTATCAGTTGTAGCCTGATCCGGGCTTGGACAAAATTCATCGATATCCATAGTGAAGCAAAGTACAACCAATCTTTGAGACGATTTGTCTTTTGTTTTCGATCAATCTTTTGGTATCACGGCTTTGCCAAAAAGCGGGATAACATTTGCCTCCCAAAACATGTCTTGCGGTAGGAAGGTGTGTTTTGTAATGCCACAAGCTGGATGTTCATATCCTGTCAACAACCTGTAAAGAACTTGATCATTGTTCTTTTTATCTCAAAAAAGAACCCTTGCAGTAGTATAACTGGTATGTGCATAATGTACTTAATCATTATTCTTGGTAAATTTTTAAGGAAGAAACTATGGTGATATTTAATCCCGAAGAAATGGAGAGACCCTTTGAAGCATTGGCAGGATTAAAACAAACTACCACTATTTTGAATTATCTTAACAAATTTTAACAATTACAAATGGCCACCGAGGCTTTACCACCAAAATTTGTGCTGGATCGATTCATTGGTGGTTTAAAAGAAGAACTTAAGTATGATGTACTTACTTCTAGGCCAACTAATTTCAAAGAAGCAGTTGCTTTGGCAAAGATATATGAAAGTAAATAATCTTACACTAGGAAGAACAGTATAACAGCAAATCCTACCATGAATGTTCAGAGAAATACTAAAACCCATCCCACTCCATCTCAAAGTTCTCCCATTAAGCAGCACATAAACCCTGCCAGTAATCATAAGGATACACAGTTGGAAGATTTGGCAAAAAACAAAGGCCTTACACCCAGTCAATTAATGGAGATGAGAAGACAAAATTTATGTTATGGATACAAGGAAAAGTGGCATAGGGATCATAAATGCAAAAACCCCCAAGTGTATATACTGGAAGGAGTAATGCCCTTGATGGGTGAAGAACAAACAGAAACAATTAGAAAAGCAATGGTGGAATATGAAGTCAATGAAGAGGAACCATTAACCATCACATTGCAAGCTATGTGTGGAATACCCACTTTATCAACTATCAAGGTCAAAGGAAGTATACAAGGAAAATCAGTTCATGTACTAATTGACTTAGGATCCACTCATAGTTTTATTAATGTGGATTTGGCAAAAAAATTAAAAATCAAAGTTGAGGAATCTAGAGTTTTTGAAGTGGTAGTGGCTAATGGTGAAAAGGTAAAGGGTAATGGTGTTTGCCATGAAGTGATATTCAAGTGTCAAGGGTGTGTAATGCCTTTAGACCTACTTTTATTTCCTTTAGAAGGATGTGAAGTGATTCTGGGTGCACAGTGGATGAGAAAATTGGGAGAAGTAACTTTAAATCTTGAGAAATTGCAAGTTAAATTCACATACAATGAAAAGAGTATGTTTGGCAAGGAATGCAACAAGAAGAGATGAAGATTGTTAGTAAGAAGGCCATTAATAAGGAATGTATTCAAGGGAAAATTATCATGATGCTATGCACTTTAGATACTTCTGAAAATGACATTCCAAATATTCCACCAGAGATTGTTAATCTTCTTCAAGAATTCCCTGAAATCATTACAACTCTTCCATTTCTTCCCCCACATAGATTGCAATACCAAAATATACCTTTATTACCAAATACTCAACCTATCTGCATCAAACTATACAGACATTCTTATCACATTAAGAATGAACTTGAGAAGCTTATTAAGGAAATGTTGGATTCAGGAATCATTAGAAACAGTAATAGCTTATATTCTTCTCCTGTAGTGATGGTGAGAAAAAAAGATGGAACATGGAGATTGTGCATTGATTATAGAGTTCTTAATTCTAAGACCATAAATGACAAGTTATCCATTCCTTTAATAATGAATTGTTTGATGAACTACATGGAGCTAAATTTTTTTCCAAGCTGGATTTAAGGTCATGCTATCATCAAATAATAATGGATGAGGCAGATATTCATAAAACAGCATTTAGAACCAGTGATGGCCATTATGAATTCATAGTAATTCCATTTGGATTGGCTAATGCACCTTCTACTCTTCACTCATTAATGAATGAAATATTCAGACCATGTTTGAGGAGATTTGTGTTAGTTTTTTTGATGATATACTCATATATAGCAAGTCATGGAGTGAACACTTAGAACAACTGCTAGTCACTTTTCAGGTACTAAAACAAAATCATCTGGTGCTTAAAATGACTAAGTGTAGATTTGCAACGGGAATCCATGGAGTGTCTTAGTCATATCATTTCAGTAGATGGGTTAGCTGTTGACCCAAGAAAAATTAAGGCAGTAATGAATTGGCCACTTCTAAACAACCTCAAAGCCTTGAGAGGATTCTTAGGTCTCCCTAGTTATTATAGGAAATTTGTTAAAGACTATGGTATCATTGCTGAACCCCTGACAAATATGTTGAAAAAAGATGCATTTACATGGAATGAAGAAGCTAAAGAGGCTTTCAACAAACTCAAGTATTGTCTGGTTACACCTCCAATATTGGCAATGCTTGATTTTACACAGCCTTTTATTTTGGAATGTGATACAAGTGGTCAGGGCATGGAGCTGTATTAATGCAAAATCAAAAACCATTAGCTTACTTGAGCAAAGTTTTACATGGCAGAAATTTAAATTTGTCAACATATGAGAAAGAGTTGTTAGCCATCATCATAGCTACAAGGAAGTGGACAAAGTACTTAAATGGGTAGACAGTTTATTATTAGAACTGACCTTCAAAGCTTAAAATATATTTTGACACAAAAATTACACACTAGAGTGTAGATTAAGTGGCTTGCCATACTTCATGGATTTGACTATAGAGTTGAGTACAAAAGTAAGAGAGACAATAGAGTGGCTGATGCACTATCAAGAATCGAAAACAATGAAGAAGAAACTTCTCAACTACAGGCAGTCTCTGTAGTACAGTCACCATGGATGCAAGAGTTGAAAAGCACTTTACAAAACTCACCTTGGTATCAGCAGCAGTTAGAAAGAACTCACAGGAATGAATTGCCAAGTAGTAGATATAAAGTAGTTGACAATTTAATTTTTCATAAAGGAAATTTTTTAATAGACCATCACTTGAACACCATTACCAAGAATTTAGTAACAGAACATCATTCAACTCCATTAGGGGGACATTCTGGAATCAAAGCTAGCTTGAAGAAATCAAAGCAAGTTTTTTACTGGAAAAAAATGAAGAAAACTGTGGAGAAATATGTTAAAAATTGTGATGAACGCCAAAGAAATAAAGGAGAGAACATAATTATTCCTGGACTCTTGCAGCCTCTTCCTATTCCTGAAAGAATTTGGATGGATATTTCTATGGATTTTATCACGTGTTTGCCTCGAAGTCAAAGATATACTGTTATGTATGTTGTTGTAGACAGACTTAGCAAATATGAACATTTTTTCCTTTGAGTCATCCTTATACAGCTAAAAAAGTGGCCACAATCTTCTTCAATGGAAGGTTCAAGCTACATGCCCAAAACCATCGTGAGTGATAGAGATGTCATGTTCACAAGTAATTTTTGGAAGGAAATTTTTAAACTGCAGGGCAGCAGTTTGAAGTATAGTTTGACATAACATCCACAAAGTGATGGTCAAACTGAAGTAATTAACAAAATTCTTGAAGGCTGCTTAAGGTGTTTTATTTGCCACAAGCCTCAAGAATGGTCGAGATGGCTAACTTTAGCTGAGTTTTGGTACAATACCACTTGGAAGACTTCCACTAATACTACCCCAATTAAATCAGTATATGGAATTGATCCACCAAACTTACTATCGTATGTCCCAAATTCTGCAAAAGTAGAAAGAGTTGAAGAGGAGTTGTATTAAAGAGATGTAGCTTTAGATTTTTTGAAAGGCAGTTTGAAATTAGCTCAAGATAGAATGAAAAAATACGCAGACTTAAGAAGATCAGATAGAGTAATTTGAAGTGGGAGATTGGGTGTATTTGAAGCTACAACCATATAGGCAACTTACTGCTAGGCTTCAGAAAACTCACAAGTTATCACCTAAATATTATGGGCCTTATCAAGTTGAGGAGAGAATAGGAAATGTAGCTTACAAATTACAACTGCCTGCTAGTGCCAAAATACACCATGTTTTTCATGTTTCCCAGTTGAATAAGAAAATCAGTGAAGGCTTGATAATACAAGAAGATGTGCCTAGTTATGTAGAGGAAATAATGGATCAACCTAAGGAAATTCTAGACAGAAGATTAGTTCCTAAAAATTATGAACCAGTGGTGCATGTTTAATCAAGTGGAAGAACAAGCCTAGGGATGAAGCAACATGGGAAGATTATTGGCCATTGATTAAGAGATTTCCGACACTAGACTTTGGGACAAGGTCTGTTCTTAAAGAAGGAGGAAATTGTAACAACCAGGCATAACGAGATTGTTTACAGGCTAAAGGAGGAGTGTATAGGGACAGAGACATCAGGAAGAAAGAATTTTGGTGAAGTTCAACAAGGCAGAGCAGTTAATTCATCAAAGTTGAAAGAAGTTGAATTTGAACAACTGCCAGAAGTTACTGCAATGAAGAATATGAACTAAGGAAAGGATTGAATGAGTGTGCATGTTTATACGTGCATCCTTAGTTTATCTGAAGTATCGTGGCTATAGTTTTGAATTGTTGTGAATCAGTTGTAAATTGTTGTATCTGTTGTGATTGACAGCGTTTGGGCCAGTGGTTTAATACTTAATTAAGTGTATCAATGGTCCACTTACTGCTGTATATATATGTGAATGTATAAGCAATTAAAACAATGAATTTTCAGAATAAAAAGAACCATTATTTCTTGTTATTATACAGTGTGAAATTCCTTATTCCATTCCAGTTTAATTCTCTACTATGTTGTCGATTCTGGAGTGAGAACATTACCGATACAGTTCATTTCTTGTAGTTGAAGTTACTGCATTTCGTCCATTGTTTCATTCTTGAATTTAAAATTCCAAATCTTGAATTTTAGTCCATTGTTTTTTACTTTTTGTAAGTTTGTGTTCTTTTTCCTTTTTGGTTATCATTCTAGTTGAGTTCCAGATTTTTTTAGTTGATAATTTCTATCTTTAATTCCAATTTCTTTTTTTGTAATCTGTAGTTCAATTTTATGTTAAAATTTTAGTTCCAGACTTCTGTAGTTATCATGGATATTTCTTGCAAAACAATCAATAATTAAAGTTCTGTATGAAGTGAAGCTTCTTTTTGTTACATTACAAAAGAATCTTGTTCTTGTTTCATTCCTTGGTTAAGGACATATGATTTAAAGATTATGTCTACTTCGAGAATTTTCTGTTCTTTCTTGTTATCATCTTCGAGTCCAACACTATAAGCTTGGTTCTTGCTTCTTTTAGAACCTGTACAGTGTAATTTTTCATTTGATTTGTTTTTCCGAGTCCACTATCCATCTGTGCACATGCACATAGATAACATCACCCTCTTCTTCTTCTTCTCGAATTCATCATCACCTTCCATGGCCAGAAGTTTAGAGCAACCGGCCCTTCCAATTTGGTATCAACTACCGGAGTTGACCGTGATTTTACTAAAAGTACATGATCTTGCCAATTTTCTGAATACCCAAAACCATTGTCAAGTACAATTTTATATTGACTGGCATTTCGACCTCTACGAAATTTGCTCGAAACCATTGGATTTGTGGGGATACGCTGAGCAATACTAAATTGACGTAGCACTCTATTGGGATAGTATAGTTCCATAATATTAAAACACGAAATGATGCCGTTATAAAATGTGACTTCAGGCAAGGGGTAATTAGACCTCATAGTATGGAATGGATCCCAACATACCTAAAAGTAAACATGACATTTACTTTTGTATGATTTTGCAAAGCAAAGTAGACATTAGTTATTTAACTTACATCTTGTGGATTCAAATAGTCTAACTGTTCTTGAAGCCGTATTATGGCCGAAGTCGTATCTCTAGATTGTTTCATTAGTTGCCATCTACATATCCTTGGCATCGTGTCATTGTAATCTTTACTAGGAACAACATTAGGAAGCTTATAAAAATGATCGTAAATCCAAGCCTATAGAAATATTAATTAGTACTTATTTTACAATTGGGTATATTTGTTGAATAAAAATAGAAATGACTTACCGTCAACAATGTCAAGTAACCAGCCATTTGTTTTACATCCCATCTTGAAGCCAACCCCAATTGACGATCAAAAAAGGCTAATTCTCCCATGCCCCAAGCTTGTTCATTCAAATGATTTACGTTCTCCAAACATCACAAATACTGCATCGGAAACTTCATGCCCGACTTCTCATAGAATAAAGTGAACCCAATAAATATAGCATATACGCATGGACAACGATTATGTAATCATCTTCATTTGCATCCTCTTTATTTGCTTTTTCTTTAAATGTTTCCAGTAGGAAGTTGAGCTTGACTGAATTAGAATCATTGAGTTGTTCCTTCGCTACAGCCTCATCAACACCAAGATAATCAACTAACAGTTGAGTCGGAATAATATCATCCTCTTTAGCATAAATACAACTACCAATGATATATATTTTAGAATCTGGGCGACATCATCCAATGTTATGGTCACTTCTCCAAAAGGCAAATGAAAAAAAATTTGTCTCGGGATGTCATCTCTCAATGAAAGCTGAAATAGTCACGTAGTCGACGTGCTTATGTGAGAATTGTGCCAAAGTATACAAACCTAAATTTTTAATTTTTTGAGCAATTACAGTTGGCATATCACCAATACTCCATTTTTTTAACTTCATTGCATGGGAAATGCATTTTAGTGGGCCTCGCTCCTATAGAAACAAAAAAATATTTTGTCTTACAAATTGAGATTTATATTTGATAAATTGCATAAAATAAAACCCAACTAACCTCGTGGTTATTCCAAATAGCAAATTCAATGTGTGGTTCAATTTTTTTAATAAAGACGTTTTAACCGGCATAGAATCAGTAGCTTTGTTAGAAGAAGGCACACTCGAAGGACGAACAGCTATTTGCAATTCTACTTCTTCATTACATGCATCATCATCATTTGATTCCTCACCCTGACCACTTCAAGATCCTCCTTCACTAGAATCGTCCCTGACGCACTAGAACCATTCCCCAAACCACTAGAACCATCCCCCGAACCATGTTCAGTAGACTCGATCCCTAAACCAACATCTTTTCTATTTTCTTTTTCATTCTCACCTTCTACTACATCAGTCATCTTCCTCTTCTTCTCTAGTTCTATGGCCCTTGCTCGTCTTAACGAAGCAATCATGGCTTCTCGATCTTTTCCTACAAACAACGTGATTAATCTTAAAAATATTCATAATTTCATGTACCAAAAGCAATAAACTCCAAAGAAGTGTGCAAATATTTTTACCTATAATATAAAATTATAAAAATTCAACATAACAAATGAGTTATAAATCAATTACTTGATATAAATACAAAATTATAAAAATTAAACACAACAAAATGACTTATAAATCAATTACTTGTAAATGTGATGTCAATGATTTTGTATGTGTTCATTCATAACTGACAAGCATTGACTTTATGTACAAATTTGCTTAAAATCTATAACAATGTGTACCACCTCTAAGAAACTAGTTTTTTTTCTGTGATAGGAGTTTGGCTATATAGAACTACTTGACTAAAGCAATGAACGACATTTGGTGGCCATACGGTGGTGAATGCAGCCGAACAGACAATTACATGCATTTTTAACTTTGTTTAGTCCTCAAACGGTGGTCAGCCACCGATGAGCTATGGGTCGCAACGGTCATACAACGCCATGTAGTATAAATATATACAAAATGGACTACTTTAATCGGTTGGTGGTAATCGAACGTGTAAATGGGGGGTTGGACAACTATTAATCTCCAAAAGGGTATAACTAAGGTGACTTGCGAAAACATAAGAAACATGGCGTATCAAAATTGCGTTGTAGACGTAACACTATTTCTTGTAACACTATCGAATTGAAAATAAACGAAAAAATTAGGATTAGCGAGGGAGACTTACTCGATTGCGATGTTGAGGTCGATTTTTAGCTTTCCTGCATAGTAGGACCACTTTTCTTCATCGATTTCTGGCTTCGCTGGAGGAAAGAGCAAAGAATAACCAAGCAAATGAAGTGCGGAGGTAAGAAGCGAAAGGCGACAGCGCAAAAGAAGAGCCGAGATTTGAACGAGATGCAGGGGAAGAGTGTTTGGGGTGCCTGTTTAACAATTAAAAAAAAGGTGTTCGGAAGAACATATGGGGTTATGAAGAGGTGAACTTTAGTGGAGGTGACCATAAGTGGAAACAGTGGTACCAATAACAATACACATCGTTTGTGTTCTTAGCATGTAACATCCCGGAATTTTTAACACGGGATTTGTGAACGTTTAACTCATTTGAAATGTTTAAGATGGTTTTAAGATTTATTTTTAACTAAAAGGATTGGTTTAAATCACAATAACAAGTTAAAATTGCTAAGGTGGAGATTTAATTTGAAACCGAACAATAATAATTCAATATTCGAAATTGGGATAAAAAGGTAAATCTGGATGTGAATAGTGATAAAAATGGTTTTAAAAATTTATTTTGAGTTATTTGAGTGTAAATAGCGTGGTGAGAATTTTAGAAGAATTTTAAAGTTGATAAATTAGTATTTGGGATTTTATATTAATTTAAAAATGAATTTAATATTATTAAATGCAATTAATCAGATTTTGGGCCTGGAATGAGCCAGAATAATTTGTAACGTGGATATATATGTCATATGATTTATTGTTAAGTTAATAAAATTTTAAAAGTGAAATTTTAAGCGTTTTCGGTTATTGCAGAAAATCGCCCGATTTAATAGACGAGTTAAAATAGCCTTTCGGGGCACAGTTTCGAAATTCGACGAAACCAGTTCCATTAGATCCGTAATAGTAGTTATTATCGGATTTCAATTTTCATAGCAATCGGAGTTGTCGTTTGACCGTGGCAGCTCGAAACGCATCGAAATCGTTTTAATCGGTTTAAATTAAAATTGATCGTTTAATCTTGTAACTCGCGCATACGATCAAATTAGCTTACGAAACCTGCTCCATTGTGTCTGGAACGCGGAAAAACCTTAGGAACGCCTGTCGGAACGCGTAGTTTGGAGTTCGTTTGCATATAAGGTTAAATTGAGAATTTATTTTAATAAAATAATATTAAATTATATATGTGTGTGTATATATATATATATATATATATATATATATATATATATATATTATAATAACTAAACCCTAGTTTATTCGTTTACAGCCGCCGCTCTCTTTTAACAATGGCCGAAAATCAACCTCACTTCCCACTCGTTTTCCCTCCATCCGCTCGCTTTTAGCAAAAGGTTTCAACTGGAAAAGTGGAGAGGCCATTGGGTTCTTCGAGTTGTGCGGTGGAGATCGTGATTGGAAGGGTGTGGAGACCTGGGTGGGACCACGTACGCCGGCCGTTTGTGCTCAGGTTTAAGGGGCTGGGGAGAGCCGAGCTTGGACGTGATCTGGAATATGGTGGAGTTGGCGATGGGCGTCGCAACGGTAGTCTCCGGTCGAGGTGAAATTGTCAGTGGTGGTCACGGTTCGAAGCCCTAGTTTTGCGTGAGTGGGTTCTTTCGACCTGTAGTTCACGTATGAGAAGAAGAATAGGAGCGCCGAGATTGAAAACGTGTTTGCACGGCCTTGATATTTTTGGGTAAATAAAAGAAATTTGTTTTAAATTCCATTTAAACTTTAAAAATCCGTAACTTGCCCATACGTTATCAGATTTTGACGATTTTGGTAGCGCCGGAATCGCAGCGCCATACTCTACGCAGCAGCGCAAGTTTGGAGACGATCAGAGCAAGTAGAAAATTTGAGTTAAATTGAACGTCGTTCGGTTTAATTTTAATTTTGAACGCTCGCCAAAACTCAAGGTGAGTTTAACTCACTCACATCTGGATGCTAGCTATTTTAAATAGTCAATATTTAAATATCTACGTGATTGGTTGATTATAATTGTTATTATCAGTCTGGAATGATATTTATTTATGTGATGTGCTAATATTTATGGATGCAGGGAAAACAGGTTGGAGGGATCCAACTGGATTTCTCACAATATTGGAATTGTTGTTATGACTGATGATGTATTCCATTTATATATCCTGTGATAGCTAAATTTGGAATTCAGTTGTTGTGATATGAATTGATAAATTTAAACCTGAAATCGATAAGCATAAATAAAATAAAGTGTGATTTAAAAGAAATAGCAGGAATTGTTAAATAAAAGATCTAAAGGAATAAAATTTGGAATCTGGTTGAATGAAGAATGGAAATTGGTAAATTTTAGAATTTATAAATGAAATGGAAAACTTATCAGTTGATAAATGTGAAAATATGGATTTGTGAGGATAAATTCCATAAGGAATCATAAATTGTTAAAAATAACGATGGTTATTTGATGATGTATTCCTGGAAATTAAAATATATTTAAAAGAGGCTTTCCAAATATATATTAATAGATTTTAAATGTAAATAAAATAATTAAACGTAAATTTGAATCGGAATAAATTGGTGGGATTTATAAGAAGGATGGTATGGGTTGTTGAATAGAAGTGTATTTCCCTGGGAAACCAAGTTCGTGTTTTAAGGCAGATTTTAGAAAAATTAAAGTTTAAACTTGTTTCAAAAGTGTTTTGAGAAATTATTATTTAAATTAGCTATAATAGTAATTATTTTTATATAGGGATTTATTTAAAAGATAGTTTGATTTAAGTTATTTGGAACCTTGTAGCAATACTTTTAAAACTCCGTCTTTAAAATTTCATTTAACTAAACCCTATTTTAAACTAGTTAATACCTTATCAAGTGGTTTTGCTTAAAATATTTATAAATTATTTTTAGAGTAAATAACTAGTAGAAACTATAATATTTCAAAGTATATCTAAGAATAAAGTATTTTAAATTGTTTTAAATCTAATTGTTTATGAACTTGGTTATTTCCAATGGGAATTAATGGTAAAGGATTTACATTATAAAGGAAGAACTTTGGAAAATTGTTTTCAAATGAGCTTTGAAAATTTGGAAATATATCTTTTAAAGATATCCGAGGCAAATAAATAATGTGGGAAATTATTTATCATATGATGGACGCTTATGGATGTTTATCAATATAATTGATAGTTAAATCACCGACTATCAATATTGGACAAATGCGTTGATCGTTTCGAAGAGACCGGGATCGAGATTTATTTCTCGAAAACCACTTCGATTCGGTTTGTACGTTTCGTGGAAAACGTGTTCGAAGTCGAAGATGGAGCAGTGAAGTGCAAGGGCTAGTCGCTGCTAATCCTGAGGATATTTCCAAAATGGATGTAGTAGGAGTAGTGCCTTCGGTTCCGTTCGAACCCGGAACGGACTTGTATATATGGATGAATGCTTGCGAAACATCGTCAGGTGGACGATGAGCATTCTAAGTGATGCGTTCTTAAAAGGTAACGTTTAACCTCACGCCTCATCAACCGGGAATGGCTAAAACAGGGGAGGTGCAGCAAGGTTAGGTGGGTCATGCCCAAGCAGGACAAGATTTTCCCCTATCTAGATGTCCCTTTATATTCGGCTTAGTGGGTGGTTGGTCGCGCCAACCACAGAGTTATCTTGTTCGAGACTGTTCAGTAAGGAATGGTTCCGGCCTTGTGTAGCAGGGGAGCGGGCGTACTCCTCGGTACTCTGATCTAGGCCAGGTACTGTGACGGGCAGTACCCCAGTAGCCCAGCCATTGATGGAAATCCATTCTCCCTACGAGTCTTGTACGAGTTTTGTTTGTATTACCCACTTTTGTGGCTAGTAGCTGGAATTTAATAGATGTAACAATTTCGGCTATTTTATAAGTATTTGTAAATATACCCTATTATAATATCAGAGGATTTCTATAAAAGTGTTTTAGCTATCGTAAGGTAAAAACCCGACATGTTTATTTGTGGCGTGGTCTTACGAGATGCTTTTGTTTTCAAAAGAATTTTTGAAACTTTAATAATCAATCTGGATGCATTATTATCAGCTGGTATTCCAAACTGACTCGGGTATTATTTCATTATAATGCTCGGGTCAGACCGAGTATTATATGTACAGGACATGATGCTTTGGAGCAGCAGAGGAGCTGGAGTCCGAGACATATTACCTATATATATATGTGTGTATTCCGCTGTTGTGAATTGTATGGTATGTCTGAATGGTAATTTGATGTATGAGGTACTCTGATGATGTGATGTATAAAACAGTTATAGATTTCATTTTGTGTAAAGTTCTACATTTATTATTATATTTTATTCCTCTGCGACTGTGAGATTCTGATATTGTTTAGTTCCTTCTTCTTCTATCTCTTCTTCTTTAACCCTAATGGTTCGTAGTTCTGTGCCACTTGAGTTAATAGAGGTAGTATAGTGTTGATTCAAGGGGTACGGATTTGCGGGCAATTACACTTGGTATCAGAGTTTAGGTTGGCGACAACCTAGGCTTTGGTGGGGAAATTACTCATTAAACAGAGTCGATGGTACTCTATAATGAGTTGAGTGTATTAATAAATATGAGAGCGTACTTGTTAGTGGATATAAAATTGTTTTTATACTGTGTTGACTTATCGGTTGAGTGTTTATGAATTCTGGTTGGTATGGGAAGTACAACCGTATCGATAGGGGTTTCTAAACTCTTAAACAAGATGAACCGACATAGCATTGTTTTTAAAATGGGTAAATGAAATAATTTTACCCAAAATTATATTTTGATATAAAAAGAATAATTTTCTGATATTATTATATATATTTGATTGTTTGGATGTGGATATCTATAATTAAATAAGAATCTAAAATCTAATCTAAACTTTGAAATGGTTATAACCAAATAAATTCTATAAGTATGAATTATGCAAAAGAAGAATAACTAAATTTGAATTAAACCAGAATTTAATCCCGGAAGTTTTGGAAAGGATTTTAAATGTATTGGAAACAAAGTTTGGAAATTTAAATTCCTGGAAAAGTTTGGAATGTTTGCTAAAGGGTTTGAAGGTAATAACGAAATGTTGATTTGGGAAGTATTTTTGAATGGAAACCGTTTTGGAATGAATTGGGGAAGTAAGAAAGCACTGAACTCACTTCAGTCGCTGGAGAATAATCCTGATGATGCTGGCCACATCATTAGAATTCATTTTCGAGTTTCTAAAGTGATGGATTGCTACCAAAGTGGTTGGTTATGATATTTGTTTGACTTGTTGGGTATACAAGTGGTTTTATAAATTTCAAAGGGAAATTTGTTTTAAAAAAACCAAGTGTTTTGGGAATTGGGAGATTTGATTTGATACCAGAAGTGTATGAGTTATTTATTATTTCAAAATGGTTTTGAAATAAAACCGGGTAATTGAATTCTGGAAAATTCTATTTAAATAATGTGTAAAGTTAAAATGAATCAACTATTGAACTTATTAGGTGAAGTTGATATTAGTAGAAGAAAAGAAAATTTTAATTTTGGAATTAAAAATTTAACTTGAGTAAATGAAAGTAAATGAAATATATTGAAGTGAGTAGAGAATTGGAATTTAACTTGGATAAGTTAAATAAATTGGACTTAGAATTAAATTGATTTGGATTAAATAAAATAAAAAAGTAAGTTGACTTTGAGATTGTGGGTCATTGTGTAATGGATTATACCCACAAGCTATTAAGTGTTATGCTTATGGTTGAGATTATAAATTTAAAGGTTTGCAAAGGATTAAGGTGAAAGAAGATTTGTATCCTTAAAAATTCAGTGATACACAAATATATAAAATTTGAAATTGTGATTATATGATGTAGATGGATTAGAAGAGCAATATGAGCTTTGAAATAAATAAGTGGGTGAACTTATAAATAGAAAATGAAGTTATAATCACAAATGGGAAATAGTGGAATGGTATGGTGGATTCAAACTTAATCTCAAATGACATGTGGATTAAGATAAGATAAAGTGAAAATAAAAATAAGTGAAAGAACTTAAATTAGAAAATAAGTTTTGAACTTATTTGTGGAGGGATAAAATTGGATATAAAAGTGGAATGTAAATTGCTTATAATTGCATAAAGAAATTCACATTCTTAAGTCATTAAGTGTTATAATTTGAGCTTGTGATTATAAAATGGAAATGGACTTAAAAAAAGCAACCTAAACTCTTGGATAGAAGTGAAATTTTAATTCATTAATTGAAAGAGTTGAATGGTGCGACAAATTCAAAAACTTAACCATAAATGAAATGTAAAGTGCAGTGAAGCAAAATGAGAATATAAAGATGGATGTTCTTAAGTTAGCAAATAAGTCTTGAACTTATGTATGGGGGAAAATGAAATTTGTTTTGATAATGAAATTGAAATTAAGTTTCAGTTATGTAGTAAATAATATTGGAAAAAAATTTAGATTCTATTTAAAGGAGTGAAAGGGAAAGGTAGAAAATTTAAATTTGCTAAATGAAATAATTGGAAAATGGTCATAGTATAAATGAATTCAGAGTGAATTGAGGAAATGAGTTAAAACCTAATATGGATTTGGTTAGAGACTAAATTAAATTACAAGTTAATGGAATTTGTATTGAAATGAATAGAAATTTTGATGGTTGGGTCAAAATTTGGAAAATAAATAAAAATCCAGTTGTGGCATGAGATTTAAATTTGTGGTAATAAATGTTGAAAGTGTGAATGTATAATGAAATTAGCTTTGAAATCAAGTTGAATAAGTGAAATCCAATTAGGTGATTTTTCTTATAAACGAAGTAGATTCACCAAGGAAATGGAGATATGTCAAATTGATAAGAAAATGTGATTGTGAACCAATTTGAAATTGAATTGCAATAAATCGATGGAAGTAAAGCATATATTGAGAATATTGAAATGAAAGTTGAATTGGTCGTGTTGAATAAGAATTGGATATAGTAAACTTGGATGAACTATTCGAGTGGAATATAATGAAGTTTGAATTTGAAAAAGGAATGAAAATGCTTCAAAATTGAAAATAAAAATTGATATAAGAAGACAATGAAAATATTGTGAAAGAACTTAAGCAACTTGAATGATTGTGAATGAGCTTTATTACGTAATCTTGAATGCAATCTGTTAGATAATTAAACTGAATTACAAGTGAAAAGGGTATTAATTAATTATTGAGATAAAGTAAGGATGTGTGGGTTGTAAATAATCCAGAATGGAATAAAATTAATATAAATTTAAACTAGAATTAATTTTAAATGGTTATGAGCTTAGGTGGTGATTATTTTTGCTTGAATGACATGAAAATTTGCATAAGGATTGGTTGTTTTGTTGCATTCGGAATTGTGTTGGTTTAAAGAAGCAAATGGAATTGGTTTTGAATAAATTGGAATGGACTGAAATTTTATTTATTTATGTGATGTGCTAATATTTGTGGATGCAGGGAAAACATGTTGGAGGGATCCAACTGGATTCCTCACAATATTGGAATTGTTGTTATGACTGATGATGTATTCCATTTATATATCCTGTGATAGCTAAATTTGGAATTCAGTTGTTGTGATATGAATTGATAAATTTAAACCTGAAATTGATAAGCATAAATAAAATAAATTGTGATTTAAAAGAAATACCAGGAATTGTTAAATAAAAGATCTAAAGGAATAAAATTTGGAATCTGGTTGAATGAAGACTGGAAATTGGTAAATTTTGGAATTTATAAATGAAATGGAAAACTTATCAGTTGATAAATGTGAAAATATGAATTTGTGAGGATAAATTCCATAAGGAATTATAAATTGTTAAAAATAACGATGGTTATTTGATGATGTATTCCTGGAAATTAAAATATATTTAAAAGAGGCTTTCCAAATATATATTAATAGATTTTAAATGTAAATAAAATAATTAAACGTAAATTTGAATCGGAATAAATTGGTGGGATTTATAAGAAGGATGGTATGGGTTGTTGAATAGAAGTGTATTTCCCTGGGAAACCAAGTTCGTGTTTTAAGGCAGATTTTAGAAAAATTAAAGTTTAAACTTGTTTCAAAAGTGTTTTGAGAAATTATTATTTAAATTAGCTATAATAGTAATTATTTTTATATAGGGATTTATGTAAAAGATAGTTTGATTTAAGTTATTTGGAACCTTGTAGCAATACTTTTAAAACTCCGTCTTTAAAATTTCATTTAACTAAACCCTATTTTAAACTAGTTAATACCTTATCAAGTGGTTTTACTTAAAATATTTTGAAATTATTTTTAGAGTAAATAACTAGTAGAAACTATAATATTTCAAAGTATATCTAAGAATAAAGTATTTTAAATTGTTTTAAATCTAATTGTTTATGAACTTGGTTATTTCCAATGGGAATTAATGGTAAAGGATTTACTTTATAAAGGAAGAACTTTGGGAAATTGTTTTCAAATGAGCTTTGAAAATTTGGAAATATATCTTTTAAAGATATCTGAGGCAAATAAATAATGTGGGAAATTATTTATTGTATGATGGACGCTTATGGATGTTTATGAATATAATTGATAGTTAAATCACCGACTATCAATATTAGACAAATGCGTTGATCGTTTCGAAGAGACCGGGATCGAGATTTATTTCTCGAAAACCACTTCGATCCGGTTTGTACTTTTCGTGGAAAACGTGTTCGAAGTCGAAGATGGAGCAGTGAAGTGCAAGGGCTAGTCACTGCTAATCCTGAGGATATTTCCAAAATGGATGTAGTAGGAGTAGTGCCTTCGGTTCCGTTCGAACCCGGAACGGACTTGTATGGATGAATGCTTGCGAAAGATCGTCAGGTGGACGATGAGCATTCTAAGTGATGCATTCTTAAAAGGTAACGTTTAACCTCAAGCCTCATCAACCGGGAATGGCTAAAACAGGGGAGGTGCAGCAAGGTTAGGTGGGTCATGCCCAAGCAGGACAAGATTTTCCCCTGTCTAGATGTCCCTTTATATTCGGCTTAGTGGGTGGTTGGTCGCGCCAACCACGGGGTTATCTTGTTTGGGACTGTTCAGTAAGGAATGGTTCCGGCCTTGTGTTGCTGGGGAGCGGGCGTACTTCTCGGTACTCTGATCTAGGCCAGGTACTGTGACGGGCGGTACCCCAGTAGCCCAGCCATTGATGGAAGTCCATTCTCCCTACGAGTCTTGTACGAGTTTTGTTTGTATTACCCACTTTTGTGGCTAGTACCTAGAATTTAATAGATGTAACAATTTCGGCTATTTTATAAGTATTTGTAAATAGACCCTATTATAATATCAGAGGATTTCTATAAAAGTGTTTTAGCTATCGTAAGGTAAAAACCCGACATGTTTATTTGTGGCGTGGTCTTACGAGATGCTTTTGTTTTCAAAAGAATTTTTGAAACTTTAATAATCAATCTGGATGCATTATTATCAGCTGGTATTCCAGACTGACTCGGGTATTATTTCATTATAATGCTCGGGTCAGACCGAGTATTATATGTACAGGACATGATGCTTTGGAGCAGCAGAAGAGCTGGAGTCCGAGACGTATTACCTATATATATATGTGTATTCCGCTGTTGTGAATTGTATGGTATGTCTGAATGGTAATTTGATGTATGAGATACTCTGATGATGTGATGTATAAAACAGTTATAGATTTCATTTTGTGTAAAGTTCTATATTTATTATTATATTTTATTCCGCTGTGACTGTGAGATTCTGACATTGTTTAGTTCCTTCTTCTTCTATCTCTTCTTCTTTAACCCTAATGGTTCGTAGTTCTGTGCCACTTGAGTTAATAAAGGTAGTATAATGTTGATTCAAGGGGTACGGATTTGCGGGCTGTTACATAGCATATAATTTTCTTTTCTAAATTGCTTTGGCTACACTTGATATTTGAACATTGATAAAATTGTGTTTTCAAAACTAATTTTTGTTCTAGTGATGTGTACTAGTTACAGTAAGTCAAAGGGTGTCTTCTGGGATCTAATCGAGCGACGTGTGTGCGTGGGTATGCAGTTGATTAAATGTATTTGGATGTGAACTAGACCAAAGAAAATTCTATCACGTTTGAAATGAAGAGCTGACATGTCATTTGGAATTATGAATCAGAAGATACAACAGCTTGAAGATTAGACAAGCTTTATAGGCTTGAAATATCAAACCAATCGATTACAAAAAAATTAGTGCTTTTTCGAGGGTATTTAATTAATTGGATGGGGTTACTAGTTGAGTGAATTGTTGTTTATTCAGTTAGTTGCCTATATTTAGTTAATTGATTGGCTACTAATTCCTTGGTTTGGGTTAAAACTTTAAAATGCAATAACTTTTGATACGGGTTTGGATTAAGATGCGATTTAGACATGTGTTCATATATTTTAGAGGGATATTTCCATGAAATTTTATTTTACTCAAGAGGACTTTGATTATAGGGCTAAAGTGAGACCCACTTCAACGCACGATGATCTACATGGGAATGATGAGGCTTGACGTTGTATATACGAGCATGTGACTGTGTATGCATTATTTATTAGTTATCTATAGCTCCGGTTTGTCCACTTGTGGAGACCGACAGAATACGATGTTAGTGAGTTAACGTATTACACCCCGAGAGATGGCACGACCTATTCATGTGATTTTAGAGTAGCGCCAAAGAGAGATTGAAACAACTTTCTAGAGTAGGTTATATATTGTCCATAGAACTAGGTATTGAGATAGTACCTATCAATAGCAATGGATGTGACTCGAAGTCGGTTGAACTGGTTGACTCCAAGATAAATTTCTTTGGATAGCTATTGTCAATCCATCAATTGATATTGATTTCTAATATTCAATCAATGTTAACTTAGAGTATTTGTAACACCCCGTAAAAATAAAATTAATTAAAAAAAGTAATAATAATTATTAGAGTTCAAAAATGGAATTTGAGAAAATGTAAGAATTTTGCAATGAAACTTGCACTATTTTATTCATGACAATTTTTTGAGTAACTTTCATATGTAAAGCTCGATCGGAGTTCAAACAGAGAAGTTATCGATGATTGAAGACTTCGAATCGAAAATAATTAAAAATAGAATTAAGGAAAAATATTATTAAACCTAAGGATTAAGTAAACGTTAATAATAAGGTTAACTAAGGGTTAAATATAACATTAAGGATGAATAATTATGTAGTGGGACCCACCGATCGGCCCTTGTATATGACCGATCGATCGCATACATAGGCAGTCGACCGATTAAGTTAGGTCAGCCTAGATTAAACCTCGGCCTAAATGTTTGCATTTAATATATTTTAATCTGGCTAATATAATTGATTCGAGTGCCTATAAATACAAGCCTAGCCCCTCACTTTTCTTCTCATATTTTCTGAAGTGAGCAGTAGAGCTCTGCCTCTTCTCCTTCTCCACTATTTCTGGAAATTATTATAATTCTATGTATATTGGAGAATAGCGAAAAATAAAAGAGAAGAAAAGAAGTGAATTGATTCTATGAAAAGGTAAGTTTAGAAATTATAAGTTTAGACTGCATTCTATAATGACCCACTTTTCCGTACAATTCAAGCTGACAATAAACCTCACACGTCCAACCCAAATAGAATGGAAAGACAGATAGTTAAGGAAAAGAAAGAAGAAAGAAAAAGAGAAGAGAAGAAGAGAAAAGAAATTAAAAACAATTTAGAATCTCACAATCACAATGGAACAACAACATATAATATAATATCAATGATCTTTACAAAAGAGAAACTGTTATGTACATACATCCATCAGAGTAAAATAACAATCACAATCATCAGCCTGGACAGTTATAGCATCATGTCCTCACAATTGCTGATAATTTC
The DNA here is from genome assembly GCA_030765085.1 of Allium cepa. NCBI lineage: Eukaryota > Viridiplantae > Streptophyta > Magnoliopsida > Asparagales > Amaryllidaceae > Allium > Allium cepa. The sequence goes on along the minus strand of CM060931.1, from coordinate 408,723,174 downwards.
AATAACAAAGTAGTGGAAAATAAACATATATGCAAATACGACTTGAAGACCTCCAACTTTTCTCCTGAGCTCCAATGCATCCAAAGCAAATCATAAATACACTTGGTCTAACCTGGGGATTATAATAAAATAACACTCGAGTCAGTCTAAAAAACAAGCGTGAGAAAAACACACCCAATTGGACATTCAAAGTTATGGAAACCTTTTGAAAATCAAAAGTATCTTGTAAGACCACACGCACATAAACCATGGATGGATTTTTACCTTACGATAACCAAAACATTTCACATGAAATCCTCTGATATTATAATAATGTCCAATATACAAATACTTATTAATTATAGCCGAAATTGTTACGTTAATTAAATTCCATCATGTTGGGTTCTACAACCAAAACCGAAGGCTCGTGTTGGAGAATGGATTCCAACTATGAAAGGGTAAGGGTTTACCCACTGAATCCGTACACCTTTAGATAAAATGTATGGAAGGATACAACATGTTACACCTCTACTACTCAGAACGGGCACTACCCTTTCTCGAGTAGCACCGAATATGATCACCCCAAGGTTGCAATCAACAACCACACAATGGGATCCCTAAGTATACATGAATATCACTCTAGACTTGGGATGATCATAACCTAATTGGGTGCGACCCACTTAGCCATGCCGCATGTCCCTGCTTTATTCATTTCCCGGGTGTGAGGCTCGAAGAGGCCATGCTCAAACCATTCATATAGCACTTCCCACTTGGATTGCGAACACTTCCCAGCAACAATGCAATATCAGCGTCCACCATACAAGTTCATTTTGGGACTGAACGAAATGATTGAGAGCTCCGTCTCCAATTCCATCATCTTCAAGATGTCTTCACTTTGGACGCTTGAATTAGATCGAAGTGGTTTTCGAATAACAAATATGATCCCTGTTTCTTTGAAACAACATTTGACAGTTTTCGGTAAACTCAACCCTGGTTCTTTAGGAAATAAACAGTCAAAGATAAGATCGGAGATCGCTTCCCATCTGTTAGTGGACGGATTTCCTTATCATTGTCCTAAAAGAACGAAACGAGATTTACACGCACAATACAACATCATCGGAGATGACTATGCCATATAACTCATGTGTTTCTCCTAGATATTTCCAAAATTACATTTTGGTCCAAATTCGATAGTCGGTTATTTAACTATCAAATAACAAACATTCAATCAGGAATTTAATTCCATAGGGAAAACCAACATTTGGTTAAGCACCAAGCAACGCTAAGCCTCCTTAATTAATCTTTTCATTAATTAAAACCATCTTGTAAATGCTCGTATTAAATAATTTTACAAAGATATATTCACAAACTCCTTTATTTTCCATACTTATAAAATATCCATGTACTTCTCTCATTGGTATAAGTATATTTACCAAACACTGAGGAAGATCTCTTTTTTACCAAATTCGAAAATCCCATAGAAAATCATTATAAATTTCTAAAACCATTTATAAATTATTCCTTAAGTCATTTCTAAACCCTTATAAAACCATGCAATTATTTATATATTCTTTTTATATATCTATAAACCCATTTCTAAAATTCGTTTATAAATACCCATCTATTTATAAACTTTTTTACCTTGTAAATAATCTTCCTTTAAATCTTCAAATCATTTTATAAGCTCTTCTTATAAAAATCCAAGTCCATTTTCAAAATTCTATTTATAAATCTCGAAACCATCATAAATAAGTATAATTAACCTTTAACCTTTTAAAAATAATAACTAATAATTCAACACATTATGAACAAAACAATCATTAATCTTTTATGTATAAATAATAATAATAAATTACCAAAATATTATTAATAATCATCATTATTAATTTCAAACCATACTAAAAATTTAAATAATTAACTTTTCAAAATTATTTAAATGTTTATATACAACTTAAAGCAATATTAACATGAATAACCAAGTTTAAAACATAATATATTTCCTTGATAAATATCTATTCTTAAATCTTCAACCCAATCATTTCGATATTTATAAAACTACATTTAAGAATCTCTATCCATTTTATAAAAACTTCCTTTCATAAACCTATTTATTTACAAGTTCCATTTATAACTTATTTTCTTTATGAATCTCGCATATTCATAAATCTCACTTAACGTCAATCACCATCTGTTTTAAACATTTTTTTCATACGGATAAATTCCTTTTATAAATTCCTTTCTATTTATAAAAATATCGTTTAACATTCCAAATTTATACTTGCCTTTAATTTCCAATATAGAGTCGATTAATTCTATATATTAGTCTGTATCTTATAATAAATCGTTTGATTTATTCTTCAATTTATCAAACGATAATAGTTTTCTTTAATCTATAAATATCGTTTATAATTTCATACTTTTATTAACAAAATACAATTTTACAAATCTTCACTTCATTTGTAAAATATTACTTTTATAAATTATCACATTTACAAAATCTCACATTTTTAATTAAACTTTCATATATGTACACATATACATACATATATATATTACTTTGTATAAAATGGTTAATAAATAATAATGTGAAAATATTTCCAATTTCCTTTTAACCATATCCCTTCATTATAAGAGACAGACTTATTTTAAGGTTTTCAAAAATCTTTATTTTATAGTTCGAAAATCTTTACTTAAAACATTTTATAAACCTATCAATTTATAATATCCAAAAAGCATACCTTTGATTTTTAAATAAATTACTCCTTCAAATAATTCAAGATTAATTATTTAAAACATATATAATTTTCAATATCGCTTTGAAATCCCTTTAAATAAAATCACTATTTTATAGTACTTTAAAATACCAAAAAAGAGGCTTGGTGCTACTAAAGCACTAATTAAGCAAAATCATATGCATTTCATCAATATGGCATTCGAAAAATCATATATCACCATATATATGAAAATGAAATCAACAGTGTGAGGAATCCTATTGGATCCTCCAACCTATCCCCCCGCATCACATATAGTATATAATCATATAAATATAAATCAACCGCTTCAAGGCGGGATTTGTGTACAAAGGATCGTCCGCTCTTACACGGAAACGTAATAAGGTTTCATCCACTCCAATAGGCGAGGATATATCCAATTCAACTAATAAATATAGTAAATTATCCAAGCGGTCAATAGTTATCAATAATAGATATTCAAACATCCAATAGATAATTTCATTGACTGTATAATATTCTAGTTAACCAAAAAGGTGAGACTTACTCACTTTGATTTTCAAATCGTCAGAACGCTTCGGTTTTGGATTAAAATTGAACGGTCATTCAATTTAATCCAAAATTCATACTAGCTCCAAATTCGTCCAATCCAACTCCATAGTGTAGTACTCGCTGATACGAACACAACGCAACTTGTCGCGCTCGATTTGGACCTCGTATGAGAAAGTAACAAATTTATTAATATACGATATAATTAAAATTATAATTAACAAAATTAACTTAAATTAAAACTTTAAACCTTTTCTATCTCCCCTCCTACACACGCAACAGTTCCAGGAGCTCCTTCATTTGTTTTTTATTAAACTTCGATCGTTCATCGCGAGTTGCCTAGCCACCCACGAACGTCGCCGCACCCCTACGCTGAGCCGCCACTCCAGCCTCTCCCGCAAACAAAAATCATGACCCAAAAACTACTGCCACTTCACCTCGAGTGCCACACCGCCTCAGGTGATCACCTTCAATCCCTTCGGCCATCGAGTCGAGCTCCACCGGGTGAGCATTTCTCTAGTTGACAACTTCGAGCAATTTGGCCTCTAGCATGACGAACCAACGTGGGTCATTGGATTTGAGGAAGGAAAAATTTCAAAAAAGCAAATTTATTTATTTTCTTTCTGATGTAGACATGAATATATATATATATATATATATATATATATATATAAGAGGAAGGGTATGGGAATGCGTACCAGGGTATGGGCTAATGGAGATGTGTTTGGCCAATTATAACATATATATTTATAGTATAATATCCCACTTTAAACGTCTGAAAATCTCGATCTCCAAATGAGGTATGCTGCTTGGTGTTCTATTGTTATACCCATATTTCAAGCATAATGAAATATATATCGGAAGCCAATTCCATCATATACAGAAGTTAACTTTTCAAAATCAAATTATGTTAATTTAAATTCCTTTAATAAATTTCTACGCATTTCGAATTTGCACGACCAAATGATTTGTCCAATCACCACGAAATTCGATAGCATATAATAATTCACTATTACGGATCCAATGAAATTAGTTTCGTCAAAATCTGAGAAAGTGCACCTGGAAGGCCATTTTTATACGTTAATTCAAATGAGTAATTTCAAAAATCAGTTTAAACACTTATAAATCAAATTTAAAAGTTTATTATCTTCCTTCTTATTCAAATAGAATTTAAATCAACTTTTGAAATCATTTTCATTCATTTCAAATTCATGATTCAGTTGTATTAAATATTTTCAAACATTAAATGCAACAATTTAATTTATCAAATAAATCACTATATTTGAAATTCAAGTTATTTAAGTTATAAAATTAAATTTTCAATATTTAAAATCAATTAAATATTCTAAATTAAAATAACTAAAATTTTGGATCATTACACATTATTTTAAATCTTCTATTAGATCTGTAATTTTAATGGGTATGTATACATATTTATATACATATGTTTGGTTGTAAAAGAAAGGAGTCAAGTTAAAATAATGAGTTTGGATTTGGAGATTTGGAAGCCATAAAGTGAGTGAGAAATTATGTAATTTACATAATACTACATATATCATTGGAATTTTATTATTGTTACCATGCCTAAGTGAAAATCATTGAATTGTAAGCTAAAATAAATGAATCTAACTTGAAACTCTTGCCTAAATATTCACTAATTTTAGCTTTAATGAAATGGTATATATACCCTAGATTTGGACGTTAGGGAGAATATGTTAGGGAATCAAATCTACGGTTTTGATGACAACAACTATACAATGGATATCGAATATACATATATATTTATATATACAGGTACTTGCTAGAACAACATCACTAAAAAGACAAGAATAAGGCTCAAAAGACACTACAAGAGATTATAAGTCGATAGGAAAAAAGAAGCACAAGAAAAACAGAAAAACTGATATGCACAATATCAGACGTCTGGGTGCACAAGCCATACGTCTGAAACTGTTCTCTGGAACAACAGACAGGCTAGGCCAGACGTCTGGCAATTGCACTCAGACGTCTGATCTACTACTATATTCAAAAATATATATAGTATCAGACGTCTGACACATATCCCAAAGGTTTGATTTCAAACTCGAATTTCAAATAACAACTTCAACTGCCACATTCGAATGAACTTCTCCGCTTCTCTTCCCTGCAAATCTTCATCATCAACAGAAGCAACTATACAACACTCGTTAACGGATGCAGCTACTCAATATACCTCTCTACAACTATATATAGCATCAAGAATTAAGAGAACAAATTACCTAACTTACTTACGCTCTCTGATTCTATACTCTATTATATATTCTTGATCTCTACACTCAAGGAATTTATACTTGTATTCACTCTTCCATATATTCAGTTCTTCATAGACAATACTCTTTAAATATATATTGGAAGCAATTATACTAATTAGTCAACATTCGTGTTATAATAGAACACACATTTGACAAGAACAACTTGTTGTAATCAAGCCTATTCCTCTGGGCGAAGCGAGGATATTCGAAAGTAGAATTCCAAAAGGGAGCTTCGGGACTGGATGTAGGACGGGAGGTCCGAACAAGTATAAAATCATGGTGTGCTTATTCTATATTTAGTTAGATTAATATTGTTTTAGTTGCATCATATATTTTGTCACATATACTTGCATATACACTACACGATCCACCCCATACACGTTCAGTTGGTATCAGAGCAAGGTTTGATCAAAATACAGTAACACGTATTTGAATCACTTTGATATGGCAAGTATTTTTCAAAAAGGACAATCCACAGCACGTCTTCCACTTTTTAATGGTTCTAATTATGCATATTGGTCAACACGTATGAGAATTTTTATGAAAGCTAATGGATTAGAAATTTAGTTAGCCACTCAAAATAAATATAAAGCACCTGATACTACTACGAACACATAGAATGCTGCAAAAAAATCGTAGCTTTTAATAATGCCAAAGCCATGAATGTTTTATTTCGTTCATTAGATAAGAATTAATTTTCACGTCTCATGTTATGTAACACTGCATCTGATATTTGGCGTACCTTACTAGTTACACACGAAGGGATAAACAAAGTTAAGCAAACTAAAATTTCAATTTTACAAAATTAATTTTCATCATTTAAAATGAAACAAAATGAATCTATAGTAGACATATACTCTTGATTCTAAACCATTCAACATGATTTAATGGCATTTGGAGTCAAATTCGCAAATTTTGACTTAATATCTAGAATACTCAATTCTTTAACTCCAGAGTGGGAAAGAAAAGTATTAGCTATCGAAGAAGCTAATGATCTCTCAACACTCTTAGTTGAAGAATTGATAGAAAATTTAATGTCCTATGAAGCTAACTTGCAGGCAAGAAAAGAACAAAATTTAGAGAAGAAAAACATAGCATTCCAAGCAACTAATGAAGACTCCGACTTAGTTGAAGAAGAAATCGTATTTATTGCCAAAACTACAACAAATTCAAGAAATTTAGAAAAATGACCAAATTTCAAAAAGGAGGAAAATCAATCTCTACAAATCAAACATCAATCAAATGCTATGAATATGATCAATTTGGATATATAAAGAAAGATTGTCCCAAGCTCAATAATGATAAAAAGAAGAAAGCTTTCAAAGTAACATGGGATGACTCAGATTCTTCATCATCATCAGACAGTGATAGCGATAGTAATGGAGAACAAGTTAATGTATGTTTTATGGCACAAACTGATAAGGTACCCAAAATAAAAAATAAGGAGAAATGGATAATTGATAGTGGATGCTCCAAGCATATGACCAGAAATTCAAAAATGTTATCAATATAACATACATCGATGGTGGAACGGTAACTTTTGGAGATAACTCAAAAGGATACGTCGTTGGCATCGGAGAAGTCATCAACTCTGGTATTTCTAACTCTCATATTATTACAAATGTTTTGTTAGAAGAAAATTTAATGTACAACCTACTTAGTATTAGTCAATTGTGTGATAAAGGTTTTCAAATCAATTTTGAAAAAGAGAGATGTAATATTTTAGACAATAACAAACAACTTATCTTTGAGGGTTTTAGAAACAAGAATATTTATGTCTTAAATATGAATATATATCGAAATTAAAATTTATATTTAACCACCAAACATTACGATCCATGGTTGTGGCATAAAAGATTTTGTCATATTAATTTTAAATATATTAATAAATTAGCAAAATATGAGCTAGTTTGAGGTTTACCTAAAATAAATTATAAAGTAGAAAACTTATATGATGATTGTCAACTTTGGAAAACTAAAGAAAATCTCTTTTAAATCTAAAAATAATATTTCTACAAAACAACCATTAGAATTATTACATTTATATTTATTTGGTCCAACTCAAGTACGATCTATAAATCACAACAAATATGTTTTAATAATAGTTGATGATTTTTCAAGATATACATTGACTTTATTTTTAAACATAAAAGTGATACCTTTGGAATGTTTAGAAAAAAATTCTAAGGAACTAAAACTCAAATAGATTTGAAAATTAAAAATATTCGAAGCGATCACGATGGAGAAATCGAAAATGATCTTTTTACCAATTTTTGTAATAAAAAAGGCATAGTCATAATTTTTCTTTTCCCGCACATCAAAACAAAATGGTGTAGTAGAAAGAAAAAATCATACGTTACAAGAATGTGCACGAACACTATCAGATAATAGTGGTACCAAAACATTTTTGGGGTGAAGCTATTGCTACGGCTCGTTATGTTTTGAATCGAGTAACCATACGACCTATAACTAAACATACTTGTTTTGAAATATTTTTTGGAAGAAAACCTAAAGTATCATACTTTAGAACTTTCGGATCAAAATGTTTTACCTAAATACAAAAGATAATTTGGGAAAATTCGACCCGAAGGCCGATGAAGGAATTTTTGTTGGGTATTCGGATCGTAGCAAGGCGTATAGAATTTTTAATAAATGGTCTAACATAATTGAAGAAAGTTTGCATTTTTTTTTGATGAAAATTTTCTTAACCATCATACTAATGATTATGAAGAAATAATTCCAATAACAAATACAACAAAATTTTCTAATAATGAGACAAATGCATAAAATAATACTCTAGTGTCACCCTCTAGAATTCTAAAAGATCATCCAAAAGATAATATCATTGGAGATCCCAATTCCAGAGTAACTAGAAATCAACTTAATCAAATAAGTCATACTGCATTTGTGTCAAATTTTGAACCAAAAAATTATAAAGAAGCTTCAAACGATAATTTTTGGATAATAGCTGTGCAAGAAGAATTAAATCAATTTGAACGTAATAACGTTTGGGAATTAGTACCAAAACCAGAAAATCAATCAGTTATTATAACAAAACGGGTATTTAAAAATAATGCAGATGAAAATGGAAATATACTTAGAAATAAAGCATGTTTAGTCACACAGCGTTATAATCTAGAAGAAGGTATCAACTACGATGAAACTTTTGCTCCAGTAGCAAGACTCGAGGCCATACGTACATTACTTATTTTTGCAAGCCATCACAATTTTAAATTGTTTCATAGTGATGTCTAAAGTGCTTTTTTAAATGGTATTATTAAAGAAAATATATATGTTGAACAACCTCCATTATTTGTTCACGTAAAATATCCCATCATGTTTTTATGTTACAAAAAGCCTTATATGGTTTAAAGCAAGCCCCCCATACCAGGTACGAACGTCATAAGAATCATTTAATTGCATCTGGTTTCCAAATAGGTAAAATTACACGACTTTATTTATTAAATGATAAAATAATGACATCTTAGTTGTACAAATCTAATACTAGAGATTATTGTTTGTTTTTCCCTAAGGGATCATCATTTGAACTTTTTTCATATAGCGACGCGGATTTCATGGATGTAAAACCGATCGTAAGAGTACTAGCGGAACATGCCACTTTATTGGACAATCATTAGTTTCATGGTTTAGCAAAAAGAAAAATTGTGTCTCCTTATCCACTTGCGAAGCCGAATATATTTCAGCGACTCTAGCATGTGCAAAAGTGGTATACATGCAACAAATGCTTAAGGATTTCGGCAAAATTATCAATAAATCACCAATATATTGCGATAATACGAGTGCAATAAATCTATCAAAAAACCCTGTAGATCACTCACGTACTAAACATATAGATATACGACATCATGTTTTATGTGACAATGTAGAAAAAAGAATTATTACATTAGAACATGTAAATACCGAGAATCAAATAGCAAATATTTTCACAAAACTACTGAATGAACAAACATTTGTTAAACTTCGACGCGATTTAAGAATATGTTCTCTTAATGATCTTCTCAACTAATACTACATTTCCATTCATTCTATTTTTGGCAAAAAAAATTATTATCCACAAATCAAAATAGTTAACACTAACCTACAATTTTTTAGAAATTTGTTTTCTAAAATTACCTTTGTATAACCTCTAAAATCATGTATAAATAGCCTTCTTACAAAACAAAAGGTAAAGAATATATAGATTTCATTTTTTTAACACAAGAAAATGAAAGCATGTCTTCCGACAACTCTCATCCCTCCTTCTCAACACCAACAACGGATAGTTCAGTGGATACACCTCATCGTCTTCCCACTCCGACACCAGATCAGGAACCGACATATAAGTGGTCCTACTACCACACGGGATTCACTCCCGATACAAAGCAGTCCGAACGATCTCTATTTGTCTTTCCTAACACCAAGGAGAAAATTGATGAGATACATCACTACCAAAAGCAACAAATAGATTTACAACGAGAATTATACTTTGAACAAAAGGTCACTGTGCGGCGACTAATTTTTTTGGACCAAGCAGCGATCAAATTTTGCAATTCGTGAAAGAAAGATGTACATGAACCACTTTTCGATTCCTTGTAATCCTTTGGATCACTCTGCATCTTATCGTACACCTTTGGCTCCTTCACCTAGGAGATTCTCAGGTTCCTCGAGAACTAACGAACGTGGAAATATATGTTCTCCACTCAAGCCATGGAGGGATGTCAAGTCTGAAGATCGCAATGTTCCATCATCATCTAAATAAGTTTACTTATTCTCATTGTATTTTTACCTACGTATATTTGTATTCTGTTTCACAAATAATAATATTATGTTTTATTAAAATAAATCTCTCGAAAAATAAGCAACACCCTTTAAAATTAGGCTATTCTAAGACAAACTGGCCATTTCAGACGTCTGAACATTGCCATCAGACGTTTGACACTCTTGTATCACACAAATTTTTAAACATCGTGTATATATCAGACGTTTGATATAACTTTTCAGACGTCTGAAAATTATCTCTGCCTAACAAAAAATTCAAACCAGTCTATTTTAGACATCTGAACTATTGACCAGATGTCTGAACAAAGTCTCTGCCTCCTTAAGATACAAATTCAGGCCATTTTTAGATGTCTGATATTATATCCAAACGTCTGAGAAAACTATATGTCCTACAAAAAGTACACTTCGGCCTATTCCAGACATCTCATAAATCTCTCTGCCTTTCAAAATTTGCAAATCGATCTTCTCCAGACGTTTACTACCAACAACCAAACGTCTGAACATATATATTGCCTTAAAACTAGGTTAAAACAAATGTCTGATTCACCTTCCAGACATTTGAAATTCATTCGACACTCTTAAGTGCCCCGCTAACGTCTATTTTTTTTTCACTTTTTCTCACTTACATTTTATTTCATTTCTACTACAAAGTCGATTCTTTAATTCTCAAACTTGCTTTCTCCTCCAAAAATGCTCGAATTTCATGGCCCCTAAAACGAAAAACACTAAAATATGTAAGCATAAGCAAGACCAAGCTACTTCATCCAATCCGCAAGTTCGCTCTGACAATCAAATTGGGAGATGGATGAGTCGTGTACCACATTCAATCAAAAGATACGAGGATATTCAAAAGAAGAAGCTTCATATAGGTCCATTTTGTAATTTGCTAAAGTTACAAATGTATGATTTGGACGAAATATGCAACAATGTTGGGTTAGAAACATTGATTTCCTTCAATTCCAATAATGTTCAAATTGATTGGCTATCCATATTTCTTTTCTATGCTAATTTAGATAACACAGCCATTTGGAACACCGATAACGATGATAAATGGCTATAATCAAGTGTTATGGCAACACAATTAGACTTACTCTAGGGGTCATAGGCTGTACTCTCGGATGTTCCGACACCGGAGAAGATTTATATGATATTCTGAATTTGCGTCTCAAACCGAGAGATAATATAACACATAAAATATGCAAAGATGAAAAGCCTAGATTTGCATCAAAATACCTAAGACCTAAGGCGAGACTTCTCACTAGAATGATTATCAACACTATCATTCCTCGCCTTGGTAGTCATGAGAAAATCACAGAGTTAGAGTGCAAGGCTCTATATGCTATATTCAGTGGAAAAGGGTAATTGGGCAAAATTTATATTTGACGAGCTCAAATATTTTTGGACTCGATCACGCCCGCCCATCATCTACCCTACACACATCATGCGTCTTCTGCGAGCTCATAACATCCCCTCTTATTTATCAACTTTTGAAGAGATTTCCCCAAACATGCATCCACAAAATTCTTCTCCCTAATGCATCTACCAGAAAATCGTCTAGAGTATATCCCATTTGAAGAATGGACGCAACGTCGTCAGGCCAGACAAGCTAGGCCTCAACCCCAAAAACAACCCGAACCATCACAAGAGGTAGAGCAACATCGCGAGAATACTCCTCCTCCTCCTACACCTTTTGATTATACGTACCAAGATGACATTTTGGAGACTCACACTAAGACAAATCCAAATGAGAGTATTCGAGACTTAACTCTTCAAAATCAACTTGTTTTATCTTGTACTCAAAAATTATTGGTTAAGAGTATTGATAGTTTTGAAACATCTTTTGCTTCTCGCCTAGCCATAGTTGAGGCGTCACTTTCAACTGCATTATTCGTTCTAAAAGAGGTTCTTCAAAGAGTTAATGGTCCTACACCACCTTCATAAGATTGGCCAACTCCAGTGCCTTCTCCTCCTCCTTCAAAACATTCCAGACTTTTTGAAGAGGAGAAAGAACCTCTCGAACATACTCCTACATCTCCTAAAAAACAAGCTAGCTCTTCCAAGAATGAAGTGAAAGAGATGATCAAGATAAAGCTTCCCTAAAAGATCCTTAGATTTTTTTTAGGAGTCCATCTTTTGTATAAAAATGCTAAGAAATCTATGCATGTAATCGATTAATATGATTAATGGAAATTGCTTTTTGGTGTATTATTTCTGTGTATATTCATGCAACCTTACAACGATTGGAATTTTATTCATGCTTTTTGATAATGCCAAAGGGGGGAAATAATAAAAAGCACAATAGATAATGGAAAGCACATATTCAAGGTGAGATTTATAAAATTATATATATGTACATTGTATAGTTGTTATCATCAAAAAAGGGGGATTGCTAGGCAATCAAATCCACGATTTCGATAAAAACAACTATACAATGAAAATCGAATATACATATATATGTTTATATATACAGGTACTTGCTAGAACAACATCACTAAAAAGACAAGAACAAGGCTCAAATGACACTATAAGAGACTACAAGTCGATAGGAACAAAGAAGCACAAGAAAAAGAGCAAAACTGATGTGCATAATATCAGACATCTGGGTGCATAAGCCATACATCTGAAACTGTTCTCTGAAACAACAGACAGGCTGGGCCAGATGTCTAGCAATTGCATTCAGACGTCTGATCTACTACTATATTCAAAAATATATATAGTATCAGATGTCTGACACATATCCCGGACGTCTGATTTCAAACTCGAATTTCAAATAACAACTTCAAATGCCACATTTGAATGCACATCTCCGCATCTCTTCCCTGCAACTCTTCATCATCAACAGAAGCAACTGTACAACACTCGTTAATGGATGCAACTACTCAATATACCTCTCTACCACTATATATAGCATCAATAATCAAGAGAACAAACTACCTAACTGACTTACGCTCACTAATTCTATACTCTATCATATAATCTTGATCTCTGCGCTCTAGCAATTTATACTTGTATTCACTCTTCTATGTATTCAGTTCTTCATAGGCAATACTCTTTAAATATATATATTGAAAGCAATTATACTAATTAGTCAACATTCATGCCATACTAGAATACACATTTGAAAAGAACAGGTTATTGTAATTAAGCCTATTCCTCCGGGCGAAGCGAGAATGTTTGATGGAAGAATTCCAAAGGGGAACTTCGGGACTGGACGTAGGACGGAAGATCCGAATCAGTATAAAATCCTAATATGCTTATTCTATATTTACTTAGATTAATATTGTTTTAGTCGCATCATATTTTTTGTCGCATATACTTGCATATACACTACACAATCCACCCTATAGACTTTCAAAATAATCTTTAAAATTTATGAAATATAATATAGATAGAATCACCTAGTTAATTCCAGATCATTATTGTTTGGGTTGTAAACTTTTAAACTTGTCATCAGTTGGAGATGCCTTTAATTTGATTTAAAATTTAAATTTCTATGTTTTAATTCATTGGAACTGTAGAATATGCATTCTAGCTGTATTGATTGCCATGGGAATTTCCATAAATTGTCCAAACTTCATAGTTATATATGAAAAATGCATCGTTTGAAATAAAAAGAAATATTCATATATCTAAAGGAAAGAGATGTGCAAAGTAGAGATGTTGTTTCGTAGTTTGCACCGTCTATTTCGGTTAAAATAAAATGATACAATTCCTTGTAATTGCAAACGCAACACAATCCAACTTTTGGTAGTTTATGGAAAGTTGTAACAGTAACATTTTCTTCTTGGAAAAAATACGACTCCAATGAATCAAAATATATAAATAAATATTTTTAGAAAATTTACACGTAAGTGTATTTCCAAAAATCGTAAATATAGAAACTGAAAAATTATAAATATAAATATAAATAATTTCGTTTACCAATTATTTATACATATATACAAAGTATAAGTTTAAGAAATAAATAAACAAACAAACGTTTGTTACAATATTAATACATACGGTAACATGCAATTAATTGTATGTTATCATATTAATTATAAATAAAATGCTAAATATAAATAAGATAATAAACTAATGAGTAAAAGGGAAGTTACTGTAATCGAGTTAGTATGGTTAGTAAACCATTTAATGAATTTAATTATAGAGGCCAAATATGGAAATGGTAATGGAAATTGAATAGGCACGATAAATAAATGTCATTAATAACATTAATGGAAAGGATAAATAAGGGTAGTAAACATATAAAATAAGAAGAAGTCACACTAAGTAAATAAATATGTATAAGTAAGCTTGATAATTTCTATAGTTAAAGTTATATGGCCTCAACAATACGTTTGCGACAAGTGTGAATTAGTGGCCTTAGCCTAATATTTAGGTTAATTACAAATGACTTGCTTTAGTTGGGTTGGGATGCATGGTCGGTAGAGTTACACTATAGAAGTCTGCCCTCCGCAAGGGGCTACCAGTACTTTTGTATATGTACTACTGATGTAGGACATCTTCAACTACAGGACCGATTGGGATATATGTTCACGTATGGGTTTGGGTAATTCCAGGGAGGGTCTGCTTCGGGATAGAGATATTAAATAGCCATTGAGTATGCCTCCTCCCTATTTATGGAATATTAAATGGTTGGGATTATCTTATAGGTGCGTATTAGATGGTCAGGATTATCGCTTGTAAGCGTTAGAGGAAATCTTTTGGGAGGGTCCTCTTCAGAACCAAGCTATTAAATGGCCGTGTTTGGGTCTGCCTCCTCCATATCTAAGAAGTAGTACGTGGCGTAGAAGATATTTTGGGATGTTGATTAGGGAGTACCATAAAGGGTTCGCTTGGGGTTAGGCATTAAATGGTTGGAGGTCCTGCCTATTTCCCGATTTAAGGGTATTAAGTAGCAAGGTACTTCTTTTCTTAGCATCGTTCGGATATGATTAGTCGGGAGAAGGGTTGTTGAAGCTAATATGATATAGTTGCGTGCACCTGCTTTTATAGTCATAGAGTAGGATATGTGTAAAGATACTTATACCTCGAAATAAGTTGCGCATATAAATACTTATATCTCAAAGTAGGTTGGACATATCGTGCACACATATGGAATCAAATGACTAATCCATGAGTAGGGGACATAACACTTAAATGGAATTCAATCGCCATAAACTAGTGTTATGGATAAAGTATGTAATTTATTGGTCACCAGAACATTGTTTTGACCCCTTCTTATTATAACCCACATGATAGATTTAAAAGGACATGATTCTAGTACAAGAAAAGAATAATAGGTAGACAAGTCTTCTCGTTCATGTCTACATTAATAAGGCAACTAGATATCCATGGTAGTAGCCGTAGTCGGTATATACGATTTGTTATATTTTACCATTCCGCCATGAGTTCGTATATATAGCTTTCTGATATACTTATGTTTATAATAGGTTACCAACACCAACGATCCTTACCTTAATGGACTTAGTTTTCGATTTAGTCCAAAATCAGCTCTATTAAGGTGCGGATTATTACATTTCATGCCCAAACGTAGGTTAACCGATCATAGAAATTAGGATACGTTGAGCGAATGTATTTGTATTTTCCTATAATTATATATATATTTATGTGTGTATATATATAACATATTACATGCTAAACTTTATAAGTTTCGACTACAAAAGTAGTTGCAACCATATTCTGAAAAGTTGATTGTTGTGGCAGCCATGAGTTGGAACAATAAATTGAGTTAATTTTTACACCTATCTCGATTACCGCATTGGATATAAGCCATACTATGAGTCGTTGACTTAAGAAGAGCAAGAGCATGACATATAAGCATCCCTAAAGCTGGATGGTAGTTGACTCATTTGTTGGGCTTGGACTGCTCTGTGATCGTGGATTTTGCTTGATTGCTGATTAATGATGGACATTTCATCTAAACAAATGGAAATTAAGAATCTATATGTTGCAAACATCCGGAAGTAAGATATTAATAGAAATGAGCAAGTTTCTACAAGTTGTGCATTAATCGCCCGACCGTAATAGGAATGAGCAAGTTTCTAAAAGATGTTCTTAATGAAATTGTTTTTAAGAATAATTGAAAAAGAAGAAGAGTCCAAAAGAAAGGATGAACAAGAACCCATTTATAAGTCTGACCCTATGCAAAAGAATTTAATAAAATATTTTTAAAAGAAAGAAACATTCTTGAAATATTTTAAAATAGTTTTTAAAGAATTTACTTAAAATTAAAAGAGCCATATCACTAAAAAGTTGTCATTTTTAAAAAGTAAGTAAATATTAAATTTTTTGACATATAATTATTCTTTAAATACACAGATTTCTGAAAAACTAGAAAATTAAAGGAAAGCCAAGAACCTTTATTTACGAAATAAATAGAAAATATGGCGTATGTTTTGCCTGAAGAATTTTCAATTTCTTTAAATTGAAAAAGTTCTATAAATTATTTCTAGGGAGGGATAATTGGAAATAGTACTTGATTTAAATAGGGTAAGGAGATTGAAAGGGTAAGAATTCCCAATAATAAAGATAGGAAGAATATTCCTATATAAGGAAAATATGGAGAGAAATAACTAAAATATATTTATATGTAAAAAGTAAACAGTTTCATAATAATGGAGAAAAATCCTACGACTAAAGAAGTAGGCGAATGCACTGCGTTGATCTAATGAAGAAAATGATTAAATAACAGGGAAAAGGAGCAGTCTAAATAAGAACAATTTAGGTAGAAGAAATGTAAATAGTAGCAACAATAGAAAATTGTAAGAGAAACAACGTTAAGAATTTATATTAAAATAATGTTAGTAATCTAAGTAGAAACAATATAGGAAATTAAAAGAAAAAGGATACTTTACATAAATGTGTGGAGTAATTACACATATCTTTTAATAGTCCCTCTTATAGGCTATTAGAATCTCTGCTAAAGTTGGAAGTGGTAATAGAATGAGTAGTAGGACATTAATGAAATGAATTTATCCTTATCTACTCCAGTTTTCAATGTTTGAAGTTATAAAAGATATTTTAGAAACATTGTAACAATGCATTTTTGAAAAATGATTTGGTATAACGGTTGAGTTTATGAATGCAAAATTTAATAAGTGGTTTGAGTTAAAAATTCTACCTTTTAAGAAGTAAATCTTTGTTGTGAGAAGGCTTTAAAGAGAAAATTGATTTGATGGCTATTCATGCCATAAAAACTTTAATCTTACTATTTAAAAGAAGGAAATAATATGTTGTTTTAAGGAAAGGGTCATTTGAACTTAATAAAGAAACTTACTTCATAATTCCTAAAGTATAGTTTTAAAAGTTACGATACCTACCATTAAAATTGATTAAAATAAGGAGTTTTTCATGGCGCCTTTTTAAACCAAACAATTGTTAAATTTAATGAAAAAAGTTTCTAAGTTTTCACTTTTAAAGATGAAAATTTTGAGTTGAGTACTTCATGACAATGAAGGTTAATAATTTTACGAAGGGTAGTGAAAACTAAACTAATATTGATATATATGTATAGTAGATAGAGATGACTGCCTAGATAAACTGGGTAAAAGTTAAGGCTATGAATAAGATAACTACGAATACTCATAGGGTAGCAACTAGGATTCCTCATAGAATACAATGAATAATGGTATGAACCTAAGAATTTTTTATTAGACATGTGTGAAGGATATAAGAAGAACCCATAAAGGAATGAGGAATGGAATCAAAGTAAATTTTGTGAGTTCTAGAGTATACTCGCATGCAAGATCAAAGATATTGAAAATAAATACCAAAGTTTGAGAATACTATTAAGAGATTTTTACTAAAAGAAGATGGTAATATAATTGAAGAAGTGGGTAATGAGATGACAAATGCATAAAGAGGAAGTTGGTGATTCAGGATTTAAGAAGGAAGATATGTCATCGAAAAGTTATTCCGCCAAACTAATTTTTCAATGAGTATTCTAAATGTGTATAGTTTATATACCTTACCCACTACAATATGGAAAAACATAGTTTATGTAACTACCCACACCCAAGTGGGTTCTAATTTTTGCTTAATCGAAAACCTAAGTTCATCAAAGTGCGGAAGTTTGGTAGCCTACAAAAATACAAATGAATGCATATCAAAGCACTATAAATATAATTCACAGCGAATAGTAAATTGTGATAGAACATATAGTCATCGAACAAGGTTGACACTTCCAATGTTTAGTATCCTTGTCAGTGCCGAGCATGCATAAACAGTCCTTCCACTATTCCCTCCTTTCACCAATACATGTACCTATAAAGCTATTGTAACGACCCGCCTTTTCGACCCACAAAAATCAACACTAATACATCTACGGTATTCACATGCTACACATCCAAGTGCCGAAAAGATAGATTGTTGGAGTGAAAGAAAAGAAAAGACCAAACAGAATCTCACATTGTGATGAGTAATATACAATATCCAAAAGATCTTTACAAAGGAAAATTTTAATATTCACACAAAAAATCAGAATCTAACCTACCATCAGCTTGGAAAGTTATAAAAGCATGTCCTTATAATTGCTAGTAGATACAGAACAAGAAATATGACAGAAAATAAACTACATCAGTTCTTGGAGGCATCCAGCTTGTTTCATGAAGCTCCATGCGTAAATCCCTAAATCTGGGAGAAGAACTAGGGTCAGACCCAAGCATTATAAGAAAATAACACCTGGATTAGTTTGGTAAACCAGCGCGAGAAACTCAAATTATATGGATTGTTATTTTTATAAATCTCTTTCAAAATAAAGGTATCTCATAAAACCACGTCATACATAAACACAGACATGTTTTTGTCTTATGATAACCAAACCATTTTATAGGAAGATCCAGTGATATTATAATAATGTCAAGAGTTTAAAATAAATATGTAACATGGCCAGAATGGTTACATTATTTACATTCGATAGTATGAAACTATGTTCGTAAAGTAACGTATTGGAAAATGGATTCCATGCACTGACAAGGCATCAGAGTACCACTTACCACAATACATCTCTAGATAAAATGTACCGATGGCCTCATCTGGACCCCCTACATGACAACATATGCCTACCTCTTCCTGGATAGTAACAAATATGTCATCACCTCGATTGCTTTACAATCTTTTCCTTGAGAACTCTCATGCACATACCAAATCCACAAATGGTGATAAAAAAAGGTGACGAATATACCCTAATGAGTTCGACCCATATGGCCTTGTGATATACCCCTTGTTTTAGTCATTCTGAATGTGAGGATCATGTGGCCACGATTACCTTTTACTTTTAGCAAATCACTTTCGTATTGCTAACACTGCCCTCCAGGCAACAATGCAATGCCAGCATTTTCCATACAAATTGCTTAGGATATGAACAAAGCGAAGGCACTACATCTACTGCATCCCTTTTTGAAATCACCCTCGAGATTAGTTGCAAGTAGCCCTTACACTTCAAAGAACACCATATTTTATTTCCATCATCTTCAAGATGTCTGAAATTCAAACGTCTATGCCGGTTCGAAGTGGTTTATGGATGAATCATGCTTATTCGATCCCGGTCTCTCTGAACCAACAATTGATAGATTCCGATTAACTCAATCCTAGTTCTTTCAGAAGTAAGCGGATGATAAAAGAGTTCCAAGGGGATGAAGAATATTCGCCCTTGAAGCGAGAGATATTTCACCGTAATGAGTTGTCTCAGGGGAATCTCAAACCGTATAAAATTGCGAAGCTTTCATGTAATTCCTAAGTCAAAATAGGTCAAGTTATCGATAATGGACAAACCACTATGTAGTGTAAGTATATAGTTTGAATATAGAAAATCGGACATCATATACTTATCAATACATTTTGATTTCAACCTTATACTATCTCTTGATTAACAATGAAGTTAGACAAGTTAGAGTACTACCTTTGCCTCGACGAACATTCTTAAACTCTCACAAATAGAAATAGGATTCCATACCTTAAAATTTAGTGTCAAGTATAAGATGAAGTTCTTTTCATATACTTAATTAATCACAGCCTATTTATAGAAATTAACCCTCTTATACTTATCATGTTTCCGACATTTCAACTTTGCTATAACTCGCCTAGAATTAAAGTTAGGTAAGTCAGGGCACTGGTTGCTCTAACCTTGCACAGACACTCTGGTTCAAGATACCACAGATAGAGGAAAGTCTACTCATTGGACTAGTGCTAAAAATAAAATGACTTACTTTTCTCAAACGTGTAAACATTTTAGAACTACTCATCATATATTTTTTATGTTACTTAATGGCATCAAAAAAGAAATTCTTTGCATAAAACAAAGTCCTTTTAAAACAACTCTATAAACTTATTTCTAGTCTTTGATTTCAAAATAGTTATCGAATTTTTTTTTGAAACTCATTTATTTAAAATAATGTTTGATCTCAAAAGGCAAGGTCCTTTCTTTATATATAGTAAACAACTTGTTTACTAATAACCAAGTGTTATATATCAAACTTCCTTTCCAATTTCCTGAAACCATTTACCAGAGCAAGAACGTTATAGTCCATAATTTCTTTCCCTTTTTCAAAAAAAATTATTACAATAATAGTGTTAAAATCCATGCTTCATTCCTCTTTTAAAATTATTTAAATTCTTTAAACCATAGTTTGAAACTTATATTTAAAATATCCCTTTAAGGACGATCGCTTTTAGCAAACTTGATTTTTGAAATAAAGAAATAAAATTTAAACCACTTCTTTAAATAACAAAATAAATCCTTAAAAATATATTTAAAACTTCAAAACCCATTTAAAATACATAACGACCTTTTGTAAACCACATTTGAAAGAGAATTTATAAAATATCTAAAGTAGATAACATTTCTACTTTATTAAATTATAGATTTCCAAACTGCATCCATAATGATTATCGCTATATGGATCGTAACTTCTAAATCTTTGTTTAGTAAATCCACTAGCTTTTAAACTCCATTTCTTCAATACTTTGAACCACTTTAAATAACTTTTCCAAAATGGTTTCAAAATAGAAAAGTCAAGTTCGAGAATCATTTGCAAAATACTTTTGAAAACAAAATGGTAAACCTTTTAAAAGAAAACATGGGATTACAATGTCACATAAAAACCAATCATCACAGCAAGTTGATTATCAACAACATCCACTTCATTACATCATACATAACATGTAATAATGTAAGGTAAAAATCAACCCGACAAGGAATACTTTTGGATCCCTCTATAAAATTTCTATTCTTCATAGTGCTTCCATAGCGACCTATTCGCTACGGAACACTCTGACTTCCTTTTGCTTTTAGTCTGCTACAAAACAAAGTTGGATATGTTGTCCGCTTCCAAGTAGGAATCAAATTCAAACAAGCAAGTGTACATATTACATACATAATAAAAACACAACATAAGAAAATCAATGAATAATTATTACAACCAATAAATTCATTTTTAAAGTAAGTTTTCTCACTTCCGATGCGATGAAACTTCAGAACAAGCTATTAATTGCTCTTACCATCAACCCAAGGCCAAAACTTCCACTTTTCTTGCCTTTACTCACATCCCAATCTTCCCTCTTCATTACGGTCTAAGGCATTATGGGATTTTGTGCTCTAAAGCTCGTGATGTTGAGAAGGTTGTGGCAAGTACTATGCTTTTTTAATGTTGTGGAAAGAGTTCGAAGGGAAAAGAAGTGTTTTTGATGTATTTTTGAGTTATGGATTAGGGCATAAGACATGGAAAAGAAGATGAAGAAACAAAGCAAAAGATGGAAATGAAATGAAGTGGGAAAAGAAGAAGTAAAGATGTTCCATTTATAAAATTTGAAAAAATGACAAATTACATCACATACCCTTAAGCTAAATTACACAATTACCCTCCCTTACTCTTCCATGCTAAGCTACCTTCATGTGACAAAGAATAAGAAGCCATGTGCAGATCCTTTCCGTGTACTAATTAGTACTAATGTACTTAAAATAAGAAGAAAAAGTCCATTCTTTACTTTGTTAACTTTTAATTTTAATTTAAAAGAACTTAAGGATTATTAACTTTAATAAATCCATTTTTGGTACTTTTTAAATTTTTATTAAATGCTTACAAAATTGTGCATATCCGTTCAACAACGTTGCGACAACTTCTGTTCGATAAAAAGTCAAAAATTCGAAAAACGATTTTCGGTCACATATTCAATTTTTCATCGAACTACCTATCTTTGTAAAAAACTTTCAAAATAAGTTTACTATCATTATTTATTAATTAAAAGTGGTTTATTTGATCATTAAAATCCATTAATTGAATACCTAAAATTTATCAAATAATCACAAACCAAAAAGATGAATTCTGGGTCATTACATCATCCCCCACAAAAGAATTTCGACCCCGAAATTTCATCAAAAATAAAAAACCAAGCCATACCCATTCTTAATGTTCCCTAAAATGTTAAATGACCGACAAACAAACTTTGAGTTTGTCCATGTTTACAACCTTCTCATCACGAAAGGATGATAAACAATCTAATAAGCATACCTCACGCTCAACTGCTATAGGTTATTACTCGATCGATTATTCACACTACCTCATGGCAACTCGAAGAGTCATCTACCTAAATCCAAATAGACCATAAAACATTAATGGTGAATATACTTTGGCCCCTATAATGTGCAAGAATCATCCGTATGCAATATCCGACCAAATCACTTACTCGAAAACATAGATTTCTCATCCGAACTAGTATATTGCTTAACTTCTCCATTGCGGAATCCTAATCTGGTTCCTTAATCTGCTACTCATGTATTCCTTACATAGTCCTAAACTATGATAGAAAACACTCACATCAACCTAAGAATCCATCTCAAGTATTCTCATTCAAGAATTGAGTGAAAATGCCTAGTTCAGACTGGTATATAACACCCGAAAATCATATGCCTGAACTCTGGATCTAGAATGGTCATGCAAATAAAATGATCCAAGTTCAACTTATGGTTTTATCGCTTTAGGATAACTTAAATAATATACTACCCCAATTCCTTTTACTTCCAAAAATTATATATGAAATTTTTTCATGAAACATAACTTAAGTTTAAACTTGTATAATAACTTACTATACTCTAAGAGTATATACAACAATCTAGTTTAATCTCTTATCCTTTCTTAAATTCAAACGTAGACTCGAAATAAATTTGGGTCTTAAAACCAAGTTGACCTTTTCGTCTGTAACGACCTGCTATTTTCAACCATTCGTATCCGAACATGCCGGAATTGAATTTCTCAAAATACCAGATTGTAAGTTTATATTTGGAAAAGCTCAGCATACACAATAATAAATAATCACACATCATAGACACAGAGTAGTAAATGCAGCGGAAGCAAAAGAATAGTAGTTCATGAAGCTACTAATATATAACAGAGTTAAATAAGATACAATAGAAGTCTCGAATATAATAGTCAAATACAAGAATCAGGATACATCACTTGAATCAACTGAATATCTGAAATCTGGATAGATAGCTGGATCTCCAGGCGAAGCTCCAACTCCAAAGGTGAGTCTCGAATACTGATACACTCTGTCTGACCCGAGCGTAAAGCAAAACACAAAACACTCGAGTCAGGATTAACATTCCTATATCAATAAATCCAACTCAAGTGAAATAACAACTGAAATACAAGTAACTCAAAAGATGTTTGGGATAACCATCCTCTAAGGATCCGTTAACTATTTATATGTACGCTAAGTAGATAATGCCTATTAGTAATGTGAAGTATCAAAATAGCGTTAAGGCAATACCATTATCCCCCTTAACACATTTTATATACGCGTCATAGTCTATAAAGCACTGTAAACTCCACCGTAAACTAGTGGGATATCAAGTAGTACCCCATAGGTATAATAAAAAACAAATCGTAGTGGTCGCGCATAGGGATTAGAGTATGACAAGGCACATGAAGCAATACCCAAGGTAGTGAAACTACCGTTTGCCTGGTCCGGACTGGTGAGAACGCATCGCCACAACGATCGCAACACCGTGAGACAACACTCCCAATTCAAGGGTGCACACCAATCAAAAACAAGTGATGAGTAGTTTATGAAGAAATATGTTCGATTAGAGGTGGCTAACCTCATTGCCCCGGCAAGGCTTCTGTTTTAGTCATTTCAAACTTGACGCAAGTGTGAAGGCTATCCATTATCGTTCTCTTTCTTAAAATCCAGCAACGCCATCATTCCAACCACTTCATTCTGGATCACACTCCGCGTATAATAGTCATTAAAGTGGTTTTCAGTTTAGACAAAGAGTATGTCCATCACCGATCCCGGACTCTTCAATAACTACGTAATTATTACACCGATTGGTCTTTTAATAAATTTTCAAAATAGTTTATATTCCGAATCCAAAACAACATTCCCATTTCAAAACCATATTAATACGATATCACTTCCATTTCAAAACCAAATACGATATCACTTTCATTTTAAATATATCCATTTACAAAATCTTATTACTTCAAAGCTATGACACTTTCTAAATCAAACCCTTTGGAAATCATAATACTTTGGAAATCAAAATTTAGGATTCATGATGCTTCCCACTTAACTGTTTAAAATATAAATAATAGTATATATAATAAAATAGTTTAAAATTTAAAATAGTTTATATAAAATAGTTATAATTTAAAATGGTTTATATTAAAAATAATTTGTATTAAAATAGTTTATATGAAATGAATTTTATAAAGTAACATATATAAATAGTTTTAAATAAAGTTTAAAAATACTTTATACAGTAAAATAGCTTCCTCAAATTTCACAAATCGATTCAAATCAACTCAAATTCAAAAATTCAAATTTAATCAAATCTCTAACCATTAGCTTCAATTAAATTCAGTTATCAATAAACCATTTTATCGATTTCAAATACAAATTTGAACTATAAATAAACTATTTAACTTTCGAGATATTCCAAAGCTTAAATATTTCACTGTCTCAAAACTAAATTCGATAATTTCATATATGTCTTAATTCAACTTTATTATTATTTATTTTTGAAATATTCACTTAATAAATCCAATATTATTTAAATAAACCCCAAATTTACAAATAAAATAAATATTTCCTTCAACTTATTTAATCTTGAAATATTCATTTAAATCACCTTAACCAAAATCAAGTTATAAAATTTATATCCTTTTAAAAATCTCAAATTCAATAAGTTCCAAATCGATTTCTAACTAAATATATTTCTTAATTAAATACAATTTCGAATTAATTTCAAATCTATCCTCTCAATCTTAATTTATTAAATCCT
Organism: Allium cepa; assembly: GCA_030765085.1. Classification (NCBI taxonomy): domain Eukaryota; kingdom Viridiplantae; phylum Streptophyta; class Magnoliopsida; order Asparagales; family Amaryllidaceae; genus Allium; species Allium cepa. Next base: position 408,697,564 of record CM060931.1, on the reverse strand, counting down.
TATAAACTCTATATTAAAAATATAATTTAAATAAATAATTAACCATATTATATTTCAATAAAATCAAACTTTATTATTAAGCTTATTTTATATTAAAACAAATTTATGCATAGCTTAAAATCAAGGATTTAACTATATATAAAATAACATTTATATAATAGCTAAAATCAATATTTATATAAAACCATATATTTCCTTCCAAAACCATAGTAATCATTTCAAATTATTATATATAGACCAATGGTGTCTGTATGTAATTTTCTATCCTATGGTCAAGTGATACGGATATTTATCATTTCAATCCACAATTTAAATATATACAGGTATATATATCATTTCAACCCGCAATCCTAAATTCAATTCAATGAAAATCACTTAGGTTTATCATTTCAACCCATAATGATTTTCTCTTATTCTACATATCGTTCGGGTATGTATCATTTCAACCCATATTGATTCTATACTAACAGGGAACTTGTAGAGTGATAATAAATATGGTAATAATATAACAGGCATATATCATCAATATGAATAACAGATAATGGTGTCAGATGTCACAGGTGAACAGAAACAGGTAATAGTATATATATAACAATGTAAATAGCTAACATCAGCATATTATAATTGTCGTTTCAATTGAAATCAAATTTAATAAATAAATAACATTAATCATGAGTGATTTCTCACCTTTCGAGGCTAGAGATGAATGAGAATGAGATGAGTTACGGGTCCCAGCACGAATTTCAAAGCAAGGTAAGATTGGAATGAATTTTGACGGACAAAGCTGATAAATAGGAATTGATGGAACAAATCAGAACGGGGTCAATGAGGATAATTAATATAAGTGAACATATATATATATATATATATATATATATATATAACTATATATCTATACACACACACACACATATATATATATAAGTCATATTCTAAATACAAACACATTCTTAAATTAAATATATAGATATTTTCGAAACCCATTGTTTCAAGTTAAAAGGCACATTAAAAAAACATATATATACCTATTACATTTTGAAATAAATACATATATATGCGTATAAATGAAAAACACTTTCATACATATATTAATATTTATAATAAAATTCATATAAACTTATAATTTATAAAAGTAACACAGTATCAAACAAATACATATATTCAATTATATATAACTTATGTAAAATTTCAGCCACACAATGCTTAAATTTACAAGCAATAATACACCCACTTATATACTATAAATATAAAGTACAAGCATGACATTGGAAAGACTACGTAATACGTAAGCTTCTTTTTTTTCTCTTTTTTTTCTTTTACTACCACTTACGCATATCTTAACTTATGCAATTGTCATATTATACAAACCTGATGTAAACCTACACCTATACATAACATAATATATACAACCTTCTTCTCAGTAAAATAAGAATTGTAATTTGTTTAGCCATAAAATATAAAGAATATACATAACATATACCTATGTATATAAATAAGCAGATAGTTTAAACACGTATACTTAAAGCTATATACTATAACTAACAGACACCTTTCAAATACATATTGATATGAGAATAATTTATGAAAGACTTAAATAAACCGATATCCTATATTGATATGCTACAGGTGAATAAAGCCATTTTTTCTCTTGTTCAAGAAATCCTATCCTGGAACTGACATTCATACTATGCGAATACTTGTACACTCGCATATATATAGATTTGCACATTCAAAATCCAACAGACTAAATTAAATATTAGTTAAAAAAATCTATTTCAAAATTATTAATGTGCACTTAAAATAACCAAGCATATTATACGTCCACTCTAAACCCAACTTGCCAGGCTACTTGAAATATCATATAAAATAAGTATACATATAATCTATGCTTTAACATACCTTAGATGTTCTTTTTTTTTCAAAAAAAAAACATAAAAAAACAAGAACAGGTAACCAAATAAAGCAAGCGACTACCCAAAACCTCTGTACATGCTTACTAGACTATAAGACTTTTAAACTAACGTAATATATAGGCTAACCATTAAATATAATTTACTTACATATAAGATTAGAAGGAGAAGATAGTGGGAAGCTCGGTTGGGTCGGGTCGCACGATTTCACTAAGGTCGGAGCATGGGGAGAAGGTTGCGGTATGGTTCGACGGAGGTGATGCCGAGGAGGGTAGCAGGCCGAGGGTGATGGGAAGGTTCTGCGTTGGTCGACGGAGCTCGGTGATGAGGCGCGTCGGGTGCGCGGTTGTGGCGGCACGAGGGGATTGGGTGGCTCGCGTGGCGGTTGATGGACGGAAGTGAATGGGTGATGCTCGGTTGCGAATTGTGGAGGAGCAGCGTTAGAGGAACTGCCGATCAAAAAAAACGGTGGAGGCAAGGGATGGTCGGCTATTAGAGGTGAGGAGAAACATAGGTTGCAATGGTGTTCATACATACATATACTTTTGTATATATATTGTTTTTTTTTGTTTTTTTCCATTTCGTGAAGGACGGAACTAGCATTTGGTGGGGAAAGGAGAAGATGATATGGATGCAGCCAAGAGAAGGGGACAAAAGAAAATGAAATGACTATTAAATATATTCAAACCAGAGTATTGAATATAGGGGGATAAGGAAAGCCATATACGTTGAATTTAGAGAATAATAAAAGCTGCTGGCTATTGATGTTCTCGGTAGGAAAATGGATAGTCACGAAAAACAAATGAACTTGAACCGTACCAATATACGTAACCGTTTCACGGGTTTCGTCATGTATCGGACACCGAAACACAGAATTAGATATACCGTAGCGATCTGCACGTCGAGACGAATAAAACGGTATACGGATTTCGGTGGTACGATTGAATTATAAAAATTCAATTTTCTACTAGCTGAAAATGCGGCAAAAACGCAGAAAAATAAGATCGACAGTGCTAAAGAAGTCCGAATTTGGAAAAATGAAAAATGACGTCTTAGCCAGAAGATGATTTAGAATTTTCTATGTAAAAATATTCAGGTTTGGAATATATTTTATTACCATCGATTTTTAACTAATTGGAATTAAAATAGAATTACACAACAAAATAAACTTTCATATTTTCAGATGAAAATTTATAGTTTGCTATGTTAAATTAGAATTATTCCAAATATTAAATTTTTATTTTAAAATTTTATGATTTAAAATTTCACAAAAATTCAATTAATCATATTATTAAAACAGTTAAAATTTACGGGTCGTTACACTCTCCCCCACTCAAAACTTTTCATCCTCGAAAAGGAAGGAGGTAGGAGAATAGAAACAACCAGAAGAAAATAGACTTGAATTACAAAATAAAACAATTAATTTAAACCATATAGATTTCAAATTAGTTAATTAGTATTTAACAATTTGGTCAAATACATTTATATTAAATCAATAAATAGTCATTCAATTTAAATTTGTTAGTTCAAACTGTTAATTCTAATCATATAAATTTCAATTTAAATCAATTAATATTCAATAATAGATTTTTTTATTTCAAGGCATTTCTTTAGTTGATTCAATTGTTAATTTATTAATTCCTTCTAAGCAAAAATTTATTTAATTTATCTCATTTATTCACTATCTTATTATCCAATTATCCTTTATTAATAATTTTCTAAAATTAACAATCATATTTTATTCAACAAATTTAATTCTTCTTTATTCCAAATTATTATTAAATTTATTCCACTTAGTATATCTTATCACATATATTAAGTATATTTATACTTATTATAACTACTCAAATTTATTTAAAATTTCTTTTAACACCATTTTATATTGTATATTATCCAATTACATATTCAACTTTTGAATCATTTAGGTAAGTTGCATTAGAATGAAATCGGGTAGTATACAAATAAAATTCTCTAATTCAATAAGCTTAAGTTTAAATGTTTATTCAAAAATTTGGCTTCATTTAATAATTGAAATCATCCGTTAAGAAAAATTAAGAATTAAATTTCCAATTAAATTCAAACAATTTAGAGATAAATATATATATTCAATATCAAATCAAATTTACAATCATATACTTATATATATACGTATATATTATAAATCAAGTTATACTTTAGAAATATAAATCAATTCAATTTCCAACATAATAGTGTAGCAAAGCTACTGAATGGTCTCTCCGCTTCGAAACTCGAAGATGAATGTCGATGGGGCGGCCGTCATCCCCGGAATTATTTTCCAGCGACAAAATAGGAGAGCACTGATTTAGAACTTTCCAAATTCTTCGGGAATAATTTCCATTTGAAAATATTTTAAATAATGTACGTTTTAAGACTAAAGTTTGAAGTCATCGAAAATTAAATTCTCAATTTCTAATTTGAATTCATTTAAACTTTCAAATATGGATGTTGAAATAGTCAATGGTTTACAAAATAATAAATGAAAATCAAATATTATTATTTTTCAACAACAATTCATTAACTATTTAACTTCAGAAAACTTATACTTATGTATAATATACTCATACAAAATTTATTTCTTTTACCAAATTTGAAAATAATATTGTGTCGGTTTGCTCTGCTCAAGCATTTTTGAATTCCTATCAATAGCGTTGATCAGACGAATCGATCGAAAACCCAAATCAACATCAACAACTCAAACAACACAATATATAAAACATTTGTTATTAATTACAAATACATTCCCTCGCTTAACGATACAAGAATGGATTTCAAAGCAAGGATAGAAATTCAAATTTAAGGGACTCAAATCAAAAAAAAATTGATTCGAAGATAGGTTCGAAACAAAGATAAGATGATTAAATGTCAAAAGAGAAAGGGGAATAGACTTATACAAATCTCGGACAACCTTAATCGGGTCGACCGTGACTTCAGGAATTAGATCAATTGTGGAATTCTGAGGCAAATTTACATCAGATCCCAAGGTATAGAATTCAGGTATAGTAGGGGATAGATAGCATCGTAGACCGATGAAACAGAAATCACCGGTAAATCAATGCCTATTGTAAAGGAGTTTCATTCCTTTACAAATCATTCAAAGATTGGCGAAACCGTTGAGTTATTATAGAGATTCATTTGAAGTGGAGTTATGGGATACTCCAGAGTCAAAAGAATACGAATTAGAAGAGAGAAGAACAGATTTATGGATTTTGGAACCGAGGGGAGCGTTCCAAAATTCAAAGGAGACCGAGTCAAAGGAAGAAATTCAACCTCGAACGAAAGTGATTCCATAACTAAATTTACTATACATACTAAGTTTTGCCTAGAGCCAAAGCTCTGATACCAAATGTAACGACCTGTTATTTTCAACCATTCGTATCCGAACATGCCGGAATTGAATTGCTCAAAATACCAGATTGTAAGTTTATATTTGGCAAAACTTAGCATGTACAGTAATAAATAATCGCAGATCACAGAGTAATAAATGCAGTGGAAACAAAAGAATAGTAGTTCATGAAGCTACTATATATATAACAGAATTAAATAAGATACAATAGAAGTCTCGAATACAATAGTCAAATACAAGAATTAGAATACATCACTAGAATCAACTGAATATCTGAAATCTAGATAGATAGCTGGATCTCCAGGCGAAACTCCAACTCCAAAGGTGAGTCTCGAATACTGGTACACTCAGTCTGACCCGAGCGTAAAGCAAAACACAAAACACTGTAGTCAGGATTAACATTCTTATATTAATAAATCCAACTCAAGTGAAATAACAACTGAAATACAAGTAGCTCAAAAGATATTTGGGATAACCATCCTCTAAGGATCCGTTAACTATTTATATGTACGCTAAGTAGATAATGCCTATCAGTAATATGAAGTATCAAAATAGCGTTAAGGCGTTACCATTATCCCCCTTAGCACATTTTATATACGCATCAGTCTATACAGCACTGTAAACTCCACCGTAAACTAGTGGGATATCAGGGAGTATATAACACAAAACAAATCGTAGTGTTCGCGCATAGGGATACGAGTATGACAAGGCACATGAGGCAATACCCAAGGTAGTGAAACTACCGTTTGCCTGATCCGGACTGTTGAGAACGCATCGCCACAACGATCGCAACACCGTGAGACAACACTCCCAATTAAAGGGTGCGCACCAATCAAAAACAAGTAATGAGTATTTTACGAAGAAGTGTGCTCGCTTAGAGGTGGCTAACCTCATTGGCCCGGCACGGCTCCTATGTTAGTCATTTCAAATTTGACACAAGTGTCAAGGCTATCCATTATCGTTCTCTTTCTTCAAATCCAACAACGTCATCATTCCAACCACTTCATTCTGAATCACATTCCGCGTATAATAGTTATTAAAGTGGTTTTCGATTTAGACAGAGAGTATGTCCATAACCGATCCCAGACTCTTCAATACCTAGTAATTATTACACTGATTGGTCATTTAATAAATTTTCAAAATAGGTTATATTCCGAATCCAAAACTTCATCGCCATTTCAAAACCATATTAATACGATATCATTTCCATTTCAAAACCAAATATGATATCATTTCCATTTTAAATATATATCCATTTCAAATATATCCATCTACAAAATCTTAGTAGTTCAAAGTTATAACACTTTCTAAATCAAACCCTTTAGAAATCATAATACTTTGGCAATCAAAATTTAGAAATCATAATGCTTGCCACTTAACTGTTTAAATATAAATAATAGTATATATAATAAAATAGTTTAAAATTTAAAATAGTTTATATAAAATAGTTATAATTTAAAATGGTTTATATTAAAAATAATTTATGTTAAAATTGTTTATATGAAATGAATTTTATAAAGTAACGTATATAAATAGTTTTAAATAAAATTTAAAAATACTTTATATACTAAAATAGCTCCCTAAAATTTCACAAATCGATTCAAATCAACTCAAATTCAAAAATTCAAATTTAATCAAATATCTAATCATCAATTTAAATTAAATTCAGTTCTCAATAAACCATTTTATCGATCTCAAATACAAATTTGAACTACAAATAAACTATTTAAATTTCGATATATTCCAAAGCTTAAATATTTCACAATCTCAAAACTAAATTCGATAATTTCATATATGTCTTAATTCAACTTTATTATTATTTAGTTTTGAAATATTCACTTAATAAATCCAATATTATTTAAATAAATCCCAAATTTACAAATAAACTAAATATTTCCTTCAACTTATTTATTCTTGAAATATTCATTTAAATCGCCATAACCAACATCAAGTTATAAAATTTATATCCTTTTAAAAATCTCAAATTCAATAAGTTCCAAATCGATTTCTAATTAAATATATTTCTTAATTAAATACAATTTCGAATCAATTTCAAATCTATCCTTTCAACCTTAATTTATTAAATCAGTATAAACTCTATATTAAAAATATAATTTAAATAAACAATTAACCATATTTATTTCATAAATCAAACTTTATTATTAAGCTTATTTTATATTAAAACAAATTTATGCATAGCTTAAAATCAAGGATTTAACTATATATAAAATAAAAAAATTATAATAGCTAAAATCAATATTTATATAAAACCATATATTTCCTTCAAAAACCATAGTAATCATTTCAAATTATTTATATATAGACCAACGTTGTATGTATATAATTTTCTATCCTATAGTCAAGTGATACAGATATTCATCATTTCAATCCACAATTTAAATATATATGGGTATATATATATATCATCTCAACCCGCAATCCCAAATTCAGTTCAATAAAAATCGCTTGGGTTTATCATTTCAACCCATAACGATTTTCTTCTATTCTACAGATCGTTCGGGTATGTATCATTTCAACCCATAGTGATTCTATACTAACAGAGAACATGCAGAGTGATAACCGATATGGTATAATATAACAGGCATATATCATCAATATAAATAATAGATAATAGTGTCAGATGTCACAGGTTAACAGATACAGGTAATAGCATATATATAACAATGTAAATAACCAACAGCAGCATATTATAATTGTCGTTTCAATTGAAATCAAATTTAATAAATAAAAGAACATTAATCACAAGTGATTGCTCACCTTTCGGGGCTAGAGATGAATGAGAATGAGATGAGTTACGGGTCCAGCACGAATTTCAAAGCAAGGTAAGATTGGCATGAATTTTGACGGACAAATCTGATAAATAAGAATTGATGGAACAAATCAAAATGGGGTCAATGAAGATAATTGACATAAGTGAACATATATCTATATATATAACTATATATCTATATATACATATATATAAAAGTCATATTCTAAATACGAACACAGTCTTAAATTAAATATATAAATATTTTTAAAACCCATTGTTTCAAATTAAAACGCACATAAAAAAATCAAACATATATACACATTACATTTTGAAATAAATACATATATATGCATATAAATAAAAAATACTTTCATACATACATTAATATTTATAATAAAATTCATATAAACTTATATTTTATAAATGTAACACAGTATCAAACAAATACATATATTCAATTATATATAACTTATGTAAAGTTTCAGCCACACAATGCTTAAATTCACAAGCAATACTACACCTACTTATATACTATAAATATAAAGTACAAGCATGACATTGGAATGAATACGTAATACGTAAGCTTCTTTTTTTTCTCTATTTTTTTCTTTTACTACCACTTACGCATATCTTAAATTATGCAGTTGTCATATTATACAAACCTGATGTAAACCTACACCTATACATAACATAATATATACAACCTTCTTCTCAGTAAAACAAGAATTGCAATTTGTTTAGCCATAAAAAATATATAGAATATACATAACACATACCTATATATATAAATAAGCAGATAGTTTAAACACGTATATTGAAAGCTATATACTATAACTAACGGACACCTTTCAAATACATATTGATATGCGAATACTTTATATAAGACTTAAATAAACTGATATCCTATATTGATATGCTACAGGTGAATAAAGCCCTTTTTTCTCTTGTTTCAAGAAATCCTATCCTGGAACTGACATTCATACTATGCGAATACTTGTACACTCGAATATATATAGATTTGCACATTCAATATCCAACAGACTAAACTAAATATTAGTTACAAAAAAATTTATTTCAAAATTATTAATGTGCACTTTAAAATATATCCACTCTAAACCCAACTCGCCAGGCTACTTGAAATCTCATATAAAATAAATATACATATAAATCTATGCTTTAACAAACCATAGATGTTTTTTTTTCAAAAACAAAACATAAAAAAACAAGAACAGGTAATCAAATAAAGCAAGCAACTACCCAAAACCTCTGTACATGCTTACTAGACTATAAAACTTTTAAACTAACATAATATATAGGCTAAAAATTAAATATAATTTACTTACATATAAGATTAGAAGGAGAAGATAGTGGAAAGCTCGGCTGGGTCAGGTCGCATGATTTCACTGAGGTCAGAGTATGGGGAGAAGGTTGCGGTGTGGTTCAACGGAGGACGGAGGTGGTGCCGAGGAGGGTGGCAGGCCGAGGGTGATGGGAAGGTTCTGCGCTGGTCGACGGAGCTCGGTGAGGAGGCGCGTCGGGTGCGCGGTTGTGGTGGCACGCGGGGATTGTGTGGCTCGCGTGGCGGTTGATGGACGGAAGTGAATGGGTGATGCTCGGTTGCGAATTGTGGAGGAGTAGCGTTAGAGGAACTGCCGTTCAAAAAAAATGGTGGAGATAAGGGATGGTCGGCTATTAGAGGTGAGGAGAAACATAGGTTACAACTGTGTTCATACATATATATACTTTTGTGTATATATTGTTTTTTCTTCTTTTTTTCGTTTCATGAAGGACGAAACTGGTGTTTGGTAGGGGAAAGGAGAAGATGATATGGGTGCAGCCAAGAGAAGGGGACAAAATAAAATGAAACGAGAATATATTCAAACAAGAGTATTGAACATAGGGGGATAAGGAAAGTCATATACGTTGAATTCAGAGAATAATAAAAGCTGCTGGCTATTGATGTTCTCGGTAGTAAATTGGATAGTCATGAAAAACAAATGAACTTGAACCGTACCGATATACGTAACCGTTTCACGGGTTTCGTCATGTATCGGACACCGAAACACAGAATTGGATATACCATAGAGATAAGCACGTCGAGACAATCAAAATCGTATACGGATATCAGTGGTACGATTGAATTATAAAAACTCGAATTTTCTACTAGCTGAAAATGCAGCAAAAACGCAGAAAAATAAGATCGACGGAGCTAAAAAAGTCCGAATTTGGAAAAATGACGTCTTAGCCCGAAGATGATTTAGAATTTTCTATGTAAAAATATTCAGGTTTGGAAAATATTTATTACCATCGATTTTTAACTGATTGGAATTAAAATAGACGTACACAATAAAATAAACTTTCATATTTTCAGATGAAAATTTATAGTTTGCTATGTTAAATTAGACGTATTCCAAATATTAAATTTTTATTTTAAAATTTTATTATTTAAAATTTCACAAAAATTCAATTAATCACATTATTAAAACAGTTAAAATTTACGGGTCGTTACATCGTCCTCTTTACCCATCTTGTCTGGCAAGTAGCCAAGAAGAGCAAGATTCTGGTATCCAAACCTAGTCCTGAAGTCTAGTTTTCCTTGGTCCTATAAGGTAAAGATTTTTATTAGTCGGCCCAATAATATTGAATAGTTTTTCTTAGACGTTAAAATATGAGGCATAGTTTAATAAGACAAAGTTTATTAAAATCTTCTTATTAAATTTAACCCATTTAAAACCTTGTATAAAATTATTTCTTTTATAACCAAGAGTGATAAACTCATATTAAAAATTTCATTTATCAATATACCCTTTATCAAAATACCTTTTTATTTTGAATCCACTCTTTTAAGGAAACCTAAGAACTAATACATGATTTTTATTTCAAAATCATTTTAGAATGAAATGATATATTTTAATCCATAGAAAATATACATATAGACCGAGCAACAACCAAAATGATACCAAGGAACTGGGTCCTACCAAATATGTAACATCTCAGAATTTTTAACAATATCAATTTAATAATCTGTATTAAAATTAAATTGATATATAATTTTGTTAATAATAATTCAAATAGATTGGACAATCTTCTTCAATAAATATTTAATTGGTTATTTTATCTTTTAGAAATAATAAATTGGATTCTATTTATAATATAAATATATGGGTTATATTGTAAATGGATTAACTTTGTTTTAAACTAAATAAATGAATCATGATTTAAAATTCTAATATATATAACAATAATTTGGGAAGTTTGATTTAATTTAATATTAAGTTTTCAAAGCCATTAAATAAATAAGTATATGATTTTAAAATTGTTAAGAAAGGTGTTTTAATGTTTAAAATGATTTGTGGCTTAAGTTTTAAAATATAAATGAATTAACAAAAAGAGTTGTTTTGTTTTCTTTTAAAATATAGCTTAATAAAATAAGTAATTTAATAATTTCTTTTATAATGATTTTAATTTAATAATAAGAGATTTATAAAAATAATATTGATATTGTATTGTCTTTATAAATAAGTTTGAATAGAATTTGTAATTTTTATTTCAAATTGAATTTATGTATATAACTTGATTTGAAAATAATTGATTTTGAATTTAGTTTGAATATAAATTCAAAAGTATAAAATCTTAATTGTTTTAATTTCTATATGTATAAGTTTTATTTTATAAGCATGATTTGTTTTCTTTTATAAATTTATATACATATTTAAATTCTAATTAATTTATCAATTAAGCTTAATACATATTTATTAACATGTTAATTAACATACAAATTACTTTTAAAACACAAGTGTATGAAGATTAAGCATCATTTAGCAAGTGTTCAAAGATTAAACATTTAACTTGACAAATGTTGAAAATAGTACAAGTGGCTTCTTTAAAAATTTGTTTTCTTTTATTTAATAAAATCTGAAAAATACATCTATTTAAACTTACACTTTCACTCTTACTTGTTTTCTTTCTCATTTCCTAATCAAAGTTAAGAAATTCAAAAGCTTAAAATATACACAAATCTGAAAACAGGGAAACCTATTTTCAGATTCAAAGAATCAAATCTTCAAAATCCCTGAAATCACTTCCCTATATAAAAATCTGAGCATAATCTATACCATTTCCAAAATCAGTAATTCCCTCATTTCAAATCTATAACCTGCCTCTTCAAAACCATGCATTGCATTTTCAAAACCCAATCTGTTACATATTCCTCTTCAAAACTGTAGCATTCCAATTCACCTCAAAAGGCATCTGCATTATCATATTTTCTGCAAATCTGGAACATGTTCTGCTTGCCACTTGAAACTGGGCAATACAAACCCAGAGATCATGATCAATACCACAACAAACCCCCTCATTTATCAAAAAGGTCTGCATCATTTTCAATTTGGAAAAAATGGGCTCTGCATGCAATCTGGAAGCTAGAAGCAACCCAGTTTTCAAATTTCTAAGGGAATCAAGTTTTAAATCCAAGGGGAAATGCAGTTTTAAAATTTAAAGCATGAAAGAGGCTCTGCTTCTTCTAATCGGTGAGTAACTCTAAAATGTAAAATTTTATTTAGGTTGCATGCTAAAATGTTTTGATATAAATAAGTATTGTTTCTGTATTTATTCAGTCTGATGTAAATATGTTTGTGCACGCTGTTATGTGCTCTGTTTGTTCACAGATCCATTTTTCCATTTAAAAACCTCAACACTTGATTTAAATGGTGAAAGTTCTGATTTTTTTTTTAAAAACCAAAGAAGTTGCTTATCATAGATTAGAAGAAAAAAAAATTAATCAAACTAAACAGAGTCTGTTGCCTCTGGAAATAAGATTTAACAGGAAACATAAAAAATAGCAACTGCATATTAGTTTTAACCAAAAATCCAAGCAAGTAAATTTAGTAATTCAGCATTATAAATCCAAAGAATTAGCTATAACATGATTTTTAAATCAAGAATCATTGTTTTTAGAAAAGTAATGAAGGAGCAGTTTTGTTTTGAACAGAATATAAACTATTTGGTTTCTCTGGTGATCTGTGTATTTTGAGGCCCTGAGATTATTCATGTTGATGGAGGAGAGTTAGGAGTTGCTTAGAAAAATAGTGGATGGTGATGGTATTCATCAGAGAAGTCGCGGTGGTGGTTTTCCATTTAGAACCCTAGTTTTCACTGTTACACTAGAATCGATCATTGCGGTGACTACAATTGATCGGGCATTGAGATATTTTGGGTTTCGATAGCTTGGTCGTGGATGAAGTCGAGGCCGGAGGGGTTGATCATCACGGGGTCGGAGCGGCGAGGATTGGGTGTTGACAGGTTTAAGGAAGAACCTGATTTCTGTTTCCCAGGTTTTGGAAATTGTGTACTCGAATTGGAATTCGAGGGTAGGTGTACGATCTAATGATTGCATTGGGTGATGGAGTGTTGTTGGGTGTGGGACGATCATCTCTGATGATCAGAGTTGATAGACGGCAACGTGCATGTGCACGTCCATGTTTCTTGATGAAGTTTGGGTGAGGGTGTTTTTGCTCGGGTTGATTTTGTGAGTTGCTCGAAGTTTTTAGGTAGATTGCTCGGGAAAGTTTGGGTTGGAACTCGAAGTATATTGGGCATTATCTCGGGCTTATAGGAATGCTACAGGTTTTAGAACAACCTGTACTGTCTGTTTGAAAATTTTAAAACAGAAGTTAATATAAAGCAAGAATTTGAACTAAATTAAGAATCCAGGTTAAATTTCAAAAAAAAAATCTCAGATTTAAATAATAATAATAAAAAAAGTAATTGAGTTTTAAAACTTGAGTTATTAATTACTGTAAGATACTTAGTAGTTTTCAATTTTTAAAACTATAGTGTTAAAATATGAGCAAGTTTTAAGGTAAGATTTAAATCTGAAAAATCAAAGGTTTAAAAAAATAAAATGTAATTCTGTTTTTGAAATTTTAAGATTTGAAAGGTTTGAACAAATTTGTATGTTAAAGTGTAAATTTAAAATATTAAATTTTAAAATGAATTTAGTTTAAACTCTTATGAATTTCCTTTATAAGACAAGAAATTGTTTGTCTTGTATTTTTTTTTTTAAAAAGGTTTTAAATTGTTTAAACTTTGTTAAATTTAAATTATTTTCATTGTAAATCTTGTATTCAAAATGAAATTTGAAAGTAGGTCCAAAGGTAATTTGTTTCAAATAAATTAGTTAATAACAATTTAAACATAATTAAGGAATGTTTTATCTTAAAATTTAATTAAGCTAAATGTTTTGAAATTAATTTAATTAATAAGGTAATTACGGAATAATTAGTTAATTTAATTAATTAATTGATTAGAGATTAATTAATAATTGATTAAGGATTAATTAATTTGTAATTAAGATCATCAATTAGATTATTAATTAATGATTAATGATTTATTAATTAAGCAATTATCATAGTTAATTAATTAAATAATTAAAGATTAATTAAGTTTCAGTTAACTCTTAATTAATTAAATAATTAGACCTTAATTAATGGATAATTAAATATCATTTAAATTGTGATTAATCTAAGTTAATTACTTAAATAAATTAATTAAAGAATGGTTAATGAAGGTCATTAACCAGGATTATTTAAATAATTAATTAATGTGATTAATTTTTATAATTAATTAGATTAATTAATTTAATAATAATAATCAAATTGTGAATTGTTGAGAATAATTACTTGATGAAGTAATTAAGAATTAATTACTTAATGTAATTAATTTAGTTTAAATATGATTATTTAGTTTAATTAATTAAGTTTAATTAATTTTAAACACTTGGGTTTTATAATAATTACTTAATGTAATTAATGATTTTGAAAATTACTTAGTTAAGTAATTGATAAATAATTACAGAATGTAATTAAATGATGGAGCAAGTAAGATATATATTAATAAAGTAATTAAGTTAGTTAATTACTAAATGTAATTAATCTGGATGATTAATAATTATGAGTTAATCACTTAAGGTAATTAATTTAAGGAATAATTATAGATCATTAATTATTTTAATTATGATGTAATTAAAGATGATTAATTATAATTAATTAATCAATAATAAGTAATTAAAGGTAATTAATTAACATAATTAATTAAGGATTAATGTAATTAATTATAGTTAATTAATTAATTGAAGTAATTAAAGGTTAATTACTATTTGGTTGATTTGTGGAATTAATTAGGAATAATTACATGAATGTAATTAGGAGTAATTAATCAGGAGTGATTAATTAGGATGATTTATTTTGAATGATTAATTGATTGTAATCAATTAAATGATTGACAAAGCAAGATTTATATTGGTGGAGTAATTAATTTAATTTATTTTAAATTAACTATAGATAAAGTAATTGATTTAATTCACTTTAAATTAATTAGTGATAGAGATAGTTAATTTAATTCAATTTTAAATTAATTATATTGATGATGAATAAATCATTGCTTATGTATGAATGGATGTCATTGATTGTCTTGGATGCTTTGTGATCTCAGTGATGAGATAAATGATATTGTGTGGTATGAATGACTTGATTGTATTGTGATGATAACATAGGTTATCTATTGTGATGGTGATATATGGAATATATATTTGATATTAATAATTTGGATTACTTTTTATGTGATAATGTTGATTATCAACTGTGATTTATGAATTATCTATCTGTGTGTATATAGATACTGTAATGAAATTGTTTTAAACCTTTATAACAACTTGGATCTAAAAAACACGCTTTGGATTTCGATGACACCGGGATCGGATTTCAATATTTGGATATCCGAAAACCACATCGATTCCAAATAACATTAGGTCGTGAATCAAAGTGGAGCTTTGTGAAGACTCGAGGTGTAAGGACTATACGTCAGTATAAATCTGTGGGTGATTCCGTAATGAGTTGATGGAATAGTACTTATAGATTCGAGATGGTGGTTCAGAGTGCAAGGGTTATTGTCGTTAACTCTGAGGGTGATTCCAAAACGAGTGTAACGAGATAATGCCTTCGGTTTCGTTCGAACCCGGAACGAACTTGTATGGATCGAATGCTTTCAGAACATCGTCAGGTGGACGATGAGCATTCTAAGATGATATGTCCTATAAAGGTAATCGTAACCTCAAGCCTCATCAACCGGGAATGGCTAAAACAGGGGAGGTGCAGCAAGGCTTCGTGGGTTGCACCCACTGGAGAGCGAGATTTACCCATGTCTAGAGGTCCCTTTTTATTTCGGCTGTGTGGACGGTTTTTGAGCTCCAACCGTCGGGGTTATCTTGTTCGGAACTATTCAGTAAGGAATGGGTCCGGCTTTGTGTTGCAGGGGATCGGGAGTGGTCCTCGGTACGGTGATCTAGGCCACGTACTGTGACGGGCGGTACCCCAGTAGCCCTGCCATTGTATGGAATCCAAAATCCAATAAGTGCCAACGGTTTTGATTATATTACCCACTTTTGTGGCTAGTAGCTGGAATTTAATAATGTAACAATTTCGGTTATTTCTTATTTATTTGAAAACCCTAGACACTATTATAATATCACCTGATTTCTTATCAAATGTTTTGGTTAGCGTAAGGTAAAAACTTTTCCATGTTTATGTGTGGGAAGTCTTACGTGATACCTTTCTTTTCAAAAGGTTTTTGAAAGTTAAGCAACTTTAACCTGTTACTCACACCAGACCCATGTCTGACCCGGAGTTTATTTTTGTTTTTCATAAACTCTTGGGTACTCAAATTTTTATGAGTAGTCAAGCGATTCAGGTTTGCTTTGACGAATTGTGGAGAAGCAAATGGAGCAGGAGGCTTCTGCGTTAGATATATAGTATTCCGCTGTGTGTTCTGTGTTGCCTCTGAGTTGTATTGAGTTGTAATAACTAGGCAGGTGTTTATAACTGCCTAGTATATGATGTATGTCTGAGTAACTCTGATATTTGTTGTAAACTATGTAATATTTATGTTATTAATATAATTATTCGTTCCGCTGTGTAGATTCTGATGTTGTTTCTTTCTTCTCTTCTTTCTTTTCTCTTTTCAATCCATTTCTTTCTTAAAAATGATGCGATTTTCTATGGTAAGAAAGTCGGGTCGTCACAAAATAATATCATAGGCCCCCTTACCAAGAAGGGTAATACTTAAGAGAAGTGCTTACCATCCGAACACATCTCCTGCCTATTTTTAGTCATTTTTGAGCCACTCGAACTAGTTAACATAAAATACTTCTTTTTTGAATCCCATTTTGAAATAAAACTATATATATTTCTCATATATATATAACAGCTTTCGTACTTTATGTACTAAAACTTATTTTCGGTCCTTTCAGATTCAAACTCATTTCGATCATACAATACCCAAAAAGAATAATTTACTAAGTACACTACAACGTTCGCCTGAGTAAATAACCAAATTGTCACTTAGAAGATAAAACTAATCGAGACTCATTCTCTGAACTATCCAAACAATATGTACCTTACTTTAAAGTGCTCTTGTTAATATTTTAAAGTACTACTATTATTTGCCTTCTTTCAATATCATTTAAAATCTTTTTCAAAGATACCTAGATTTAAATTCTTAAAAATCCTTTTTATTTTAGAAGACACATCTTATAAATCTGAATTGATATAAAATTATCCTTATACAACAAGTGCCTTTATTATAGTAACCCTTTTAACAATGTAAACTTGATTAAACCTACATTATTTACGAACGCCTTATGGTCAAATCGTGAAACTGGATTCACAATGTGTTGGTATTGAATTCAATCAAACCACAAATGCTTATAAACTAAAGATAAATAATCAGTCAACAAACGATGATAAATAAATATCATCTTCTCCTGTCAAATAATCACAACAAAATAACTATATCACTTTTTAAAAGTTATTAGATAAAATATAAAATCTAAGTTAAATTATTACATTTACCAATTTCAAAACAGTATAAAACATTCTCATAACAATAATGAATATGTGCTCTCATATACATACTCAAACTCATTCAAGGGCGTCGCTTATCCCATATCACATAAGCTTACCCCACCAAAGCCAAGGTTCTTACTTAAGCTTCAGCTCTGATATCAACTGTAATGACCCACCTTTCCGACCCCCAAAAGTTGACACTAATACATCCACGCTATTCATGTGCCAAACATCCAAGTGCTAGAAAGACAAATTATTGGAGTGAAAAAAAGAAAAGACAAAACTGGATCTCACATCGTAATAAGTAATACATAATATCCAAATTATCTTTACAAAGTAAAACTTTAATATTGATACAACAAGTCAGAGTCAAACTACAGCCTGGACAGTTATAACAGCCTACCCTTACAAATGTTGATAAATATAAAATAAGAAATGCAGTAGAAAAATAAGCATATCGGGTCTTGGAGGCATCCAGCACATCTCTTGAAGCTCCAAGCGTCTATCTCTAAATCTAGGAGAAGTACTTGGGTTTGACCCAAGCATTATAAGAAAATAACACCCGAATCAGTTTGGTAAACTAGCGTGAGAAACTCAAATCATATGGATTGTTATATTTATAAAACTGTTTTAAAATAAAGGCAGCTCGTTAGACCACGCCGCATATAAACACAGATTGATTTTTACCGTATGATAACCAAACCATTTTATACGAAAATCCGGTGATATTATAATCATGTCTAAGGTTTAAAATAAATTTTTAACATAGCCGAAATGGTTACATTAATTACATTCGATAGAATATATGGTATACAACTAAGACTATAAAGGCACGTATTAGAAAATGGATTCCATACAATGCCAAGGCACCGGGGTACCACCTATATAGTACATCTCTAGATAAAATGTAAAAGGGCCTTGTCTGAACCCGCTACATGACAAGATTGACCTACTCATTCCTGGATAGTAGCAAATATGTCATCACCCCAGCTGCTTTAAAACCTTTTCCTCAAGAGCTCTCATGCATATACCAAATCCATAAATAGTGATCTAGAAAGGTAATGACCATAACCTAATGGGTACGATCCACATAGCCTTACGACATATCCTCTGTTTTAGTCATTTTCGGGTGTGAAGCTTGTGAGGCTACAATTACCTTTTCCTCTTAGCAAATCCCTTTGAAATGCTAACACTATCCTCCATGCAACAATGCAATGCCAGCATTCATCCATAAAAGTTGTTTAGAATATGACAAACCAAAGGCACTACTTCCATTACACCTTTTTTTGTAATAACCCTTTAGATTAGTTGCAAGTAGCATTACAGTTCAAAGAACTCCATCTTCGATTTCCATCATCTTTGAGATGTCTCTAATTCGAACGCTTATGTCGGTTCAAAGTAGTTTTTGGATAACTCATACTTACCTGATCTCGGTCTCTCTTAACCAACAATCGATAGTTCTCAATTGACTCAATCCCAGTTCTTTCAAAAGTAAGTGGATGATATAAGAGTCCTAAGGCGATCTCAAATATCTGCCCTTAAAGCAAGAGATGTTTTACCGAAGTGAGTTCACCCAAGGCAATCTCAAGTCATGTGAAATTGTGAAGCTATCAAATTCTTCCTAAGTCAAAATAGGTCAAGCTGTCGACAATGGACTAACCACTATCGCATGTAAGTATATAGTTTGCATATGAAAAATCGAACATCATATACTTATCACCACTTTTCAATTTCAACCCCATACTATCCCTCGATTAATAATGAAGTCGGAAACATTTACTACAACAATAGTATTGAAATCCATGCTTCCTTCTGCATTTAAAATTACTTTAAAAAAAATTTAAGCCATATTTTGAAACTTGTATTTAAAATATCCCTCTAAAGACGGTTGCTTTTAATAAAACTTGATGTTGATGCCAAGAATGAGCATCAATACCCAATAGCATCTAGTAGAGACTAAATGAAGAATGAAGTTAAAACGGAGCAAATACATAAACGAACACACGGATTTTTATAATGGCTCGGCACCTTGGCCTACGTCCACTTTAGTATTTTTATTGGCCTTGCACTTGATTATGATTACAAGAATATTTAGATCAACTAGGATCCAATATTACAAGAATGAAGGCCAAAAATGGAAGAGCCTTTTCAATAGAAAGAAGGAACCATTTTTTGACGCCATGCCTATTGGATTTATAGGGGAAGATGTACATGGATCAGACTGAAATTTTGGCAGAAGGTTCAGGAGACCAAGACGGTGCCATCCAAAAATTTCCAGGTCCATCGGGGCCCACAATTGGGATTGGTACCGATCCATACTAGTGTTTCCAAATGGGATGCGATCCCTTTAAGGGGTGTCCCACAATGATAGGTACTTTCTCCCCAAATTTCATGCAATTATGATGTACAATTTATGAGATATCACATTTTCCGTGAAGTAGTGTTGCTTGAATTCTGATTTATGTCGATCTCTCCAAAGGGAGTTATGCCGATCCCTCTAACTTCCTCTGATTGGAATGAGATCCCTAGAGGGTGTTCCACATGTTTTGTTAGGTTTGTACTTCAAGTTTCATGTCAATTGGATGAGCAGAACTTGTGTTATTGCTCGATCTTCGGTGTAATGTGAGTTGTCTCCTTATTCTAGCAGATCCTATGAAGCGAAGAGGGCCAATCTCTCTTTCTTCATCCTTTTGAGATGAGATCCCTAGGTTTGGCTCCCTAGGGTCCCCAAATCTTGTTCCTAAAGTTACATGTGCAATGGATTTGTAGAATTTGATATATCAATCGATCATCGTTGAATTAAGATGTGTAATCAATACAATATGATCCATAGTGTTGAATATGGATCGTACCTTATCCATCTTCGGAGGGTAGTGAGTTTTCATGCTTCTGTTCGCTACTGCTTCATATAATCATCTATGCTTGATTTTCGAAGCCTACAATCATTGCTCTCGGCTATTGTCCTTGATGACGATTGAGTTTAGTTTGTCCAGTCAGTTCGGATATAGCCGGGTCAAAATTCCCGATAACACTTGACTTTTGAAATAAATGGGTAAAATTTAAACCACTTGTTTAAATAACAAAATATATTCTTAAAAATATATTTAAAACTTCAAAATCCCTTTAAAATACTTAAAAACATTTATAAAACACATTTGAAAGAAAATTTACAAAATATCTAAATTAGATAACCTTTTGACTTTATTAAATCATAGATTTCCAAACTACATCCATAGCGACTATCGCTACATGGACCATAACTTTTAAAAATTCATTTAGCTTTTAAACTTCATTATCTTCTATATTTTAAACCACTTAAATGCCCAAAGTCAAATTAAAAACTATTTTCAAAATACTTTTGAAAACATAGTGGTAAACCATTTAAAAGAAAGCACGGGTTTTCATTATCGCCTAAAAAACTCATCAAAGAAAGTCGATTATCAACAATATCCACTTCAATTAATTATACAGAGCAAGTAATAGTGTAAAGTAAAATCAACATGGCGAGGAATCCCTTAGGATCTATGTACAAAATTTCTATTCTTCGAAATACTTCCATAGTGATCTATTCGCTATGGAACACCTGACTTCCTTTTGCTTTTAGTCCCCCGCAAAACAAAGCTACATATGCCGTCTTCTTCAAAATAGGAATCAAATCCAAAAAAGTAAGTATACATATTACATACATATGTAAATACAACATAAGCAGATCAATGAATAATTATTACAACGAATAAATTCATTTTTAAAGTAAGTTTTCTCACTTTCGAATGTGACGAAACTACAAAACAAGCTACTACTTCCTCCTACCATCAACCCAAGGCCAAGCTTCAACCTTCCTTGCCTTTGCGCATACCCCAAGCCTCCCCTCTTCATTACTTGCATATGACCTAGTGGCATTATGGCCTTTTGTGCTCCAAAGCTCGCGGCTTTGGGAAGGTGGTGGTGATTATTATGCTGTTTTGATGTCATGGAAGGAGTTTGGAGAGGAAAAGAAATGATTTCGATGGGGTTTTGAGTCATGGATTAAGAAGGAAGACATGGAAAAGAAAATGAAGAAAAAAAGATGGAAATGAAATGAAGTGGAAAAAAAAGTAAAGAGGTTCTACTTATAGAATTTGAAAAAAGGCAAATTACATCACATACCCTTAAGTCAAATTACACAATTACCCTCCCTTACCCTTCCTGTTAACCTACATCCATATGACAAAATACAAGAAGCCATGTTCACATCCTTTCCATGTTCTAATTAGTACTAATACACTTAAAATAAAAAGGAAAAGTTCACTCTTTACTTTATTAACTTTTAATTTTAATTTAAAAGAACTTAAGGATTCTTCACTTTAATAAATCAATTTTTTAAAATTTTTGTTGACTGTATAAGTATGTTACAAAAATCTACATATGTGTGCAACAACGTTGTGAAACCTTTCATTCGATAAAGGCAAAAATCCGAAAAACGATTTGCGATCACATTTTCAATTTTTCATTGAACTACCTATTTTTGTAAACAAACCTCCAAAAAAAGTTTACTATCATTATTTATTAGTTAAAAGAGGGTCATTTGACCATTAAAAAATTTTAATGGAATTTTTAAATTTACCAAATATTTACAAATCAAGGCGATACAATCCAATGTCTTACAACTATCATATGGATTGTAACGAGGAGGGGATCAGAAAAACATTATAGTGATAGGTGAATTAAACATTTTATACATAACACAATTTTATGCTGATTGTCTTTCATTATATATTATATATTTTAATTTTTACTTAGTCGTCTCGACTTCTTGTATGCATACGATACACCTTATCTTTTCAAAGTAGACCATAACTACATACGTGTACATATATTAATATATTAGTACCACAATCCCTCTTTGGACCAAGATACTATCACAGTTAGTATCCGTAAATTGGCACCACATCATGATCCATTATCAACACATTTTTACATCCGCATAGAACCACATCTCGTATTACGAATACCTGTACAACTACAGATTGGGGAGGGGAACCCAAAATGTTGACTCACTAGTGTGTCTCATCATCTTCATCCATGCCCATATCTAAATGGTAATTTATGCCTCGTCATGCATCTCATAGCGCCTAACATAGCATTACAATAGCTTAGCCGTATTCTACCTTGTCTTGGGGTTTACTACTTGTTTGCTTCCTATCATGGACTTTGCTCCATTAATTATAGAGGACTCGGCTTATCAGACTACCTTATTCTTTTTTGAAAGAACTGTTTTATTGGTTAACAAGCCTAGCCCTAACAAACAACTGTGGAAGTGCATTACCTAACGTGACCTAACCTAGCATGAGGCATAGTCCATTAGGTGTAACCTTGCCATTCCCGTTGACCATGCATGACCGATGACACACTCTACTTATGTACAACTCCTACTCCTGATTTGGTACCAACACATATTGACATAACGCCGAGCCGCTCACCATCCTATTTAGATTTCCTAATGTAATCAAGGCAATACCCTTCCCTTAATTCATTGAAGCAGACTCTACTGAGAGTATTCCTTCACCTATATGCAGGAGTATATACTCCACAAGTCCTACAGTAGCGTGTGCCCCATATTGGAATAATGTATACACAATTGCTAGTGGTCGCTTGCGATTGGCAAACTTCCATTGTGTAACAATATCGACCTCGCATTTCAATCCATTCTAACGACTATGCCATCTTATCCATTTAAGTTATTTCCATACTTATATGATTCACATCTGTCAGAATAGAATACTTGAGGCGACATATATACATACATATGTATGTATGTGTATGTGTATGTGTGTGTGTGTGTGTCTATATATATCTTCATTCATCCTTGTTTAATTATTGTGCCTCTACCGTTCACTAATTACAATTTTTCTTTACTTTTCTATGCATTTACATCTTATTTAACTTAATGTCATTTACTACTTTCTTTTAAATATTTATTCTCATTTACTTTCCCTTACCTACATTATTTAATTTCCTATTTCTATTCCTTTTTAACCTTTAATTCCCAGCCTTGCTTTAGAAGGCTATCTATACCCTTTTATTTTAAATTATGACATGCCTATCTTTTCTTTTTATTTCACTTCAATTTTACTTATATTGCACGTATTGTTTTCTTAGACCGTTTTTACTATATGTATAATTCTTTTAATTTTTCCTAAGGGATTTCTGCATTTTAATGTACTGGAATTATATTTCTCCCAAATGGAATGGTTAACATTGTAAATTTCTATATCTTATCTAACAAGGGAATTTGTGGTACGCTTGGAATTACAAGGTATTATCTTTTTATATTTATTGAAATAGACAGTACAAAATACGGTAAATATCCCTATTTTATACATCTCTTTCTTTTTATGTATATTCCTTGTTATTTCAAATGCTACACTTTTAATTATAAATTTGAAACTTGATAATCTATAGAAATCCACATTACAACACGTTATATAATCCAACAAATTAAAATACTACTTAAATCCCTACTATTTACTGTGATAACTCAAACATTTTTATTTGCACAAGTCATATTAAATTTAGAAATATGGAACTATCACATATTATATAAATTTTAGAGACTAAACTAAACTATTAATACCAATATTTTTCGAGTACACGCAATATTTAATTTTAGGTTGTCAACAACAATATACATAGGCACTGTTTACAACTTTTAGCCTACAACTCTAATTTACGTTTCAGGCATGTAGGAATAGATCTACAATGAAATAAATCAAATATTATATAAAAATATATAATTTCACTCAGCTTTTCAGTTTTCCAAATCTTCAGATCTAATCCATGTTATTCAATTTTACATCCCTTTTCTCCCTATTTGGATTTATAAACCTTAAGCGTATACGGATTTATCAAATATTTAAATTAGAAAATAAATTTGGAATTTGATTTATATTTCATGTCCGAATTTACAGTTACCTTGGCTTTAGCAATTTGATTTGACCCTATTCTCTTCCTCAATAATCTTCTAGGATTCTCCATTTGTATATACTATAAATATTCCTAAAAATTTATAATTTAGAGGAGAAGAAAAAGTGGTAGAGCTCCAGCATCACTTTGAAAATATGAGTTTAGAATTAAGGGTCTTTGTCTATATTTATAGGGGTTCAAATCAATGCCAGCTGTTAGATTAAAAAGTATAAATTCTGGGCCATTTGGCTACGTTTTACTGCTGCTTTTACACAACCAACGGTCGACCGCTCTATGCCTTAGGTTGACTGCTGCCACTCGGCCTAAAGGCATTTTGGGTTGACCTTGTTTATGTTTCTAGCAGTGATTATTAAGCATTGTTCATTTATTCGATTTGTTTCTTTCTTTTTCCTTTGATCCGAGATGATTTGTTTCCCTATGTATACATTCTCTCTGATTCCATTTAGTGTTAACATTTCTTAACATCTAAGTTTCCATTAACGTTAATTAATTTTTATTACTATAGTTACATATATAATTATTTTCGATTCAAAAACTTCAAACATTTATTAATTTTTCGTTTGAACTTCGATCGGAAAACTTTATATATGAAAATTGCTTAGAAAATCACCACGAACCCAATGATGCAAGTTTCGTAGCCAAATTCTAACGTTAACATAAATTCTATTTTTTGACATTGTCTTTTCTTAATTAGTTTCTTTTCTAATTAATTATTCTAAAATTATAGGGTGTCACATTCTACACCCCGTAAAAGAAATTCATCCTCAAAATTTCTAAAGGATCGAACGATGCAACATATTGTACAACCATTCTAAACTGACAAATCAATTAGTATGCAACCAATTTCTCAACTAATCGTGTACAAGTGCAAGGTATATCACAATACATATGATGTGCATGCAGAATGATTCTAATTGACTCCTTCTATAAAAATGCATTCTTTTAAATAGTTTTGAAAATATTATGGGAACAACCTAAATATAACGGCAATTATATTTGTATGCAAATTTTGAAAACCCAAAAACTTTTTTTTGCATCCAAATTTTCCCATACTTTTTGGAGTAGAAGTATAACAATCAATTTTTCATCTAATCCCTACCATCCAAAATCCTAGCACAACATTGCTAACATCCCATTTTAGAAAAAAATTAGTTTTCAAACCTATATTCTTATGTCGGAAAAGGGCCTATTAAAATTTCATATTTCTATCCTTCTCTTATGTGTCATTTTCCACTGTAACTTGAAATCTTCTCTTTTGCCACAAATTCTCTTCCAACTTTTCTAAGTACAGTCTGCATAAGTAAGTTTTATTTTAAATCTTTAAAATTTTAAAACAGAATTATTTTGAAACCAGTTTAGTTCGCCTACCGACAAGGTATAGAGAAAGTATTTCCATAGTAAAATAGCTCTTTCCCATGTCTCTAATCGTATTTTATTTTACTTTCACTTCCACTACATAGTAAAATCTATACTAGCTAACATGTCAACTATTCCCCTACGTCCATCATGTTGCATTCTGAAATTTAGAAAATTTCTTCTTCTCCGCCCAAAAATACTTTTATGTTACTTCTTAAATATCGATAAAAATTTAGATATTAAAATTATTTTCTTCATAAAATTTTCAAAAACATTTCTCAAAAGTATTTTTATTTTCCAAAAGTAAACATACATACATACCTACATATATATATATATATATATATATATATATATATATATTTCAAAATAAATTATACCACATCATATAAAATCAGAGTTTAGTCGGTAGTTTAATGTCTACGATGGACTTCATATATTTACATGGTAAATTTTAAATTTCAAGACAATTCCTTTTATTTATAATAGCAACCGGCACACAAGATCATTTGTAAATTTTAGCTTTCAAGGAACAGGGACATTGACCCATGGCTTCGCAATAACTTCCCCCATCCTTCGTTTGTCAAAATTTACTTCCCAAAAAATTTCTACTTTTTGGGATTTAAATCTTATTTCTTTTACTTTAGTACCTATTTAAATAAATTTCCTTAATTTATTTTATACTTTCAGCATTTTACTATTTTCTTTTTTTGCATTAGTTAAATGTCTTTCTTGAAAATTCTGTCTTATTATTTTCCAAATAAGATCGCGGTCCACAAAAGAAAACACATAAAAAGGAGCATTTCCATAAACATCGTACATGCTTTTACTAACAGAAACAACTAATGCTTACAACCCAACTAAAAGAAAAACAACTACTGCAAGGAAATACAACAACTACTACTAGCCACTAACTTCTACTACCTATGGACCTTTCTAACGTGCCATCATTCTCCAAACCATATATCTTTCCTTTATGGCTTCCGATGAATAAAGTCTATCGAAACTTTCATTACCGTGCCCAATTATGGAATAAACTGTGCATCCTCTTGTACTGTAGTGGATAAGAAATAAAGATTATGCACATTAGGTACAACTCATTGGCAAATTGGCTTGGCAGAATAAATTTTTGGCCCTCTATCCTGCCTTCTTTAACTTTGATCTACTAATGTCCTTTATGTGTGTTTGTCATCTCGTTGCTCTCCATTACCATCTTCTCTTAATCTAAATCTCCTGATAGTAATCTCAAATTTTGGTATTTACTTTCTTTATCCTTGATCCTTTGTATGAGCGTACCATGGAACTAGTAGAAGTGTACTTTCATACCATTTATCATTCCTTTGCGGCTCTTTATATAACTTGCACGCATATCTAACAAAACATTTCTAGGTTCTCACCAATATTCTTTACACTCTAAGCGGATTCCTTATTGCTATTTTATGAGTAATCATCGTTATCTTCTTCATTGCCTTACCTTTTACCCCATCCTACCTAGGTAGTCGTTTATATCTGCTCCATATCTAAAATTTTGGTTTAGTCATCGCTAATTTTATTCAAAAATTAAAACTTAAAATTTTGAAGTATTTAATCCCAAAGCTTTATCTTTTAAAGTGCAAATTATAAAGTATTGGCAAATTCAAAAATAACTTACTGTCTTAACTTTAAAAAATAAATTTTAATTTTTTCTATTCTTTTCCTTTTGAGGACCTTTGTCAGCTTTTACTTCTTAAAAATTGAAATTTTTACACAAATCATTTATTAGTTTTTCTTTTAAAAACCCAACTATTATACCAAACCATTTCTTTTCAAAAATGCACTTTATAGTATTTCTAAACATCCTTTATAATTTTAAACAATAACAACTGGAGTAGATAACAACAACACTTGCTCTATCATTTTCATACCACTCATACTATCTTCACTTCCAATCCTTCATGGAATCTTTAATATCACGTGAGCGGACTTTCAGTAGATACTTGCAATGAATGAGAACAACGATGGAAAATATCCATATTTTTTGTTTTGCTTTTAACTTCCTATGTAACTTCTAATTAGATTACTAGCATTATTTTTAATATGATATCCTAAAGTTATTTCTAGTTACTAACACTATTTTGTATGAATTTCTAATATTGTTTTTATTTACTTTTAGTACCATTTCTATTCAACCTTCCATTACCTAAACTGTCTTTATTATAATTGCTTTTCTCTCAATTTATCGTCTTCTCAGTTTAATCATTGCAGTGTGTTTGCCAATTTCTTTAATTTCTGGTTCTAATCTTCTTTTCCATTCTTTTTACCCCATTTCAAACTGTACAACTCCTATTATCCACCCTTAAGAAGAATTTTCCAACTTTCAATATTTTTATCTTAGAAAAATCAAACCTACATACACTCTACTATTCTTTTTTAACCTTTTTATTAAAACCTATTTGCTAGTATTTTTGGTCCAACAAAATTTAAATTTTCTACTAAAACTTTTTATTTAATAAAACATATTTATTTATATTTTTCGAAAATTTAATATTTACTTACTTTCCAGAGATAGGGTTTTTCTACCTTCAAATAGTTCCTTTGAAAATCATTTCAAATATATTACATATATATTTTCTCAAGCTTTTGTATTAAAATCGTTTCGACTTTTAAAACTATTTTCAATTGAATTGGACTCAGAGTGGATTTCTATTTGTCCCTTGTTTTGGACTTCTCTTCCTTAACTTAATTATTGACTTATCTTTTTCCAACTATAAAATCCAACTATCATCATGGAGTAACTTCTATACACCATCCTTCGAGAACTCAATTACTTCTGGATATCTATAACATATAGGTTATTACTTTCCCTTTATCGGGACCTTCTGTACATCATGAATCAACATCATATGAAGATCTACAATCATTGGGCTATCGAAAGCCCGAATAGGGAGTCACGTACAGCTCAACCTCAGGGACCTTCCATATGCTGCATTCATGCTCTTCTTAAGTTAACGCCTTTCCATACGACCTATTTTCCATGGGTAATCGGGATAGGCGTAAATCTTCAACTTCATCCATTGTTCCGATCCATGATCAACTTATCCATATTTCAGTGTACGGTTGCAATTGCTATATAGTAAGAATTTATAGGATTGGCATATAATATATTTATATTTATAGGCAAAATACAAATACGTTCGCTCAATGATTCTAATTTTTCAGGAACGACTAACTTGGCTCTATTACCAAATGTAACTACCTGCACCGTAGTGGGCCCGAATTTTTTCTTAATCAAAAACCCAAGTCAAACAAAGTGCGGATCATTGGTTTGGTATCCTACAAATAAACAAATGAACGTATATTAGGGCACTATCGACATAACCGACAACGGAATAGTAAAGTATAAAAGAACATATAGTTACTGATCAAGTTGATACTTCCAATGTCTAGTGTCCTTGTCAGTGTCGATTATGCATTAAGAAACCTATCCTTCCACTGTCCTCGTCTTAAACCAGTACATGTGCCTCTAAATGTATCTTGTAATTTGTAATGAGGATGGTGTTAAAACAACATTCCGGTGATTGGTGAATTACATATTTTACACATAATACTAGTTTATACTGATTTCCTTCCATTACATGTTATGTCTTTTAAGTTTTACTTTGTCCTCTTGACTGCACATACGCGTACGATACATCCCATCTACTAAAAGTAGACCATAATCACATACGTGTATATATTATATAAATATAGAAGTATCATAGTCCCCCTTTGCACTAAGATACTATCCCCACTTGTATCCATAATCTAGCATCACATCGGGATCCATCAATGCAATATACGTCCATATGGAACTACATCTCGTATTACAACTACCATACAACTATACGTTGGGGAGGGAACCTAAAATGTCGACTCACCGGTCTATCTCACCATCTTAATCCCTGCCAACCTTTCAATGGTAGTTTACACCTCATCATGGATCTCCTAGTGCCTGATACAGCATCATAATAGCCTAGCCATATTCTATCTTACCTTAAGGATTTGCTACTTGTCTGCTTCCTATTGTGGACTTAGCTCCAATGATTATAGAGGACTTAGCTCCTTGGACTACCCTATTCATTTTTGACAGAAATCTTTTATGGGTTAACTAGCCTTGCCCTAACAAACAAACCAGCAAATAACTATGGTAGTGTATTTCCTAACGTGACCTACCCTAGTAGGAGGCATAGTTCGTTGGGTGTAACCCTGTCTTTTCCATTGACCGCACAAGACCGACGACGCATTCAACCTATATACAACTCCTACTCCTAATTTGGTACCTACATATACTGACATAATGTCGAGCCCTCACCGTCCTATTTAGATTGCCTAACGCAATCAAGGCAATACTGTGACGACCCGCCTTTCATTCCATAGAAAGACACATCATCGCTAAGAAAGAAAAGGATAGAAAAGAGAAAAGAAAGAAAAGAAAGCACTAAGCAATATCAGAATCTCACAGCGGAACGAATAAAATATATTACACCACATAGTTATTACATAATAGTCATATACATCGGAGTTACACAACCTATACATGACACATTAGACAGTCGTGAGGATTGGTCTATCATTACATGCCAAAATACAACACAGAGCTACTAACATAGCGGAACCACAATATCTATATATGTTGAAGCCTACTGCTCCAAGTCTCCTCCAGAATTCATCTAAGCTAACCTGAATCCCTTGGCTACACGTAAAAATTTGAGTACCTAAGAGTTTAACAAAACATAAAATAAACTTTGGGTCATACATGGGTCTGATGTGAGTAAACGGGTTAAAGTTGTTTAATCTTTGAAAATCATTTGAAACAGAGGTATCTCGTAAGACCACGCCACAAATAAACATGTTGGATTTTTATCTTATAATAACCAAACATTTGATAAGAAATCCAGTGATATTATAATAGGGTCTAGGGTTTTCCAGTAAAATAGAAAATAGCTGACATGCTTACATCTCAAGTTCCAACATAGTTGAGCACAATCAAAACGTACGACACTTATTGGAGATTGGATTCCATACAGTGGCAGGGGCACTGAGGTACCACATCACAGTACCTAGTCTAGATCAGAGTACCGAGGATCCACCTTGATCCTCTGCAACACAAGACCGAAACTACCCCTTACTGGATAATCCTGAATAAGACCACCCCACACTTGGCGCGACTAACCGCCGACATAGCTGAATAAAAAGGCATCTCTAGACAAGGAAAATCTCATCCTATTTGGGTGCTACCCACTTAGCCTTGCTTCACCTCCCTTGTTTTAGCCATTCTTGGTTGATGAGGCTTGAGGCTATGATTACCTTTTAAGAACACATATCTTGGAATGCTCACCGTCCTCCAATGAAGATGGTCTGAAAGCATTCATCCTTACCCGTCCGTTCCAGGTTCGAACAAAACTGAAGGCACTATCTCGTTACACTCATTTTGGAATCACCCTCAGAGTTAACGACTATAGCCCTTTCACTCTGAATCTTCATTTCGATCGAAGGCATTGTCTCTATTAAACACGTTTTGGAGTCACCCTCAAAGTTTATGTAAAATAATTTATTTCTATTATGACTTTATCATATGGATATCCATGTCATGTCTTATATATAATATATAGCATGCCTTTGAGCATTTGACTATCATGGATTTATGCATTGATTGTGACTTTGTTCATTGGTATATTTCTCATATTGTATATTATTTTTCTACTATGAGTTATGCGCAAAGGTCGTGCTAAAATTTAAATTTTAGTCTTATTTAAATTAACCCGATAGTAGGCTTAATACTGTATTTTGAACATATGTGACGATTTGCATATATCAAGGACATCATAAAAGGCAGATCGTTGCATGAATTATTTCGTTACTACGATCATTTAGACACTTTATCCTGGGGATTTATATTTTGTATGTAGTAATGTGGTGCTGAAATTAAAGTTTATATATCTATATATTTATAGAAAGAAATAAAAACAAAAAATAAACTTTCATTTTGAACAAGATTTCACATGAGAGTTAAGTTACATAATAAATTTACATATTGCTCTTAAGGCGTATCCTTAACTCTACCAGTACATAATCAACTAATGTGAATGCATGTAGAGCTACTTAAGCCCAACAAAGCCTTCTTGGAATAGTATACGACTCATTATTTATCCATCTATGCTGTCTATAAGCAACAAAATATGATGAAAAAATATGTTTAAGTTGTCGAAATATGTCATCAACTAAAGGACGATTAAAAGGTAATCACCTTATACCATACAACTATAGCCAATACTTATTCCCCCGAAACCATCAGGAAGATTATAGCAAGATGTAAACAAATCACACGCACTGATGAATGCTGTGTGTAATATGAATCGATGGTAATAATTTTGGATTGGTTATCACGATATACTCCTTTCAAAGACTAGAATAACATTACACCTTCTCGAATCAAACTATGCATAAGCCTCCATCACCATATTATTGTTGAAACTGAGCAACCCACAGTAGAATTTATAGGTGAATTTCAAAAATAATTCCCCTATTGGATCTTTGTTGGGCATATGAAATCTAGTTTATTTAAAACATTTCTTAATTTTGAATAAAACCTTTTATTTTATTTTAATTCATAAATTGATGTATTTTTATCTAATTTATGTTACGATATATATATATATATGTATGTATGTATTGTATACACATATATATGTGTGTGTGCATGTGTAACATATCAATTCGTACAAGGTATAATATGCCCATGTATAGATGCTGGGATTTACATCGCAATAGACAAGCTAGCTCACCCAATATGCAAATATATTGTCTAAATATATGTATTTAAAAATATGTACTATGTAAATATTATAAATATTTGTGTGCATATATATATATATATATGTTATAGTTTTTCTTAAATAATTATATAAGCGTAAATATATGTGTGTGTGTGTATAATTATATAAATAATATATTAATAATGTATATGCATATTATGTCATAGACTTATTTAAATGTAAAGAAATTATTTGCAAATGTTTAAATAAAATTAAACTATGAGTAAAACATACATATTAATAAAATATTTTTTAAATGTTTATACATATAAATACATATGCATAATATATATATAACATAAAATAATATCTTTGAAAAATATAATTGACTAATTCTTGCTTATGGCTCTATAAATATAACATTTTTCTAATTTTAATATATATTTTATTTAAAAATCCATGCAAAAAATATTAATAAAAATAAATTTTGAATTTTTATTTCTAATTTCATATTTCTATTAAATCTTGAAAGATATTTTATGCACTGATAAAAAAATTCATAATTTTTTGGTTTGAAATTAATTTTAAAATGATTTTTCTAGTTTCTACTATAATATGAAAATTAATCTAAAAAATGAAAATAAAGTTTTTTGTTTTCTGTCTAGACTTTGTTTACTCCTAAAATTATTTAATAAAATATAAAATATAATTTTCATAATATATTTGAAGTAGTATAATTAATTTATTCAGTAAATTCATTTAAATAATATTTTAGTAATTATAAAATATATATGAAAATAGTTTATGATTGTCAAAAATTATCACAACCCTAATACTTTACATATAAAACTATATGATCACATCTGATTAAAGTATGATGTTGTAATTAATTATAAACTATATATCTACTTAAATATTATATATTAAGTTAATAAAAAATGTTTTTTTTTGTAAATTACAAAGCCATGCTGACCCGAGACATATTAGATAACAAAAAAAATTAGTTTATACGTATAACCATTCAACTTTGTGACAATGTCAATGCATATCAGAATCGTCACATAACTAACAATTTATAGTACATATATAATAAGACATAATTACTGAGCATAAATAACTGAACTATAACCATAAATATACCTCACTCCCAATGCCTTGACGTACACTTTGAAACGATGATATCTACCTTTTGAAATGGTTTCTGATTCAATGAGGTGTTGGTTAAGTCCTTAAACCATTGACCACTGACTATTGAATAGAACTTGATTTGATTTGATTTGAACTTAAATTAATGGACGATGAAGGAGGTTAATTTTGGCCAGAAATAAGAAAGTTTGGAGGCAGGCAAAAGTTACTAATAGGTGTGGCTTGAGATGTTTATATAAAGGAAGAAAGGGAGAGAACTTAGGATCTACACCTTTACCTATTCTCCCTACCTTATCTATATCAATCTAACCCACAAGCCATCATATGGCCGCACCTAACCTCCCTATCATAGTTGAAACAACTAGCTATCATATGTGCCTCAAACCAAGTTAAAGACCAAACAAATTATTTTGCATTTACATCTAATTTAAACGTGTATCGATATCTCATATCGATTAATATATTTATAGCTATTATAAATATATTTAATAATATTTGTTCATTAAATCAAAATCAAATTTTATAATTAATATTTATTAATATAATTAACTTAATTAATTATAACAGTTACAAATTAATTAAATCATTTGGCCAAAGGGGAATTCATCATTTCGATTGTGTGACTCGTTGGGTGTAAATTTGGTCGTGGACTAATATCGTACTATTTGAATATTAACGTTCATACATCACTTAGCAGGCGGTGTGATATTTTGGCCAAATTTATCACGTACTTGGTTTTGGTAAAACCTAATTTTACTTTATTTAGCATCATCCTATGGTAACATTTATTTACACAAAATTCTCTTTGTTATAACTATATCACTTTGGGTTTATGGAATGTATCAGCAGTCAAAATTCCAATATCATCCATATTCAACTCTATAGTCCAAAACACAAAGTCCTTGGTTCAATAATAACAATATTATTAACCGAAATTCTTTGGTCAAACACTTTAACTTTGAGTTGACTTGAGTTGACTATGATATTAACCCCATAAAACTGAGGAGAGAAATCCTCCCTTGAATAGTGCTTCATTTCCAATACTTTCACTCGACCCAACTATAGTCACTCGATGAGCGTCATGCCATGATTTGACTATAATCAAAGTGGAGTTTTCATATTGAAGATCGATACTATTCTCAAGTCGAGAGAACTACGTAAATCAATCACATCTATATTTTCTATTTGATCTTAGTTATATCAACCAGCAGAAAACTACCTAATGAGTCATTCCATAGTTATTCAAAAGCTATAGTACATGACCCCTTGGCACCCCCAGTAGCCATGAGTAATACACTATCCAATATTTGGAAAGCTTTACTACTCTAGACTTAACGGTTTTATCGATATCCAGCCTTGATACATCCTGACTAAGAATATTTAAAATGGTATATTTATTTTCATTATGATAAATTACTCATGGTTACAACACTTTGTAACTACTATCTCAAAACATATCGTTTATGGATTTCTATTAAATATACTTCTAATTAAATTAATTAATTAATATAACACATTATATCAAGTATAAAATAGAAATAAAACACCTTTTATTTCAAATAAGATTGGTTATCGAGTTAGATTACTCCTTACTCTATCAGTCTCCCACTTGCACTTGGGAAAATTCCAAATTTCCCAATCAGTTTCCTCAAAACCAATCGGGTCAGTCCTTCAGTGAAATGGTATGCTATTTTGTTTCAACTATATATTATTTTAATCAACCCTCTCCGATATTGATAAACTACCTTTATCATATGGAATAATTAAGAGATGTCTCTCAACTTCTAGCGTGTTCTAAGTTATATTATGAACTATGTCATGACATAGTCATTATATACCATGTTATGGGATTCTTAACATTTGGAATCACCCTCAACTTAGTTATAAATTTGTGCATTTATATTTATATACACTTTTTTATTACAACACTATTTAAGGCGATGTGCTTAGCCTTTTTTCATCAAATCAGCCAAAATATTTCATTTGGAACATTTCCAACTTAAAGATTCTCAACTTAAATTTATTATTGACATATTATATACTTAATATCACTTATGAAAGTTTAAATTCAAACACTCCTTCATAAGGAATTTGTTGTTTATGTAAACAATTCTCTAGCATTCATAAATACGTAAGAACATTTAAACAATCATTTAATTATATCAATTTGGATTTGATATTTGCTTCATGTATCAAATACATAAAAAATTCATGATATCCTAGATAAAATTAAATGTAGTATAGTTCATATTGTCAGTGGATAAGGAATCAATCTTACATGTTCCATATTAAACATTTTAATAAAGTCCTTTCATATCGATCTGGGACATTCCCAATATCTTTTATACTTACTATTAAAGACATTATTTATAAATCCAATATCGAGTATTAAAATAAATAAATTGATTTTAACACAAGTACATTGTTAGGAATCAGCAATGTGTTGTTTACTTATGGTTTAGAAATATCTATGGATCTCTTTAACTTTCTTTCTTATGAGCACATGCTTTCTTTGCATTTTGATTGACAATCAAGCTATTTGATATTATTATCAAAACATTTTTTCAATTTTGATGCTTATCGAAAGACACTTTCACGTCTGTTCATGGATCATATTCAAAAACTCACAAACTCAATATCGCTCCCTCTGACTTCGAGACACTTTTATTATTATGTGTAAATATATTACTCTAAATCATTATTTATAATTTTTTTTGTTTCAACACATACGTACCAAAACATAAAACCATACTATGAAAAAATTTGTGAGCAAAATCTAAACCTACTTGAGCACATCGAATGACGAATCTGTTACATTAATTTCAACAATTAAAATTCATGGTATTATTCTTATCAATGGGCTCACTATTCCAACTACTTTTCTCTTTCTCTTAAAGACACTTTGTGGCCAATGGATCATATCTCTTTGGGTACAACATTCAAAATCATATTTTAGTAATGTACTTGGAATCTATTTTGCATTTGCGTATCACACTATATCATAGAATCAATACTCTTAACGGTTTGATTAAATAACAGTTAACCGAGGATTATTTATTGTTGACATTGACAAGAAACTCACAATTTCTCTTTAATGTACGAGAATACTTATTAGACATTTACTATGTTGTGTTCATTTAGGTTTGGTTAATTTCATTTCATCCCTTACAATCATTTTTATCCTTGGATCATATCTAAATCCATTTTATACCAATAATGTTTCAAAGAAATTCCTTTGCTCCTAAGTTGGTATTTCTTGAAACAACGGTTATTTCTCGATGCAATGGAACGGAAATTCATAAACATTTTATGAATCACCTTATATTAAAACAAAAATTTTCATTAATTCACAACATATTTATGTTTACAACATAAAATTATTCATCTAATGATTGTCAATTCCAAAATTCTCTTGGGATACATACACGATCCCTTATGTACAATTATTACGTGCAATCTTTCGACTCATATAGTCTTTCAATATGTAGTGGTTTCCTTTAAATCCTTATCTCGTATGGTTTTGTAAACCATTAGTTGAATTATATTAATTTTAACCTTGTGTACTACTCTTAAGTACACAACTTATATACAGAGTTTAACTCACCTCCGCTCATCATTAATTGTGTTTTATCCAACAAAGTTTGATTCTACTTATTAATACATCATTATGTATTATAGGGATGAGTGATCTTTGAGACTGAATCTTCATTCGTACTGGGTATATATGGAACTCTTTCCAATATACTCATCCATTCGATCAAATGAATCATTTCCCTCGCATGTTATATTATTTACATCTATTTTATATTGCCTGAGCTTATCATACACTTACATATACGTATCAAATACACATATCCATGTCTGTGATAACTCATCGGTCAATATAATGAAGTATATGGAACCGTTTTGATAGTAATAGACTTAGAATTGCATACATCTATATGCATCGATCCAAAGAATTAATCAACTCTTATGACGATCCCACTAAATGGGTGCATAGCCCTTAATTTTTGAGATATAATTAGCTAATATCATATGATTTAAAATCTATAATAAAAATTATTTATCAAAACTACGACTTAGTTTATGATTCCAAAATAACTTTAAATAATTTTGAAATATAAATATGTCTATTTTTCACTCCATGCCAAAAAATAGTCATTATTTCAAAAATATCGTTCGGTATGTTTTAGAAAAATAATTTTCGTAACTTGATGCAATCAAAAAGTGTTATATGGAATGCTCTAACTATTTTCCCCATAACTATAATAGTGCAACAAATATGGAGGTCCATCATCTACTTAATATAGACTATTTATTTCATATATTGCAACTAGTTTATATTAGAGAGTTCTTCGATCAAATATTTCGAACTCATAGAAATAAATCTCATAGAAGACAATTTTCTATATGAAAGTACATTTCAAAGTAGAAATCATATTTATTATTCCAATTTTATGTATGATATCATTATTATTACAATTCTCATTTTCAATTTTTATTTATGAAGTAGAAGTGAAAATTCATTTTCTTCATCCCAATTATACCTTAAATCACATCGACTCTTATACATTCATTTTTCTTTCTAAATGGTTTGACCATTCAAAAGAAAACTCTCACGCAATATCTTAAAGAACTCTTTACAAAAGTGCACTTGATTATCCTTAGCATTTATGAACATCAAGTATGTTGCACTATATGTAAACCGATCAAACTGATAGTTTAGTGATCGAATTCTGAGACCTTTCTTGTTGTTTTGGTCTAGTGCTACATTTAACACAATATGGTTCTTTTATAATCAATCAAATTGAATACTCGATCTCATAGTAATGTTTATTAGCTTATTTTGAATGAACTAACTTCATCGAAATATCGTACATTACAAACTATGACCGTTTCCCATATAACACTTATATGCGATAGTATATGTGTAACGGCCCGAAATCCAGCGTCCAAAAATCGGCATCCAATACCTCACTCAGATTCGAATGTAAGGGAGGTATTGGATGTCGATTTTCAAACACTGGGTTTCGGGTCATTACAATATGGATCAAATATCCATATCCTTGTATTGATTTTAGAATTCGAAACTCATAGAATGTAATACACGGTCTTGACCAAATAAACATGTAAGTGACCAATTTATGAATCTATTTAGTAGTTGTAAAATCAGGCGCTTGCATGGATATTGAAGCATTGACATGTAAGAATCAATTATTAGTAAGTATATGTTAAGTTTCTATTTGTCAATCTATAATTTAGTTCATTTGTATATCTTAATTGATAAATGCTCTAACAATCTTATTAAATATACAAATTTATCAACGGCCATGTTGGCACAACTTGTGCGAGGTTTGAGAGAGTTCATGGTGGTTTTGGACATGGTAATAGGAAATAAGAAAGGAGAAGAAATATTGAATTTCACTATTTCTTATGATCTCATGATAGCTAACACCTTCTTTAGGAAGAAACAATCGCATTTAGTTACTTTCAGTGGTGGCCAACACTCAGGCGAGATTGACTTTGTTCTTACTAGAAGAGATGAAAAACGAGCTTATGTAGATTGCAAAGTCATACCTGGAGAATGTATCATCTCACAACATCAGCTTTTGATATCCAAGTTTCATCTTCGAATACATATTCCGCGGGACAAAGGAGCCAAGATTAGTTGGACGAAATGGTGGAAGATCAAAGGAGACGCTGCACGGGTGTTTAAGGATAGAGCGATGAGAGAAAGGGTATGGCATACAGAAGGAAAAGAAAATGACATATGGGATGAGATGGCAACGCGTATTCAGAAAGTGGCTACTGAGATGTTTGGGATAATAAAAGAAAATGAACGCAAACCTAAAGATTTGTGGTGATGGAATTGTGATGTGCAAAAGGCTATCAAAGAGAAGAAGGAACGCTACAGATGCTTGCATCATCACGAGAGCAAAGACAACATACAAAACTACAAAGCGACAAAGAAGAACACAAAGCGAGTAAGTGAAGCAAAATTCGGATGTATAATGATCTGTATCAATAGCAAAGTACAAAGTACGGTGAAAAGACGTCTATAGGATAACTAAGCTCCACGAGAAGAAGACGAAAAGCTTCAACCAAATTAAATGCATCAAGGATGAGAATGATAGAATTTTGGTAAAGAAAGATGAGATAAAAAATAGATGGAGAGAATACTTAGACAATTATTCAATGAAGAAGGTGGAAGCACTACGATCATGCTGAAAAGCTCTTTTGGTGACACCAGAAGACATTTTGTTCAGGGGACTCAAGAGTCTGAGGTAAAAGAGGCGTAAAAACGGATGAAAGCAGGCAAGGCATTAGGGACCGATGACATCCCCATTGAGGTTTGTAGATGCCTTGTAAATGTAGGGATAGCATGGCTAACTAAGTGGTTTAATAATATTTACAAATCAAATAAGATGCCAGATGAGCGGAGGAGAAGCATATTAATTCCAATCTTCAAGAACAATGGATATATTCAAAGTTGCAAAAACTATAGATGAATTGAGCTTATGAGTCATACAATAAAGCTTTGGGAGAGAGTCATTAAACATCAATTAAGAAGGATGATGAGCGTTTCAAAGAAACAATTTGGTTACATGCCTGGGAGGTCGACTATAGAGGCTATTTTCTTGATAAGACAACTTATGGAGAGATTTAGGGAGCAAAAGAAGGATGTACACATGGTATTTATAGATTTAGAGAAACATATGACAAAGTATCGAGAAAGGTTATGTTGTGGGCTGTGGCAAAGAAGAATGTCCTAACAACATACATTACTATTATCAAGGATATATACGATGATGTTGTGACTAGTGCCAGAGCATGCGATGGTGAAACCAGTGACTTTCCCCTTAACATAGGACTACACCAAGGGTCGGATTTATGCCTTTACATTTTTTCCCTAGTGATGGATGAGGTTATGAAAGGTATACAAGGTGATATTGCTTGATGTATGCTCTTTGATAATGATGGTGTGCTAATTGACGAAAGTAAGATAGGCATTGTTAGACAATTGGAGTTGTGGAGGCAGACACTAGAGTCAAAGGGGTTTAGGCTTAGCATAACTAAAACATAGTATATGAAGAGCGAGTTTAGCAGTGTCAGGTCATAGGATGAAGATGTCATTCGAGCCGAACAAGTAGTGCTTAAGAAGGAATCCTTTCGATATTTAGAGTTAATATTGCAGTATGATGGTAATGTTGATTAAGATGTTAGTTTTAGAAATCGAGTGGGATGGGTGAAATGGCGACTAGCATCTGGCATTCTCTGTGATAGGAAAGTCCCACAAAAGCTTAAAGGAAAGTTCTGCAGAATGACAATTATGCCTACTATGTTGTATGGTGCAGAACGTTGGCCTACCAAAAGACAACATGTCCAGAAGATAAATGTAGCAGAGATGCGTATGTTGCGATGGACCTGTGGTCATACAAGACGAGACCAAATTAGGAAGATGATATATGTGACCGACTTGGAGTAATACCAATTGAGGAGAAGCTATTCCAACATCGTTTAAGATGGTTTGGACATCTCTAACGGAGGCCTCTCAAGGCACTTGTGTGCGTTAGAATTATAGGCCTCATCGAATGCTCAAAGAAAGGTAGAGGTCGATCAAGGATCACATAGGAGGAATTAGCAAAAAGGAAATTAAAGGGATGAAATATATCTGAAGAGCTGGTGTCGGGTAAGAGCGTGTGAAAGTCAACGGTCCACATAACAAAACCACGAACTATGAGTTTTTTACTTAGTTGGTTTATGGGTAGTTTTATAAGTTTTAGATTATAGGACTAGTGAATAGGAACCAAAGAAGTAGTGTTTGGTCTTCGGTCCCTAATACTATTAGTACAATTGTTACTATCAGAATTATTATTATTATGGTTTTTCAATTTCTATATCTATTTTTATTTTTTATTTTTTATTATATGTTTAATTATTTTACTTTATTTTATTTTTATATTTTCACCTAATATATATATGTAATATTGTTATTATTACTTTTAAATTGACTTTATCATTTAGTTTTGAGTTCCATCTTTAGCCGACCCAAATTATTTGGGAATAATGGCTTAGATGTTACAGTTGTAGTTGTATATAACATATGGTCTTACAATATTAGAAAGGTTAAATGTTATTGTTTTATTTTTCTAATAAGGTTTCCACTAGTCTTTTATGTTTCACCAAACCCTAAGCGAAACATAGAAATCTTTTAATTCACTAGTGGGTGTAAGGACTCGTCCGTCTTGGAATTCCGACTTTGAGTTTGCTCAACAAGTCATAGCTCTACGGACGTTGAATAACTCCTTATCTATTGCATCTTATACGACTCCTAACCCTTAGTACATTGTCCTAATTTCACTTTGACCTTGAATTTGCTCAACGAATCGAAACTATAAACTATATAGTATATGTACCTTGAGTTTGCTAAATAAATACATATAGTTATCTTATTTTGTCTATTTAATATATTAATAATACTACACATTACATCTCTAGCTTGAGTTTGCTCAACAATTAAGGAGTATATAAGTAATTTATTAATATGTATAGTAGAGGAAATCATTACATCGAAGATCCATAATCTTCGATATATTATATTGAGTGATATCAACTTATGGAATAATGTATTCTTTTATGAAAAACCCTCGCGATTCAAGTGTCGGACACATCAAAAATCACAGTATATGTACATTTACGTATGTATTTATTCTTTAAGTCTATTTTGGATTTCCTAATGTTCCACCTTTAATTATACATTCATATTGCATAAGCTTTATTATTATATAACTTTTATATTTCATATTACTTATATAATAGTCTTATGTATAATATTATATTAATTAAATCTTATATAACCATTTTAATTAATTTTATATTATCTTAATATAAAATTTATATTAAATATTTATTATATAGTATAACCTTTATAGTATAACGCATATATCATATATATATGTGTGTGTGTGTGTGTGTGTGCGTGTGTGTATTATAATTAAAAATTGTAATTAAATTATATTAATTTTGAATTCAATTATATAAATAGATGTACACTTATGTTAATTTAACATTTTACAACAACATAATATATATCGTAATATATAATACATGTATATATTTATTAATTAATTAACTTATTTAATTAACATATTTTATTAAACTCACTAATAAATTTTATAAATTTAAAAATTAATTTATATTAATTTCCAAATATTAAAAAAAAAATTATATAATAACATTATAATACGTATATATTTTATTTTTAATCTAACTATTAAATTTAAAAGCTTATATTTTTAATTTTCAAACAAATTTTAAAATTAGCCCAAGGCCGATTTCAAATTAGGCCTTTTCTGTTAAGGATAACTTTTAGGCTCACATATCTATTCGGGCTAGGTTGGTAGGCATGTAGGGCGGTGTACTTGATTAGTTAAACCGAATCCTTTGATAGTACCTTTCTAAACATCCCATAATTTGGGCTGCGAACTCAATAGTTAACCCTATCATGACAAATTTAGACCCCATAGATTATTGGGCTTCGATACCACTATTGGATATAAGCTAGCCTGTAGTGGAAGTTATGGGTAAATTTTAGAAAAAATATCCTAATGAATCTTTATTGGGGCTATGAAGTCTATTTTATTTAGAACATTTCTAAATTTTATGTAAATGAATCTTTTTTAAATTCATAAATTGATATAGTTTTATTTATTATGTTATGAGTATATATATACACAAAAATATATGTATGTATGTATGTGTGTATGTATCATGTACATATACATACATATGCGATGTAAATCTCAACATCTATACACGGACATGTTATACCTTACACGGATTGATATGTTACTCATATATATACATATATATGTACGTATATATGTATGTATGTATGTATGTATGTATGTATGTATGTGTGCGCGCATGTGTAACATATCAATCCGTGCAAGGTATAACATGTCAGTGTTCAGATGTTGGGATTTACATCGCAACAGACAAGTTAGCTCATCCAATATGCAAATATATTGTCCAAATATATGTATTTATAAATATATACTATTATTTATATGTAAATATTATAAATATTTGTATACATATACATATTATAGTTTTGCTTAAATAATTTTATGTAAGTATATATACATGTATGTGTATATACATTATTATATGAATAAAATAGTAATATCGTGTGTGTGTGTATGTATATTATATAATAGACTTACTTAAATATAAAGAAATTATTTTTAGATGTTTAATTTTTTTAAAACCATGAGTAATACATATACACACATATATGAATAATATTTTTAAAATATATATTCATAATAATATATATATTAATAAAATACCCAAAAAAATTTCATTGAATAAACTTTGCGCACGACTCTGTAAATATTTTTTTTTCATTTTAATATTATTTTATTTAAATATTATTTTGAATTTTAAATTTCCTGTA
The DNA here is from genome assembly GCA_030765085.1 of Allium cepa. Classification (NCBI taxonomy): domain Eukaryota; kingdom Viridiplantae; phylum Streptophyta; class Magnoliopsida; order Asparagales; family Amaryllidaceae; genus Allium; species Allium cepa. The sequence continues at coordinate 408,652,921 of CM060931.1, read as the reverse complement.
AATCCTAAAAGATTTAATGCTTTAGAAATTTTTTCATAATTTTTTGATTTTAGACTAGTTTTAAAACGATTTTTCTAATTTCAATTGCAATATGAAAATCAATTAAAAAATGTTTTTTTGATTTTTTTGGAAAGGCTTCATTTACTACTAGAATTATTTTATAAAATATAATATATAATTTTCATAATATATGGGAATTAATATAACTAATTTATGTAGTAAATTGATTTAAATAATAATAAAATGTGTGTAAAAATATTTTATCATTGCCTAAAATTATCGCAGCCTAATAGTTTACATATATATATATATATATATATATGTATGCATGTATGTATGATCACATTTGATTAATTTATGATGTTGTAATTAATTACAAGCTATATATATCTATTTAAATATTATATGTTAATTTAATAAAATATAAAATTATTTTTTTAAACTACGGAGCCATGCTAACCTAAGACATATTAGATAATAATTTTTTTATAGTTTATACATACATATAAACAAACAACTTTGTGGTAATATCATTGTAAATCAAAATCATCACCTAAGTAACAATTTAAAATATATACAATAAAACATAATAATTGAGCATATATAATTTAACTATAACAAGAAATGTACCTTACTCCCAATGCCTTGATGTACACCTTGAAATGATGATGTCTTCCCTTGAACCAGTTTCCGATTCAATAGAGTGCAAGTCCTTGAACCGTTGACCACCGACAATCAAATAAAACCTGATTTGATTGGATTTTCATTTGAACTTGAATTAATGGAGGATAGAGGAGTTTATTGTAGCTAAAAATATGAATGTTTGGAGGCAAGAAAAAGTTACAATAATTGCGGGTTAAGATGTTTATACAGGGGAAAAAATGAAGAGAAATTAGGATCTAGACCTTTACCTATTCTCCTTCCTTATCTATATAAATCTAGCCTACCAATAAGCCATCATGTGCTCGTACCTACTCTGCCTTATTATAGCCAAACCAACCAACCATCGTATGGGCCTCAGACTCATTTAATGTTCAAACAAATTATTTTCCATTGAAATCCAATTTAAATGCATATCGATTAATATATTTTTGACTACTATTAATATATTTAATAATATTTATTAATCAAATTAAAATAAATTTTTAAAATTAATATTGCATAAATATAATTAATATAATTAATTTATAACGGTTACAAATTAATTAAATCATTTGGTCAAAGGACAATTCATCGTACCGGTTGTGTAACTCGTTAGGTGTAAATTTAGTTAGCGACTAATATCAAACCATTTGAAAATCAACATTCACTCGTCACTTAGCAAATGATGTGATATTTTAGCCAAATTTATCGCTTACATGGTTTCCATAAAATCCAAATTTTCTTTATTAAGCGTCCAATTTTCTATGTTCAAACTATATCACTTTAGACTTATGGAATTTAGTAATGGTTAAAGTTCTGTATCGTCCATATTTAACTTTATAGTCCAAAACACAAAGTTCTTAGTTCAATAATAATAATTATTATACCGTAATGCTCTGGCCAGAAACTTTTGAGTTAACCGGATACTAACACTACTGAGGAGATGAATCCTCTCTTAAATAGTGCTTCACTTCCAATACTTCCACTGGACCCAACTATAGTCACTCGATAGATGCCATGCGATGATTTGACTATAATCAAAGCAGAGCTTTCATATTGAAGATCGATAGTATTCTCAAGTCGAGAGAACCATGTAAATCAGTCACATCTATATTTTCTGTTTAACCTTAATTATATTAACCAACAGAAAAATATCAAGTGAGTCATTTCATAATTATCCAATAACTATCAATACGTAACCCCTTGGAGGCCCTAGTAGCCATAAGTAATACATTGCCTAACGTTTAGAGAGCATTACGAACTCTAGTCTCGATGGATGTATTGATATCAAGCCTCGATACATCTTAACTAGGAATATTTAGAATGGTATTTTTATTTTCATTGTGATAAACTACTTATGGCTACACACTTTGTAACTACTATCACGAAACACACCATTTATGTATTATCTATTACATATACTTTAAATTAAATTAATTAATTAATATAACACGTTATATCAAGTATTATAGAAAGAAAACACCTTTTATTTCGAACAAGATTGGTTATCGAGTTAGATATATGTAACAAATTACATAATTGCCCCTAAGGCATACCCCTAACTTTATCAATTATGTACACATGCTTTGGCCTCCATGCTAGTTGAGTACATGCCCAACGAAGTAGTATAGGGAAGTAAGCTATTATAGCTACATTTTCCTATAGCCGTAGGTGCATGTTTGCGTATACTCGGAGTACCATAATGACAATAAATACCATATACCCCAGATCTACCTCATTTGATTGAATGCATAAGTGTAGTGAAGAGTTAGTGGTATGCCGTATGTGCAATTATGTAACTTGTTACATATATCTAACTTTGCAACAAATCTTTTTCGTAATCAAATGTTTGTTTTCTTAAATGTACTTTTTTATATTGTGATATAATTAATTAAGTAATTAATTTAAAGTATATTAACAAGAAAATATTATGTGATTGTAATTGCAAAGTTGCAATCACAAGTAACTAATAACAATATAAAATAACATTTTGTTCAAATATTCTTAGACAAGATATTTCAAGAAAGGATATTGATTCATCCGTTGAGACTAGAGTGTGTAACACTTTCTAAATCTTAGAAAATTTATTATTCATGTCTGTTTGAGACATGAAGAGGTTATGTACTCATAGTTATTCGATGAAAATGGAATGACTCGTCCGAGAGTTTCATATTAGTTGATAACAGCTAGTCAAATAGAAAATCTCGTTGTGAGGATAGTACACAATTTCCTCGACTTGAGAATACCATGAAATTTCAATGTGGATACTCCACTTTGATTATAGTTAAATCATGACATGATATCCATTGATCGACTATAATTAGCGCTAAGTTGAAGCACTTGGTGTAAAGCACTGTTCAATAGACAAATTCTCAGATGTAAGAGGTTAGTATCACCAACAACTATAGTTAACTTAAAGTCAAAATCTCTTACCAGAGTAGAAGATTAATAATAAAAGTTATTATTGAACGGAAGGCTTTGTTTATGGACAAATCAAGTTGAATGTGGACAATGTTAGGATTTTGACCAATAATAGACTTCAGATATCCTAAAGTGATATAGTGTTGGAGAAGAGAATACGTGTAAATTATTATCACTATTGGTACCATTTAAGATGATGTAAAATATGATTTTACCATAAAAATCCATAAGCGATGAATTTGTACAAAAAACTACACCACTAGCTAAGGTGATATGTGAATGTTAATACTTGAATTGCTCAATATCAATCATTGTCTGAATTTTCTTCTTTAAGTTATACAACCATATTTGTGAATTCTTTGAAGTATCACACAATTTAATTAGTTTATAAAGTGTTATAAACTAATTAAACTAAATAATATAATAATTATTAATTATTATATATTCAATATTTGGAGTATATTAGTAAGTGAAGTAGCTCCTAGAAATGTTTTGGGTGCTATTAGCGATTTTTTGGATGTGTATATAAAAGTTATGTGTATGTACACACACACACACAAACACACACACACACACACACACACATATATATGCACATCTCAATATACGTTATTGAAATATATTTAGACAAGGTTTAGATATATTTAATTACGTAAATGGGATTTGGAATATATTTTATCCATGCAGGATACAGGCATGGCCAAGCATAGGGAGATCAAATAGCATAGATATTTGATCCAAATTTAATTGAGAATTGAAGAGGAAAGTTTTAAAGAGAGGAACAGTTTAAAGAGAGGAACGGGGAAAATTGTAATCTCACCATATAAACAAGACCTTCCATATTAATTGATTTTAATTCCTTCTTCCTCTCCTCTCTTTCATGGCCGCCACTTTCGTGTCCTCTTCCTCCATGTTCAAACAACCGTTCACTCAAATTAAAATCAAATAAAATAAAAACAAAGTGATTCATTCGATTCAAGCAACATTTGGTGTTATTCAAGAAAACTAGGGAACTATTCACTAATCAATGCGTTATAATGGACAAGATCTATTCAGGTTTAATTCAGTCACTCATAATGTTTAACCTTGATAGAAGTTCATATATATGTAAATATTCCATTGCCACTTGCTAGATTTGATTCAAAATTGCTTATGTGTTGCAATTTTAAACATGAAACCAACTTTTATACACATATTTAAGAAAACTGATTATTGTTATATGTTTGATTTTGGCTAAAATAGAACAATATACACATACATATTCTATAAATTTAATTTATTTAAAATAATAAATTTTATATTCAAATATTTAAATTTTATATAAACATCTTATGTTATTTAGATTAACAAACATTTTGAATTAAGACCATGGTTAAGTCAATCCTGATTAGAATATTTTATTATTCAACCAAATATATTTGAATTTCAAATTTATTAATTAACTTAAAATTATTATATATATATATATATATATATATGCATGTATGTATGAAGTACTTTAATTAATTAATTAATACCGTTGGAACAATCTTAATTATGACATTCTTTAACGGTAATGTAGTTTAAGGAATATACCACCAAAGATTTTAGCTTCAAGGACAGTAGCTTCTAAATTTAGCAACAAGGATACTTTCTTCCTCATGTACGCGAACATGCCAAATCATTGATTCTAACACCACTGGACCCCCATGTCGTATCACACCTGCACTTCTCCACCGCTCATAGCCATCGCTTTTCGTAGCCGCCACCTCCCAAGTTGTCGCCTCCTCAAAATCTAACTTTAAAAATCAAAATAATCATATACTTGTCACCTACATCTTCCAGGTCATAACATCATTGCTTACCTCATCTTGCTCACAATCATCAATTAATCCAAAAATAGCAACATGTAAAAAAGATACTATACAGTATCATTCTATACAAAAATGATGTAAAAAAGAAATATAATAAGTAAAAGTGCTGCTAAGTGGTGTCATTTAACGAAAAAATAATAACACGAGTAAGGTCAACTATTACAGCATAAAATTAAAATCTAATTGTTGTATTCCTTTTTTTAATTCAGTAAATACAAAACTGATACTACGCGGTAACATTATAAAATAATTTATAAAAAATAGTAGGATAAATGTTCGAAAAATTAAATAAAAATAATACCACATTTACAAAGCTATGTAGTTGCAAAATTTTCAAAAAATAAAATAAAAATGATACCGTCTTTACAAAAAAATCTTCAAATGATAATGGTAATAGAATTTAAAAATATTAATTAAAAAATGATACTATAACCCATAAAACCTACCGCAAATCAAGAAAATATCAATATACTTCATAAACTGATACCACAATTCATAATGCTGTTATAAAATAATGTTGTAGGATATAATATATACATCATCTAAAAAGAAACTATAATTATTTATAAAGTGCTAGTAGAATTTTGAAAAAGCTATTACAATTCAAAAACTGCTACTACAATTCATAAAATGCTACTAAAATTAGCATTATGAACAAAAATATACAGAACTATATTTATCTAAAAAATAAAAAATGATACTACATGGTGTCATTACTACGTACGTATAAAAAGATGCTATAATTATTTATAAACTTCTACTACGATATTATAAAAGCCACTGCTGTAACATCCCGCTACTGTTTTAATATGTAGCACTAAATTTTGTTGAAAAAAGGTAATAAATAAAATAAAAATCATTATGGATATAAAATAAAATTTGGAGTAAAAGGCCACGAGCGGAATTGTAATCGGAAACCAAATTGCGGTAGGGTAATATCGTGGTTAAGGGTACGGACAAGTTATTTGAGGGGTACAAAAATATTTACTAAAAAATAAAATTAATAACTTTATTTTCATTCGATCGATTGTTTTCATACATATCTCTTTCATAATTTTCATTTGACCTATTTGATTACCTAAGCCTAAAGTCTCAGAATATAACATATATAAGCACTACATCTCATTATTACCCAACGCAAGCAAATTCACATAATTATATTTCTTTCCATCTTTTATCAGACTGCGCAAATCAAAGTGCATATATTTTCTTTTCATTTGTTACTGTGTACGTGCTCATTCCATCTTTTGTATATATAGTCATTGTACGATAATCATCCTTAACATATTTATATATTAAGTCGGTTATCAAATTTAGTAAGTATATAGTGCCAATTTCTTAAGATTAGACTATAAGCACTTATTAATGCAATACTTACTAATATCAAAAACTTGTAACTGGAATGTATTATCTAAGAAAAAGAAAATGCAAAACAAGAAGGAATGTTCATCACCTCATTTGATCTTCAAGTCATATGCCTCAACCTATACGCATTTAATTTTAAGTAAAATCTAGCGTCCATAACTTGCAGTCCAAGTTTGCATCTTTATAAACCTATCTTTAATACTAAACTTCATTTTATGTCAAAAGTTACGTTATTGGGATATGCTACATGCACATACGCTTGCTTCGCACTATAGTAGTGGGATGTTACAGATATGTAACATCCCGTTACTATAACAATAAATTTTGTTTAAAAAATTATGGAAAAACTTCTGTAAATTAAATTAAAATGACATCATCAAAAAACAAGTCCAAATTTGAAACGTACATTTTATTACAATTTAAATTCAAATTCGATGAAATCCTTCCAAGTTATGTTTACATGCATATGATCGATTTCACCCTAGAGGGGGGTGAATAGGGTGATACTATGAATTATAAAAATTTATTGCGGAAGCTTATAAAATATTCAATTCAGATTTCAACACAGTTTACAGCAGAATAATAGCAGCATGGATATTGCAGAATATAAATAACAGAAACAGAACAACATAGAATTTATCCAGCTTCGGCAAAACCCTGCCTACGTGCTGCTCCCAAGGTTCTGCTAGAAATTAGTTAGTCAGACGCTTACACACTCACGACACCCGCTATCGACTAAATCTAACTCTACGCTCAAAACCCTGCCACAACTCAGCCACTGAGTTGCGAATTCTCAAACTACGCCACGTAGTTTATCCCCTAGTCACACGACTAGAAAATACAACGGTTTAAAAACAAAATACAAATTAAAAACAATTTTAAAATAAATATAACCCTAATTAAAAGAATTAAAAGCCCTTATTAAAAAAGAGAAAAGACGGCCCCTTTATCCTTCTATCTATATCGGCCCGCTTCCTTGTTTTTATGTTAATGGCGGCTTTGTCTTTGCGAATTAGGGCTTCGTCCCTTCGATCCAATTTAGGGTTTTGAAATAGAAGCTGCCGATAGTTGATCGAGCGTATGATTGATTCTGGTCCTCTCTTTGTCGATCGTCTATTTCTTTGAGTTACTCACTGCTACTTCTATTTGATTGAGTTCAACGTTTGCTTCGGTATGTAATTTTCCTTTTTATGCTTTTATGATTTTTGTATTCGAACTCAATGATCTGAAATTGCCGATGATGATTTGTTTATATAGGGTTTGTAACCCTTGATTTTCGTTCGTACAAATATATTTGAATTTGTAAATTTTGTTTGATCGGCCGTTCGATCTCACTTTAATGCCGATGATTTCTATGACTTCTTCTATTTACTTTAATAATCACGGTGTTGATTTTGACTTGGTTTGTTTACTTGGCTATCACGACACCGTTGAATTTCGTGGCCACCACGGCTTGGTTGCATTTGACTTCGGTCATAGTTGAATCTTTGTCAATTGTTGATTTCGGCCACTTTACTTGGTTGCTTCATCATGTATACACTTTGATAATCATGCTGTATTATTTTGTTGATAACCCATGGCTTTGACTTGACTCTGAACTTATCTGGAGCATTGCTCATTTTTGATTTTGTTGTATATTATTTGACTTTGGTTTGAATGGATTAGTTGCTTCGAGTCAGGTTCCATTTATGGCTTCACTTTGGTATTGTTGCATTATAGTTGCTAGTTTCCTCGAGTATATACTACGATCTTCCATGCTTCACTATCTCTGGTATCATTTTTGGTTTGCATTGTTTTGTTACATCGATTTGTATTATTGAAAACAGTAACTTGATGGTCTTGCTTACTGTCATACTTCCATGGTATTGTTGCAGACCACTTTTGAACCTTCCTCTGAGCTTCACTGATATTAGAGTTATTCTTCTTCATATTGTTGTTACTTTAAGCTTCACTTTGATATCTTCACTTGAGACATTTGAAGTTTGTTATGCACTGACTTTGTGGTCTTCATATATGCGTATGCATACATTCTTGATTACATTCTTGGTTACATTCTTAGTTGCATTCTTGGTTGAAATTCGGCTTTGTGGTCTGGTTTCACTTCACTATGCTATCTTCATTACTGAGGCTATACTTGATTGTGTATATTTGTCTGCACTGTAGTATGCCTTCAGTTATAACATGTTCAGTGGTCTGTTGTCACTTGGGCTTGTAGTTGATGTTTATAATTTCATTGATGTAACAATATTGCCATATTGTTGCAGTCTTGAGTCTTGTTCATGTATTCTTGGCTCTGGTTCATTGTTGTTCCATTTTTACTGCTGTATCATCGCTTGTGTCTTCACTTGCTCGATCCAATTTTCACTTTATTCGGCCTCTCTCTGGTCATGATGGTTATACTTCACTTGCATGTGTCACTTGTGCATTGTTGCTCTACTTGACTCTTCTGAAGCTCGAGTTGCATACTGCTGTGTTTATTCACTTGGTTGTGTACTTGAGCTTCTAGCATTGAAACTGTACTGATTCATTTTCGTATGTTGTCACTGCAATGTGAACTGTTGAGTTTTTGATTTGTGTCACTTGATTGCTGAGTCTTTGAGCATTTGTAGTTTGACTCTTGTTTGGTTTTTGGTGGCATTTGTTTGCTGTTATGTTGGTGGCATTGCATTGCTATGTATTACTGGTGTCTTTACCTTGTACTGACCGCTGCCCTTTTTCATATTGCTGGTTCATTGTAGCAGTTGTTAGAATTGGCTTGTGGTCTTGGTTTGGTGCTGTTGCTATGCCTTTATGCATTTCACTATGTTCATGCACTTGAACTAATCTCTGGCCTAGCTCGTGCACATATGATTCTTTGAGCTGGCTTTATTGTTATTTGTTTCTATGACTTGAATGCGACACTGTTGTATTATGATTTATATATTGAGTTGAATCCATCTTAAACGCTCGGGTTTGACCTTGTGCTCGTGTAGAGATTTTATTTATATTGCACCTGAGTTGAACCCGTCCTTTTATTTTGGGTTTGACCTTGTGCGCACCTGTCCCTGCAACATTATCAAGTGTATATCGGTGTGCATGGCCTTGTGGCATGTACAATGATGCACTGTGCATGTCACTTTGTCCGTGTGAGATGAATTCAAATGTAAATGATGACGAACAACCCAAATAACTGAGGCAAATAATATTTTCAAAATCCATATTTTATTTTATATTGCAAAAATATTTCTTTTTCAATTTTACTGCGTTAGTGAATATCTTTGCAGATTGCTCAGATGTTGGATTCTAACTGGAATGAAGTTGAAGATAAAATACGAATTGAGTGAATGAGTGATGTGTGGTGAGGTTAAATGTAAATATGAAATTGTGATGTATTGTAATCAAAATTGTATATGTATAGTTAGAGCTTGAATTTGTACTATTCAAAATTGCAATAAATATTTGTTTGAATAAAAATTCTGTTTGAATTCAAATTTTGTGTTATTTAGTTTTATTCAGCAAATATTTATTTAATCTGTGAAAAATGAAATAGTACATTACCAAATACATTTACACGAATATATATATATATATATTTATTATCATCAAACAAAAATCATATAAACGCATATTCAACAACATGTTATGTTTATGAATGTTCATTATATATATGATACTATATACTGCAAGTTAATGCTATGTGGCACGAACACGACATTTATATGTGATATAAAATAGAAAATGATACCATTTTGGGGATAAATGGTATATTGTGAAGTTAAATACAAAAGAATTTGAATGAACTTAAAACGATGAAGCAAACGAGACAAGGTGAGACTACTAGGCGCTAGAATCCATCCTAGCGGACAGATTCGGGGTCACCCCCTGAATCATGACGACCTGGCCCCTCATCACTTATTGTCCAAATGATCTGTTATACGGACACAACCACGGTGACAGGCACAGTGCAAACGAGAGACGAGGAAGAATCGAGAGTAATCTCATTGATGGATATGCGATGAAACAAAGATGAAGATTACAGCACAACGAGGTGAGTGCCAACGGTGAACAGGAGAAGATAGTGCAACTAATAGATCCTGTGGGGGCACCCACAATTTCTGATCAAAAGATATGCGGATGAAAAAGGCCGTGATATCGGTTCGATATACAGTCTATCAAGAGTGAATAATGAATAGGATTCACTAGTAATTCCAGACCTCGTATATGAATAACTTGACAATGAAATGTCTATTAAGTAATGAATGCAACTTATAAATGAATAGGTTGTGATATCTCGGTTGATTAGAGTTGCAGCCGTGATTCACTTTAAATAGTGCCATGACACGTGTATTTGAATTGAAATAATTTAATAGGATGCGGGAGGGTTTAGATTATGAAGTGTGTGACACATTTATTCCTTTAAATATCACAAATAACCTGACTCCACAATTTATATGAATCATTGTTACACTATTATACTCACAGCTAGATTTATAGCCTGACTCGAGGTTTTGTTTTTGACAACTTCTCGGGTCAGACCGAGGATTTTCAAGATGATTACCTTTTCACGTTTTGAGGTGATCTCATACGACATTGAGATGGACGACAACTGGCATATTGTATATAAATTTAAGGTAGTTGTAGAATTAGAGCTTCATGGACGCACCCTGCTACATGCCTCAAAGAAGCTGTAAGAATCGTCTGGAGGAGAAATGTTAAAGAGATACATTTATAGTCCGTTGAACTATGCTAAGTTGATTTTGTGTAGTCATGTCATATGTTCTTTGTATATATTAGTCTATGTATGTATTAGGACGTCATTTTTGGGACAATCATGTATAGTTGTAGATATATTGCGATAGTTTGACGTCTATTTGTACCTGTATATGTATATTTAACTATCTTTTTGGTCCGCTGTTTTTTGAAACCGTTACATATTGTGTTCTGCTATGTGATTTAAATATAAATTCTCTAAATTCGTGTATACTACATTGTGTCGAGATGAGATTAGTATCGTTTCAGTAATGTTCAGGTATTTGAAATGTATCTATGTTGATCCATAGTAGTGTAGGCAAGAGATCGCTCCTTTAGTGCCCATTGATCCGAGCTATCGAATGGTAAACTCCCATTGATATTTCGGTCATTGCAGCCGGGGCGTCACAGCGGACTTGATTTTTGATGACGTCATTTTAGTTCAATTTAAAAAAAACTCCATAATTTTTTCTTTTTTGGAAAATAAAATATTTTCAGTTGACACGTTTTGCATCAAACGCCGGTTCGTTTTAAATTTACAGAATAAGTTAACCAGTTTATTTTATTGTTGTTTTATGATCGCGTAACATTGTTGTGCACGATCGTATTTTTATTTCGGTCGTTTGCTGTCCGTACACGAACGGAATATTGCATAGCATCGTACTGTAAAACTTTTTGGTCATGGTCACACGTCTACACACCTCCGATGACCGAACCGAGACCATCGTCGTGTTCTGCTACGCAATACGATCCTGTTGCATCCCGCTACTATAGCAATAAATTTTGTTAAAAAATGTCACTGATATAAAATAAAATTTGAAGTAAAACGCCACGAGCAGAATTGTAATTGGAGACCAAATTGCGGTAGGACAATATCGCGGTTAAGGGTACGAAAAAATTATTTGAGAGGTATAAAATTATTTACTGAAAAATAAAATAAATAGCTTTATTTTGATTCGATCGATGTTTCCATACTTATCTCTTTCATAATTTCCTTTTAAGTTATTTGATTACTTAAGCCTAAAGTCTTCGATTATAACATATATAAGCACTGCACCTCATTATTATCCTACGCAAGCAAATCCACATTATTATATTTCTTTCCATCTTTTATCAGATTTGCGCAACTCAAAGTGAGTATATTTTTTTTCATTTGTTATTGTGTACATGCTCATCCCATCTTTTGTATATATAGTCATTGTAATCATCCTTAACATATTTATATATTAATTCAGTTATCAAATTTAGTAAGTATATAGTGCCTATTTCTTAAGTTTAGACTATAATAAATTGTTAATGATGTGCTTACTAATATCAAAAACTTGTAACTGGAATATATTATCTAAAAAAAGAAAACTCAAAACAAGGAATGTTCATCACCTCATTTGATCTTCAATTCATATGCCTCAGCATGTACATATTTAATTTTGAGTAAAATCTTGTGTCTATAACATGGAGTCCATGTTTGCATCCTTATAAACTTATCTTTAATACTAAACTTCAATTTATATCAAAAGTTACATTATTGAGATATACTACATACATGTATGCATGCTAGCATATATGAGTTAGAGTAAGATAAAGATTAATATAAAAACATTTCACACATGCAGGCACTTTTTCCAAATGTGGAACAAAGTTGCTGTTTGATTTTTAACATGCTTAATTTGTATTAAGCTTCTTGTGTTTAATATGTACATCTTGTACCACATATCAAATTAGGCCTATTTCAACTAATAGATTGCTGAAACATAACCATATTATATTCACTATAGTACTAACTTAAATAACTCAATTTTTTATTTCTGTAGAAAACCAAGATATCATCATGTTTTTTTATACATTTTCTTTAGAATAGCTAGCTATTTCCTTCTTTTATTTATATTTGGTAGGCATGTTATATATCAACATATAAAATGTTTCTTTTACATAATATAAAGAACTTTGTAATATAAATAACATAATAACTTTGGTGAACGAACATGCTTGCTTTGAAATATAATTAACGTGCATGCTTGGTTTGAAATATAATTGACGTGAATGCTTGATTTATAATAAAATGAACATTATCCATGCTAACTTTATAAAGCAACTTTTGTTCAAAACTTTAATAATTAATAACTCAATATCTATAATGAATTTGAGCATGCAACCAAAAGGAAATATGTAGAGGGAAGTAAGATGAACAAATCGACTAGCTTTCGCCTGACCGACGAACCTCGTGGTGATTAGAAATGATACCATTATGTCTGTAACCGTATGGTAAACGGGAGCGTTAAGGCCAAAACGGAAGGTACCAGTAGGATCATATTACGTAGCAGAACACGTCGATGGTCTCGGTTCAGTCGTCGGAGGTGTGTGGAGGTATGAACATGACCAAAAAGTCTTAGAGTACGGCGCTACGCAATATTCTGCTCACTTATGAGCCGCGAATGACCAAAATAACGTACGATCGCGCACAACAACGTTATGCGATCACAAAATAGTAATAAAATGAACCGGTTAACTTATTCTGTAAAATTTCAAAAAAGCAGCATTTGATGCAAAATGCGTCAACTGAAAATATTTTATTTTTTAAGTTAAACATTATGAAAAAATTCTATAAATTAAATTAAAATGGCGTCATCAAAAATCAAGTCTAAATTTGAAACGTGCATTTTATTATAATTTAAATTCAAATACGATGAAATTCATCCAAGTTATGTTAATATTTTATGTTTATGATGTTATATACTGCACATGTTGCGTGAACACGACATTTATATGTGATGTAAAATAGAAAATGATACCATTTTGGAAATAAATGGTATATTGGGAAGTTAAATACAAAAGAATTTGAATGAATATAACCGATGAAGCAAACGAGTTGAGGTAAGACTACTAGACGCTAGAATCCATCCTAGCGGACTGATTCGAGTTCACTCCTTGAAATTGATGACCTGGTCCCTTGTCAATTACTGTTCAAATGATCTATTGCATGGACATAACCACGGTGATAGGTGCAGTGCAAGCAGAAAATGAGGAAAAATCAGGAGTAATCTCATTGATGGATATGTGGTGAAACAAAGATGAAGATTACAACATAATGGGATGAGCGCCAATGATGAACATGAGAAGATAGTGCAACTAATAGATCGTGTGGGGGCACCCACAATTTCTGATCAAAAGATATACAGATGAAAATGGCCGTAATATCTGTTCGATACAGAGTCTAGTAAGAGTGAATAATGAATAGGATTCACTAGTAATTCCATACCTCATATATGAATAACTTGACAGTGATATGTCTATAGAATAATGAATGCAACATATAAATGAATAGGATGTGATATCTCTGTTGATTAAAGTTGCAGCTGTGATTCACTTTAAATAGTGCCATGGCACGTGTATTTGAATTGACATAATTTAATGGGATGTAGGCAGGTTTAGATTATGGAGTGTATGACATATCTATTTCTTTTAACATCACATATATAATCCGACTCCACACACTTATATAAATCATTGTTACACTATTTTACTCACAGCTAGATTTATAGCCTGACTCGAGGTTTTGTTTTGTGACAACTCCTCAGGTCAGACAGAAGCTTTTTAGGATGATTAACTTTTTAGGTTTTGAGGTGATTTCATACGACATTGAGATTGACGGCAACTGGCACACAATATATAAACTTAAGGTAGTTGTAGATTTAGAGCTTCATGGACGTACGCTTGCTACATGTCTTAAAGGAACTGTTAGAGTCATCTAGAGGAGAAATGTTAGAGAGATACACTTAGAGTCCGTTGAACTATGCTAAGTTGATTTGTGTAGTCATGTCGTATGTCCTTTGTTTATATTTGTCCATGTAAGTATTAGGACGTCATTTTTGGGACAGTTATGTATATATGTAGATATATGGTGATAGTCTTACGTAAGTTTGTACCTATGTGTATATATATCTAGTTTTTTGGTCCGATGTTTTGTGAAACTATTATATAGTGTGTTCTGATTTGTGATGTAAACATAAATTTTCTAAACTCATGTATGCTACATTATGCGAGATGAGATACATATCATTTCATAAATGTTCACGTATTTTAAATGTATCCATGTTGATCAAAAGTAGTATAGATGGGAGATCGCCCCTTTAGTGCCTATTGATCCGAACTATCAGACGGTAAACTCCCTCTCATATTTCAGTCACCCGAACCAGGGCGTCACGGCGTGGTATTAGAGCGAGGATTCAAAATAATTTATATAAATCGGTAATTAGAACACATTTGACCATAAGGGAGTCGGACTTAGTATTTACCCAATCAGTACAATCCCACGGGAATTAGGATTAACTCATATAGGTGATATACGAGTTCTATTGAATGTTTTATGGGTAAGCATTAGGATAACACTTGATACGTATTTGTGTTACATATGTAATTATTAGTAAAATTTTATTATAAAATAAAATGACAAATGTTCTTTATCAGAAAATGGTAGGACCAGGTAGACCCAGAACATGCAAAACAGTTGAGTCACCAAATGGTCAATCAAGCAATCAAAATGTACTTTTAACTATGGATCAATGGGTCGTAAGTCATGAAGCATGTTCAAGATATGGGCATGCTCAGAGAAAATAATCAAAATCTCATATCAGAGTTTACCAAGCTCTGCAAAGACTACTCAAGTCTAGGTGGTAAACCATTCTTGGGAAATGAGGGCATAATGGGAGTTCATGCATGGCCGAGAACATGCTAAAGAGTCTTCGAAGATCTGAATCTGTCCGATCAGGACTAGAGAAGGTTAGAATCTCGACAGTTACAAGGAGGTTCCTTAGATTGGAATGAAGCCATAAATGCTACAACTCTAGAGGAAGACATATCTTGGCAAGAATTCAAAGATATTTTCAAAGCCCATTTTCTGCCTGAAGCAGAGAGAGAAGCACTCCTTCGAAAATTTATTGACCTTACTCAGAAAAATTTATTTGTAATCGAGTATGTCAATAAGTTTAATGCTCTATCGAAGTATGGACCTGCACTCGTCAGTACCCCATTGGAAAAGAATGAGAAGTTTGTGCTTGGTCTAAATAATGAACTGAGACATAAGTTACTTACTCAACTCAGATTTCCATTTGAGGAGATTGTGCATATGGCTTTAAGATTTGAAAAGGTATGAGAGAGAGATTTAGTTTTTGAAACTCAACCTACTTAGAAATACCAGCAACAATGGAAGGGGCCATTCTTCTCGATGAAGAATTCAAAATTTCAAAAGAACAAGCGACCATTCCAAACTAAGCAAGAGTACCGAAGAAGCAACAATCTAAAGCACAAGTAGAATGTTACTCACAAGAAGGGTCATTATGCCAATGAATGTAGAAACACAGGTCAAGGTCCTATGAAGAAATGCTATAATTGCAATGAAATGGGACATATAGCAACACAATGCACAAAGCCGAAGAAGCAGACTCAAGGGAAAATGTTCACACTAGATGGTCCCAGTTCAATGAAACCAGATGAGGGAAAACAAGCTTTGATCCTAGAAGGTACTATTTATGGCATGGTTTATATATTAGAATTCTTTTCGATATAGGTGCATCACGTTCATTTATATCGAAAGGAATAGTAGAAAAGTTAAAATTGGATGCTTCTTCTCTTAACAATTCTCTTAGGGTGGCCAATCTTGTTGGAGGATGCGTTACCCTGGAGACGAAATATAATGGAGTCATAATTTTCTTATTTGGGTATTCTTTCTCATGTGATTTGTTTATTATGGATCTGTTGAGTTATGGAGTTACTTTGGGAATGGACTGGCTCAAGCACTATTAAGCTCGATTATACTGTTCAGAATGAGTAATCACTCTCCAACATCCCGAGTACCGCAAGCGAATCCTTATTCTCTAGAAAGAGAAAATGCCAATTCAGGTTATTCTTTATTTTCTTTGGAATCTAAAGAAGATGAAATAGGACATATTCCAGTAGTTAGAGATTTTTTGATATGTTTCAACCAGTTACTGGCCTGCCACTACATCAAGTAATTGAATTCAGGATAGAATTGAAACATGGAACTCAACCTTTTAGTAGACCACCTATTCGAATGTGCCCCGGTGAATTGGCAAGAATTAAGATCTCAAACAGAAGATCTTGAGCAAAAGCATTACATCAGAATGAGCAGAACCCCTTGGGGAGCATCAGCCTTGTTTGTTAGAAAGGCAGATAGATCACTTCGACTTTGTGTAGATTACAAAAAATTGAATCACCATACTATCAAGAATAAATATCCACTACCAAGAATTGACGATCTATTCGATAAAACTGAGTGGTGAAAATGTCTTTTCACAAACTAGATCTAGCCATAGGTTTTCATCAACTAAGAGTAGCAGAAGATAGTATTCTGCTAACAGCATTTTGAACTAGATATAGTTCTTGCAAACGCTTAGTAATGCCATTCGGATTAACGAATACTCCTGCTTATTTTGTTGATTTGATGAATAGAGTTTTCAGAATCTATTTAGACAAGTTTGTCCTAGTTTTTATTAATGATATCCTTGTCTACTCAAAGACAGAAGAAGAGCATGTGGTTCATTTGAAACTAGTGTTAGAAACTTTAAGAAAATGCCAACTTAAAGCAAAGTTTTTAAAATGTCACTTCTGGCAAAAGAAAGTGAAATTTTTGGGACATATAGTCTTTGAGAAAGGAATTTCAGTCGACCCAGCTAAGGTTGAAGCTATTCAAAAGTGGAAGCGACCTGAATCAATAACTTAAATTAGAAGTTTCTTTGGTTTAGCAGGATATTATAGAAGATTTACAAAAGATTTTTCCAAGATTTCTGCTCCACTAACTAATTTAACGAAGAAAGGAGTTAAATTTATCTGGTCAGATAAATGTGAAGGGGCTTACCAGAAGTTGAAAGAGTTAATTTCTAACGCTCCAATATTAATAATTCCAAAAGGAAATTAGGGTCTGGTGGTATACACAGAACCCTATGGAATAGGGCTTGGTGCAGTACTAATGCAATGAGACAGAGTTATAGCCTATGCGTCTAGACAATTCAGGCCTTACGAAGTAAATTATGTAACTCATGATCTTGGGTTAGCAGTCGTGGTATTTGCCTCGAAACTTTGGCGGCATTATTTATTGGGAGAAAGGTTTATTTTATACACAGACCATAAATCATTAAAATATTTATTCTCTCAAAAAGACTTAAATATGCGACAACAACGATGGTTAGAATTTCTAGCCACGTATGACCTAGAAATTCAGTATACGCCAGGTAAGGGCAATAAAGTGGCAAATGCTCTCAGTCGAAAACACTAGGCCGTAGTATCAATAATGTTGATGGAATGAAAAGAATTAGAAGTGTTATCTTCTTGTTACCTCCATTTTAGAAGAGTGGATGAAACAACAGCCATGTTGGCAAGCTTGGATATTCAATCAAGTTTACTCGATCGAATTCAAGCTAATCAAAGAAATGACCTAATCCTAGCCGATCAAATTAGTAAACTGAAGATTGGAAATGCATCAAAAGAACTTAGCAAGTTCGAGTTAGACTTAAAGGGGAACTTGAAATTTAAAGGAAGACTGTGCATTCCTAACACAACCGATTTGGGAAAAGAAGTTCTAGACGAATGTCATCGATCTTTATTTTCTATACATCCTGGTGGTACAAAGATGTATAATGATATGAAGTGGATGTACTATTGGGAAGGCATGAAGAAAGACATTAGTGGATATGTGAAACGATGTATTACGTGTCAGTTGGTAAAGGGCGAGCATCAAAATCCCAATGGACTTTTAGTACCTTTCAAAGTTCCTCAATGGAAATGGGAATAGATTTCTATGGATTTCATTAATGGACTTCGCAGATCAAGGTCAGGAAATGAAAGTATATGGGTGATAGTTGATAGACTCATTAAAAGTTCCCATTTCGTTCTTGTTAAAATAAATAAAACCGTAGAAAGTTTAACTAGACTATTCTTGAAACATATTGTACGATTACAGGAAATTCCAAAGAATATAGTATGCGATCGTAATCCAATATTTACTCGTCAATTCTGGCAAAGCTTGCATTCAGTCTTAGGTGTACAGCTAAATTTTAGCATAGCATACCATCCTCAAACGAATGGAAAACTGAAAGAATAAATAGAGTTGTAGAAGATCTTCTCAGGATATGTATCTTAGAATTTGGAGGTTCATAGGAAGAATATCTTCATTTGATTGAATTCTCTTACAACAATAGTTTCCAATCCAGTATTGGTATGCCACCATTTGAAGCTTTATATGAAAGACCATGTCATTCTCCAGCCTATTGGTCAGTGACTGGAGAGAGACTTATCCTAGGACCAGATATGGTCCGAGAAATGACTAAGAAAATTGAGCTTATTAGAGATCGTATGAAGATTGCTCAGCCTGGACAGAAGAGCTATGCTGAGCAACGTAGAAGGGACTTGGAATTTGTGATCGGAGACTATGTTTTTAAAAAGGTATCCCCAATGAAAGGAGTTATAGGATTTGAAAAAGCTGGAAAATTAGCTCCAAGATATATTGGACCTTATCCAGTTATGGAGCGTATAGGAAGCCTTGCTTAACGAGTTGAATTACCAGTATATCTATCCGGAGTTCATAACGTGTTCCATGTATCCCAATTAAGAAAATGTCTATGGGTTATCATAGAACCAAAGCAGTTAGATGAACTAGAAATTGAACCAAATTTGACTTTCACCATTGAGCCAGCTAGAATAGTGGACTCAAAGATGAAGCAGTTAAGAAACAAACAAGTTCCACTAGTCATAGTTCAATGGTCAGATAATCCCAAAGACTGCAATTGGGAAACTGCGGAGCAAATTAGGAAATCACATCCTAAGTTAATTGAAACCCATTAGGTATGTTTTATATATTCATCAAGTCATGGATGTTCGGATTTTATTAGTTGATAGGATGAATTTTAATACACGAATACCATACAGTACTCTTAAATAAATTGCGAGGACACAATTTCTATAAGGAGGGAAGTCTGTAAAATCCCGCTATTACAGCAATAAATTTTGTTAAAAAAATCGTAATGGATATAAAATAAAATTTCGAGTAAAACGCCACGAGCGGAATTGTAATCTAAGACCAAATTGCGGTAGGGCAACATCGCGATTACGGGTACGAAAAAGTTATTTGAGGGATATAAAATTATTTACTGAAAAATAAAATAAATAGTTTATTTTGATTCAACCGATGTTTTCATATTTATCTCTTTCATAATTTTCTTTTAATCTATTTGATTACTTAAGCCTAAAGTCTTATAATATAACATATATAAGCACTGCATCTCATTATTATCCAACGCAAGCAAATTCACAATATTATATTTCTTTCATCTTTTATCAAACTGCGCAAATCAAAGTAAGTATATTTTTTCATTTGTTACTGTGTACATGCTCATTCCATCTTCTTTATATATAGTCATTGTAATCATCCATAACATATTCATATATTAAGTCATCCATCAAATTTAGTAAGTATATAGTGCATATTTGTTAAATTTAGACTATAATGACTTGTTAATGCAACGCTTACTAATATCAAAAACTTGTAACTGAAATGTATTATAAAAAAAAGCAAAACAAGAAGGAATATTCATCACCTCATTTAATCTTTAGTCATATGCATCATCCTGTACACATTTAATTTTGAGTAAAATTTAGCATCCATAACTTAGAGTCTAAGTTTGCATCTTTATAAACTTATCTTTAATACTAAACTTCAATTTATATCAAAAGTTACATTATTGGGATATACTCCATGCATGTACGCATGCTTCACACTATAGTATCATGAGCATATATGAGTTAAAGTAAGGTAAAGATTAGTATAAATATATTTCACGCACGCAGGCACTTTTGCCAAATATGGAACAAAGTTGTTGTTTGATTTTTAACATGCATAATTTGTAATAAGCTTCTTGTGTTTAATATGTACATCTTGTGTCACATATCAATTTAGGCCGATTTCAACTAATAGATTGCTGTAGTCTTAACTTAACTAAGTCAATTTTTTGATTTGTAGCAAAACCAAGATACCATCATGTTTTTTTATACATATTCTTTAGAATAGCTAGCTATTTGCCTTCTTTTATTTATATTAGGTAGGCGTGTTATATATACACATATAAAATGTTCCTTTTACATAATATAAAGAACTTTGTAATATAAATAACATAATAGCTTTGGTGAGTGTAACGACCCATAATTTTCGATAATCAAAATAGTTAATTTAATAAGATTCTGTGGTTAAATAATGAAAGAAATAATAAAAAAAATTGAGATTTTTTTATGAAATAAGAACCAGGATGAAAGGTTATAGTGTTAATTTAAGTTAATTATTAGCGACTTGAATGGAGTACCAATTTAATGAAATAATATAAAGGTTATGTTTGGTTATAAGTTGAAAAGAAGAAAAAAATGTAAATAGTTAATTAACTAAACGTATTGTTAATGATAACTGAATGAAATTAGCGTTATAATAAGTAACTGTAATATTTGTTAGTAATGAACTTGTAAGTATAATTAAATGTAAATATGACAATTGGTTGGATAAAAAGAATAGGTATCAAGATTTATTAATTTATTATAATTTTAAATTATAATAATTGGATTAATTGCAATTAAAGGAAATTAAATATTTAAATATTACATAAATGGAAATTAGGATAAAATTTGAGAAAATTAATGTAATAAATCATAAACCAATGTTAATTTTATCCACTTGTTAATAAGGGATTGAATAATAGGATGAAAGGTCAATTAAATGGAATCACTGAAATTTAATTTGAAATTGCTGAATTGATGGAAATTGAAATTAAACATTGAAATTGGTGGAATATTCAATAATAAATTATCATGGAAATTTGGCTTAAGCATAAAAAAATTACTAAGTGATCTAAAATGATAGAAATGGTAAATAATTAAATTTGAATTGAAAAGGTGATTTAGTTAATTAAATATTAATTTAATTTAATAAGTGAAAATATCCATTTTGACCACTGACTTGGATTTCGACGGAACAAGTTTCATCGGATCCGTAACAGTGAATTATTGTAGGATTTCAAGTTTCGCAACGATTGGACCTGTCGTTTGATCGTACGGGCTCAAAACACCTAGAAATCAATTTGAAATAAGCTGATTTTAGCATAACTTCTTCATACGATGGAATTAGGATTTGAAACCCGTTCTATTGGGTTTAAAATATTTGAAAACATCTATTTTGATATATGGGATGACCCATTTGCGTTTTGGAGAAAGAATGGGCTTTTCCGGTTGTTTATCGTTCGACTTTCCAAAACAATCAAGCTCATTCATTTCTATAGTGTTCTGCCTATTTATATGTCGTTATAACCCTAGGTCACTTATTATTCCTCATTTCTATATGTACAATTCCATTTTCTCCTCCTCATTCCAATGGCAGACAAAACATAATTTCCAATTGCAATTTCAAATCAAAACCAAATTGAAAATTTAAACCCCGCAAACCATATCGAATTATATATCAATCTGAAGCCCTCGACGAGCGCAGATCAAATCTGCAGTTTGTTTTTCGATCTGAGTATCTTTGTGGCTGGAATTGGGTGAGTGAACCTCAACTGTTCATCCTGTCACTTAGGTCGATTGTCGATTGGAGGGTATGGTGGATGGAGACTGGCGAATGGAGTCCATCGGTGAGCTTTTTGTGGCGAGTCAATGGCCCAATCGTCGTCTAAAATTCAAATAAGGTTCGAAAATAGGGGGCAGTGGGGCAAATTTCTAACGACCGGAGGTGGAGAGGCGTGGGTCATCGCGTGCAGCTGGAGTTGTGGAGTTGCAAGGTGGCGATCGATCGGGGTATAGTGGCCCGTGGAATGCGTCGTTGATGGTCAAAGGCTCGATTGAGTGGCTATTGTAGAAATTATTGATCGCGATGAATAGTGAGGTGCCAGGGTTCTCGGCCGAACGTGATGACGTGGCGAGATTCGATTTATCTATATTATTTATTTTATATTTTGAATTCAAACGTTCTAATCGCAATAACTTTTGCATACGAGGTACGATTCATGAGTAGTCTCTTTCGTTGGGATAGTATTGAAATTTCGGAAATTTTGATGCTGGTTTGGACAAATTCTGAGACCATTTGAATTTTGGGGTTAAATTGGATTTAAATTCAATTTAAATTCAAAGGTGAGTGTTTTAACCCACTCACAACTTCTAAAATTTCTTATGTTTGTTAAATTTAATTTATGATGTGATTAGGAATTTATTTATGACTGTTTGGTATATTTTAAATCATTGTCTCAGTTAATTTGAATTTATTTGAATTAAATCGTTATTTATTTTATTACTGAATATAAATTGCCAGTCAAATACCTGTCATCGATTATCAGTTCTATATAGATATTTATTGATTGATTTGGATGATGATTATGATGGATGTTGATTATTGATATTGGATGAAAGGATGTTGTATTTATATCGTTATAAACTGTGAGTTCACTATGGGTTGAAATGATACATACCCGAATAATTTATAGATTAAGGAAAAATCGATATGGGTTGAAATGATAGACTCGAGCGATTTTATGAATTTTATTTAATTTGGAATTACGGTTTGAAATGATATATAACCGTAAAATTTTAAATTGTGGATTGAAATATAGGGTAGAAAATTATATACGGACACCGGATTGGTTAAATTTAATGGTTTTGAACTTCTTAACTTTTGAATTAATTAATGATATCTTGAAATAAAATTTGACGTATATAAATGGAGGTATTATTGGAAAATCAAGTTTGTGTTGAAATGTGAATTAGTTTAAAAGGAATTGCTTTAAGAAATTAAATTGGAAGTTTAAAGTTAAACTTTTAAGTCCAAATGAGATTCTATCGAAATTAAGTTATTGTAGTTTTTTGAAAATAACCTTGAAATATTTTGAAATCGGAGTAATCCAAATTGATATTTTGAACATGGATTGAAACGATACGAAGTTCAATAGTTTATTAAAACGTTAAATTGAAAGTTTTGGAATTTGGTTTGTTGACTTGGAAATTGAAAGTGGTCCGAATGTGTTGAAATGAAATGAATATTTAATTTGATATTAATTCCAAACTCATGTTCTAATATAAACTGTTTTAAAAATATATTGTTTCAAAAATTATAATTATTAAGATTTTCAAATTATTGAACGATTTTAACCTTTATTAATTTTATTAAATCATTTTAACCTATTTTAAACCATTTAATTTATCTAAACTAATTAACCTGTTTTAACTTATTTTAAATCTAATTAATCTATTTTGAAGCTATTGAATCTATTTTAATTATATTTAATCTATTTTAAATCTATATTAAGTATTTATAACTATTTAAGACTATTTTCTTCTAAGTTTCAAACTAAGTAAAATGGATGGGTTATATTCAAATTCTCGATTTTAAAGTGAATATGGTTAATGATGTTATAATCTAAGTTGGGATTTAAATGTTAACTGATGGGATATGATGATTTTGAAGTAAGGATTGAACCTTTTTTGGAAATATGATTTTGGAATAAATTATGATTTTTGGAAACGATATGATTTTGAAAGTGAATATGATTTGAAGTTGAATATAATTTCCAAAGTGACGGTTTTGGGAATATGATATTTTGATATAAATTGTGAATTGACTTTTGAAATGTAAAAGAACCATCCGGTGTGTAATAAGCGATTAATTGTTAAAGAGATCGGGATCAGATATTGTCATACTTTCTACCAATACCGAAAACTACTTTGACAATTGTGTACGCGGTGGAGATTCCAAAATGACGTACGATGGTCGACAATGATCCTATATGAAGTATATACATGGACCCGACTCCCATGACTCGGCTTCAGGTGGTTAAAACAGGAGCAATGACGGGCCAAGTGAGGTCATTCCTCCGATCGTGCACACTCCATCAATACTATATTCTGACTTTTGACTTATTTGGTGGCCACCCGCGATTTTTCTCAAGAGTGTGTTCCGAGGTGGGCGGTAGTAGCTGCTATGCGTTACCACCAGTCGAAAGTTTAATTGGTATATCTACCCTGGCATTGCCTAGTTGTGCCGTGTCACCTACCCTAGCGCGCCTTCTACGAGTTTGTTTTGTACCATACCTATGGAGTGCCCTCTGACGGCGGCTAGTACAGACGGGATTACAGTACTGTATAGACTATGGGAATATATAAAATGTGTTAAGGGGGATATGGGTAACGCCTTAATGCTATTTTTATAGTTTACTTTACTTTAGACATTATTATAATAACGTATATTACTACATAGTAGATAGTTTAACAGATCCTTAGGAGATGCGAATCCTGAACATCTCTTGAGTTACTGCACTCACGTTAGAGACTGGATAGGAGATATCAAACACTGTAAACATATCTGATGCCATTCCACTCATATTTATTTTTCGATGATGTAACTTACATAAAATCTTTTAGTTCTGACTCGAGTGTTTTGTCTTTTCATTTCGCTCGGGTCAGCCTGAGCATTTTAGGGTTTGAAGACCTTATTTCTAGAGGACGAAGGCAAAGATTGTATTATTATTTATCCTATTTCACTGCATCATGTATTCCGCTGCATTATTTATTATTCTCTAGTAAGTGTAACTCTGATCGGTGTTGTATAAGTAAAATCGAATGTTTTGTAAAACAGCTTCATGAAATGTTTATTTGATTGTTATATTTTGCCATTTCGCTGCAAGATTCAATTTGTCTTTTCCTTCTCTGCATTTTCTTATTCACCCCAATAACAATCTGCCCTTATGTATGGTTTGATTTGGCATGTGTCTGCTTAAAACGTATAAAAAGGCGGTCTGTTACAGTTGGTACCAGATCGAGGTTTAGCGAAACCTTTGCTTTGTGGGGTCTGACTCTTTATTAATAGGGTAATAATACCCTATGATGAGTCGCTGAGAGTATATATATGAGTGAGTGTATTTGTTAGTGTTATAAAAAAGGTTTTTATATTGTGTTAATTTGTTCCGTTTTGTATTTATAAATTCTGGCTGGTGCATAGGACACTATGACATTGATAGGGATTTCTAGACACTTAGGACGGATCAACACGATATTGTTTTCAAATATAGGTAAATGAAATAGTTTTGTCTATTATATATTTTGTATATAAAATAATATATTTCATAAAGGATATATTTGGTTGTAATATATTTGTTTGTTAGGTGGTGAAATTTATAAATAGTTGTTGAAATGAGATTGTAAATAAAATGAATATAAATTGGAAATTTAGAACTTAAGTTTCAGGATTTTTGAAAAATTTCTTTTGAATGATTTTGGAATATAGTAATAATATTATTTAGAAGTATTTTCTGATATAAATGTTTCAACATAATTTGAAAGAACTGTTTTAAAGGAATTTGAAAAGAAATAAGTTCCGTACTCCCCTCTCTGTTGCTGGAAAATAATTTCGGTGATGAGTACACGCATCATCGACATTCATTTTCAAGTTTCAACGTGGGAAGGCCACAGTATTAGTTTTTCCATAGATTTGTTTTGATAAACAAATATAAATTTTAAATTGTTTTAAATATAATTGGATATATAAGTAGTAAGTATATACATTTATCTATTATTTTTAAAATGATTTGGAATGGAACCCGGTATTTAGTTATTAAGTTTCTGTCAATTAATAGTTTCAATTATTGTACTGAAATGGAATATAAATAATTAAAAATTGGAACCACTAAATGAAATAAGAGATTAAATGCTAGGTTATAAATAAAATTATAAGAAAGTTGAAATTTGTAACCTATAAAACAAATGATATGATTATTGAACATTAAATTAATTAAAGAAATGGGTCAAACTTGTATAACTTTCAATTTTGCATTCTTAAAGCATATATACATAACTTACCAAATATTTAAAGTTGTAATGTTAATAAGAAAATGTAATGGAATATTATACAAGAAAAACTTAAATAATGAAAGTGTTCAATGAAATTTACCTTTATAAATAAGAAATTTGATATGAAAATAGCTATAAACTTGAGTTAAAATTGTAATGCTACTAATTAAATAAAATAGAAAATGAGTAATGTAAGTAAAGGATTTTGAACTTAAGTTAATGTTGAAACTATTTATAATTAAAGTAAATGAATGTAATGCAATAAAAAGAAATTGACATGATATGAATGAATGAAAATGAATTTATGTAAGTAATAAATAAATAAATGAAATAAACACTGAATGAACGAATGGGAATAAATTTTTGTAAGAGATAAGTGTAAGTTAAAGAAATAATCCTTGTACGAATGAATTTTTTATATTAAAAACTGTAAATGTTGTGGAAGAAAATTAATAAGGATAACTCAAATAACATTGTAGATTATTGTTCGTCTTGCTTATAGATTGTTTGGGAAATGATACTTCTAATTATTTAGATAAAAGTATTATTGTTTGTCATTTTATGTGATCAAGAGTATCTTAACCCGAACAAAACATTTGTTTTGTTTGCTTTGGATGGATGGTTGATTTATTAATTTTATATTGATGGTTGTATGTTGTGGTTGCAAGTGATTGTTGTTTTATACTGATTTATTTGTAAGTGATTGAAACAACTTTAAATATTTCATTTTATATAAGTATTAACCTCTTTGGATTATATAAGTGAAATACAGATTATAGAAGCAATTGCTACTGCTTTTGGTTTTATAAAATAAGCGTTAATTGCCCGACAAATAGGTATGTTCTTGGATTACGGTTTTCTAACGATATTATATTGTTTTTTCCACTGTTGGAATATATTATTTTGAAAAATTATGTTATATATTGTTTTATTGATATTATTATTTCTTCCGAGCCTCTCCGTACAAAGGAGACTCTGCCGAAATTTTCCCGTAAATTTTGGACTTAGAAAATTTTGTGAAATGTTTTCCAAATTTTATTAGTTTGAGTATAAAAGGATTTAACTGTTTATGAATTGATATACTTTATTCAAATTATTTTATTTTGTAAATTTATTGTATATAAACTTAATATTTTGAAGAAGATATATTGTTTTCTAAATCCCTTTCTTTTCCCTTCTTTTTCCATTTCGGGGACGAAAAGTTTTGAGTGAGGGAGAGTGTAACGACCCGTAATTTTCAATAATTAAAATAGTTAATTTAATAAGATTCTGTGATTAAATATTGAAATAAATAAAAAAATTGAGATTTATTTATGAAATAAGAACTATGATGAAAGGTTATAGTGTTAATTTAAGTTAATTATTAGTGACTTGAATGGAGTTCCAATTTAATGAAATAATATAAAGGTTATGTTTGGTTATAAGTTGAAAAAGAAAACAAATGTAAATAGCTAATTAACTAATGAAATAATGTATTGTTAATGATAATTGAAGGAAAATAGTGTTATAATAAGTAATTGTAACATTTGTTTGTAAGTAATGAACTTATAAATATAATTAAATGTAAATACGATAATTGGATGGATAAAAGTAATGGTATCAAGATTTATTAATTTATTAGAATTTTAAATTATAATAATTAGATTAATTGCAATTAAAGGAAATAAAGTATTTAAATATTACATAAATGGAAATTAGGATGAAATTTGAGAATATTAATGTAGTAATCATAAACCAATGTTAATTTTATCCATTTGATAATAAGGGATTGAATAATAGGATGAAAGCTCAATTAAATGGTCATTGAAATTTAATTTGAAATTATTGGATTGATGGAAATTCAAATTAAACATTGAAATTGGTGGAATATTTAATAATCAATTATCATGGAAATTTAGCTTAAGCATAAAAAAAATTACTAAGTAATCTAAAATGATAGAAATGGTAAATAATTAAATTTGAATTGAAAAGGTGATTTAATTAATTAAATATTAATTTAATTTAATAATGTAAAAATAGCCATTTTGGCCACTGACTCGGATTTTGACGAAATCAGTTTCCTCGGATCCATAACGGTTTGTAGGATTTCAAGTTTCGTAACGGTTGGACCCGTCTTTGATCGTACAGGCTCAAAACGTGTAGAAATCATTTTAAATTGAAATCAATTTGAAATAAGCCGATTTTAGCATAACTTCTTCATACGATGGAATTAAGAATTGAAACCTATTCCATCGAGTTTAAAATATGTGAAAACATCTATTTTAATACATGGGATGACCCATTTGCGTTCCGAAGACAGAACGGGTTTTTAGGGTCGTTTATCATTCAACTTTCCAAAACAATCAAGCTCATTCATTTCTATTGTGTTCTGCCTATATATATGTCGTTATATACCCTAGGTCATTTTTTATTCCTCATTTTTGCACGTACAATTCCATTTGCTCCTCCTCATTCCAATAGCAGACAAAACCTAATTCCCAATTGCAATTTCAAATCAAAACCAAATCAAAAATTTAAACTTTGCAAACTATGTCGAATTATATATCAATTTGAAGCCCTCGACGAGCGCAGTTCAAATATGCAATTCGTTTTTGGATCTGAGTTTCTTTGTGGCCGAAATTAGGCGAGTGAACCTCGGCCATTCATCGTGTCACCATCGACTTTGGTCGATCGTCGATTGGAGGGTATGGTTGGGTGGAGACTGGCGAATGGAGTCCATCGGTGAAATTTTTGTGGCGAGTCAAGGGCCCAATCATTGTCTAAGTTCAAATAGGGTTCGAGTATGGGGGCGGCATGGCGATGTTCTGATGACTGAAGGTGGAGAGGCGTGGGTCATCGCGTGTGGCCGGAGTTGTGGAGTTGCGTAGTGGCAACCTATCGGGGTATAGTGGCCCATGGCGTGCATCGTTGGTGGTCAAAGGCTCGATGGAGTGGCGGTCGTAGAGATTGTTTGATCGTGATGAACAGTGAGGTGCTAGGGTTCTTGGCCGAACGTGATGACATGGTGAGATTCAGTTTGTCTATATTATTTATTTTATATTTTGAATTCAAACATTCTAATCGTAATAACTTTTGCATACGAGGTCCGATTCACACGCAGATTCTTTTTTTGGGATTGTATTGAAATTCTGGACATTCAGACGCTAGTCTGGACAAATTCTGAGACCGTTTGAATTTTGGACTTAAATTGGATTTAAATTCAATTTAAATTCAAAGGCGACTGTTTTAACCCACTCACAACTTTTAAATTTTTTTATGTTTGTTAAATTTAATTTATGATGTGATTCGGAATTTATTTATGACTGTTTGGTATATTTTAAATCATCATCTTAATTAATTTGAATTTATTTGAATTAAATCGTTATTTAATTTATTATTGAATATAAATTGCCAGTTAAATACCTATCATTGATTATCAGTTCTATATTTTTATTGATTGATTGATTTGCATGATGATTGTGATGGATGTTGATTGTTAATATTGGATGAATGGATGTTGTATTTTATATCGTTATAAACTGCAAGTTCATTAAGGGTTGAAATGATGCATAACCGAATGATTTATAGATTAAAGAAAAATTGTTATGGGTTGAAATGATATACTCGAGCGATTTTGTAGATTTTATTTAATTCGAAATTGCGGTTTGAAATGATATATAACCGTAAAATTTTAAATTGCGGATTGAAATGATAAATATCTGTATCACTTGACCCTAGGGTGGAAAATTATATGCGAACACCGGATTGATTAAATTTAATGATTTTGGACTTCTTAATTTTTGAATTAATTAAATGAAATCTTGAAATAAAATTTGACGTATATAAATGGAGGTATTATTGGAAAATCAAGTTTTGTGTTGAAATGTGAATTGGTTTAAAAGGAATTGCCTTAAGAAATTAAACTGGAAGTTTAAAGTTAAACTTTTAGGTATAAATGAAAATCTATCGAAATTAAGTTATTGAACTTGTTTGAAAATAACCTTGAAATATTTTGAAATTGGAGTAATCCGAATTGATATTTTGAACATGGAAATAAACGATACGAAATTCTATAGTTTATTGAAACGTTAAATTGAAAGGTTTGGAATTTGGTTTGTTGACTTGGGAATTGAAAATAGTCTAAATATATTAAAATGAAATGAATAGTTTAATTCGATATTAATTCCAAATTCATGTTTTAATATAAATTGTTTTAAAAATATATTATTTCAAAATTTCTAATTATTAAGATTTTCAAAGTATTAAACTATTTTAACCTGTATTAATTTTAATAAATCATTTTAACCTATTTTAAATCTAATTAATATATTTTAAAGTTGTTTAATCTATTTTAATTATATTTAACCTATTTTAAATCTTTTTTAACCATTTAAGACTATTTTATTCTAAATTCCAAACTAAGTAAAATGGATGAGTTATATTCAAATTCTCGATTTTAAAGTGAATATGGTTAATGATGTTATAACCTAACCTGGGATTTAAATGTTAACTAATGGGATATGATGATTTTGAAGTAAGGATTGAATCTATTTGGAAATATGATTTTGGAAGAAATTATAATTTTTGGAAACGATATGATTTTGAAAGTGAATATGATTTGTAGGTGATATAATTTCGAAAGTGGCGGTTTTGAGAATATGATATTTTGATATAAATTGCGAATTGACTTTTGAAATATAAAAGAACCATCCAGTGTGTAATAAGTGATTGGTTGTTAAAGAGACTGTGATCAGATATTGTTATACTCTCTACCAATACCCAAAACAACTTTGATAACTGTGTACGCGGTGGAGATTCTAGAATGAAGTAGGATGGTTGTCGACGATCCTATATGAGGTATATACGTGGACCCAACTTGTCAGGACCCGATTCTTCGTCTTCCGAAAATTCAACATCGATACTCACTTTATCGACTGCCGAGTAATCGAACGACGGAAAACCGAACACTGAGGGTTTTAAGAAAGAAGAAAGAGAGATAAGAAGAAAGAGAAGAAGATAGAAGATAGAGCGGAAAAAAGATAGAAAATAGAACAGAACAGGAAACAACAGAACAACATCAGAATCTCACAATTCGCAGCGGAACAACATATAATAATAAATGAATAATTTTTAAACAAAGAACTATATCAGTTATTACATTTTATACATTACATTTCATTACATCATATCATCAGAGTGTACAACAACAACAACAACAAACAGTGCAGCGGAAAAAGAAATACTATATAACTAGTAATACGCCATGCCATCCAGCTTGCCTCCAGCAACTCCAGAATATCCAGAATATCCTGATAAACCTTAACTCTTGACTGCCGTGTGGAAATTGGTGGGCACCCAGAGTTTATGAAGGAAAACAATAAACTCCGAGTCAGTCATGTGACTGGTGTGAGAACTCAAAACAGTTTATTTATCTTTAAAATCAAAATAAAGGAATATTTTTAAATTCAATTCGCAATGCTTTTAAAAATGAGACTACCATAAGGCCTCCCGCACACACACACAATGCAAACGCAGAATCGGAGGAGATTTCTCCTTATGATAGTCAAAGATGCTTGATACGCATTTAAAAGAACATTTTATATTATTACTAGTGAATAGTGTAGAGAAAAATTCATTTCGAAAGTAGAATATAAATCTTAGCCAACATACGACCATTATCGTATGCCTACTATAGCTATCATCCAAACAGTGGGGCGCCACCATAAGTGAATGATAGGTTCTACAACTAATACCGTACAAGATCGTATTGTTTCTTTGGATTTCCAACGAATGATCAGGCCAAGGAACTTCCCATTGCCACATGATGGACATCCCCGAGAACCAAACCGGATCTCTACCAACACAAGGCCGGGTTACCCCTAACTGAGTAACAACTGACCGAATATGCCATCCCCGGGTCCTTTGGGACCTTTTCAACCGAGCGCTCGTAATCAATTCACACAATCATAAAGTGTTTTCAACATGAGTAAGTATCTGGGCTCCATACCATGATACCACCCTTTTCCAGAAGGAAATGCACACATCCTAAAGGGCGCTACCCCTCATAACCTTGCCGCATCTTTCCTGTTTTGACCATTCACGGGGTGTGAGGCTCGACGAAGTCACGTCCACAAAAACATACTTTATACAAAAGCCATGCTTTGGGTCAACAAATGATCATAGAAATGATCACCAGGATAGACGATCAAATAAATGATCCTATCACAAATAATCAACACAATGATCATTTCACAGCAACACTCAGCATGTCACATTACCAAATTGGGAATATATTGCTGATAACCTTCAACTACATAACCTCGGAGCTCGTACGTCTCAGAGAAGGGTGTTAAGCTAAAAGAATAAATTCTTCGCCACCAACAGAAATATATTTGAATGAAATCAGCTTTATATCTCAATTTGTAATGTCAGACATACAATCCATACAAGTCTGTTCTGGGCTCGAACAGAACCGAAGGCACTTACAAAGAAGTCCTTGCAATCCGGATAATTTCTAATCACGTCCGGACTTCCCATCACATAGTGAGAACTCAATACCGTAGCTACTCGGTGCAGAGTCAATCGACGAGTTGTCCTTTCGCTTTCAAAAAGATCCGGTCTTCAACACCGGTCTTCAAATGCAATTCATAACGACGTATCACATATTCGGAATGGGTTATACGACCCCATGGTCCTTTCCCGGTTAACCCGAATAGTGTGCGCTTATTCAAAAATAAGTGTGGCATTCAAATTCAAACAAATCACATCAATTACCCATTCAAAGGGAAATATTGATAGTCGGTTATTGAACTATCAATGGATATGCACACATCACCAGATTCCAAATAATTTTCCAAATTATATATTTTCCAAAAATATCTTTACTAGATATATGATTTCACACTTTAAAAATAAATCAATATTTATTTTTAAACAACTTCCCTTTCTATTCATAAATTCTATAATGAATTTTCATTCTAAAATATTCATGAATATATGACTTCAATTATTCATTTCAATTTATCTTCAAAAAGATAAATTCTCAAAATATTCACTTTATATTGGAAAACATTTCCATACTTATTTAATAAGTAATTCACAGATTTTATTTATTTTCAACACTTAGAAAATATTCAATATACTTAAATCGAAATTAAGTATATATTTCATTCTTTAAGGAAATCATTCTCTTAAACATATTTATTTGGGCCAAAACGAATGTTGCGTAAAACATCGTTACGACAACCCAAAATCACTAGTATAGGGATTCGAAATTAAAATAGATATATAAATCCCAATACTAAACAAAACATTTCCTTTCGGAAATCATTTACTATAACAACAGTGTTATAGTCCACCATTTCCTTTTATTTCTCGAAAAAGTCTATTTCAACAATAAATGTTGAAATCTATGGTTTCGAATCTCAACACATTTTAAAACATCGTTAGATCATTTTAATTCAATTTAAACATCTCATTCAAACATTTTCTTTAACATATTATTCACTATTTAAAAACGTGAATATAACTCCATTAATAAGTTTCAACAATTTACTTATCAAAATAAGTCGTTTGCGAATTTATAAAACAACGTTTATAAATTCCTTTTCTATTTATTTTATAAAACTTCTTTTATAAATCTCCTTTATTAACCTATCTCAATTCATATCTCAATGATATACTAGAAATCCATATTATAAGTCAAATACTTATAATTTATTTGTTTTCAAAAATCGTTCCTTTGAACTTCATAATTATAAATCCTATAACTTATAAGATTCAATGATTTATTCAAAACCATTCTTTTAATAACTTTATAAAATTTATAAATCTTACTATTTATAAATTTCATTTATAACTTCACCATTTTTAATTTTATAAATTCCATTCATTTACAAAATTCATTTCACTTCATTCAAACACTTATAAAAACTCGTTTTATAATGTCAATATTTCAATTCATAAATATCCATTTATAAATTTCTTAATATA
Source organism: Allium cepa (assembly GCA_030765085.1). Lineage (NCBI taxonomy): Eukaryota > Viridiplantae > Streptophyta > Magnoliopsida > Asparagales > Amaryllidaceae > Allium > Allium cepa. The sequence continues at coordinate 408,618,065 of CM060931.1, read as the reverse complement.
AATCAATTTATATTATTCTTTAAAACGTCTTTAATCTCCTTTATTATTTCACCATTTTGATTCATAAAATAATTAAATTTTATAAATCCTATATTTAAACTTTTCACAATAAATTCTAAAATCCCGATTAAACTATTTTATAAAATCATTAGCATCATATTCTCAAAAATCGGTTTTTTAACTATATTTCTCAAAAATCATAATTTTTATAACTTTAAAAATTATAACGTTTATTTATTTAAAATGGATCAATTCCAAAAATATTTTATATTTTCAAAAATCACTTTAAAAATCATTTTAAAGTTCCAAATTTGGTCCAATGATGCTACACACCAAATAGTCAATCACGACTACAACGACATCATATATCGTATATGATAATCCATCAAATATCAAAATATCTGAAATCAAATAAATACTGTTGAGGAATCCAGTTGGATCCCTCCAACCTGTTTTCCTGCATCCAAAAACATTAGCACAATACCAATTCCGCTCCAGTACGAAATTACCGCAGTATATGGGATTTATAATATTATCCGCTTAATAGACGGCGCAATAGAGTCTCATCCGCTATACAAATGCGGGAAATCAATAACTCCAATATATACATATTCCAATATATATATATATTGCTATTATATATAATACCAATTTCACTGTTTATGAAATATTCGCGGTATATGTTTTTAATAAATAACATCCGCTTACTAACGGCGCATAATGTCTATTTTAACAATCAATAGATATTAATCATCATTCAAACATGCATTCAATATTTTAAATCTAACTATTTAAAATAAAATCGAAACTGATTCGATTGAGTGAGAAGTTCTCACCTTGATTTCAATTTCGTTTTAGCGATTTATTTCGAATAAAATTAAACGGACTTTTAATTTTACCCGAAATTCTCACTAACTCCAAACGACTCTAATCCAATTCCATCGCGTAGTGCTCGTCCATACGATTCCAACGCAACTGGTTTTGCGCGTTTTCGACCTCGTATGAAAAAGTTACAAATATTTGAAGTTACACGATTTATACTTATATAAATTTACAACTTTTATTATAAAATTTATAACCTAACTTATCACCACCGTTAGATCCAACTTCAGCAAATCAGGACCGCACACCCCCCATCATCTTCATCATGCAAATCATCTCCAGGTGATAAAAAAAAACACGACCGAACCCATTATCATGCTAGGGTTTGATTTTTGCACCCTCCACGTTGAACTTGAACTCGATCAAGATACTCCACGACGAAGGTCATCTCGAGCACGACACTCAGCCCAAGGAGCATGAAGCTCGGCCCTCAGATCAGCCCTGAAAACCGTGCGCAACTAGCTAGCGTCGGCCCCCCTTTTCTCCCTCCACGTTGCTCCAAACACGATCATGACCGTTGATCTCGTAGAGCACACTCCCCTCTACAACATTGCAGTTGAACGTTTCTTGTAATTATTGGTGGATGAAGAGTAAATTGAGGGAGAAGAAAAGAACGTTTCGGCCATCCATTATCAAGTGGCAGCTGTAGTTTATAATTAGGGTTTGGTTTATATATTTTTTTTTTTTAGAGTGAAGGGCTATTTATAGAGTTTTGAACGAACACTATTCATCCGGGAATTCCGAACTCCGATTTACGCGCCGAAACTAACGTTCCTAGGGTTTATCCCGCGTTCCGGACACAATGGAACAGGTTTCGGAAGCTAATTCGGACATCTGTGCGAGTTATGGCAACAAACGTTCGATTTAAATTAAACCGATTTAAATCGATTTTCTAGGCGTTTTAATTTGTATCGGACAAACGGTAAATCCAATTGATACGAAATTTGAAACCTTACAATAATATCACATTACGGATCCGATGAAACTGGTTTCGTCGAAATCCGAGACTTTTTGAAAAATGGCTATTTTAACTCGCCAAATTAATATTAAAAACAATTCGATGTGTTTCAAGCTGCCACGATCAAACGATAGCTCCGATTGACACAAAAATTGAAATCCTGTAATAACTAGCTATTACGGATCCAATGGAACTGGTTTCGTTCAATTCTGAGACTGTTCAAAAATTGACTATTTTCACTAGTCGATTTAAATATTAAAATATTCAATTTTCACAAATTAACTTTTAATTCGATTTTAAAAGTTCTAAAATATCATTCTAACTTCAACATGATAAAATAGAATTTTACAAATCATTTTCAATCATATTTAACCCAATTTTCAATTATTTCCATAATTTAACATATTAAATTATCGATTTAATTATTCAATTAAATCCAATAATTCAAATAAAAATTTATTTGACTTATAAATTCACTTATTAATATTTAAAATTAATTAAATATTCAATTTTTAATTACTAAAAATTCTGGGTCGTTACACAACTCCCATGAGTTGGCTTGAGTGGGCCTAGTTGTGCCGTGTCACCTACCCTAGCGCGCCTTCTACGAGTTTGTTTTGTACCATACCTATGGAGTGCCCTCTGATGGCGTCCAGTACGGGTGGGATTACAGTATTGTATAGACTATGGGAATATATAAAATGTGTTAAGGGGGATATGAGTAACGCCTTAACGCTATTTTAATAGTTTACTTTACTTTAGACATTATTATAATAGCGTATATTACTATATAACAGATAGTTTAACGGAACATCTCTTGAGTTACTGCACTTATGTTAGACACTGGATAGGAGATGTCAAATCCCGTAAACATCTCTGATACCGTTCCACTCATATATGTTTTCCGATGATTTAGCTTACATAAGATCTTTTGGTTCCCACTCGAGTGTTTTGTCTTGTCAATCCGCTAGGGTTAGCCTGAGCATTTCAGGATTTGAAGATCTAATTTCTAGAGGACGAAGACGAAGATTGTATTATTATTATTTATCATATTTAACTGCATTATGTTTCCGCTGCATTATTTATTATTCTCTGGTATGTGTAACTCTGATCTGTGTTGTATAAGTAAAATTAAGTGTTTTGTAAAACGGCTTCATGAACTGTTTATTTGATTATTATATTTTCCATTCTGCTGCAAGATTCTACTTGTTTTTTCCTTCTCTGCTTTTTCTTATTCACCCAATAACAATCCACCCTTCGTTATGGTTTGAGTTGGCACGTGTGTCTGCTTAAAACGTACAAAAAGACGGTCTGTTACAGAAAATGTACATGCTTGCTTTGAAATACAATTGACATGCATGCTTGATATATAATAGAATGAACATTATCCACGCTAATTTTATAAGTTCCAAGACTTTAATTATTAATAACTCAATATTTATAATGAATTTGTGCATGCAACCCAAAGAAAATATGTAGAGGGAAGTGAGATGGACAAATCTACTAGCTTTCGCCTAAACAAAGACCCCCGGGATGATTAGAAATAACACCGTTATGTCCATAACCGTATGCTGAACGAGAGCATTACGGCCAAAACGGAAGGTACCAGCAGGACCGTATTACATAGCAGAATATGTCGATGGTCTCGACTCGGTCGTTGGAGGTGTGAACATGACCAAAAAGTTTTAGAGTATGACGCTTCGCAATATTTTGTTCGCTTATGGGCCGCGAATGACCAAAATAAAAAATGATTGCGCACGACAATATTACGAGATCATAAAACAGATGTACCGGTTAACTTATTTTGTAAAATTTCAAAAGAACCAGCGTTTGACGCAAAGCGCATCAATCGAAAATATTTTATTTTCTAAATTAAAAACTATGAAAAAATTCTATAAATTAAATTAAAATGACGCCATCAAAAATTAAGTATAAATTTGAAATGTACATTTTATTATAATTTAAATTCAAATCCGATGAAATTCATCCAAATTATGTTTATATGTCATGTTTATGATGCTATATACTGCAAGTTAATGCTATGTTGCATGAACACAACATTTATATGTGATGTAAAATAGAAAATGATACCGTTTTGAGGATAAATGGTATATTGGAAAGTTAAATACAAAAGAATTTGAATGAATTTAACTGATGAAGCAAACGAGTCGAGGCGAGACTACTGGACACTAGAATCCATCCTAGCGGATAAATTAGGGGTCGCTCCCTAAATTGCGATGACCTGGTCCCTCGTCACTTAGTGTTCAAACGATCTGTTGCACAGTCACAACCACGGTGACGGGCGCTGTGCAAAGGGGAAATGATGAAGAATCAAGAGTAATTTCATTAATGGATATGTAGCGAAACAAAGATGAAGATTACAACATAATAGGGTGAGCGTCAGCGGTGAACAGGAGAAGATAGTGCAAGTAATAGATCATGTGGGGGCGCCTACAATTTCTGATCGAAAAATACACTGATGTAAAAGGCCATAATATTGGTTTGATACAGAGTCTAGTATGAGTGAATAATGAATAGGATTCACTAGTTATTCCATACCTCGTATGTGAATAACTTGAAAGTGGTTGTCTATTGAATAATGAATGCAATTTATAAATGAATAGGATGTGATATCCTGATTGATTAATGTTACAACTGTGATTCACTTTAAATAGTGCCATGATACATGTATTTGAATTGAAATAATTTAATGGGATATGGGCGAGTTTAGATTATGAAGTGTGTGAGATATCTATTTCTTTTAATATCACATATATAACCCGACTCCACACATTTATATGAATCACTGTTACACTATTATACTTACCACCAGATTTATAGCCTGACTCGAGGTTTTGTTTTGTGACAACTCCTCAAGTCAGACCGAGGTTTTTCAGGATGATTATCTTTTCACGTTTTGAGGTGATTTCATATGATATTGAGATGGACGACAACTGGCATACGGTATATAAATTTAAGGTAGTTGTAGATTTAGGGCTTCACATACGTACGCATGCTACATGTCTAAAGGAACTGTTAGAGTCATCTGTAGGAGAAATGGTAGAGAGATACATTTAGAGTCCGTTGAACTATGCTAAGTTGATTTTGTGTAGTCATGTCGTATGTCCTTTGTATATATTTGTTTGTGTATGTATTAGGACGTTATTTTTGGGACAATTATGTATAGATGTAGATATATGGTGATAGTTCGATGTCTGTTTGTACCTACGTATATGTATATATATCTATCTTTTTGGTCCGTTGTTTTGTGAAACCGTTATATATTGTGTTCTGCTCTATGATTTAAATACAAATTCTCTGAACTCGTGTATAGTACATTGTGTTGAGATGAGATACGTATCACTTTAGAAATGTTCAGGTGTTTTAAACGTACCCATGTTGATCTAAAGTTGTATAGACGAGAGATCGCTCCTTTAGTGCCTATTGTTATGAACTATCGGACAGTAAACTCCCTCTGATATTTCAGTCACTGGAGCGGGGGCATCACAACGTGGTATTAGAGCAAGGATTCAAAGGAACTTGTATAAATCTATAATTAGAACATATTCAACCATAAGGGAGTCGGATTTAGTATTTACCCAGTCAGTATAATCCCAGGGGAATTAGGATTAACTCATATAGGTGATATACGAGTTCTATTGAATATTTTGTAGGGAAAGCATTGGGATAACACTTGATACATATTTGTTACATACGTAATTATTAGTGAAATTTTATTATATAATAAAATGACAAATGTTCTTTATCATAAAATGGTAGGACTAGTAGACCCAAAACAGGCTCGACAGTTGAGTCACCAAATGGTCAATCAAGAAATTAAAATGTACTTTTAACTATGGATTAATGGGTCGATGTCATGAAGCATGTTCAAGATACGGGCATGCTTAGAGACAATAATCAAAATCCAGGATCAGAATTTACCAAGATCTACAAAAGACTACTCAAGTCTAGATGGTAAACCATTCTTGGGAAATGAGGGCATAATAGGAGTTCATGCATGACTGAGAACATGCGAAAGAATCTTTGGAGATCTGAATCTGTTCGATCAGGATAAGAGAAGGTTAGCATCTTGACAGTTACAAGGACGTGCCTTAGATTGGTATGAAGCCATAATTGCTGCAACTCCAAAGGAAGACATATCTTGGCAAGAATATTAAAGATATTTCAAAGCCTATTTTCTGCCTGAAGCAGAGAGAGCGGTTACTTACTTTTTTTAAACAAAATTTATTGTTATAGTACGGGATGTTACAACTGCAATTCGGAAACTACTACTATAAGTCATAAAATACTACTCTGAAATAGCATTATGACCAGAAACATACATAGTTATATTTACTATAAAAAAAAATGGTACTATGCGGTATCATTACAACACACATCTACAAAGGTGCTACAATTATTTTAAATTGCTGCTCTAATTTGAATAAGGAAAATTAAGACATTGATACTACAATTCATAAACTACTACTATAAAATAGCCTTACAAATAAGAATATACATAATTATATTTATTTTAAAAAACAAAAAAACAATATTACGCATCACATCAAAAAAGATGCTACAATTGTTTCTGCTCTACTACTATAATTTTAAAAAAGTTGTTATTACAACTTAGAAATGCTACTATAACATAACACTATAAATATAAATATACATAGATAATTTTTTGTTTCTTCCTCATCAATTTGCCGCTTCTTCTTTAACACAACCAGGTCACCCATCATTGCTACCACCAGAGCTACTAAAGCCACCCCTTTTACATATGTACTCATCGCCGCCACATCGTCAAGGTACTTTAGCTCACACTTCTTCAAAACCTTGACTGTCGCTGAGAATTGTCGTCGTCGAGATCTATCGCCCCACCAACTTAGGTCGTTACCAACGCCGCCTAGAACACAGAGATTTTCCGCACTTCCACAGAAGCGGTCATGAGCTTCCTTGTCCTTATACTAAATTTTGTCCTTTTATGAAATTTGGTTGTAAAATTTGTCCTCTACGTTAAAATTTATAATAATATTTGGGTCATCTTTACGACCTCTAACATAAGCCTATAATGTTGTAAGTTGGACATCTCCACGCACTACATCGTTGTCCTCCAAACCGGTAAGAGCATTCCCAACAGTGGGGGTCAATCACCATGCCATATAGGCAGTTTTAGGGTGACTGACTCCCAAACTGCCCCAACAGTAAAAAAATTTGTGTTATCCGACATTTATAATGCCGGATAACATGAAATCAAATGAATTTCCCTCACGTGGAATTTGCATAGGGGAATTAGCCAAATCATGGCCATAAGTTTATCTGGTATTTATAATGTCGGATAAATTGATTTACATATCCGGCTCCTTCTTCAACTGGATATGACTTCACTCTTTAATCCCTAATTTTCATTTACCAAACCCATTTCATCAACCCGAAAATCAACCCCAAAGATCAAATTTTCAACCTATTTTAAACTCTATTCTCCCAAACATTTACCTAAAAATGGAAAGAATATTGCGTGTTGTTCATGGTAGCGGTAGTTCTTCACAAAATTATGAGGGTGGTGGAGATGATGGTGGTGAAGGCACTAGCTCTTCGAGACCATGCTGGGGAGATGGAACAAGGAGTATCTCGAAGGCAGTGGATGGAGTTGCTTCAGAAGACATCGCTTTGTTCCCGAATATTGATAAAAACTTAGGACTGGGAAGGAGTTGATCAATTTTCATGTGTTATCCAATGGACAAGTGCACATTTTTACCTATGTCAACATCACTGTAAGTACCGTTTTAAATTCAAATGCTACAATAATTATTAGAATCATTTATTATAAATTAGTTACATATTAAGAAAATATAGTGTACGGTTCTATACTAATTGCATGGTTGTATAGTTAGGCTTGGTAAGTCGATTGATATTTTAGTTTAAAAATTGTATAGTTATACATTTACTTCACGGAGTTAATACCAAAATAATTTTCTCAATAGGCGAGGAAAGGGAAAAGTCATGGTTCTCTTGCATTTGTTTTTCTTCTGTATTGAAAAAACGCAGAAGTCGATGTCGATCGACGTATTACTGGTTTTTGGGGCGATATAGGATTTCAAGAACTTTTTGGTATATTTTATCTTTCATTAATACTTATATGTAAAACCGCGTTAAGTTTATCTTAGCCCGACACATACCTATTTTATAGGAATTTGTTGACTTTAAATTCCGATGCACAATTATATAGTGCATTAGCTTCTTTTAAGTGGTAGACCACCTATACATTTCACTTTACCTTTGAGGAGATTGGCATTACTCCATTAGATTTTGTTATGCTTAGCGGGATTTCTATTGGGTTACATATGTCTTTAACGTATGATGAGCAATACCAAAGACATGATAACATTCTACATGCTTTACCAAGTATTCCTATCCTGACATGCTTACCAAGAGGTACACAGCTTAGAGTTGGTTTCCTTAGGGATACTATTAGACGACTACTTTGACAGTACGACTATGCCTATGAATTGGAGATAGCTGGACTCTATGCAATTAAAGCGCTCGGCAGATTCAATGTGGTAGAGGTGCAAAAAGTCATAGCGGGGATACAACGAGGATATAGCGGGATATAGCGGATGACTCTAAAATAGCATATAAAACTTGTACTTAATGTTGTTACAAATATATAAATGGTAATTAAATGAAAAAGAACATTCAATTGAATCATAATTTATACATAAATAATTTTACATGAAACATAAGCGAATATACTATGAATAAACAGAAAACTGTTATATAACATAATTGAAGTTAGTAGAATATTATAGTATTTTCATTTTCGAAAATATATTAAAATTCAATTAAACACTATGCCATAGATGGCCTATTGCAACGAAAAACAAGATGTTGCTAGCTACAATGTAACGATAGCTATGCTGATTTTTGTCTATTACAACATTAGCTTCAGGATGTTAGCATAGATATCAACACTATGTTGCAGTAGCTATAGACTTATAAAAATATTATAAAAAATGAGTGCGAGCTGAAAAAAACGGGCTGAAATAATTTTTAACGCGGGAAGCAAAAACAAAGCGGCAAAAGTTAGGATTTCACTCAAACACTTAAACAAAATACGCACTTCGCCGCTCAACCTCTCAAACTTCTTTAATTCACGTTATTATAAAACGAAACTTCTCAATTCGTGAATATCCAAATACGATTCAAAATCAAATTTCTGAAATCAAAATTCAATTCTTGCCTATCATGAATTCATTGCTTTCAGGCGATTCGAATTCAGGTGATGGTGGATTAGGTTTCGAGTTGTGGAATTTGTGCTGAAGGTCATGGGTTGTGGTGATGGAAGGGTTTGTTTTTCTGTGGCGGTTGGTTGAAACAATTGGGTTTTCGATTTGTTCTCGGGCTTGGTTGCGGTTATTGGTGGTTTTGGTGATGGTTCACAGTTACAATTGGTGGTGATAGGACAGAGATGAACCGATGAAGCAGGAAGGTTGGTGCACCATTTTGACGTTGGTGTCTGATGTTGTGAATGTTGCAGTAGTGGTTCAGTGCAAACAGAGAATGTGCACTATTGTAAGGGAAGAGAATGTAGAGGTGGTCAAGGAAATTTTGGAGCAAGCAGATGATGTTAGGACAGGGCAGTAGGAAGTTTGTTTGTGAAAAAGCAGTGGATTGATGATTGGAGGAGGGTAGCAGAAAGGTAGGAGGTTATCTGGTAAGTTTGATATGTATTGTATTGGTTTGGAGTTGGTAATCATGTGTCTGGGTAATGTTGGGTATGTGATTGATGGTGGAGGAATGATAATGTTGCAGCAGTGATATGGGGATGTGTGGTTTGTACTATTAGGTGGGGAATGTTTATGATGGGTAGTTGCAGTAGGCAGAGGGGTATGTAGTGGTGGTTGAGATGACAACAGAAGGCAGTGGCTGGAGTATGTGCAAGTCGGAAATCGTATACATGCCATGGATGATTTATATAAATCACTGTCCACCTGCTTGATATTTCTGGTACATTGATATATTAATGTAGATTAAGTTAGAATGATGTTGAACTTCGTTCTGATAAAATAAACATATGAGCCATTTCATAAGTATAAAGTCACGGGCTGAATTATGCTATGTTATTTAGTTAATTTTTGGACCACAAACTTGATTTAGCTGGCATTGTGTTATCTTATTGTTATCCTAATAGCTTGGGAACAACTGGTTAGAGATTTGCAAATATTTATACAAAAACGTCACTCTTTTGCATCAAAACAAAATAGAGTAGCATCTTTCATTGTAGTGTTTGCATCAGGGAACACAAGGATAGCTTGTCTTCGTTTAGATTAACTGTATAGAAGTATCACATTTTTCTTCTTCTTGTTTTAGTAATTCAATAATGGATCTAAGGGGAAGGTATGTATGTACTTGCTTTTCAGTGTACAATAATGTCATTTTATATATATTATCATTTTCCATCATGTACTATATCTCTTTTATGTTTTGTACAGTCAAGAGTTGTCCAATGTGCTGCTGGTGAACGCTCATATCATATATTTTACCATCTTTGCGCTGGTGCTCCTAAATCTCTTAGAGGTTATCTTTCTTGCTTTAATCTTTATTTGGTTCGATTGTCTTTTTTTTTCTTTTCTTTTTTAGATTTGGGATTTTTTGTAATATTATCCAGCCAAACTTTGTAACCATATAGTTCAGTTCTATGTACAATCCTGCATACACCATCCTATTTATGCTCTGTATGCATTATGTTTTACTAGCATTTATATAAGTGGAACACCCCTAATCGCTTTTCACCCCACTAAAGACCATTACACTCATATATCTAACCATTTTCAGTTGATGAACTGTCACACTTCTAATTCAGTTGTTCAAGTGAAAAAACCATTAGTTTCTTTTACATTTCCAGTGTTAATGACTATAGCAATACTTCAAAACATATTAAGATGTTCTGAACTTAATAATTTGACTGATTGCCTCTTCTACAATCATTATCCTTGTATCATGTTCGCATGCTAAAACTACTTGGTAGCGGCAAGGTTTGCTAATCCACTTTCATTAAAAAATAGATGAGTTGAATTTAAAAAGTGCGAGCGAATACAAATATCTGAAGCAGAGCAACTGTTTTAAAATTCCCGGGGTAAATGATGCTGAAAGGTTCCGTTTACTAGTGGTAAGAAACTATGACTTTACCATTTGAATGAAAATATTAATTTACACCAAATTCATATTATATAACTTATTTTTTCCTCATCAAATGCTTATATTCTTTTGCAGGAAGCTATGAATATTGTTCATATCAGCAAGGAAGATCAAGATGATGTATTTGCAATGCTTGCAGCAGTATTATGGTTGAGCAACATTTCTTTTTCTGTGGTGGATAATGAAAATCATATTGAAGTTGTGACCGATGAAGGTTAGCATCGTTTTATATGTATAGATGCACATGCATATGCATGCATGTAAATGCATATATCAATCATTGAATGAATCATGTCCTTAAGCTTAATGTTGTGCATATTTATAATTGGATAAGTTTGGAAGTACTTTTATACGAACAACTTTAAAAACTTTCCATTATAGAAACCAGTGTATGACATGCAAGATATGTGCACATATGCACTTGTTGGTGATAGTTAAACAATGAACAATAGTGAATTTTATACAAAGTTGTTGGAACCATGGTTGAAATGTTTCATGAAACCACAACTGAATGTGTTGGGGGTATTGATGTCATTTCATTGGACCGTAGTTGAAATTGCCTGTTTTAGTCATTAACAATAGTGATGTATCGTAACTTAAAATTGTGGTACTTACTCCCATTACCTTCTTTATTGTGAACGTTAACAGCTTCTCGCACTATTGCCAAACTCCTCGGGTGTGACATAAAAGGTTTTAAAACGGCTTTATCTAGTCGGAAAATGAGAATTAGAGAGGAAGATATTTTCCAAAAATTTACACTATCCCAGGTTCGGTTTATTTTCTTTGATGAAATTCCAGATGTTTATCACATAATTCATATTAAGAATTCAAATTCATTTTGATTACTCTTTTAAGGCTATCGATGCAAAAGATGCATTGGAAAAATCAATTTATGCCAGCCTATTTGAATGGTTAGTTGATCAAATCAATAAATCGCTTAAAGTTGGTAAGAGACAAACAGGAAGATCTATCAGCATTCTTGATATATATGGTTTTGAATCATTTGATGTAAGTTTACAGTATATTACATACTCATCCCTCTATCTTTATTTTTTATTTTTTTAATATCTGAATTGTAGTAGTAATAAAAACTGCTTAAATATTACAGAAAAATAGCTTCAAGCAGTTCTGTATAAATTATGCAAATGAGAGGATACAACAACATTTTAATCTCCATTTATTTAAGCTTGAACAAGAGGTATAATATATTTAGTTTTGATTTTATTTCTCTCTTACTACACCAAAATATTCTAACCCAAATGCTATTATTGTTTTTTCCCTGTTCTGTGGCGAATATATATCCTTATATTGTTATGTTACTATTACATAGGAATGTATTCAAGATGGTATAGATTGGAGATAGGTAGATTACGAAGACAATCAAGACTGCTTAAGTCTTTTTGAGAAAGTAAGTATTCTGGCATACGTTTATAAATTACACTGCATCTGTTGGAAGGTCGTGCTTTTCTGTCCACCTAGCTACTATCTCAACTTTCTATATCATGACGAGACTGCTTTTTTCCTTTTTAGTAACAAGAGTTATACTTAATTCAAGCAGAGTACTCATTTTGATTTCTCAGGGGTACGAACCCATGATCTCCAGATCTGTCTGGAACGTCATACCACTTACCATTTGAGCTAGTGATTTTTGAAGAGACTATTGCATCATTATCCCACTACAATAGCAAGCTTCCATACCAATTTATCCATCTTTGTATGTCCCGTAGTTATATATCTTATTATAATTCATCCTTATCTAATACTTATGCAGAAGCCTTTAGGATTATTTTCTCTCTTGGATGAAGAGTCTATGTTTCCAAATGCTACTGATCTTACATTCGCAAACAAATTGAAGCAACATCTTAATTGCAACTCCTGCTTCAGGAGTGAAAGAGAGAAAACATTCAGTGTTAATCATTATGCGAGAGAGGTTGCTTCTATATCTTATCATATATACCTGATTTTTTATGTTGTGCCACACAATCAAATATTTATCTTCTTCTTAGGTTGTCTATGACACATCAGGTTTCTTAGAGAAAAACAGGGATCTAATTCACATGGGCTCAATTAATCTTCTTACTTCCTGCACATGCAAACTTTCAAAAACATTTGCTTCCAAAATGCTTGATCATTCTGAGAAGATAACAGTTAATTTAAATAGAGCTAGTGTTGCAGATTCCTTGAAGCTTAGCATTGTAGGGATTTAATAGTAATATGTAAAGGCGATCATATTTACCTTTGTGCGACCGTCTGCAGTGATGACACTGGAAGCACTAGAGGCACAGATGGCACTGATGGCACTGGAGGCTCGCAAATATGAATTTACTATTAATAAGTAGATTTTAGTATGTACTGGCTGTAACTATGAATACACTGGCCATGTTTTTAAGTATGTTTGTTATTTTGTACTTGACTAAGTAAAACTTGTGTTGCTGGTTATTATGAAATGAAAAGTTCTTTGTTGCAGTGTAATGTTGCCATTAGATATGATATAATGTTGCAATATAATGTTTCCATGGATATGATATAATGTTGCAGTACATTTCCAATTTAAATTGCAAAAGGTGTTGCCATAGATATGATATAATGTTGCGGTATGTGATGATAAATGTGGTAATAAACTGGCAAAGTGTTGCCATTGGATGGTAAAAGTGTTACCATAGATTCATGAATATGGGCCCCACAACAGGGTTCCCTAAAGGTGGGCCACAGAATTGGTGGGCCCCACAATGTGGGCCCACATGTTGGGGCCCATATTGTAGGGCCCACTTTTTAGTAAATTTGGTACCTATGGCAACAACAAAACCGATGTTGCCCTAGGGCTGCAAAGATGTTGCCTTTGACTCTAGGGCAACGCGGCAAAATGCATCACCGAGAAAGTGTTGCCTTTACCCTTTTTTAGCCTACAACAACATTTTTTGGCACTTCCTGCATCATTCTTGGGTGTTGCAGTATGCAATCTATGGCGTAGTGAAATAAATTAATTTCATAATTTTTATAATGTACAAATGTCATTTTTAATTTTATTTCTTTTAAAGAAGATATAGCAGAAATAGCGAAATATAGTGAGAATAACGGGATATAGCGCAAATAGTGGGGCTTAAAGCAGAAAGGCTATATTTGGGGCTATATGAAAAAAATCACAGCGGGTAGAAATCTCCTATGAGATATAGTAGGATTATAGCGGGGTAATAACGATGCATTAACTGCACAGGCTAGACTATTTGTTCTATACATGATAGGAAATCTTTTCTTCTCCAACCTGTCCACTACACTCCCATTAGGCCATGTCATAGCCGTTGTTGGCTTTGATTTTGGTTGCTCTGTTCTTTACGATTGGGGAACGACTATCATGGCCTACTTGTATAGGTTGATGGACTTACAGTGTGTGGTGACTAGCCATGGTGCATCATTATATGGTTTTTGGGAGGTTCTACAGTATTGGTGGTATGAATATAGCCACAATCTAACTCACCCTACTACAGGCCAGCCGTTATCACTTTTCTTTTCGAAGGTCTGTGCCTGGTCCCCCAGAATAGGCAGAGAGTACATGGAGGTAAGGCTAGTCATGTTTTTACGGTTGCACGCAACCAGATAGATTTACGGTGTACACGCTCTGGTATTATTTGGCAGCCATTTGATGGGTCTCTATATATGACATATGATAACACCTCACATGCAATATTTTTATCGGCTAGACGGTTTCTATTGGTATTGTCTCCTCTTATATTTGGTTGCATGTGGTATCATGGTGAGAGCTGGTGGCATCAGCTATACGAAGGGGACATGACTCCCGATGATCCTCATCCTCATACACCTTTTTTCAGAATGTATTTAATGGCCTCGTTATAGGCGGCAGTGGTGAACGGCTGGTGAGGAGCTGGTTACTTCATTTTTCCTTACTTTGATTATCTTGAGTTTTGGTATAGATTCTACATTTCTCCCCCATCTGCTGATTTTACACATGGAGGAGCCATCAATTTGGTCAGACCATCTGCCATCTGTCTAGGTATTGTACCCCCTATTGTGCTTGATCTAACTCAATCAACTCAGAGATTTGTTGTTCCATACCTTGAGATTCCAAGTGGACTATATGGATGGTCTAATACCTACATCATCCGGTCAGTATCGCTTTATTGACATACCACATTTGATGATCACCGATTATCCAAATCAAGCAGTGTTTTCGTATGAGGAATTATTTTAGATGCAGATTGGACTTAAGGTTGCTTATAGAGAGCACAAATGTAGCATATACAAGTACGAGCAGAGGGTTCATGTTCTGGAGAGGGTGTTCAAGGGTTGACCGTACTGTTGATTCGGAGAACAGACGTAGTTGATTTGGGTGTTTCTTCAGATTTTAGGCATGTTGGAATTACTGGGGATGACTCTGATAGTGACATACCATATTATAACAATGACGACGATAACGACGACGATGATACGACGAGTAATTGATTGGACTATGTTGTTTTCTTTGTTTTCTGATGCATGAGACTATATTTTTTGTACCTTTATTCGACTATATTGTATCGTATTAGACTCTGTTGTACTTTTTTTCATGTTTGTTTGTTTATGATTATGTTATTCATGTTGTACTATGATTATGTTGTTCATGTTTATGTGTTTATGATTATGTTATTCATGCTATTCATGTTATTCATAGAAAAGACTAGCCATGTTTATGTGTTTATGATTATGTTGCACCAGCAAGATAACCCGTGCTGTAATCTTTAATATCTTGTGCAATATTCGCATCCATTTTATAATGCGAGACCAATAGTTCTTTATTCCCAATCTATAAGTCGTTTATGGAGTTGTCATATTTTTTTGAGACAAAAAGATCTATGCATAAAAGTTTATTTGTGTTTTGAAAGTACAAAAACATTTGAACTTCTACACTCGAAATCATGGATGTAAACTTCATGAATAACGAAGATGAAAATCAAAATTTTCCATCTGTACTCAAACTAAGAACTATAGAACTTGGAAACAAGCTGCTTATTGAAAGACAGAGATACATTCTACTTCGGTCAAAGTTAGAATCATAAACAAAGATAAACTGGAAATTAATTAATATAACATAAACAATGATAAACTGAAAATTAACTAATACAAGATAAACAACAATGAACTGGAAATTAACTAATACAACGTATGACTAAGAGTAGGATGCACCACCTAGACTAACATGATATGCTCTTATTTTTCTCTGCATTGCATAAAGCCGTTCAGGTTCAAGCTTAGAGAGGTCACAAGTCATTATAGCCACAATGGAATCTTATTTTTGTTGTCTCATTTTTTCCCTTTGAGCTCCAAATACTGTTCTTACAAACGTATATCTACCCTTCTTTGTTCTTCTTTTACCGCCCTACACTTATTCCGTTTTTGCATTCTCCTTTACTCATATTGTCCATTCTGCAGTCTTGCATCACTACATACTGAAGATATAGTTTCAACTATTTTATGTAATGTGGAGTCTAATCAATTTTATTTTTCAATCTCTGTTTTCCTGCTGCCCCCCCTACATTGTTACTATGAAATGGTGTAGTTTCTTCTTCTTCTTCTTCTTCAACCGCCTCTAGGACATCAGATTCTCCTGTACTGGACTCAGGATTCATTCTTGTTGATGCAAATTGAAAACCAGTGTGTTTTTTTTCTTGTGCTCCTTTATCTTCGTCTTTAAGATGATTGTAAACATGCAAAAGATTGAAAGTAAGCTTCTTTGTTTTGTGCTACATAAGCCTCATGAGCCATTTTTAGCTTAAAAATTAACATGAAGTATAAGTTGAATTGTAATAACAAATAATTTAATACAAGGTGGATTAATGTATCAAACTCATCAAGTTAACGTATGTAGCCCACTTTATTTTTTCATCTCCATAACTGCCATAATATCATTCCATTTTTGACAAGCCCCGTTCATACGTTTCCATTAAGTTTTTAAAGAATCAGCCATTCTAGGAATACTATTGGGTAGCGAGCATAAAAAAGATATGAAGTAGATGCCAAAAAAGCCAGCTCAGTTCGTGCCGTACATTTCCCTTCATCAACAGAACACTATAGCCAACAAATAGGAAATTCATCTTGTTTGTCTTTTGTCCATTTCTGTAAAAGCGTCACTTTTAGATGAAATTTCATTTACTTCTAGACCCGAGTACTCATTAATGTTGGTTCCTTCTGGATTTTCCCTCATTTGATTAAAAAGAGATCGTTGACTTAGACCATTATTTACATCCCATAAGATTTCATCTTCAACGAATTCTCCATGATCATTTTGATTTAGACTGAAACCCCGCCAACTGCTTTAAAATTGGAATTTAAATTTCTACTTGAGTTGTTGTCTTGTGTTAAATTACCTCGCATGCCGCCTTTAAAATTGGGTGATCAATATTGTGGACTACTATTCAAGTACTAGTTGCTATACTAATCATTGAAGCCTTGATTCTTATGTTGCGAATGTTGTTGCAAAAGATATTGGGATGCATACTGAGAGTTTTGTTGATAATTCTGATTGCTTTGCCGATTTGGCGGCAAATTATCATAACCATTGTAATTTTGATTATATTCTTGAAATCGTTGGAATGAGAAGGACATCGGCATGTTTCCTCTTTGATCATTAGACTTTTTATGAATAATAGTGAGTGTGATTTGTGTGGTTAAGAGAGAAAGAAGAAGAATTGGGTAGGTTTTAGGAAAAAAAAAAAGAGTTTGTGTAGGAAATCAAACAACGGTAATATAAATGTTGTCGTTTCTTTTCTAGCATTATTAATGTCAGATAAGATTGCAAAATGTAACATTTTTTTACTGTTGCGTGATCTATCTGGCATCGATAATGCCGGACAACTACCCGACATCAATAATGCCGAGTACGTCACTGACTGCCAAGGTCGCCAAAGCGACCTTGGTAGTCAGTTTTGAGCCCAAAAATGGGCTCACCCACCCTTTGTTGGGCGGTGCTTTAAATAAATGGAAAAACTGTTAATCGCGTCATAATTAGAACCAAACAATACCGCTTAATGATCAAACCCAACGTCAATACCGATAAGTGTGTAGAATTCCAACGTAGCAATTGCAAGCTTAGAATCATGAAAATGAAAAGTATGTGTTGTAGAATACTGTCTCTTAGTAAACACCTATATTAAGCAACTATCTAACACGTGTACAAGGGAATATTTGAAGGAAATTGCTAAACGATGTACCAACTAATATAGCATTAATCTACCTGGATACTATATTAAAGTAGTCATCAGTACACTTAGGTTAATTCTATTCATATACCAATAATCTCTTAACATACACCAAAAAACACAATGAACTAGTATACACCACAATTTACTTTACATACATCATCTCTTTGAGAAAATTACCCTTGTGTTCTTCTTCATCATCTTCTCACTTTAAATTTTAAAACTTAATACACAGAACAAGAAATCATCAACACTGAATTAAGTTAAAGTTCAATAGAATGAACTTTAATTTTTTGCACTAACATTGTATCTTCTTTATTTATTTTTTAAAAAAAAACGATTTCAACAGACTCAACTCTAATTTTAGGGAAAAAATACTTTAAAATTCGAGAATTTAGTTGTGAAAGTTGTCATAATTGACATTTTAGATTTCATTATAAATAATTATTAACCTCTTCATAAAAAATGTACATATTTGATGTATAATTTTTGTAATGTTTAAATTTTATGGTATGTATAAGATATAAACAATTAAGAAGAATAACAGTTTAGGAACAGATTTTCTTAAGAAAATAGCAGTGTATGTTAAGTGATTTTTGGTGTATGAATAGAATCTATCATACATTTATGCCAACTCCTCAAATAGTTGTGCGTAGGCCACATATATTCAGCTGTATATAACATGTATCATTTGACTAGTACATATAATAAAAGAACTTTCTTATGGGTGTTATATTTTGGTAATATAGAAAAAAAAAATGTTCAAACAGTTAGAGAAAGATGAATATAACTATGAGGTAAGTCATGTAAAACTCGAAGATTCTCAAAGATTAATGTAGGTTATGGTAGCAAACGCTTTTGACCGACATCAAAATCAATTGTATCATTTGTTGATTTCAGTAGCCCACGACGATATATTGTCTAGTATTTTTACTACAAACTTGGAAAAATGGTTTGCAATATGAAAAATGTGTTATCACTAGTTCCCTAGCACTTTAGTCCTGTGTTGAATATAAATTCCGTTTGCCTTTTTTCTTATAAAGTACAAAATTCTATATTTTTTTTGGAATAGTTTGGCTCACATGCCTACTAAGTTTCAAAATAGAAAAACATTCTCCTTAAACTAAATTTATATTTTCAGTCTTTGTTTTCAAATCCACGTGCGCAAAATGACCAAAATACCCTTTACGTTTTTAATATTTCAAACATGTATAACTTTCTGTAGAGACATCGAATCAACATACCGTTTTCACAAAAAAAATCAAAAGTTTTATGATCTTTAAAATGAGATCCATTGTTGATACCAAAAAACCATATTTGCAGTAAGGCTGCAATTATTCCATATATTTGTAGAGAATTCTGCAATTTTTGAACATTATCGATTTTTCTTCAAATGTCAGCAATTATTGCATATAGTTGCAAATTTTTATGCAATTATATGGAATAATTGCAGACTTTTATGCAATTATTTCATATAAGTGCATACTTCTATGCAATTATGTCGAATAATTGCAGAAAACTCTGCAATTATTCCAAGCAATCACAGAATTATCTGCAATCATACCGTATAATTGCAGACATTTCTGCAAACCGTATAATTACAAACATTTTCGCAATAGTTGTAGACATTTCTGCAATAATTGCAGACATTTCTGCAATAGTTGCAAACATTGCTGCAATTATTGCATATAATTGCAGACATTTCTGCAATTATTGCAGAGATTTAAACAATTATTGCATATAATTGCAGACATTTCTGCTATTATTGCATATAATTGCTGGATGTCTGCAAGTATATCATACAATTGCAGACATTTCTGCAATTATTGCGTATAATCGCAGACATTTCAGCAATTATTGCATATAATTGCTGAATGTCTGCAACTATATCATATAATTGCAAACATTTCTACAATTTTTGCTTATAATTGCAGATATTTCAGCAATTATTGCATATCATTGCTGAATGTCTGCAATTATACTATATAATTATAGACATTTCTACAATTATTGCGTATAATTGCATACTTTTATGCAATTATTGCAGAATTGTCTGCAATTATTGCATATAATTGCAGAATTATCTGCAATCATATCATATGTTGTTTTTACATATCCACAATACCACTCATTAGAAATATAATAAAATTTGAGATTTAATGGTGAAAACGGTTTGCTAATCCGTCGTTTCTATAAAAAATTATTGCGTTTTAAAGATTGATAATTAAATGTGGTGCAAAATTTAATTATGCATGTGAGAATAACATGCATGCATGAAGAATGCAAGGAATAAAGAGGTATTTTAAGAAAGAAATTTGAAGCATTTGAAAATAAGGATGTATTTTTTTTTTTGAAGGATGCTTTGTGTAAGAAGTTTGATTTTAGGGATATGTCCCATATTTTGACCTTTTTTTCTCATATTCTTCTTTATGTTGTAATTCCTATGATTTTTCATGAGTGCCTAATTGAATAAAGTACCATGCTTCCTATAAAAAAAACCATGTAGCTAAGGGCATCCAGTTTTTTATACCTACTAACATAGAAAAAAAATAAACATAATAAAATTTGTATGCTTCATAATAGCAAAGTCATTTCGCACGGTACTCAATCACCGCGTAAAGTCGTTTTGTATGGCGAACAACCGTTAATCAACACCATCTATCATGGTCATCACTCACCGAAAATGATACGTTGTTCAGTAGTTGATCGTCATGAGTAATGATGTTAGCCAGTAGTTGTTCATCGTGTAAAAAAAGATAAAAAATGATGTCTTTCATACCTTCTTATAATGTGGTAATAAAAAAGAGCACAGCCTAAAAATTTATGTTATTTTTTTAGCACAGATATTAAAAAAGAGGAATATGTTATTTTTTTAGCATAGATATTAAAAAAGAGGAAAGCAATGTGAACTTGGCATCATACCTAGGAAACATCTATGATTTCATTTTGCGCCGAATTTTCAAACTTTAAGCCAAACAGAAAATTTTTCAAGACTCGTCAGGGAAGATACATTTTGCCGACGTTGGTTACACACTAGAACATTAAAGGGAATAAAGCAACGTTTACCAACAAAAGTTGAGAAAAGGGCATGAGCATTCTCGTCCTCTAATTTTCACCCAGTAGCTCCTCCACAAATTTCTCTAAAAAGATCCTTCGAAAAAAAAAACGAAACTACAAAAATCAATGGCGGAATTGCAAGAAATCGTAATAATAGGAGCTGGCATAGCAGGATTATCAACTGCACTAGCACTACAAAAAATGGGAATTCAAAGTCTTGTTCTTGAAAGATCATGCGAGTTGAGAACTACAGGCGCCGGCATTTTTCTGTACCCAAACGCATGGCAAGCGCTGAGTATGCTTGGAGTTGCTCATAAACTCACTTCAGTCTATGATGCATATGATATGTGAGTTTATAATGAAGTGTATAACTTTGATTTTTGAGCTATTATCAGTTGTAATCATTGGATCTTTTTTTAATATGTTAGAGGAAACGTGACTAATCTTGATACTGGAAAGAAGAGGGAAGTCAATTTTGCACAAGCCAGGTATACAATAAACCTCACATTTATCTGTTTTGAATCGTCCAGACTCTTTTTTTGACCATGATATCCACCGTTGGAGCAAAAGGATTGCAAATGATGTTAATTTCAATTCAGTATTTATATTTAATTTTGAATGTACACCAAATGGCCATCGCTGAAGGAAGGGGGGGGGGGGGAGGGGAGGGGGGGGGGGGGGGGTGGGGTGGGGACAAAAGAATTTAGGAGCCACTTAAGTCACCACACTAATAGTTTTGAGTTGCATTTCAATTTTACGTTTGTTTGTTAACAACCACGTAAAGCAACTACTTGATAGTTAGAGACAACCATGTAGACCAACTAACGATTATAAGAAACAATCATGTAGAGCAACTACTTGATATTGAGAAAAAACCTCATGGGATATTTGCATCGGTTGTGAATATTTGCAATTCGTATTTCAAATTGTGAATACTTGCAATTCCAATTTAAATTGCATAAAAAATACAAAAATTGCAAATATTTGCACTTTCTAGTTCATTTGCAGATATTTGCAATTTCTACTTTCATTGCAAAGTATTTGCACCACCAATATTTAACCAAATTATATGCTATGTGGATACTATTGAAGACTATAAATATTGTGATTCAATGGTCAAACCAAAATTCCAAATTGATGTACCAAATTTGGGAGAAGTGTGAATATTTGATCTTGCATGTAAAATGCAAATATTTGTAACATGAGCTTCAAATAGTAACTATTAATTTTTATAGATATTTGCTAGTGCAAATTCTCACCGATTTCTACAACTATTTGCTAATGCAAATGTTCGTTGATATATGCATGCATCCATCATACATGTTGGATTTTGTAATACAATATTTTCAAATCAAAATAAATTTTGGAGTATTTTAGTCGAGGTGGATTTGTGGCTACAGTACATTGCCTCTTTTATGGATTATGTAGATTTTGAAGATAATTAATTGCCTCTTTTATTGCACTAAAAGGGAAAAAATTATCTACGTAGAAATTAAGGATTTATTTTGAAAGATGGAAATAAAAATGATTGATTAAAAAACACATTTAATCAAAACTATTGTAAATAGATATGCATATGGTTCATTAATTAGATGTGTGGAAAAATCATATTTTGTTGGGTGTTCGGAACTGAGATTTCTTCTCAATTTTAGGTCTCTTTTGTATTTTCTTGGTTGAATCAATAAAAGCTTTTGTTTTTGAGGGAATCATTTTTTTTTTGCTTCTTCACTACTTTTTTCCTAAATCTAATTGTGTAACGATCGGGAAAAATTCCTAACAGTTGGTATCGGAATCAACTACACAAATTTTTGGAAAAGTCTTTGGCTATAGAGAAGATAAGTGTTGAAAAGCTTAATGGAAGGAAGCGGGGGTTGTGGAAGGGTAAGTTGGAAGATTATCTCTATCATAAATATTTTCACAAACCATTGGAAAACAAAGGACGAAAAATCAAACATCATAACTGAGAAAAAGTGGAAAATTTTGGACTAGAAGGCAAGCGGCAATTCGGTGTTTTATGGAGAATTATGTGTTTCATATCGTTGCTTGTGAAACATTTGCTTTTGGAACGTGGAAGAAATTGAAATGGATTTATGCAAAAAATTCTATGACAAATAAGACATTTCCAATGGGAAGGTTGGTCAATCTAAAACTAAAGGCAGACGAATTGTTTAGCGAACATCTCTACAACTTTCAAGCAATTGTGAACCAATTGGCGGCGGTAAGCTTCAAAGTTGATGACGAAACTCAAGATTTGATATTAATGAGCTCATTTCCTGAAAGTTGGAAAACTCTTATAGTCGCATTGAACAATTCAAATTTTAGCAATGTTGTTTCCGTTGAGACTGTGGTTAGCCGCCTTCTTAATGAGGAGATGCAAAGGATAAATTGATCAGATGGAAAGGCCTAAAGAAACGGTTACTACGAATCCATTGACAAATGTCCATCTTGCAAGGAGAGAAAGACACTCTTTTAAACCAGATACAGATCGAGACTTCATTTGCTAATACTGTGAAAAACCAAGTCATCAGCTGAAATAAATTAAGAGAAGATAAAGAGAGGATGAAAACTCAATAAGGAAACACAAATAAGCTGGAGGTAGACATGATGAGGAGGTAAATTTTGGCATTAGCAATGATGTTCTTTGTGTTGATATGAGTAGGGGATGAGAGTGGTGCTAGATTTTGGTGCATGTTTTCACATTTACAATAAAAGAAAGCATTCACTGATTATAAGGAGGAAACGTGCAAAGTGGAGTCCGCTAATGATGGAATCTATATGTTCAAGGCACATGTTTTGTCGGATTGAAGATGGATACTGGAATGTTGGTGACGCTTACAGAGGTTAGACATATTTTAGAAATTAAAAGGAATCTTGTTTCCGTTGAACAACTGGAAGGAAAATATTGTAACTTTTCGATTCGAGGTGGAGTAACTAAGGTTTGGACGGGTAACAAGAAAGAGCTCCCACGTATAGAGGAAAAGCAATAATATTTATTCATTGCTTGAAAAAACCTTGAAGATTGCAAAATCTTATACAATTGAAGTTGGAGAGACTAGTCTGTCTGAATCAAGATGGAGTCAACAACGAAAAGCCACAAAGCCTACTTGGAGGTCTTTGTGGTATTACAAACAATTCTAATCTATTGATGATGTGCATGTTCGATTGACGGGTATGCATAGTTTGAAGGAAGGTTTAGTTTTGCGGTGGAGACATTTCCTTGGAGATATTGTTTGGAGTTTTGGAAGACAATTTTGGAAATATGATATCAAGGTGGAGATTGCTGTATTTCGTAATACAATCTTTTTAAATCAAAATAAATTTTGAAGATAATTTAGTCGAGGTGGATTTGTGGCTACAATACATTACCTCTTTTATGGATTATGTAGATTTTGAAGATAATTAATTACATTTTTTATTGCACTAAAAAGAGAAAATAATTATCTACATGGAAATGAGTTATTTGGGAAATGAGAATAGAAAATGGTTGATTAAAAAATGCATTTAATTAGAACTATTATAAATAGATATGCATATGGTTCATTAATTAGATGTGTGGGAAAAACGTAATTTGTTGGGCGTTCGGAATTAAGATTTCTTTTCAATTTTACGTCTCTTTTGTATTTTCTTGGTTGAATCGATAAAAGTTTTTGTTTTTGGAGAAATCATTTTTGTTTGCTTTTTTTAATACTTTCTCTTCTAAATCTAATTGTGTAGATCCTGGAAAATCCTAACAATACATACATACTTTATATGGATCTTGTTGGAAAGAGTATAAACATCGCAAAAATATAAATTAAGGTTGAATGTTTTAAATGAGAACACACATATATACGAAGGTTCAATGACACTCCTCCTTTGTTGCATTCCTTTAGCATCCTTTATTTCCACTACAAACTTTTGTTTAAATATTAGTTGTTTCTCATTCTTCTCATCACATTATTATTTAAATAAAATGTTACAATGGAAAATATGGATGCTATAAAGAGGGTTGCTATAGCACCTACCTTGTATAAGTTAGAAAAATATCTTTGTATAAGTTAGAAAAATATCTTTGTTGTCCTAGTCCTTGGCTTCTATAATAATAGGATATGGTTGAGTTAGGTTTTTCTTTTCTAAAAAAAGCAAAACCAAAAATATTAAATAAACATGCTGAAAAACTAACTCAGCTATACTGTATTGTTATTATTATTATTGAAGCTATGGACTACGACAACAAAGATATTTTTCTAACTTCTAACACACACAAATGTGTATATACATATATATTAACATACACACACATATGTAGTTAATGTATGTATGTATAATGTTTGAACCCATATGAGTGTAATATTATTTGGGAGGTGTCTGTTTATGCGTGTTTGATTTTAGGGATTCAATTGTTATTATTTTGTTTGGACTTCGGAGTGATTTTTGGTGGAATAAGTTTGAAATGAAGACTTGACTCAAATTGCCACTTTATTTTATTTTCTTGTCTTTCATTTGCAAATTAACAGGTAAATTTGAGTGAGATAAAAGTTTAAATTATTACTATTTCTTTTTGTAAGTAGAATGTAAAATTAAATGTATTTAGCCTGCTCTCTTTCTTTAATATATTTATTATAGCTATAACTTATATTAAATAAAAAATGATCATCTTAATCTCTGTATCCTAAAGCATAACCTAGATTATGGAGTCGCCATATTTTAATAATAATCTTAATCTACCTGTATCCTAAGCATAACCTTAATTATGAAGTCGCCATATTTTGCTTCGGGAGTGAATTTTTAAGGAGAAAAAAAGAAAAGATTAGGATTCCGTTAGTAAGTATAATAATATTTTAAATTTTTTGGCAAAAGATTTGTGATTTTCGTTGATTATTAATTTTTTCCTAGCGGTGTTAGAATGAACAAATAATTGAAGTAGAATGTTATTGTGCTTCGGGAGTGGAATTTTTAGGCCAAAAAAAGGAAAAAAATTAGGATTCCATTACTAAGTATAATAATATTTTAAATATTTTTGGCAAAGATTTGTGATTTTTGTCGATTATTAATCTTTTGTAATGTGATGTTAAAATACTTTTCCGGTATTAATCTTCTACTGGAATTAGAATAAAATTGCAAAGTGAAGGAAGCTATGCAGACAAATGAGAATGAGACCAGTAGAAATAGAAGTTATGACCAAAGAATTAGTATATAAGCGTATAAAAAATTATAAATATGTGGGTGTAAAAAAATATGCACTCAATTTTATCTATTAGAGTTGAAGTAGATATGTGTATTATATGAACAAGTATGAAGGCACGTCCGATGGACGTGAGTAAGGCAAGTTAGTGTAAAATTGGTAGGGTGTGAAGATGCGGAGGAAATGTTTAATGGAGAGGAAAAATATTACGGTGGGAATTTGTTTTGTTGTGAAGTATGCATATTCTGTCAGTTGTCGTGTAGAAAATTTGATGGGGGATTGTTGAGAGGAAAGTAACGCAGCTAAGTTAGCTCCTATCTTTGTTAGGCGTGATAACATATGTTCCAAAAATGTTGGTTGTCCTGTGTAGTACAAAGCTATACCGTTGAATATGGAGGTACAGTAGTGGTATTGGTGCTTTTGTCGGAGGTGGTAAGTGGATTCGGACGTTTGCGTTAAAGTGAGTTTGTAAAAAGCAGATAGTAAATTACACGTATATGTTCACATAGACAGTCGATGTTGTGATGTGTATGGACGACGCGTGTATGTGCGAGGCAGTACCAGTGGTGAAGTTAATGATATGTGCGGACTACAAAGGGGTGATTGGGGTGAAGATATAAAATCTAAAATGTATGTAGTTGAGGAGAGTGGAACAAACAAAAGGAAATAGAATGATAATTAACAGAATGGAATGAAAAAATTACATTGCTGAAGTAGAAAAAAAAACATAATGCTGCAGTAGCGAACAAAGGTACAAAGCAAAATACAGAACGTTGGGGAAAAATGCGAAAAAGTTGGACGTCGTAAGAGCGCTAGCACGAACGATCAGCTAGAAAACGATCCACAATCTTATCACACTGTTCAATCTGCATTAGGAATGAAAATTATGAGTAGGTGTTAGACGATTAAGATTAGTGGGGTAGAGTAGTGGATGTAAATAGTTAAAAACATATAGGAATATATTAGTGATCAAACATGTGTATATGCGTGTGGTTGTGTGAGCATATGCTGGTGGGAATGAAGGAAGAAGTAGATGCATTGAAGCATACCACTTCAAGGGTAAAAAAAGTATCCCAGTCATAGTTGTCAGAATAGTGTGGAAGAAGTTGCGGTTGAGGAGGTAGTGGAACGTGTACATCGTCGTTAGAAATGTCGGAGTAGTTGTCATTTACGTTCGCGTATTTTCGAGCAATCGGTCGTAGCGGAGGAGAAACGTTGTTGCTGCAGTCGTTATCATTTTCGGATGGAGTAGGCGCAGTGTGGTTTTTGACGGTGTTTGAAAGTCCAAGCGTAGCGTCGGTAAATGAGTGCGTCTATTTTGTTTGACGTGTGCTTTTTCGTTCTGGTTTTTCTGTGCCGATGGCTGTTACAGCGTCTTTTTGTTGACTGATAAACTTACGCTGCAAGGCAAAAAGTGTATGTTAGCAGAGAGATAAATGTACAGTGGGGTATACAAAATGTGCGCATAGGAATTTTAACTGCAAGTTGAAAATGCGGGGATGTGTGTTGTGTGTTGGCGATGGTGTGGGGAGGTAAAAAAATAAGATGAGGTGAAATAGAGAACAACCTTTGTCATAATGCTTGAGGAAAATAATGCTGGTAGATTATGGAGTAGATGAAAAGGAAGTGGAGGTTATATATACTAATAAGAATAATAGAACAGAAACTGCTGCGTATTGAGAAATGAAGCATGTGGCAAGGAGTAAGTAGTGGAGGTGGAATAGGACAGGTTGAATTGGTTGTATGCATACATCTGTACAAAATTTGGTAAACAGTGGATGCAAAATATGGTTTTATGCGGTAAAGTATGGCACCTGTGGAAGTTGTACAGCTGATGGATGAGGAAAAGGTGGATTGTTGACATTGGGTTATGGGAAAAATAAGCTAACGTGTGCAAAAAGGATGGATCATGCATGCAGTTTTATAGTGTGTTGTGTCAGATGAGCATTAGATAGAACTGTACGCAAAGGTATTTGTAAAACAAAGTTAGATGTAAGTAAAAGAAGAAATTTATATTGTGTAAGCAGTACCATTCGCACATATTATTAAAAAAAATTTCTTTTCCAAAACTGAACTTGAATTCAAAACAACCAAGGCAACGTTCAACAAATATGTCATTGAGAACAGTAACAGAACATAAATGTAACACAGAAGACAACAGTTACATAACAAAACAAATTTGTGTTAGAGAATAGTAGCATGACAAAAATTTTTCACAGGCATAAGTTTCTTTTTTAGATCAGAATTAACACATTGGAAGGAGTAGTAGAGGTGCGTTGTTGACTTCGCGCAGTAAGACAGAAGAAAATCTGGAGCTATCCTTCATCTTCTGCGTTTCCTTAAGCTGCAGACGTTGCAGTCGTGCGTAGCGTTGACCGAGACCGCAGGTTTGATTCTTTCAATGGTACATGCACTCAAACCGTTATCCGTAGCAACTGAACCGAAACAAAATTTTGCCGTAAGAACCGAGTGAACCAAAATTTGAAATGGAACGGTGAAGAACGAACCACCAGACCCCACCTCACCTATTGGACCACCATTTGGTGCATGATCAGTTACGGGTCTGTCTGGTAGTATAGGAAATCCGGATGGTAGCAGTAGCCACATATTCTGGGTCGCCTCCGTTGAACACATCGTTCATAGGAACGACGTCCACTGGTGCATATATCAGATAGGATCCACTGTAGACTATACAGCTTTGTTGAAGTTTTAATCTGTTGCTTTGATTTGAGTTGGGGTTGTTTGGCCTTATCCTGTTCAAATGTCTGCATGCATATGTGGAATAATGTCGGGTCGTACTCCGAGAACATTGGGACAAAATGTTGAGCGATGTTTTGAACTGGTTTGTTCCACTGATCTCTTTTTGTGCACTGCGGGGAAATATAATTGGCAGGATGTTATTTATCGAAAGTTAGTAAGATCATTAAAATATTAAGGGGGAACATAATGGTTTGGAAATGCACCTGACGACTGTATGTGGATAAATTTAAAAGTTAGTAAGTCGAAAGTAGAATGTAAAAGAAATTATTGTGAGGAGATGGGATGTTGCGTGGTTACCGTTAATGGATTTTAAAGGTAAAGCAAAGGGTTATTTTAATCATACCCTTGTAGTCAACAACCAAGCAGGTTCAAATAGTAACTGTGAAAAAAGTAAACATCTTAAACAATGGAGATTGCAGGCTTAAATGAATTAAATATGAAGTGAAAAACAGAACGATGTTGTAATACAGTTGGTGTTAAGTATTTAAAATTAGAAAAATTGTATGGTTAATTTGATTGCAAAACCGATAAATTTAAATCTTGCAAAATAGGAAACGGTTTTAAATCATACGTATTAAAAATAGGCAAAACCAATATCTGTAACATTGCCGTCAAACATGATAACCTATTGGCACAATATGTTTGTTCAACAAATTTGGTTGATATGATCCATTTAATAAAGAAATTCACAGTTATTTTTAGAATATAACAAATGTCACCGTAAATATATCTAATGCTAACCAGAACTCACCTCAAGAGTACAGTGGTAGAATAGTTGATCTAAACAAATGGAAAAGTAAAAGATGTAAATAGTATATGCATACAGAAAGAATCAATATTTATCTGCTTTCAAATCTAAGCTTACGTACTAATATAGGACAGTCATGCTATTAAGTAGGGTAGCTGATAGTATGACTACTGAAACAGTAACTAATGCACATGTAAATGATAAAAGTTTACATAACAGCACTTCTTTCCTGAGCATATTTCACATAACAAAGAGTGGATTACCCTTTCTGTCATGTTTATAACTGGCAGACGGTGATCATTGTAAATTAGGTTTTGAGCTGATTATCGCATTACACAAAACTATATTACTCAATAATCATATTGTTAAATGAACGCAGGTGAGGTGCAAATATAATGTGTGTGTATTTATATTGATATATAAATTGTTGATAGGTGTTAGATGTGTAGAGGATTTAAGAAAGCAGTAGGTGAGTGCAGTAGTGCAAAGTTTAGTTGACGTGTGGTACAGTTGGTGATAGTGGAGTGGACTGAAAATGTATAAGTAGAGTTGTGTGAAAATGTGTAACTGGTGAAGACAGAGAAAATGTGTGTAAAGGAATGGTGTAACTGGTGAAGACAGAGAAAATGTTTGTAAAGGAATTCAAAACGTTAAAAGTGGAAACAGTACCGTAGTAGTATACCAATGACGTGGCAATTCGTAAAAGCAAGCTACAGCCATTTGATGAAGGAAGAGCCGATATATGGCCAACCAACCAGTAGGTGTGTAGTGGATATCGAATAGTTACAGTTGATATCGAATATGGTTGAACGTTACATATTTCGAACTGTATAGTACGTAGTCTGAGGTAGTGGACTGCAATATGTACTGCAGTCCGTATACTTTACAAAGGTGTTCAGTTGGGGAGCGTAGTATATCTAAAACTTTGTGTTAATACGTAAAATTGCGAAGAAGGTTTTTGGTAATCGAAGACCAAGTACATACGTACATTTGTAACCTTTAATATTTCTAAGACCTCATACTCATTTGAAAACTGATGTACATTTCAAGTGCAAAACTGCATAGATATGTATGTAAACAAATATTATATAGTTGAAAACATGAGAGAGTAGAAATGTTTGTGCGTTGAAAGTCTAATATCTACATTCTTAACCTTATAACTATATTGACACGAAGGTATATGTTAAGAAATAGGTACAGTCCAAAGCGTTGATATGCGTAAAACTGCGTATAGGCGATAGTTGTAAACTGGCAATCCGTACTTTATCAAAGTGTAGTTGGAAGTTGTAACGGCGTGGGAAAATAGTTGTAAGTAAAGCAAAACGGAAAAGATCAAAAGACAAACCTGATGTAGATGGTAGCTGCAATTCTGATGGCAGCATCTGTTGTGCACGTCGTTGCCGTCTACGGTTAGCCAGCTGAGTTTCTCTTGCATCGTTGGACAGTCGTTGTCGTCTGGCTCGCTGTGCCAACCGACGGTATTCACGTTGCTCAGAATCCATCTGCTTGGCAGTCAGTGGTGAAAAATAATGAGTGACTAAGTAAGTGATGAATATATAGGGGAAGTAGGCAAGGTGAAGTTGGTGTAATTGGAAAGGTGGTGTTGTGGAACAGTGGGTGAAAAGTGGTGGAGGCAGGGAAGGAGTGGGGGGGGGGGAATAGGTAGGTGGTGCAACTTTGGAAACGTGTGAATGGAGGAAGGAGGATGCGGAGGTTAAATAAACTTGATATTTGTGTACGTAGTCAGTGTAGGAGGTGGAGGACGTTGATATTTTGGAGGTTGAACGGTAGAAAAAGCAGAAAGGTTCAAAGTGGAAAAAGTCAACAGGGAGCAACTGCTATTTTTTGCAGTATGTGGGCTGTTAGTACAGTGTGCGCTGGGATATTTGAGAAGTAGGAAAAACAGTTGATTTTTGAAGCTAGTAAATAGGAGAAGTGGTAAACAGTAAAGATTAAAAAGCAGAAAAAAAGTATCAGATATTTTAGATTTTAAATCAGTTAAATAGATATAATGTGAAAGTGGATTAAGTCAAAGTGCGGTAACTGGAATATTGAAATATTTGTCGGAGGTTAGTTGGAGGCTGCTGAACAGCCAAAAAATCAGTAAATTGACATCCCTGCATACTGCATTTTTGGTAATTAGTAGGCAAATGGTTGAACAGTAAAGTTAACTAAAGCTGCGCTGAAATGTTATGTACTGTTGGAGTACACACAATATGTAACCAAAATACAAACATTTATATATACATGAATATTATTTTTATTATTATTATTATTATATATACATATATATATACACACACAAATATATGTACATATTTATATATGTGTGTGTATATATATTTGTGTGTGTTTGTATGTCTAAAGTAACAGTGTATATTTGTGTTTAGCCTAAAACGTATCAGCATTTGAACGAATTTTGATGGACTGCCTCGTGAATGATTAGTCGATGTTTAAAAAATAAATCGTAGTGAATGCAGCAGATGAACAGTTTGAGTTGTGTGTAATAAGTTGTATGTTCTTAATTCATGGAGCAAATAGTTGTGAGAAGGTAAAACATATGTAAAATGGGGGAGTGAGCAGATAAAAAAACTGTTCAGAGTAATAATTTTTTTTATAAAATGTGATGGGAAAAAAAATCAGGCATGTAAAATTGAAAGGTAGACGAACTGAAGTACTGTGTATAAAAATGTTGTGGGGGAAAAAGTCAAATGCAAACAAAAAATAAGTTGGTAATTTTTTTGGAATAAAAAAATTACCCAATAAGTGTAGACAAATTTCCCGTAGGGAAAAATTTGTGTAAAAGATCAGTCAGAAAAAATCAAATCAGCCATGTAAAGGTCCAAAGCATACCAACCGAATTAGTATGTAACAGAGTACAGTGTATCGTGCTGGAAGCATACATATTTCAGTTAGTGGAGAAAGGAAGTGGATGTTAGTATTGTACCTGCCAGCATTGAAGTCCTTGTCATCCACCGCAGTGGGTCTGTCAGCAGCATGGGTAGGCATGGCCCAGGTTAGCCGACCTTTTGTATGACTGATGCAGCATGCACAGGTGGCAGAGCATGGTATGAAAACCGTGGTCAGAAGAGGAAAGAAATTGTAAAATGGTACACATTGACGTTGTACCTTCCAGCATCGACGTCCGCGTCATCCACCACATTGTTTCCATCAGCAGCATGGGACGACATCGCGAACGTGAGCCGACTGTTCAATGAGTGAGCCACCAGGTAGAGCTACAACAGCATGGCTCGATGTTGAAATGCTGTTGTACATGAGCAAATGGCAAGTGTCAATCAAGTGTAATAGTTTGTGTTTAATCAAGTGTAATAGTTTGTGGATCCTAGCTCATACATACATACGTATGTATTTAATTATTTTAGTATCGAACTTGAAACAAAATCATGTAATGCATAATATTGAAGTGTTGGCTTCTACATCCTGAATATGTTTCTGGATCCTAGCACATACATACATATGTATTTATTTATTTTAGTATCGTACTTGAAACAAAATCAGGTAATGCATAATATTAAAGTGTTGGCTTCTACATCCTGAATGTGTTTCACATATTTTTAAGTAAAGATCCATATTTTTATAAGAACTGCTGAAGTGTCGTGCTCCATTCCTATAAACGAGGAGCTATCTAATTTAATACCTGGTGAATCCCACTTTCGTGGGCAAAAGCATTTGCACCAACAATAGCTTTATGTGGCTGCACGTACAATCCAGTATATTCTGCCACCTAACAATAAGGTAGTTAAATAAAAGATCATCTTTAGGAATGATTCGCATGCTATTGAATTAAACTAGGTAAGTATACCATCTTGCTAGCCATAGAAATGTGTTCTGTGTTGATCCCTGTGTAAAGCTTTCCCATTTCCTCTGGTCGGCATTGTATGGTCATAACGACCTGCAAACGATAAATCAACAATAATGTTAATCAAGTCTCCTTTTTTTCTTTTTTCTTTTTTCTTTTTAAAAAAAATTATGTTATACACACACTCTATATTTATGTTTAGGGGATTTCTTTCTTACGTTCTTATTTTTAAAGTCATCGTGCAATGGAAACTGGTAAGAAATAAAGAAAGTATATATTCAATCAGGTCCCTATTTTTATTTTTATCTTAAAAGAACTTATTTACCTATTTATTCTTCTTTAACATTTTTTTTTACAATCCAGATAAAATCAATTTTAAAGATTAAGTTGCATTTCCAAATCAAAATATGGCGGTCAAATAATAATGTAACAAAAAGACAGTTCATACTGTCAATTTTTTTCCTAATCATTTACTTCACAAAACACGATTCAAAAATATATTTAGTCTTATAAAGAAGGAAGATGCTGCTAAATTTATACTATGTCTGGCAATGGATACGCGAAAAATCAGAAATCTGTATGCATTCATAACCAAAAAACGAACGAGTATTCATCATCCGGAAAAAACGAATACAGATGCAGATAAACCTGTCCGCGTCCGAAAATTATCCGTTCGGTTTTGTCAAGATTATAGTTTATACTATGTGTATTTTGGTAATAATGAATGATATGTACATATTGTTCTATTAAATTAATAGTCCAAATTATATGCATACATGTTGACTGCTCAAAACTGTTTATTATCATCATATTCATTTACTTTTCATACATTCTTAATCGATGGGATTGAAGAAGTTTTATGTTAAACCAAAAAATTTCATTTATGATTCCTACGTCCATCCGTATCCACGTCGACGGATGCAGACATCCGATATCCGAAAATAATTTCGGATGCAGAGGTGGATGCAGATATTCCTTTATACACATCCGAATATCCATTGTCCGGCCTACTTTATTCATAGAACATACAAATCAACTAAATACATTAACTGGTTTATTTGAGTAATTAATGTACAAACTATCGTCTAATGGATGCAAAGTCTTATTGATTTTTATAGCATACTTAAATCCTCTGCATAGAGATATATAGCATTATCAAATGGTTAATTAATATTCACCAGTACATGGTATATTCAACCTTTGTCAGCAAACTCAGAAAATCACTCACAAATATCATACTTCTTCTGTACAATATAACATATAGATAGCTTTTTTACAAATATTTTCTTTACGTTTAAACTTAAAAGCTTGATGGTATATTTTCAATAATATATCTGCAACAGACATACAAAGTGCATACCATGTTGAGATTAATAATTGTTATTGTTCTATTGTTGACCATATACAACTTAAGCAACCCCTAGAAACTATAACAATTGTTGAACTGTACATTATGCCAGAAAAAAGTAACGTATATCTAAAGTAATAATTGAATTGAAACTGAAACCATTGTTATATAATTAATCATGTAAACATGAAAATAAGTTTGGGGTTATTAGTTGAAAAGGCAGAATCAAATTTTCGAGTAGGATAAGGAGAAAGAAAAAGAGAAATAAGTAGGAGAAAAGAAAGGTGGAAGAACACCAACAGTTATATACAGTTGCCTGTTATTCTTCCACAACTTACTGTAGCAAAATGAGACTATCACAACACTCATTAAGCCTTGCACTGGACCTTTAAAATGATTCCAAGGTATCGTCAGCTCTCCCAAATTGTCATAACTATTGTAGATTTTTCAAAATCATCA
The DNA here is from genome assembly GCA_030765085.1 of Allium cepa. Classification (NCBI taxonomy): domain Eukaryota; kingdom Viridiplantae; phylum Streptophyta; class Magnoliopsida; order Asparagales; family Amaryllidaceae; genus Allium; species Allium cepa. The sequence goes on along the minus strand of CM060931.1, from coordinate 408,582,478 downwards.
ACTATAATAGCATTACATTATATTTTATATATTACAAATTGACCTGAGATCTCTGAGAACTAATAAAAAGTTAATATATTCTGTAAAATTTAAAGCTTATAACATGTTGTAATTACTTATACAGCTTTAAGAATTTAAAACCACGTAAGCTTTTTGAAATTCATGGAAAACTCTAGGCTATTCAAAAGCTCGCAAGTTTTAAGCTCTCAACATACCTCTTCCAATGAAGCATTTCCAGCTCTTTCACCAATACCATTGATAGTGGACTCTAGCTGCCTTGCTCCAGCACAGGCTCCCTAAGATAATACATCCATATGTGTCAGCATGCATATACATAAGCACGAAACCTGTAAAACTTTTGAACACAACTGATAAGCTAGTAAATTGCATCTAGTACTTCGACTTTAAGTGGTTAATAAACTCAAATACACTAAATTTAGCAGATTGAAGAAGGAACGCCCTAAAATTGTAGAATGCAAAATTTAAGTTGAATGCCTAAAAATTAATTAAGGCGTATAACTGAATGAAAACTCAGTGTAGTTCACCATTAAATTAATTCAAATGAGTTCGGATACAAACTGATAATGTGTTGGCAGTTGCAAGGCCCAGATCATTTTGGCAATGCGTTGAAATGATCACATTGTCTATCCCACGTGTGTTGGACTTTATATCAGCAATCAATTGACCAAATTCAGGAGGAAGCGTATAGCCAACTGTGTCTGGTATATTCAGTGTTGTTGCTCCTGCTTTAATAACTTCTTCAAGAGTATGGTATAGAAATTCTCTGTCCGACCTGGTCAAAAGCAAAAGTTCTGAATTACATCAACCTTTAAAAATGGAAACCTATAGAGGTCCATTCAGCTATAGCTATTTTGAAACCTTGGAGGAAAAAAAATTTCAAAATCAATATGTAAAAATAATCCAACAGAAATGAATCATACAGTTCAAAACTTTGCAGATAAGGTACAATGAGCAGAAAATATAATTTCATGTGAGCAGAAATAAACATCTTCATACCTGAAAACGGCACCACAACAGATTCAGTAAACAAATACCACACAGTGCAACATAACAGGCAATCGTCGTACAGGATCTGCCGTACTATGTAGAATTAGGTTCGGAGGTGAAATTAGGGTTTTTTGGAATTTGGGAATTGTAGTGTACCGAGAAGGGTGGATTTGGAAATATACAAAACGGAGGGGCTTCTGTAAGAGGAGATAAGAACATAGGATTATGCTTAGGAGGACGAAGCTGAATTTGACGGCGACCTCGTCAGCGGATGTGGAAGTCAATGACTTCGTTGTTGTGCCGTAAGCTGTACGAAAGGTGGACGGTTTAGGTACTAATTGGTGAACTTCGTCGAGCATCGTTCACCCTCAGCCTGCAAGTAACTTCGGCAAGCAGAAGATCCGGAGAAATTGCCTTCGCTAATCGATTCCGGTTCGTGGTAGGGTGTTGACGGTTGGGGGGAGAAAAATAATGGGAGGATAAGACAGAGGCGCGTGAGGTGGAGCAGGAAAGGCGGTTGACATTTTGGGGATAAAACATGGGGACGATGAAAGTGGTTTGAGCAGAAAGTGGGAGAATGAAGGATAACGGTTGAGTAAAGCATGGGCAGGAGAATGGACGGAAATGCCCTCTGGTTTCTATTTGTATTCAGTTCTGCCTTCAATAGAGAGATGGGTTGGTTGGGAAGTTCAAAAAAGCTTCACCAAAGTGAAGAATTTGCATTATTTACTATGCAGTCTAACCGTATAATTATGAGACGGGAGCTAATTCAATTGGTGTGTTGTGATGTTGTTTTATTCAGAAGAGCTAGGTGCTTGGATTTGCACTGGCATCCATTTATACAGAATTAGGATGCAACATCTTTGGAGACAATACACCATCACTCACTGACACAAAACGTTAGCTAGTTGTGACAATATTATCCCATAGAGACGACTGAATGAAACTATTTTACATGCTACCAGTCTTATATGTATGCTGATTTTTTTTAGAATATCTCATGATGTGGGACTAATCCTAATTCAATCTACGCATCCATTCTAATACAATGCGAGCCACACCTAACACATGCAACTCTAAAACACGGTCAGATGGAACAATTTTTGTTTTAAAAGAAAATAAAATAGTAGTGTATCCAAATTAGTAATTTCAATTAAAAATACATGCGTTTGTAATAAAGCAACTTTATATTTAAATTAGTGTAATGTTCATAACTCAGTTTAACGTAATATATTGAATTTCATAACTATGATATGCAACATTTAGTATTTACATTTAATTGAAAAGACTAGACTGGAATTTAAGATCGCAATGTTATTATGCAAAAAATTTAACTTATGTTTGCTATATTAGAAGCGGAATGGGGGTGAGGGCAATACATAGGAGGTCCTTGTTAGAAGCATTGGCCAATGAACTGTCATCTGACACCATTCGTTTTTCTGCAAAGTTAGCTTCTATCAAGAGCGAACCCTCAATAAATTCACCAACTCGTACAATTCTGCATATGGAGGATGGCACAGTTATTAAAACAAAAGTAAGATACTTTATATGATACCCATTTTAAGTCAGACCTTACAATTCTGCGTATCCATTTTGCAGGTATTAATTGGTTGTGACGGTGTTCAATCTAGAGTTGCACGATGGCTTGGATTATCTGCTCCAATTAATTCAGGTCGGTCCTGTACTCGAGGACTTTCTGTGTATCCAGAAGGCCATGGCCTGAGGTTGGGAACTGAACAGTTTATTTCTGATGGTAAAAGAGCTGGTTTTATTCCTCTAAATCACCGTGATGTTTATTGGTTCATTTCCAATCCTGCCACACAAAGGGGTATTTTTTTTCCCCCTTAGATATCAAGTTATTTGAGTCCAAAATTAAAATGACATTTGTCATCTACGAATGGTGTCATATCCACATCCGTATCTACAATCATTCTTGGATACGGATGGGTATCCGATATTTACAAAAAAATAAATGAAAATTATTGGTCTAACATAAATCATTTTTAGTAACAATACTAATATAAATTAATAAAATTGATGATAAAAATCAGTATGGACAACAGATATTCATTTATACCCGCATAATATGAACCAACACCATAATAAAATAGTAAACATCAATCATTCTATGTACTGAAATATGAATAATCTCGATAAAACTCAGATTAATAGTTTCAGATGCAGATATTAATGTATCCATATTCTTTTTTCAGATTTTAGATATTTTTCGTTTTTCGGGTACGAATGCTGATGGATTTTGGAACATTTTTATTATGATCATCTATGCAAAAATTTAGATCATTTTGAAACATCTAACTCTTTCAAATTTACTTTCCAAGTTAACGGTCAAAATAATATTTTCAAACACTCGCATTTACTTATGTATGTGGGGGTATGCGTGTGCGTGAAAGGATCATTGACACCTTCTTATATTGCACCACCATCGTATTATGGTTCAAACAATACAAAATTTTAGAGATGTTTACTTTGTGTTATGAATATATCTTTACAAAAATTGAGGCCATTTTCCTAGCATTTCCAAAAAAATAGTTAATTTGGACGGGCAAAACATATATTTTAACGTTGATTTGAATAATCAAATTCATTGTATGAGGAATATTCATACAAGTTTTATCTTTGTAGAAATGCTATTAAGTATTATATGAAAATATTCTTAAAATTTTGTGTAATTTAAGATAGTGCAGCTCAAAATATGATTATGATGAAGGTGCTAAAGAGTGTCAAAAAAGACTGCAATCATTTACTCGTAATTTTATTTTATCACGATTCTTTTTCTTATATGAAGAACTTTCGCAGAAAAAGAGCTGGCCAAAGAATTCAAAACCAACCCTTCTTTAATCCAAAAAGAGGTCCTAGAACATCTAACCAAGGATTATCCGCAGTCTTACCACGACGTAGTGCTTAGGTCGGATAACTCATACCTCTCATGGGCCCCACTGATGTTTCGGGTTCCGTGGGACATGATAGTTGGGCCCACCCACAAAGGGACGGTCACTGTAGCGGGCGATGCAATGCACCCAATGACACCCGACCTGGGTCAGGGCGGGTGCTCCGCACTCGAGGATGCAGTTGTGCTCGCTAGAAATATCAGCCCTGGATTCAGTTTGGATGGCAAGGTTGTAGATATGAAGAAAGTGGAGGATGGAATCGGTAATTATGCACGGGAGAGGAGGTGGCGGGTTGCAGGTTTGATTGTTGGGTCCTATTTGTCGGGCTGGGTTCAACAAGGCGGGTCGGGTTTGTTGGCTTCTGGTATCAGGCTGTTTAGAGATCATGTTTTCTATAGGTTTTTTTATTCAGTCATTAGTAATCTTGTTGAGTTCGATTGTGGACCTTTGTCACCCAATGTTAGGGCATGAACCTGCTGGGCATATGCGGTGTTCTTTGTATTTAAATATATTTAATGATGAATTATTGTGCAAAAATTAAGACCTGGTGTAAATTGGATTGGCATAAGTTTGTTCTACCATATATTACTATTGACATTTCAATTTTAAATATGAGTGGATCATTTTTTAAAATAATATTTTTTACAAGGAGTACAATTAAACTAGCATTTTCATAATATTGTAATCAAATTGAGCAGATTGTACTTTCTTTTATTTACTCAAATTTTCTCTTAATCGTTATTAACCTTTTCAAAATCATTAATAAATAATGAAAAACTCAACCCCTGCATATGGAATGACAAATGAAAATGAAACAATATTAATTTTTACTCAAGAATGTATTTTACACGGTAATTTTAAACCCTAGCTTTAACCATAATTAAAAAAACGCACGATTAATTTTATTAAGAACTTACCTTTCCATCAGTGTCTCAACAAAGTTTGGATCTGATTGTGAAGATTGGATGAGTTGTTTGTTTTCACCGTTATTTCTTTATAAAACAAGGAAAAAGAAAAGGAGATAGTAAGTGAAAGCGTTTATAGTTTTTATGGTTTACGTAAGGGCAAAAGAGAAAAAATTATATGTTTTACGAATATGTGTAGGCCTGTCAACGGATACTTTCGAATGCGGATAGTATCATATCTGTATCCGCATCTGAAATCATTTTCGGATATCCGCATCCGTAGATATAGACGGATATCGCATAATTATCATATCCTCTAACGACCGATAAAGAAAGAAATATAAATGGAAAATTTTAGTTTAAAATAAACTTTTTTATTTTTTTGAGAAAAATGTGCGATCCTCTGTAAATAGAGGAGAGCATATATGCAACTATATATATCACAATAATAAGGCGCCGCCAACATGCGTGGCAGGTAACAAAACTAAATACAAGTATCAAAAAAAATCAGGTACCCCTTAGATGAGTTCCGGCAAGGCCATCACCCATCACACACCGATATCAAGTTCCGGCATGGCCACCACCCGATACTAAGATGCTAGGAGTACCTAGAAATAAAAGAATATGATGCTCCATGCATCTGGATCGGGAGCTCTATGCATCACAAACTACGAAGGAAGCTCCACGCATCTAGATCGGAAGGAATGAAGAAGTATCTACTCTGAAGTGGAACTGAATATGATGTTGAATGTAAAATCTGCTATGGAGACTCTATATAAAGAAAGAAGTGTCAAGCAGAAGAATGGATCCTCCTGAAGGTAATACGCCACAATAGAGATGAAAGTATCATGTATCAGTGGTGGAACTGCAAGTAATCTTGAGTGGAAAACTCTACTCTGATGTTCTACAGTCCATAATCCCGCAATCTGAAGACATTATAACCTGCAAAAAAAAACCTGACACCCTATCACCCATACCTATGTCTGAAGGATGACTAAGGAGGTACATATATATGTGTATTTATATAATTAATATACATATATATGTATAGATGAGGTAGGAAATAAAAACTAAATAAGACTAAACTGGACAAATACAATAGAATTAAAATACCTGTAAACTAATACCAAAAAAGACAAGAACAATAATTGAAACAAATCTTAAAAGATTCTTATGAATCTTTAATCATAAGTAAGTTATGATTAACATTCAGATCATCATATGAATTTGAAAAAATATTAATATTAATATTGCTAATGTTAAATATATTATTGCTGTGTTTGAATAAGTTAATATTATAACTAACCTTATTAAGATACCCTTTAAATAGATTATTTTTAGCTAATTTATGTTAGGGATTAGAAATCCAATTAAAACAAAATGAAGAAATTGTAAAAATCAATTTGTTAAAATGACTATTATTATTATTAAAAATTCTTTGATTTCTTTCAAACCATATATACAAACTAATAATAATGAATAAAATGTCAAGTAAAAATCTAATATACTTTTTGAACCTAAATCTAAAATTATTCCAGTAGAAGTCACAATCCGAAATTTTAGTTATTATATTAAAATTAAAAATTTTAAGAATATAATTTAGAATGTAATAAGAATCCGTGCAATCATAGTATATATGATTTATATCTTCAAGATGCAGATTACAAAAATAACATTTATTATCATTTTGAATGTTTTTTCTCTTTAAGAATTCTATTGTATTAAGTTTTCCATGCAGTATTAACCACATGTGAATTTTAGATTTAGGAGGAGCATTAGATTTCCAAATAAATTTAAATGAGTTGTTTATTGTACCTGAAAAATTAATAAATCTGTAAAAAGAATTAGAAGTATATTTCTTACTCTTATCACATTCCCAACAAATAATATCATTCTCATTAAAATAAACAAATATAAAATTCTTAAGAATAACAAATATAATGATAATAAATAGTTTTGAGCAGTTAATATGCATTTAGTACGTATAATATAAAGTGGAAATTAGCCATAAGGGTCACTTTAGCAAGCGTAATTAGTTTCTAGGACACACAACTGAAATAATTATTTTTAAGGACAAAATGCAAAATAATTAGTTTCTAAAGCTTAAAAACCTATGAAATTATGTCCTTGAAAGTAAATGGAATGTTGATTTTGTCCTTAAAAGTAATTATTCTATTGACTTTGTCCTTGAAATTAATTTTTGTGGATGTGTGTCCTAAAACCTAATTAAACTACAAAGTTTGTCCTTCTGATAAAATGCCCCTAATATAAACTTCTAAATTGATAAAAGCATAAATAAATATCTTTCATTGTACTAAAATGCACATAATATAAACTATAATTCTGAAAAATACCAGATGGATAATTTTCAAATGCGGATGTCTTCATATCCGCATCCACATCCGTTTTTTCGGATATCGGATATTTATCCGCTTTTCGAATGCAGATGCGGATGGATTTCGAATTTTCGGGCATCCGTTGATAGCCTTAAATAGGTGTTGGATAATTACAACAAAAACCAAAGTCTTTTCATTGGTGACCTTTTGCATTCTTATTAATGGAAAATATTTTTTATGCAATGCTTATTTATTATAATCGATATGCTCAAAAGAGAAGAGAATTGAAAGTTGATTTTTATTGTCTCTCTCCTTTTTTCTTCTTTGATAAAAGAATAAAAAATTAACAGAAAAAAAAGTCATCTTCTTCATCTTTTTCTCTCCACTAATTTCTCTAAAATGTAGGGATTCCTCCTTGATTGCAGAGTTTCTAGAAAATTCTAGATCTTTCTAGAGAAGTATAGAATTTTGTAGAACGTTCCGGAGGACTCTCTAGAAGCTTGTGGAAGAGTATGGAACCCTTTGGAATATTCTAGAGATGTGTGGAATATTCCGAAACCTTACGGAAGAGTATGGAAGGATGTAGAAGGGAATGAAAGAGTGTAGAGATTCCTGGAGAGTGTGGAGCATTCTTGAGAATCAATCTCCACCCTTGAATACAAGTAATCTCCACCATTCATTGTGGAGGTTGAGTAGTATAAATAGAGGTAGAAGCCTTCATTCTTGACCATCAATCAATCAAAAAAAATATCCAAGAATTATAAAAGAGAGTCTCTTTGAGAGAAAAAGAGAGATAGCTTGGGAAGGCTCTATCATCAAGCTTGATTGAGCCACCGAGTGAGTTGATTTTGTAATTATATTCTTGTAATCCTACAATTATTTGGTATAGTGGAATAATCTCCATATTGGAGAATTATAAACTCTTGTGCTCGCATTACTACTTTCAATCTTAAAGTGCATATCTTAACTTTACGAAGCGGGAAAGCCTGAGATTTCCCAACAGTGGTATAAGAGCGAGGTTCATCCGTAGCCATAATCAAGCTCGTGTAAGTTTAAGATGGAGGATAATTTCGCTCATGATGGAGACATGTTCAAGCTCACAGCCAACAACTACTCCTATTGGAAGCCGATGATGGAGGACCACTTGTATTGCAAGGATTTGCTTGAGCCCATCATCTACAAAGACAAGGTAGAAGGAAAGAGTGATGCTCAGTGGGAACTATTGAACCGGAAGGTTGTTGCTATGATTCGTAAGTACATTGACAAAACTCTCTTCGAGCATGTTTCTACTTATACAAATGCTTATGAATTATGGACAAAACTTGAGTCCATGATTCATAAAAAATGCCTTATAACAAGGCGAATTTAGTTCGACGGTTGGTGAAGTTGGAGTATAAGGATGATCATAGTATGAGAGCACTTGAATAATTTCAAGGGGCTCGTAAATCAACCAACAAAAATTGATATGAAGATTGATGATGAGTTACAAGCCCTTCTACTCCTTAGTTCCTTACTGGAAAGCTGAGACACACTCGTAGTGTAACTATAGTAACTCAGCTCCGGAAGGAATGCTAACCATGGATACCGTCAGTGACAGTCTTCTTGGTGAAAAAGGAAGGAGAATGGAACGAGGTGAGTCTATCCATCCCGAAGCAAATGTTGTTGAGAATCAGGTTAGGAATGAAACTCGTGGACGTAGTAAGAGCCGAGATCCACATCAATCTCAAGGTAGATCCAAGTCAAGTTCGAAGATTGCATGCTATTACTGTGGAAGGATGGGACATGAGAACATAGAATGTCGATCCTTCAAGAAAGACCAAAAGGTCGGTAATGTTAAGCCAAACCAAATAAGCCCAATGAAGAAGCAAGAAGAGAAGAGTACTACTGCCATAGTATTTGTAACATCCTCGTTTTTAAATAAAATTTAAATTGGTAATTTATTTAATTTTTGAAATTAAAATTGTGAATTAATTTGGTATTTTCCAAATTTAAATAGATATTTGTTTGTTTATTAATATAAATGTATGTAATTATGATTTCAAATAGAATTTCTAATTGGAAATTCAGAAATAAATATTTTTAATAATATATTGGATTTGGAATGTAACGACCCGGAATTCGATCCCGAAAATTCCAGATAGTTAGGAAAAAGAAGAAAGAGATAGAAGAAGAAGAAGAAGAAGAAGAAACACAACAAAGATTCTCACATTCACAGCGGATCAAAATATAATATCAATCTTAATAATAGTTTACAAAAGAATTCTGTATCTGCCAAATACATTTATAATATATCAGAGCTACACATATATACAGACACTGAATATACACAATCATCATGTCTCAGATATACAACAAAATAATATAGCGGAAATGTTGAATATGCGCTTATATGATTTTTGTTTGATGATAATAAACATATATACATTCGTTTAAATGTATTTGATAATATACTATTTTATTTTTCACAGATTAAATAAATATTTGCTGAATAAAATAAATAACACGGAATTTGAATTCAAACGAATATTTTATTCAAACAAATATTTATTACAATTTTGAATAGTATACAAATTCAAGCTCTCGCTATTCACTATACAACTTTGATACAAATTCAATTACATCACTATTTTACATCAGCACCTCACTACATATCACTCACACTCGTATTTATCTTCAACTGCATTCCAGTTTGAATCCAGCATCTGAGCAATCTGCAAAAATATAAACTAACGCAGTAAAATTGAAAAAGAAATATTTTTGCAATTCAAAAATAAAAGATAATTTTTGAATATATGATTTGCCTCAGTTATTTGGGTTGTTCGTCATAATTTAAATTTGAATTCATCATACACGAACAACTTGTGACATACACAGTGTATTACTGTATATGCCACAAGGCCGTGCTCGCCGATATATACACTTGATTGTTTTACAGGGACAGGAACGCACAGGTCAAACCCAAATGAAAAAAGGGGTTCAACTCACGTGCAATAACATTGAAAATCACGACACGAGCACAAGGTCAAACCCGAGTTGTGAAACTGGATTCAACACAGGTGCAAATTCAAAAATAAATTCGAATGCAAGAAAATGGTCGGGAGTACACATGCCCAGACTCAAGGCAACATGAAACAAGACTGAATCAAAATGCAACGACCAAAATCATCAATGAACAAAGACTACAAGCCTACAAAACTGCATGCACACGGCAGCTACAAAGTGCGAAGGCCATGATCAAGCCAACACAGCAACCATTAACTGCAACAAGGTGATATGCAAACTACAACAGGTCAGAGGTGAAAGCAATACACGACTGCAGTGATGAAGATAATGTAAACAAGTCGCAGCCACTACAACAGGCCATCAGTGAAACCAAGATGCTACAGATTTCAGCAACATCAACTAGACTCGAAAATGAACCAGAATGCATATGTAACCAGCAGCCCCAAAACCAAGACAGTAGTGTGCAACTCGAGTTTCAAAAGAATCAAAGTATGCCACAATAAAGACAATAAAATGAACAATGCAAAGAAGGTTGCAATGAAGCATGTACATGAGTGGACAGGACTACAACAGCCAGTACCAACATGAATCAGAGATTACAAACTCGAGTGTGCAAGTGAACATGACAGGAAACAGTTCAATATGAACTGATGAAGCAGTACAAATGAACCATCAAAGAATGCAACACAGTGATGAGACCGGATGAAAATATTCTTAACTGCAAGTTCAAACCAAAACACCAAATGCAAACAGAGGCATCAATATGCAGCAATGCCACAGTACTGAATACCATATGGACACAGCAATGTTCAGGACCAAGATACAAGTTAGTTCCAGTGCCAACATATCCAACTCGAAGTGCAACTACAAGTACAGGCTACGACATAGATGGAGCTACAGGAATGTACCAAGCTACATGAAGACAAAAGACTACAACTCAAAATGCAATGCACAGCAATGTATAACAAAGTCAAGGGCATATGAAGACAAGTGTAACATCACAACTAAGTACAATGAATTCACAAGGCCGAAGCAAACACATGAATTCACAAATCATAGCTGTGTCGAAATCAAAGTTGAAATGGTCAGAGCCGTAGTATACAGAAGTCACAAATTAAAGTCAAATTCAAGCCGAGTATATTACACCGTGATAGCCAAGCATATGACCAAGTCACAAATCGAAACCGTGAGTGCCAAGCAATATCAATTTATACGAAATTGAATTAGTCAGATTAATCATCAATCGTTCAAGCATAATCAAGCGGTAGAGAAACGAAAATGACAAATTCAAGCATGATTATACGAACGAAAATAAAGGAGATCGAACTCCTATAAATATCCAAAATCATCATCGGCATAAAGCATCGAGTTCAAGAATCAACCAGCAAAGCAAAAGGAGGAAAATACATACCGAAAAAGCAGAACGAATTCGATCCAAAATTGAAGAAGCCGTAAGCAAATCAAAAGCATCGAAGCCTACTATCGAACGAGATCGAGCGGCGCTTCAATTTTGCACAACCCTAGTTTAAATCGCAAGGAGCAAAAGCAAATTACCAGAAGCCCTAATTCGCAAAGAGGAACAAAGAGGATCGGCCATACTTTCACAAAACAAAAGGAACGGGTTGAAGAAATGAATAAGGGGCCGGCCTGTATTAATTTGGGCTTACTTTTTATTTTAAGGGTTTAAATTTAAATAAGGGTTATTGTGTTTTAAATTGTTTTTAAATTGTATTTTTCTTTTAAACCGTTTTTTAATTTTCTAGTCGTGTGACTAGGGGACAAACTACGGTGTGTAGTTTGGGAATTCACAACTCGGTGGTTGAGTTGTGGTCAGGGTTTTGAGCGTAGAGTTAGATTAGTCAATAGCGGGTATAGCGAGTTTACGTGTGTAAGCGAGGGACTATCTAATTTCTAGTAGAAACCTTGGGGGCAGCACGTAGGCAGGGTTTTGCCGAAGCTGGGTAAATTCTGTGTTGTTCTGTTCTGTTATTTATATTCTGCTATATCTGTGCTGTTATTCTGTGATCTGAATTTAAATTATTTGATAAAGCTTCCGCGATTAATTTTTATAATTTACACTATCACCCTATTCACCCCCCCTCTAGGGTGAAATCGATCCTTCAAGTGGCATCGGAGCTAGGAACAAAAGCCGTTTTTGTTTTAAAAATTTGATTTTACAAAAACCAATTTTTGTTTTAAAAATTCGTGTTTCAAAAATCAATTTTTTAAAAATTCGTGTTTCAAAAAAATCGGTTTTTGTTTTAAAAATTTGAATTTTTAAAATGGCTTCTTTTAATAATGCTTTTGCAGAAGGTCAATCTATAGTTAGACCACCAATGTTCAATGGTGAATATGCTTATTGGAAAAATAGAATGCAAATTTTTCTGAAAACCATTGACGCTTGGAATATTGTTGAGACAGGTTATAGAATACCAACTATAACTGTAGATAATCAGGAAATAGAGAAACCAAAGGAACAATGGACAGAACTAGAAAATAAATTACAGAATACTAATGCCAAAGCTATGAATTCTATTATCTGTTCATTGGATCAATTTGAATTTAATCGTGTCTCACATTGTCTAACTGCGCAGGAAATATGGCACATACTAGAAGTGACTCACGAAGGAACATCTCAAGTCAAAGAATCTCGCCTTGCAATGCTAAGCAGCGAATACGAGAACTTCAAAATGGCGAAGGAAGAAAATGTCAAAGAGATGTACGGACGACTCTCCAATATCGTATACAAATCAAAAGCTCTCGGAAAAACATACACCGAATTAGAAATAGTCCGGAAAATCCTCAGAGTCCTTCCACGAAGCTTTGAAGCAAAAGTAACTGCCATACAAGAATCGAAAGATTTAAAACAACTTAAAGTTGAGGAACTCATCGGAAATCTCACCACTTATGAGCTAGAAATGAAATTCAAAGAAGAGCGTGAAGGAGGTGACACTCAAAAGAAATCAATAGCTCTCAAAGGAACAACCGAAAGTGATGATGATAACGATGAAGATGATGGAGCAGCAGAATTGGAGTTGTTAATAAGAAAATTCAAAAAATGGAATCAAAAACATGGAAATTCAGCTCGAAATCAAAAAGTAAAAAGCAGAATAGCCAAAGCACTAGACTACTCAGAAGAACAAAAGTTTATTTGTTATAATTGCAACAAACCCGGCCATATCAAGCCCGATTGTCCACAAATTAAATCCAGCCATGGAAAGAAACAGAAAAAGAAAAGTTTTGCAGCCACTTGGGATGAAATAAACGAGAATGATCAAAGCACTGGCAGTGAAAGCGAAAAGGCAGAATTGTGTCTTCGAGGTGATACAACTGACAGTGGCGATGACGAGCCAAGTGAGGTATCAAAACTTACCCATTCTGAGTTGCTTATATATTTTCATGAAGTAAACGGTTGTTTTGAACGACTTAGGGAAAAATATGCCAAACTTGAATCTCAAAAAGATACTTTGATAGAATGTAATAAACAACTTGATCAATTAGTTAAAACCTATCAAAGTAGGATCCCTAAGTGTGATAAGTGTCCAACATTTGATGAAGAAATTAAAAAATCAGAAATTAAAATAAAATCGCTTGAAAATGAAATTCTGATTTTAAAGGAGAATGAAAATACTAGGAGAGAGAATTCTATTAAAAAGTGCACACAGTTGTTAAACGAAAATGAATCTCTCAAATCACAAGTCCAACAATTGTCAACGACTTTAGATAAATTTTCAAAAAGTGAAAAATCGTTGAATATGCTATTAGGAAAGCAAACTGTTAATACGGTTAAACAAGGACTTGGATATAATAGTTCAAAAATTGTTGAAAACAAGATTAATCAAGAAAATTCAATGTGCACGATTTGTAGAAAATTTGGACACGATCACAATAATTGTTGGTATAGACCTAAACATGTGAAAACTATACCGATTTGGGTTCCAAAAGGCACAAATATAAAATCTCTCAAAGTTAAACAAATTTGGGTGCCGAAGGGAACAATTATAAATAGATTTGGGTCTTTACAAAATTGTTTTTCAAAATTTTCTGCCACTAACAATCATGGACCTATAAAAACAAATAGGTCACATAAATCTTTCATCGTGTAGGTGTGGTGGCAGGCTAAGGAACAACAATAGTGTCCTCTGGATTTTGGCTGTTCCAGAAACGCAACGGGCGACAAAACAAAGTTCCTTAGCCTAGTATAAAGGTGACAGAATCACAATGAACAACGACGAAAAATATCGTAAAGGTAAAACAGGTAATGGTATGTTTTAAACGATATATTAAATGTGATAATCTGCACCGTATTCTGAATTAAAATCAGCCAATATTGAGATTGATGAAAAGATGATGATTTTTGATTCTAACTTATTCAAAATATTTGGCCGATTATATTCTTATGCCAAAAACACTATAAAATTCTCTAGATTCTTTGAATTACTTCATATATATCAGTTTGGATTAAAAATAGTATTTTGTTGGATAATACAATTGGTTATAATTCGGCTAACTCTATATTCACGGTTTTCTGATTATTATCACGGCTTCATTTCAAATTCAAAAGAATGTCATTTAAATTGTTGTTAAAATTGAGTTTGAAATTTTTGGTGCACACTTCATGGTTTGGTCAATCAAATTCAATTAATGATGATTTTGAGTGAAAGAGAAAATCAGATGCAGATTACACTGGTAATCTAGTTGATAGAAAAATTACTAGTTGAACGTGATTTTTGAGACATTTAGTAACTGCATCGTTTTTTCTTCAAAGAAAATATCTGGATATTCTTCATTTCAAATAATTTTCAAATATCAGAAAATTTTCTTTTAAAACCCCCTCGAGAAAATCATTTTTGACCTAGTTTTCAGATTGGTCGTTTTTAGAAAAATTGATTTATAATTATCTTTGAATTTGATTTTAAATGATTACATTGACTAATCTGACTCCCTAATGATTATCGAAAAGATGAATAGTAATTGAAAAAGTGAAAAGATGAATAGTAATTGAAACAGTGATGAGTGTTGATATTTATTATATATTATGACTCGAGACGGTATAATTAGTAAATTTCTTTAGAAATTTAAACAAGAGTTATAAAACTTTTTGTTGGTAAAAAATTCCATGACCATCTCTATGCCTATCATGTTTTCTATCAACCATCACTCATCAAAATTCTATATAGTTTGTCAATATGTGGTACTTTAAACAGGAATCGTTCGTTTTTCATTTTTTCATTTTTTAAAAAATAAAAAAAAATTAAATAAATAAATAAATACCAAAGTATTCACTCTCATTTAAAAGTCCTCACGGTTATGCATGGGTGGATTACTTGGAATTTGTTATGTGCTTCCATGCTCATTTAAAAGTCCTCGCGGTTATGCATGTATGGAACGCATATCAAAAGTTGATTTGTAAAATAAACAAGTTGATTCTAATCCCATTTAAAAGTCCTCACGGTTATGCGTGGTTAGAAGATACTTGAATTCATTTTTTTTAAAATAAAATTGGAATACTACTAATCTCATTTAAAAGTCCTAACGTTTATACATGGTTAGTAGTTATTCAAATTCCTGATATAAATATACCATAAATAGACACAACTGTATGGTTTTATACGATGATATCATTCCTATCATTCTAAAAGTGGAATATGCGCCTAACAAAATATTTATGATTTTTGTTTGACTTTTTATTGAAATTTAATATTTATATTCAATTGAGTTTTAATGTTGGATTGATATCGATTACTTTATCTCTATTTTCTCTAACACAATTATTCTTTTGCTGATAACAAAAGGGGGAGAGAAAAGTTAAGATTTTGTCAAATAGAATCAAGCAAAGGTAAAATAATTTTCCATTTGCATATAGGCTCATTTACATATTTTTATTTGTATGCATATATGTAGGGGGAGCATCGTATAGAGAGGAAGCATTTAAATAGGGGGAGCAATTAGGATATATCAATGATCAAATACATTTAACATATTCAAAATCTTAAATATATGTTTGTTATCATCAAAAGGGGGAGATTGTTGAATATGCGCTTATATGATTTTTGTTTGATGATAATAAACATATATACATTCGTTTAAATGTATTTGATAATATACTATTTTATTTTTCACAGATTAAATAAATATTTGCTGAATAAAATAAATAACACGGAATTTGAATTCAAACGAATATTTTATTCAAACAAATATTTATTACAATTTTGAATAGTATACAAATTCAAGCTCTCACTATTCACTATACAACTTTGATACAAATTCAATTACATCACTATTTTACATCAGCACCTCACTACATATCACTCACACTCGTATTTATCTTCAACTGCATTCCAGTTTGAATCCAGCATCTGAGCAATCTGCAAAAATATAAACTAACGCAGTAAAATTGAAAAAGAAATATTTTTGCAATTCAAAAATAAAAGATAATTTTTGAATATATGATTTGCCTCAGTTATTTGGGTTGTTCGTCATAATTTAAATTTGAATTCATCATATACGAACAACTTGTGACATACACAGTGTATTACTGTATATGCCACAAGGCCGTGCTCGCCGATATATACACTTGATTGTTTTACAGGGACAGGAACGCACAGGTCAAACCCAAATGAAAAAACGGGTTCAACTCACGTGCAATAACATTGAAAATCACGACACGAGCACAAGGTCAAACCCGAGTTGTGAAACTGGATTCAACACAGGTGCAAATTCAAAAATAAATTCGAATGCAAGAAAATGGTCGGGAGTACACATGCCCAGACTCAAGCAACATGAAACAAGACTGAATCAAAATGCAACGACCAAAATCATCAATGAACAAAGACTACAAGCCTACAAAACTGCATGCACACGGCAGCTACAAAGTGCAAAGGCCATGATCAAGCCAACACAGCAACCATTAACTGCAACAAGGTGATATGCAAACTACAACAGGTCAGAGGTGAAAGCAATACACGACTGCAGTGATGAAGAGAATGTAAACAAGTCGCAACCACTACAACAGGCCATCAGTGAAACCAAGATGCTACAGATTTCAGCAACATCAACTAGACTCGAAAATGAACCAGAATGCATATGTAACCAGCAGCCCCAAAACCAAGACAGTAGTGTGCAACTCGAGTTTCAAAAGAATCAAAGTATGCTGCAATAAAGACAATAAAATGAACAATGCAAAGAAGGTTGCAGTGAAGCATGTACATGAGTGGACAGGACTACAACAGCCAGTACCAACATGAATCAGAGATTACAAACTCGAGTGTGCAAGTGAACATGACAGGAAACAGTTCAATATGAACTGATGAAGCAGTACAAATGAACCATCAAAGAATGCAACACAGTGATGAGACCAGATGAAAATATTCTTAACTGCAAGTTCAAACCAAAACACCAAATGCAAACAGAGGCATCAATATGCAGCAATGCCATAGTACTGAATACCATATGGACACAGCAATGTTCAGGACCAAGATACAAGTTAGTTCCAGTGCCAACATATCCAACTCGAAGTGCAACTACAAGTACAGGCTACGACATAGATGGAGCTACAGGAATGTACCAAGCTACATGAAGATAGAAGACTACAACTCAAAATGCAATGCACAGCAATGTATAACAAAGTCAAGGGCATATGAAGACAAGTGTAACATCACAACTAAGTACAATGAATTCACAAGGCCGAAGCAAACACATGAATTCACAAATCAAAGCTGTGTCGAAATCAAAGTTGAAATGGTCAGAGCCGTAGTATACAGAAGTCACAAATTAAAGTCAAATTCAAGCCGAGTATATTACACCGTGATAGCCAAGCATATGACCAAGTCACAAATCGAAACCGTGAGTGCCAAGCAATATCAATTTATACGAAATTGAATTAGTCAGATTAATCATCAATCGTTCAAGCATAATCAAGCGGCAGAGAAACGAAAATGACAAATTCAAACATGATTATACGAACAAAAATAAAGGAGATCGAACTCCTATAAATATCCAAAATCATCATCGGCATAAAGCATCGAGTTCAAGAATCAACCAGCAAAGCAAAAGGAGGAAAATACATACCGAAAAAGCAGAACGAATTTGATCCAAAATTGAAGAAGCCGTAAGCAAATCAAAAGCATCGAAGCCTACTATCGAACGAGATCGAGCGGCGCTTCAATTTTGCACAACCCTAGTTTAAATCGCAAGGAGCAAAAGCAAATTACCAGAAGCCCTAATTCGCAAAGAGGAACAAAGAGGATCGGCCATACTTTCACAAAACAAAAGGAACGGGTTGAAGAAATGAATAAGGGGCCGGCCTGTATTAATTTGGGCTTACTTTTTATTTTTAGGGTTTAAATTTAAATAAGGGTTATTGTGTTTTAAATTGTTTTTAAATTGTATTTTTCTTTTAAACCGTTTTTTAATTTTCTAGTCGTGTGACTAGGGGACAAACTACGGTGTGTAGTTTGGGAATTCGCAACTCGGTGGTTGAGTTGTGGTCAGGGTTTTGAGCGTAGAGTTAGATTAGTCAATAGCGGGTATAGCGAGTTTACGTGTGTAAGCGAGGGACTATCTAATTTCTAGTAGAAACCTTGGGGGCAGCACGTAGGCAGGGTTTTGCCGAAGCTGGGTAAATTCTGTGTTGTTCTGTTCTGTTATTTATATTCTACTATATCTGTGCTGTTATTCTGTGATCTGAATTTAAATTATTTGATAAAGCTTCCGCGATTAATTTTTATACTTTACACTATCACCCTATTCGCCCCCCCTCTAGGGTGAAATCGATCCTTCAGGAAACACTCTATACGTTCTTTCCATCCAGCTCTCCTCCTGAGCTCCAGAACGTCATTACCTGAAAATCTGTAATACTCGGTCTGACCCGAGCATTACATCAAAGTGACACCCGGGTCAGGCTGGAAACCAGCGTGAGTAAACTCATCCAACATGTAATACAAAGCATACAACTTATATGGAACCCGGGCTAACTCGGATCAATTTACAAATTCACAATTTGTTATAGACATCACTTATTTCACACATCAATTTTCTAAGTACCAAAATTTAGATCAAATAGTCCAATTGACTTAAACCATTTCATTCCAGCCTATTGATTTCACATATCAATCTATAAAAATTCGAAGTGGTTTCGGGTATTTCCTAATACCCGACCCTGGTCTCTTCGTGTCTCATGTCATCCTAGCCTAAGTTATCCAAATGAAATACACAACATTTCATATCAGAGATATCAACTCATTTCAAGCATTCAGTACCATTCAATCATCCATAAGTAAAGCTTGATCACCACCAAAATTAATTTAATTAACTCTAATTGAATTACTAACCTCAATCACTTAAATTCCTTCATTTAACATTAATTAATTTCAAATCAATTAATTAATCATCCCTTAATTATCCATCTTAATTAATCACCCTGGATTAATTATCCTTCAATTACATTCAAGTAATTATCTTTAATTAATTTCACAATATTAATTATTCTTAATCAAAATAAATAATTAATCTTTAATTACTTCATAAATTAATTAACTATATTAATTACATTAATCCTTAATTACTTATATTAATCAATTTCTCATAAATCACTTAGTATTGATTAATTAATCTTAATTAATCAATCTTTAATTACATCATTAATTATAAAAATTAATGATTTCTAATTACATTTCAATTTATCCCAATCTAAATTAATTACATTAAGAAATTAATCATTAATTAAACCATAAATTTTAGTCACTCTTGATTAATTTCAACCAGTAATTAATTACCTTTTTGTTTACTTCATTAAATAAATTAATTACTCATTTTAAAATAGAAGTTTAAAGGAATTTAAAACCAAATTCATTTTTTAAATTTAAATCAATTTAAAATGCACTTTAACATTTAAGTTGTTAAAACAATTTAGATTTAAAAACTTTATTTGTTTAAAAACCCAGATTCACTAACTTGAATTCCAGATTTAACTTTGATTTAAAACTTGATTTAAATCTCTACTTTACAATTTAACTTCAGTTTTTAGATATCACTTTTATTTCTTTCCAATTCATTCTTATTTTTATTGTATAATTATTTCACTTTCAAAATTCACCCTTATATTTCTTTCAAAAATCCAATTTTATATATTTTGATAACTCAGGGTATCGAAATATTCAAGCAAACCACAACATTCAATATTCCACTTACCAATAATATTCATCACAGAATATCAATCACTCTAATATATTCTATACACCACTATATATATAATATAGCACATCAAAACAATTCAATAGTTCAACCAATTATTTAAATTTAACCATTTAAATTTAAATAAAAAATCCAGAAGAGTGAGATTAACTCACCTTTGATTTTTGCTTAGCAATCCATTTCCATCTCGACCATTCCTTCATAATTTTAGACCTTGACTTTTATTTGCAATCCATTCAAATTTTATTTTGTTGCAAAACCTAAGTCATTATGGATCCAACACCGCGGTTTCTTGCGAATCTGACCTCGTACAAGCAAATTACGGATTTTATTAATCATCGAGATAATTAATTTTTGTTTTGAATTAAAGTTAGACTTAAAATTTTAACTTTTATAACTAATTAAATTTCCTTTCTGAAACCATATACATTTATAAAATTGATCTGTATAAATTACCAAATCAAAATTTTATATAAACTCTCCAAATCAAAACATTTTGAATTTCTGTGTTCCAAATTCTTATCTATTTTTTTTTCAGTTTTTTTTAAACGTGATTATCATAAAAAAAGAGTATTTTTTTGTGTATTAAAGATTACCTTCTCTGTCTTCAGGCAATCACCCCACATCGCCTAACGTCGCTGCCTCCCGACGATCGCGCCTCATCGTTGCTGCACCTACCACCTTGCCGCCAATCACAGAGTTCGCCATGACTTTGCATACAGCCGCAAAAATTGCTGAACCCTACTCGCAACTTCAACTTCCCATCGCGACTCACAACGCCCGCCCCTACCTCCACCGTACACCGCGACCACTCCCTCGTTGTTTCCTTCCCCAATCGTGAGCGCCACCCATCGCGAAACAACCCTACAGCCACACGAGCCCTTCCATCGAGTCTCGCTCCTCCTTACGCCGCCCATGCCCCTACGTTGCTACCGAAACCACACATGCTCGCGCCCTACGCCGAAACCCTAGCCCACACGAGATCGTGATTTCAATCGCGAGCCTTCTTCTTCTCTCTTTTTTATTTGATTTCGGTTTTTGATTTGGGATCTCTTCGTTCGCGTCTATTATTTAATTGATGGCTTCCCTCCGGTTTGCACAAGAAGGAAATAAATGGGTACAGAATGGCGTATTGGAGAAGGAAAACAATTGACTAATCAGCATATAATATATATATATATATATATATATAATTTTATTTAAATTGTCTCGAAAACGGAGCTTAAAACCTCGATCCCCTATCGAGGCATGCCACTAGGCATTTATAATGTTAAACCCTTATTCTGAACGCAATGGAAAAGGTTTCGACCCCTAATTCGATCGTATGGAGAATATAGCTTTTTGAACCCATTTACTATATTAAATTTCGATTTAATTTTCAGCACGTTACTAACCATAAGACCACATGATCACTCCAAATACTATGAAAATTGAAATCCGATAATAATACAGTATTACGGATCCAGTGGAACTGGTTTTGTCGAATTCCGAGACTGCGCCTCGGAAGGCTATTTTTAAATATCGATTTAAACGATATATTTTTAAAACTGAACAAATCACCTTTAAACTAAAATTTAAAACTTTTATTATCCTCAGTATTATTAGTATGAATTTTAAAAGCCTTCAAATTATTTTTAACATGCTTAAAACTTCAGATTCAACATTTTACCCAACTTCAAATTATTTAATTCAATAATTTAATTATCAAATAAATGGTGATATTTGAATTCAAGTTAAAAATTAACCTTTCAAATATTTGAAATCAATTAAATATTCCAATCTAAATTGTCCAAAATTCTAGGTCGTCGCATTCCCATCCCTTAAAAGAATTTCGTCCCCGAAATTACTAGTTAGGAAGAATGGTCCAATACCCGTTTACTTTTTTCCAAAACCAACAATTCAACATCCTACCAACTATCTTTTTATAGAAGACCCATTATCATTCTTACTAACTTCCCAAACTCTCTTATAGTTTTCAATCAATACTATTTGCTCAATCATTCAAATTTCAATTTAAAACTGAATCTTAAATTATCAAAATTTTCTCGATTTTTTTTCTAACTCTCTAAATTTCCGAAAAATTTCGCCAGCATCTCCTTTGCGCGGCTAGCTCGGTAAAACTACAAAATGCCTCTATGGGCTCCCAAATTCCAAAAGAAAAACATAATCCAAGTGGCTAGATCAAAAACCCAATCAAATTTCATACAGAAATTTAAACACATACCTTTTTGTCAAGCAATTCAAATTTATCTTCTGAAATCAAAACTAATTTTCCTTTCCCTTTATAATACCTGCATATCCTACTTAGCAATAATATCCAATCGTAACTTTTCAAATCATTTTATACATTTCCTTACATAGGTTTCATATCTAGTTCTATTCAAATTAGTTTTTTCCATTTTCATATGAATTTAATTTATCTTCAATTCTGAATATTGAATTTTATCTTCCATTTTATAACTGATTCATATCATTATTTTAAATTAGTTTCATCCACTAATTTATTTCAATTTCTAATTTGAAATGTTTTGTCGCTAACAAAAATTTTCTAACTCCCAAAATTTTCGAAATTTTTTGGGAGTCTCCTTTGTACGGAGGAGCTTTTGCAATATGACAAGAGATATAAATATATATACTTCGACTCACACGGTCGAAAAAACAAAAACAGTTCATATTTTCTATTTTTATTGC
The DNA here is from genome assembly GCA_030765085.1 of Allium cepa. Taxonomy (NCBI): domain Eukaryota; kingdom Viridiplantae; phylum Streptophyta; class Magnoliopsida; order Asparagales; family Amaryllidaceae; genus Allium; species Allium cepa. The sequence goes on along the minus strand of CM060931.1, from coordinate 408,559,432 downwards.
GTAGACGTACCTTTATTTAGCGTTTTTAAGCAAGCGGCTTATTATTTTAGCAATTAGCGCAACCAAATCCAGTCAAATGGCTTCTCGGTACCTGTACTTACTCAATTTAAACATGTAAGCACTATATATATATGAAGTTTATAACATTTCTCTTACTTAACAACTACAACACATCAACTCTAAAAGAAATGCATTCTAAATAACTTCCACGAGAAATTTATATGATTTCAACACTAATTCAATTGCTTTCAACCAACTCATATACCAATTCGTTCAATTTTATTGGTTTACAACTCAATTGCTTACATTCAATTTATTTTAACCCAACAGCTCACATTCACTTCAAATGATTCAAAATCAATTTTATTTGCTTCTATTAATTCATAGAATTTCTTTACCTTCGTTTACGTCAAACGACAACTACTTTTATGCAAATTCGGCGATATTCGCTTAATAGATTATCCATTTTAGTTTATAACTACTTTAAATTAATTTCAACTCATTCTATATTTAATTCCCTTTCATTTCTAATTTATTCACCAACCACACATTTGCATTTCATTTCATCTACGCATTGGTTTCATTTTAAAACTATTTCATTGAGCTTGACAACATTCGATGCTTATATTAATATCCATTTTCCAAATAAATTTAACCCAAACTTTCATTTAATGGTCTTCCATTCTTACTCGAAACCAAGCTTTTATTGACTTAAGTAATTTTACTTCAAATTAATACGCCTCATAACTTAAGTTCATTCTGATAACCCAATTCCAATTAAAACTTTGATTTAATTTTTATTCAATCAGACTTCATCCATTTATTATTTAATTCAGTTAACCCATTTATTCACCCCATTTTAAATTTTTAATTCACCTACTTAATTCATTTCTGAATTTATTTTATTAATACAAAGTCATTCCCAATTTATTTCTACTCACCTGGGTTTTGTTTGCAACTCAAACCATTTCTATTATAATTCAATTCCATTTTATTTTTACAACATCTCCACTTATTTTAATTCATTATCAAACCCAAGTCGAATTCTATTTATAATTCGAGTTCATTTCCAAACTCCATTATTAACTTACAATCCATTTTATTTAACAGAGTTAAATTTTATTAATATACTCTATCAAATAATTTATTTAGCTAATTAGCTTACTTCCAACTTTTATTACAAAAATCACTTCATTAAATTTTTCTGAGTTCAATTTTATTTTATAATTCCAGTTTGGATTTTCTTTCATCTTCCAAAATTCCAACACTTTTATTTTAAAATTTTAGAAATACCTTTAAATTCACATAATACTATTAAAATAGCTTTTTATAAAAATACTTCTTATAACTCGATGTCTCAACCAGTCCATTCTTGTTCTCATGGAAATTCGGTCATATGTTGATCAGATGTAGGACTGAAAATCTATAAGTAATTAGCAGATCCATTTTCAACATCCAGTGAAAATACTTGGGAAAATAATTTTATTGAAAATATAGAAAACTGTTTTTGAAAATAGATAAAATATCTTTGGCGAGAATGCTCTGGAAATCATCACCCTCATCCATGGTCGCAGTTACATCCTGGGTTACGTTGCCATCGCAGCAAAGGTCCATGTAACTGTAGGCACTCCGCGCACTATGATTACGCCATGGAACCCACAATAGATCGCAGTTACATTCCAGGATTACGTTGCCATCGCAGCAAAAGTCCATGTAACTGTAGCCATCAGCTCCCTCGATTTTCTCTGTCAAAAATGAAATTTCTCCACTCCTACATAGGTCGCAGTCTACCGATGTAAAATCAAACGCAGACTGTTGGCTCTCAGCGGCACACACGACTTTCGCTATGTTACCATAGGTTGCAGTCTACTGATATAAAATCAAACGCAGACTGTTGGCTCTCAGCAGCACACACGACTTTTGCTATGGTCTGCAGTAGATCGCAGTGACATCGAGTTACACTGTCGTCACAGCATAACCCAAATGCCTCTGTAGGCATCAGCGCCCTCGACCTTCTCTACACGCTACTCATAATCCTCAGGAACTAGTTTTGTCCGGACTCCTCACAGGATCAATTTTAGAACCCCCTTAGGGTTCAAGGCAGTACCACCCGGTGGCACTCCTGAGAAGTTCATTTCAAGGGAGCGCCTTTCTCCCCAGAGCCATTATCAAAACACTTTATACTATACACATATTGTATCTTCCAAATCATATACCTAGTATGAATCTCATATAAATCTCCTTTTCTCAAAATTAATTACCCCAAAATCGATAATTCTCAAACTATGCTTTCGAAATTCCAATATTGATTTTACCCAAAAATCAAAAGCCTTTCCAAATCCAAAGGTTCCCAAAACCTTCTTCTAAAATCCTCATAAGACCCTTTATATATATATATATATGTATATATATATATATATATATAATTTTTTTTAAACTTTGGATCATTTCAAAATTGTATAAAATTCCTTTTATACTTCAAACATCTTCAAAATCCTTTCCTTCCGGCAATAGATTCAACAAGGGGAAATTTATCTTATATAACAAACATATATAACTTTGTTTATTCAAAATCAAATATTCAAATTTGATTTCTCTTTTATAAAGTTATTTCCATCTTACTTATCATCATAAAAATATCAAACTTTCACTTTTATCCATTGTATATTTCACAAAATATACTTTCATTTCAAAAGAAATCATTTCACATTCTTATCCACAAATTTCCAGTATCAATTTCATTCAAAGCCGTACGTTGTACACATATCATCTGTATGCTATACCAATCTGATCGCTCACTCGATCACACAATTACACTTCCGAACTAGTATCGTTCACCCGACTTCCTAGTGCGGTCTCAGATCTGGTTTCTTGATCAGAAACCATCATTCTCCTTGCATAGCCATAACTATGTTAGAGAATATCCAGAACCAATCAACAATCCATATCCAAGTTCGTCGTCGAAAATCGAGTGAAAAATCCCAACTCGGATCGATAAACTATCTCAAAATTCTGTGCTCGAATCTGGATCAAATCACTATGCGAATAGAATTATATATGTACATCCACGTATCTATCCTCATTGATTTATTAGCCAAAACAATTCCCTTTCTATTCACATTCACTTTAATTTTCATTCACTTATTTACAATTGCCTTAATCCTCATTTGGATTATCACTTCAATTCTTATCTCAATTGGTTATTTAATCAATAACAGTTTGAACCCCGACCAGTTTATATTTTAGAAAATAGCTTGAAAATTTTGTAAGTAGATAAGTAGTTGAAAAACTAATTATTAGTTTGCAGAATAGCTGTCAAATAGTTAACTAATTATGAAATAGTTGGAAAATAGTTATAGAAATTTTAAATAATTGCAAAATAATTGTAAAATAGTAATTAATTTGTAAAATAGTTGAAAAATAGTAATTAGTTTATAAAACATTTGAAAAATTGTTAAATAGTTCCAAAATAATTGTAAAATAAATATAAAATAATTTGGCTTTGAAAAAGAAAGGCTGTATATATTAAATAGCTTGGAAAAATAAGTTTGTATTAGAAAATTTATATTGAAATTAGTCCAGAGTCAAAACTGTTCACTTCCCCATCAATTCAATTTAAATTTCCTCTTCCATTTAAATTGACTCAATTCCAATTTGAATAACTTCAATTTCCATTGAAATTGATTTAACCCCAATTCAAGTTGAATCAATCCTGATTTCTTTCCCAATTTAAATCAAGTTCCATTTGATTTTAAACCTATTCAACTTTAATTATAATTTCAAATTATTCCAATCAATTTGGACTAATATCAATTGGACCCACTTCAATTTCAAATCATTTCAATTCAATCCAATCCAAATTTCCCATTTAAAATTTTAAACTTATACATCTTCAATCACAAATCCAACTAATTCAAATCAGATTCAATTTGAATGAATTCAATTCAAATTTCAGATCTAAACTATCCCGAATTATATAAATTCGAGTTAAATTTTTAAATGTTGATTTAATCCTTTAAATCAAATCAACTTATCTCTTTAAACCATTTAATTCTGAATCTATTTCAACTTATCTTCATTTAATTTTAATTTGGTTGTATTTTTATTACCACTTAACTTAATCCCAATAATTTAACAACCAATTACCTTAATATTTATTCGAAAGAAATATTGCTTTATATATCAAAATATATTCTTATATAAAATAATTTAAAGTCTTTATATAAGCAAATAACTAGTACGCTCTCATACACACACACACACTCAACTCATACTAGGGTACCATTGACCCTGCCCTTAATGAGTAATCCCAACATAGCCAAGGTTCTCGCTTAACCTCGCTCTGATACCAACTGTAACGACCCGGAATTTTCGATCCCGAAAATTCCATATAGTTAGAAAAAAGAAGAATGAGATAGAAGAAGAAGAAGAAACACAACAAAGATTCTCACATTCGCTACAGATCAAAATATAATATCAAATAATAACAGTTTACAAAAGAATTTTGTATCTGCCAAATACATTTATAATACATTAGAGTTATACATATATACAAACACTGAATATACACAATCATCATGTCTCAGATATACAACAATATAATATAGCGGAAACACTCTATATGTTCTTGTCATCCAGCTCTCCTCCTAAGCTCCAGAACGTCCTTACTTGAAAATTTGTAATACTCGGTCTAACGTGAGCATTACATCAAAGTAACACCCGACTCAGGATGGAAACCAGCATGAATAAACTCATCCAACATGGAATACAAAGCATATAACTTATATAGAACCCGGGATAACTCGAATCAATTTACAAATTCACAATTTGTTATAGACATCACTTATTTCACACATCAATTTTCTAAGTACCAAAATTTAGATCAAATAGTCCAATTCACTTAAATCATTTCATTCCAGCCTGTTGATTTCACATATCAATCTATAAAAATTAAAAGTGGTTTCGGGTATTTCCTAATACCCGACCCCGGTCTCTTCGAGTCTCATGTCATCCTAACCCAAGTTATCCAAATGAAATACACAACATTTCATATCAGAGATATCAACTCATTTCAAGCATTCAATACCATTCAATCATCTATAAGCAAAGCTTGATCACTACCAAAATTAATTTAGTTAATTCTAATTGAATTACTAACCTCAATCACTTAGATTCCTTCATTTAATATTAATTAATTTCAAATCAATTAATTAATCATCCATCTTAATTAATCACCCTGCATTAATTATCCTTCAATTGCATTCAAGTAATTATCTTTAATTAATTTCACAATATTAATTATTCTTAACCAAAATCAATAATTAATCTTTAATTACTTCATAAATTAATTAACTATATTAATTACATTAATCCTTAATTACTTATATTAATCAATTTCTCATAAATCACTTAGTATTGATTAATTAATCTTAATTAATCAATCTTTAATTACAGCATTAATTATATAAATTAATGATTTATAATTACATTTCAATTTATCCTAATCTAAATTAATTACATTAAGAAATTAATCATTAATTAAACCACAAATATTAATCACTCTTGATTAATTTCAACCAGTAATTAATTACCTTTTTGTTTACTTCATTAAATAAATTAATTACTCATTTTAAAATAGAAGTTTAAAGGAATTTAAAACCAAATTCATTTTTTAAATGTGAATCAATTTAAAATGCACTTTAACATTCAAGTTGTTAAAACAACTTAGATTTAAAAAATTTATCTGTTTAAAAAGCCAAGTTCACTAACTTGAATTCTAGATTTAACTTTGATTTAAATCTCTACTTTACAATTTAACTTCAGTTTTTAAATATCACTTTTATTTCTTTCCAATTCATTCTTATTTTTATTCTATAATTATTTCACTTCCAAAATTCACCCTTATATTTCTTTCAAAAATCCAATTTTATATATTTTGATAACTCAGGGTACCGAAATATTCAAGCAAACCACATCATTAATATTCCAATTACCAATAATATTCATCATAGAATATCAATCACTCCAATATATTCTATATACTACTATATATATATAATATAGCACATCAAAACAATTCAATCATTCAACCAATTATTTAAATTTAACCATTTAAATTTAAATAAAAAATCCAGAAGAGTGAGATTAACTCAACTTTGATTTTTGTTTAGCAATCCATTTCCATCTTGACCATTCCTTCATATTTCAGACCTTGACTTTTATTTGCAATCCATTCAAATTTTATTTTGTTGCAAAGCCTAAGTCATTATGGATACAACACCGCGGTTTCTTGGGAATCCGACCTCGTACAAGCAAATTACGAATTTTATTAATCATCGAGATAATTAATTTTTGTTTTGAATTAAAGTTAGACTTAAAATTTTAACTTTTATAACTAATTAAATTTCCTTTCTGAAACCACATACATTTATAAAATTGATCTGTATAAATTACAAAATCAAAATTTTATATAAACTCTCCAAATCAAAACATTTTGAATATCTGTGTTCCAAATTCTTATCTATTTTTTTCAGTTTTTTTTAAACATGATTATCATAAAAAAGTATTTTTTCCTGTGTATTAAAGATTACCTTCCCTGTCTTCAGGCAATCAATCCACATCGCCTACGACATCGCCCAACGCCGCCGCCTCCCGACGATCGCGCCTCATCATTGCTGCACCTACCACCTTGCCGTCAATCCCAGAGTTCGCCATGACTTTGCACACAGCCGCAAAAATTGCTGAACCCTACTCGCAACTTCAACTTCGCATCGCGACTCATAACGCCCGCCCCTACCTCCACTGTACATCGCGACCACTCCCTTGCCGTTTCCTTCCCTAATCGTGAGCGCTACCCATCGCGAAACAATCCTACAACCACACGACCCCTTCCATCGAGTCTCGCTCCTCCTTACGCGTCCCACGCCCCTATGTTGCAACCGAAACCACACGTGCTCGCGCCCTACGCCGAAACCCTAGCCCATACGAGATTGCGATTTCAATCGCAAGCCTTCTTCTTCTCTCTTTTTTATTTGATTTCGGTTTCTGATTTGGGATCTCTTTGTTCACATGTATTATTTAATTGATGGCTTCCCTCTGGTTTGCACGAGAAGGAAATAAATAGGTACAGAATGGCGTATTGGAGAAGGAAAACAATTGACTGATCATCATATAAAATATATATATATATATAATTTTATTTAAATTGCCTCGAAAACGGAGCTTAAAATCCCGATCCCCTATCGAGGCATGCCGTTAGGAATTTATAATGTTAAACCCTTATTTTGAACGCAATGGAAAAGGTTTCGACCCCTAATTCGATCGTATGGAGAAGATAGCTTTTTCAACCCATTTATTATATTAAATTTCGATTTAATTTTCAGCGCGTTTACTAACCGCAAGACCACACGATCAATCCAAATACTACGAAAATTGAAATCCGATAATAATACAATATTACGGATCCAATGGAACTGGTTTCGTCGAGTTCCGAGACTGCGCCTCGGAAGGCTATTTTTAAATATCGATTTAAACGATATATTTTTAAAACTGAACAAATCACCTTTAAACTCAAATTTAAAACTTTTGTTATCCTCGGTATTATTAATATGAATATTACAAGCCTTCAAATTATTTTTAACAGGCTTAAAACTTCAGATTCGACATTTTACCCAACTTCAAATTATTTAATTCAATAATTCAATTATCAAATAAATGATGATATTTGAATTCAAGTTAAAAATTAACCTTTCAAATATTTGAAATCAATTAAATATTCCAATTCAAATTGTCCAAAATTCTGGGTCGTCACATTGAAACTTTAAAAATTTAATACTAATAGGAAAATTTGTTTTGTATTTATAATATAATGATTTGAAAATTTTATTTTGAAGTTAATATAATTTTATAAAAGTTAATTTTGAATATTTTCAACACTGGTATTATTTATATAAAATATAAGTACAATAACTTAAGTTTAATTTTAAATTTATATATAACTAAATGTAATTTGTATGTATATATATGCATTTAAAAGCATAATAAACTAAGTTTAATATAGTTTGTAAATATATATAAAAGTATAAATAAGGAAACATGATTTATAAATAAGAATAAAGTAGGGGTTTAAAACAAAGTTATAAATTAATTTAAAACAAGGACTAAATCACAATTTAAATAACAAATGACATTTGTAGAATAATAACACATGCTTTAAAAATAAGTGTAAACATTTTTCATAAATTTTTTTACAAGTGTAGCTAATGAATACAAGTGCCTTAAATTCTTTAAATTAAAATATATATATGAACATATGCAAAGAAAAAAAACTGGCTACTTCATTTTCAGTTTAAAATTCTCAAAATCCTTTTACTCTTCCTCTTCTCAAAAGAAAGTTAAAAACCTGGAATAAAAGTCTCAAACCATAAACCTGGAAAGAAAAAGCTTAAACCTGGAAATCAAGTCTGGATTGAAATTTTCAACCTGGAATCAAGCTCAGGTTCATCAATTTGGCATTTGATTCAGTAATAAAGCAAATCAAACAAAGGTCAATTCAGATCAGATCAAAATTCAAAGCGAATCAAGGATTCCAGATCAAAGAAAAGTTATATGCTGCCTCTGTTTAAAGTAAGGTGAGTAAACTCTTCATATCGTATATATAATTTGGTTTTCCTATAATGATAAATGTGTGTGGTACTTTGAAAATGTTTTTGTTATAAATATAAATGCATATGTATGAATAAAAATAAAAATATGCCCGTGCATGTCTATATAAGCATAACTAACATCACTCTGTTAAAATACAGGCTCCAACCCATCAAAATAAATTTAATTACTTATTGTATAATCGAATTTAGGCATTGATTTCTAAAAGGAAAGTATTTGTAATATGTTAACATCATTTTTAAAAATAGATTCAAAAGGATTTATTGAGTAGTTATTCCAATATCTATGAATTACAGTAAAAATAAAACAAAGGCAGGAAATTCGACTATCAGGTTTCTATGATTTGATCACATGATTAGAATCGTCATAAAAAATGATCGATTTTAGAAATAAAATGATGATTTTTAGTTTGGGATTGAGGGAGACATTTGTAGTTGATCGGATTGGGTTTTTTAGGCTTTGCTGGTGATCGATGAAGAATTATGGATCGGGATTAATGGTGAGGATGGCTTGGGTGTTGCTGATTTAGGGTAAAATAGTTAAGAATTTTTCTGATGATCTACGTCGTGTGGATTCAACAAAATAGGGTTTTGGGTCTAGTTCTATTCGACGTTATTCAAGGGGCAATTTCATCATCGTGGTATGATCGAAATCATTCGCACCGGAGGGAAAAGGTTCGTGGGGCGATGGTGCAGCTTTGGTCGGAATCGCATGACTTCTGGCGATCTAGGGTGGCGAGGCGAACTGGTTTTAGTTGATCAAGTTTGGGTTTCAGCTATGTCGAGTAGCTCATTTTCGATTCTTCGTCGAATTGTATGATCTGGATGTTCGTGTTGATGTAGTAGACGATCGGCGATATGCTGAAGCCGACAACGATGATCGGAGTCGATCTGATCGATCGTGCATGTGCACGTACATATTTTCATGTCTGAAGATACTCGAGTTTGGGAAGATGAAGGTGGCCTGAGTTATAGCCCGAAGTCGTTGTAGGAATTACTCGAAGAAGAAGGACGTCGAGTGACTCGAAATTGAGCTCGAGAAAACACGAATTTGGCTCGGGTTTTTCTTTAGTTACCAGGTTCAAAGAAAATTTTATATATACAAGTTTTAAAATTTTAAACAAATTAAGTTTTTACTCAAAGAATTCTTATAAAACATTTTGTCTTTCTTGAATAATAAATGGTTGATTAAGTTTAAGATTACTTAAAAGTTTAAAAATAAACCTATTAAATTAAAGTGTTTAAAATTTATATAACCTTTATTTTAAGATTTTTTAAATAAACTTAATATTATAATTGAATGGATAATTAAGAAATGCAATGTTTTAAAAGTTAATTTAACTTTAAAGTTTTTAAATCAATTGGTAATGAATATTTAAATCCAAAGGCTATTAATACGATTTAAAAGGTAATCAAAGTGTTTAGTAAAGATAAAATAGTTTATCTTTTAAATAAATTAAGATCTTAAGTAATTAATAATTTATTAATTCATATAAGTAATTAAAGATAATTACTTAAAGAATAATTACTTAATTGAAGATTAATTAAGGTTAATTATTTATTAATCAAAGGTTAATTTATTTACTAATTAATCCGAGGATAATTAATTAATTAAAGGTAATTAATTAAGGGTATTTAATTACTTAAAGATAATTACTTAATTAAAAGTAATTAACTAATGATTTAAAGTTGATTAATCAAGTGATTAAAGTATAATCACTTAATGTAATAAATTTGTAATTTATTAATATAAGTGATTAGGGATAATCACTTATGGTAATTAATCAAGGATAATTAATTTTACAGTAATTAATTAAGGATAATTAATTATATGGAAATTAATTAAGGATGATTAATTATATGGTAATTAATTAAAGGTTAATTAATTTATAATTAATTAAAATGGTTTGTATTTAATTACTGATTTAATTAACCAGGATTTGTAATTTATTCATAAGTAATTAATCTGATTTAAATTAATCAAATAATTAATTGATCTTACTTATGGATGTTTAAGTTCTATTGAATGCTGAATTGTTTGATATCCTTGATGTGTGCTGCTTTGTGATATGAATTGAATTGATTTAAGCAGTGATGAATGTAATTTATTTATCTGTGAGGAATGTAATTTATTTATCTGTAATAAATTTACATTATTTATCTAGGAATCAGTGAATGAAGATAAGCGTTATAGGATTATACCGTTTATCGATATTGTTGTGCTAGAATCTGTGATGATTGATGATGTTGCACCATTGTGTAAGACCCCTGGACTACACTATACACACACAAATATAGATTTCACGAGGAAATCGGTTAAGTCAAATCGGTTAAGTCACAAACATTTTGAATTTAAATATTATTTATTCAAAAGATGAATTTTGAATCCAAATGGTTTTGGAAAAGGAATTGAACTGAATACGGAAAGCTTTTGGAAAGGGAAATTTGAAATTGAATTTACTTTGAATAGAATATATCTTGTTTAAGATTTGAAAATTATTTTTATAATATAGTTTGAAAAGTGGTGATATAAGTTATATAATATCTATATGGTTTTAAAACCATCTTTAAAGTATTTTAAAAAGTATTATTTTGGGAATTTGAATTTAAACCAACTTTATACTTTAAAGGCTATAACTTGTGCATATTTGATCAGATTTTTTCGAAACGAAAAGTATTTGTTTTCAAATGATAATAGCTTTCATATAACGAAAGAACTTCCACTTTGTGTTAAAAAGATTTCAAGTTTGAAATGGAATTGATTTGAAAGCTACAAATGAATCTTTGCTAAAGATTATTGAACTTTGTTTTGAAATTGACGAGGATCATAAAGGTGTATCTTTTGTAAAAAAAATTTGAATTGTAAATAGTTTTGAAAGCTATGAATTAATCTTTGTGAAAGATTGGTGAACTTTGTGAAGTGAATTTTTTTTTAAGATTTGAAAATGGTAATTTGTTTAAACCATTTGAAGAAAGTTTTTAGGTAATAAGTTGTGACTTAACTAAGATTCCAATATCCATATGTTTTTAAATATTGCGCTCATTATTCGGTTTAGTCGGGAGAGGACTTTATATCATATAACCCATTCCGAATAGTGATACGACGTTAGGGATTGCATTTGAAGATCGGTGGTGAAGACCGGGTATTTTCGAGAACGAAAGGATTACCTATCGAATGACTCTGCACTGAGTAGCTACGGTATAGAGATCTCCATATGTGATGGAGAGTCCGATTCAGATTGTGAATACTCGGATTGTAAGGGCTTCTTTGTGAAGTGCCTTCTGTTCTGTTCGAACCCGGAACAAACTTATATGGATGTGTGTCTAACATTACACTTTGAGATGTAAAACCGGTTTCTGTCAAATACATTTCCGTTTGGTGGTGGAGAATTCATTATTTTAGCTTAACACCCTTCTCTGAGACATACGAGCTCAAAGGTTATGTAGTTGATGGTTATGGTAATACATTCCCAATTTGGTAATGTGGCATACGAAGTGATGCCGATCATGTGTTGATCGAAGCATGGCTTTTGTGAAAAGCGTAGCTTTGTGGACGAGACTGCATCAGGACCTTACAACCCGGCAATGGTCGAAACAAGAATCATTGCAGCAAGGTTATTCAGGGTAGCGCCCCCTGATGGTATGTCCATTTCCTTCTGGATAAAAGGTGGTATCATGGTATGCAGCCCAAATACTTAAACTATGTGGTTGCTGCAAACTTATTGCTTTGTGGTTGTTGGTGTAGAGGTACCTCGAATAAAAGTCGATAACGACCGCAGGATGGCATGCTTGTGTCAGTAGTTATCTAGTTACAGAGGTAACCCGGCTTTGCATTGGCAGAGATCCGGTTAGGTTCTTGGAGGCGTCCCTCCAGAGGCGTTCCATTCGATGTAGGAAGTTCCTTTGCCTGACCATTTATCGGAAATCCAATCATCCAATACGCGCCTTGTACGGTTTTAGTTGTATAACCTGTCATTTACTTATGGTGGTCACCACTGTTTAGATGGTAGCTATAGTAGGCATAGTTCAAAATGTCTATGCTGGCTAAGATTAATATTATACTTTCGAAAGGTTTTCTACACTATGCACTAATAATAATATCAAAAGAATTTTCGCGTGTAAAGCATGTTTTACTATCATAAGGAGAAATCTCCTCCAATTCTGTGTTTGCATTGTGTGTGCGGCGGAATGCCTTATGGTAGTTTCATTTTCCAAAAAGCATTGCAGATTTATTTTGTTTCTTTTGTTAAAGATAAAATGTTTTCGTTTTCTCACACCAGTCCCATGACTGACCTCGAGTTTATTGTTCCCTATCTAAACTCTGGGTGCCCACAATTTTCCACACGAGCAGTCTAGAGTTAGAGTTTCAGATTATCAGTTAGTAGATATAGATTCAATAGCCTTCAGCTTCCCATTTGGAACTTCTTGGAATCTTTGGATCTTGGCAATTGCATTGCTGGCTGACCTTGCTTAAGTCCAACTTGATGATGGTTCGAGCTTTGGATTTGGAGTTTTGGAGCTTTGGATTTGGGATATAGTTTGTGGATTCATTTTCTCTTGAAGAATATGTTGGAGTTATCTTCTCCGTTGTTGTATCTTTTCACTGTTGTGTTCTAGCTGGTATATATGCATTGATATTCATTGTATCATTGTTGTATCGAATGTTGTATATCAATGATGTATATTGTTTTTCTTCCGCTATGTTGTTATAATTAATGTGTTATAAGCTCCGGTGAACCGGATTCGACGTTTGGATCTGCGATATTCGAATATGGGTGATGTATTCGATGTCGATTTTCGAAGGTCGAGTCAGGGCCATCACAATATTAAAAGAAGATCTTCTATATCTCGTTGGTGAAGGTAACATTCTAAACATTGCTTATGATAAGAGTTCTTGGATTGTTGATTCTGGTGCTTTCTTCCATGTTACTCCACATAAAAGCTTCTTCTCATCCTACCAAAGCGGTGACTTTGGTACGATGCAAATGGAAAATCAAGATAGGAGCAAGTTCGTTGGGATATGAGACATCATTCTGACAACAAGCACCGGATGCAAGCTTGTTCTTAAAGATGTGAGGCATGTCCCGGCCATGCGTCTCAATCTTATCTCCGTCAAAAAGCTAGATGATGATGATCTGATGAATTATTTTGGTGAAGGAAAATGGAATCTCACCAAAGGAAGTTTAATAATGGCTCGAGGAAAGAAGGTAAGATCATTGTACATAATGCAACCTAAGCTCTGCAAAGGAGAGGTAAACATCACCAATGATGATATGGACACATGGCATAAACGACTTGGGCACATCAGTGAGAAGGGTCTTCACATACTCACTCCTAAACAACTCCTCCCTAACGTGAAAGGTAAACCACTCGATCCTTGTGCTCATTGTTTAGCTGGAAAATAACACAGAGTTGATTTCCAAAGATCTTCTCAGCTCATAAGGAGAAAGAACATTGTAGACCTCGTGCACACTGACGTGTGTTCGATGTCTGAGAGATCCATTGGTGGTGTTTACATTTTATCACCTTCATTGATGATCATTCAAGGAAAGTGTGGTTGCACCTGTTAAAATCAAAGGATTAGGTGCTTGATGCCTTCAAAGAATTCTATGCTTTAGTGTAGCGTGAGACTGGACGGAGGATCCAGTGTGTACGATCAGATAATGGAGGTGAGTATAGAGCTCCTTTTGAAGCCTATTGCAAGAAATATGGCATTAGCTAGAGAAGACTCCGCCTAAGACACCACAATTGAATGGGCTAGCTGAGAGATGAACTGTACCTTTGAAGAAAGAGTTCGTTGTGTGCTCTCTCATGCTAAGTTACCCAAATTATTTTGGGGAGAAGCTATAATGATCATGGTTGACATTGTCAACCTCATACCATCAGTTCCTTTGGATGGGGCCATCCCAGAGGAAGTTTGGATGGGCAAGAGGGCTTCATACAATGATCTCAAGGTGTTCGAGTGCAGGTTAATTGTTCATATCCCCAAAGATGAGAGAGCTAAGCTTGATGCAAAGACAAAGGAGTGTGTCTACCTTAGTTCACCCAAGGATGAATTTGGGTACCGGCTTTGGGATCCAACTAACAAGAAGATTATTCGTAGTAGAGACGTTGTATTCTTCAAAGACCAAATAATTGAAGATATCAAGAATTTAGAGAGGCCAAGATTGAGAAGCAGTAAAAACACCGAACCTATTCTAGTTCGACATGAAGATAATAACACACAAGAAAGTAGTGATGCTGAAGATCATGAAATTCATGATGAACCAGCTTAGGAAGAACCTCAATCTAGCACTCCAACCGCACCAGAACCGAGACGATCATCGAGGGACAGAAGACCATCCACCCAATACAACACAGAGGAGTACATTATGCTCACTGATGAGGGGGAACCTTGAAACTATAAAGAAGCAATGAGTGATTGTCATAAAAAAGAATGGAGAATATCCATGCAAAAAGAAATGCAACCCTTGCATGGGAATAACACATATGAACTAGTGGAGCTGCCAAAATGGAGAAGAGATTTGAAGAATAAGTGGGTATATAGAATCAAGACCGAAGAGAACTGTTCAAAGCCTCGCTGCAAAGCTCGGTTAGTTGTCAAAGGATTCAGACAAGAAAAAGGTATCGACTTTGAAGAGATATTCTCTCCCGTGGTAAAGATGTCATCCATCCGAGTTGTCCTTGGCCTAGCAACCGTGCAAGATTTGGAGATTGAATAACTCAATGTCAAGACGGCATTTCTTCATGATGACCTAGAGGAAGAGATCTACATGGAGCAGCCTGAGGGATTCAAAGTTCCAGGCAAATAAAATTTAGTGTGCCACCTCACAAAGAGTCTATACGGGCTTAATCAAGCACCAAGGCAATGGAACAAGAAGTTCGATGCATTTATGAAAGAACATGATTTCAGAAAGATGAAAAGCGGTCATTGTGTCTTCACAAGGAGGTATGTAAGTGGTGATTTTCTGATACTTCTGCTCTATGTTGGTGATATGTTAATTATTGCTCAAGATCGCATAAAGATAGCTGCTTTAAAGAAAGATCTAAGCAAGAGCTTCGCTATGAAAGATTTGGGATAGGCTAACAAATCCTTGGGATGAGAGTAACTCGTGATAGATCAAAAAGACTGTTATGGTTATCCCAAGGAAGTTACATTGAGAAAGTGTTGGAAAGGTTCAACATGCACAAATCAAAGCCGGTTAACACTCCACTTGCTAGACACTTCAAGCTAAGTTCGAATCAGAGTCCGACAAGTGAAAAAGACATGGCGGAAATGAAGAAGATACCATACTCATCTGTAGTAGGCAGTCTTTTGTTTGCAATGATATGCACAAGACCAGATATCGCCTATGCAGTTGGTGTTGTCAGTCGCTTCTTGGCTAATCCAGGGAATGAACATTAGGTTGCAGTCAAATGTATCCTTCGATATCTACGTGGAACTTCCAAAAGATGTTTATGCTTTGGAAAAGGAAAACCTGTATTAGAAGGATATACAAATGTAGACTTGGCCGGTGACATTGATTCAAGGAAATTAACATCGGGATACTTAACTACTTTTGTAGGGGGAGCTATTTCATGGCAATCAAAGCTACAAAAGTGTGTTGCATTATCCACTACAGAGACAGAGTGTATCGCAGCTACTGAAGCTTGCAAGGAGATGTTGTAGATAAAGAATTTATTGCATGAGTTGGGAATAGATCAAGAAAAGTATGTCTTGAAGTGTGACAGTTAAAGTGCAATTTACTTGGCAAAGAATTCAATATTTCTGTAACGACCCGTATTTTTTGCTATTTTAGATTATTAAATTTAATGAAATGAAATTATTGGATAAATATGGATGGAAATAAAATTTAATGATTTATTAATATTGGTTTATTGGATAATTAAATTGTTTAAAATTTAATGTTGGAAATTATTTAAATAATTTAATTCTGAATTTAAGATGATTGAAATGATATCAAAAATTGATTTAAATTTTATTCAATATATGAACAAAGATGGTTAACATTTAAAATTTGATTTAAATGTGTATAATTTAATATTTAATATTTTATATTTTAATTGACGAGTAAAAATAGCCATTTTGACCACTGTCTCGGATTTCGACGAAACCAGTTTCGTCGGATCTGTAATTGTGAATTATTGTAAGATTTCAAGTTTCGATAGCGATCAGACTTGTCGTTTGGCCGTGCGAGCTTGAAATGCGCTGAATTTAATTTCGAAATTTAATTAAAATAATTGACTTTGAAAATCTATCTTCCACATACAATCGAATTAGGCTTTGAAACTAGTTCCATTGCATTCGGAATGGGGGTAAAACATTATAAACACTTGGCGGAACATCTCAATTGGAGTTCATACGATTTTGGACCTAACTATATAAATACGCATGCAAATTGACACAGTTTTATTATTATTTTAATTTCTGAAACCTTAGCCATCGCTTTCTTTTAATGGCTGAAAATTCACCAACTTCCCTCTTTAATATCTTTCAATCCGTTCAACGAAATCGAAAAATTCCAAAAGCAAAAGTGTAGATCTCGACGAGCTCTTCAAATACATATGGTTGACCTGTGCTACTACATCATGGATTTGCTAGAATCTGGCTTGGAAGCATGCACGTATTTTGGTTTCTTACATGCAAATTGAGGCAGTGGCATCGACCAAATTACAGGCGTTGGCGGCTCTCAAGATGGCGCATGTGATGGAGTATGCTGATTGACGTCCGGTCGAAGAAATCTGCATGCGTATGGAAGAAATGGTCACGCGCGATGGGTTCAGGAACGTGTACGTGAGGGAGAAGATGGTAACATGGTTTTTTCTTATTTTTTATTTATTTTTAATAATATAAATCATATGACTTCTAATATCAATATCTTTTTCATACGAGCTCGGATCGACGCGCGGTTTTCTCCGTTGCGTTCGTATCGAAATTTTAGACATTATGGAACTGGTTTGGCTACATTCCGAGATCTTTCAAATTTGGGTCTTTATTTGGGTTTAAATTGTCGATAAATCAAAGGTGAGTGTTTACACGCTTACGATTGAATAAAATATTTTTATGACAGTTGAATTGAAATTCTGAAATGATTTGAATTGATTGATTGTTGGTTGATAAATTTAATTGACATCCAAATTACCTGATAGAATTTAAATTGATATTTAAATTGAATTGAAATTTAATTGCTTGTAAACACCTGATATTGACAATTATTTAATTGTTGTGATACATTGGTTGTAAATGGATGCTATTGATTAATATATGGTTGATTGAGTGTTTAATTATTTTATATATATCCTGTTGTTATCCGGTATGTTATTTACCGCGTATAAAACTGTAAATTGAATTATTTCGAATAAATTAAAAAATAAATTGAAATGATATATACCTGTGACATTTATTTTCGGATTGAAATGATATATATCCATCCTTGGAAATTGAATTGAAATAATTGATTCACTTGGCCATATGATAAAAAATTATACACGGACACCGGATTGATTAAATTAAATGAAAAAAATATTGTTTTGAAATTATTTAATTGATTTGATTTAAAGGAATAAAAATAAAATTTATGGAAATCAATTTATTTTCAAACTGGAGCTTGAAATGTTGAGATTTAAATTTGGAAAACGAAATTGTTTTAATAATCGAAGTTGAGATTTTTTAAATTAAAATCGAAGTAAGATGTGAATTTCATAGAATTGATTTGTTTTAAAAGATTGAAATTTTATTCGAATTTTGAATAGTTCTAAGAAAAGGTGATTTTGAAGGATATTTCGGAATTGTGTTCGGAATTCAATTATATTTAAATATTTGGATTGTAAATTGAATATTTATGGAAGAATTTATTTAAATGTTTTGGATCGATATTCTGGAAATCAGACTCGTGATTGATATAAATCGAAATGGTTTAAATTTGGAATCGGAGTTGGAATTAATTTAAGATTGAGTTTTAAATTAATTTAGATTGATGTTGAAATGTATTTGGAATTGGCGTTGAAATTAATTTGCAATCAAAATAAAGTTGACTTGAAATCAGAATTGAATCGATTAAATCAGAATGAAAATTAGAACTGATTTGAATTGGGAAATTGGAATTGAACCGGTTGACTTTGAAACTATTTTTTTATGAATTATTTTAGTACGAATGGTTTAAAATCTATATTCTTAAATATTTAAATTATTTTGATTTTCCAAACTATTTTACTATATAAACTATTTTTATTACTCAAATTATTAAACTATTTTCACTATTTTAAAACTATTTAAATTATTTTCTAAAATCCAAACTGGTCAAAGGGTGGAATATTTATATTTAAACCTTGGATTTAAATGTGAATTAGGTTAAAGTGGATTATAACCAAAATTGTATTCGAACCAAATTTCAAAGTGAAATCGATATATTAGGTGAATTGGCATTTTGATGTAAAATATGATTTTGAAGCAAATATGGTAAATTTCATAATGAATTTGATTTTTGAAGCGAATATGATATTTTGATATCAAGTACGACCTGCTTTCGAAATGCAAAAGTACTAACTGGTGTGTAAAGTTACGTTTGGTTGTTAAAGAGACTGGGGCCTCTTATTGGCACACTCTCTGTCCATATTGGAACCACTTTGACAACTGTGTACACGGTGGATGATATCCAGAATGTAGTGGTTGAATTGGCGCCGTTTACTGGAATGATGTAAGAGAATGATGATGGATAGCCTTGACACTCGTGTCATAATTAAAATGACTAAAACAATAGCCTATGTCTGGCTAATGAGGTCAGCTACCTCTAGCGACATTGTTCCCTCGTATTATTATTGTGATTTCAGATTCGATGGGTGCACCTTTTTGTCGTTTGGATTGATTGTCGCGGTCGGCCATGGATGGGTTAAGACCTGCCATAAAGGGTAAACTGGTAGAGTCCTGCCTTGGGCATTACTTCACGTGCCTTGTCATATTTATCCCCATACGAGCCCATTACGATTTTGGTTTAAAACTGTTAAATGTGTTAAGGTGGTTCAATGTAAAGCCTTAATGATATTTTGATATTTATTTTACTAATAGACATTATCTATTATAGCATATACAATTATATATAAATAGTTTAACAGATCCTTAGGAGATGAAAAATCCCTTAACATCTCTTAAGTTATTGCACTTATATTTGTGATATTGATTTGAATTATATAAGAGTATTTTAGTCCTGACTCGATTTTTTGTTTTTTCATTACGCTCGGGTCAGTCCAAAGTTTTCAACGTATTGAAGACTATTCTCTAGAGGACGAAGATGGAGTTTTTGGTATATTACTATTATTATTATCCCTTGTATCATGTTATTCTACTGCATTGATTATTTATCCTTGTTGTATATTTATAACTTTGATAAATGTGTATAGTTTAAAAATCCAATGTATAGTAAATAGCTTTATGAATTGTTTATTTGATTATTATATTTTATTGTTTCCGCTGTGAGATTGTTTGTTTTTCTTATTTTCTTCTTATTTTTCTTATTTAACCCCATTGATTATCTACGTTCTGGATTGTTTAAGTCAGACATGTGTGGATTATTGTCGATTTAATGCTTCCGAAATACGGGTCATCACAATTGGTATCGGAGCCATGTTTAGCGATAACCTTGGCTTTGTGGGGTTTGACTCATTAGAGATAGGGTAATAATACCCTATAATGAGTCAGGTTGAGTGTATATATATGAGAGAGCGTACTTGTTAGTGTTATAAAATATTTTATATTATGTTTACTAATCCATTGAGTTGTTTATGAATTTCGGTCGATTTGCGGGACGCCGTGTTATCGGCAGGTGTTTCTAAACACTTAAAAGAGGCAAGTCGACATAATATTGTTTTAAAAATCGAATAAATGAAATAATTTTGGCTAAACTATATTATATATATAAGGTTAATTCTTAATGAAATTATTATTAGGCGATTATATTATTTAATTATCATTAATTATTGGTTGAATTAAAAATTAAAATGAATAATTAATGAATTTTCTTTTATAAAGCATTGATAATTAAATTGAATTGAAATATAATTACAATAAGAATTGTTTAAAATGACCAACTTGCATATTAATGGAATATTTCGATAATACGCCAAGAAAATTTGTATAAATATATTCATAATATAGCTTATATATAGAAATGATTTTTATAAAAATTGAGAATTTTAGAATTAAAACCTTTTGTTTTCAAAATTGTTTTTCAAAGCCTTAAAATTTAATAATAGTATTATTTGAATGAGTTTTGATTAGAAAATATTTTTGAAGAAATAAAGCATTAAACCACTTGGTCGTTGGAAAATAATTCCGGAGATGACTGTAGCATCGCCAGTGTTCATTTTCGAGTTTTTAAGTGAAAATTGCTAACAAAAGAAATTTATTTTCGATTAAAACAAGTTTTAATTGTGGAAACTAGTCTAAGTGATTTAATAAATATATACAACTGTTTTGAACTTAATTGAAAATAGTATATAAGGAATAAGTTTATGACTTATAAATTTAAAATAGTGCATAAAAATTTAAGTTATAACTTATAAATTTGAAGAAGAAAATAAAAACCAAATTTAAAATGGTTAAAAAAATTTGTTAAGCAAAATAAATGATTTAATAAATATTAAATTTATCGAGTTAGTGAAATGAAGTAAATAAAATATAGTTTGGCTTATGAAAGCTTAAATAAAATTGAATTGCATTTAAAATGCAGTTGATGAATGAATAAATAGTACAATTTATAGATTTAAGAATATTAACCGAAGATAAATTTTAAATTTGTTGAATTTGATTGATAAGAGAGAAAAAAGTTTAACTTCAATAAGATTAAATAAAATGAGCAATAGATTAAAATGAAATGAAAATTAACTTAATAAATTGAATTGGATATCAAATGAAATTAGATAAATTAGTAAAGTGGATTAATTTCATTTGAGCTTTAAAATGAATTGAAAATGAGTACGAACTTGAATATTTAAAATGAAATGTAATTTAAGTGTGTAAGAAATTGAATAAAAATAAATGAATGTAATTAAAATTTAGTATAGGTAATTGGATTTGATTTAAATTGAAAAAAAAAAATTAAATTGCAAAAGGAGTAGTTTGAATAAAATTTAATATAATGAATTTGTAACGAATGCTAATAAATTTAGGGAAATCAATAGAATGTAAATAAAATTTAAATAAGGACGAAACAAATGTAAATAATTGGAACAAATAGATTGAATGTAAGTATATTGAATTGAAATAAATCAAATGTGAATGCAATAAATATTGATTGAAAGAAAATGGATTGAAATCAAATTAGTCGAATGTAAAAATTAAAAGCGAATGAAATGAATATAAATCCATTGTATGACTTACGAAATAAATAATTAAGTGAATGTGAATCAAATTTTAAATATATAGTATATGGCATGGGATTAATTATTTAAGTATAATTAATTATATAAATCACCGAAATGAAATATTTGAAGTGAAAAGAAATAAATGTAACAATAAGTAAATATAACTAAGTGAATGTGAGCTTATTGACATACAATGAAGAAGAAAAATAGAAACAAATGAAATTGAATATAAGTTGATTCAAAGTAAATAAATAATTATGAATAAATGGAAAATGCTAATGAAATGAATGTTGATTAGGAATGAATGGAATAAATTTGGATAGTACTAATTCACATGGTTATAAATTAAATTGGATTAATAGGATGGATATTGATAGTTGGATGGTTTCTTTTGTTGCAAACCATTACTATTAACGTTTTGATTGCATATGATTGTTGTATGTTATGTATTTGTGATTGTTTGGATTCAAAATCCATATTGAATTCTTATGTTAGACTTATACATGTTTTTGTATCATTATAAGTGACTAACATTCCGAATAGAGTTGAGATAGGTACATACGAAGATCGTTTGGGCGTATACGGGGATTTATATGCTTTGCTTGCTTAATACGAGCGAACTCCGTCGTATTATTAATAATAAGGTACGTATCTTGGATTACATATTGCGATTTTATATCCTTGCCCTTCGGGATGCCTCATCATTGAGACGAGATGTATGTTTGATATATATTGGTTATATTTGTGTTATATATTGAGTCGTAAAATTTTGCCGATCGAGCTGCGTAAAGGAGACTCTACCGAAATTTTTCGTAAATCTGGGAGTTAGAAAAATTCTGAAGTTTTAAAATTTTTATAACTTTTTTTCCTATATGTATTATATTTTCCATAAACCGATAGCGGTGTGGCGTAGTAAAAAGGATTTTAAAGTTATAACTGATTATTTGAATAAATCCAATATATGTTAAATTCTTTATTTAATGTCTTTTCGAGGACGAAAAGTTTTGAGTGGGGGACTATGTAATGACCTATATTTTTGGCTATTTTAGATTAAATTTAATGAAATTATTGGACAAATACGGGTAAAAATAAAATTTAATGATTTATTAATATTGGTTTATTGGATAATCAAATTGTTTAGAATTTAATGTTGGAAATTATTTAAATAATTTAATTCTGAATTTAAGATGATTGAAAATGATATAGGAAATTGATCTAAATTTTATTCAAAATATGAACGAAGATGGTTAACATTTAAAATTGGATTTAAATGTGAATAATTTAAAATTGAAAATTTTATATTTTAATTGACGAGTAAAAATAGCCATTTTGACCACTATCTCGGATTTCGACGAAACCAGTTTCATCGGATTCATAATTGTGAATTATTGTAGGATTTTAAATTTCGTAGCGATCATACTTGTCGTTTGGCCGTGCGGGCTTGAAATGCGCTGAGTTTAATTTCGAAATTTGGTTAAAATAATTGACTTTGAAAAGCTGCCTTACACATACGATCGAATTAGGTCTTGAAAGTAGTTCCATTGCGTTCGAGATGGGGGTAAAACATTATAAACGCCTGGTGGTACGTCTCGATTGTAGTTTGAACGATTTTGGACCTAACTATATAAATACGCATGCAAATCGAGACAGTTTTATTATTATTTTAATTTCTGAAACCCTAGCCGTCCTTTTCTTTTAATGACTGAAAATTCATCAACTTTCCTCCTCAATATCTTTCAATCCGTTCAACGAAATCAAAAAATTCCAAAAGTAGAAGTGTAGTTCTCAATGATCTCTTCAAATCCATATCGTTGATCTATGTTACTACGTCATCGATTCGCCAGAATTTGGCTTGGAAGCATGCACGTGTTTTGGGTTCTTACGTGCAAATGGAGGCAGCGGCATCGACTAAATTATGGGCATTGGCGGCTCTCAAGGTGGCGCACGTGATGGAGTATGCCGATCGACGTCCGGTCGATGAAATTTATGTGTGTGTGGAAGAAATGGTCGCGCACGATGGGTTGAGGAATGTGTTCGTGAGGGAGAAGATGGTAACGTGGTTTTTTCTTCTTATTTGTTTATTTATTTATTTATTTTATAATAATATAAATTGTATAACTTATAATATCAATATCTTTTGCATACGAGCTCGGATCCACGTATAGTTTTCTCCTTGCGTTCGTATCGAAATTTCGGACATTATGGAACTGGTTTGGCTACATTCTGAGACTGTTCAAATTTGGGCCTTTATTTGGGTTTTAAATCGTCGATAAATCAAAGGTGAGTGTTTATACGCTCACGATTGAATAAAATATTTTTATGACAGTTGAATTGAAATTATGAAATGGTTTGAATTGATTGATTATTGGTTGATAAATTTAATTGACATTTAAATTAACATCCAAATTACCTGATAGAATTTAAATTGATATTTTAATTAAATGGGAATTTAATTGCTTGTAAACACCTAATGTTGACAATTATTTAATTGTTGTGATACATTGGTTGTTTGGATATTGGTTGCAAACGAATGCTATTGATTGATATGTGGTTGATTGGGTGTTTAACTATTTTAATTGCTTGAATTATTTCGAATAAATTAACAAATAGATTGAAATGATATATACCTGTGACATTTATTTTTGGAATGAAATGACATATATCCATCCTTGGAAATTAAGTTAAAAAAATTGATTCACTTGGC
Source organism: Allium cepa (assembly GCA_030765085.1). Lineage (NCBI taxonomy): Eukaryota > Viridiplantae > Streptophyta > Magnoliopsida > Asparagales > Amaryllidaceae > Allium > Allium cepa. Next base: position 408,534,706 of record CM060931.1, on the reverse strand, counting down.
CGTAGGATAGAAATTTATATACGAACATCGGATTGGTTAAATTAAATGAAAAAAATTATGTTGAAATTATTTAGATGATTTGATTTATAGGAATAAAAATCAAATTGATGGAAATAAAATTATTTTCGAACTGGAGCTCGAAATGTTGAGATTTAAATTTGGAAAACGAAATTGTTTTAATACTCGAATTTGAGATTTGTTTAAATTAAAATCAAAGTAGGATGTGAATTTCATAAAATTGATTTGTTTTAAAAGATTGAAAATTTATTCGAATTTTGAATAGTTCTAAGAAAGAGTGATTTAGAATGTTATTTCGCAATTGAGTTTGAAATTCAATTATATTTAAATATATGGATTTTAAATTGAATATTTATGGAAGAATTTATTTAAGTGTTTTGAATCGATATTTTGGAAATCGGACTCGTGATTGATATAAATCGAAATGGTTTAAATTTGGAATCAGAGTTGGAATTAATTTGAGATTGAGATTTAAATTAATTTAGAATTGACGTTGAAATTTATTTGGAACGGGCATTGAAATTAGTTTGAAATCAAAATAAAATTTGACTTGAAATCGGAATTGAATCGATTAAATCAAAATGAAAATTAGAACTGATTTGAATTGCGAAATTGGAATAGAACCGGTTGACTTTGAAACTATTTTTTATGAATTATTTTAGTACGAATGGTATAAAATCTATATTCTTGAATATTCAAATTATTTTGATTTTTCAAACTATTTTACTGTATAAACTATTTTTGTTACTCAAACTATTAAACTATTTTCACCATTTTAAAACTATTTAAATTATTTTCTAAAATCCAAACTGGTTAAAGGGTTGAATGTTTATATCTAAATCTTGGATTTAAATGCGAATAGGGTTAAAGTGGATTATAAACAAAATTGTAATTCGAACCAAATTTCGAAGTGAAATCGATATATCAAGTGAATTGGTATTTTGATGTAAAAATACTAACTGGTGTGTAAAGTCACGTTTGGTTGTTAAAGAGACCGGGGCCTCTTATTGGCACACTCTCTGTCCACATTGGAACCACTTTGACAACTGTATACACGGTGGATGATATCCAGAATGTAGTTGTTGAATTGGCGCAGTTTACTGGAATGAAGTAAGAGAATGATGATGGATAGCCTTAACACTCGTGTCATAATTAAAATGACTAAAATAGTAGCCTATGTCTGGCTAATGAGGTCTGAACCTCTAGCGACGTTGTTCCCTCGTATTATTATTGTGATTTTAGATTCGATGGATGCACCTTTTTGTCGTTTGGATTGATTGTCGCGGTTGGCCACGGATGGGTTAAAACCAGCCATAAAGAGTAAACTGGTAGAATCCTGCCTTGGGCATTACTTCACGTGCCTTGTCATATTTATCCCCATACGAGCCCATTACGATTTTGGTTTAAAACTTTTAAATGTGTTAAGGTGGTTCAATGTAAAGCCTTAATGATATTTTGATATTTATTTTACTAATAGACATTATCTATTATAACATATACTATTATATATAAATAGTTTAACAGATCCTTAGGAGATGAAAAATCCCTTAACATCTCTTAAGTTATTGCACTTATATTTGTGATATTGATTTTACTTAAATAAGAGTATTTTAGTCCTGACTCGATTGTTTTGTTTTTTCATTACGCTCGGGTCTGTCCAAAATTTTCAGCGTTTTGAAGACTATTCTCTAGACGACGAAGATGGAGTTTTTGGTATATTACTATTATGATTATCCCTTGTATCATGTTATTCTACTGCATTGATTATTTCTCCTTGTTGTATATTTATAACTTTGATAAATGTGTATAGTTTAAAAATCCAATGTATAGTAAATAGCTTTATGAACTGTTTATTTGATTATTATATTTTATCGTTTCCGCTGTGAGATTGTGTGTTTGTTTTCTTCTTTTCTTCTTATTTTTCTTATTTAACCTCATTGATTATCTACGTTATGGATTGTTTAAGTCAGACATGTGTGGATTATTGTCGATCTAATCCTTTGAAATGTGGGTCATCACAATTGGTATCGGAGCCTAGTTTGGCGATAACCTTGGCTTTGTGGGGTTTGACTCATTAGAGATAGGGTAATAATACCCTATAATGAGTCAGTTTGAGTGTATATATATGAGAGAGCGTACTTTTTAGTGCTGTAAAATGTTTTATATTATGTTTACTTATCCGTTGAGTTGTTTATGAATTTCGATCGATTTGCGGGACGCCGTATTATCGACAGGGGTTTCTAAACACATAAAAGAGGCAAGTTGACATAATATTGTTTTAAAAATCGAATAAATGAAATAATTTTGGCTAAACTATATTATATATAAAAGGTTAATTCTTAATGAAATTATTGTTAGGCGATTATATTATTTAATTATCATTAATTATTGGTTGAATTAAAAATTAAAATGAATAATTAATGAATTTTATTTTATAAAGCAGTGATAATTAAATTGAATTGAAACATAATTACAATAAGAATTGTTTAAAATGACCAACTTGCATATTAATGGAATATTTCGATAATAAGGCAAGAAAATTTGTATAAGTATATTCATAATATAGCTTATATATAGAAATGATTTTTATAAAAATTGAGAATTTTAGAATTTAAAACCTTTTGTTTTCATAATTGTTTTTCAAAGCCTTAAAATGAATGAGTTTTGATTAGAAAATATTTTGAAAATATTTTTGAAGAAATAAAGCATTAAACCACTTGGTCGTTGGAAAATAATTCCGGAGATGACTATAGCATCGCTAGTGTTCATTTTCGAGTTTCTAAGTGAAAATTACTAACAAAAGAAATTTATTTTCGATTAAAACAAGTTTTAATTGTGGAAAATATTCTAAGTGATTTAATAAATATATAAAACTGTTTTGAACTTAATTGAAAATAGTATATAAGAAATAAGTTTACGGCTTATAAATATAAATAGTGTAGAAAAATTTAAGTTATAACTTATAAATTTGAATAAGAAAATAAAAACCAAATTTAAAATGGTTAAAAAAATTTGTTAAGTAAAATAAATGATTTAATAAATATTAAATTTATCGAGTTAGTGAAATGAAGTACATAAAATATAGTTTGGCTTATGAAAGCTTAAATAAAATTGAATTGCATTTGAAATGCAGTTGATGAATGAATAAATAGTATAATTTATAGATTTAAGAATATTAACCGAAGATAAATTTTAAATTTGTTGAATTTGATTAATAAGAGAGAAAAAAGTTTAACTTCAATAAGATTAAATAAAATGAGCAATAGATTAAAATGAAATGAAGATTAACTTAATAAATTGAATTAGATAAATTAGTAAAGTGGATTAATTTCATTTGAGCTTTAAAATGAATTGAATATGAATACGGACTTGAATATTTAAAATGAAATGTAATTTAAGTGTGTAAGAAATTGAATAAAAATAAATGAATGTAATTAAAATTTAGTATAGATAATTGGATTTGATTTAAATTGAAAAAAAATTAAATTGCAAAAGGAGTAGTTTGAATAAAATTTAATATGATGAATTTGTAATGAATGCTAATAAATTTAGGGAAATCAATAGAATGTAAATAAAATTTAAATAGGGATGAAACAAATGTAATAATTGGAACAAATAGATTGAATGTAAGTATATTGAATTGAAATAAATCAAATGTGAATGCAATAAATATTGATTGAAAGAAAATGGATTGAAATCAAATTAGTTGAATGTAAAAATTAAAAGCGAATGAAATGAATATAAATCCATTGAATGACTTACGAAATAAATAATTATGTGAATGTGAATCAAATTTTAAATATATAGTATATGGCATGGGATTAATTACTTAAGTATAATTAATTATATAAATCACTGGAATGAAATATTTGAAGTGAAAAGAAATAAATGTAACAATAAGTAAATATAAATAAGTGAATGCGAGCTTATTGACATACAATGAAGAAAAAAAATAGAAACAAATGAAATTGAATATAAGTTGATTCAAAGTAAATAAATAATTATGGATAAATGGAAAATGCTAATGAAATGAATGTTAATTAGGAATGAATGGAATAAATTTGGATAGTACTAATTCACATGGTTATAAATTAAATTGGATTAATAGGACGGATATTGATAGTTGGATGGTTTCTTTTGTTGCAAACCATTGCTATTAACGTTTTGATTGCATATGATTGTTGTATGTTATGTATTTGTGATTGTTTGGATTCAAAATCCATATTGAATGCTTATGTTAGACTTATACATGTTTCTGTATCATTATAAGTGACTACATTCCGAATTGAGTTGAGATAGGTACATACGAAGATCGTTTGGGCGTATACGGGGATTTTTATGCTTTGCTTGCTTAATACGAGCGAACTCCGTCGTATTATTAATAATAAGGTACGTATCTTGGATTACATATTGCGATTTTATATCCTTGCCCTTCGGGATGCCTCATCATTGAGACGAGATGTATGTTTGATATATATTGGTTATATTTGTGTTATATATTGAGTCGTAAATTTTTTCCGATCGAGCTGCGCAAAGGAGACTTTACCGAAATTTTTCGTAAATCTGGGAGTTTGAAAAATTCTGAAGTTTTAAAATTTTTATAACTTTTTTTCCTATATTTATTATATTTTCCGTAAACCGATAGCGGAGTGGCGTAGTAAAAGCGTAGTAAAAAGGATTTTAAAGTTATAACTGATTATTTGAATAAATCCATTATATGTTAAATTCTTTATTTAACGCCTTTTTGAGGACGAAAAGTTTTGAGTGGGAGACTATGTAATGACCTATATTTTTGGCTATTTTAGATTAAATTTAATGAAATTATTGGACAAATACGGGTAGAAATAAAATTTAATGATTTATTAATATTGGTTTATTGGATAATCAAATTATTTAAAATTTAATGTTGGAAATTATTTAAATAATTTAATTCTGAATTTAAGATGATTGAAAATGATATTGGAAATTGATCTAAATTTTATTCAAAATATGAACGAAGATGGTTAACATTTAAAATTGGATTTAAATGTGAATAATTTAAAGTTGGAAATTTTATTTTTTAATTGACGAGTAAAAATAGCCATTTTGACCACTATCTCGGATTTCGACGAAACCAGTTTCATCGGATCCATAATTGTGAATTATTGTAGGATTTTAAGTATCGTAGCGATCATACTTGTCGTTTGGCCGTGCGAGCTTGAAATGCGCTGAGTTTAATTTCGAAATTTGGTTAAAATAATTGACTTCGAAAAGCTGTCTTACACATACGATCGAATTAGGTCTCGAAAGTAGTTCCATTGCGTTCGAGATGAGGGTAAAACATTATAAACGCCTGGTGGAACGTCTCGATTGTAGTTCGAACGATTTTAGACCTAACTATATAAATACACATGCAAATCGAGACAGTTTTATTATTATTTTAATTGCTGAAACCCTAGCCGTCCTTTTCTTTTAATGGATGAAAATTCACTAACCTTCTTCCTCAATATCTTTCAATCCATTCAACGAAATCAAAAAATTCCAAAAGTAGAAGTGTAGTTCTCGATGAGCTCTTCAAATCCATATGGTTGATCTATGTTATTACGTCATCGATTCACCAGAATTTGGCTTGGAAGCATGCACGTGTTTTGGGTTCTTGCGTGCAAATGGAGGCAGCGGCATCGACTAAATTATGGGCGTTGGTGGCTTTCAAGGTGGCGCACGTGATGGAGTATGCTGATCGACGTCCGGTCGATGAAATTTGCGTGCGTGCGGAAGAAATGGTCGCGCGCGATGGGTTCAGGAATGTGTTCGTGAGGGAGAAGATGGTAACGTGGTTTTTTATTCTTATTTGTTTATTTATTTATTTTATAATAATATAAATTGTATAACTTCTAGTATCAATATCTTTTGCATACGAACTCGGATCCACCCGCAGTTTTCTCCTTGCGTTCGCATCGAAATTTCGGACATTATGGAACTGTTTTGGCTACATTCTGAGACTATTCAAATTTGGGCCTTTATTTGGGTTTTAAATCATTGATAAATCAAAGGTGAGCGTTTATACGCTCACGATTGAATAAAATATTTTTATGATAATTGAATTGAAATTATGAAATGGTTTGAATTGATTGATTGTTGGTTGATAAATTTAATTGACATTTAAATTAACATCCAAATTACCTGATAGAATTTAAATTGAATTGTAATTTAATTGCTTGTAAACACCTAATGTTGACAATTATTTAATTGTTGTGATATATTGGTTGTTTGGATATTGGTTGCAAATGGATGCTATTGATTGATATGTGGTTGATTGGGTGTTTAACTATTTTATATATATCCTGTTATTATCCCGTATGTTATTTATAGTATATAAACTGTAAATTGAATTATTTCAAATAAATTAACAAATAGATTGAAATGATATATACCTATGACATTTATTTTTGGATTGAAATGACATATATCCATCCCTGGAAATTAAGTTGAAAAAACTGATTCACTTGGCCGTAGAATAGAAATTATATACGAACATCGGATTGGTTAAATTAAATGAAAAAAAATTGTGTTGAAATTATTTATATGATTTGATTTATAGGAATAAAAATCAAATTTATGGAAATAAAATTATTTTCGAACTGGAGCTCGAAATGTTGAGATTTAAATTTGGAAAACGAAATTGTTTTAATACTCGAAGTTGAGATTTGTTTAAATTAAAATCGAAGTAGGATGTGAATTTCATAAAATTGATTTGTTTTAAAAGATTGAAAATTTATTCGAATATTGAATATTTCTAAGAAAGAGTGATTTAGAATGTTATTTCGCAATTGAGTTTGAAATTCAATTATATTTAAATATATGGATTTTAAATTGAATATTTATGGAAGAATTTATTTAAGTGTTTTGAATCGATATTTTGGAAATCGGATTCGTGATTGATATAAATCAAAATGGTTTAAATTTGGAATCGGAGTTGGAATTAATTTGAGATTGCGATTTAAATTAATTTAGAATTGAAGTTGAAATTTATTTGGAACTGGCATTGAAATTAGTTTGAAATCAAAATAAAATTTGACTTGAAATCGGAATTGAATCGATTAAATCGAAATGAAAATTAGAACTGATTTGAATTGGGAAATTGGAATTGAACCTGTAGACTTTGAAACTATATTTTATGAATTATTTTAGTACGAATAGTTTAAATCTATATTCTTAAATATTCAAATTATTTTGATTTTCCAAACTATTTTACTGTATAAACTATTTTTGTTACTCAAACTATTAAACTATTTTCACTATTTTAAAACTATTTAAATTATTTTCTAAAATCCAAACTAGTCAAAGGGTGGAATGTTTATATTTAAATCTTGGATTTAAATGCAAATTGGGTTAAAGTGGATTGTAAACAAAATTGTAATTCAAACCCAATTTCGAAGTGAAATCGATATATCAAGTGAATTGGTATTTTGATGTAAAATATGATTTTGAAGCGAATATGGTAAATTTCGAAATGGATTTGATTTTTGAAGCGAATATGATATTTTGATATCAAGTACGAACTACTTTCCAAATGTAAAAGTACCAACTAGTGTGTAAAATGATGTTTGGTTGTTAAAGAGACCGAGGCCTTTTATTGGCATACTCTCTGTCAATATTGAAACCGCTTTGACAACTATGTATGCGGTCGATGATATCCAGAATGCAGTGGTTGAATTGGTGACGTTTACTGGAATGAAGTAAGAGAACGATGATGGATAGCCTTGACACTCGCGTCATAATTAAAATGACTAAAACAGAAGCATATGTCTGGCCAACGATGTTAGCTACCTCTAGCGACGTTGATCTCTCGTATTTTTATTGTGATTTTGGATTCGACGGGTGCACCTTTTTGTCATTTGGATTGATTGTTGGCCAGGATGGGTTACGACCAGCCAGAAATGGTAAACTAGTAGAATCCTACCTTGGGCATTGCCTCACGTACCTTGTCATATTTATCCCTATATGAGCCCCTTACGATTTTGGTTTAAAACTATAAAATGTGTTAAGGTGGATCAATGTAAAGCCTTAATGCTATTTTGATATTTATTTTACCAATAGACATTATCTATTATAGCGTATACTATTATATATAAATAGTTTAACGGATCCTTAGGAGATGAAAAATCCCATAACATCTCTTAAGTTAGTACACTCATATTTGTGATATTGATTTGACTTATATAAGAGTATTTTAGTCCTGACCCGAGTGTTTTGTTTTTTTCATTATGCTTGGGTCAATCCTGAGTTTTTCAGCGTATTGAAGACTATTCTTCGGAGGACGAAAACGAAGTTTTTAGTATATTACTATCATTATTATCCCATATAATATGTTATTCTACTGCATTGATTATTTCTCCTTGTTGTATATTTATAACTCTGCTAAATGTGTATAGTTTAAAAATTCAATGTTTAGTAAACAGCTTTATGAAATGTTAATTTGATTATTATATTTTATCGTTTCCACTGTGAGATTTTGTGTTTATTTTCTTCTTCTCTTCTTATTTTTCTTGTTTAACGCTATTGATTATCTACGTTCCGGATTGTTTAAGTCAGACATGTGTGGATTATTGTAGATTTAAACCTTCTGAAATATGGATCGTCACAATTTCATTCTTGCACAAAGCACATTGATACAAGATATCATTGGAACTAAGAAGTCCTCGAGGAAAAGCAAATACATCTTGACAAGGTTCATACAGATAAGAACTGGTATGACATGATGACCAAGATAATACCAACAAAGAAGTTTGAAGATTGCTGTCAAAGTGCCGGTTTACTACTACACCCCAATTAAGTTGGGAGGGGGAGATTTTTTGGTATCCCTCTTTAATTGGAGAGTTTCTAGAAAATCTAGATCTTTTTAGAGAAGTATAGAATTTTCTAAAACATTTCAGAGAACTCTCTAGAAGCTTGTGAAAGAGTGTGGAACCCTCTGGAATATTCTAAAAATGTGTCTAACTTTCCCGAACCTTACGGAAGAGTATGGAAGGATGTAGAAGGGAATAAAAGAGTGTAGAGATTCCTAGAGAGCATGGAGCATCCTAGAGAATCAATCTCCATCCTTGGATACAAGTAATCTCCACCATTCATTATGGAGACTAAGTAGTATAAATAAGGGTAAAAGCTTCACTCTTAACCATCAATCAATCAAAAAAAATATCCAAGAATTATAAAAGAGAGCCTCTTTGAGAGAAAAAGAGAGATAGCTTGGGAAGTCTCTATCCTCAAGCTTGAGTGAGTCATCGAGTGTGAATTGCTTTTGTAATCATATTCTTATAATCCTACTATTCTTTAGTATAGTGGAAGAATCTCTATATTGGAGAATTATAAACTCTTGTGTTTCCATTACTACTTTCAATCTTAAAGTGCCTATCTTAACTTCACGAAGCGAGAAATTCCGAGATTTTCCAACATAAAATAAATCAACTTTCCAAATATATTCAAAGCTCCTATGCAGTGGCTTCTACAAATCTCTAAATTCTTCAGCCTTGAGCGCACAAGTCATTGTGTTAACCTTAGGGAGTGAAGACAATTATCGATTGCACCATAATCATGTCGAATTTCGTTTTCGAGGCAATTGCCTCATTCACGACACAACTTCTATCACCTTCTCTTTATTGTTCATACCCATCATTTTTACAACAATTTGGAAGTGAAACTAGATCCATCTTTTATTAGGACTAAGCTATTTGGGTTTTAAGGAAAATGTTAGAATGTCATGAATATTAGCGAACGAGAAGAAAATCGTGGATTTGATGTAAATTTGAATTGAATTTGAGATATTCAAATCATCAGAACAGTAAGAGTTATATTAAAGTAATACTAAGGTACGTCCTACTTTTACCTTCTGCCTTCTTGTTTGAATTAATTTTGGGTTTTGATAATGACTTCATATCATTGATATTGTTGAGAACGTCTCATGTTTAAGAACAAATATTCTTTGATTAATGATAAACTCTAATCATAACAACATATATTTTGATATGCTATGGTGTAGAAATATATCTATTAACATGTATAGGTTTACGATAAAAGAGAAATCATCAAGGTCGTGGTGAAGTTTTCTAATAGATTTATGAGAATAAAGAAATATATACTCAAATATTTTTATATGCAAATTTAGGCATTATAATTATATATTTTTGATTTAGAATATTGTCTATATATGAAATGCAATTATGAACTAGCTAGGGTAGAATAAAATTCAAATCGATATATTTTATTATTAAACATGACACAAGTTATAGTTAATGGCCATGATCTGGATCGGTATATGTTTATCATATAATTTGACTTGAGACAGATATAAACTATGTTTTGTGAATTCAAATTTACCTAAATTAAAGACTTCTCATTTATAAAACATTCCAACGTAGTCCATTAATTTGAAATGTAAACATCTAATGAGAAATTAATAGTATGATGAACTAATGAAACTCTTGGTAGAAATTATAAATTTTTTCCTTCCATTTCTGGGAGGAGTCAAAATAGCATTTGCAAATCATAAATGTTTGTAAATGTAACTTGTTAATTTAAAAATTCACTTCATTTGCTTGAACATTTAATATTGTTTTTCTAATAATAAAATTTAAGTATCCAAATGGATAAACATGCAAATGAATTTATATGAATTATATTTAATATATTTGAGAGTCGAAAACAAAATGACAACCATCTATTTATTAAATGGAGTTAACCTATAAGTTGGGCTTTTATTGTAAATGCAAAAATGAATAAATAACACATAAGAAAATGATAAAAATATTGGCTTGCTTTAGTTGTTTTTACTAAGAATTTTATCAATATTAAAGGCGTGAGATTTAGATTGTTAAATCATGTAATTGATTTATGACTTATTTATAGAATAAATTAAGAGCATTTAATGATTTATTTAATGTTCGAATGAAAACTAAATTTGATTGACAAGTCATTATAAAAAAATTAAACAAACTAATGAGACACTTTATGTTTATTGATTTATGGAGTTGGATTTATGATGAGAAGAACATAAATATAATGATTTCAAATATAAAGATTATAAGGTTTTGTTTTGGGGTTTTGGACCAAAGGTCCCTATTCTCAAATGTTATGCACAAAAAGTCCCTACTAATAAACCCATGTAAATTAGATCGCTGTTTTGTTATTTTTTACCAAATTGTCCCCTTCTAGAAAATCGGCCCAGCATTGAAATCAGGGGAAAAAGTAGCATAATTAGTCAAATGCTAAAAATAGAGACCAAATTTTCATAATTTTTTCGAGAGGGAATTTTCTTCCGTCATCTTCCAATTCTATGGACTTGGTAGCCGTTCCTTGTTTTATAATATCAAAGTCATCACAATCCTATTTTGGAAAATGATTGTTATGGATTTTAATATTAAAGTTAAGAGGTTTTGTGTATAAAGTTTTGTAGTTGAACAAATACGTAAATATGTCAAGATTTTATACTATGTCAATTATGATAATGGAGAAATTTTGAATATTTAACTCATTTATTAGTTTTGAAAATTTTCACCAAAAGAAGAAAGAATTTTATCATTTCAAAGACATGAGTATATTCCAGAATTTGATTGCTTTTTTAATATCAAACTCACTCACGTTTATTTTACACACATTTATTTGGTTATATAATTGAAACATATGTCAAAAGGATTTGAAATATTCACTTTGTGGATATAAATAAATTTGTTGAAAGTGAAGAATTTATGATATGAGTTTTGCATTATAATTTAATGATGTTATAACGTACACAAAACTTATATAGAAGCAAGTCATGAGTTTTGTTTGTCTTCGAAGTTAAATAAAACAATGGATACTGAAAGTAAGGGGAGGTATATTTATGAAGAATATTTATAAATAATTTATTTTAGGTATACCATAGAGTATTTTATAATGAGATATTACTTGTAAACTATCATGTTCTTATAGTTTCTGAATGTATGAAAACTGGATATTTTGGTCGAGATGTGGATCTAAGAAAAATTTCTTGCTAGGAGAATATGTATTTGAATTTCTACTATAAGAATTATAGATATAGAAAATTACTTATTCAATCCATGTATGAGACTAGAGTTTTAATTATAGGTGCTGAAAATATATGTGTAAACTTGATGATTTATGTGTTTTCCCTTTTGTATGAACTCAGTTATGCGACCCAATGTTTGACATGTCACGTTGAATAATTGCATACTTTATGAGGTTTGCATGAAAATAGAAGAATGTCATGAGCTGAATCGAGTATTGTTTTAATTCATGATTAGTTTTATTTGATGATTATTTTTATATGTATTTTGTTAATTGTGTTTGTATGTCTGAAAATACAAAACACGTTAAAATAATATTAATGTAACCAAAGATATAAAATTGGATATACTGATCTTTGATGGTTAGATTGTATGCGGAGATACTAATTTGTTAGGTTATTTCATACTAACATGGTTCATCATAAGATACTAAAAAGAGGTATTCTTGGATTATGAAAATGGGTTCCAAACTAGAAATTCAAAAGTATGGTTGTAACGACCCTGACTCGACCTTCGAAAATCGGCACTGAATACATCACCCGTATTCGAATGTCGTAGACCCAAACGTTGAATCTGGTTCGCCGGAGCTTGTAACACATTAAGTACAACAACACAGCGGAAGAAGAAAATAATAATATCATTGATACAACAGTTGATTCAACACATTGATACAAATGATATCAATATACATCAGAGATACACAACAGTGAAAATATAAAGTGATAGCAGAAGATGAAGCAAACTGGGCAATAGCAACGGAAAGATAATGTCTTCAATTGCCCAAGCTCCAAAGATTCCAAAGCTCCTAGGCAAACAGTTTTCAATCCAAAGGCTCGAACCACCATCAAGTTGTATTAAGAAAGGTCAGTCATCCAAAGACTGAAGAAGATTTCCAAAGACCGCAGGCTACCGAATCAACACCCACTATTTGATTATCTAAAAATCCTAATTCTAGACTGCCCGTGTGGAAAATTGTGGGCGCCCAGAGTTTAGGAAGGGAACAATAAACTCCAGGTCAGTCAGGACTGGTATAAGCAAACAAAAACAGTTTTAAACAAAAACAAACAAAGAATTCAAAATTGAAATCCGAATGCCTTTTGGAAAATGAAACTACCATAATGCCTCCTCGCGCACACACAATGCAAGCGCACAATTGGAGGAGGTTTCTGCTTATGATAGTCAAACATGCTTGATACGCGAAATCCTTTTTTGATATTATTATTAGTGCGTAGTGTAGAAAACCTTTTGAAAGTATAATATAAATCTTAGGCAGCATAGGTACCATTATATTATGCCTGCTATAGCTACCACCTGAGGTGACAGGTTATGCAACTAAAACAGTACAAGGCGCGTATTGGAGATTGGATTTCCAACAAATGGTCAGGCTAAGGTACTTCCTATTTCCACATGGGTACGTCTCTGGAGGAACGCTCTGAGAACTTAACCAGCTCTTTACCAACACAAGGCCAGGTTACCTCTGCCCGGAAGTAACACCTTCAAGTATGCCATCCCCGGTCGTTACCGACCTTTATCCAAGGATCCTCAACCACAAAGAAACAACCACATAGTAATAAATTTGCAGCAACCACATAGGTTAAATATCTGGGCTCCATTCTATGGTACCACCTTTTTCCAGAAGAAATGGACATACCGTAGGGGCGCGACCCCTAATAACCTTGCCGCATCTTTCATGTTTCAACCATTTTCGGGTTGAGAGGTCCAACAAGGTCACATCCACAAAGCTACGCTTTTCACAAAAGCCATGCTTCGATCAACACATGATCAACAGCACTTCGTATGCCACATTACCCAATTGGGAACGTATGACTAGTAACCATCAACTACATAACCTCTGAGCTTGTACGTCTCAGAGAAGGGTATTAAGCTAAGAGAATAAATTCTCCGCCACCAAAAGGAAATGTATTTGATAGAAACCAACTTTACATTTCAAAGTGTAATGTCAGACATACATCAATACAAGCCTGTTTCGGGTTTAAATAGAACCGAAGGCACTTCACAAAGAAGCCCTTGCAAATCCGGATAATCCCTAATCACGTCCAGATTTCCCTCACAAAGGGTGATCAGATCTCTATATCGGAGACCAGTCGGTGCAGAGACATTCGACGGGTTATCCTTTCGCTTTCGAAAATACCCGGTCTTCACTACCGGTCTTCAAATGCAATCCATAACGTTGTATCATTATTCAGAATGGGTTATATGACACAAAGTCCTCTCCCGGCTAGACCGAATAATGAGCGTATAATTTAAAAACATATGGATATTGGGATCTTAGTTAAGTCTCAACTTAAAGCCCAAAAACCTTTCTTCAAATGGTTTAAACAAATTACCATTTTTAAGATTTTAAATAAAAAGATTCACTTCACAAATTTCACCCATCTTTCACAAAGATTAATCCATAGCTTTCAAAACTATTCACAATTCAAATCTTCTATACAAAAGATACACCTTTAAGATCCTTTTATTTTGGAAACAAAGTTCACTAATCTTTAACCAAGATTCATTAATAGCTTTCAAAACAATTCCATTTCAAAACTGAAATCCTTTCAACAAAAACTGGAAATCCTTTCTTTATTTGAAAGCTATTATCATTTGAAAACAAATACTTTTCATTTCAGAATAATCTGATCAAATATGTACAAGTTATATCCTTTGAAGTATAAATTTGGGTTAATTTTAAATTCCCGAAATAGTACTTTTAAAATACTTTAAAGATGGTTTAAAACGATATATATACATTGTATAACTTGTATAAACCATTCAAACCAAATTTCCAATACGATTTCAAAAATTAAACTATATATATATATATATATATATATATATATATATATATATTATTCAAACTAAATTTCAATTTCAAACTTTCTTTCAAATGCTTTTCATATTCAATCCAATTCCATTTCCAAAAATTCAATTTTAAAACCATTTCATTAAATTCAAATATTTGTGACTTAGCCAATTTCATCGTGCAATCCATATTTGTGTGTGTAAGGTGTAGTATAGGGGTTTTACACAATAGTGCAACATCATCAATCATCACAATCTAAACACAGCAATATCGATAAGCGGTATAATCCTATAACGCTTATCTGCATTCATGGATTCATAGATAAATAGTATAAATTCATCACAGATAAATAAATTACATTCATCACAGCTCAAATCAAAATAATTCCATCACAAAGCATCACACATCAGGGATCACTAGTACAAAAAGTGCATATTGCTTCACCTCATTTGCATCAGTTGAAGTAAAAACTGATGCAAATAGAACTATTTGCATCAGTTCTATCTTAATAACCGATGCAATTGGTACGTGGAAAGCAATAGGTAATAAAAAAATCAAATTTGCATCAGTTCTCACCAACAACCGATGCAAATAGTTTTAGTCGCGTCGTTTTTAAAGTCAACCGATGTAACTACATGTTGATGGCAATATGAAATTTAGGTGGGAAATAATGAAAAATTGGCTCCAAAGTTTACTTTGGACAAATTAACTCCTTACTCCTCAATAACCCACTCCAAAAAAAAAAATACCGTGCCCTGCTTCTTTTCATTTTCAAAATCGAACAAAAGAAAAAATTAAAACGAAGCTTTTGAAAATTTTAATGGCAAAGATGGCAGCAAACTCGAAATCGATTTACAATAAGAAATCCACGGCCGAGCATCTCAAACAAATAAAAATCGAAATCAAAGCAGTTCGATAAAATTTCACTTCCCACCGATCTTCTTCACCCAATTCCCAAAGTGCAAATCAAAAAATTTAACGATGGCACTTTGTCGACTCCATCGTGTAGGGCTCCTTCGGCCACACCATTCAAAGCCTCAAATTACTGGGATATCCCTGGTCCTTTATCGTCCAGCGGCGCCACCGTCTAAGACTTCCCTGTTCGTTCATTTTGCTCCCCATTGGATCCGATGGATGCTTTAAAAAAATCTTTTGTTAGTGTTGCAGATTTGCGTGAGGATTTGAATCCTCGTCTTCAAGCAGTAAATTAGGAGACAGGTATTAACAATCAAGTTCTCGTATATCCTTCTTTTATTTTTTATTTAATAATTCTTCCATTCTACATGGGTTTTGATACATCATTTTGTTTTTGTTTGGATCCTTTTGGAAAGCATGATTGTGGAAATCTCTGAGACGCTGTCATAGTATTGTCTTGCCATTATTTTTGCTAGTCTAATATTGTTATCAGTAGAAACTCATGTTAATTGATCTAATTTTCTTAAACAAAATATACTAAGTACACCATGTTCCTTAACTAATTAATATTAGATGGTGGATCGAACACTTAATTTTGAAATTTTTATTATGATTCGAGATACTTGACAGGGCATCCCAATGCAGTTTATAAAATTTAGCTGAGAATCCATAAGGTCCCGGACTTTTATAGTCATCAATAGAGAAAATAGTCGCTTTAATTTCCACCAAAGTGACTGGGGCAGATAATTATTTTTTCCCCTAAGTCATTAATTTGAATTCATAGTGAAATAGGTGGATACACAGTGGCTGTGTCACCATTAAATAAAAGCTGATAATATGCAATGGCTTCGTCCCGAATATTGTTGCTGTCATAAATATAATTTCCTTGCGAATTCATTAAGGCATGTATTTTAATTTTATGCATTCTCATAGACATTTTAGCATAAAGGTACTTGGTGTTTCGGTCCCCTTTTTGTAGCCACCATACTTTACTTTGCTGTCTCAACAACTCATACTGTTTGCACAGTTAATCATTAAGCCGCTGGCCCATATAATACATATTTTTATAAAGCAAAACATTCACTGGTGTTTGGTCAAGTTGATGAAAAATGGTGTCAAACTCCTTTTGTAGTGTAGTAATATTGTTACCAGTTGCTCTTGATCTGTTCATGCTTTCAGTTCAGATTTCACTGTCTTCAATTCGTCTATCAGAATATATGATGCGGAACCCCATGTAGTAGCAAACAATTCTTTTTCTATACAGTGAGCATACCATTCAAAGTAGCACCAATTGTTCATATAGCAAAAAGGACCCTTTTCCATGGGTGATTAGTAGTGCTAAAAGAGACCAAAATAGGGGTGTGGTCACTTATAGAAGAAGGCATGGCAATGGTGCTGAGTTGCAGGAACATAGACATAAATACGAAGTTATTATGATTCGATATAAATTAACAAAAACATAACAACTTTTTTCACACTATAATATCATTAAAAAAAATCAATTTCTAAACCTCGATAATTTCCTATACAAATTTGGATTTGATAATTCATTTCACTATCAAAATCACATGTATCTTGAAAACTTAAACGATATGTGTTATGTTTTGTACTTCTGTGTGGAAATGACATAGTTAAATCATGATATTCTTTTGTAAATCGGATTTGTGATCAGTTTTTATTGTTTAATTGTACATGCTGAAAATTTTGGAATAATGTACAACTCATTATTCTGTGAGTAATTTGAACTTTCTTTTGTCATTTATGAACAAAAATGAATGTGTTATGGACCTGCTATGGACTGTAATAAGTGGTAGGGAACTTTTATGTATTTAAGTATAAAGTGAAGGACCTGTTGTTGAATCTTGCAACATGCTAGTTGATATCTTAGTTTTTGTTTGAATATTAATAAATCTTTGCATTTTGATCAGGGTCCTCATGCACTCAAACAAAGAACAGAGCCACCAAGTAATGCTGCAGCTTTCAACCAATTGAAAGCCGACGATAAAATGTTAAACATCTTCCAACCGACGAATAATAAAAATTCAGTTGAGCAATACAAAGAAGCACCCTCAATTGTTAATTCATCCGATGATATGGTGGCCTCTTCATTGCAAAAGAACAATCATACTGTAGACAAAGCCACTCTTATCAGTATAATATCGTCTAATAAAAAATGCGATAAGGATGTACTGATGTACTCACGAACAGGAAGAACATTTGACAAAGATAAGAAACTTGAGGGTAGAAACTTAGCAATGAAAAATAGCATTGAAGATAAAATCCCAATTCGTGTAGTTCATGGACGGACCCTTTCAGGTAAGAAAACATATGTATATGATGGATTGTATATAGCTAAGAAATATACTATTAAGAATTGCAAGTTGTGTTTCAGTTGCGTAGAATTCCCGATCAAGCAACAATTGATATTAGAGGATTATAAATATTGACTAATCCACCATTTTATGACATTTCCGATGGCAAAGAGGACAAGCCAATTAAAGTGGTGAATGATGTCGATGATGAGAGGCTTCCTACACCGTTCAATTACATTACCAAGTCAATGTATGCTTCTTCATACTATTACCAAGCCAACAATATATATTAGCTTTCACTGTAAGCATTGCACAACAATATATAATAAATCATTATGTTGCCTTTAGAATTCATTTTTCACTGATTTTTAATTGTTACTGTTTTTTTTTGTGAAGTACATATAGCCTGATAATATCATTAGAAAATCTACCAAAATCATATGAAAAGTATTTATTTTATGATAGTATGCTTTTCTGGAGGTGGACACACAATTAACATACCTGATAATATATATGGTTTTTTTTGGGTCAGGTTTTACAGGAAAAGGTTATACATATATGGGATTGTAATGCATCAAGAGAATATCTTAACAGGTCGGTATTTTGACTCACAATCTCCACCCAAAATTGTTGCAAGATCAACTTGTAAATCATTTTCTCTTGTAGCATCGGTTTATCTAACATGGAAGAGGGAGATTTGGGGCCAGTATATTGGTTTCAGTGGAGACACTTTGGTGCCAAGTAAGATAACTAAGCCTACCGAAACAATGTTTTTATAAAATTCTGTAGTTCAATTTTATTAATCTATCGTATATTCATGTCAGAAGAATATTGTAAGATATACTGACATGCACGCCGATTACTCTGGGAAAGGATTTGATCAGTTGTTTGATGTAATTGACAAAATAAAGGACAATCCATATGACCGCCACTTTATAATGTCAGCCCTTCCTCCTTATCACATGTTTGCACAGGTTGGTGGTAATCAAACTTGAGCATTTTGTTCAAACTACATACATTTGTTGCATTTTCTGAGATATAGTTAAATTTTTATCATTGCCTGGCATGCCATAAGAGTGCATTTATGTCTTCATTGATTTATATAGAATAGTGTATTTTGTAAACACACTCTTCTGGTTAATTTAGATGGTCATCTATTGTTCTGACCATGGTGATACAATGTATACAAATTTATCTCAATGGGTTTCTGTTAAGGTAATTTATATTTTGAAATTATATTGGCTTTTTTGATACTAAGCAGTATGAAATGTACATAAAGGATCTTTTTGAATGACATCTCAGTTTTTCTTTAGTGAGCTAGAGAAACAACATTGAGTAGAATCAGTATAAACAGTGACCTGGATATAGTAAATTCTAAGATTTGAAACCTTGAATAAAAATCGTTTATGTAACAAGCTTAAACAATAATGCGCTTAAATTATAATAGGCTGAATATTACTGTTGATTTGGATGCTATTATCTCTCAAACTGTTCTCCATAACAATGTTATTCATAGTTATATACCAATAACAACCTTGCTTTCATTGCAGATTTAGGCAATATGGTTTGTGGGAGAGGTACAAAGAATTATATCCTAACAGAGATCTAATTTGTACTGTTGGGAAAAGTAACTACACTAAATATTGGTTCTTCACCCAGGTTACTAGGTATAGATTAATGAACATTTCATATTCAAAAGTTAAAATTGCATCATACTGCGATAAAAATGTGAATTTGTGGTAGTAACAGCAATCAATTTTTCGTACCAAATGTTTTTGCGAATCATGCAGAAATGTTGGTCAGAAGAGTTACGTGGGTACAACGTGGGAAGTGGAATTTGGACTAAAGCATGTGAACAAAACCAGACCTTACATCCTACGGGTGGTACTCGCATCATCCGCACATGCTGAATTACAAGTACACTTCTTCCGCCTACTTTATTTTATTTATTTATTTGGTACCACTTAACTTACTACGTTGTCAAGCAAAAAAGGCCACAATAAGAAGTAAATATTTGATTGATATTTAAATTTTAATAAAGAGGAGTTTTTGGTTTGTTCAAAGGTTCGTGTCAATGACTTGGGTGCAAAGACTCCTCATTTTACAACTGGATCGATTGGACAAGACAATTCAATTGCAAGACACGGGATTCATGGTTTATATTGGTTATGTAGCATTGATGTTAGCAAATGGATCAGTCAAAGGTTCAAATACTATATATCTCACGCAACCAAGAAGTACCAGCCCTTTCCAAGGACTCATGTATGACTACATACAACTTGAAGGACCGTTGTCTGAATTTAGTGTCTGAACATGTTTTCATTCTTTTGTAGAATTATTAAATCTGATTATGTATTTGCCATCAAATTTAATTTTGAATGATAGTAATATTGCATGCAATAATTGTTTGTTATAATCAATAATATATATATAGTCTATTTGAGTACCGTAATAATGGTATATGAGAATGGTTTTTTTGCATCAGGTATAAATAGCTGATGCAATAGAGGGATTAGTTTGCATCGGTTGTTATAAAAAACCGATGCAATAGAGGGATTAGTTGCATCGGTTTTCATTACAACCGATGCAACATGGGGGCTGTGTCCAAGCAACCAACCATGATATTTTTCATCAGTTGTTAGTAACAACCGATGCAAAAAGGCCTTTTTGCATCGGTTTCAGAACTGATGTAAAAGTGTTAAGCTTATTGCATCGGTTGCATATGCATCGGTTGTTGAACTGATGCAAACGGGGGGTAAACAACCGATTCAAATGGCCTGTTTTGTAGGGTGGATATCAAACAATTCAAAGCATTTAATAGAAGCCAAACATCCATAAGTAAGATCAATTAACATCTGATTATAATTAATTTAAACCAGATTAATTACTTATGAATAAATTACAAATCCTGGTTAATTAAATCATTAATTACAAACCATCTTAATTAATTAACCTTTAATCCTTTATTAATTGATCTTTAATCCTTTATTAATTAACCTTTAGTAATACATTAATCAACCTTTAATTATTAATTAATTAACCTTAGTTAATAAATAAATCAACCTTTAATCATTAAATAAGTAACCCTTAATTATTCAATTATCTTTTAAATTAATTACCCTTAATTGATTAATTAATTAATTAACCCTTAATTAATTACCATTAAATTACTTATCCTTAATTAATTACATAAATTAATTATCCTTAATTAGTTACATAAATTAATTAATCCTTAATTAATTATCATTCCTTAATCAATTTCATTAATTAATTAATCCTTAATTAATTAATTATCCTTAAATTAATTACCTTAATTAAATAATCACACATATTAATTATCCTTAATTGATTAATCTTTAATCACTTGATTAATCAATCAACTTTTAGTTATTTAATGAACCTCAAATCAACCTTTAATAATTAATCTTATTAATTAATCATCTTAGGATAATTAAGTAATTATACTTTAATTACTTTTATTAATAAAACCTCAAATATTTAAGATAAATCATTTATCTCAACTATCCCTTAATTACATCATCAAATTTAATTTGAAACACTTAGAATAATTTAAATGATTAACTTAATATAATTATTCAAGACTAAAACAA
The DNA here is from genome assembly GCA_030765085.1 of Allium cepa. Lineage (NCBI taxonomy): Eukaryota > Viridiplantae > Streptophyta > Magnoliopsida > Asparagales > Amaryllidaceae > Allium > Allium cepa. The sequence continues at coordinate 408,513,000 of CM060931.1, read as the reverse complement.
GTTTTTAGAATCATTTAAATTTAAATTTGGAGTTTGTTTGAAAACTTGTTAATACTTTTCTTCTAGAACTTAATTTGTTTTAAAAAATAAATCCTTTAATAACTTTAAAACTTGCTAAATTATCAAGCTCAGGAAACCCGATCCATCACCAAAAAAACCCGACCAAGCACCTGAGCCCTTTTCATGCTTTTAAACCCTTTTATACTTTTGTTTTAATTTTTTTTAAAATGTGTTAAATCTTAAGAACTATTATCAATTCAAACAGGCATGACAAAATCTTCGAGCTCTATCGTCACTTTCCCCATTTCGACTTCGAGCCACACCCCTCTTCTTTCTTTCTGAATCTTTGACACACAAGTGCACTCATGAGCATGCACGCCTGAACGAGGCGATTTCGACCATCGTCGCCTTTTCACACAAGTCACTACTAATCTTCTTACTCCAGACAAACACCCAGATCGATGTTTTCTTCATGAGTTTAAAATCGAGCTATTTGACATAGCTGAAACCCCAAACCGATCAAGAAGAACCACTTGACGATGATGATTTCGATCGCCAGAAACCTTGCTACTTCGCTCAGACCTCCCCCATTCACACATCTTCCTCTTCCCTTAACCTGACCCAGCTCGACATCACCAAAGTGCCGTAATCACCCTGAGTTCGACCTTGACCAGAAAACAACCTAAAACCCTACATCGACTCAGCCAGGCCGCCACGGTGGACTAAAAATCCACCTGATATTTTTCCGATGACTATCAACAGCCCGACCACCTCCATGCTCAGGCTCGACAACCATAACATTGTCGATCGCCAACAATCGCCAATAATACCTTTTCTGTTCAACTGAAGATACCCCAATAATTATCAACTTAAAAATCGTGATTCCTATATTAAAATTAACCATCCTACAACTCAAATCTATTGTGAGATCAAAGTGTAGTTTCTAGACATTCGATTGATCTGATTTATTTAATTATTACTGTAATTTTCAAATTTTGAAATAAATATTTCATATACTCATTTTGTACTATTTTTAAAAATAAGTCTACATTGTTACGATCACTTTTCATTAAGAAATCTAAACCGAAAATTGTTTATATACAGAGTAGTTGAATTTGTTTTAATGGAATATGATTTGTTGTACTAACAGAGTGATATATATGCACATATACCAGACATGCACAAACATTTTGAATTTATTTACATACATATTTTCCCACAACGAAACATTTCAAGTTTCAATGATCACATGCATCAATAAATAAAAAGAATTTGGATTCAAAAGTGCAGTTTACTCACGTGGGAGATTTGAACAGAGCACATGTATTATTCTTTTTATTCGATCTGCTTTATGTTCTAGTTGGATCTGGAGCTTGCATTTTATTTGAAAACTTATGTGAGCTTTGATATATTTGAGTTGAGCTTCCAACCATTGCTTGCCTTGATCTGGAATTACTTGATTCTACTCTGAGATCGGATCTTAATTTCAAATTGAAGCTTCCAGGTCTGAGCGTATTTGGGTTTTACTACCAGGTTTTGATTTTGAAAAGAAGTTGCTGATCTAATCTTAGTTTCTTTTCTCAGATTTGATTTTAGAGAAGATGGAAGAATTTTGATTATGTTTTTTTTTATGGTTTCGTGTTTTTTTTCTGATTATCTTTGAATATGAGGGATTTGAGAAGTGAAGAGAAAATCAGTCTGGTTTTCTATTCTTATACATATTTCCTATAATTTCTAAATAGAAAGGAAATTTTACTTTTCCACTTGTAATTTAACTCAACACTTGTTAATGCATGACAACAATTATTCTACACTTGTTAATTTCTTGCATTTTTATGTTTAAATCCTTTGCTTAATTTAATTTAAAAATTGTGTTTTAAACCTTTATTTAGTATTATATTTACATATGTATGTTTTAAAGAGAAAGAATATTATTTCTTTATTAATATCTTATTCAAATCTTATAGAATTTTCAGAAGATATGCATACATGTTTATTTTAAAGCAATTATCCATTCTTGTTTTATAGTTTTTACTTGTATATTTAATTTATTATTTATACTAAATTCAAATCATAACTTTCAAATACATATACATTAAAATTAGAAAAGAATTTTTTTATTATTTTTAAATAAAGAGTTTACAAATTCAAATTATTTCTCAAAATATTTACTTTTGAATTTCAATTTCAAAGTTCAATTTAAAAATCAATTTTATATACATACATATATGAATAAACAAACAAATATTTTATTTAATTTGGAAAAATTCAATTTAATTCACAATTTAATCCAAATTTATATTAATTTCCAATTTATTTTGGCCTAAAAACCGGGAATTTTACAATGATGTTATTTAGCTAAAGTGGGTCTACTGAAGTTTAGAAAAACCAACCATAGAAATTACGTATTTGATTTTAAATTCCTTCATGTTCTTCTACTATGAGACAATAAGTTTACAAAAGGCTAACGAGAGGAATTTTTTTTAAAGTTGATCTCACAATGTTGAGAAAAACATGGAAAGGTTTGAATGGTTTTATGTGGCACCTATGTTACCTCTCCATTCTTATACACATGTTAGAATAAATAACACGATTAGCCAAAGGGCGAATGTGGTAAAATTAGAGGAAGCATTATGTTTCTTATGAATTATTAAAGATGCTATTACTTATGATATAAGGAGATAAATTTATACCTCTATTGATCAACATTGGAATTTCTACGAGAGTGTGTAGTGGAAAGAGAGGCACGTCTATTTCGGGCTTAAAACGATTGAGAAATTGATGAAATAAGTGATCTTATAAAAATGAATATGATCAAATAGAACTTCATGCATCCGCTTTCTTAATTATCTTCAAAGGAAGTTAGTCCTTGAATTTTCAAGAGGAACGAGCCTTAAGCTTATAGTAGAGAAAAATATGATGAATACCCATTGTGGTCAATCAATGCAACATGATTACTCTTTCCCTTCACATTTTTTGTATCTATAAGTTTGATTGCTCTTGTATACTCCATAATCGGTTTTTGGTGGTACTTTTTAAAATGCACATGATGGATTTTGCTATTTGATATGATTTTATGTCTCTTTGCTTTTATATAATCCATAATTAATTTTTTGTGGTGCTTTTGAGACGCACTTGATAGATTTTTCTATTTGATATGATTTTGAGCTTCTTTTCTTTTATATGATCCATAACCAATTTTTGGTGGTGCTTTTGAGATGCACTTGATGGATTTTGCTATTTGACATGATTTTAAGTTTCTTTGCTTTTATATAATTCATAACAGTTATTAAAGGTGCTTTTGATATGTATTTGTTGGATTTTTATATCTGATATGAGTTTGAAATTCTTTGCTGTTATGTAATGACTCAAAATTTTAGTCATTTGATTTTGAAATATTTAATTGATTTACATGTTAAAATATTGGTTTAAAATGTTAAATAACTCAAAATTCCAAATATAGGGATTAAATTAAAGTTAATATCTGGAATTCTAATATAAGGGTTATTTAAAATATTTGAATTGGAGATTTTTTTTTGAATAGTGTTTCAAATAACTGGGTTTAAAATTGAATATTAATTTTATGGATTTAATGATTTTATTTAACTCATTGTAATTAATGAAAAAATACAATGTAATTATTCTATAAATTTATTTGCAGCAACAAACAGTTCGATAATTAATCAGAAATATATGTTTATTTTTACGACTCGATTTTTATTGATGTATTTTTTAATTTAATTTATTTTATTTTTCCATAATTTTTAATTTTGAAAATACTAAATTTATTCGTTTGACCATTTATCGTCAAACAACATTGTTTTTGTGATTTTTCGGAATGCAATAAGTAGCGTATATTATTGTTGCTTTAGGATCGCGTCACCATTCTGAGCATGATTGTATTTTTGTTTTGTCGATTTAGGGTCCATATGTGAAACGAAATCTGGATGCGTGAAGCCGGAAAAATTTAAGGTCTGTTTGGTTTGAAAACGGAATTTTGAGTTTTGCATTTTCAATATGCATTAGAAATATGTGGAATAGGACGGCGGGGGAAGGAGTGGAGGGAGGGGAAGAATGATGTAGGAAAAGAATAAAAGTAAAGAGGAAAGGAAACAGCGGGAAACAAAAAAAAAATCATTTTCAATTTTGTATGTTAAAGCTATTTTCCGGATTGATCGGTTTTGAAAATTCAATACATTTTGTCATACGAAAACCCAAAATTGAAAATTACAAACCAAACAGACCGATTTTTGTAAGTAACTTTTTCAATCAGCACACATTTGCTCTGCTCCGCCGCCTTCTTTGGACACCATCGTCTTAATGAAATTTATTCCCATTCTTAAAACAAGACAATGAGCATGCCAATCACTGAAAAATCAAAATGAAATAAAATCTAAAAAATACAAAGAGAACATCTTTGAGTTAGTATTGGTCAGATCTACATATGGGTGGATTTTTGAGAGGCGTGGCTTCATTTTTGGTAGTTCGACAGTGCTTGGTCGAGCGTTTTGAACTAGGGTTAGCCTTCTTGCTGCCTAGAGGAGGAGTTAGTAGTCGAGGCGTGGTTTATAGGCTTTGTAGTGGCGAGGGGCATATGCACGACGACTTTGGGGATGTTCGATCAAGCATGGCAAATCACGACATTGTGTTGTCGAATTCGGGTACTGGGTGTTGCGTTTTGTTTAAAAGGTCGGGAGGTGATAGTGAAGGGACTGAGGTGTCGAGCTCACGGAGAGGAGATGGATGATGGTGTCCAGTTGTTGGATTGTCGACCGGAGCATTGTGTCGTGCACACGGTGGCGTGAACGGCTACTGGATGTGGAGTGGGCTGAGTTTTAGGGAAGAAGATGATTTGGAATTTCAGTTTGAGGGTAATTAAGTTAAAAATGTAATTAAGGAAATTTAGTTGTTTTAATTTACTTAATATAACTTAGAATTTCTATAACTTGCTCATACAAGGTCCAAATCGAACGCGGTCAGTCACATCTGATTCGTATCGACGTTAACTACATTATGAAATTGGATTGGTGATGATCGAAGCTTGTTGAATTTTGCGCTAAATCGAAAGTCGTTCAATTTTAGACGAAACCAGAACGCTTTGGTGACAACTAGAACTATGGTGAGTTAAACTCACTTATTTGGTTAATCGGTAATGATTTATAGTAGGTAAAATTTATATATTGCCTGTTTGGATGTTTTATTTGCCAGTTGTTGATTTGGGTAAATTATCAGTTTTGGAAATGTGTAATGTATAAAGTGATAAATAATACTGACTTAAAATAATTACGTTGTTTAAATAACAATGTAGTTAATTTAAGTATGTTGCTTAGGTGTTATTTATTTGGCCAAATAAACACCGTTTAATAAATGTAAGAGTTTATTTTTGAATGACATTGCTTAGTAGAATAAATCCCCGTTCTGCTACTATATTAATTTAAACATTTATTTAAGTGTCAATTGATCGTTAATTATGGACTGGTTTACATATATGCCTGATTATGTAAATCTCGACTATGTGACTTGAGAAGTTAAATTGAATGTTATGGTAGCTTGTTAAGTACCATTGGTATCGTCGAGCCTTTTCTAGATTCAGAAAGTATGGATCTGGTTAACTTCTAATTTTAAAAATTAGAAGAAAAATGTTTAAATTATTAACATATATACAAGGAGTTTTGTTTCATAATTATTTACAAATGTTTTGCAAAACTATTTTCTTAGTAAGTTAATTATTATATTATTTATAGTGTTTTAAAATTAATTATTTTATTAATGTTGTCGAAGATAATAATTATTTTATTATTAATTATTTAATACTAGATGATTATTTCATTAAAAATATTGTTGAAGGTAACTAATTTTATTTTAAAGGTTGTTAAAGTTATTTTATTTTATTTAACTACTGGAAATGTTTAAAAATTTAAAATTTTATTTATGATATATTAAAAATGTTTTTAGTTTTTTTATATTATTAAAAATGAGTAAAGCTAATTTTTATGATGTTTAGTTTTTATTTATTTTTAATTATAAATTGTTATAAAAGGATTTCTTTTAAACAAGGGATTTATGTAAAGGAGTTTATATATTTGGAAAGAGGATTAGAATTGGAAAAGAAGTTAGATTCTATATGATCATGGAAAAGAGGACTATAAATGACTAGTAATTAAAAAGGAAAGTTTTATAAATAGGTTAGGTGATTATAAAAGAGTACTTTTATAATAAAACTTAGAGATTTATAAGGAATTATATAAATGGATTTTGGAAATTATAAAGTAGATACTTTAAAATAAAAATAAAAGAGAGTTAAAGAAAGAGAGGGTATTTTGGGATATTTATATCTTGTTTAAAGGATATTTGTGTTTAATAATTTAATATGATCTTGAAATAATGAAATCTTTCTAAGTGATCGGTTAAGATACTTACACCATTTTATAAGTACATAGGAAATGTTCTTCACGTTTTGAAAGGAATGATTTAAGAATATACTTATACCGTACATGGTTATATTTTTTAAGTATCGGAAATATTATGTTTGTGAATATACTTATGATGTTAAGATAAGTATATGGAAGTGATTTTCAAGTATTTGAAAAGTGATTTTAAATCAATGAGTGGTTAATTTGTGTGAGGCTCAATGGGTTCTATGGGAAATGAAACTATGTTTGAATGTTTTTTATTTGATAGTTAAATAACCGAGTGTCAAATATGGACCAAAAACGCAACTTCGGAAATATCTAGGAGAAACGCGCGAGTTATATGGCACAGTCATCTTCGATGATGCAGTACTGTGCGTATAAATCTTCTTTCGTTCTCCTAGGACATATGATAATCCATCCACTAACGGTTAGGAGGGGATCTCCGTTCTTATCTTTGACTGTTTATTTCTAAAAAACCGGGGTTAAGTTTACCGAAAACTATCGAATGTGGTTCCAAAGAGACCGGGATCATATATGTTATCTGAAACCCACTTCGATCAAACTTAAGCGTTCGAAGTGAAGACATCTTAAAGATGGTGGAATTTGAAGACAGAGCTCTTTGAAGTGCAAGGGATGCTTGCTACTAATCCTGAGGGTGATTCCGAAATGGATGTAGTAGAAGTGGTGCCTTCGGTTTCGTTTAGTCCTTGAACGAACTTGCATGGATGAATGCTGACATTGCATTATTGCCTAGAGGGCGATGTTAGCATTCCAAGTGGGAAGTGCTATATAAAAGGTACAACGTAGCCTCAAGACTCATCAACCAGGAATGATTAAAACATGAGAGATGTAGTGGGGCTAAGTGGGTTGCTCCCAATTAGGGTATGATCATCCCTATCTAGAGTCGATATTTTCCCTCATTGTATGCTTCGGGGCCCATTAATGGAGAGGTGATCATATTCGGTACTACTAGTCAAGTGGTAGGTCGGTCTTGTGTTGGCAGGGGATCCTGGCGAGATCTTCTGTGTTATTTTATTTGGAGATGCACTGTGACGGGAGGTACCCCTGTAGCCCAGTCATTATATGGAATTCATTTTCCAATACATGCCACTATAGTTTTAGCTGTATGCGAATTATGATGAAATTTAATTAATGTAACAATTTCGGCTGTGATTAATAAGTATTTGTATCTTAGACACTATTATAATATCAGAGAATTTCATATGAAATGGTTTAGTTATCATAAGGTAAGAACCCATATGTGTTTATGTGCAGCATGGTCTTACGAGATACTTTTGATGTCAAAAGTTTTTATAAATTTAAAATACAATTGGGTGTGATTTTCTTGCGCTGATTTTCCAAACTGACTTGGGTATTATTTTATTATAATGCTTGGGGTCAAATCGAGCATATTATAGATTTAGTTTGGATGGTTTGGAGTTTCAAGAGTCGAGCTGGAGGCCCTGAGACGTATTCACGTACATGGTTATTTTTCCATTGCATTTACTTGTTTATTTATTAACACTTGTGAGGACAACTTGTTATAACTGTCCAAACCGACTGTTAGTTAGTGAACCCAGATTGAATGTATGTATATTACAATTATTTCTTCTATTTTAAAGATCTATTTCATATTATATATTAATCGTTCCTCCATGAGATTCTGTGTTGTTTAGTTTCTTCTTCGCTTCCAACTTCATTTTTTCCCCTAACAATCCGCTTTTCTATTCGATTTGAGTTGGATATGTGTGGTTTATTGTTAGCTTAAACCGTACAGAAAAGTGGATAGTTACATTTATATAACTCATAATCAGTTTTGGTGATGCTTTTGAGATGCACTTGATGGATATACCGATTTATCTTAGTTCGAGCCTATTTGCTCTTTTCAAATCCATAACCAGCATTAGTAGTGCTTTTGAAACACACTTGATGAATTTCATTGATTTATTTGTCGCAATGCCATATCACTCATATAAAATTCATATCCGGTATGGGTGGTGCTTTTGAGATGCACTTGATGAATTATGTTTATTTATTTTGTCAGGTTGAGAGTTTTTCTCTTAATGAGTCCATTGCCATAAGTGTTAGCGCTAAAGTAGAGCACTTGATGTGCTCACCTAATTAAGTATGAAGGCAGGCCACCTTCTATGAGAGACTTGATCTCCCTAGAGCATTCATGAGTTCCCAAGGTAGGCGTGTGACCATTAAAAGCGCATATTTATCGTGGAGTTTATAGAAATTGAAAGTATAGTACGTGTTGTGAGATCTCAACCCAAACCTTTGTGGTTCAAGAAGAAATTCACTAGTTAGATTAAGCTTTGAAATCGCTTCTTTATGTATCAATTATATCGAAAGACATCGGTACTTATATATGAAACTTTCTTCTTATCCAGGATATTTTTGTTAACTGGGTTTTTAACCAAGCAGAAATCAATAGAAGCTAGAACATTGAAACAAAGACCAAACGACTTGAAATCTTGGAGGCACCTCTAGATATGGCAAGGGTATAGCTTAGAGAATTTTCACCGCAAAACAAGCAAAGCACAGAGGTCGGTACCGACTTCATCATGTCAATGGAGACTTCACATAGCCTCATGTTTTCCACTCAAACTTTATTGGAGTCCTTCTATGCTTCTTCTATGCCTGCTCAAGAGATTTCCAACGTTTTGAACAACCAATTACCAAAGTTGAAGAGTTAGCGGTTAGAACAGCATGACAAACTAAGTGATGAAGGAACTATCACCAGTATTAACCAACTACCCATGGAAACAACATGGGACAACTCAAAATCAAGTAGCATGAAGAGTGTAAAAGAGTACGACTCAATTGGAGTTAACAATAGATGACGACACCGACATGAGAGGTCGGTACCGACCTCTGTTATTAATCCAGATGAACTTGCCACTTTGCGTACTTCTTTAAGCCTTCATCTAGACTCTACGCCAACTCTACTTTTGGTCCAATACGACCGCTAATCCTACAAATACAAACCATAGAGCAACTAAAAGAGGATCTGGTTTCTGCCATCATAACGCAGAAACTATGTCTCTTCTTCAATCTCCTTCCTCTGCACAACAGTCACCAAGGCAGCTACTTTAGGCAATTATAAGATTTAGAATCGATCTAACCCTTGTATTTGTGACTTAATTTCCCTTAAACCTCTTGTAATCTCAAGCAAGCTCTATCAAATCTATAAGCAACAATGCTATAAAGTGGACGTAGGCTAAAGATTGTCGAACTACTACAAAATCTTGCGTCTCTCTTTCTTATTGCTGTTTATTTTTCGTTATTTTCACTATTACCTGTTGGATCTTGGTCTTATAGGTTTTCTACAACCTATTCTTCGGTATTGATCCATTTTGGCGTTAACTATTTTGTTCTTTCACTGAGAAAATCTGAATCTAGACTTAGATTTAGCTTACTATTTTTGATTTGAAGAGATCCGACGGTTAGATCCCAGAAATTAGCTTTGAAAATTTATAGGCTTGCAGTTGGAGATCAATGGCACCTAGAAAACAAAGAACTACTTCTGAAAGATCCACAGAAGCAACAATTGGTGGTGATGAAGTAAACCTCCAACAAATTGAAGTGAACAATGCTAACAATCATCACACATAGATTAATAATGAAAATCTAACATCAGGTTACTCCACTTAATATGATGTTGTGACTAAATGGAATCTTAACCAGATAGTTAACGAACTTTACCAAAAAATGGCCGATAACCAAAAGGCTCTTATGGATACGATCTTTGCTTTGCTAGCGCTGCAGCCACCAAATACTCTAAGAGCTAGAGAAGAAACTCTAGCTGCTATAAAATAAAATAATTCCTCTATTTCGTGATTGAACGGGAGGATCTATAAACAAAAGCAGGAGGAGGTTGTTGGTGGAGCCGTAGGAATCGTAATAAAAGGCAATGAAAGTACTCCTCCCACCGAAAAACAACGTGTTGCAAACTCAAATCTTAGAGTGAACACTCCTCAACTAAACAGTGTAATGATTGTTATTAACTCTAAAGATGACATGCAACTTGATGGTGATGGATTGGAACCAAACACTGATGTAAATAGGAAAAATGCTGGAAATGAAGTTCAAACTGCCATGGTAAGACCAATCATACACCAATGGGGCTGATTCTCCAGAAGAATGGAGAAAACCTAGGCTTCAGCTAGCAAACCAAGACCGTTTGTGGAGTTAAACACTCGGCGTAGCCCCTAACAGCCGACCTGTGGACCATCGTGCTAGCGTGAAGCACATCGTTGACATGGTCAAACAGTTAATGAAGGAGAGTAGGGTAGAAAGAATGAAGACTGGGGTTTCGCACCAAGTCGAACTCCATACACTGAAAATGTTCTAAGAGAAGCATATCCTAAGAGTTCACTATGCCGACAGTACCGTCGTATAACGGAACGACGGACCCTAAATAACACTCGTACATATATGAGTGGTTTATTGATGGAGCCAGGGCGACGGATGTAGTCCGCTGTAGATATTTTCCTATCTTCTCGGAAGGAATTGCTTTCATATGGTTTACTAGACTTGCACCAAGGTCTGTTTCCACTTTCGAAGAATTAGCAAAAAAGTTTGTAGAGCAATTTAGACTCCATACAGCACGACCAAAAGACGTGATGTCCTTATCTGGTTTTGCCAAGGACCCGATGACTCACTGGAATCTTTCATGAACTGGTTTAACATCGCAGTTACCGAAGTAAGCAATCTAAATTAGGATATGATTTTTATGGTTTTGGTCAGAGCTATTCATCCGGATGTGGATTTCGGTAGATGGATTAAAATAAAACAACCCACTACCATGGAGAAGTTCCACCAAAAGGCAAACCAGTTTATAAGACCGGAAGAGGCAAGTATAGTCGAAGGCAAAACCGATGGTGAGTAACCAAAGGAAATGGTTCAGAGCAATATCATGGTTAGGCAGGATGGAAATAGTTCTGGAGCTACAACAGGAAAGAATTCGAATTAGAAGAAGAGGAATCAAAACTCTGCTAGGAATGACGGGAATGAGAAATGTTTAAGGAATCTCAGATCCGAGGATTATACGCCATTGAACGATTGCTTGGATAACATCTACCTTGCCACTTCAGGAACTGAGCGATACAATAAACCATCCAAACGGGAAGCATATGAACAACAGAAGAAATCGGGGAATTTTTTTTGCTTTCACGAGACTCATGGGGATAACACAATGAATGTTGGCACCTGAAGGACTTAATTGAGGAACTAATAAGAAACAATGTGATAACCTGGATTTTGGAATGACTATTAATTGATAATTAACTAACTAAGGTTAATTAATAATAAATACTGATTTACAGATTGAACAAATAAATCCGAGAATAATATATATATATATATATATATATGGATATATATATATATAAATGGATTTGAGCTTTAATAAATGCTGATATCTGGATGGGTATTTTAATCTGTTGGTAATAAACAAAGATAAATAGATATGCAAACTCTATAAGTTGGAAATTATAAGTGTATATATATATGCCATGTGAAGTAGTATATATGGGAATTTGTAAAAAAGTGTGAAATATATATATATATATATATATATATATAAACAATTCAAATAAAATATTGTTTTTTAAAGGGTGAATTGTAAGCAGTGATTTGAATTCAATGTATTAAATATTCAAAGGTTATATTAAACTAGTATAATCATTTTTAAGTGTGTAAGTGGATTTTATTTCATTTTCTTTTAAATTATATGTAAATAAATAAAGTAAAAAAATTTGAACATTAAAACATAAGACATTTATATAAAAGATGATAAATATACATAACATACTAAGACAATTGTAAATATAAAAACTCAATTTGAAATATTATATAAATATATATAAAACATATTTAAAAATGAAAATTACAAATATAAATAATATGTATTCATAAATACAAAGGCTTTTTATTAACATTTAAGAATTTATTAAATTTGCATAATTACAAGTGTTTGTTTTAAAATCATTTTAATAACAAGTGTAATGTGATAAACTAATGAAATTGACAAATGTTAGTTTTTTTACAAGTGTTATCTTTTTAATTTTAATTTTTCTTTATTTTTTAATAAATCAAAATTTAGCCTATAAGAACATCTCATTTCCTCCTTTTCAATTCTTTTATCAGCTAAATTTCTTAAACAAAGAAAATTTTAGTCTGTGACAAACCAGTGAACAACATCAAGAAATTAAAAGCAATCTCTTCACTAATTCAAAATCTGGAATAAGCAAATCTAGGAGCTCAACAACACTATTTCAAATTTAAACAACTGCTCAGTTTTGAATGAAGTGGCAAGATCAGATTTCCAGTCTTAATAGCATTCCCAGATTTCAAAATTACAAGCTTCTCTGCTATCTCAAAGTGAGTAAACTCTTCCTAATTTGAATTATAACTTATGGTTATCCTAATGGAAGTGCAATTTTAAAATGGTTCGGTATGCATACAAATAAGTGTATATATGAATGAAAATGTCTGTGCATGTCTGGAAATAGGGACATTTACTTCTGTTCTTAGTCCAGATTTCAAAATCTGTCAAAAAATCAAATTCTTCTTTTCTAGTTCTTGTTAGACTTCAAGATCTACATGGGATTTATTTGTATGTTGTAGATCTAGGTCTAAAAAATAATTTTGAGAAGAATTGGTTAAAATTTATCAGGAAATTTAAAAATAAATCGAAGAGCTTTAAAAATATGATAAATTCGAATTTCATAAATCATTGATTCTTCTATATCATTGGATTCGACTTGGAAACCCATGATTTTTAAAATAAAATTTATGATTTTAGCTTAGTAGATTGCGAGAATTGGTAAGATGAATGGAATATGGGTTTTAACAAAATTCTAGTGATCAATGGATTTCTAGACCTCGAGATCAGGGCCGTAGCTTGGTGGAAGGACAGGGATCACCAGAAAAATGCTCGTTGATTTTATAGTTCGTCGGGGATAATAGGCGAGACTGATTTAGGGTTTTAGCACTGGATTTGGTCGAGAGTAAATTTTGGGTTTGTCTGTTGTCTGGGAAGCGTCGGAAGCAATCATAGGTGGGGGAAATTGTAGCAGGAGGTCGTGGTGTTGCTCGGGCTTGGTGGCGTGGATGATGGTGATCGGAATTGGGCAGGTCGAGGGATTATCGGCGACCAGTTTCTTTTTCCAGGGTGGATCGATCGAGCAATTTCTGATGTTGTGATCGATTGAGTTATCTGAGTGGTTCGATTGATTGAGGAAATCGAAGATGACTTGCTGGTGGAAATCGCGGATGCCGGAGCCTCGCCAGCGATCGGTGCATGTGCACTAGAAATTTCTGCACTGGAGTTTGTGTTTTGGGACAATGGCTTATCTCGAGTTTTGACCCAAAGTAGAGTAGGGTTTTGCTCGAGTGTTGCTTCGTGTTGATTCGCGTGAGTGTTTCAAGTATATCAGTCTTTTTTTTTTAAAATTTAAACAGTTTTTTTTCAAAAGAGAGAGGGAAGGATGGGATCGGATTTAGGTCGGGTCATTCCAAAATTTGCCTCAGGTCTGGTGATTTGGGTTAAAACAAAATCAGGTTTATTTAAAACAATTTTCTTAAAGCCTGATTTTTGCAAATGATAAAGGATTTGGTTAAGTATAAGAGCATAGACTAAGTTTTCAAAACAGAAAATGATCAAGTTCCAAAAGCAAAGCATGTTAGTATGATCTAGTAGTGAGGTATATTAAAATTAATAAGTTTCTTAAGAAATGTTAACCAAGTTTTCAAAGTTAATTTATTTAAACGAATTTTTTTAAAAACAATGGTTTATATAAATTATGAATTAGATTGAGTATGTAATAAATTCCTAAATATTTTTCAAAGAAAATTTAATGTTGTAATTAAGTAAGTATTAAAGGAAAAGGGTTTATCTTTTATTTAATTTAGCGATCTTGGTTAATTAGAGGATTATTTATTAATTAATTATAATAAGTGATTAAGGATTAATTACTTAGTAAATAATTAAAGGATTGATTAATTAAGGGTTAGCTAATTAATGAATTAATTTAAAGGATAACTACTCAGTGTAAATAATTATAGAATAATTAATTTGAGTAATTAATTTAAGGATGAATGCAATTAATGTGAATGGGTGAAGGTTAATTAGTTTGTGTAATTAATTAAAAGTTAATTGCTTAATGTAGTTAATGGATAATTAATCAAGGGTGATTAATTAAGATGGATAATTAAAGGATGATTAATTAATTGGTTTGTAATTAATTAATGTTAAGTATGGTAATCTAAGTGATTAAAGTTAGTAATTAATTTAATTAATTGGGAAGTGATAAAGCTTGCTTATGAATGATTGAATGATACTGAATACCTTAGATAATTTGATATTCTGATATGAAATGTTTTGTGATATGATTGGGTTGAACAGTGATAATGTGGGTTATCTATCTAAGTTGAATTGTTACATGGTATGATAACCTGAATATGAATTGTATTGTTTTACAACTTAATAATTTGGACTAGAAATGACATTGGGTTCGAAGGGACTGGGTCGGGTATTGGTAAATACCCGAAACCACTTCGATTTGTAATCTACAATAATTCCATGTAGATTTGATATATGACATAAATAGGCTGGATGCAATACTATGGACCTTTGAAACTAAGTAAAGTTACTTAGGGATTGATTTGTGAAATAAGTGTTGACCATAACCAGCTATGAACACATAGTAAAGTAGGAGCTACCTCAGGTTTTAAATAAGTTTATGCATTTGTATTTCTTGTTAGATGGGTTTACTCACGCTGGTTTCTAGTCTGACCCGGGTGTTACTTTGATGTATTGCTCGGGTTAGATCAAGTATTACAGATTTTCAGGTAAGGACGTTCTGGAGCTCAGAAGGCAAGCTGGATTTGGTCAGAAACATATGGAGTGTATTCCGCTGTAATATATTATATTATCTGGGATATGTTGATTTTAACTATCCTGTGATTGTGAAATGTTGTAACTCTGATGTATATAAATGTAAATTGACGGATACAGTTTTCTTTTGTATAACCGTTATTATTTGATATTATATTTTGATCCGCTATGAATGTGAGATTCCGTGTCTTGTTTTCTGTTTATTCTTTTACTTCTTTTCTTCTTTTCCTAACTATCTGAAATTTTTGGATCAAAAATTTCGGTTCGTTACATTTTGGTATCAAAGCTGAAGGTTAAGCGGGAACCTTGGCTCTGGTGGGTTTACTCATTAAGGATAGGGTCAATGGTACCCTAAAATGAGTTGAGTATATATATATATGAGAGCGTACTTGTTATTTTCTTATAAAAGGTTTTAAAATGGTTTTAGCGAATGATTTTTATAAATGCTTATATTTTATATATAAAGCAATAATTGGTTGTTGGATATTGAAAATGGATAAGAATTATGTGATGAATATATATATATATATATATATATATATATCCAAATAGGAATTGGATAAAATGAACTATACAAATAAGATGAATTAGAATTGGTTTCAAAACAGAATAGAATGGTTATTGTGTTTAATAATGGGATAGTTGTTTTCCAATAAATAATAAAATGTTTTAAGGAAGTGACCATTAGATGAGAATAACTTGTAAAGTAGAAAGGATGTAAATTGAGAAGTTTTAAATTCTAAGTCCAAATACATTTGAAGTTGTTTTCAAATGTTAAGAGAAATAATAAATAGTATTATTCAGAATATTTTGAATGTGATTAAAATAAGAAATTGTATGAAAATTTAAAGGAATTTGTTTTGAATTAAAAACTAAAAGTGGTTTAAATTTAAAGTATGGCCTGGTGGGCTAAGAAATAAAGTATGTGTATATGGGTGGATATAAATGTATCAAAAATGATTTGAAATAAACTCAGAAGTATCGAGTTTTGATTTTCACTGAAATGTGATGTAAAACCCAAAAGTGATATAAGTCTTTGAACTTATAGGTAAGAAAGAATGTTGATAGAAATTTGAAATTGAGATTTAACTTAGGGAAGTTAAATGGGTTGATTTGAGTGGGAGTTATGAGTAATCTCAAAATGGGTTTGAGATTTGGAAATTGAAAATGGATGCTGTTATTTGGTGTTTGGATAAATTTGGATGTTTATTTATCCTGATATCATTCTATTGTTATAAATAATTTATGAAATTATGAATTGGAATATTTGAAATGAATTAAGAAATGGAATGGATTAATATACATATCCATTGCAGAGATAAATGGAAAATGAAATCATTTTGAATTTAAGATTTAAATGTTCAAAGGGAACTCGCAAATTTGAAATGGGAACTGGGATTAATTCAAACTGGAATTGCAACGAATTGAAATTGGTTCAATTTGAAATTTATTTGAGTTAATTGAAATTGTGATTAAAGTTGAATAATTGAATTCAAATGGAATTTGAATTGAATATAGAAAAGAAATTGAGGATAATTCAACTTGAATTGGGATGATCAATTTAATGGGAAATTGATTGGAAATGGAGATTGGGGGCAATGAACAGTTTGACTCTGGACTATTTTCAAAATGAATTGTTTTAAATCTATTTTTTCCAAACTATTTACTATACAATCTTTCTTCTTAAAGCCAAACTATTTTATGCTTATTTTATAATTATTTTTGGAAATATTTAACCATTTTTCAACTGTTCTATAAACTAATTATTGTTTTTCAACTACTTTATAACTAATTACTATTTTATAACTATTTTGCAATTATTTAAAATTTCTTTAACTATTTGATTATTTTCCAACTATTTTACAATTACTTAACTATTTTATAGCTATTTTACAAACTAACAATTTTTTTTTCCAACTACTTATCTATTTTAAACTATTCAAGCTATTTTCTAAATTTAAAGTTGGTCAGAGTGCAAACTGTTTATGATTAAAATTCCAATTGAGATAAGAATTAAAGAGATAATCCAAATAGGATTGAAGCAATTATGAATAAGTAGATAGAAATCATAAGTGATGTGAATAGAAAGGAGAAATTAATTTGGCTAATGATCAATGAGGATAAATAAGTAGATGTACGTATATTATTCTATTCGCATAGTGATTTGATCCAGATTCGAGCACAGAATTTTGGGATAGTATATCGATCCGAGTTGGGATTTTTCACTTAATTTTCGACGGCGAACCTGGATATGGATTGTTGATTAGTTCTGGATATTCTCTATCGTAGTTATGGCTATGCAAGGAGAATAACAGTTTCTGATCAAGAAACCGGATCTGAGTCCGCATTAGGAAGTCGGGTGGATGATATAGTTCGAAAGAGAAATTGTGTGATTGAGTAAGCGATCAGATTGATATATCGTACGGATGATATGTGTACATCGTACGGGTTTGAATGAAATTGATATTGGGAATTTGTGGATAAGAAATGTGAAATGTTTTTTGGAAATGAAAAGTATATGTTGTGAAATATACAATGAAGTAAAATGGAAATCGGATATTTCTATGATCAAAGGTTCACTTTATAAAGAAAATTAATGAGAAATCAAATTCGAATATTTGATTTGGATTAAACAAATTTATATATCTTTGTTGTATAAGGTAAAACTCCACTTGTTGAATCTAGCCAGCAATAAAAGGGTTTTGAAAGTATTTGAAGTATAAAAGGTAATCTGTAAAAGTTTGAAGTGATCCAAAGTTTTTAAAGATTATATATATCTGTATATATAAAGAGTCTTATGAGAATGATTTTGAGGAAAGGTTTTTGAAACCTATGAATTTGGAAAGGCTTTTGATTTTTGAAGAAAAATCAATTTTAGAGATTTGGAAAGCCCAGTTTGAGAATTATCGATTTTGGGATAATCGATTTTGTGTAAAGGAGCTTTATATGTGATTCATACTAGGTGTATGATTTGGAAAACACTATATGTATATAGTATAAAGTATTTTGAAAATGGTTCTGAGGAAAAAGGCGCTCCCTTGAAATGAACTTCTTAGGAGTACCATAGATTGGTACTACCTTGAGCCTCATAAGGGGGGAGGCTCTAAAGTGGATCATGTGAGGAAGTCCGTACAAAATGAAGTTCCTGAGGATTATTGGGTAGCAAAAGTCGAGGGTGCTGATGCCTACAGGGATATTTAGGTTATGCTATGACGATAGTGTAACTCGATGTCACTGAGATCTACTGTGGATCATAGCGGAAATCGTGTGGAGGTGAGTGTCAACGGTCTACGTTTGTTTTTGCCGGGAAGGAAACGTAACATCGGTAGACTACGATCTATGGTCGAGTGGAGTGGAGAAGTTTCATTCTTTTGGCAGAGAAATTCGAGGGTGCTGATGCCTACAGTTATATGGGTTTTTGCTGTGATAGCAACGTAACCCCAGATGTAGCTGCGATCTGCAGCGGGTTCCATGACGTAATCGAGGGGCGTAGAGTGCCTACAGTTATCTATGGATTTTGCCGGGATGACAACGTAACCATCGGGTTAACTACGACCGTGGATGGGGGTGATGATTTCCGGAGCATTCTCACCAAAGATATTCCTCTATTTTCAAAAAAAAAATGTTTTCTATATTTTTAATAAAATTATTTTCCATGTATTTTCACTGGATATTGAAGACGGGTCTGCCAAGTACTTATAGATTTTCAGTCTTACGCCTGATCAACGTATGACCGAATTTCTGTAAGAACAAGGATTGACTGGTTGAGACATCGAGTTATAAAAAGTATTTTTATAAAAACTATTTTTGGAATAATATATAGATTTTAAAGGAATCTTAAAAAAATTCTTGATAAAGAGGGAGTTCATAGTTTAAAAATGTTCAAAGAATGATTTATCTGGTATTAGTATTTTGATAAAATTCTGGCTTCGTTTCTTTTCGGGGATGAAAAGATTCTAAAGGGGGAGGAATGTGATAACCTGGATTTTGGAATGACTATTAATTGATAATTAACTAAGGTTAATTAATAATAAATACTGATTTACAGATTGAACAAATAAATCTAAGAATAATATATATATATATATATATATATATATATATGGATATATATAAATGGATTTGAGCTTTAATAAATGCTGATATCTAGATGGGTATTTTAAACTGTTGGTAATATACAAAGATAAATAGATATGCAAACTCTATAAATTAGAAATTATAAGTATATATATGCCATGTGAAGTAGTATAAATGGGAATTTGTAAAAAAGTGCGAATATATATATAAACAATTCAAATAAAATAATGTTTTTTAAAGGGTGAATTGTAAGCCGTGATTTGAATTCAATGCATTAAATTTTCAAAGGTTATATTAAAATCGTATAATCATATTTAAGTGTGTAAGTGGATTTTATTTCATTTTCTTTTAAATTATATGTAAACAAAAAAGTAAAAATTTAAACATTAAAACATAAGACATTTATATAAAAGATGATAAATATAACATACTAAGACATTTGTAAATATAAATTTAAAATATTATATAAATACATATAAAACATATTTAAAAATGGAAATTACGAATATAAATAATATGTATTCATAAATACAAAGGCTTTTTATTAACATTTAAGAATTTATTAAATTTGCATAATTACAAGTGTTTGTTTTAAAATCATTTTAATAACAAGTGTAATGTGATAAACTAATAAAATTGGCAAATGTTAGTTTTTTACAAATGTCACTTTTTAATTTTAATTTTAATTTTTCTTTATTTTTTTAGTAAATCAATATTTAGCCTATAAGAACATCTCAATTCCTCTTTTTCAATTCGTTTATCAGCTAAATTTCTAAAACAAAGAAAATTTTAGTCTGTAACAAACCAGTAAACAACAACAAGAAATTAAAAGCAATCTCTTTACTAATTCAAATCTGGAACAAGCAAATCTAGGAGCTCAACAACTCTATTTCAAATTTAAACAAAAGCTTAGTTTTGAATCAAGTGGCAAGATCAAATTTCCAGTCTTAATAGCTTTCCCATATTTCAAAATTACAAGATTCTTTGCTATCTCAAAGTGAGTAAACTCTTCCTAATTTGAATTATAACTTACGGTTATCCTAATGGAAGTGCAATTTTAAAATGGTGTGGTATGTATAAAAATAAGTGTATATATGAATGAAAATGTCTGTGCATATCAGGAAATAGGGATATTTACTTCTGTTCTTAGTCTAGATTTCAAAATCTGTCAGAAAAATCAAATTCTTCTTTTCTAGTTCTTGTTAGACTTCAAGATCTACATGGGATTTGTTTGTATGCTCTAGATCTAGGTCTAAAAAATAATTTTGAGAAGAATTGGTTAAATTTTATCAGGACATTTAAAAATAAACAGAAGAGCTTTAAAAATATGATAAATTCGAATTGCATAAATCATTGATTCTTCTACATCATTGGATTAGACTTGGAAACCCATTATTTTTAAAATAAAATTTATGATTTTTAGCTTAGTAGATTGCGAGAATTGGTAAGATGAACGGAATATGGGTTTTAACTACATTCTGGTGATCGGAGGATTTCTAGACCTCGAGATCAGGGTCGTAGCTTGCTAGAAGGACAGGATCACCAGAAAAATGTTCGTTGATTTTATAGTTCGTCGTCGATCATAGGCGAGACCGATTTAGGGTTTTAGCATTGGATTTGGTTGAGAGGAAATTTTGGGTTCGTGTGTCGTCTGGGAAGCATCGGAAGAAATCGCAGGTGGGGGAAGTTGTAGCAGGAGGTCATGGTGTTGCTTGGGCTTGGTGGCGTGGATGAGGTGGTCGGAATTGGGTAGGTTGAGGGATTATTGGCAATCAGTTTCCTTTTCCAAGGTGGATCGATCGAGTGATTTCCGATGCCGTGATCGATTGAGTTATCTGAGTGGTTCGATGGATTGAGGAAGTCGAAGATGACTTGCTGGTGGAAGTCGCGGATGCCGGAGCCTTGCCAGCGATCGGTGCACGTGCACCAGAAATTTCTATGCACAAGAGTTTATGTTTTTGGACGATGGCTTATCTCGAGTTTTGACCCGAAGTAGAGTAGGGCTTTGCTCAAGTGTTGCTTTATTTTGATTCGCGCGAGTGTTTCAAGTATATCAGTTTATTTTTGTTAAATTTAAACAGTTTTTTTTCAAAAGAGAGAGGGAAAGACGGGCTCGGATTTAGGTCGGATCATTCTATAATTCGCCTCGGGTTTGGTGATTTGGGTTAAAACAAAATCAGGTTTATTTAAAACAATTTTGTTAAAGCCAGATTTTTGTAAATGATAAAGGATTTGGTTAAGTACAAGGGCATAAACTAAGTTTTCAAAAAAAATGATCAAGTTCGAAAAGCAAAGCAGGTTAGTATGATCTAGTTGTGAGGTATATTAAAATTAATAAGTTTTCGTAAGAAATGTTAACCAAGTTTTCAAAATTAATTTATTTAAACGATTTTTTTTGAAACAATGGTTTATATAAATTATGAATTAGATTGAATATGTAATAAATTCCTAAATATTTTTCAAAGAAAATTTAATGTTGTAATTAAGTAAGTATTAAAGGAAAATGGTTTATCTTTTATTTAATTTAGTGACCTTGGTTAATT
This sequence comes from Allium cepa, assembly GCA_030765085.1. Lineage (NCBI taxonomy): Eukaryota > Viridiplantae > Streptophyta > Magnoliopsida > Asparagales > Amaryllidaceae > Allium > Allium cepa. The sequence continues at coordinate 408,491,062 of CM060931.1, read as the reverse complement.
AGAGGATTATTTATTTATTAATTAATTATAATAAGTGATTAAGGATTAGTTACTTAGTAAATATTTAAAGCACTACACCAAACAGCCCATTTTGTAACACTTTTCTGCTTTCGATTTGTAACAGTTATAACCGTTACAAATTTCTAACGGCTATTTCAGTAATTAATATTTGTAACGGTTATTACCGTTGCTAAATCTGGTAATTTCGTAAATAAATAAATGTAATACGGATAGAACTGTAATTTTATCTTATGTTACTACATATCACATTTCTAACGAATAACGCTTCGTCCTTTCGAAGGTTTTTCCTCTTTGGTTCTTATTAGGGTTATCGTCCGCCGTATTCTTATTCGGGTTATTGCCCATTTTTTCTACTACCACCGTCACCGCATACCACCATCTCTCCCATCCGACACCACTTTGCCCCCATTACATTCGTATTAGGGTTATCGCACTTTTTTATGAAGACGAATGAAAACTAGGGTTTGTTCTATTTCCACGATCGGCTGCAGACTAATTTTCAGATTCAAATCAGGTAATTACTTCTACTTCAATTTAAAGTAGTTATTTATGGATTTGGAGGTTAAGGGTTAGGAACTAAGCTTCAGCCAACATTTGAAAGAGGAAGATAAATACGTGTTTGGAATAAAAGGAGTTTTTTCAACTTGTGATGATTGTTGAATTCGTATACCATGCTTATGATGCTTGTTGAATTCGTACATGACATTTTTTTCAACTTGTAAGCTTGCTTTTCATCATCTTTTACCTTATAGTTTGGAGGTTTTTAATGAAAACTTCTTCATGAATCACATTATGTGAAATGCTGACTTCACATCTAGTTAATAAACCATTAACCGTTTCTGAGCTGCAAAAGAAACCGCCAGACAACTGGGCTGGTGGTCTCTGATCGTACTACATGTGCTACAATCTTTGTGCGGTCCAAATATGAATCCAAATCATGTTTTGAGTATAACCATTTCTGATGTGGAATGAGTAAACATATGGATACAATATGTTGAGATACTTCAATGGCAGTTAATATAAGGGGTCCAAGCATTTTTGGTTCTTGTATGCTTTCATAATTAGAATAAATACATAATAAAAGATAACCTGGTCTTAAACAGCCCGTAGGCTGTATTGTGAATAAAGCATAATCAACAAGTGCATCATTATAGAAAAGCTTCATTTAATGGAATGGAAGAATTCAAGAACAATACATAGTTTAAGCAGAAGATCCCTTGGTATAAATTTATTGCATAAATTACGTTCAGTTCTATACGAAAGTCTAAGCTGTGGCCTCACTAAGTGTATACTTGAATAGCATCCATCTAGTGGATGAGTTTACAATAGCAACAAGGAACAACAAACTAATTTGAAATCAAAAATACTTTTGAATTACATATAACATTGATAATAGACACTTGCTTACCTCTATGAACTTTGACATATGACCATTCTTAGTAGTTTGAAGCTCAGCATCGAGATATTTCTTTATCAAACCAACCATCGGTCTCCTGTTGTAACAGGATTTCATAGTAAATATTTGTCCATCCACAATATGATATTAAGTAAATATTTGTTAATTAATTACTAATCCATCTCGAAGGGATATCTCACACGCATGAGCCATACATACCAGTTAATTATGGGAAAAGCATTCGGAAGAGTAATAACTATTATTCTTCTACTAGTTTGACAACTGAGAGAACTGTACAAACTTACATTCTAATATCATAACTAAATTCGGATATATAAAGCAAACAATAATGTTCAGATTAAAGAAAATTTGTATTCAACGTACATTATAAGTTGAGATCAAAAACATCTATCATTTGCTGTTATATATGAGCAAATAATGCGTAGTTTACTTTCTGCAGTTGTGACTGTCCAATTGTTTCTATTAGCTATTATATATGAGCACTTCAGTATTTACCAGGTTATCAAATTGATTTATACTTTTTTTCCAGGTAACTGCAATTCTTTCATTTGCTGCTACTTGCTCCTCTGCAGGTTTGATTGTTTTGGACGTAGAGTTCTGCAATTCACCTCACTGTGTGCGCTTTTTTGATTTTTTCATTTGTTGCTGCTTGCTCCTCTACAGGTTTGATTTTTTTTCCCATCAATATCTTTGCTTATTGATTGAAATTTATGTGCTCATTTTGCAACTTCTAAAACTACCGACGACTCGTTTATGGGATATATGCATTCAATAAATGTTAAGTTGATTCTTTAATTGATCATCATCTGTATGTTTCTCTATTTTCAAATCAGTTGTCCTTTATCAGTTTCTGTTACGGATATAAGATAATGCAAAATACATTATTTTATAAATTGGATCATGTTATGGTTCGATAATAATGCAAGCATGCTAACTAATAATATAACTGTTTATGGTTAGGACTAACCATGTAGTCTTGTTCGTATTTAATGTTTTTCATTTTTGAAAATCTATAAATTTTCACAACAATATATATATATATATATTTTCTCCTAATTTATTTCAGCTCGGTTAAAAATGGAACATAAGATTGGTTAAAAACTGGGTAAAAAACTGAGCATAAGCTTGGTTAAAAACTGGGTTAGAAACTGAGAGATTGCTCAGTTAAAACTAAGTGAGTTTGCTCTGTTGAAAACTGAGCCTCTGCTCAGTTGAAAACCGAGTGCTTTGTCAGTTAAAAAGTGAGCTATGCTCAGTTGAAAATCTGACTGAATTACTCTAAATTGGAAGTAGAGGAAGAGCTGCTCAGTAAAAATTGAGGAAGAGCCGCTCATTGCTGTAACATAATATACCCAGTAATGCTGAAAGACAATTGGCTTCAGTTTCATTTTCTACATTTTAATTTATAGAATTTGGCAACATTTGTTTTGCATGAGCATTGATGTATGATTTTCTCTAAGAAAGGTTTTATTATAGTTTATCCATATGTGATTACATAATTGAATCTTTTTATTTTTAAAATAATCAGTTGATTCAGTTTTGAACTGTCTTTTGCTTCTTCTTGTTTCGGATGTAAGTACAGTTAACGTTAGATTGATTCCAGCCCATTAAGGTCTCATGTTCATATTGGCTAATTGTTTGATTTGTTTGTGTTTATAAGTCTAACTTGCTTACATTTTGTGGATTTGGATCTGTACATGCGTATGTGTTTTAGGCCTGACAGGTTCATTTCATTTTACTAAGAACAATTGCTGTGTTTAAATGTGGGCTTAATTTGAACTAATATTGTTATCCTCAAATTGGTCCAAGTTAAATTAGAGAATGATTTTAATAACACTTCAATTATTTTCCAAAAAAGAAACAATAGTAAGATTAAGCAAAAATACCTTCGATTATTTCCTCGACCGTAGCTGGATGTATGAAGTCAGAACCGGTGGTTTTTGGTTCCATCAAAGTAAAAACCAATAAGTTTTTTGTTCCATATATCATTTTCTTCATCTCTACTCTTTTTTTGTCTTCTACTCACTTAGCAATGGTCAATTTATCAAGCAGAATTCTTGCTGCCTATGTGTTCTGTTATTCAATTTATCAAGTAAATCTTTAGTTGTCTCGGTGTGTTTTGTCTGTGTTTCCCCTCCTAAAAATAAAGTGCAGTTTTGAGTCCGAGACCTATTCATTTGTCACCACAATAATAACTAGTGTGTTTTCATCAGTTCTGAATTCGAGTCCTATATGCAGCTTCCAAGAATCTTTATTTTGAAAGAATACTAGTTTAAAAGGTGATCCATAATTAATCATGTGCTATAAGTATCTCCCATTTTGTTTGAAGCTAGCAAAATCAATATACATGAAACAACTAGCAGATATGATAATTTTAAAATAAACCATGCAATATAATTATTACTACTCTTCACTTAGATAAGTATCATTATTATTATAAGTAGAGGTAAAAGTCTTTGGTGGAAACTGCAAGCTTACCAGTTCTCCAGTCAGAAGTTGAATAACTCTTGTCATTGTCAAGTTCTAAAAGGCGTAAAGCTTCCATCATGCTTTGGAACTAAATTAGGCAACTTAGTAAGCATTCAACCACCTACTTTGAATATTAGAAAGTCATATGACTATCATATTATTATCCAACATTTTTTGCCTGTCATGGTTCAACATGCATTTCCAAAGTTTCGTGACTTGAGGCGTGCGATTTTGCAAGTATGCTTGTACTTCAATATTATTTGTTCAAAGGTTTTGATTCGAGAGCATGTCCAAGCTGCCAAAGATATGATTGCGGAGGCGTTATGTGTGTTGGTCCATTATATTCCCACTCAGCTTTTTGATATAAGTATACATCTAATGGTGCATTTAGCTGATCAAGCACTACTTTGCGGACTGGTTAATTATACATGGATGTATCCATTTGAAAGGTGAGACATTCTTTTAAATAATTATAATCCAAATTATTATCCAATGATAATATAAAAACGTGCATTATTTTATGTTTTCTTAGAGCTATGAAGGAGTGTAAAAACATACCAAGCAATAAACGATATGTGGAAGGGTCAATTGCCGAAGCATATCTTGTTTTAGAATCTGTTAGGTATGCAATGGAGTATATGCCAGATCCACGTGCTGGAAATCATAGCTCTAAACAAGCACCATTCTTGGATGAGAATGGCAACGATACATACGAACGCTCCATTATTGAGGGTAAAACTATCAAGCTAAGTGGCGTACAATGCATACAAATTCGAAGATGGATACTTTTTAGAATGGATATACCAGATCTAGACGATTATTATAGGTTTGTGTTTTTTAACAAATTATAAATTAGCTTTCTATTTACTTAATATATAACATGTTTACTTTGTAGCGAGTATCGATTGTCATTAGAAGATGCTATTGTACAATCTGAATTCATTGATTGGTTGCACATCAAGGTTTGTTAGGCTTCAAGAAAACAATAGTTTTATTACACAATTACGACTTTATTTAATATATTTTAGTGGTTTTAACAGTTAATGGAAGAAAAATGCATGAATTCATTGTTATGGTATTATGTTAGTGGTCCAATGTGGGAAGCCAAAACTCATCTCAAGTATAGGATCAATGGTTATGTATTTTCTCCCCAGCACTACGACAACACTCATTCAACACAAGATAGTGGTGTTTGCATGGATGCAATTACAACGTTTATCGCAAGCGCAAAACATTTAAATCCCATGGATGATTATACTACTTGGTATGGTGTTATCAAGGAGATCATTGAGGTTGATTATTATGATTTTCAACATGTAGTATTCTACTGCGACTGGGTAAATATCGCCGACAAAACACATGGGTTTAAGGTTTGTCCGGACTCGAGTTTACCGATGGTAAATCTAAGGAAGCTTAAAAGTAGTAATGGAGAACATGATGAGCCTGTCATTCTTGCATCTGAAGCAAGCCAAATCTTTTACATAAAAGACATACAAAATCCTGATCGGTCCATTGTACGATGTTCGCCTAAGCACTTGACTGATGACACAGATGATTATGAGATGCCAACAAACTTCCACTCCAATTTGAATGAGCAACACAACTTAACATTGTTGAAATGCATGGAATCTAGATAGAAAAACATGATTGTAACTAGTGATATTTTGTTTGGTTTTTGTTTGATGTATTGAATCTATGTTGACATCTGAATTCTGCAGTAGTAAAACATGATTTTTTTGTTTGATGTATTGAATCCACAAAAATGACATCCACTAAAATTAACTTACAGTCTCACGTATTAAGTTATTTTCCTTCTAGTTGTCCACTAGTAAAATTTTGATAAATAGGAACTTCAAGTTATAGAAGTTGCATCTCTGTAACATCTTGCAGATTAATATTTCTGAAATCGACAACTTCAATTTCATTTATTAAAAACCTTGACCTGTCCAATTTCATAGATATACCATAATTATTAAATGTCGATATCAGCTCAAATACACCATCTACTGGTCAATACTATTATATATTTTCATTTGTGTTAGTGGCTGAAAGCCTGAAACCTTTTTCTCAACTGATTAAACATTCAAACTGGAACATGGGGTATCACATAAACTACCTCCATTTTAATTGAACATGCTACGATGTTATTCCTTTTTTGTTGACAAGTGATCATATCTGCATGCTATAAGAATATAGTGATTTCATTCTTTTTAATAGCCATGTAAACTGGTAAAGAGAAAATGCATGTTAACTTTTAAGGAGTTCATTACTGATGTTGGAATTTGATCCTGCTGAGAAACTTGTGTTTCTCATTGACATCACAGTGATCATGAGTTATCCTTTGCAGCTACACATTTTAAATGTATCACAACATATTTATAAAAAATGAACATTGCCTACTTGTGTCGGTAGGAGGTCTACCTGTACGGCATCGCCTTGGATATGGAATTTTGTCCCCACCAAGGATTGGCCTCATGTATTCCCTCCCTTTATCAGGGTTTTTCCCAGATCATTGTAAATGTCTTAATCATAAATTCTATCTGATTGCTTCCGGGTACCCTTCCTATCTCCTCTCAGTTCTTTCAGCTCCTTTTCTCTTAGCTCTCTTAACCCATCTGGAGTCTCCAACGGCAAATAAGGCTAAAGATAACGCATAATAGTTAGAAAGCGGAGAGATGTAGTGAATCGCCATGTAAGAAAAAGTTCTGGTGCATAGGGGTGTGTATTACATCACTTGAAGCCATAGTCTTATAAGCTATTATTTGAATTGCATATGCGAGACCTTCTGATGTCGATTGAGCACCGTTACTGCTCCGGGCAACCCAAAGCCTGGGTCAATCATGAAATCTGCAGTATATTATAATCATATGTTATGAGCCTGAGAAAGAAGGCAGACTGTAATTGGACGCAATTCAATTTGAGTTCAAATTCAGTATAGGGATATTGGGCAAAAAAACAGGACTAAAAAAGAGAAGCATGGAAAGTAGAGAGCAATGGAGGAAGGATCAGGAATGTACGCTGGTAACAGCAATGATAACGCAGAAAAAATTTAGAATGTCCATCATAAAACACATTCAAATTTCATTTATTCTAAATCCATTGCACAGTCGTTGCCCTCACTGGTCTCTACTACTTTAGACTATGGAGGCTAGTACTTTTTATGCTTAGTAAATTCACCATAAAACTTCTGGAAAAAGAATGTGGGCTGTTGATTCTTTTGTTCCAAAAATATATTCTAGTTGTTGAAGGCAGAAGGACGAAATCTATTGATGTTCATGAATTTTCAGTACAGGGTGGCATAGTCTGGCTTTGCTCACAGTTTTATTTTTTAATTCTATATTTTTAATTCTTTATATAATTATCAACTGATTCACAAGTTAACGTGTATATTGCAGAATGTCAACTAGTTGCAACAATGCATCACAGTGTCAAGAAAACACCGAAGAAGACGTTGCTCCTCCACCAACAAATAAAAAGTACTCAATAATTGTTGAAGTGGATGGTGCTAAAGGTAGAGATGTGAAAAAATGGAGTTCTCGTTGTGGGGTTTTGATTCGTGCACTCATTCCGGTTAGTTACGATGATTGGAGGAAAGTAGACAGCTTTTATAAAGATAATTTATGGAAAGCACTTACGGTATTTTACTTCAATTTACTTCAATTACTTGCTCATTTAAATCATGTCTTTTTCTTCCATGGAAAGATTATTTATGCTACTGCTGTTTCAATTCTTCCCCACAAATACATGATAAGATACATTAAACGAATCATGTGTGGAAATGTGTAAAAAAGAGATAGGCAAGTCTATCTATATCTGAAAAGGGCATCATCAGTTTTAAATGAATTACACAAATATAGCAAGTGACACTGATCATGGCTTTCCCAGAAAAAAATCCAAATAATTAAATATAAATATTAGTGAGCTTTAGGAGAGAGAACATTAAGGCCACCCATGAAAGGGCCTTAATGGCTCTGGAATGATAACGGATCCATCTTGTTGCTGGAAGTTTTCAAGCAAACACACAATCATGCGTGGAACAACACATGCAGTTGCATTCAGAGTGTGCACAAAACGTGTGGTAGAGTCCCATGGAAAGTAAATTTGGGAGTAGTATAACACTAAATTTATGTTTTAAAGATTTACACTGAACACTAAATTTGAGAGTCCTATTTTCATAAAACATTTGATAAGTGATTACCTTTTATATTTAACTTTGACACGAATCAGGATCACATTTGATTTTTTTCTTTTGCTTTTGTAGAAAGAGTTTGACATGAATCTGGATCCGACTATTGCTCGACCTATTTTGGAGAGAGGTTTTTCACATTTTTTAGATCAGAAAAATCAAAGCTACGAGACATATATTTGAAGAAAGATAAAGAGTTTTTACCTAGACGCATTGCGATTGATAATCGTCCGAATGATATTGATAAAGTCCAGTGGGAGAAATTCGTTGAAATTGAATACACTGATAAGAAAAGAAAACAATGCAAAACAAATGCTGAAAATAAAGGAAAAAATAGCATAACTCATACTTTGGGAAGAAAATCATATACTCGACTTTATGAAGAATTGGTATGTAGTCATTATTGTACATGTTGTCTTAATGGTATGTATAATTTACAAATAAATTCATATATATTCATGTAGGAAACGGAGAATCCGGAATGCAAGCTTACACGAGCAAAGGCGTGGAAAATAGCGCATACAAGTAGAAAAACCGGAGAGGTGCTTCCGTGCGCAGCAGAAAAATATGTAAGTTTTTATCACAATATTGACGTAATTTATTTTAATTCAATGCTAAATGCTGTATTAAAGAAAGCTGGTTAGTTTGATAACATTTTAGCTTAGCTCATCATCAGTGACATTTATTTTTTCAAAATCCTAGCCAGAACAATAGTTGCAATGAAGATAACATTTTAAGTATTAGATATTTAGATATCCTACTTATATTGATACATTTGGGAAACAGGAAAATTGCTACTGTCATGTTTGTTAGTATATGGCTTCAATCAATTTGAAAGAAGTTATTGAAAACTGATTGCATTGTATTAAAAAAGTAACGCTCATTGTATTAAAATTGCACTGCAGTATAGATGATTTTGAAATGCATAATATCAAATTGAAAAAGTAATGACATAAAACTGATTGCACTGCAGTTTTCATTGTATTATATTGAAAACTGATTGCATTGTATTAAAAAAGTAATGACATAAAACGTAAAAGTTGAACTGCATTGTGAGCAACTACCTCAAATTTTCCATATTATCGCAATGCAAACAAGATGATTTTTGTTAATCAAAATAAACTTGGGGCAAATTAAAACAACAAATATAATGAAGAACTGAACAATTCTATTTTGCCAACTTCATCAATTATGCTAGTAATAATAAAGTTATGTTTACCTGCTGGTTGCCTCATTATATTGTATATGGACCAATGAGGAAGTGACATTGTTTTCTGACATCCGCTTCTAAACTCTAAACAGGATGCATTTATATATTATAACATGTACTTGTTTTCTTCCTTTTGGCTTGGCTAAGAGTCCATCTCCTCAATTTTATGAGAACTGGTACATTGTTTTAAATTTTTATTGGATGCATGCATTCCTTTCAGTTTAGGTTTGAAAATCTAACAATTTCCACCCTTGAGAAGATTTATTGACGACATTACACTGGTCTCGGTGATTTATATAGGATTTCAGACATTTTCCCCCTTAAGTTGTCATAAAAATTGCTTCCATATACGCGAGCATAATCATTGTTGCAGTACCTTTTTTTAATAAAATGTACTGCAACTCTGTACCAGCAGCAACCTGATGCTGCCTTGCAGGCAACATTAATTTTTTCTATTATGCATAATTTTTTTTTATATATTGAGAGGAGTAATCAACAAAGTTATATAGGGTGTCAAAATAGTATTATTTTTTTATGATGTAGTTGTTTCAATAATTAAATTACATTATATAACTACAAAATCTATATTGCATGTATAACATACTAACCTCTAAGTATATTAATGCACAAGCTACCGCTGATTTTTTAATCATAAATAATTCTTTGTACATCATCTTTGCAATACATACTCAGAAATGATGTATTGACTGTTAAATTTTGAACTAATGGTGTTTTACAAGGCCTTTGATATATTTGCCTACCCAGATTTAAAGCTGAGAGGTGACATACAAGCTAATAATGAACTGCTTAATGTAGATTGGTTTGGTCTTACTTCACCAGATTCTATCAGTGTTTTAATTAGTTTTATAGCTTCCTCTGGTTGGCCGTTGTTTATAAATCTAGAAATCATAGCATTTCCTATGACTTGATTTCTATTTTCATACTACTGAAGAAACTATGAGCGTGTTTTACCATACCTAAACTCATGTACCCAGTACCAAAGAGGTCTTCAAAATAACACCATTTAGAGTTTAGTAACACAAGGCATATGCAATTTCATATACCGTGGAATGTGATTACTGCGTAACTATATGTACTCTCTATGGTTATCCACTTCTGATTGCAAAATGTTAAGCTATGATTCACAAAATATCTGATTAGTATAATGTAATGTCTTTGGCTTACGTGACAATTTTAAGGGCATGCATTAATGAGACAGTTGTTGCATTTCACTGCGCATTTTCCATCACTTCAGCTTGCACTATTTTATAATTTTGGTTTACCTTTTCATTTGCAGTTGTACTCTTGACTTGCTTTCCAGTAACCAAGCATTTAAAACTGTCTGTACAAAATATGCATTTAAAACTTAGTTTGCCACATCGATTGGCATTAAATCATACCATACACTGTTAGGCAACTAGGAAATAGAATAGCTTATAATTTTTAACAAATATGTTGGCTTGCTCTAGACTGACTTTGTGTTCTGCTAATAACATACTCATAAATTTTTATATCAATTCGTTTCAATATCCAGGCTTTAATAGAAGCAGCAGAAGAGAGGCAAAAATCAGAAGCTAGTGTTAATGGTAATGAAGGAGTAGTTAGTTTGGAAAATTTTAAAAGAGATGCCATTGCTGAAGTTTTTGGAAATGATAAAAAAAGAAGCTATTGCCGTGCAATTAGTTCTACATCTACTGTGAAGCACGTAAAACTCACTCAAGCTTCAAAAGCAATTATCAATTACAAAGAGAATGAAGATAAGCGATGGAAAATGGAGATGCAACATAAGATTGATCAAATGCATGAAGAAAGTAGAATAAAGAATTCAACTCTTGTTGAAATGCAACAATGTATACGGCAACTTGTTAGTCAGATTGGAACGAATGCGATGACACTAAGAACAGAAATTGGTTCGCATACCGAGCACCATCCTAGCCCTACTCCTACTCCATCTACTGCTGGTATTGGATCTTCTACGGTTGAAAGGCAAGCGGTGCAATTATTGTCACGAAAAATGGAAGTGGTAGCTAAAGGACATCTTGGAGTGCAGAAGATTTGTCATGGTAGAAAGGTTGGAGATGGAGAAAAGGTTGTTTAGGTGGAAGATGTTCTTAATCCGGACGAGCCACTTTTTGATGCACCTCAAAATGGTCATTATACATTGTCCGAGTTGGTTGATGGTGGTTTTGTAGTTTGGCCGGAGTGTCGTATCCGTTGTTTGTAAGCTTCTAGATATGTTGCAGTAGTGAAATTTGAAGTTGTTACAATGAACTTTGTATAATTTGATATGTACTATTTCGTACGTTTGATGCTTTTTAACAATTTGATGATTAGTTTTGAATTTTAGTTTCGTGTTTTCTATTGTTATATATTCGTATAGATATAGTTGAATTAAATACTATTAGATGCTGAATAAGATGGTTCTGCTGTACCAAATTTGTAACACTTATAAGTGTTGGTAATTTTATACAAGGAATTCCTAACGCTTATAATCGTTGGGAATGTGAAGTAATTCCCAACGGTTATAACCGTTGGGAATTTGAAGTAATTCCCAACGGTTTCAACCGTTGGGAATGATCAAAATTTGTGACGGTTATAACCGTTGGAAACGACCAAAATTCCCAACGGTTTTAACCGTTGGGAAGGACCAAAATTTGTAACGGTTATAACCGTTGGTAATGACCAAAATTCCCAACGGTTTTAACCGTTGGGAATGACCAAAATTTATAACGGTTTTAACCGTTGGGAATGACCATAATTTGTAACGGTTATAACCATTGGGAATGACCAAAATTCCCAACGGTTATAACCGTTACAAAATATTAAAAAAAATTGTAACGTGCCTGCTACCAACGGTTATAACCGTTTGGAATTAGATTACCAACGGTTATAACCGTTACAAAATAACAGTTCTGGTGTTGTGAAGGATTGTTTAATTAAGGGTTAGTTAATTAATGAATTAATTTAAAGGACAATTATTCAGTGTAAGTAATTATAGAATAATTAATTTGAGTAATTAATTTAAGGATGAATGCAATTAATGTGAATGGGTGAAGGTTAATTAGTTTATGTAATTAATTAAAGGGTAATTACTTAATGTAATCAAAGGATAATTAATCAAGGGTGATTAATTAAGATGGATAATTAAAGGATGATTAGTTAATTGGTTTGTAATTAATTAAAGTTAAGAAAGGTAATCTAAGAGATTAAAGTTAGTAATTAATTTAATTAGAGATTAATTAAATTAATTGGGAAGTCATAAAGCTTGCTTATGAATGATTGGATGATATTGAATACCTTGGATAATTTGATATTCTGATATGAAGTGTTTTGTGATATGATTGGGTTGAACAGTGATAATGTGGGTTATCTATCTGAGTTGAATTGTTATATGGTATGGTACCCTGAATATGAATTGTATGGTTTTACAACTTAATAATTTGGATTAGAAATGACATTGGGTTCGAAGGGACCGGGTCGGGTATCAGTAAATACCCAAAACCACTTCGATTTGTAATGTACAATAATTCCATATAGATTTGATATGTGAGATAAATAGGCTAGAATGGAATAATATGGACCATTGAAACTAAGTAAAGTTACTTAGGGATTGATTTATGAAATAAGCGTTGACCATAACCAGTTATGAACTCATAGTAAAGTACGAGTTACCCCGGGTTTTAAATAAGTTTATGCGTTTGTATTTCTTGTTAGATGAGTTTACTTACGCTGGTTTCCAGTCTGATCCGGGTGTTACTTTGATGTAATGCTTGGGTCAGACCGAGTATTACAGATTTTCAGATAAGGATGTTTTGAAGCTCAAGTGGCGAGCTGGATGGCAGGAACGTATGGAGTGTATTCCGCTGTAATATATTATAGTTATCTGGGACATGTTGATTTTAACTATCCTATGATTGTGAAATGTTGTAACTCTGATGTATATAAATGTAAATTGACAGATACAGTTTTCTTTTGTATAACCATTATTATTTGATATTATATTTTGATCCGCTGCGAATGTGAGATTCTGTGTCTTGTTTTCTGTTTATTCTTCTACCTCTTTTCTTCTTTTCCTAACTATCTGAAAATTTCGAATCGAAAATTTCGGTTCGTTACAAACAATAGGCTTCAACAACATGTAAAGAAATCGTAGAATTCTGACCACCCCGTTGGACACCAAGTTTCGAGCAATCAAGGAAATCAGTCCAGACCTAACAGAGAAGGGTTTAGATGAACTAATTAAAGGCTAGTGATCAGTACTATAACTGGAGGACCTCACCCAACATAGAAAAGTTGGGGGAGATGGAACGATATGCTAGCTCTTTGAAGCATACTCCTAATTAAACTTGTTATGCTATTGAAGATGGAGCCTCAGCCAAACAACAAAAATGCTAACTGATAACATTATATTCTGGAATCGGGATACCGAAAGTATAGAGGCACCAACTCTCGACCCAATGGCGGTAACAATTGAAATCGGGCTGAAATTTGTGCATAGAATATTGGTTGATAGTGGAAGTTCGATTACATCCTTTTTCGATATACTTTTGATTAGATAAAGATCAGTATGATGATGTGACCTATTGTAGGACGAAGATTCAGGGATTTACAAACGAAGAAAAATAGCCAATTGGGACAATTGACTTACATATAGAACTAGAAAAGGAGAATGAAGGGAGGTTCTTATTCAGACCTTCATGATAATTGACGAATTCTCAACTTATAACGATTTCATGGAACGACCAGCCCTTACTGATTTCATAATAGCTTTGGCTCCATGGTGCCTTGTAATGAAGTTCCCAATGGAAAATGGGGTTGGAGTGGTAAGAGGAGACTAAAGCGTGGCAAGATAATTTTACATTGCCAACTTATAAGAAACCAAATGACATGAGGTAGGGAAGAATGTGGGGAAGACTCTCTACATTTGTGACCCGAAAGTATATAAATTACAAAGTGGCCCTTGTCCCCTGTCTCAGGGACCATAGTCGCTTTGACAAGGCTATGGACCTTTGGAAGAAGAGTGCAGGGGACGAACAAGCAGCACTGGTGGATTTTACAGTTGCTATCCTTGTCGACATGGATGACCCAACTCGGGTCTTGAAGATAAATTCACAGCTTGGATTCAAGGTGCAAAACGAACTAATAAAATTTCTTCGTGCTAATCTGGATGTGTTCGCTTAATATGTGTATGTGTGGAATATCATCAGAGATAGTAGGTCATGCACTTAATATCGATCCCAATTCACACCAGTTAGGAAGAAGAGACGCAGTCGGGGTCCAGAGCAATCCACTGAATTGAAAAGAAGTGGATAAGATGTTGGCCAATGGATTTATCCGTGATGCAACATATCCTGAATGGATGTCAAATCTTGTACTGGTCAAGAAATCGAATGGGAAGAAGCGTACTTTTGTCGACTACTCAGACTTGAACAAAGCTTACCCGAAGGATTACTTTCCACTATCTAGAATCGACCGGTTCATTAACGGAACCGTAGGGCATGAGCTACTCTCATTTATAGATGCGTACTCAAAATATAACCAGATTATGATGCATGAGCTCGATTAGAAAAACACTAGCTTCATTACCGACTTGGGACTATATTGTTATCGTGTAATGTCGTTCATCTTAAAAATGCTGGTGCTACTTACCAAAGATTAGTGAACACAATGTTCAAGAATCAAATCCAATGGGCGATGGAGGTATATGTGGACGACACGCATATGAAATCATGATTATTTGAAAACCATCCGGATAATCTCTCGAAGATGTTTGAAAACTTTTGGAAGTATGGGATGAAAATGAACCGCTCAAAGTGCTCATTCAGTGTTTCATTAGGAAGATTTCTCGGATTCTTAGTAAACGCGAGGGGCATTGAGGCCAATCCAGAACATATCACTGCTTAATGAAATTTTAGAGCCTCGTCGATAAAAAGGTAGTCACAAAGTCTGAATGGGAAAATCGCAGCATTGAGCCGCTTCATATCAAAAGTGATTGATAAGTGTATACTATTTTTCGATGCATTAAAGAAGGTAAGGAGAACTTCAAATGGAATCAAGATTACTAGACAGCATTTGAGGAATTACTTTGACACATGGAAACACCTCCAATACTATCTAAACCAGTTTATGGGGAAGATCTATTTATCTACCTGGCAGTGTCCACTATGTGCTAAGTGCAACGCTTGAGCTTAATGAGGCTAGGATTCAACGACTCGTCTATTACATTAGCAAACAGTTCATCGGAGCTGAACGAAACTATCGAAAGTTAGAAAAGTTAACGTACTGCTTATTGTTAGCTACAAGGAAGATGTGGTCACATTTCTAAGCTCGCCCCATCAACATGTTAACGAATCAAACCTTAAAACAAGTACTTTACCGACGCAATACTTCAGAATGACTATTGAAATAAATATTGAGTTTGGCCAGTACGATGCGACGTATCATCCCTGGAGAGCGATAAAAGGACAGATGTTGGTTGACTTCATCGTCGAGTTAATAATTCCGGATAATGAGGAGGAATACATAGTAATTATAGCATCACTATGGAAATTTTTTGTCAACGGTGAATCAAACAAATTCTGCTTAGGAACAAAAGTTGTGCTTGAAACTCACAAAGGACGGTCGATCTGTTATGCTACAATGTTAGAATTCCTTGCTACTAACAATGACGCGTAGTATGAGGCTTCATTGTTAGGGTTAAAGATTATGAAGGAACTTGGAACTAAAGCTCTCCATATATACAACGTCTCTCAGATAGTAATCTATTAGTTGAAACGAGAGTATCAGGCTAAGGGCGTGAACCTTGCCCCTTACCTGTCAAAAGCATCGAAGTTTCTCAACGATATCGAACACTACATGATAGATCATATTCCTGGGGAATAGAATGTGAAGGCTGATTACTTGGCTAAAATGGCCAGTTTTGGAGATACACAATCGTTAGGACTGGTTCTAGTGGAATTATTGTTAACCCCCAACATAGATCAGATGGATGCCAATTGAATTTTGGAAATGATGGAAGGGGATGAATCATGGATGACACCGACCAAGGACTACCTACTCAGAGAAATACTCCTAAGGGATCGAATAAACGAAAGAAGCTCCTTCGGAAGGCATTATAACTTGTAATAAAGGATGAAGTACTGTATTAGAGAGGGTTCTCTACTCCATTACTCAAGCGTATGACCAAAAAGGAAGCTAAGAAAATCCCTATGGAGCTTCACGAAGGCAATTGCGGTGACCACACTGGGGGTCAAACACCGCTATGGATACTTCTAGCCAACAATAAATCAAGATGCAATAAACTATTCCAAAGATGCAATCGATCCCAGAGATTTGTAAAGATTACGCTAACCCCATCTATGGAACTTAGCAAATGGTCAGTCCATGACTGTTTGCAATCTGCGGGATTGATATAATTGGTGTGTTACCAATAGAAAAAAGATAAGCTAAATATGCCATCGTTGTAGCTGATTACAAAATAGGCCGAAGCAGAACCAATTGCCATGATTACCACTAAAATGTGATTAACTTTGGAACTAAAAACATTATTTGCAGGTTTGGGGTACCACATAAAATTATCACATACAATGGAACCCAGTTCGAAAGTGCTAATTTCAAGGACTTCTGTAAGCTTTACCGAATCGAGAAAAGCTTTACCGCGGTAGTACATCCACAGGCAAACGGGCAAGTGGAGGCTATGAAAAAAATCATCAAATCCACTATAAAGACGAGGTCGACGAAAGCTAAAGTTAACGAACTTACGCTTGCACTATAGGCTTACAAAACGACACACAATACTATGACTATACACTCTCCCTTTGCTTTAGCTTATGGTTCAGAAGCTATGGTAGCAGTGGAACTGAAAGTCCTCTCTCATTGAAAAAGGCATTTCAATCAAAGAGAAAACATGCAACTACTACTTGAATCACTTGACCAGATCGATGAGAAGAGGAACCTGAGCTTAGAACTACCTCTCACTAGAAAAGAGTGGCACGACACTTCAACACCAAGGTTCAAAATCATACTTTCAAAGTGGGAGATCCCATCCTGAAACGGATCTTCCCTAATATGGAAGCACCTGGCCCAAATTGGAAAGCACCAGACGTGATCGGTCAGAAACTTGGAGATGGAACATTCAAGCTGATGACGGTCGACGGAATTCCGATTCTCAGTGCTTGGAACAACGACTTGTTGCAGCACTACTATATATAATACTTATCTATGTATTTTCTATTTTCACAAATAAGCCATCCAAAGACACTGGAGCATTGTAAATAGGCAGGACTTACCTTTCCTTTATTAATAATATATCTCACTTCCTGAATCAATGGAACTGCGTTTTTGTAAGCGGACCACCAAGTCGACAAAGAAAATCAACTCTAACCCCCATATCGTGCTCTAGCACAGTCGGGAAGGCCCATTTCCTTGGGCGCCATCAATAAGCCCCATGTTGTTGCTTGAACTGATGGAGCCATGTTCAAGTACGCAATACACCTTTTGCACCACCTATAAGCCGCATGTTGCTGCTTGGACCAATGGAACACCGTCCAAATATGCAAAACCCCTCGTGCTCCATCCATATGCAACACGTCACTTCTGCAATCGATGGAACCGTGTTCTTACAAGCAACACACATCCCAACGACTGAGAAAATACTTTACAATCTCCCATTTCATTGGGCGCCATCAATAAGCCCCATGTTGTTGCTTGAACCGATGAAGCCATGTTCAAGTACGCAATACACCTTTTGCACCACCTATAAGCCGCATACTGCTTCTTGGACCAATGGAACACCGTCCAAATATGAAAAACCCCTCGTGCTTCATCCGTATGCAACACGTCACTTCTGCAATCGATGGAACCGTGTTCTTACAAGCAACACACATCCTAACGACTGAGAAAATACTTCACAATCTCCAGATGCAGAGCGCATACCCTCAAACTGCTGGATCGATGGAAAAACTAATCCGGAATTCCCTAAGTACCAGTGCTACCCCAGAAACACTAGGAAATCCATTTATTCTCCAGTAATCCATGTTACCCAAGTAACACCAAAAGCTCATCCAAACTTTCTAAGTACCAACATAGCTTCGACAGCATCGGGAAAGTTTTCTATAACAGGATTGGTGGAAATCAGCATTGCTCCAACAATAACATGAAAGCCCAAATCGTCGGATCGACAGCAACACCGGAGGAAAGTCCAGATACTTGAGCTGTTCGAAAGTTTCCTAAGACAAAAATTGATATGCGAACATCATCTCAATGCTAAACTCGGATGAATTCTTTCATAATCAAGGAACAACATGCCCAAGATTGAGCATCAGAACCATGGGTTCCCAGAGATAGGAGCCTATTGCGCGACCCAGCCTGGGGGCAACCAAACGAGTTGCCCAGAACCACCGATCTCTAAACAATTGCTTGAACCTTGAGTTTGGAGCAACCAACCCTATGGAGTAGGGACAAGCTAGACCGAGATATACCATAGTTTTTTCACGCCAAACAGAGTATTTTGGCAAATCATAGCAAAGCTAAGTAATGTAATATGTTAAATAACTGCATGAAATACCGTTTACATGCACGGAGTTGCGATAAATAATGATATAACACAAACACATAAGTAAATGATATAGGAAATTGCAATACGGGCAATTGTATTATATACACAGGCAGTTATTTATAAATAAGCATAGTACATAGGATTCAGGAAAAGTACACAGGAGAGATTATAGTAGAAATGATAATCTTTCATTACTAATATCATTTTATGTGCAGACTCAACAAATAGCTGGGCCGTTCCCGCACAACGCCGACTAGTTTGAGACATCACATAACAAAAACCAAACAAAACAGAAAATACAAACTTTTTACTTGTACGGACTCGATAAACCAAAAAAACATACAAAAACCTAAATGCACCACTCCACTGGAACTCGATTACATTATCATTTCTTTCCACAGTGGCCACCTTTACTGTTCTTAGTAAGATGAATTAGAATCTTCTTCCTATTGCTTTCCTTTCCAAGAGCAATGAAACCTTCCAAGGATGCAGAATCCCCTCCCATGGTAAGGCAGGCCCCTTAGAACTCCTGTAGCAGCGTTTCTATCCTTTGATCTTCGGAGCTTGATAGTCGGAGTCTTGTGCTTCACTTCCTTCTTCTTAACCTATAGCTCCTTCTTTTCCTTCTTAAGTCTCCATGCCATCGTCTCCTTGTCGATCGGGTTTGAATCATCACTCATTATCACTTCTTCTTCCTAAAACACGGAGATATCCTCCAAGTTCTGCAATGCCGCTATTTGCTCAAAGTCAGGCCCATGTCCGGAGATCGAGATAGTAATTTTATCCAAAGCCACTGCGGAGACAGCGGTGAAAGCATTAAAGATGAAAGTGGCTTCTGAGCCTTATGTAGTTAGAGGAGGAGGCATGGGAGATGGCTGACCTATAAGTGGGAAATGCAGTTATATAGTTTAGTAAAGGAATCCAGAGTGAACCGGAGCTTTTGGAGTATAGGGGAAATAAGGGAAATACCTAAACTGGGAGTTTTTTCATGAACTTGAACTTCGAAATCCTCTACCACGGTCCCCATTTCGATGATCGCTTGACTATTGGAGGAAAGTATGCATAGGTAGAGATTCAAAAGATGGATACATGTGGTCGGCTTCAAAACTGACTTCTATAGACGTCGGATTGGTTGTTGCTTGCCCTTGAGGTTTAGGAGCAGATATTTCACCTGAACCAAAAAGCTTAGGCCAACAAGAGCTTTAGCGGTGGCATCAGTAGTGTCCTTCCTTCTCTCTTCTTATAGAATCTCCCTACCAGCCGCTAGAAAGTCTATGTCCTCAAAATTTAAGATAAGTCTTCATTAACTCTTCTTTAGATCGCACATCCCGACTCTCTTTGATCTAACTAACACTTCCCAAACCATAACGAGAGTTCGGGGATAATCATTTCTGAGCCACTTCAAACTGCCCTTATTCATAACATTTCAAGTACAAAGATGTAGCACACTGGCATCCATCTGGTTCATCGCTTCATCATGCTCCGCTTGATGGTCCAAGAGCTCCGATCATGTGACCAAATCGATCTCCACTGCCACTTTATCGGACACGATTTGTTCTTTCTCTTCGGCTAGCCTAGCATTCTTTTCATAGCGTCGAGTGAGTTTAGTGGCATACTCAGCAATGGTGGCAGCGTGCTCAACAATATTTTGGTGTCGGGCCTTAACGACCTTCTCTTATACAATGACTTGCTCTTTCAGTTTACCGAACTCCCTATGAGCTTCTTTGAGCTGATAATTAATCATGAGAGTGCTCTATCGTGAGCTCGGTTTTCCCCAGTTAGGAACTTGTCATTGGCAGCTTTTCCCTTCAAGGTCACGTGTCTCTCGGTCTTCAATTGAGCCATCTCATTATCGCGATCCTTAATCACTTAACCACGGTCTTCCCTTTTGTGACACACTATATTTTTAGTGACATTATTTAGGATATTTAATTAGTTAAATTAAATTAAATAATGTAAGTTGATTAGTGGATTGAGATTTGTGATTAAATAAGAGTAGCCATGCCATGTAAACAATAAACTAAAGAATAAAAAGAGAACAAAAGGTTAGGAAATATGCAAGGAAAAATAGGAACAAGGCATATCCTTGTACCCTAAACCCCCTTAGGAATTCATTCTACACGTTAATTCTATTTTCACAAAAAAATAGAACTACGGCCGGCCACCATTAGGAAGAGCAAAGAAGAAGAATTCAAGAGGAAGAATCAAATCACTTAATCAAGAAGAAATCTCACATCCTTAATCAAAAAGCTAAGGTGAATAATGACTGCATCTTAATTTTTATTGGGTTTTCGTTTTTGGAATGAAATCCAAATTATTTGAAAATGTTTTGTCATGTTTTGGATGATAAAGTATATATCTTTATGTTGTTAATGATTTGTGCTAATTCACATAGATTTTGTGATATGTTTTGATATGAAAACCCTATTATATGACATCAAATTGCCTTGCGAATTTAAATTTAGATTAGAAACAATAATTTTGAAATGAGTTTCCATTTTCATTATTTTCTGAATTAATGTGGATTTTATATGAATTTTCTAGTGAAGAAAATGCTAAGTTGGGTTTAAAATTAATTATGGTCAAATCATATTGGCTTAGGGTCTAAAATTTATATATGTTAGAAAACATATTAAAAATGATTTTTTTTTGGAATTTTTGCTGAATTTTCCTAAGTGTTTTAATGAATATATAAAATTATTTAAGGTATGGGACTTAAGTGTATTATATATTTATAAAAAAGAGAAGGGGTATTTTGTAAATAATGCAAATTCTTATTTCTAAAAATCGGTAGCACTTTTAGAAAAGAAAATTTTGCAACTAATATTTGACAAAAAAGGTAGATTAGGTACAAAGAAATGGTTTAAAAGGTCAAATCAACATGCTTTTTCCTGTTTCAATGCTTTCGGCACTAGGCTTTCGACTCCTTACCTCTGCCTCCAACTCCATCGAAACCAATGCACATGATATCAGATACTTGCTACGTAGTTAATTGGATATAGGCAGAAGGCATTGGATCGAAACTAGGGGTTCCGAAGAGGTCGAAGCACTCTTTGTTTTTAAATGAAAATGCACCTGCTTTGCTTTCGACCAGATAGCTTTTGACTTGGTCCGCTTTTGACTGGGTCAATGACTTTAAAAGAATGGTTTTAAGAGGTTGTACCTTTGTTTTTAAGTAACTGATTTCGACTAGGTCGAAACCCTTGACTAAAGCCTTTTACCTTTTAACATAAATGGTTTCGAAAGGGTTACCTTGGTTTTAAAATCAAGCCGCTTCTCCAAGTGCTTTCGAAGGGATGGTTTCGACAGCATCACTTCTTTACTTAGGAAATGCTTTAGAAAGAGATGCTTTCGACTTAAATGTTTTAATGACCCTTTTGCTCTATAAAAAGTAGAACCCAAATGGTTTCGAAAAAGATAGTTTTAATGGTTTCGAAAGGTGTTTCCACTTGTCTTAAATTGAACCCAAATGCTTTCGAAAGGCTCAATGTTTTGAAACTTTCAAAAGATTTAAAGAATGGTTTCTAAGTGTTGGTTCCCCAATGGTTTCTAAAGGTCTAAAAGGAAAGGATTTCTAATGATTTCGAAAGGCAATGTTTAGGTGTTTTAAAGATAGGATGCCTAAGCTTTTAAAGCTTTCGAAGGAGATGTTTTCCAATGCTTTCGAAAGGGTAAACATGAATAGTTTTGAAGAGTATGATTTTGAAAGGTATGTTTTGGCCTTTCGGGCTAAGGTTATAAAGCAAAGAAGTTTACTTATATCGAAAGGGGTACTTTCAATGGTTTCGAAAGGGTTGTTTAAATGTTCTAAACAAAGGTTTCGAATGAGTTGTTTTTGGCAATATAGCCTAAGTGTTTTTAAGTTAAAAAGGGTTTTCTCTTATTTTGGAGGGATGGAAATCCTTAACAATTTCATCAACATTATTTTGGATAAAGTATATATAACATGGCAAATAGCTTAGAGTAAAGGAAAGAGTATATTTTCCATGTATATGTATGATTTAAAGGTTTAAATCATTTTGAAAAGGTTTCAAAGAAAAATTCAAAAGGTGGTTAACCCTAAGAAAATGACTCAGATTAAAAGACCAGATGAGACTGGTGTAGGATCATGCGCTATACTCATTAGCTATTAGCCCCTAGCTAATTTAGTCCAAAATTCCAGTTTGTAGGGCTTTGTCACAAGTAAGACTAAAATTATGTTACATATAAAAAGCAAAGACAGGTTATTGGTAAGCCCGCAAAACCATTAGGATTAGTTAGACCTAGAGAAGTAAGTGGGACATACCATCTAGAAGAGGAGTATCTAACTAATGTTAGATTTTTTATGTCTTTTGTTAGGCCCGAGTCAGCCAAGGGTTAGTAGTTAGCCAAATAAAACTAAAGTATGGACAAATAGTCCATATGATAATCAAAACGTATATATACATGATATTGCTTTACAGATTTAACCAATTTTGGTTGCACGATTATAATTTGCAAAAGATATGTTTTTAAAAGGACATTAGTAAGGGGAAACACATTCCGCTAAGCGGCGTGGTCTCACTTAATATTAGATAACCGTGATGTATAATATTATTCACACCAGGCTTTATGTCTGACTTGAAGTTTATTCTTCCTTAAACTCTCGGGTGCTCAAAATTGTGAGTATGCTATGGGTTGAGATTTACAGGTTTTAGTAGGTTGGTGAATAAATATTCTGATGACGAGCATGTGGCAAACAGATAGCTAATTGGGAGTTGTTATATTCTTGACTGATTCCGCTATATTGTATATATAGTACTCTGGTCAACGAAGGGGGCATCGTCATATGTCGCTTTTGGCATTTTTGTGTATTAACTATATTTATCTGAACCTAGGAAAGCAATAGGATTATGTAATTTGAATGCGAAACATGCATCTTGAAATGTAATCGGTAAAATGATGTTTTTGAAATCTATGATTTTGTTTCATATTCAAGTGCTTCTGATATTATGGATACCATTAACATAGCCATGTTTAGTCGTCGAAATCTAATACTATAGATGACTGCAACATCTGTAGTGCTTAGCGTTGGGTCTCTACATAGGAGATGTTACAACTTGGTATCAATGCATAGTTTATGAAAAACTTTAACTAAAAAGATGATTTTTGAAATCATAATCTAAGGAATTAGAGATAAGATCGGGGTATGCGATAACGCTATAATAACGTACTTGTGTTTGCTACATATAAGTATGCGCTTTATCTCTAGTCTCCTATCTCTATTAGGTTCTTTTTCTATATCTCACGAAGGTTCGAATGCAGATATGGATTCTCAATAGATAATGTTGGAGGAGGAGGCACCACTACAGATGGAAATGCTAGACCTAATACTAGAAGGAACCCAAGTCAGGTATGAGCTGGAAATGTTGGTGATAAAGCCCCACAAATTGACATGGGAGCCATGTACCATTTTTCGTGAACTTGATCCAAGCAGGGGTCGTTGTTGGAGTAGTTGAAGGGGGAGCCCAGTAAGCTCCAGTAGCCAACAATTATGCTGCTTTGAGTAGGGACTATGCTAGGTATGGAGGAAAACCATTCGTTGGGACCGAAGATGCCATAGAAGTGGGAACTGGTTGCTGCATTATGAGAGAACTTTTACAGATTTGGGGCTCAATGATGAACAAAAAAGAAGGCTCGCTTTGAGACAGCTTTATACTGGTGGAATAATGTGATGGTTGGAGTGAATGAAGGAACGATGACATGGGCTGAGTTTAAGAGGAGGTTCGAGGAGAGATTCATGTCTGTGATGGCAAAGTCTACCTTGCTCAGAAAGTTTGTCGATTAGAGCATGGATAGATGACTGTGTTAGAGTATGCTACAAGGTTTGAGGAGTTTTCAAGATATGGTCACGCCACTGTGGATACTGTGATTAAGAGAAACGAGAAGTACATTATGGGGTTGAAACCTGAATTGGCCAAGGCTACATTACCTCAAATTAGGGATCCTTGTTATGTTGTAGTAGAGATGGCTCTAAGATACGATGAAATTATTGCTTCTATGGAGAAGAATAAGGCGAAGGAGGTCCGGGGGCAGAGTCAGAAATTAAAGTTCTTTTCTAAGAAGGGAGCCCGAAAGGCCGGAGCCATGAAGAAGGGAAAGTAAGAAGTTTTCTGTTTTAAGTGCGATAAGAAATGTCACTTTGCGAATGAATGTCATTCTGGAGAGGCAAAGAAGGTGACCGGGAAGAAGAATATCAAATACTTCAATTGCGATCAAATAGGTCACTACAAGGGCCAATTTAAGGATCCTGCTAAGGATGGAAAGAGCAAAGTATATGCATTGGAGCCAGCTACCATGAAACCTACGGTAGGGAAAAAAAGGAAAAGCAACGTTGGGAGGTACGCTCGTTATTCTTGGTATGGCAATTAGTGTTCTGTTTGATACTGGTGCATCACATTCTTTTATATCTCGTTATTTGAAAGATAAGCTTAACCTAGAACCCTCATACCTAGTTACATCTTAAGGGTTGCAAATCTGATGGAAGGTATGCAACACTTGGGATGAGATGTGACCATCTAAAGTTTGAATTGTTTGGTCATACTTTTATTTGTAGTTTGTATGTATTTGATTTCGTAGGATTCGAAACTATTTTGGTTATGAAATGGTTAAGTAAGTACAATGCTAGGATATTTTGCCATGATGGAAAAATATCACTTAGACACCCAAATTATAAGGAGCGGATTATATATACCGTAGAAAATCCTAATGTGGGGTGGATACTTTATTGGGTGTTGTGGGGATAGAAGACGAGCTGAATCGAGTTTTTATGGTTAGCGAATTCACGGATATTTTTGAACCCGTAGTACGATTGCCACCGAAACGAGCCATTGAGTTTCAGATAGATTTGGTGCCTGAAGTAGAACCAGATAGTAGACCGCCAAGCAGACTGACACCTAACGAAATGAGGGAGCTCAAGGTGCAATTGGTGGATTTGGAAGGCAACAGTTTTATCAGACCTAATAATTCACCTTGGGGAGCAGCCGTAGTGTTTGTAAGAAGTCGGATGGATCGTTAAGGTTGTGTATTGATTATCGTAAGTTGAATGGGAAAACGATAAATAATCGATATCCATTGCCAGAATTGACGATTTGTTCGATTAGTTGAATAGAGCCAAGATATTTTCGCAGTTGGATTTAGCAACAGGTTTCCATCAGCTTAGAGTAGTAGAGGATAGTGTTTCTTTGATTGCGTTTAGAACCAGATATGAATCGTACAAATGGTTAGTGATTCCGTTCGGACTAATTAATGTGCCAGCTTTCTTTGTAGATTTTGTGAACTGGATTTTTCGAGAGCACTTGGATAGGTTCGTATTGGTTTTCATAGATGATATTTTGGTATACTCTAAGGATGAAAGAGAGCATGAAGTTTATCTTAAAGTACTGCTTGAAACACTGAGGCAGCATCAACTAAAGGCGAAATTTTCGAAATGTCATTTGGGGAAGAATGAAGTGAAGTTTCTTAGCCATGTAGTTTCATAGAATGGGTTATCAGTGGATCTAGATAAGATCTAGGCCGTGAATAGTTGGAAGGGAGCAGAAACGGTGACTGAGATATGAAGTTTTCTGGGATTGAATGGTTACTATCAGAGGTTTATTAAGGATTTTTCATGGATAGCAGCACCAATGACCAAGCTAACTCGAAAGGATGTGAAGTTTGTTTGGACCGATAAGTGTGAGAAGGCATTCCAGAAGCTGAAACACTTATTGACTAATGCACCTGTGTTGGTTGTTCCAGAGGGAAATCAAGATTTGGTGATGTACACGAATGCATGTGGGACTGGGTTAGGAGCTGTTGTTGATGCAGTGGGGTAGAGTAATTCTCTATGCATCCTGACAGCTTAGACCGCATGAAGTTAGATATCCAACCCATGATTTAGAGTTAGCTAAGGTAATTTTTACACTGAAGGAGTGGAGGCATTATCATTTGAAAGAAATATTTGAGTTGTATACGGATCATAAGTCGTTGAAGTATTTGTTCTCTCGAAAGGTGCTGAACATGAGACAACAGAGGTGGTTATAATTCTTAGCTGCTTATGATTTCGGTATTGATTACACACCGGGGAAAGGCAACAAGGTTGCAGATGCACTTAGCAGAAAACATTAGAATGTGATGTTAGCTATGTTGGTTGAGTGGAAAGATTTAAAAGCATTAGCAATTTGCATAGTACAGTGGAGAACTAAGAGTAGTTCACGTACAGAAACTGCTTTGTTATCATGTTTTGAAATTTGATTAGTGATGATCGAAAAGGATGCTTCTAAATAGCTAGAGGATCAAGTGTTGGCTAAATAGATTAGAAAGCTGAAAGATGGAATGGAGAGCAATGAACTAAAGGATTTTAGTCTTGACCATAATGGGTGGTTGAGAAAGAAAGGAGGATTGTGTATTCCGAATGTGGGAGACTTTAGGAAGGAAGTTTTGGAGTAATTCCATCGTTCGAAGTTCACTATTCATTCGGGAGGAACTAAGATATATCAGGACATGAAGAGATGTTTCTGTTGGGAAGGTATGATGAGGGATGTAGGCTTGTGGGTGAATCAGTGTTTGAAATGCCAACGGGTAAAAGTTGAACATCAAAAGCCAAGTGCTTCAGCCTTTGGACATTCTGGTGTGGAAATGGGATTCTATTTCTATAGATTTCATTGACGGGTTGCCAAGGTTTAATAGAGGAAATGAAAGCATATGGGTCATTATGGATAGGTTGACCATGAGTGCCCATTTCATTCCAATTAAGTCAAGCAGAATGACACCTGAGTTAGCGAAGTTGTTTATGAAGAATGTAGTTAGACTGCATGGAATTCCTAGTAGTATAGTGAGTGATAGAAATTCTTTATTCACTAGCGAGTTCTGGAAGAGTCTGCATGATACCTTAGGTATCAAGCTCAATATGAGTACTGCTTACCATCCAGTCTGGTGGAAAAACGGAGAGAATTAACAAAATCTTGGAGGATTTGTTACGAGCTTATATGCTAGATTTTGGAGGATCATGAGAAGACCATCTACATCTAGTCGAATTTTCATATAACAACAGTTATCAAGCTAGTATAGGGATAACATCATTTGAAACTTTGTATGGAAGGCCATGCAAATATCCAGTTTGTTGGTTAGAGACCAAAGGTAGGTTGGTTCTTGGTCCGGATTTGGTTAGAGAAGCTGCAGAAAAGGTTAAGTTGATTCAAGCTAGAATAAAGGAAGCTCAATCTAGACAGAAGAGTTATGCGGATAAAAGAAAGAAAGACTTATAGTTTTCTATTGGGGACCATGTTTTCATTAAAGTGTCACCGATGAAGGGCGTGATTTTGTTTGGAAAATCAGAGAAGTTGGCACCGAGGCTCGTTGGACCATTTCCTATTATTGAGAGGATCATGAAACTCGCATGTAGAGTAGAATTACTAAGCTGTTTGGCAGGAGTCCACGATGTTTTCCATGTTTCACATTTAAGGTAGTGTATTCGAGATCCAGATACTACTATATCACACCGACCGTGTTAGATGACTTAGTCATAGAGCCAAATTTGACAATAGTTAGAAAGCTAGTTCTCATAGTCGCAAGAGATGAGAAGAGGCTCAAGAATAAGGCCGTCAGATTAGTTAAAGTCCAATGGAGTGCAGACGAGAAAGACTGTACTTAGAAGACTGAGAACAGGATCAAAGATGCTTATCCTGATTTGTTTGATGGTATGTTTTACCTTTGATTTTTTTGATGTGTACCTTACCGTAATTTCGAGGGCAAAATTCTTTAAGGAGGGGAGTCTTTAGCATGCCATATTTTTAGTAAAATTACTTAGAATATTTAATTAGTTAAATAAAATAAAATAATATAAGTTGATTAGTGGATTGAGATTTGTGATTAAATAAGAGGTAGCCGTTCCATGCAAATAATAAACTAAAGAATAAAAAAAGAATAGAAGGTTAGGAAATATGCAAGGGCGAAATAGAAACAAGGCATATCCTTATACCCTAAAGCCCCGTAGGAATTTATTCTACACGTTCATTCTATTTTCATAAACAAATAGAGCTAAGGCCGGCCACCATTAGGAAGAGCAAAGAAGAAGAATTCAAGAGGAAGAATCAAATCGCTTAATCGAGAACAAATCTTACATGCTTAATCAAAATGCTGAGGCGAATAATGATTACATCTTAATTTTTATTGGTTTTCGGTTTATGGAATGAAATCTGAATTATTTGCTATTGTTTTGCCATGTTTTGGATGCTAAAATGTATATCTTTGTAGTGTTGATTACTTATGCTGATTCACATAGATTATTGTGATAGTTTTGATACAAAAACCATGTCATATGACATCCAATTGCCTTGTGAATTTATATTTAGATTAGACACAATAATTTAGAAATGGATTTCTATTTTCATAAAGTTATGAATTAATGTGGATTTTATGCGAATTTTCTAGTGCATAAAATGCTAACTTGGGTTTAAAATTAAATACGAGCAAATTATATTGGCTTAGGGTCTGAAATTTATATACGTTAAAAAACATATTAAAAAGATTTTCTGGAATTTTTTGTAGAATTTACCTAAGTGTTTTAATGGATATATAAAATTATTTAAGGTATGGGACTTAAATGTTTTATATATTTATAAAAAGGAGAAGTGGTGTTTTGTAAATAATCCGAATTCTTATTTCTGAAAATCGACTGTACTTTTAGAAAAGATAATTTTGCAACTAATCATAATTTGACAAACGAGGCGGGTTAGGTACAAAGAAATAGTTAAAAAGTCAAATCAACATGCTTTTTCCTACTTCAATGCTTTCGACACCAGGCTTCCGACTCCTAACCTCTGCCTTCAACCCCATCGAAACCAATGCACATGGTATCAGATACTAGGTACATAGTGAATTGGATATAGGTGGAATGTATTGGGTCAAAACCAGGGGTTCCGAAGGGGTTGAAGCACTACTTTGCTTTTAAACGAAAATGCGCCTACTTTGCTTTCGAATGAATAGCTTTCTACTTGATTTGCTTTTTGACTGGGTCAATGACTTTAAAAGAATGGTTTTAAGAGGTTATGCCTTTGTTTTTAAGTAACTGCTTTCGACTAGATCGAATCCCCTGACTGATGCTTTTTACCTTTCGACATAGAATTGTATTGAAAGGGTTACCTTGATTTTAAAACAAGCAGCTTCTCCAAATGCTTTCGAAGGGATGGTTTCGACACCATCACTCTTTACTTACGAAATGCTTTCGAAAGAGATGCTTTCGACTTAAATGTTTTAATGACCCTTTTGCTCTATAAAATGTAGAACCCAAATGGTTTCAAAAGAGATAGTTTTAATGGTTTTGAAAGGTGTTTCCACATGTCATAAATTAAACCCAAATGCTTTCGAAAGGCTTGATGTTTTGATACTTTCGAAAGGATTAAAGAAAGGTTTCTAAGGTGTGGTTCCCAAATGTTTTCGAAAGGTCTAAATGGAAATGCTTTCCGATGATTTGGAAAGGCAATGTTTAAGTGTTTCAAAGATAAGATGTCTAAGGTTTTAAAGCTTTCGAAGGAGATGTTTTCCAATGCTTTCGAAAGGGTGAGTATGAATGGTTTCGAAGAGTATGATTTTGAAAGTTATGTTTTGGCCTTTCAGCCTAAGGTTATAAAGTAAAGAAGTTTACTTTTATCGAAAGGGTTATTTTCAATGGCTTTGAAAGGGTTGTTTAAAGGTTTTAAACAAAGGTTCGAATGAGTTGTTTTTGGCAATATATCCTAAGTGTTTTTAACTTAAAAAGGGTTTTAACCTGTTGGGTATATTTCCAGCACCACCGAATCAACGCTAAACCCCAACTACCGAACCAAAGTAAAGACAGCCTCTACCGAGCGAAAGCTTCACCGGACCAGACCTACCACCGAACCAGGTGACTACCGAACCATCCCCTCCCTATCACTACCGAACCATCCATCGCCGGTCCAAACTCCACCGGTCCAACACCACACCCTGCATAGCTGGACCAGAACCCACATCCACACTCCTATCACCGAACCACCTCACTGCCAGTACCACCGAACCAAGAGCAAGGGGGCTACCACCGGACCAACATGACGCCGGACCAACGTATCGCCGGACCGAATCAACTCTCCATCGAGGCACTGCCGAACCAACGCTACCAGGCCAGATTGCTCCAGTCCAGGCCCGCCAGCAGCTATATACATCCAGGACCCCTGCCCCCAGCCTCACTCTATAAATAGAGGGGCAGGGGTACAACAATGGCAGACAAGTTTGAGAGCTCAAGCAAGGAAGGAACTTTCAAACAACTTTCTTATACTTGTACTTAAAGCTTTGTACTTGTAATCTGAAAGAAGAAGGATAATAACATATAAAGTGGACGTAGGCACGTTCTGGCCGAACCACTATAAATCTGTGTGACTTTTACAGTTCAGTCCCTGCTTTCTACATATTTGCATAAGTCACCCAAATCTTTAAAAACCACATAAAATCAACTAAATTATCCGGGTTGGAGGTGTTTGCCCATTTTTTGTGCAAACATTTTTGGTGCTTTCACTGAGAGCTTGGAACTCGAAGCTTCAGCTTCCCTCATTCAACCTTCTTTCCCAAATAGCACCCTTCATTGCCTAGGAAACATGACTTCCAGGCCGAGAAAAGACGCTAACAAGGGAAAGAACATCGCAGCTAGCAGCATTCCGGATCCAGTAATAACAGATCAAGAGAATCATCCCATTCCAATAGCAGTACCGAACGAGGATCAGACAAACACGACAGCCCCTGCCACAGAAAAACCGACAGCAATTACTAGGGCAGATCTAGACAGAGTTGTGGCTGAAGTAACTAACCGCTTCGCATCCCAACAAGAAGCTTTGGTGAACCAACTCATGTCACGCTTAAGGGATGCCGAAGAATCCAACCGCAACACTGAATCATGGGGTGAGTCTCAATCTGGAGGATCTCGGAGACAACAAAGGTCTTCCCTCTTCGAAGAAGCTATCAACAGGAACAACAATGATAGAGGCCGCGCCCGGACTCAGCCCGAACTCCGACTCGAGGAAGCGCTTGGAACCGAACCCAACGGGGGAGGCACCAGACGAGGGTCGGATGTAGCTGAGCTAGTCATGCCGCCTGATCATAGAAACCCCGCTGAACGGAGCCGAGCTAGAACCCAGCCCGAAGTTGACCCCATGGAAATGCTCGAAACAGAACCCCGCAAGGGAAGATCAAGGCAGGGGCCAACTGTAGCTGGTCCTAGCATGCATCTGAGCAGCCAAGGACAGCCACTGGATAACGTCAGAAGTGGTAGACTATACCATCCCTACAGGTCATCTGGACGAGATCGATCCCGTAGGGAAGAACCAAGCTCTTTCCTATCTGCCCCATATTCTGATGAGAGGATGGCACGATTGTTCAGAGAATGCGTCCAACGGGACCAAAGAGATTGTGGGATAGGTGCTAGGGTAACCAGCCCTTTCACCCGTGATATTGAAATTGCTATCACCCCCCGAGAGTGGAAAATGCCGACAATGGAACCATACAAGGGAACCTTTGACCCCGTTGTACACCTGCAAAGATACACACAACATATGCTCATGAGCGGGGCAACGGAAGGAGTATTATGCAAATGCTTTCCACTATTTTTAGCAGATCTAGCTACCTCCTGGTTCTGCCATCTGCCCCAAGGATCCATCAGTTCATGGGAAATGTTGAAGGAGAAGTTTATCAGCCAGTTCTGCATTCATGTGGAACAACCCAAGGATGCTTACTCCCTATCTACTGTCAAACAGAAACCCAAAGAGACACTGCAGCGATACCTAACCCGGTTCAATGCCGCAGCGGCCGCAATCCAAGATGCCGATGAGAAACTCACCCTAATGGCCCTCTGTAGTGGTGTGCACCCAGATACCAAGTTTGCTAGAAGACTAACTAAAGAAAAACCAGCTACCTTACCCGATTTCTTCCATAAAGCTGGGAAGTACATGAGACTCGAAGAGGCTGCCACTGAAAGGCAGACAGGACCACAGGCTAAGACGGCTCATGGAAACGCCCCCGCCGCAGCGAAAGATATTCGGAGAAACGACTCCAGAGACAATGCAGGGGGCAAGAAGGGAGAAAAGCGCTTGTACCGACCAGGACCGAGATTTGACGCTTACACTCCCTTGAATGAAATAGTCGAGAACATCTTCCTGGCCACCCAGGACGAACTTACATACAAGCGCCCCCCGTACAAGAAAGAGTCAGATCGCGCAATCCAGTCCGAAAAATTCTGCCGTTTCCATGAGTCTCATGGGCATGATACCAATGAATGCCGCCATCTCCGAGACCTAATTAAAGAACATATCAGGAGAAGGAGGCTGAAACGCTATGTAAAGGGCCAGGATAGGACTCCAACTCCCGCCAAGGAAAACCCAGGGCAGCTCCACCTAGAGACAGGCGGAGGAAATCGCAACACCAGCGGTTCCAGCCAAGAGAAGATAGTGGTCCGTACAATATCTGGAGGGCCACACATCGCCGACAAGAGCTGGGCAGAAATGGAAAGGTATGGAAACTCACTCAGAAGCAAGGGAGACTGCGTCAATTCTGTTATGGAAGAACGCCACCCTAAGCGGAGGGAAAATAATGACATCACATTCAGTGGGCGCGACCTAGAAGGAAGGCAATACCCTCATATGGATCCTATGGTCATCTCTGCCTGGTTCGGCCCAGCTAAAGTTTTTCGAATCCTAGTAGACACTGGAAGCTCAGTGAATATTCTGTTCAAGCATGCTTTCGACAAGATGAAGCTGTCAATGAAGGACGTGTCTCCCTGCAACAAACCGCTACATGGTTTCACTGGAGAAGCAAAGAGCCCCTCGGACAATTGGATCTCTTTGTTGAATTGGGAAGTCATCCCCGCTCCGCCGTTCGGAAACAAACATTCGTGCTAATAGACAACCACTCGGCCTACAATGCCTTTTTGGGAAGACCAGCCTTGTCCGACTTCCAAATCGTCCTCGCCTTATGGTGCCTGAAGATGAAGTTCCCAACGGATAATGGAGTGGGAGAAGTAGAAGGGGATCAAGACGCCGCTCGGGGCTGCTATGTAACCGAACTTCGCAATAATCACAGGAGAGATAAAGGGAAAAATGCAGAGACTATTCTCTGCATGAAAAGCTTGGAAGCATAGCAACTAAAGAAAGCCCATCCTCTTCGGTATACCAGTGATCCTTTCAATCAATTAGACCCCCGGGACAAAGAGAAGGAGGCTACCGCCGAGCTTGCAGAGGCTATGGAATTCGTATCTGTAGACAAACGCGACCCAAGTAAACTGCTGAGAGTCGGATCTCAGTTAAAAAGAGAATTAAAGAATCAACTCATTAATTTTCTTCGCCACAACATGGATGTATTTGAATGGACGCACACTGATATGACTGGAATCTCCCCGGACATAGCATGCCATGCACTAAACATCGATCCCACCAAGGTACCGGTAAAGAAAAAGAAGAGAAGTATGGGGGCATAACGATCAGCAGCCCTCGAGGAAGAAGTGAAGAACTTACTTGCCAATGACTTCATACGTGAAGCCATCTACCCGGAATGGATCGCCAACCCGGTACTAGTAAAGAAAGCTAATGGGAAGTGGCGAACATGCATCGATTTCTCCAACTTAAATGACGCTTGCCCGAAAGACTGCTTCCCACTCCCCCGAATCGACCAACTCGTGGACAGCACTGCCGGACACGAACTTTTATCCTTTATGGACGCATACTCAGGATATAACCAGATCCCTATGCACGCCCCCGATCAAGACCACACTAGCTTCATCACTGACCGAGGATTGTACTGCTACAAGGTAATGCCATTTGGACTTAAAAACGCCGGAGCTACTTACCAGCGCCTCGTCAACAAGATGTTTGCAGAACTGATAGGACGAACTATGGAAGTTTATGTGGATGACATGCTGGTAAAATCGAGGAAAGCCAACGACCATATAAACCATCTGGACGAGATGTTTCAAGTACTTCGCCAATATGAAATGAAGCTGAACCCTCTAAAGTGCTCCTTCGGAGTATCATCGGGAAAGTTCTTGGGATTCATCGTTCATGCCCGGCGGATTGAAGCAAACCCCGAACAAGTCCGGGCCTTGCAAGATATCAAGATACCATCCACTCGAAAAGAGATGCAAAGCCTAAACGGGAAAGTGGCCGCCCTGAGTAGGTTCATCTCTAAAGCTACCGACAAATGCATCCCTTTCTTAGAAGCTCTAAAAAAAGACAAAGGAAAGTTCGAATGGACTGACGAATGCTCGACAGCCTTCCTTAACTTAATCGGACACCTCCAGAGACCACCGGTACTTTCAATTCCAAATGAAGGCGAGGAACTATACCAATACCTTGCTGTATCATCCCATGCTTTGAGCGCCGCTTTGGTGAGAGAAGACAACCGCGCGCAGCGACCCGTATACTTTGTAAGCAAGAGATTCACAGGGGTAGAAGTCAGATACCCTAAGCTTGAAAAGCCAGCATACTGTTTGCTTATCACGTCGCGGAAGCTGCGACACTATTTCCAGTCTCATTCCATCAGAGTTTTAACCGATCAACCGCTAAGGCAAGTGCTCCATCGCCCCGACACTTCTGGGCGATTACTTAAGTGGTGCATCGAACTAAGTCAATATGATATCACTTACCATCCTCGCACCGCCATCAAGGGACAAGCCATAGCTGATTTCATTTCCGAATTCACTACTAGCGAAGTTAAGGACCAATCTGAAATAGCAGAAGATATCAAGTGGAATCTCTTCGTAGATGGAGCGTCGAACGAGCAAGGCTCGGGGGCAGGTATTGTGATAATCACCCCCAGGAGAAAGAAGCTGCACTACACTCTAAGATTGGAATTCGCTGCCACCAACAACGACGCAGAATACGAAGCAGTGATAGCCGGATTAGAACTTGCACTAGAAATTGGAGTCAGTTCTTTATGTCTCCATAGTGATTCTCAACTTATTGTAAATCAAATACTGGGAGAATTCCAGACTCGAGGAGAACGACTCACAGCATATCTAAAGAAGACCAGGCTACTGCTTAATCAATTAGATCACTATTTAATCAAACACATTCCCCGAGAAGAGAATCAAGAGGCCGACGAACTAGCAAAACAAGCTAGCATGAAGAACATCACTATTTTCGGAGCATTAACCATCTCAAAACAGCTGGCACCAAGTTTTGAGCAAGTAAATCTGATAGCTGCAACCGAAGAAGAAACATGGATGACCCCTATCCGAGAATACTTACAAAACGGCACCCTACCCGACGGGCGAAATGAAATTAAGAAAATTCTAAGGAAAGCTTCCCGCTACACAATGCAAGAAGGCATCCTCTATCGGCGCGGCTTCTCTAACCCCTTATTGAGGTGCGTTGCTGGAAGAGAAGCCAAGGAAATTCTATCCAATATCCATCAGGGAAGTTGTGGAGACCACACCGGAGGGCAGACCCTAGCAAAAAAGATACTCCGATATGGGTATTTCTGGCCCACTTTAAACAAAGATGCCGTAGACTTCGTCAGAAGATGCGACCGATGTCAGAGATTTGCTAAGATTTCTCGACTACCAACCAATGAAATTACTCAGATGACCAGCCCTTAGCCCTTCGCAATATGGGGAATTGACTTAATTGGCGAATTGCCGATGGGCCGAGGCGGGGCCAGACATGCTATAGTGGCAGTTGACTATTTCACCAAATGGGTGGAAGCAGAGCCTTTGAATAAAATATCTTCAAATAAAGTTATCAACTTCTTAATCAAAAACGTTCTGTGTAGGTACGGGGTTCCACTCAGAATCATATCAGACAACGGGCTTCAATTTGACAGCGAGGAATTTGCCGACTGGTGCCAAGAGCACGGAATTCATAAGGGCTTCTCATCCGTAGCTTATCCCCAGGAAAATGGACAAGTCGAAGCTGTCAAAAAGATTCTCAAGACTAAAATCAAGAAGAAGCTTGAAAAGTCAAAAGGCGCTTGGGTGGACGAACTTCCTACAGCACTATGGGCCTACCGCACTTCTTTTAGAACATCAACAGGGCATACTCCGTTCTCTTTGGCATATGGATCAGAGGCCATGCTCCCAGTTGAAACTATTGTACCTTCCCATCGTAGGATCCACTACAACCCCGAAGAAAACGAAGAACTCCTCCACATGTCTTTGGATCTAATTGAGGAGAGAAGAAATGATGCAGCCCTCAAAGCAGCAGCTCACAGACAAAAAGTGGTAGCACTATACAACTCCAAAGTCAAACATCGCAGCTTACAAGAAGGAGATCTTGTCCTCAAGCGAATCTTTCCGCGCCCAGGAGCGCTGGATCCAATCTGGGACGGACCATATGTAATTCATAAAGATCTCCACAACGGAGCTTATATTTTGTCAACAGTGGACGGAGAGGTGTTCCAGAGGGCATGGAACATCCGACACCTCCGTCGATACTTTTCTTAACTTGTAATGCCCATATGAAGTGAATTAACAAAGAGAATCAGTGGACGTAGGCATTTTCGTGCCGAACCACTTTAAAAACTTGGCTCTTGTTAACTTGTTCCTTTATATCTTGGCTACTTGTTAAGCTTTATCCTTTGCTGTTGAACAAAATCCTTTGTAGATGACATTTCAATTCAGAGCTTCACAACACAACTCCACCTGGACAAAATCTAACAGGTACGCTACGATCCTATGCCCTCGCCAATGAGACACTTTGCTCCGGTATCCCTCTACCGCGATTTAACTCATTGTTTGCCTCGGCCCTTAAAGCCGACTGTAATGAGCCGAGTATAAGCCACCGAGAAGGCCGATTATGCCATGGCAGCTCATTACAGCGATTCGGCTCGCCGGAAAATGTGAACTGATCATAAGCCCCAACATAAGGTGTGGCCAGCCAGGGGCAGTTCATAGTTGACGATCGGCCCCCACGCTAGCCGGCCACAGTAAATCGAATAATACCCACGATTACGGGCCATAATGGCCCGGGTAGTTACTGTGCACGATCGGCTCCGATGTGTCTTAAGTGCGGCTGTGGTAAAAAAGAAAACTCCCCGCAGAGGCGTAAGATGAGTGACAAATGTCTCCAAGACCCACAGCTAGGGAAAGTGACTACAAAACCCGTTTGCCACGAACTTAAGCACATCGACGGCCTTCCGTGACTGAAAGTTTTACTTTTCCTATATTTCCATTTCATTAAAACTTTTCTCCTATTCTCCATAACGGTGCTTGAAAGTACAGGACATGAAATAGGGAACGCTCGCTAATGGGAACAGAAACATACAACCGGATGACCAGACACTCATCAGCATTCCGTGCTTAGTCTTACAGGACGCGCAAAGTTGCCGTCCACAATCGAAACATGAAGGGCGGTACCTTCTACTTTTATACATTAATGCATAGCTGCAGTTCATATTCATACATCACACTAACATTGCAAAACATGAAATTATATTACAAGCAGAAGCTTAGTGTCAAAAACAATCAAATCACAGGCATATGCATGGTTATATTTCTTATACAACACATCAAAAGCAATGACAGCATTCAAAATATAACAGAATCAGCTCGTGTTATAAAATTACGTAGAGTCGTTCAATGACATAATTACAATCCGAAAATACACTAATGTTTTTGACTAAGTATAGACAGGAAAGTCAAGAGAACCAAAAACTATACGGATCGGATCAAGTAGTCAACTGCATCAGTGCTCCGCCCCCATCTTACTAGCTCTCCGAATCTACTTGACGGCAGGATCGGAGCTCCCAGCATGTTGACCAGAAGTCCCACCTGTCCAATTCAGAAAAAGAGTCCATTAAAACCGGCAACGAACGATCAAGTTATGAAAAGCTAAAAAGAGAAAACTCACCAACACCTGCTTCTTGGTCCTCATCCCCCAACTGCACATCGGCTTCCTCCGCAGCGAGTAGCCGCATCCCCTCCTTCACCGCTACCTTCTCCTCCTTTGAAAACTGGGCGGTAACCATATCCATCCTGAATGCCGCTCCACCTTCCTTATCTGCATCGGCCCTGGCCTCCTCCAAAGCCCGGAGATATATCCTGGCCATGATCCGGGAGTAGTCATCCATCCAGGATAGATTACCCTGCTTCCAGGTACGGAAGTACATGTCCTGCAACATCTCATCCATCATCCCCTCATTCTCCTCAAACTCCCTCACCCGGGCCTCGGAGGACAGCAACTTAGCGATGGCAACATCCCTCTCCCGCCGGTATCTCGAGCACTCAGCCTGAAGGGATCTCCTCATCTCCTCCATCTCTTCTTTCAACTTGGCTTGAGCAAGTTCTGCAGCTTCAAGCCTCCCAGATATTTCTTCAACCTGCTCGAGATCCGCCCTCCTAACCTCATCAACCGTGGTAATGGCCATGTCAATGCGTTTCTTGCAAGCGGCCTCCATTTTCCGCAACTCGGCTCTGCTAGCCTCTTCCATGGTCTTCTTCAGTCGTCGGGAGTCGGCTAAATCTGAATAGCTTGGTCGGCAAGTTGCTTGGCTTGATCAGCGACCACTAACCGCAGCCTTATATGTTGAGTCACAAGTTTTATGAAAGTTTTGATTTCTGACAAATATCTAAAAGGCGATCGACAAAACAAGGTCATTAGAGCTACATATGTTACTCTAGATTATAGATTGATTATTTGATATTATATTAGTGATAAACTTGTTAAAATCTATCCTCAAATAGTCATGCATTTTCAAGAAAATTAATATATATACGATTAGAATGCAGTTGCACATTCAGTGTGCAACTTTACAGGGACCGGTCGACCGGTCACAATATAGGCGGTCGACCGTTCCTGCATAATTTGCACATTGAACGTGCACACATACACATAACGTATATATATTTAAATTCCTGTCTACTGGTCACTTTTTAACCTGTCGACCGTTTTTAAACAGAAAGCATTTTTTCCAAAAGACACTTCTCTTCTCCAAAGGTTGCATCTCTTACCTTTCACCAAAGATCATATCTCTTAATGGCAAAGAGTTACAACCATTCTTATCTATATAAACTCATCCAATTCGTTGATTAAACATAGATGATTTCATATTCTTTTTAATCTAATCTCTGATCTTACTTTATATACTCCTGCATTCTAAAAAGCTCTCGATTATTTATTGAATCATTGAAACTATTTCATATCTTTTGATTCAATAAGTAATATACTTTCCTTAATCTTTTCAAAACATCATTCGCATACTTTGAGGATAAGATTATAGGAAGAGTGTACTGCTAGTGACAAATCCATGTTTTCAAGAGCACAAGTTGTCAACAACAATTGTATTTGTTCTTTTGTTGAAGCCCTCTGTGTTGTAAGAGGCAAGTGTTGAAGTCCTCAGTGTATTAGAGGCGTGAAATCCCGTTCGGTTGTTCGGGTGTTGTAAACCTGTTCCTCCGGGTAAAGCGAGGTTGTTAATAGTGAAAATCCAGATAGAAGTCTGGGACTGGACGTAGGACGGTGCTCCGAACCAGTATAAAAATCTCTGGTGTGATTTTTCTATTTTTATTTACTATGCTATTATCATCTATTTCCGCATTTATATTGTAGTCCATATTACACGATCTGTGTGTACTATATTAGCACATATAGTTGTATACACACCGCACTTTCATTTGGTATCAGAGCACGGTCATCATATAACCGTAACACAGTTATTTGATATATTATAGTAATATGGCAAATAACGTAAGTACTAGCACTCAAAACACCACTTACACGGAAGGTCAATCAACACAGAGACCTCCATTTTTCAATGGTCTTAACTATAGTTATTGGGCAACACGTATGTCATTCTTTATGCAATCAAATAGCTATGATGCTTGGAATGCCACTCAAAGAGAAATAGTGAATCCAACAACTGATTATTCAGAATGGACTGCAGCTGAGAAAACGGCAGCAGCCGTAAATGCAAGAGCAATAAATATGTTGTTCTGTGTATTAGACCAAAATGAATATAATCGTGTTAGTATCTGCACTACAGCATATCAAATTTGGCAAACACTAAAAATCACTCATGAAGGTACTAACAAGGTTAAACAAGCCAAAATAGCCATGCTGAAAAGTCAATTTCAAAATTTCAAAATGAAACCAAATGAGACAATAAATGACATGTATTCACGGTTTCAAACTATTCACCATGCACTTATTGTCTTAGGACAAAAGTATTCTGATTTCGATGTTGTTTCAACAGTCCTACATTCTCTAACTAGTGAATGGGAAGGAAAAGTATTAGCAATTGAAGAAGCTAATGACTTTTCCGTCATGTAGCCAGATGAATTGATAGGAAATTTAATGTCCTATGAAGCAAATTTGCAGGCTAGAAAGGAACGGAAAGAAGAAAAGAAAAATGTAGCATTTCATGTTGAGAAAGATGAAAATGAATCAGATTCTGAAGACGAAGATTTGGCATTCATTGCGAAAGCATTTAAAAAATTCCTAAAATATCGAAAAGCCAGTCGTTACAATAAAAGGAAACCTGGATCAAACAAACCATCTTCATCTGCTATAGAATGTTTCAACTGCCACAAAAAGGGACACATGCAGAAAGATTGTCCAGAACAAAAGAAGAAGTCAGAAAATGACAAATTCAAATATAAGAAGGACAAATCTAAGAAACGAGCTTTCTCAGTAACATGGGATGATTCAGAGTCATCTTCATCAGAAAGTGAAAGTGATTTAGAGAATGAACAAGCTAATGTTTGTTTTATGGCAACAGAAGATGAGGTACAAATTCCTACATTTGATGAATTACTTGATATTAATGCTGAATTGATAATCAAATATAAAGACATAAAACGTCAATTAAAAGTAGTCAAAGCAGATTTAAGTAGAGCAGAGCTTGAACGAGATATGTTAAAAGATGAGAAGAAAATATTAGAAGAGGAACTTGAAAATTTTCAAGAATCATCTTCTAATGTTGACTCTCAAATATCTCTTTTGAGTCAAGAAATAGAAACTCAAAAAGAGAAAAATAATGCTCTCACTACTGAAAATCATGAGCTTAAAGCAAAAGTCAAAATTCTAGACCTAGAAAAAGCTAGCTTACAAACAAAGTTTGATGACATTACTCAAAATATTTCTAATTTTAACAAAGGTCGAGAAAATTTGACAAAAATCATTGAAAGTTCACAATCTATTTCAGACAAACAAGGATTGGGATATAACAAACAAGAAACCAAGAAACATCTTGGAAATAAAAGGAAAAAGAAAGTACAAAAAACTGAAGCTAAGAAAAATCTTAGTTTATTATATTCCAAACCAAAACCAGTTGTGAAATTTCAAAAGAAAAATGTCAAGGCTATCAAAATATGGGTTCCTAAAACAAATAACAATTTGATTAGGAACAAATACATTCAGCAATTCTTGAATACTGTGCATTTTAATAATAATTATATATATAAAGGGGATACCGGACCCAAATGGGTTTGGACTCCTAAGACCTAACTCTTAGGACCCTATAAAAAGTGGGTACCATGGACTTAATTCTATTTTTTGCAGGTCCCACTTAAGAAAAGAGGAAAGTGGATATTGGACAGTGGTTGCTCAAAGCACATGACGGGAGACAAGAGTTTATTAACAAATATTACATATTCAGATAGTGGCTCCGTCACTTTTGGAGACAATTCAAAAGGCTATATCATCGGCAAAGGCGATGTGAGCAATTGCGGTACATCTAACTTACCTCTTATTACTAATGTCATGCTAGTTAGAAATTTAAAACACAATTTGCTTAGTATTAGTCAGTTATGTGACAAGGGTTTTATAATTTCATTTTCAAATGATAAGTGTAGTATTTTAGATAAAGACTATAATTTGGTTTTCGAAGGTTATAGAGACAGAAATATATATATTTTGAATATGAATATTAATCATAATTCAGATATGTGTCTTGTGGCTAATGACAATGATCCATGGCTATGGCACAAACGCTTCTGTCATATAAACTTCAGAACTATTGACAAGCTAGCCAAAACAATCTAGTTAGAGGACTACCCAAAATGAGTTTTAAAGTTAACAACATTTGTGATGCATGTCAATTAGGAAAATTGACCAAATCATCTTTTAAATCCAAGAAAGTCATATCAACATTACAACCACTTGAGTTACTACACATGGATTTATTTGGACCTACTAGAGTTCAATCAATAAATCACAGTCAATATGTGCTTGTAATTGTTGATGATTTCTCTCGTTATACATGGACAATTTTCTTAAAAAATAAAAGTGACACTTTCGATCATTTCAAATCTTTCGTCAAAAGAATTCAAAAATCAAAAGGGATTAAAGTTAAAAATATAAGAAGTGATCATGGCGGAGAGTTTGAAAATAATGAATTTGAACATTTTTGTACAAAGAAAGGTATATATCATAATTTTTCGTTTCCCAGAACTCCACAACAGAACGGAGTTGTAGAACGGAAAAACCGAACTTTACAAGAATGTGCAAGAACATTATTGAATGGAACCACCTTACCAAAACATTTTTGGGCAGAAGCTGTGGCAACTGCCTGTTATGTTTTGAATCGTGTATCCATAAGACCTCTTACCAAGAATACTCCTTATGAATTATTTAACAAAAGGAAGCCTAAAATTTCATACTTCAAAGTTTTTGGTTCCAAGTGCTTTATTTTAAATACGAAAGACCAGCTTGGCAAATTCGATCCAAAGGCCGATGAAGGAATATTTGTCGGTTATTCGGAAAGAAGTAAGGCCTATCGGATATTTAATAAACGAACCAAAACTATTGAAGAATCACTTCATGTCTCTTTTGATGAAATCTATCAGCACCCTCACACTATATCAGATGATGACGAATCAATAGTCACTGACAATCAAATCATCACAAATATTGATTCTGACTCGGAAATAATTATTGAGAATATTCCTCAAATATGTGAGTTACAATCACCACCAAGAATATTAAGAGACCATCCGTCTCAAAATATAATCGGTGAAATAACATCACATGTCAGAACAAGAAGTCAACTCAATCAAATGAGTCATGTCGCTTTTCTCTCAAATATCGAACCTAAGAATCCAAAAGAAGCTGCTACAGATGATTACTGGATCATTGCCATGCAGGAAGAACTAAATCAGTTTGAGCGCAATGACGTTTGGGAACTTGTTCCACGACCAACTGATCAGTCAGTAATTGGTACTAAATGGGTCTATAAAAATAAGGCCGACGAACAAGGAAATATCACCAAAAATAAAGCAAGATTAGTA
Organism: Allium cepa; assembly: GCA_030765085.1. Lineage (NCBI taxonomy): Eukaryota > Viridiplantae > Streptophyta > Magnoliopsida > Asparagales > Amaryllidaceae > Allium > Allium cepa. The sequence continues at coordinate 408,446,990 of CM060931.1, read as the reverse complement.
GCACAAGGATATAATCAGGAAGAAGGTATCGATTATGAAGAAACTTTTGCACCAGTTGCTCGACTAGAAGCTATTAGAATCCTATTATATTTTGATTGTCACCATAATTTCAAACTTTATCAGATGGATGTCAAAAGTGCTTTTCTCAATGGATTTATCAAAGAGAATGTCTATGTCGAACAACCTCCTTTGTTCGTACATGAAAAATATCCTGACCATGTGTTCAAACTTAAGAAAGCTCTGTATGGTTTAAAACAAGCACCTCGTGCTTGGTATGAACGACTACGTAGCTATCTTATTAGCCCAGGATTTCAAATAGGCAAAGTCGATCAAACTTTGTTTATTAAACATTCTCGAAAAGATATTCTAGTTATCCAGATATATGTAGACGATATCATCTTTGGTTCAACAAACGATAAACTTTGCAAAGAATTTGCAAGTATTATGACCAAAGAATTCGAAATGTCTCATATGGGAGAACTATCTTATTTTCTTGGACTTCAAATAAAGCAACTTTCAAACGGCATTTTTATCAATCAAGAAAAATACTGTGAAAACCTTATCAAACGCTTCGGATTAGAAAATACATCTGGTAAACCAACTCCTATGAGTACAACTACACATCTTGACAAAGATGAAAGTGGTAAGAATGTTGACCAGAAATTGTATCGAAGCATGATTGGTTCTCTTCTTTATCTTACAGCTAGTCGTCCAGATATAATAATGAGTGTTTGTTTGTGTGCTCGTTTTCAAGCCGATCCAAAGGAATCACATCTACGAGCAGTGAAACGTATAATTCGTTATCTTAATAATACCAAAGATTTCGGTCTTTTTTATCCAAAAGAATGTCCATTTGAATTAGTATCATATAGTGATGCTGATTTCGATGGCTCAAGAACGGATAGAAAAAGTACTAGTGGTACGTGCCATTTTATTGGAAAATCACTTGTCTCTTGGTTCAGTAAGAAACAGAATTGTGTTTCACTATCAACATGTGAAGCTGAATATATATCAGCAGCTCTCGCTTGTACTCAAGTACTATATATGCAACAAACACTTCAAGATTTTGATATTCATTTATCAAATTCTATTATATACTGTGATAACACTAGTGCTATAAATCTCTCTAAAAATCCAGTAAATCACTCTAGAACCAAACACATTGATATCCGTCATCATTTCCTTCGAGATAATATTGACAAAGGAAATATATGTCTTGAATATGTTCATACTGACAATCAATTAGCAGACATTTTTACTAAGCCTCTGCTCGAATCTAATTTTATTAGATTACGAAGAGAGCTTGGTTTAATTTCAAGAAAAAATCTTGACTAAGTAATTTCTAAAGAACGTCTTCTTGTTAGTTATCCTTTAGTTATTCTTTTTAGTTATCCTTTAACCATAACTTTTGCATAAACTATTTTTTTTTACATTAAATATAAGCCACTGCTTTATTTAATGGTTAAATTCTCTTTACTCATTTTTTTTCTTTTCTTTTAGTGATCGTCCTTTCCTTTCTTATTTTATAAATTCAGTTTTAAAAGGAAAGCTATTTTTAGAGTTACAATAAAATTTCTGCTTATGTTTTCTTGGTTAAAATGTTTAATTAACTCACATCCATAGGTTTATACATAAGAAACTTGTATATAAGCTTGCAAAATTTTTATATTTTGTTCATTTTTTTTATCTAACCATAATATTCTATACAACATACACTATGGCTCACATTTGTGATAAATGTGCTCAAGAATCATACATTTCAATTACGAGTTCTGAGTCGGAGGAATTTTATTCTCCTACAACTCCAAAACAAAAATCAAGTTGTCATCATCAATGCTCTTGTATGTCTGATAAAACTCCAAATTCAAAACGAGTGAAGAGGACATTATTCTATTCTCCTCGTACCAAAGCTCAAATCGATGAGATACACCACTACCAGAAACATCAAATAGACCTTCAGAGACAGCTCCATTACGGGCAAAGTCAACTTTATCACGAGCAACAACGGACATCGGCACGATTATCCGTTTTAGAAAAGTTGGCAACATTTTTCTGCGTTTCCAACAAGCATGACGTGCATGAACCAATGCTGTCTAGGCCATCAACATCTAAAAGTCCTAACTCGTGGGATCGGAACTATGAGAAGAATGAAGGAGCTCAGAAACAATGGAGTCCATGGTCAAAACGTATTGAAGGAAACAAAGATAATTCTAATGACGAACTTTCTCATTAAGATTTATATATAGTTATTATATCTTTATATATCTCTTGTCTAATGACGGTTATATTTTGTATTACAAATGAAATATAATATATATAGGTTGATATACTATAAAAAAAAACTTGCAAAATAACATGATTTACTCAGCAGACCAGTACCGGTCGACTGCCCCTGTTATAGCCGGTCGACCGTTTGCTCTCTGGTTGAAAACGGTCGACCGGTTGACGTATTTTCAGTTTTTATATAAACCTATGCGTCATTTTTTCCTCTACCCTCTTTCATTTTTTACTCAAGCTGTTCTTTTACCCAAAATCACAAACCCTAGTTTCCTATTTTCAATCCCCAAATCTCAAATCCTCCAACAATGGCTCCTCCTCAAAAGAAATCCAAGAAAGGAGCAACCTCTAAAACTTCATCTCCTACCATCTCCGTCAAAAAATGGCTTCAAAGTCCAATTGCTGTAACAAGATGGAATCAGATGACAAATTACAAGTTTCATCCAGGCTCTTTAATCAAATTTGATGATTTCACGGCTTATGGAGTTCGGAGGTTAGCCAATAATTCCAACATTACTCCATTAATTGATTTTTCAGAAAATAGTGTGGAGATAAATCATTTGATGATCAAATTGTTTTACGCCAACATGAATCTTGATGAGTATCAACCTGATAATCCAAACGGCGTCATCTGGTCTGTGGTCTGTGGCAAGCAAATTTTTCTTACTCATGCTAGAATTGCCTCTATACTTGGTATACCAAATCGAGGCGAAGAGTTTTCATCTAACTTCTGCGAAGTCTTCACTCGAAATAGTACTAGTCATCAGTTCATAGAAGACAATAGTGATGGCACTAAGTCTATTGGACTTCGACCGACAGCCAGACTACTTCATCGTGTTTTGATGCATTCTCTTTTTCCTAGACTTGGAAATTATGATGCAGTATATAAAGAAAACTTCAAAGCACTCTATGCTATTTATGGTGAAATCTAAATCAATTGGGTTCACATGCTTTTTGATGAAATTCTCAAGGTAAATAACTCAACACGGCCTCATTTCTTTTACAATGAATATATCATGCGACTTTTGTTAGCTTGTGGGGTCAATCCTCCTGATTCTACAACCTCAAAACCAAAATGCATTGATTCCATAACCATCAAACGAATGAAGCTTCCTCCACCTTATCTTGAGATTATGCCTTTTGAAGAATGGCAACAAAGAGGACCAAAGAAACAACGAGCAACTTCCTCTCGTCCTCGTTCCGATGAAGTAAAACTTTTAAAATCAAAGTCATCTACAAAAGAATCACTTGAAACAATTGCGCATAACCAATTTTTGCTTGAATCACGTCTCAAGCGCATGGACTCTAAAATCGATAAGCGCTTCAATAAGGTCAAGTCATTCTTTGGTATGCTATGGGATGCTATATCATGTTCCACATCCACCTCTGTTCAAGCACAAGACCCAGGAAAACGTCCTGCTGCTCCAGTTTTCACCTGGACATCATCTGACGAGTCTACAAGTATGAGTGGTCATGGACATGGAGAATCATCTAGAGGGAATAATGATGACGAAGAAGAAGAAGATGATGACGATGACGACGATGATGATGATGAAGAGGAGATACGATCTGCTTCATCCTAGATTCTATTATGGTTTAGCACTTTCAAAAAAAATTCATCGACACTTGTACTAAATAGTGTCGTTATTCTTGTTTTTTCATTTGACATTATGTTCTGTAGTATACTCTGTTATGTTTTGGATGTGTTAATGATTTATTTTGCTATGCATATCATATTCATTCTGCTATTCTAGTATCTGTTACTCCTTTTTGTCGATGACAAAGGGGGAGAAAGGGCTAACAATTGCTTGCAGGAAGATACATATAAGAATTCAAAGATGGAGAGATCACATACTCAGGGGGAGATTCAGATTTGCAGATATATTGTCATCAATCAAAAAGGGGGAGAATGTTGAGTCACAAGTTTTATGAAAGTTTTGATTTCTGACAAATAACTAAAAGGCGATCGACAAAACAAGGTCATTAGAGCTACATATGTTACTCTAGATTATAGATTGATTATTTGATATTATATTAGTGATAAACTTGTTAAAATCTATCCTCAAATAGTCATGCATTTTCAAGAAAATTAATATATATAAGATTAGAATGCAGTTGCACATTCAGTGTGCAACTTTACAGGGACCCGTCGACCGGTCACAATATAGGCGGTCGACCGTTCCTGCATAATTTGCACACTGAACGTGCACACATACACATAACGTATATATATTTAAATTCCTGTCTACTGGTCACTTTTTAACCTGTCGACCGTTTTTAAACAGTAAGCATTTTTTCCAAAAGACACTTCTCTTCTCCAAAGGTTGCATCTCTTACCCTTCACCAAAGATCATATCTCTTAATGGAAAAGAGTTACAACCATTCTTATCTATATAAACTCATCCAATTCATTGATTAAACATAGATGATTTCATATTCTTTTTAATCTAATCTCTGATCTTACTTTATATACTCCTGCATTCTAAAAAGCTCTCGATTATTTATTGAATCATTGAAACTATTTCATATCTTTTGATTCAATAAGTAATATACTTTCCTTAATCTTTTCAAAACATCATTCGCATACTTTGAGGATAAGATTATAGGAAGGGTGTACTGCTAGTGACAAATCCGTGTTTTCAAGAGCACAAGTTGTCAACAACAATTGTATTTGTTCTTTTGTTGAAGCCCTCTGTGTTGTAAGAGGCAAGTGTTGAAGTCCTCAGTGTATTAGAGGCGTGAAATCCCGTTCGGTTGTTCGGGTGTTGTCAACCTGTTCCTCCGGGTGAAGCGAGGTTGTTAATAGTGAAAATCCAGATAGAAGTCTGGGACTGGACGTAGGACGGTGCTCCGAACCAGTATAAAAATCTCTGGTGTGATTTTTCTTTTTTTATTTACTATGCTATTATCATCTATTTCCGCATTTATATTGTAGTCCATATTACACGATCCGTGTGTACTATATTAGCACATATAATTGTATACACACCGCACTTTCATTATATTGGCACTCCCTATCTCCTCCCCGGCCTTGGCCAATCGGGCGTGATGTTCCATTAACTTCTTGGCCTCCTTCGCGACCCGGTCGATGTTGGCCTTGGCTTCGTCCCCCATAGCAGCTATCCGAGTAGTGAGCAGATCCAGATCTAGGGACTTAGCCTCATCAAGAACCCGAACCATGGGATTGCGGGGGAGAAGATGCTCGCCCATGGCCTCGTCAAATAAGATATCCTGAAAGCTTGGGTCCAAATCCGGGTGGCCGGCAAAGGGATTGCGAGGCACGTTGGGACGTTTTATGCGGATAACGGTAGGATTTTCAGACGGGTGTGGGGAGGGAATATACTCAGTGTCCTCCTCCGTGATATCATGAATAGATTGAGGTGGAAGCTGCGGACCGGGTGAAGATTCAAATAAGGAGCGACTCCTCTTCTTTTTCTGAATACTCTCTTCAATGACCCCAAGAAGAGGACGGTAGCTAACTACGTCTGCTGGACGACTAGTGGGAGGCTTAGACTTGGCAGAGGCTCTAAGTAACTTGTATTGTTCAAGGCGGTGTCGAACGTCTGAAGTTTTGGCCACCTCGCCTGCCCCTGTAATAAAGAACAAGTGTTACGAACATACAAGAGTCCATAATTCAAGAAATATGTTAACTTAAAAAGAATGAGAAGGCACGTCTATTATACAAACCCTGCGGAGGAGTAGAATACTGCAATAAGTCCTGAATCTCAGTCCAGGACAGAAGCGAACCATAAAATATTCCTAAGTCCCTATCACAAATGGAGTCTTCAGAAGTCAAAAGTTCACCTTGAATCGCTGGAGTCGCCTTAGCTGAAGAACTCTTAGAGAATGGATCGGCACCAGCCCCAGCCTTGTCAACCTCCTTTGCCTTCTCCACCGAGACTGATCCTTCCTCCAACCCCTCAAAAGCCTGGTGGAAGGCATCATCCGTTCACTCCTGGATCTCCCCTGCCTGCTCAGAAGAAAAAGCCCCGGCACCACTACCACCCTGTCCTTCACCTTCTCCATCTTCTCCGCTCTCCTCCTCGCCTCTTTCCTCCTCTCCACCTTCCTCCTCCGGAATGTCTGGACATGTGCTGGGAGAGGGTCCATCAGACTTCTTAAGCTTCTTTCCCCCAACAACTGGAGGTGTCGAGAAAGGTCTCCTCTTGCTACTCTTCGCAGTAGCCCCATCCTTAGCTTTAGCAGCCCTCTCCTCGGCTATATCTCTCTGTTTAATCACAGATTGACGTGGTAGAATCAGGTTATACTCCAGGAGAGTGGCATTCCTGATCAGGTAGGAAGCCAACCCATCCCTTCTCGAAATGACCTTTATTTCAGCAGCCATCCGCGCCAAGGAATCATTCTCCACGACCGCAAAGCCACCTGTTGCTAGCAAGAAATAAAAGCATATAAGATGAAGCATTGCGATCGGGACGAGGAAAATATAAATGAAGTTCAACTTACAACCGGAAGTGAAAAGGCGGAAAGAAACAGAGTCATCCTTAATGAAAAACCATTCTTTCTTGAACATACTGAACTTCGAGTACAAATCCATAATAGGCTTGAAGGGCACGGCCGCTTCCAAGCTGATATATGGAGACCCCTTCTTATAGCCTCTCAAGTTGTACAGATACCGGATCTCCCGGTTGGAAGGGGGACGCCCATATTTCCTCTGAAAGATGACGAAAAGACTCATCAGAATGGCGTAGGAGTTAGGCTGAAGCTGGAATGGAGCCACCTTCAGATATGTGATAAAGCTAACTATCCAAGAGTTGAGAGGCGGGATAGCACCACACATGCAATGATATCTGCTGTACGCAAAGTATCCTTCAGGAGGGTCATATGGCATAACCCCCTCTCCCGGCAACAGCATAAGAGCCCTGTCAATCCCGAAGGAACGAGAAATGACATCAAGCTGCTCCTCTTTGAGGGAGCTCGGAAAGCAATCGGGAGGAGAGTTCAGAAGCTCTTGGGGACCATACCCATCCACTAACGACCTCGGGGCAGGTCCATGTCGCGCCGGTCCTGGTTGGGCTGGGGGCACGGAAGAAGACTCTTCTCTATCCTTGGACTTCTTTCTATCTGATCGAGTTTTCGCTTTGCGAGACATTTATCTGCGACACAAGAAAAACATGGTATTAGAACAAGGAGTATGGGAATATAACCAAGTTTCATTCGATATTGAAGGTCCAAGTTTCATTCGGTATTGAAGGTCCAAGTTTCATTCGATATTGAAGGTCCAGGTTTCATTCGGTATTGAAGGTCCAAGTTTCATTCGGTATTGAAGGTCCAGGTTTCATTCGGTATTGAAGGTCCAAGTTTTATTCGGTAATTGAAAATAAAGTTCGTTCGGCCTAGTAGCTCCTCACCTGATTCGGCAGAGACTTTGATTCGGCAGAGATAACTCTTTGATTCGGCAAAGACAAGGAGATGGTTCGGCTGATAATAAATAACGGAAGCCCTAGGCCCCTACTTATAGACGAGCGCGAGATAACCGAACCATTGGTTCGGCACTTGGGACCGAGCGAAGCCATTTAATCTGAGGAAAACAAAGCGCGACATGTGCTAGCATATGCCCCACTTTGGGGGGCATGTGTTGGGTATATTTCCAGCACCACCGAATCAACGCTAAACCCCAACTACCGAACCAAAGTAAAGACAGCCTCTACCGAGCCAAAGCTTCACCGGACCAGACCTACCACCGAACCAGATGACTACCGAACCATCCCCTCCCTATCACTACCGAACCATCCATCGCCGGTCCAAACTCCACCGGTCCAACACCACACCCTGCATAGCCGGACTAGAACCCACATCCACACTCCTACCACCGAACCACCTCACTGCCAGTACCACCGAATCAAGAGCAATGGGGCTACCACCGGACCAACATGACGCCGGACCAACGTATCGCCGGACCGAATCAACTCTCCATCGAGGCACTGCCGAACCAACGCTACCAGGCCAGATTGCTCCAGTCCAGGCCCGCCAGCAGCTATATACATCCAGGACCCCTGCCCCCAGCCTCACTCTATAAATTGAAGGGCAGGGGTACGACAGTGGCAGACAAGTTTGAGAGCTCAAGCAAGGAAGGAACTTTCAAACAACTTTCTTATACTTGTACTTAAAGCTTTGTACTTGTAATCTGAAAGAAGAAGGATAATAACATATAAAGTGGACGTAGGCACGTTCTGGCCGAGCCACTATAAATCTGTGTGTCTTTTACAGTTCAGTCCCTGCTTTCTACATATTTGCATAAGTCACCCAAATCTTTAAAAACCACATAAAATCAACCAAATTATCCGGATTGGAGGTGTTTGCCCATTTTTTGTTTAAACATAACTTATTTTGGAGGGATGGAAAATTATTAATAATTTCATCAACATTATTTTGGGTGAAGTATATATAATATGGAAAATTGCTTAGAGTAAAACAAAGAGTATATTTTCCTTGTATATGTATGATTAAAGGGCTTAAATCATTTTGAAAAGGTTTTCAAGGAAAAATTTAAAAGGGTAGTTAACCCTAAGAAAATGATTCAGATTAGAATACCAGATGTGACTGGTGTAGGGTCGCACCCTATACTCATTAGCTATTAGCCCCTAGCTAATTTAGTCCAAAATTCCAATGCGTATGGTTTTATCACAAGTAAGACTAAAATTATATTACACACAAAAAGGAATCTAAAAAGAAAAGACAGGTTATTGGTAAGCCTATAAAATCATTATGATTAGTTAGACCTGGAGAAGTAAGGACATACAGTCCAGGAGAGGAGTATCTAACAAATGTTAGATTTTTTATGTTTTCAGGTAGGCCTAAGTCAACCAAGGGTTAGTAATTAGTGAAACAAAACTACAGTGTATTGACTGATAGTCCATATGATAACTAAAATATACATATAAATGATATTGCTTTACAGATTTACCAATTTTGTTTGCAGGATTATAATTTGCAAAAGATATGTTTTAAAAAGGATATTAGTAAGGGAATACCCGTTTCATTAAGCGGCGTGGTCTCACTTAATATCGGATAACCGAGATGTATAGTATTATTAAAACTAGGCCTTATGTATGACTCAAAGTTTATTCTTCCTTACACTCTCGGGTACTCAAAATTGATTTGAGTAGAATTAGGGTTGAGGTTTGCAGGTTTTAATAGGTTGGTGAATAAAGCTTTCGATGACGAGCATGTGGCTGACGAATAGCTAATTAGGGGTTGCTGTTATATTTTGGATTGATTCTGCTATCTTGTATATATAGTACTCTGGTCAACCAAGGGGGCATCATCATATGTCGCTCTTGGCCTTTTTATGTATTAACCATATTTTACCTATGTCTGGAAAAGCAATGTGATTATGTAATTTGAACATGAAACACGTGTCTTGAATTGTAATCAGTAAAATGGTGTTTTGAAATCCATGATTTTGTTTCATATTCAAGTGCTTCTGATACTATGGATACCATTAGCATAATCGTATTTAGTCGTCGGAAGTTAATACTATGGATGACTGTAGTATCTGTAGTGCTTAACTTTGGGCCTCTAGATAAGAGATGTTACACCTTTCTCCTTCGAATGAAAGAATTCAGAAAGAGCTCATACGAGACTCTGCTACTCGAACCCATCTTCTAAGTCCTCATGGATCGCCTCGAGATTCCAAAGGCAAGTGGCTTTATTGGCAGGCTTTATTTTCTTACCAAATTTAACTCCGCGAATGACCAAATGCGGGTAAGAAACTTGAAGTTGGGGTGGACCCGGTGGGAGTGTGAATTTTTGCCTTGACTAGAAGAAGTAGGAGCAGTCATAGTAGTTGTGCCCCGAGAGGATGGAATTTCTTGCATTGCAGCAGTCTGAGCCTTAGTGCGGGGAGGAGTAATGCAAAGTGAGGTCCCATAATGATCATGACATTCCCTGTGGCTCTTATGCACATTGCTAGGGGCATCACCTTCATTGTCCTTTTTTCTCATCTCTCTCCTCTCACACACTCTCTCTCCAAGTGACCGGACTCATCATATTTTCTCTTCCTCCTCTCCTCGTCGGTTTCATGATGAGAGCGATAGGCTGGATCCAAAGTTTGATCCCTGTGGGAACCACAATGTTGACGCAGTTGATGGTATAGTCCATGACGCATGGAACCTGAAGTAAAAATAAAAATGAAGTTAACATTCGAATTCTAAAACCTAACTCGATGTTGAAATGTGTGTCCATGATCCTAAAGCAGAGTGTGTAGTCTCGATGACCCTTACATACTCTACAAACCGTATCGGCATGATTTCACAGTTAGAGTTTGCCACCTTTGCTTATAATGGCATTAGAAGATATGCAACATTGAGCATTTTGAGACCCGAAATTAAATGCTACAGATGCTGCAGTCATCTATATTATTAATTTTCGATGACAAAATTTGGTCATATTAATGGTATCCATAATATCAGAAACACAAGAATATGAAATAAAAGAAACCTTCACATTCCATTTCAAAGTCATAATTTCATATTCAGTATATAATCCTAAATGTTGCCTAGGTTCAAATAAAATATAATTACTACAAAATACTCCAATAGAAACATATGAAGATGCCTCCTTGGTTGATCAGAGTCACTAAATAGACAGATAAATCTTCTATTAATACATTAATACAAGAACTAGCAGAAAACAATGGATAGTAATAATAGATAGACTCCTACATAGCTAGCTTTGCCTCTACACATTTCAGAAGCATTATCCGCCAAAACCTACTTAAACCTATAAAGTCCTTACTCCCGACCTACATTAATCAAATTTCGAGCACCTAAGTATTTAAGGGATAAACATAAACTTCGAGTCAGATGTAAAGCCCAATGTGGATGATAATAATATGTCATCTCGATTTATAGATATTAAGTGAGACTACATCGTTGAGCAGAATGGGTTTTCTCCTTACTAATATCCCTTTAAAAATATATCTTTCCCAAATTGATTCCTGCAACCAAAGTGGTTAAAATAAAAAATAAATGTATGCATGCAACATGGATAATCATGAACAATCTGTTTGAATCAATGGACTATTCGTCCTAACATCATAGTTTTCTTAGGCTGATTACAAACCTATGGCTGACTCAGGCCTACCAAATATATCAAATTACTTAACCTACTGTTAGAATATTCCTAAGGTCAATTGATCCTAATGGTTTTGCGGACGCACCAATAATCTATCTCTTCTGTGTGTATTCCTACCTGTACATAAATCTACTTTTAGTCCCTCTCATGACAAAGCCCTACGTATTGGGATTTTGGACTTATATTAGCTTACGGTTACTAGCTAAAGTATAGGGCGTAATCCTATGCCAGTCTTATCTGGTTTTCTAATCTCCAATTCAATTCATCCTATCACAATTGATCTAAAAGTGGTAAAAACACTAATCTTTTTAGTAAAATTTCGGGCTAATCACTCTTTGTATTTTCTTGAAAATATCTCTTTACAAATGATTTAATCTTTGAAATAATACTTTTAAAATAAAGAAAATATAGCCCTTTACTTTATCTAAAATACTTATGCCAAGGTGTATGCTTTTTGTAAAACAATATTGATGAAGTTAGAAATCATTTAGAATTTATCTCACTTCGAAACCAAAGGCTTCTAGAGCCAAAACAATATAAAACCTTTACATTGATAAAACGTGACAATGAAAAAATCAAAGAGGGTCGTAGCCCCACAAAACATAGGCCAGAATAATAAAACTTCATATATTGATAAAGGTCGATGTCATTACCGCCATTAGAGTCATTGCCCTACTTCAATATAAAAATACGTTAAAGTATTTAACTTCTAACACATAAGGTCGATAACAGGGATGTCGCACTTCATAGATTGTCAACGTCATAGGATATAAAACATAGTTTACACATTATTAAGCAATAAAAGGATAGGGTCAGCATAGTTAAATCTTGGCGTCATTGCCTTAAGGAAAATAAGCGGCTTCATTAGATCCGAAGTCATTAGGAGTAGCACCACAACCGTCTTCGAAAATATATAATTTTGAATAAAGGCGGCATTGTCATCATCGATGTCGACATAGTTAAAAGTGGCATAGTTGCATATATTACCGAAGTCAATAGGTATAAAACATATGACATCTTATCACCACTATAAACTACTACGAAACCAATAGGGTCGGCGTCTTTGTAGAAATCATGTGGCATTGTACAAAGTGTGACATTAATAAGTTAAAGAAAGTGGCTCATCCACTTCAAAATTCATGACGTCGACGTTGTTGCTGCCTTCTTACTTCGACCAAGCCGATGCATTCCTTATCAAATTAAGTTATACCCTATGCATAGCGCTTGATCGATGTAGAAGATCAAAAAGGTGGCGAGATAGGGATGACAACATGAATTTCGACATGGCAAAATCTGTCTTATTGCCATTGAAAGTTGTTTCTGTTTCACCAAACCCCAATTATTTTTCAAAATCTTATTGGATAACACTTTCTTTACCAGAATATTTTTTAGAAAACTGCCAAGGGCAGATTTATCATTTCCAAAATACTTAGCAGACCTTGCATTTTATATTAATATTTAAATATAATATTTAAGCTTTTCTAGGTTAATTAATTCATATTAAAATATAATCCCATAGGAGAAATACCCAAAATTCATGATAAATCTAATTCATTATCTTCTTTGTCAAATAAAAATTTCGGAGCCTAAGACTAAATTTAATTATTTTTAATAATTAAAAGCCAAAATAAACCATTTTCTAACCTTATAAAATTTACTAAATATTCTAGTTAAATTCTAAAATTATGAAACTAAACACCCACTTCCATAATAATGTTTCTAACATCATAGCAAAATCTCAAGTCATTTCAGTTTCATATGATTGGTTTTCTCACCCAAACTTATCAAATAATTTCAAAAATAAATTAAATAAATTCATCAACAAGTATATAATCATTCAAACTATCATAGCATGACATAATATAAGCAAAAGAATCGCATCTATATTTAATCCCAAAAATAATACTTAAAACAAGAGATGAATATCTTATTATTCATCTTGAATGGTTTAAAAAGGTTGAGATTTATTTTTGATTTGATTCCCCTAAGCTTTGCTTTTGTTTACCCTAGTTTTATTTTTATTGAAACCCTTGTTAATGGCCGACCTTGACTCTTATCTTTTGTTTATGTAAATGAAATAAAGGAGGAAATGAGAATGCATATATTTGTTTAGGAAACATGCTCCTTCCCATTTTGCCCTCGTCATATAAGCTTTTTTTAATTAATATTCTAATTAACTGCATTAGTTCTTTAATCTAGGCTCAACTCGTACTAATTATAAAATCCCAATCTCCTTATACGTCTACATTATTTAATTTAATTTATTCAATTAAATATCCAAAATATCGTAAATTTAAATTAAGGTTGTTACAAGATATGTCGATATGCAAGCAAATTCCGCCTATCATTTCATAATCGAGAAATCCCTAAATTCATTCAAGTGAATGGAGACATCTTTTAGAAAATCGAAACAAGGAGTATCTCTAGCTGAGGTTTCAACAGCTTGACCTCCAATTGATTGAAGAATTTCAGTGGTTAGTTGTTCTCGAGAAGAAATGGGAATCTCAGGACTCAACTCCTCGGTAGTTAACAATTCCAAAGAAGGTAGGGCAAGATGACCAGGACTCATTGCGAGGGATTGACCAAATGACTCCATCACCTCCTCGCTAGCATGATAATTGCTCTCATCATCATCCGACTCATACCCCTCTTCACCAACGGTCGGCTCTTTTCCTGATCTCCTCACAAATCCCACTCCTCCTTAGGGATCATGGGCACTCTAACATCACCACCCTCATCATCGTGGGCATCATCCCTCGCAGGCTTATCAGCTTCTGTATTAATAGTTTCCTCTTTTTGTTTATCGCCTGATCCACTTTCTTCCTCTTTCCCTTGAGGAACCTTATCGGAGCTATGTGTCGGCTATTCCTCTCGGTTGGAGCAGTCCAAACTCTTTTAGGTTTTCGTTCATTAGAAGGAACTTGACGGTACGTTGGTTTGCTCAACCTTTAAATCTTATAGCATTTTATAGTGCACTGGCTTCTTGACCCCCTTTGGAATACTTGTAGAGGACAAACGTTAACTTAGAAACCTAGGGATTCCAGTATGATAAAGACCAATGAAAAGTGGCTTACTTCCTTTCAACCATAGATGGTTGAATCCTTCTAGACAGCAAATAAAGAAGTATTCATTCTTAAAATAAGAATATGTATTATGCAGCCCCTCGATGACCTTGCACCTTACCTACGCTTCTATTATCACAAAGGATGGATAGTCCTTCTACTCTTGAACTTGAGAAGATGGGTGAGCTCATAGATGCATAGATGTCGATCAAATCTCCGCGTGAAGTGAACATATAATGTGTCCAGTAAGGCATGCCTCTTGTAGAAATCTCGTTAGGAAAAGATTAAAAGGAGGAGCGAAACCATCAACGCATATATAGTGACTTCAAGCTGTGAAGCTAGGTGGGGGATTGTGAGCAAATTCAATTATGGCATATAAACAGACATGTCCCTCTGGGATGCCATGTTGAAGGTGGATGTTTCAAAGCTTCTTGGCCATCAGAGTCGGGGGTGCCATTTCGACGGGTCATTTATGATTAATCCCGAAGGCGACAGAAAAAGAGCTGGATTGAGTGCTACTAGTTGGCGTTGAGACCCAGAAGTTGAAAGCTATTCAGCCCTAACTGGAAGGGAGGGTGAAACTGAGGAAGTATTGGATGCAGCTTTAGAAGGCGTAGATGATCCTTTGCTAGGTTTGAGGCGAGATGATTAATGAGTCATTATAAACAGTAGAATTTGGTGTTCAACATGGTCGGGTAAATTTAAATTGGGATAAAAGAACCCATGTGACCAACATTCGGAATTCAAAATAAATCGATGTGCATTGATCGATTGGACTACATGGAGTGAGTCCAGTGTCCCAAACACTGTGAATGAACCATCTTATGTAGATTGTTAGGAACTGGAGATAGTGGTTTTGATGACAACAACCTTTATAACTTATTTTACTATAACTTATATACTAACACTATTGTCTATATATATATATGGATGATATTATGCAGGATATATATAAGGCAGGTACTAATTATTGAAGACTGTAAAGTATAAAGATCAAGAATGATGAAATCAAGTTCGAAGACTCATGAGTATCAAGATCAAGATTTCAAGATATGTGTCTAGTTTTTGTTAAAACTTAATAATAGCATGGAAATCTTCATTCCGAATTTCATTTGGGATGGAACCCATTTCTACCTTCTTAGTGGTTTACAAACCCACAACAAGTAGCTTACAAACCTACGACAAGTGGCTTACAAACCCACGAACATCCTGGTTAGGTACAAGTTGTCGAGTCCTGATGTAATGAGATATTCTGCAGGAAGAAACTTGCAAAACTACTTCAAAATGGTTTTTCAAAAACGATTTTCAAAACTGCTTTTCAAAATGTTTTAGCCTTAAAACTACCTTTTCAAATGATTTTCAAAAAGATGTTTTAGCCTTAAAATATTCTTTGTTTTAGTGTTTTAAGACATAGTAAAATTAGTTTATTTTACTCCGGAGTCATTTCATTTTGTTTTAAATTCAATACCATTTTCAAAACAAGTTTTTCAATTTTTTTAACAAGGGGATGTCGACGTCATGGGATACCCCATGTCGACATGGTGGCCGTTGAATTCAAAGTTTCAATTTTCAAAAGAAGTGTCTATTCGTTTAAATCTCCTCACAAATGGTTATGACCGTTGGTTCTTTATAAATAGGCTTCACAAATGAGTTTTTAATCATTTATTTTCCATTTCTTCTTCTCCACAAATCCATGTTCTATAATTATCATATTTTTAAGATCGTGCTGAAATTCTGCCAAATTCTCAAGTGAATCAGGTTAGAATTTCATTCTTATTTGATTCTCTGTCCTCTCTCGAAGATCAAAGTGCTGTTCAGAGTTATAGGATCGATTTGTAATCAAAAGTTTATCGAGTCTCTCTATAAGGTGCGGTTGTGCCTGGAAATCAATTGGGTAATCTTGTGGCCCGTAAATCATGAGAGTTTGCCCCGGACTCGTGAGACAGGAGGGTACCTCAAGGCCTTTATAAATTGAGGAGTGTAATCTCGACACTGGTTTAATAAAAATCTATATGAGGTGGTTTGCCTTGGTACAGAACTGGATGTAGGGTAACACCGAAACAGTATAAAATTCAATGTATGCTTTCTCTTTACTGCTTTTTATTTACTTTCTACATCTGTGTTTGATTCTGTGATTGTTCTGTGATTAATTTTTGCATTTGTTTGTGTCATAATTTCAATTTAATTCATATAAGTCTTAGAATTCATTAAACACCATTCACTCTCCCTCTAGTGTTAAATTAGCCTTAAGATTCTTAATCCGCTGCCCCTTTCAACTGGTATCGGAGCATTGGTTTTCATAGTTTTCATAATCTAAAATTTGAAAAGTTAAAATGGCATTTTTAGAAAATTTTCTTAACACGTTTGAATCTATGCATTTCGTCAAAGTATCGTAAGTCTGCGTATATTTTTTATGAAAAATCAAGTTATCTACCAAATTGGTTTGTTATGCAGGAATAGACATGTACATGGCTTTTGGAGAATCAACAACCAATGGACAAACTGTGCGAATTGAGAAAGATAAATGGATATTTGATAGTGGCTGTTCAAGGCATATGACTGGAAATCTCGAGATACTCAATTACATTATATATCAAGATGGTGGTTTGGTCAACTTTGGAGATAAATCAAAAGGATATGTGATTGGCATTGGCAATATCGGTAATTCTAAAACTCCTCTTATTTCAGATATTTTGCTAGTTGGGAATTTAAAACATAATTTGCTTAGTATAATTCAACTATGTGATAAAGGATTTAAAATTAAGTTTGGAAAAGATAAATGCCACATCAAAAATAATAAGCCAAACATTATCTTTGAAGGAATTAGGAAGAAAGACATTTACATCCATAGTATGAAAGTTACGAATGATAACTTATATCTTTTGGCTAATACAAGTGACCCTTGGATTTGGCATAAAAGATTTGGTCATTTGAATTTCAAACTACTATCTAGGTTATCAAAACTTGACTTAGTTAGAGGTCTTCCCAAGTTAAACTTTAAAGTAGATAGTATGCTTGCTAATTAGGAAAATTTAAGAAATGTTCATTTACATTAAAAGATATGATTTCTACTTCTAAACCTATAGAATTACTTCATTTAAATTTATATGGTCCATCTCAAGTTCAATCAATTAATCACAATAAATAAGTTTTTATAATTGTAGATGATTATTCTGGATATACTTGGACAATTTTTCTTAAACTTAAAAGTGATGCTTTTGAATTATTTAAAAATTTTGCTAAAAAAAATTCAAAATCAACTTTCTTTAAAAACAAAAACTATTCAAAGTGATCATGGTGGAGGATTTGAAAATGAAAATTTTGAGAATTTCTATAATCAAAAAGGTATTGCTCATAATTTCTCTTTTCCAAGAACTCCACAAGAAAACGGAGTAGTAGAACGTAAGAATAAAACAATTCAAGAGTGTGCTACAATGCTTTCTGATAGTAACTTCCCTAAAAACTTTTGGACTGAAGCAATCGCTACAACTTGTTATATATTAAATAGGATTTTAATAAGACCATTAACTAATGAAACTCCATATGAATTACTTTACAATAAGAAACCCATAGTAACTTATTTTAAAGTTTTTGGTAGTAAGTGTTTTATTCTTAATACAAAAGATAATTTAGATAAATTTGAACCTGAATCCGATAAAGGTATCTTCATCGGATATTCTAATAGAAGTATATCGTTTAGAGTTTATAATTTGAGAACTAACACTATTGAAGAAACAATGCATGTATTTTTGATGAAAATTTTAAAGATAATGTGCAAATAGAAGATGAAGAAGATTTTGTAACTTTAAGTAATGAATCTAATGAAACTAATTGTGAAATCATTCAACTTAATAAAAGAATTAGGCTATTAAAAGATCATCCTATATAAAATATACTAGGAAATATTAAATCTATAGTTAAAACAAGAAATCAACTAAATAGTATGAGTAATGTAGCTTTTATATCTACTATTGAACCTAAAAATCCAAAAGAAGCATCATCTGATGATCCATGGATTCTTGCTATGCAAGAAGAATTGAATCAGTTCACCAGAAATGATGTTTGGAAACTTGTTCCTAGACTGAGGATAAAAGTATAATTGGAACAAAATGGGTTTATAAAAATAAAATGAATGAACTTGTTGAGGTCATAAGAAATAAAGCTCGTTTAGTCGCGCAAGGTTATTTTCAAGAAGAAGGAATTGATTATGATGAAACCTTTGCACCTGTAACAAGATTAGAAGCTATCAGAATTCTACTTGCTTTCGCAAACTACAATAATTTCAAGTTATATCAAATGGATGTTAAAAGTGATTTTCTAAATGGTTTTGTAAAAGAAGATGTTTATGTAGAACAACCTTGACTTTTTGAAGATAATAAATTTCCAAATCATGTATATAAATTGAAGAAGGCTGTATATGGTTTGAAACAAGCTACTAGAGACTAAGATCTTATTTACCACAATCTGGTTTTGGAATTGGTAAAATAGATACAACTCTTTTTATTAAAAGAAACAAAAATGATATTCAATTAATTCAAATATATGTAGATGATATAATAATTGGATCAACTAATAATATAATGAATAAAGAATTTTCATATATAATGACTAAAGAATTTGAAATGATCATATGGGAGAACTAATTTTCTTCTTAGGGCTTCAAATCAAACAATTAGATAAAGGAATTTTCATTAGTTAAGAAAAATATGCTAAGGATTTAATTAATAAATTGGATTGACCACTTCTGGTGGGAAACCAACTCCAATGACAACTAATGTTGCTTTAAGTAAAGAAGATAAATCAAAAGATGTTGATCAAAAATTATATAGGGGAATGATTGGTTCGCTCCTTTATATAATAGAAAGTCGTCCTGACATCATGCATAGCGTCTGTCTCTGTGCAAGATACCAATCTCAACCTAAAGAAACTCACTTAAAAGAGGTTAAGAGAATTTTAAGATATGTAAAACATACTTTAGATTATGGTTTATTTTATCCTAAAAACGATGTATTTGATTTAATTTCATATTGTGATGCTGATTATGCTGGTTGTAAATCAGACTGAAAAAGTACAAGTGGAACTTGTCACTTTCTAGGACATTCTCTTGTTTCCTGGTTTAGTAAGAAGCAAAACACTGTATCCTTGTCAACAACTGAAGAAGAATATATATCTGCTGCTTTGGCTTGTTCTGAAGTTATATATATGCAACAAACTTTAAAAGATTTTGGAATAACTATAACTATATCACTAATTTATTGTGATAATACCAGTGCAATAAACTTATCTAAGAATGTAACTTATCATGCTTGAATAAAACATATTGGTATTAGACATCATTTTCTTAGAAATAATATAAGTAAAGAAGTCATAACTCTTGAATATATTAATACTGAAAAACAAATTGCTGATATATTAACCAGACCATTAAATGAACAAAACTTTACCAAATTTAGGAGAGAATTAGGTATATGTTCATTAACTGAAATATAAATTATAAATAATACAAATATAGTTAATAATTAATATAAATAAAAAATTTCTCAAAAATTGAACTGGGCATGTCGACATGACCCATCCCCCTATGTCGACATGTAGGCCGAGATTTCAAATTTAGATTTACCTCTAAAATTTGTTATTTGGTTATATATTCATATATTTCAACTTTTACTCCTTTTCTCTGTTCTCCTCTCTGTAATAAACTTCTAAAACAGTAAATTAATGGCTTCCTCCTCTAATAATGAGCCTTCTTCACCCATTTCTCCTCATTCTACCCCTTTTCAACGTTCCACACATGTACGAACCATCAAACTGCAAGAAATGATGAAAGATTTACTTCAAATGAGTGTGGAAATTAAAGTAAGTCAACTGCGAATGGCTAGAGAACAAGATAGGCAAGGAAAAATCCTTAGGAATTTACAAAAATTTCTTATGGATAATCATACCAATCCCATTGTCATCGAAGAATCATCACAAGCCATGAACTCTGAAGAGAAGAGTCTCTAGAAGAACCACAAGAGGATTAAGAAGAAGAACATCCTCTACTGAATCCGGATGTTCATATGGATGAAGACGATGGTGTAATTTGCATTGGAGAAGTCCTTTTTGATGCTAACGGAAACTTGGTTGAACAATGTGGAAACTTTTGTCTCCATTATCCAAATTGTTTGATCCATAAATCATCAATAGTTAAGGGTCCTCGTTAAGTGTTTTTTCATTTTCATGATTGTATTTTAGTTTGTTAATTTGTATATAAGTGTTATCTTAATTAATGTTCTTCTAGAAACAATCTTCGATGTATGGAAACATGAATTCCAGTTAGGATGCTATATTTCATTTGTTATTCTTATGTCATATGTTTGTTTATCTCTTTTCAATTAAGTTCAAGGTTTATAGGTTTTTGTTGATGACAAAGCGGGAGATAAGTTATATAAAATTATAGGCTTGAAGTAAGGGGGGGTTGATGGTGTAAGGCGGAGTTATGGTATGATCGCAGTGGTAAGTATATTTTATAAGGTTATCATCATCAAAAAGGGGGAGATTTTTAGGAACTGAAGATAGTGGTTTTGATGATAACAACCTTTGTAAATTATTTTATTATAGCTTATATACTAACACTATTATCCTATATGAATGATATTATGCAGGATATATAAGGCAATTACTGATTATTGAAGACTGTACAATATAAAGATCAAGAATAAAGTAATCAAGTTTGAAGACTCATGAGTATCAAGATTTCAAGATATGTGTCTATTTTTTGTTAAAACTTCATAATAGCATGGGAATTTTCATTCCGAATTTCATTTGGGATGGAACCCATTTCTACCTTCATAGTGACTTACAAACCCACGACAAGTATCTTATAAACCTACGACAAGTGGCTTACAAACCCACAAACATCCTGGTTTTGTATAAGTTCTCATGTCCTGATGTGATGAGATATTCTGCAGGAAGAAGATTGCAAAACTACTTCAAAATGGTTTTTCAAAAACGATTTTCAAAACTGCTTTTCAAAATATTTTAGCCTTAAAACTATCTTTTCAAATGATTTTCAAAAGGATGTTTTAGCCTTAAAATATTCTTTGTTTTGTGTTTTAAAACATAATAAAATTAGTTTATTTTACTCCAGAGTCATTCCATTTTGTTTTCAATTCAATACCATTATATAAACATGTTTTTCATTTTTTTAACAAGGGGATGTCGACATCATGGGATACCCTAGGTCGACACGGTGGCCATTGAATTCAACAGTTTCAATTTTCAAAAGAAGTGTCTATTCGTTTAAATCTCTTCACGAATAGTTATGGCCGTTGGTGCTTTATAAATAGGCTTCACAAATGAATTTTTTAATCATTTATTTCTCATATTTTCTTCACTTTTTCTTCTCCACAAATCCATGTTTTTATAATTATCATATTTTTAAGATCATGCCGAAATTCTGCCATATTCTCAAGTGAATCAAATTGGAATTTCATTCTTGTTTGATTCTCTATCCTCTCTCAAAGATCAAAGTGCTATTCAGAATTATAAGATCAATTTGTGATCAAAAGTTTATCGATTCTCTCTATAAGGTGTGGTTGTACTTGGAAATCAATTAGGTAATCTTATGGCATGTGAATCAAGAGAGTTTGCCCCAGACTCATGAGACGGGAGGGTACTTCAAGGCCTTTATAAATTGAGGAGTGTAACCTCGACACTGGTTTAATCAAAATCTGTATGAGGTGGTTTTCCTTGGTACATGACTGGATGTAGGGTAACTCCGAACCAGTATAAAATTCGGTATGTTCTTTCCTTTTACTTTTTTTATTTACTTTATGCATCATTATTTGATTATGTGGTTGTTCTTTTATTAAGTTCTGCATTTGTTTGTGTCGTAATTTCAATTTAGTTTATATAAGTCTTAGAATTCATTAAACACTATTCACCCCCTCTAGTGTTAAATTAGCCTTAAGATCCTTAATTCGTTGTACCTTTCATTGATAACTTGCTCACATTTGAAAAACAAGTCGCATCGCATTTCGAAATTTCTTCTTTGTTGAACTTAGCTATTATCGATGAATATCAATAACTGGTCCATTGTCCAAATCAATAAGAAAGTCTTTCTTTCAAGATCCCTGGAAGTGTAGAAAAAGGAAGGCAGAGTGGTGGAACTATCCAACACACCTGAACTCAAGGACGATCATTGTATGGAAGTCCACTCGATGATTGAATTTAACTAATTTCATGAAAGAGACAATCAGAGCCGGAGGATTAAGCTTTTCTATGGAGTGACACATGTTAAACCAAGTCAAGTCCAAATTCCATCATCGATTAAACATGCATGAAACTAATTGCCTTCTTCCATGTGAAATCAACCGAGACCATCACATCTCCTCCGCCATCAACGCCTCATAATCCAACAATGCCTACCTTAAGATTAAATTGAAGAAGATCTTGACCTAGGGCTTCAAAAAAAATTCAGGCTCGAGAATCTAGTGTTTGATTTAGAGATGGTGGTGGGTCTTGATGTCGGGGAGTAGACCAAAGAGGCGACCGTAAGTGGAACAAACGCATGGAGTATCAGTGACGACGTGGAAGTCCCAATGAAAGTAAAGTCGACACTTAGAGATCTCGAGTAGAAAGCTCAAGCAGTGGACAATAAAAGGTAAGCAAATTTGAAGGTATAAAAGGAATAGCTTGTAAAAGCTAACTTGTAAAGAAAAGGAGAATATTTCTTTATGTCCTTATGTTGGCACCGATATGAGTGGTCGATACTAACATGTTGTACCTTTCCAATAAAATTTCAAGCTTAACACAATGAGCATATTCGATGACGTGGAGAAGCACATGAACTTTAAAACAAAGATTACATCACCAACATCAAGAAGAAGAATTTCATTTTGAACTAAAGCAGACAATGAATAGAAATCAATCAATTAAAAGCAAATGAAAGCGACATCTCCAAACATTGCTCAAGCGATTAACTTGAATTTACAAATTAACAATCCATAACTAGTTTCAATCCAGAGCACACTTTGTTTTCAATGAAAATATACTCTGATGGGCAAATGTTAACTAGGTTTTTAACCAAGTAGAAATCAATAGAAGCTAGAACGTCGAAACAAAGACGAAATGACTTGAAATTTTGGAGGCACCTCAAGATATGGCAAGGGAATGGCTTAGAGAAGTTTCATCCCAAAACAAGCAAAGCACAGAGGTCGGAACCAACTTCATCATGTCAGTAGAGACTTCATATAGCCTCGTGTTTTCCACTCAAACTTTACAGGATTCTATGTTTCTTCTATGTCTGCTCAAGAGATTTCCACAGGCTTTAAAAAACCAATTACCAAAGTTGAAGAGTTAGCAGTCAGAACAGCATAATAAACTAAGTGATAAAGAAATTATCACTAATATCAACCAGCTACCTATGGAAACAAAATGGGACAACTCAAATCAAGTAGAATGAAGAGTGCAAAATAGTTAGACTCAATTGGAGTTAACCATAGATATCGGTACCGACATGAGAGGTTGGTACAGACATGTATGGTTAATCCACATGAACTTGCAGCTTTGCATACTTCTTTGGGCCTTTATCTGGAATCTCGCCAATTCTCCTTTTGGCTTAATACGACTTCTACCCCTATAAATACAAACCATAGAGAAACTAAAAGAGCATATGGTTTCTTCCATCACTACGTAGAAGCTCTGTCTCTTTTTCATCTCTTTCCACTACACAACATTACCAAGGCAGCACTTTAGGCAAATCTACGACTTAGAATCGATGTAACCCCTATACTTATGACTTGTTCTCTCTTAAAAATCTTATAATCTCGAGAAAATTCTATCAAATCTATAAGAAACAAAGCTATAAAGTGGTCATAGGCCAAAGATTTCTGAACCACATAAAATCTCGTGTCTCTCTTTCTTATTGTTGTTTATTTTCCTTTATTATCAATATTACCTGCTAGATCTAGGACTCATAGGTTTTCTACAATCTATTCTTGGGTGTTGATCCATTTTAAGCATTAACACTTTTCATTCATCTTCTTTGATATTTGTTTTAGTTGGTAGGGATTGTTGATAATTACAACAAAAAAATCAAAGTCTTTTCATTTCTCAAACTTTTGCATTCTTTATTAATGAAAAAATGTTTTTATGGAATGCTTATTAGTGTGATAGATAGGTTCAAAAGAGATGGGAATTGAAAGTTGATTTTTACTTTCTCCCTCCTTTCTCTCTTCTTTGTTAAAATAATACAAAAATAGAAGTAAACAAAAGTACAAAGGATTATTGCATTATACAAAAATATGATGAATACAAAATTTCTCTAAAATAAAATCAATTTTCCAAATATACTCAAAAATCCTAGGCAGTGACTTCTATAAATCTCCAAATACTTCAACCTTGAGTGCAAAAGTATGAAGGATCATTGTGTTAACCTTGGGGAGCAGAGATAATTATTGATTGCACCACAGTCATGTTGAATTTTTCTTTCAAGGCAGTGGCCTCATCCACGACACAACTTCCATCACTTTCTCTTTATTGTGTTTACCAATCAATATATATTTTACTAATAAGATGTGTACCCCTCGTAGCAATTTAATTTTGCATTGATTGCTAATAAAATTCATCTTCCATATATCTACGGAATGTCAAGAACAATACCTATTTGAATATTATGACCATTGTTACTCTCTTCATTTAACGCACTTAATGGTTGGCTGCAAAGAATATTTATATGATGAGCTTTGCTATGACCAGTTGCCAAAAAAGAAAATGTGATGATGGTCGTTTTATGGTTGGTTGAGTAAATGGTAGTGGGATTCACTATCCGTTTAGAATAAAATATGATATTTAAATTTCCTGGAAGCATGGTGAGTATGAACGACTGTATATAAGCGGATAGTATTCTTAGCATGTCCCTTGTATAGTTTGATCATTATGTCATTATGATGGATATGAATATCTAATTCTTAATGACAATATACTATCAAATTTGTGTTAGTTAGTATGTAATGAAGGTTATAAGTACATTATCATATAGATTGAAATTCTCAAGGTACCGTAGTTAGGAATTTGGAACAAAAATTAAAAACCAACTTCCTAAATGCTACTAGTTCAATGTCGTACAGAATTTTGATACATAGGATAGAACTTATAACGATGTGTTTTTATATATTTTAATCATGTTGTAAATATTAATTTTGTAAGATGGAATTTTGATACATTGGGTTGGAATATTAAAGTTAAGTAGAGAATAATTAATTATGTAAAACCAATTAGTCTCGTATGATTATCCTATTAACCTTCATTCATCTTTCTCATTTTCATTTCCAAGCAAAAAGACTTCACTTCAAATTTCTATGTCTTCTCAATAAAACCATCTTGATCGAAATATCATCATTAAGAAAAAATACAACCAATTTTAAGAAGAGAAAATCTAGGAAACTTGATGATAATATTATCTTTGGATTTAGATGAGTAATATTACTTAATGTGTATTTAAAGTTTATATAAACATGACTTAATTATGACTGTCAATTTGAATGTTGATCTCTTTGTTGCAATTGAGATTAATGCATCCATAAATGGTTATACGAATTATAAAATGTTTAAATGCTAATAAAGAGGAATTAGATCTCTAAAACCTTTGATCTACACTTAAAAATACTTGAAACTGAAATATGTCGACAGATATATATTTTCAAAATGGGATTTTGGGTTGAAAAGGTAAATATATGCAATTCGAGAATTTATATGGTTTTGAAAGGTAAAATTTTATTTCAATGAAAGGAAGCTATTAAAATCAAAAAAATGTCATCTCGTTCTCCAAAGCAGAGTCATCCCGTGCATAAAATGATTTTATGAATTATGAGTTTTTTCTAGGAAAATTTGTATTTATTTCGAATTAAAAATATTTTTGCCAAGCATCTTGGTTGTAATTCTGAGTGGATTAATTATGAATGTTGTACCTTAATTTGAAGAAAGAAAGTCTTCTTTGCATGCTTATTTTGAATTGAAGTACAATAGAAAACTATAGTACACAATGAGAATTCATACATAAGCATTCATAGTACATAATAGACCAAGGAGTAAGAAAATGTGCATAGAGAATAAATGGTTTAGCGAAATCATTAAACGTTAGTCTTTACCAAAATGCCGAATCTTGGGGGCGATGGACATGTAATTGACAAGGACCATGTTCTTCAACTTTAACCGAGACTATGATAACTTAGTTAAGAAACAGTGACGCCAAAGGTATAATGCTAGGAAAACTAGAATATAATCTAGGATTTTGTTGACTACGAAACTCCTTCGTTTGGGAACAAAAACTTCAACATTTGGCAAGTACTAGAGATGAAAAGTTGAAGATGGGATTTTGGTATACCCTGGTGCAAGCTCAGGGAATGATGATGTTAAAAGTAAAAAGTATATGCTTTCTATTTAAGATATTTACCTTCGATGTTAGCTGAAGAAGTGCTTGCAAAAATCTGAGGTGAGAATGACTAGTGTATTTGTAATTAATTAACTAAAGTTGTTAAATGAAAGACTTGCCAATAAATTGCGATAGTAGGAAGAACGAATTAGTTGACTGTAGAGGTCACTTCTTGGACCATGCCCAGAAATTGCAGTGTTAACAATTTAGATGTATTGGATCTGACCCGGCTGGGAATGGGAAAATGGGTAAATTTCAAACAAAATCCGTAATTGGATCTTAATGGGCCTATAAGTTCAACTAGCTAACATTAGATTCAATCTAGTAATTCAATAAAATCATGTTTTATTTTAAATATTTTATATTTTACTTAATTAATCTTTATTGATTAAATATATTTGGTGTATATTTACATGTATATCTAATATATTTAGACATAGATGTGATGACAGACATATGCGGTATACAACATAACATAACAATATAACAGATATAGACAAGGCTTAATATATACACGTGTAGATACTGAGATTTATGTTTACTATGTATATACTGAGCATTTATATGAATATGTATATTTATATATACACATATATATTCTTTCCTTTTTTAAATTATTTAATATATATATATATATATATTTTGTAAATTTATACTTAATAAAATAAAATTTGACTTTATAAAATATCTTCTACAATTTTACTAAGTCAAAGTTTTCAAATTCAAATTTGAAATGAACAATTGACTATGCAAATATATATTCAAGTTTAAATTTCTAATCCAGATCGATCTATTAATTCAAATTTATAAAAAATCTTTAATTGAGTAGGTATTAATTTTTTTTGAAAATGGGTTCTTTTTGTTGCTTTATACATAATTACAAATTAAGAAGAAATACATAACAGTAGCCCAAGTAATACAAAGCTACTGATCTACTAAAGCCATACAAAAAACAAAGACTTCAAATAGAGCGGTGATAAATGCACCACGATACCCCCTTTTATTTTACCCAAAAAAAAAAAAAAAAAAAAGGTACGGTGCTTCATTTTACCCAATGCAGGCGACATCATATTATCGAATGGTAATATGAGACCGTTCAAAAAATTGTTTGTTTTTTTAAAACAACACATACGATCGGCAGTAGAAGACCAATCGACGGCATGAAAACGTTTGCTTTTGAAGCGTTAAATCGATTGCTGGATGGATAACATGAAAATAATTAGTGGGTATTTTAAAGTGTGTAATGGTATGAGGAAGGATAAAATAGAGAATGGGCAAAATGAAGGAGATGTCATGGTGCGTTTAGAACTACTTTTAAAATATTAACATCCTACTTCAATTATCGAGTTACCCATTAAAACTCATGAAACCGACGTGATCCTCTCCTCCAATCTCCTATGCATGACCATCGACAAACAACAGAACTCAACCCTGTAATGCTACCCAAGAACTGATGACCATCGAACATCACAAAATGGGTATGCAAGGCCTGAGTTTACATCTCAATCAAAATCAAACAATATTTGGGTTGTTGTTGCTGTGTATCATCAGGGATTCAATTGGCAACTATATAACATAACCGTAATTACAGAATCATCAACCTGAAAATCGTTACACCTTCATTACACATAAATCCTGCTTTTTGTGCGAATTATGAAATTAGCTCATGCTGATTTTAGGATTCAACCACAAAATGAGGGAATACCCATAATGTAAGGGTAGATGGAAAACAATTTCCGATAAATCGATATTCCCAATTCATGGATAATCGGTACAATAATCGATATAAGGAAATGCAGTTTCATCTTGAATCATTGTATCAGGCTTTAGATCTGGAATTTGAGTTGTAGTTCTCCTTTCACTATTAAACATAGGGATACGATGGGATTAAACTTTAATTTATAGATCCCTCAAAATCATCTAAACATTAGGCACTAAAAAAAATATTGTTGTGCCCTCCAGTATCAAACACGCCCAATAATATTGCTTTGAATCACTGTGGGAAGCCAAATTAAGTAATCATCAAATCCAAATTTTCGAATTGCAGAAAAAATTACCCAAAAAATGTATTCGGCATTTGATTTTACAAGCATCTTTGAAATTGTCACTGACACACACGGTGGTCGGATCCTGCTTGCCAGATCCCCAAATTGAAGTTGTTTGGAGATGAATTGACACAATGCAATTTCTTGAATATCCCCTTTCAATCTCGATATGGTAGACTGTTCATATTGGACTTGATAACATGATAAAACGATTTTAGGCTTAAGTAGAGGGGATACGAAATATCCCTTGAAGGAGCGATCGCCTGGTAGTTTCTTTTTCCATGGGAAAGAAAAAAAACATTTACTAAGATTAGTTAATATTATATATATATATATATATTAAACTAAATATATATAGCTGAAATCATTTATTTCTAATTAATTTTAAAAGATATATTAAATTAAAACATTTTTAATATATATTTATTATTATAATAATATATTTATTATTATAATATATATATATATTATTATAATATTAATGTATACATATATAATATACCTTCGATCAATTTTTTTCAAAACAAAAATGGCTGAGAGCAAATTTTAATTTGGTAAATATAAATATATAATATTCTCAAATTTGAAATTAATATATTTGGTAAGAATACATGTGCATATAATATATAAATATATTTTCGCACCAAAATTTGTTTCTAACAAAATTTGTCGATACACACACACACACACATATACATACACCTATATGTATGTACATATAAGTTTTGATTACATAATCAATGTATGTTACAATTTAAAATGAATGTAATTAATAAACAATTATTTTAAATTATCAAAAATACATTTTATGTTCATAAATCATTTTATATATTTTAAAATTATATAAGAATGAAACCAAAACTATTTTTTTGTAATTTAAGTTATTTTATTCAATTAAATAAAAAACATTTAATTAATTATAAAAATATTAAAATTAAATTTAAATTACAGCAAGGAAACAATATATATAAAAAGGGTGATAACGAACTTACAACAATTAATATAAACTATAATAATACCTGGATGATGTTGAAGTCTGTTCATACCTCGATCTATAGAATCTCCTAGATCTCCAAAATCGCTACCAAAAGTTGTAACCTTCACCTTATAACCATCATGAGTTTCGGCTATGGGGTACAAGAGTAGCCGGTTAACGTTGAAGAAAAGTGAATGAGTTGCATTGTATTTATAGAGGTAGATAAGAAGATATTTGATAAGCACTACCCACTTATTTCTCATGTACCGATACCAATTCAAACTTCATTCCTTCACCAAGCATGACTGACTTACTATAATAATTTAGCAATCCAAATCATTTTGCAATTTTTTTATTTAACTAATTGAATACAACATGATATCATATATCAATGCACATATACATAACAATTATATACATACATAAATAATTACTAAAAGCACCTAAAAAATTTCTAAAAGCTACCCAATTTATTATAAGCATCCCAAATCCTAAATATTTTCCTAATTAGCATTTCTCTAAATATTAATTAATTTAGACTATTATAAACTAATTAAATCATTTGGTATTTAGAAAACTAAATGGATTTAGTTGTGTGAATCACGAGTGTGAATTTGATCAGCAATTAATATTAAACAATTCAAATATTCATAAGTCACCATAGCTAGTGGTGAGACGGTTTGGCTGAATTCGTTGCTCATAAATCTTTATCGGTAAAATCCAATTTTATATTTTCTTAAGCTGCTTTTAAGTAACAATAAATTACACATGTTCTCTTTGCCGACACTATTTCAGTTTTGGATATGAAATTTAGTATAGGTCAAAAAATATAATATTACCCACGTTCAACTTGATTAGCCCATAAAAAAGTCCTTGATTCAATAACAATATTTATTATTAACCATTCTACTCTGGCTACAAATTTTGATTTTAAATTAAATATAGTTAACCGTATTGCTAACCTCTTAGACCCAACTATAATCGTTAATGGTTGTCATACCATGATTTAACTATAATCAAAATGGAGTATCCACGCTAAAGTTCAACAGTATTCTCAAGTCTAGATAACAATGTAACAACATCACATCGAGATTTTCCCTGTTTAACCTAGTTGTTATACGGATGATCCACAAACTCGATGTAGTTAATATTAAATTAATTAAAAGGTGGATTTTTAATTTAAGGGTGAATTAGGTATCATGTTCATAAACTCTGCATAGATCTTTGAAAGTTGATCAATTTCGACTGTAAGTGTTTGGAGTTATAGTTAGAAGATATTGATTTTATAAGTCTGAAAGATATGCACCTTGGATGTAGGGCTTTCATTGTTCTACTTTTGAAAATAAAAACATGTTTAGTGAAGCTGTTTAAGAGAGTTGACCTCAATAGGAGAGGTCATGGGTTCTATCTTAGCTAATAACACATTTTTAAAATAATTTTGATAACTAGCAGAAAAATACATATCCATGAAGTATACATAGAGAGAGATAGGGAGAAATATAGAGTGAAAATGTATACATACATACATACATATATATACACACATAAGGAAAAATGTGTATGTGTGTGCCTATATCTATATGAAGTTAATTATAAAATATAAATTTAGCAACTATGTTAAAACTCAAATTGTATTAATTATGGATATATAAATTCTGTATAATTCTCAATAGCAAAAACAATGATTATCTTCCTAAGGAAAGTCCAACGCTCCATATCCATATGTATTGCAAGAGTTATGATACAAAGGTATTTAAAGAACGAACGAGTTGAGTCCATCTTGAAAGAATAATACCACAGGCTGAAGGGCATAGCCCATTAGCGGATTCAAATCTCGAAGCACTAATATATAGCAAAAGGGATTGGTCGAGCGACCAATAAGACAATATGTGGCTCAGATGCAAGAGGCCATTTAGGCGAGAATACAATTCATCCATCCGCACTCCTTAAGCAGCAACGCTAGATGTCCAGAACAAGCTCCAATCATAGCCATACAACAATCAACCTTAGCAACCCAATGAGAAGAGTCTCCACCAATGGCACTATAGCATGCTGACAATAAATAAGCGATAATCCCAAAGCACAACGAATATTTTTGGCACATAAAGAACTTATAATATCATATAGTACATTCCTATATTAGAGATCTATTCAAAACTTATTAATGGTAGAAACGTCTAGATTCAATGTACCAAGCCCCTCAACTAAACAAGAGTAACTAAATAAGAAATGACAGTGGACATAGGGACTTTCAGCTCGAACCACTATAAAACGTCTCGATGCTATTTGCTTTTTGTATTTTATCTTCTTCTCATTTACCATCATGACTTTATAACTTAACCTTCCATAACTCCCACCTACTTACTTCAGGTCTTGGTAACCTCAAACCCGGGAACCATGACTCAAGTAACTTTAGGAATTATATCTTTGAATCTCAAGGTGATGATATAGATGAAATTCTACACTAACATTTTTCGCGCTAGAAGGAGGGACTGAACCCATTTGTTCTATCTCGAAAAATCCAGTAACATCATCCCTCCAACCATGACTAACTTTGAGGAACTAACCCTAAATTTGCAACTCAACCTTCTTCTTCGGCTCATTGAAGAGCACAACAATGGGAGATTGATTATCCTTATCTTAAAGAAAGAGAACGGCGAAGAATATTATCCTATCTATGAACTTAAAGCTCTATAGATCAGTCAACTTTTGGAGTATCTTCAGAAGTCTCTCCAAGATTCTGCTCAAATCCAAGGAACGGCTAAGCCTATGGCGAACAAAATTAAGGATCTAAGTATCGTGATAATGACAAATAAGGGTTTCTCTCTCCCTGCTAAAGAGCCATCCCGGTCACTTCTACTCATCTACCATTGAAGAAGGCCCAGCGAGACTAAGTCTTCACTCTCCTCAATTAGAGCCTGTCTGGGAGCATTCTAAAAACACATAGAGAACCTCATTATCCAAAGTATCCCCTACTCATCAAAGAAGATTGGAAAGGAAAGAATTACTGCGTTTACTATCAAGCAAATGTTCATGAAACAAACGAGTGTCAAAGACTTTCTCGCGCTATAGAAAACTTCATACAGAAAGGGAGATTGACTGAGTTTATTGAATAGTTACTTAAATTTATCATCTTTATAAGTGTCAAACTTCGTTTCTACGTTTTAGGGAAGCTCGTGTAAACCCATTCAACTGAATACACACACATATGTCCCCTTCTGAAGACATAGAATGGTATATAGATCTTTATATTTGAAGAAATCTCTTATCTTACTAAAGACGCTCCTTTTGGGTTTAGCTTTTTCTTCTCTCAGTAAATACAATCTAATCTCAAAACCCATAAAGTTTAACCTAGTACAAGCCCTTTTTTAGTTATTTTCAATTGTTATGTATGCATTTAAAGTCCAAGGGTCAAACTTTTATTGGTTTGATGAGGTCAATAAAGATTTTTACTTTTTTCTTAAAAATATTAATTTCCTTAATAATTCTCTTTCTCAAACTCAAACTAAACATGTTTTTACCTAACAATAATACCTATTAACTACTTAATTTCAAAAATCTTTTACAAAGTAATCTAAAACCACTTCCACTTCTCTTTTACCAAGTTTCAATTAGCTTTACATATTACTAGTAAATTAAAATAGATTTAGATGGAAAACACCTGCCAAAAGTGGTTATCGATGGCCAGCACTAGCCAAAGGTGATTATATATGGCCGACGCTAGCCAAAAGTGGTTGTAGCTTAGGACCTAACAATAAATTTGGTAGACCTCGCCATAAGAGCACTCCCACAGTGATGTAGACGATGTGTAAGGCCAATATCACCAAGGTTTAAAAAAATGCCGAAAAATAGAATGCATGTTGATAGTGAGTTATGGCCAGTGGAATCATGCATGGGTAGATCCCAGTTGGATAAGAATATTGGGTAGATACCCAATAACAGTGAGCCCTGGTCAAGTAGTACCATGCATTGGGTAGATTCTTAATTAGATTAGAATGGAGGATAGATTCTCAATTAGATTAGAATGTTATGTTGGGTAGATTCCCGATCAGATTAGAATGTTGGATAAATTCCCAATTAGATTAAAGTGTTGGGTAGACACCCAATTAGATTAGGATAATGGGTAGATTCCCAAAAATAGTGAGCCATGGTCAAGCAGTACCATGCATTGGGTAGATTCCCAACTAAATTAGAGCGTTGGGTAGATTCCTAACTAGACTAGAGTATTGAGCACATTTCCAACTAAATTAGAGCATTAGGTAAATTCCTAACTAGATTAGACTATTGGGTAGATTCCCAACTATATTATAGTGTTGCATAGATTCCCAATTAGAAGAATGACGAGTAGATTCATAATAATATCGGAATCTAAGGAGGAAACTTCCTAAGCTAGAATGAGCATTTGGTAAGAATCCCAATCAAGGCTGAAAGGATGGCACCGAGATTAGTGATTAAGAATATCAGAGATATCGATGTGAAGCATCAAGAGGGAAAAAAAATACCTCGAGACGGAATTAAAAGAACAAGCAAGATGGCTTGAATCGAAAGAATTGGTCAACTGAAAGGATAAAAGGATCTCAAAGTTCAAGAATTATTATCCAAATAATTACTAGGATATTTAGAATAAAATATGCACAGAAGAAAGAGAAAAGGTTTCATAAGCCTTCATACAATTTTATAATCCTAGTCTCGGCGTCCTTCACAACCTCCTCCTTATGAAATTTGAAATGTTTCTCCATCTTATTGTATGCCCATTTTTTCCTATATTCTTCGAACGACATCGTTTGACCATCTCCGGTGAAAATAAGAACATTTGATGCAGTGGATATTGGAATTGAGGGAAAACTCTTCTTGGATTGAGGATGAGGTCTAGAAGGGATAAAGGTAGTTCTATAAGAAGAAGGAAATCCCATATCATCGCAACCTCTACCTCTACATCTTCCATGAGCAGCAATTGTAACTTTGTTAGTACGTGTGTTCTCAGGTTCAAGCTCTTGAAGTTTGATTATCGAAAACTCTTGGTGGACTTCATCCAGCTGCTATCTAAGAGCAAGAGTAGACTTTCATAGGCTAGAGATGGTAGATTCCAAAGCCTGACCAATGACTGGCACGACCTCTGGGATAACAAACATCTTATTGGAAGCATCTTTGTGAGTTCATTTTAAAGATGCATTGTTTTTCAAGACAACATGAATGCTGGTACCAAGATCAAAGTTATGTTTTGTTAATTCAGCTATTTTATCCTCGAGACTTCATTGCAAGGAGGCTAATTCCCTCTCTAGTTTTAAGAAGTTGGGACAAGGTTGCTCCTAAAAGAGATTCAAGTGTTAAGACTAGAAAGACAGATCATCATAAATGCAATTCTATTTCATTCCACGAATGGTTTTTATTGATAATTTTAAAAAAATAGAAAGAGAGAGAGAAAAGGGAAAGAGGTACAAAATTCATGGTCTTCAGAGCTAAGAAAACCTCTCCTTAGCAGTTAAAATAATCTTAAGACCTCTACTCCTAGTATCAGCTACGGACCCTGAAAACTATACCTTATTGGAAAAGGTGATGTCTTTCCCAAAGCCATCTTTTGGTATAGAAATTCATGAGGGTGAGGAATCTGCTAGGGACAGTCTAAAGTTAGCTTCCAAAACATATCAGGAGACATGTTATGAAACATGTTCAATTTCAGGTGTCCTCCCTTTGGCAATGGCTAGAGGAGATGGAATTACACTTTGGTAACTAGAAGAGCCTCCGGAGTTATAGTCAGACTTGGATTATAGAATCTTTGAAGGAAGGATTACCTTCTTTTTTTTCAACTGTGAATCCCCCGGATGCGGATTGGAAAGTCAAGCAAATTCTTGAAAGTCTTCATCTTGGTCTCCTAAAGAAAGTTTTAATTGACCCCTAAGATCTAAAATCTAATTAGTTAACTTTGTAACCCTATGCCAAAGGGACTTAATGGATTTGGCATAGGTTTTGTCATGAGTTTTCTGTACATCTTCGATCTTATTAGACAGCTCTACATTCCTAAATCTATTGGATTTTAGTTGGGTTTTAAGGATGCCTATGGTTGCTAGCAATTTCTAAACTTTGGTTTGACTCCTCTTCTATAATACTTCATAATGAGAATTGATGTTGGATTTTTTCTGTTTAAACATGGTAAAGGGAAAAAGTATTTCAGAATAGACATAATGGAGATAATAGGGAAGAAATTCAACAAAAACCCAAATAAAAATACCACAAAGATCCATGGCCATCATAAAAAACAACAAAAACAATTTGTATTAGAACTATTACATATCAAAGTTTATGCATCATAGTAAAAGATTCTTGGAGTTCAGAACCATGACTAACCTTTCTACTTTTACCAACTTTCTCCACTGAGACTAATTGTTCAACACTTGCCGAGGCCCTAGCTTTCTCATACTTCAGGGAGCAACTCTGCTTGATCCTTTCATCATTAGGGTTAAAGCCTTGGAAATAGTGATGCCTCTATCTCGGTTGTATTCATAAGCATTATAGAGAATCTTAAAGACTTTAATGGCAGCCAACTTCTCGGCCTCCTCCTTAGTAATCTGACCCAAGTTCTCCTTCTTTACCCATGCAAGCTCATCCTTAACCGTCTTATGCTTGGCCTACAGATCTCTCAAAGGCTTCTCCAAATTAGAAACCTTTATCTTAGAAGACCTTAATCCCTGAAGACTTTTCTCCTTTTCATCCTGGGCCTCCTTCTTAAACTCAGCAGACTTTTTCCTCGAAGCGTCAACCTTCTCCACTTCCCCCTCTAGCTTTTCAAACCCTCGATGCAAAACTGAGAAGTCAGCCAAGACCTGAATGAAAGAAAAATTATATATATGTGTATCGTATACACACATATGTCAGCATGCATATGCAATAAATAATGTGCACATGGTTTGATATGTCCGTGTATAGTGTTGGAGTTTACACCTCAACGGACATGCTAGCCCCTCGTGTATACAAATGGATTGTCTGAATGTGTGTACGTGTGTGGGCGTATCAAAATATTTTCTAAATAAATGTATATGTGTAAAAATATAATTATTATAAAATATTGGTTGTAAATTGTTTACACAAAGCATTTATTAAAATACACGCACACACATAATTAAATTACAAAATTATTTTAGATATTATCTTGAAAAATAATTACATTAATATTAAATCCAAATTGATTTTTTTAATATATTTGTTAATTTGAAT
Organism: Allium cepa; assembly: GCA_030765085.1. Classification (NCBI taxonomy): domain Eukaryota; kingdom Viridiplantae; phylum Streptophyta; class Magnoliopsida; order Asparagales; family Amaryllidaceae; genus Allium; species Allium cepa. The sequence continues at coordinate 408,409,907 of CM060931.1, read as the reverse complement.
GTATATTACACATAAACAAATGCTTTTAGGTAAAAAACAAATTTTTAGCGCAATTTCTGATTTTGAAATAATTTATTAATTAAAAACCTATAATTTGTTAAAATCATATAGAATCAATAGAAAAAAATTTAAAAAAATAATTTTCCAAACCATATTGTATATTTTATATCATATAAATTATTACAAAATTTTATGTCATTAATAGATATATATACACAAAATTTTATTTATATAGTCAATTTTGAAATAAATAATAGTATTTATATATAATAAATATTCAAAAAAATTCTTTCATCATTGCCAAATGCTTTTTGGATATGTACAAATTTTTTTAATAAAATTTAAAATATATTTACATAGTTTAATTTTTTTATGTTTAGATTTAATACATAAAATCATGTAATACTATTATTTTAATTTTTTTTGGCCGTGAGCTTCATAAGAGCATGCATGAAAATTGGTATATAAATAAATATGTATATTGATTTTTATATACAACCATCAACATATGACAATCCATCGATATACCGATTCATGATATTTCTTACTAGCAACATATGGAACAATGAATATATAACATTATTATATAATAATAGACCAGCAAAGTACTTTTCACCAAGGTCCAAAGTTCACACGTTGAACAAAGAAATAGACTCTTTAAATCCAATCCCAACCTCGAAGTTGCTAGCTTTCGAATTGCATTACCATCATGCTTTCATCATAACCAAAAATACCGTGCCCCTTATGGACCTTAAGATGTGTACAAGCCCAAACAATAATTGCTGCATTTAAATGTAATTTAAACGTGTTTCGATATCGTATATCGATTGATATATTTTTAACTTTTATAAATTCAATGTTTAAATTTTTCAACATCAAATAAATATTTTTTAATTAGTATTTCATAAATATTAATTAGTTTAATTAATTTATCAAAATTACAAATTAATTAAATTAGATAGTAAAAGAAGCATTCAATGTTTGAGTACGTGACTCTTAGGTGTAAATTTGGTTTGCGATTAATATCAAACAATTCAAATAAATTCACATTTCACTTAACATGTGATGCGACATTATGGCCTAATTTATCGCTTAGTTAGTATAAGTTAAACAAATTTTGCTTTATCGAGCATTATCCAATAGTGATAATTATTTACACCAATTCTCTTCGTCAAAAGTATATCACTTTATACTTATGGAGTTTGGTAATGGTCAAAATTCCATTATTGTCCATATTCAACTCTATAGTCCAACTACAAAGTCTTTAGGCTCAGTGATGAAAATTATCATTAAGCTATCTACTCTTGCCCAAGACTTTTACTTTGAGTTGGCTTCAGTTGATTATGATACAAACCTTATATATAAGAGAAGACGGATCCATTCTAGAATAGTGTTTCAGTTTCAATGCTTCCACTCGATCCTACTATAGTTGTTTGATGGAAGCCTAACCATGATTTCGCTATAATCAAAGCGGAGCTTCCATGTTGAAGATCAACTATAGTCTCAAGTCAAGAGAGTTGTGTAGAATATTCACATCGATGTTTTTTGTACGACATTAGTTATGTTAACCTAAAGAAAACCATCAAGTGAGTCATTCCATGGTTATCTAATAACTATCAGTACGCAACCCCTTGGTGCTTCCAACAGTCATAAGTAATACACCGTCCAGCATTTGGAGAGCGTTGCACACTCTAATCTCAATGGACATATCGATATCCAATCTCAATACATCTTGATTAGAAATAATTAAAATGATATGTTTAATTTTATTGTGATAAATTACTCTGGGTTAAGATAGTTTGTAATTACTATCACTAAACATACCATTTATGAATATTTAATTATTACTATCACTAAAACATAAATGAACATACCATTTATGATTATTTTATTATTACTATCACTAAAACATACCATTTATGGATAGTTTATTATGTATACTTTTAATTGAATTAGTTAATTAATTTAATAAATTATAACAAGTATGTAATAGAAAGAAAACACCTATTATTTTGAACAAGATTAGTTATCGAGATTGATATATATAAAAAATTATATTATTACCCCTAAAACATATCTCTAACACTATCATGAAAAACTCCACACCTTCAAATGCTTGAATTGGGGCTTCTTTTCATAAAACATCTCATATGGCGTCTTAGGCATAGTAGGTATCATAATCGACATATGTGATGCGAGTTCAAGCGCATATCCCTACAAGGAAAGGGGATAACTCAACCTTACTCATCATTGAACAAACATATCTAATATGATTCGATTCCTTCTTTCTAAAACACATTGTATTACACAGTATAGGAAGAAGTAATCTGAGAGATAATTCCATCCTATTTTAAGTACTCTTGAAATAGTGTAGGAAAGAGTAATCTGAAAGATAATTCCATCCTATTTTAAGTGCTCTTGAAATAGTATAAGAAGGAGTAATCTGAGAGATAATTCCATCCTATATTAAGTACTCTTGAAATTTTTGTCCAACATGCTCCCCTTCTAGATCTGATTGGAGTGTTTTTACTTTATGGTTCATCCGATTTTCTACCTCATTGGTATACTCTTTGAATTTCTCACAAGCACTAGATTTATTATTCATAAGATGTACATACTCTAATCATGAGAAATCGTCAGTAAAAGTTACATAGTAAATTGAATTACTATAGGCATTGGGCCACATACATCAACATGTATGAGACCCAATGTGTGTGGCCCAAGGTTTGATTAACTCTTTTGTTATTCTCATTATAAGGGTGCTTGGTCTTTTTTTTCTTTGAGAGATGACTCATAAGTGCTAAATGATTCATAATCAAATGACGATAGAAAACCTCTGGGTTTCATTTTGTGCGGTCTTTTCTCACTAATATGACCTAGCCTACACTACTATAAGTAACTATTATTAATGTCAACAGAGGAATTATTCACGTGACATATGTGGTTAAAATTCAGTATATAAGTGCCATTATCTAAAACACCATTGCAAATATTATTTCCATCAAACATAATATTCATAATACCGTCTTTACAATGAAAACAAAAATCTGTCTACAATAATCTAAAAACATATATAATAATGCAAATAATTTTTTTAACATAATAATAATTATTTAAAACTATATCAGATCCACTCAGAAAACTGAAGTGGTCGTCTCCAACTGCAATTGCATCTACATAAGATCCATCAACAACTTAAAGCCTAATTTCACTCTTTATAACATGCCTCTGCTGCTAAGTACCCGTATCAAGTTATAGATATGAGTTCTAGGTCCAATGTCTAAAACTAAGATAATTTGTTGATTGCAAAACAATTTTGTGTCATAAACATACCTCTAAGAGTGAAAGAAATAGTTTTTTTCTTTTCTTTGACCATCTTCAAAAATTGGGACAATTGCATCTCTAATGCCCCTTCTTATGGCAGTAGTGACATTAACCTTTGTCAGTAGGAGGATCATTCTTGCCTTTCTTAAAGCCCCTCTTTTGATTCTTTGGACCATTTGAAGGCACAGTCTTACCTTTTACAGCCAACACCATGTTTGATCATTCAATGAACCCTCAGCTGACCTCAACATATCAATTAGCTCGATGATTTACCCTCAGCAATGTTTATGTTGTAGTTCAATATGAATAGCTCAAACCACGGAGTTAGAGGGATTACAATCAAATCCACTTGCAGTTCATCACTTATTTTCACATCTAGTAATGAAAGTCCATAAATATAGCTATTCATGTTCAAGAAAAAAATCCTCAATGCAATTTCCCTCGGTCATCTTTGTATTGAACAATTTTTTAGTAATCTCATACCTTGTAGAATGAGATTGTTCCCCAAACACAATTTTGAGGCTTTCGAATATTTTATGGATAAACATATATTCGTGTTACCATTGCAATGGCTTCTTCAAAGTAAATAACACAAACACTTAAGCGATTTTGTAATCAACTACCCAAGTACTATAATACTTACCTATCTCAAGGTCTGTTCCCTCGGTGGGTTTCTCTCTTAAAGGTTCAGTTATTGACAACCATAACTGTTTGTATGTGAGTGCTATCTTAATTTCTCTTAGCCAGTTAGTATAGTTTTGCCCAATGAGCTTATTGTTTCTAAAAAATATTCTTAGGTTGATCATTTTGATGTAAATTTAATTTAAATAGATTACAAAAAAACACGACAAATGTTCTTATATTCTGAAGCCGAGAGAGCCGAATAGCATTGTCACGTCGAGATTTCATGGTTGACCCAGTTGTTATTGACCAACAGAAACTATTAAATGAGTCATTTCATATTTATACAATAACTCTCAGCATGTAACCTCTTGTTGCCCTCAGCAGCCATGAGTAATATGCTGCCTAAATTTGGTGGGCATTAAGTACTTTGGTCTTAACGGATATACCGATATCCTTTCTTAAAACATATTTATGAGGAATATTTAAAACAAATATGTTATTATTCAATATGATAAATTTCTCATGATGAAAACATTTTGTAATTACTACCAAATAACATACTATTTAAGGATTCTCTATTGAATAATTTAAATTAATTATTTAATTAATATATCATATTATAACAAATATATAGTAGAAAACAAATACCTTTTATATCAAATGAGATTTTATTGTAGAGCTAATAATTTGCAATAGATTACATAACTGCCCCTAGGGCATACTTCTAAATGTATCGGGTGGCACTTCCCATCTCTTGACTTTTCTCTCCAACCATTTCTAGGCTTCTGAGACTTAGAATGCCTCCTTAATTTCAATTCTTCTATCCTCCTTCCTCTCTCAATGAGTAAACCTTGAGTACTACTCTCTCATCTACCTTCACTCATCTTGATCATTTGATCACTCAAGTCTTCATATAGAAGACTCGACTTCGCATCTTTCACTTCCATAGTGTCTTTCCTATATACAGGACTATTAATGAAACTAGTGTAACGCTCAAGAAGGGAACACAAAAGTATCATCACCTTCTCCTCTTTATCCACATTCAAATCCATAGCCTTTATCTTCATTAAAAGACCATAAAAGAAAACTAAGATTTGCCTTTACGAAGTACCCTTTCTCATCTTTATAGTGAACAATGTCTTCGGCAAAATCAGATGGTTTGCAAATGGCTTCTTTAAGTGGAAATATTCTCCAGCTTGGTCTAATTATCTCTAGCAGTGGTTTCACTGCTAATCTCCAAGATAACATTCTCTCCTATGACCAGTTGTAAAGTAGTAAAAACCCTTTCTTCTATCTCCTCCTTCTCCACGGTTGAAATGTTAATCGTTAATTCTTAGTGTCGAATACTACCATATGAACCATATTCCTCCATTGTCACTTCTTGAAGTCATTATCCCTATTTCAATCCTATATTGCCAACCGAGAGTCTTATGCAACATAAGATCATCTTCTGCGGGGTCTTGCTTCGACTAGGGTATCTTTATCTCCTGCTATACTGCCTAACACATTCTATCATCCAACTTAATAACTCTAATACTAGGTTGTTAGGGAAAATTTGGATTAACACCCCAAACGCAGCAGTTGTTGATGGTGAGGTAGAACAAATAGAAAATAAAGTGGAGAAAATAGGATCTATTTATTCCATCTCACCAGCAACACGATCCTATTATTTCCACTGTATTTGGGGAGTTAATCCAAATTTTCCTCAACACTATAAAGTTGCTTTTACAAATGCTTCCATTTATTTTTGGACTGCGAATATTGGAATTAGTAGCTTTCCTTTAATTCTAGACTACGAATACTGGAATCAACAGCAGTATATAATTTTGACAATGTCTGGACTTCCAATTGCAAAAATGTTATAAGTATAGTAGTTATAGTAATGGTAGTCATTACCAATATGAGAGAACTGCAACCGTACGAGACTAGTAATAAATTAGAAATTATTACAAATACTTTACGGTAGTAAACATTATCGTCGGTATGCTGGTAGACTGATAAACCATTTATTGATAATGATAAACTTATTAATAACTAAAGACATTAAATTTATATTGCATTAAGATTTCGACAATGACAAAATAATAAATATGTTATTACTAATTATAAATCCACCAATGCTAATGTGAACATTTTGATTTATTTTTGTTGATATAGAAAGTTTTCTTCATTGATCACAAATTTACAATAGAACGAGAAAATAACTCTTCTATTAATGAGTTTTAAAGTTCAAAATACAAAAAGGAAACATTATAGTAAGTAACATTAATAACGTCTATTAAAAATCTAATAAATTGGTTACAATATTCTTGTTATTGGTAAGATTATGATAAATATACCATTACCATAACAACCCTTAGATATTACTAGTTTCAAAATATGTTTTTCCTAAATTTATTATCTTTACCTCCAGATATTAAAATTTTAAATTTTACCGCCATCGATCAATTGATAGAATTGCTACTAGATGTTATGTACATGAATCACATCCAAGAAAAAAACTAGCAAAAAGCGTAGTTCCCACTTGACTGCAGTTTGATATAAAAACTTAAGAAGCTTTCATAATCCATATTTAATTTTGTTAAGTAATCTAATTTGTACATTGTTTTCTCAGTATGCATTGAAAATCACCATCTAATTATTTTGTTTCACATCATGTTGTTGTTCAATCGAATGTCAACATAATCATTTAAATATATCACATATATATTTAATAGCGGTTCTTTTAATTCTCATATCATGGATAAAATCAAATGGATAGAGATATATGTAAGTAATGAATTTTGTTTACCTATAACATACAGTTTTCACAATAGATCACGGGGGAGCAACAACATGAATGAATGGTGAATATTAGCAGAAGACATCAACCACATGAGTTTGAAAACATATAAATTTTGAATGGTCCTTTTCCTTACACAAAATGGTGGACTAGGGGTAAACCAAAGCATTAATTCATTTTTAGCACACATGTTTCGTAGAGTAATTCCAGCAGAGTAAGGGTTTAATATTCAAATACCAAAAATTAAACTATGACTATTATTGAAAATTCCCAACAATTAGATGCCTGTTTAATTGATATCCAACCATTAATGCCTATCTAATAGGCGTTTACTTCTTAGATGCCTACTAAATATGCATCTAAGAATTAATCCCTTATTTAATAAGGGATATTAAACGTGCAACAATCCGCCTTTTTGACCCTTAATTAAAAAATTTATTTTAATTTATTTGTGTTTAACTTATATTTTTTAACTTCTATTGAATAAGATGTTATTTTTTAATAGACGCATATTTAATAGACTTTCGAGTTCGAACGCTTATTAAACTGGTGTGTAACATATGCATTGCACACGATGATGTTGTTAAAATACAATAATTATATTTTAATTATTGCTAAAAATAAAATTTTACTATGCGTTGTATGATAAATTTATGATGATAAATGAATTATAAATTAAATTGACATAAGATGCTTCAATGTAAGGTTGAAGGTTCAGTCCTCACTATGTACATATCTATGAGAATTACTGTCCTAACTCAAACAAAAATATAAAGTAAGAATGTTAATGTTGTATGTAACGATCCGTGTTTTTTTGATAATTAGAATATTGAATTTAATACGATTTTAGGATTTAATATTGTATGAAATTAGAAATTTATGATTTTAGGATTTAACATTGTATGAAATAAAAAAATTACAACGTTTTAAAACCATTTTAGCAAAAAAATACAACAGTCCATAGCCGTTGCAATAGGGTTTTTTACAACAGGCATGGACCATTATAATATGCCCCAGCCACAACAGGAATTGACCATTGCAATTGATGTCTTTTACAATTCTTTTTGCCTATTTTTAAAAGGGATGCAAAATTTAAAAAATATTAGAGCATTAGTGCATCATTTATACAAACCATGCTCATAATTGCTAAAAAGCCAAAAACAAATTATACATCCACATTATTTATAAAATCTTAATATAATTACAAATCATTGTCTTTCAGACCAAAATTAATATAAAAGAAGCTCAATACAAACAATGCTATTAATAAAGCAAGATAAAAGGTATAGAAATATAGATACTCAAATAAAATTTGAATGGGCACAAATACATTTTCTATGGTTTATAACCACATATAAACGCTTTGGTATAACACAAGTTACATGAATCAATACAGGTGCTTCAACATATGAGAATTTTTTTATTATTTTTCAATGAAAATTCTGCTTACAACATTTAATAGTAATGCATAAGCAGGATCAATAGTCTTTAATCCCGATATTCCATAAGCGAAAGCCCTATAGAAGTAAATTCATAACTAAAATATTAGCTATAATGACCAAAATGTATGACATGATTGTAAATTTTTATATAAAATGGAAAGTTGCACTATAGAATTGCCTCTAATTTAAACTGGAATTATTATGCACCAATAATATAGAAAGGAAGGAGTTCAAGCATATTAGAAAGGGACATAAAATTAATAAGAAAGCATATTTAAACTACAACAAAAAACGAGAATTATTATCTTACTAGAATCTCTAATGAGCATTTTTCTTACAAAATCTTTAGCACCATCTAAGATGTTTGGCCATAGTTTTGTTTCAAAGTCGAGTTCTCCATGTAAAACATGCTTAAATATTCGTCATTCGGTTTTTTTGTTAATAAAGCACTTTTGTTTCAGTTATAATTATTAAATATTGATATATTACTAATTTAATCATAAATCATTCATCATTAATTATTAATCTTGAAAGCATAAACCATCATCAAAATGTGATATGCAAGCAAACATTGAGTCTAGATGTAACAACCCCACCGCTACATCTAGTTTAGGTAAAAACATTACAAGTAATGTTGTATGCTAATCCGGAGAATACGGCTTGTTAAGGACGATCGAATATAAATATATCTTTATACTAACACTGGCACGTCATTTATACCATTTTACGTAATATCTGAACTGACGATGTGTACACTATTAATACAAAGTAATAGACACATCGATTTCTCAAAATCAGAACAATATATCATATAAGCATCAATCACCGATCACAGTAGAATAAAAACATTTATACAAACTATTAGTCTAGAAAAAAAATACTAGACTCAATAATATACAATTTTTATAATTCTATAATCTTAGTTATGCATTTAATATATAAATTCTAAATTTCCTAAATGGGATGTACTAAAAGTCCAAATGTTTATCTCCTTACTAGCCCAACCATCCAAAGGTCAACTTATCCTGTAACCTGAAAAGTCTTGGTCTGGCCTAAGCAAAATAACACCCGGGTCAGACTATCTCTAAATATCCAATAGGATAAAACACAAGAAAAAATAATATATAGGTAATACAGATTTCCAAGAAATGACAAGTCATGGGATTAACTTAACTCAGAATTCATCACAAGACACAGGTTTATACATTTAGGCGACAAATACAAATTGGTCACTTAACACCGAATTCACAAAACAAAGCACAATATCTCTAAGTCTTTAAGCACACAAATATCAATAATTTAATTTAGAATCCATCACAGGACACAAGAATATACATACATACATATATATATATATATATATATATGTAACTAACAGAGAATAGCTAGTCACAAAATCCTGATTGCTAGATCCAAGATATCTTAATCCAAACCGAACATAATGATCGTCAAAACAATTGCAATGATTGTACTCAAATCCATGGCAAACAAACAAACAATTTGGTATCACTTGAACCGATCCGATTCCAAGGATCGTACTCGGTCCAGAAACACAGAATCACAGAATGATCTCAAGGATAGTCCATACCGATCAAGGTGGTCGCAGAAACCATGACTCGATAAATCTACATTTAGTTAGTAATATTATATTATTATGTTCGATAAGAAATCTAGGAATAAACATCTTAAGGATCTAGTAGCCACTTGTCGCACACCAATCTAAAGTGCTAAATACTATCACCTTCAGTATTCACTGGAACTTAACAAATACTCCCCATATCGTATGGTGAAATCCAAGCATTCAATAAAAACAAGTAATTATCACTTATTACGGGTACCACCGAAAAACCTGAACTACATTCTCTTAAGGATCTAGCAACCACTTGTCGCATGCCAGAAGAGAATACAACTCTAAAGTGTAAAATACCTCCCAATAGAAATCACACAAATTTAACTAAGACATCCCATGCCACCCAGTGAAATTCGAGTATTCGCTAGTGGGCAAGTAAGTCCCACTCAAACATTCTATTCAATGAGTTATACCATATTCGACAAAAGGTTATTCAAAAACATTTAAACCAATCGATAACACTAAGTCGATTATTTATACTCCTCAAATTATAGAATTAAGGTTCTCAAACATTTTTCTCTTTTGAGTTTATCATTTGAGGCGCCTGTTATAATTTTCCATAAACCTGTTTATTATTTATCTTTATAAAAATATTCGTAGATTTTCTAAAATATTCCATAACTCTGAGTTTTTCTAAGATTTTACTTATATACACAAAGTTATCTCAAATTTCCATATGTTATATTATTCACAAAACCATATTTTAAAACCATATTCAATTACTCTTCTAAATCCATATTAAAATATAACCATTTTATTTAGAAATAAACTAATTTTATAATTTTCAAAACTACATTTCCTAATTCCATGAATCCTAAATCATTTACTTAATAAAATTGTAATAATATTCCAATTCCATAACCACTTTTATGTAAAAATAGATTAGATTTGTATTTCCAAAGTCATATTTCCAAACCATAAATATTTTATTAACCATGCTTAATATATAAAATAAATTGCTAAAAATCATTTATCGTATATATTTACTTAATGTAGTAAAAATTCTAAGATTTACAAACATAAATAATTCCCTTTCGTAAAATTACTTATACACGAAGCTTATCTATTTTTTTCATTTAACTCAAACTTACGGTTTAAGGATCTGCAGTTTCCACCACATAAATCTCATAATTTAAAAAAAAAATTAAAACATGAAAATTGTACATAAAAGTCTATGTTTTCCAATAAGAAAAGGATCACCAATTTTGGAGTTACGGCTCAAAAGTTATGACTGAAAAAATTCTCAAATTTTTACTTCATTATCAATGTCGTTTATCCTCAGGACAGTGACACTAAAACGTAATTTTGATCATATAAACCATAAAATATTACAAGACTCAAAACACGAAAGTTGTAGCACATAATCTATGTTTTCAATACATCAAAAATTATTGAATTTAGATAAGTAGTAAAAAGTTACAGCCAATTTAATTTTAGGTTTAAACTCAACTAATTACATAGGGAAGTGCGACACCATCACTTTTAAATTCAATTTTGATCCCATAAACTGTAGAATTTCAATAAGTTATAAAAAGAGAACTCGTAGCTAACTGAAAGAACTTTCTACCACAAAAATATTGAGTTATTTTGAAATTTTACACCATGATATCGCTATTTTACTACAGCGATTTTTACACTAAATTTCCAACAAGCAAAAATCAAACAATCATTCAAGTTTACAACCATATTGCAAGCAACTGAATCAAAAAATTATTCAAAAAATTATATGCAGCAAACAAGATTTAGATTTTAGATATGTGAGTGATTAACTCACTTTTAATGCTTCATATAGCCTGCTAATCTTGTCTAAAGCCTTGCTACTACCTTGCAATCTCTTTGCTAATCTTAAGACCTAAATTCCCAAAAACTTAAATCCAACCAGCAGCACTATATTGAAAATGAAATAAAAATCATATTTTGATGGTAAAGGTAGAGAATATTATCTAGCTTTGATTTCTATAAGTATTGACTAAAAGCATTTTGTTTTGATCTTGATTTGGGATGATTTTGATTCTTAGGCTTAGAGAAAAAGAGGGTTATTTTTATTCAGGTTTTGAGCAGAAGAATGAAGGGAGAAAGAAGTATATGTACTTCTTATTTCTCTCCTACATGGGCCTAATAAGGTTTGAGTGGGTATCCAATAAGAGAAGTGTTGCATAATCTTTAAGAGAAGTAAAGTGTTACTAATTTCTAATTTTTTTATCACTTAATAAAACACCACTTTTACACTAACAATTTTTACAAAATCACAAATTAATTTCTCCATTTATCAAAATCCATCAACAAATAAAAATCCTCATTTTAACAATAAATCACAACACTAACCTTAATTAAATTTACAATATTTTTCCAAAATTTTGATGAAGCTAATTAAAATAAAAAAATCATTTACTTGCAAAAATATATTTAATTTCATAATTAAATTCAAAAATCACAATGTTTTTTTTTACTATCCATAATTAAGCTTAATTAATTAGGTAATTAATAATAGGGTTGTTACACTACAGATTCAGGAAGCAATGTTCCTTAAATAAAGAAAGTGATAATATTTAAAATAGTTTGAAATATAGGAAAAAATATCAAGAAAAAAAATGAATACATTGAAGAACAAGTTCTAACTTTTAAACAGTTTCAAATGTATGTTAAAGCTGTTTCAAGATGAGAGGAGTTTTTCCACTTCACATTCGCATATGTTAAAACTATGATATGCACACATTTGTGATGGTAAAACAGTTTTAGAAGGCAAAGAATATGTATCAATTCACATGCAAGATAGGTTTTTAACTTTAGAAAACAGTTTCAAATGTATGTACCACTTCAGAAAACTATCCATACAAAATAAGACAATTCTGAGGAGCGAAAAAAAGAGCTGACAAAACTCACAGGCGGGATGGTTAGAAATACCAACAGTAACATCACATGATGTTCCTAAATTAGAGAGGGCTCCTCTAATGATTCCATATGGTAAATACAAGTACATGTTTATAGCTTGAACAGTTTGGTCATTGGCAGGGGCCTTAGGCGTGGAATCAAGAGATAAGTGTGAGTGCCACAAGAACTTGTTGTCTTCAGTACAAATGTACCTTTATGGTTTGTCTTTAAGTTATCGATTTGCTTTTTGAACGCCTCAGACCAAAAATCTTTACACGTGAACTTGATTGCATCTAGATGTTTTGTAAACCTAAGTGATGTGCATGTAAATATGCATATATTTACATCCATATTTTATCTCTTTTTATTTAAATAAACATCATATTAGGGATTTTAACATGTTTAAAACCAAAATTCAATTATTTTCAAACCATCATATTTTCATCTTCATTTAGCGGAAAAACGGTCATTTTTGTGCATGTGTCAATGTAAGAATTTTTACTTGGACAAATTTATGATTTTTATAGGATATTTTGACGCATATGGAAGAGGGATTCATGATGATATATGCATGCACAAGAAACTACAGAGGAATGAAGAGGAAATAATTCAAGTTCAAGATCATGGAGGACCCCGCCCACCTACCTTGATTTTCAACTAGGAACTAAGCACATGCTAAAAGATCATTAAAACTTCATGTACATTTAAGTAGGGGATTAGTGGATGTTAATGATTACTTGGTGGCCACACTACCTCAAGGGTACTTTGGGAAGCTCCCTAAAAAAGGAATTAGAGTTTTATGTATGTATAAATAGCCATCTTATGTACATGAAACCATATTCTACTCTTTCATATTTGTTAGGAAATTAAGAAAGTAAGTTGTAAGCTTTATGTAGAATGAAATAAAAATGGCTTCCAAGCCACTTTCTCCTCTCTTTTCTACATGCTTTTCTTTGCTGTTATGTTAATGCTTATGTCTATGCTCTCTTTCTTTTAATGTTCATAGCTTAGATTTACATTTATGCAAGTAGTGTAGCTTTAATTTTTATGCAAATAGTTAGTAGTTAATCTCTCTTTCTTCCTTTGCTTAGTTTTAATTTATTTGCTTTTTAATGTTGAAACTTACATGCGTTGATTTGATAACATAAATGAGTAGCTAAACCCCTTCAATTTAGGGGTAATGAAGCTCTCAAATATTATGTAATTTCAAAATTTCTTTGATTTATGATCTCCTTTTGTTTATGTTTCATGAGAGTGAATTTTGATGCATGTTTATACAAGTAGGTTTGATAGCTTATGTTGCTCTTGCGAATGAGCTATTCTTGTTCAACATAAACACAATTTTCTCATCGTTTGCTAATCCATTTTTGATTTTGAAATGAAAGTAAAAATGAAATTTGATGATCCATATTATTAGTTCTAGTAGTAAACAGATCATTCTTAAAATAGCTTTTGCTTTGGCTTCATTTTCATGAGAATTAGAAGTGGTATAATTGTTGTATTATAGTTTGATAGCTTGAGTTATGTTAATTAATAACAAAAACAAACCATACTTATGATAAATGCAATGATTATTTCACTTAATACCAAAGTTAAAGATCATAAATTATTTGTTTGTTGATTTACAAAAATATGAGAATGGATTTGCCTTTAAATTGTTTTCTTATCTCATAGTTTTAATTATAGTTTTAGCTTCATTTTGTTTCTAGTTAACAATCTCTCCTCCATTTGGTCTAATTTGATTGAATAAATATTTAAAATCTTAAAAACTCCCTATGGATCAGCCCATACTCGCTACGTGCTACATTCGTACACCGTGCACTTGCTGTAAATTTAATTTGAATTTTTTTGACTATTTTCTAAACCGATAGAAAATTAGCTGATTAACACTAGGTCCATCCTTGGTGTACCTGTATAGCACATAGTGTAAGATTTGGTGATACAATATTTTCAATTACAGAAGATTTGGAAGATATTGTTGATTTCAGTGATACAATATTTCCAATTGCAGGAGATTTGAAAGATATTTGAGATAATTACTCAAATATATATATTTTCTCTTTTATAGAATTAAAGAGAGTAATAAATTACCTACATGTAAAGAAGAATTATTTTGGGAGATTGAGGCAATCAATTAATTCTCTAATTAGCTAGTTAAAGAAGGAACCTTATTAGGTGCATGTAAATTGGGGGTAAAGTGGAAAATCAAATGGATAAAAGTTTCCTATGTGAATAGGAGAATTAACGAGGCATTAATTTATGACCATAAATCGATTACTTCAACCCCTAAGTAATAATCTCTATATAAAGGCAGAGACTAGCATGAGTAGAATTATCTCTCAGTTGTATTTCTTATTCCTCTTCTCCATTATCAATCTTTTAAAATTTTCTCCTCTTAAAAAGTAATAAAATCTCCTCTATCCAAGTTGATGTACACTAATTCACAATAGTGGAACTACTATAAATCTCATGTGTTATTTTCTTTTATTGCTTAATTTATGATTACTTTTAGCCAGTGAGTATCTGCTGTTTGTTTTGCTTCACTATCAATCCAGTCCTATTTATTTTTCTACAAGGTTGGATTTTTAGTTCCTAAGGCGATCTTAATGGATTTTTTCCAATAGTCTAGTATCAGAGCGACAAAGTTGATTGAGAAAGAGTGTTAGGCATTATGGCAGGAGATGAAGAGACTCCAGCGATTGTACTAAGAAACCATGTTAGAAGGACCTATATTGCATCAAGATATATTTTAGCATGGATAAGTGGAATGGTTATAAAGACTTCGAAAAGTAGCAATGGAGGATGAAAGTTGTCCTGATGAGAAATAAAGTTCATCCTGTGGTGTTTGCTCCCGAGGAGTTGATGGTTGGAATTTCAGCTATGGAAAGGAAAGAGATGGAAAAATGGGCATTTACTACTTTGCAATTAGCTACGAGAGAAAATGTTATTTATGAGACTAGCGGTGAAAATACTGCTAAGGGCATTTGGACCAAGATGGAAAATCTCTATCTGAAGAAACGACTAACCGTCTGATTTTGTTGAAGATATTTTTCACCATGAGGATAAGAGATGGTACTTCTATCAAAGAGCGTCTAGGTTTCTTTGACGATCTAGTGATGAATATGAAGACTGTTAATTTGAAGGTAGATGAAAGCATATGACTATGATGCTCTTGTGTTGCCTTACGAAGCGTTACATAAGTTTCGCTAACAACCTTATCTCAGCGAGAGATACTTTGACAGTTGAAGATGTGAAGTCAAGTCTTCTATCCAAGCACTTGAGGTATTAGATGAAGGAGATGGGTGAAGGTAGAGGAGGAAGTAGTAGTCAAGGCCTATTTTCTGAGGGGGGAGAGAGGTGAAGAAGAATGGGAATACTAGGGGGCGTTCTAAATCTAGAAAGCCAGGTAATGATTGGAAAAGTAAATCTTGAGATGGGAAATGATAAATTTGTAAGAAATCAGGCCATTGGAAGAGAGATTGTCCGGACTTGAAGAGGAAGGCTGAAGAGGGAAGTTCATCGACTGCGATAGAGAAAGTTGTATCCAAGGACTTGTTAACGGCGGTAGAATCAGATGTATAAAACCATTGGATGCTAAATGCGGAAGCGTCTTTCCATATGACGCCTAATAAGAATTATTTCAGTTCTTTTGAAAGAAAAACGGGAAAGGAAATTTTTATAGGAAACGATGTTAGCTGTAGAGCCATGGTTGTGGGTACTATGCAGATTCGCATGTTTGACGGGGTTGATGCACACCTTAATAGGTGTCCATAATGTTCCAGGTTTTCGGAAGTCAATGATATCTCTTGGACAGTTTTTATCCAAAGGATGCAAGGTGACTATGGAGAAGGATAGTCTGAGGGTTTCTAAGGGTGCACTTGATATGATAAAGGGAGATATGTTCAAAATTTGTATCTGCTGAAGGGAAGCACTGTACTTGGAGGGTCCAGGGTTGAAGCTTACAATTCTTGTGGAGAGGATGACAAAGCTAGGCACATGAGAAGGGACATTGATTTTCTACATAGACAGAACGAGATCAAATGGGGAAGCTTCAACAAGGTGAGGTTTTGCCAAGAGGCTGTGCTTTATAAGCAAAAGAAGGGATCGTCTGAAGTTGGCCATCGAAGATCAAAGGAGAAAGCAGTGGATATTCATAAGTCTTTGCAGATTGCAGAGTTTGGGCATTGCTTGAACTAGAATTGGTTATCAAAACGCTAGATGCCATATGGTGGTATAGGGTAGAGGGAGAGTTGAGATGGTTCATGGAGATGTTTCCTTTCATGGTGGAGATTGATAGGTCTTACATGGAGTAAGAGGATGTAGGCGGAGTTGATAGGCTTGCAGGGAAATATAGTATCAAGGTGGAGATTGTAAGATTAAGTGATACTATATTTTCAATTATAGAAGATTTAGAAGATATTGTTGATTTTAGTGATACGATATTTTCAACTGTAAAAGATTTGAAAGATATTTGAGATAATTACGCAAATATATATTGCCTCTTTTATAGCATTAAAGAGAGTAACAAATTACCTACTTGAGAAGAAGAATTATTTTGAGAGATTGAGGTAATCAATTAATTCTCTAATTAGTTGATTAAAGAAGTAATCTTATCAGGCGCATGTAAATTGGGGAAACTGGAAAATCAAATGGATAAATGTTTCGTGTATGAATAGGAGAATTAATGAGACATTGATTTATGACCATAAATAAATTACTTCAACTCAAAGTAATAATCTATATATAAAGGTAGAGATTAGCATGAGTAGAATTATCTCTCTTAGTTATATTTCTTATTCTTCTTCTCCATTGTCAATCTTGTAAAATTTTCTCCACTTAGAAAGTACTAAAATGTCCTCTCCCCAAGTGGATATACACTACCTCGCGATAGTGAAACCACTATAAATTCCATGTGTTATTTTCTTTTATTGTTTGATCTGTGGTTGCTTTTAGATGGTGAATATCTATTGTTTGTTTTGCTCACCATCAATCCAGTCTTATTTGTTTTTCCACAATGTTGGGTATTTTGTTCCTAAGGCGATCTTGAGTGGTTTTTCCCCCACGCATAGGAAGATACTTTTTATAATAATACATATGCATGGATACTTAACCAGTATATGTAGGATCTTTGTTCTGTAAACCTATGTATCATCTGTATTCATTTACACTTTTCTAAACTAAAAGACATATTCAACTTTGTTTTATTACTTCCATTGTTAGTTGGATGATTATCATAGATGTTGCAAGCTTAGTGACCATGTTATTTGCTTTCATACCATACTTTCAATGTTGTTTTAAATCATGAGTTAATTTGGCTCATTGTTAATTATGTAGATTATATATATATATATATATATATATATATATATATGTAATATCGTTTTTCAAACTACTTGATAATAGTACCATATGTTAATCCTAATAATACAATTGTTTTTATTGGCATGGATATAATGCAATACATGATAAATAACCTTATTTTAACTAAAGATGTCAAGAACTCAAGTACATGGCAAAGAATCAATTGACCAAATATGTTTACTGTATATTATAATGACGAAACGAATATGAAAACTGCAGAAAATCACCACCAAAAGAACAACCAAACTCCTCATAACCATAAGCCTAGAACATAGTAACAGTAGCCAAGTAAACCCAAGGCGAACCAAACCTAATCATTTACGAATCGGTCAACCTCAAAATGTTCCAAGGGTGGAAATCTAACACGGAGGCGAACGGCTGAATAGATGTTAACTACTTAAATCATTCTAGCTCATGTTGAACATCTAGTATAGGAGGAAGTCAAGCGATGGTCGAAGGCAAGCCGATGGTGAATAGAAGCTAAGGTCTGAGCATGTAAGAGAATGAAATGCGAAATCGATGGTGATAAGGAGAAGATCGAAAAATAATGGGAGATTGAAACCGCGATTAGGGATTATGGTGAAGAAAGTGCAGAAAGGGGATTATGCGTTGAGATTGAAATGGTGATTAGGTATTATGGTAGAGGAAGTGGAGATTGGAAAATCAATTTTATTTTAGGATTTTGTAATGGAACTTAGGGTTAAGGAAAGAGAGTGAAAAGGGAAATGAAATTTTAAAGAAAAGTGGGAGGGAACAAGTAAAAGTAGCGTGTTTACCATTAACCTTAAGAATCATAAGAACGAGAAGAATAACAAACATTACTATAAATTTTTAATTTTGAATTTTGTAAATTTTTTAAAAGTTTAGGTAGTGTTTGGTTCGTTATTTTTAGTTCTGGGTTTTCGTCCATACAAAAATGCACACAAAACATGTATATTGTCGAAAACGACCAATTTATAAAATGAAGTTAACATACTAAACCAAAAAAAGCTTTTTTATTTTCCGTGTTTTGGAAAATAACAAAAGCACATGAAACAATCCATTCTTCAGTCGTCTCTCTATTCCCTTCGTCCATCCATCCATCTTTCTTTCATCCCCTTCGTCGTCCCTCCATTTTTCTCATATTTGATATATATATATATATATATATATATATATATTGAAAACCGAAAGCACAAAATTCATTTTTAAAACAAACACTGCGTTAATTTCTTAATTTTTTGAATTTTCTAGTTTTAAATTTGGAAAATTTAATTTTTAAAAAAATATATTAAATATAATTATTAAATATCAAATCAAATACTAAATAATAAATATTATTTCTTAATTATTAGATATTAATTCTGTAT
This sequence comes from Allium cepa, assembly GCA_030765085.1. Taxonomy (NCBI): domain Eukaryota; kingdom Viridiplantae; phylum Streptophyta; class Magnoliopsida; order Asparagales; family Amaryllidaceae; genus Allium; species Allium cepa. The sequence continues at coordinate 408,390,524 of CM060931.1, read as the reverse complement.
AGTTAGTAATTATTAAAAACTAATTACTATTTATTAATTATTAACTATTCAATAGAAATTCGTAATCAAGGTTATTATTAAATATTAATATTACTAATAATTAGTTATTAATATTAATTACAAAATATATTTTAATTATTATTAATGTTCCAAAAAATATCATACTTGTTAATTATTAATTATCAGAAATTCATTACTAAATATTAAATATTACTTCTTGATTATTAAAATTAATTATTACGTTTTAATTATTAATATTAATTATTACTTCTCAAATACTAATGGAAAGTAAAATTAAGTCTATTAGAATGCAGATTAAATCCTTCTACGACATCAAAAACAATCGAAGATAACGATGATCATTTAGGAGTTATTGAAAATTGGCATATATTGCAGCTGGTAAACTAAAAAGGATGTAATATGTATCTATTACAACTAGCGAAAGAAAGGGATGTTAAAATCGGCATCTATTACAACGACAAAGGAAAATGGTTGTAATAGATGTCTATTACAACGGGCAAATAGGGATGAAAACTAGCTGTTACAACGGAAAGAAAACAGTTGTAATAGACATATATTACAACCACCAAATTAAAAACATGTATCTCTATGTTCATCGAACACTCACAAAGAACTACTATTATTCTGGTTTATGTAGTTGACATTATCATCACTGGAAATAATAATGAAGAAATTAAAAGGATTAAACAAAATTTGAAAAATGAATTTGACATCAATGATCTTGGAAAGCTTTCATATTTTCTTGGAATAGAAATAGCCCACTTAAGCACAGGATTATTTCTATCCCAAAGAAATAATGTCCTTGATTTGTTAAAAGAGATTAGTAAATTGGGAGCTAAACTAGCTAGTACTTCTATGAAGGCGAATGTTAAAATATATATTGATAAATGTGAGACATTATCTGACATAGAGCAACATCAAAGGATGGTAGGCAAAATAATTTTCCTTATAGTAACCAGACCTGACATTGCCTTTGTAGTTAGTGTCATAAGTCAATTTGTGCATGCCCCATGTATCGGACACTTGAGTGCAGTTGATAGGATATTAAGGTACGTTAAAGGCGCTCCAAGTCGAGGTATTTGGATGAAGAAAAATAATTCTAACATTATGGTTGGCTTTTCTAATGCAGATTGGATCGGAAGTTGTGGTAGAAAATCAACCATAGGGTTTTGTACATTTGCAGTTGCTAACGTGGAAAAGCAAGAAGCAGAGTGTTATGGCTAGGTCAAGTGCAGAAGTAGAATATCGAGCCATGACATCCACAATAAGTGAGCTTATCTAGACTAAGCAATTGCTCAGTGACATGAATATAGAGTCTATGTTGTTAAAGCCTGCTAAAGCACCATAAAATCCCCACTGTAGCGCTCTCCAACTGCTACTCAATTCTAATTTAGCGCTATTAAATAGTAGGTCCACTTTAGCCCCACTATTCACCGCTACATCCCTTAAATCAATTCTTTCAGTACTCACTTTAACAACATTAATATATAAAAGTCGATTAGACTAGTTTTCTTTCAAATAAATCAACAAAGTTAGGGTATAGACCTAATTTTAAGCGTAAGTGCTCAATTTAAGATAGAAATTAATCATAGTCACAATATCTAGTCTGCATAAATAGTGATATTATTTAGTTTTTCTATATAAGATTAAAAAAAATTCCTACACAAGCGATGTAAGAGTAAGCATAAATTAACCTTAAATATTTGGTTTTAGGTCTAATGAAGCTTTTAGCACCTCCATTATTTTTTTCTATATCACCACTTTATCCCCGCTATAAATTTATGCACCTCCATTGCTATGGAATTGCTAAGTGTTTTAACTACACAGGACAAAGCATAGAAGAAATTTGCAAATGTAATGTGATAACCAAGTCGCATGATATATTGCATCTAATCTAGTCTTCCATGAAAGGACAAAACTTATTCGTGGGAAATAGAACTCCATTTTTCAGAAACAAAGAGGAAGTGACATATATTTTCACAAAAGCATTCGACAAGGCCAACCATCTGAACATACTCGACAAGTTGGGTCCTATAAATTTATTCGAACCCTGCTTGAGGAGGAGTGTGGAGAAATATGAATGATAGCCTCAAAATATTTCATTATAGGTTGTAAAATGGAGACAAATAAAAGGCAATGGAGAAATAGGAAAGACAGCTTTACAATGCTTCATCATAGGTTGTAAATAGAAAACAAATAAAATGCTACTGTTATACAACTGTCTGCTATACTTGATACTTAGCCTATAATTAGAGTGTAATCTGACAATTATAATTTAGGAAATAAGCAATGACTAATAGAATTATAATCAAGGAAATAAGTAACAGCTAGTAGAATTAGGTTATATATAATCATGTACAGAGAGCTTATACAATCAGAAATTAGCAATAAAACTAATTACTCATCATATTGACCAGTCTTCTCCTAAAAAATTCAATACTTAAAAATTCAATATTGTATGATTTAAATGTCTTTATATTTGAATAAAAATTAATTTTACTATTTTTGTCTCATATATATGAATATTGTATATATACTGAAATTCTCATGTTTTTAGGATTTATAGTTGAAGAATTAATGAATATTAGTTAATCGAATCTATTGAAATAGTTTAAATTAAAGATTGCACAATTTGTTAAATATACGGACTTGAACATAAAATATTTGTGTAGAATTAAGAAGGTTTTGTAAGTAATTGTAGAAAATTTAAAATGTAAGCATTTAAGATTAATAAAATTTTATGGTGTAATGTATGAAAAATTTATCTAGGTAAATAAATTTTAAAATGAATCATTGATGTATATATTTTATTTTATGTGATTTATATATTTCATCTAAATGAAAAAATAAATTTACCAATTTGTTGATGTCCCTATGCTATACTTATTGAAATGAAATATTGTAGGATTTATTTGATGTGGGCTTTAATATAAAATATTATGAGAGAATTGAGAAAAATTCATAAATTGTTGTAGTTATTTTTAAAAAGTAGGTATTCAAATGTAAAATAATAAGAAAAGTTCAATAGAATAAGTGTGAAGTGCTAAATTTAACATCTTAATATAAGGCAGCTGGAGATGATTTTTTTCCTATCAAACTTGGACTTGTTTTTTTCAATGGCGAAAAACACATTATTTAATGACCTTTTATGCTTGCTTACATGAATTATCATTCCTTCAACCTAAAACAAATCCGTACATAGAAGATAAAATAGAAAGCAACTTAGCGTTATATAGAAGTTCTTGTAATTAATAAGGACAATTTTTCAAACAGGGCTTGGGAAAATAACATATTGTAGAAATAGGCATCACAGAAAACTAGTTGCAAAACTAGGTCTCGTTTTGATTAGAACTTGCACAAAAATAGAATGTGCAGGTTATTATTTTAATACTTATAGCTTCTGCATTCCATAAGTGCACAAGGTATAAATTAAAGCTTGCGCACTTATGGAATGCGCAAGCTCATTTTTGGGCACCAAAAAGATAGAGAGCCGGATCTGAGATTCATTTCATCTCATATCTCAATTTTTAAAAAAACCCTCCCCATTTCCAACCTCAAACCCATTTCATATCCAATCTATTAACTCAAAAACATTACTTTTGACCTATTCCTTCAATCAACCAAAAGATTAAGTATAAAATGGAAGCAAGCTCTTCTTCTTCTTTGATTAGAGGTAATTATATTTTTGGTTGTAAATTGAATACTACTTTAAAAATTATTATTGTTGTTGTTGTTAATGGAAGAGGTAGTCATGATGATTTCAATGTCAATGTGCTCTAATTGTTTTTTTATTGAAAATGCAAAAGGATTTGAAGTATTCTATAGCCATAACCTTTTTTTTTACATAGTTTTTGAGTGATAATTGGTTGTTGTTGTTGTTTGTAGAATTGTCTCTCGGGCCCGAAGATAGAAGTATTCTCTATCTTTAAGAACGCCATAGAAGCCAAAACGATGTGCTAATGGAGGTAATTGTTCGTTAATAGCAAACTGTGCGAATGCAAGTATGAAATACTAATTTTAATTCGTTTATAATTTACTGGATGTTGAAAATTTTAGGCTTTGCGATCATTCGAGCAAACTTAAGAAGATCGATTTTAAAGATTCAAGATTAGAGTCGAATCTCAGAATCGTCGGATTTTGGAAAGCAATGCAAATCAACTATATTCGGCTTGATCATCACCTTATTACTGCTTTATGCGATAGATTAAGGATGGAAACAAATATGTTTCATATGAGAGTCGAGGAGATGATAGTAACTCTAGCGGATGTACATTTTCTTTTCGGTCTTAAAGCAGACGGCTGTCTAGTATGTTCTCAAAATTTGGATATTGATTATATTGAATTGGCTTATGACTTGCTTGATATTTTTCCGCCTAAAGAGGCAATTAAGTCTAACAGTGATTTATCAATGACTTGGTTTAAAAGTGAATTTTTCGAACCACTGCCTAAAGGGGCAACTGATTTAGATACACTTCGCCATAGTCTGCCGTGATATTGTACTTTTTGAGTTGCCGACTATTTCCTGATTATTCGAAAGGTAGATTAAGTTTTAATTTTTTTTCATTTTTGGATGATATGGAAAACTGTGGTTAACAATCTTGGGATAGGTTGTACTATGCTATTTTTACGGTGAGTTGTCAAACATTGCCTCGCAACGTAAAATGTTTTAGGGGGTTCTGCAACGTTGTTGCAGCTATGGTCATGGTCGCATATTCCTAATGGACGACCGTCTATTAGAATTCCTACCGACTCAGATCTGTATCTTCCATTCAGGACTGGGTGGAATTATGCTAGAAGTTGGCGTGAGATACCAAGAAATGTATAGTTTTACCGTAATGAGTTGGACTTGTTGGCGGATGATGCAGTTACATGGGAACCATATTCACTGGTGTACAAATTCGGGCATCCGAACATTGAGTATTCATTCACCGGTTGGATTGCTAAGAGCGGAATGATTCTATTTTTAGACTTTGAGCTGTATGCACCCGATGGAGTTATAAGACAGTTTTCCTTTGATTACCAACACATTCCCGATCCTGTCATCCCCCTTGACCCAGAACCCACTAGCTGGATGACATTTTTGCAGGAATGTATTGCTCTTTAGCAATCAAGAATTGATCGTACCGAGCGAGCACGAGAGCCCCCGACACCTTTGAGTGAGTAAGAGTATTGGTATTGGCAAATTACCCCCCGTTATATTTTTTAAAAGTCGGCAAAGAAGCTGGTTGCTTACATTCCCTGTGCTCCGCTCGAACGTGATTTGGTAAGTATTGTAATTTCAAATTTTTGATAGTTCAATTTTTATCTTATGCTGATACATTGTTATGACTTATGGTTTAGCTAAGCGGAATATATAGCGCTTTGGATGTGGTCGACGTAATAGAAAAAAGTCATATGGAGCCGGACAAGGTCAAAAGCAAGTGCATCGACCTACGACGTATACTTGACACGATTGGGTCGAAACAATCTAAGAAGGCCATCCAGACCACTGTGCATTGTAGAAGAACCACCACGTTATATGGAGGGGTCACATTCTACAATGGTGGGTGGATAAGCTCGATGGGAGGAGGCACATGTGGAGTGGGAGGGTTCACATCCTCCCGTCGGGGAAACACTAACTCAATGGCCCACTTGACCAAATGTAGAACAACAATACGCCGACGGAGAAAATCATGCTCAATGTCCCGTTTGGCACGAAGGAGAACAACACTTCGGATATGTTAGGGAGTCAACACATGAGCACACGGAAAAGCGGACGCAATGGGAAATACAACAAGAAGAACTCATTTTTAGGCCAAGTCAAGAACAAGAAATTTCCCTTCCAACACCCGCTCCTACATTCGAAGAAGGCCAGAGATCGGCTAATATCGTGTATAAAAGAATGAAGAAGAAGAAGAAGAGAGACACACCACTTGAGCTTAGACAGATTCGCGATTGACGGTGTTGGTCTTATTGTTGTTGTTGTTCCTTTGGTTGAGTAAGGGTTTGTTGACTTATATGTTGTCTATCTTATTGTATGACTTGTTGAACCTTGTTTGGATGATTTTCAATTGCAATTTTGATGTTATGGCATGTTGTTGACTTTTTTTTGTGACGGTGTTGTTATTCGAATGATGTTTGAATGCTATATATAATGTTGTTCAAGCTTTTTGTTTGAAAATGTGGGTTGTATGATGTCGAAGTAGCTCTTTGTGGAATATAATGCCATATGAAATGAACAAACCAACTCCAGTTTGTCAAAACTCTGTTTGTACAACAGCAAACGCAAACGGAAATAGCCCTTGATTTGCATCCACCCTAGTAGGGACTAGTAATGTACCCTGATACTTACCATATAAATGAGTGACATCAATAGACGATATAGGTCGACAGTGGTGAAACCAAGAATAGAAGGGCCGAAAGCCCAAAAAGCACCAACAAAAACACGACTATGAATAACATCATATACGGTTCCGGGTTTGATACGATGTTGGGCTCTAAGATATTTCAACAATTTCGCGTACGATGATTCTCAATCTCCATAAACCATTGCAACGTCTTTCTATAGTCCGTGTCAGGTTCAAGAACAACTCACTTTTATATGAAACATATTGGACATTATCTCTTGAACGGTTCTTGCAGTCAAGTTTGTTTCAGCTTTAATCACGGAAGTATTTTGCTACATATAAACTTAGCAGTTGCCCGTCGATGGTTTGAGTTGATGGTTGCATTTACACAAGTGTGGTCGCTGCCATATATAGTTATCTTCCAACAATTTAAATTTGTTCTTACCGAAAGGCTTGCATGAATTCGTCAAGGACATGTTTCTTCCACATCACAGCGGACTGTGTATTGATTCGCACGGGATTTCAGAACTTGAAATGAAACTGAACATTTAATTGCCCATTGACATAACTGTTCAATAAGCTTCTGCTTACTTTCAAAAATTAACCCAACTCATGGTCCTTTCTTCGCAAATTCTTTTCCAAACACTTCCATGTATAGTTGACAATTTTCCATTATTAATTTCACCATCATTGATGCCATGTATAAATCATCGGCTAGAACCTCTCATATGTGATTTGTTCTTCTTCCGCAATTACATCATCAGCATCCTCAATGTCTGCATATACGATTGCATCATTGTTAAATTGAATTTGATGGATCCAAATTCTATCCTCATCATCCACACAAGCTACTTCCATGCTATCCAATTGCCCACAGTTCTCGTGTGGAGTATGAACATGATCATCACCACCATCGTCATCACAACCAGCAAATGCATCTTCGACACTATGAATACAAAAAAACGAAGGTAAAATATTTTGCATTAATGTAATTCAAAATACAAGTGCCAAAGTATAATAGTACTCACTTTTCAAACGCGTACAACTGATTTGGATTTATAGCGTTCTGCAACATATTTTATTCCTGACTAGAAGAGACTCCAACTATTCCGCTGTACCCGTGAAGTAAGTTTGTAAACTCTCCACCTTGATGGCTTGAAAGATATGAAGGATACGCCAACCATTGTGTTTCTTGTAACTGTTTGGTGGGCATATATTCATCCGCAGAGATTACCGGCGTTTGTGTTTCGACCACATTTTCATGTTCCACTTTCGCAACATAGATTTCTATCACTCTCATTCCGACAAAAAAGGTAGAGTTCAAATCATCGTCGTCTTCTAGATCAATAGCGGATGCACCATCATCCTGAACTCATTTCATCGCTAATTTTAAATCTTATATCACAGGATTTGCTTTTGTCATTTCAAATGCCCTTTGTTTAAGCTCTTCAAAACTACACTGATTTTTTATTGTCGATCAATTTCATTTTCCGCCAACATATCTAGGTTTACCTTCATCATCAACCAACTATTCTCTATCAAAGTAAAATATAGTCGGAACCTTTGACATTATCTACATAATCAGTTGCAATACCACATTCAAAAATTTTAAATTAATGACATAATTCTAAACGTAAATTTGATGAATTAATACCTTTTTTCCAAGTAGATTTTGCTTTCGCAGGCAATCTACAACCAAAAGCAGTCAAATCAATCTTTAAAAAAACCGAACAAGCAAATCAATAAAATAACGTAACCAATATATTTCAACAACATAGTCAACACTACCAAATGAATTTCACAAACATAATAAACCGCTTAGCTTGCACACAATACGGGTTACATCAAATAGAAATATTTTTGCAACAACATATTACACATACAACGGTTCAACATACAAATCAAATATGACAACTTAACCTAGTTCCAAACGTCTACCATATTCCCCACTAATTGTCCTTTGTTCTTTATTCACAATTTTCAAACGACTGATTTCGACTTGCAATTAGTGGGCATATTCGAGTTCCCTTTCACACAAGGGTTGATTAATCCATTTAAAATAATTATAAAAATCAACTTCATGATGATTCAGTCTATGTTCGTTGTACGAACTACAACTGAAAAATCTTCGCCCATTAATCTTTTCCTTTCTGCAAACAACCACTACACACGTATCTCCCCAATAACAATTTGGATATGGTCATTGTCCACTTGGCATGGATGGACCAACATGATGTATATGCGTCAGAAATTTCCATCAGCTGTAATTTAATGACCTGACATTTCGGCAGAAACAACTTCACCCGAGCGTGTCAGGTTGATGTTCCTGAATGGAACTTACGCGGTATTGTTTCGAACCGTGTTTTCGGAACATGATCAACATCAAAGTCAATATGACTTGAGCTTGCAACTCCGATTCGCTTCAAGCTTATCACCTTGCTTCATAACGTTTTGTCGTCTATCTGCCAAACATTCATGTCTACCGTCAAAGTAAACAATAAACCATTAACACGTAAATTAAGATATTCAATTTACTACTACTTAAATAGGGTTTTCTATTTCATTAAGCATTATCAACTACCTCAACCATGACAACCGCATTGCCTAGTACTTAACACTTCTAACATCAATAACGCTTCATTTTCAAGACCCTCAACGATAGCAAAATTAGATCTTTTTTTTTTCCATAAAGCAATTATTACATTTATTCGCTAACGATGAAGAAGATGATTCCATGTGTGGTTTATCAACTATTTAATTGATAAGATGATTAAGCATTTGAATATGGAAAAAAAAAATGGGTTTGGAATGGTAAATGGGGAGAGTTTTGGAAAGTAAATAAAAATGTGTTGAAACAAATTTCAAATCCAGCCTTCTGTTTTTTTTGCGTCCAAAAATGAGCTTGCGCATAAGTACGCAATGCGCAAGCTATAAACATATAAAAAGGCAACTTGCGCATTCCATTTTAGCGCAAGTTCTAATCAGAACGAGATCTAGTTTTACAATTAGTTTTCCGTGATGCCTATTTCTACAATATGCTATTTTGATAAGCCCAGTTTGAAATAATAAGATACAATGCACACAATTGCAAACATAAAACTATAAGAACGTACAGCATATATAGTATTACACATTCATCAATTGATGTCTGAAAAATTACAAGCACTTCAATTCTAACCATCCTTCTTGAGTATTTTAATATCCCTCCACCTGGGTTCCATGTAATATGATTCATCAATTTGGCCATACACTCCGCACTTGAAATAAAATGTATTAGGCCCATTTCCTTCGACTTCCAATTTCTGAACACCATCAATATAAACGGTTATTTTATCAGCATCCACATCATGTATCACATTAATCCTCATCCACTTATCATAAACATTTGATTCCACTAAAGAACTATGATAATCCCTCAAGTCTCCTTTAACTACGTCCAGCATAAACACAGTAGCTGCTCCTGTAGTACGATGAATTTGTATAATTGTTGTACCAGTAGTGTTACTTGGTACATAGCCATATCCTTCAAATTGCCACACTCCTGAAGAGTAATCATAACCCTGCAATACAGATAAGCTATTGAGTATAGCCTGAACTACATTAATTTCTACCGAAATATGATAATTACCCAGATGCGAATCTCAGTTCATGGTTTGGTTTCAGTGTCAGGTTAGAATGGCTTGTCAGTTGAATATACCCATGGACTGCGTACTCCATTAGCGTAACTGTATCGCTCGCTTAGTTCTAAATTATAAGGCCACTGCAGACGTAGATGCTCTTCAGTTAATGGCACAGCTGTGAAACCATCAGTAGGATCTGCCATGCAAAAAATTTGAGCTTCTTTTTGCATGGTTAAGGCCACGATGAAAATGAACAGAAACCAACCCAACAATGCCATGGCAATTGATGAGATTATAAGATGTTAATTTAGGTAATTGTATTATTATGAGATTTTTACGGGCTTAGGGCTACACATAAAAGAATGATGAGAGACATATTTAATGTGAATGATACATAGTAAATTACACCAGTTTTTTCTCAACTCCTAATTTTGTAATTATCTGTTCCTGGTTGGTTAAAATATTACTTTATCAGGGCAAATGTATGGTTCCTAAGAAAGATGATTTCTTCCCATGTCCAGACAAACGTTCATTTTCTTAATCGTATTAGACATTGTATTGTATGTACCAAGTACGTTTGCTGTGACCATGCAGTTAAATTGAAATATAGAGTTAAATTAATCTTAGAATTTGTTCTTTCATAAACTCTTTTTTGTGTGATATGAAATGGATGCAGTTCCCATATTATATGCATTTTACACCTTTTTGTTGTTGACAAGTGTTCTTTCATTTTAGGTGCTTCATTTCATTCTGAATGAATCATGGTGCTTACCCATTGTTAGAGAGTATTTACTACAACTTTTAAGCTATCTCGTATTGTTTAGGGTTTCTATCATATTATACGAGTATATTACTCATGTACATAGTTTTCCTGATCGTGTCGTGTCTTGAACCGTGATGATTGAAGATTTAAAGTTTTGATAGTTCAATCGGTCGAACGGTCGAAACCGTGATTTATTTTTTCGAAAAATTTGCACATTAAACTACAAATTATACACAAAATTATTGAAATAATAGTGCTATATACACAAGCTTTAGACGGTCTTCAAGGTATGCAGCCGAAGTTGTGTGTTGTTGCAGTGCACAACTACAGCTTTATACATAGTAGAGTAGTGTACAGCGATGGAAGTTCAATAATGACAAACTTGACGAGTCTTACAATGGTATTAGAAGAGTTTGCAGCAGTGAAGAACAAAATAAATGAAGTTAGTGGTTTAAATTTTGAAACGATTATGATTTTTGAAATACACACACACACACATATATATGTACATACTTATTTTCTTCAAAGCAATCCAAAAGATGAAAATGAGAGAGAACTACACGATGAAAAAGTAAGAAAAAACCAAAGAACTGTGGTTCAACCAGGTAAAATTGACGGTTGAACGGTCAATTTTACCTGGTTGAACCACAGTTCTTTGGTTTTTTTCTTACTTTTTCATCGTGTATTAAATGAGGTGCGATTGAGTTTCGGATCGTAGTAGTCCAAGATTCAGAGTTATTCGAGATCGGGCCGAATCAGGATATGGTCATAAAAACACTGGTCATGTATCATATTGTATGGTCTTATTTGTGTCTTTTCTCTCTCCTCTCCTCTGCTATTATTTAGTTTTATTTAATTCCTACTTAGTACTATAGCAAAGTTTTGATGTTGTGAATTAGGTCATTCTGCCTAGGTTAAAATTTGGTTCTGTTAATTCTTGAAATAAGGATATTAAGTAACCCTCGTCAATCGTGTTGTCGGTCAGCGGCTACTTTTCATGAAAGAAAAAAGAAGCGTGTTTCCAGAATGAATTCCACTGCATTCTCTCGCTAACTCATTGAAATAAAGCAGCCTTCAACTTGACTTCTTAACACCACAGTATATAGATTAAATTGATATGCCGACCTTGCTAATACTCAGATCTGCATTTTTCAGACAACCTCTATAGAAGATCAGAACCCTCCAGAATTCCTAACTCATAGCCCGAACCGTCCACTCCCTCTATCAGAATGTGGCATTTCAATTGGTTTCAGGTGTATATCAGGAAAACATCAATAAATTGGTATTCGATTTTACTGAGGTATTGTAATTTGATTCCTGAGATGATTTTGATATGCTGTAAGTGAAGAAAAGATGATGCAAGAAAATGATATGTTTCTCTATGTTCGAATTGTAAGATACAGATTGCATTTATACAACATTGCCTAAGTAATGGGCCTAAATAGTTTGGGCCAACTATAGCGAGCGCGATTTTTCGACGCTTGAAAACCGACATCAATACGCCCACTGTATCAACTGCCGAGCAATCAAAGGCCGGAAAACCGTACCGTTAGGGTTAAAGAAGAAGAAAAGGATAGAAGAAGAGAGAAAAAGATAGAACAGAACAGAAAGAAACAACAGAACAATATCAGAATCTCACAATCGCAGCGGAACAACATATAATAGATAAATGAATAATATTTAAACAAAGAACTATATCAGTTATTCCATTACATCACAGTAAATTACATTACATCATCAGAGTTTACAGCAACAAACAACGGAAAAGAAATACTATATACTAGTGAATACGCCATGCCATCCAGCTTGCCTCCGGCAACTTCTGAATTCTAGAATATCCTGATAAAGCCGACTCTAGACTTTTCGTGTAGGAATTGGTGGGCACCCAGAGTTTAGGAAAAGAACAATAAACTCCAGGTCAGTCGACTGGTGTGAGAACTTAAAACAGTTTATCTTTAAAAACAACAAAGGAATATTTTTAAATTTGATTCGCAATGCTTTTTAGAAAATGAGACTACCATATGGCCTCCCGCACACACACAAAATGCAAACGCAGAATCAGAGGAGATTTCTCCTTATGATAGTCAAAGATGCTTGATACGCATTAAAAAGAAACATTTGATATTATTACTAGTGCATAGTGTAGGAAAAATCGTTTCGAAAGTAAACATATAAATCTTAGCCAGCATAGACATTCCGCACTTACGCCTACTATAGCTACCATATAAACAGTGGTGACCAGCATAAGTAAATGGTAGGTTCTACAACTAAAACCGTACAAGATCGTATTGTTTCTTTGAATTTCCAACAAATGGTCAGGCCAAGGAACTTCCCATTGTCACATGGGTAAGCCTCCGGAAAGACGACCCGAGAACCTAACCAGATCTCTGCCAACACAAGGTCGGGTTACCCTTCAAACTGGGTAACTACTGACACGAATATGTCATTCTCTGATCGTAACCGATCTATATCCGAGGATCCTCGATTCCAACAGCCACAAAGTAATAAATTTGCAGCAACAACATAGGTTAAGTATCTGAGCTGCATACCATGATACCACCTCTATCCAAAAGGAATGACATACACTAAAGGGGCGCTACCCCCTAATAACCTTGCCGCATCCTTCCTGTTTTGACCATTTCCGGGGTGTGAGGTCCGGCGAAATCTCGTCCACAAAGCTACGCTTTATACAAAAGCTGTGCTTTGTTCAACAAATGCTCAACAGCACTTCGTATGCCACATTACCAATTTGAGAATGTATCACTGGTAACCATCAACTACATAACCTCTAAGCTCGTACGTCTCAGAGAAGGGTGTTAAGCTAAGAGAATAAATTCTCCGCCACCAACAGAAATATATTTGATAGAAACCAACTTTACATCTCAAATTGTAACGTTAGACACACATCCATACAAGTCCGTTCTGGGATCGAACGGAACCGAAGGCACTTCCAAAGAAGCCCTTTCAATCCGAATATTCACTAATCACGACCGGATTTCCCATCACTAAGGGTGATAAAACCTCTATATCGGAGATCAGTCGATGCAGAGTCATTCGACGGTAATCCTTCCATTTTCAAAAATATCCGGTCTTCAACACCGGTCATCAAATGCAATCCATAACGACGTATCACAATATTCGGAATGGGTTATACGACCCCAAGGTCCTTTCCCGGCTAACCCGAGTAGTGAGCGCTTATTTTGAAAATAAGTGTGGCATTCAAATTCAAGCAAATCACAACAAATACCTATTTAAAGGTAAATATTGATAATTAGTTATTTAATTATCAATAGATATGCACAACATCACCAAGTGCCAAATAATTTCCCAAATTATTTATTTTCCAAAATATCTTTACTAGATATATAATTTCTACACTTAAACCATTTGAAAACAAACTTCAAATCATTTTTCACCTTTCAATCTTTGAAAACAAATTTCAAATCAATTTCCTTAAACGGAAACACTTCCAAATATTTATCCATTTTAAATTTAAAATGGTTCATTTAAATCAATCAAATAAATCTTTACCGATTTATTTTATATTTACGTTCCAAATCCGTAATTTATTTCCGCATTTCAAAAATAAATCAACGTTTATTTTTAAACAAATTTTCCTTTCTTTTTTTAAAATTCCATAGTGAATTAACAATCGCAAAATATCTATGAATATATGATTTCCAAATCGATTTCTAATATTCATTTTCAATTTATCTTTAAAAGAAAAAATCTCAAAAACATTCACTTCATATAGGAAAACATTTCCATACTTATTTAATAATAAGTAATTCACAAATCCATTTCTTTTCAACACTTGGAAAATATTCAATATACTTAAATCGAAATTAAGTATATATTTCATTCTTTAAAGAAAACATTCTCTTAAACACATTTATTTGGGCCAAAACGAATGTTGCGTAAAACATCGTTACGACAACCCAAAATCACTAGTATAGGGATTCGAAATTAAGATAGATATATAAATCCCAATACTATATAAAACATTTACTTTCAGAAATCATTTACTATAACAACAGTGTTATAGTCCACTATTTCCTTCTATTTCTCGAAAACGTCTATTTCAACAATAAATGTTGAAATCTATGTATTCGATACTTAACTCATTTTAAAACATCTTTAAAACAATTAACTTCATTTTATAATATCATTTCCCCAAAAACATATCCATTTTATTTAATAATATATTCACTGTCCAAAATCGTGAATATAATTCCCAACCAAACTCTTATTATTACAACATTTAACTTAAAGGATAATTCGCTGTCCAAAATCACGAATATATCTCCTTTAATAAACTTCTATGTTTAATTTATCAAATTCAATTGATTTCGGATTCATAAAACAGTGTTTATAAATTCCAATTCTATTTATAAAAACTTCGATTTATAAAATCGCTTTATTAACCAATTCCTTTTATAACTCAATTTTATACAAAAAATCTAATTTATAAGTTAATTACTTATAAATCTTTTATTTTACAAAAATCTATTCATTTTATAACTTCACAATTTATAAATCTATATATTTTCATTCACTTATGAAATCCATTTTTATTTCATTTTAACACTTACAAAAACTCGTTTTATAATCCTAATATTTTTAATTTATAAAATATCAATTTTATAAATCTTTTATATAAATCGTTTATTATAATTCAAAAATACCAATTTAAACCATTTTATAAAATTCATTAACTCCATATTTCAAAAATCACATTTTAACTATATTTCACAAAAATCATAAATCTTTATAATATTAAATTTTATAACGTTAATTTATTTAAAATCAATCAATTCCAAAATTTAAATAAAACGTGTACTTTCAAAAATCACTTTAAAAATCCTTTTAAATTCAAAATCGTTACTTTAATATTTTTAAAACTCCAAAAATAGGCTAATGCTGCAACAGCAACAACAATAATATATCAATCACGACATCCAAACATCATATATCATCATATGATAATCAACAAATATCACAATATCTGTAATCAAATAAATACTGGTGAGGAATACAGTTGGATCCCTCCAACCTGTTTCCCTGCATCCACAAATGTTAGCACAATACCAATTCCGTTCCAATACGAAATATCGCGGTATATGAGATTCATAAAATATTATCCGCTATTATGCGGCGCAATAGGGTCTCATCCGCTATATAATGCGGGAAATCAACTCCAAGTAGATAAATAATACCAATTCCAATCAAGATGGAATTATCGCGGTATATGTTTTTAATAAATAACATCCGCTTAATATACGGCGTATAATGTCTATTTTAACAATCAATAGATAATAATTTATCATCCAGGCATACAATCAACAATTTTAAATCTAACTATTTAAAATTTAAATCGAAACAATTTGATTGAGTGAGAAGTTCTCACCTCGCTTTCAATTCAGTTTCAGTGTTTTATTTCGAATAAAATTAAACACGCGTTTAATTTTACCCAAAATTTTCACTAGCTCCAAACGACTCCAATCCAGTTCCGTAGCGTAGTGTTCACGAATACGATTCGATTCCAATGCAATTTGTTTCGTAACTTTCCGACCTCGTATCAAAAAGTTATACATTTTTAAAGTTTTGAACGAATTTAAAACATAATAAATCAACATTTTCTTTTACTACTTTTACAACCTTCAATTCTGGCCGTGCATTTTGAAAACAAAATCAAGGCCATGACTTTGTGCTTCTTCTTCCAAGTAACATACGAACGAAAGTGAACCCATATAGCCACTTGAAACCCTAATTAACGCGATAACCACGAGCAGTTTGAAGACGATCAGGCGATGCCATCAGAAGCGCCACCACGAAAACTACCCATGGCCGAAGAGCGGTGAAGCTCGGCTCCACCATTGCATGGAAATTTGTGCATGAAACGCAGGTGAACGCAGGCATTTTTCCTCCTCCACGTTGCTCGAAATTTGATCATGATCGTTCAGATTGAAGTACTCATCGTTCTCAACAACTTTGTAGTTGACAACTTTTTGTAATTACTGATGGATTTGATGAAAAGTGAGGAACAACGAAGTTGAATTTCGGCCATTGTTGAATAAGTGGCAGCCTGAAGAAGATAGCTAGGGTTTCAGCCCCTTGAACGCATATATATACACATAACCCAATTATATTATTATTTAATTCATTTTAAAGCAACTTTTCAAACGATCTCCAAACAACACGTGCCGACAGGCATTTCTAAGGTTTACCCCACATTCCGAACACAATGAAACGTGTTTCGGGAGCTAATTCGATCATCTGTGCGAGTTACGGCAATAAACGATCAAATTTAAATTCAATCGATTAAACCAAATTTCTATGCGTTTTGGCTTGCCCCGGACAAACGGTAAATCCGATTGACACGAAATTTGAAACCATACAATAATATAACATTACGGATCCGATGAAACTAGTTTCGTTGAAATCTGAGACTGTTTGAAAAATGGCTATTTTAACTCATCAATTAAATATTAAAATATTCAATTTTCACAAATTAACTTTTAATTCGATTTTAAAAGTTCTATAACATCATTCTAACTCCAATATGATTAAATAAAATTTTACAAATCATTTTCAATCATATTTAACTCAATTTCCAATTATTTCTGTATTTTCAATATTAAATTATCGATTTAATTATCCAATTAAATCCAATTATTCAAAATAAAATTTATTCAACTTATAAATTTTACTTATTAATATTTAGATCAATTAAATATACAAATTTTATTTGGCAGAAATTCTGGTTTGTTACAAACTTCCCCCTTAAAAGAATTTCGTCCTCGAAATTACCAAGTAAGAAAAAGTTACAGAATCCATTAACTTTCAAAACAAACCATTCAAATTGTATTTTTCAAATCTCTTAAGTTATTAACTTTCCCAAAATTCATAGTTAAACTTCTTACAAAATCTTTACTAAGTTTCCAAATCCAACTTAGTTTTCAAAAATAAAAAATCCCAATTTTCTCAAAAAATATTCTAACGCCTTAAATTTTCGAAAAAATTCACTAGAGTCTCCTTTGCGCGGTCGATCCAAAAAAAAATGACAGTATATGTATCACAAATATACATCTCATCAAGTGATGAGGCATCCCGCAGGGAAAAAGCGTAAAAGTACGATATTTAATCCAAGATATGTACCTTATATTTTATTAGCGAGCATATACGGCTAATATAGCGCGAAAGCGAGCTCCAAATGCAAAGCAAGCGCAATCCGCACCTACTAAACACTCAACAAACCATGAGAAACATGCATATATGAAAGTAATATCAATATACATCATATAGCAACATAACAACTACATGTGCCAACATAGCAAATGCAACAAAAGAAACAAATGCAACCATCAAACAACTATCATCCAACTAACATCCAACAAATCAATGTCTATCCAAATAAATTCATAAAAAAATCAATATACATTCACTTTTCATTAATATTCATTGGATGCTTTTACTAACCTTCACTTGTTCATATTCAATTAGTTCACTTCCAAATCAAATTCAAGTCTATTCAAATTCATTTTCTTCCAATTTTTTTTTTTTGCTAATTCAATTTCATTAACACTTAATGAAATATACACAATCAATTAACAATCAAATAACAACCAATGTATATTCAACATAACCAAGTTATTTAATTTACATTCAATTTGGTCCAACACTTTTAATTCCAATTGGTTTACATTAAATTGATTTTCATTCAATTATTCAACTTCCAACAACATTAGCTTCTAATGAATTAACACTTACATTCATTATTCCATATCAACTTATTTACATTCGATTGATTAATATTCAATCCATTTATTAATTCAATTGCTAATTCATTTAACAATATAAGGTTGAATTTCATTTATATAACTCAAGTTCAAATTCTTAATGACTTCATTTCATTAATTCCCTTATTAATTTACTTCGACACCAAAATCAACTTTATTCAACATCACTTAAGTAATATTCCATTTCAAACATCATTTGTTTAACTTAACTTAAATTTCCACTTATAAATTCAATTCAGATTTCATTTCTATTTAACTTTTACTAAAGTTAAATTTTCATCACTTATTCAAATTCAGATTTATTTTGCTTAACAAAATTGTTTAACTATTTTTAACAATTTGTTTCACTTTCACTTCTCATTTTATAAGTTATACAACTTATATTCAACAATTACCACATGGATTTTTATTGATTCACTTACACCTCCTTTAATTTAACTCCATTCTTTAAGTTAAATTTATTTTATTAAAACTCAAATTGTATAAGTTATCAACTCATTTATCATTCCCATAAATATTTTAATTCCAGAGTCTTTTCAACCTTTCAAAACCATTTTTTTTGAAATCAATTCAATTATCCTTTGAATTTCAAAACCCAATCCAAATTTTCCAAACAACTTTCATTTAAAATAATTTGGCAGCAATCCCTCTTTTGAAAACCCTAAAATGAACACCGATGATGTTGCAATCATCATCGAAATTATTTTCCAGCGACCGAAAAGAGTTTAGAGCTTTAATTTCTCTAAAACAATTTTCCAAAATATCAAATCCTTTCAAAAAAATTCTCTGGAATTTTATTTTCAGATTATAAATCAAATTTATAAATCTTTTACTTATATAATTTCTCTTTTTATATATAAGATTATTTCACAAGTGTAAATCACTTTAATTATAATTCCATACTTATAATTCATTTGCTTATATAATTTATTCTTTTACAGCTGTTGTTTTTATTTAACTTATTCAACAACCAAACAATCAATTTATATACACTTAATAATTCTGACAAATTATTCCTTTATATATAAAATATAATCAAGGTAAAATTATTTCATTTACCCTATTTTAAAATGATACTATGTCGGTTTATCTCGTTTAAGAGTTTAGAAACCCATATCGATAATATGGCGTCTCATCTACCGACCAGAATTCACAAACAGCTCAACGGATAAGTAAACACAATATAAAACATTTTTATACTCACTAACAAATACGCGCTCGGATCTATTATTACACTTACACTCATTCTAGAGTACTACTGACTCTATCTCTAATGAGTAACACCCAATAGAGCTAAGGTTGTCACTTAACCATAAGCTCTGATACCAAATGTAACGAGCGCGATTATTCGATGCTCGAAAACCGACATCAATACGCCTACTGTATCAACTGCCAAGCAATCGAAGGCCAGAAAACCGTACCTTTAGGGTTAAAGAAGAAGAAAAAGATAGAAGAAGAGAGAAAAAGATAGAACAGAACAGAAAGAAACAACAGAACAATATCAGAATCTCACAATCGCAGCGGAACAACATATAATAGATAAATGAATAATCTTTAAGCAAAGAACTATATCAGTTATTTCATTACATCACAGTAAATTACATTACATCATCAGAGTTTACAACAACAAACAACAGAAAAGAAATACTATATACTAGTGAATGCGCCATGCCATCCAGCTTGCCTCCAACAACTCCTGAATTCCAGAATATTCTGATAAACCTGACTCTAGACTGTCCGTGTATGAATTTGTGGGCACCCAGAGTTTAGGAAAAGAACAATAAATCCAGGTCAGTCATGAGACTGGTGTAAGAACTTAAAACAGTTTATCTTTAAAAATAACAAAGGAATATTTTTAAATTTGATTCGCAATGCTTTTTAGAAAATGAGACTACCATAAGGTCTCCCGCACACACACACATACACACACAATGCAAACGCAGAATCAGAGGAGATTTCTCCTTATGATAGTCAAAGATGCTTGATACGCATTAAAAAGAAACATTTGATATTATCACTAGTGCATAGTGTAGGAAAAATCGTTTTGAAAGTAATGATATAAATCTTAGCCAGCATAGGCATTCCGCACTTATGCCTACTATAGCTACCATCTAAACAGTGGTGACCACCATAAGTAAATGGTAGGTTATACAACTAAAACCGTACAAGATCGTATTGTTTCTTTGAATTTCCAACAAATGGTCAGGCCAAGGAACTTCCCATTGCCACATGGGTACGCCTCTGGAAAGACGACCCGAGAACCTAACCGGATCTCTGCCAACACAAGGCCGGGTTACCCTTCAAACTAGGTAACTACTGACACGAATATTTCATTCCCTGATCGTAACCGATCTATATCCGAGGATCCTCGATTCCAACAACCACAAAGTAATAAATTTGCAGCAATAACATAGGTTAAGTATCTGGGCTCCATACCATGATACCACCTCTATCCAGAAGAAATGACATACACTAAAGGGGCGCTACCCCCTAATAACCTTGCCGCATCCTTCCTGTTTTGTCCATTTCCGGGGTGTGAGGTCCGACGAAGTCTCGTCCACAAAGCTACTCTTTATACAAAAGCTGTGCTTTGTTCAACAAATGCTCAACAACACTTCGTATGTCACATTACCAATTTGGGAATGTATCACTGGTAACCATCAACTACATAACCTCTAAGCTCGTACGTCTCGGAGAAGGGTGTTAAGCTAAGAGAATAAATTTTTCGCCTCCAACAGAAATATATTTGATAGAAACCAGCTTTACATCTCAAATTGTAACATCAGACACACATCCATACAAGTCTGTTCTGAGATCGAACGGAACTGAAGGCACTTCCAAAGAAGCCCTTGCAATCCGGATATTCACTAATCACGACCGGATTTCCCATCACTAACGGTGATAAAACCTCTATATCGGAGATCAGCCGATACATAGTCATTCGACGGTAATCCTTCCGTTTTCAATATCCGGTCTTCAACACCGGTCATCAAATGCAATCTATGACGACATATCACAATATTCGTAATGGGTTATACGACCCCAAGGTCCTTTCCCGACTAACACGAATAGTGAGCGCTTATTTTGAAAATAAGTGTGGCATTCAAATTCAAGCAAATCATAACAAAAACCTATTTAAAGGTAAATATCGATAGTCGGTTATTTAACTATCAATAGATATGCACAACATCACCAAGTTCCAAATAATTTCCCAAATTATTTATTTTCCAAAATATCTTTACTATATATATAATTTCCACACTTCAACCATTGAAAACAAATTTCAAATCATTTTTCACTTTTCAATCTTTGAAAACAAATTTCAAATCAATTTCCTTAAACGGAAACACTTCCAAATATTTATCCATTTTAAATTTAAAATGGTTCATTTAAATCAATCAAATAAATCCTTACCGATTTATTTTATATTTACGTTCCAAATCCGTAAATTTATTTCCTCATTTCAAAAATAAATCAACGTTTATTTTTAAACAAATTTCCCTTTTTTTTTAAATTCCATAGTGAATTTACAATTTCAAAATATCTATGAATATAAGATTTGCAAATCGATTTCTAATATTCATTTTCAATTTATCTTTAAAAGATAAAATCTCAAAAACATTCACTTCATATTGGAAAACATTTCCATACTTATTTATGTTGAATATGCGCTTTGCGCTTATATGATTTTTGTTTGATGATAATAAACATATATTATATGATTTTTGTTTGATGATAATAAACATATATACATTCGTTTAAATATATTTGTTAATGTACTATTTTATTTTTCATAGAATAAATAAATATTTGCTGAATAAAATTAAATGACACAAAATTTGAATTCAAACAGAAATTTTATTCAAACAAATATTTATTACAATTTTTGAATAGTACAATTTCATGCTCTCACTATACATATACATTTTTGATTACAATCACATCACATTTCACATTTACAGTTAACCTCACTACATATCACTCACACTCGTGTTTTTGTCTTCAACTGCATTCCAGTTTGAATCCAGCATCTGAGTAATCTGCAAAAATATTCTCAAACGCGGTAAAATTGAAAGAGAAATATTTTTGAAATTTGAAAGAAACGATGATTTTGAAAACATTGTTTGCCTCAGTTATTTGGGTTGTTCGTCATCATTTTTGACTGTGCAATATCTGTGCATATCAGTATTTTTATCAGGGACAGGCAATTATAAGTGGCTGCAGTACACACGTGTACATTCGTATACGTGTGCATTGCCCCGCCAACTCGTGTTCACAAATCAAACAAAAGCACTACTAACAATTCAACACACGGTCAAATCCAAATAACACATGAATTCAACTCAGCATGCAAACATGATCTCAACATCCAAGCATAAAGATCAATATGCAGTGACACATGCAGTGGATACACAAAACCAAATACACAACCGAGTTCCCAACATTGTCCAGACTGAATTCAAGTGCAGACCAAGTGCGGGATCGAAGTCAACAACTCAAGTGCTACCAGTGAAACACAAATGAACAAATATCACAATGAACCAACAATACATGCAGGTGAACAGAAGTTTTGAATCAAAACATAATCAAGGCCAGTTGATAACAGGGAACACAAGTGTGGCAAATGCAAACTGTGGTGAAGCAACAAAGATGAACCAGAGCTAGTAATACATGTACAGGCCGCAACAAAATGCACCACCAAGAAAAGCCATGGTCAATGCAAGGCAAAAAGCGAAGTTACAAAGAAACTTGAACTCAATTGCAACAACTCAATGGACCAAACTGCAAGTACAAGGCACAATGCACACCAAACTAGGTTCAAATTACACAAGCTCGAGATGAAAGTGTCGAAGTTACTCGAAGCCAACAGCAATACATGTATTATGAATATACACAATGCAGTACAACTACAGGTATAAGGCTAAATGACCAATGAATGCAACTATAGGACTGCAACAGGTCAAGACTGTGTACCCAGCAAATACAACGACCAAAACCATCAATGAACAAGACTACAGATGAAGCCAGAAACAATGCAAGTAGACTAAACGAAGAGTGCAGGTGAACAAATGTACAAATGAACTCGACCAGTAACCAAGTACTACAAAGACCATGTCTAACACAGTGACAACATTAAGTATGCAACATGGTGAGCAAGACGAATTCAAGTACGCATCTTTCAGAAAGTCAAGCCGTGGTCATCACGAAATGAATCAAAGCCAAGACCGAAGCAAGCAGTAAAAAAAAAATTCACGAAAATCATCAACACCGTGATTTACAGGTAATAAAAATATATACTCATATGAACAAGCCATAAATCATATCAACATCAAAAGACCAAGCTGAAGTCAACGTTGAACATGTAAAATTCGAAACCATGGTAGCAAAGAAAACTGACCAAGTCACACATCCAAGCCGTGTCAACCAAGCAACGAAAGTATACGCATATGAAAAGGTCAGAATCAATCTCGAACAACCAAGCATAATCAAGCGGCAGAGAAACGAAAATGACAAATTCAAACATGATTATACGAACGCAATTCAAGGAGGTGGAATTCCTATAAATTGCAAACTAACATCATCGGCAAATCGATCGAGTTCAAGTATCAACTTAGAAAAGCAAAAGGAAACAGTACATACCGAATTCACAAACAACGAACTCGATCAAGCAACTGCAAACGAGCGATAGTCAACCATCAGAGAAGCAGCCGAGCGCGACTCCAAGCAAGTGATCGACAAGGCAACCAACCAGCAATCAAGAGCGGCGGCTTAAATTGAAGAGCCCTAATTGCCACAAGGGAACGAAGCCCTAATTTATCGAACAAAGAAACAAGAGCAAGGCCGACATTTTTACAAGCAAAAGTGGACCGGGTCAAATAAGGGAAGATAGTGGATCGGTTGAAAGATAAAGGGGCCGACCTTGTTATAGTATTATAAAAGAGGGTTTAAGTTTTTTTAAATTAGGCTTTATTATTTTGTTAACTAGGGTTAAGGGTTATTTTTTTATTATCATTTTTATTTTCCGAATCAAAACTTTGTAAATCACCACCTAGGGTTTAGGTAGTGTCAGATTGTCTAGTTAGAATTAGTTCAGTGAGCAGGGTGTGCGAGTTTGCAAAATTCTATTGTAGGCGGGAGCAGAGTTTGCGAGTAAACGAAGCTCTATAGGCGGGAAGCAAAGTTTGCGAGTAAGCGAAACTCTATAGGCGGAGCAGGGTGTGCGAGTCTAGTAGAGTGTTTGTGAGCGGGAGCAAATGTCTGCGAGTCTAGTAGAGTGTTTGTAAGCGTGATACTGTTTAATTCTAATAGAAATCTGTGAATGCAGCAGTAGGCAGGGGTTGCCGAATCTGGATAAATTTTGTGTGTGATTTACTTTACTGCATATTTATTTCTGTAGTTTATTTCTGTGTTTAAATCGAGAAAATTTGCTATAACCCTATTCACCCCCCCTCTAGGGTTAATCTAGATCCTACAAGTGGTATCAGAGCCCGGTTTATTTTTTTTATTTAACTCTAGGGTCATGAGTCTACAAAATAATGCTTTTTCTGAGGGGCAATCTATTGCTAGGCCACCCATGTTTAACGGGAACGATTATGCTTATTGGAAAGTTAGGATGGGTATCTATCTTAGTTCTGTTGATTATGATGTTTGGGATATTATTGAAACTGGCTATAAACCTCCCACTATAATCGTTGGTGATACTGAGATTCCTAAACCTAAGGATAGGTGGGATGCCAACGATAAGAAACTGAAAACGACAAATGCTAAAGCCATGAATGCTTTGATATGTGCTCTTGATAAAAATGAATTTAATAGAATTTCTCATTGTACAACAGCACAGGAAATTTGGCACACTTTGGAGGTGACACATGAAGGAACTTCTCAAGTCAAGGAATCTCGTCTAGCCATATTCAGTAACGAATACGAAAACTTTGTGATGGACAAAGGCGAGAGCATAAAAGACATGTTTGGACGCTTTTCAACCTTGGTATACAATGCTAGAGCGCTTGGGAAGGTATTCACTGAGGTAGAGCTTGTGAGGAAGATACTACGAGTTTTACCAATGAACTTTGAGGCAAAAGTCACAGCAATCCAAGAATCGAAAGATTTGAGTAAACTAAGCATGGAGGAGTTGATTGGCAACTTGATGACATATGAGCTTGAGTTAAAAGCAAAGGAAGAACGCAACAACTCCGAACCAAAGAAGAAGACGATTGCCTTAAAGAGCAAAGAAGAAAGCGATGAAGAAGATCCAATTGAAGAGCTTGCAATGGCTGTCAATAATCTTAGAAGATGGTCTAGATTCAAGCCACGCAAGAAGAAAACAAAGGGCAATAGGTCAAAAGATTCCGAAAATTCCGATAATGAACTGACGTGTTATAACTGCAACAAGCCTGGCCACATCAAACCAAAATGCCCACTTCTCAAAAACAACAAAGAAAAGAAAAAGGCGAAGAAGGTATTTGCAACGACTTGGGATGATGAAGAAGGAGAGGAAGCTTCGAATAGCAGCTCAGAGGAGGCTAACTTGTGTTGCATGGCAAAATCAGAATCAGAAGCAACCTCCGACGAATCTAGTGAGGCAGGTGAGTTTTCTTATAAAGAACTTGTTTTTATGTGTTCTGATCTTACTAAAGTAGTTGATGCTCTTGAATCTAAATTAGAAAAACTGAAAACTGATGGGAGAGAACTTGCTCGTAAAAATTTTGGGTTAAAAACTGAACTTGAAAATATTCAAAACCTAGAATGTAAAAGATGTAAAGTTTTAGATTCAGAATTGACAAGACTTAAGAATAACTCTGAGAATCTTGAAAAAGAAAACTTGAATCTTAAGGAAACCATCGACACTAGGAGAAAGGATTTTATTAATCAATGCACCTCACTTGTCACTGAAAACTCAACATTAAAAACCAAAGTCCAAAATCTTGAGAAATCTTTGAATAACTTTTCAAGAGGCGAAAAATCTTTCAACATGCTATTGGGAAATCAAATTTTTGCTAACAATAGAAAAGGACTAGGCTTTGGGAAATCACAAAATGATGATAATGCAAAAAGTAAAAGTGTTTTTGCTCGATCTGAAATAATTGGAAATCATGTTGAAAATCATAGTCATAGGAACACAAAATTTAATCAAGTCAATTTAATGAGCACGTTTTGTAGAGAATTTGGACATAATCGAAATAATTGTTGGTATAGACCCAAACACGTGAAAACTATACCAATTTGGGTTCCAAAAGGCACAAATATAAAATCTTTGAAAGTCAAACAAATTTGGGTGCCAAAAGGAACATATATAAATAGTTTTGGGTCTCCAAAAACATATTTTTCATATTCTGCCACTAACAACAATGGACCTATAAAAACAAATAGGTCACATAAATCTTTTATCGTGTAGGTGTGGTGGCAGGCTAAGGAACAACAACAGTGTTCTCTGGATTTCGGCTGTTCCAGAAACACAACGGGCGACAAAGCAAAAGTTCCTTAGCCTAGTTCAAAGGTGACAGAATCACAATGGACAATGATGAAAAATTATCGTAAAGGTAAAACAGGTAAATTTATTTTTGAACGATATATCAAATGTGATAATCTGCACCATATCTGAATTAAATCAGCCAATATTGAGATAAACAAAAGATGATGATTTTGGTGCTATGATTCTTTTTCAAAATATTGACCAACCATCTTTAAATAGAATTACTTGGAGTAATTATGATGGTTGACTGATTCGAACTTAATTGATATGATTTTTTGACTTGTTCTTATTTATGACATTGATTTGTGCTTAATTGATGACCAATCAGATTTTCAATTTTGAACTAATTTATATAAATTTGTTTGGTCAAATGCTGGTTACTCATGCTACATGTAGATATATTTGTTTTGATATTTTGGTCACTGCTTGTAAATTCATGTGAAAAAGGATTTTAAAAAAGTTGTTGAAACCTTAAGAAATTGTTTTTGAAATAATTATGATGTTGATTGACTGTTGATTACTCATGAATTTGTTTATCCTATAGTTTTTGAAATTAACACCATGATGTTTGTTTGAGTGTGAACATGGCTTCATTTCAAATTTCATTCTGAGATAGCTTGTTAAAATTTCACAATCTGGTCTTTG
Organism: Allium cepa; assembly: GCA_030765085.1. Lineage (NCBI taxonomy): Eukaryota > Viridiplantae > Streptophyta > Magnoliopsida > Asparagales > Amaryllidaceae > Allium > Allium cepa. The sequence goes on along the minus strand of CM060931.1, from coordinate 408,362,877 downwards.
AAATCCAACGAGTGAATATTGAGTGAAATTTAAATTCAGATGTAGATTACACTGGTAATATAGTTGATAGAAAAATTACTGGTGGAACGTCATTAATTTTTTAAAACATTCATTTGCTGCATCATTTTTTTCCGAAGAAAATATCTGCATATTTTTCACTTGAAATAATTTTCAAATAGCAGAAAATTTTCTTATAAAACCCCTCGAGAAAATCATGTATTGACCATATTTTCAGATTAGACATTCTTATTTGATTTTAAATGACAAATTTTGACTAATCTGACTCCCTTTGATTATCGAAAAGATGAATAATGATTGAAAAAGAGATGAGTGTTGATATTTATCATATATTATAACTCGAGAAAGTATAATTAGAAAATTTCTTTAGAATTTCATAACAAGAGTTATAAAAACTTTTTGTTGGGTAAAAATTCCATGACCATTTCTATTCCTATCATCTTTCTATCGACCATCACTCATCAAGATCATATTTAGTATGTAAATTTGTGGTAGTTTACAAAGGAAATCATTTGTTCTTCAATATCTTTAAATCTGTGAAAGAAATTATCTGTGCTTCAATTTATTATATTTAGCAAAAAAAATAAATATCCAAAGTATTCACTCTCATTTAAAAGTCCTCACGGTTATGCATGGGTGAATTACTTGGATTTTTGATTATGTGCTTCCATGCTCATTTAAAAGTCCTCACGGTTATGCATGTATGGAACGCATATCAAAATTAATTGATTCAAATAGACAAGTTGATTCTAATCCCATTTAAAAGTCCTCACGGTCATGCGTGGTTAGAAGATACTTGATTTCATTTTTTAAAATAAAAATTGTGAATACTACTAATCTCATTTAAAAGTCCTAACGGTTATGCATGGTTAGTAGATATTCAAATTTCCTGAAATAAATATACCACAAATAGACAGAATTGTATGATTTTTGATGATTTTATCCCCATCACTTCTGAAAGTGGAATATGCGCTTGACAAGGGTAACTATGATTTTTGTTTGAGTTTTATTGAAATTTGATATTTATATTTAATTGAGTTAAATGTTTGATTCATGTCTATCACTTCATCCCTATTTTTATAACACTGTTATTCTTTTGCTGATAACAAAAGGGGGAGAGAAAAGTTAAGATTTTTTCAAATAGAATCAAGCAAAGGTCAAATAATTTTCCATTTGCATATAGGCTCATTTACATATTTGTATTTGTATGCATATATGTAGGGGGAGTATTGTGTAGAGAGGGAGCATTCAAATAGGGGGAGCAAATTGAACGATCAAATACATTAAATACATTCAAAATCTTAAATATATGTTTGTTATCATCAAAAGGGGGAGATTGTTGAATATGCGCTTTGCGCTTATATGATTTTTGTTTGATGATAATAAACATATATTATATGATTTTTGTTTGATGATAATAAACATATATACATTCGTTTAAATGTATTTGTTAATGTACTATTTTATTTTTCATAGAATAAATAAATATTTGCTGAATAAAATTAAATGACACAAAATTTGAATTCAAACAGAAATTTTATTCAAACAAATATTTATTACAATTTTTGAATAGTACAATTTCATGTTCTCACTATACATATACATTTTTTATTACAATCACATCACATTTCACATTTACAGTTAACCTCACTACATATCACTCACACTCGTGTTTTTGTCTTCAACTGCATTCCGGTTTGAATCCAGCATCTGAGTAATCTGCAAAAATATTCTCAAACGCGGTAAAATTGAAAGAGAAATATTTTTGAAATTTGAAAGAAACGATGATTTTGAAAACATTGTTTGCCTCAGTTATTTGGGTTGTTCGTCATCATTTTTGACTGTGCAATATCTGTGCATATCAGTATTTTTATCAAGGACAGGCAATTATAAGTGGCTGCAGTACACACGTGTATATTCGTATACGTGTGCACTGCCCCGCCAACTCGTGTTCACAAATCAAACAAAAGCACTACTAACAATTCAACACAAGGTCAAATCCAAATAACACATGAATTCAACTCAGCATGCAAACATGATCTCAACATCCAAGCATAAAGATCAATATGCAGTGACACATGCAGTGGATACACAAAACCAAATACACAACCGAGTTCCTAACATTGTCCAGACTGAATTCAAGTGCAGACCAAGTGCGGGATCAAAGTCAACAACTCAAGTGCTACCAGTGAAACACAAATGAACAAATATCACAATGAACCAACAATACATGCAGGTGAACAGAAGTTTTGAATCAAAACATAATCAAGGCCAGTTGATAATAGGGAACACAAGTGTGGCAAATGCAAACTGTGGTGAAGCAACAAAGATGAACCAGAGCTAGTAATACATGTACAGGCCGCAACAAAATGCACCACCAAGAAAAGCCATGGTCAATGCAAGGCAAAAAGCGAAGTTACAGAGAAACTTGAACTCAATTGCAACAACTCAATGGACCAAACTGCAAGTACAAGGCACAATGCACACCAAACCAGGTTCAAATTACACAAGCTCAAGATGAAAGTGTCGAAGTTACCCGAAGCCAACAGCAATACATGTATTATGAATATACACAATGCAGTACAACTACAGGTATAAGGCTAAATGACCAATGAATGCAACTACAGGACTGCAACAGGTCAAGACTGTGTACCCAGCAAATACAACGACCAAAACCATCAATGAACAAGACTACAGATGAAGCCAGAAACAATGCAAGTAGACCAAACGAAGAGTGCAGGTGAACAAATGTACAAATGAACTCGACCTGTAACCAAGTACTACAAAGACCATGTCGAACACAGTGACAACATTAAGTATGCAACATGGTGAGCAAGACGAATTCAAGTACGCATATTTCAGAAAGTCAAGCCGTGGTCATCACGAAATGAATCAAAGCCAAGATCGAAGCAAGCAGTAAAAAAAAAAATTCACAAAAATCATCAACACCGTGATTTACAGGTAATAAAAATATATACTCATATGAACAAGCCATAAATCATATCAACATCAAAAGACCAAGCCGAAGTCAACGTTGAACATGTAAAATTCGAAACCATGGTAGCAAAGAAAACTGACCAAGTCACAAATCCAAGCCGTGTCAACCAAGCAACGAAAGTATACGCATATGAAAAGGTCAGAATCAATCTCGAACGACCAAGCATAATCAAGCGGCAGAGAAACGAAAATGACAAATTCAAACATGATTATACGAACGCAATTCAAGGAGGTGGAATTCCTATAAATTGCAAACTAACATCATCGGCAAATCGATCGAGTTCAAGTATCAACTTAGAAAAGCAAAAGGAAACAGTACATACCGAATTCACAAACAACGAACTCGATCAAGCAACTGCAAACGAGCGATAGTCAACCATCAGAGAAGCAGCCGAGCGCGACTCCAAGCAAGTGATCGACAAGGCAACCAACCAAATCAAGAGCGGCAGCTTAAATTGAAGAGCCCTAATTGCCACAAGGGAACGAAGCCCTAATTCATCGAACAAAGAAATAAGAGCAAGGCCGACATTTTTACAAGCAAAAGTGGACCGGGTCAAATAAGGGAAGATAGTGGATCGGTTGAAATATAAAGGGGCCGGCCTTGTTATAGTATTATAAAAGAGGGTTTAAGGTTTTTTAAATTAGGCTTTATTATTTTGTTAACTAGGGTTAAGGGTTATTTTTTTATTATCGTTTTTATTTTCCAAATCAAAACTTTGTAAATCACCACCTAGGGTTTAGGTAGTGTCAGATTGTCTAGTTAGAATTAGTTCAGTGAGCAGGGTGTGCGAGTTTGCAAAATTCTATTGTAGGCGGGAGCAGAGTTTGCGAGTAAACGAAGCTCTATAGACGGGAAGCAAAGTTTGCGAGTAAGCGAAACTCTATAGGCGGAGCAGGGTGTGCGAGTCTAGTAGAGTGTTTGTGAGCGGGAGCAAATGTGTGCGAGCAGGGTGTGCGAGTCTAGTAGAGTGTTTGTGAGCGGGAGCAAATGTCTGCGAGTCTAGTAGAGTGTTTGTAAGCGTGATACTGTTTAATTCTAATAGAAATCTATGAATGCAGCAGTAGGCAGGGGTTGCCGAAGCTGGGTAAATTTTGTGTGTGATTTACTTTACTGCATATTTATTTCTGTAGTTTATTTCTGTGTTTAAATCGAGAAAATTTGCTATAACCCTATTCACCCCCCTCTAGGGTTAATCTAGATCCTACAATTTAATAATAAGTAATTCGCAAATCCATTTCTTTTCAACACTTGGAAAATATTCAATATACTTAAATCGAAATTAAGTATATATTTCATTCTTTAAAGAAAACATTCTCTTAAACACATTTATTTGGGCCAAAACGAATGTTGCGTAAAACATCGTTACGACAACACAAAATTACTAGTATAGGGATTCGAAATTAAGATAGATATATAAATCCTAATACTATATAAAACATTTCCTTTCAGAAATCATTTACAATAACAACAGTGTTATAGTCCACTATTTCCTTCTATTTGTCGAAAACGTCTATTTCAACAATAAATGTTGAAATCTATGTATTCGATACTTAACGCATTTTAAAACATCTTTAAAACAATTAACTTCATTTTATAATATCACTTCCCCAAAAACATATCCATTTTATTTAATAAAATATTCACTGTCCAAAATCGTGAATATAATTCCCAACCAAACTCTTATTAGTACAATATTTAACTTAAAGAATAATTCGCTGTCCAAAATCACGAATATATCTCCTTTAATAAAATTCTATGTTTAATTTATCAAATTCAATTAATTTCGGATTCATAAAACAGCGTTTATAAATTCCAATTCTATTTATAAAAACTTCGATTTATAAAATCGGTTTATTAACCAATTCGTTTTATAACTCAATTTTATACAAAAAATCTAATTTATAAGTTAATTACTTATAAATCTTTTATTTTACAAAAGTCTATTCATTTTATAACTTCATAATTTATAAATCTATATATTTTCATTTACTTATGAAATCCATTTTTATTTCATTTAAACACTTATAAAAACTCGTTTTATAATCCCAATATTTTTAATTTATAAAATATCAATTTTATAAATCCTTTATATAAATCGTTTATTGTAATTCAAAAATCCCAATTTAAACCATTTTATAAAATTCATTAACTCCATATTTCAAAAATCACATTTTAACTATATTTCACAAAAATCATAAATCTTTATAATATTAAATTTAATAACGTTAATTTATTTAAAATCAATCAATTCCAAAATTTAAATAAAACGTATACCTTCCAAAACCACTTTAAAAATCGTTACTTTAATATTTTTAAAACTCCAAAAATAGGCCAATGTTGCAAAAACGACAATATATCAATCACGACATCCAAACATCATATATCATCATATGATAATCAACAAATATCACAATATCTGTAATCAAATAAATACTGGTGAGGAATACAGTTGGATCCCTCCAACCTGTTTCCCTGCATCCACAGATGTTAGCACAATTCCAAATCCGTTACAATATGGAATATCACGGTATATAGGATTCATAAAATATTATCCGCTATTATGCGGCGCAATAGGGTCTCATCCGCTATATAATGCGGGAAATCAACTCCAAGTAGATAAATAATACCAATTCCAATCAAGATGGAATTATCGCGGTATATGTTTTTAATAAATAACATCCGCTTAATATACGGCGTATAATGTCTATTTTAACAATCAATAGATAATAATTTATCATCCAGGCATACAATCAACAATTTTAAATCTAACTATTTAAAATTTAAATCGAAACAATTCGATTGAGTGAGAAGTTCTCACCTCGCGTTCAATTCAGTTTCAGCATTTTATTTCGAATAAAATTAAACACGCGTTTAATTTTACCCGAAATTTTCACTAGCTCCAAACGACTCCAATCCAGTTCTATAACATAGTGTTCACGAATACGATTCTAACGCAATTTGTTTCGTAACTTTCTGACCTCGTCTCAAAAAGTTATACATTTTTAAAGTTTTGAACGAATTTAAAATATAATAAATCAACATTTTCTTTTACTACTTTTACAACCTTCAAATCTGGCCGTGCATTTTGAAAATGAAATCAAGGCCGTGATTTTGTGCTTCTTCTTCCCAGTAACATACGAACGAAAGTGAACCCATATAGCCACTTGAAACCCTAATTAACGCGATAACCACGAGCAGTTTGAAGACGATCAGGCGATGCCATCAGAAGCGCCACCATGAAAACTACCCACGGCCGGAGAGCGGTGAAGCTCGGCTCTACCATTACATGGAAATTTGTGCACGAAACGCACGTGAACGCAGGCATTTTTCCTCCTCCACGTTGCTCGAAATTCGATCATGACCGTTCAGATTGAAGTACTCATCGTTATCAACAACTTTGTAGTTGCCAACTTTTTGTAATTACTGATGGATTTGATGAAAAGTGAGGAAGAACGAAGTTGAATTTCGGCCATTGTTGAATAAGTGGAGGCCTGAAGAAGATAGCTAGGGTTTCAGCCCCTTGCACGCATATATATACACATAACCCAATTATATTATTATTTAATTCATTTTAAAGCAACTTTTCAAACGATCTCCAAACAACACACGCCGACGGGCGTTTCTAAGGTTTACCCTGCGTTCCGAACACAATGGAACGTGTTTCGGGAGCTAGTTCGATCATCTGTGCAAGTTACGGCAATAAACGATCAAATTTAAATTAAATCGATTAAACCAAATTTCTATGCGTTTTGGCTTGCCCCGGACAAACGGTAAATCTGATTGACACGAAATTTGAAACGATACAATAATATAACATTACGGATCTGATGAAATTGGTTTTGTCGAAATCCGAGACTGTTTGAAAAATGGCTATTTTAACTCGTCAATTAAATATTAAAATATTCAATTTTAACAAATTAACTTTTGATTCAATTTTAAAAGTTCTATAACATCATTCTAACTCCAATATGATTAAATAAAATTTACAAATCATTTTTAATCATATTTAACCCAATTTCCAATTATTTCTGTATTTTCAATATTAAATTATCGATTTAATTATCCAATTAAATCCAATTATTCAAAATAAATTTTATTCGACTTTTAAATTTTATTTATTAATATTTAGAATCAATTAAATCTACAAATTTTAATTGGCAGAAATTCTGGGTCGTTACAAAAGCTCACTCTACTAGTATCACTTTGAAGATTTAATATAATACTCTATGCTAACAGCAAGTTATTACTCATTACTCGTTATCTCCAATACCCCCTTTCAAAGCGATTAGGGTTAGATTCCCAAATTTTCTCCGCCGCCACTAGATAAAATCATTTTAATCGAAGAATACTTTAGATTGAAATCCCAAAGATGAAGACAGAGCATCAACTTGTCTTATTGTTAAGATTGTTGCTAAGGCCTTCTGGCTTGTTGATGTTTCGTTCTCTGGTCAAATTGAGGCTGGAGAGGCATCGATATGTCTTATTGCGGGTGTTGTAACTCTGGATCTCGTCATTTTTGATGATGTATCCTTTGACCTTCAGTTCTTCTCGAAACGGAACAAAATTTCTTTTGGTAAGTGGCTTAGTTAAGATGTCTACAACTTGGTAAGTGGCTGGTACGTGATTAATTTGCAACTTCCCTTTTTGACTTTGTTCTCTTACGAATTATAGATCAATTTCTATATGCTTCGTTCTTGAGTGAAGTACTGAGTTTGCTGATAGATAGACTGTGCTTAAATTGTCGCACCACACTGTTGGTTTGCTGCTTGTACTTATTTATAATTCATGCATAAATGACTGTATCCATATGACCTCTGCTTGCACTAGCCACACTTAGATACTCTGCCTCTGTGCTAGATTTAGAGATTGTATTTTGTTTCTTTGAGCACCAGGAAACTGGATTATCACCTATGTAGATGCAGTAGCCTGTGGTGGATCATCGGGATCTGTAGCCCAGTCAGCATCTTCATAACCAGTTATATTAAGGTGTTTGCTTTTCTTTAGTAAAATTCCATAGTCCAATGCTCCTTTTAGATATCGTAGTATTCTCTTGACTGCTTTCCAGTGTTGATCCAGTGGTTTCTGCATGAATTGACAAACTTTGTTAACACTGTATGACACATCTGGTCTAGTTATGGTGACATATTGTAATGCCCCAACTAGACTCCTATATTGTTTATCATTAAGTATGGCTTCTTCCCTGTTTTTGGATAAGTGTTGACTGCTTATCATTGGAGTTGGTTGGGGATTTACATTTGTCATCTTTGAGTTGTTTAGTAATTCCTTGATATATTTAGTTTGACACAGCATGACTTCTGAATGTGATTTTCTTTTGACTTCTATGCCTAGAAAATAGTTTACATTTCCTAGATTTTTAATTGAGAACTCCCTGTCAAGATGCTGAGTAATTTTGCTGATTTTTGCATCACTTTACCTGTAACAATTAAATCATCAACATAAATGAGTATATAGATTGTAACAGTATCATCGATTCTTATAAACAGTGGGTTATCTGACTTTGTGGATTGAAATCCCATATTATGCAAAGTGGTTTTTGACTTATCAAACCACACTCTTGGTGCTTGCTTGAGTCCATATATGGCCTTGTTTAATCTGCACACAAGATTACTTTCCTGTTGATACCCTGGTGGCAGTTGCTTATATACTTCCTCTTTTAGTTCTCAATTGAGGAAGGCATTATTTACATCAAGTTGTCTGATTTGCCAGTCTTTATACAGTGCTATGGTAAGGATAATTCTGATAGTTGTTGGCTTTATTACTGGTGAAAAGGTTTCATTGAAATCGAACCCATGTTCCTGTGTGTATCCCTTTGCCACTAATCTTGCCTTGTGTCTGGCAATTGTCCCATCTGGATTCTTCTTTAATTTATATGTCCATTTGCATCCTATGACATTTTTGTCTTTAGGCATTGTGACCAGATTCCATGTTCTGCTTTTGACGAGAGCATTGTAATCATCATTCATTGTAGTCCTCCAATTTTTGCTTTTAAATGATTGATCAAATGTCTCTGGTTCCTCTGATATGATGGATGCATATATTTTTGGTTTAAATATTCCACCTTTTGATCTGGTGATCATATGATGTCCAGTTGTAGTTCTGTCTTCATTGTGTGATGATTCATTGTCTTCATTTGAATTGCTTACTGATTCATTATGCTGAGGATTTGATTCAGATTGACTCATACTCTGTGTTGAATTTGATCCTCCTTTAGGTAAAATAGTTGACTCTGCCTAACCTGGTTGAGCAGACACTGTGTGTTGTGGTGCAGAGTTTGCTGAGTTATCTTCAATTTCTATTTGAGTCCATTCTGGTGGAAGTACAGGTATGGAGGGTATTGATGTATTTAGGTTGTACACTTTCCCTGTTGTCTTGATACTAATGTCAGAGTAGGGATAAACATTCTCATTAAAAACTACATGCCTACTCACAAATATTTTGCCATTACAATCAATACATTTATAGCCTTTTTGATTTGGTGCATATCCAAGAAATGTGCATGGAGTGGACCTGAAGTTTAATTTGTATGTGTTGTATGGTCTGGTGTAAGGAAAATACAGACAACCAAATGTCTTTAAAGTTTGATAGTCAGGTTTTACTTCAAATAGCTTTTCCATTGGGCTTTTATCATCTAGTACTTTAGTTGGTAGCCTATTTATCAGGTACACTGCAATACTAAATGATTCAGGCCAGAATTTCAGGGGTAACTTTGCCTGTGCAAGTAATGTTAAGCCTGACTCAACTATGTGTTGTGTTTTCTCTCCACTAGGCCATTTTGTTCAGAAGTATAAGGGCATGTTGTTCTATGAACCATCCCCTTTTTACTAAAATAATCATTGAGAGTTTTAAACTCCCCACCACCATCAGTTTTTATAACTTTAACTTGATGGTTGATTTGTTTTTAAACTTGTGTAATAAAGTGTATGATGATTTAGTGTGCTTCATTTTTAGTTTTCAAAAAGTACACCCAAGTATATCTTGAATATGCATCAACAAAGGATATATAATACTTATATCCATAGTCAGAACTGATTGGGGCAGGACCCCAGAGATCAGTAGCAATTAACAACAATGGTTTATTATATTGAGTCACTGAGTTAGAGAATGATAATTTGTGACTCTTATCCATTTGACAAAATGTACAGATATAGGGAGAGTGACATCAAAAGGATTTTTTTTCTTCTGATAACACCTTCTTTACAATATTGGCACTAGGGTGACCTAGTTTATAATCCCAAATATCGAAGTTGCTCGTTTTCTTTTCACCCTAAGCAAGTTAAAGAAAAATTACAATTCTCAACACATTTGTCAGCATTTGAGTTTCTTGACTCAACAAGATTAAACCTATATAGACCCTTCATTGCTTCACCCTGCAGCAAAATTTCTTTTGTTAGAATGTCTCTAACTAAACAGTGTTTAGGATAGAATTCAAAATATTCATTGTTATCACTTGCAACTGTGATACACTTAAGAGATTTTTCTTTATCTATGGAACCATCAATAGATTATCGAGATATAGTTTTCTTTCACCATTAATGCAAGCATTACCAATGTGTGTGATCTTTACAGGCTCACCATTTCCCATGTGTATGGTTTCATTACCTTTGTACTCCTTGTTTCCCAGATTTAGATTGTCCAGATTGTTGATGATGTGATGGTTGCACCTGAATCTAGACACCAGTTTTCATCAAATGTTTGATCTGATCTGTTAGTGTCATTTGGATTGCTTGCGTATTACTGCCTGTTTGATTACTTGTATCTTGTTGTATTTGGGCTATGTTTGCACTGCAGTTCACATTTCTTTGATTGCTTGAATTCTGACCTGGTGTGTAGTTCATGTTGAGTCTAAAGTAACACTTTGGGGCTGTACGACCAATTTTCTCACATATCTGACACTTTGGTCTATTGTTGTTATTGTATCTTCCTCTGCCTCTGCCTCTGGCAGGTGGATTACCTTTATTATTATTGCTATATTGATTCTTGCCTCCGTGACTTGCTGCATAATTGACTGTCATATCAGTGTCTAATGGTTTCTTAAATTCAAGTCTTCCTTCATGGGCAAGAAGTATAGCATGAACATCCTCGAGAGTTGGTGTTGTTCGTTGGGAGGATATGACAGCAACAACTAATTCAAAATCTTAACTTAGGCCACTTAATATTATTAATACTTGTTCAGATGGTGGAACTTTATGACCTGCTGCCTCAAGAAGGCCATATGTAGTTTTGATTTTTGCAAGATATTCACCCATTGTGATGTTTTCTTTTCTAATACTATGAAGTTGTCTTTTATGATGCATCACTTTGGTAGCAGACTGTGAGTTAAAGATTCTTTCACTGTTGATCAAACATCATTTGCAGTTTTACTGCCAATTACCTGTGGCAGTAGTTTTACACTTATAGATGAAAGTAGCCAAGAACAGATTAAGCTATCTTGTTGATACTTTACAAATTCTGGGTTATTAACTGTTGTGTTTTCTGAACTAGCGCCGAATCTTGGTGGAATTCTGACAGTCCCATTGATGAAATCTTCGAGTCAATATCTTCTGACAGCTATCTCAAACTGGGCTTTCCATAGAAGATAATTATCTTCCTCTAGATGAACCGTGACTAATTGACTCTGTGGGCTAACTATGGTTTTGATGAGATTCTCTGTGGCAGTTTGATCAAATTCAGATGTTGCTGAGCTATTGGCCATGAAGCAAAAAGAAGAAGTTGAAAACAGAGGGGTTAATGCAGTCTTGTTTCAAGAACTGATACTTGTGGGTTAACAGAATAGGAGTATGGAAGAAATACACAAGAAGTGATCTGAAAATCTTCAAAATCTCATATAAGTACAACCACTGACCCAAATGATTGATTTCGATGATGGGTTTTTCTGGTATGGTACAATTCCTTGATGTTTTGATTGATTTTGTGATGATTTTCTTTTGATGAATTCAAGGCTTTCCCTTTTTTGTTTTAAAGAGTGATGCAGCTAGTACCTTTGCTAGGCATGGCATTATCTTTCTTCTTGAATTAAAGTTTGAATTCTTTTAATTTCAGATGATGAGTGTACTTTTGATGAGATTCAAGAACAAATAACACTAGGTGATGATTCTCTGATGGTGTAATGCAACAAACTTGTCGTTAGGCTTCAATTGGCTCTAATACCATATTCGATTTTACTGAGATATTGTAATTTGATTCGTGGGATGATTTTGATATGCTGTAAGTAAAGAAAAGATGATGCAAGAAAATGATATGTTTCTGTATATTCGAATTGTAAGATACATATTGTATTTATATAACATTGCCTGAGTATTGGGCCTGAACAGTTTGGCCCAACTCACTCTACTTGCATCGCTTTGAAGGTATAATATAATACTATGTGCTAATAGCAAATCATTACTCATTACTCGTTATCTCCAGTAATTGGAAAGGTAAGCGATGAAGGTGTAGATAGTTGTATTATCAAAACAGAAAATAACATCAAATGTACAGTGTAAGAACTATACTAATATCTACACAAAGATGCAAAATAATGAGATACTGATGTAAAACAATAAAAAAATTCTGAAGCCTGCAATAACAATCTCCTTAAAACTTTATTTTGCAAAGTTTTTCAAGATACAACAAAGTAGTATGCACGAGATTCTAATGAGTATGTCTACTTTGTCATTCAACAATGGCAATCGGACTAGAACGTACTGCTTTTAATTTGATTTAAGAATGAGTAAGAAGAAAGTTATCGAAAAAAGGCAAGGAATGTAATCATCATTCCTTTTCTTATATAGGCATCCAACAATGGGTTTGAATAGTCGCATCTATTTGAACAGTTGCATCCATCCATCATCAACAGTTGTGGCAGTTGAAATAATCGTGTTTGTTAATCAACTTTTGCATTTGTTTGAAAAAACTACTGGTCAAAATAGCCTTTGTTTTTTTTAGCGAAAAGGTGGTAAACCCGAACCCGAATCCCGGTCGAATGGACAGGCTAGGCGCGCCTATGTGTTAGACCATAGTCATATAGATTCTCCTCTTGCACAAAGTTACCTAACCCCAATGGCCAATACAATATGATGGAAAAGAGTATATATACACGAAAACTGCTCTATATTTGTCGACGTGGGATTTGTACATCTTTATTCACCTCTTCTATGCAAGGATTTTCACCAATCCCATACATGAATTATGATATTATAATGAATGCGTAGATAGTTGTATTACCGAAACAGTAAATTACATCAAAACTACAGCGTAAGAATATACTAATATGCGCACAAGTTTGCACAACAATAAGATACTGATATAAAACAATAAGAAAATCTGAAGATTGCAATAGCAATCTCCTTAAAACTTTATTTTGCAAAGTTTTTCAAGATACAATAGAGTAATCTACATGAGATTGTAATGAGTATGTCTACTTTGTGATTCAACAACGGCAAGTCGAACCAGAACTTACTGCTCTTAATTTTGATTTAAGAATGAGAAAGAAGGCCATCGAAAAAAGGTAAGGAATGTGATCATCATTCCTTTTCTTATACAGGCTCCAATAGTCGTGTCAATTTGAATAGTCACATCTGTTTGAACAGTTGCATCCTTCCATCATCAACAGTTGCGTCGGTTGAAACAGTCGTGTCTGTTAATCAATCTTTAAATTTGTTTAACTAAACTACCGATCAAAACAACCTTTGTTTTGTTAGCAAAAAGATAGTAAACCCGAACCCGAATTCTGGTCGGATGGGAGGGCGGCGCGTGCCTGTGTGTTAGGCCATGCCATATGGATTCTCCTCCTCGTACAAAATTATCTAATCCTAAGGGCCAATACAGTGTGATGGGAAAGAGTATAGATACATGAAAACTCCTCTATTTTTTTCGATGTGAGACTTATATATCTTCATTCACCTCTTCTATGCAAGGATTTTCAATAACCCACACATGAATAATGATATTTGTCCCCTCCCCCCCACACACAAAGGAGAATAACGCATAGTGTATGTGGAAAAATGCTATGATAAGTATATATTTTACTTTGAACTTTTACTAGTTAAAACTTATCGGATATACTTGGCTAATCAGTGAATTATTTCATCTTGAGCCATCAGCCATTAGTGTACAACCAGAAAATAAGCTTTACAAAGCATTGTTTCTCCTCTCATTCAATCTCTTGTTTGTGTTCATTTTGGTCCCGAGTAAATTTGGTTCTACGAGTGTTTTAGAGAATTTAAGCCTTTAATATTCTCATAGAGCTGACCCAACTCACACTAACATAGGTGATCACATCCATAAACAGTATCCTACGTATACCCCACTTGACGTTTTCAAGATATGGACATCATTAAAAGCATAGCTTAACCTTTTTAATACTTTTGTAGGCATTCATTCTATTGTGAACTATAGGAATGGAGTAGGACTAAGTCTAAACAAATGAATTACTTCTTAAGTTACTCAGAACTGGTTTGCATATTGATTCTAGTCCGTAGGATCTCCAATCACTATGATAGGTTTCCGTATAAGGTAAATCCTTTTGGTTTAGGCTTTTAAACTCTTTCCCCTTAATGCGTAGTCAATTTTCTATCTTGAGAAAGCTTTAGTAAATGATTCTGTTAAGTTATCATTGGTTCTTACATAATCAATGGAAATAGTTCCATATGAGAGTAATTGTCTAACTATGTTATAGAGTCTACCAGTGTGTCTCGATTTTCCATTATACACAAAGTTTTGTGCTCTACTTAACACTGCTTGATTATTGCAGTGAATACATATGACCGTTACAATTTGGGCCAAAACGGAATATCTTCTAAAAATTGATAAAGTCATTCAACTTCTTCGCTTGCTTTATCTAATGCGATGAACTTAGATTCCATAGTGGATCAAGTTGTGCATATTTGTTTAGTAGATTTTCATAATTGCCGCTCTTGCTAGGATAAAGACTAGCCACTTCTAATTTAGATTTTTCTAAATCTGAAATCCAATTTGCATCGCTATACCTCCAAAGATGGCAGGATATTTTCCGTAATGTAACAAAAAGTTTGTGGTATTCTTTAAATATCCCAACACTCTCATTAGTGCTTTCCAACATTCCTTCCTTAGGGTACTTGTATATTTGCTTAGTCGACTTACTGCATAAACAATATTTGGTCTTGTGCAGTTCATGAGATACATTAAACATTCTATTACACTAGAGTATTCCGGTTGCATTACACTCTTATTTATGCTTTTGTGTAATACTTCCGATGGATTAAAAAGTGTTCTTACCCCTCTGATTCCATAATTTTGGAATTTTTCAATCACTTTGTCTATTTAAAATGACCGAGATAATTCAATTCTTTAAGTGCTTTTATTATTTTGATTCTCAAAATAATGTCTGCTACTCCTAAGTCTTTGACATTGAAATTATCGATTAACATTTTCTTTATGGTCTCTATAACTCTAATGTTTGAAGCAATGAATAGCAAATCGTCTACATATAGGCAAATCATCACATATGATTGACCTACTTGTTTATAACAAATACACTCATCCAATATATTTATACAAAAATCATATTTCATCATGACATTATCAAATTTTTCATGCCATGTCTTCGGAGCTTGTTTGAGTTCGTATAATGATTTGACTAATCTATAGACTTTGTTCTCATTTTCCTTGGAAATAAAACCTTCGGGTTGCTCCATGTAAATCTCCTTATGGAGATCTTCATTTACGGATGTTGTTTTTACATCCATTTGATGAATTTCTAGATTATATATGGATGTAATTGCTATTAGCATTCTTATAGAGATTATTTATGTAATCGATGAATAAGTATCAAAGAAGTCTACACCTTCATTTTGATGATATTCGTTGGCTACCAAACCTGGCTTTATATTTGTCAATAGAGCCATCTGGTTTTATCTTCTTCTTGAAGATCCATTTAAAACTAATTGGTTTTATTTCAAGTGGAATATCAACTAATTCCCAAGTATTGTTACTTAGAATTTAATCAATCTCACTTTTGATTGCTTCTTTCCATCATAAAGATTCTAAAGACGTCATTGCTTCATTGTAAGTTTGAAGTTTATGCTCTAACATGTAGGTTAAGAATTTTGAGCTAAAAGACTTGGAAGTTCTTTCCCTAATGCTTCTTCTTGGTTCAATTTCATTGTTTTCATAATGGGCTTCATCTTCATATGGTTCATCCCTTTCTTCTCATGTCCTTTTAGGGATAGATGTTCGATCGTTCTTTTGTGTGGAAACACATCTTCAAAGAATGAGGCATATCTTGACTCCATGATTATATTTATACCGATGTCATTTATATCAAACTTGAAGACTAAAAATCTGTAAGTGCTACTATTTTCAACGGGTCCTACATAGTGACAGTCTATAGTTTTTGGTCTAAGTTTGACCTTCTTGAGAGGTGGAACCGGAACTTTTGACAAGCACTACCATACTTTGAGGTATTTGAAACTTACACTACACCAAAAAGCTGTTTTTGCCACTCCTTCATCTTCCAAATTGGATATGGCTTAAAGCCGTATCAAATTAGAAACGACTAATAGCCGCATCTAATAAATTTGACACGGTTATAAGCCGTAGCAAATTTGATACGGCTATAAGCCGTACCTACTTTCGTGCCTATTTCTAGCGCAAACTTTTCCACTTAATACGCATGTCTTCCCTCCAAATAATTCACTTCCCCCCTATTTAGATACGGTTCTTGGCCATATCAAATTTGATACGTTTTATAGCCGTATCAAATTCGTGCTAATTTTTGGTGCGAACTTTTTACTGCCAAAACGCCCCAGATTTGTTTTTCGTTCCTTTTTTTATTTCGTTTCCCCAAAGCTAATTCGATTTTCTTTCTTCACAAACGCCAAAACATGCCCCAAAACTAGATTTCTTTCTTCACAAACGTCGGCAACTCCAGCGCCGTTCGACAACCCTACAAGCTTCAGCTCTTTGCTCGTTCAGTTCAGTGGTATGTTTAGGGTTTCATTTCCATTGATTTTATGTTTAGGGTTTCTATTCTTGATTGGTAATGCATTGTCAAAAGAATTAAAGGTTGTTTGGTAATATATTGTTGGCTAATTTCTAGGATTCATTTGTGTTTGTGTTTAAGAGACCTCAAAAAGTTGTTTGGTCTTACTATTGCACTTCATCGAACATAGCATTGATTCAGTAGTAGATCGTGTTTCCACCTAGTTAACTGTGAATATCCAAGCCATACTATTACACTTCATCAAACATAGCATTGGTAATATATTGCTAGCTAATAGTATTTTGTAAACGTGGATAAGTTGCTTTGCCTGAAAAGAGGATGATCAGTATGGAAGATATCCAAGCCACGGATCTTTGAAATCACCGTGAATATCATCAGTAGTTTTCAGATTCATATAATATTTTTTTTAGAATATTTAGGTATTCAAGCATGATTATTGTAGACCACTGAAAATTACTTTGTCATTTTAGACCACTGAAAATTACTTTGTCATTCCTGAACGGACTGTGTTACTCTAGATATATGTTTGATTTAACGTAATAGAATTAGCAGTCCAAAAATTAAGACTTTTGAGTAGTTGAAATTCAAAAAAGTGTGTGTAAATGGAAGGCAGATCTTATTGTCATTAATCATTTTTTTCTCTTGTTGTTCCCTAATGTCCCTCCTCTTCCATGAACAGTAGCTATTAAATTCTACATGAACAAAGATCTGACCACAGAATATATATTGTGAGCTTTACTTTTATATTATTTTCTAATAGCTAACTAATTTGGTTAGTATATATGACATGAACTTGCAGTTGGAGTATAGATTTTCTGGTGTTAGCGAACACATTTGTTGTTCATAAGTTTTCTGATATATTGTACATGATTTGTAACATGGAACCAAGATGTTATAAGAGTTATAACACTAAGAAAATGATTTTAATTTTACCTTTCATCTGCTTGGAGCCCACTTGACAACTTCTTTATTTATATTTACTTGAAAACATAGTTATTTCCGTCAGATGTGGTTTTCGTTCCTTCGCTTCACTATATCATGCTTGCTGCTTTGTTTTCCTTTTCCTTGACCTACAACCAAGGTTGTAAAAAGTGTCATGTGGATGCCAAGCGTTGGGTTAGTATTAGAGTTTAATCGTTCAATTGGTTGGAAACTAATTGAAGCTAGGCATTTTTTGTTAACTCGTGTACTTTGATAAAAAAAATTAAATAATTCATATAAAATTCATTGTTGTATAAAATAGGCCTATATCTGTCATTTTAAATTCAATCTTTAATTGTCAAGACAAATGCGAAAACAATATTATATTTTCAGCTAAAAATTCATATTATTTAGCATGCATTTCTTATATAACTGTGAAGCATAGTTACGTATTCATGACTGTGTGTTCTTAATACAACCACCAAGATGTTTATGTTAGGCGAAAAGCCTCACATGGTGCTTAGGCAGAGATTAAGTAGACAACTAATCTTCGCCTAGCGCTTCAGAGGACACTAATCGGAAGTGTAAAAGGATTTTTAGGCCTTCCACTTTCTCTTTATGTTGCTTTTGTTCTGTCCAAACCTGAGCTACTCCTTTCTTTCTTTTCTTTTGCCTTTGCATTTTCATATTACTTTTCATCACCCTTCAAAACCAGTACCACTAATTTTAGTTATGTTATAGGTACAATCACCAGAAACATCGCACCCATCACAAAAATGTAAAGTGTGTTTGGAGCAAACAAATCAACAGTAAATTAATTTCAAAGAAAAACTGAAATCTGGGAAACCAAAGTCTAGATCAAGCAAAGCTTGGAAGTAATCATCAACAGGATAAGTAAAAATAAATAAAACTTCTTTGTTTAGGAATCTGTGCTCTGCTTTGACAAATTCCAGGTTTTGTTGCCTCTGTTTCAAACTGTTCCAGGTGAGCAAACTCAAATTCTTTAACCAGTTCTTTTGATTCTAGTATCTAAGATGACAATGATTTGGGAAATGGAAAGATGTATGTGTATATGTCTGTAAGTATATATGCATTTATGTGTGTGAAGTGCATGTCTGTTTAACAGACATACTTACTCTGTTAAAATATCCAGGTTTATATTAAGAGAAAAAAATTCCACTTCTCTGTATATAATAAGTTTTAAACTTTGATTTTAAGATGGAAAATATTGGCAAGACTGTAACATCATCTTTAAAAATAATTTTAAGTGTTTAAATTGGATAAATACTTTGAAATAAAATTATGCGGGGAAGAATTAATCTAAGTCAAATTTTCGAATGTTAAAATTCTTAGTTTTGATCATAGAATTGGATTCGTGTTTATAAATTACGATTTTTAACATAGATATCATGATTTTTAAATCTATAATTGTTGAGAAAATTCGAGATGAATGGATATGGTACTTTTGTCGAAATCCGTCAAACGGCATTATGAACTTAATCGTACTCTGGTCGGTAAGTAGTTCGAGTATCAATGATCACCGGGAAAATATTCGTAGATTTTCTAGTTGATCGTGGCGACGGTGCAACTTGGTTTTAGATTTTAAGACCCTGATGGGTTTGATATTGCAATCGAGGCCATTGTGCCGATGTGATGATTTGAAGGCAATCGCATGAGGGGGAATTAAATTGTCGAAGGGTGGCGCAGCTTCAGGCGTGGCAGCAGGGTTTCAAACGATCATCTGTGTCATTGCGTGGTGATTTTCGTCAACCAGTTGGGTTCCAGGAGGGTCTTGATGGCTTGTTTTCGAATTAAAACCAAGTTCGAAGAACTGGTGCTTGGGGTGATCGGTTGGATCATCGACGATGTGTAGAAAGTGGAGTCGATGGTCGGAGTCGTTTCATTCAGATGTGCACGTGCACGAGGCATTGAGTGTATCTGGGTTGTTTCGTTGAATTGGGGGAGAAATAGGTGAGGTTCGGTTTCGAACTCGTGAAACATGGTGTTTGACTCGAAGTAGTTGAATGTCGCAGAAGGTCTCGAAGCAAAGCTGGGGTAACCAAGGATTTGGCTCCTGTCGTTTTTGTTTTGATTCTAGGTTTTAAATTTTAAAAGCAAAACCGGTTTCATGTTTTAAAATTTGAAGTAGATCGCACCAGGTTTTAAATGTTTAAAAGATTATGTGAACTAAGTTTTTTCATAGCTTAAAATAAAAAGGAATTAACCAAGTTCAAAGTAAATGTATTTAACAAGACTTTTGAAACAAGTTTTCAAAACTAAATTTTAAAATTCAATTGTGATTTGAAAGTAATTTAATTTGGTTTTGAAAATGTTTTTATTAGGTTAATTATTAATTAAATCTCTAAGTGGTTTTCAAATGAAATTTAATAATTTAAATTAATCCATGGGATGAGTACTTAGTGAAATTAATGAAATTAATGAAATTAATTAAGTTAATTTCCAAGTTTATTTAAAAAAGATTAAATGGGGTAATTAAGAAACGTAAAGTGTGTGTGGAGAAAAAAATTTCACATATAGATGCAATTTAGGTATACACTTAACCGTATAGTTTCTGCGCAATTCTTATTTACACACATATTTAGTAAATATAAAAATATTTTGGTTTTGACTGATAGAAATTTTCTGGGTTTTTTGTTCATAAAACAACGCATATACTTTATGTAATAGTATATCTAAGGCTAATCAGTATTTTATGGGTTTGACTAAGAGAAAAAAAAATATTCTTCATTTATACCAAGGTAAAATTATGCTCACGTCTCATGTTCTATTATATATTATATAGGAGGGCAGTATGTCTTTCAGCATAGACAAACAATGGATAAATGAATCAAATCTAAGATCTACATGCTATATATACGAGGTGCAGAAGTTCATTAGTTTTTTTGAAGAAAACGTTGGTAAGAAAGGAGTGTATTTATGCCCTTGCATCCAATGCAAAAATATGAAGACGATCAAATTAGATGACATTCATTTTCTTTTTCTTAGATGGGGTATTATCCAATCATATACAGTGTGGTATTTTCATAGGGAAAAAGGGCGGAGATGGAAAAACAACAACCAGTTAGTCATGCTACAACTACTGATGAGTATGAACATATTAGGATGGAAGATTTGGTCAATGATGTAGATAGATTTCATCATTTTCAAGCTAATAATCCATTGCCTGATCATGTTAATGTTGGAGATCAGTCTACTGATTATCCAGATTGGCAGGCCAATGAAAGTAAGAAGGATAAATCACTTTTTAGTAGCATAAAAGAGCCACTGTATCCTTCATGTTCAAAAGGGATTACGAAGCTGTATGCCATAGTGAAACCGAATAGCTTGAAGACCCAATATGGCTTTTCAGATAATGGTGTGACTGCACTCCTCGAACAAATAAAGGAGTTACTCCTCGAAGGTAACACGTTGCTGACAACGTACTACGACGTGAAGAAGATCATTAAGCAAGTTGGGATGAATTACAAAACTTATGATGCATGCATCAATGATTGCATATTGTACTGGAAAGATGATGCGAACAAAGTTTCTTGTACAAATTGCAATGAACCAAGATATATTACATCATTCAACGAAGAGAGAAAAGACACCAAAGTACCTCGAAAGACATTAAGACATTTCCCTTTAATTTCTAGATTGAAGAGACCGTATACTGTACCATGGATAGCAGATGCGATGACCTAGCATGGTCGTGCCAAGTCTGATCCAACCGTAATGCGTCATCCTTGCGACACTTCTCAATGGAAAGCCGTAGATTCTTTTGACCAAGCTTTTGCTACCGAGCCACGAAATGTCACACTTGGAATAGCGACAGATGGTTTCTGTCCACATGCTTCTCTCTCTAACCCTTACAGTTGTTGGCCAGTAATTGTAGTACCATATAATCTTCCTTCGTCTATGTGCATGAAAAGGGAGTTCTCAATGTTAACATTGTTGATTTCTGAGCCAAAACAACTAGGGAAGGATATTGATGTTTATTTACAGCCGTTGATAGACGATTTAAAGCAGTTATGGGAAGGAATCGTTACATTTGATTCATTAAATAAATCTGAGTTTACAATGAGAGCTAGGGTGCTGTGGGAAATCCATGATCACCCTGCTTTTGGGACTTTATCGGGATGTACAAGTCACGGTTATTTTGCATGTCCTGTTTGTGGGGAAAACACTTGTTCTTATCATCTTCTTGAAAGCAAGAAGATGTGTTACATGGGACATCGAATGTTTCTTCCTAACGAACACAAGTTTCGATACGATAAGACAAATTTCAACAATGAACAAGAACTTCATCGTCCTAAATGGCCATTGACTGGTTTTCAAGTTGAAAATAAAGTAGCGAATATCAAAATGAAAGTTGGTAAACAAAATGAAGAAATTAGTTGAAAATGGAAAAAGTCAACCAATGATGTAGTTGACAATGTTTCTAGACGGTATAGGAGGTCTATCTTTTTTGATTTCCATATTGGAAAGCAAATTTGATCAGACATAATATTAATGTTATGCATACGGAGAAGAATGTCACGGAGCATCTCATCAGCACCATTATGGACCATAAAGATAAGTCAAAAGATGGCATCAATGCACGTAAGGATTTAAAAATCATGGGTATAAAACAAAAGTTGTGGGTGATGGAAGATCCTGAAACAAATAAAATAATCACACCACAGGCAACTTTCACTTTGATCAAAGAAGAAAAGATACGGTTTTGCACCGTTTTGAAAAATCTAAAAGTGCCTAACAAATTCTCTTCAAACTTCCACAACAATGTGAGCATCAATCCTCCTGAACTAAGAAATATGAAGTCACATGATTACCATGTCATAATGCAACATTTGCTTCCGGTATTGCTTCAACAATCTTATCCACAACATAAGGATCTACGAAATGATGTTCAACATATTAGTCTATTCTTTAACATTTTGTGTTCAAAGGTGATCAATAGGGGAACATCTTTTAAAAGCAAAGGCTATCTTAGTAGAAGCAATGTGTGTTTTTGGAAAAACATTTTCACCTGCATTTTTTGATATCAGTGTCCACCTTTTGGTTCATTTAGTCGATGAAGCATTGATTTGTGGCCGTGTCAGATATAGATGGATGTATCCCTTTGAACGGTAAATTTCTAATTTCATTTATGTACATCAATATTCGATATAAATAGCTACCATCTACAGTATATAATTGATCACATTCATAAGTTGATGAAAACATATAAAGGATATGTGCGCAACAAAAGATACATCGAAGGGTGTATTGCATAAGGATATATCGTACAAGAAGCTAGTCTTTACTGCATGGAGTATATGCCAAACGGAGGTGATGGCAATCATAAACATACCCGCGAAGTGTTTTTAGACAAGACGATGAGTTTGCTAGTGAGATACCTCTAGATAATGGTAAAGACATAACGTTAACCCAAGTGCAGTTTGAACAAGTGCTTAGATGGGTCCTTAATAAGTATGATGATTGGATGAGTGGAAGAAGTAAGCTCACGAACTTGTCCCGAATTTCCATTTTTTTAATTCAATTTATATATACGTTTTGATATGTTTTTTCCGTAGGACGTATAACTCCTATGTGAAAAGTACTAGATTTCAACCTCGAGGCAGGGTTATGACTGTGGAAGCCGTTCAAAGTTTTACTCTATGGTTACGTAACGAGGTATTACATCGTCTTAAGTATTTCACTTGTTTATGAGTGGGAAATACACCTTTGTGCCCATGCTTTTTGACTTATTTTTTTTTATGTAGTTGTTAAAGACCATCGATGTTGATCCAACTCTGTGGCGGCTAGTGCATGGGCCGAAGTTCATGGCGCATAGTTATATGAAGTACCAAGTGAATGGATTTTCATTTTCCACTAAAAAGTACGAAGACCATATGGTAACACAAAATATAGGTGTATGCATGAAAGCAATTACAAAATTTAGAGCGAGTGGTAAGGATAAAAATTATAAGGAAGCAAAAACAACGTATTACGGAGTCATTCAATATATACTTGACTTGGATTACACTGAATTCAAAAAAACAGGTTTTTATTGTGATTGGGTAAAGGTCGAGGATAAGGTCAATGGTTACAAAGTAGATCCCATTTCAAACTTGATCATGGTAAATTTAAGGAAATTGAAGAACAAAATTAACGTAAATGACGAGCCATTTATTCTTGCATCATAAGCGAGTCAAGTGTTCTACTCCAATGATTTAAAAAATAACGGATGGTCTGTGGTTAAGCATACACCAAAACGGTTGACTACAAATATGGATGACATTGAGTTTCCTACCGTTTATCAATCTGCTTTTGAAGACAATGAAGAATTGGAAGACCTTACCAAATCCATATGTTAACTTATTAGTATTCGTACATCACATGATTATGTGTCTATGCATTTTTAATTGCACGATTGTGTGTGTGTTTTTAATATACGCGAATTTTTGCAAGTTGAATATATTTGGGCCCTTTTTGATTTTCTGATTGCTATTTTGAATTGTTCAATTTTAACTGATACATTAATGTCTGGTCCTCTGCCTAGCCTTGCCCTACCATGTGCACTCAGCCCTATACCTTTTGTTTTGCTACCTTGTATGCTCGATGGTTTGGCTATTTGCCTTGTATCTACGCTATGCTTTAGCCTAAACTGAAATGATGCTATCTCTTTCTAGTGTTGTAAATGCTTGTTGCTTTGTTGTTATGATGTATACTTGTACTTGTTTACTGCCTGTACATTTCTTTATGCTTATTGCCATCTATTGTGTCTGAAACATAGTTTGGCTTGAACAATGTTGTTGTACCTTGTATTTGCTGCACTAAGATGAATTATGAGATATGCTCTTCTTTGAAGCAATGATGTTGTTTTTGTGAAATTTCCTATTTCTGCAGGTGCTTATACAAGATTTGATTCCTATATTTTGGTTTTGAGATTTTTATTTGAAATTTTCACTTGCGATATCCTGGTTGTTGATTTTTTAGATGAAAGGTGTTTTGATTTCTATCTAAATCATCGTTGTTATATATGTTGATTTCTCTGAAATATATTTGGATATATTTGGCACTGTTAATCTCTTCCTTGACTTTTTCAACATTGGTGTGTAAATCCATTTACAACAATATAAATTTTTAGTTTCAAGATATATGTGTAAATCCAGGCAAGAAAAGCTAAGGGAAAATTCATTTTTGATAACACTAATATTATTGATGGCCATTGAACAATATCATCAGTCTTTTCAATATTTAATTTCAGAACACACCTTAGCAAAATATTTTTTTTATACCCCTTCATAAGTTCATAGATAGCAAAATATTCTCAGTTATTAATTTTTTAGGCAGAAAAGCATCTTGATTGTTTGATATTAATTCACTAAGACATGCCTTTATTTTAATAGCCAATATTTTGGTAATACACTTGTACACAACATTATAACAAGCAATAGGCCGAAATTGAGACACATCTTATGGCAGTTCAGTTTTTGGTGTAAGATGTGATTTAGTATGATTAATCTCACTTAGCAGTTTGTTTGTGTTGAAAAAAAAATGCAAGATTTCTTTTGTAAAATCAGTACATATAATATTCCATGTTCTTTGATAGAAGTGTGCAATGAAGTCATCTGGTCCAAGAGAGCTAGTAGCTCGACCATTCCACCATGTGCACTTATATATGTTGTTTTACGATTTTTCTTAGCCTGAACCACTATTGCAAGCACTTGTATATGCTGCCAGGTTGCACTTGCTTTTGCTGGAAATTGAGTGGTATACTTATTGCCATGCATTGCTGCATTTGCATTTGTATATGCTGGCACTTAGTTGCTCTACCTTGTGAAAGCTTGGAATCTTGAAGCATGAAATCTTTATGTGGTATATATATATACGTGTGTGTCTGTGTATATATGTGTGTGATAAAACTTACATATATTTAAAAGTAAAAAAATATCCTTTTACGGTATATACATAAAAAAAATCTTTAATTATAGTTTCACAAACACTGAATTTCACTGACCATTATATTTTCTTTACACTAGAACTAGAATATAATATGCACATACTCAAAGCTTGTAATTTACAGGCACTTTCATGTCTATAAAAACATTTTGAGTGGATCATACAAAGTAATATTAGCATGAGCTGTTGGTTGAGGCGGTGCACATTACATTTTGCAGTGCAAATTATTGATAGAGCTATTTAAACAGATTCATACAAAGTAATATTATATTTTGCAGGAAACCATGTCAGAAAATCCAACATCTTCACATTCATCATGTTCAGAAATCAAGAAAGTGGATCAAAACTTACTTGGTATTCCGGTCTCAGATAATGCTGGAAAAATCGCTACTATGCTTGGTAAATTAGTAAGAGCTCATGTGCCTATATCATATATATGTTGGGACAAAGTACCCGGAATATTCAAGGACAACGTTTGGAACGAATTGGTGGTAAGTATATATTTTTACATATATTCATAGCTATTATTATCCTCGGGATTTGATATCTTCAATTCGCTACTATGCTTCAGGATTTGATATCTTGAATTGGTTTTTCGTGTTTTGTCTTTTTGCAGAAATTTTATGAGCTTGATCCGCTTTCAAAGGAATTGTTTTTAAAGAGAATGTCGGAGGCTTTTAGGAGACACAAGAAACACTTAAGAACAACTTA
Organism: Allium cepa; assembly: GCA_030765085.1. NCBI lineage: Eukaryota > Viridiplantae > Streptophyta > Magnoliopsida > Asparagales > Amaryllidaceae > Allium > Allium cepa. Next base: position 408,336,301 of record CM060931.1, on the reverse strand, counting down.
TTATGACACTTTCAACAATGACGAATAACGGATAAAAAATTGTCCACGTATAATTGCTCAAGAAGATTGGGAAGAGTTCTTAAAAACTAAAGCAACGCCTGAAGCGAGCGGAAGAAGAGAGTCAGGCAAAAAGAACAGATCATTGCTTAGTTATGCTTACCATGCAGGACAGAATAGTCACGCTAAAGTAGAACAAGAAATGGTAATTTATATTCATTTTCTTTCAAAAATGATAAAAATCACAACTAACATATTTTATATATTGCAGATCGCTGCTAGTCCATCAACAAATATCAATCGTCATCAAGTATGGGAGAAGACACACACAAAAAAAGATGGTAGCATATCAGATGCCACTTCTTCGTACTTCATAAGTCAAACAAATACTAACTTCCATATTCTTTTCATTAAACATTTTTTAGAGTTATATATGTGAAGGGAAACACAACTGTGATTGTTTTCACTAATTGCTGTTATTTTATAAATATTTCAGGATCAAATTGCAAAACAAAAGGAAAAGATCACTAATAATGATGAAGAAAAATTGACAGTGGATGAAGACATCTTATCACAAGTACTTGGTAAGAATGCAAGGGGTAGGAGCCACGATGTTGGGACCGCTATACCAAAGACTAAAGTTAAGGCTTGTGCCATTGCACAGAAACGACTCAGACATGTTCGTGGAAACCATGATGAGTTGAAAATGAGGGTGGGAAGTTTGGAGGTTACAGTGGGAAATTTGTCTGGGAAATTGGAGGTTCTGATCAACCTGGTGGGAAACATTGAACATGGAATTCACGCATCGGGCAATTCTTCTGATGGAGGACGCGCCACACAATTCAATGCTCCTGAATTCGTTGCTTCTCAGTTCCAGAATTCGACCGATGTAGAAAACAATCAAAGATGTGAAATCCTCAACTCTGATTTAGACATAATAGCAATAGGTATTTATTACAAGCTTTCTATTTTTAGTTGCTTTCGAGCAGATATTTTGTTGGATAGATCTAGACATCTTTATTGCAACAAGTACTGCATGCCGAGATTCTACATCGTCCAAAATCCATGGGAAATCTGTACCACCCACACATGAATAAGTGGTGTTGGACAACATACTGCTACCAGATGAGAGAACCAACAAAATAAATCATCAATTTTCAGAGACCTTTACTGAAGTTGGAGCGGGTGGGTATGTGTGCCATCCGAAGGGTCTTATTCAATATCTTTAGACGTTGGAGCAGGTATATTTTCTGTTTATGTTAATATTTTAATATGTATTGTTTTTTGAAACCTCTTCCACTATATACATGACATGTCACATTTAATTTAATTTCCTGTAACCTCGTTCTTTCATTCTAGGTTAATAATAAGGTTTCAGTCAATGCAATAATTGCAGAATCAATTTAGGCAGACCATTGCATATTACAAAACCGTAATTGAATCAAAGTTTGTGAGTTAGATCGAAATTCATACAATTACAAACTACCAAAGTTGGGGATGAAACCAAGCTCTCAAACTCTATAAACAAGTTAGAATAATAAAAACTAGTTATTATGTTAAAGTTTAAAGCAAATAAACTTGATTAGATCGCTATATAATGTAAAGTAATAAATGCGTGGTGTACTTGAGCTATTAGTATGTCAGTCAACGTTAACATGCATTTGGATAAAATGTTATTATTATTCGCTTACCGTATCGTTTGTTGGGATTAACATTTTCATATTGCATCAACTAGTTAGGTTGTATCTTTCATTGTCAATGAAAACTAATGATTATACTAATGTAGTTATTTCAGAATTGATTAGACCACTTCCTATTTGCTGCCAGTACTATGAATTTCCTTTCTATCTAACCAAACTATATTTTCATTTTACAGTAACTATGCTGTGTCGATCCCTCCAGTACTCATTTTGGCAACTAACTTCATGTGTGCTTTTAATTTACAAATCATTTGATTGTTTGCATTATAAATCTAATGCTTTTTTGTTTCAGTCATATATGAGTTGATGGTAAAATTTCTAATGTTTATGAGATTAGTGGCACTTTGTCAGACATAAAGAGCGCATTAATAAATTTATTTGGTTGGTTGGTTAATTTAATAATTTACCTCTAGAGGAAAGGTAGCAACACACAATCAACATATTGCATTGTCTGTGCATTTCTTAAAAGTACTAAGCAAAATCATTTAGAAACAAATCTTTCCATGATAACCCTTTCCTTTCGTTCCACTAGTGATTCATCATCTGAGTGTAATTTGTCGATGAAAGTGTACGCATCTTAGTGTAATTTGTCGATGAAAGTGTACGCATCTTAGTGCAATATTTATGAAAGAGAGACTTGCATTTTGATTGCAATTCTTGATAACTACCGATTTTCTTTTCCTCATTTGTTTTTTTTAATATGAGATTATCTTATTTGTTTGTGATTGCATTGATGGTGTAGTGTCTAGTATTAGTTTCAAGCACATAAATCTGTATTGCCTGGAATATTCTTTTTGTTTATCAAACTCACCAGTTCTTTGTTAGATCTACAACCAATATCTTATTACTTTCAAAAAAAACTAGAATTAGGAAAAAAAAAGAGGAGCTCTTTTGGCTTTTGATTGCCAAATCTACAACCAAAATCGTATTTCAAACTCATTAGGGATAATAACAATGGATAGGGTAGAGTTCAAGTTTTTGAAATTCAACGTACTGTTCAACTCAAGACAGGAGTCAGGCTGTGTAGTTTCAATATGCCGAGTTAGCGGTCACATTATTTTGTTTAACAGAAAAATATTCTATGATCTTAAAATCGGTATACAGCAGCTAAACACTAGAATGGTAAAAACTCCCTATCTAATACTATAAAATTAAGAATATAGCTATATATGCAAATCTTATATTTGGGCAGTAGTATTGTTGCTAGGAAATGAAATTCCAAATGTTTACCACTCTTGTTGATATCATATTCCCACTCTATATTAACACACTCATTTGGTTTGTTTTGTTTCAGGTACTTATTGGCGTGGCTTATTGGCATGGCGTGTCACTATGGATTAAGGCTCATTTGGAATTTCAGATTTGGACAATGTGTTTTTTAATCCTTAGACTTTAGTTGTATTGTCATAAGGCAGATTTGGAATTTTCGGTTGGTTTATTGCCATAAGTAGATATGGGACTTTAGTGATTGTTTGCAAGCAAGTTGTATTGGTTCCTGCAGTAAAACACTATAAATTCATATTATGCTTATATGTAGTATCTGTATTATGTAATGATATTATTGAATTATTACGCATTGCAATGTTGATTATTGAATCATTTGAATCTCTGTCTCTTGTTTTGATGTCTTGGAATGATTATATATTTGGTTTTGAATATGAACCCATGATCGTATAAATTGATGGAATATGTGCAGTACCAAATTAAACAGGTAGGAGCAGGTCATTAGGTACGGCTAAAAGCTATATCTAACTAACAAGTTAGACACGGCCATCAGCCGTATCTAAATGACCTATAGGATTCGGTTCGAGGTTCATTTAGATATGGTTTTAATGCGTATCTAATTTATCACTTAGGTACGGCCTTAGGCCGTACCTAATTGGGCTGTTAGATACGGTTTTAATCCATATCTAATGCGCCTATTAGATACAGTTTTAATCCATATCTAATGTGCCTATTAGATACGGCTTTTAGCCGTATCTAAAAGGACAATTAGATACGGCTTGGAGCCGTAGCTAAACAATAACGACGCCATTTTTTGATACGGCTTTTCACCGTATTTAATGAGGTTAGATATGGTTTTTAGCCCTTTTTAAATACCATTTATGGTGTAGTGTTGTTAAGTGTCCTTTCCATAATTCATATGGAATTATTCTGTTTTGCTATGAGGAATCCAATTTAGTATATGATTAGACATATTTAGGGCTTCTCCCAAAAATTCATTAGTAGGCCTGAAGTTAATATCATAGCATTAACTACGTCTTTTAGCATTATATTCTTCTCTTGGCAATACCATTTTGATGTGGCAAATATGGAGCTGTTCTTTGATGAATTATTCCATTTTCTGCACCGAATTGTTTAAATGGTGCCTTACTTTGATCTCAATATCTTGAGCTTTTTGTTAAGTTGATTTTCTACTTTATCTTTGTATTTTATAAACGATGTAATTGCTTCATCTTTACTATTTAAAAGATATGCACAGCAGTATCATGTAAAATTGTCAACGAATGTGATAAAGTACTTTTTCCACCTCTTGTAGGTAATGACATGAAATCACATAAGTCAGTATTGACCATCCCCATTGGTTCGGTACTCCTATCATTGTATGAAATATGTCTCATGTTTGTATTTTTTATCTACTTAAAATTTTGAAAATAATCCTAGGTTTGCAAGTTTTTCATTTTCGAAAATTTATGTGTCTTAATCTATCATGCAATAAAAGAGTTTCCTGCACAACCAAATAAGAAACTTCATTTTTATTCATTTCATAATCATAATACACAGTATTTTTGCCGACTATGGTTTGCCTTAAACGGGCGATCACATAAATATCCTCTTTCTATATAAATTCCAACTTTGGACAGAACTATCTTGTCTAAATTGAAGACCATTCGAAATCCTTTCATTGACAATACAGATCCAGGGATTAGGTTCTTGCGGATGTTTGGAACATCAAGCACGTCATTTAATGCAACAATTTTTTCAAAGGTGAACTTGAGGATGACTGTGCCATTGCCCTCAATCATGGAAACTGTAGAATTACCCATGTAGTGTTTTTCTCCCTAATAAAGTTTGTTGTAAATGAAAACATGGATTTATTAGACCATACATGTCGAGTATCACCTGTGTCAAGCCAACAATGTATAGGATTCAGAACCAAATTGCATTCTGACACAACTCCATAAAAGTTAGACTCGTTCATTTCCATGTTGTCCACCATATTTTCCATTGAATTGTTCTCCTTCTTGCGTCTGCAATCTTTTATAGCATGTCCTGTCTTGCCACAAACCCAATAGTTACCATTAAACTTCTTGGACATTTTATTTTTGTTGGATTTTTTTTGGCGTTTGTCTCTTCTGTGAAAAATTCTTCTTCTTGTTATTGTTGAAGTTTCCTTTCTTCTTTAACCCTTCTATAACAAATGTCTCCTTGATTTTTTGTTATGTAATCCCATGGCTATCTGCCTTCATCTTTAGTCTAACAATGAGGTCTTGTAAAGAAATCTCCTTCTTTTTATGCTTCATATAGTTGTGGTAGTCTCTTCGTAATGGAGGAAGCTTTCGTGTCATTACTTCAACCAAGAAAGATTCTCCAATTTTATGGCCTTCTGATTCAAATTCATGAATGATAATTTTTAATTTGTGGAGTTGAGTATTAACAGATTTGGAGTCTATCATCTTGTAGTCCATGAATTTGTCTACGATGAATTTCTTCAGACTGACATTCTATGTTTTGTATTTTGCGACAATTGCATTCCAGAGAGCCTTTTCTGTCTGATGAGGCTAATAACTTTGTACAGCATCTTGTCCAAATAGTTTAGAATGTAATTCTTTCATAGGAAATTAGAATATTTCCATGCATAAACAGCCACACATATTTGTGTGTTTCTCTAGTTTCACCTAGTTGTGGCACTGGTTCCTCTTTTTCAAGATACCTTTGCAGACCCAACGTAGACAAAATAAAACAGCATCTGATTTGCCAAGTCTTTAAACCATCACCATCTCCTTTAAACGGATCAAATCTGTTGTGAGTAGTAGTTTTTGTTGATAACTCAATTGCTGCTGTTTCTTTTTTAGTAAAAACTATAAAATTTTAAGATGTAAATAGTCATATTACCAAAACAGTAAGTAATAGCAAAATTACAGTGTAAGAACTGTACTAAAATGGCCACATGGGTGTACAAGATATCGTTGTAAAACAGTAAAGAATTCTGAGGCATACCTTAGCAATCTCCTTAAAACTTTATTTGCAAAGTTTTTCAAGATACAACAAGTAATCTACATAGGATTGTAATGAGTATGACTACTCTGTGATTTAACAAAGGCAATCGGACCAGAACTAAATGCTCTTAATTTGATTTAAGAATGAGGAAGAAAAAGGCTGTCAAAAAAAGATAAGGTATGTGGTCAACATTTCTTTCCTTATAGAGGCATCCAGTAGCCGCGTAAGTTTGAATAGTTGCATCTATTTGAACAGTTTCATTTGTCCATCACCAATATTTGCTTCAGTTGAAACATTCATGTTTGTTCATCAATGTTTGCATCTGATTGAAAAAATACTAATCAAAACATGCTTTGTTTTTTCCGGCAAAAAGATAGTAACACATTAGACCCGAAACCCGAAACCCAAAACCCAAAGCCCTGCCCAGTCAGACAGACAGGTGTGAGTGCGCAAGTGTGTTAAAGCATAGCATATTGGTCCTCCTTCTCGTACAAAATTACCTGACCCTAAGGGCCAATATAGCGAGATGAGAAAGTGTGAGTGTGTGTGTGTTAACTCCACTATTTTTCCCGATGTAGGACTTATATATCTTCATTTACCTCTTGTATGCAAGGATCTTCAATAGAAGGAAAGAGAGAAGAGTATGCAAATGTAAATGCAAAGAATGGGAAGGTAAATTAAAAACTGGGAAAATCAAGAATGCAATGAAATAGGTAAAATGAAATTTGATTAGGATTTTCTCTGATTATTTGTCGGTTACATTTGGTGCCTATTTATAAGCTTAATGACAAGCTAGCTGAAAAGAATTACGAAACATTTCTAGAAAGGAAAAAATATGAATGGACCTGATACATGCACAACTTGTGCTTGTATGCATGTGAACAGTATGGCAAAGCTTCAAGCAACTTTCCTTCTGCCTTTCCCTCTTCTGTTCCACTTTCTTTCTTTGTTATCACCTTCTTTTGATCATGTTCCCTCTGCTCCAACAATTATGCTTCAGCATGTCCATAAAGTGTTGCGGAAATTTGTCGGTATGCATGTAATTTGTAATAGTGCCCACCCCATGAAGATTTAACCTTGTCTCAGGGTCAAATTAAAGGAATCTTTTAATTAGCTTCTAGTAATCCTCTTAGATAGCTTCCTCTTGCGACTTTTGCTTCCACTTAGTAAATACTTGTGTGGTTGCTTGTCCATCTTTTTTAATCATTCTTCTACCTAATATTGTTTCTGGTTCATCAACGACTACTTGGTGAATGCTAACAAATCATTTTATATCAAAATATTCCTTCAATTTTTTCTTTAGTTGAGATGTGTGTAAGATACTATGAATCTTTGCAGCAGGTGATAATTCTAGCTTGTACGCCACAGTTCTAATTTTTTGTATTTATATTATATGGACCAAAATATTTTGGAGATAATTTATTTGTCTTTTGAGAGCTTGTTGAGATTCGCCTACGTGGTTGAAGTTTAAAATACACTAAATCTCCCTCGTTAAATTCTCTATGAGCTTTGTAAACAACAGATATCTCTTCAATCTTTTGTTTGCTTTGTGAATATTATCTTTTAACAATTGTAATGAGATATCTTTGGAATATAATTAATCTTCCACTGATTGAACTTTTTCTGTTTTTGATATATAAGAGAGTAGATTTAGTGGTTGTCTTCTATAAACTATTTCAAAAGGAGTCATTTTTATGGATGATTTCCAAGTTGTGTTGTAGCAGAATGCAGCCAATAAGAGCTACTTAACCCATTCATGAGGTTTATGAGAGCAAAAACACCTTAAGTAACATTCAAGACCTCTATTAGCTGCCTTAGTCTGAACATCAGACCGTGGAACATCAGAATGTGGATGGAAGGCTGAGCTATAGGCTAGTGTTGTGCCTTGAAGTGAAAATAATTCTTTCTAGAATATATTAGCGAATATTATGTCTCTGCCCGAGATATTTGTGTTTGGTAGGCTATGTAATTTGAAGACCCCATCGAAGAATACAACAACCATAATAGAAGAATATGGATGTTTTAATGGTAGGAAATGTGCATATTTGCTGGATCTATCAACTATTACTAGTATATTAGTGTATCCCTTGCGTTTAGGTAGACCAATAATGAAATCCATGCTGATATCTTCCCAAGTTTTGTATGGCGTAGGCAACGGTTGTAAAATTCCTAAATATTGAACATTTTCTGATTTCTTTCTTTTATGCGTATCACACTTTTGTACATACACTTAAATATCTCTTTTTAACCCTTGCCAATAACAATATTTTCTAGTCTCGTGCATAGTTTATCCACTCCTAGATGACCGGCTAATGTGATATTATGATGTTCATTGAGTATGATTTGCTTGAAGTGGTTGTGGAGCTGATGAGTGTTTAATTTTATAGAAAAATACACCGTCAACTATTTTTTATTTCTTAAATCCCAATGATTTGCTTTTTATTTTACTCTTTAAGTCAAGGAAAAATTAGTTTTTTACATAAGATGTTTTAATTCATCTAACAATTGGCATTGAACTATTGATATGGCATAAATATAGCATTCAATTGAAGCTATCTCAATGGAATTATTTTCAAATTTCATGGACAATAACGCATCTGCAACTATGTTTTCTTTTCATTTTTAATATTCAACTTTATATTAATAGTTGCATAATTTTTTTAATTATTTATTTTGAATTCCAATATGCAATTTTTGATCTAGCAAATATTTCAAACTTTGATATTCGGCTTTTACTATGGATTTTGAATTCCATTTTGTTAGGTAAAAGTCTAGCTTAATCCTATGTGTTTGGAAGTCCGAGGAAGATAGGTTCTTTGGTTCTATATATGCAAGTTAAAAGTCATAAATTCAAATAATAGATTCATTAAGAAACAAGTACAAGTCATACGTACATATAATAGTAATTATGCGAAGAAGAATTTTTTTTCAAGTCCTTCCTAACAATGTCTCAATTTTGATTTGACCCAATGGTTATTGAATCCTCAATCTCAAGGTTTTTGTTGCACGCATGAAAATGTAAAATGAAGAAGAAGAGAAACTAGGAATTTACTCCTTTCTTGTAAAAAGTGCATGCATATATATAAAAAACTTCAGCCTTTAGATTCATGGACATGTGTTATTGAGAAAATTAACGACCATGATGTGTGGACGTGGCATATTCTTGAGATGGCATTGGCACTGCTTTTCTTTAGCTTCTTCGTAATGATGTGGCACAGTTAGCACAATGGGAGAATGTCATGTCGCTAGTTAAGATATTTTTTAGGTATATTCTTCAACGCATGATAGCTATGGATTGTTAACTTTCGATAGCTTGATTTGTCAACACACAATATCCTTGATGTACCAACCCTCGATACCCTATTTATATCAATATGTAATAGCCTTGAAGTATCAATCCTTAGTAGCCTATTTTATCAAGTAGCCTTAGAGTATCAACTTTCGATAGCTCATTCCATTAATATACAATAACTTTGAATCATCACCTTCCGGCTGCTCTTCCCTTTACTTTGTCATGCGCATCCTTCGCGTCAACTCTTGATAGCTTTACATGTAAAATTAAGATAGCTTTATCTAGTCCATCCTTTGATGGTTTTGCTAGTGATCTATTTTGGGGAGAAATAAGAATGATAGCCTCAGAATATTTTGTCATATACTGTAAACATGAAACAAATAATGGCTATGGAGAAATATAAATGATAGCCTTCAAAATATTTCATCATAGGCTATAAATTGGAAAAAATAAAAGGCTAACATCCATTATATAGCTATCAGCTATACTTGGTAGTTAGCCTGTAATTAGAGTGTAGTTGGACAATTATAATTTAGGAAATAAGCGACGGCTAGTAGAATTATAATTTAAGCAATAAGCAACTGCTAGTAAAATTAGGTGTATAAAATCATGTAAAGAGATTATAGAATCAAAAACTAACAATAGAACTAATTATCCACCATATTCAATTTCTCCTCAAAAATTCAATACTTAAAAATTAATCTGGTGTCAAAATAGGTCAGATTCTGACTCAAAGGTTCCACAATATCAAAAGCCACAGATAATAAAGAACTGTAGTAAATTCAACATGTCTCAATCCAACAATATCAAAATCACAAATATCATACTCAATGGCAATATAAATTGCATTCCCTATTCCAGATCAGTAACAAGTGGTCTTCGTGGAAAAGGAAAATTAAGCTTTCTCATTGGAAAAAAAGAAAAAACCCAAAGCCAACTGAGCCAACTCCTGAAGAGAAAGCAAAAAATAAAAGAATATGAGACAACCAACCAATTAATCATGTCATGTTACTCAACACAATGGAACCCCAAATTTCAAATGTACTCATGTACTCAACCACATCATAGAAGCTTTGAGACAAAGCCAAGAGAAGGTATGGTCAACAAAAAAAATTTGATCATATTTTTAGTCTTAAACAGGAGCTTGTCCAAATTAAATGGATTACCCAAATAATAATGAACTATTGACCAAAATTATGTTAAAATAGGAAGAGCTCAATATCTATGTCCCACCAACAATAGACCCAATTAAAACCCAAAAAAGATACAAACAAAACTTTTTACCTACCTGAGGCTCTCAATCCAAGCTATGAATCGATCAGGCCATAAGTCTTGGCATCACTTGAGATGTAAAGTTTTGATGATGTAGTGGCAAGAATTAAGAAAAAGCAATATCAACGAGCACTCATGAACCCACGACATTTGGAAAATCAAGAAAATAAGGCGTTTTAAGTAAAATACTCAAACCCTAATTTCAGGGACATAGCCAAATGGAAGGGAGCTTCGAGCACCATGCTGTGCGACCGCATCAAGAAAGCAGGGCATAACCATGACAACTGATGTTTTCTTCATTCCCACCTTCGATCGATCAGAGAGAAGGGAAATAGAGGAGTTAAGTAGGGTGATACAAAAAGGGAGAATAAATTTGGTAGTTTTGGCAAAGGAGTGGAGATAGAAGAGGATGCTTAATGGACTCGATCGAATAACTACTCCGCTTTAGCAGGATCATCTGTGGCTCAAATAGTGCAGCTGAATTAACTGCTAACTCAATTATGTAGTTTGTTACAACAACAAAATTTAAGGTTTGTACATTCTAACACTATTTTTAACTCATCCAAAATCAATAGCAATTTAAAAATTGCAAGTGTTAACCCAGAAAATGGATCAACACCCAAATCAAGACGAAAGCACAGTTCGGATTAAAAGTAGATAAGAATACAAAAGTTTTTATAGCGGTTCGGCGTAATCTCCGGCCTACGTTCGGTTTAATCTCTTTTATTAGTTGTTCTGTCTTTGGATTAATACTAGTTTTCTTAGATCTGTCAATAATATAGCGGATCTTAGATTTATAATGAAGTTTCTAGGCTGTTTATAAGTCACTAGTACTAAGAGTTTGCTGATCTGAGTTCTTGAGCAGTAAATAGTTGTTTCCTATGCGACTTTAATGGAGGAGAGGTTAGAGGTAAAGAAGCAGAAGAGTCTCCGTAGTTAGAATCTAGATTTTGTTTGGTTGTAGGTAGGCTTGTATTTCTAGAGGTAGCAGTCGTATTGGTCCAGGAGAAGAGTTGGCACGGAGTCCAGATGAAGGCCCGAAGTAATACGTGAAATCTCAAGCTTATTGGATTTACCCAGAGAAGTCGGCGTCGACATCTCATGTCGGTGCTGACCTTTGTGGTTTGCTCTAATTAATTGGAACTCTTTTACACTCTTCATGCTACTTGACTTTAAGGTGTCCAATGCTATTTGCATCGATCATCGATCGTCCAAAACAAGTCGTCGTCAATTTCTCTTCGAAACAGCCCGGTATCAGCCTTTATGCCTAAGAGGTGGGTGGTGACTTTTACCCTCGGCTCGGAATGAATTGTAGTATTTATAAAACTCTTCTAATTCCATATGGAGGTGTCCCTAGAAGTCGCAACACCTACGGAGTTAATATTAGAAGTCGATACCTATATGAGAGGTAGTTACCGACAGCTCTCCTTAGTGTACTTTTCATCCAAATTTCTTGAGCTCCACTGTTTAGTCATTTTAAGTGTACCTTTAAGTTTTCAAGTTGTTTCATCCTCATTTAAATATTTTTAAGTCCATTAGAAATCTGCTGTGCTAAAAAGAGGATTAACACTTGCCCCCCCAAAGTAAGCCTTTCGAATGTAAGGTGTGCTTTGCTTAAGAGTAAGTTCCAGTAATCAGTCTTCGATAGTCGAACTCTCCAGCTACTTTAATCTTAGTGAATCGTCTAGTTCCTTTGGATTCTCTTATCAATCATGAGCTGTTCCAAACCTGCTGCAGGCCAGGACTCTAGACTCAGCCTAAATTCATCACAATCATTTTGTTTTCACTTGGACTCATTATATCACATATCCAAAATCGATCCGAGTTCCTTTGGGACTTACCTGTTTTATTATAATTACTAGGAGTTCGAGTCCTTTTGTCAAATCTGTATCTGTTTTAATATTTGATCCTTAGTTGTCAAATGTTGAATACGATCCACTTGCTTTTTCTGACAAGGGACCTACTCTTGGGTAAGAGTGACTCAACAACTGAGTAGGCCCATCCACTCACACTCCTTGTGAGGGGACCTACCCTTGACTTCTTTAGGTCCTTACTAACCAATCCGCTTACTCTTTGGTAAGGGCACTCACTTTTTAGCAAGGGGATCAACAATGGTAAGCTCATCTTATCACTCACTAGCAAAGTGACTTACTTCTTGCATTTCGACTCACCTCTCCGGGTGGTAGCTCTATAGCAACCACAGAAGCCCACTCTTTTCACTCTCCGGTGGCGTGGCTCACTCCCTACACTTTGGTCCCATCTCTCCGAGTGGTAGCTCTAAGGCGATCCAAACCCGTACAAGCCCATCTGCTTGCACTCCGGCAAAGGGACTTGCACCATGCACTTCGACCCCATCTCTCTGGATAGAAGCTTGAAGGCGATCTAGATCCGTAAAAACTCATGCGCCTAATCTTCGACAAGGGGACTTGCACCTTGCACTCTAGTCTCGTCTTTCCAAATGAGACATAAAGCGATAAACATCAGGCATCACACTCCCATGCATTTTTTAAAATTCAAATTCAAATTCAAATTAAAAAATAAGCAGAAATCATAAATAATTATCCGTACATCCGACTCAAAGCATTCCTAGGGTTCAATCTAAATCTCATAGGCGTGTAAGCAGTCCGAGGTTATAATAATCCTAAGTAGTCATTCCAAAAATCCAACTTAGAGCATCACTAGGGACCAATCAAGGTTTTGTGCATGTCTAAGCGGTATGTGGTTATTATTCTAATTATCCAAAGCAAGAAAAAGTAGAGCACAAGAGATGAATCTGCCCCCTATCCATCTTGATCATGGGATTATGAGTCTCCAACCAGATTCCTGGTTTATCCATGGTGCATTGGTTGTAGATGGTGGTTGCTCTGGCCGTACCACTACGGTTTGGTTTTTGATGTACTATTGCAACTGGTTGTTCTGAACCAGTTCCTCAGTCATGCCGCGAAGGTGTCTTCACTCGTTTGCTTCATGTCGTTCTAGCTCATGGAATATGCAGCGATTTCTGGATCTTCTCTTGCGATTCGAAGGTTCTCGCCAAACCGACTTCTGATAAAGGTTGTGCCCTCTAGTTTCCAAGTAGATCCCTTCCAAGGTTTTAGTTAACTCGATGTAAGAAGAGAACTTTGGTCCCTCCTTAGCTGCTTAGGTTCTCAGTCATCATCACCAGCTTTTCATTTCCTTTTGTCCTTACCATATTCAGCTCCATGCAGTCCTCTACCATCAACGGCGTTGACTTCATCAAGTTCAATGTCTTCGGCTTCAGCGTCTTCCTGACATAAGTATCTTTCCACTTCATGATAGAATTTCGTAAGAGCCATCAGTGGGTCTCTTTCCAAAGCAACCATGAAATCTATTTTGCTTCCCACCCTCGAAATCATCGCCGTCAAGATTATCGACGGATCTAGTCTGTCCATTGAAGTAGCTGCAACATTAAATCTTATCCAGTAGCTCCTTGGGCTCTCTCTGGACCTATGCTTCGTAGTCTAAAGCGTCATCACGTTCTTTATTCTTGAGATGTGGACTCTGAACTGCCTCTAGAGTCGATCCATCAATTTGGTCCAAGTACAGAAAACCCATTTTCTTGTTGTCGAACCACATTACAGCCAAATCCATCAAGTATAACTGGAAGCACCGTCTCATCACCTCCTTTGAAGATCCCAACACCTCCATGTGTCGGATGTATCGCATCAAGCGAATCATTGGATCTGATTTTCCATCATATGTGTCCATCGTTAGAACCTTGAAATCAGGGGGATTCCTTGCACTTTGGATATTTGAAGTAAACAGGTTCCTATTCACGTCCTCTAAGCTTTGATTTAGGGGTCCAATTCTGATCATCTTCCGTACCAACTCAGCTAGTCGGTTTTCACCATGCAATGAAGGTCTCTGTCCAAAAGCAATATTCTGCCCCCTATTCTAGTTGTTATACTCTGGGACATACTCTTCTAGCTGCACACCTGCATTCTTCTAGTTTCCCCCAAGTATTGGTTGTTCCGTTGGTAGGGACATTGCTCCAACTTGCTTGGGTTTTAGATCTGGTATTAGGCCTCTTTATCTTCTCCAAATCTCAAATTTAAGCTTCAAGTTCTCAGATTTAAATCGAGATCTTATTTCGGTTAGAGGTGAAGAAGTAAAAGAGTCTCCATAGTTAGAGAATCCAGATCCTGCTTTGGTTATAGATAGGCTTGTATTTATATAGGTAGTATTAGTGTTAGGCGAAGAGAAGAGTTGGCATAGAGTCCAGATGATGGCCCGAAGTAGTACGTGATATCTCAAGCTCGTAGGATTTATCTAGAGAAACCGGTACCGATCTCTCATGTTAATGTTGACCTCTATGGTTAGCTCTAATTGATTCGAACTCTTTTGCACTCTACACACTACTTGATTCTATGGTGTCTTATGCTATTTCCATTGATCGTTGGTCATCCAAAACAAGCCGTCATTTACTTCTCTTTAAAATATCCCAGTATTAGACTTTTTCCCTAAGAGATCCGTGGTGACCTTTTTCCTTAGCTCGGAATGACTTGCAATTTTTACAGCACACTTCTAACTCCATATGGAGGTATCCTTAGAAGTCGTGACACCTATGAAGTTAATATGCGAAGTTGGTAACCTACATGAGAGGTCGGTATTAACATCTCTCCTTAGGGTATTTTTCTTCTAAATTTCTTGATCTCCACACTTTAGTCATTTTAAGTGCACCTCTAAGTTTTCAAGTCATTTCATTCTCGTTTGAATCTTCTAAGTCCAATTGAAATCTGCTATGTTGAAATGAGGATTAACGTCAAGAACGTATCAAAATATAAATAGATGGTTAACTGACTTAGGTTCTACTAATCACATAAAAGCAATTAACAAATGTTAAACAAAGTAAAAGCACTCAACATGTAACTATTTCTAACAGAGATAGGTACAACAAAGTTTCTCAAAAAAATGTGAAAAATATGTAAAATTGCCAGATTTTAATTCAACTTTATTATCAATTAGTAAAATAACCCATGAATTGAATTGCAATGTTATATTCTCACCGTATAAAGTGACCTTTTATGATCTAGAATTAGGGAAGAAGATTGGTGAGGGACGTCCGGAAATGACCTCTGTTATCCTGATGAAAACACCAACATATGTCATATGTCATTAAATTTAATAGGTCATGACAAATTGCTGCATTAGAAATTTGGTCATAATTCTGATCAAATTTTGAATAAACTTTTTTGTTATAAATTAGATTCCAAAAAATTATGATATTTGCAACCTTTCAAAACAAACTAGATTGTCATTTTCTTTATCTACTAATATGTCAGAAGGATGTTTTGATTTAATTCACTTTAATGTTTGGGGTCCATCCTTTATTGATTCTTATAATGATTTTAAATATTTTTTCACTTTTTTAATGATTTTCTCGCACTACTTAGGTTTACCTTTTAAAAGAAAAAATTGATATTTTTTATGTTTTCAAGAATTTTACAATTTTATAGAAAATCAATATGATGCAACAATTGAAAAAATTTCAATTTGATAATGGGATAGAATATGTCAACAAAAGTTTCATAGTATTTGTTAAACAAAAGGGAATTTTACATCAAACCTCTTGAATTAGTACACTCGAAAAATTTAGAGTTTTAGAAAGAAAAAATCGACATTTACTTGAAGTCACTAGATCTCTTCTTTTTCAAACTAATATTATACAATCTTACTAGTCAAGCACTGTGCTAACTGCAACTTACTTCATAATAGATTACCAAGTGTCATGCTTAAAAATATGAGTCCTTTGAAAATTCTTATGAGAAGGAAAACAAATCTTGATCACATAAGAGTATTTGGGTGTACATGTTTTGTACACATAAAAAGAAATGACAAGGTAGAAGAAAACGCTGTTAAAGCCATATTTTTAGGATACTCATCCAATAAAAGGGGTATAAATGTTATGATCAAAAAAATCATAAACTTTATATCTCAAGAGAAGTATCGTTTTTTTTTAAATGAACCACATCATAAAACAAGTGAACATAAAAATACACTGGTAAACCAGTCATTTTGTCTCCAAATAATTTCATTTTCCTAAAGAAACACATCAAAAACATGTTGACCATACAAATGAAGAAAAAGTTGGTGAAACAAGTGCAATTCCATTAAGGGGAGAAGAAAAGATAATTGATTCAAGTGAAAAACTAACTCGTAAAGAACCAACCCAAGAAGAAAATGCCATAAGTAGATCTATAAGACAAACTCGGCCTCCCGTCAAATTAAGGGATTATGTGTCCAAACTGGTGATGTATCCGATACAAGATTTTATTTCACATAATATGGTATCCTCTTCATACCGAGCTTACATGAGTAACATCACTTGCCAAATGGAACCAACCACCTCTAGTGAAGCCAAACAAAGCTTAATTTGGCGTAAGGCTATGAATGAAGAAATTCAAGCCTTAGAAAAAATGGCACATGAGATATTATTAATTTACTAAAAAACAAAAAACCCATAGGTGTTAAATGGGTGTACAAAATCAAATACAATAGTGATCGTCTAATTGAAAGGTACAAGGCTAGGTTAGTAGGCAAGGGATTTACCCAAACTATTGGTATTGACTACCAAGGGACTTTTGTACCAGTAGCAAAAATGAAATCGGTTAGAATTTTGCTATCAATAACGACCAACTTACGATGGGATTTGTCTGAAATGGATGTAAAAGTTGCATTCACTCAAGGAAATTTACAGGGGAAGTCTATATGACTCTTCCTTCTGGCCATAAAAGTGAATCAAACTCATCATTGGTGTATAAATTAAAAAAGGCGATCTATGGTCTAAAGCAATCTTTAAGAGCATGGTATGTCAAGCCAAGCTTTTCTCTTTTAAAAAATTAATATTTTTTAAAAGTACTGTTGGTTTCGCTATGTTCATCAAACACTCACAAAACACCATTACTGTTATCCTCGTTTATGTAGATGACATTATCATCACTGGAAATAATAATGAGAAAATTAGAAGGGTTAAACAATATTTAGAAAATGAAGAAAATTATAAGGGTTAAATAATATTCGAAAATGAATTTGGCATAAAGACTTTGGAAAACTTTCATATTTTCCTGGAATAGAAATAGCCACTCAAGAAATGATTATTTCTATCCCAAGGAAAATATATCATCGATCTGTTAAAATAGACTGGTAGATAAGGAGCTAAACCAGCTAGTACTCCTATGTATATGAATATTAAACTAGGAATTGAAGAATAGGAGACATTATCTGAGATAGGACAATATCAAAGGATGGTAGGCATATTTAGTTTACCTTACAGAAACCAGACCTGATATGGCCTTTGCAGTTAGTACCATAAGTCAATTTATGCATGCTCCGTGTACCAAACCCTTGAGTGCACTTGATAGGATACCGAGATACCTTAAAGGCACATTAGGTCAAGTAAATTGAATGAAGAAAAATAATTCTAACAATGTAGTCGGTTTTTCTAATGCAGATTATGCCGGAAGTCACGATAGAAAATCAACCATAGGTTTTGTACATTTATTGGTGGTAACTCTATCACTTGAAAAAAAAAGAAGTAGAATGTTGTGGCTAGATCAGGATTAAGCAATTACTCGGTGATATGAAGATAAAGCACACAAGAACAATACAAATGTACTATGATAATCAACTTGCGTGATACATTGCATCAAATCTAGTCTTCCGTGAAAGGACAAAACATATAGAGGTAGACTAACACTTTGTTAGAGAAAAAGTGCAATCATAGGAAATAAAACTCCATTTTTCGAAGTAAAGAGCAATTGGTAGATATCTTCACAAAAGCACTCGATAAGGCTAGCCATCTGAACATACTCGACAAGTTGGTTTCTATAAATTTATTCAAACCCTACTCAAGGAAGAGTGTGGAAAAATAGAAAGGTAGCCTTAGAATATTTCATCATAGGCTATAAACAGGAAATAAATAAAAAACTAGCATCCATTATACAGTTGTTAGCTATACTTGGTACTTAGCCTGTAAAGAGGTTGTAATTAGGCAATTATAATTTAGGAAATAAGCAATAGCTAGTAGAATTATAATTTTTAAATAAGTAATGGCTAGTAGAATTTGGTTATATATAATCATGTACAAAGAGATTGCAGAATCAGAAATTAGCAATAAAACTAACTATTCATCATATTCAATATTTTATTGAAAATTTAATACTCAAAAATTAAATATACTCGCGTTAGCTCACATTATCATCTTACGATGTCTCACATCATCATCTTGCGATAGTAGCTTCAACTTTCATGGCTCATATCATCATCTTGCGATAGCTTTAATTTGCAAGGACTTTACATAGTATCGTTATGTGATGGCTTTCCTAGATCTTAACTTTTGATGGCTTTATTTACTAACAATGTGCAATAGTTCCATATTCCATCTGCTTGTGATGGCCCCATTTCAACCTGCGACAAGAATTTATTTTGAATGTAACGTTTACCCCCTTTTATAAAAGCATTTTATACTTTAGTATAAAACCTAATTTTTTTTCCTACTTTGTGATTAATACTCTTCGTATTCTTCGAACCATCTATTTTGATTGTACATTTTTCTCCTTCTCAATCCAACAACTAATCTGCTTTCTTCCCTCTCTTATAAGTAGTCCTTCCTCTCTTATGGTTCTCTTTTACTTGCTTCATATAAAATTTAACTCTAAGTCACCATTAAATTTTCATAAAAAACCCTATTCTCGAAAGACTCCCTTTTGGTGATGATTTATTTTTGCTTAATATGATAATTATGTTACTTTTTTCAAATATGAACTTACTATCATTCACTTTGATTCAATTTTATTAATTTTCAGTTTTGTTGGACTTGGTATTTTTGTATTTTCTTATGGTTTTCTTCAAATTCCTCTTTAATTTTCGTTTCAATCAAATGTTAGTTTTGTTTTAAGTTGTTATTTTTGTTAGCGATTTTTGGGTTTCTTTTACTTGATACCAACTTAAGAGTTTAGTTTGGGGAAACATATCTATCATCTCAGAGTGCGATAGCCCAGTTTCCTTTTCTTTACTTGCGATAGCTAATTATGTGATAACTCATTTTATTCAATTTTGTTCTACTAGCGATAACCTATTTCATTTCCTTATTCAGTTAGGATGGCTTATTTCGTTATCTTACTCAATTAATGATGGCTTAGCTTGTGATAAACCATTATTTTCCTTGTTTAATCAGTGATAAATCAGCATGCGATAGTTCATTTTATTTACTTTTCTCAACTAGTGATAGATCAATATGCGATAGTTATTGTATTTACTTTTCTCAATCAGTGACAGGTCAGCTAGTGACATCTCTCCTTTACTTGTTTTAATTAATGTGCAATAGCTTATATTATTATCTTCATATAATGATTTATCTTGCAATGACCCTTTTCTTACTTGCTTAATATGAGATAACTTCATCTCCTTATTACATTTTATTATCTGGGTACTTATTAGTTTAACTACATTAGAAGTTTAATTGTTTAACTATTCTAAAGTAATCTTTGTTTATGTTAAGTTTAATTCAAAATTAAGAAGGAACCTACAAAGAATCACCTAGTTCCTTCAAGCATAAGGAGCCATTTGAAGAAAAACTCCATACCAATCGTCGGCTTTACTTTCTTTCAAGACAAGAGGATATTGACTCTTTCCCGAGGCATTTCAAAATCTTTGGAGTTGACTCTAAGGTACATGATCCTTCTTACATTATTAATTCTCCTCTCGAAGGATTCTTCACTTTCACTTTGATACACATCCGGCACTCTAGCTACTATCCCTCCAATGACCTTATCACCAAAATTTTAACTTTTCTCGAGATTGCTCCAATCCAGCTTACATAAAATTCCTACAGTTACATTTATTCGGTTTTTATCCTTTTCAAGGAGCTCAAGACAGAAGACCCGACTCATGTTATTCTATGCTTGGTTGCTAATATTCAGAAAGCTAAATATCAGCCTAAGGGTACAATGTTTTACCTTTGCCCTGCCAACTATAGGCTAATCTTTGGTTTATTAACAAAACAAGGGATTAGAGCCATCAATTTTTCTATATAATATGATTTTCCTCAGATATTTCCGAGAGATTTTCTATTCTCAATACATTTCCTAGCATATAACCTTTTCATTGCTTTATTATAGTCTTGCACTAATTCTTCTAGTTTTGTATTTTATTTCTTTTATGATTTTGCGTCAAAAAATATCGATCCTAAGGTTTTGGCTAAGATTGATTGGCTTGGTATTGCTACCTAGTATTCGAGAAGGCGATTGAAGCTTCTCGTTAAAGAAAAATTAAGAAAATACTCTTTGATTCAACTACTCCACCGGATTATGGGCAAACCACCCTTCATAAAGAGGAATAAATATAGATCCTCAACTCTTGTTGCCACTATGCTAGGAGTTTTCTCTACAAACTCTCTGATCCAGCGTATAATAGCTAATTGCCTTGGATATTCCCCAGTATCGATTTTTCCGTTCTTATGTTAAAGAACATGTAGTTTCTCCTTTAACCTCGTTCATGTTTTCTATGTTTCGGATGTGCGCTTAGTCATCATGGCTTCCTTATGCTCAGATTAGGATCTCCAATTTGCCCATCTTTTGAAAAGCAGTTGGAATGCCTCCTCTTTCTCCCGCCTCCAAAGTTTCTCATCATCCTTAACTTCTATAGCAGGAGGCAACTTTTCAATGGTAAAGAGCAGGAAACAAAAGGAGTCTAGCGATGTGCATACTTCTTCTGATCCTCCTCTCAAGTAACCCAGAGAGCTGGATTCTACTTCAATGCTATCCTTCATTACCTGCTCAAAGCTCGACCATTAATATCCTGAGTTCTCCACTAAAGGATTCTCTAGCTTTCCTTCACCATAACATGAGACTCGACACTCCTTTGGTATAGGATGCTCCTCTTCCCGACTCCAGCTCAGGAGCAACATTCCCTTTAAATTTTGAGGAATTATAACGCCTATCCTCCAATCTCCTAACATTGCTTCTTTGGACCTATGTAGTTAAAGTCACTAAAGCCGTGCAAAATCCCTACTATGATGCATAGCGCTCTCCAACGGCTATGTTATTTCAATTTAGTGCTATTAAATGGTATATTTGCTTTAAGCCTCACTATTTTCTACTACAACCGCTAAATCAAGGTTTTTTTGCACTCGCTTTAGCAATATTAATATATAAAGGTTGATTTGACTAGTTTTATTATCAAATCAAAAAAATTAGGGTAATACCTTATTTTAAGGTGTAAGTACTCAATATAAGTTAGAAATCTGTTCTAGTCAAAAAATCCAGCTTGCATAAATCATGATATTCTTCAGTTTTATTATATAAGATTAATAATATTTCCTTTTCCTACACAAATGGTATGAGAATGAAAATAAATTAGCATCAAAATTTTGATATTATATCTAATAAACTTTTTATATCTCCGCTATTTTCCGTTATATCCTCTCTATAACTTTTTGCACCTCCACTACTATACCGCTGAGCGCTTTAACTGCACAGCTTGGGATTCAACTAAGATTTCCCTTCCTTTTTCAAGAGAAGCTCTTGTCTTTTTTTGTCAAAAATTCATTTTCGTTTGCAACTCTCTATCTTATGCATTGTATTGTTTGCACAATTCAGGTTTAACGCTTAGAATCATTTTCAGATTGGAAAGCTTCTACTCCTACTCCAACAATCATCTTTTTCTTCTTCTTTGGATATGTCATTATTGCAAGAAACAAACTCCTTTCAATCTATGAAGTTAGAGACTCTTGAGAAAAAAGTTCAAAATTTCAGGAATGACAATAATTCATTATCTATTGAACATGTTCAAATAAGTTTATTTAACTTAGAAAAGAATAAAACTCATGATTTGGAAGAAAAGCTAAAAACTTTGGAAAAAGAGCTTTCCTCAAGTCGTGAAGAAACAAAATAAGCCCAGTTTGGAGCTTGTTTGCAACCATATTGGTCGTAAACACCCTAGACTAGATTTGAGTAGTGAATTAAATGAGGAGTTACACTAAATATTCAAGAAAAATATAGCAGAAAGTAAAACACAACAAGATTTATAGTGGTTCGGCATTGATTGCCTAAGTCCACTCTGAATGCTTTCTTTATTGCTTTATCACTCAATTGATTACAATTGCAACTCCTAAAAAGCAACTTGAGTACGAGTTAGGTCAAAGGAACTAATTATAAAAATGGCAGAATTTTCCCTTGGTAGCCAACCAGATCTCCCAGAATGGCCCCCTACCCTTCTACTTACATATGAAGGCAACCTTCAACCTAACCATTTGGGCCCACCATAAGGAAGGCTTGGCTCAACATACTATGTCAATTATACCGACCCAAGCCATAACACCATGCTATGTCGACCTTACTATAGTATGTCATCTGTTCTCAACATGTCATCTCATCACTTTACATAGCCCTTCAAGTATGCCGAACCATCTCCGAACATCGGTCCAATCCACTTTATACACTATGTCGAGCCATTGGATATAACACACCATGTCGACCCAATGAATGTCGCACACCATGCCAACCCAATGGTCTTTATGCTCTAAGCCGACCCAAGATCTACTATACCTTTTGCCGACCCAAGATCTACTATACCTTTTGCCGATCCAGTCCATTATATGGTCCATGCCAACCCAATACTGCACCGACCCAAATTATTCCATGCTCTATGCCAAGCCTACAATATTACCTTCAACTTATCAAACATCAATGCTGACCCGAATTATTCCTCATTCTTTGCTGACCCGAGTTGTTGTTATGCCACACCCTTTGAGTTTTATTGAATTGACCTAATTATAAACTTCGGTTCCCAAACCAGCCAAACTAACTTCTAAGACTCTGGCATCCAAAGTTATCCATCTGTCAATTTTATTTGGCCTGGGCTAGATATGGTTGTTCAAACATCATACTCTAGTCATGCTGATACTCCTTGTGATCATCCTTCCAAACAATAGTCAAATTTGGACCTCATGATCAACCTTACTTTGCCAGGGCATAGTATTGGGTAACACTTGCCCCTCAAAGTACGTCCTGTGAGTAACATGACGTGCTTTGAATCGAAGTAAACCATGTTTTCAAAAATGGCTCTGTCCAAGTCACTGGTTGATTAATATTCTCTCATCACCATTTGATGAAGCGGATTTGATGTCTCGTTCCATCACATTCATAAATTTGGTCGTATGGAGTTTCTAGGCTTTTTTCTGATTTAACCTTTTAAAAGGTCAAATTGATTAGCTTCTCTTGTGCATGCTTATACATAAATTTCTACTGTGTCTTGGCCTTTATGATTCTGGTTGCCATTTTGATTCTCTAAACATTTCTTGGTGCCATTTGATCATCCTCTTATCTCAAGCACATCCTCCTTCCTTCTCTTTCATTGCTTAACAAACATGCTGCTTTTCTCTTTTATTTTTATTTTTTTGAGGGATCAGCAGCTTTTTGTGCCGACCTCTAGTTACCTTGCTTTGGTAGGGTCAGTTAAACTCAAGGCCGACCCCTTTTTAAACCTACAACTGAGTCACTTGGAGTGACCTATTCGTATTCGCATTCCTACAATGCCTATATAAACGCCCATTCTTTTCCTTTCCACTCTTTTACTTTACTTTTCTAAGTTTTATTCTCTCCTCAAGCCTTCAATTCCTCCTTCTACCGAACCACTATCACCATAGGAAAAAGCTCCCATTCCAATCTTAAAACTGAACGCGAATTCAAGCTCCTTCCTCATAATTGCTTCCTATTAATCCTTAATCTTGAAACCCAAACGCTCGCCCTTCTTGACCCAAGACAATCATATAGGTACGAATCCTCCTTTTATTTGTGTTGTTGGTTGTAATCTTTGGGTTTGGGAGAATTCGTATGCTGATTAGGTGCAAGTAGATGGGTTCCAGGAGAAGAGGAGGAGATGAGGGAATATGAGGAAAGGTAATGGAAAGAAGGAGGAAATAGAGGGTTCAAATGCGATGGTTTTGGCTGAAGTGAACTTGGCATAGGCTTGAGTGTAGGTGAGGGTTTGGTGTAGGAAATGTAGGAGACAGGGTCGGTGTAGGTTTAGGTATCGGTGCATGTTATCTTAAACAAGGGTTCGTTGTACATTGGGATTTTAGGATGGATCAGCATAGGGATTAGAGCAAAACCGAGCCAACATTTTTCTTTAGGCATAAGAGTTAGAGAAAAAAGGGGACGACATATTCTAGGAAAAGAGGGATCTGCATAGAGGTTGGAGAAAGAGATCAGCTATGGGTTTAGGATATGGGATCGGCAAAAATCATCGGGTCGGTGTTGACTAATTAAAATTATCCTAACTCATGTTGTTTGAACATATGACTGCATACTGCCTTGCCCAAGCATAAAGTTAATAACAACAACATGACTATCACATAGGGATCGATGGGTTAAACATGAACCAACAAACTCCTAATCCACTCAACAAGATTTAAGTATAAAACTGGCCCAACATATTCGAACAATGGACTTTATAATCCTGAATGCCAACACCCAACCCTAAAGCTTTTGTCGTCAGTCACCTTTTATGTTGTCCGAGACGGTCAGCAATGACAGTCTCTCCCAACAAAACCCTAAACTTCGACGATTTAATTTTGTTTTCGTGATTTTAAACTGTTCACATTCATTTCACATTCCATTGCACTAGTTCACACACAACATGGGGGGACAGTTTATTATTTCTGATATTGAATGTCTATTGAGTATAGCTGACACAGATCTCGAGCCATACAGAGCGTTCAGATGCAATGTCTTCTAGATCAGATATGAGATCAAGCTCTGCCACTTTGTCTAATAAGCCTGTACCAAGCCAGCAAAGAGATGAAGTAGATACATCGGACCCATAGATAGACCTTTTTTGATATCCCGACTCTTTCTACAGAGGTTATAGGCCCAGCTCCTGATATCGTGGAAGATTCCATCATCTTGAATAATCCGACTGATTTGCAGGTTTCACAAATCGGTGAAACCGCTCTTCGTCGATTGTGCTCTATCCATGGGATTCCATTCGAAGATGTCCTGGTTCCATCATGGCAAGATAGGCCTTGTTTGCCCTCGGTTGGATATACCATATGCGATAAGTTCATGTGCTAGACTGGGTATGTGCCACCTTTCAACTCTTTCATTCGTGAAGTGCTGAAATATATGGGAATCACTTCCACTAAATTGCACCCCAATAGCTATTCCTGTATCCATGGCACTTTCCTTCTTTTCATGAATGTCCTATTTCATCCGCCAACGCCAGAGGACATCTGGTACATTTATAACTTCAAAAGATGAAACGATAGTCCTTTGTACGTCTTCCTCGAGCCCACGCCCAAATGTCAAGTCTTAATGTGTGCATGGAATAAACTCTCCTTGTTCAAGGAAGAATGGTTCTACGTTCGATGTCCTTCTGGCTTCGTGAAAAGGTGGTTGGAAGGACATACGTACTATTCCTGCCTTTGTTCTTAGTTTAAGAATTCAAATTGCATCTTCTTCCTTAATCGTATGAATTCTTTTAACTTTTTCAAGTGTTCGCTCTCGGCCCAAAGGCATTAGATATTCCAGGGTTGTTGCGGTTGTTTGTGCTATTCCGGTAGAGGATAGGGAGATCGAACTCCTCGTCGTCAATGAATCATTTTCGTTATTCGGGTTATTGGAAGATGGCCGTGGAATTGGTCTTCTAAGAAGTAGAGTGATTTAGAAGGTTGTCCTCGAGAAGAAGGGAGAACTAAAAAACCCAATGGTGACCCCTATTGAGGGAATCCAAGAAGGCACCGTAGAGGGGGAGATAAAGGAAACAGAAGATGCAAGGCCAAAAAACGAAGATGCATGCCTTGGATAAGCGCTGGCAGCCGATGCGCCGCACACAAGCTAATTACAACCTCCCTTGAAAAAAGGGAAAGTCTGGCGTATAGGATTATGAAAAAGAAAACAGGGAAGACCCCATAATTCGTTATAACTCCTATCGAAAAGAGTTCGTCTTCTCAACAAATGGAGAGCGCATTGAAGGGACTTTCCAACATCTCCATTCTGGATGATTTGTTGAATTATGACTTTACCACCCTTGGTGTTAAAAGGCTTAACTCTCCTACAAGAAGCGGCGATGGCAGGCAGCGTTCCAAGCAAGGAGAAGGAACTCTTATAAGTAAAGCAAATGTTACTGGTCTGTCGGGGGGATACACTAGGACACACACAAGCACTCCCACCCACCATTCACTTGTACTTAATTAATGACATAGAAACTACTAATTCATTTGGTTCTTTTATCGGTGCAATGTCTTATTCGCACGCTTTCGATCGCCTTTGTGGCTCTTCCATCTTCCATTGTTCCATCTTCCATCTTCCATTTTATATGCCATGGAAATCTAACACGGAGGCGAACGATTGAATTGTTGTTGACTACTTAAATCATTCTAGCTCATGCTAAACATCTAGCAAATGAGGAAGTCAAGCGATGGTCGAAGACAAGCTGATGGTGAACAGAAGCTAAGGTCTAAACATATAAGAGAATGAAGGGCGAAATCGAAGGTGATAAGGAGCAGGTCGAAACTGTAACGACCCGGAATTTTTGATCTCGAAAATTCAAGATAATTAGGAAAAGAAGAAAAGATATAGAAGAAACAGAAAAGAAACACACAATCTCACATTCGCAGCGGATCAAAATATAATATCAAATAAAATAATGGTTATACAAAGGAAAACTGTACTTGTTCATTGTCATTACACACGTCAGAGTTACATTCATTTCGTAATCACAGGACAGTTAAAATCAATATATCCCAAATAACAAAAATGCCTCACAGAAGAATGCACTCCATACGTTCCTGCCATCCAGCTCGCCTCCTGGGCTCCAGAACGTCTTTACTTGAAAATCTGTAGTACTCGGTCTGACCCGAGCATTACATTAAATGCTATTTAATTAATCAAACACCATACGCCGAAGCCCAAACCCAGATTAAAGAAAACAAACAAAGGCCTTCCCACCTTCTTCCCCCTCCAACCTCTCTGCTTCCAATCCCAATTTCAGGAACAGCAACCTAAAGGATCATCCTAAAACATTCCCTAAGTTCGATCGATCACTGCATCGCTTCGAGGGCACATTGACCCAACATCGCACATGACCAACCTCGAAAACACTACACTTTCCTAGACCACACATGCATAGTGACACATGTGTACGTACACACTCACATTGCCGACCATCTCGGCACCGTGACACCACCATCCAGTCACACATCACTCCCAGATCCCATTCGCTACCTTTTCCAAGTCAACAACCATTCTGATCGAAAGTCGACCAAAATCTCAACCCTTCAGAAACCCGAAAACCACATTCCTCCAAATATCGACGAACTGCTCTCACCTTTGACCACTATCTCGCATGCCGCCTATCTCAGATGAAAGCCCTCCCACGCAGTTATCACCGAGCCTACCCCTTCGAATTCCGATCGCTCCACCATTCCTCAAAATCACTTCGTCGCCACCATTGCCGAGACCTGCCTTTAAACCCTACAACTCGCTCGTTCTCCCAATCCAATACCAAATCTAGCAAACGGCCATGGTAATCACCACCCTAGGTCCACCTGCTCCTTCTAGAACAGGCTGCAACTCCTCCCGTCGACATAATCGACGAAAATAAATTTTTGAACGAAATGGGTTCATCTAACAATATCTTGCGAAATACATCACTAAAAATTACAATCTTTCCACTAAAATTCATATTTTCTATCAACAATCAAGGAAGTACGATTAAATCTTAGAATTGAAAACATCAAATTATCACAAAGTTGAATTTGTCACTGAAAATTTATCATTATCGAACTACCTAGCATAATTCGTTCACAAACTATTTTTAACTTAAACTATACTAGAAATTAAAGATATTCCTAGTTTATAACATCATCAAATATGAAATAGATTATGGAATATAGCTGTTTGAAGTGGAATTGGATATTGTGTTCACTGTCACAGGCATGCATTTCATTTTCAAAATTTAAGCTAAATGTTTCTCACCTCTGTTGTCTTGAACAGAGCAGGCTTTAATTTGAAATCTGTAAGTTGCTTAGATTTTGAAATCGCAAATGTTTGAAAACTGAAAGGTCTCCTTGGTTTTGAAAACTGAATGCTATGATGATCTTTGAAAGCTTGTTACTGGGAAACTTGATCTTTGAAACTGGAATTCTTTATCATTTTGAAACAATTTTCAAATTCTGGACCCAGATTTAAAAATTCACCATTCAAATCATCTTCAATTCCAATTTATAAGTCATACTTACCTAAATGTTTTACTTCCTTAAAACATTTCATTATTAAATACAACAACCATTTACGATAATAACCAAGATTATCATATCTTATTCTGAAACTCTTCCCCCAAATTTCAAGATTTTAATTTCAGTTTGAATCCATTTCAAACTTATCTTATTTAATTTCAATTTGGTTGTATTTCTATTACCACTTAATTTAATTCCAATAATTTAACAACCAATTTTCTTTATGTACAATAATTGGAAAATGATTTGCTTTTGATATCAAAACATAAGCTTGTATAAGAATCATTCAGTAAAATCATTTTTAAAACTTTTATATAAGAAAATAACAAGTACGCTCTCGTATATATATACACACTCAACTCATCTTAGGGTTCCACTGACCCTATACTTGATGAGTAAACCCATCAGAGCCAAGGTTCTCACTTAACCTTCATCTCTGATACCAAATGTAACGACCTGGAAGTTTCAATCCCGAAAATTCCAGATAGTTAGGAAAAGAAGAAAAGAGATAAAAGAAACAGAAAGAAACACACAATATCACATTTGCAGCGGATCAAAATATAATATCAAATAAAATAATGGTTTACAAAGGAAAATTCTACTTGTTCATTGTCATTAGACACATCAGAGTTACAATCATTTCATAATCACAGGATGGTTAAAATCAACATATCCCAAATAACAAAAATGCCTCATAGAAGAATGCACTCCATACGTTCATGCCATCCAGCTCGCCTCCTGAGCTCCAGAATGTCCTTACCTGAAAATCTGTAATACTCGGTCTTCCCCAATGTTACTTTGATGTAATGCTTGAGTCAGACCGAGTATTACAAATTTTCAGGTAAGGACGTTCTGGAGCTCAGGAGGCGAGCTAGATGGCATGAATGTATGGAGTGTATTCTTTTATGAGGCATTTTTGTTATTTGGGATATATTTATTTTTACTGTCCTGTGATTATAAAATGATTGTAACTCTGATGTGTGTAATGATAATGAACAAGTATAGTTTTCCTTTGTATAACCATTATTTTATTTGATGTTATATTTTGATCCGCTGCGAATGTGAGATTGTGTGTTTCTTTTCTGTTTCTTCTATCTCTTTTCTTCTTTTCTCAACTATCTAGAATTTTCGAGATCGAAAATTCTAGGTCGTTACAGAAACGAAATGGGAGATTAAAACCGCGATTAGGGATTGTGGTGAAGAAAGTGGAGAAAGGAGATTATGCATTGGGATTGAAATGGCGATTTGGGTACTATGGTGGGGGAAGTGGAGATAGGGAAATCAATTTTATTTTAGGACTTTGTAGTGGTACCTAGGGTTATGGAAAGTGAGTGAAGCGGGAAATGAAATTTACAGAAAAATGGGCGGGAATAAGTAAAAGTAGCATGTTTACCATTAACCGTAAGCATCAATAGAACGAGTAGAATTACAAAAATTATTATAAATTTTTGATTTGAATATTAGAAATTTTTTAAAAGGTTAGGTAGTGTTTGGTTTGTTATTTTTAGTTCTGGGTTTTCGTCCATACAAAAATGCAGACGAAACATGTATATTGTCGAAAACGACCAATTTATAAAATGAAGGTAGCATACAAAATACAAAACAATTTTTTTTATTTTTCGTGTTTTGAAAAATAACAT
This sequence comes from Allium cepa, assembly GCA_030765085.1. Taxonomy (NCBI): domain Eukaryota; kingdom Viridiplantae; phylum Streptophyta; class Magnoliopsida; order Asparagales; family Amaryllidaceae; genus Allium; species Allium cepa. The sequence continues at coordinate 408,305,923 of CM060931.1, read as the reverse complement.
AAGCACATGAAATAATCCATTCTTCAGTTGTTTCTCTATCCCCTTCGTCCTTCCATCCATCTTTCTTTTATTCCTTTCGTCGTCCCTCCATTCTTCTCATATTTGATATACATATTGAAAGCCGAAAACAAAAAATTCGTTTTCAAACCAAACACTACCTTAATTTCATGATTTTTTGAATTTTCTAATTTCAAAATTTGGAAATTTTAAATTTTTTAAAATATTAATATTATTATTAAATATCAAATACTAAATACTAAATATTATTTATTAATTATTAAATATTATTTCTGTATAGTTAGTTATTATTAAAAACTAATTACTATTTATTAATTATTAACTATTTAGTAGAAATTGTTAATTATTAATTTTTAAGGTTATTATTAAATATTAATTGTTCTTAAATATAAATATTATTAATAATTAGTTAGCAAATATTAATTATAAAATATATATTAATTATTATTAGTATTTAAAAATGTTGTACTTGTTAATTATTAATTTTCAGAATTCATTATTAAATATTAAATATTACTTCTTGATTATTAAAATTAATTATTAATATTAATTATTACTTCGAACACAGATTAAATCCTCTTATGACGTCTAAAACAATCGAAGATAAGGATGATCGGTTAAGAGTTATTAAAAATTGGCATTTATTACAGCTGGTAAACTAAAAAGGTTGTAATATGTATCTATTACAACTAGCAAAAGAAAGAGTTTTTAAAATCAGCATCTATTACAACGGCAAAAGAAAATGGTTGTAATAGACGTCTATTACAATGGGCAAATAGGGATGGAAACTGGTATCTATTACAACAGAAAGAAAACAGTTGTAATAGACATATATTACAACTGCCAAATTAAAAACGTTGTAATAAGTGTTTATTACAATGTGCAAAAGAAAACATTTGTTGAGAAGTGGTTTCTGTTACAACACGCCAGAAAAAACCATTATAATAGGTTTCTATTACCATGGACATTTAAGGACCATTGTAAAAAAGGCGTCGTAATATGATATTTTTGTTGCGGTGCATGTATCCCAACAAGTAATGTAACCAATGCAAGATTTTATTTCATATAATACGGTATTCCCTTCATACCGAGCTGACTAGAGTAACATCACTAACCAAATGGAACCAACCAACTTTAGTGAAACCAATCAAAGCACAATTTGGCATAAGGCTTGAACGAACTTCATGCCTTAGAAAAAAATGGCACATGAGATATTATTAATTCATCAAAAAAACCCGTAGGATTTCCTTTGATTATTTTTCATTTACATTTAGTTACTTTTAGTAGTGGTCACACTTAGTTACTTTTAGTAGTAGTGAACACTGTAGCCAGATAGATTTTGTCCTTACTAGAAGAGATGAAAAACAAACTTGTGTAGATTGCAAAGTCATACCTGGAGAATGTTTCGTCTCACAACATCAGCTTTTAATATCGAAGTTTCGTCTTCGAATACGTGTTCGACAGGATAAAGGAGCCAAGATTAGTCGGATGAAATGGAGGAAGCTCAAAGGAGACGCTTCACGAGTGTTTAAGGATAGAACGATGGGAGAAGGGGCATGGAAGTTGGAAGGAGAAGCAAATTATATGTGGGATTAGATGGCAACGCGCATACGGAAAGTGGCTACTGAGGTGTTTGGGGTATCGAAAGGAAATAAACACGAACCTAAAGATTCATGGTGGTGGAACAGTTATGTACAAAAGGCTATCAAAGAGAAGAAAGAATGCTACAAGTGCTTGCATCATATTAGGAGCGAGGACAACATGCAAAGGTACAAAGTGTCAAAGAAGAAGGCAAAGAGAGCAGTGAGTAAAGCAAGAGGTCGGGCATATGAAGACTTGTATCTTAAGCTAGGTACAAAGGAGGGTGAAAAAGACATCTATAGGATAGCTAAGCTCCATGAAAGGAAGACAAGAGACTTCAATCAAGTTAAATGCATCAAAGATGCTAATAATAGACTTTTGGGTAAAGACGATGAGATAAAAAATAGATGGAGAGATTACTTCAACAAGCTATTTAATGAAGAAGGTGATAGCACTACGATCGAGGTAGACGACTCTTTTGATGACACTAGTAGGCATTTTGTTCGTAGAATTCAAGAATCCGAGGTAAAGGAGGCGCTAAAACAGATGAAAGTAAGCAATGCATTGGGGCCTGATGGCATCCTCGTTGAGGTGTGGAGATGCCTTCGGGATGCAGAGATAGCCTGGCGGACTAAGTTGTTCAGTAATATTTTCAAATCAATCAAGATGCCAGATGTGTGGAGGAGAAGCATTCTAGTTACAATTTTTAAGAATAAAGGAGATATCCAAAATTGCACAAACTACAGAGGAATTAAACTTATGAGTCATACGATGAACCTCTGGGAGAGAGTCATCGAACATTGATTACGAAGAATGACAAGCATTTCAAAAAACCAATTTGGTTTCATGCCTGGGAGGTCGACCACGAAGGCTATTTTCTTGATAAGACAACTTATGGCGAGGTTTAAGGAGCAAAAAAGGATTTACACATGGTTTTTATCGATTTGGAGAAAGCTTATGACAAAGTACCACAAAAGGTGATGTGGTGGCTCTGGAAAAGAAGAGAGTCCCAACAAAGTATATTACTCGTATCAAGGATATGTACGATGATGTTGTGACTAGTGTCAGAGCATGTGATGATGTAACCTGTGAATTTCCCATTAACAAGATTACATCAAGGCTCAGCTTTGAGCCCCTATATTTTTACCCTAGTGATGGATGAATTTACGAAGGGTATACAAAGAGAGATTCCTTGGTGTATGCTATTTGCAGATGATGTTGTGCTAATTGATGAAAGTAGGATTGGGGTTGATAGACAACTTGACCTGTGGAGACAGACTTTAGAATCTAAGGGATTTAGGATTAGTAGAACTAAAACACAGTATATGAAGTGCGAGTTCAGCGGTGTCAGGTCAGAGAATGGAGATATCATTCTGGCTGGACAAATAGTTCCTAAGATGGAATCCTTTTGATATTTGGGATCAATATTGCAGTGTAATAGTGATATTGACGAAGATGTTAGTTTTAGAATTCAAGCGGGATGGATGAAGTGGCGAAAGGCATTTGGCACTCTTTGTGACAAGAAAGTCCCACAGAAGCTTAAAGGAAAGTTTTATAGAATGACAATTAGGCTTGCAATGTTATATGGTGTGGAATGCTGGCCTGCTAAAAGCCAACACGTCCAGAAGATAAACGTAGCAGAGATGCGTATGTTGCGATGGAGTTGTAGTCATACAAGAAGAGACCGAATTAGAAATGATGATATACGTGGAAAACTTGGAGTAGCACCAATTGAGGAGAAGCTAATTCAACATCGATTAAGATGATTTGGACATCTCCAACGAAGACCGTCCGAGGCACCTATGTGCGTTGGAATTATAGGCCACGTCGTTTCCTCAAAGAGAGGTAGAGGTCTACCAAAGATGACATGGGAGTAGTTAAAAGGGACATGAACGGTTGGAATATATCCGAGGAGCTGGTAACGGATAGGAGCGCGTGAAAGTTAGCGATCCGCGTATCAGAACCATGAGCTATGATTTTTTTAAGTTCTATATTATAGGATTAAGGAAAAAGAGCCTAAGTCGTAGCATTCGGTCTTTGATCATTTTATTTATTTATTATTGTTATTGTTATTGTTGTTGTTGTTGTTATTATTACATTTGTATTTCTATCTTTATTTTTTTTACAAAGTCACTATTATTAATAATTTACTTATTTGACTTTATTTTATTATTGCTATTGTTATTATTATTATTATAACCTTTATATTACACTTGTCACTTAGTTTTGGATCTCATCCCTAGCCGACCCCAACTTGTTTAGGAAAAATGGCTTTGTTTTGTTGTTGTTATATTTCTCGTTTACATTTAGCGCCTATTTATAAACTTAACAACAAGCTGGCTGAAAAGAATAAAAAAACATTTCTAGAAAGGAAAAAAATGAATGGACCTGATACATGCACAACTTGTGCTTTTGTGCATGTAAACAGTATGGAAAAGCTTCAAGCAACTTTCCTTCTGCCTCTCCCTCTTCTATGCCACTTTCTTTCTTTGTTATCACCTTCTTTTGATCATGTTCCCTCCGCTCCATCAATTGTGCTTCAGCATGTCCATAAGGTGTTGTGGAAATTAGTCGGTATGCATGGAATGTTTAACAGTGCCCTCCCCATAAAGATTTAACCTTGTCTCAAGGTCAAATGAAAGGGATCTTTTAATTAGCTTCCAGTAATCCTCCCAGATAGCTTCCTCTTGTGACTTTTGCTTCCACTTAATAAATACTTATGTGGTTGCTTGTCCATCTTTTTTAAGCATTCTTCTACCTAATATTGTTTCTGGTTCATCAATGACTTCCTTGGTGAATGCTAACAAATCATTTTATATCAAAGTATTTCCTTCAATTTTTTCTTTAGTTGAGATGTGTGTAAGATATTATGAATCATTGTAGGCAATGGTAATTCTAGCTATGCCACAGTTCCAATTTTTTTAGTCATATTATATGGACCAAAATATTTTGGAGATAATTTATTTGTCTTTTGAGAGCTTGTTGAGATTTGCCTAAATGGTTGAAGTTTAAATACACTAAATCTCCCTCCTTAAATTCTCTATGAGTTCTGTAAACAACAACATATCTCTTCATTCTTTTGTTTGCTTTGTGAATATTATCTCTTAACAATTGTAATGAGATATCTTTAGAATATAATTCATCTTCCACTGATTGAACTTTTTCTATTTTTGATATATAAGAGAGTAGATTTGGTGGTTGTCTTCTATAAACTGTTTCAAAAGGGATCATTTTTATGGATGATTTCCAAGTTGTTTTGTAGCAGAGTTCAGCCAATAAGAGCCACTTAATCCATTTATGATGTTTACAAGAGCAAATACACCTTAAGCAACGTTCAAGACTTTATTAGCTGCCTCAGTCTGAATATCAGATTATTAAACATCAGATTGTGGATGGAAGGTTGAGCTATAGGCTAGTATCGTGCCTTGAAGTGAAAATAATTCTTTCTAGAATATATTAGCGAATATTATGTCTCTGCCCAAGATATTTGTGTTTGGTAGGCTGTGTAATTTGAAGACCCCATCAAAGAATATAACAACCATCGTAGAAGAATATGGATGTTTTAATGGTAGGAAATGTGCATATTTGCGTGATCTGTCAACTATTGCTAGTATATCAGTGTATCCCTTGCATTTAGGTAGACCAATAATGAAATCCATGCTGATATCTTCCCAAGTTTTGTCTGGCATAGGTACGGTTGTAAAATTCCTAAATATTGACCATTTTCTGATTTCTTTCTTTTACGTGTATCAAACTTTTGTACATACACTTAAATATCTCTTTTTAACCCTTACCAATAACAATATTTTTTTATCTCGTGCATAGTTTATCCACTCCTACATGACTGGATAGTGTGGTATTATGATGTTCATTGAGTATGATTTGCTTGAAGTGGTTGTGGAGCTGATGAGTAGTTTAATTTTATAGAAAAATATACACCGTCAACTATTTTGTATTTCTCAAATCTCGATGATTGGATTTCTATTTTACACTTTAAGTCAAGGAAATATTGGTCTGTTTTATAAGATGTTTTAATTCATCTAACCATTGGCATTGAACTATTGATATGGCATAAGTAGAGCATTAAATTAAAGCCATCTCAATGGAATTGTTTTCAAATTTCCCGGACCATTACTCATCTTCAACTATATTTTCATTTCCTTTTTTATATTCAACTATATATTTATAGTTGCAAAATTTTGTTAATTATTTATTTTGAATTCCATTTTGTAATTTTCGATCTAGCAAATATTTCAAACTTTGATATTCTGCTTTTACTATGGATTTTGAGTTCCATTTTGTTAGGTAAAAGTATAGCTTAATCCTATGTGTTTGGACGTCCAAGGAAGGTAGGTTCTTGGGTTCTATGTAACGACCCGTATTTTACGTATTGATATATCGTAGAATTATTAGGTCGTTAGTGTTGTTTAGGTCATCCATAGCTTAAGTCGTGTGGTAGCTAGCTCCTGTAGTGTTTAAGTCGTGGGAAGCTTGGGTCGTGTGACCGAGTTAAGGTGGTGACCGACCTATAGTTAAGTTGTAGACGACTTAGGGAGGGTGCATGAGTTACGAGTTATTGGGTTACGACCTAAAGTGTTGCAGCGACCTTGAGGAGTTAGGTCGTGAGCGAGTTAGTGGAGTTAACGACCTAAGGGTTGTGAGAAACCTAGTAGTAGCGGCTTAAGGGGTGAACGACCTAGGGAAGATAGGTCGTGGACGAGTTAAGGAAGTTAACTCGTGTAGGGGCGGCTTAAGTTAGGTCGGTAGTTAACGAGTTACGACCTATAGAAGATGACTGACCTAAGAGTTGGTGAGTTAAGGCATAGTGCAGTTTAAGTCGTGAGGGAGTTTAGGTCGAGTGGAGCGACCTATGGATATAAGCGACCTAGTGATAGTAAGCGACCTAGAGGTAGTAAGCAACCTAGTGGTGGTGAGCGACCTAAGGGGTTAGACGATCTAAGTTATTTCGTTGAGTCCTGCGTTTGTTTTAGGTCGTTGGATTGTTAGGTCGGTAGGTTAGTTAGGTCGTTAGACGACCTAAGGTAGGCCGCTATGAGTAGTTAGGTTGCGGCATTGTTAACTCGTGAAGTTGTTAGGTCGTAAGCTGATGAGTCGTATCTTGGGTAAGTCTTTAGGTCGTATGAGTGATAAGTCGTACGAAGGCTGGAGTGTTAGGTCGGGCACCTGATGAGTCGTGAGTCGTTGAGGCATAGGTTGCTAGGTCGTAAACGACCTAGTTAAGTCGTGGCAGTGTTTTAAGTCGCGTGCATTCTGTGGTCTTAGGTCGTAATGGGGTTAGGTCGTAGCATGTTAGGTCGGCAACGACCTAAAACCGAGCACACGAGTTAAGGGCCAGGCGACCTAAGGGGGCGATCTGCCTATAAATAGAGGGCTTTGGCTCACTTTTTGGCACCGGATTTTGAAGCGACGAAGTGCTGCCATTTTGAGAGCTCGACTACAACATTTCTTCACTTCTTTTCTCTACTCTAATCTTGTGCTAACATCCATCCAAGATCGAAGATCCAAGAGCCAAAGTTGAAGATCTTCATCCAACGAAGTGAGATTTCATCGTTTCAAGCGGGATTTTGACAAATCAAGCTTGAATCTTTGCTGTCCAGATCTGAAGCGTATTGCTTTTGGGTTGTTTTGGGAGATTCGGTGAGTGGTGGTTGTCTCTCACGCGGACCCAAAGGAGTATATTGGTTTGGTGGTTTGTTGGAGTGTTGTAGATAGCGATTTTATGCATTTTTCTTTAGATCCAAGTGTAGATCCATTACTTATGAAGATGTTTACTTATGCAAGTTCATTCATCAAGTTATAGAGACAAAACCCATGATTTATATTTGTTAGATCTATGCTAAAAACTCATGATTCATGCATGTTAGATCTATGCTAATTTATTTACGAAATTGCCATTGTAGTTATAAATGCCTATTTAGACCATGTTTGATTATTTGATTGCTTAAACTAATGATTGATTTGATTGATTGCTATGTATGTTAGTTGATTGATAGTTAGATCTAGACAGGATGGTCAATGGTGATTCAAAAGCCAAGAGAAAGGCTCTTGAATTGGAAAAGCTGCTGTTGGCATATGAAGCGGATGTGGAAGCTCATATGGATGGATTTGATAGGATGAAGTTTTGCTATGATTAGAGGAAGCAGAACATGATATCGAGATGGGACTTTGCTATGATGCGTTGGAGCAAAGCATGATGTGAGATAGTCTTGGTTTAATCCAGGTAGGGATCATTCCAAGCATATTGATAACTCGAGGGATGGTTCGAGTTGGTTGATAACGGATTGCTCGAGAGGAAGCTTGGGCTAGTATGAGAGTAGTCGTCGAGGAGGATGACTAGGAGGCTTGGACTTCATCGTTGTTGAAGGTTCTAGTAAACTCAAAGCAAGAGTACATGGGGCGCCCAAAACGACTACAGGCAGGTGGTCGGGACACCCAAAAGACTACAGGCAGGTGGTCGAGTACTCTGGGCAGAGTAGGTGAGTCCTCGGCACGGGTCACGATGACGTGCGGTGTTTGTCTAGAACCGGGGTTACCATTAACCCTTGACTTACGGCTGAAAGAATGAGCCGGTCATTCAATTAACGGTGGTATCGAAGCAAAGATAACAGTGATAGCCAGAGTCATGGATGTATGGTTGTATCATCATTCGGTCTCAAGAGCGGTGTTTTCTGGGTGCTTATCTGATCTTGGTTTAGGCCTTGGGGGTTTGTATTTAGAAAACATCGACCTTGACTCGAGTGATTATTGCTTTACTTTAATTATCTGTGTCGCTATGCTTGCTTCTCCTTAGGGTGTGTCCGGGGGCTATCACTGTAGAAAGTGGTGGAGTGGGATGGTTGGGTTCCTATTCCTTTTTATCCTTTATGCTCTTTTGGTATGTTTGATAGCTGATTTACTGCTCACTAGGACTTTGTCTGACTCAAGGTTTTATGTCTCCTCTTATTACCTTGGGCTGTTCATCCATGTTGGGATGGGCAGACTAGGTAACAGGTGACAGGTGCTGTTCTTGGAGATTTACGCTGATGATGACGAAGACGAGCTGGAGGCTTTTGCGTATTATTTTCTTATTATATGTACTGGGTGTTCCGCTGCTGTATTTGTTTTGAGTGCTTTGTAGTGAGGCTTGATGTATTGACTTTCAGATGCTTGTATCAAACTTATATGAAGTCTATATGATGATTTTCTGTTATGGAGCTTCACTACATATTTCTCTATTGTATTTTGTCCATGCGCTGTGAGTTTTACGATAGAGTTTGATGTTTTTACCTTACCCTGACAATCGTCCATGGCTGTCTGGCACACTTTCAGCGCACTATTTCCTTGTTTCGGTGCAGGAGTCATGGGCGGTCGTCACATTTGGTATCAGAGCTTTGGTTAATCGATTTTAGCCAACGCTCGCTGAAGTAACTACGTATGAGAGACGTAATTGTATTTTGATGGATGATTACTATATATATTACAGTAGCTTAGAAGGATTTGAACTCCTTATGCAGTTGTTTCTCAAAGGTGTTCTAATCATTCCTTTTTGTAGATATTAAGGATGAGTCGAAGAGGGAGACCAGCTGCCAGGGAAGGTCGTGCTGCTGATGAAGTTGCTGATTATGGAGCTATGTTCGAAGCGATGATGACATCGATCATGAGAAGGATACCAACTCCAGGGTCAGCGGTAGATGTTGGAATTCAAGTTCAAGCTCCAAAGCCAGTGGATTTTGCTAAGTTGTGCAAGGATTATACTACTCTTGGAGGAAAGGTTTTCTTGGGGACAGAATCTACTATTGAAGTCCAGAGATGGATAGATGCTTGTAGAAGGATCTTTGGTGACTTGGGAGTTGATGATGCAACTAAAAGGAAGCTTGCATCAAGGCAGCTTCAAGGAAGGGCTTCTGATTGGTGGAACTCTATCACCATTGATACTCCAGAGGAAGAAATTACTTGGGTACAATTCCAAGCTAGATCTGAAGCTAAGTTCATTTCTACGGCTCAGAAGTCTGTCTTGTTTAAGAAGTTTGTGGAGCTCAAGCAAGGTGGAAGATCAGTTCTTGAGTATGTTTCTGAGTTTGAAGCTTTGTCCAAGTATGCTCGGTCTTATATTGAATCTTATTATCAGAAGAATGAGAAGTTTGTGACAGGCTTGGACAGTTATCTTGGAAGGCAGTTGGTGGATCATCTGGACGATCCATTTGAGAAGCTAGTGGAGAAAGCTCTCAGGCATGAGAGTTTGTTCCCTAAGGAAGGATCTGTTGTTGCTGTGACCAAGGAGGAGTCTAAACTGCAACAGGGTGGAAACAAGAAGAGGAAACATCAACAGCAGAAGGGTAAGAATGGCCAGAAGAAGCCGAAGGGCGAAGTGACCTGCTACAATTGTCAGCAGAAAGGCCATCTCTTCAGGGATTGCAAAAATCCTAAGGTGCTGGGGAAGTGTTACAACTGCGACAAGCTGGGACATATTAAGAAGGATTGCCCAGAACCAAGGAAGGATAGGAAGATTGTGAAAGCTTATGCTTTGGGGGCTGTTCCATCATCTTCGAAAGCTCCTACTGCTGAAGAGAAGGGGAAGAGTGTGGTGGTTCAAGGTACTCTTTCCGTTTGTGGTGTTCCAGTTAGAGTGTTGTTTGATACTGGGGCGTCGCATTCTTTTGTTTGTAATGAGTTGGTGGACCGGTTGGGTTTGGAACCGGATATTGTTGATAGACCATTAGTTGTGACCAATCTAGTTGGGGGTTCGTCTTGTTTGTGTATGGTATGCCGTGGTCTAGTTGTATCGAGTCATGATTGCTCTTTTGTTTGTGATTGTTTTGTTCTGAACTTTGCGGGGTTCGGAATTATTTTGGGTATGGATTGGCTTAGGAAGTATGCGGCAAAGGTTGATTGTGAGAGATTGGAGGTGACAGTCGAGAATGTGGAGGGGCGAAAGGTTGTGATACGATGTAAGCATGAAGAAGGCGTCTTCATGAGCTTCATGTATTCGATGGTTGTTCCACGGGATGGACTGTCATCGGTGCCAATCGCAAATGGATTTGAGGATGTCTTTGAGGAAGTCAAAGGGTTACCGCCGCATAGAGAGATCGAGTTTCGTATCGATCTAGTTGAGGGAGCCAGACCTGTTGTGATGCCTCTTAGGCAGATGGCGCCTAGAGAACAGCAAGAGTTGAGGGTGCAAGTTGATGACCTTTTATGGAAAGGATTCATTCGGCGTAGTGTGTCCGAATGGGGTGCACCAGTTGTGTTCGCAACCAAAGCGGATGGATCGTTGAGGTTGTGTGTTGATTATCGTGAGCTGAATAAGGTGACTAAGAAGAACAAGTATCCATTGCCGAGAATAGATGACTTGTTTGATCAGCTTCACGAAGCTAAGGTGTTTTCTCAGATGGATTTGGCAACGGGATTTCACCAGTTGAGAGTGGAGAAGGATAGTGTGCCGAAGACTGCTTTCAGGACACCATCCGGTTTTTATGAGTGGCTGGTAATGCCGTTTGGATTGACTAACGCACCAGCATATTTTGTGGATCTTATGAATATAGTATTCAGAGATCAGTTGAATAAGTTCGTACTTGTGTTCGTAGATGATATTCTGATATACTCCAGAACTGAAGAAGAGCACAAGACGCACTTGCGTTTGGTTTTGGAAATCTTGCGGAAACATCAGCTGAAGGCTAAGTTTTCGAAGTGTCACTTCTGGAAGAGTGAAGTGAGATTCTTAGGCCATGTTATTTCTGGAAATGGAATAGCGGTTGATCCCGCTAAGGTGGCAGCGTTCCAGGATTGGGTCAGACCTAAAAATGCATCAGATGTGAGAAGTTTTCTTGGACTAGCAGGATATTATCGACGGTTTATCAAAGACTTTTCCAAGATAGCTGCACCATTGACAGGATTGACGAAGAAGAATCAGGTATTCAGTTGGGATGCTAAGTGTGAGCAAGCCTTTGGAATCCTGAAAGAGCGACTGACGAGTGCTCCTGTTTTGACTATTCCAAGTGGGAATGATGAGATGGTGGTTTACACCGATGCATGTGGTACTGGACTTGGGGCAGTGCTAATGCAGAAGGATAAAGTTGTTGCGTACGCGAGTCGACAACTGAAGCCGCATGAAAGGAATTACCCGACTCATGATTTGGAGTTAGCGGCAATTGTGTTTGCTCTGAAGATGTGGAGACATTATCTATTGGGGGTTCGATTCGAGTTGTTTACGGATCACAAGTCGTTGAAGTATCTTTTCTCCCAAAAGGATTTGAATCTTTGGCAGCAACGATGGCTAGAGTTTTTAGCATCATATGATTTTGGTATAGCTTATACTCCAGGAAAAGGTAACACAGTAGCTGATGCGTTGAGTCGAAGACATGCGGGATTGGGAGTCATGTTTTCGGAATGGAAGAGTCTCGAGTATTTGGCTGGATTTGATTTCAGGCCTAGATGTGAATTGGAACCTGAAATGTTGGCAAACTTATCGATAAGGCCTACTCTTGTGGAAAGGATTGGCGAGAGCCAAAAGCGAGACGATAAGCTTGTCAAGATTATCCGTGATTTGGAATCTGGATTGGAACCAGAGAAGGATAAAGGATTCGAGGTCGATCAAGAGGGTTGGCTTCGCAAACAAGGACGACTGGTTGTTCCCGATATCGATGAATTGAAAGATGAAGTTCTAAGGGAAAGTCATCACTCGAAGTTGACAATTCATCCAGGTGGAAATAAGATGTATCGGGATATGAAGAGAAACTATTACTGGGAAGGTATGAAGAAGGATGTTGGAAATTTTATTTCCAAGTGCATGAACTGCCAGATGGTTAAAGCAGAGCAGAAGAAGCCCAGTGGGTTGCTTCAGCCATTAGAAGTTCCTACATGGAAGTGGGAGCAGATATCGATGGATTTTATCGATGGTTTACCTAGAACGAGAGCGGGAAATGAAGGGATTTGGGTCATTGTAGATCGTTTGACCAAGAGTGCAAGATTCATTCATGTTCGATCAACTAGGGCTGCGTCAAAGTTGGCTGAATTGTATGTTAAGTGGATAGTTCGATTCCACGGTATTCCAAAGAGTATAGTGAGCGATCGAGACCCATTGTTCACTAGTGGATTTTGGAAGAGCTTCCAGGAGGTTTTGGGAACTGAGTTGTGTTTGAGTACAGCTTATCATCCCCAAACAGATGGTCAGACTGAGAGAGTCAACAGAGTTTTGGAAGATCTCCTCAGGGCATGTGTTTTGGATTTCGGAGGATCATGGGAAGATCATCTTCATCTGGTGGAATTTGCGTATAATAACAGTTACCAGTCAAGCATTGGTATGGCACCGTATGAAGCGCTGTATGGAAGACCGTGTAACTCTCCGACATGTTGGTTGGAAACTGGAGAAAAGCTAATACTTGGGCCAGAGATGATTCGTCAGACTACGGATTGTATAGAGATCATTCGGCAACGAATGAAGGCAGCCCAAGACCGCCAGAAAAGTTATGCTGATAAGCGTCGTAAGGATTTGGAATTCGACGTAGGTGATATGGTTTTTGTGAAGATTTCTCCTCTGAAGAATGTTATTCGATTCGGGAAGAAAGGAAAATTGACTCCGAGATTTGTTGGACCATTCCCGATAATTGAGAGAATTGGAAAGCTCGCTTATAGATTGGAGTTACCGGAAAAGATGGCGGGTGTGCACAATGTTTTTCATGTATCTTATCTACGGAAGTATGTGCACGACTCGAATACAGTAGTTTCTGCTGATAGCTATGAAGATTTAGAGGTTGATCCAGTTGTTAGAAGACCTCGTAAACCGCTTCGTGTTGTTGAAACCGACACGAAACAGCTTAGGAGGAAGACGATTACGTTGCTCAAGATACAATGGAGTGATGATGTTAACGACTGTACATGGGAGGAGGAAGAGAGGATGAAGGCAGCTCATCCTAAACTCTTCGAGGTATGGACCTAAGGTGTCGTGGCATCTCATGAATTTGTAACTTGTTCTAATCTTAGAATTCTGCATGCTAGGCTAGAAATTGGATGCATGGTTTGTTGATTGCTATGGATAGTAGGCATGCAGAATAGTTTTGGTTGCTCTTGTTTGCTTGGAATTTCGGGGGCGAAATTCCTAAGGGGGAGAGAATGTAACGACCCGTATTTTACGTATTGATATATCGTAGAATTATTAGGTCGTTAGTGTTGTTTAGGTCATCCATAGCTTAAGTCGTGTGGTAGCTAGCTCCTGTAGTGTTTAAGTCGTGGGAAGCTTGGGTTGTGTGACCGAGTTAAGGTGGTGACCGACCTATAGTTAAGTCGTAGACGACTTAGGGAGGGTGCATGAGTTACGAGTTATTGGGTTATGACCTAAAGTGTTGCAGCGACCTTGAGGAGTTAGGTCGTGAGTGAGTTAGTGGAGTTAACGACCTAAGGGTTGTGAGAAACCTAGTAGTAGCGCTTAAGGGGTGAACGACCTAGGGAAGATAGGTCGTGGACGAGTTAAGGAAGTTAACTCGTGTAGGGGCGGCTTAAGTTAGGTCGGTAGTTAACGAGTTACGACCTATAGAAGATGACCGACCTAAGAGTTGGTGAGTTAAGGCTTAGTGCAGTTTAAGTCGTGAGGGAGTTTAGGTCGAGTGGAGCGACCTATGGATATAAGCGACCTAGTGATAGTAAGCGACCTAGAGGTAGTAAGCAACCTAGTGGTGGTGAGCGACCTAAGGGGTTAGACGATCTAAGTTAGGTCGTTGAGTCCTGCGTTTGTTTTAGGTCGTTGGATTGTTATGTCGGTAGGTTAGTTAGGTCGTTAGACGACCTAAGGTAGGCCGCTATGAGTAGTTAGGTTGCGGCATTGTTAACTCGTGAAGTTGTTAGGTCGTAAGCTGATGAGTCATATCTTGGGTAAGTCTTTAGGTCGTATGAGTGATAAGTCGTACGAAGGCTGGAGTGTTAGGTCGGGCACCTGATGAGTCGTGAGTCGTTGAGGCATAGGTTGCTAGGCCGTAAACGACCTAGTTAAGTCACGGCAGTATTTTAAGTCGCGTGCATTCTGTGGTCTTAGGTCGTAATGGGGTTAGGTCGTAGCATGTTAGGTCGGCAACGACCTAAAACCGAGCACACGAGTTAAGGGCCAGGCGACCTAAGGGGGCGATCTGCCTATAAATAGAGGGCTTTGGCTCACTTTTTGGCACCGGATTTTGAAGCGACGAAGTGCTGCCATTTTGAGAGCTCGACTACAACATTTCTTCACTTCTTTTCTCTACTCTAATCTTGTGCTAACATCCATCCAAGATCGAAGATCCAAGAGCCAAAGTTGAAGATCTTCATCCAACGAAGTGAGATTTCATCGTTTCAAGCGGGATTTCGACAAATCAAGCTTGAATCTTTGCTGTCCAGATCTGAAGCGTATTGCTTTTGGGTTGTTTTGGGAGATTCGGTGAGTGGTGGTTGTCTCTCACGCGGACCCAAAGGAGTATATTGGTTTGGTGGTTTGTTGGAGTGTTGTAGATAGCGATTTTATGCATTTTTCTTTAGATCCAAGTGTAGATCCATTACTTATGAAGATGTTTACTTATGCAAGTTCATTCATCAAGTTGTAGAGACAAAACCCATGATTTATATTTGTTAGATCTATGCTAAAATCTCATGATTCATGCATGTTAGATCTATGCTAATTTATTTACGAAATTGCCATTGTAGTTATAAATGCCTATTTAGACCATGTTTGATTATTTGATTGCTTAAACTAATGATTGATTTGATTGATTGCTATGTATGTTAGTTGATTGATAGTTAGATCTAGACAGGATGGTCAATGGTGATTCAAAAGCCAGGAGAAAGGCTCTTGAATTGGAAAAGCTGCTGTTGGCATATGAAGCGGATGTGGAAGCTCATATGGATGGATTTGATAGGATGAAGTTTTGCTATGATTAGAGGAAGCAGAACATGATATCGAGATGGGACTTTGCTATGATGCGTTGGAGCAAAGCATGATGTGAGATAGTCTTGGTTTAATCCAGGTAGGGATCATTCCAAGCATATTGATAACTCGAGGGATGGTTCGAGTTGGTTGATAACGGATTGCTCGAGAGGAAGCTTGGGCTAGTATGAGAGTAGTCGTCGAGGAGGATGACTAGGAGGCTTGGACTTCATCGTTGTTGAAGGTTCTAGTAAACTCAAAGCAAGAGTACATGGGGCGCCCAAAACGACTACAGGCAGGTGGTCGGGACACCCAAAAGACTACAGGCAGGTGGTCGAGTACTCTGGGCAGAGTAGGTGAGTCCTAGGCACGGGTCACGATGACGTGCGGTGTTTGTCTAGAACCGGGGTTACCATTAACCCTTGACTTACGGCTGAAAGAATGAGCCGGTCATTCAATTAACGGTGGTATCGAAGCAAAGATAACAGTGATAGCCAGAGTCATGGATGTATGGTTGTATCATCATTCGGTCTCAAGAGAGGTGATTTCTGGGTGCTTATCTGATCTTGGTTTAGGCCTTGGGGGTTTGTATTTAGAAAACATCGACCTTGACTCGAGTGATTATTGCTTTACTTTAATTATCTGTGTTGCTATGCTTGCTTCTCCTTAGGGTGTGTCCGGGGGCTATCACTGTAGAAAGTGGTGGAGTGGGATGGTTGGGTTCCTATTCCTTTTTATCCTTTATGCTCTCTTGGTATGTTTGATAGCTGATTTACTGCTCACTAGGACTTTGTCTGACTCAAGGTTTTATGTCTCCTCTCATTACCTTGGGCTGTTCATCCATGTTGGGATGGGCAGACTAGGTAACAGGTGACAGGTGCTGTTCTTGGAGATTTACGCTGATGATGACGAAGACGAGCTGGAGGCTTTTGCGTATTATTTTCTTATTATATGTACTGGGTGTTCCGCTGCTGTATTTGTTTTTAGTGCTTTGTAGTGAGGCTTGATGTATTGACTTTCAGATGCTTGTATCAAACTTATATGAAGTCTATATGATGGTTTTCTGTTATGGAGCTTCACTATATATTTCTCTATTGTATTTTGTCCATGCGCTGTGAGTTTTACGATAGAGTTTGATGTTTTTACCTTACCCTGACAATCGTCCATGGCTGCCTGGCACACTTTCAGCGCACTATTTCCTTGTTTCGGTGCAGGAGTCATGGGCAGTCGTCACATTCTATATATGCAAGTTAAAGGTCATAAATTCAAATAATAGATTCATTAAGAACAAGCACAAGTCATACGTTCATATAGTACTAATTATGCAAAGAAGAATATTTCAAGTCCTTCATAAAAAGTCTCAATTTTGATTTGAGCTAACGGTTATTGAATCTTCAATCTTAAGATTTTTGTTGCACACAAGAAAATGTAAAATGAATTAAAAGAGCAATTAGGAATTGACTCCTTTCTTATAAGAGGTGTATGCATATTTATTGAAAACTTCAGCCATAGATTCATGGCATGTATCATTGAGAAAATAAACAGTCATGATGTGTTGACGTGGCATATGCTTGAGATGGCATGTGGTACTACTTTTCTTTAGCTTCTTCGTGATGATGTGGCGCAGTTCACTCAATGGGAGATTGTCATGTGGCCAGTTAAGATATTTTTTTGGTTATATTTTTCAAAGCATGATAGCTATGGATTGTTAACTTTTGATAGCCTAATTTGTCAATACACGATATCCTTGATGTACCAACCCTCGATAGCGTATTCTATCAATATGTAATAACCTTGAAGTATCAATCCTTAATAGCTTATTTTGTCAATATGTGATAGCCTTAGAGTATCAACTTTAGATAGCTCATTCCTTTAATATACAATAACTTTGAATCATCAACTTATGACCGCTCTTCCCTTTACTTTGTCATGCGCTTCGTTTGTGTCAACTGTTGATAACTTTACATGAAAAATTAAGATAGCTTTATCTAGTCCATCCTTTGATGGCTTTGATAATGATCTATTTTGTGGAGAAATAAAAACGATAACTTCAAAATATTTTATCATATACTGTAAATATGAAACAAACAAAGGCTGTGGAGAAAAATGAATGATAGCCTTTGAAATATATCATCATAGGTTTAGAAAACAAATAAAAGGCTGGCATCCATTATACAGCTGTCAGCTATACTTGGTAGTTAGCCTGTAATTAGGGTGTAGTTAGGCAATTATAATTTAGGAAATAAGACACGGCTAGTAGAATCATAATTTAAGAAATAAGCAATTGCTAGTAAAATTAGGTTGTATAAATCATGTGCAGATAGTGTAGAATCAGAAACTAACAATAAAACTTTCTCCTCAAAAATTCAATACTTAAAAATTCAATCTGGTATTAGAATAGGTCATATCCTGACTCAAGGGTTCCATAATATCAAAAGCTGCAGATAACAAAGAACTGTAGTAAATTCAAAATGTCTCAATCCAACGATAGCAAAATCACAAATATCATACCCAATGGCAATATAAATTGCATTCCCTGTTCTAGATCAGTAGGAAGTGGTCTTGGTGGAAAAGGAAATCATATTGAAGCTTTGTCACTGGAAAAAGGGAAAAACCCAAAGCCAACTGAGCCAACTACCGAAGAGAAAGCAAAAAATAAAAGAATGCAACACAACCAACCAATTAATCATTTCATGTTACTCAACATAATGGAACCCTAGATTTTAGTCGTACTCATGTACTCCAGCGAATCATAGGAGGTTTGAGACAAAGCTAAGAGAAGGTATGATCAACAAAAATTTTTTGCTTAAATTTGTAGCCTTAAACAGGAGCTTATCTAAATTAAATAGATTATTGAAGGTAATAACGAACTATTGACCGAAATTATGTCAAAATGGAAAGAGCTCAATATCTATCTCCAACCAACACAGACCCAATTAAAACCCAAAAAAGATCCAAAACAGACTTAATTTTTACCTATCTGAGGGCTTTTAATCCAAGCTATGAATCGATCAGGCCTTAAGTCTTGGCATTAGTTGAGATGCAAATTTTTGATGATGTAGTGGCAAGAATTAAGCAAGAGCATTCTCAACGAGCACTCATGAACTCACGACAGATGGAAAATCAAGAAAATAAGGCATTTTAGGTAAAATACTCAAACCTTAATTCTAAGGACATAGCCAAATGGAAAGGAACTTCGAGCACCAAGCCATGCGACCACCTAGAGAAAGCAGGGCATAACTATGACAGCTGATGTTTCCTTCATTCCCACCTCCGATCGATCAGAAGGAAGGGAAATAGAGGAATTAAGTAGGGCAACACAAAAAGGGAGAATACATTTGGTGGTTTTAGCAAAGGAGTGGAGATAGAAGAGGATGCTCAATGGACTCGATCAAATAACTACTCTGCTTCAGTAGGATCTTCTGTGGCTTAAACAGTGCAACTAAATTAACCGCTAACTCAATTATATAGTTTGTTACAACAATTTTTTTTAGGTTTTGTACATTCTAACACTATTTTTAACTCACCCAAGACCAACAGCGATTTCAAAATTGCAAGTGTTAACCCAAATTGTAACGACCCAGAATTTTAATTTATTAAAATTTGAATATTTAATTAATTTTAAATATTAATAAGTGAATTTATAAGTCGAATAAATTTTTATTTGAATTTTTGGATTTAATTGAATAATTAAATCGTTAATTTAATACGTTAAATTATGGAAATAATTGAAAATATAGTTAAAAATGATTGAAAATGATTTGTAAAATTTTATTTTATCATATGGGAGTTAGAAGGATATTTTAGAACTTTTAAAATCGAATTAAAAGTTAATTTGTGAAAATTGAATATTTTAATATTAAAATCGACTAGTGAAAATAGTCAATTTTTGAACAGTCTCAGAATTGAACGAAACCAGTTCCATTGGATCCGTAATAGTTAGTTATTGCCGGATTTCAAATTTCGTGTCAATCGGAGTTATCGTTTGATCGTAGCAGCTCGAAACGCATCGATTTATTTTTAATTTAAATTTGGCGAGTCAAAATAGCCATTTTTCAAAAAGTCTTGGATTTCGACGAAACCAGTTTCATCGGATCCGTAATGTGATATTATTGTAAGGTTTCAAATTTCAAGTCAATTGGATTTACCGTTTGTCCGGTACAAATTAAAACGCCTAGAAGTCGACTTAAATCGGTTTAATTCAAATTGAGCGTTTACAGCCATAACTCGCACATACTTCCGAATTAGCTTCCGAAACCTGTTCCATTGCGTCCGAAACGCGGGATAAACCCTAGGTACGTCAGTTTCGGTGCCTAAATCGGAGTTCGGAATTTCCAGGTGAATAGTGTCGTTCGATTCTCTATAAATAGCCCCAACACCTTCATAAAAAAAAAAAAAAAATTAGGGCTCCATCTTCTATCAGCCGCCTCCATTAGCCTGAACGGCCAGAATTTGCCAAACTCTTTCCCTCTCGTTCTTCCAATCCGTTCATCGATTCAACGAATCTCCAACTAGTAAATTGAAGAGCACAATGCCATCCACACATCCAACGGTCAAGATCTTGATTGGAGCAACGTAGTGGTCGAAATCGAGTCTCAAAGGCCTGCCGTTCATGCTCGAACTGCGTGCAAACCATAGGGCCGAGCCTTATTCCCTTCAGGCCGAGTATAGTAGAGGTCGAGTGCTTCGCAATGGCTGTAGTTTGATCGATTTTCATCGAGTATTGATGTTGAAAAATGTAACCCTAGTTCGTGAAGATAATGGGTTATGCGTGCGGCCTTATGTCTGTAGCAAGAACGCAAGGGGAAGAAAGAAAATGCACGGCCGTGATTGCTTGGTGCTGGATCTAGCGGCCCGTGTTAGTTTAGGTTATAAAATTTAAATTTATGTTGATTTGTTTATATAAAATCGTGTACAAACTTCAAAAATTCATATCTTTTTCATACGAGGTCGAAAATGCGCGAAACCAGTTGCGTTGGAATCATATGGACGAGCACTACGCGATGGAGTTGGTTTGGAGTCGTTTGGAGTTAGTGAGAATTTTGGGTAAAATTAAACGTCCGTTTAATTTTATTCGAAATAAATCGCTAAAACGAAATAAAATCAAGGTGAGAATTTCTCACTCAATCGAATCAGTTTCGATTTTATTTTAAATAGTTAGATTTAAAATATTTGAATGCATGTTTGAATGTTGATTGTTATCTATTGATTGTTAAAATAGACATTATACGCCGTTAGTAAGCGGATGTTATTTATTAAAAACATATACCGCGAATATTTCATAAACAGTGAAATTGGTATTATAAATAATATCAATATATATATATTGGCATATGTATATATTGGAGTTATTGATTTCCCGCATTTATTGTTTAGCGGATGAGACCCTATTACGCCGTTATTAAGCGGATAATATTTAATAAGAACATATACCGCGATAATTTCGTACTGGAGCGAAATTGGTATTGTGCTAATGTGTTTGGATGCAGGAAAACAGGTTGGAGGGATCCAACTGGATTCCTCAACAGTATTTATTTAATTTCAGATATTTTGATATTTGATTGATTATCATATCGATATATGATATTGTTGTTGTCGTGATTGACTATTTGGTGTGTAGCATCATTGGACCAAATTTGGAATTTTAAAATGATTTATAAAGTGATTTTTGAAAATATACTATATTTTTGGAATAGATTCATTTTAAATAAATAAACGTTATAATTTTTAAAGTTATAAAAATTATGATTTTTGTGAAATACAGTTAAAAACTGATCTTTGAGAATATGATGCTATTGATTTATAAAATAGTTAAATCGAGATATTTTAGAATTATTGTGAAAAGTTTAAATATAGGATTTATAAAATTTAATTATTTTATGAATCGAAATGGTGAAATAATAAAGGAGATTAAAGACGTTTTAAAGAATAATATAAATTGATTTATATTAAGAGATTTATAAATGGATATTTATAAATTGAAATATGGACATTATAAAACGAGTTTTTATAAGTGTTTGAATGAAGTGAAAATGAAATTCATAAATAAGTGAAATTTATAGAATTATAAACTGTGAAGTTATAAAAGAAATTTATAAATAGTAAGATTTATAAATTTGGTGAAATTATTTGAAGAATAGATTGGTTAAATAAATGGATCTTATAAGTTATAAGATTTATAAATTGGAAAGTCTTTAAAAAAGAACGATTTTATAAAATAATCGTTTTATAAGCATTTGACTTAAAATATGAACTTTTAGTTTATAATTGAGTTATAAACTGGAATAGGTTAATAAAAGAATTTATAAAAAGGAAGCTTTTATAAATAAATAGAAATGGAATTTATAAACGTTGTTTTATAAATTCGCAAATGACTTATTTTGATAAGAAAATTGTTGAAACCTATTAATGGAGTTATATTCACGTTTTTGAATAGTGAATAATCCTTTGAATTAAAATGTATAAAAGGATGAAATGTGTTAACGTAGTATATTCACGTTTTTGAATAGTGAATAAGATGTTAAAGAAATTATTTTGAATGTGATATTTGAAATAGAATTAAAACGATCTAACGAAGTTTTAATTGTGTTGAGATTCGAAACCATAGATTTCAACATTTATTGTTGAAATAGACGTTTTCGAGAAATAAAAGGAGATGGTGGACTATAACACTGTTGTTATAGTAAATGATTTCCGAAAGGAAATGTTTTGTATAGTATTGGGATCTATATATCTATTTTAATTTCGAATCCCTATACTAGTGATTTTGGGTTGTCGTAACGATGTTTTACGTAACATTCGTTTTGGCCCAAATAAATATGTTTAAGAGAATGATTTCCTTAAAGAATGAAATATATACTTAATTTCGATTTAAGTATATTGAATATTTTCTAAGTGTTGAAAATAAATAAAATTTGTGAATTACTTATGAATAAATAAGTATGGAATTGTTTTCCAATATGAAGTGATATTTAGAATTTATCTTTTTGAAGATAAATTGAAAATGAATAATTGAAATCGAATATTCATAGATATTTTGGATTGTAAATTCACTATTGAATTTATAAATGAAATTGGAAAATGGGTTTAAAAATAAATGTTGATTTATTTTTGAAGTATTGAAATTATATATCTAGTGAAGATATTTTTGGAAAATAAATAATTTGGAAAATTATTTGGAAACTGGTGATGTGTGCATATCCAGTGATAGTTCAATAACCGACTATCAATATTTCCCTTTGAATAGGTGATTGATGTGAATTGTTTGAATGTGAATGCACACTTATTTTTGAATAAGCGCTCAGTATTCGGGTTAACCGGGAAAGGACCATGGGGTCGTATAACCCATTCCGAATATGTGATACGTCGTTATGAATTGCATTGAAGATCGGTGTTGAAGACCCGGTATTTGCGAGAGCGATAGGATGACCTGTCGATTGTCTCTGCACTGAGTTGCAGCGGTATAGAGACTCCCTAAG
The DNA here is from genome assembly GCA_030765085.1 of Allium cepa. Taxonomy (NCBI): domain Eukaryota; kingdom Viridiplantae; phylum Streptophyta; class Magnoliopsida; order Asparagales; family Amaryllidaceae; genus Allium; species Allium cepa. The sequence continues at coordinate 408,282,964 of CM060931.1, read as the reverse complement.
TGATGGGAAATCCGATCAGGATTGTGAATATCCGGATTGCAAGGACTTCTTTGTAAGTGCCTTCGGTTTTGTTCGATCCCGGAACAGACTTGTATGGATTGTATGTCTGACATTACAAGTTGAGATATAAAGCCGATTTCTTTCAAATATATTTCTGTTGGTGGCGAAGAATTTATTTTTTTAGCTTAACACCCTTCTCTGAGACGTACGAGCTCAGAGGTTATATAGTTGAAGTTATCAGCAATATATTCCCAATTTGGTAATGTGACATGCTGAGTGTTGCTGAAATGATCATTGTGTTGATTATTGTGATAGGATCGTTTATTTGATCGTCTATCTTGGTGATCATTGTGTTGATCATTTGTTGACCCAAAGCATGGCTTTTGTATAAAGTATGTTTTTGTGGACGTGACTTCGTCGAACCTCACACCCCGGAAATGGTCAAAACAGGAAAGATGCAGCAAGGTTATGAGGGCTAGCACCCTTTAGGGTATGTACATTTCCTTCTAGATAGAGGTGGTATCATGGTATGGAGCCCAGATATTTAACCTATGTGGTTACTACGAATTTATTACTTTGTGGTTGTTGGTTTTTGGGATCCCGTGAGAAAGGTCGTTTACGATCGGGGAATGGCGTGCTCGTGTCAGTAGTTACCCAGTTAGGGGTAACCCGGCCTTGTGTTGGCAGAGTTCCGGTTTGGTTCTCGGGGATGTCTTTCCAGAGGCATTCTCATGTGGCAATGGAAAGTTCCTTGGCCTGACCATTTGTTGGAAATCCAAAGAAACAATACGAAACTTGTACGGTTTTAGTTGTAGAACCTGCCATCTAATATGGTAGCTATTAGTAGGCATAATATAATGGTACCTATGCTGGCTAAGATTTATATTCTACTTTGAAATGAAATTTATACACTATGCACTAATAATAATATGAAATGTTCTTTTAAATGCGTATCAAGCATGTTTGGCTATCATAAGGAGAAATCTTCTTCAAGTCTGCGTTTGCATTGTGTGTGTGGCAGGAGGTCTTATGGTAGTCTCATTTTTAAAAGCATTGCGAATTGAATTTAAAAATATTCCTCTATTTTGATTTTAAAGATAAATAAACTGTTTTGAGTTCTCACACCAGTCACATGACTGACTCGGAGTTTATTGTTTTCCTTCCTAAACTCTGGGTGCCCACCAATTTCTACACGGGCAGTCAAGAGTTAAGGTTTATCAGGATATTCTGGATATTCAGGAATTGCTGGAGGCAAGCTGGATAGCATGGCGTATTTCTAGTTTATATAGTATTTCTTTTTCCGCTGTTTGTTGTTGTATATTGTTATACACTCTGATGATATGATGTAATGAAATGTGATGTAATGTAATAACTGATATAGTTCTTTGTTTAAAGATTATTCATTTATCTATTATATGTTGTTCCGCTGCGAATTGTGAGATTCTGATGTTGTTCTGTTTGTTTTCTGTTCCGTCTTCTTTTCTTCTGTTTTTCTATTTTCTATTCTCTTTTCTTTCAATTTTAAAATATTCTATTTCCTTCTTCCCTATCTCTTCTTTCTACCTTCTTCTCTCTTTTCTTTTCCTAAATTCTTTTTAAAAACCCTCAGTGTTCGGTTTTCCGTCGTTCGATTTCTCGGCAGTCGATAAAGTGAGTGTCGATGTCGAATTTTCGGAAGACGAAGAATCGTGTCCTGACAATGTGGTATCAAAGCTTATGGTTAAGCGACAACCATGGTTCTGTTGGGTATTACTCGTTAGAGATAGAGTCAGTAGTACTCTAGAATGAGTTTGAGTGTAATAATAGCTATGAGAGCGTATTTGTTAGTGAATATAAAATTGTTTTATATTGTGATGATTGGTTTATTGAGTGGCATATGAACTTTCGTCAGCGCGGTCTGTCAAACTATGCCGAAGGGGTTTCTAAACACTTGAATAGAACAATTCGGCACAGTATTGTTTTAAATTGGGTAAATGAAATAATTTTACCTTGATTATATTTTTATATATAAAGGAATAATTTTTCAGAATTATTTAAGTGTATATAAATTGATTGTTTAGTTGTTTGAATAATCTAAATAAAAGAATAATTGTATAAGCAAAAGAATTATAAGAATTGAATTATAATTCAAGTGATTTACAATTGTGAAATAAACTTATATATATAAGAAGTGAAACTATATGAATATATTTATGAATATGAGTTGAAATAAAAATGAAATTAAAGTTAAATGAAAATTTACTTAGAATTGGAAGCTGAATTGATTTATAAATGGGAATTTAAGTTAAGTAAAACCAAGTGATGTTTATAAAATGAAATATAACTTAAGTGATATGGAATGAAGTTGATATTAGTATCAAGGTAAATTAATAAAAGTGAAGTGAAAAATATAAACTTAAGTTATGTATATGAATTCAACTGTAGAAATTGAATATGAATTGAATTAATGGATTAAATGTTAATCAATTGAATCTGAATAATTGATATGGAATAATGAATATAAGTGTTAATTCATTAAAATCAAATGTTACTGAAAGTTGAAAGATTGAATAAAAAAAATCCAATAATTAAACCAATTGATAAGCAAAGGAATTTGGTTATAATTAATATACATTGGTTGTTATATGATTGTTAGTTGATTGTATATAATTCATTAAGTGTTAATGAAATTTAAAGCTATGTAATTGAATTCAAATTAGAAGTAAATAAATTTGAATAGAATTGAATTTGATTTGGAAGTGAACCAACTTGAATATGAATTAGTGAATATAAACTAATTGAAAATGAATGTTAGTAAAAACATCCACTGTATATGAATCAAATGTGATTAAATTGAAAACCTATTTCATTGAATATTAATGAGAATATGAATGAATATTTATTGGTTATGGATGATAGTTGGTTGATGGTTGAATATATATTGCTATTGAATGCATTTGCTATGTTAGTATATATAGTTATTATGTTGCCATATGTTGTATATTGATACTATTGTCTATATGCATGATTCTCATGTTGTTTGTTGAGTGATTAGTAGGTGCGGATCGCGTTTGCTTCGCATTTGGAGCTCGCTTTTGCGCTATATTAGCCGTATATGCTTGCTAATAAAATATAAGGTACATATCTCGGATTACATACAGTACTTTTATACTTTTTTCCCTGCGGGATGCCTCATTACTTGATGAGATGTATATTTGTGATATATATACTGTCATTTTTTTTTCGGATCGAGCCGCGCAAAGGAGACTATGGCGAATTTTTCCGGAAATTTAAGGCGTTAGAAAATTTTTGAGAAATTTGGAAAATTTTTGAAAACTTTAACTTTGATTTTGGAATTGAAAGTTAAACAATAGTAATTGTTTTTGAAAAGATAACTAAGTATAATTTGTAAACTTAGTAAAAGTATTGTAAGAAGTTTAATTATGAATTATGGAAAATTAATAGATTCTGTAACTTTTCTTACTTGTTAATTTCGAGGACGAAATTCTTTTAAGTGGGGAAGATTGTAACGACCTAGAATTTTAATTTATTAAAATTTGAATATTTAATTAATTTTAAATATTAATAAGTGAATTTATAAGTCGAATAAATTTTTATTTGAATTTTTGGATTTAATTGAATAATTAAATCGATAATTTAATACGTTAAATTATGGAAATAATTGAAAATATAGTTAAAAATGATTGAAAATGATTTGTAAAATTTTATTTTATCATATGGGAGTTAGAAGGATATTTTAGAACTTTTAAAATCGAATTAAAAGTTAATTTGTGAAAATTGAATATTTTAATATTAAAATCGACTAGTGAAAATAGTCAATTTTTGAACAGTCTCAGAATTGAACGAAACCAGTTCCATTGGATCCGTAATAGTTAGTTATTACCGGATTTCAAATTTCGTGTCAATCGGAGTTATCGTTTGATCGTAGCAGCTCGAAACGCATCGATTTATTTTTAATTTAAATTTGGCGAGTCAAAATAGCCATTTTTCAAAAAGTCTCGGATTTCGACGAAACCAGTTTCATCGGATCCGTAATGTGATATTATTGTAAGGTTTCAAATTTCAAGTCAATTGGATTTACCGTTTGTCCGGTACAAATTAAAACGCCTAGAAATCGACTTAAATCGGTTTAATTCAAATTGAGCGTTTACAGCCATAACTCGCACATACTTCCGAATTAGCTTCCGAAACCTGTTCCATTGCGTCCGGAACGCGGGATAAACCCTAGGTACGTCAGTTTCGGCGCCTAAATCGGAGTTCGGAATTTCCAGGTGAATAGTGTCGTTCGATTCTCTATAAATAGTCCCAACACCTTCATAAAAAAAGAAAAGAAAAGAAAAATTAGGGTTCCATCTTCTATCAGCCGCCTCCATTAGCCTGAACGGCCAGAATTTGCCAAACTCTTTCCCTCTCGTTCTTCCAATCCGTTCATCGATTCAACGAATCTCCAACTAGTAAATTGAAGAGCACAATGCCATCCACACATCCAACGGTCAAGATCTTGATTGGAGCAACGTAGTGGTCGAAATCGAGGCTCAAAGGCCTGCCGTTCATGCTCGAACTGCGTGCAAACCATAGGGCCGAGCCTTACGCCCTTCAGGCCGAGTATAGTAGAGGTCGAGTGCTTCGCAATGGCTGTAGTTTGATCGATTTTCATCGAGTATTGATGTTGAAAAATGTAACCCTAGTTCGTGAAGATAATGGGTTATGCGTGCGGCCTTATGTCTGTAGCAAGAACGCAAGGGGAAGAAAGAAAATGCACGGCCGTGATTGCTTGGTGCTGGATCTAGCGGCCCGTGTTAGTTTAGGTTATAAAATTTAAATTTATGTTGATTTGTTTATATAAAATCGTGTACAAACTTCAAAAATTCATATCTTTTTCATACGAGGTCGAAAACGCGCAAAACCAGTTGCGTTGGAATCGTATGGACGAGCACTACGCGATGGAGTTGGTTTGGAGTCGTTTGGAGTTAGTGAGAATTTTGGGTAAAATTAAACGTCCGTTTAATTTTATTCGAAATAAATCGCTAAAACGAAATAAAATCAAGGTGAGAATTTCTCACTCAATCGAATCAGTTTCGATTTTATTTTAAATAGTTAGATTTAAAATATTTGAATGCATGTTTGAATGTTGATTGTTATCTATTGATTGTTAAAATAGACATTATACGCCGTTAGTAAGCGGATGTTATTTATTAAAAACATATACCGCGAATATTTCATAAACAGTGAAATTGGTATTATAAATAATATCAATATATATATATTGGCATATGTATATATTGGAGTTATTGATTTCCCGCATTTATTGTTTAGCGGATGAGACCCTATTACGCCGTTATTAAGCGGATAATATTTAATAAGAACATATACCACGATAATTTCGTACTGGAGCGAAATTGGTATTGTGCTAATGTGTTTGGATGCAGGAAAACAGGTTGGAGGGATCCAACTGGATTCCTCAACAGTATTTATTTAATTTCAGATATTTTGATATTTGATTGATTATCATATCGATATATGATATTGTTGTTGTCGTGATTGACTATTTGGTGTGTAGCATCATTGGACCAAATTTGGAATTTTAAAATGATTTATAAAGTGATTTTTGAAAATATACTATATTTTTGGAATAGATTCATTTTAAATAAATAAACGTTATAATTTTTAAAGTTATAAAAATTATGATTTTTGTGAAATACAGTTAAAAACTGATCTTTGAGAATATGATGCTATTGATTTATAAAATAGTTAAATCGAGATATTTTAGAATTATTGTGAAAAGTTTAAATATAGGATTTATAAAATTTAATTATTTTATGAATCGAAATGGTGAAATAATAAAGGAGATTAAAGACGTTTTAAAGAATAATATAAATTGATTTATATTAAGAGATTTATAAATGGATATTTATAAATTGAAATATGGACATTATAAAACGAGTTTTTATAAGTGTTTGAATGAAGTGAAAATGAAATTCATAAATAAGTGAAATTTATAGAATTATAAACTGTGAAGTTATAAAAGAAATTTATAAATAGTAAGATTTATAAATTTGGTGAAATTATTTGAAGAATAGATTGGTTAAATAAATGGATCTTATAAGTTATAAGATTTATAAATTGGAAAGTCTTTAAAAAAGAACGATTTTATAAAATAATCGTTTTATAAGCATTTGACTTAAAATATGAACTTTTAGTTTATAATTGAGTTATAAACTGGAATAGGTTAATAAAAGAATTTATAAAAAGGAAGCTTTTATAAATAAATAGAAATGGAATTTATAAACGTTGTTTTATAAATTCACAAATGACTTATTTTGATAAGAAAATTGTTGAAACCTATTAATGGAGTTATATTCACGTTTTTGAATAGTGAATAATCCTTTGAATTAAAATGTATAAAAGGATGAAATGTGTTAACGTAGTATATTCACGTTTTTGAATAGTGAATAAGATGTTAAAGAAATTGTTTTGAATGTGATATTTGAAATAGAATTAAAACGATCTAACGAAGTTTTAATTGTGTTGAGATTCGAAACCATAGATTTCAACATTTATTGTTGAAATAGACGTTTTCGAGAAATAAAAGGAGATGGTGGACTATAACACTGTTGTTATAGTAAATGATTTCCGAAAGGAAATGTTTTGTATAGTATTGGGATCTATATATCTATTTTAATTTCGAATCCCTATACTAGTGATTTTGGGTTGTCGTAACGATGTTTTACGTAACATTCGTTTTGGCCCAAATAAATATGTTTAAGAGAATGATTTCCTTAAAGAATGAAATATATACTTAATTTCGATTTAAGTATATTGAATATTTTCTAAGTGTTGAAAATAAATAAAATTTGTGAATTACTTATGAATAAATAAGTATGGAATTGTTTTCCAATATGAAGTGATATTTAGAATTTATCTTTTTGAAGATAAATTGAAAATGAATAATTGAAATCGAATATTCATAGATATTTTGGATTGTAAATTCACTATTGAATTTATAAATGAAATTGGAAAATGGGTTTAAAAATAAATGTTGATTTATTTTTGAAGTATTGAAATTATATATCTAGTGAAGATATTTTTGGAAAATAAATAATTTGGAAAATTATTTGGAAACTGGTGATGTGTGCATATCCAGTGATAGTTCAATAACCGACTATCAATATTTCCCTTTGAATAGGTGATTGATGTGAATTGTTTGAATGTGAATGCACACTTATTTTTGAATAAGCGCTCACTATTCGGGTTAACCGGGAAAGGACCATGGGGTCGTATAACCCATTCCGAATATGTGATACGTCGTTATGAATTGCATTGAAGATCGGTGTTGAAGACCCGGTATTTGCGAGAGCGATAGGATGACCTGTCGATTGTCTCTGCACTGAGTTGCAGCGGTATAGAGACTCCCTAAGTGATGGGAAATCCGACCAGGATTGTGAATATCCGGATTGCAAGGACTTCTTTGTAAGTGCCTTCGGTTTTGTTCGATCCCGGAACAGACTTGTATGGATTGTATGTCTGACATTACAAGTTGAGATATAAAGCCGATTTCTTTCAAATATATTTCTGTTGGTGGCGAAGAATTTATTTTTTTAGCTTAACACCCTTCTCTGAGACGTACGAGCTCAGAGGTTATATAGTTGAAGTTATCAGCAATATATTCCCAATTTGGTAATGTGACATGCTGAGTGTTGCTGAAATGATCATTGTGTTGATTATTGTGATAGGATCGTTTATTTGATCGTCTATCTTGGTGATCATTGTGTTGATCATTTGTTGACCCAAAGCATGGCTTTTGTATAAAGTATGTTTTTGTGGACGTGACTTCGTCGAACCTCACACCCCGGAAATGGTCAAAACAGGAAAGATGCAGCAAGGTTATGAGGGCTAGCACCCTTTAGGGTATGTACATTTCCTTCTGGATAGAGGTGGTATCATGGTATGGAGCCCAGATATTTAACCTATGTGGTTACTACGAATTTATTACTTTGTGGTTGTTGGTTTTCGGGATCCCGTGAGAAAGGTCGTTTACGATCGGGGAATGGCGTGCTCGTGTCAGTAGTTACCCAGTTAGGGGTAACCCGGCCTTGTGTTGGCAGAGTTCCGGTTTGGTTCTCGGGGATGTCTTTCCATAGGCATTCTCATGTGGCAATGGAAAGTTCCTTGGCCTGACCATTTGTTGGAAATCCAAAGAAACAATACGAAACTTGTACGGTTTTAGTTGTAGAACCTGCCATCTAATATGGTAGCTATTAGTAGGCATAATATAATGGTACCTATGCTGGCTAAGATTTATATTCTACTTTGAAATGAAATTTATACACTATGCACTAATAATAATATGAAATGTTCTTTTAAATGCGTATCAAGCATGTTTGGCTATCATAAGGAGAAATCTTCTCCAAGTCTGCGTTTGCATTGTGTGTGTGGCAGGAGGTCTTATGGTAGTCTCATTTTTAAAAGCATTGCGAATTGAATTTAAAAATATTCCTCTATTTTGATTTTAAAGATAAATAAACTGTTTTGAGTTCTCACACCAGTCACATGACTGACTCGGAGTTTATTGTTTTCCTTCCTAAACTCTGGGTGCCCACCAATTTCTACACGGGCAGTCAAGAGTTAAGGTTTATCAGGATATTCTGGATATTCAGGAATTGCTGGAGGCAAGCTGGATAGCATGGCGTATTTCTAGTTTATATAGTATTTCTTTTTCCGTTGTTTGTTGTTGTATATTGTTATACACTCTGATGATATGATGTAATGAAATGTGATGTAATGTAATAACTGATATAGTTCTTTGTTTAAAGATTATTCATTTATCTATTATATGTTGTTCCGCTGCGAATTGTGAGATTCTGATGTTGTTCTGTTTGTTTTCTGTTCCGTCTTCTTTTCTTCTGTTTTTCTATTTTCTATTCTCTTTTCTTTCAATTTTAAAATATTCTATTTCCTTCTTCCCTATCTCTTCTTTCTACCTTCTTCTCTCTTTTCTTTTCCTAAATTCTTTTTAAAAACCCTCAGTGCTCGGTTTTCCGTCGTTCGATTTCTCGGCAGTCGATAAAGTGAGTGTCGATGTCGAATTTTCGGAAGACGAAGAATCGTGTCCTGACACAAATAATGGATCAACACCCGAAATCAATTTGAAAGCACAGTTCAGATTAAAAGTAAAAGTTAACGTAAAAAGTAGATAAGAACACAAAAGTTTTTATAGCAGTTCGGTGTAATATCTGGCCTACGTTTGGTTTAATCTTTTTTGTTAGTTGTTCTATCTTTGGATTACAACTAGTTTTCTATGATGTGACTATTACATAGTGGATCTCAAATTTATAATGAAGTTTCTAGGCTGTTTGTAAGTCATTAGTACTAAGAGTTTGCTGATCTAAGTTTTTGAGCAGTAAATAGTTGTTTCTTGTGTGACTTTAATGGGGGAGAGATTAGAGGTGAAGAAGTGGAAGTCTCCACAGTTAGAGAATCCAGATTCTGTTTTGGTTTTAGGTAGGCTTGTATCTATAGAAGTAGTAGTCGTATTGGTGCAGGAGAAGAGTTGGCACAGAGTCCAGATGAAGGCTCGAAGTAATACGTGAAATCTCAAGCTCATTAGATTTACCCAGAGAAGTCAGCATTGACCTCTCATGTCATACTGACCTTTGTGGTTAGCTCAAATTAATTCAAACTCTTTTGCACTCTTCATGCTACTTGACTTTAAGGCGTCCAATGCTATTCGCATCGATCATTGGTCGTCCAAAACAATTCGTCATCTATTTATCTTCAAAATAGACCGGTGTCAGCCTTTTTGCTTAAGAGGTCGGTGATGACTTTTCCCTTAGCTTGGAATGAATTGTAATATTTACAAAACTCTTCTAATTCCATATGGAGGTGTCCCAAGAAGTCGCAACCCTATGGAGTTAATATGAGAAGTCGATACCTACATGAGAGGTAGTTATCGACTACTCTCCATAGTGTATTTTTCATCCAACTTTCTTGAGCTCCACTCTTTAGTCATTTTAAATGTACCTCTAAGTTTTCATGTTGTTTAATCCTCATTTAAATCTTATTAGTCCAGCTGAAATCAGATGTGCTAAAAAGCGGGTTAACACATGCCCCCCAAAGTAGGTCTTTCGAATATAAGGTGTGCTTTGCTCAATAATAAGTACCAGTAATCAGTCTTCCATGGTCGAACTCTCTAGTTACTTCAATCTTGGTGAATCATCTAGTTCCTTCAGATTCTCTTGTCAATCACGAGTAATTCCAAATCTACTACAGCCTAGGACTCAAGACTCATCCTAAATTCATCACAATCATTCCGATTTCACTTAGACTTATTATATCACATATCCAAAATCGATCCGGGTTCCTCTGGGACTTACCTGTTTTATTATAATTACAAGGAGTTCAAATCCTTTTGTCAAATCTACATCTGTTTAAAGGTTCGATCCTTAGTTGTCAAATTTTGAATCTGACCCACTTGCTTTTTGACAAGGGCACCTACTCTCGGGTAAGAGTGACTCAACAACTGAGTTGGCCTATCCCCCCACACTCCTGTGAGGGGACCTACCCTTGACCTCTTTGGGTCCTTATTGAACCAATCCGCTTACTCTCTAGTAAGGGCATTCACTCTTTTGCAAGGGGATCAACAATAATAAGCTCATATAGTCGCTCTCCGACAAATTGACTTACTTCTTGCTCTTTGACTCACCTCTCTGGGTGGTAGCTCTATAGCGACCATATAATCCCACCCTTTTCACTCTCCGGTGACGTGGCTCACTCCCTACACTTTGGTTCCATCGCTCCGAGTGGTAGCTCTAAGGTGATCCAAACTCGTACAAGCCCATCTACTTGCACTCCGGCAAAGGCACTTGCACCATTCACTTCGGCCGCATTTCCCTAGACAGAAGCTTGAAGGTGACCAAGATCCATACAAATTCATCCACTAGCTCTTCGATAAGGGGACTTGGACCTTGCACTCTAGTCTCATCTTTCCAGACGAGACATAAAGCGATAAATATCAAGCATCACACTCCCATGGATTTGTTAAAATTCAAATTCAAATTAAAAAAATAAGAAGAAATCATAAATAATTATCCCTATATCCAACTCAAAGCGTACCTAGGGTTCAATCTAGATCTCATACATGTGTAAGCAGTCCGATGTTATAATAATCCTAAGTAGTAATTCCAGAAATCCAACTTAGAACATGATTATGGACCAATCAAGGTTTTGTGCATGTCTAAGCGGTCTGTGATTATTATTCTAATTATCCAAAGCAAGAAAAAGTAGAGCACAAGAGACGAATCTGCCCTCTATCCAACTCAATCATGGGATTATGGGTCTCTAACTAGATTCCTGGTTTATCCATGGTGCGTTGGTTGTGGATGGTGGTTACTCTAGCCGTACCACTACAATTCGGTTTTTGATTTCTGGATCTTCTCTCATGATTCGGAGGTTCTTGCCTAATCGGCTTTTGATAAAGATTGTACCCCCTAGTTCCCAAGTAGATCCTTTCCAAGATTTCAGTTAACTCGATGTAAGAAGAGAACTTTGGTCCCTCCTTAGCTGCTTAGATTCTCCGTCATCATCACGGCTTTATGTTTCCCTTTGTCCTTACCGTATTCAGTTCCAGGAAATCCTCTGCCATCCACGGCGTTGACTTCATTGAGTTCAATGTCTTCGGCTTCAGCGTCTTCTTGACGTAAGTATCTTTCCACTTCATGATAGAATTCCGTGAGAGCCAACGGTGGGTCTCTTTCCAAAAGAAACGTTTAATTCTGTTTTGCTTGCCACCCCTGAAATCATCGCCATCAAGATTATCGACGGATCCTACTTATCCACGGAAGTAGCCGCAGCATTAAATCTTGTCCAATAGCTTCATGGGCTCACTCCGAGCCTTTGCTTCATAGTCTAAAGCGTCATCATGTTCTTTGGTCTTGAGACGTGTACTCTGAACTGCCTCCAGAACCGATCCATCAATTTGGTCGAAGTACAGACAAATCCATTTTCTAGTTGTCGAAACCACATTGCAGCCAAATCCATCAAGTATAACTGGAAGCACCATCCCATCACCTCCTTTGAAGAACCCAACACCTCCATGTGTCAGATGTAACTCATCAAGTGAACCATTGGATCTTATTTTCTATCATACATCTCCATCGTTAGAACCTTGAAATAAAGGGGATTCCTATCACTCCGGATATTTGAAGTGAATGGGTTCCTATTCACGTCCTTTAAGCTTTGATTTAGCGGTCCACCTCTAATCATCTTTCGTACCAACTCAGCTAGTCGATTTTCACCATGCAATGAATGTAACGACCCGTAATTTCGCTACTTCGAAAATGAGAGATTTTGTTTATTTAAATTTAAAAGGAATTTCAAACTTACATAAATATGTTATATATAATAAATAATTATCTATTCTTATAGCAAATAAATTAAAAAGTATAAATTTGGATTTTAGAACAAATCGACAAAAGTTAAGTTTTATCAAAAATAAATAAAGGATTAAATAAATATGTTTAAACATTTATTTAGTAATTTAAATATTATTTAAAACATCTAATAAAGATAATAAAAGTATATTTATATATTTAAAAATATGTTAATAATTGTTTTACAAAAACAACCAAAATTTGTCACATTTGTTCAGTTTTACGTACACTCTAAAATTTGAGATTTTGATATTAGTTAAATATGATTTTTTTTACTATAAAGAGACATGTTTTAATTTATTTAAAGAAGTAAAAAGTTCGTTTTAAAGTTTGGTTTATTTCAACATATAGCTTAATGGAAACGTCAAATTTTGACTATAAAATTTATCGAGAAAAACACTGTTTTCAACCAAAACAAGTCATCGACAAGTTTTCGCAACATGATACATTTTCTAATATATAAATACAACTTAACAAACTATGACAAATGCACTTTGAAAAGTTAAAGTTTATAAATAATTCAAAAAATAACTTGATTTGACATAAACCTATAAACAAATCTATACTAAACAACATCATTACTTTACATCTTGTCTCATTAATGAGATGTTACTAATTTACATGGAAAAGAAGCAAATGTTATTTTAACATTTCAAAATTTAAGAAAATAAGGAAAACATCATTTCTCAAGTACAAATTAAAATCATACCATTTCTTCTCCATTAAGCAAAGGTCAAATCAAGGGTAAAAAAGTAAATGAAAAGTCAAAAAGTAGAGAAGGGTATTTTAGTCATCTTCCATTCCAAACTCTATTATAAATAAACATACACACCTTCTGCTTTTTCACATTTCAATCTCTACTTTCTTCTTCACTTTCTCCTTCTTCTTCACCTCCATTTCCATGGCTTCCCATCTCTCCATTCTCTTCCACAAAGCTCCACCACCACCTAAACCTACATCCACCTTGGGCAAACACACCCACCCATCTCTTACACCCACCTACCCTCGGCCACACCTCCAAACCCGAGCATACCCAAGGCCGTACCCCCTACACACCAAGGCCGAGGACAAAACCCACCTACCTAAGCACCTACAAGTCGTACCCTCCTCCACACTCACATACCCAAGCCAATACTCCACCGACCCAAGGTTGTACACCCCATTCGCTTCCAAAAAGCTCATGACCAAACAAATAAAAAGAAAAAAAAGAGAAAAGAAAGAGGAAAGAAAGAAAAAAAAGGAAGGAAAGGAAACGACAAGAGTCGATACGTTCGGAAAATATCATGTTAGTTCCAAGCAAGCAAATTCACCTAAAGATTGACGGAGTTGATATAAAGGTGAGAAATTCTCATCGCTTTTGAATTTATATTTTGATTATGTTAAACCAATCATATTTATACCCTTATGACATATGAATATTTATTTAATTGTTAATATGTATGTTTCATTGTTGGTTCGATAATTGAATTGTGATAATGTATTCCATTATGGTATTAATAGTGAATGTTGGATTTAAAATCATATGTTATGTGATTGGTTGAATGGATGTTGTGTTAATGATAAATATGGATATTGGTTATGTTCATTTTGATTAAGCAATCACCATTATTAATAAAACCATATTTTAGTGATATGAGATATTTTGTAAAAATAAGTCTCTTTTTAGTTAGAAGTGAAACTAAAGTAAAAATAAAAGAGAATTTGAAATTTGAAGTAAAACGAATTTAAGAGGTATAGTTAATTTGAAATTGAAATTGAGATGAATAGTGAAATTGAAATCGATTTTGAAAATTGAAGTTTAGTTTGAGATTGAATTGAAGTTTAAGTTGAAATTATATTTGAAATCTTAGTTTTATATGAGTTCAATTTGAAGTTAGAACTGAAATTGAATTGAAATTGGAATTTAAAATTTAATATTAAAATAATGGGATGGTAATAGTGAAAATTCATTTTAAAAAATTTAAGAATTGAAACTATTGATTTAAATTGATTTGTAAAGTGATAAAATCCAATTTGAATAGATTATTTCAAATATTGAAAAATAATTTAAAACTAAGTGCATCACGCAACAGTAGATCGCGATTTCGCGTCAAAAAGTTCAAATGAATGTATAGAGTGGAATATTGCTCGCAATTCTTCAAGATAAGAAAAATCCAGACTATTATATCCATAACTTCGAAACGAAGAAAGAAAATAAAATTTTCGTTGAGTATATATTGAATTAAGTCCTAATCAATTTTCTAGAAAAATCACGCTAGTGTAGTTAAATGACCATAATAAGAAATTTTTTAAATGAATGTTTTTAATTATGGAAAAATATGAAATAAATTTGATAAATCTATTTAAATAGTTTAAAAGAGATTTGGATAGGAAAATATGAATTATCGAATGTTTAAAAGTTGTTTAAATCAAATAAACTTATGTAACACTTTCCGTAACACCTTTATGCTGCGAATTCTATAACTTTTCAAATAAGAGTATAACCGTAACAGTTTTTTCTAGAAACAAATGTGAATGATTTTAAAAGGGAAACTAAGTGTTTAAAAGATAATTTGGAATATTTATAATCAATTCCAAAATTTAGTTGATAACTGCGTATGCGGAAACGACTAGTACATTTGTCCCGCCTGTGAGATCTGGAAAGATAAAACAAGGTGTTTAACTAAGGTTAGGGATGGAGCGAGCAATGCCCTAAACATACCTAGCCTATGTTTTCTTTTCTTAGGCAAGGTGTGGAACTATCGAAAGGAAAGCCCGGATGCTCTTAAATAAAAGATTTTGTTAAGTTTTCCAAATAAAAGATGATCAGTATTATCTAAAATTTAAGCAATCTCCAAAATGAATGATTTCTATGATCCTATTTACTTAAAAATGTTTTGCTAAAATTGATTTAGGGATTATCACAATCAATGTCTCAAATAACATTGTTTTTGACCCACCTAAAAGTTAAAGAATTTGATTGGAAGTTAAGTAAAGAAATTTGAGATATTTTCCAAAGCAAAAGAATGAATTTCTTAGAAATTACTTTAAGTCAAAAGAAAGAGACTTCGAAATCATCTGAAAAAGTTAAAGTGAAAAGAGACTTAATAAATCCTGTTTACTCATGTTCACTTTTTATCGATAATTGGATTTCGAAGGAACCGGGGTCTGATTTGGGTAATTCCTATTCGAAAATTACTTCGAACCAATATATACGTTCGAAATTGAAGACATGTTGAAGATGATGATTACCGATGACCATTGATCTTCATAGCGTGAAGACTGCTTGTTGAACATGCTCTGGTTGGGCCCCTTTATAGAGTTATTTATAGCATTGGTATCCTCGTGATGGAGATTTTTGGATTGCAAGGGCTACTTGCTACTAATGGTAGTAGGAGAGTGCCTTTGTTTGTCCTATTCTTGGATAACTTATATGGACGTTTATCTGACATTACATTTTAAAGATTACGTACATTGGTTTCTACAAACGTACATCATTGGTGGCGGAGAAGGCAAATTCTCTTACCTTAACACCCTCCTTGAGACGTACTAGCTCAAGGGTTGTATTTTTATGGAAGGCAATTAGTGGTTAACGGAAATGGTAATGTGACATTCAAAGATGTGATATATGCTATGTGAAAAGGTAATCGTTGCCTTAAACCTTATCAAACTGGAAATGACCGAAACATGATTAGATGCAGCAAGGCTAAGTGGTTCATTCCCAAGTAGGGTATGATCATCCCCTTCTAGATATATTTCTTCTCTCGATGACGTTCGGGATGTAAATTAATGTGGTGTATGGAAACGTGCGCTTGGTTAAAGGTCGGTAACGACCGGGGGATACATATTCGGCACCATCTAGTTACAGAGGTAGGCCGGTCTTGTGTTGGTAGAGGAGCTTTTTGATGGTTCCTCGGGACATCCATCTAGAGGTGTACCCATTTCGGAAGGTAGATCCTTCACCTGGTCATTTGTATGGAGATCCATTCTCCAATAAGTGCCTGTCATTTTGTTTGTATTGGCGTAATGAATGACCTCGAAACGCTATATGGGTAACCATTTTGGATTAGATTAATAAGTTTATTTGCAAATGTTTTTAAAGAATGTCATAAGAAATAATATCAAACGTTTTGATATAAAAGTGTTTTAGTTATCATAAGGTAAAAATCTATCCGTATTTATGTGTGGGCGTGGTCTTATGAGATACTCTTTATTTTTAAAGGTTTTTATCCAAAGGCTGGTATATGACACTGTCATTTATTATTGAGTTTTTCTCATGCTGGTTTATCAAGCGTGATCCGGGCATTTTCAATACTCGGGTTAGATCCGAGTAGTTTTAGGTTTCGTGGAAGACGGTTGGAGTTTCCAAAGGAGAGCTGGAGATATTCATCTACGTATGGACATATTCTATTATCCGCTGTAGTTAGTTTGTTTTAGTTGATGCTTTTCAGCAATTGTAAGGACAGATGTTTATAACTGTCCAAGCTAAATTTAGGTTAGACTCCGGTATATATATCTAAAAGTTTTCCGCCATAAAAATATATATTCAATATTATATGTTATTCCATTCGTATGAGATTCTGTTCTGTCTTCTTTTCTTTATTACCCTTCATGCTCCGTATTTTCGTGCAAATTGAGTTGGACATGTGTGGTATATTGTCGATTCAAAGGGTATGGAAAAACTGGCCTTGACAATGAAGGTTTCCATCCAAAAGCAATATTCCACCCATATTCTAGTGGTTGTACTCTGGGACTTACTCTTCTAGCTGCACGCCTACATTCTTCTAGTTGCCCCCAAGTATTGGTTGTGCAATTGGTGGGGACTGTGATATTCCGGAATTTCAAACCTAATTTAAATATGATAATCTTTGTAATAAATTAAATTAAATTGATAAATTTGTTATTTTAAACAATAACAATAAATGAATTTTTAATGTACATTGATTTTAATTGAAATTAATATATACTAAGAAGGGAAGTAGATGTGTTAAAATTGTATTCATATCAAATTTGATTTTGAATTGAATTTGAAAATTTAATTTGAATTTGAATTCTTAAATTAAAAGATTCAAAATAGGTTAATTTTATTCTAAATTATACTTTGAGCTTACAAGAGTATTTTCATGATTTTATTTAGGAAATAAAATTGGATTTATATTTATTTCTTTAAGAAGAATTGAGTTTTATGAATTGAAAATGTATTTTAGATTTTGAAAACTAATTAATAAAAACATTTTAAAATTTCTTTTTGCACGGAAACTACACTTGTTAACATTTAAAACACACAAATAAACATTTGTTAAGAAGTTAACTAGGTATAGTGACAAGTGTAAAAGGTTTAATTTATTTTCTTTAAATTTTTATAAAACAAAACTATTTTTATAAAAACCACTTCTTATTCTTCACCTAAATTTTCTCATTCAAAATTTTCTTAAGGAAGAAAAATTTTACACCTCCTTTAAGAAACCTGAAAACTCCTAAAATCTTTACACCTTCAACCAAAATTTTTAAAACTCAAACCTTACTTCAAAATCAGGAAACTTTAATCTGCAAACAAATTACAGAAAATCTGCATACAAGTACACCTCAAAAATCTGCAAATCAGGGTTCCTGAATCTTCAAAATTTTTGAAAGAAAATTCAAGCTCTTCTATCCTAGTACTAACTGATTAAGGATTAAAGCATCATCAAGCAAACATTGGATCAAGCAATTTCAAGTAAAAAAAACTACAGTCATTTTCCAGAGTTTAAGTTCTTGTCTCTACTTAGCAACAAAAATCAGGTGATTAAATTTTTAAAACAGGAAATTTTAGTAAATAAATTTGTGCATGTGTATGTCTGTGATGTGGTTTGACTTGCATGTGAATATAGCAAATGAAATCTTTGTGATACTTTGTTTTTAAGTATGCATGTTTGTACCTACTGATATTTCTCTGTAATTTCAACATACAGAGTAATTTAAACTAGAAATTTCAAATCCTACTTAACAAATCATTGTTAAGTTAGTATCTTCAATGCACTAAGTTTTATTAAATATGAATTAAGATTTAAATTGTTATTTAAAAAGGAATTGTTGAAAACCTGCTAATTTAAGAAGTTACAGTGGAAATTTTTCTATATCATGATAAAATCATGTTTTGAATTTTGTTGAATTGAATTCACATCCTAAATCTACTATGTATAACATGATTTTTAAGGTAAAAATCAGAATTTTAAAATTGGGATTGAAGCAGTATTATGATGATAATCTGAAATTGATCTTTGAGCGAATTTATGTGACTGCGATGGTTTTAGGCTTTGAATTTTGGGGCGAAGCTGTATTGTTGATGGATTAACATGAGAAAAATAATGGAAGTAATAATTATTCATTAGAGAGTTGTGATTTTGGAAAACTAGGGTTTTTGGGTCTGTGTTGGTCGAGCTTATAAATCTTGTGACTGTGATCGAAGGGATGGATCGAGTCGCGAGTGGTTTGGGGTGAAGATGTGTCTGGGTATTACGAGGTTATGGCCGGAATTTCGAGGCGATCGGTGGTCGGCGTTGGGGGTAAAGGGGATTTTTCCGATGAGGGGTTATGTTGGCTGATGGGTTCGAGCAACCATATTTTGATTTAGCTCATGTAATTGGAAATTGAAGGCCGGAGTCGTGTCAATGGCCGAAGTGGGGTCTGCGCGTGGTGTCGTGGATGGTGGCGACGTCGTCGGCAAGTTATGCACGTGCACAGAGAAGTTGTCGTGCCTTTTGCAGTGGGGTTTGAGTGCGTGTGAGTTATTACTTGAAGCAGCGTTCGAGTTGGTTGGGGTGTGGCTCGTGTGTGTGCTCGGGTGAATCGCTGTTGCATGTAGGGGATTGGGGAAGGTAAGTGACCTTTCCAGTTTTATTGTTTGGGGTTAGCTGAAGCTTTTACTAAAGAAGAGAGGGAAAGGTAGAGGAGGGGTTTGGGTTTTGGTGTTGTTTTGAGTTTTGGTCGAGTCAAACAAAAAGGGGACAAGTGAAGTTTGAAGTTTTCAAACTTAAATTTCAAATTGTTTTAAGTTTACTTTTAAAAAAAATATTTCAACTACTTTATGAAATGTTAAATATTTTTAATTCAAAGTATTTCTTGTTTTGTTAGTTGAAGTTTAAAGTAATTTTTTCAGTTCTTCTAAATTTAACTTTTAAAAATGGAAATTAGTTTTTAACAATTTGAAAATGTTTTAATTATGTAATAAATTTTAGTAATTAATTAAATTGTTTTGTTAATTAAGTTTTGAAATTAGAATTTAAGTTTACTTTAATTAATAATGTAATTAAGGTTAAATTAATTAATAAATTTAAATTAATTAATTTGTTAAGGTTGATTAATTAATTATGAATTAATAATTTGATAATTAAGGATTAAATTAAATAATAACCAGTAGATAGTTTATTAAATAATTAAAGACTAATTAATTAAGTGATTAGTAATTAATTAATTAGTAATTAAGAATTAATTAACTAATTGATTAAGAGTAAATTAATAAAGTAATTAAACATTAATTAATTTATAATTAATAGCTAATTAATTAGTGGATAAGATTTAATTAATTTAATTAATTAAGATTAATTAATTTATAATTAATTAAATAATTAAGATAAATTAATTTGTAATTAATTAAGAAATTAATTAAGGTTAATAAATTATAAATTAAGGTTTAATTAATAACCAATTAAGGAATGATAATTTTTAATAAATTTTTAATTAATGAATAATTGTAGTAATTAATTAATAGTTAAATAAAGGATTAATTAATTAAAGATTAATTGATTAATAATGAGGATAATTAAAAAGTGATTAATTAATTAATACTTGGTTAAGCAAGATTAAGTGATTAATTCTTAAGTAATTAATTTAATTTAAATTAATTAAATTAATTATATGAATTAAAGTAGTGCTTGCTAATGGATGATTGTTTGAATTGAATATCTGAATATGGTTGATATCTGTTGAATGATAGTTGAGACATTCTGTGATGAGATTTGTATATATCTGAGATGGATGATTGTTATTACCTGTGGATAATGCTGTGTGGATTCAATGTTTAAAATTGAATTGAATTGTTTAAATATTTAAACAACTTGGCGTTTAAGACACGTTTGGATTTTGGTGAGACCGGGATCGGGAATCAAATTTGATTTTCCGAAAACCACATCGATCCAAGTTGAACGTTAGGTCGTGACATCTTAAGTGAGGATCGAGATAGAGTTTTAGAGTGCAAGGGTTATTGTCGTTAACTCTGAGGGTGATTCCAAAATGAGTGTAACAAAATAATGCCTTCGGTTTCGTTCGAACCCGAAACGAACTTGTATGGATTGAATGCTTTCAGAACATCGTCAGGTAAACGATGAGCTTTCTAAGAGATGTGTTCTCTAAAGGTAATCGTAGCCTCAAGCCTCATCAACCGGGAATGGCTAAAACAGGGGAGGTGCAGCAAGGGTAGCCCCCACTTGAGAGTGAGATTTACCCATGTCTAGAAGTCCTTTATTATTTCGGCTGTGTGGGCAGTTGTCGGCCACAACTACGGGGTTGTCTTGTTCGGGACTGTCCAGTAAGGGATGGTTCCGCCCTTGTGTTGCAGGGGATCAGGAGTGGTCCTCGGTACAGTGATCTAGGCCCCGTACTGTGACGGGTGGTACCCCAGTAGCCCTGCCATTGATGGAAACTCATTATCCAATAAGCGCCCTCGGATTTGATTGTATACCTATGTATGCTGGAATTTAATAAATGTAACAATTTCGGCTATTTTCTAGTTTACTTGAAAACCCTAGACCCTATTATAATATCACTGGATTTCCTATCAAATGTTTTGGTTAGCGTAAGGTAAAAACTTACCCGTATTTATTTGTAGGAAGTCTTACGTGATACCTTTTGTTTTCAAAATTATTTTTTTAAGTAACTTATTTACTCACACCAGACCTATGTTTTACCCGGAGTTTATTTTGTTTTTTATAAACTCTTGGGTACTCAAATTTTTATGAGTAGCCAAGTGATTAGGTTGGATTTAGCAAATGTTTTGGAAGCTGGAGCTGTAGTCCAGGCGTACTTATTTATCTCTATTCGCTGTAGTGACTTTTGAAGTTGTGTTTTGAGTTGTATGGTTTGGGAAACTCTTATGAGTGTCTAATGTAATGGAGTCGTATTATTTTGTGTACTCTGATATGTAAAACTATGTAATGGATATGTGTAATATTATAATTTTGTTCGTTTCCACTGTGAGATTTTGATGATTGTTATTCTTTTCTTTCTATCTTTTCTATTTCTATCTCTTTCTTTTCTTATTGATGATACGTCTTTCGGGTATTGAAAGACGGGTCGTCAGTTGGTATCAGAGCAATGGTTGAGAAACACCTAGGCTCTGGAGTAGTATCTATCTTGAGAGTGCGTATTTGTAATTTTTCTTATATAACTATATCCCTATCTAAACTGGTTGGGTTACCTGTTCAGGTAGCCAGTATGAGTTCAAGAGGCCGAAGGGGAAGAGTTGTTGGAAGTACATCAACTAGTAATAGGAGAGAGCAGACTGATAATGAAGCTGTTAATCAAGTTACGTCTCCAGTCAGTTTTGCTGCATTATGCAAGGACTTCGTTCATCTTGGAGGAAAGCCGTTTCAAGGATCAGAAACTATAATAGAGGTCCAAGCATGGCTTCACTCGTGTGAGAAGATCTTAAGAGCATGAGGTTATCGAATGAGCAGAAGAGAATAATGGCTTCGTGGCAATTACAAGGTGGAGCCGCAGTCGTGGAATTCAGTGACTGCTAATATCTCATAAGACGATATGTCTTGGGAAGAGTTTAAGGAGATGTTTGAGGAGAGGTTCATGCGTGCTGTAGGAAGAACTCGTCTTTTTCAAGATTTTCTGAATCTGAAACAATGAAACATGTATAGAGCTGAATTCGAGACTAAATTCAACGAGTTATCTTGCTATGGTCCAGGACTTATAGACACCCCTCTTATGACTGCACATTTGAAAGGGTCTTTTGTGGAGCTTATTGACATGGCGCTAAGATATGAAGACTTGATGAATAAAAGATCTGAGGCACGAATTACTGCATCTGGAGGAAATTCTTCTAATCCTAATAAAAGAAAATTCAACCCTAATTGGAAGAAGCAAAATAAGAAAAAGTCTGGAAACAACAATGGACCCCGAAAATGCTATATTTGTCAACAAGAAGGTCACCTGGCAAATAAGTGTCCTAGAAGAGAGTCTCGTCAACAGCAATAGAAACAGCAACAGCATTATAGTGGACCAGGGTCAGCTTTAGTTCAAAAGTCTCTTTGCTTTAACTGTCATCAACTGGGACACATAAAGATTGCCCGCTCCTTCATAAAGTTCAACAGAACAAAGTATTTGCTTTAGAAGGCGCACCATCAAACTTGTCTAATGGCAAAGGAGTTTTAGAAGGTACCTTACTTTTAAATGGAAAATATGTTAAAGTCTTATTTGATTCTGGTGCTTCTTTAAGTTTTATTTCTCTGAAAACTGTAGAGAATTTCTTTCTTACCCCTAATACCGTAGACAATCCCATCTATGTATCTAATCCTATAGGAGGGGTAACCAAATTAGATAGGATCTGTAAGGATTTGAGAATCTCCTATCTATCCCATAGTTTTTTCTGTGAACCTTATGTATTGGATTTTAAAGGTTTTGACCTTATATTGGGAATGGATTGGCTTGACAAATATAAGGCTGTCTTAAATTGTGATGAGAGAACAGTTTCGTTGGAAACTAATATGGGTAGGATTGCCAGAGTAATGTGTGATAACTCTGGAATTCACTTGAATCGTCTTTCACATGGAGTTGAGACTTCTCAAGAGGGGGTTGAAGATATTAATGTAGTCCGGGATTTCTCTGATGTATTCGAAGAAGTTAAGTGTTTACCTCCGCACCGGGAAATAGAGTTTCGTATAGATTTGGTTCCTGGAGCAGTACCCGTAATTCAACCTAGCAGGAGGATGGCTCCAAGGGAAAGGGAGGAACTAGTGAAGCAAACTCAAGATCTGTTGGAGAAGGGGTTGATTAGACCAAGTTTTTTTTGCTGGGGCTCTGCTGCAGTATTTGTCACCAAGTCAGATGGGTCGCTAAGGTTCTGTGTAGACTATCGTGAATTGAACAAAGTGACCATTCGAAATAAGTATCCTCTTCCTCGAATTGATGATCTCTTCGACCAGCTTCATGGAGCATCAGTCTTTTCTTAGTTGGATCTAGCATCAGGTTTCCATCAGTTAAGGGTAGCTGAGGACAATATTCCCTTAACTGCATTTAGGCGACCTAATTGCTTCTATGAGTGGTTGGTTATGCCTTTCGGGTTGACCAACGCTCCTGCCTACTTTGTAGATCTGATGAATGGAGTCTTTAGAGATGTTTTGAATAAGTTTGTTTTGGTGTTCATCGATGGTATCTTGGTTTATTCTAAGTCGGAAGAAGAGCATAAGCAGAACTCGAGAATAGTTTTGGAAACTCTGAGAAGGCACGTTCTGAAGGCGAAGTTCTCTAAGTGTCATTTTTGAAAATCTGAAGTAAAATTATTGGGCCACATTGTTTCTGGTGAAGGAATCTCTTTTGATCCAGTTAAAGTTGAGACTATTCTGGAGTGGAAGTAGCCTGGACACCAACTGAAGTTCGCAGTTTTCTAGGATTGGCTGGTTATTACAGGAAGTTTATTAAGGATTATTCTAAGATCTCTTCTCACCTAACGAAGCTGACAAGGAAGGGAGATAAATTCAAGTGGACACCGGAATGCGAGGAAGCTTTTCAGAATCACTACAAGAAAAGTTGTATTCTATAACACCAATAGATAACACACTATTACATAGTGTTATTGAATTTCCTAATTTGCTTTATTTTGGTTGTGAATTGGCTCTGTAACACATTCAGTGGCTCAAATTTTTCGCATGCCTGTCTCTTCCCAAAGTATTCCCTCTTCCTCCCGTTATTTCCTCAAATCCCTAACCATAGAATCCCTTCCCTTATAACCGCCCGTAACTTTTCACACCCGCCGCATGCCACTGGCCTCAGCTTGCCTCAAGCTTGTCAAACTCCTGCTTATCGTCGCCGACCTTAGCCTCCTTATTGAACCTCGAGATCGATTCGTTTTTCTCCAAAACCCTAGATCTGTCGCGACTATCGTTGTGATTAATTAATTAATTAATGCTTGGTTAAGCAAGATTAGGTGATTAATTCTTAAGTAATTAATTTAATTTAAATTAATTAAATTAATTATATGAATTAAAGTAGTGCTTGCTTATGGATTATTGTTTGAATTGAATATCTGGATATGGTTGATATCTGTTGAATGATAGTTGCGATATTCTGTGATGAGATTTGTATATATCTGAAATGGATGATTGTTATTGTCTGTGGATAATGCTGTGTGGATTCAATGTTTAAAATTGAATTGAATTGTTTAAATATTTAAACAACTTGGCCTTTAAGACACGTTTGGATTTCGATGAGACCGGGATCGGGAATCAAATTTGGTTTTCCAAAAACCACATCGATCCAAGTTAAACGTTAGGTCGTGACATCTCAAGTGAGGATCGAGATGGAGTTTTAGAGTGCAAGGGTTATTGTTGTTAACTCTGAGGGTGATTCCAAAATGAGTGTAAGGAAATAATGCCTTCGGTTTCGTTCGAACCCGGAACGAACTTGTATGGATTGAATTCTTTCAGAACATCGTCAGGTGGACGTGAGCATTCTAAGAGATGTGTTCTCTAAAGGTAATCGTAGCCTCAAGTCTCATCAACCGGGAATGGCTAAAATAGGGGAGGTGCAGCAAGGCTTCGTGGGTAGCCCCCACTTGAGAGTGCGATTTACCCCTGTCTAGAAGTCCCTTATTATTTCGGCTGTGTGGGCAGTTGTTGGCCACAACTACGGGGTTGTCTTGTTCGGGAATGTCCAGTAAGGGATGGTTCCGGCCTTTTGTTGCAGGGGATCGGGAGTGGTCCTCGGTACGGTGATCTAGGCCTCGTACTGTAACGGGCAGTACCCCAGTATCCCTGCCATTGATGGAATCTCATTATCCAATAAGCGCCGTCGGATTTGATTGTATACCTATGTATGCTGGAATTTAATAAATGTAACAATTTCGGCTATTTTCTAGTTTACTTGAAAACCCTAGACCCTATTATAATACCACTGGATTTCCTATCAAATGTTTTGGTTAGCGTAAGGTAAAAACTTACCCGTATTTATTTGTTGGAATTCTTACGTTATACCTTTTGTTTTCAAAATGATTTTTTTTAAGTTAAACAACTTTAACTTATTTACTCACACCAGACCCATGTCTGACTCGGAGTTTATTTTGTTTTTCATAAACTCTTGGGTACTCAAATTTTTATAGTAGCCAAGTGATTAGGTTGGATTTAGCAAATGTTTTGGAAGCTGGAGCTGGAGTCTAGGCGTACTTATTTATCTCTATTCGCTGTAGTGACTTTTGAAGTTGTGTTTTGAGTTATATGGTTTGGGAAACTCCTATGAATGTCCAATGTAATGGAGTCGTATTATTTTGTGTACTCTGATATGTAAAACTATGTAATGGATATGTGTAATATTATAATTTTGTTCGTTTCCACTGTGAGATTCTGATGATTGTTGTTCTTTTCTTTCTATCTTTTCTATTTCTATCTCTTTATTTTCTTATTGATGATACGTCTTACTGGGTATTGAAAGACGGGTCGTCACAGGGACATAGCTCCAACTTGCTCTGGTTTTAGATCTAGTATTAGGCTCTTCATCTTCTCCAAATCTCAAATTTAAGCTTCAAGTTCTTTGATCTAAATCGAGATCCTATTTCGGTTAGAGGTTAGAGGTGAAGAAATAAAACAGTCTCCATAGTTGAAGAATCCAGATCCTGTTTCGGTTGTAGATAGGTTTGTATTTATAGAGGTGTTATTAGCATTAGGCCAAGAGAAGAGTTGGCGAAGAGTCCAGATGATTGCCCGAAGTAGTACGTGATATCTTAAGTTCGTAGGATTTACCTAGAGAAACCAGTACCGATCTCTCGTGTCGATGCTAACCTCTATGGTTAGCTCTAATTGATTCAAACTCTTTTGCACTCTTCACACAACTTGATTTTAAGGCGTCTTATGATATTTCCATTGGTCGTTGTTCGTCCAAAACAAGTCGTCATTTACTTCTCTTCAAAACAGCCTAGTATCAGCCTTTTTGCCTAAGAGGTCTGTGGTGACTTTTTTCCTTAGCTCGGAATGACTTGCAATTTTTATAGCACTCTTCTAATTCCGTATGAAGGTGTCCCTAGAAGTCTCAACACGTACGAAGTTAATATGCGAAGTTGGTAACCTACATGAGAGGTTGGAATTGACATCTCTCCTTAAGGTATTTTTGTCTAAATTTCTTGAGCTCCACACTTTAGTCATTTTAAGTGCACCTCTATATTTTCAAATCGTTTCATTCTCCTTTGAATCTTCTAAGTCCAATTGAAATATGCTATGTTGAAATGAGGATTAACAGCAAGTATGTATCAAAATATAAATAGATGGTTAACTGATTTAGGTGCGACTAACCACATAAAACAATTAACAAATGTTAAACAAGATAAGAACACTCAACATGTAACTGTTTCTAATAGAGATATGGTACAACAAAGTTTCTTACAAAAGATGTGAAAAATATTTAAAAATTGATAGATTTTAATTCAAATTTACAATTAGTAAAATAACCCATGAATTGAATTACAATGTTATATTCTCACCATATAAGGCGACCTTTTATGATCTAGAATTAGGGAAGAAGTTTGGTGAGGGACGTCTAGAAATCACCTCTATTATCCTAATGAAAATACCAACAAATGTCATATGTCATTAAATTTATTAGATCATGACAAATTGCTGCATTAGAGATTTGGTCATAATTCTGATCAAATATTGAATAAACAATTCTATTATAAATTAGATCCCAAAAACCGTGATATTTGCAACCTTTCAAAAAAACTAGATTTTCGTTTTCTTTATTTACTATTATGTCAGAAAAATGTTTTGATTTAATTCACTTTAATGTTTGGGGTCCATCCTCTATTGATTCTTATAATCATTTTAAATATTTTGTCACATTTATTGATGATTTTCTCGCATTACTTAGGTTTACCTTATAAAAGAAAAAAGATGATATATTTTATGTTTTCAAGAATTTTACAATTTTATTGAAAATTAATATGATGCGACAATTAAAAAAAATCGATCTGATGATGGGATAGAATAAGTCAACACAAGTTTAATAGTATTTGTTAAAAAAAGGGAATTTTACATCAAACCTCTTGTATTGGTACATATGAAAAAAATTGGAGTTTCATAAAGAAAAAATCGACATTTACTTAAAGTCACTAGATCTCTTCTTTTTCAAACTAACATTCTATTATCTTACTAGTCGGGTGTTGTGCTAACTGCAACTTACTTCATAATAGATTACCAAGTGTCATGCTTAAAAACATGAGTCGCTTGGAATTCTTAAGAATAGGAAAACAAATCTTAATCACATAGGAGTTTTTGGGTGTACATGTTTTGTACACATAAAAAGAAACGACAAGGTAGATGAAAACACGGTTAAAGCCATATTTTTAGATACTCATCCAATAAAAGAGGTATAAATGTTATGATCCAAATAATCATAAACTTTATATCTCAAGAGAAGTATCATTTTTTTAAAATGAACCATATCATTAAACAAGTGAACACAAAAATACACAAGGTAAACCAGTCATTTTGTCTCCAAATAATTTCATTTTTCCTGAAGAAACAAATTAAAAACATGTTGACCATACAAATGAAGAAAAAGTTGGCGAAACAAGTGCAATTTCATTAAAGGGAGAAGAAGAGATAATTGATTCAAGTGAAAAACTAAGTCATAAAAGAATCAACCCAAGAAGAAAATGCCGTAAGTAGATCTATAAGACAAACTCGACCTCCCGTCAAATTAAGGGCTTATGTTTCCCAACTAGTGATGTATCCGATACAAGATTTTATTTCATATAATATGGTATCCTCTTTAATACTGAGCTTACTTGAGTAACATCACTTACCAAATAGAACCAACCACCTCTAGTGAAGCCAGACATAGCTTAATTTGGCGTAAGGCTATGAATGAAGAAATTCTGGCCTTAGAAAAAATGGCATATGGGATAGTATTAATTTACTAAAAAACAAAAAACCTATAGGTTGGTTTTTCTAATGCAGATTATGCCGGAAGCTGCGATAGAAAATCAACCATAAGTTTTGTACATTTTTAGGTGGTAACTCTATCACTTGAAAAGGTAAAAAGCATAAAGTTGTGGCTAGATCAGACATAAAAGCAGAATATGGAGTTATGGAATCCACAACAAGTGAGCTTATCTAGATTAAACAATTACTCGGTAATAATAAGATAAAGCACACAAGAATAATACAAATGTACCGTGATAATCAACTTGCATGATATATTGCATTAAATATAGTCTTCCATGAAAGGACAAAACATATAAAGGTAGACTAATACTTTGTTAGAGAAAAAGTGCAATCGGAGGAAATAGAAACTCCATTTTTCCGAAGTAAAGAGCAATTGGCAGTTATCTTCGCAAAATCACTCGACAAGGCCAGCGATATGAATATAGTCGATAAGTTGATTTCTGTAAATTTATTCAAACCCTACTTAAGGAAGAGTGTGGAGAAATAGGAAGATAGCCTCATAATATTTCATCATTGGCTATAAACAAGAAATAAATAAAAGACTAGCATCCATTATACAGATGTCAGCTATGTTTGGTACTTAGCCTGTAAAGAGGTTGTAATTAGGCAATTATAATTTAGAAAATAAGCAATGGCTAGTAGAATTATGATTTTGAAAATAAGTAATGGCTAGTAGAATTTTGTTATATATAATCATGTACAAAGAGATTGTAGAATCAGAAATTAGCAATAAAACTAATATTCATCATATTCAATATTTTCTTGAAAATTTAATACTCATAAATTCAATATACTTAGGATAGCTTATAATATCATCTTACGATGGCTCACATCATCATCTTGTGATAGTGGCTTCAACTTTCATGGCTTATATCATCATCTTGCGATAGCATTAACTTGCAATGACTTTACATAGTATCGTTATGCGATGGCGTTCCTATATCTTAACTTTCGATGGCTTTATTTACTATCAACGTGCGATAGTTCCATATTCCATCTGCTTGTGATGGCCTCCTTTCAACCTGCGACAAGAAGTTATTTTGAATGTAACATTTTCCCCCTTTTATGAAAGCATTTTATACTTTAGTATAAAACCTAATTTCTTTTTGCTTCTTTGCGATTAGTACTCTTCGTATTCTTTGAACCATCTATTTTGGTTGTACATTTTTCTCCTTCTCAATCCAACAACTAATCTGCTTTTTTATCTCTCTTATAAGTAGATCTTCCTCTCTTCTTGTTCTCTTTTACTAGCTTCATATAAAATTTAATTCTAAATCGCCATTAAATTTTCCTAAAAAACCCTATTCTTGAAAGATTCCCTTTCGGTGACGATTTATTTGTTGGTTAATATGATAGTTACGTTACTTTTTTTGAATGTCAACTTACTATCATTCACTTCGATTCAATTTTATTAATTTTCGATTTTGTTGGACTTGGCAATTTTGTATTTCTTATGGTTTTCTTCAAATTCCTAATTAATTTCCGTTTCAGTCAAATGTTAGTTTTGTTTTAAGTTGTTATTTTTATTAGCGAGTTTTTGGGTTCTTTTACTTGATACCAACTTAAGGGTTTAGTTTGGGGAAACATACCTATCATCTCAAAGTGTGATAGCCCAGTTTCTTTTTCTTTACTTTCGATGGCTAATTATGTGATAACTCATTTTATTCAATTTTGTTCTACTACCGATAGCCTATTTCATTTTTCTTATTCAGTTAGCAATGGCTGATTTCATTTATCTTATTCAATTCATGATGGCTTAGCTTTCTATAAACCACTATTTTCCTTGTTTAATCGGTGATAAATTAACATGCAATAGTTCATTTTATTTACTATTCTCAACTAGTGATAGATCAATTTGTGATAGTTATTTTATTTACTTTTCTCAATCACTGAAAGATCAACTAGTGACAGCTCTCCTCTATTTGTTTTAATTAATGTGCGATAGCTTACATTATTATCTTCATATAATGATTTATCTTGTGATGGCCCTTTTTTTGCTTGCTCAATATGAGATAACTTCATCTCCTTATTACATTTTATTATCTGGGTACTTATTAGTTTAACTACATTAGAAGTTTATTTATTTAACTATTCTAAGAGTAACCTTTGTTTATGTTAATTTTAACTGAAAACAAGAAAGGAACCTCCAAAGAATCACTTAGTTCCTTCAAGAACAAGGAGCCATTTGAAGCAAAACTCTATGCCAATCGCCCGCCTTACTTTTCAAGACAAGAGGATATTGACTCTTTTCCAAGGCATTTCAAAATCTTTGGAGTTGACTCTAAGGTACCTGGACCTTCTTGCATGATTAATACTCCTCTCGAAGGAATCTTTAATTTCACTCCGATACACATCTGGCCCTCTAGTAACTATCCCACCAATGACCTTATCACCAAAATTTTAACTTTTCTCAAGATTGCTCCAATCTAGCTTATATCAAATTCCTGCAGTTACATCTATTCGCTTTTTATCCTTTTCAAGGAGCTCAAGATAGAAGACCCAGCTCACGTTATTCAATGCTTGCTTGCTAATATTTAGAAAGCTAAATATTAGCCTAAGGGTACAATGCTTTATCATTTCCCTACTGGCTGTAGGATAATCTCTGATTTATTTAACAAAACAAGAGATTAGAGCCATCAATTTTTCTACGTAATAAGATTTTCCCTAGATATTTCTGAGTGATTTTTTATTGTCAATACATTTCCTAGCATATAACCTTTTCGTTGCTTTATCATGGTCTTGCACTGACTCTTCTAGTTTGGTATTTTTTTTTATGATTTTGCCTCAAAAATATTGATCCTAAGGTTTTGGCTAAGATTGATCGGCTTGGTAATGCTACCCAGTATTCGAAAAGTCGATTGAAGCTTCTCGTTGAAGAAAAATTAAGAAAATACTCTTTGATTAAACTATTACACCGAATTATTGGCAAACCACCCCTCATAAAGAGGAATAAATATAGCTTCTCAACTCTTGTTGCCACTATGCTAGGAGTTTTCTCTACAAACTCTCTGATCTGGCGTATAATAACTAATTGCCTTGGATATTCCCCAGGTATCGCTCTTTTCGTTCTTATGTCAAAGAACATGCAGTTTTTCCTTTAACCTCGTTCATGTTTTCTATGATTCGGATGCGCTTAGCCATTATGGCTTCCTTATGCTCAGATTAGGATACACCC
The DNA here is from genome assembly GCA_030765085.1 of Allium cepa. NCBI lineage: Eukaryota > Viridiplantae > Streptophyta > Magnoliopsida > Asparagales > Amaryllidaceae > Allium > Allium cepa. Next base: position 408,251,186 of record CM060931.1, on the reverse strand, counting down.
AATTTGCCCATTTCTTGAAAAGCAGTTGGAATGCCTCCTCTTCCTTCCGCCTCCAAGGTTTCTCATCATCCTTAACTTCTATAGCAGGCGACAACCTTTCATTGGTAAAGAGCAGGAAACAAAAGGAGCCTAGCGATGTGCATACTTCTTCTAGTCCTCCTCCCAAGAAATCCAAAAAGGTCGATTCTACTTCAATGTTGCCCATCATTACCTGTTCAAAGCTCGATTATGAATATCATGAGTTCTCCACTAAAAGATTCTCTAGCTTTCCTTCACCATAACATGAGACTCAACACTCCTTTGGTATAGGATGCTCCTCTTCCTGACTCTAGCTCAAGAGCACCATTCCCTTTAAATGTTGAGGAATTATAACGCCTATCCTCCAATCTCCTATCGTTGCTTCTTTGGACCTATGTAGTTAAAGCCACTTAAGCCTGCAAAATCTCTGCTATGGCGCATAGCGCTCTCCAACGGCTATGTTATTTCAATTTAGTGCTATTAAACGATATATTTTCTTTAAGCCTCGCTATTTTCCACTACAACCACTAAATCAAGGTTTTTTTTCACTCGCTTTAGCAATATTAATATATAAAGGTTGATTTGACTAGTTTTCTTTTAAGTCAAATCAACATAGTTAGGGTAATACATGATTTTAAGGTGTAAGTACTCAATATAAGTTAGAAATCTGTTCTAGTCACAAAATACATTTTGCATAAATCATGATATTCTTCAGTTTTGTTATATAACATTAATAATATTTCCTTTTCCTACATAAATGATATGAGAATGAAAATAAATTAACTTCAAAATTTTGATTATATATCTAATAAACTTTTTATATCTTCGTTATTTTCCATTATATCCTCACTATAACTTTTTGCACCTCCACTACTATACAACCGCTGAGCGCTTTAACTGCACAGCTTGGGACTCAACTAAGATTTCCCTTTCTCTTTCAAGAGAAGCTCTTTTCTTTCTTTTTCAACGATTCATTTTCGTTTGCAACTCTCTATCTTTCGCATCGTATTGTTTGAACAATTCAGTTTTAACGCTTAGGATCATTTTAAAATTGGAAAGCATCTACTCCTACTCCAACGTTCATCTTACCCTTCTTCTTTGGAAACGTCATTATTGCAATAAACAAACTCCTTTCTATATGTGAAGTAGAGACTCTTGAGAAAAAAGTTCAAAATACCCAAAATGACAATAACTCATTATCTATTGGACACGTTCAAATTTTAACTTTATTCGACTTAGAAAAGAATAAAACTCATGATTTGGAAGAAAAGCTAAAAACCTTGGAAAAAGAACTTTCCTCAAGTTATGAGGAATTAAAACAAGCCCAGTTTGGAGCTTGTTTGCAACATATAGGTCCCAAAAACCTGAGACTAGATTTGAGTAGCGAATTAAATGAAGAAATTAAATGAAAAAGGAGGAGTAAAACTAAATATTCAAGAAAAGATAGCAGAAAGCAAAACACAACAAGATTTATAGTGGTCCAGCGTTGATTGCCTACGTCCACTCTGAATGCTTTCTTTATTGCTTCATCACTCAATTGATTACAATTGCAACTCACATGAAGCAACTTGAGTACGAGTTAGAACAAAGGTAACTGATTACTAAAATGGAAGAATTTTCCCATGGTAGCCAACCAGATCCCCCATAATGGCCCCCTTGCCCTTGTACTTATAGATGATGGCAGCCTTCAACCTAACCATTTGGACCCTCCATAAGAAAGGCTTAGCTCAACATACTATGTCAATTATACTAACCCAAGCCATAACACCATGCTATGCCGACCATTCTCAACATGTCATCTCATCACATACTTTGCATAACCCTTCAAATATGCCTACCCATCTTGGAAATCGGTCCAATCCACTTTACACACCATGTCGACCCGATGGATATAATGCACCATGTCGACCCAATGGATGTAGCACACCATGCAGACCCGATGGTCTTATACTCTATGCCGACCCGAGATCTACTATCCCTTTTGCCGACCCGAGATCTACTATACCTTTTGTCGACTCGGTCCACCATATGCTCCGTGCTAACCCAATACTGCATCGACCCGAATTATTCCATGTGCTCTATGCTAAACCTACCATATTATCTTTAACTTATCGAAGATCAATGCCGACCAGAATTATTCCTCATTCTTTGCTAACCCGAGCTATCGTTATACTAAACCCTCTGAGTTTCATTTGATTGACCTAATTATCCATCTCGGTTTCCAAACCAACCAAACTAACTTCTAGGACTCTGGCATCCAATGTTTTCCAATTGTCAATTTTATTTGGCATGGGCTAGATATGATTTTTCAAACATCACACTCTGGTCATGTTGATACTGCCTCGTGATCATCCTTCTCGCCAATAGTCAAATTTGGACCTCATGATAAACCTTAAGTAGCCAGGCCATGGTACCGGGTAACACTTTGTTATGACCCGACTTTCTTAGCCTAGAAAGACTCATCATGATATAAGAAATAAAGGGATAGAAGAAGAAAATATAGGAAAGAAGAAACACAACAACGATAGATTCTCACAGCGGAATGAATGAAATATAATATATCACATAAATTTTACATAGTATCATATACATCAGAGTTACACAACTTATACATCTCAATTTAGATAGTTATAAACACATGTCTATTTATACAACTCAAGATATCATAGTGATACAAACACAATACAAATACAGCGGAATAACTATATATCTACATACTGAAGCCTCCTGCTCCAAATCTCCTCCAGGATTCGTCAATGCTATTTTGAATCCCTCGACTACTCATACATAATATGAGTACCTATGAGTTTAATAAAACAGAAAATAAACACTTTGGTCAGACATGGGTCTGGTGTGAGTGAACGGTTTAAAATTCTTTAACTTTGAAAACCTTTGAAAAGAATGGTATCACGTAAGACTTCCCACACATAAACATGGAAAAGTTTTTACCTTACGCTAACCAAAACATTTGGTAGGAAATCCAGTGATATTATAATAGGGTCTAGGGTTTTCAAGTAAATAGAAAACAACCAAAATTGTTACATTCATTAAATTCTAGCCACTAGCCACAAAAGTGGGTAATGCAATCAAAACCGTAAGGGCACTTAGGAAGAATGAGTTTCCATCAATGGCGGGGCTACTGGGGTACCGCCCGTCACAGTACGGGGCCTAGATCATCGTACCGAGGATTCATCCTAAATCCTCTACAACACAAGGCTGGAACCATCCCTTACTGGATAGTCTCGAATAAGACGACCCCGTGGTTAGCGCGACCAACCACACACTAAGCCGAAATAGAAAGGGACCTCTAGATAGGGGTAAATCTCGTCCTACTTGGTTGCTACCCACTTAACCTTACTACACCTCCCCTGTTTTAGCCATTCCCAATTGATGAGGCTTAAGGCTACGATTACATTTATAGAACACATCTATCTTAGAATGCTCATCATCCACTTGACAATGTTCTGAAAGCATTCGATCCATACAAGTTTGTTCCAGGTTCGAACGAAACCGAAGGTACTATCTCGTTACACTCATTTTGGAATCACCCTCAGAGTTAACGACCATTGCCCTTGCACTCTGAATCACCATCTTGAACCTGAAAGTACTATTCCCATTAAATCATCTTGGAATCACCCTTGGAGTTTTAACGATGAATAGATCTTACACCTCGAGTCTTCATCTTGAACATCAATTAATTACATTAAATGGAGGATCATTAATTAATGTAATTAATGATAGTAATTAAGTGTTAATTATTGTATATAGTTAAGGATAATTAATTTGTGTTATTAATTAAAGATTAACTACTTAATGTAATTAAAGGTTAATTAATCAAGGAGGATTAATTAAAGTAGATCCTTAAGAGATGATTAATTAATTAATTGGTAATAAATTAATGATAAGTAAGTAAGATTGAAGTAATCGAAGTGATTAAAGGTTAGTAATTATTTTAATTAACGGTTAATTAAGAGTGAATCAAACCTGCTTATGGATGATTGATTGGTATTGGATGATTGAATGATATTGAATGATTTGGATATGATATCTCAGATATGTGATATGGCTGCTTTTGAGATGATTGGTTGATATGAATTATCTATCTGTGATATTGTAAATCATCTATCTGTTTATGTTATTCTGAATATAAGTTTAATTGTTTAAACCCTTAAATAACTTGGACATTAAAATGGCGTTTTGGATTTCGGTGAGACCAGGATCGGATTTCCAAATTTGGATATCCGAAAACCACATCGATCCAAATTAAACATTAGGTCGTGACACACTTGCACCTTGAAGTATGTCCTGTTAATAACAGGACGTGCTTTTAATCGAAGAAAACCAGGTTTTCGAAAATGGGTCTGTCCAAGTCACTGGTTGATTATTGTTCTCTTATCAACATTCGATGAAGCGGATCTGATGTCTCGTTCCATCAAATTCATAGATTTGGTCATTTGGAGTTTCTAGGCTTCTTTTTGATTTAACCTTTTTAGAGATCGTATTGATTAGCTTGTCTCATGCATGCTTATACATATATTTCTACTGTATCCTGGCCCTTATGATTCTAGTTGCCATTTTGATTCTCCAAACATTTGTTGTTTCCATTTGATCCTCCTCTTATCTCAAGCACATCCTCACACCTTCTCTTTCATTGCTTACCAAACATGCTGGCTTTTCTCTTTTTTTTTTTAATTTTTTGAGGGATCGGCATCTTTTTGTTCCAACCCTTAGTTACCGTGTTCAGGTAGGGGTCAGTAAAACTCAAGGCCGACCCCTTTTGCAGCCTACAACCGAGTCACTTCGAGTGACCGGTTCGTATTCCCACAGAGCCTATAAAAACACCTACTCTTATCCTTTCCACTCTTTTACTTTACTTTTCTAAATTTTATTCTCTCCTCAAGCCTTCGAGTCCTCCTTCCACCGAACCACTATCACCATAAAAAAGCTCCCGTTCCATTCTTAAAATCGAACGCGAATTCAAGCTCCCTCCCCACAATCGCTTCTTGTAAATCCTTAATCCCGAAACCCAAACGCTTGCCCTTCTTGACCCGAAAACAATCATATAGGCACGAACCCTCCTTTTATTTGTGTTGGTGGTTGTAATCTTTGAGTTTGAGCGAATTCGTATGCTGTTTAGCTGTAAGTAAATAGGTTCCAGGAGAAGAGGAGGAGATGAGGGAATATGAGGAAAGGAAAGGGGAAGAAGGAAGAAATAGAGGGTTTAAATGTGATGGTTTTGGCTGATGTGAATTCGGCATAGGCTTGAGTGTAGGTGAGGGTTTGGTGTAGGAAACATAGGAGATGGGGTTGGTGTAGGTTTAGGGATCGGTATATGTTATCTTAAACAATGGTTCAGTGTACATTGGGATTTTAGAATGGATCAGCATATGGATTAGAGCGAGAGCGGACCGACATTTTTCTTTAGTTAGAGAAAAAAGGGGTTGGTATATTCTAGGAAAGGAAGGATCTATATAGAGGTTGGAGAAAGAGATAGGCTATGGGTTTAGGACATGGGATCGACAAAAATCAAAGGGTCGGTGTTGACTAATTAAAACCATCCTAACTCATGTTCTTTGAACATATGACTGCATACGGCCTTGCCCAAGAATAAAGTGACTAACAACAATATGACTAGCATATATGGATCGATGGATTAAACATGAACTAACAAACTCCTAATCCACCCAACACGAGTTAAGTATAAAATTGGCCCAACATATTCGAACAATGGACTTTATAATCCTGAATGTCAACACCCAACCCTAAAGCTTTTATCGCCGATCGCCTTTTACGTTGTCCGAGACGATAAGCAATGACGGTCTCTCTCGACAAAACCTCTAAGCTTAAACACTTTAATTTTGCTTTCTTGATTTTAAACCGCTCAAATTCATTTCACATTCCATTGCACTAGTTCACACACAGCACAGGGGGACTGGTTATTGTTTCTAATATTGATTGTCTATTGAGTATAGCTGACACATAACTTGAGCCATACAAAGCGTTCAGCCGCAATGTCTTCTAGATCGAACATGAGATCAAGCTCTGCAACTTTGTCTGATAAGCCTGTACCAAGCTAGCAAAGAGATGAAGTAGAAACATCGGACCAACCATTTTATGATATTCTGACTTTTTCTACAAAGGTTATAGGCCCAGCTCCCGATACCGTGGAAGATTCCATCATCTTGAATAATCCGGCTGATTCGTAGGCTTCATAAATTAGCGAAGCTGCTCTTCGTCAATTGTGCTCTATCCACGGGAATCCATTCGAAGATGTCCTAGTTCCATCAAGGCAAGATAGGCCTCATTTGCCCTCAGCTAGATATACCGCATGCAATAAGTTCATGTGTTGGGCTGGGTGTGTGCCACCTTTCAACTCTTTCATTCGTGAAGTGCTGAAGTATACGGGAATCGCTCCCACTCAATCGCACCCCAACAGCTACGCCTTTATCCATGGCACTTTCTATCTTTTTATGTATGTACTATTTCATCTGCCAACTCTTGAGGAAATCCGGTACATTTATAACTTCAAAAGATGAAACGATAGTCCTTGTACGTCTTCCTCGAGGGCGTGCCCAAATGTCGTGTCTTAATGGGTGCATGGAATAAACTCTCCTTGTTCAAGGAAGAATGGTTCTACGTACGATGTCATCCGTGCTTTGCGAGAAGGTGGTTGGAAGGACATAAGTACTACCGTTGTACTTTGTTCAAGAATTCAAATTGCATCCTCTTCCTTAATCGTACGAATTCTTTCAACTTTTTCAGGTGTTCGCTCTCGACCCGAAGGCGTTAGATATTCCAGGGCTATTGCGGCTATCCACGCTATTCTGATAGAGGATAGGAAGATCAAAATCCTTGTCGTCGATGAACCATTCTCGTTATTCGGGTTATTGGAAGATGGCCGCAGAATTGGTCTTCCAAGAAGTAGAGCGATCTCAAAAGTTATCGTCGAGCAAAAGGGAGAACTAAACAACCCATGGTGACCCCTATTGAGAGAATCCAAGAAGGCATCGAAGAAAGAGAGATAAAGGAAACAGAAGACGCAAGGCCAAAAAACGAAGATGCATGCCTTGGACAAGCGCCGGTAGCCGATACGCCTCACACAAGCCAATTGCAACCTCCCTCGAAAAAAGAGAAAAGTCCGGCGTATAGGATTAAGAAAAAGAAAACTGAGGAGATCCCATAATTCGTTATAACTCCTATCAAAAAGGGTTCGTCTTCTCAACAAATGGGGAGGGCATTGAAGGGACTTTCTAACATCTCCATTCCGGACGATTTGTTGAATTATGACTTTACCGCCCTTGGCATTGAAGGGCTTAACTCTCCCACAAGAAGCAGCGAAGGCAGGCAACCTTCCAACCAAGGAGAAGGAATTCCTATGAGTAAAGCAAATGTTACTGGTTCATTAGGGATACACTAGGACACACACAAGCACTCACACCCCACCATTCACTTGCACTTAATTAATGCAACAACAAATACTAATATGTTCTCGTTTGTTTCTTTTATAGGTGTAATGTCTTGTTTGCCAACTTTCGATCGCCTTCATGGCTCTTCCATCTTCCATTGTTCAAGTCGTGATTTTGAGCCTAAAAGCCACCGAGACAGAGACGAAGGATGGAAAAAGATTATCATTCCTGAGAATCATTTTCGTCGTCTAGAAGGAAGCCCAAGCACACGCTTCACGTCACAACGACCCAACTAACCCTCCTGCATGAAGTGGAAATAAGTCCACCAACCGAGGCTTTCAATATGATGCTCCTCGTGACCAACATTTCGAATCATCAAGCATCGGCCAGTCTCATGAGCATCGTAAACAAATGCTAGACCCATCTAAACACTTCCCTCATTTCCTACCCACAATCCGACTACGGCGGAGAAACTAGTTGAGCTTAAAGCTACATTTCCAATGATTTGTTTTGATCCGCTCAAATTCCTCTTAGCTATACACCCTATCCATAGAATTGCCAAAGAGAGATCACTAGCATGTGTGAGTGATGTGTATATACAACATGAAGCGTTCACTCATTTAGTCGAAAAGGTTTTCGAAGTTTCTACTGAACGTCAACATGAGATCGATCGCCCTAAGCTAGAGGCTGTTCATAATAAAGACATTATTAAGTATCAAGATACCGAGCTACTTGCATTCAAAGCACAACTTGACGAGGCGAAGAGGAATGCAAATGAGATAGCGGAAGCAGTTAATCGCCTAGAGGCTTCTCATAAGAAAGAACTGAATGATGCACTCCAACGCAGCGATACCTTGCCTTTGGAAAAGGACTCCTTACAAAAGGAGAAAGACATTTTAGCTCGCTGCATAGTGGAGATAGAAAAAATGCTATCCAAGGAGAGGGAGGAGAAAGTAGAGGCGCAAGGGGAGTCACATAGGCATTGTGAGGAAATCGTCAAAACGAGAAAACTGAAAATGACGCTCGATGAGAAACTCTCCCAAATTGAAGCGTTGAAAGAAGCTGCTCGAGAAGAGGGCAAGAGTGCGGTGCTTGTAGAAGATGACTCCTTAATTGAGGTAGCGACTGAGTCTGGAAGGGATGAAATAAAGTGCTTATATGAATCACTCATCGCCAAGTTCAATGCATAAGTCCTCCTTCAACGCGACTTGACTTTTCCAAGCGAGGACTATCTTAAGTCGCTTGCCGAAGCTTGGGAGATTGTCAAAAGGATCAAGAAGGAGGAGTTGGGAGTGGCAGAGCTTGATGAGGGGGCGCTTGTGTAGGAAGTGCTCCGAGGAAATAAGCCACCTGACTTAGCTGTCGCTAAAATATAATTTGGCAAGACCCCTGCACCGGTCCAAGAGAAAGAAGATGTTGCAAGGTCTCTCAAAAATGAACCCAACGGTCCTCCTCCTCATGCGCAACTGGCTGGAATGTCATCTGCTCATCTCGTGGAGGAGCACATTGGTTATGATCCTGGTAAACATGCACTTGGCCCATATTTGTTGTCTTCTATCATCGAAGGGAGTACTCCGATGACTATCGAGAGTCAACCAAATGTCGGTACCTCATCGAGCCATTTTCAATCTAAAAAGTTGATGTTCTCGATAAATAACAGTTATAGTTTGACATTTTCCTTTTACAAAACCCTATAGGTCATCCTGGTCATGAGTCAACTCTTAGGAGCGATGTCTCCACGAAGCAAGAAGGACAAGTTGTCGAGGCTCTGGCTACGGCAGATATCCTAGAGCCTAATACTCAAGTGACTGGGGCGCTTGATGAGGACAAACTTGAAGACCCATCACCTATAGAGGAGCACGATGATGTTATAGTTATAGGTGCTTCTGAGCACACTACTGAGTTCAGCATGAAGGAGAGGATTGAAAAAAAAGGAGAAACAAAGCTTGAAGTTAAGTATGAACTCGATTTGATGGCGGTTGATGATCCTCTCCATAGGCCTTTACAATTCATCCCTCCCAGCAGGTCCACTCCCATTGCAGTTCCTCCTCCCTCCTCAAGTACTTCTACTCAAATCAGCAAAGGGTCTCAAAAATACGTTAGACCGAATTGTGCCCCGAAAAGCCAAAGAAAGAGAGGAAGTTAAAGAGGTTGTCGGGGTCTTGTAATATCTTGGTTAGTCCAAATAAGTCAGACTTGCGTTGTTATTTTTCCCACTTTCCTTTTCTTTTTAGTAGAACATGTACGGGCGGGGATCCCGGCCTGTCGAATGGTGTGTAAAGATTTCTATGATTGTAAATAAAATTTTCTCCCTTAGTCAATCGTCGAGTGAATTGTTATTTCATAGAGTAACTTTTTCCATTTCAAGTGCTTATGATAATTTTTCCAAGTTACGTTGATAATTCATTATTTAATCTCATAGCTCTTCTACAAGTTCCATCTCAAGTCAGAAACGATTCCAAGTCGATATCGTAACAACGACCGTACTCCGCCGCTAATAGTTTGAGCATCTTCCGTCGACCTCTGATCGGAGTTCGTGGGATAGTGAGCAGTTGGAAACTCTCTCGTTTATCCATCCGTTTGTATAATTTAAACTTTTTAGTCTGCTTCGTGGACTTAGAATATACTTTATGTAGTTTACACTCTAGTCTGCGCTTCGGGGACTCAAAGATTTTTTCAAGTCGTTTATACTCTAGTCCGTGCTCCGAGGACTAAGAGTATTCTAATCTGCACTATGGCGACTTAGAGATTATTTTTTTCGAGTCATTTATACTCTAGTCCACGTTTCGAAGACTTAGAGTACTCTAATCAACACTCTAGGGACTTAGAGATTTTTCTTTAAGTCATTTTGTAACACCCTATATTTTTATAACATTATTTAGAATACCTAATTGGGTAAATAAAATAAAATGATGTGAAGATTAACAGGTTGAGATTTGATTAGACTAAGGGTAGTTGTGCCATGTTAGTGTGTTAATTAAAATAAAATAACATAAATAAAGGTGTTAGGAATGAGTAAGGGAAAAATGGGAAATAGGGAAGGCTTATACCCTAAAGCCTTAGAAAATAGAACTCACATTCATTTTCATTTTAGCAGACTAAAACAACTAAGGCCGACCAACATTATTGTTCTCAAGAAAAGATTAAAGTTAGGATTTAAGTTAAGAAAGAAAATCAACATAATCAACAGCAAATCTCACATCTTTTGATCTCAAAGCTAAGGTGAACAATTACTACATCCCATTTTCATATGGTTTTCATTTTTTTGATTAGATCCGAAATGTCTTTGCAGGTGTACAATCCATGTTTTGACGATTAAAGTTATATATATGCTTGCTGATGAATTATATATGTCCATGTTGGTTTTTATGATATGTTTGACATGAAAACCCTATTAGATGACATTCAAATGCGTTAAAAATTTAAATATAGGTCATAAATGATATTTCCAAGATGGGTTCTGATTTTTATAATTTTATGAATTAATGTCAATTTTATACAAATTTCCTAGTAGAAAAATGATTTATCGGATTATAAATTACTTACGGCTAAAATAATAATCATTCGGGTTTGAAATTTTTATATGTTGGAAAACATATTAAAAATATATTTTTTGGAATTTTTCTAGATTTTTCCTAAGAGCTTTGATGAATATATAAAATTATTTAAGATATGGGACTTAAATGTTTTATGTATTTAATTAAGGAGAAGGGGCATTTTATAAAATAAAATTATTACTTATTTTTGAAATTAGTGGCAGCACTTCTCTAAAAAAATATTTGTTAGCCAATAATATTTTGACAAATAAAGGTAGGTTAGTTGAAAAGTTATCCTTTTTAAGTTAAAAACAAAGAAATCATACTTCTAGCATGTTTAAGCCAATTTTGGCATCAGACCTTTCAACCCACACCTCTCGACTAAGTCGAAAGGTTCTAGCTTTCGGCAAGGTCAAAATTCAATGCATATGGTATTAAGTACCTTGGTAATAAATTGGACAAGGTCGAAGTGTTCTTAGTTGAAAGGTTAGTTGCCAAAGAAGTTGGGGTATATTTATTTTATAAACCAAAGTCTTTCACTTGCGGAATTAAAACAAAGGTTTTAAACCTTCGGACAATGTTGAAAGGTTACTGCTACTTTATCACTATTTTGTTTCGAAACCTTCCGGCATAGTCGAAGGGTTACCGTCGCTTTATAAATGTTTTGTTTTGAACCTTTCGACAAAGAAGAAAGGTTTACTTGTTTTAAAACCTGCCCCTTCTTCTTGCTTTCGAAAGAAAGCTTCAGCTTAGATGATTTACCCTTGTTTTATAAACTAAAGAATAACCCAAGCGTTTGATGGAGTTGTTTTAAAGCAGTGGCCGATTGTTTTAAATAAAATGTTTTAAAGCTTCAAAGAAGACTTTCCGACAAGGTTGAAAGTTTGCTTCCAATGAAGTCGAAAGGTTTTAAAAGAAGATTTCCACTCGTTTTAAATTGCACCTAGTAAGTGTTCGAAAGGTACGCTTTGGATGATTTTGAAAGCTTTAAGTTTAATGACTTCGAAATGTTTAATTTTAATGACTTCGAAAGGTTTAAGTTCAATGGTTTCGAAAGTTTTAGTTGAACGATTTTGAAAGTTTTAATGAATGGTTTCGAAAGGTTTTAGTCCGTTGGTTTCGAAAGATTTGATGAATGTTTTCAAAAAAAATTAATTCAATAGTTTCGAAAAGTTTATGAAGGAAGGTTTTCCAAGGTTTTTCTAAGGCAGTGTTTTAAAGATATTTTAAAGAAGGATGTCAAAAGTTTCATTACTTTTGAAAGGTTTAATTTTTAATGGTTTCGAAAGGTTTGATGGGCAGTTTTGAAAGGTAAAATTTTGGCAAATTGGTCTAAGTAATTAAAAGGTTTCACTTTGTCTAGGAAAGAGGTAGCTTCAAATGTTTGAAGGTTTTCATCAACTAAAGTTTGAGTAAAGAATATATATAACATGGTAATATGATTTTGAGTAAAGTATAAAGACTAAAAATGTTTTTCCTTGTTTAATTTTGATTAAAGATTTTAAATCATTTTGAAATTTTTTTCAAAGAAAATTATGGGAGGGGATCCTTAAGTGAAAATGACTCAGATATTAGAATACCAAGTGGGACTTGTATGGGGTCGCGCCCTATATATTGGCTATCAGCCCTTGCTAATTGTTATCAAAAATTCCAATGTGTAGGTCTTTTCCACATAGACTAAAATTATGATTGCATACAGAAATGAATATATGTTTGTATATAGATAGGTTATTGGTGAGCCTGAAAAACCATTAGGATCAGGAAGACCTGGGAGATGTTTAAGTTAGGGACAGACCGCCCAAAAGAGAAGTATTTAATAGATAGTTAAGGACTGACCGTACAGAAGTGTAGTATTTAATAGATAGTTTAGGATAGATAATCCAAAATAAGAATAGCCAACATACGTTAGATTAATTTCGATTATATTGTTTGATAAGCCCGGTCAGCCAAAGGTTAAAAGTTATCCAAACAGAACTTATGTATTTGAATAGATAGTTCATTATTACTTGATGTTTGTATATGTTTACATAATGATGCTTTACAATGTTTGATCAGTTTTGACTGCAGGAAAAGGTTTTTCAAAGATATGTTTTAAAAGGATGTAGGTGAGGGAAAACCCGTTTTGCTAAACGGCATGGCCTCACTTTACATCTATATACCAGGGCGTATAGTATTATTCATTCCAGGCTTTATGTCTGAATCGAATTTTATGTTTCCCTTTGAACTCTCGGGTGCTCAAAATTAATTTGAGTAGGCTGAGGGGTTAAGGTCTTTTGTGGTTTTAGTACGATGATGGATAAGGCTACCAGAGGCTTGTAGGATGCAAACAGATAGATTTTAGTAGTTGCAGTTTCTTGTTTTATGTTTTGATGTATTTCCACTGTATTTTGTATTAAGTCTATTATGACTCTATGACTCTGATCATCCAAGGGGTATCTTCATATACCGCTCCTGGCGTATTTGCAGTAAGTATATTTTATCTATGCCTGGGAACAAATTTGGTATTAGGTGTTGGGAATGTGAAACATTTGGTTTTGAAATGTAATGAAATAAAATTTGTTTTGAAATCCGTGTTTTGTTTCATATTCAAGTGCTTCTAATATTATTGATACCAATAACATTGCCGTATTTAGTCGTCGGAAGCTAATACTATAGATGACTGCAGCATCTGTGGCACTTAGTTTTGGGCCTCTGGATAAGGGATGCTACAGATTGGTATTAAAGCATGGTTTATGTATTACTTTAACTAGAAATAGTTTTAAAAACATAATCCTTAGTAAATAGAGTTAAGATTGAGGTATGGGATAACCTATAGTAACGTACTTGTATTTGCTATATATATTTATAAATAAGTATACGCTATACCTATAGACTCCTATCTTAGTTAAGCTATTCATCTGTATCTCAGGAGGTTAAGAAGAGGCTTGACTGGAGTTGATAAGTGCTACCTTTCCGCACTTAAGGGATCCAAGTGATGTAGTGGTAGAAATGGCGTTGAGGTAAGAAGAGGCATTAGCTTGTTTGAGGAAGAAAATGAAGGAGGTCCAGGTGGGACAAGGCCAGAGAAGAAAGTTTTTACATAAGAATAATGCTCAAGAGGGAGGAGCACAAAAGAAGGGAAAAGATGAGGTGGTTTGTTGTAAATGTGATAAGAAAGGACACTATGCTAATGAGTGTCATACTGGAAAAGGAGTAGTTGGAACGAAGAACATCCGATGCTTTAATTGTGATCAGATCGGACATTATTAGAACTAATGCAAGGAGCCTGCTAAAGAATTTAGGGGTCAAGTTTATGCATTGGAGCCTACAACTTCAAGGCCATTTGTGCAACAGAATGGGAAGACCGTTCTTGGAGGCTCGCTGAAGATTCATAATATGTCTGCTAGCGTTCTATTTGATACTTGTGCAACACATTCTTTTATTTCTTGATGTTTATTAGATAATCTTAACCTAGAGCCCTCATACTTAATTACTTCCTTAAGGGTTCAAAATCTGATAGGAGGGTATGCAACACTTGGGATGAGGTGTGACCTTTTATAGTTTGATTTTCCAGGTCATACTTTTGATTTTTGTTTGCATGTGTTTGGGATTTAGTATTATCCTTGGGATGGATTGGTAAGTAAATATGATGTTAGGATATTTTGTCACGGTAGAAAATTTCACTTAGTCACACGGATTGTAGTGATTGGATAGTTTATACCATAGAAAACCGTAGTTGTGAAATGAATGCGTTATTGGGTATCAGGGAGTTAGAGGATGAGTTGTATTGAGTCTTTATGGTTAGAGAGTTTGCTGATGTATTTGAGCTAGTAGTTGGATTATCACTGAAACGAGCCATTGAATTTCGGATTAATTTGGTGCCCTGAGTAGAACCAGTGAGTAAGCCGCCAAGCAGGATGACACCTATGGAGATGAGAGAGAGTTGAAACTGCAATTGATGGATTGGAAGGCAAGTATTTTATTCAACCGAGTAGTTCTTCATGGGGAGTTACTACGATATTTTCCAAGAAGCTGGACGGATCATTAAGGCTATATATCGATTATCATAAGTTGAATGAGAAGACGATAAAGAATCGATATCCATTACCGAGAATTGACGATTTGTTCGATCGGTTAAGTAGGGCTAAAGTATTCTCTCAGTTGGATTTAGCAACTGGATTTCATCAGCCTAGAGTGCCGGAGGATAGTATTCCTTTGATAGCGTTTAGGACAAGGTATAGATTGTACGAATGGTTAGTTATGCCATTCGGACTAACTAATGCGCCAACATTCTTTGTGGACTTGATGAACCAAATTTTCGGAGAGTATTTAGATAGATTTATGTTGGTCTTCATAGGTTGTATTTTGTTATACTCTAAGAATGAGAAGGTGCACGAATTTCATCTTAGAGTTGTGCTTGAGACATTAACGGAACATCAGTAGAAGGATAAATTTCTGAAGTGTCGTTTTTGGAAGAAGGAAGTGAAGTTCCTTGGCCATGTAGTCTTAGAGAAAGGGTTGTCTGTATATCCGACTAAGATTGAGGCGGTGAATAATTGGAAGAGACCCGAGATGGTGGCTGAGATAAAGAGTTTTCTTGGATTAGCCGGATATTATTGAAGGTTTATAAAGGATTTTTCGCGAATAGCTACAACAATGACTAAGCTTACGTGAAAAGATATGAAGTTTGTATGGACTAATAATTGTAAGGAAGCATTCCATAGCTTGAAACACTTATTGACCCATGCACCAATGTTGGTGGTTCCGGAGGGGAATCGGGATTTAATTATTTATACTGATGCATATGAAACTGGATTGGGAGCTGTGTTGATGCAAAGAGGTAAAGTGATTGCTTATGCTTCTAGACATCTCAGACCACATGAAGTGATGTATCCTACGCATGATTTAGAGTTAGCTGCCGTTATATTTGCTTTGAAGGTGTAGAGGTTTTATTTTTTGGGAGAGCGATTTGAGCTTAATAAAAATCATAAGTCGTTGAAACACTTGTTCTCTCAGAAGGAGCTGAACATGAGACAGTAGAGATAGTTGGAGTTTATTGCTGGTTATGATTTTGGAGTTGAGTACACACCCGAGAAAGGAAATAAGGTAGCAGATGTACTTAGAAGGAAACATCAGAATGTAGTATGGCTATGATTGCTGAATGGAAAGATATAGAAGCATTATCGGTTTTCAGAGTGCAGTTTAGATCTGAGGCAGGTTCTAGTGTAGGAAGTGTTGTATTGTCTTGTTTAGACGTTCGACCAGTAATGATTGAGAAAGTAGCTTTTAAATAGGAGGAGGATCCTGTTTTGGCTGAATGGATCAAAGGGTTAAGGGAAGGAATAGTGGGTGATGACTTAAAGGATTTTGGTCTTGACCAAAATGGGTGGTTGAGAAAGAAGGAAGGTTGTGTGTTTCGAATGTAGAAGACATGAGGAAGGAAGTTTTGGATGAATGCTATCGTTCGAATTTCACTGTCCACCCAAGAGGAACGAAGATGTATCAGGATATGAAGAGAAGTTCTTCTAGGAAGGTATGAAACGAGATATTAAGTATGTGCTAAGTAGTGTTTGAATTGCTAACGGGCAAAGGCTGAACGCCAAAAGCAAAGTGGATTGCTTTAACCGTTGGAAGTTCCATTGCGGAAGTGGGATTCTATCTCTATGGATTTCATAGATGGGTTGCCAATGTCTAGTAGAGGGAATGAAAGCATATGGGTCATAGTAGATAGACTAACAAAGAATGCCCAATTCATTCCTATGAAGTCAGCTAGGACGACAATAATTTTGGCTAAGCGGTTTACGATGAATGTGGTTAGACTGCACGGGATAACTAATTGTATTGTTAGTGATAGAGATTCTTTTTTTACTAGTGAGTTCTGAAAGAATCTACAAAAAGCATTAGGAACCAAGCTCAATATGAGTACCGCTTACCATCCACAGACTGAGGGAAAACTGAAAGTGTTAACAAAGTCTTGGAGGATTTGTTAAGAGCTTGCGTGTCGGATTTCGGGGGATCATGGGAAGACCGTCTCCATTTAGTCGAGTTCTCATATAACAATAGTTATCAGACTAGTATTGGGATAACATCGTTTGAAGCTTTGTATGGAAGACCATGCAAATCTCCCATATATTGGTTGGAGACTGGGGATAGACAGGTTCTTGGACTGGATTTGATGAAGAAGCCACATAGAAGATTGAGTTGATCTAATTTAGGATGAAGGAAGCTCGGTCTAGGCAGAAAAATTATGATGATAGAAGAAGGAAAGATTTGGAATTCTCGGTTGGAGACTATGTGTTTATTAAGGTTTCACCAATGAAGGGTGTGATTTGATTTGGAAAGACAAGGAAGTTAGTACCTGGATTCGTTGGACCTTTCCGTATTGTTGAGAGCATCGGGAACTCACTTATAGAGCAGTGTTACTGAGTAGTTTGGCTAGAGTCCATGATGTATTCCATATTCCTCATCTCAAAAAGTGTATTAGAGACCCAGAGACTACTATAGCACCTACAGTATTAGAGGATTTAGTAGAAGAGGTGGACTTGACTGTAGTTAGAAAGCCGGTTTAGATTATGGCTAGAGACGAGAAGAAATTAAGGAACAAGATAGTCAAATTAGTAAAGGTCTAGTGGAATGACGATGCTAGAGACTATACTTGGGAGACTGATAACATGATTAGAGATGTTTATCTAAAGTTATTTGATGGTATGTTTTACATTTGATTGTTTTAATTATGTACCTTATCGTAATTCCAGGGACGAAATTCTTTAAGATGGGGAGTCTGTAACACCCCATATTTTTATAACATTATTTAGAATAATTAATTGGGTAGATTAAATAAAATAATGTGAAGATTAATAGGTTGAGATTGATTAGACTAAGGGTAGCCGTGCCATGTTTGTGTGTTAATTAAAAATAACATAGCATAAACAAAGGTGTTAGGAATGAGCAGGGGCAAAATGGGAAATAGGGGAGGCTTATACCCTAAACCCTTAGGAAATAGAATTCGCGTTCATTTTCATTTTTGTAAACTAAAACATCTAAGACCGACCACCATTATTGTTCTTAAGAGAAGATTAAAGCTAGGATTCAAGTAAGGGAAGATAATCAACACTATCAACATCAAATCTCACATCTTTTGATTTCAAAGCTAAGGTGGATAATTACTACATCCCATTTTCATATGCTTTTCGGTGTTTTGACTAGGTCGGAAATGTTTTTACAGGTGTATGCCATGTTTTGATGATTAAAGTTATATGCTTGTTGATGAATTATGTATGTTCATGTTAGTTTTTACGATATGTTTGACATGAAAACCCTATTAGATGGAATCCAAATGCCTTGAAAATTTAAATATAGGTCAGAAATGATATTTTAAAGATGGGTTCCAATTTTCATAATTTTCTGAAATAATGTGGATTTTATATAAATTTTCTAGTGAAGAAAATGATTTATTAGGTTATAAATAATTTATGGGTAAATAATAATTATTTTGGTTTGAAATTTTTATATGTTGGGAAACATATTAAAATAGATTTTGTGCAATTATTCTAGATTTTTCCTAAGTGCTTTGATGAATATATAAAATTATTTAAGGCATGAGACTTGAATGTTTTACAATAAAGAAGGAGGATTTTCAATGCGGGATATAAAAACATATCTCCCCACAGCACCTGTGCTAACTACTCTATGGTTTGGGTCTTTAGCGGGTCTATTGATAGAAATTAATCATTTATTCCTCAATGCTTTGTCATTCTCCTTTTTTTAATCATAGTTTAAAATCCTATTTTATTATGGAGATCAGAAATTGAAAAGAGGTTCCTGCATAGGGTAAAAAATTCCACATATATTTAATTAAAGAAAATAGGCATTTTATAATAAAATTATTATTTATTTTTAAAATTAGTGGCGGCGCTTTTCTGGAAAACATTTGTTAACCAATAAGATTTTGACAAACAAAGGCAGATTAGTTGAAAAGTTATCATTTTTAAGTTAAAAACAAAGAAATCATACTTTTTGCATGTCTCAGCCAATTTTGGCATCTGACCTTCCAACCCAAATCTGTCGACTAAGTCAGAAGGTTCTAGCTTTCAGCAAGGTCAAAGTTCAATGCATATTGTATCAAGTATCTTGGAACATAATGAATTGGACAAGGTCCAAGGGTTCTTAGTCTAGAGGTTAGTTGCCAAAGAGGTTAGGGCATGTTTGTTTAATAAACCAAAAGCTTTCACCTTCTTTGCTTTCGAGAGAAATTAAAATAAAGTTTTTAAACCTTCCGACAAAGTTGAAAGGTTACTGCTGATTTATCACAATATTGTTTTAAAACCTTCTGACACAGTCGAAGGATTACTGTCTCTTTATAAATGTTTTGTTTTGAACCTTTTTACAAAGATGAAAGGTTTACTTGTTTTAAAACCACCCGCTTCTCCATGCTTTCGAAAGAAAGCTTTCAGCTTAGGTGATTTACCCTGGTGTTATAAATTGAAGAATAATCCAAGCTTTTGAAGGAGTTGTTTTAAAGGCAGTGGCCTATTGTTTTAAATAAAATGTTTTAAAGCTTCGAAGTAGACCTTCCGACAAGGTTGAAAGGTTGACTTCCAATGAAGTCGAAAGGTTTTAAAAGAAGGTTTTCCACTTTTTTAAATTGAACCCAATAAGTCTTCGAAAGGTATGCTTTGAAAGATTTCGAGAGGTTTAAGTTCAATGACTTTGAAAGGTTTAAGTTCAATGACTTCGAAAGGGTACGTTCAAAGGTTTCAAAAGGTTTTAGTTAAACGATTTCAAAATGTTTAATGAATGGTTTTGAAAGGTTTTAGTCCATTGGTTTCGAAAGGTTTGATGAATGATTTTGAAAGATTTTAATTCAATGGTTACAAAAGGTTTGTGAAGGAAGGTTTTCCAATTTTTTCTAAGGCAATGTTTTGTGTCCAAAGTTTCATTGCTTTGGAAAGGTACTTTTCAATGGTTTAGAAAGATTGATGAGTGGTTTCGGAAGGTAAGGTTTTGGCAAATTGGCCTAGGTAATTAAAAGGTTTTCACTTGGTTTTGGAAAGAGGTACTTTCAAATGTTTAAAGGTTTTCATCAACTGAAGTTTGAGTAAATATATGACATGGTAAAATGATTTTGAGTAAAGCATAAAGTTTAAAAATATTTTTTCCTTGTTTATGTTTGATTTAAAGGTTTTAAATCATTTTGAAAACGTTTTCAAGGTAAATTATGGGAGGGGATCCTTATGTGAAAATGACTCAGATAATAAAATACCAGATGAGGCCAGTATGGGGTCGCGCCTTGTACATTAGTTATTAGCATCGACTAATTGTTGTCCGAAATTCCAGTGTGTGGGGATCTGGCACAGGTAGACTAAAATTATGATTACACATCGAAATGAATATATGTTTTTATACAGACGGGTTATTGGTGATCCCAAAAAACCATTAGGATCAGAAAGACATGGGAGATGATTAAGTTAGGGACAGACCATCCAGAAGAGAAGTATTTTACAAGTAGTTAAAGACAGACCATCCAGAAGTGAAGTATTTAACAGATAGTTAAGGATAGATAATCCAAAAGAAGAATAGCTAAGAGGTGTTAGATTAATTTTGATTATATTGTCTGGTAGGCCCGAGTCAGCTAACTTATGTGTCTGAACCTGTGTAGTTGATGCCCCACTATTACCCCGCTATAACCCCGCAATATCTCATAGCGGATTTCTACCGCTACGATTTTCCATATAGCCCCAAAATATAGCCTTTCCGCTTTAATCCCCACCATTTCCGCTATATCCCATTGTTCCCGCTATATTTTGCTATTTCCGCTATATCTTCTTTAATCAAGTGAGTTAAAAAATTGCATTTATACATTATAAAAATTATGAAAATAATTTATCCGATTTAATTTTTAATATATTTTCAGAATGAAAATACTCTAATATCTACTAAATTCAATTATGTTATATAGCATTTTTATGTTTATTTAAAGTATATTCACACTTATTTTTTTGTTTAAAATCATTTATGTATTAATTATAATTCAATTGAATGATAATTTTTAATTTAATTACCATTTATATATTTGTAAAAACATTAAGCACGAGTTTTATATGCTATTTTAGAGCTATCCGCTATATCTGCTATATCCTCGCTGTATCCTCGCTATGACTTTTTGCACCTCCACCGCTTTCAATCTGCCGAGCACTTTGACTGCACAGGTCTGAACAGATAGTTCATTATTATCTGATGTTTATGTATGTTTATATAATGATTCTTTAAAGTGTTTGATTAATTTTGACTGTAGGAAAAGGTTTTGCAAAAATATGTTTTAAAAGGATGTTAGTGAGGAGAAACCGTTCCGCTAAGCGACATGGTCTCACTTAACATATATATTCCGGGATGTATAATATTGTTCATACCAAGCTTTATGTCTTACTCGAGGTTTATGTTCCCCTTATGCTCTCGGGTGCTCAAAATTAATTTGAGTACGCTGAGGGTTAAGGTCTTTTTAGGTTTTAGTAGGATGACAAATAAGGCTACCAAAAGCTTGCAGGAGGCAAACAGATAGCTATTTGGGAGTTGCAGTTCTTATTTTATGTTTTGATGTATTTTCGCCGTGTTTTGTATCAAATCTATTATGACTCTATGACTCTGATCATCCAAGGGGGGATCTTCATATACCGCTCTTGGCGTATTTGTAATAAGTATATTTTATCTACGCCTGGGAACGAATTTTGGATTAGGTGTTGGGAATATGAAACATTTGGTTTTGAAATGTAATGAAGTAAAATTTGTTTTGAAATCTATGTTTTGTATCATATTCAAGTGCTTTTGATATTATTGATAGCATTAACATTGTCGTATTTAGTCGTCGGAAGCTAATACTATAGTGACTGCAGCATCTACAGCGCTAAGTTTTGGGCCACTATATAAGGGTTGTTACACGTTTATACTTTAGTCCGCGCTCTGGGGACTCAGAGTACCCTAATCCGCAATTTGGGGACTTAGAGAATTTTTTAAGTCGTTTATACTCTTGTCTGTGCTCCGGGGACTTAGAGTACTCCAATCTGCACTCTTGGGACTTAGAGATTTTTTTCAAGTCGTTTATACTCTAGTCCGCGCTCCGGGGACTCAGAGTACTCTAATCCGCACACTGAGGACTTAGATTTTTTCAAGTCGTTTATACTCTAGTCCGCGCTTTAGGGACTTAGAGTACTCTAATCCACACTCCATGGACTTAGAGATTTTTCTAGTCGTTTATACACTATTCCACGCTCCAGGGACTCAGAGTACTCTAATGTGCACTCTGGGGACTTAGAGATTTTTTTTCCATTACACATATGTTCATACATTGCATACGTCGATATCAATCAGTTTCAACACATATTTAACATAACATGCAGTTACGGTAATTTACACAAAGGAGCTTCAAGCTTTTATTCACCACAAAAGTAAGGACATAATAACTTGCCTTATTACACATTAACAAATCAAATACCAACGCAAATATTGAAAACAAAATCTACTGAAATATGAAAGAAATAGTTTAGGTTAAATAGCGTCATAAATGCTCGCTATTCCATGCTCTTGGAAGCATTACGCCATCGACAGTCGCTAACTTGAAAGTTCCCTCTCCAAGCCTCTATTCAGTGGTGCATGGCCATTCCCATATTAGGTTTATGTAAGATGGGACTGGAAAGATTCATTTCAGGGCAGGCCGCCACTTTGAAAGTTCTCGGTCAGACTTTAGTATTATAGTACTGGCGACCCGGTGTCGATGTGCAGCCGCTTACAAATCGGCATCCTCGTGCTTCTCATCAATATAGTCCAATGACTCTAATAAAATATTTTGGTTTGTTTTGGGATCGTAGTATATTACCCGATGAAAAGGGACTTCGAGTTTTACAGGAATAACCACTTCAGCTCCGTAAGCCAGGGTGAGTGGAGTGTGGCCAGTCGCAGACTTATGAGTGGTCCTGTAAGGCGTAAGCCCAGAGCGCCATAGGATGTTCATCCACCCACTTGCTTTAGCCTTTTCCAAACTCTTTTTCAAGATGGACTTTATAATCTTGTTTACGACTTCAACCTATCCATTCGTCCGAGGATGAGCGATTGTTGCAAACCTTTTCTCAATACGATACCTCAGACAAAACTCCTTGAACTCAGCATTATCAAATAGAGTTCCGTTATCAATTATGATAGTTCATGGAAGACAGAAATGGCATACAATGTTTTGAACAACAAAGTTAATGACCTTCTTGGTTGTGATTGTTGCTAATGGCTCTACTTCGGCCCATTTAGTGAAATATTCAACCGCGAAAATCGCATATCCCGCACCACCCTTAGAAATCGACAAGGAGCCGATGATATCAATTCCCTAAAGTGCAAGCAGCCACGGTCCAACCATTTGCATGATTTTTGTCCACAGAGCTCTTGGGACCTTTGCATATATTTGGCATTTGTCACATCGTCTTACATGATCTATGACGTCCCGGTTCTCGGCCGACCAGTAATACCTAGAACGGAGTACCTTTTTAGGCGGGTCATAAAGGCTGCTCGGTGTAGATGCTGATTGGATGTTCCTAGGAATATGAGCGAAGTTTGCGTGACACGATAACCAAGCAGTACGCCAATTTCTCTATATTTGTGTAGTTTCTTTCTGCCCCCGTCAACCTTTTACTGACATAGTATACTGATCTCTGGATCCTTATCCTCATGAATCAGTGCGACACTTATGGCATATGGTCATATTTCTAAGTAAATGTAAAACTCCTCATGATCTACCGGCTTTGGCAAAACGGTAGGTCTCTCCAGACAACTCACCAAAGCTTGGAACATGCCTTTATAGTCATGCGTCTACTCGAAATTTCTCTTTCCATTCCTTATCAAATCGAAGAAAGGAATGCATTTATTAGTCAAGCTAGAAATAAAATGACTCAGGGCAGCGACCTTCCCTTTCAAGCTCTGCACTTGCTTAATAGTTCTAGGTGCTTGTATATCCCGAATGGCTTGAATCTTCTCTAGATTCACTTTGAGTCCTCGTGCATTGACGATAAAGCCCAGGAACTTCACTGAGGCAACACTGAGCGAGCACTTCAAAGGGTTGATTTTCATGTTATAAAAACAAAGGATATTGAATATCTCTGATAAGTCTCGAATGTGTTCATTTGATTGTCGTGACTTCATGAGCATATGATCTATATAGACTTCTATTATCCACCCAATCTAGTCTTTGAACATGCATTGAATCAAATGTTGATAGGTAGCTTCTGCGTTCTTTAATCCGAGCGGCATTACTACATAATAGTATAGTCCAACATCCGTGACAAAACTAGTATGCTCTTGATCTGGGATGTGCATCAAGATATGGTTGTACCCCAAGTACGCATGCATAAATGATAACAGCTTATGCCATATGGTCGAATCAACTAGCTTATCAATTCTAGGCAGGAGAAAACTATCCTTAGGGCATGCCTTGTTCAGGTCCGAATTGTCAAATACACGTACTCCACTTTCCATTTGCCTTCTTCACCAGCACTGGCTTAGATATCCATTCAGGATAGAGAGCGTTGCGAATAAACCCATTGGCTTAAAGTTTATCCACTACCCCTTTAAGTGCTATAGACCTCTCCGGATCCATACCATGTCTCTTCTACTTCATAGGGACATACCTTGGATCTATATTCAATGCGTGGCTCGTGATAGTAGGCAAGATACCGCACATGTCTGAATAAGTCTAAGGGATACTTCCAGATTCGCTCGAAGGAAATCGGCAACTTCTCTCTTCATCGAAGGGCAAAGTTGTGATCCAATCTTCAAAAAACGCAATGGGTCATCACAGCCGACTGAGATGTCAATTGTTAGTTCAGCCGGCGCTGTCTTGGCTTCCTTTGGTTCCTTCACATCATCCCTTATATCTATATCTCTGTAGAACCGATTATGATTCCTAAGCCAAGGCATAGGAACTATTTGTCCATCTTCCGTGACCTGGATGCAGACAGACTTGTCCACACCTTTTCCCTTCTTTTTCCATCGAGCCTCTCTTAACTCAGCCACATAACATACATGGCAGTTGCCTAATCACCATTCACAATAGAAACTCCATAATCAGTGAGGAATTTCAACGTCAGACACCAGGGCACAAGGGCTGCCCGAAATTCGGCCCGGGCCGGACGACCCAGAAAGAGATTGTATGGTGAATCAACATCTAGGACAATGAACGGTTGGATCCACACCCTTCTACGTTCACCATCTCCCAATTCAACCGGTAACTTGATATAACCTATCACCTCAGTGGACATGCTATTGAAGCCATGTATACAAACTTTAGATGGTTTCAAATCCTTAGCCTTCGTCCTTATTTGATCATTAGCTTTCTTAAAGATGATGTTCACATAACTGCCACGGTCAATCAGAATTCTTCTCACCAGAGAGGGGCAATCATGGCAGAGATAACCATTGGAACAATAATAGGGGCCTCTACTCTATCATCGTCTCTACTTCTGAACACTATATCATCCATCATTATACGCTGTTGCTAAGCCAGAGTTCCATCCTCTGTATTCGGGCAATATTCAACGTCCACATGTTTCATTGAACTAGCATAACGCTCCATTTCCTGCCTACTTCTATCTGCAGGATGCAATCCATCAACTATTGTGTTCATCACTAGCCTCCCACTAGTCTGAGCGGGTTCCTCGGGCCAGTGCGGAGCTTGTCCTCGATTGGGATCAGATGTTCCCTATCCGCCATTGTACGGATTCTTGACAAACTACTGCAACTTTTTCCGGCGAATTAATTTCCCAATGGCATCGTGAAGGTGCCTACATTTATTAGTGTTGTGCCCATAGGACTTGTGAAACCGACAATGCTTCCCGGTTTGCTTCTGTTCCTTGATCGGTTCCTTTAGACATGGCTTCCTATATTGGAAAGTGTTACAGGTAGGCAAGTATATGTTTTCTAAAGAAGCATTCAAGGGTGTACAGTCATTATAAGTAGGAATTTGTGGCTCCCACTTTTTGGGCTCCCTCTTTCTATCGGGATTTCCTTCTCTGCCTTTTTCGGTTGACCTGGCTTGTTTTGAATATTAACCTGAACCTTTCCAGATCCCTCGTACGATTTCTTTACTGCAATGTTTCTTTGCACCGCTTCTCAACTTGGTCCTATAGCATTTCTCCTTCTGGACAATCTGGAATCCTTCTTTCTCATGACCTAGTTTTCCTTTGAATAGAAATGCTCTAGTGTGGCTGGCGGTTTCCAGCTAGCCAATCACCAAACTCGGATTCTGGGTCAACCGCCCTTGTCACGGCCACAAGTGCATGGTCATTAGGATTACTAACCAGTAGTAGTAGCAACATGAAACCTCTGCAAATAATCCTTCAGTGATTCCCCCGGGGCCTGGATTACACTGGATACTGACATCACATCTTTCGGGCGAGCAGTGTGAATCCGAAACTGTTCCATGAATCTTGTAGCCATCTCATCAAATCTTAATATTGATCATGGGGGTATCATTGTGAACCACATTGTAGCAATTCCAAACAAAGTTATAGGGAAGCATCTTCATTTGGTTGCGTCATTCGCTCTAGCCGAGTCCATCAACCATTTGTACCTCATAATGTGCTATCGAGGTCAATCTTCCCCTCGTAAGTGGGCATTGTAGACATGTTAAACCTCCTGGGATACTCAGCTTATAAGATGTTGTTGGTGAACGAGTATGACTCTTAGAGACTCCCTAATAATCGTTACTCAAGCCCCGGTTCTCCCTTATCAACCGTCTGACCATTGCAGACAACTTTAGAGTTTGGATAGGGGTGCTAAGTCAGGCTCCATCCAGTGTAAGTGTTCTGGCCGGTGTCTCCGAGGCATCTCATGCCCTCTTGGCCTATTGTCCTCTAGACGCGTGTCTTGAGGATTCACTTCATTAATATTATGGGAAGGTAATTCATCGGCATTCAAGTGTGCTTCAGTGCCTAAGTTCCCGATCCTAAAGAAACCATGACCCTTTAGGTGCAGTCGAGGAGTAATCCTCATGGTAGAGGGATCGGTCCCATGTTTCTTCATCGCTCCATCTCGTGTCGTTTCAATTCTACGGCACCTTCTCCTATGGCACTCTTCCAATGAGGTTGAACTATCTGACACCGAGTATGAAGCGAGGCCTCCATCGGTGCTTTGGTGTTGCTGTTGAGCAATCTGGTTCATCAGGTTGGCCTTAGTCTGGATTTGCTCATTCAGCTGCCTATAGCTCTCTATCAGCTCACTCATCAAGTCATTAAATTTAGCTCTAGTAATAGAATCGGCAGGGTTCTGGGCTGCAATAGGCTCCACGTTCGCATTAGCAGGTTAGTTGCCTGGATCCCTTGTTGGACACTAGCAGTTTCGTTGGCATCAACATTATGGGGAGTAGATCTAGTGCACCTTACCATCTTGAATTCCTTTTCTTAGATCTTGAATAATCTAAATTGTATCTGCAAGCTTCTGAAAGTGAACCTAGATCTCCTTTGGGGGATTTCCTCAATTCAATAGTAACAAAGGCGATCCTGATAGCTAGAGAATCAGTTTCTTAGTGAAAGCACCAAAACATTTGCAACAAAATTGGTCACAAACGCTCGAGACTAGATTTGAGTAGTGAATTAAATGAAGAACTTAAATATAAAATGAGGAGTAACACTAAATATTCAAGAAAAGATAACAGAAAGTAAAACACAACAAGATTTATAGTGGTTCGGTGTTGATTGCCTACGTCCACTCTGAATGCTTTCTTTATTTGTTTACCGCTCAACTGATTACAATTGCAATTCATAAGAAAAGACTTGAGTATGAGTTAGAACAAAGGAAACTGATTACAAAAATGGAAGAATTTTCCCTTAGTAGCCTACCAGATTCCAAGAATGGCCCCTCTGCCATTGTATTTATAGATGAAGGTAGCCTTCAACCTAACCATTTGAGCCCACCATATGAAAGGCTTGGCCTAACATACTATGTCAATCATACCGACCCGATCCATAACACCATGCTGTGCCAACCTCACTATAGTATGTCGATCGTTCTCAACATGTCATCTCATCACATACTTCGTTAAACCCTTCAGGTATGCTGACCCATCTTGGAAGATCGGTCCAATCCATCTATACACTATGCTGACCCAACGGATATAACACACCATGCCGGCCCGATGGATGTCACACACCATGTCGACCTGATGGTCTTTGTACTCTATGCCGACTTGAGTTCTACCATATTCTTTACCGACCCGAGATCTACTATACCTTTTGCCGACCCGGTACATCATATGCTCTATGCCGACAATACTACACCGACCCGAATTATTCCATGCTCTATGCCAAGCCTACCATGTTGTACTTAACTTATCAAACATCAATGCCGACCTTAATTATTCCTCATACTTTGCCGACCCGAGCTATCGTTATGCCGAACCTTTTGAGTTTCATTGAATTGACCTAATTATCCACTTTGAATCCCAAACCAACCAAACTAACTTCTAAGACTTTGACATCCAGTGCTATTTATTTGTTGATTTTATTTAGCCTAGGCTAGATATGGTTGTTCAAACATTACATTCTTGTCATGCGAATACTTCCTCATGATTATCTTTCCCAATAATAGTCGAATTTGGACCTCATAATCAACCTCACGTAGCTGGGCCATGGTACCGGGTAACAGAGCTTCAGTTAAACTTTCAGCTTTAGAGAATGATTTAGAAAAGAAGATTTTCTCTTAAGAAATCAAGGTCATTTTTTTGTAATGTTAAATCCAATGTGTCTTCATTTTTGAATGAAGCTCTTCCCCATTGTAAATATCAGCATTCTAAAGCCTTCTTATTCACTACTTACAAAGACAATGTCGAATGGTGTTCACATATGGACTTTCTTTCCTTCCATTTTACTGGAGTAAGCTATGATTTTGATATCCTCTTTGATCGAATCCCTAACGATCTTCCCTAATTTAGGGATGATGATCCTGTTAAGTTCCAAGCCTTTGATGACCCTTCCTCATATAATGATGGACAAGAAAGTAGTGAGGAGGACAAGTCTGAAGATGAAGGAAACGATGACGAGAATGATGATGTTGGGGATCACATTCAAGATGGCTCATCGAGGAAGGATGGAGATGGTGGCTTGGGCCAAGGTGAATTTAGAACTCCTCAGGATCCAAGTCATGATGTTTGTTTTTCCTCTCATCATACTAATCATGGCTTTAGCAGTCCATCGTCGTCAAAGAGTCCATCTGGTGGTTCAACCCTTCAAGACCAAAGTAAGTTTGGTCAATCTTCTTTTAGGATGGAAAAAGTTCAACCTTTCAAGCTGAATGCTTCAATGACCCCTCCACAAGTAACCTATTCTCTATATTTTATTGTCTAGTTCATCTTATTTTATAGCTGATAACCTCAATGTTACTTGACCACTAGCATAAAGAAGAAATAGGATTGTGATTTTATTAGATAAAAAAGATATGAGACCTTAAGGCTCAATAAAGAAGGAGGAAGTTTATGTAAGGACCTAAACGAATCAAATGATAAATATATGAGACTCTTCAAATGCCTAAAGAACCATAAAGACTTTGATAATAAATGGATTGTCCCTCTTCTATGAAAATCTCGTTTTCACCAATCCAACTTCCCTAAGGAAAATGAAGAGCGTAGCGTCCTTTTTTGGATGTTGACTGGGGATAAGACCAAATTAATGGATTGCCTTTGTCTAGTTTATGTCATATTTCCCATGACTGACTTTTCTTTCCTAGATGATGACCATGGAAGCCTAATTAGACGTCTTCATAAGATGTCCCTGAATGAGCGTGGTTTAGATTCACATCATAGAGAGTATTGAAATTTTCCTAAAGTCTCCATCACTCCTTTAACTCTTTAGAAAATATTAAATTCAATAAGGTTAGATTTATTACTGAGTATTATAGGAAGTCCATTCTTTAACGTTGTTGTATAGTTTTAACTTTGCATTAAAGTTGATGTTGTAACAACATATTCATATAAAGCCTATGTTTCAGTTTTAACTTTGTTATTTCATCAACATGCAGGTTTCTGAATTTGCTTCCGTCTCTTCTTTATCGCCTCTCTCTAAAGACACCGAAAGTTAATTGGTCGAATTGAAAAGGTTTTTTAAGGAAACTTCCTCCTTAATTAGCAAGTCTCATTTGTCGAAATAATATTTCCTTCACGACCTTCATTATATGTACACTCAATTTTCTAATTTGGATTTTAATTTCTTGGAAGACCAAAGAGACCGGTATCTTTGCGAGATTCAACCCAACGATGCCAAATTATTGTACGATGAACTTCTCCTTCCAAAGAATGGGATTTTCAAGGATTTCCTCTAGTTAATATTCCCTACCTCGAAGCATCTTTTGTACTACATTTCCTATTTCTCTTTTATCCTTTCAAAGAGTTTGAGATGGCCTTTCTCATTCCAAGAATAAGCAAAAGTGCAGTGTGTATTTTGTAATTAGTATTTCTGTGTGAATGTAATGACTCTAGTTGTTCCAAAAATTATGAATAATGTTTCTTGTTATTGTTTTTTCTTTTATTAAATATTAGTTATTACTTACTTCGTAATTTAGGGTAGGAATTGACTTTATCTCTTGATGATTCCAACCTTAATAAATGTCCCATTCCAAATTAGTAATGGCCTTGGAGAATTGTTTCGCTCATTTTCTTTTTAATTCATCAACCATCGATAATGCTAAAGCCAACAAGTGGTATGAGAAGAATATTCAATTAAATTCTATCTTAAGGGTTCCTCAAGAAATGGTTGATGACTTTAAAAAGAAATTCCAAAAACAATGAAATTTTGGATTTAATTGGAAAACTTAATTCATGCTTTGACCTTAACCGTTGGAATATTATGAAAAAATTGCACACCTTAATATGTGCATTCTTGATTTGGAGATGGATCTATTGAAACGTGCAAACGAGTGTCATCGTACGAATTTATATTAACTGAATATGAAGGACTTCCTACTCCAACTTTGACAAAGTCCTCGAAAAAGGTGATTTTATAGATTTCTCCTTCATCTTGGGGATGTTCGACACGTAGTAGTGGCGTAATTGCTCCAGTTCATTAGCTATCGTAAAACATATCTAGTGAACTTGCCAGATTGATTAGTTCCTTCAAATTCAAGTGTAACCAAAAGATAAAGAATTTTCGGAATTAAAAGTTTGCTAAGGCACTTTTAGATCTTAAACTGGAAGTCGAGATTTTGGAACAGAAAATAATCAACTTACATTAAGGATCAAAATGATCGAGATTGACAAAAGTGATATGTCTCATCAAGTATCCTAACCAAGAAATGCCAATAGAACTTACGACAAGCATTAGTATTTCAAATTAACCCTATTGATTCACTTAAAGTTATTTGTCATATGGAGAAAAAATTAAAGAAATACATCCTTATGATGATTCAACATATCATTGATCCTCCTTCCGCGTTGGTAACTTTAGAAAAAGAGGAAAAAGATCTTAAAGGCTGATTAGAATTGATGCAATTTTACTCTATTAAGGCATCTAAGCTTGATGCCATAGTAGATTATTTAGTTAAAATTATAGCTGCTTTTGATTTAAAAATTAATTTCTCATTCTTAGGCTCGAAAAGAGATTTCTGATTAAGGAAGGCCGTTGCTTCCAACACTAATGATATCATCATTTATTTCGGCATGGATGCTCTAATGTTCTTACGAAATCATCGGTCCTCCTATTTGGTATAAGGATGCGGGTTCATTCGGTGAATCCCACCATAGTGGTTTAGAAGTCCAAAGGAAAGAAAAAGAACTTGTTTATCAACATCATCCCTTCCTCACCCTCCAAAGCCATGAATTTGGTGAGAGTTAACCTTATTGTAGAAGAAATTATTCTTGTAATGTAACCCTTGTGTAATAAAAAAATTGCTACATGTTTCATAATGCTTCATAATGAGGTGTCTGTTAATGTTTCGCAATATGACTCTCATACTCTTCTTACAATTGTTTTAATTAGATCGAATGATAGGATTATAAAAAAATTCATATATTTTTCTTGCGTAGGGTTTTTGATTAGGCTTCAAAGTAGCATAGGTGTCCATCTCCCTTAGATAGGTGTTTTGACCAGGTCTGACAGTGGGACCAAAGGCTTAATTTACCATCACTCTTACCAGACCTTACGGTAGGACTAAAGGCTTTTTTTCAATCTCCCTTCGATGGGTGATTTGGTCAGGCCAGGTGGTAGGACCAAAGATTTAATTGACTATCACTCTTTGGATGGATGCTTCAGCTAGGCCTTGTGGTGGGACCAAAGGCTTTTCGTCTATCTCCCTTGGATGGGTGCCTTGGCCAGGCCTGATGGCGGCATTAAAGGTTTAATTGATCATCACTCTTTGGATGGGTGCTTTGTCTATGCCCTATGGTGGGATCGAAGGCTTTTTGTCCATCTCCTTTAGATGGGTGCATTGGCCAGAAACTGACGGCTGGACGAAAGGCTTAATTGACCACAACTTTATGGGTGGGTGCTTCAGCCAGTCCTTGCGGCAAGACCGAAGGCTTTAATTTGGTTTCCAACCCATTCAAAGTCTCTTTTTTCTAAAAACATGGATCCAATCATTGGCTTCATTTTCTTTTAGAATGCACATCCAACATTATTTGAAATTTTGCTTTCCCTTTCTCTAGTTTCTCGAATGCTCATATTCAATAAATTCCTATAATTCCCCTTTGCTTAAATAATATTCTATAATTTCTAACAAATATCTACAATCAATAGTATTGTGCCCATTCATTTTATTATAATGGCAATATTCAACCCCTTTCATTCTTTTCTTCTGTTCTTGAGGTTTTCCTAAAAGTCTAATTGTTTTCTTTAGTAATAAAATATACCCTCTCCTAAGAAATGAGAAGGAGAGTAACTATTTTGCTCTTTAGCCCTTTTGCTATATGGTTCCTTTTTTCGCTTCGATACTTGCTTTGCGGGTTCATAAACTCTTCTTGGTTTTTATCAAATATCATTTTCATTATTTGAAAACTTCTTTTTTTCCCCCAATAGTTGAGTTCACAATGTCTTTCTATTTCTAAGAAAATTATCGAAGTCATGGTTTTAACTCTATTTCAAGAATATTCCCTTGAGCTTGAAACTGAATGCTTTGCCTTACTTAGGCAAATGGGTCATCCCTTAACTTGGTGTTTCTTTTAAGACCTTGGATTGGTCTCTTTATGTTTAGTTCATTTGATAAAGAAAGAATTGATTTTTCTCTTATATGGAATGGGTATGTGCATCGTTTTATTAGGCTATACTAGGCAGCTATTTTGTTTTCTTCTAAAGTCTAAAGAGCTAGATCTCTTAGATTCAATTCACGTTCCTTAATAAATTGTAGGGCATTCTATGAATAGGTCAAGGGCGTTCAAGTGAGGCTTAAAGGATCCTTGTCGAGATTTAACCGCCATATTCAAGTTTTGGACGAAGCTAGATGCGATTTTATGTTCAAAGTCCTTTGTTTGGTTCTTGAGTTCAAGTCTCAATGAAAACACCACTCAATGTTAGGTAAAAATATGATCCAATCCTATGTGTTTGGACTTCAAAGGAAGATAGGTTCTTGGGTATATATGTGCAAGTTAGAAGTCATAAAAGGTTCACTGAGAAACAAGCACAAGTCACATGTTCATATTAGAGTAATTATCCAAAGAAGAATTTATTTAATTCCCTCATAAAAAGATCTCAATTTCGATTTGACCTAGTGGCCATTGAATCCCTAATCTCAAGCTTTTTCTTTACACGCACAAAATGTAAAATGAAGAAGAAGAGAAACTAGGGATCAGTCCCTTTCTAATAGGAGGTACATGCATATTTATAAAAAAACTCTAGCCTAGAGAATCACGACATGTGTCATTTGAATAAATTAACTGTCATGATTTGCTGATGTGGCACATGCTCGAGATGACATGTGCCACTACACTTCTTTAACTTCTTTGTGATGAGGTTGCATAGTTAGCCCAATAGGAGAACATTACTTAGCCAATTAAGATATTGATTTTTGGGTATATTCTTCAAAGTGAAATAGCTTTAGATTGTCAACTTTCGATAGCTCGATATGTCGATACACGTAGCCTTGATGTACCAACCCTCGATATAACCCATATCAATATGTGATAGCCTTGAAGCACTAGTCCTTAATAGCCCATTCTATCAATATATGATAGCCTTAAAGTATCACCTTTCGATAGCTTATTCCATCAATATGTAATAACTTTGCATCATTAACTTACGATAGCTCTTCGCTTTACTTTGTCACGCATTTCATTCGTGTCAACTCTTGGTAGCTTTACTTGTACGCTCCTCCTCTATACCTTTACTACTAAGAGTATTTCAAAGTAAACCATCTAGTAATATGAAGAATGAGGTTTGTTAAGAGCGACCCGATGTGAATATTCCTTTGGGATAACACTAACATGTCATTCTTATAAATTTTTTGAAGATATGAACTGAATAATTGGCATGCACAATCTCAACATAAAGCAACAAACAGATAAGTTAAATTAAATCAGAATAATATACAATATCAATCATAGAATGACATATCACGGTGGAATAATATACATTGTATAAAACTACAAAAGCATGATCTAGAAAATGATAATACCAGACCCACATTTCTAATATATACAATATCACATAAAAACAAGTACAAGGCTATTATCTAAAGTAGTATAAATAACATCCCATACCAAATATATTCAGACACACGCACAAATAGTAAATTCAAACTGTCAAAAGTAGTTTATCCCCATGCTAGCATACATATCTAATATCCGGAGTCCAACTACTTGTAGAGTCTCAGCATGACCTCAATATATTAAAATAATGGCTCAGACTATATCTAATTTAAAGGTGTGAGAATAATATATCACAATAACATATGATTACACATAATTACAGAGTCATATAAATATACCAATCCAAATCGATATAAAAAGATATATCATAAAATAATCACCATTTCATAAAACACTCAAGTCTATTAGAGACTATCATATGCAGATATGGTGATTCACATATGTCCATTTCAAATCAATCGAACTAAAATAAATCCATATAAGGATATCATTAAATTAAAGGTACCATCCCCTTTATGGAAAAAAAATAGAGGTATGGTCCCCTCCTACACAAATCAAAAAAGCACGATGTAGCTACTAGAAAGCTACTTATAGTTGCATATCTCTTCTTATGCAACACGAAAGCACAATGTAACCACTAGTAAGCTACTAAATGCATAAGCACGAAATCACGATGTAACTACTAGTAATTTACTAAATGCATATAGTGATAGCCAGTCATCCATAAAATCCTATATCTACCATCAATTGATCTCCAAAAGAAGATAGCATCTTGGAACCTTCTAGTAAGTTACCAATATCACAAAAGATAAACCGGATCGTCAAAATCAAATGATCATCATGATCGTCAAAAATCATGGGTTGTATTTTTTAGGAATCTATCAGCCTATATAGCCAAACACACCAAGATAATACAACTCTAAAGTGTTGATCGACTATCACTTTAGTAATTACTAAAATTTCACTAGATGTCCCATACCATCTAGTGATATGTAAGATTTTTAATAAAAGCTAGTAAATTCCTTTCGCTCAAATATTCTACATAAAAAGTATTACAATTAAACGACAAAATGATATTGAATGTCTCATACTACTCGGTACTACTAAATTGTTTAATTATATTTCTCGTTCCATAGAAAAAGGAATTTATTGTAAAGAAATATTTTAAAAGTCATTAGAATATGAATATTTATTTATAAAACATATATTTTATTTTTAAAATAGAAGCATGAAATTTCAAAGGTCTAAATCAATATTCTTTCTAATATACTTCTTGTACAATGCTTAAATGCATATGTTTGTATGTATGTATGTATAATTTTAAATAATATTGCTTAGAAACACCAATAAATTTTCCATAAATTATTTTCAAACCTCATAATGATCTCTTGAAATAGTTCAATGATCAAAGGTTTTTGACTCTTTGAAATTCATTTAAATAGCTTTTACAACTATAAACACTTGAAATTGAAATTATTACTTTCATAACATCATTTACAAAATAATACCATATTGTATCTTTTGCCTATAAAACAATTTGAAAATTATAATATACTTATAATAGTAAATTTAAAAGATTTTGTGAATAAATATTACCCATCTTTAAATGCTACGAATAGAAATTTTGAAATAAGAAATAAGTTCAAAATATAATCTAATTAACTATATTATATAAAATAAATTCAAATAATAATCAACATAGATAAAACCACATTTCAAAATCTTTTAGAAACATTTGAAAAATTCAAATAATAAACCAATCAAGAATGCAACTTCTAAAGCCAATATCACTCTATAAAATATCATTACATAATATGAAATATTTAGTGATCCGAGTTGGTTTCCGACAACTCCGGTCACACAAAAAATGTATGTACTTCTATACAAATTAATGAAATTCAATTTGCAATCGAACATAGTTTTGTTTGCAAATTGGCCTCTTTCAATCCACATAACAATCCATATATCACCAAAAAATCAATTTTTTAACCCAATTATTCGACAACCAAGATAAATTATTGCATGCATCCATATTTCAACCAGTTCATTCACACATAACAAATATTTATTGAAATTTATAATCAGAGACGGACATGCAAAGCAAATTCATAGTATAGATATAGAAGAGTGAATTGAAATAACTCACCTTAACCATTCACTTATCGAAACTTCCATTTATAGCTACCTACACTCCAACCCTAGTTGCCTTTATTTATGCCTCGGAGTTCACGCATGAGAGCAGTGCCATGTCAAAGCTATTCGTATGAACCTCCTTCCTTACAACCGCCTGCCATGCTTACCACCACTTTTCAAAGTCAAGACATTAATCATTGCCTTCGCTCCAGCCGTCGAACAACCTTGCCCGGAAATCATTATTGTCACACGCCCCTTCACTTGTCAACTACTCTACCTCGATCTTGTATCCAAACATCTCTACGCACACACTTCCTCCGTTATCATTGCTAGCCCGGTCGCACCTCCTTTATGACCCCACCAGCTACCATCGCACCCCTTCGCCTTAAGTCGAGCTCCCTTTACGCCTTTGCATCATTGATGTCGAGCACGAACACATGGAAGAGTTTTTTTCCTTTCTCTTTTTCATCTGATTTTCAATTTCTTATTTAGGCATTAGGCAAATAAAAAAAGAGGTATTGCTTGGAGATTAAGGGTGCGAGTTGTTTGGTACGGGCTAGGCTTTTTAATTTAGTTCAACCAAATTTCATTTTCTTTTCTTTTGAATAGCCCCTTCATCATTTGTAATTAATTTTTTAATTGATTTAAATTCATCTATATTTCATTTCAGACAAGATATTTAGATAACTATACAATTCGATTCAATTCATTATTGTTCCATGCTTTTTAATTATTCAATATATAAACACAAATAAATTTATTTTCTATTATTCATTGTATTGATGTAAAATAAATTTAACAATTTTAATGACATAAAAATTAATTAAATATTTTATATTTAACAATATCACTTTATCCAATTTAATATATTTTCTTAAAAGAATTTATTAATTATTCAATTTGTTAAAACAATGTCTATTATTAAATAGAATTCAATTAAGTAAAAAAGTTAATTTCAAATAGTAGTTATCGAAAATTGAATACGAACATTTTTATTTTAATAAATTTATGTAATATTACGGCTTCGAAAATAAGATGTTACATTACTTATCAAACTGTGATAGCTTTATCCAGTCCATCCTTAAATAGCTTTATTGGTGCTCTACTTGCAATAGCTTATAATATCATCTTGCAATAGCTCATATCATCTTCTTACGATAGCTTATAGCTTTATCTTGTGATGGCTTATATCGTCATCTTGTGATAGCTTCAACTTGCGATGAATTTACTTAGTATTGTTATGCACTGGCTTTCTTAGATCTTAACTTGCAATAGCATTATTTACTACCAACGTGCAATAGATGTATTGTAACACCCCTAATTTTGGATAGCATTATTCAGGAGATTTAATTAGATAAATTAAATAGAATGATGTAAATATTAAGTGATAAGGGGATTGAGATTTGAATAAATACTTATGGGGATGTGCTTAATTTATTTAATTAAACGGGCTTAAAGATAATTAATTTACATAAGAGTGTATTAGGAATTAGCCACACATAAACCCTACCCTTATATATATTTACGTCCCTTACATTATTCAAGGTTATTTCTCATTCCACAAAAATGCAAAATAAAAATGTAAGAGGAGCCGACCATTGCTAGGAAGATAAAAGAAGAGAATTCAAATCAAGCTAAAGACTTAAAGCAAGAAGAATAAATTTCAATCCAATCTCCTTATCTTAATCAAGGTGAATAATAATTTATACCATCTTTACTTTGTTTTATGACCATACATTTTCGAATATAAAATTCAATTTCTTTTTATGACGAATTGTATGATGATATGCTCAGATCAAACATAAGTTAGATCTAAATAATATTCTTTAAATATGAATTCTCATGGTTTTAAGGGTAAAACTGATTATATTGATTTTGAATGCCATGGAAAAAAATTATGTTATGTAAAACATGATTTTGGAGTTGATATTTAATTTTGAAAATCTTTCAAGCTATGGAAAGATTGTTATGAATTTTTGAAGGAAATTATGGTTATTGGGTTTAGAAATTTATTTCAAAAATTATATTGAGAATTTGGGTCTAAAATTTTGATACGTTAGATAACATGATGGAAGTGAATTTCTATAATTTTTGAGGATTTTCCTAAGTGATTTACTATAAAAATTAAATTATTTTAGAAGAATGGCTTATTTTCAATATTGGTTTCGCTTAATGGAAGGGATTATTTGTTAAGTTAACCTTGTTTTAGATCTGAAATTAAGTGGCAGTTATTTTGGTAAAGAATTTGAAATTAAGGCAACCGATCATATATTTACACGTGGCGGGTTAGTTAGATAAATTTGCTTTAATTGGCATTAATCGGCTTTTATTCAGAAAAGCAGGTTCCGCCTCTAATAGAAGTACCTTTCGACTCTAAACTTCCACCTTCAATAAAGTCGAAACCCACTAAGCCGAAACCTATACACAAGGTATTACTTAGATGGTAAGTTGTGGATTGGAGAAAGGTGGAAGGCATGGTGGCGAGTTCGAATGGGTTTTTTTAATAGCTTTCGAAGGGGTTTCCATCTTATGATTTAAAGAATAAACTTTCGAGTGGGTTTCTTTACTTATAAAATAATGCTTTCGAAAAAAGGGGTTCCGACCTAGTCGAAGCCGTACTGTCGTTCTTTTGCCTGTTAAGTATATTGAAGTTTTAAGACACTTCCTAAATGCTTTTGAATGGGTCAAAGGGTTTCGAAGGAAATGGCTTCGAAAGGAGGTTTTAACTCTATCCTTCAATGTTTTGTTTAAATGATTTGAAACTTTTGAAAGGGATGATGCCGACGCCATCAAATTTTCCCCAATACTTTCATATGATAAAGAATGGTTTCGAAAGAGATATTTCGTTTGTATTCACTTTGACCCAAATGATATTTTTAAATATAAACCCAATAGTTTCGAAAGGGGGACTTTCAACGGTTTTGAAAGAGGGACTTTCAATGGTTTCGGAAGGGATACTTCCAAATATTTCAAAAGTGGTACTTTTAATGGTTTCGAATCTATGCTTCTAAGAGTTAATAAGTAATACTTTATTACATTCGAAAGAGAGGTTTTAGTGTATTTCGAAAGACAAGGGCCTAATGTTTTGAGAAGAGATTTTTATGCTTTCGAAGGGGGTTATCCAATGAAGTCGAAAGTAATGTTTTGAAGGTTTCGAAAGCCTTAGTTTTTTTCAAAACAAATAACCCAATATCATCTAAAATGAAACCATGGCATAAATAAGCAAATTGGTTTGAAAATGAGTTTTGAAGATGTTTTCTTTGACTAAAGGGTTAAAGGGATTAACCAAATTATTGTGTTTGCTTCTTCATATATGTATATATTCACATTGCAATGGACTCATAACTATATTCTGGGAAAGGGATGAATAACTGGCTAGGTTGATCTAGTAGTGAATATAAATTAAGTTAACTCCCGAATAAGTAGAATTTCATCCAAGGGGTCAGGAAGACCAGAATATAGGATGATAAAATATTAAAATAAAAGGTATTGGCATGAGCTAATAGGTGCTCAGTAAGCCCATGAAAACTGTATATTCGAAAAGATATTGGCATGGGCCAATAGTTTGTGGTAAGCCTATGAAA
The DNA here is from genome assembly GCA_030765085.1 of Allium cepa. Lineage (NCBI taxonomy): Eukaryota > Viridiplantae > Streptophyta > Magnoliopsida > Asparagales > Amaryllidaceae > Allium > Allium cepa. The sequence goes on along the minus strand of CM060931.1, from coordinate 408,210,937 downwards.
ACTATGTATAATTGAAGATGTCAAAAAGACGGGTTCATGGTTAGCCCATGAAAACAATGATTTAATATTGGCAGGGGCCAATAGGTTTATAGTGAACCCATGGAAACTATATTCGGATTAAGACATTAACAAATGTCAACAGGTTCCTAGTCATCCCATGAAAACTAGGATAAGAAGAAAAGATATTGGAGCTACCACTAGGTTCCTAGTCAGTCCATGAAAACTAGGAAAGAGTAAAGATATTGGAGTTACCAATAGGTTCTTAGCAATCCCATGAAAACATTATAACTGGGCAGGAAGTCCATAATCATTTTACCGGTTATTAGTCGGCCCATGAAAAATATTAGGTTAATGGTAATCCTAAAAACTATAACTATGACAGACAGTCAAAAATGAATGGAATGTGTAATCCATAATTGATTCACTTTTTTTTGCATACCATATCATATCATGCTGTTTTGAATTATTTTAACTATTGTCGATGCAGGAGCATAGTATATAGTTTTATAAAAGGTTTTAGGATACTAGTGAGCGGAAAACCCGTTCTCCTAAACGGCGCGGTCTCACTAGATATCTAAATGATTTGAGATGGTGGATTATTGTTCATACGAGGCTTTATGTCTAACTCGAAGGTTATGTTTTTCCCTTAAACTCTTGGGTGCTCAATTGATTTTGAGTAGTTTGAGGTTTAGGCTTTTCAGGTGTTCTTTAGATGAATAAAGCTTTCGGAGGCGTGCAGGAGGCATGATAGGCACTTCGAGTTCTCTTTTATTTTGATTTCGTTGTGTTGTTTTGTAAAGGCAAAGTTGTTAAATTGTCTATATATCTCTGATCATCCAAGGGGGCATCTTTATATGTCACTCTTGACGTATATTGTAATAAATATATTTTCTCTGAATGTGTTAATAATTGTGAGATTATGTATTGAATTGGAAATGTTTTGAAATGGAATGTCATCTTGTTTGACGTTTTAATTTTTTTACATATTCATGTGTTTCTATGTAAATATATCTAACATCGCCGTATTTGGTCACCGAGAATTAATAACTATGGATGATTGCAGCATCCGTAGTCGTTAGTTTTGGGCCTCCAAGTAGGGGGATGTTACATCTATCTTCCACCAATTTGTGATAGCCTTCTTTCAACTTACAACAACTAGTTGTTTTGTGTGTAATACATTTCTTTGTTGCATATATTAGTGCTAGTAGCTCTTTCTCATAGGTGGATAGTATTATGTTTTTTCTTGATAACGCTTTGCTAATATAAGCAATTGGTTCAATTTCTTGCAAAAGTACTGCACCCATCCCTGTTCCTAAAGCATCACATTGAATAGTAAATGACTCGGTAAAATATGGCATTGCAAGGATTGGTGGTGTTATTAGGTGTAGTTTTTAACTTGTCAAATGCTTGTTGAGCTCCATCCTTCCATCGAAAAGCATTTTATTCTTTAGTAATTCAGTGAGTGATTTAGCCATAATATCTTATAAATCTTCCATAGTATCTAATGAATCCCAAAACTCCTCCCCATATTTTAATACTTGTGGGAATAAGCTATTGCTTAATTGCTTCAATTTCGTCAGAACCTATTCCACTCCTTTTTTAAAAATAATATGTCTTAAGCATGCTGCTTTTCTCTGACATAACTAAATGTAACTTGATCACTAAGTTGTGTTCTTTTAGAACTTCAAATGCATTACGAAGATGTTGCATGTCCTCTACCCAATCACTACTGTAGACTAGTGTATCATCGAAAAATACCAAAATGAATTTCCTCAAATAGAGTATAAATATTTCAATCATTAAAGATTGAAATATAGATGGAGCATTGGTGAGGCCAAAAGGCATCACCACTAATTCATAATGACCATGGTGAGCTCTGAATGCAATTTTAAGAATATCTTCTTTTTCATTTGAATCCAATGATATCCCGATTTGCATCCTAGTTTCGTGAAGAAAGTAGCTCCTTGTAACTCATGAAAAAGGTATTCTATAAGTGGTATTGGGAATTTGTCTTCGATTTTTTATTTATTAAATTTCATACGGTCAGTATAAAGTTTCGACATGCCATCATTTTTAACCATTACTAATGGAGCACTATATGAACTGGTACTTGGTCATATGATTCCAGAATGTAACATTTCTACTTTGAGTTTTTCAATCTCCTCCTTTATAAAGTGGTTATACTTGTCGGGTCTGATGCACATTGGTTTTGCCCTTGGTTCAAGGGCAATTTTGTGGTCACGGTGCCTTTAGGGTGGTAAAGAAGTATGAGCAGTAATGATCTCTAGATACTTTTGTAGGAGCTTAGCTATTTCTGGTGAGTAATTCATAATGATTTTTCTTCTTTTAGAGGTTCAGTTACTATGTAACAAAGTAGAAAATTTAGTTGTATTTGCTATATCTCTTTGTTCATTATCTTGTAATCTACCATTTGAGGTTCTATAGTTTTCATACCCTATCAAATTTGTTTTTGTCCCTCATGTTTGAATTTTAGTTGTAACGTCTTGAAGTTGAAAATGACATCATCAAGTGTAGAGAGCCACTGTATTCACAAAACCACTTAACAACCATTTACGGGTGAGGATAGTAAATCAATGGTTAAAGTCATACCTTGGCAAGAAATTGGGATCTGAGTATATAAGTTGTTGATCACCATTTTTTCACTATTTGAAATGGTGACATCATATGATTTTGATTGTATTGGAGCAATGTGTAATTTTTTGATCAATGTTTCATTAATAAAATTATGTGTAGATCCTGTATCAATTGATATGTTCATTGTTGTCCCTTTTATACACCCTTTTAATCTATGTTGAAGGATGGCATTCCATAATTGGCTTGTATTAAATTTGATTATCTTCCAGTAGAATATCATTCATATGAAATTTTTTTCCATGTCTTCTACCTATTCTACACCCTCAACAATATAGAATTTCTTATTATTACATTTATAAACTGGTCTCCATGGTCCATAACATGTGCAATATTCTTTTCTATTTCCTTTTTATTGTCTCTGTTGGTAAACAATGATATTTGGATGAGTCATGTACGTGGTCACTGTATTAAAGTTGTTTTAGCGTTCTACTCAATGGTGCAAAGTAGTCTAGCAAACGCCGCCGTCTTTACGATAAAATAGCCTTTTATTTCTGCTTTGATATCGACTCACTTGCACAAATGAAATCGACTCATTTGCACTAAAAACGACCGCTTACCTTTTGATTTTTAGAAACTATTTTTGTGGAGAAGAAGATTGGTTTTGCAAAATAAAATGCCATTCTACTTTGATCTTGTCAAACATTTATTAAATAGATGGAAGATTGAACGTATTACCGAATAGTGGGGTGATGTTGGCTCAAAATTCGATACGAAATCTTACCGTTCCAAATAAATAACGGTCAAAAAATACAAAATAAATTTTATGCAAAAATATAAGTGCTACACCACAACAAGCCCAAGCCCGAGCCCAGCCCGGCCTAGGTCGGGTTGAGTCAATCGATCAACGCGTGCTTGTGGTGGTCATGCATGCACCCTCCTCAACATAAAAGCAACATTTGGGTGCCTAAAGGGCCTAACTTAAGAGCTAAGAAACTCATATATATATATATATATATATATATATGAGTATCTTTCAATAATCCCTATGGTGTGGGACTCAAGCAATAAATGCACTTGTTCTACGATCTTTAACTTTTAAACAATTCATAAACCTACTTTTCCAAAACAATTTTCAACAATCCCCCACTTGAATTTTTTTTAAATGTTTTACTAGCAGATTCTGAAAATATAAGATTGTGCATAAACAAAGATGTTTTTCACTTGAACTTTTGCATAGTTGATAAATTTCAATTATTATTAGAGTGATACATAGTCTTGAACTCTATTCTCAAAGCACAAATAATCTTAATCAAATAAACCCGTGCATTTATGGCCATGCATGTCTATCCTACTTTAGTGAGTGATATAGGAAATTTGCCTAAATTTCCATAGAAACAGCCACATTTCCACATCCACATGGATAAGTCTATCAAAAGTTTCCTGAAGGTAGGTATTGAAAGCGAGTGCGGATTAAACGATCTTAAGGCTAATTTAACACTAGAGAAGGTGTGAATAGTGTTTAATGGATTCTAAGACTAATATGGACTAATTTAAAAATTATGAAATCAACAAATTCTGAACTTAATCGCAGAACAATCACTGAATCAAAAATAGATGCAGAAAGTAAATAAAAAGCAGTAAAAGGAAAGAACACACCGGATTTTATACTGGTTCGGAGTTATCCTACATCCAGCCCTGTACCAAGGCAAACACCTCATTCAGATTTTTATTAAACCAATGTAGAGATTACAATCCTCAATTTCTAAAGGCCTTGAGGTACCTCCTGTCTCTTGAGTCTAGGGCAAACTCTCTTGATTTATGGGACACAAGATCACCCAATTGATTTCCAGGCACAACCAAACCTTATAGAGAGACTCAATAAATTTTTGATTACAAATTGATCCTACAACTTTGAATAGCAATTTGATCTTCGAGAGAGGGCAGAGAGTCAAACAAGAATGAGATTCTAATTTGATTCACTTGAGAATTCGGTAGAATTTTGCACGGTCTTAAAAATATGAAAATTTTAGAATATGGATTTGTGCAGAAGAAGGAGCGAAGAAAAAAAGAAAAAATAGTTGATCAAAAAATTCATTTGTGAAGGCTATTTATAGAGTAGTAACGGTCTAACCACTCGTGAAGATATTTAAAGGAAATACATTTTTTTCGGAAATTGAAAATTTTGAATTCAACGGCCACCATGTCGACATGGGATATCCCATGATGTTGACATCCCCTAGTTAAAAACAATGTAAAATTTGTTTTGAAAATGGTATTGAAAGTATAACAAAATAAAATGATTTTGGAATAAAATAAACTAATTTTCCTATGTTTTAAAATAAAGAAGAGTAGAAAATATATTCTTAGAAAGTATATATATAAATTTGATTTCAAATCTCAAGTATATATATTGTAAAGAATATTTAAAAATCAGAAGATAGTTTTTAAAAAACAAACGAAGTTAAGGCTAACACATCTTTTTGAAAATCATTTGAAAAGGTAATTTTCATGGCTAAAACATTTTGAAGTAGTTTTGCAAGCTTCTTCCTGTTGAATATCTCATCACATCTGGACTTGAGAACTTGTACAAAGCCAGGATGTTTGTAGGTTTGTAAGCCACTTTTCGTAGGTTTGTAAGCCACTTGTCATGGGTTTGCAAGCCACTAAGAAGGTAGAAATGGGTTCCATCCCAATTGAAATTCGGACTGAAGATTTCCATTCTATTATGAAGTTTTAAAAAAACTAGACATTTATCTTAAAATCTTGATCTTGATACTAATGAGTCTTCAAACTTGATGACTTCATTCTTGATCTTTATATTGTACAGTCTTCAATAATCAGTGCCTTCCTTATATATATCCCGCATAATAATATTCATATATATCTAAACAATAGTGCTAGTATATAAGTTATAATAAAATAAGTTACAAAGGTTGTTGTCATCAAAACCACTATCTCCAGTTCCTAACAATCTCCCCCTTTTTGATGATGACAACCGTATAAAATATACTTACCACTTCATTCATACCATAACTCCCTCTTACACCAACAACTCCCACTTACTCCAAGCCTACTATTTTATTTAAATTCTCCCCCTTTGCCATCACCAAAAAAATAACCTATAAACCTTGAACTTTATAGAAAATGAGATAAAATAAACATATGACATAAGAATAATAACATATGAAATATAGCATCCTAAGTTAAATGGAATTCAAGATCTTATACACAAAAGGTTATTTTTAGAAGAACATTAATTAAAATGATACTTATATACAAATTACCAAACCAATATACAATCAAGAAAAAAAACGCTTAACGAGGACCTTTAACTATTAGTGATTTATGGACTGAACCATTTGGATAGTGGAGACAAAAGTTTCCACGTTGTTCGACCATGTTCCCATTAGCGTCAAAAAGGACCTCTCCAACGCAAATCAAGCCATCGTCTTCGTCCATATGAAATCCGGATTCGGCAAAGGATGTTCTTCTTCTTGATTCTCTTGTGGTTCTTCTAGAGGCTCTTCATTTTCTTTAGAATCCATGGCTTGTGATGATTCTTCAATGACAATGGGATTGGCATGGTTATCCATAAGGAAGTTTTGTAAATTCCTAAGGATTATGCCTTGCCTATCTTGTTCACTTGCCATTCGCAGTTGACTCATTTGAATTTCCGTCATCGTTTGAAGTAAATCTTTCATCTTCTCTTGTAATTTGATGACTCGTACGTGTATGGAATGGTGAAAAGGACCAGAATGAGGAGAAGTGGGTGAAAAAGGTTCATTATTAGAAGAGGAAGCCATTAATTTACTATTTTAGAAGTTTATTACAGAGAATAGAATAGAGAAAAGGAGTAAAAGTCGAAATATATAAATATATAACTTAATAAATAATTTTAGAGGGAAATTTAAATTTGAAAATCTCGGCATGTATGTCGACATAGGGGATGGGTCATGTCGACATGCCCAGTTCAATTTTAGAGAAATTTTTTGTGTATATTAATTATTAACTATACTTGTATTATTTATAATTTATATTTCAGTTAATGAACATATGCCTAATTCTCTTCTAAATTTGGTAAAGTTTTGTTCATTTAATGGTTTGGTTAATATATCAGCAATTTGTTTTTCAGTATTAATATATTCAAGAGTTATGACTTCTTCACTGATATTATCTCTAAGAAAATGATGTCTAATATCAATATGTTTTGTTCTAGCATGATGAGTTGGATTCTTAGATAGGTTTATTGCACTAGTATGGTCATAATATATTAGTGATTTAGTTATAGTTAATCCAAAATCTTTTAAAGTTTGTTCATATATATAACTTGAGAACAAGCCAAAGCAGCAGATATATATTCTGCTTCAGTTGCTGACAAGGATATTGTGTTTTGCTTCTTACTAAACCAGGAAACCAGAGAATGTCCTAGAAAGTGATAAGTTCCACTTATACTTTTTCGGTCTGATTACAACCAGCGTAATCAGCATCACAGTACGAAAATAAATCAAATACATCATTATTAGGGTAAAATAAACCATAATCTGAAGTATGTTTTACATATTTTGAAATGTTTTTAACAGCTTTTAAGTGAGTTTCTTTAGGTTGAGATTGTTATCTTTCACAGAGACAGACACTATGCATGATGTCAGGACGACTTGCTATTATATAAAGCAACGAACCAATCATTCCCTTATATAATTTTTGATCAACATCTTTTGATTTATCTTCTTTACTTAAAGCTACATTAGTTGTCATTGGAGTTGATTTTCCACTAGAAGTGGCCAATCCAAATTTATTAATTAAATCCTTAGCATATTTTTCTTGACTAATGAAAATTCCTTTATTTAATTGTTTGATTTGAAGTCCTAAGAAGAAACTTAGTTCTCCCATATGACTCATTTCAAATTCTTTAGTCATTATATCTAAAAATTCTTTATTCATTATGTTATTAGTTGATTCAAATATTATATCATATACATATATTTGTACTAATTGAATATCATTTTTGTTTCTTTTAATAAAAAGGGTTGTATCTATTTTACCAATTTCAAAACAAGATTGTAGTAAATAAGATCTTAGTCTTTCATACCAAGCTCTGGGAGCTTGTTTCAGACCATATAAAGATTTCTTTAATTTATATACATGATTTGTAAATTTATTATCTTCAAAAAGTGAAAGTTATTCAACATAAACATCTTCTTTTAGAAAACCATTTAGAAAAGCACTTTTAGCATCTATTTGATATAACTTGAAATTATTGTAGTTTGCGAAAGCAAGTATAATCTTGATAACTTCTAGTCTTGCTACGGGTGCAAAGATTTCGTCATAATCAATTCCTTCTTCTTGACAATAACCTTGCGCGACTTAAAAAGCTTTATTTCTCACGTCTTCACCAACTTCATTCATTTTATTTTTATAAACTCATTTTATTCCAATTATACTTTTATCCTCAGGTCAAGGAACAATTTTCCAAACATCATTTCTGGTGAAACGATTTAATTCTTCTTGCATAGCAAGAATCGATGAATCATCAAATGATGCTTCCTTTGTATTTTTAGGTTCAATAGTTGATATAAAAGCTACATTACTCATACTATTTAGTTGATTTATTGTTTTAACTATAGATTCAGTATTTCCTAGTATATTTTCTACAGGATGATCTTTTAATAGCCTAATTCTTTTATTAGGTTGAATGATTTCATAATTAGTTTCATTAGGTTCATTATCTAAAGTTATAAAATCTTCTTCATCTTTTATTTGTATAGTATCTTTAAAATTTTCAAGAAAAGATACATGCGTTGTTTCTTCAATAGTGTTAGTTCTTAAATTGTAAACTCTAATGTTTTACTTCTATTAGAATATCCGATGAAGATACCTTTATGGGATTTAGGTTCAAATTCTTCTAAATTATCTTTCATATTAAGAATAAAACACTTACTACCAAAAACTTTAAAATAAGCTACTATGGATTTCTTATTATAAAGTAGTTCATATAGTGTTTTACTAGTTAGTGGTCTAATTAAAATCCTATTTAATATATACCACGCTGTAGTGACTACTTCAGCCCAAAAGTTTTCAGATAAGTTACTAGCAGAAAGCATTGTTCTAGCACACTCTTGAATAGTTATATTCTTACGTCTTACCACTCCATTTTGTTGTGGAGTTCTTGGAAAAGAGAAACTATGAGTAATTCCTTTTTTATTACAGAAATTCTCATAATTTTCATTTTCAAATTTTCCACCGTGATCATTACGAATAGTTTTTTAAAGAAAGTTGATTTTGAATTCTTTTAGCAAAATTTTTAAATAATTCAAAAGCATCACTTTTAAGATCGAGAAAATTGTCCAAGTATATCTGAAATAATCATCTACAGTTACAAAAACATATTTATTGTGATTAATTGATTGAACTTGAGATGGACCAAATAAATCTAAATGAAGTAATTCTAGAGGTTTAGAAGAAGAAATCATATATTTTAATTTAAATGAACTTTTCTTAAGTTTTCCTAATTAGCAAGCATCACATATACTATCTACTTTAAAGTTTAACTTGGGAAGACCTCTAATTAAGTCAAGTTTTGATAACCTAGATAATATTTTGAAATTTTAATTACCAAATCTTTTACGTCAAATCCAAGGGTCACCTTTATTAGCCAAAAGACATAAGTTATCATTTGAAACTTTCATACTAAGGATGTAAATTTTTTTCTTCTTAATTCCTTCAAAGATAATATTTGACTTCTTATCTTCGATGTGACACTTATCTTTTCCAAATTTAATTTTAAATCCTTTATCATATAGTTGACTTATACTAACAAAATTATGTTTTAAATTCCTAACTAGCAAAATATCAAAAATAAGAGAAATTTTAGTATTACCAACACTGCCGAAGCCAATCACATACCCTTTTGAGTTATCTCCAAAGTTGACCAATCCACCATCTTGATATCTAATGTCATTGAGTATCTCAGGATTTCCAGTCATATGCCTTGAATAGCAACTATCAAGTATCCATTTATCTTTCTCAATTTGCACAATTTGTCCGTTGGTTGTTGATTCTTCGAAAGCCATGTAACATGTCTGTTCCTACATAACAAACCAATTCGGTAGACAACTTGATTTTTCATAAAAACTATATGCAGACTTATGATATTTTGATGAAATGCATAAATTTAAACTATACTAACAAAATTTCCTTAAATGCCATTTTCAACTTTTCAAGTTTCGGATTATGAAAACTATAAAAATCTATGCTTTGATACCAATTGAAAGGGAGTGCAGATTAAGCATCTTAAGGCTAATTTAACACTAGAGGGGGGATAGTGTTTAATGGATTCTAAGACTAATATAGACTAATTAAAAAATTATGATATAAACAAATGCAGAACTTAATTACAGAACAATCACAGAATCAAACACAGATGCAGAAAGTAAATAAAAAGCAATAAATGGAAAGAACACATCAGATTTTATGCTGATTCCGAGTTACCCTACATCTAGTCCTGTACCAAAGCAAACACCTCATATAGATTTTTATTAAACCGATGTCGAGATTATAGTCCTCAATTTCTAAAGGCCTTGAGGTACCCTTCTATCTCTCGAGTCTAGGCAAACTCCTTGATTTACGGGACACAAGATCACCCAATTTATTTCTAGGCACAACCACACCTTATATAGAGACTCGACAAATTTTTGATTACAAATTGATCCTATAACTATGAATAGCACTTTGACCTTCGAGAGAGGGCAGAGAATCAAACAAGAATGAGATTATAATTTGATTCACTGAGAATTCGTAGAATTTCAGTACAACGTTTAAAATATGAAAATTTTAGAATATGGATTTGTGGAGAAGAAGGAGTGAAGAAAATAAGAAAAAGTAGTTGATTAAAAAATTCATTTGTGAAGGTTATTTATGGAGTAGTAACGGTCATAACCATTCGTAAAGAGATCTAAACGAATAGACACTTCTTTTGAAAATTGAAACTTTTGAATTCAACGGCCATCATGTCGACATGGGGGTATCCTATGATGTCGACATTCCCTAGTTAAAAACAATGTGAAATTTGTTTTGAAAATGGTATTGAAAGTAAAACAAGATAAAATGATTTTGGAATAAACTAAACTAATATTCCTATGTTTTAAAATAAAGAAGAGTAGAAAATATGTTCTTAGAAAGTATATATATATATATTTGATTTCAAATCTCAAGTATACGTATATTATAAAGAATATTTAAAAATCTGAAGATAGTTTTTAAAAAACAAATGAAGTTAAGGCTAACACATTTTTGAAAATCATTTGAAAGATAATTTTTAAGGCTAAAACATTTTGAAAAGCAGTTTTGAAAATCATTTTTAAAAACCATTTTGAAGCAGTTTGCAAGCTTCTTCCAACAGAATATCTCATCATATCAGGACTCGAGAACTTGTACAAAACCAGGATGTTTATGGGTTTGTAACCACTTGTCGTAGGTTTTTAAGCTACTTACCATAGGTTTATAAACCACTAAGAAGGCAGAAATGGGTCCCATCCAAATGAAATTCGGAATGAAGATTTCTGTGCTATTATGAATTTTTAACAAAAACTAGACACTTATCTTGAAATCTTAATCTTGATACTCATGAGTCTTCAAACTTGATTTCTTCATTCTTGATCTTTATACTGTACAGTCTTCAATAATCAGTATCTGCCTTATATATATCCTGCCTAATAATATTCATATATATCTAGACAATAGTGTTAGTATATAAGTTATAAAAAAATAAGCTACAAAAGCTGTTATCATCAAAACCACTATCTCCGGTTCCTAACAGGTGCTCCACTCTATTATAGAGTATAAATTTCATTAAGAGTTTCTATTAAGTCATCCTCTAATCACTTCAGGAATACATGCTTCTTAATGTATAAAAATAGCATGTTTAACTCGTATCACTTTACAATTTGTTCTTACCCATTGAACCTAGTTCTTGGGATCTCCAATCATTAGGTCGAATACCATTGTGTGTGACTCAATAATTTAAGGGCAATAGTCCCATTCTTCTAGAAGTTCTAAGGACTTTCTCTCCGGCTAATCCTTTTGTCAAATGTCAGCCAAATTCTCATCACTGTGTATGTAATCCACTCTAACTGCTCTTGAAGAGAGTAGCTCTCTAACAGTGTCGTGCTTACGATGTATCTGTCGTCTCTTACCATTGTAATAACGATTCTATACTATTGCGATAGCCGCGGTACTATTGCAATGGATCAACATGCCTGGTATCGGTTTTTCTCATAAAGGAATCTCAGCCAGTAGATTTCTTAAGCAATCTGCTTCTTCACTAGTTGTGACTAGTGTTGTCATCTCAGACTTCATAGTGGACTAAGCCAAAATAGTCTGTTTCTTAGATTTTCAAGAAACAACTCCACTAGCAATGTTAAAGATATAATCACTAATTTCTTTTGAATCATCAGATAAAATATTCCAGTCGGCATCAGTGTATCCTTCGGATAGCATACCAGTGCTCTGTACTAGGTCTATTAGTAAACCTACGTAATAATCCGACGATAGAGGCAATGTCAGGTCTTGTACAATTAGTATCATACCAAAGGTTGCCGATGATGCTCGCATGAATAGACTGTCTTACACCTTCACCGGTGTTTTTAAATAGTTTTACACTAGGATCATATGGTGTACATGTAGGCTTACAATCAAAGTAATTGTATTTCTTTAGTATCTTCTCAATGTAATGAGATTAATCCAAAGAAATTCCCTTTTCTAGCTTAGCAATCTTAATTCCAAGGATTACACTCACTTCATCTGGATCTTTCATATCAAAGTTGGCACTTAACAAAGATTTAACAGTATTTATTGCATGAATGTTTGACCAAAAAATAAGTAGATCATCAATATATAGACATATGATAGTGAAAATGTCGTTCTCAGTTTTATAATAAACAAAATTTTCACTTTCATTAACTTTAAAACGATGTTAGATTGTTTAATTATCAAAATTTTCATGTTGTAGTTTAGGTGCGTCTTTTAACCATATAGTGATTTGTCTAACTTGCAAATTTTATGTTCTTGACCATGAACTACAAAGCTTTTAGGTTAGTCCATATAAATTTCCTCTTCTAATTCACCATTTGGAAAAGTAGTTTCAACATCCATTCGTCATATTATCAAGTTACGAATAGATGCTATTCAAATTTGTACACGAATGGATGTAATTCTAGTTATAGGTGAAAAAGTGTCAAAAAGTTCTATATTTTTTCTCTTTTCCTAAACCCTTTAGCTACTAAACGAGCTTTATATTTATCTACTGTGCCATTAGGTTTTAAGTTTTTTAAGTACTCATTTGTAGTCTATAGACTTACAACCAGGTGGTAAATCTACTAAGTGCCAATTCTTATTGGATTCCAAAGAATCTATCTCATCATTTATAGGCTCTTACCAAAAATCGGCATCTAACGAAGATAAGGCTTCTTGGAGGTTTAAGGGATCCTCTTCTATAGTAAAAGCATAAAAATCTGAACCAAAATATTTTGCAATTCTTGATCTTTTACTTCTTCTAGGTTCATTTTTAGAAAATTCATTCGGTTCTATTCTTATAGGTATAGTGTTACTAGATGTGTCCCTACGATTCCTCAATTTAAAGGTAAATCTCATTTCATAAAAATCAGCATTATTAGATTCTATTATATTATGTGCATTCAGGTCATAAAATTTATATGTTTTGCTATTAATAGTATAGGCAATGAATACACATTCGTATGCTTTACTTGCAAATTTTATTCTCTTAGGGTCAGGTATACGAACATATGCTAAACATCCCTAAGTTATAAAATAAGAAACATACGGTTTATAATTTCTTAAGATTTCAAAAGGTGAAATTTTGCTTTTTGACTTAGGGATCCTATTCAATACATAACACATGGTTAATAAAATTTCCCCTCACCAAAGCGATGATGCACCAAAATTAAGTAAAATAGAAACCATTAATTTAGTTAATTTTCTATTTTTCCTTCAAGCATTACCATTCATTTCAGGTGAATATGGTGCAGTTCTTTCATGTATTATTCCATGTAAGTTTTAAAATTCAATAAACAAACTTGATTCATAATCAGTTCCTCTATCGCTAAGCAATCTTTTATCTTTCTTATTAGATTAATTTTCAATTTCAATTATGAAAGATTTAAACATTTTAAATGCATCACTTTTATTTTTCATAAGGTATACATAAGTAAAATCAGAGCAATCATCAAGGAAAGTGATAAAGTAGCGGTGTCATTTCTAGTCAAAGTGCCATCAAGCCCACATATATCAAAACGAATCAAGCCTAAGGGTTTTGATTCTCAAATTATTGATTTGTGTAGGGTTTTTTTATTTTTTCTTGGCTACATAAATCACATTTTTCAAAATTGATTAGTGGTATATTAAGGATTATAACTAAGTTACTCATGTTCTTTATTATTCATTTATTTACATGACATAATCTAGAGTGCCACATATTAAAATCACACAACACGTAAGCAAAATTGGTTACTTTATTAGATTCAACATTAAGCCTAAACATAACATCACAAGCATAACTCTTTTCCATAAACATGCCTTTATAAGTCAAAGTGTAGAAATCAGCCCTTATAACTTGAGTAAAACCAGCCTTATTAAGGAGAAAACCAAAAATCAGATTCCTTCTCATCTCTAGAGTATGCATCACACCTTTCAAAAGAAATGTCTTTCCACCAGTAAACTTGATTTCTACATTTCCAATGCTAGCAACTGTAGAGGTGTGAGTATCTCCCAACACCACTTTTTGATCATCGGTGGCGGTGTATGTACCGAACATAGCACGATCATAGCAGACATGGCGGGAAGCACTAGTATCTACCCACCAACCCTCTGATCCACCAACCAAGTGAATCTTAGAATTCATAGCCATAAGAGGCTCCTCAACTAGGTTATCCTATGGTATAGAGCACGGCCTGTTCCTACACTTGCGTGTTATACGACCTGGTATTCCACAGTTGTAACATACAATCCAGAGTCACACTTTTGGGTTGGTTTCTGTTGTCCCTTATGGTTCCCCCGAGAGTTCCAATTTTTTTTGTTGCGATTGCGGTTCTGATTCTTAAAGGTTTTTGGATTTGGTTTTAGAACTGTAGGCTTGGTCTATTTAGTGTTGTTATTGGTGACAACAAGCACTTTCCTCTTTCTGGTCCTGTTTACGAGCCTCCTCCTCAATGCGGAGGTGAGTGATCAATCTCTCTAAGGAAAATTCCTCAGTATTGTGCCTAATAACATTCTTAAAATCTTTCCATCCTCGGGGCAATTTGCTAATTATAACAGCAATCTGAAATTGTTTGTCCAAGCTCATACCTTCGGGGATGATCTCATGGGCTATTTTATGAAGTTCATGAGACTGCATCTCTACTAACTTACCATCCGTTATCTTGTATTTGAGGTAGCGGGTGACTACATATTTATTTGTTCCAGCTTCTTCTGTATCATACAATTTCTGCAGCGCCTCCTAGATTTTCTTGGCTGTCTTTTCAGAATTATAGTAGTCAAAGAGATCGTCGCTCAGTCCATTGAGTATGAATTTTTTGCAGAGGTAGTACTGCTCTGTCCAATTCTGGAGTTGTTGGTTCAACTTGGTCCAAACCAGTAGTTGTGCATCTGGTTTAGCGGTCTTCTCCAGCACCTGTGGCTTTTCCATTATGAGCACACCAACCACCTTCCTTATTGTCAAACAGAATTTCATCTTCTGCCTTTAGCACTTGAAATGGAGGCCCTTGAACCTAAATAGTGCAACAAATACCATCGGGACCTAGAATATCAATGTCGGTACAGCATCGTCCAAAGTTGCAGAAGAAATCATTGTCATTGGGAACGTCTTCAAATTGGTTGAAAAAAATGATCTTCGGCCGAATCGTGCACTTGGTCACTATCTTGAAGACGTTTTGGCATTCTGCTCAGTGGTGCAAAGCAATCTAACAAACGCCGCCTCTAGGATAAAACAGCATCTTTCGATATGGTATCGACTCGCTTGCATAAACGAAATCGACTCAGTTGCACTCAAAAATAAATACTTTCCTTTTGACTTTAAGGAAATAGTCCTGTGAAGAAGAAGATAGGTTTTGTAGAAAAAAATATATATCATTCTACTTTGGACTCATCTCAAACTAATTAAATAGATGGAATACTAAATCTAACGTGTTACTGAATAGCGGGTGATATTAGCTCATAGTTTGGATATGTAATTTTATCGTTTTAAATAAAACAACCGTCAGAAAATGCAGAAAAAATTTCGCCCAAAAGTATAAGTGCTACGCCACAATAAGCCCGAGCTCGAGCCCTGCCCAGCCTAGGTCGGGTCGAGTCAGTTGGTCGAATTGCGCTGCGTGTGATAGTCATTGCATGCGCTCACTCCTTAACACAAAAAAAAACATCTGACTGCCTAAAGGGCCCAACTTAGGAGCTAAAACAATGCCACAAAGTGAATCAAACAACAATGATCATATTACATAAGGTAGATTCTTTTTTATCCCATTTGTATAAACAACATACAGAAAAATCATATGTCATCTAACACAGCCCCTTAAATCATTATATTATTGAGATTTCATGCATGTCATTCAGACAATATTTAATCTGTTGTTTGACTGTAGTTATCAAAAAATTTGATTTGGCTCCATAGATATGTTGCTTTCCCTCCAAATATGGTCAATTTTTTATTTTCCTTCTCATAATTTAGTTTTGTTTTCATACCATACTTTTATGTCGTTTGATTATAGTCACCAAAATATTTAGATTCGGCTCCATAAATATTTTGATCTCCCTCTCAACTTGGTCAACTTTTACCTTACCCTCTGATATTTTAGTTTTGTTTTTAGACCATACTTATCTGTTGTATGAACAAGTTGTAACGACCTAGAATTTCACTGCTTTGATTAGTGAATATTTAATTAATTGTAAATGTTCAATAGATAGGTTTTATAATGAAATAAACCCATTTTAATTAATGAATAATGGTTGATCGTTTTCAAAATTTGTTTACCAAATTAAGTAGTTCGTAGAAAAACAGAAAAGTGACCGAAAAACGTTTTTCGAAATTTCGAACTTTCGACACCGGAAAGTTATCGGGAACATTATTCATCTTTGTGAACTATATGCACATGTATGTGAGAGTTAACTAGGTAATAATAAGCTTAGAAATAATTTATCATATGTTAATTTGGATTAGTAAGTAATGTGACAAGACATAGTTTTAAAAATAATAAACATTTTATATAAATATATCTATTCAGTATTGTCACATCTTAGATTTGTAATCATTAACCATAATTATCCTTTTTCACATCTTAGCTAATTAATAATTAAACTTATATACATATATATATATATATATAAAGTGATGTAATTAAGCATAATAATTATGTACATGTATATATATAATAAAGTGATGTGACTAAACATAATTTATATATTATAAGAGTAATGATTAAACATAATTATATATATATATATATATATATATATATATATATTATAAAAGACTTGTGATGTGACTTGACATAGTGATTAGGTGTGAATTATTTCCTATAAATAGCCCATATGTTTCTCCATTTTTCCTCATCTTTCCACCAACCTTTTCTTCCATATTTCCAACTCAAATAGAGTTTTTCTTTTTTTGAAACCATGTTAAATTTTAATTTTTACAAATTCTAGTTGGCCATATTTTCAAATTTTTAACACAGCTGTGTCAAAATACTCAATCTTTGCAAAGCAATTTTTCATCCATAATTTCAAGTCCGAAAATTAGCCTTCTTTTTTGATCATAACTTCTTCAAAACAAATCAAATATATGTGACTCTTTCTTTGAAGTTGTAACAACCCGCCTTTTTGGACAGTTTAAACCGACGATCAAATACACATGCCGATTCCAAACCATTCAAAAGGACAGATGATTATTGGAGTAAATAAGAAAAGAAAAGAAAGAGAAATAAAGGAAATGAAACAACACAGAATCTCGCAGCGGAACGATAAAATATAATAATCAAATAAACAGTTCATGAAGTTGTTTACTATACTTTGATCATTATTTATACAACATTTATCAGAGTTATACATATACAACAGAACAATTAAAATAATGCAGCAGGCAGCATGATGCACAGATAATAATAGAAATAGTGTACCAAATCTTCGTCTTCGTCCTCCAGAATAATCTTCAAAAATCTGAAAACTACTGACCCGAGCGTAATGAAAAGACAAAACACTCGAGTCAGGATTAAAATATCCTTACGAAAGTTAAATCAATCGTAAATAAATATGAGTGTAACGGCGTCAGATATGTTTACGGGGTTTGACATCTCATATCCAGTGTCAACGTGCGTGCAATAACTCAAAAGATGTTACGGGATTTTCCATCTCTTAAGGATCCGTTAAACTATCTACTATGTAGTAATGTACGCTAAGTAGATAATGCCTATCAGCAATATAAAGTATCAAAATAGGGTTAAGGCGTTACCATAATCCCCCTTAACACATTTTTATAATGCCATAGTCTATACAGCACCGTAAGCCCCACCGTAAACTGGTGGTTATCAGAGGGTACCCCATAGGTATAACACAAAACGAAACGTAGTTGTCGCGAATAGGATAATCAGTATGACAAGGTACATGAGGCGATACCAACTAGGATACTAGTAGTTGCGTGATCCGGACTGATGTTGAGCATAGCCAACAGCTACCTCAACACCGCGAAACAACACTCCCAAATCAAGGGGTGCACCCAAATCGAATCACAAATGTAATAGATATGGTATCGAAGAAGTGTGTCCGCTAGAGGTGGCGAACCTCAATGGCCCAGCGTGGCTCTTGTTTTATTCATGTCAGGGGTCATCCAATATCGTTCTCTTTCTTCAGTCAACGCGTTCACCAAACCATCCACTTCATTCTGGATCAACACTCCGCGTATAATAGTTATTAAAGTGGTGTTCGGTATCGACAAAGAGTATGTCCATATCCGATCCCGGTCTCTTTAATAACTACGTATTGTTACACCGTTGGCTCTTTTACATTTCAAATCGATTCATAATTTATATCAAAATATCATATTCGCTTCAAAAATCAAATCCATTTCAAATATCATCGTATCTATTCAAATGTAAGATTCCGTTTCAAAGATCATTTTTCGCATCAATATCTCATTTCGGTTTCAAAATCATTTCGAATTTCAATTTAGGTTGCAACTTCATTTAACCCAATTCGTATTTAAATTCAAGATTTAAATATAAACATTTCACCTTATTTACCAGCTTAGAATTTTAGAAAAATATTTTTAAGTAGTTTAAAAGTAGTTTTAAATAATTAAAATAGTTAAAATACTTAAATCTTAAAATGGATTTGAAATAGATAAATTAGTTTAAAATAATTTAAATTGGGTTAAGTACATTTAAAATAGATTAACATAGTTTAAGTATTCCAAAATGGTTTATATAGCAGTGTAATTTTGAAAACAAAATAAAACAGCTTCCAAACCAACCATTTCAATTTATAACTTCCCAATTGAAATCAATTTCAATTTCCATTCTACCGATTCAATTTCGATTTCAATTCAAATCAATGTCAACTTTGACTTCAAATTTATTCAATTTTATATTCACTTTCAATTAATTCAAATTCAATTTATATCGATTTAGAGCTTGGTTTTTTCAAAATATCCATTTATAACACTTAACAAAATTATCCATCAATTTTCGAGTTTAAATCCAAATTTCAAATGTGATTCAATTCCAAGCTCGACTTCAAAATATCATTTTTATATCACTTTTTTGGTAATATTCAAACTCGAGTTAAGGTTAAATCTTTAAACAAATCAATTTTCGAAATTCAATCGAATCCTAATTTTTAAATTTCAAAGTCTCGACTTATATTATTTAACAATTTCTTTTAACCAAAATTTATTTCAACATTCCAAACTCAATTTTTCGATAAATTCGATTTCTATAAATTTGTTTCAATTTATAACTTTTAAATCAAAACATTTAAATAAATTTCAAATCAACGATTTTAAAAATTATTAATTTAGCCAATTCGGTGTCCGTATATAATTTTCTATCCTATGGCCAAGTAATTATTTATTTCAATTAAATGTCAGGGATGAATATATATCACTTAAATCAATCATAGTGTCATATGTATGCGTAACAGGTTATATATAAGCAAAAAACATCCAAACATTTAAATATCAACCAATAGCATCCATCGAAATAAATCATCCAATAGACAATACAATTCATAGCAATTTCATAGTTATCAATGTCAGGTAATTTTATCGCAATTCAATTTCAATTTCAATTTTAACGGTCAATTTAATTTTCAACGGTTAATTCAATTGACAATCTATATGACAATTAAATTTATCAAACAACGACAAATAAAATTCATAACACTTCATAATGTCAAATTTAACTAGCATAAAGATATTCAGTACGTTGTGAGCGTTATAAAACACTCAATTAGATTTCAATGTAGTTCCAGCGTTTTATTTCAAATAAAATTAAACGAGCGTTTAATTTTACCCAAAATATTCTCTAGCTCCAAACGACTCCAATCCAATTCCATAGCGTAGTGCTCGCCAATACGATTCCAACGCAACTGGTTTCGTGCGTTTTCGATCTCGTATGAAAAAGATATGATTTTACAAAGATTCTATACGAATTTTGATACAAAATTAACAACTTTTATTTTATTATTTACCCAAACTCACATCCACCGTTGATTCTTCATCCTCAAATTCTGGCCGCAACCCCCTTCTTCCACTCGCGTTCACGCTCCAGTAAATGAAATCCACGGCCGCCCTTTAAGGTTTGTAGCCGCTCCACCATACAACGACTTCGCTCCGATCAAGTGACGCCAGAAGATGCGCCTAGCTCCTCTCCACCTTCGCCTGAACTCATGGCGAACTCGGCCACCTCTTTTGGCATAGAAACGCGTGCGAATAGCAGGCCGACGGCCCCCTAGCTCCAACCACACTGCTCCAAATCCCATTAACTCCGTATGGATTGAAAGCTCTCTCCGAGCTCTTCGACTTTCGTGTTGAACACTTCGCGTGAATGCTTACGGATTTGGAGAGATTGAGGAGGAAAGAAAATTTATTTTCGGCAAATTAGTTAATATGAACGGCGGCTGTGATAGTGAACGAGGGTTTCACTGTAGAGCAACTATATATAAGCAATTAAATAATATTATTTTAATATATATTCACATTTTAACAACTTTTTCAAACAAACTCCAAACGAAGCACGGTGACCAGCGTTTGTAGGGTTTACACCGCGTTCTGGACATAATGGAATAGTTTTCGAAGGCTAATTCGATCATCTGTGCGAGTTACGGAAATAAACGATCGATTTTAAATTAAATCGATTAAACGAATTTCTAGGCGTTTTGGCTCGCCCCGGACAAATGATAAATCCGATTGACTTGAAATTTGAAATCTTACAAAAATATCATGTTACGGATCCGATGAAACTGGTTTCGTCGAATTCCGAGACTGTTTGAAAAATGGCTATTTTAACTCGTCAATTAAATATTAAAATATTCAATTTTCACAAATTGTCTTTAATTTTAAAAGTTCTACAACTTCATTCTAACTTTAATATGATAAAATAAAATTTTACAAATCATTTTTAATCATATTAAACCCATTATTCAATTATCCAATAAATTCCAATTTTTAAAATCTTATTAACCCTATTATAATCCCAATATAACTTACATTGTGACGACCGCCCATGACTCCCGCACAAAACAAGGGAAAGGTGCGCTGAAAGGTGTGCCAGGCAACCATGGATGATAGTCAGGGTAAGATTAAACAACGGAATCTCTATCGTACAACTCACAGCGCATGGACAAAATACAATAGAGAAATATATGTATATAGTGAAGCTCATAACAGAATATCATCATATAGACTTCATAAAGGTTTGATACAAGCATCTGAACAATCAATACATCAAGCCTCACTACATAACACTCAAAACATATACAAGCAGCGGAACATCCAGTACATATAGTAAGAAAACTAATATGCTAGCCTCCAGCTCGTCTTCGTCATCAACAGCGTTGGTAGCCAGGAACAACACCTGTCACCTGCTACCTAGTCTGCCCATCCCAACATGGATGAACAGCCCAAGGTAATAAGAGTTGAACATAAAACCTTGAGTCAGACAACAGTCTTAGTGGGCAGTAAATTAACTATCAAACATACCAAAAGAGCATAAAGGATAAAAGGAATAGGAACTCAACCATCCCACTCCACCTCATTCTACAGTGATAGCCCCCAGACCCACTAAGCATAAACAAGCTTAGCAAAGCAGAAATTTAAAATAAAGTAATTATCACTCGAGTCAAGGTCGATGTTTTCCAAATACAAACCCCCAAGGCCTAAACCAAGATCAGATAAGCACCCAGATAACACCGCTCTTGAGACCGAATGATGATACAACCAAACATCCATGACTCTGGCTCTCACTGTTATCATTGCCTCGATTCACCGTTAGTTGAATGACCGCCTGTCAAGGGCTAATGGTAACCCCAGTTCTAGATAAACTCTGCACGTCATCGTGACCCGTGCCTAGGACTTACCTACTCTGCCCAGAGTACTCGACCACCTACCTGTAGTCTTTTGGGTGTCCCGACCACCTACCCGTAGTCGTTTGGGCATCCCATGTACTCTTGCTTTGAATTTACTAGAACCTTCAACAACGATGAGATCCAAGCCTCCTAGTCATCCTCCTCGACAACTATTCTCATACTAGCCCAAGCTACCTCTCAAGCAATCCATTATCAACCAACTCGAACCATCCCTCGAGTTATCAACATGCTTGGAATGATCCCTGCCTGGATTATGCCAAGGCTACATCACATCATGCTTCGCTTCAACACATTATAGCAAAGTCCCATCTCAACATCATGGTTTGCCTCATCGCATCATGGCAAAGTCCATCATTATCAAATCTATCCATATGAGCTTCCACATCCACTTCATATGCCACAAGCAGCTTTCACCATTCAAGAGCCTTTCCACTTAGCTTTTGAATCATCTTCGACCAAGTTGTCCAAATCAAGTTATCAATCAACTAATCAATCAAATCAAACATGAATCCAAGTAATCAATCATTCAAACGAGATCTAATAAGCAATTACAAAAATAATGGCAATTTCGTAAATAAAGAGTTCAAATCTAACATGCATTCTAACAAGCATGAATTATGAACAATATCTCTACAACTTGATGAATGAACTTGCATAAGTGAACATGTAGTAAAATAGGTGTCAAAACTTCATAGATGATAGATCTACATGCATACTTAGGGAAAATGCAAGAAATCACTATCTTTAACACATAAACAAACCACCAATCCAATATACTCCCTTGGGTCCGTGTGAGAGATAACTACCACTTACCGAATCACCTAAACACCTCAAAAACAATCAACTCCAGATCTGGACAGCAAAGAACTAAGCTTGATCCGGCAAAATCTTGCTTCAATCGATGAAATCTCTCTTTGTTGGATAAAGATCTTCAACTTTGGCTCTTGCATCTTCGATTTGATCTTCAATTTAGATGGATGGAATCACTAGATTAGAGTGGAGAAAAGAAGTTAAGAAGTGTTGTAGTCGAGCTCTCAAAATGGCAGCACTTCGTCGCTTCAAAATCCGGTGCCAAAAAGTGAGCCAAACCCCTCTATTTATAGGCAGAAATTCCCCTGAGTCGGCCGCTCCATGAGTCGCCCACGACCTAACCCATGAGTCGTCCACGACTCAACAGACCCCCACGGCTTACGACCTAACAGGTCCTACGACCTAACTCTAAGCCGGCCTAACACGCACACGACCTAACGACTCAGCTTACCCAACGACCTAACGACCTAACCTTATGGCCGACCTAGCACTTAAACCTTTAACGCGACTCAACGACTCAACCATGGTGCCGACCTAAGACCAGCTACACATGTACGTATACACGAGTTTGCAACTTAGCAGGGGTGCCGACCTACGACCTAAAGCACTGCCGACCTAACTCACAGCAAGGGTACCGACCTAACCTATAACTCGGCATAGCCGACCTAACACAATACCACACTAACCCCTAACTCATTAACCCGTTAACTATTAAGTCGGCCTGTCTTCTTAAGTTGTTAACCCTATGAGTTGGTCACTACCTTAACTCGGTCTAGCACTAACACGCTAACCCGTTAAGTCGTCCCAAACGACTCACGACCTAACCCACTTAAGTCGTTAACCCCTTAGGTCGTCCCATTCTATAAGTCGCTCTAAACCGCTAACCAACTTAAGTCGCTACATCCTTATCTCGGTCATACGACTTAATCCCTAGCACTAAGTCGCTCACCACTAACCCGCTCACTCCACCAACCTGCTAGCTCGTCCTAGTTTTTTAGTCGTAACTCGTACACGACCCAACCCGAACAACTTAAGCTTCACTTCGACCTAAGCCTCTACACGAGTTAACTCCCATACGACTTAAGCTCTAAGTCGTTAACCCTATAAGTCGCTACCTACCTTAACTCGGCAACACCTTAAGTCATCTATGCTCCTACACGACTCAAGCTCCAAATGACTTAAACTCTGAACGACTTATCAACAATACGACTTAAAGCATATAGTTTAACAATGTTTTGATCCGTAAAATACGGGTCGTTACATTCTCTCCCCCTTAGGAATTTCGCCCCTGAAATTCCAAACAAACAAGAGCAACCAAAGTTATTCCGCATGCCTACCATCCATAGCAATCAACAAACCATGCATCCAATTACTAGCCTAGCATGCAGAATTCTAAGACTAGAACAAGTTACAAATTCGTGAGATGTCACGACACCTTAGGGCCATACCTCGAAGAGTTCAGGATGAGCTGCCTTCATCCTCTCTTCCTCCTCCCACGTACAGTCGTTAACATCATCACTCCATTGTACCTTGAGCAACGTAATCGTCTTCCTCCTAAGCTGTTTCGTGTCGGTTCCAACAACACGAAGTGGCTTACGAGGTCTCGTAACAACTGGATCAACTTCTAAATCTTCACACCTATCAGCAGAAACCACCGTATCCGAGTCATGCACATACTTCCGTAGATAAGATACATGAAAAACATTGTGCACACCCGCCATCTTTTCCGGTAACTCCAATCTATAAGCGAGCTTTCCAATTCGCTCGATAATCGGGAATGGTCCAACAAATCTCGGAGTCAATTTTCCTTTCTTCCCGAATCTAATAACATTCTTCAGAGGAGAAATCTTCACAAAAACCATATCACCTACGTCGAATTCCAAATCCTTACGACGATTATCGGCATAACTTTTCTGACGATCTTGGGCTGCCTTCATTCGTTGCCGAATGATCTCTATACAATCCGAAGTCCGTTGAATCATCTCTGGCCCAAGCATCAGCTTTTCTCCAGTTTCCAACCAACATGTCGGAGAGTTACACGGTCTTCCATACAATGCTTCATACGGTGCCATACCAATACTTGACTGGTAACTGTTATTATATGCAAATTCCACCAAATGAAGATGATCTTCCCATGATCCCCCGAAGTCCAAAACACATGCTCTGAGAAGATCTTCCAAAACTCGGTTGACTCTCTCGTTCTGACCATCTGTTTGGGGGTGATAAGCTGTACTCAAACATAACTCAGTTCCCAAAACTTCCTGGAAGCTCTTCCAAAATCCACTAGTGAACAATGGGTCTCGATCGCTCACTATACTCTTCGGAATACCATGGAATTGAACTATCCACTTAACATAAAGCTCAGCCAACTTCGATGCAGCCCTAGTTGATCGAACAGGAATGAATCTTGCACTCTTAGTCAAACGATCTACAATGACCCAAATCCCTTCATTCCCTGCTCTGGTTCTTGGTAGACCATCGATAAAATCCATCGATATCTGCTCCCACTTCCATGTAGGAACTTCTAATGGATGAAGCAGTCCACTGGGCTTCTTTTGCTCGGCTTTTACCAACTGGCAGTTCATACATTTGGAAATGAAATTTCCAACATCCTTCTTCATACCTTCCCAGTAATAGGTTCTCTTCATATCCCGATACATCTTATTTCCACCTGGATGAATCGTCAACTTCGAGTGATGACTTTCCCTCAGAACTTCATCTCTCAATCCATCTATATCGGGAACAACTAGTCGTCCTTGCTTCCGAAGCCAACCCTCTCGATCGACTTAAAATCCTTTATCCTTTTCTGGATTCAATCCAGATTCCAAATCGAGGATAATCTTGACAAGTTTATCTTCTCGCTTTTGGCTCTCGCCAATCCTTTCCACAAGAGTAGGTCTTATCGATAAGTTTGCCAACATCTCAGGTTCCAATTCACACCTAGGCCTGAAATCAAATCCAGCCAAATACTCGAGACTCTTCCATTCCGAAAACATGGCTCCCAATCCTGCATGTCTTCGACTTAACGCATCGGCCACTGCATTACCTTTTCCCGGAGTATAGGCTATATCAAAATCATATGATGCCAAAAACTCTAGCCACCTTTGCTGCCGAAGATTCAAATCCTTTTGGGAGAACAGATACTTCAACGACTTACGATCCATAAACAACTCGAATCGAACTCCCAATAGATAATGTCTCCACATCTTCAGAGAAAAAACAATCGCCGCTAACTCCAAATCATGAGTCGGGTAATTCCTTTCATGCGGCTTCAGTTGTCGACTTGCATACGCAACAACTTTATCCTTTTGCATTAGCACTGCTCCAAGTCCAGTACCACATGCATCGGTGTAAACCACCATCTCATCATTCCCACTCGGAATAGTCAAAATAGGAGCACTTGTCAGTCGCTCTTTCAGGATTACGAAAGCTTGCTCACACTTAGCATCCCATCTGAACACTTGGTTCTTTTTCGTCAATCCTGTCAACGGTGCAGCTATCTTGAAAAAGTCTTTGATAAACCGACGATAATATCCTGCTAATTCAAGAAAACTTCTCACATCAGATGCATTCTTAGGTCTAATCCAATCCTGGATCGCTGCCACCTTAGCGGGATCAACCGCTATTCCATTTCCAGAGATAACATGGCCTAAGAACCTCACTTCACTCTTCCAGAAGTGACACTTCGAAAACTTAGCCTTCAGCTGATGTTTCCGCAAGATTTCCAAAACAATAAGCAAGTGTGTCTTGTGCTCTTCCTCGGTTCTGGAATAAATCAGAATATCATCCACGAACACAAGTACAAACTTGTTCAACTGATCTCTGAACACTCTATTCATAAGATCCACAAAATATGCTGGTGCGTTAGTCAATCCAAACGGCATTACCAGCCACTCATAAAAACCGGATGGTGTCCTAAAAGCAGTCTTTGGCACACTATCCTTAGCCACTCTCAATTGGTGAAATCCCGTTGCCAAATCCATCTGAGAAAACACCTTAGCCTCGTGAAGCTGATCAAACAAGTCATCTATTCTCGGCAATGGATACTTGTTCTTCTTAGTCACCTTATTCAGCTCACGATAATCCACACACAACCTCAACGATCCATCCGCTTTGGTTACGAACACAACTGGTGCACCCCATTCGGACACACTACGCCGAATGAATCCTTTCCAAAAAAGGTCATCAACCTGCACCTTCAGCTCTTGTTGTTCTCTGGGCTCCATCCGCCTAAGAGGCATCACAACAGGTCTGGCTCCCTCAACTAGATCGATACGAAACTCGATCTCCCTATGCGGCGGTAACCCTTTGACCTCGTCAAAGACGTCCTCAAATCCATTCACAACCGGCATCGATGACAGTCCATCCCGTGGAACAACCAACGAATACATGAAGCCCATGAAGACGCCTTCTTCATGCTTACATCGTATCACAACCTTTCGCCCTTCCACATTCCCGACTGTCACCTCCAGTTTCTCACAATCAACCTTTGCCGCATACTTCCTAAGCTAGTCCATACCCAAAATAATTCCGAACCCCGCAAAGTTCAGAACAAAACAATCACAAACAAAAGAGCAATCATGACTCGATACAACTAGACCACGGCATACCATACACAAACAAGACGAACCCCCAACTGGATTAGTCACAACCAATGGTCTATCAACAATTTTCGGTTCCAAACCCAACCGGCCTACCAAATCATCACAAACGAACGAATGCGACGCCCCAGTATCAAACAACACTCTAACTGGAACACCACAAATGGAAAGAGTACCTTGAACCACCACACTCTTCCCCTTTTCTTCTGCGGTAGGAGCTTTAGAAGATGATGGAACAGCCCCCAAAGCATAAGCTTGCACAATCTGCTTATCTTTCCTCGGTTCTGGACAGTCCTTCTTGATATGTCCCAGCTTATCACAGTTGTAACACTTTCCCGGCACCTTGGGATTCCTACAATCTTTGGAGAGATGGCCCTTCTGATGATAGTTGTAGCACGTCACTTCGCCCTTCGGCTTCTTCTGGCCATCCTTACCCTTCTGTTGCTGCTGCTTCCTCTTCTTGTTTCCTCCCTGCTGTGGCCTAGACCCTTCCTTGGTTACAGCAACAACAGATCCTTCCTTAGGAAACAAACTCTCATGCCTGAGAGCTTTCTCCACAAGCTTCTCAAACGGATCGTCCAAATGATCCACCAACTGTCTCCCAAGATAACTGTCCAAGCCAGTCACAAACTTCTCATTCTTCTGATAGGGAGATTCAATATATAATGTGGCATACTTGGAAAAAGCTTCAAACTCCGAAACATACTCAAGAACTGGTCTCCCACCTTGCTTGAGCTCCACAAACTTCTTAAACAGAACAGATTTCTGAGCCGTAGAAATGAATTTAGCTTCAAATCTAACTTGGAATTGCTCCAAAGTAATCTCTTCCTCTGGAGTATCAATGGTGATAGAACCCCACCAATCAGCAGCTCTTCCCTGAAGCTGTCTCGATGCAAGCTTCCTCTTAGTTGCATCCTCGATTCCCAAGTCACCAAAAATCCTTCTATAAGCATCAATCCATCTCTGAACTTCTATGGTTGATTCTGTCCCCAAGAAAACTTTCCCTCCAAGAGCGGTATAGTCTTTACACAACTTAGCAAAATCCACTGGTCTTGGAGCTTGAACTTGAACTCCAACATCTACAGACGGTCCTGAGGTTAGTATCCTTCTCATGATCGAAGTCATCATAGCTTCGAACATTGCAGCATAGTCAGTAGCCCCCCCAGCAGCACGGCTTTCCCTAGCAGCTTGTCTCTCACTTCGACTCATCCTTAATATCTACAAAAAGGAATGATTTAGAACACCTTGAGAAACAACTACATAAGGAGTTCAAATCCTTCTAAACTACTATATTATATATAGTAATCATCCATCAAAATTACAATTACGTCTCTCATACGTAGTTACGTCAGCGAGCGTTGGCTAAAATCGATTAACCAAAGCTCTGATACCAAATGTGACGACCGCCCATGACTCCCGCACAAAACAAGGGAAAGGTGCGCTGAAAGGTGTGCCAGGCAACCATGGACGATAGTCAGGGTAAGATTAAACAGCGGAATCTCTATCGTACAACTCACAGTGCATGGACAAAATACAATAGAGAAATATATGTATATAGTGAAGCTCATAACAGAATATCATCATATAGACTTCATAAAGGTTTGATACAAGCATCTGAACAATCAATACATCAAGCCTCACTACATAACACTCAAAACATATACAAGCAGCAGAACATCCAGTACATATAGTAAGAAAACTAATATGCTAGCCTCCAGCTCGTCTTCGTCATCAACATCGTTGGTAGCCAAGAACAGCACCTGTCACCTGCTATCTAGTCTGCCCATCCCAACATGGATGAACAACCCAAGGTAATAAGAGTTGAACATAAAACCTTGAGTCTGACAACAGTCTTAGTGGGCAGTAAATTAACTATCAAA
Source organism: Allium cepa (assembly GCA_030765085.1). Classification (NCBI taxonomy): domain Eukaryota; kingdom Viridiplantae; phylum Streptophyta; class Magnoliopsida; order Asparagales; family Amaryllidaceae; genus Allium; species Allium cepa. The sequence goes on along the minus strand of CM060931.1, from coordinate 408,181,410 downwards.
CATACCAAAAGAGCATAAAGGATAAAAGGAATAGGAACTCCACCATCCCACTCCACCTCATTCTACAGTGATAGCCCCCAGACCCACTAAGCATAAACAAGCATAGCAAAGCAGACATTTAAAATAAAGTAATTATCACTCGAGTCAAGGTCGATGTTTTCCAAATACAAACCCTCAAAGCCTAAACCAAGATCAAATAAGCACCCAGAAAACACCGCTCTTGAGACCGAATGATGATACAACCAAACATCCATGACTCTGGCTATCACTGTTATCATTGCCTCGATTCACCGTTAGTTGAATGACCGCCTGTCAAGGGCAAATGGTAACCCCGGTTCTAGATAAACTCTGCACGTCATCGTGACCCGTGCCTAGGACTTACCTACTCTGCCCAGAGTACTCGACCACCTACCTGTAGTCTTTTGGGTGTCCCGACCACCTACCTGTAGTCGTTTGGGCATCCCATGTACTCTTGCTTTGAATTTACTAGAACCTTCAACAACGACGAGATCCAAGCCTCCTAGTCATCCTCCTCGACGACTATTCTCATACTAGCCCAAGCTACCTCTCAAGCAATCCATTATCAACCAACTCGAACCATCCCTCGAGTTATCAACATGCTTGGAATAATCCCTGCCTGGATTATGCCAAGGCTACATCACATCATTCTTCGCTTCAACACATCATAGCAAAGTCCCATCTCAACATCATGGCTTGCCTCATCGCATCATGGCAAAGTCCATCATTATCAAATCTATCCATATGAGCTTCCACATCCACTTCATATGCCACAAGCAGCTTTCACCATTCAAGAGCCTTTCCACTTAGCTTTTGAATCATCTTCGACCAACTTGTCCAAATCAAGTTATCAATCAACTAATCAATCAAATCAAACATCAATCCAAGTAATCAATCATTCAAACGAGATCTAATAAGCAATTACAACAATAATGGCAATTTCGTAAATAAAGAGTTCAAATCTAACATGCATTTTAACAAGCATGAATTATGAACAATATCTCTACAACTTGATGAATGAACTTGCATAAGTGAACATGTAGTAAAATAGGTGTCAAAACTTCATAGATGATAGATCAACATGCATACGTAGGGAAAATGCAAGAAATCACTATCTTTAACACATAAACAAACCACCAATCCAATATACTCCCTTGGGTCCGTGTGAGAGATAACTACCACTCACCGAATCACCTAAACACCTCAAAAACAATCAACTCCAGATCTGGACAGCAAAGAACTAAGCTTGATCCGGCAAAATCTCGCTTCAATCGGTGAAATCTCTCTTTGTTGGATGAAGATCTTCAACTTTGGCTCTTGGATCTTCGATTGGATCTTCAATTTAGATGGATGGAATCACTAGATTAGAGTGGAGAAAAGAAGTGAAGAAGTGTTGTAGTCGAGCTCTCAAAATGGCAGCACTTCATCGCTTCAAAATCCGGTGCCAAAAAGTGAGCCAAACCCCTCTATTTATAGGCAGAAATTCCCCTGAGTCGGCCGCTCCATGAGTCGCCCACGACCTAACCCATGAGTCGTCCACAACTCAACAGACCCCCACGGCTTACGACCTAACAGGTCCTACGACCTAACTCTAAGCCGGCCTAACACGCACACGACCTAACGACTCAGCATACCCAACGACCTAACGACCTAACCTTATGGCCGACCTAGCACTCAAACCTTTAACGCGACTCAACGACTCAACCATGGTGCCGACCTAAGACCAGCTACACATGTACATATATGCGAGTTTGCGACTTAGCAGGGGTGCCGACCTACGACCTAAAGCACTGCCGACCTAACTCACAGCAAGGGTACCGACCTAACCTATAACTCGGCATAGCCGACCTAACACAATAGCACGCTAACCCCTAACTCGTTAACCCATTAACTATTAAGTCGGCCTGTCTTCTTAAGTCGTTAACCCTATGAGTCGGTCACTACCTTAACTCGGTCTAGCACTAACACGCTAACCCGTTAAGTCGTCCCAAACGACTCACGACCTAACCCACTTAAGTCGTTAACCCCTTAGGTCGTCCCATTCTATGAGTCGCTCTATCCACTAAACCGCTAACCAACTTAAGTCGCTACATCCTTATCTCGGTCATACGACTTAAGCCCTAGCACTAAGTCGCTCACCACTAACCCGCTCACTCCACCAACCTGCTAGCTCGTCCCAGTTCTTAAGTCGTAACTCGTACACGACCCAACCCGAACAACTTAAGCTTCACTTCGACCTAAGCCTCTACACGAGTTAACTCCCATACGACTTAAGCTCTAAGTCGTTAACCCTATAAGTCGCTACCTACCTTAACTCGGAAACACCTTAAGTCATCTATGCTCCTACACGACTCAAGCTCCAAATGACTTAAACTCTGAACGACTTATCAACAATACGACTTAAAGCATATAGTTTAACAATGTTTCGATCCGTAAAATACGGGTTGTTACATACATTCACCTTGGAAACCAGTTTGAATCATATTAAATCAAATTTCAATTATTCACTCTATTTTCATATATTAAATTTCAATATCAAATTAATCATATCAAATTCGGAATTTAATTATTCCAATATTCGTAATATTAAATTTAAACAAATTTTATTAATCTTGAATCACTATCTTTTGAGATATTCAAAACGAACTTAAAATTTTAACTTTTGAAACGAATTAAAATTATAGAACAACCATTTCCATTATACGGCTATTCAATTCCCATTATTAAATTATTCAATAAATTCCAAATATTTAATTTAAACAATTTCGATTATCCAATAATTCATTATCTTTTGAAATATTGAAATTGAACTTATAAGATTCAACTTTTAAAACAAATTCACAATTTAGAACACTATTTCATTTTACAGTTATTCAATTATTCAATAAGTTTTAAATATTAAATTTAAACAATTTACCTGTTCAATATTCAATATTTGATTTTAAATAAATTTTACTTATTAATCAATTACTCTATTATACCCAATGAATTCAATATTTATTATCCTATTCAACTATTGATTTCAAAGGTATTCACTAAGTAGCATTTATTTTCATTACTTGGATAATTATTGTTGCAATTCATTCCAGTTATTATTATTCCAAACGAATTACAAATTTTTTTTCTAACATTAAATCACGAAATCTTTTAAATTAGCTATTTTAATTATCGAAAATTTACGGGTCGTTACACTCTCCCCCACTCAAAACTTTTCGTCCCCGAAAAGGAAAAAGAAGGGAAAAGGAACTAAGTATAGAATTCAACATTAGATATATTTTATTCAAAGTTACCAACTTATAAACAATGAAATTCCATTTATAAAGTCATTACTACACTTTCGCTAAGTTATTCCAAACGGCTTTCTAACTTTAAAAGTTAGTTATCAAAACAAGTTATAAAAAAAAAATTAAAACTTGAAAAAATTTCTAACACCCGGATTTTACGGAAAATTTCGCCAGAGTCTCCTTTGCGCGGCTCGATCGGAAAAAAAATGACAGTATATATATCACAAATATACATCTCATCAAGTGATGAGGCATCCCGCAGGGAAAACAGTGTAAAAGTACGGTATGTAATCCGAGATACGTACCTTATATATTATTAGTGAGCGTATACGGCTAATATAGCGCGATAGCGAGCTCCAAATGCGAAGCAAGCGCAATCCGCACCTACTAAACACTCAACAAACCATGAGAAACATGCATATATGAAAATAATATCAATATACATCATATAGCAACATAACAACTACATATGCCAACATAGCAAATGCAACAAAAGCAACAAATGCAACCATCGATCAATTATCATCCAACTATCATCCAACAAATCCATAATCAATCAATATAAATTCACTTCTCATTAATATCTATTCACTTGGTTTTCAATTTTAAGCAAAGTTGATTCATTAACGTTGGATTTTACTAACATTCATTCACAATTCAATTAGTTAATATTCACTAATTTATATTTACATTAGTTCACTTCCAATTTGAATCAAATTAAATTCTATTTAAATTCATTTAACTTCCAATTTGATTTCAATGACTTATAGTTTTCAATTTACACTTAATGAATTATATACAATCAACTAACAATCATATAGCAACCAAATCATACCCAACATAACCAAATTATTAATTTTACATTCAATTTGGTTTATCTCTTTTATATATATATATCCTTTTATATAATTTTAAAAGAACATTTTATATTTGGCATCTTAAATTTCCAATATTAACTTTAATTAAGTTCGTAAGTCGTACATATATCATCCATGAGCAATATCAATCTAATCGCTTATTCGATCACACAATTTCACTTCCAAACTAGTATCGTTTACACGACTCTCTAGTGCGGACTCGGATTTGATTCCTTGATTGGAAACTGTTACTCTCCTTGCATCGCCATATACTATGATAGAGAATTCCAGAATCAAATTAAAAATCCATATCTAGGGTTCGCCGTCGAAAATCGAGTGAAAAATCCTAACTTGGATCGATATAAATCATCTCGAAATTTTGTGCTCGAATTTGGATCAAATCGTTATGCAAATAAAATAATATACGTACAATCTCACGTATTACCTTCCAATGGATTTCTATCCAATTTATCTATACTAAATTATTTTATTGACTTCTTTTTTTTTCCAATTACTTATTCACAATCTATTATTCATTTAGTATATTCATTTCTTTACATAGCATGTTCTTTAACATTATCTTTTCTTAAACATCATATCATAGAATTTGCTTACTCAAGTTCATTTTAAACATTCTATATAATTTAATTAAATCCAATTTCATTTTCCAATTGATTCTTAGCTATAAGGAATTCCTTTGTTTAAATTTATTGCATTTTCATAATTTCAGTTAATAACGAATTCATTTGTGGAACATTTTATTAACCGGCACTTTAGTTTATTAATCATCCTATAAAAGTCTAACCTCTCATAAATGACTTTTCTTAGTTTACAGTTATCTTAAAGGTTACAAATTCAATTATTTTTCCTATGCAATTTATATTTATTTTCTATAACCAATTTACAAAAGATATTATACAATTCATTTGTCTTCTTTCTTAAGTTCACTTACTTGTTCCATTTATCCATTCATCATTTCATGTTATATTTAAGTATATAACATTTTTTTTATCACAACCAAAATATTCATTTATATATCTTTTAATTCTTTTTGAGTTTCCTTACTTGTATACTTTAATTATTTTCAAGTTCTGTTTATTTGTACAATATCTCATTACATATCCAAAACATCATTTTAACTTTAAACATTTGGAAAGTCTTGTTATATGTTATCAGAATGTAATTTTGGTATTATACAAATTTATAGAATTTCATTTTACTTAATTTGAATGTTCACAAATTTAATTTGTTTAAATCCTCTTTACCTTTCAACTTTAAAGTTTTCCCAACCAATAGCTTAGATATCTTAATCCTCTTATTTTATAAATTCTGGTTATTCACATTTCATTCAAATAATTTGAAAATTATTAATTAATAGAACTTAGAAATTTAAATGCCCGGTTCTTTCCAAATTGTTTGAAATAACCTATACACTTATATCTTTAATATATCAAATCATACCTCTGGAGTTTAAACCAAAACCCATTTACCTAAATTAATTTCGAAGAAAAGCAAAGCTTCTTAGAAGTCTCCCCCACTTTGAGACTCGAAAATGAACGTCGATGATGCTGCGCAGTCATCAACGAAATTATTTTCCAGCGACAGAAGAGAGGAGTACTTAATTCATTCCTTCTTAAAAATCATTTCAAAATATTTCCTATAAATATTTTCCAACTAATATAACAATATATTTTCTTCAAACTTTGAGAACCATTTTCAAAATCTCCGGGTCTTAAATTCAATTTTTTTTCCAATTTAAATCTATTTTAATTCATAAGTCACCTTTATAAAATACTTATAGGATTTTCTTTCTTACGATATTCCACAAGTTGTTTTATCATTGTTTATTTTGTAATAAACCTTATTTATTAAAACACAATATCCAATTAATAATAACAATCAATATTATCGTTTCCAACAACCAAATAAGCTAGATAGATCACAATAATTTTGAAAATAAATTCTTTATATACAAAATATAATTAGGGCAAAATTATTTCATTTACCCAATTTCAAAACAATACTATGTCAAATTGTTCTGTTCGAGTGTTTAGAGATCCCTATCAATGACGTTAATTACTCGTATTGACCAGGATCCATAAGCTACTCAACAAATCAACCGATACAATATAAAACATTTTATATCACTAACAAATACGCTCTCTCATATATACACTCAGCGACTCATCATAGGGTATTACTACCCTATTTATAAAGAGTCAGACCCTACAAAGCTAAGGTTATCGCTAAACCAAAGCTCTGATACCAACTGTAACGACCCGCCTTTTTGGACAGTTTAAACCGACGATCAAATACACATGCCGATTCCAAACCATTCAAAAGGGCAGCTGGTTATTGAGGTAAATAAGAAAAGAAAAGGAAGAGAAATAAAGGAAATGAAACAACACAGAATCTCGCAGCGGAACGGTAAAATATAATAATCAAATAAACAGTTCATGAAGTTGTTTACTATACTTTTATCATTATTTATACAACATTTATCAGAGTTATACATATACAACAGAACAATTAAAATAATGCAGCAGACAGCATGATGCACAGATAATAATAGAAATAGTGTACCAAATCTTCGTCTTCGTCCTCTAGAATAATCTTCAAAAATCTGAAAACTCAGGACTGACCCGAGCGTAATGAAAAGACAAAACACTCAAGTCAGGACTAAAATATCCTTATGAAAGTTAAATCAATCGTAAATAAATATGAGTGTAACGGCGTCAGAGATGTTTACGGGGTTTGACATCTCATATCCAGTGTCAACGTTCGTGCAATAACTCAAAAGATGTTACGGGATTTTCCATCTCTTAAGGATCCGATAAACTATCTACTATGTAGTAATGTACACTAAGTAGATAATGCCTATCAGCAATATAAAGTATCAAAATAGTGTTAAGGCGTTACCATAATCCCCCTTAACACATTTTTATAATGCCATAGTCTATACAGCACCGTAAGCCCCACCGTAAACTGGTGGTTATCAGAGGGTACCCCATAGGTATAACACAAAACAAAACGTAGTTGTCGCGAATAGGATAATCAATATGACAAGGTACATGAGGCGATACCAACTAGGATACTTGTAGTTGCATGATCCAGACTGATGTTGAGCATAGCCAGCAGTTACCTCAACACCGCGAAACAACACTCCCAAATCAAGGGGTGCACCCAAATCGAATCACAAATGTAATAGGTATGGTATCGAAGAAGTGTGTCCGCTAGAGGTGGCGAACCTCAATGGCCCGGCGCGGCTCCTGTTTTAGTCATGTCAGGGGTCATCCAATATCGTTCTCTTTCTTCAGTCAACGTGTTCACCAAACCATCCACTTCATTCTGGATCAACACTCCGCGTATAATAGTTATTAAAGTGGTGTTCGGTATCGACAGAGAGTATGTCCATATCCGATCCCGGTCTCTTTAATAACTACGTATTATTACACCGTTGGCTCTTTTACATTTCAAATCGATTCATAATTTATATCAAAATATCATATTCGCTTCAAAAATCAAATCCATTTCAAATATCATCGTATCTATTCAAATGTAAGATTCCGTTTCAAAGATCATTTTTCGCATCAATATCTCATTTCGGTTTCAAAATCATTTCGAATTTCAATTTAGGTTGCAACTTCATTTAACCCAATTCGTATTTAAATTCAAGATTTAAATATAAACATTTCACCTTATTTACCAGCTTAGAATTTTAGAAAAATAGTTTTAAGTAGTTTAAAAGTAGTTTTAAATAATTAAAATAGTTAAAATACTTAAAATCTTAAAATGGATTTGAAATAGATAAATTAGTTTAAAATAATTTAAATTGGGTTTAAGTAGATTTAAAATAGTTTAAGTATTCAAAAATGGTTTATATAGCAGAGTAATTTGGAAAACAAAATAAAACAGCTTCAAAACCAATCCATTTCAATTTATAACTTCCCAATTCAAATCAATTTCAATTTCCATTCTACCGATTCAATTTCGATTTCAATTCAAATCAATGTCAACTTTGACTTCAAATTTATTCAATTTTATATTCACTTTCAATTAATTCAAATTCAATTTATATCGATTTAGAGCTTGGTTTTTTCAAAATATCCATTTATAACACTTAACAAATTATCCATCAATTTTCGAGTTTAAATCCAAATTTCAAATGTGATTCAATTCCAAGCTCGACTTTAAAATATCATTTTTATATCACTTTTACTTGGTAATATTCAAAGCTCGAGTTAAGGTTAAATCTTTAAACAAATCAATTTTCGAAATTCAATCGAATCCTAATTTTTAAATTTCAAAGTCTCGACTTATATTATTAAACAATTTCTTTTAACCATAATTTATTTCAACATTCCAAACTCAATTTTTCGATAAATTCGATTTCTATAAATTTGTTTCTATTTATAACTTTTAAATCAAAACATTTAAATAAATTTCAAATCGACGATTTTAAAAATTATTAATTTAGCCAATTCGGTGTCCGTATATAATTTTCTATCCTATGGCCAAGTAATTATTTATTTCAATTAAATGTCAGGGATGAATATATATCACTTAAATCAATCATAGTGTCATATGTATGCATAACAGGTTATATATAAGCAATAAACATCCAAACATTTAAATATCAACCAATAGCATCCATCGAAATAAATCATCCAATAGACAATACAATTCATAGCAATTTCATAGTTATCAATGTCAGGTAATTTTATCGCAATTCAATTTCAATTTCAATTTTAACGGTCAATTTAATTTTCAACGGTTAATTCAAATGACAATCTATATGACAATTAAATTTATCAAACAATGACAAATAAAATTCATAACACTTCATAATATCAAATTTAACTAGCATAAAGATATTCAGTACGTTGTGAGCGTTATAAAACACTCACTTTGATTTCAATGTAGTTCCAGCGTTTTATTTCGAATAAAATTAAACGAGCATTTAATTTTACCCGAAATTTTCTCTAGCTCCAAACGACTCCAATCCAATTCCATAGCGTAGTGCTCGCCAATACGATTCCAACGCAACTGCTTTCGTGCGTTTTTGATCTCGTATGAAAAAGATATGATTTTACAAAGATTCTATACGAATTTAGATACAAAATTAACAACTTTTATTTTATTATTTACCCAAACTCACATCCACCGTTGATTCTTCATCCTCAAATTCTGGCCGCAACCCCCTTCTTCCACTCGCGTTCACGCTCAAGTAAATGAAACCCACGGCCGCCCTTTAGGGTTTGTAGCCGCTCCACCATACGACGACTTCGCTCCGATCAAGTGACGCCAGAAGATGCGCCTAGCTCCTCTCCACCTTCGCCTGAACCCATGGCAAACTCGGCCACCCCTTTTGGCCTAAAAACGCGTGCGAACAGCAGGCCGATGGCCCCCCTAGCTCCAACCACACTGCTCCAAATCCCATCAACTCCGTATGGATTGAAAGTTCCCTCCGAGCTCTTCGACTTTTGTGTTGAACACTTCGCGTGAATGCTTACGGATTTGGAGAGAATGAGGAGGAAAGAAAATTTATTTTCGGCCATTAGTTAATATGAACAGCGGCTGTGATAGTGAACGAGGGTTTCACTGTAGAGCAACTATATATAAGCAATTAAATAATATTATTTTAATATATATTCACATTTTAACAACTTTTTCAAACAAACTCCAAACGAAGCACGGTGACCGACGTTTCTAGGGTTTACCCCACGTTCCGGACACAATGGAATAGTTTTCGGAGGCTAATTCGATCATCTGTGCGAGTTACGAAAATAAACGATTGATTTTAAATTAAATCGATTAAACGAATTTCTAGGCGTTTTGGCTCGCCTCGGACAAACGATAAATCCGATTGACTTGAAATTTGAAATCTTACAAAAATATCACGTTACGGATCCGATGAAACTGGTTTCATGGAAATCCGAGACTGTTTGAAAAATGGCTATTTTAACTCGTAAATTAAATATTAAAATATTCAATTTTCACAAATTGACTTTAAATTTAATTTTAAAAGTTCTACAACATCATTCTAACTTTAATATGATAAAATAAAATTTTACAAATCATTTTTAATCATATTAAACCCGTTATTCAATTATCCAATAAATTCCAATTTTTAAGAATCTTAGTAACCCTATTATAATCCCAATATAACTTACATTCACCTTGGAAACCAATTTGAATCATATTAAATCAAATTTCAATTATTCACTCTATTTTCGTATATTAAATTTCAATATCAAATTAATCATATCAAATTCGGAATTTAATTATTCCAACATTCGTAATATTAAATTTAAACAAATTTTATTATTCTTGAATCACTATCTTTTGAGATATTCAAAATGAACTTAAAATTTTAACTTTTGAAACGAATTAAAATTATAGAACAACCATTTCCATTATACGATTATTCAATTCCCATTATTAAATTATTCAATAAATTCCAAATATTTAATTTAAACAATTTCGATTATCCAATAATTCATTATCTTTTGAAATATTGAAATTGAACTTATAAGATTCAACTTTTAAAACCAATTCATAATTTAGAACACTATTTCATTTTACAGTTATTCAATTATTCAATAAGTTTTAAATATTAAATTTAAACAATTTACCTGTTCAATATTCAATATTTGATTTTAAATAAATTTTACTTATCAATCAATTACTCTATTATACCCAATGAATTCAATATTTATTATCCTATTCAACTATTGATTTCAAAGGTATTCACTAAGTAGCATTTATTTTCATTACTTAGATAATTTTTGTTGCAATTCATTCCAGTTATTATTATTCCAAACGAATTACAAATTTTTTTTTTCTAACATTAAATCACGAAATCTTTTAAATTAGCTATTTTAATTATCGAAAATTTACGGGTCGTTGCAGAAGTGATAGAGGAAAAAATTCCAATAATTTTCTCTTTGAGTCCTTTTTGAAATTCTATGAGTAGCTAGCCTAAAAATCAGTTGTAAAATGACATATTTTTGTGTTTATTGTTGAGAATTCGATGTTTATCTAAAGTCGCTCCACCTTACCAAAGCAAGTCTCACTTCCTCTTCCCTTCAAGGCCAAGCCTACCTAGTGCATTTAGGGTTCAAGGCTTCATGTTGTTGCTTAGGAATGGAAGTGCTATGTCATATTCTAATTAAGCAAGAATTTCGGTAACTTTTGTTGACTAAATTCCTAATCTTTTGGAATGAACTTTCCTTTATATGTTGTATTGATCCTTAGTTATATGCATGTTACATATATGATGAATCTTGGCATGTTTGAATGTGATGATAAGTGCAAATTTATGGGTTAGTGTTAGCACTCAAATGGATGTGTTATTGCAAGGTTAGTAATTGTATATATTGGTATATGTACACAATTTATCATATGAATGTGATGAGTGGATATAAAGGGTTGATGATTGTTTGGGCCAAAACTGGTCACAAACCCCAAATGTCGTAAAAGCACTAGAGTATGAATACAAATCAATAGTATATGATCACAAATCATAGATCTAGGTAATGTAGAGAATGAAAAATGAAGAATAATGAACTTAAAACAAAAGAAAATAAATAGAGACATAGGGTTTATAGTGGTTCGGCTATCTCCGGCCTACATCCACTTCAAAAGTTAATCTTTTGTTGACTTTCCGTGGTGGTTACAACCGATTACAATAGGTTACAATGATGAAATTCGAGTATAACAGCAGCCTTGTAGTGCAATGATGTTTTCGGCAGAGTTTGGACGTCGGATAGCTAAAAGATCCATATGTTGAGCATACAAACTCCAATTGACCTGAAATTTGAAACATAGCCTTTCCTAGCGTTGACCATCATTCCCAATCGATCCCGTCTTAATTGGAGCTCGACCAAATTTTGACAACATCGATCATAGCCTTGTTTCCAATCGATCTCCAATCCTGATATCCATCCTTTCCAGCCAATTTATTGATATTTCGGCCTTGACCAAAAGGCGGGATAACAATGATGAACTGGACTATAGTCATGATGGGTTGCTAACAAAGTTGAAATTTTGTATGTAGTCGGGATGGATTTGAGGTCGGATTTGAAATCAAACTCATTTCAAGAGTTTAAAGTTTAGATTGTGCTTAAAGTTTGCGTAATTGGTTAAGGTCTGAAAATTTACTAAGGTATGTTTCAATCATGAAATAGTATGGTTTTAGTAAAGCAGATTCGCTTAAAGGTAGATTAGAGCAAACTGCACTCATAGCAACAGTCGCTATGGATGTAGTTCGGTAAAGAATTGAATTTCTGTTTCAAATTTGCTTTATTTTGAAATTAGTTTACTAAGTTTTTCAAATTTAATTAGTAATATTACAAATTAATTAAGTTGTAATATAGTTATTTAATTGGTTAGTTTGTTAGTTTAAAGGTAATTAGCACTTAATTAGTAATTAAGAAGGTGATTAGAGATTAATTATCACTTAAGTTAAGTTAATGACTATTAATTGATTTATAAATTTTTAGTTAGTGATTAATGGGTTTAAGAAGTAATTAAGTGATTAATAATTATTTAATTAATATGAATGTTAATTATTTATTTAATTAATGGGTAATTTAATTAAAATTTAATTAATTAGGTTTAGCTATTAAATAATTTGGTTTAACCTTAACCAAATTGCATTAGGAAGTTAATTAGCACTTAACCAAGTTTATTAAGCCTAATTAGAGTTTAATATGATTTAATCTTGATTTAAATTGGAATAATTAAGGTTTGGTTAGGGTGTAAGCTAATTAAATATACTTTTAACTTTTCAAAGGTATTTTAACCTAAACATAATGTTTTTTAATCAATTTTCTTTTACAAAGTAAATCGATTCCATATCAATGGATTTTGGTCCGAACCCTTAAGTAACCCATACGATTAGGAGAATTAAACAACATCTGTTAGCAGAATAAAAGATCCTTCTTCTATAGTGTAAGTGATTCGATTGTGTGGACATGTGTTAAGCAATAAATTCCCGTTCTATTATAAATTGATTGAATTGTTTGGAAATTTTTTTAGCAGGATAAACCACCATACTGTTGTTATGTTATTTGGACTTGTATATGCAAACTCGTTATATTGACATATTATTCCCTAATTGGATATGAACTGTATTTACATATATATGCTAGCTTATGTAAATAATTATTATGTGATTTGAAAATCGAATTGAGATTAAATGGTAACTTAAATTAGTATCATTGGGACTGCTAAGCCTCATTTGGAATTTATAAAGTATAATTTGAATTTACTTTAATTCTTTAATAAATTTGGGGCTAAGGGTTTATAAATGGTTTTTCAAGTTATATAATTCTTATAAAGGTATTTATAAATGATAACTTGTTTATAGAAAAGGGTTTTTCCAACGAAAACGATTATTAAGGTGTTTTACAAATGATGTTTTACAAATGATATTTATAAAGGATATTTTATAAAGGAGTATAAAATGGCTTATATAAAGATTTTTGAAAATGGAAAAAAAGGTTTATAAATCATTTTAGAGATTTCAAAAGAGGTTTATAAATTAAGTTAAGGGTTTATAAAAATGTGTCATAACTTTATTTTGAAAGTTATAAGTTAATTGAAATATGAGATGAATTTTTAAAAAGGGAGTTTTTCATAAAGGATATGCAAGATGTATTATTTGAAAGAAATGTTTGGTTATTTTTTATGGTATTAGAAAGAAGAAAATTTTGAAAAGTTTGTAAATATACTTATACTGATAAGATAAATATATGATTTTGTTTTCAAGGCATGAAAAGTAAAATGTTTTGGTATTATACTTATATCTTTAAGATAAGTATATAAATGTTTTCCAAGTATAAAGGAAATGTAAGGAGTTCAGAAATAGTGATTTGAAAAGATTTTTTGATCAAGTTTTATAAAGTGGTTTTATTAATTATAGAGAATTAATAAAGTCTTAGTGGATCCCATATGGAAATTAAACCATGATTGGATATCTATTTATTTGATAGTTAAATAAACAATATCAAATATGGACAAAAACGTAACTTTGGAAATATCTAGGAGAAACACAGGAATTATATGGTACAGTTACCGTCGATGGTGTTATACTGTATGTATAAACTCATTTGGTTCTTCATGGACGAATGATAAGAAAATTCGTCCACTAACGGTTAGGATGTGAACTCCGCTCTTATCTTTTTTATTTATTTCCTAAAGAACCGGGTTGAGCTTACCGAAAAATATAGAAATTTGTTTATAAGAGATCAAGATTGGATATGTTATCCAAAAACAACTTCATCTAACCCAAGTATTTCATAATGAAGACATCTTGAAGCATGGATCGAACATGGGGCCATTGAAGTATAAGGGTTACTTGCTACTAAGCAGGAGGGAAGTATTAGCATTCCAAGAGGGACTGCTATTCAGAAAGGTAAAACATAGCCTCAAGCTTCATCAATCGGGAATGAGTAAAATAGAGTATAAACAGCAAAGCTATGTGGTTTACACCCAATAGGATATCATCGCCCTTATAGATATATACACAATCATCAATGAATTTGTGTATGTGGGAGCGCCCGCTTAAAGGTTGCAAAGAAACCGAGGGGATGATATATTTGATACTATCCATCAAGGTGTAGGCCGATTTTGTGTTAGCTAGGGTCGTTAGGTATGACATCGGTACATTTTTGCAGAGGTTTACTTTGGTGGGCAATACCCCAGTCATTAGTTGGAATCTATTCTCCATTACGTGCCTTACATTTTCGATTGTAGAGCCTAGTATGTTGGGATGTGAGATGCAAGTATTTCAGCTATTTTATCTATTTACTTTAAACCTAGACACTATGATAAAATCACTGGATATTGATACAAAATGTTTGTGTTATCATAAGGTAAAAACCCATCCGTTTTTATGTGCGATGTGGTCTTAAGAGATACCCTTTGTTTGAAATGTTTTTAAATGTAAAAATCAGTTTGGTTATTACTTACTATCGGGTTTTACTCACGCTGGTTGACCATACCGACCCGGATGTTATTCCATGTAATGCTCGAGTCAGACCGTGCATGTTTGCCAGGTTAACTTTAGATGCTTTGGAGATAAGGAGTCGAGTTGGAGGCCTAGGATGTACTCTTGTATTTTGAATATCTTCCGTTGTGTATATTTATGTGTAGTTTGTCTACTGTTGTAAGGACAGGTGTTATAACTGTCCAACTCTGGTATGTGTATGTATTAAAACTAAGGGTCTCGGAATTTGCAAAGACTTGATTATATTGTAGATTATTTCGTTTCTTTGTGGGATTCCATGTTTTTCAGTTTCTCCTTATCTTTCCTTTATGCTTTCTTTCCCCTAACAATCTTTCTCTCCAGCACTTGGTGGTTCAGCATATGAATACCGAGAATGTATTAGTATCAACTTCTAAGGGTCGAAAAGCCAGGTTCGTTACATTTGGTATCAGAGTTAAAGGTTAAGAGAGAACCTTGGTCCTGGCGGGGTATACTCATTTGAGATTAGGTAAGTGAGGCTCTAGAATGAGTTTGAGTGTATACATATAAGAGGGTGTATTTGTTATGCTATAAAAAGGTTTTATAGTGTGTTGTTTGAGCTGTTGAGTGGCTTAAGGATTCTGGTCAATGCGTCTGGCCAATGTTATCGATAGGAATTTCCTAAACACCAGAGAAGTTCAATTGACATGGTGTTGTTTTGAAATTGGGTAAATGAAATAAATTTTCCTAGAATACATTTTATATAAAAAAGAATGATTTTCATTAATAGTGTAGTATAGTTGGTTGTGGAGTTAGGAGACAATAATATATTATTATTATTATTATTATCATCATCATCATCATCATCATCATTTAGGGTTTGTTTAGTCATGCTCGTTTAGCTGAGCATTGATTATTGTTAGTATGTTCCCTTTTAAGGTATGGGTTGGGTAGATAAGGATTGGGGGAAATATAGCAACCCTTGTGAATTAAGTTTCACAGTTTGACTATAGGGTATTCGTTGTTAATGGTTACGTAGAATTTGATTTAAATGTTAGAATATATCGAGATAAATATATAAAATGGTTTAATAGAAGTGATTTATAAAAATGTATCATTTAAGATATAAGAATTTACACTAAAAACTTGAGAACCTAAATCTCGGTGATTTTAGAAAAATGATTTTCATGATTTTGGGAAAATAATAATAAGAATATTTGAAACCAATTTAGTTTAAGCATAAATTTTGGGGGATAAAAGTGTAAGTAAGAAGTGTTATCTTTGGATTGGTACGAGGAACAAGTCTTGATTGTTTTATGATGATCAGAATAATCTTCTAAGTGACGATCAGATGCTTGCAAGGTGAACGTTGTAGTGCACTTAGTAAATTATTCTCTTTAACATTGCACAGTCGAAACAAGGTCAACCCGAACGAACCCAAAGTAAGTTGGAAATATATGTTTTGCTTGTGAAGTTTGTTCCAAAAATGAGATTTTGAAATAAAAGGAATATTTTTAAGTTAAATAGTTTGAGTGGCTCAATAATAACTTAAAATTGAGAAGAGATGTGTACAGATGGTAAGCACTTCTCTTGAGTTTACCCTTCTTTGTAAAAGAATATATGATACTGTTTGATAGTACCTAGTTCCTTAGTATCATTTTGGAGTTACTTGGGCTATAGATATATTTCTATGATTGAAATATAGAATTTTATTTGAAAAAGCTTTGAATAAAAGCCGGGTATTTGATCTTGAGTTTTCTTTGAGAGATAAATTCCAAATGGAATAATGGAATCAGATAGGGACATATGATCTTAGGATGTAGTGGAATAGCATCCAAGTAGAACCAGTGTAGTTTATGAAATGTTTTCATAAATGATTTAGTGGAAATTGGATTGGTATTAGGGAGAACTAATTAGTAAGTGTGTAGGGTGGACGTAGATCATTTCTCTTTCCATATAGAGTGATCCCAGATTAGAGTACATGGCTTTTAGGTGTTGCACCGTTCAGGATAAGGATCTATTGCTCGACTTTAGATGGCGACCACTTGATGAGGGTTCTTTGCATGGGACCAAAGTTTTCTCTCATAGTTACAAGTATGTAAGGAGAATAGAGGTTCCAAATTAAGGAGCCTGATGGAGTCCGCACTAGAGAATCGAGAGAGCAAAACTAGTTCAGAAGGAAAGCTATGAATTCGAGTTGAGTTCGAATCAGATTTTTCATAAGAATGATCTACATACATCATATAAGCTGATGTATAGTGTTAAGTTTTTTCTAGGATGGGTCGAGGTGTCATTTCGAGGACGAAATTCTTTTAAGAGGGGAAGAATGTAACGATCCAGAGTTTCACTGCTTTGATTAGTGAATATTTAATTAATTTTAAATATTTAATATATATGTTTTATAATGAAAATAAAATCATTTTAATTAATTAATAATGATGGTAAAATTGTTTTCAAAGTTTGTTTACCAAATTAAATAGTTCGTAGAAAAACAGAAAATGTGATCGAAAAACGTTTTCCGAAATTTCGATTTTTCGACACCAGAAAGTAGTCGGGAACATTGTTCGTCTTTGTGCCCTATATGTACAATATATAAGAGTTAATTAACTAGATAATAATACACTTATAAATAGGTTATCTTATGTTGTGTAAGTGATGTGACAAGACATAGTTTTAAAAATAATAAACGTTTTATATATATATATATATATATATATATATATATATATATATATATATATATATATATTAAGTATTATTACATCTTAGCTTTGTAATCATTAACCATTATTATCTCTTTTCATGTCTTAGTTAATTAATAATTAACTTATATATAAATATAAAGTGATTTTACTAAACATAATAATTATATATATAAAAGAAAGTAATGTGACTAAACATAATTCTATACTATAATATTATTACTGAGTTAGATTTCAAGAGCACACAAGCCTCCTTCATATTTTGTGGAATGAACGGTCACGTTTTTAATTTCTTTCATTCGTAACCATCTCACTAATTTCTTCTTTATCCTCCATACCCAAGATATTAACGTCCCTCAAAACTGTGTCTTTCCCATCTGTAGACGTTGACCTCACCTCCTATGTCGTCTCCTCCTCTTCAACTCCAAATATTCACTCGAACGACAGCCAATTGGTATTTGATTTTGTTTCATTTTCCCTCTTTTGGATATTAAATTGGAATTAGAGAGCAACTACAATCTAGGTATACTTTTTCAATTTCCTTACAAATTTAATCTTAGGCATTTATTTAGTTATGATTCTCATTGAATTTACGAGAATATTTCAGTTTTATTATATTTACTTTCTTGGTAACGAACGAGTCCCAACCAACTACAAGAATTTCAATTTTTAACTGTACTTCATAGACTGTTATTTATTTTGGTTTGGTTACTGAAACATAAATATATTTTGATTTTTGATTACTTTTATATCCATAAATTACAACAACATATTGCATTGAATATGTTCTAATAGCACCTTATGGTGCTCTTATTATTTTTTATTCATAATATAATCTTTTATGAGAGCCATTTACATAGCTGAGTTTACACTTATTTCTGTAATATAGATTGTGAATTAAATTGGTAAAGGAAAAATAAAAGAATGTAAATTTGATCAAGCTCCTAAAACTATTTCAAATGATACTTTGAAGATTTGTTTCAGATTTCACTAAGAGTTTTATTTTGCATCAAACATATCAAAATTTTGGCATATAAACATCTTTTATAATGTTATAAAATATTGATTGTCGAACTATAAAATTCTTATACAGAAAATATATGTTGCAAAGTTAAGTTTTTGTTTGTTTGTTTGTTTACATTTATTGGCATTATTTAAAAAACATTGGCTATCCCTACATATAGAAAATATATAGTTTGACTCAAACATTGGCTATCCTTACGTATTATGGAAATTGCTTTTCGTGTATTCTTGAGATAGTTCAGCTTCACATTATATACTCAATCATGCAACCATTTATTTATTAATACACTATAAAATTATTGTACAACAATTGGTGGTGTAGTATATTATTGTGTACAGTATGAGTAATAAACATAAATCTAGAATATATGCTTCATAATAGGTTATGTCCTCAATTGTTTCCATTATTTATTATTGAAAAACCTTGAAATTATAATAACTTGGTAGTTGATGCATTTTAACGTTGTAAGCCCTTTGGGTATTTAACTGTTATGAGTATTTGGCAACTGATATTGACCCTCAATTGTTTAACTGCTTCATCTTTTTTTTCTAAATGATCTTACATAAATCAAATGTTATTGTTAATCTTACATTTACTTGAAAATAAGAAGAAAAAACCATGTAAGTTAACATTGCATCCCATAGATAAGTTATTTCAAATTTCAATTCTGGCCATATTAGTTTTCCATTTTTTCAAATTTAATCACTATATTTGATCTCATCTTTTCTCTATTTAGGAATTTAAACACTTTCCCTTTTAAGTTACTTTATTCAAATCCACCTTCTAAGCACCCTTTATTAATAAAAGAACATTTCGGGAAAAATTAATTACATTGATCAAGATTCTTTTGTCCCACCCCTTTGTCCCTCACTAGCTATCCAAATCGTTATGCTTTCTTGAATTCCAAATTTGAACATTTCTCATTTTATTTTTTTCTAAAATTTCCCACTTCCAATTTTCCTTGCCTCTTAAATATGGAGTCATGGCGAAGTGAGTATATCTATCTACATTATTTATTTTTATCAAGCTTTGACTTCAAACATCTAATTGCAAATGCAAACTAATTTCCATGCTCAATCTGAAAGTACTGTTTTTATTTATTAACAATTTGCATTAATGAGCTCAAATTATTTTTAGTGGGCCTATACAGATAATTAACAGTATTTTTTCAAAATTTTCTACCATTAAATTAGCAACTCTTTTCTATTTTGACTTTTGCACCATTCTTTTCTTCCAGTTTCTCTATCATCACTTTTTTTACATTCAAGTAACATTGGTTATTCTATTTTTTATTAGGGTTCAAGTTTCCTTTTATGATTATAAACTTAAAGCTTTTACTCTCTTGAATTATGGAATTTTTTTAAAAACAAGTATATTGGATGTTCTCCCAAATCCAAGCTCAAACCATTTTATATTCATAAGACTTCAGTGTTTATCTTTGAATTTTTGAATTAATTATTGCTATAATTTTACAATTGGATACAATACCATTTGATTTTGGTTTCCATTTGTAGATAGAATAATTTCCAATAATATCAGTTTGGACATTTAGCATGATTTCTCCAGTTAAGGTGACTTTTTTATGGGTTAACTGATAGTTATATTTAAGAACTATTTGCCTGTAAGTATAACTGATAAATTTGCAACCGATAGTTATAAATTCATCTTGAAGACATTACATTTATTTAAAAATACAACCGTAAAATGAACTTAGTATTTATGATAACTAATTCTAAAATTGAGTAGAAAGTTAAAGTACCATGTTATGAAAAAAACATTGAGCGCTATTGTTTTGAACACTCTTACAATAGCATTTTTACTACAAAGAATCAATGATACCACTACATGAACAGTTTAGTTTTATTTTGATGGTAAGGTAGCGAAAACCATGAAAGCCGTGAAACCTTGAAAGGTATGCACTTAAATGGTTTTTTTCTTTGTTTTTGTTTTATAGAAAAAGTTTGGTAAACTTAGTAAGCATGTATTAGGCATAAGATTGTTTATTTAACGCATTTTAAAATTTTTAAATTTGTGTTATAATCAAAATCATGTACTTAACCATTATTTTAATACACGAATGAGTGAAATTATTAATCTACCAGCCAATTTATGACATACTCCATAAAAGTATGTTTCAGATATAGCATTGGAAGCTACCAAATATTTCTAATCACTCAATAAATGTTAAGAAATATTCTTTACCAACATGTTGTACGGTTGCCAAAAATACTAAGTTCAATTCTGGGTTTAAACAGGAATGGTTGCTTGCCCTTTTCCCTTTATAGCATGAAAATATTTTTCATGAGACATATATGTTAAATTTTGGTGATACAAAATCATAAATAGAGGGAAATAAAGATGCTAAAGAAAGAAAGAGAAAATTTTGTTTCCTCTAATTAATAAGCATATTTGAGTATGTTTATTTTTCTCTTTAATTGGCTAATTAAATTATTTTTTGCCATATAATGTTAACTTGGGCACTAAGTGATTGATTATATAAATAGGGACTAGAAGAGAGGGTAAAACTGTGGTGGAAAATCTATTTGCTAATTTTCTCTTCTTCATTTTTGTTCTTTTTCTCCAACAATTTTAGCCATATAGATATTTGTTCCCTTCCTCAATTTGGTTATTGATTCAACGATATTTTGTTTACTTTAGCTTTGTTCTATTAATTATAAACAAAATTTTGGTGAATCAATAAAGTGGGTGGTTGGATGTAATATTTTGTGTTGTTACGTTTTGATTTCAATTCCATCTTGGTTTCAATCCAAGTTATCTTTGTGATTTGGGTGACAAAGGTCCGTTGATAAAAGCTTCCGCAAAACGCTACTATTTTCATTACACTTTGGCATCAAAGCACAGATCATCGCAAAGCTTAGAGTAATTTTGGTTTGAAAAATTATTGATGTTGGATATGTTTTCATTTCAAAGATGGCTATCTTGGATGGGAAAAATTGGTGTATTTGGATGCCTAAGATGCAGGATGTTCTGTACCTCAATGATCTTCATGATCTGATTGATGGAGATGGAAAGAAGCCCTCTGATGTAGATGAGGAAGAACGAAAGAAGATGGATATGATGGCGATTGCTTTGATTCGTCAGTATGTTGATGATTCAGTTTTCCATCTTGTGGCTAGTTGTGAATCCACGAAGGCTTTGTAGGACAAGTTGGTATTTTTATATGAGTCAAAGAGTGCTATTAGTAAGGCATTTCTAGTTCGAAAGTTGGTACAACTTAGATTAGATGAATAGAAGTCTATTGCAGAGCATTTGAATGAATTTCAAAATGTAATAAATCAATAGGCAAATATGAAGGTCAATTTTAATGATGAGTTACAGGCTCTTTTATTGACGAATTTGCTTTCAAAAAGTTGGGAAATTTTGGTTGTTTCATTGAGTAATTCCAATGCTAATGGAAATATCTCTATGGAAACTGTTCGAAGCGATCTTTTGAATGAGAAGCTTAGAAGAAAAGGGTCAGTTATGAAATCAATTCAAAGTGAGACTATGGTGGCAAGGGACTCAAAGAAAGATACAATTTGGAAGAAGAAGGACGCTAAAGGTAAAGGTGTTATCACTTGTCATTATTGTAGTAAGAAAGGTCACATACACAGCAAGTGTTATGCTTATAAAAGAGATCAAAAAAAGGCTGCGCATGGTGATACTATAGTGACGCACATGCAGGATTTGCTGAAGGTACTGATGGTGATGCTTCTTGTGATATCCTCTTTAGTGAAAATAAGCCTTGGAAAATGGATTCAGGAGCCAGTTTTCACATTTGTAGAGATGTGAATTGTTTTTCTTCCTAGAGAATAGTGTCAGCATGATTACCACGGCCAATGGAGAAGCTACAGATTTATTGTATTGGATCTATCCAATTTCATATGCATGATGTTGTTGTTAGAGAAGTCTATGGAGTAAGACATGTACCCACTTATTCGCATAATCTTATTTCTTTCGGTCAGTTGGATAACTATGTTTGCACTTATGAGACTCAAGGTGGAGTTTTGAGAGTAAAGAAAGGTGGTCATTTAAGGACGAGAGGAGTATTGGAAGAAGGAAACTTTTATAGCTTGGTTGGTTCTGTAGTCGACAATGGAAAGCAAGTGACGGTTGAAGGACCTAGTCCACAACAAGGTGGAGAGGTTAATGTGGTCACTGCTTATGATTCTAGCATTGAGGATCATATTTTACACAGGGGTCTTAATGTTGGTTTGAGGGATCAATAGTGATCAGGTAATAAGCTCAGATTGAGTGATAGACGGGTGTCGAATTGCAAAATCCACAAAGACAAGATAGAGATATTTGTGGTAATACAAACATTTTTAAGACCATATTTGTGTGGTGCACCTCCTATGGGAGATGCATTACTTGTAGATGGTGGTTGAGATTTGTAATTTAGTATAGTTGAGACATGAGGATTTATGATAGATCTAGATATGGCATGATTGATTTGTTGAAGATATGTGATTTTGCATCAAGGCGGAGTGTTAAATTTTGGTGATACAAAATCACAAATAGAGGGAAATAAATATGCAAAAGAAAGAAAGAGAAGATTTTGTTTCCTCTAATTAATAGGCATATTTGAGTATGTTTATTTCTCTCTCTATTTGGCTAACCAAATTATTTTTTGCCATCTAATGTTAACTTGGGCATTAAGTAATTGATTATATAAATAGAGACTAGAAGAGAGGGTAAAAGTATGGTGGAAAATCTATTTGCTAATTTTCTATTCTTCATCTTTGTTCTTTTTCTCCAACAATTTTAGCCATATAGATATTTGCTCCCTTTCTCAATTTGGTTATCGACTCAATGGTATTTTGTTTACTTAGCTTTGTTCCATTAATTGTAAACAAAATTTTGGTGAATCAATAAAGTGGGTGGTTGGATGGAATAATTTGTGTTATTGCGTTTTTATTTCAATTCTGTCTTCTTTTCAATCCAAGTTATCTCTTTGTGATTTCGATGTCAAAGATCCATTGATAAAAGCTTCTGCAAAGTGCTACTATTTTCATAACAATATAATATAAATACTTCTCTTTTACCATTAGCCTTTAATATTTGCAGCTAACTTTAGATTTATTGCTTGACCGCCAAGTTTGATGGAAATTATGTATATATGTTATTTAATTTTGGATAATTGACAATCATATAAGTAAATCTCTACCAGTGAAGTTAGTGGAAAATTCTCCCCCTTGAGATAATTAATGCTAGGTCGATTGTGTTTATGTGAAGGTTGATGTCCCTAGATTTATATTGTAGTTAGCATGCTTAGTTCAGTAGCTTTGTTAGATTATGCTTATGATGATCACACGTGTTTTTCGTCAACATACCTTTTTGATTAAAAATTAAATACCTATATATCATAATAAATGAATTAATTTCAAATCATTGCAATGAAACTATAAATTGTAAATTGATAGTTGAAAATAATTACGGGGCTTTGTTCTATACCGGGGTTAAAGAGCAGCAGAAAGTAGTATGTTTAAGTTAAATAATTGCGTTATTGGATTCCTACTTTCCATGATAATATTTTGCAGTTTTACACATCTATCATAGCCGAGTGTACATATTTTCAGTATCTAGGTTTGAATATTCTCCATGTTTAAGCATGAATGTTTCCATTTACAAAATATAGGATGCATTAACTCGTCACTCAACATGTGGCATAATCACATAATTTTATATTTTCCTCATGTAATTTTGAAGAAGCAATGGTTACTCTAATATCTCTCTCTACTTTATAATCAAGAAAAAGAAACCAAATCAAGTAAGTATTTAAGGCTTGAGTCTTATTATCATAATCTTCTTGAAATGCTATATATATATATATATATATATATGTATGTATTATTTTACAATTGTCTTTCATTGAAAAGTCGAATACAGTATAAGTCCTCTTTTCATTGAGTTAAAACCACCAAGTTGTTAGTATAAAATGCCACCATGTTTCCATTATATCGCTCAATTAATAAGCCTTAATTAGCATAAATTACAACATAAAACTCTATTATGAGACTGCGATGTGAAATATAATGCTTACTGTATATATTATGGTATCCACATACAAATTAGTA
This sequence comes from Allium cepa, assembly GCA_030765085.1. Lineage (NCBI taxonomy): Eukaryota > Viridiplantae > Streptophyta > Magnoliopsida > Asparagales > Amaryllidaceae > Allium > Allium cepa. The sequence continues at coordinate 408,156,476 of CM060931.1, read as the reverse complement.
TTAATTAGGGGAAAATTTAAAGACATGCACACTTAAAAATCTTATCCCATATATGATAAAGATTTATTGTATCTCTAAGTAAACAAATAGGCTATTATGAAATTATATTGTATGTTAGCTAAAAGCAAACTACAAATGTAGAAGTCAACTTTGTTGAAAATTTAACTAGATCATATAATAGACAATGTTAGGATATATAATTGACATAGGAGTATGAAAATCATCAGGAGAAGTTGAATTTTGTTTTTATTTTGTGAGTTTAATTTTTCATATATGTATGTTAGGGTATCAATGACATCAATGCATACTGAGTTGGCTCATGTCTTCTATATCTTTCTAGGCATGCATACGTATATGCATATGCATATATATGTGTGTGTGTATATAATTTCATTTCAATTTCTTTATTACATGGCTTATATATATACGTTATCAAATATGATCAATTTTTGTCATTTTTCAACAATATGTAACGAAAATTTTCCAAACTATTTTGTATGATGACATTATTTTTTGCAACAGGTTAGAAATGCTATTCGCTCTTTTTCTTTGTAATTTGGATGCTTTTACAAACTTTAATGCTGCTATATTCTTCGATGCGAATAAATTATTTTCGTTGACCTGTATCTTCATGGCCAATTCATTAACATATCTTAGGTTTGTTTTATACTTTGTTAATATTTTATTTAATTCAAAAAAATCAAAATGATAACATATGCGAAATAATAGCAGTGAACCTCTCCCGACTAGATCATCACTCACGTTTGCATACCATTTACTATGACATATATGATATCTGTAATTGTTATTCCCCTATTTAACCCATAATTTACGATGTTTTGGCTGTGTTCAGAGGAATGCATAGACATACATGCAAATATATATATATATATATATATATATATATATATATATAACACAAAGATATATGGATTCATACTTCATTTGTAATCACTTCATTATATTGTATCTCAAAATGTCAATAAGGTAAAAATAAGTTTATTAACATATAAAAAATGTTATAGAGTTATATCATAATTGTAATCTCAATTCTTTCTATAACAATATGCATAGTGCATACCATTGTTATTTGCTTTATTCTAAATAAAATTCAAACTGTTCAATTATTTTACTTTTTTGTCTCTTCACCATTATTCGCTTAAAAAACTTATCTCAAGCAACATTAAAGTTATATAATTATACATCAGTACACATTGTCTTTTTACATATGCATAATATGAAAGATTTTCCAACATTACACATCGATTGACCATTGGCCTTAATTAAGTATAAACTATAGTAGCATAACAAGGTACAAACAAGAAAGGAATCAAACTTTTTTATACATACTGTTAACGTTATTCATACGTGCAAACTTGATTGTCAAATAATAGCAAGTATAACTATCAAAAAGGAAAGATCTAGATTTTATAATATAATGACAATTTTTTTTAAATTAACGAACAATTTCAGGTGTATAACTCACTTTCTTACTATATGCTTGGAGTGATATAATATGTTAAACAAAATATATTACATCCAAAGTGCTCAAAATGTATCAAATACATGCTTGATTTATAAAAAAAAAATAGGCATTTAATGTTGTACATGGTTCAAGGAAATATAATTGGTCTTCTTTGCATTTATATTGAAACTCATTCCATCTTGGCACCAAATTCTGTCATTGATATAGTTTTTTTTCATTAAGCATGATAGATCGATTAATCTATGATATTGCATGGACTACAATAAACTTTATTTTCTTAAAAGTATTGGTAAAAAATATAGTTGGAATGCTTAAACCCATTTCCAAAGAAGTGAATCGAATGAAAGGTTAAGTTTAATTATCATCAAACTAATATTCTTGTAAGAAATGAGACAAAGACACAATGATAATTGCAAAATGATATGATTGTAGTTTTTTCTTTCCAATTATCATGGAAGATTGGTTAATTTAGTTTCATATATGGTTGAGATTATACAACCATTATTCTACTACATATTGTCTCATATTATTATCTAATACTATCCATGAAATGAAAAGTCTATCCCTCATTTTGACAAGATGCGGCAAATTCAAGCCACGTGCAGGGATGAGTGGTGCATGAAATGTCAATTCTTATTAGACAGATATTTATTAGTTTTTTGTTATATTCTTCTCTCTATAACACACATACGGGTTTAGAACTAATTGCATTTAAGTATCTATGTCTACCCTTTCTTAAAATCCACATTTTGAAATTAAATTAACTTTCTTATGTTGCGTGAGCATGATTTTACGTGAAAAAACAAATTTTTTTAAAGTCTAATTATCTTCATTATGTTGTTTGAGCATGATCGTGACTTTATTTGGTAGTTTATAGCATTGTTCTATGTTTGATTACTCAGTAATCTAAACTAAACTATGTCTTAATATTGAGTTGAATTTATTTTTTTCATCTATACCATTTAATTTTATATTTTATAGATTTGTAATTATGTATTTTCTAATTATCATGACATTGAAGCACATTTAAGTTTATCTATTAATAATTATTTTTCCTGGTACCTTGATCTGTCAATGGTTATTGTTGCATTCAAACAACTTTATAGCTGCATTTCAATAATAACAAGGATGATGAAAGCTTTTTTAAATATAAGAGAAAACATATATTTTGTTATCCATGTTTAATTTTTATGACTCCAATAGGAAAATGCTAACAAATATAGTATGGACTAAAGGATCGGTTTCTTTACCCGAAGGCACAGTTTGTTTAATCAAGTTTTATATACATTCCATTATATTTCATATTATATGTTTTCTAAGTGCTACCTGAATAAAAAATGAATATTCAGATTATGCTAAAATAATTGATAATTACATGGGGATGCACTTGTGAATTTTTACATGTTGCCACTTTAGGGATGATAGTTCTGATGATCAGAATTTTTTTCCTAAATAATGTGTTACACATGATGGTTATGTAGCCACTATTCTCCCTTTCTTTATAAGCACACTCTCAATTTTATGGGTGTTGAAGTTTGTATGCGACACACACTTGCTCAATAGTTACTTCATGTTGACATTGGAATTGAACTATTTTACTAAAGTATATGACAACCTTGATTTGTACTTTTCTAAATCTGTTGTAGTATACGGTAGCCAGACGGTTTACTAGACGATAATGGAAATGGATTTATATTAAAAAATCAAAAAAAATACAAGGCCACATTTTCAAGGTGATCATATGAAACACACAATGGATGCATCCTAGTTTTCGCTACAAACAAATGGAAATAATGCATCGGATTAATAGTAAAAGATTCTCTTTTCTTGGTATTCTCGAAATGAACTGTCGATGGAAACATTGAGAGATTTATGGGGGAAATAAGTGGTAACTAGAAACATTCATATAATATGACCGCTGATCGAAAAAGTCGAATACAAATTATTTGGGATTCTTATTAATGGTCTAATATCTTATTGCATATTAGCGAATAATTCGTTTCTTGTATATTACATAATGCTAATAGAGTTATTATTTTATGCACGATGGTTTATCATTTCAACGATGAGGCAAAAAGAAGTGAATTATGGCAATATCTTATAGAACAATCATCTAATTTTAATCTCCCATGGATTGTGGCAGGAAATCTCATGTCTAAAGATAGAATTAACAACGGTGTTTATAATTCTACGAGGGATCAGGAGTTTATCGATTGTATTTCATTATCCAATCATATGGAACCGGAGTTTACAGGTAATTACTTCCCTTGCAGAGGAGGGCAAAATTCTTTTATCTACATTAAAATTGATCGTGTCTTTGTTAATAATCTTTGGAAGGATAGATTTTATCAGTTTGATATTAATTTTGGAAATCACTCTATTAGTGACCATTCCCCTATTAATATTAAACTCATTATTCATCATAAAATAAATCAAAGGATACCTTTCAGATACAGCTACTCTTGGCATCTTCAAGCAGATTATTTCTCTTCCATGTAAGAAGCTTTTTCAACGGTATTTCAAGGAAACCCCTTGCATATACTCCTGTGTAGACTGAAAGAAGTCAAAAATGCTCTGAAAGTTTGGAGAAACACTAAATTAATTTTCATAAAGTGATGGTTCAATCATCAGAAGAGGTTAATCATCTATGTAATCAACTCATGCAAAATCTATTAAATGTGAGTTTAATTGAAAAATATAGTTCAAAAGCTGCATAGGTACATAACTTGATGAGGAAAACTGCAGTAGAAAATGATCAAAAAATTGAAACTTAATTGGCTGTTGAAGGGAGATAGGTCAACAATCTTCTTTTACAATAGGGTTAATGTGAAGAATTCTAATCGTAGTAGTAATTTTATTTTAAATGATAATGGAACATGGGAATCAGAACCAGATAAACTAGCATGCGATGCAATAAAATATTTTTCTGACCTGTTTTCTACATTTCAGGCCGTAAATCAATTTCCAGGTATTTTTTATAAGAAAATTCTATCAGTAAATGCAAGGGATAGTTTATGCAAGCCTTTTCAATTAGAAGAATAAAAACTGCATTTTTTCAAATAGACGATAACAGTTCCCCCGGGCCAGATGGACTTAACTCGAAATTCTTCATGTCACATTGGGTACAACTTCAAAATGATATTTTGAATGCTATGATGCTATCCTCCAATCAAGTAAAATTATTAAAGAAATTAATCATACTTTCATCTGCCTAGTACGAAAAAAACCAGATGCAACTGATATTCCTGATTCTAGACCGATTTTTCTATGCAATGTCGCATATAAGATTTTTGCCAATCTTCTTTGTAATCGACTAAAACCCTATATGAATGACCTCATATCATATAATCATAATGCATTCATTCCTAGGAGATTAAGTGCAACGACCCGTAAATTTTCGATAATTAAAATAGCTAATTTAATAAGATTTCGTGATTTAATGTTAGAAAAAAATTTGTAATTCGATCGGAATAATAATAACTAGAATGAAATGCAACAAATTTTATCTAAGTAAATTATTTATGAATTAAATGAAATCCCAAATCAATTAAAATAATATGTAGTCAAAGGTAATTGAATGAATTTGTATTGTATAGGTAATTGTGACACTTGTTTGTAAATAATAAACTTATAAGTAATTAAAAGTTAACGGTGATAATTATTTAAGTTACCTATTCATTTAGTTAGTCGAATTGAATTTGTGAACCAATTGCAATTGAAATGAAAGTTTATATATTAGTTGAGTGCATTATCTCTAACTGTAGTTAAATAATAATGTGGAATTCATTTGATATAATATAGTAAATCGACTGATAAAGAAATTTTTATTTAAAAATCCAATATTGAAATCCGTAAAATATTGAACATTTAAATTGTTTAAATTTAATATTTGGAATTTATTGAATAATTGAATAATGGGAATTGAATAACTGTTTTAATGAAAATGGTTGTTCTATAATTTGAATTTTTTAAATTTTATAAGTTCGTTTTGAATATTTCAAAAGATAGTGATTTAAGAATAATCAAATTTGTTTAAGTTTAATATTACAAATGTTTGAATAATTAAATTCCGAATTTGATATGATTAATTTGATATTGAAATTCAATATATGAAAATAGAGTGAATAATTGAAATTTGATTTAATACGATTCAAATTGGTTTCCAAAGTGAATGTAAGTTATATTGGGATTATAATAGAGTTAATAAGATTTTAAAACTGGAAATTATTGGATAATTGAATAACGGGTTTAATATGATTAAAGAAGATTTGTAAAATTTTATTTTATCATATTAAAATTAGAATGAGGTTATAGAACTTTTAAAATCGAATTAAAAGTAAATCTGTAAAAAAATTGAATATTTTAATATTTAATTATCGACTGAAAAATAGCCAATTTTCGAACAGTCTCATAATTGGACGAAACTAGTTCCATTGGATCCGTAATAGTTTGTTATTATCGGATTTCAAATTTCGTAGCAATCGGAGTTTTCGTTTGACCGTGGCAGCTCGAAACGCATCGAAATTGTTTTAATATTTATTTGACGAGTTAAAATAGTCATTTTTCAAACAGTCTCGAATTTCGACGAAACTGGTTTCATCGGATCCGTAATATGATATTATTGTAGGATTTCAAATTTCGTGTCAAACGGATTTACCGTTTGTCCGGAGCAAGCCAAAACGCGTAGAAAAATCGTTTAATCGGTTTAATTTTAAATTGAGCGTTTACTGCCGTACCTCGCACAGATGATCGAATTAGCTTCCAAAACCTATTCCATTATGTCCAGAATGCGGGGTAAACCCTAGAAACGCCGGTCACCACGCGTAAATCGGAGTTCGAAAAACCCGGGTTGAATGGTGTTCGTTGAAATTTCTATAAAAGCCCTTGGAATTCATTTTCTGCAAAATTAATAAACCCTAGGGTTTCATCACGTTCAGCCGCCACTAATAGAATAAATGGCCGAAATCTTCTCTCCTTCTTCCTCATTTTTCTTGCAATCCACTAATCAATTCGCGAAACCTTCAACATGAAATTTGTAGAGCACATCGAGTACTCCACATCCAACGGCTATGATCAAAATCGGAGCCACGGATCGTTGGCAATCCTCGTTTGAATGGCCGAAGTTTGCACGCATTTTTTGGAGTGATGGAGTTGACCGAGCTCCAGGCGGCTCTGGCCGTGGGTGGCTCTGGGTGATGGCCGTTCTGATGGTGGTGAAGTGATGGAGTTTCGAGCGACGTGGAGGGAGCGGCCCTAAGCCCTAGAACGTGCGTGATGGGTTCTTCGTGACCTGGGAACGTATGTGTGAGGGAGAGAAGAGAAAGACATGGGCGGGCCTGATGTGGAGGAAGAAAAATGGACAGCTAGATTTGATTCTGGGTAAATAAAGTAGGAGTTGTAAATTAAAAATTTTATTTAATTATCGTTCAAACTTTAAAAATTGATATCTCTTTCATACGAGGTCGAAAACGCACGAAACCAGTTGCGTTGGGTTCGTATGGACGAACACTACACATGGAATTGAATTGGAATCGTTCGGAGCTAGTGAAAATTTCGGGTAAAATTAAACGCTCGTTTAATTTTATTCGAAATAAAACGCTGGAACTACATTGAAATCAAGGTAAGTGTTTTATAACGCTCGCAACGTACTAAATATCTTTATGCTAGTTAAATTTGACATTATGAAGTGTTATGATTTTATTTGTTGTTGTTTGATAAAATTTAATTGTCATATAGATTTTCATTTGAATTAATTGTTGAAAATTAAATTGACAGTTAAATTGAAATTAAAATTGAATTGCGATTAAATTACCTGACATTGATAACTATGAAATTGCCATGAATTGTATTGATATTGGATGATGTATTTCGATGGATGCTATTGGTTGATATTGTAACGACCCAGAATTTTTAGTAATTAAAATTTGAATATTTAATTAATTTTAAATATTAATAAGTGAAATTTATAAGTCAAATAAATTTTATTTTCAATAATTGGATTTAATTGGATAATTAAATCGATAATTTAATATGTGAAATTATGGAAATAATTGAAAATTGGGTTAAATATGATTGAAAATGATTTTTAAAATTTTATTTTATCATGTTGAAGTTAGAATGATATTTTAGAACTTTTAAAATCGAATTAAGAGTTAATTTGTGAAAATTGAATATTTTAATATTTAAAATCGACTAGTGAAATAGTCAATTTTTGAACAGTCTCAGGATTGAACGAAACCAGTTCCATTGGATCCGTAATAGTTAGTTATTACCGGATTTCAATTTTCGTGTCAATCGGAGTTATCGTTTGATCGTGGCAGCTCGAAACGCATTGAATTATTTTAAATATTAATTTGGCGAGTTAAAATAGCCATTTTTCAAAAAGTCTCGGATTTCGACGAAACCAGTTTCATCAGATCCGTAATGTGATATTATTGTAAGGTTTCAAATTTCGTGTCAATTGGATTTACCGTTTGTCCGGTACAAATTAAAACGCCTAGAAAATCGTTTAAATCGGTTTAATTCAAATCGAACGTTTATAGCCATAACTCGTACAGATTTCCGAATTAGCTTTCGAAACCTATTCCATTGTGTCCGGAACGCGGGGTAAACCCTAGAAACGCTGGTTACGGCGCGTGAATCGGAGTTCGGAATTTCCGGAATGAATAGTGTCGATCGATTTTCCTATAAATAGCCCCTCACAAAAAAAAAGAAAAAAAAAGAAACCCTAATCTAAACGTTGCAGCCGCCATCTCTTATATCAAAGGCCGAAAACTTCTCTTCTTCTCCTCCTCTTTTCTCTTCATCCATCGACAATTACGAGAAATTATCAACTACAAACTCGTAGAGGGCAGTGAGATTGACAAGTTCAACGATCAAGATCGTCTGAAGTTCATTAGATTGACGGCAAAATGGAGATGAAGGCGCGATGTTCATGCTCGATTTCCCACGTCCATGGGGGGCCGAGCTCCAAGCCGTTGTAGCCGGAGGTGTGGTTTTTCACGGCGAACGATAAGATAGTGGCCGATCGTCTTTAACTTCGTCGGAGGGGTCGCGTAAATTGATGGCAAGGGGCGGCACGATGGGTTAGCTCGCATATGACCTAGGGAGAGAGGGAAGAAAGAAAGTGTTGATCGGCCCAGATTGAAGGAGTTTGATAATCAATGGCTCTGATCTAATTTAGGTTTAAAATTATTAAAGAAATTGTAATTTAAATTATAATTTTTATCGTGTAATCTTTAAAATATGATATCTTTTTCATACGAGGTCGAAAACGCGCGAAACCAGTTGCGTTGGAATCATATCGTCGAGCACTACGCTATGGAATTGGATTGGAGTCGTTTGGAGTTAGCGAGAATTTTGGGTAAAATTAAACGTCCGTTTAATTTTATTCGAAATAAATCGCTAAAAAGAAATTGAAATCAAGGTGAGAACTTCTCACTCAATCGAATCAGTTTCGATTTTATTTTAAATAGTTAGATTTAAAATATTTGAATGCATGTTTGAATGATGATTGTTATCTATTGATTGTTAAAATAGACATTATGCGCCGTTAGTAAGCGGATGCTATTTATTAAAAACATATACCGCGAATATTTCATAAACAGTGAAATTGGTATTATATATAATAGCAATATATATATATTGGCATATGTATATATTGGAGTTATTGATTTCCCGCATTTGTATAGCGGATGAGACCCTATTGCGCCGTCTATTAAGCGGATAATATTTTAAATCCCATATACCGCGATAATTTCGTACTGGAGCGGAATTGGTATTGTGCTAATGTTTGTGGATGCAGGAAAACAGGTTGGAGGGATCCAACTGGATTCCTCAACAGTATTTATTTGATTTCAGATATTTTGATATTTGATGGATTATCATATCGATATATGATATCGTTGTAGTCGGGATTGACTATTTGGTATGTAGCATCATTGGACCAAATTTTGGAATTTTAAAAGGATTTCAAAGTGATTTTTGAAAGCATACGTTTATAAAATATTTTTGGAATTGATTTATTTTAAATAAATAAACGTTATAATTTTAATGTTATAAAAATTATGATATTTTTGAGAAATATAGTAAAAGATTGATTTTTGAAATATGGATTAATGATTTTATAAAAGAGTTTAAATCGGGATTAATTGAATTATTATGAAAAGTTGAAATATAGGATTTATAAAATTTAATTATTTTATGAATCAAAATGGTGAAATAATAAAGGAGATTAAAGACGTTTTAAAAGAATAATATAAATTGATTTATATAAAAGAATTTATAAATTTGATATTTATAAATTAAAAATATTTGAGTTATAAAATGAGTTTTTATAAGTGTTAGAATGAATTGTGAATGAATTTCATAAATGAATGAAATTTATGGAATTATAAACGGTGAAGTTATAAATGGAATTTTATAAGCAGTAGGTTTATAAAATTTATAAAGCTATTAAAAGAATGGTTTTGGATAAATAATTGAATCTTATAAGTTATAAGATTTATAATTATGAAGTTCAAAGGAACGATTTTGCAAACGAATAAATTATAAGTATTTCACTTATAATATGAACCTTTCTTTTATAATTGAGTTATAAATTGAATAGGTTAATAAAGGAATTTATAAAAGGAAGTTGTTATAAAATAAATAGAAATGGAATTTATAAACGTTGTTTTATAAATTCGCAATGACTTATTTTGATAAGTAAATTGTTGAAACCTATTAATGGAGTTATATTCACGTTTTTGACTGTGAATAATCCTTGGAAATAAAATGTATAGAAATGATGAAATTGTTAACGTAGTATATTCACGTTTTTGAATAGTGAATAGTATGTTAAAGAAATTGTTTAGAATGTGATATTTTAAATTGAATTAAAACGATCTAACGATGTTTTTAAAAGGTGTTAAGATTCGAAACCATAGATTTCAACATTTATTGTTGAAATAGACGTTTTCGAGAAATAAAAGGAAATGGTAGACTATAACACTGTTGTTATAGTAAATGATTTCCGAAAGGAAATGTTTTGTATAGTATTGGGATTTATATATCTGTTTTAATTTCGAATCCCTATACTAGTGATTTTGGGACGTTGTAACGATGTTTTACGCAACATTCGTTTTGGCCCAAATAAATATGTTTAAGAGAATGATTTCCTTAAAGAATGAAATATATACTTAATCTCGATTTAAGTATATTGAATATTTTCCAAGTGTTGAAAATAGATGGATTGAGAATTACTTAATAAGTAAGTATGGAAATGTTTTCCAATATAAAGTGAATATTAGAGAATTTATCTTTTTGAAGATAAATTGAAATGAATAATTGAAATCGTATATGCATGGATATTTTGGAATGAAAATTCACTATGGAATTTATGAATAAAAAGGGAAGTTGTTTAAAGATAAATATTGATTTATTTTTGAGGTATTGAAATTTTATATCTTGTAAAGATATTTTGGAAAATAAATAATTTGGAAAATTATTTGGAAACTGGTGATGTGTGCATATCCATTGATAGTTCAATAACCGACTATCAATATTTCCCTTTGAATGGGTATTTGATGTGATTTGTTTGGATTTGAATGCCACACTTATTTTTGAATAAGCGCTCACTATTCGGGTTAACCGGGAAAGGACCATGGGGTCGTATAACCCATTCCGGATAGTGATACGTCGTTATGAATAGCATTGAAGATCTGTAACGACCCGTTAAATTAATAATATTAAATGAATTGAATTAATATAATTTCTAATCTAATTTAGAATAAATGTAGGTATAGTAGTTGTAATTTAGTGTAACAATAAAATTTTATGACAATAGATTTGGATAATGTAGATTGTCACAATTTGATTTAAAGTTAAATATAAGAAACTGATATAAGGGTTGAATTAGTGAATATCAATAAAAAGATTAAGTAGAATGGAATTCATTTAATATAAAATAAATAGTGGAAGACTTACATTGGATTGTAAAATGGATAGTAACTAAATAAAAGGTGACCGCTGAATAAATCAATGCAATAAGTGTTGATAAGGAGATTTAATGAATGTTGTCAATAATAAATGGACTTAAGATAGTAATAAAATTTGTTTCGCCTATGTAAATTTTATGTATTGATAAGCCATAATTAAATTTGAAATTGGTAGTAAATAGGGGATAAGTTGACTAAGGCAATTAGTAATTTAATAAATGAATGCATAGTAAGTAAGTGGAAATGTATGCATAAAAATATTTTCATATATGGGATAATTACAAAAGTTTACCCATTTATCTAATGTATATAATTGAATCTAAATTTAGGGCAACATTTTGTTATTGATGGTATAAGTGAATTTGAATAAAAGGGTAAAAAATATGTAGATTTAACATGTATTGAGTATATAGCTAAGAAGGGCATTAGATGTAAATGAATCTAAATTAATGTGTCTAGTCAATAAAGGAGAACTTTAAGGGAATAAATATAAATGAATGTATTTGGGGAATGGAGTCCTTTTATATGTTGAATAGTATAACGTTGTTATTAAGAATGAACGTTACTTTAGTAATTATTAATATGGTAACGGAAGAGTGTATAAATTTTATAGTAACGTAAAAACGTATTGCAAGATAATAATTAAGTGTAGACTTATAAAATATATTTATGACAACAAATTTTGTAAGTTATTTATTCTATTAGTTGTTAAGTTTTATTTATGTGTAAGTTAACAATATTACAATTCAATTTAATACAGTAATTTATGCAAACAAAAGACGAACATTTGGAAGTATTACTGTAGTGATATATATATAAGAAACGGTAACTTTGTAGTTGGGGAATAATTGATTTATTTGTGAGTTGTAATCAAATAGAGTCAAATTTATTAGAATTTATTGCAATTTAGGGGATTAATTGCAGTAACCTTTGAAGATTTATTCACTAAAATAATTGACGATGGAAATTATATGTAAATTTGCTTTTAGTTAATATAAAATATCCAGAGGGCTAGAAATGACACAAATCTTCTAGTTTAGAAATTTACAATAAAAAGTGGTAAGTAATTTTTCTAAATATTTAGATAGTAGGAAGATGTAGATTTAGATGGAATTTATTATTTAACTATTTCATAAGTTGAGATCTAAGTTTAGAATTGAGATTTTTAATGTATAGATATTGAGCCAATGTTAGTTTCATTAAATTGACATCAATAACCTTGAATAATAGAAAGAAAGTGAATTTAATAAATTTAATCAAACTTATAATGTTGAATTTATTAAAATTGAATTATGTATTGAAATTAATAAGTGTAATAGTGGAAATTGTTGCGATTGGATATTAAGTTGGAAATAAATAAGATAAAGGCAAGTATTGAATTCATCAATGAAAATAAGTTTTATCCGATACAAGCCCTGTATTTGTAAACTTTTGTAAGGTGTTAATGAATTATGAAAATTTAGAAATAGATTCAGTTGTATGTTAGATAATCAATTGCAATAATTTAAGGATATGTTAATATAAATTGGGCAAAAGGGTGTTTGGACTAGGGAATAATATTAATCGGTTTTAGAAACCTTAAATATAAAATGGGAAGTGGACAAGATTTAACGTTACAACCATTTACACAAAATCCAGGATGTGTGTAGAAGTATTTATGGAATAAAACGTAAACAATTGTTGGATAAAAAGAGTAGGAATCAACATTTATTTATTTAATTGGATATAACTACGATAGTATGATTTATTGCATATAAATGAAATCTAATATATAGAACATTTCCTAAAACGGAAGAATAGATAAAATTTATGATAAATCTATATACTATATAAGATTTATTGATTTAAAGACAAAAGGGGCAAGATGTATAAAGTAGATTAAGTGCAACCTTCAGTAAATAAAATTTGATGGAATAAGAACATTTGGGTAATTTATTTCCAATTAAATCAATTCACGTTTCAAAAATTTAATGCTACTTTATTACATATATGTTTATGCCTAAATTTAAACTTATGTTTAGATCCAATCCGATCCATCTATTATTTTTCAGCTTTGTCTATATATATGCGATCATAAACCCTAGCCTCCTTTCTATTGTCATTTTGGCTGTACGTTCATTTTTCTTCATCTCTTTCTCCTCCTCAAATGGTTGCAAAACCTAGATCTACTTCAATCCAAATTTCAATGAAAATTCAAACACTTCAGAAAAATTCCACAAAAATATATGTTAATGTTCTCGAGGCACGTAATCTACTGGTGCAATTCGTTTTCTGTTTTGAACATTCGTTTGACCAGAATTAATTCAAACAGTCCGTGACCATTCATCATCGTCGTCGCAAACTTCGTCGGATCGTCAAACCTTTTCTGGGTTTTGTAGAGTGGACGATGGGGATCGCATCTATATGGTTTTTGTGTCGATTCAACGGTTAGATCGTCGTAGATCTTCGATTAGGGTTTCTGGAAGGGGGCCGCGTGCGTTTCTGGGAATAGAAGGAGTGACGTGGCACATATATTTGATCGTAATTTAATTCCGGACTTGATGACGCTGGTTTGGACGAATTCCGAGAAGGGCGAATTTTTGGGTTTAAATCGAATTTAAATTCGATTTAAATTCAAAAGGCGAGTGTTTAAACCCACTCACAACTACTAGAAGCTTTTATGTTTGTTTAAATTAATTTTAGAAATGAATAGAAATTTATTTATGAGTATTTGGCATGTTTATTTTATTCATATCTGTTGAATTGCATTTATTTAATTTAACTGTTAATTTAATTAATTTATTGCGTATAAATTTACAGTTAAAATTTATTTGTTTGTATATGAACTGCTAGTTAACAGTTATATAATTTATTTCTGAATATAGACTGTAGATTAATAGCTGTTAAATTTAATTTGAATAAAATTGCCAGTATTACCTGTTATGTAGTACCAAAAATAATATTGTTATTGATTGATATTGATTGATGATTGCGATTTGGATGATGGATGATGTTGATGAATGGATGTTTATTGTATATCATTAAATTGCAAATTATCATGCATATTTCATTTCATTCGGGATTGTGGTTTGAAATGATATACAACCGCAAAATTTTATATCTTTTAAATTGCGGATTGAAATAATAAATATCCGTATCACTTGACCATAGGATAGAAAATTATATACAGGCACCGCGGTCTATATATAACTATTTTAATGTGATTTCTATGGTTTGGATGGAATACGGTTTATAATAATCTTAAATTTTATATTGTATAAATATTATTCTTCCATATATATACATATGAAGTTGAAAATTTTGAAATTAAAAGGTGTATAAATCCCTTTATTAAAAATGGAAGAAAATTAAGAAAATGGAGTTTAATAATTTATATCATATGTTTAAATGTTAAGTTTGGAAATTTTAAGATATGATATTTATAATTGGATTTTTCCCAAAATAAATTGAAATGAATATTCTAGTATAATTTGAATTGAAAAAAAAATATATTTTATTACTAGAAATTGGAGTTTTTATTTATTTATGGATTTTATGTGAATATTCAAGACTAATTAATAGAACATTCGATTTGTTGAAAGAATAAAATCCAACTTTAGTTTGAAATATTAATACTCCAAATGGATATATGTATATATATATAAATTGAAGTGGTTTTGGAACTTGAGAGAGATAATACAAAATTTGGTTTAGACTTTAATAAAGAAATGTATTTGTAAAGCCATGAGAACTATTTTCTTTACAAAGTAACATTTAAGTTAAACCTTTTAATTCATATACCGTTGAATATCCAAACCATTCAAGTTTTAAAAGTTATGGTTTTAAATTATGAATTTCGAAATATTATGCTTTGAAAGGATATTTGGCTTTCAGACGTTATAAATTTTAAAGCATTTGGATTTTTGAAAAGGTTTATATTTGGGATAAAGGATATCATATTGTTTTGGGTTTTAAAATGATATCGTATTCATAATTTTAAAATGGAAATGTTTATTCTGGTTTTAAAGTATGAGCTATTTTTAAATGACCGCGGTGTTATAATAACGATGGGTTGGCAAAGAGACCGGGATCGGATATGGACATACTCTCTGTCGATACCGAAAACCACTTTGACTAACCGTGTACGCGGTGGAGATTCCAGAATGAAGTAGGTGGTGGCGACGTTTCCTGTAAGGTAAATACGTGGACCCGACTCCCGTGAGTTGGCATAAGGTGGCTAAAACAGGAGCAATTCTCAGGCCAATGAGGTCATTCCTCTGATCGGACCCTCCTCTTCGATATTATACTTTGACTTGGATTGATTCAGTGGCCACTTCTATATTTTGATTTTGGGGAGTTAGTCCGAGGTGGGCGGTAACTGCGGCTACGCGTTTCCACCAGCCTGGATAGCAATTGGTATATCTACCCTGGCATTGCCTAGTTGTGCCGTGTCACCTACCATACCGAGCCTTTACTACGAGTTTCTATTTGTGTCGTACCTAGGAGTATCCTCTGGTAGCCTCCCGATCAGGAGGTATTACGGTACTGTATAGACTATTGGCATTTTACGTGTTAAGGTGGAAAATGTAAAGCTTTAACGCTATTTAAAAGTAAGTTTATTTTATAAATAGACACTATTATAATAGCGCAATATACTACATAGTAAATAGTTTAACGGATCCTTAGGAGATGTAAATCCCGAACATCTCTTGAGTTACTGTACTCATATTTATTTCTGTTAATTTAACTCACATAAGATTTTTTAGTCTGACTCGAGTGTTTTGTCTTTTCAAATTCGCTCGGGTCAGTCCGACCGTTTCAGGATCGAAGACTTTAGCTTTAGAGGACGAAGACGAAGAATCCGTATTATTATTATTTATAGTATTGCACCACACTCATACTGTTCCGCTGCATTGATTGTATTGGTATGTGTAACTCTGATATTTATTGTATAAAGCGAATCAAGTGTTTGTAAACTGTTTTGAACTGTATATTTATTATTATATTTTATCCTTCCGCTGTGAGATTCTATTTTGTTTTATTTCTTCTCTGTTTTTCTTATTTACCCCATAACAATCCGTCCTTGCGTATGCTTTGAATTGGCACTTGTGTCGGTTTAAAGTGTGCGAAAAGGCGGGATGTTACAAG
Source organism: Allium cepa (assembly GCA_030765085.1). Classification (NCBI taxonomy): domain Eukaryota; kingdom Viridiplantae; phylum Streptophyta; class Magnoliopsida; order Asparagales; family Amaryllidaceae; genus Allium; species Allium cepa. Next base: position 408,139,886 of record CM060931.1, on the reverse strand, counting down.
ATCGGTGTTGAAGACCCGGTATTTGCGAGAGCGATAGGATGACCTGTCGATTGACTCTGCACCGAGTTGCTCCGGTATTGAGTTCTCCATATGTGATGGGAAATCCGATCAGGATTGTGGATATCCGGATTGCAAGGACTTCTTTGTAAGTGCCTTCGGTTTTGTTCGAGCCCGGAACAGACTTGTATGGATTGTATGTCTGACGTTACAAATTGAGATATAAAGCCGATTTCATTCAAATATATTTCTATTGGTGGCGGAGAATTTATTCTTTTAGCTTAACACCCTTATCTGAGACGTACGAGCTCGAAGGTTATGTAGTTGAAGGTTATCAGCGATATATTCCCAATTTGGTAATGTGACATGCTGAGTGTTGCTGTAAATGATCATTGTGTTGATTATTTGTGATAGGATCGTTTATTTGATCGTCTATCCTGGTGATCATTTCTATGATCATTTGTTGACCCAAAGCATGGCTTTTGTATAAAGTATGTTTTGTGGACGTGACTTCGTCGAGCCTCACACCCCGGAATGGTCAAAACAGGAAAGATGCAGCAAGGTTATGAGGGGTAGCGCCCTTTAGGATGTGTGCATTTCCTTCTGGAAAAGGGTGGTATCATGGTATGGAGCCCAGATACTTACTCATGTTGAAAACACTTTATGATTGTGTGAATTGATTGCGAGCGCTCGGTTGAAAGGTCCCAAAGGACCGGGGGATGGCATATTCGGTCAGTTGTTACTCAGTTAGGGGTAACCCGGCCTTGTGTTGGTAGAGATCCGGTTTGGTTCTCGGGGATGTCCATCCAGAGGCATTCTCATGTGGCAATGGGAAGTTCCTTGGCCTGATCATTCGTTGGAAATCCAAAGAAACACTACGATCTTGTACGGTATTAGTTGTAGAACCTATCATTCACTTATGGTGGCGCCCCACTGTTTGGATGGTAGCTATAGTAGGCATACGATAATGGTCGTATGTTGGCTAAGATTTATATTCTACTATCGAAATGAATTTTTTCTACACTATGCACTAGTAATAATATCAAATGTTCTTTTAAATGCGTATCAAGCATCTTTGACTATCATAAGGAGAAATCTCCTCCGATTCTGCGTTTGCATTGTGTGTGTGTACGGGAGGCCTTATAGTAGTCTCATTTTTAAAAGCATTGCGAATTAACTTTAAAAATATTCCTCTATTTTGATTTTTAAAGTTAAATAAACTGTTTTGAGTTCTCACACCAGTCACATGACTAACTCGGAGTTTATTGTTTTCCTTCCTAAACTCTGGGTGCCCACCAATTTCCACACGGGCAGTCAAGAGTTAAGGTTTATCAGGATATTCTGGATATTCTGGAGTTGCTGGAGGCAAGATGGATGGCATGGCGTATTATTAGTATATAGTATTTCTTTTTCCGCTGCATTGTTGTTGTTGTATGATGTTGTACACTCTGATGTAATGAAATGTAATGTATGAAATGTAATAACTGATATAGTTCTTTGTTTAAAGATTATTCATTTATTATTATATGTTGTTCCGCTGCGAATTGTGAGATTCTGATATTGCTCTGTTGTTTTCTTTCTGTTCCGTTCTATTTTCTATTTTCTTTCCTCTCTATTTTTCTATCTTCTTCTTCTTTTTCTTTTTCTTAAAACCATAACATTTCGGGTTTCCGGCCTTCGATTTCTCGGCAGTCGATAAAGTGAGTATCGATGTTGAATTTTCGAAAGTCGAAAATTTTCGGGACGTTACATTTGGTATCAGAGCATATGTTTAAGCGACAACCATGGTTCTGTTGGGTATTACTCATTAGAGATAGAGTCAGTAGTGCTCTAGAATGAGTTTGAGTGTAATAATAGCTATGAGAGCGTATTTGTTAGTGAATATAAAATTGTTTTATATTGTGATGATTGGTTTGTTGAGTGGTATATAGATTCTGGTTAATACGAGTAATTAACGTTGTTGATAGGGATCTCTAAACACTTGTACAGAACAATTCGACATAGTATTGTTTTAAATTGGGTAAATGAAATAATTTTACCTTGAGTATCTTTTATATATAGAGGAATAATTTTTCAGAATTATTAAAGTGTATATAAGTTGATTGTTTAGATGTTTGAATAATCTAAATAAAAGAATTATTGTATAAGCAAAAGAATTATAAGAGTTGAATTATAATTAATGTGATTTGCAATTGTGAAATAAACTTATATATATATATATATATATATATATGAGAAGTGAAACTATATGAATATATTTATGAATATGAGTTGAAATAAAAATGAATTGAAAGTAATCAATTGAATGTAAATTAAGTTGATATGAAATAATGAATGTAAGTGTTAATTCATTAAAATCTAATGTTATTGAAAGTTGAAAGATTGAATGAAAATCAATTTAATTAAACCAAATTGAATGAACATAAGCAAAGGAATTTGGTTGTATTTAATATACATTGGTTGTTATATGATTGTTAGTTGATTGTATATAATTCATTAAGTATTAATGAAATTGAAAGTTAAAGTAATTAAAATCCAATTGGAAGTTAAGTGAAACTTAAATGGAATTGAATTTGATTTGGAAGTGAACCAACTTGAATATGAATTAGTGAATATAAACTAATTGAAAATGAATGTTAGTGAACATCCACTATTAATAAATCAAATGTGATTAAATTGAAAACCATTTCATTTAATATTAATGGGAATATGAATGAATATTTATTGGTTATGAATGCTAGTTGGTTGATGGTTGAACAGATTGCTTTTATTGCATTTGCTATGTTGGCATATGTAGTTGTTATGTTGCTATATGTTGTATATCGATACTATTGTCTATATGCATGATTCTCATGTTGTTTGTTGAGTGATTAGTAGGTGCGGATCGCGTTTGCTTCGCATTTGGAGCTCGCTTTCGCGCTATATTAGCCGTATATGCTTGCTAATAAAATATAAGGTACATATCTCGGATTACATACCGTACTTTTATACTTTTTCCCTTCGGGATGCCTCATTACTTGATGAGATGTATATTTGTGATATATGTACTGTCATTTTTTTTTTCGGATCGAGCCGCGCAAAGGAGACTATGGCGAATTTTTCCGGAAATTTAAGGCGTTAGAAAAATTTGAGAAAATTGGAAAATTGTGAAAACTTTAACTTTGATTTGAAGTTGAAAGTTAAACAATAGTAGTTGATTTTGAAAAGATAACTAAACATGATTTGAAAACTTAGTAAGTTATTATAAGAAGTTTAAACTATGAATTTTGGGAAAATTAATAACTTCTGTAATTTTTCTTACTTAATAATTTCGAGGACGAAATTCTTTTAAGGGGGGAAGATTGTAATGACCCAGAATTTTTAGTAATTAAAATTTGAATATTTAATTAATTTTAAATATTAATAAGTGAAATTTATAAGTCAAATAAATTTTATTTTGAATAATTGGATTTAATTGGATAATTAAATCGATAATTTAATATGTGAAATTATGGAAATAATTGAAAATTGGATTAAATATGATTGAAAATGATTTGTAAAATTTTATTTTATCATGTTGAAGTTAGAATGATATTTTAGAACTTTTAAAATCGAATTAAGAGTTAATTTGTGAAAATTGAATATTTTAATATTTAAAATCGATTAGTGAAATAGTCAATTTTTGAACAGTCTCAGGATTGAACGAAACCAGTTCCATTGGATCCGTAATAGTTAGTTATTATTGGTTTTCAATTTTCATGTCAATCGGAGTTATCGTTTGATCGTGGCAGCTCGAAACGCATTGAATTATTTTTAATATTAATTTGGCGAGTTAAAATAGCCATTTTTCAAAAAGTCTCGGATTTCGACGAAACCAGTTTCATCGGATCCGTAATGTGATATTATTGTAAGGTTTCAAATTTCGTGTCAATTGGATTTACCGTTTGTCCGGTACAAATTAAAACGCCTAGAAAATCGTTTAAATCGGTTTAATTCAAATCGAACGTTTATAGCCATAACTCGCACAGATGTCCGAATTAGCTTTCGAAACCTATTCCATTGTGTCTGGAACGCGGCGTAAACCCTAGAAACGCTGGTTACGGCGCGTGAATCGGAGTTCGGAATTTTCGGGATGAATAGTGTCGATCGATTTTCCTATAAATAGCCCCCTCACAAAAAAAAAGAAAAAAAAAGAAACCCTAATCTAAACGTTGCAGCCGCCATCTCTTATATCAAAGGCCGAAAACTACTCTTCTTCTCCTCCTCTTTTCTCTTCATCCATCGACAATTACGAGTAATTATCAACTACAAACTCGTAGAGGGCAGTGAGATTGACAAGTTCAACGGTCAAGATCGTCTGAAGTTCATTAGATTGACGGCAAAATGGAGATGAAGGCGCGATGTTCATGCTCGATTTCCCACGTCCATGGGGGGCCGAGCTCCAAGCCGTTGTAGCCGGGGGTGTGGTTTTTCACGGCGAACGATAAGATAGTGGCCGATCGTCTTTAACTTCGTCGGAGGGGTCGCGTAAATTGATGGCAAGGGGCGGCACGATGGGTTAGCTCGCGTATGACCTGGGGAGAGAGGGAAGAAAGAAAGCGTTGATCGGCCCAGATTGAAGGAGTTTGATAATCAATGGCTCTGATCTAATTTAGGTTTAAAATTATTAAAGAAATTGTAATTTAAATTATAATTTTTATCGTGTAATCTTTAAAATATGATATCTTTTTCATACGAGGTCGAAAACGCGCGAAACCAGTTGCGTTGGAATCGTATCGTCGAGCACTACGCTATGGAATTGGATTGGAGTCGTTTGGAGTTAGTGAGAATTTTGGGTAAAATTAAACGTCCGTTTAATTTTATTCGAAATAAATCGCTAAAAAGAAATTGAAATCAAGGTGAGAACTTCTCACTCAATCGAATCAGTTTCGATTTTATTTTAAATAGTTAGATTTAAAATATTTGAATGCATGTTTGAATGATGATTGTTATCTATTGATTGTTAAAATAGACATTATGCGCCGTTAGTAAGCGGATGTTATTTATTAAAAACATATACCGCGAATATTTCATAAACAGTGAAATTGGTATTATATATAATAGCAATATATATATATTGGCATATGTATATATTGGAGTTATTGATTTCCCGCATTTGTATAGCGGATAAGACCCTATTGCGCCGTCTATTAAGCGGATAATATTTTAAATCCCATATACCGCGATAATTTCGTACTGGAGCGGAATTGGTATTGTGCTAATGTTTGTGGATGCAGAAAAACAGGTTGGAGGGATCCAACTGGATTCCTCAACAGTATTTATTTGATTTCAGATATTTTGATATTTGATGGATTATCATATCGATATATGATATCGTTGTAGTCGGGATTGACTATTTGGTATGTAGCATCATTGGACCAAATTTTGGAATTTTAAAAGGATTTCAAAGTGATTTTTGAAAGTATACGTTTATAAAATATTTTTGGAATTGATTTATTTTAAATAAATAAACGTTATAATTTTAATGTTATAAAAATTATGATATTTTTGAGAAATATAGTAAAAGATTGATTTTTGAAATATGGATTAATGATTTTATAAAAGAGTTTAAATCGGGATTAATTGAATTATTATGAAAAGTTGAAATATAGGATTTATAAAATTTAATTATTTTATGAATCAAAATGGTGAAATAATAAAGGAGATTAAAGACGTTTTAAAAGAATAATATAAATTGATTTATATAAAAGAATTTATAAATTTGATATTTATAAATTAAAAATATTTGAGTTATAAAATGAGTTTTTATAAGTGTTAGAATGAATTGTGAATGAATTTCATAAATGAATGAAATTTATGGAATTATAAACGGTGAAGTTATAAATGGAATTTTATAAGCAGTAGGTTTATAAAATTTATAAAGCTATTAAAAGAATGGTTTTGGATAAATAATTGAATCTTATAAGTTATAAGATTTATAATTATGAAGTTTAAAGGAACGATTTTGCAAACGAATAAATTATAAGTATTTCACTTATAATATGAACCTTTCTTTTATAATTGAGTTATAAATTGAATAGGTTAATAAAGGAATTTATAAAAGGAAGTTGTTATAAAATAAATAGAAATGGAATTTATAAACGTTGTTTTATAAATTCGCAATGACTTATTTTGATAAGTAAATTGTTGAAACCTATTAATGGAGTTATATTCACGTTTTTGACTGTGAATAATCCTTGGAAATAAAATGTATAGAAATGATGAAATTGTTAACGTAGTATATTCACGTTTTTGAATAGTGAATAGTATGTTAAAGAAATTGTTTAGAATGTGATATTTTAAATTGAATTAAAACGATCTAACGATGTTTTTAAATGGTGTTAAGATTCGAAACCATAGATTTCAACATTTATTGTTGAAATAGACGTTTTCGAGAAATAAAAGGAAATGGTAGACTATAACACTGTTGTTATAGTAAATGATTTCCGAAAGGAAATGTTTTGTATAGTATTGGGATTTATATATCTGTTTTAATTTCGAATCCCTATACTAGTGATTTTGGGACGTTGTAACGATGTTTTACGCAACATTCGTTTTGGCCCAAATAAATATGTTTAAGAGAATGATTTCCTTAAAGAATGAAATATATACTTAATCTCGATTTAAGTATATTGAATATTTTCCAAGTGTTGAAAATAGATGGATTGAGAATTACTTAATAAGTAAGTATGGAAATGTTTTCCAATATAAAGTGAATATTAGAGAATTTATCTTTTTGAAGATAAATTGAAATGAATAATTGAAATCGTATATGCATGGATATTTTGGAATGAAAATTCACTATGGAATTTATGAATAAAAAGGGAAGTTGTTTAAAGATAAATATTGATTTATTTTTGAGGTATTGAAATTTTATATCTTGTAAAGATATTTTGGAAAATAAATAATTTGGAAAATTATTTGGAAACTGGTGATGTGTGCATATCCATTGATAGTTCAATAACCGACTATCAATATTTCCCTTTGAATGGATATTTGATGTGATTTGTTTGGATTTGAATGCCACACTTATTTTTGAATAAGCGCTCACTATTCGGGTTAACCGGGAAAGGACCATGGGGTCGTATAACCCTTTCTGAATATGTGATACGTCGTTATGAATAGCATTGAAGATCGGTGTTGAAGACCCGGTATTTGCGAGAGCGATAGGATGACCTGTCGATTGACTCTGCACCGAGTTGCTCCGGTATTGAGTTCTCCATATGTGATGGGAAATCCGATCAGGATTGTGGATATCCGGATTGCAAGGACTTCTTTGTAAGTGCCTTCGGTTTTGTTCGAGCCCGGAACAGACTTGTATGGATTGTATGTCTGACATTACAAATTGAGATATAAAGCCGATTTCATTCAAATATATTTCTGTTGGTGGCGGAGAATTTATTCTTTTAGCTTAACACCCTTCTCTGAGACGTACGAGCTCAGAGGTTATGTAGTTGAAGGTTATCAGCGATATATTCCCAATTTGGTAATGTGACATGCTGAGTGTTGCTGTAAATGATCATTGTGTTGATTATTTGTGATAGGATCGTTTATTTGATCGTCTATCCTGGTGATCATTTCTATGATCATTTGTTGACCCAAAGCATGGCTTTTGTATAAAGTATGTTTTGTGGACGTGACCCGGCCTTGTGTTGGTAGAGATCCGGTTTGGTTCTCGGGGATGTCCATCCAAAGGCATTCTCATGTGGCAATGGGAAGTTCCTTGGCCTGATCATTCGTTGGAAATCCAAAGAAACACTATGATCTTGTACGGTATTAGTTGTAGAACCTATCATTCACTTATGGTGGCGCCCCACTGTTTGGATGGTAGCTATAGTAGGCATACGATAATGGTCGTATGTTGGCTAAGATTTATATTCTACTATCGAAATGAATTTTTTCTACACTATGCACTAGTAATAATATCAAATGTTCTTTTAAATGCGTATCAAGCATCTTTGACTATCATAAGGAGAAATCTCCTCCGATTCTGCGTTTGCATTGTGTGTGTGTACGGGAGGCCTTATAGTAGTCTCATTTTTAAAAGCATTGCGAATTAACTTTAAAAATATTCCTCTATTTTGATTTTTAAAGTTAAATAAACTGTTTTGAGTTCTCACACCAGTCACATGACTAACTCGGAGTTTATTGTTTTCCTTCCTAAACTCTGGGTGCCCACCAATTTCCACACGGGCAGTCAAGAGTTAAGGTTTATCAGGATATTCTGGATATTCTGGAGTTGCTGGAGGCAAGATGGATGGCATGGCGTATTATTAGTATATAGTATTTCTTTTTCCGCTGCATTGTTGTTGTTGTATGATGTTGTACACTCTGATGTAATGAAATGTAATGTATGAAATGTAATAACTGATATAGTTCTTTGTTTAAAGATTATTCATTTATTATTATATGTTGTTCCGCTGCGAATTGTGAGATTCTGATATTGCTCTGTTGTTTTCTTTCTGTTCCGTTCTATTTTCTATTTTCTTTCCTCTCTATTTTTCTATCTTCTTCTTCTTTTTCTTTTTCTTAAAACCATAACATTTCGGGTTTCCGGCCTTCGATTTCTCGGCAGTCGATAAAGTGAGTATCGATGTTGAATTTTCGAAAGTCGAAAATTTTCGGGACGTTACAGATATTTAAATGTTTGGATGTTTATTTGCTTATATATATATCCTGTTATGCATACATATGAACTGTGATTTGATTTAAGTGATATATATATATATATATTCATCCCTGACATTTAATTGAAATAAATAATTACTTGGCCATAGGATAGAAAATTATATACGGACACCGAATTGGCTAAATTAATAATTTTTAAAATCGTCGATTTGAAATTTATTTAAATGTTTTGATTTAGAAGTTATAAATAGAAATCAATTTATAAAAATCGAATTTATCGAAAAAATGAGTTTGGAATGTTGAAATAAAATTTGGTTAAAAGAAATTGTTAAATAATTTAAGTTGAGACTTTGAGATTAAAAATCGGGATATGATTGAATTTCGAAAATTGATTTGTTTAAAGATTGAACCTTAATTCGGGCTTTGAGTATTACTACGTAAAAGCGATACAAAAATGATATTTGAAATTGAGCTTGAAATTGAATCTTATTTGAAACTTGGATTTAAATTTTGAATATTGAAGGATAATTTTGTTAAGTGTTATAACTTGATATTTTGAAAAATCAAGCTCCAAATCGATATAAATTGAAATTGAATTAATTGAAGGTGAATGTAAAATTGAATTGAACTGAAGACAAAGTTGACATTGATTTGAATTGAAATCGAAATCGAATTGGTAGAATAGAAATTGAAATTGATTTGAATTAGGAAGTTATAATTGAAATGGATTGGTTTGGAAGCTGTTTCATTTTGTTTTCCAAATTACTCTATTATATAAACCATCTTTAAATACTTAAACTATTTTAATCTATTTTAATCTACTTAACCCAATTTAAATTATTTTAAACTAATTTATCTATTTGAAATCCATTTAAAGATTTTAAGTGTTTTTAACTACTTTAATTTTTTAAACTACTTTTAAACTACTTAAAAATATTTTCTAAAATTCCAAGCTGGTTAATAAGGTGAAATGTTATGTTTAAATCTTGAATTTAAATACGAATTAGTTTAAATGAAGTTGCAACCTAAATTGAAATTCGAAATGATTTTGAAATCGAAATGAGATACTGAGGCGGAAAATGGTTTTTGAAACGAAACCTTACATTTTAAATAGATATGATGATATTTGAAATGGATTTGATTTTGAAGCGAATATGATATTTCGATATTAATTATGAATCGATTTGAAATGTAAAAGAGCCAACGGTGTAATAATACGTAGTTATTAAAGAGACCGGGATCAGATATGGACATACTCTCTGTCGATACCGAAAACCATTTTAGTAACTATTATACGCGGAGTGTTGATCCAGAATGAAGTGGATGGTTTTGTAACGAGACGGATTTTGCCCGCTTGAAAATCGACATCCATACTTCATATCGTATTTGAATGTCATAGATTCGACCGTTCAAATCCGATTCGCCGGAGCTTATAACAACATTAAGTAAACAACACAGCGGAATAAAAGAATAATACATTGATATACAGCTTTGATAACATATCTGATACAACAGATGATCCAATAGATATCAATATACATCAGAGATATGATACAATAAATAGCAGCGGAAAAGAAAAATAGATAACGTCTAGCAGCGGAACAAATAACTCTAAAATAGTCTTCAAAAGAGAACTCCGAGAACCGCAACTCCATCTCCAAGAATCAATCCAGCAGAAGCTCGAACCCCCAATAACATATCACCAAGCTCAGCAAGACTGGTGTGGTCCAAAGACTGAACTAACTCCAGATAATCCACTATATCTAACTATCTGTAAAACCCAACTCTAGACTGCTCGTGTGGAAATATAATGAGCACCCAGAGTTTAGGAAAGAAACAATAAACTCCGGATCAGTCGTGGGACTGGTGTGAGCAACAAAAACAGTTTATCTTTTAAAACATTCAAAGAAATATTTTAAAGTTAATTCACAATGCTTTTTGAAATGAGACTACCATAAGACCTCCCGCCACACACACAATGCAAACGCAGACTTGGAGGAGATTTCTTCTTATGTTAGTCAAAGATGCTTGATACGTATTAAAAAGAAACATTTGATATTATTGCTAGTGCATAGTGTAGAAAAAATTCATTTCGAAAGTAGAATATAAATCTTAGCCAGCATAGGTACCATTATATTATGCCTACTATAGCTACCTCCTGAGGAAGCAGGTTCTACAACTAAAACCGTACAAGATCGTATTGTTTCTTTGGATTTCCAACAAATGGTCAGGCCAAGGAACTTCCCATTGCCACATGAGAATGCCTCTGGAAGGACATTCCCGAGAACCAAACCAGAACTCTGCCAACACAAGGCCGGGTTACCCCTAACTGGGTAACTACTGACACGAGCACGCCATTCCCCGATCGTAAACGACCTTTCTCACGGGATCCCGATAACCAACAACCACAAAGTAATAAATTCGCAGTAACCACATAGGTTAAGTATCTGGGCTCCATACCATGATACCACCTCTATCCAGAAGGAAATGCACATGCCCTAAAGGGAGCTACCCCTTATAACCTTGCCGCATCTTTCCTGTTTTGACCATTTCCGGGGTGTGAGGCTCGACGAAGTCTCGTCCACAAAAACATACTTTATACAAAATCCATGCTTTGGGTCAACAAATGATCATAGAAATGATCACCAAGATAGACGATCAAACAAATGATCCTATCATAAATAATCAACACAATGATCATTTCATAGCAACACTCAGCATGTCACATTACCAAATTGGGAATATATCGCTGATAACCATCAACTATATAACCTCTGAGCTCGTACGTCTCAGAGAAGGGTGTTAAGCTAAAAGAATAAATTCTTCGCCACCAAGAGAAATATATTTGAAAGAAATCGTCTTTATACCTCAATTTGTGATGTCAGACATACAATCCATACAAGTCTGTTCCGGGCTCGAACAGAACCGAAGGCACTTACAAAGAAGTCCTTGCAATCCGGATATTCACAATCCCGATCGGATTTCCCATCACTTAGGGAGAACTCTATACCGGAGCAACTCGGTGCAGAGTCAATCGACAGGTCATCCTGTCGCTCTCGCAAATGCCCGGTCTTCAACACCGGTCTTCAAATGCTATCCATAACGTCGAATCACATATTCGGAATGGGTTATACGACACAAAGGTCCTTTCCCGGTTAAACCGAATAGTGAGCACGATATTTCAAAAACAAATGGATAATGGGATTTCAATTAAGTCACAACTTAATAATTCAAAACTTCCTTTCAAATGGTTTAATCCAATTACCATTTCAATCTTTAAACAAAAAGATTCATTTTCACAACCTTTAACGGTTTAAACAATTTTCACATTTTAATCTTTTAAACAAAAGATTCATTCACAGATTTTTCCAAATCAATTTTCATTTCAATTCGATTAACTCGTTAAATCTCTAAAACAAAGATTTAACTTATAGCCTTCAAAACAATTTCATTTCAATTTGATTTAAACAAATCATCAATTTAAATCTGTTAAAAATAAACAGATTTAATTCATAGCTTTCAAAAAGAATTTATTCATAACTTAGGAAAATCATTTCTCCATTCAATCTTGAAATTCCCCTAATTAACTGGAATCTCAGTTCTTATTTAAGAGTGTTTATCATTTGAAAACAACCGTTTTCATTTTGGAAATCTGATTCATTTATACGAGTTGAAACCCTTGGGTTAAATTCAAATTCCCAAAACCATATCTTTTAAAATGGTTTAAATTCATACAAACCTGTTTATAATATCTTTAACCATAATTTCCAATCATTGAATTCAATTCCAAATATCGAATTCAAATTTAAATTGAATTATTTAAATTTCAAAACTTAATCAAGTAAATTAAAATAAATTTTAACTTGAAATTTCATTCCAAAAGCTTTTCACTTCTATTCCAATTCCATTTCCAAAACATTTGAATTTAAAAATTCAAATTTTAAACTATTTCAAAAATCTGTGACTTAATCGATTTCCTCGTGAAATCCATAATTGTGTGTGTATGGTGTGGTCCAGGGGTTATACACAGTAGTGCACATCATTCAATCATGACAGATCAAATACAACAATATATCTGATAAGCGATATAAATTATAACGCTTATCTTCATTCACAGATTACAGATAATATATAGATGCAAATAAATATACACAGCTCAAAACAAAGCATCACATATCAGATAGGACAATCAATTCAAGGCATTTCATACAATATAATCATTCATAAGTAAGGTCAAGCAGTCAATAATCATTTATAAACAGGATTGTTTAATCCTAATTAATTCAATTTATCTCCAATTAAATTAATTACTTGTGAATTTATTATCCAATTCTGATTTATTAATTCCAAATCATTTGATATAAATTAATTTATCAGACACTTTAATTTATTAAATTATTCTTAATTTATCACATTAATTAAATCAACTCTTAAACCAATTTCCTAATTAATTAACTCTAATTAATTAGTTAAAGAAATTTAACCTTTAATTACTTACCATAAAGTAATTATACTTACACCATTTATAATTGATTATCTAAACTAATCAATCCACTTTATTATTAAAATTAATCGCCTTAATTAATACTTAATAATCCTTAGTTAATTATCTTATTAACTAATAATATTTCTTAATTACTTTCTTAAGAATTATCTTAGATAAATTCATAATTAATTATTTTATAACTAAAATTTAATCTAATTATTTATTTATAAATTAAATGAATCATTCTTTAATTACTTATTAATTAAATCATTTTATTACCTTAATTATCCCTTAATTAGTTAACTATTATTTATTATATAACTTTAAGAAATTAAATTAAATTAACCTTTAAACCAATTTCATAATTCATTAACCTTACTAAATCAAAATATCCAACATTAATTTCAATAAGTGATTAATCCTTAAAATCATTTCTTAATCACTTTCTTTTATTAATTAACCTTTAGTGAATAAATTCTTCTCAAATTAATTACTTTAATTAGTGATTTGAACCTTTAATTACTTATTAAATTACAAGTCATTAATTAATTTAAATGATTAAATTATCCATTTTAAATTCACATGTTAAAGTAATATTTGGTTATGAAAGAATTTTAAAACAGTTTAAAATCAAATCCCTTTTTAAATTTAACATTTTTAGAGATTTACTTTAAAATCTTAACTTATGTAAACATTTAAAGTTATAAAACTATTTAATTTCAAAATCTGGAATTTGTAAAATAGGATAACAGGTTTCCTGTAAAACCTGTAACCAAACCATCAACCCGAAGCAACACTCTTCTGCTTCGAGTTCTACCCCTAACTATCTCGAGTAAAGCCTCGAGTCAACACACGCGAGTTCACCCTGCTTCTTCCCCACTTCCCAAAATTTCCAGACTTCAAAACAAATGCACGGTGCACGTGCACGTCGCCTCTGGCGATCTTCCGACCCCGTCACATTGTCGAACGCGTCGACAATCCTCCCCAGATCCAACTCCAACCATCAAATCCACTCCACCACCTTGAGATCGAAATTCGAATAAAAATTTGAAACCTGGAAAACATGAATCCCTTCCTATCACCAAACTTGGCAACGCCATGTGCTCGCGACACCGATCACCAGAAATCGTGCAACTCCGGTCACAACTCCATCAATGTCCCCTCTACCTTCCCCTTGAACCACGGCGAACTCGATCAACTATAGGGGCCGTGCGAATCAAATTTCTTAGGCTTAGTGAAACTAGGTTTAGGAACATCCAACGTTCGCCGCCGCCACCTCGACCATCTGCACCCCCATCCACCATTTTTCCTGCAACCACCGTATACTCCTCCACCTCTATACAAAACCCCGAGCTCCACGAACCAGCCGATCGCCAGAAATGGCCAAGTCAATGAATTTCAAACAATTACGAACTGCTCTTAACTCCTAACACTAAAAATTATGATTTAAGCTTTAAAAATCATGTTTTGGTATGCGAATTATATCTCCATATCTGAATTTGTGAATTAAGTAGTTTGAATTTTGACAAAGTTGAGGATGTGCTTAGTTCTTTTGTTTTCCAGCGACATTGACAAGTTATTTTAACATGTATGCATTTTTAAAACTGAATATATACTGTAACAAACAACTTTTGTTTTAATCCCAAGTTCAAAAAGTTAATAGATCAAGAGAGGTTGATTTTTTTTCTTTGAAGCAAACTTGGGTCTAGAGTTTTAAAACACAGAACATACATATGAATAAAAGCCTGTACACAACCCATCTACCATTCACTTGTACACAGAGAGTCTAAATATATATGTACATAAACATACTTATCTAAACTTTAACTTGCAACCGATCCATTTTAAAAAGAATTTACTCACATGGCTGATGAAGCAGAAATAAAAACTTGATAGACAGAGAAGCAATCCAATTTGTATTTTTAGCTACCTGAAGCTTTAAATAGTTTGAATTTTTGTTTAAGTGAGAATATGATATTTGCTTCATATTTTCTGCTCAGCTGGAATGGAACGACATTGAAATGAGGAGAGGATGTATATATGGAAATGAGGCTTACAAGTGATGATATTACTCTGTACAGGGTAATGATATGGTTTGTACAAAAGCATGGGTGAAGATAACTCAACCCTTTTTCTACTTGGCTGATATCCTTTTCTTTGATATGCTATTGTACTATTTGTTTTAGTTATGTTTTGGTTGTACTTATTTATGCATATGTATATTATAATTTGTTTTATGAAACAAGATCTCGGCTAGAATGATGTTGTTATGGTGAGCTGCAGCTTTGTACATTGTTTATGTATATTTATATTTTGATTTGTTTATGCTTATATTTGTATTTGTTTGTATTATTTTGTATTGCATACTTTTGTTTATGTAAGGTTGTGATGAATATTGTTTTTGACATATATATTGTTTTCTTGTTTTATAAAAGTTTCATATAAGTTTATATGTATGTCTAGGTCATTTTTTTATAACCATATGATCTTATTATAACATACATAAGTGAATGTATTTTATTTGTTATCATTTTATACTTTTGTTTCGTTTATTTTGCATATTTATTTTCAACTTTGTTTCATATTTAAATGTCATTTCTTTTCTTTTCTTATGACTTACATATTAATTTTCAACTTAAATATTTATTGTGTTGTATTTTTATTCCTATTTTATTTTAACTTAAATTGTTTATTTTACTTTAATATTTATTGTTTTATATTAAATTTATAAATTCAAATTATTATTAACCATCAATTGTAATACTTATTATTATCAATTATTATTAAACCATTCATTTACAATTCATATCTAATGTATACACATATATATCTCTATATTTATTTTTAAAAATCATTTATTTAAAATTTTATTTTAAATCCAATTTAAATATATATTCACATATATACAATTTGTCAAATCCATATGACTATATATATTTTCTAGTCGAATTCGGGGAAACTCGCTTCCATTTAAATCAATTTTTACAATTTTAATTCAAAAATTTATTTAAATTATCAATTTAAATTAAATTAAATTTTAGGGTCGTTACAAACTTTCCCCCTTAAAAGAATTTCGTCCTCGAAATTCGCAGGTCACGAAAACAACACAGAGATAGACTCAATCTCTACAATTTCTCAAATACAAGATACGGATTCCAAATTCAAGTCGGAATATCGCAAAATATATACCAATTTGTCCCTCTTCGGACTCCAGTATTTACAATAAATTACAATAGAATTTCCATTTTGGTTTTAAACAAAATTGTTTTATCGATACAATTCAAATTATCTTTCATATTCTATTAATAAATTTTATTTAAAATTCCCAATTCATTCAAATTTCAAATTCATATTCATTAAAGTTTAAAATCAAAAACTGAAAAGAACTGATGAAATACAAAGTAAAAATTTCTTACAACGATTCGTAGAGCATCACCGCACCGAAACTTCTTCTTGTAGCTGGTACGAAGCAATCAAAAGAATTTAGAAACGAATCAAAGAAATTGATAAGAAGGTTATTTCAACTGTTGCAGGGTATTGACTATTTATAGTCGTATTTCCCTGTCCCCTATCTCGTTCTCTTCTTGCACTCATACTTACTATCAGTGGATAGTAAGAGAATTTACTGAGGCATTCAAACGGATATCTTAAGGATTTCTCATTCTAGGATTTACTTCACCCTATCTCTAATGAGTTACTTAATGTGTTACACTCCTGAGCTAAAGTTCAACCCTTAGCTCTGATACCAAAATGTAACGAGACGGATTTTGCCCGCTTGAAAATCGACATCCATACTTCATATCGTATTCGAATGTCATAGATTCGACCGTTCAAATCCGATTCGCCGGAGCTTATAACAACATTAAGTAAACAACACTGCGGAATAAAAGAATAATACATTGATATACAGCTTTGATAACATATCTGATACAACAGATGATCCAATAGATATCAATATACATCAGAGATATGATACAATAAATAGCAGCGGAAAAGAAAAATAGATAACGTCTAGCAGCGGAACAAATAACTCTAAAATAGTCTTCAAAAGAGAACTCCGAGAACCGCAACTCCATCTCCAAGAATCAATCCAGCAGAAGCTCGAACCCCCAATAACATATCACCAAGCTCAGCAAGACTGGTGTGGTCCAAAGACTGAACTAACTCCAGATAATCCACTATATCTAACTATCTGTAAAACCCAACTCTAGACTGCTCGTGTGGAAATATAATGAGCACCCAGAGTTTAGGAAAGAAACAATAAACTCCGGATCAGTCGTGGGACTGGTGTGAGCAACAAAAACAATTTATCTTTTAAAACATTCAAAGAAATATTTTAAAGTTAATTCGCAATGCTTTTTGAAATGAGACTACCATAAGACCTCCCGCCACACACACAATGCAAACGCAGACTTGGAGGAGATTTCTTCTTATGTTAGTCAAAGATGCTTGATACGTATTAAAAAGAAACATTTGATATTATTGCTAGTGCATAGTGTAGAAAAAATTCATTTCGAAAGTAGAATATAAATCTTAGCCAGCATAGGCACCATTATATTATGCCTACTATAGCTACCTCTTGAGGAAGCAGGTTCTACAACTAAAACCGTACAAGATCGTATTGTTTCTTTGGATTTCCAACAAATGGTCAGGCCAAGGAACTTCCCATTGCCACATGAGAATGCCTCTGGAAGGACATTCCCGAGAACCAAACCGGAACTCTGCCAACACAAGGCCGGGTTACCCCTAACTGGGTAACTACTGACACGAGCACGCCATTCCCCGATCGTAAACGACCTTTCTCACGGGATCCCGATAACCAACAACCACAAAGTAATAAATTCGCAGTAACCACATAGGTTAAGTATCTGGGCTCCATACCATGATACCACCTCTATCCAGAAGGAAATGCACATACCCTAAAGGGAGCTACCCCTCATAACCTTGCCGCATCTTTCCTGTTTTGACCATTTCCGGGGTGTGAGGCTCGACGAAGTCTCGTCCACAAAAACATACTTTATACAAAAGCCATGCTTTGGGTCAACAAATGATCATAGAAATGATCACCAAGATAGACGATCAAACAAATGATCCTATCATAAATAATCAACACAATGATCATTTCACAGCAACACTCAGCATGTCACATTACCAAATTGGGAATATATCGCTGATAACCATCAACTATATAACCTCTGAGCTCGTACGTCTCAGAGAAGGGTGTTAAGCTAAAAGAATAAATTCTTCGCCACCAAGAGAAATATATTTGAAAGAAAACTATTGTACTTTATTTGTTTTAGTTATGTTTTGGTTGTACTTATTTATGCATATGTATATTATAATTTGTTTTATGAAACAAGATCTCGGCTAGAATGATGTTGTTATGGTGAGCTGCAGCTTTGTACATTGTTTATGTATATTTATATTTTTATTTGTTTATGCTTATATTTGTATTTGTTTGTATTATTTTGTATTGCATACTTTTGTTTATGTAAGGTTGTGATGAATATTGTTTTTGACATATATATTGTTTTCTTATTTTATAAAAGTTTCATATAAGTTTATATGTATGTCTAGGTCATTTTTTTATAACCATATGATCTTATTATAACATACATAAGTGAATGTATTTTATTTGTTATCATTTTATACTTTTGTTTCGTTTATTTTGCATATTTATTTTCAACTTTGTTTCATATTTAAATGTCATTTCTTTTCTTTTCTTATGACTTACATATTAATTTTCAACTTAAATATTTATTGTGTTGTATTTTTATTCCTATTTTATTTTAACTTAAATTGTTTATTTTACTTTAATATTTATTGTTTTATATTAAATTTATAAATTCAAATTATTATTAACCATCAATTGTAATACTTATTATTATCAATTATTATTAAACCATTCATTTACAATTCATATCTAATGTATACACATATACATCTCTATATTTATTTTTAAAAATCATTTATTTAAAATTTTATTTTAAATCCAATTTAAATATATATTCACATATATACAATTTGTCAAATCCATATGACTATATATATTTTCTAGTCGAATTCGGGGAAACTCGCTTCCATTTAAATCAATTTTTACAATTTTAATTCAAAAATTTATTTAAATTATCAATTTAAATTAAATTAAAATTTAGGGTCGTTACAGGTTTGGTGCACGCGTTGACTGAAGAAAGGGAACGATATTGGATGACCCCTGACATGACTAAAACAGGAGCCGCGTTGGGCCATTGAGGTTCGCCATCTCTAGCCGACACACTTCTTCGATACCATATCTATTACATTTGTGATGCGATTTGGGTGCACCCCTTGATTTGGGAGTGTTGTTTCGCGGTGTTGGGGTAGCTGCTGGCTATGCTCAACATCAGTCCGGATCACGCAACTACTAGTATCCTAGTTGGTATCGCCTCATGTACCTTGTCATACTGATTATCCTATTCGCGACCACTACGTTATGTTTTGTGTTATACCTATGGGGTACCCTCTGATAACCACCAGTTTACGGTGGGGCTTACGGTGCTGTATAGACTATGGCATTATAAAAATGTGTTAAGGGGGATTATGGTAACGCCTTAACGCTATTTTGATACTTTATATTACTGATAGGCATTATCTACTTAGCGTATTGTACTACATAGTAGATAGTTTAACGGATCCTTGAGAGATGGAAAATCTTGTAACATCTCTTAAGTTATTGCACGCACGTTGACACTGGATAGGAGATGTCAAACCCCGTAAACATCTCTGACGCCGTTACACTCATATTTATTTACGATTGATTTAACTTTCATAAGGATATTTTAGTCCTGACTCGAGTGTTTTGTCTTTTCATTACGCTCGGGTCAGTCCTGAGTTTTTCAGATTTTTGAAGATCTATTCTGGAGGATGAAGACGAAGATTTGGTATACTATCACTATTATTACCCTTGCATCATGCTATCTGTTGCATTATTTTAATTGTTCTATTGTATATGTATAACTCTGATAAATGTTGTATAAATAATTGTCAAAGTATAGTAAACAGCTTCATGAACTGTTTATTTGAGTATTATATTTTATCATTCCGCTGCGAGATTCTGTGTTGTTTCTTTTGCTTTATTTCTCTTTCTTTTCTTTTCTTATTTACCCCAATAACCATCTGCCCTTTTGAATGGTTTGGAATCGGCATATGTATTTGGTCGTCAGCTTAAACTGTCCAAAAAGGCAGGTCGTTACAGTTGGTATCAGAGTTTTGGTTTAGAGATAACCTTAGCTTTGTGGGGTCTGACTCTTTATAAATAGGGTAGTAATACCCTATGATGAGTCGTTGAGTGTATACATATGAGAGAGCGTACTTGTTAGTGACATAAAATGTTTTATATTGTGTCGGTTGATTTGTTGAGTGAGTTATGGATTCTGGTCAATACGAGTAATTAACGTCATTGATAGGGATCTCTAAACACTTAAACAGAAAAATTCGACATAGTATTGTTTTGAAATTGGGTAAATGAAATTTTTCTCTAGTTATATTTGAATATAAAGAAAATTTCAGAAATTATTGTGACTTATCTAGCTTACCTGGTTGTTAGAAATGATATATTGGTTATTATCATTAATTGGATATTGTAATTTAATAAATAAGGTGAATTACAAAATGAACAGTAATAAAACAACTTGTGGAATGCTTTAAGAAAGAAATTCTTATAAGAATATTTTATAAAGGTGACTTATAAATTAAAATTGATTTAAATTGGAAAATATTGAATTTAAGACCTGGAGGTTTTGACAATGGCTCTCAAAGCTTTAAAGAAAATATATTGTGATATTAGTTGGAAATTGTTTATGGAAGTATTTTGAAAGGATTTTTAAGAAGGAAAGACTTCAGTACTCCTCTCTTCTGTCGCTGGAAAATAATTTCGGTGATGACTGCGCAGCATCATCGACGTTCATTTTCGAGTCTCAAAGTGGGGGAGACTTCTAAGAAGCTTTGCTTTTCTTCAAAATTATTTTGGGCAAATGGGTTTTGGTTTAAACTCCAAAGGTATGATTTAATATATTAAAAATATAACTATATATGTTTATTTCAAACAATTTGAAAGAATCGGGCATTTAAATTTCTAAGTTCTGTTAAATAATAATTTTCAAAGTATTTGAATGAAATGTGAATAACCAAAATTTATAAAATAAGAAGATTAAGATATCTAAGCTATTGTTTGGGAAAACTTTAAAGTTGAAAGGTAAAGAGGATTTAAATAAATCAAATTTGTGAACATTCTAATTATGTAAAATGAAATTCTATAAATTTGTATAATACCAAATTTGCATTCTAATAACATATAATATGACTTACCAAATATTAAGAAGTTGAAATGATGTTTTGGATATGTAATGAGATATTGTATAAATCAACAAAACCTGAAAGTAATTGAAATATACAAGTAAGGAAAACTCAAAAAGGAATTAAATGTATATAAATGAAAATTTTGGTTGTGATAAAAATGTTATATACTTAAATATAGCATGAAATAATGAATGGATAAATGGAACAAGTAAGTGAACTTGAGAAAGAAGATAAATAAATCGTATTATATCTTTGTAAATTGGTTATAGAAAATAAATATAAATTGCAAAGGGATTGTAACCTTTAAGATAACTGTAAACTAAGAAAAGTCATTTATGAGAGGTTAGACTTTTATAAGATGATTAATAAACTGAAGTGTTGGTTAATAAATTGTTCCATAAATAAATTTGTTATTAACTAAAATTTTGAAATTGAAGTAAATGTAAACAAAAGAATTTGGTATAGCTAAGAATCAATTGGAAAATGAAATTGAATTTAATTAAATTATGTAGAATGTTTAAAATGAACTTGAGTAAGCAAATTCTATGATATGATGTTTAAGAAAAGATAATGTTAAAGAATATGCTATGTAAAGAAATGAATATACTAACTGAATAATGGATTATGAGTAATTAAGTGAAAAAAATATAAAAGCCAATAAAATAATTTAGTATAGATAAATTGGATAGAAATCCATTGGAAGGTAATACGTGAGATTGTACGTATATTATTTTATTCGCATAACGATTTGATCCAAATTCGAGCACAAAATTTCGAGATGATTTATATCGATCCAAGTTAGGATTTTTCACTCGATTTTCGACGGCGAACCCTAGATATGGATTTTTAATTTGATTCTGGAATTCTCTATCATAGTATATGGCTATGCAAGGAGAGTAACAGTTTCCAATCAAGGAACCAAATCAGGGTCCGCACTAGAGAGTCGGGTGAACGATACTAGTTGGAAGTGAAATTGTGTGATCGAATAAGCGATTAGATTGATATTGCTCACGGATGATATATGTACGGCTTACGGACTTAATTAAATTTAATATTGGAAATTTAAGATGCCGAATATAAAATGATTCTTTTAAAATTATATAACAGGATATATACAAAAGATATAAACCAAATTGAATGTAAAATTAATAATTTGGTTATGTTGGGTATGATTTGGTTATTATATGATTGTTAGTTGATTGTATATAATTCATTAAGTGTTAATGAAATTGGAAGCTATAAATCATTGAAATCAAATTGGAAGTTAAATGAATTTAAATAGAATCTAATTTGATTCAAATTGGAAGTAAACTAATGTAAATATAAATTAGTGAATGTTAACTAATTGAGTTGAGAATGAATGTTAGCAAAATCCAACGTTAATGAATCAACTGTGATTAAAATTGAAACCAAGTGAATAAATATTAATGAGAAGTGAATTTATATTTATTGATTATGGATTGTTGGATGATAGTTGGATGATAATTGATTTGGTGGATGCATTTGTTGTTTTGTTGCATTTGCTATGTTAGCACATGTAGTTGTTATGTTGCTATATTGTGTATATTGATATTATTTTCATACATGCATGTTTCTCATGGTTTGTTGAGTGTTTAGTAGGTGCGGATTGCGCTTGCTTCGCATTTAGAGCTCGCTTTCGCGCTATATTAGCCGTATATGCTCGCTAATAATATATAAGGTACATATCTCGGATTACATACCGTACTTTTACACTTTTTTCCCTGCGGGATGCCTCATCACTTGATGAGATGTATATTTGTGATATATATACTGTCATTTTTTTTTCCGATCGAGCCGCGCAAAGGAGACTCTGCCGAAATTTTCCGTAAATCCGGGTGCTAGAAAATTTTTCAAGTTTTAAATTTTTTTATAACTTATTTTGATAACTAATTTCTAAAGTTGGAAAGCCGTTCGGAGTAACTTAGTGGAAGCGTAGTTATGACTTTATAAATGGAATTTCATTGTTTTATAAGTTGGTAACTTTGAATAAAATATATCTAATATTGAATTCTATACTTAGTTCCTTTTTCCTTCTTTTTCCTTTTCGGGGACGAAAAGTTTTGAGTGGGGGAGAGTGTAACGACCCGTAAATTTTCGATAATTAAAATAGATAATTTAATAAGATTTTGTGATTTAATGTTAGAAAAAAATTTGTAATTCGATTGGAATAATAATAACTAGAATGAAATGCAACAAATTTTATCTAAGTTAATTATTTATGAATTAAATGAAATCCCAAATCAATTGAAATAATATATAGTCAAAGGTAATTGAATGAATTTGTATTGTATAGGTAATTGTGACACTTGTTTGTAAATAATAAACTTATAAGTAATTAAAAGTTAACGGTGATAATTATTTAAGTTACCTATTCATTTAGTTAGTCGAATTGAATTTGTGAACCAATTGCAATTGAAATGAAAGTTTATATATTAGTTGAGTGCATTATCTCTAACTGTAGTTAAATAATAATGTGGAATTCATTTGATATAATATAGTAAATCGACTGATAAAGAAATTTTTATTTAAAAATCCAATATTGAAATCCGTCAAATATTGAACATTTAAATTGTTTAAATTTAATATTTGGAATTTATTGAATAATTGAATAACGGGAATTGAATAACTGTTTTAATGAAAATGGTTGTTCTATAATTTGAATTTGTTAAATTTTATAAGTTCGTTTTGAATATTTCAAAAGATAGCGATTTAAGAATAATCAAATTTGTTTAAGTTTAATATTACAAATGTTTGAATAATTAAATTCCGAATTTGATATGATTAATTTGATATTGAAATTCAATATATGAAAATAGAGTGAATAATTGAAATTTGATTTAATATGATTCAAATTGGTTTCCAAAGTGAATGTAAGTTATATTGGGATTATAATAGAGTTAATAAGATTTTAAAATTGAAAATTATTGGATAATTGAATAACGGTTTTAATATGATTAAAGATGATTTGTAAAATTTTATTTTATCATATTAAAGTTAGAATGAGGTTATAGAACTTTTAAAATCGAATTAAAAGTAAATCTGTAAAAAAAATTGAATATTTTAATATTTAATTATCGACAGAAAAATAGCCAATTTTCGAACAGTGTCAGAATTGGACGAAACTAGTTTCATTGGATCCGTAATAGTTTGTTATTATCGGATTTCAAATTTCGTAACAATCAGATTTTTCGTTTGACCGTGGCAGCTCGAAACGCATCGAAATTGTTTTAATATTAATTTGACGAGTTAAAATAGTCATTTTTCAAACAGTCTCGGATTTTGAAGAAACCAGTTTCATCAGATCCGTAATATGATATTATTATAAGATTTCAAATTTCGTGTCAATCGGATTTACCGTTTGTCCGGGGCAAGCCAAAACGCCTAGAAAAATCGTTTAATCGATTTAATTTAAAATTAATCGTTTACTGCCGTAACTCGCACAGATGATCGAATTAGCTTCCGAAACCTATTCCATTGTGTCCGGAACGCGAGATAAACCCCAGAAACGCCGGTCACCATGCGTAAATCGGAGTTCGGAAAACCCGGGTTGAATAGTGTTCGTTGAAATTTCTATAAAAGCCCTTGGAATTCATTTTCTACAAAATTAATAAACCCTAGGGTTTCATCACGTTCAACCGCCACTAATAGAATAAATGGCCGAAATCTTCTCTCCTTCTTCCTCATTTTTCTTGCAATCCACTAACCAATTCGCGAAACCTTCAACATGAAAGTTGTAGAGCACATCGAGTACTCCACATCCAACGACTATGATCAAAATCGGAGCCACTGTGACGACCCGGAATTTTCAAACCCAAAAATTCCAGATAGTTATGAAAAAGAAGAAAGAGATAGAAGAAGAAGAAGAACAGAAACATCAACAACTCACATTCGCAGCGGATAAAATATAATAATAAATAATAACAGTTTATAAAAGCATACTATATCTGTTAATTACATTTAATATACATCAGAGTTTCACATATATATACAATCATGTCTCAGATACACAATAATATATTACAGCGGAAATACTCCATACGTACTTGCCATCCAGCTCGCCTCCTGAGCTCCAAACGTACCTACCTGAAAATCTGTAATACTCGGTCTGACCCGAGCATTACATCAAAGTAACACCCGGGTCAGGCTGGAAACCAGCGTGAGTAAACCCCAAACTATCATGGAATACAAAAGTATCTAACTCATATAAACCCGGGTAACTTATCAATTTACAACTACACAAGTTGCTACAGACATCGCTTATTTCACAAGAAATTTCTAAGAGTCTGAATTTAGATTATATGGTCCAATTCACTTAAATCATTCCATTACAATCTATTATTTTCACGTATCAATGAATCAAAGTGGTTTCGGGTATTAACTAATACCCGACTCCGGTCTCTTCGAATTCAGTTCATCATGTTATGCAATTCATTTCTAAATAAAAGATGTCCCCCTTTCACCCAGCGATTTATCATCGACAGGTAACAACATTATCATTGCCTACACAATACACCATATCACGAACCATTTCATATCAGGAGTATCAATCAATTTAGGGCATTTTAAACAATCATTTAGTCATACATAAGCAAGATAATCAATCACTCATCTCAAATAAACCTAATTAACCATAATTGAATTAAATCATCTACCTTTAAGTCCTGCTTATTTAGTAATTTCAACCCAATTGATTAACCATCCCATAATCATTTATCTTAATTAATCCTCCTTGATTAATTATTCTTTAATTACATTAAAATTATCATCATTATCCAATTACTTTCATTAAGTAATTATACTTAACCACATTCCATAAATGATTATATTAATTAATTAATTTAACTTAATCAATTTTATAATAAACTTAAGTTAACGCCTTTCATTCATAATTCATTAATCACTTCTCAACAGAATTTAATTTTAGATTTACCATTATTAATTAGGGACAAATCTTAACCCTTAACTGATTCATATCAAAACAATTTGATTTACTCAAATTATTACTTAGGGATAAACCATTTATTCTGATTAGTTAATCACCAATTAATTTACCATTTAATCTTGGATTAATTACTTAAGTTAATTACCATTTACTCATTAATTAACTTTAAATAAATAATTAAATTTCTTAAGTTCAAATTGACTTAACCACAAAATTACTAGTGTCAAACTTCAATCACCAATTTATTGTAACGACCCAGAATTTTTATTAATTTAAATTTGAGTATTTAATTTATTTTAAATATTTATAAGTGAATTTTTAAGTCAAATAAATTTTTATTTGAATTTTTGGATTTAATTGAATAATTAAATCGATAATTTAATATGTTAAATTATGGAAATAATTGAAAATATAGTTAAATATGATTGTAAATAATTTGGAAAATTTTATTTTATCATACTGGAGTTATAGAAATATTTTAGAACTTTTAAAATCGAATTAAAAGTAAATCTGTGAAAATTGAATATTTTAATATTTAATAATCGACTGTAAAATAGCCAATTTTTGAACAGTCTCAGAATTGAACGAAACCAGTTCCATTGGATCCGTAATAGTTAGTTATTACCGGATTTCAATTTTCGTGTCAATCGGAGTTATCGTTTGATCGTGGCAGCTCGAAACGCATCGAATTATTTTTAATTTAAATTTGGCGAGTCAAAATAGCCATTTTTCAAAAAGTCTCGGATTTCGACGAAACCAGTTTCATCGGATCTGTAATGTGATATTATTGTAAGGTTTCAAATTTCAAGTCAATTGGATTTACCGTTTGTTCGGTACAAATTAAAACGCCTAGAAATCGATTTAAATCGGTTTAATTCAAATTGAACGTTTGTAGCCATAACTCGCACATACTTCCGAATTAGCTTCCGAAACCTGTTCCATTGTGTCCGGAACGCGGGGTAAACCCTAGGTACGCTGGTTACGGCGTCTAAATCGGAGTTCGGAATTTCCGGGTGAATAGTGTCGAACGGTTCCTTATAAATAGCCCCTACCCCTTCATAATTTGATAAAAATAACCCTAACCCTAATATCAAACTGCACAGCCACCACCCCCCTTCTAAGGCCAGAAATCACTCTCCTCTCCCCCTCGATTTCTTCCAATCCGTCGACAATTAGCCTTAGGTTTCAACTACAAAGATGAAGAGCACGACGAGAGCTACGAGATCAACGGTGGAGATCGCGAATGGAGCTATGGATTGGGAGATACTTTGGGCCGTTTGCATCAGGTTTTGCACGCCATTCGAGGCTGTACACGTGGCCGAGTGCCACAGGGGTTGGGCCGAGCATAGCTCTTGTCGAGGGCTTCGTCATGGCGTTGGAGTGATCGGATTTCGTCAAGTGATCGTGGAGAAAAGTGGAACCCTAGTGGAGCTTGATGGGTTCGGCCTCTACGTGTTTTACTGGAGCTTGAATGTGAGGAAGAGAAGATGATGGGAACGGCCTAGATTTGATGAGTGTGGGATCTTGTGGCTGGTGTGAGTTTGGGTATAAAATTATTAAAGTTTTGTTGTAAATTGTTAATATAAATACGTTCAAACTTGTAAATTGCATATCTTTTTCATACGAGGTCGAAAAAATGCAAACTCAGTTGCGTTGGAATCGTATGGACGAGCACTACGCGATGGAGTTGGTTTGGAGTCGTTTGGAGTTAGTGAGAATTTCGGGTAAAATTAAACGCGCGTTTAATTTTATTCGAAATAAAAGCTGAAACGGAATTTAAAACCAAGGTGAGAATTTCTCACTCAATCGAATAGATTTCGATTTTATTTTAAATAGTTAGATTTAAAATATTTGAATGCATGTTTGAATGATAATTAATATCTATTGATTGTTAAAATAGACATTATGCGCCGTTAGTAAGCGGATGTTATTTAATATAAACATATACCGCGAATATTTCATAAACAGTGAAATTGGTATTATATATAATATCAATATATATATATTGGCATATGTATATATTGCAGTTGATTGATTTCCCGTATTTTTTGCGGATGAGACCCTATTACGCCGTTATTAAGCGGATAATATTTATTAAGAACATATACCGCGAATATTTCATAAACAGTGAAATTGGTATTATATATAATATCAATATATATATATTGGCATATGTATATATTGCAGTTGATTGATTTCCCGTATTTTTTGCGGATGAGACCCTATTACGCCGTTATTAAGCGGATAATATTTATTAAGAACATATACCGCGATAATTTCGTACTGGAGCGAAATTGGTATTGTGCTAATGTTTTTGGATGCAGGAAACAGGTTGGAGGGATCCAACTGGATTCCTCAACAATATTTATTTAATTTCAGATATTTTGATATTTGATGGATTATCATATCGATATATGATATCGTTGTTAGTCGTGATTGACTATTTGGTGTGTAGCATCATTGGACCCAGATTTTGGGATTTTAAAATGATTTTAA
This sequence comes from Allium cepa, assembly GCA_030765085.1. Classification (NCBI taxonomy): domain Eukaryota; kingdom Viridiplantae; phylum Streptophyta; class Magnoliopsida; order Asparagales; family Amaryllidaceae; genus Allium; species Allium cepa. Next base: position 408,110,961 of record CM060931.1, on the reverse strand, counting down.
AGTGATTTTTGAAAATATACTATATTTTTGGAATTGATCCATTATAAATAAATAAACGTTATAATTTTTAAAGTTATAAAAATTATGGTTTTTGTGAAATATAGTTAAAAAGCTGATTTTTAGAAATACGATTAAAAGTCGATTTTTGAGAAATATGAACTAATGATTTTATAAAATAATTTAGATTGGATTTTTGAATATATGATAAAAGTTTAAATATAGGATTTATAAAATTTGATTATTTTATAAATCGAAATGATGAAATTATAAAGGAAATTAAAAGATGTTTTAAAGAATAATATTAATTGATTTATATTAAGAGATTTATAAACGGATATTTATAAATCGAAATATTGACATTATAAAACGAGTCTTTATAAGTGTTTGAATGAAGTGAAAATGAAATTCATTAATGAATGAAATTTATAGAATTATATAACGGTGAAGTTATAAATGGAATTTTATAAACAATAGGTTTATAAAATTTGTAAAGTTCAAAGGAACGATTTTTGCAAATAAATAAATTATAAGTGTTTGACTTATAATTTGGACTTTTGGTTTATAATTAAGATTATAAATCGAATAGGTAAATAAAGAAGATTTATAAAGGAAGTTGTTATGAAATAAATGGAAATGGAATTTATAAACGTTGTTTTATAAATTCGCAAACGACTTATTTTGATAAGTTAATTGTTATAACTTAGAAATAGAGTTATATTCACGTTTTTAGACAGTGAATAATCCTTTGAATTAAAATGAATAAAAGGATGGAATTTGTTAAAGAAGTTTATTCACGTTTTTGAACAGTGAATAACACGTTAAAGAAATTGTTTAGAATGTGAATGTTTTAAATAGAATTAAAACGATCTAACGATGTTTTAAAATGTGTTGAGATTCGAAACCATAGATTTCAACATTTATTGTTGAAATAGACGTTTTCGAGAAATAAAAGGAAATGGTGGACTATAACACTGTTGTTATAGTAAATGATTTCCGAAAGGAAATGTTTTGTATAGTATTGGGATTTATAGACCTATTTTAATTTCGAATCCCTATACTAATGATTTTGGGTTGTCGTAACGATGTTTTACGCAACATTCGTTTTGGCCCAAATAAATATGTTTAAGTGAATGATTTCCTTAAAGAAAGAAATATATACTTAATTCGGTTTAAGTATATTGAATATTTTCTAAGGGTTGAAAATAAAGGATTGTGAATTACTTATTTAATAAGTATGGAAATGTTTTCCAATATGAAGTGAATAATTAGAATTTATCTTTTTGGAGGATAAATTGAAATGAATTATTGAAATCGTATATGCACGAATATTTTGAAATATAAATTCATTATGGAATTTATATGTGAAAAGTGAAATTGGTTAAAAATAAATATTGATTTATTTTTGAAGTGTTGAAACTATATATCTAGTAAAGATATTTTGGAAAATAAATAATTTGGAAAATTATTTGGAATCTGGTAATGTATGCATATCCATTGATAGTTCAATAACCGACTATCAATATTTCCCTTTGAATGGGTAATTGATGTGATTTGTTTGAATTTGAATGCACACTTATTTTTGAATAAGCGCTCACTATTCGGGTTAACCGGGAAAGGACCATGGGGTCGTATAACCCATTCCGAATATGTGATACGTCGTTATGAATTGCATTTGAAGATCGGTGTTGAAGACCGAGTATTTGTGAAAGCGATAGGATGACCTATCGATTGTCTCTGCACTGGGTAGCTCCTGGTATAGAGATCTCTTAAGTGATGGGAAATTCGATCGGGATTGTGAATACCCGTATTGCAAGGGCTTCGTAAGAAGTGCCTTCGGTTTTGTTCGAGCCCGGAACAGACTTGTATGGATTGTATGCCTGACATTACAATTTGAGATATAAAGCCGATTTCATTCAAATATATTTCTGTTGGTGGCGGAGAATTTATTCTTTGCTTAACACCCTTCTTTGAGACGTACGAGCTCAAAGGTTATATAGTTGAAGTTATCAGCAATATATCCCATTTTGGTAATGTGACATGCTGAGTGATGCTGAAATGATCATTGTGTTGATTATTTGTGATAGGATCATTTATTTGATCGTCTATCTTAGTGATCATTGTGTTGATCATTTATTGAGCCAAAGCATGGCTTTTGTATAAAGTATGTTTTTGTGGACGTGACTTCGTCGAGCCTCACATCCCGGAAATGGTCAAAACAGGAAAGATGCGGCAAGGTTATTAGGGGTTGCTGTAGCTCCCCTTAGGGTATGTGCATTTCCTTCTGGAAAGGGGTGGTATCATGGTATGGAGCCCAGATACTTACTCATGTTGAAAACACTTTATGATTGTGTGAATTGGATATCGAGCGCTCGGTTGAAAAGGTCCTAAAGGACCGGGGAATGGCGTGCTCGTGTCAGTAGTTACCCAGTTAGGGGTAACCCGGCCTTGTGTTGGCAGAGATCCGGTTTGGTTCTCGGGGATGTCTTTCCAGAGGCATTCTCAGTGGCAATGGGAAGTTCCTTGGCCTGACCATTTGTTGGAAATCCAATTCCCAATACGAAATTTGTACGGTATTAGTTGTAGAACCTGCCATTCACTTATGGTGGTCACCACTGTTTGGATGGTAGCTATAGTAGGCATAGTTCGAAATGTCTATGTTGGCTAAGATTTATATTCTACTTTCGAAATGAATTTTTCTCTACACTATGCACTAGTAATAATATAAAATGTTCTTTTAAATGCGTATCAAGCATCTTTGACTATCATAAGGAGAAATCTCCTCCGATTCTGCGTTTGCATTGTGTGTGTGTGCGGGAGGCCTTATGGTAGTCTCATTTTTTAAAAGCATTGCGAATTGATTAAAAATATTCCTCTTTTTTTGATTTTAAAGATAAATAAACTGTTTTGAGTTCTCACACCAGTCTTGTTAAGCTATTGGGCTATGTGATGGGGGATTCTCGCTTCGCGGTTTGGTGGCGAACGGGAGACTCTTACTCCCACACATCCTCTTTTAGGGGGTTGGTTAGGCGTAAGCTGTGACAGTCGAAAGGCTGGCCGTAAAAGCAAGTTTGGGATACCAGTGTAAGCCACGGTGGGGCTGGGATGGTTGAAAAGCCTACCGGTTGTGACCGCTTCCTCCTGACGTTACATTTGGTATCAGAGCTGATGGTTAAGCGACAACCATGGTTCTGTAGGGTATAATTCATTAGAGATAGAGTCAGCAGTACTCTAGAATGAGTTTGAGTGTAATAATAGCTATGAGAGCGTATTTGTTAGTGAATACAAAATTGTTTTATATTGTGATGATTGGTTTATTGAGTGGCATATGAACCTTCCTCAGCACGGTATGTACAACTTTGCCGAAGGGGTTTCTAAACACTTGAATAGAACAATTCGACATAATATTATTTTAAAATTGGGTAAATGAAATAATTTTGCCTCGATTATATTTTTATATATAAAGGAATAATTTTTCAGAATTATTAAAGTGTATATAAGTTGATTGTTAGGTTGTTTGAATAATCTAAATAAAAGAATAATTGTATAAGCAAATGAATTATAAGAATTGAATTATAATTAAAGTGTTTACAATTGTGAAATAAACTTATATATATAAGAAATGAATTTAAAGTTAAATGAAAATTTACTTTAGAGTTGGAATCTGAATTTATTTACAAGTGGGAATTTAAGTTATGTAAAACTAAGTGATGTTTAAATGTAAATATAACTTAAGAGTTGTTGTATGGAATTGATTTTGGTATCGAAGTAAATAAATCAAGTAGATTAAAAGAAATATGAACTTAAGTTATGTAAATGAAATTCAACTTTGTAATTGAATTGAATGAATGGATTGAATGTTAATCAATTGAATGTAATTAAAATTGATATGAAATAATGAATGAAAGTATAAATTCATTGAAATCAAATGTTATTAGAAGTTGAATAAATTGAATGAGAATGAATATAAGTAAAGGAATTTGGTTGTAACTAATATACATTGGTTGTTATATGGTTGTTAGTTGATTGTTTATAATTCATTAAGATTTAATGAAATTGAAAGCTATGTAATTGAATTCAAATTAGAAAGTAAATAAATTTGAATAGAATTGTATATGAATGAGAATATGAATGAAAGTTGATAAAATCCAATGTTGATAAATCAAATGTGATTTGAATTGAAAACCATTTCATTGAATATTAATGAATATAAATGAATATTATTGGTTTTGGATGTTAGTTGGTTGATGGTTGAATATATGTTTGCATTTGTTGTTGGTTGTATTTGCCATGTGACATATATAGTTATTATGTTGCTATATGTTGTATATTGATACTATTTACATATGTGCATGTTCTCATGTTGTTTGTTAAGTTTAGTAGGTGCGGATCGCGTTTGCTTCGCATTTGGAGTTCGCTTTAGCGCTATATTAGCCGTATATGCTTGCTAATAAAATATAAGGTACATATCTCGGATTAAATATCGCACTTTTACACTTTTTTCCCTTCGGGATGCCTCATTACTTGATGAGATGTATATTTGTGATATATATACTGTCATTTTTTTTCGGATCGAGCCGCGCAAAGGAGACTATGGCGAATTTTTCCGAAAATTTAAGGCGTTAGAAAAAATTTGAGAAAATTTGGAAAATTTTGAAAACTTTAACTTTGATTTTGGAATTGAAAGTTAAACAGTATAGTTTGTTTTTGAAAAGATAACTAAGTATGATTTGAAAACTTAGTAAAGTATTGTAAGGAATTTAATTATGAATTTTGGAAAGTTAATAAATTCTGTAACTTTTCTTACTTGTAATTTCGAGGACGAAATTCTTTTAAGGGGGAAAGATTGTAACGACCCAGAATTTTTATTAATTTAAATTTGAGTATTTAATTTATTTTAAATATTTATAAGTGAATTTTTAAGTCAAATAAATTTTTATTTGAATTTTTGGATTTAATTGAATAATTAAATCGATAATTTAATATGTTAAATTATGGAAATAATTGAAAATATAGTTAAATATGATTGTAAATAATTTGGAAAATTTTATTTTATCATACTGGAGTTATAGAAATATTTTAGAACTTTTAAAATCGAATTAAAAGTAAATCTGTGAAAATTGAATATTTTAATATTTAATAATCGACTGTAAAATAGCCAATTTTTGAACAGTCTCAGAATTGAACGAAACCAGTTCCATTGGATCCGTAATAGTTAGTTATTACCGGATTTCAATTTTCGTGTCAATCGGAGTTATCGTTTGATCGTGGCAGCTCGAAACGCATCGAATTATTTTTAATTTAAATTTGGCGAGTCAAAATAGCCATTTTTCAAAAAGTCTCGGATTTCGACGAAACCAGTTTCATCGGATCCGTAATGTGATATTATTGTAAGGTTTCAAATTTCAAGTCAATTGGATTTACCGTTTGTCCGGTACAAATTAAAACGCCTAGAAATCGATTTAAATCGGTTTAATTCAAATTGAACGTTTGTAGCCATAACTCGCACATACTTCCGAATTAGCTTCCGAAACCTGTTCCATTGTGTCCGGAACGCGGGGTAAACCCTAGGTACGCTGGTTACGGCATCTAAATCGGAGTTCGGAATTTCCGGGTGAATAGTGTCGAACGGTTCCTTATAAATAGCCCCTACCCCTTCATAATTTGATAAAAATAACCCTAACCCTAATATCAAACTGCACAGCCGCCACCCCCCTTCTAAGGCCAGAAATCACTCTCCTCTCCCCCTCGATTTCTTCCAATCCGTCGACAATTAGCCTTAGGTTTCAACTACAAAGATGAAGAGCACGACGAGAGCTACGAGATCAACGGTGGAGATCGCGAATGGAGCTATGGATTGGGAGATACTTTGGGCCGTTTGCATCAGGTTTTGCACGCCATTCGAGGCTGTACACGTGGCCGAGTGCCACAGGGGTTGGGCCGAGCATAGCTCTTGTCGAGGGCTTCGTCATGGCGTTGGAGTGATCGGATTTCGTCAAGTGATCGTGGAGAAAAGTGGAACCCTAGTGGAGCTTGATGGGTTCGGCCTCTACGTGTTTTACTGGAGCTTGAACGTGAGGAAGAGAAGATGATGGGAACGGCCTAGATTTGATGAGTGTGGGATCTTGTGGCTGGTGTGAGTTTGGGTATAAAATTATTAAAGTTTTGTTGTAAATTGTTAATATAAATACGTTCAAACTTGTAAATTGCATATCTTTTTCATACGAGGTCGAAAAAATGCAAACTCAGTTGCGTTGGAATCGTATGGACGAGCACTACGCGATGGAGTTGGTTTGGAGTCGTTTGGAGTTAGTGAGAATTTTGGGTAAAATTAAACGCGCGTTTAATTTTATTCGAAATAAAAGCTGAAACGGAATTTAAAACCAAGGTGAGAATTTCTCACTCAATCGAATAGATTTCGATTTTATTTTAAATAGTTAGATTTAAAATATTTGAATGCATGTTTGAATGATAATTAATATCTATTGATTGTTAAAATAGACATTATGCGCCGTTAGTAAGCGGATGTTATTTAATATAAACATATACCGCGAATATTTCATAAACAGTGAAATTGGTATTATATATAATATCAATATATATATATATTGGCATATGTATATATTGCAGTTGATTGATTTCCCGTATTTTTTGCGGATGAGACCCTATTACGCCGTTATTAAGCGGATAATATTTATTAAGAACATATACCGCGAATATTTCATAAACAGTGAAATTGGTATTATATATAATATCAATATATATATATTGGCATATGTATATATTGCAGTTAATTGATTTTCCGTATTTTTTGCGGATGAGACCCTATTACGCCGTTATTAAGCGGATAATATTTATTAAGAACATATACCGCGATAATTTCGTACTGGAGCGAAATTGGTATTGTGCTAATGTTTTTGGATGCAGGAAACAGGTTGGAGGGATCCAACTGGATTCCTCAACAATATTTATTTAATTTCAGATATTTTGATATTTGATGGATTATCATATCAATATATGATATCGTTGTTAGTCGTGATTGACTATTTGGTGTGTAGCATCATTGGACCCAGATTTTGGGATTTTAAAATGATTTTAAAGTGATTTTTGAAAATATACTATATTTTTGGAATTGATCCATTATAAATAAATAAACGTTATAATTTTTAAAGTTATAAAAATTATGGTTTTTGTGAAATATAGTTAAAAAGCTGATTTTTAGAAATACGATTAAAAGTCGATTTTTGAGAAATATGAACTAATGATTTTATAAAATAATTTAGATTGGATTTTTGAATATATGATAAAAGTTTAAATATAGGATTTATAAAATTTGATTATTTTATAAATCGAAATGATGAAATTATAAAGGAAATTAAAAGATGTTTTAAAGAATAATATTAATTGATTTATATTAAGAGATTTATAAACGGATATTTATAAATCGAAATATTGACATTATAAAACGAGTCTTTATAAGTGTTTGAATGAAGTGAAAATGAAATTCATTAATGAATGAAATTTATAGAATTATATAACGGTGAAGTTATAAATGGAATTTTATAAACAATAGGTTTATAAAATTTGTAAAGTTCAAAGGAACGATTTTTGCAAATAAATAAATTATAAGTGTTTGACTTATAATTTGGACTTTTGGTTTATAATTAAGATTATAAATCGAATAGGTAAATAAAGAAGATTTATAAAGGAAGTTGTTATGAAATAAATGGAAATGGAATTTATAAACGTTGTTTTATAAATTCGCAAACGACTTATTTTGATAAGTTAATTGTTATAACTTAGAAATAGAGTTATATTCACGTTTTTAGACAGTGAATAATCCTTTGAATTAAAATGAATAAAAGGATGGAATTTGTTAAAGAAGTTTATTCACGTTTTTGAACAGTGAATAACACGTTAAAGAAATTGTTTAGAATGTGAATGTTTTAAATAGAATTAAAACGATCTAACGATGTTTTAAAATGTGTTGAGATTCGAAACCATAGATTTCAACATTTATTGTTGAAATAGACGTTTTCGAGAAATAAAAGGAAATGGTGGACTATAACACTGTTGTTATAGTAAATGATTTCCGAAAGGAAATGTTTTGTATAGTATTGGGATTTATAGACCTATTTTAATTTCGAATCCCTATACTAATGATTTTGGGTTGTCGTAACGATGTTTTACACAACATTCGTTTTGGCCCAAATAAATATGTTTAAGTGAATGATTTCCTTAAAGAAAGAAATATATACTTAATTCGGTTTAAGTATATTGAATATTTTCTAAGGGTTGAAAATAAAGGATTGTGAATTACTTATTTAATAAGTATGGAAATGTTTTCCAATATGAAGTGAATAATTAGAATTTATCTTTTTGGAGGATAAATTGAAATGAATTATTGAAATCGTATATGCACGAATATTTTGAAATATAAATTCATTATGGAATTTATATGTGAAAAGTGAAATTGGTTAAAAATAAATATTGATTTATTTTTGAAGTGTTGAAACTATATATCTAGTAAAGATATTTTGGAAAATAAATAATTTGGAAAATTATTTGGAATCTGGTGATGTATGCATATCCATTGATAGTTCAATAACCGACTATCAATATTTCCCTTTGAATGGGTAATTGATGTGATTTGTTTGAATTTGAATGCACACTTATTTTTGAATAAGCGCTCACTATTCGGGTTAACCGGGAAAGGACCATGGGGTCGTATAACCCATTCCGAATATGTGATACGTCGTTATGAATTGCATTTGAAGATCGGTGTTGAAGACCGAGTATTTGTGAAAGCGATAGGATGACCTATCGATTGTCTCTGCACTGGGTAGCTCCTGGTATAGAGATCTCTTAAGTGATGGGAAATTCGATCGGGATTGTGAATACCCGTATTGCAAGGGCTTCGTAAGAAGTGCCTTCGGTTTTGTTCGAGCCCGGAACAGACTTGTATGGATTGTATGCCTGACATTACAATTTGAGATATAAAGCCGATTTCATTCAAATATATTTCTGTTGGTGGCGGAGAATTTATTCTTTGCTTAACACCCTTCTTTGAGACGTACGAGCTCAAAGGTTATATAGTTGAAGTTATCAGCAATATATCCCATTTTGGTAATGTGACATGCTGAGTGATGCTGAAATGATCATTGTGTTGATTATTTGTGATAGGATCATTTATTTGATCGTCTATCTTAGTGATCATTGTGTTGATCATTTATTGAGCCAAAGCATGGCTTTTGTATAAAGTATGTTTTTGTGGACGTGACTTCGTCGAGCCTCACATCCCGGAAATGGTCAAAACAGGAAAGATGCGGCAAGGTTATTAGGGGTTGCTGTAGCTCCCCTTAGGGTATGTGCATTTCCTTCTGGAAAGGGGTGGTATCATGGTATGGAGCCCAGATACTTACTCATGTTGAAAACACTTTATGATTGTGTGAATTGGATATCGAGCGCTCGGTTGAAAAGGTCCTAAAGGACCGGGGAATGGCGTGCTCGTGTCAGTAGTTACCCAGTTAGGGGTAACCCGGCCTTGTGTTGGCAGAGATCCGGTTTGGTTCTCGGGGATGTCTTTCCAGAGGCATTCTCAGTGGCAATGGGAAGTTCCTTGGCCTGACCATTTGTTGGAAATCCAATTCCCAATACGAAATTTGTACGGTATTAGTTGTAGAACCTGCCATTCACTTATGGTGGTCACCACTGTTTGGATGGTAGCTATAGTAGGCATAGTTCGAAATGTCTATGTTGGCTAAGATTTATATTCTACTTTCGAAATGAATTTTTCTCTACACTATGCACTAGTAATAATATAAAATGTTCTTTTAAATGCGTATCAAGCATCTTTGACTATCATAAGGAGAAATCTCCTCCGATTCTGCGTTTGCATTGTGTGTGTGTGCGGGAGGCCTTATGGTAGTCTCATTTTTTAAAAGCATTGCGAATTGATTAAAAATATTCCTCTTTTTTTGATTTTAAAGATAAATAAACTGTTTTGAGTTCTCACACCAGTCACATGACTGACTTGGAGTTTATTGTTTTCCTTCCTAAACTCTGGGTGCCCACCAATTTCCACACGGGCAGTTAAGAGTTAGGTTTATCAGGATATTCTGGATATTCTGGAGTTGCTGGAGGCAAGATGGATGGCATGGCATATTATTTATATAGTATTTCTTTTTCCGCTGCACTGTTTGTTGTTGTATGATGTTGTACACTCTGATGATATGATGTAATGTAATGTATAAAATGTAATAACTGATATAGTTCTTTGTTTAAAGATTATTCATTTATTATTATATGTTGTTCCGCTGCGAATTGTGAGATTCTGATGTTGTTCTGTTGTTTCCTTTCTGTCCCGTCCTATTTTCTTCTGTTTTTTTCATTTTTCAAATTCTCTGTTTTCTTTCTCTGTTTTCTAAAAATTGTCTATCTTCTTTTCCCTCTATTTTTCTTTTTCTTTCTTCTTTTTCTCTCTTCTTTCTTTTCTTTTCTTTTTTAAAACCCATAACATCTCGGTTTTTCGGCCTTTGATTTCTCGGCAGTCGATAAAGTGAGTGTCGATGTCGGATCTTCGAAGAACGAAAATCCGTATGGCGTTACATTTATCTAATCTAAAATTATTTATTTGATTACAAGTAAAAACTAATTAACTTACTCTTTAAATTAATTATACGTCTTACGTTAGCAAACCTTCCTTAATAAGTTTTAAATCAACTTAACTTGAAACTTGTCAACATTATTAACTTAATTAATCCTAAACTTAGTTTAACATAACAACTTTAAAGGTAATTAGGTTTAATCCCCTAAAAAGAATGGAACCGAGGTGAACCATACGCTTATTCGAGTAACACTCGAGTCGTTCCCTGCTCTTCCCAAATTCCCTTCTCTTCTCATGTCCTCCTTCTTCGCCCACCTGTTCTCTTTTTTTTTTTTACATTAGTTTTACGTTTACGTTACAATAGCAGAATCACGCGAAAGCACTCATGCCCCAGGGTTCGTTACGAAGAAACCCTACATCATACTCGAGAATCATCCGAGTCGAGACAACACACGACACCACTGACATTCTCACGCCACTGTGCATATGCACAGCGCGTCGCCACCACTTCGATGATCCACGGCGCCCCCTGCAATCCCCAAATCGACTACACATACGAATTTAAACCCCAGATCAACACGAAAAGTTCGAAATCAAAATATGCTCGCTTGGACGAACAACAACTCGAACGGGCCAGAAGAAGAACGCCACGACCATCCAACGTCGACCATTATTGGCTATACGACTCTGGCCATACCTCGCAACCATCTTCCTCTACCATCTCCTCAATTCTCGCGTTGCTCGGTCGATTCATGATGGCGAAAACAATAACTTACAGACCACGAAAATATTCAAACCCAAAACCCTAGACTCGATTCACCTCAACAAATTTTACATTAGAATTTTTTTTAAACATTTTTCCCATATTCCTGAATCAACAATCTTGCTCCAAAATGAATTCCAATATCAATTATTTGTTGAATCATCGGATTTTCACAAAAAGGCAATTTCGGTTCCTTTACGATCTACACCCTGTATAGTTATCTAAAAATCTCAATTCTTATTTCAAAAATCCTACCTTTGAAGGTTTATCCAAAATATAAAATCCAACTTACAATTTAAACCATTTGAATTTTAACCATGAATTACGTTGTTACTGTAAAAATTGAATATACAGTTCCTCTGTTTTCACTGTCAAGCTTTAAACTTCTTCCAGGCTATGCTTATAAGTTAAACAACTTATTTACTTTTAAAAGAAATCCCAAGGTATAAAATAATTTGCAAGAAGAAGAATTAAATCTCTCACTAATTATTTGCTCTGTAACCAACAATAGGGAAGAGTAGGCCATCAAAATTTCTAGAGCAACATATAATATACAGAATTGTTTGTTTAGAGCTATACAGTAAACACATACCATTCAAAAGTAAATACACAAGTAATATTTTGAACCAGAAGTTACTCACCTGCAACCAGAGTTTGAGCAGAGAACAACTATATTTTTTTTTCTTGCTGGAACTGCTAGCCTAATCTTCCTAAATCTTTTTGCTTAGTTGACTTGTTTAAGTTTGTAATGGTGTATTCTCTTTTCTCAGGTTTGCAAAGTTGAGAACGAAAAAAAACATGAGAGGATGTTTATATAGAAACAACTTCAAACAGGGGAGGCCATAACTAGTACCACTTTACTATCAGATTAGATATTTTGTAAGGAGGCTGAAATGATTTTTCTTGCTACTCGAATTGACAAAAGGTTGTGCTAATTAAATGCATGTCTTCATATTAGTTTGCATCTAATTAATATTGGCTACTATTTATATTTGATGTACAAAGATATTTTTGTATACTATGTGAATAAATTTGTCTTCTTCTTGCATACATAATTTATACAGCAACATCTTCCTAAACCCTCTCTTATAAGTTGATGAAAAGTTATGATGACTATTGTTTTGGCTTATATGTGAAAGTAGCTTATATGTGAAGGTATGGTGTAAAGGTGTTAATTATGTGAAGATATTTTGTATGCAAACGTTTCACTTTGCAGCTAGGAATTTGGCTTGTAGATGAATATAGTTTGCATAAGAATATTTGTCTTCTTGCTTGATTCAAATAAAAATGTTTGACTTATTACTTCTAGCTTGAATATACTATGCTTTACAATTTCCCAGTTTTATGTTGCAAGCATGCACTAACACTTAAATTCTTATTTTAATTACTATTTGTATTTTAACTTTGACTATCAATATTTAAGTTATATTCAATATGGTTTACTTATACTTTATTTGCAAACTTATTCATTTGGCTTTCATCTTCATTTTTATTTTGTATTTCAGTCATCAACATTAAATTATATTCATATGCTTTACTTACATTTAATACATATTTTTATATTGATAGCCCTTGATTTAATTTTAAACATTACCATCCATATATATTTGTTTACCAAGATAGAACATTTTAATTCAATTGCATAGGATAAATATTATTAAAAGGTTTTATTTAAATTTCCAGAATCAAATTTCCTTTTAAAAATACAAATTTATATAAACAAACGGCAATTATTCCAAAAGATTTATTTACTTTGAAATAATAAGTTCACTTTTTATTTAATTGGATTAAATATTTATTAAAATAGTGTTGCCAAAATACCGGGTCATCACAGCCACGGATCGTCCGCAATCCTCGTTTGAATGGCCGAAGTTCGCACGCATTTTTAGAGTGATGGAGTTGACTGAGCTCCAGGCGGCTCTGGCCGTGGGTGGCTCTGGTGATGGCCGTTCTGATGGTGGCGAAGTGATGGAGTTTCGAGCGACGTGGAGGGAGAGGCCCTAAGCCCTAGAACGTGCGTGAGGGAGAGAAGAGAAAGACATGGGCGGGCCTGATGTGGAGGAAGCAAAATGGACGGCTAGATTTGATTCTGGGTAAACAAAGTGGGAATTGTAAATTAAATTTTTTATTTAATTATCGTTCAAAATTTAAAAATTGATATCTCTTTCATACGAGGTCGTAAACGCACGAAACCAGTTGCGTTGGGTTCGTATGGACGAACACTACGCTACGGAATTGGATTGGAATCGTTCGAAGCTAGTGAAAATTTTGGGTAAAATTAAACGCTCGTTTAATTTTATTCGAAATAAAATGCTGGAACTACATTGAAATCAAGGTGAGTGTTTTATAACGCTCACAACGTACTAAATATCTTTATGCTAGTTAAATTTGACATTATGAAATGTTATGATTTTATTTGCCGTTGTTTGATAAAATTTAATTGTCATATAGATTGTCATTTGAATTAATCGTTGAAAATTAAATTGACTGTTAAATTGAAATTAAAATTGAATTGCGATTAAATTACCTGACATTGATAACTATGAAATTTCCATGAATTGTATTGATATTGGATGATGTATTTCGATGGATGCTATTGGTTGATATTTAAATGTTTGGATGTTTATTTGCTTATATATATCATGTTATGCATACATATGAACTGTGATTTGATTTAAGTGATATATATATATATTCATCCCTGACATTTAATTAAAATAAATATTTACTAGGCCATAGGATAGAAAATTATATACGGACACCGAATTGGCTAAATTAATAATTTTTAAAAACGTCGATTTGAAATTATTTAAATGTTTTGATTTAGAAGTTATAAATAGAAATCAATTTATAAAAATCGAATTTATCGAAAGATTGAGTTTGGAATGTTGAAATAAAATTTGGTTAAAAGAAATTGTTAAATAATTTAAGTTGAGACTTTGAGATTAAAAATCGGGATATGATTGAATTTCGAAAATTGATTTGTTTAAAGATTGAACCTTAATTCGAGCTTTGAGTATTACTATGTAAAAGCGATACAAAAATGATATTTGAAATTGAGCTTGAAATTGAATCTTATTTGAAACTTGGATTTAAATTTTGAATATTGAAGGATAATTTTGTTAAGTGTTATGACTTGAAATTTTGAAAAATCAAGCTCCAAATCGATATAAATTGAAATTGAATTAATTGAAGGTGAATGTAGAATTGAATTGAACTGAAGACAAAGTTGACATTGATTTGAATTGAAATCGAAATTGAATCGGTAGAATAGAAATTGAAATTGATTTGAATTAGGAAGTTATAATTGAAATGGATTGGTTTGGAAGCTGTTTCATTTTGTTTTCCAAATTACTCTATTATATAAACCATCTTTAAATACTTAAACTATTTTAATCTATTTTAATCTACTTAACCCAATTTAAATTATTTTAAACTAATTTATCTATTTGAAATCCATTTAAAGATTTTAAGTGTTTTTAACTACTTTAATTTTTTAAACTACTTTTAAACTACTTAAAAATATTTTCTAAAATTCCAAGCTGGTTAATAAGGTGAAATGTTATGTTTAAATCTTGAATTTAAATACGAATTGGTTTAAATGAAGTTGCAACCTAAATTGAAATTCAAAATGATTTTGAAATCGAAATGAGATATTGAGGCGGAAAATGGTTTTTGAAACGGAACCTTACATTTTAAATAGATATGATGATATTTGAAATGGATTTTATTTTGAAGCGAATATGATATTTTGATATCAATTATGAATCGATTTGAAATGTAAAAGAGCCAACGGTGTAATAATACGTAGTTATTAAAGAGACCAGGATCGGATATGGACATACTCTCTGTCGATACCGAAAACCACTTTAATAACTGTTATATGCGGAGTGTTGATCCAGAATGAAGTGGATGGTTTGGTGAACGTTTTGACTGAAGAAAGAGAACGATATTGGATGACCCCTAACATGACTAAAATAGGAGCCGCGTCGGGCCATTGAGGTTCGCCATCTCTAGCGGACACACTTCTTCGATACCATATCTATTACATTTGTGATGCGATTTGGGTGCACCCTTTGATTTGGGAGTGTTGTTTCGCCGTGTTGGGGTAGCTGCTGGCTATGCTCAACATCAGTCCGGATCACGCAACTACTAGTATCCTAGTTGGTATCGCCTCATGTACCTTGTCATACTGATTATCCTATTCGCGACCACTACGTTATATTTTGTGTTATACCTATGGGGTACCCTCTGATAACCACCAGTTTACGGTGGGGCTTACGGTGCTGTATAGACTATGGCATTATAAAAATGTGTTAAGGGGGATTATGGTAACGCCTTAACGCTATTTTGATACTTTATATTACTGATAGGCATTATCTACTTAGCGTATTGTACTACATAGTAGATAGTTTAACGGATCCTTGAGTGATGGAAAATCCCGTAACATCTCTTAAGTTATTGCATGCACGTTGACACTGGATAGGAGATGTCAAACCCCGTAAACATCTCTGACGCCGTTACACTCATATTTATTTACGATTGATTTAACTTTCATAAGGATATTTTAGTCCTGACTCGAGTGTTTTGTCTTTTCATTACGCTCGGGTCAGTCCTGAGTTTTTCAGATTTTTGAAGATCTATTCTGGAGGATGAAGACGAAGATTTGGTATACTATTACTATTATTACCCTTGCATCATGCTATCTGCTGCATTATTTTAATTATTCTGTTGTATATGTATAACTCTGATAAATGTTGTATAAATAATTGTCAAAGTATAGTAAACAGCTTCATGAACTGTTTATTTGACTATTATATTTTATCATTCCGCTGCGAGATTCTGTGTTGTTTCTTTTCCTTTATTTCTCTTTCTTTTCTTTTCTTATTTACCCCAATAACCATCTGCCCTTTTGAATGGTTTGGAATCGGCATGTGTATTTGATCGTCGGTTTAAACTGTCCAAAAAGGTGGGTCGTTACACTAAGCGTGGAGAATTCTTTACTTGCTTACGAAATGGTCAGAGGATTTAATAGGAAAAACTCAAACAACTTTTGCCTAAAAATTAACTTACATAAGGCCTATGATAAAATCAATGGAGAGTTTATTCATCATATGCTGATTTCCATGGGATTTTCTATTTTATTTTTTAACCTCATTTATGAATGGATAGCTAACCCATCCTTTTCGGTATTAATCGATGGAACTCCTTTTAGATTTATTGAGAGTTCAAGAGGCTTAAGACAAGGGGACCCCCTATCACCATTCTTATTTTCTATAGCTATAGAATTCCTTTCAATTAATCTAGAGATGGAGTATTTTAAAGGTAATATCACTCCTGTTTATAATATTGAATCAATTATTACACACTTGATATATGCTAATGATATTTTGATTATGAAAAAACTACTAAGGAAAATGTAGAATCCTTCTGACATATTTTTCAAACTTTGAAAACTTTATCTAGTCTTGCTTAAAATGAGAACAAGTCTACCTTAGTTTCCAGCAAAGGTGTTAAGCATAAACATCATATTGCTGATAGTTTAAACATTCCTATTGGTAACCTTCCTGTGATGTATTTAGGCATTCCTTTATCAAATAATAATGCCAAAGCCTGAGATTTTGGTTATTTAATAGACAAAATCAATAAAAAGTTTAGTCACTGAAAAAAGCAAATTACTCAATATTAGTGGTAGAATAGAACTAGCTGAAACCGTGATACATCAAATGGTGCAATTTTGGCTATAATTTACTCAATTTCCAATTTCTGTTACCTAGAGAATTAACTCTCTATGTGCCAATTTTATATGGAACTTTAAAGTTCATAAGATTCCTTGGGATGATGTTTGCAAAACTATGGAGGTGGGTGGACTTGGTATTAGGAAACTTGATGATATTGCAAAAACAGTAGTAATAAATTGGTGTGGACATTTTTACAAGGTGAGTCTATATGGGCTAAGTGGGTGTATAATAAATATTGCAATCAAACAAATTTCTGGCTGTTGCCATACATAATAATGCATCATACACATGGAAAGCTTTGTTAAAAGCAAGACAATGGTGCAAAGGAGCTATTGACAGAAAAATTGTAACTGGTGAACATACTGAAATTTGGTAAGATATTTGGCTTAATGGATATTCGCTAGTCGATAATTGCGGTTGGAACTCTATGGCGATTACAGATGGAAGAAATAGAAAGGTTTCTACTCTTATTTCAAGTAATAAATGGAAAAATAATTTACAAAGTGTGCCTATTCAAATGAAAAACACAGTGCACAATTTCACAATTCATGCACAAAAACAAGATGACTTCTGGTACTGGATCCCTAACAAAAATGGTCAATTTAGTTCAAAATCAGCATGGAATTATATCAGAATCAAAAATACGACTTTTAACTAGACAAACATCATCTGGGACGACAAGCAACTGATTCGAGCTTGGTGCGAGAGGTCACAAGTTCGGAACTTGCGTAGCATGATTCGAACATATATTGACATGTGATGTATGTTATGTTGTCCCTGTGATATGTTATATCTAAGTACCATTTCCAAACCCCTTATATTTCCCTTATACTTGGAAAACATTTATATACTTACCTCAATGGTGTAAGTAACAGGTGAAGAAGTGTTAGCAAGAGTAGAGGGTCTGGACTATGAGTTTGGAAAAAAGGTAGATCCTCCTTCAGCTATAGGTTATGCAGACTGTATCAAGCCTGTATGGAGGAAAAAGTCTACTTTTTCAAGCTGGAGTATTGGTCATATTTTCCATCTCGGCATATGCATGATGTGATGCACATAGAGAAGAACTGTGTTGCAACCCTTCTTGATGCCTTGTTGAATGTTCCAGGGATGACAAAAATGGGCTTCTTCTCATTTAGACATATGCGCGATGGGAATTAGGAAGGATTTGGTAGCTAAAGATGGTGCTAAAAGTTTGAAGTTTCCTATGGCTAGTTGGAACCTTCTTCTGAAAGAAAAGAAAATTGTTCGCAACTCTTTCCTTAGCATGACAGTGCTAATAAAATTTTCATCTAATGTTATTAATTTTGTCTCTATTTATGATTTAAGATTTGATAGACTTAAGTCACATGATTGTCATACCGTATTGCAATTTTTTCTCCCTATTACATTGGGTTCTGTTCTAGAAAAGCCGGTGAGGTATGCAATCATACGCTTCTGCCTATTCTTCAAGGCAATATGTGCCAAAATGATTGATCCTTCGAAGTTTGAAAAAAAACATGCTAACCTAGTAGTTATAATCTGCTTGCTTGAAAAATACTTCCCTCCTTCATTTTTTGACATTATGATTCATTTAACAGCTCATCTTGTTAGAGAAGTAGAGCTATGTGATTCTGTTTTATTTCCAATGGATGTACCCTTTTAAAAGATATATAAGGTATTTAAAGGATGGGTGAAAAGTCGCAAACATCTGGAGGGGATCATAGCGGAATGTTATATAGTTGAAATGGCTGTTAAATTTTGTGTTGAACGTATGCTTGACAAACCTAGTACTGATGGAATTCCATAAAGTTGCAGATTAGGCATCCGTCATGCCACCAAAATAAAATTAGGAGTGTCATATTTAGCAGTTTATGGAAAGGAATTTGATCAAGTACATCTCTATGTATTGCATAATATGGAGGATGCAAGGCCTTACTTTGCGTAAGTTTTTTGTTACTTCGCTATATACTGTTTTTTGAATATGTGGATTATATTATATTTGTTTTTTAAATGGTTTGAATTTATGTTAATCCAGTGTACACTCGGAGATACTTAGGTTGAAAAATGCTAGCAGACCACCCAAAGTAGAGAAATGGCTGAAGGATAAACACAATAAGACATTTGCAACATGATTAATGAATAGGGTATGTCGTCGATTTATTGATGAATTAATGAAGTGCTTCCAGCTTGTAATTTTTTTAAATTAAAAGCTATGCGTAATGTGTATATTGTTCTTGAAGGTATCAGATGAACTTGACACTCTTGGAAACAAATTTCAAAACAATTGAGGTGGATTTCAAAAGGTCCAAACCATCAAGTGCCTATCTTTGGTGCATATATGATTGATGGAGTTCATTTCACTACCAAGGAGCATGATGACATTCGATCGGTTCAGAACAGTGGAGTATTTCTGCAAGCAGGTGTAATGCTAGTATCTAGTGCTAAGGATAAAACCCCCATGACAAAGGATATGGATTATTACAGTGTGACTACATAGATTTGGGAGATGGACTGCTACAACTTTATTGTACCTATATTCAAATGTGATTGGGTTAAGAATGTTAGGGGTATCAAAGTAGACGAACTTGGGTTTACTTTGGTCATTATGAATAGGATGGGGCATTTAAAAGATTCTTTCATCTTGGGTGCACATGTGCAACAAATTTTTTACATGCAAGACCCCCTGGATCCTCTATGGCCAGTGGTTGTACAATGCCCCGATAGAAACTACCAAGAGGCTTATGAAGATAAGGAACTAGAAGATATTGAAATGGAGTACCGACCATTTAATGCCACAATGCCATCAATGGAGAGCTTTAATGACATTATTAGTGATGAACATAGAAATTATAAGCGACCCAGAAATGAGGAAATAGATGTTTATGAGGATGAACCTCAAAAATAGGCTAGTGTTAATTATTTTGTCAAATTTCTTTAATTATGTTCTTCAATATGCTTACAAATATATGAAGACTTCTCTGGATTACTTTGAGTTTGTGTGGATTACTTCTGTCTATTAATTGTTTCCTTGATTATTTCACTTGATGTGGTTTTCTAACTTCTTTATTTTCAGGTAATGGCTGGGAGAAAACGTTTGCAAGTTCAAACAAGTGAAAGTTCACCTTTACGCCGTAAAGTTCAAAAAAGTGAAGGTTCGCCTTCACGGTCACCTTCACGCCGTAAAGTTCCGAGCCTATAAAAACCTCAAAAGACAAAAAAGAAGAAGGTTGTCAGTTCCACATCCAAGAATGTTATGGCAATATCCAAGATTATTGCGGCAACATCCAAGTTGTGGCAACATCCAAGAATATTGTGGTAAAAATATCTAAGCCAATTTCATGTGGTAACAATCATGGAAAGTGGAAATTGCATGAGGATGAAGTTGAGAATGTAATTAGAGGATTGCAATTGCTGAAGCAAGGAATGGTGACGATTAACTGCATTAACAGGAGAGTTGCTCGGGGGAAAGAGATGGAAGGTTGACTTTAGTGCTAAAGGGGAATCAATTGGGAAGGCTGCAACATGGATGTAGTCCTAAATTGCGGTGCAAGCACGAATAACGATCTTAATAGCCATTTTTGATTCGAGATTTGTTCCTCCACACGAGAAGGGCAATATATTTACTAGTGTAGAGTTAAATGAACTATCCATTGATTACTTGTATAATCTTAGTAATTAGTTAAAAATGCTATTATGTTAATCTGTTCATATACATGTAGAAGGCATTTGTGTTGCCTAAAGAATGCAAAAAACTAATTATAACATCAGTGGGGAATAAATGGAGAGAGTTCAAGATTAGACTAGTCACCAAGTATGTGATGCCTTATTTGGACCCCCTGAGATGTTGGAGTTCCTCCAGAAGATTATCTGTTCATTTAAAAGGGTGATTGGGATATTTTTCTTATTGAACAGATTACATAAAGATTTATAGTACATCTTCGAATTTCTTATGTCCTTTTATTTTATAGTTGGTTCCATATTAACTTTAACTTAACTTTAATATTAACTTTAAACTAAATTAAAAATAACTTTAATTTTAAATTAACTTCAATATTTACTTTAACTTTAAATTAACTTTAATTTTAAATTAAATTTAAATTAACTTTAATGTTAACTTTAAATTAACTTTAATAATTAGCTTTAATATTAACTTTAAATTAACTTTAATATTAACTTTAAATTAACTTTAAAATAACTTTAATTTTAAATTAACTTTAACTAACTTTAATATTAAGTTTGAATTAACTTTAGTATTAATTTTAAATTAACTTCAAACGTAAGAATTAAATTAACTTTTAAAAACTACGCCTAGATAAGTATGGTTGGTTCGATAATTCCATGACATTATATAATGTATACTTCTATATATAATTTGTAGGAAATTCGCGAGGCTCAAAGAAAAAAATAGAAAGGAAATGTGTACCCTCATCAAATGGCATGCAAAAGATATGCTAATCTGATGCAAGTACTAGTTAGTGTTGCTTGCACAACTACATGATATCTACAAATAAGTGATTTAGGTTTTGTTAGAATGGATTGATAAATGTTTGCATTATTTTAATATATATATATATATATATATATATATATATATATAGCTGCAAACCATTCCTGAGAAAGAACTATCTCATATATTCCATGTTTAAAGGCACATCAAGATAAGAATGAGAACTTCAAGGACCCAGAATCACATGCTGCTGCAGATAGAATTGTAAGTGTAACCAATTTGTTTTTATCTAATATTTACTTTGTAATTATTGAAATAAAAGTAGATGAATCCAATATATTTTATTTTTTTTATCAAGAGGCATTGACTAAAGACGTAGAAGTTGGATCCGTTGAGGAAAATGGACCTAATGATGTTTTAACTAAGCTTTTGGGACCCCCGAGTATCCTGGCAGGGTACGAGGTGTTGGTGGCTTTGTCAAGCCTGAGGCTTAGTTCAATTTGCCAACAAAACACTACAAGTAGAGATCATTAGAAAATATAAATATGACTCCATCAAGCGTTCAAAAGATTATAAAAGAGGAAAAAGCTAAGTACGAGCTTTAGAAGAAGGTAGAAATGAGTAAGCAACAACCTTGGTTTGAGGAAAAGTTAAAGTAGATAGGATCAAAGGTTGGAGGGGTATGGGAATTGGCTATTTCATTCAAACTATTTACCCAAGGCAGCTTTTCCTAAGAGCATTTGGAGAGGGCAACTGATGGCATTGAGCATGCAAAGAAACAAGAAGTGAAGAAGGGGATGGAAAATAAACAAAATGTGAAGAAAGGTTTGCCATGGGTTATTAAGGAATAGGTTAAGTCCCCAGAAAGAAAATTGATTGAAGACTTGGAAGTTTATGAAGAAATTTTGGCAAACACCTGCTGCTCTAATTTCATTGATGATGTTAACTTGATTAGCTACGATAAACCGTGTATGATATGATACATAATGTTTTTGGTGCAGATGAAAGAACCCGTGTCTGGCAACAACAAAGCTAAGTTTGCACTGGTAGTTGATTCTATGGATAATATCATCGCATTTGGAACCATCACTAAAATCAATGTCGATGACACAGACCAGAAGATCCATGGCATTCCCTTGGAAAAGAAAATGCATGCGTCTCCATCACCAAAGCTTTTACTCCTGATGCCCTGGTAACAATTCCTGCCAAAGGTGAATTTATGATAGTGCAAGATGCGCTTGGTGGTACATATATTGCTTGGCTGAGAAGCTTGATCTCCAATGCATTAACTAGGAAGGTAATTTGAGTAACTATGCATGGTTACCATGTATTCACTTAGACTTCACATAATGTATACTTTCAATATTTGCTATTACATTTCAAGTTAAAATCATGGATCCTTCACTAGCAAATATACTAGTAGTTGTCACTTGTGTTGTAACCATGACTTTCGTATGCCATGTCTTTTAACAAACGATAGTTTGATAAAAAATCATTGGTGAGTTCTTTTTAACTACTTAATGTAAAAAAATTAATAATTTTTATGACCAGACTAGTTTTTGTAGTAAATGAAGATGAGTTTAAAGAGTGAATTATTTCCTTACACAAAACTTTTACCACTGCACACTTTCCTAATTTGAAAATGAAACTTCAATCAAATTATTGTGAAAATTGTTGTCCTATTATAAAATGCATAACATAAGCAGTAAGATTATTGTATCATTTGTAGATGATTAAGGACTATTAAATAGACAACTTTGTTTCATAAGGTTAATTCATAAGTTTTTTACATAAACAATGTTTTACTTAACTTGATATTTGATTACCTAAACAAGTTGAGTGTTATTTACATAACTTGGAGGTTGTTAAGCCTCATGCTGTCAAGAAGAAGAAAAGGAAATATCATCTCAGTGAGTCAGATGATGCTGGAGGCCTCGACACACTGCCCGTTAAATTGTCTACAACACTAAAGGTGCTTTTCCAATGGGCCGACCATCCCTGACGAATGGGGTCGGCATCAACACCAAATTGGTTGAGGAAATATTTGGTTTCCGAACGAAAATGGCTATCTTCAGGAGTGATATACATGCGATCACAAATTTTTTTGAGACATTTGCTCAAGCCATTGTTTTTTATATGAGATAGGTGTTAATTATTCTTTTGATGATACATTAGTGTTGTTCATGTCATTGCTGAGACATCTTCTCAAGTCATAAATTTTTTATGTTGCATTTGGTGTTAATTATTCTTTTCTTATATGATTTTATGACTATCTTCATGAAGCACTGAAGAAATCTAAGATGATAGACATGATTTCCTTCGTATATCCTGCTTATACAGATGCATGCGGATGTGGACATTCAGCTAAAATAGCTTTTGGTTTGGCCAAATGGTATGAAGAAAGGAAGCTTGGTCGGATTTTCTTGTGCCATATAACTCAAGGTATGTACAGTATGGTTCTTTATATTGATCAATCAAATTTTATACTTGAACCATGATGTGTATACTTTGTTATAAATGTTGAGTGGAATGTTCAATGCTAGTAATCATCAGTCTTTGACGGTCGTGAGTCCCACTGAAGAAAGTGTGCATTTCATGGATCCATTGAGAGGACGATCATGTGGTGTAACATTCCTAAAATTTAGCTAAGATTAATTCGATAGTTAATTTGATCTTTGGAATTAAACTTTGAAATATTTGGTAATTAATATAAAATTTTGAATTAAATTATGAGATTAATGGGTAAATTAATTTGAGTTTCTCCAAAAACAATTAAAATATGTGTTCAATAAATAGATTGTGAAAATAGAATTTTGGATTGGAATTCAAAAATAAGTATTTTATAAAGTTGTGTAATCATTTGAACTTTCCAAATTGAAAAGATATATGTTTACTTATGTATATAAATGGATTTTTTAAATTGAATTTGGAGTTTGAAATTCAAGATTTAATATTTTAGAAATAAAATTGAATTTAGAATACTTTATCTTTAGGATGAATAAAAATTTGTTTTCTAATTATAACATATGATATATATATATATATATATATATATATATATATATATATATACGTGAAAGTTATATATTTGGAATTTAATTTAACAAATAAATTGGATTTAAAAAGCTTTATAAATTAGGAATTATATATGTATGATTATTTATAAATTGTTTCTAATTCATTTTCCTTTATAAATTATGTAAGTGTAAGTAATTGAAAAAAATGTATATATATATAATAGTTTCAATTTAAATAAGAATTGACAAAAATGGGTTGTAAAGCTAAATTGAAAATATAAAAAAATTTAAAATGAACATATCATTTGGAATAAAATTTGGTTTGTAAAAATATAAACATATTAACTAATTTATAAAAGTGCAAATCTATGATGATATAAAATTTAATAAGATTTTATGTTCTTTCTTTTAGAATTAGTTATGAACTAAGTTGTAAATATAATGTTAAAAGGGGTTTTAAACTATAAACTATAAATTAATTTGAAAAAAGGTTTTAGACACAAATTTACTTGTTTTAAACAAGTGTAAACCATGTGATAAGGAATTAAACAAGTGTAAGCTTGAGATAATTAGTAAAAAAAAATATTTATATGTAAATAAGATTTGGATAAGATGTTAATAAACATATAAACATATGTTAAGATATTAATACTTAAGGGTTTAAACATAAAAATTTACCTTGTTATGACATTTGTAAAATAAGGGTTTTTGCTTTAAAAATTTGTAAACATTCTAACATGAATTAATACAAGTGTAACTTAAATATATTCATAAGTGTACAAGTGGCAAAATAAACATTTATCTTTTAATTAAAATTTATAAACATGCATAAAGAAAAATAATAATAATAACAACTAGGTTGTTTTCAGTTTCTAAACTTCTCAAATCTGAGAAACCAAAATTAAAGCAACATAATCAAGCAAAGGAATCAAACCTGAATCAATTAAAAACAAAGTTTTCTTCTAGTTTTCGAAGCCTGGAAGTTATAACCAGAGAAGAACCAAAAAGCAATCATCAACGGGCAAAAAATAAATCGAGATCAAACATAAAATCTTCTGTTTCAACAATCAATTTCTAGTTTCTAAATCTTCAGCCTGAGAAGAAAGTTTGAAATCAATAAGCTGCTAGATAAAACAAATTAAATTTGAAGCCTGGAAAAAATTAGAAAAATAATAATCAAAACAACTTGGAACTCAAAGCAAGGATCAAATAAGATTCAACTCAGTGTAGACCAGATTTTAGTGTTCAAATATTCAAGTTTCAAACTTCAACCTAATCAAGTTTTGAATCTGGAAATCAAAGCTCGGACCAAATCAAAATAGTATGCTCTGTTCTTCTCTGTTCAAACATCCAATCTCAAGTGAGAAAACCTTCCCTCTTTGAAGTTAAATCTGTGTTTATTCGCCCATGCATGTGGTAAGTGATTGTTTTAATGGGGTAAATAGAATTGGCATGGATGTATTTTCACTAGGATATTGTTGAACTACTATATACCTATGTGTGCATATATGTATATGGTTAAGAATGTCTCTGTCTTGAATTACAACAGACTAATATAAATTTCAGGAATTTTAGTTCGTTATTGAATGCGAAATAACAAGATGAACGGAACCTGTATTTCAATCAACTTCTGGTGATCCACGTCGAACTGGAAGTTGAAATCCATGGTGAATGAAGCTTATGCATCAAAGAGTATAGGAAAAATGTTTATTAATTTTTTAAGCAATCAGGGAAGTTGATTGAAGTTGTAGTAGGGTTTAAAAGCATATTTTGATCGATGTGTCCATCGACATCGTGTAGCGACGTGGGTGGATCGGAGTGAATCGCCGCTGGGCGAAATGAAGAAGGGGACTACGGTGCAGCTCTAGGCGAGGCGATGCGTTGTCTGATGGTCGGAGAAGGATGAACGAGGTGTTTTTGGTGATCGTAGTTGGTTCCAGGTTTGGCTCAACATGCTCAATCTTGTTTGTGGGTTTGTGGTGGAGAATTAGTGATTGGGATCGATAGTTTAGGCGATGGTCGATGCGTCAGAGGTTGCAAGGATGGTCGGAGTCGCCACGGTCGACTGTGGAGGTGCACCATCTCGTTGGGTGTGTCAGTTTGTTTTGGTTTTCTGGG
Organism: Allium cepa; assembly: GCA_030765085.1. Taxonomy (NCBI): domain Eukaryota; kingdom Viridiplantae; phylum Streptophyta; class Magnoliopsida; order Asparagales; family Amaryllidaceae; genus Allium; species Allium cepa. Next base: position 408,084,293 of record CM060931.1, on the reverse strand, counting down.
TATTGAGGAAACTCAGATCAAACTCGAAGCATTTGATTTGTCGTCTCGGGGAATTTCAAAACTTGGCTCGAAGTAAAGTTTGGTGAGCTGGAGGTTTAGTTCGAATAGCTGTGGTTTTGCCTCAGGTATTTATAACAGTTGCAAATTTAATAAAGGCAAGACTTAAAAATTTAAATGAATCTAGTTTAAATTATTTCTTAAATCTAATTCCTTATAAAATAAATGTTCTATCTTGATTTAAGAAATGGTAAGATTTTTTTAACATAAATGTATACGGTTAAATTCTTAAGTTATTTTAAATTTAATTTGAAATGTAATTAGGTGGTTAATTAAAAAGGTAAATGTTTAAATGTATATGTTAATCATAATTAAGTAATGGTTTACCTTAAAAGTTAAATTATGGTCTGATGATTTAAAATTACTTAATATAAGTAATTGAGGGTGAATGATTAATGGTTTTAAAGATTGATTAATCTAGTGTTTAAAGGATAGTTAATTATGGAATAATTAATTTATATGATAAATTAATTAAGGTAATTAGAGAATAATTAGTTAATTAAATATTAACTAATTAATGAAGGTGATTAAGGAATGATAATTAATTTACCATTAAAGGTTAATTATTTAATGACTAAAGGTTGATTAATTTATCATTAAAGATTAATTAATAAATGATTAAAGGATAATTAATCAAAATGTTTTATAATTAATTAATATTAATTAACCAAGGATTAGTGACTAATTTGATTTAAATTAATCAAACAATTAACTAATCTTACTTATAAATGTTTGGATTCAATTGGATGCTTTGAATTGTTTGATATCCCCGATATATGATGCTTTGTGATATGAATTATTCTGATTTGTGCTATGGAATGAGATGTAATTTATTTACCTGTAATGTAATTTATTTATCTGCGATGAACTTATATTATTCATCTGTGATCTGTAAAAGAAGATAAGCGTTATAGATTATATCGCTTATCGATATTTCTGCGTTTGAATCTGTGATGATTGATGTTGTTGCACTATTGTGTAAAACCCCTGGACTACACCATATACACACAAATATGGATTACACGAGAAAATTGGTTAAGTCATAGATTTTTGAAATGGTTTTAAAGTTTGATTTTGAATCCAAACGGATTTGGAAATGGAATTGGGTTAAAACGCTTTTGAAAAGGAGTTTGAAGATAAAAAGTTATTTTGAATAACTTGATAAAATTTTAAAATTTAAATAATTAGGTTTGAATTTGAATTCAAAATTTGAAATTGAATTCTATATTTGGAGATTATGGTTTAAAAGATTATACGAGTTATAAATGTGTTTAAATGTGTTTAAAACCATTTTAAAAAGTATTGTTTCGGAATTTGAATTTAACCCAAGGGCTTTAACTTGTATAAATGAAATCGGATTTTTTCGAAACGAAAACTAATTCTTTTCAAATTAGAATAGCTTTCATATAATGAAAGGATTTCCAATTTGTGTTGAAAAATTCGAGATTGAGATGAAATTATGGATGTTTTTGAAAGCTATGAATAAACCTTTGTGAAAGATTGTTAAGCTTTGCTTTAGAATCGAAGAGGATTCTAAAAGGTGTATCTTTTATATATAAAAGATTTGAAATGGGAATTGTTTTGAAAGTTATGAATGGATCTTTGGAAATAGTTTTGAAAATTATAAATTGATCTTTAGTTTATTAATTGGATGTGATAATCCAATTTGGAAAGGAAATAGTTTTGAAAAGCTGTGAATCAATCTTCGTGAAATCTGGGTGAACTTTGTGAAATGAATCTTTTTGTTTAAAGATTTGGAAACGCTCATTTGTTTAAACCATTTGAAAAGAAAGTTTGGATAATAAGTTGTGATTTAACTGAGATCCCAATATCCATATGTTTTTAAATATTGCGTTCACTATTCGGTTTAGCCGGGAAAGGACCTTTATGTCATATAACCCATGCCAAATAGTGATACGACGAAATGGATAGCATTCAAAGACGGTGGTGATGACCGGGTGTGTTCGAGAACAATAGGGTAACCTATCGAATGACTTTGCACTGAGTAGCTACGGTATAGAGATCTCCATATGTGATGGGGTGTCCGATCAGGATTGGGGATAACCGAATTGCGAGGGCTTCTTTTGGAAGTGCCTTCGGTTCTGCTCGAACCAAGAACAGACTTGTATGAATGTGTTTCTGATGTTACACTTTGAGATGTAAAGCTGGTTTCTATCAAATAAATTTCTATTTGGTGGCGGAGATTTATTCTCTTAGTTTAACACTCTTCTTTGAGACGTACGAGCTAAGAGGTTATGTAGTTGATGGTTACTAGTGATACATTCCTAATTTGGTAATGTGGCATACGAAGTGCTGCTGATCATTTGTTGATCGAAGCGTGGCTTTATGAAAAAGCGTAGCTTTTTGGACGAGACTACATCAGGACCTCACACCTCAGAAATGGTCGAAACAGGAAAGATGCAACGAGGTTTCTAGGGGTTGCGCCCCTAGGGTATGTCCATTTCCTTCTGGATAAGAGGTGGTATCATGGTATGGAGCCCAGATATTTAACCTATGTGGTTACTGCAAATTTATTACTTTGTGGTTGTTGGTGTCGAGCGCTGGTATAAAGGTCGGTAATGACCGGGGATGGCATACTTGTATGGTAGATACCTATGTTATAGCTTGGTTAAAGCGTGAGGTAGCGTCGGCCTTGTTAGCAAAGATCCAGTTAGGTTCTCGGGGGCGTCCTTCCAGAGGCGTTCCCATTTCGGCAAGGAAGTTCATTAGCCTGACCGTTTGTTGGAAATCCAATCATCCAATACGCGCCTTATACAGTTTTAGTTGCATAACCTGCCATTTAACGTGGTAGCTATAGTAGGCATACGACAAAATGTGGTATGCTGGCTAAGATTAGTATTATATTTTCGAAAGGTTTTCTACACTATGCACAAATAATAATATCAAATGGTTTTCACGTATCAAGCATTTTCGACCGTCATAAGGAGAGAACTCCTCCAAGTGTGCGCTTGCATTGTGTGTGTGGCGGGAGGCCTTATGGCAGTTTCATTTTCCAAAAAGCATTGTGGTTTTCAATGTTTTAAAATCTTTTATTGTTGTTTTAAAGATAAACTATTTTTGTTTGCTCATACCAGTCCCATGACTGAGCCGAAGTTTATTATTCCCTCCCTAAACTCTAGGTGCCCACAATTTTCCACACGGGAAGCCTAGAGTCGGGTTTTTCAGATAGTCAGCTAGTAGATGTAGATTCGATAGTCTTCAGCTTTCTATTCGGAAATCTTAAAGTCCTTGGTGTTTTGAGCCATTTGGATTTTGGCGATCACATTTGTTTCTCTTCAATATTTGAAGTCACCTTATCTCCTATTGCCTCGATGATGGTGGTTCTCGCTTTTTGGTTTGGAGTCTTCCTAGCTTTGGGGCTTTGGAGATGGTGTTGCAGGATGGTGTTAGCTTCTTTTACAGATTCTATTGGAGTTCCTTCTCTAGAGTTCAAGTTTTGTGTTATCTTTCCGCTGTCGATAGTCGCAAAGTCTAAACCATCTACTTATGATATTATTCCACTGCCGTGTCTTGTATTTCTGATAGTTATCGATATCATTTGTATCATTGTTGTATACGAGATATTATATCTTTGGAGTTATATGATGTATTCATTAATTTTTCTTCCGCTGTGTTGTACTTAATCTGTTATAAGCTCCGACGAATCGGATCGAACGTTTGAATTTATGACATTCGAATACGAGTTGAAGTACGGATGTCGATTTTCGAAAAATCTGGGTCGTCACATGTGGTGAAGGTTGGATGAATATTGTAAACATGTATGTGCAATTGCTATTTTATATTTTGACTTTTCGAGTGGTTTAGTGGTTTGCGTTTGCTTACATTGCAGCTCCATTGCAATTTACAATTAGGACAAAGTGAAAGGCAACAAGAAAGTTCAATGGACACCTTGTTTGGTGCATACTCCATATTTCTCAAGTTTGATGACTTTACTTCCTCAACATGATTGATTAAATTATATGTTTACTTGACATCTATGCATGCTTAAAGGAGCTCTAAAATAGAAAGGTCAACTGACATATGGATTATGGGTTATGTGCTCCATGAAAGACGTTGTGGGGGGCAAGAATCAACTATGGGCTGCTAAGGTAATGTATGTCAATGCTTTATTTTAGTTAAGCACATATCTCGAGTAAAGTTGACCTCTGCATCTCCTATTTGTTGTAGTGGAAGAAGGATCTGAACAATACCTTTTCCCAAATGGGTATTGATATCGTTCGGTTGGAGTGGGCTACGTATGTCTACAAGTTTGTTGATTCATAGTGCCTAAATTCTATATACGCCTGCTATTATTATGTAAATATATGCACCTTGCAATTGAAACCTGGTTAGTTAGCTTTGCTAATGTTGGTTTTGTTGTATTTTGTGTATCTATGGGTTCACTTGCATTGTTTATTTATTAGTATTGAACTACTGCTTGTAGGATATGTATTTGGAATTGGTGTTGATGTTGGTTTTGTTTAATATTGTACTTAGTAGAAATGTGTACTGCTTTGTGTCATTTGAACTGATTTGTGTCATTTCATTTAAGAAAGAACATTACATACAAAAAATGATTTGGGTTATCTTAATTGCTTTAAAACAACATTTATCTATTGTAAGTAGCTGGCCGTAACAACTAGTATAAATGTGCATTTAATTAAGGTTACAATTTTTTTTTATTTACTTTCAGTCAACATATAATATTCATCTCTATTATTTGTAAAATAAGAACAACACATCAGAAAACGTAGGACTTTGTTTTTATGTGTTGTGTTAGTTATTATAAGGCGATGGGGGAAAATCTATGGTTTGATGTGCAATGAGGCAACAAGGGATTTAACAATAGATAGGTGATCGGACAACAAAGCATTCTATCATATGATTTGTTTTTCCCATAGTGTGAGAAACTCATATATATATATGAGTATCTTTCAATAATCTCTATGGTGTAGGATTCAACAATAAATGCACTTATTCCAAGATCTTTGATTTTTAAACATTTCATAAACCTACTTTTTTCAAAACAATTTCCAACAGACTCTGATCATTTTTTACAGTCGTTGATTTCTTAACGCTATGGTGAAGGAGTTGTCAATAGGTAATAGAAATTTCGAAGGTGTGTTTCCTTTTGCAAGCTTGTGTTGTCTTCAAATTATTTTTGCCTAATTCGGTGCTTCTTTATAATCTACTAGTTTACAAGCCATGACATTGAATTTTATCTCTTCTCTTAAACCCCATGAACTTGTCCAAAATATAATCAGGCTGTAGTCTATTTAGTTGACCCATAACCCATTCAAATCTACTCAAATAATCTTTAATAAAGGAGGTTTGTTTTAAATTAGAAAAAATATTAAAAGCATATACCATATCATTAGAAGCAAATCTAATTCTTATTTCTTATCTGAAGTTGTCCCACTAGTAAGATTTTTCTGCATTATTTCTAAACCAATTCCACCATTGTAAAGACTTTTTTTTTATGGAAGGCTGATATAGTCACCCATTCAATTTGATTAGTGCTAACACCAAAAATGGTCACCAACACTCGGTTGTATGTGAAAACACCAATACCCAATATTTAGATCCAAACAGAAAAATATAGATCCACATATCATGGAATAGATTGCATAAAAGTAAATGAACATGCAAGTTTTATAGTGGTAGCAAACTCCAGCCTATGCCAACTCCAATGATCTTTTTATTATATATTAGTATTACAAAACAGGTGATTTTAGCCTTAGAAAATTAATAGGGGAAGAGATAAGAAGTAATATGAAGGAGGGCCAAAAGAAGATCCAGAGGAAGAAAAGGAAGATTCCTTGTAATTATCTACGTCCACTGTATTTATAGGTGAATACATGCATGGATCCGGCTGAAATTTCGCTAAAAGAACCTCCAGAGCCATACGACCCAATCCACCAATTCTCAAATCGATCGCACACCATTGGAATGATATGTTCCAATCATTCATATTAGTTCCAATAGGGGCACGATCATTTTTGAAGGCCCTCCATGTTGTTATCGATTTGCTCTACAGATTTCATCCCATTCCGAGTTACTATTTGTGAGATATCGCGTTTCCGTAGAGTCGAGTTGAAAAATTGAAATATGGAAGATTCTTCCATATTTTCCCCTTTTGGGATGCGATCATTTTTGTGGGTCCATCACGATGTTAGCTACTTGTTCTCCAAATTTTATGTCATTTAGACTTAACATTCATGAGATATTGCATTTTCCGTGAGTTAGGATCGTTCTGGCTACAATGACACGATCGTTCAAGAATGATGTAGGTCGATTGTTCAAGTTTCTCCAAATGATGTGCAATCAATATGGTAGGTTCCTTTACATAATATTTTGTTATTTCAAAGTTTTGTTATTTTGACTTTGCATTTATGAGATATTGGTCGATCATCATTGATTGAATAGTTTTATGGATCGGTGATGTAGGTCCCTCATGGTGTGGTGTAGTTGTCCTCCAAATTTCATGTCAATTGCCTTTGTAGATTTTGATTCATAGATTGATCATTGTTGAAAATCGCCAAAACGATCGTCTACATTTCAGGATTGACCCGAAGCAAAACCCAAAGTAATCACCTTTCTGACTCGAAGTAGGAGCTAAAAATTCTAGCATAGGGTAAGACTCGGGAAAAATCCAAATTTTCTCCAAGCAAACGAGATTCTGACTCCAAGCATGAAAAATGATCTGTGCCGATTGTTTCTCCAAAATGATCTATGCTGATCGTTTTTCTCCAAGCAATCTCTAAGCAAACACGCATCCGATTCCAAACACAATCAAACACTTCAAATTTCTATGACTCTAAGTAAACCATGAGCTGACTCCAAGCAAGTAGCAACTCTTTCCAGGTCCGATTGGAAGTAAATTACCACCGATCCGTCGACATTGGTCCATCTTCCCTTGCCTGTAACTCAAGCGTATGAACTCCGATCGACTTAAAATTTGAAAAGTAGCCTTATGGGGCCTTCTTTATCACTCCGCACCAATTGCACCTTGATCAAGTCATAAATTGGGCATCCAATCTGATCTGTTTCCTAGGTGAAGTGTCAATTCCATACTTAACCATTTTTTGAGTGTTGTTTATCCGAATCCATTCGACTATCGTCCATAGTTTCAAATATAACAGATCTCCAATCCTGATAACCATCTTTTTTAGCCGATATCATGTTATCTTGGCCTGAAAGGTAGGATAACAATCAATATTGTAATAGCAGAAGAATTTTTCTACAAAATTTAACCAATCTTTAACTCCTTCTTCACTAGAATATTATGGAAAATCTAATTTGAATGGTCTCTGGTGCATGTATGGAATATTATTGTGTCTACTTTCTTGAGGTTATTTTTTTCATAATTATGATATAAGTTGCGATGATTAGTGTTGGTGGGTTGGGTGGGATACGATTTTCTATTATAGTTTCTTATTGATTCCATACTACAGGAATAATTGGATCGGTGTTATGGGCAGAATTAAGCCTTGGGGTGGAAATGAATCTTGATGTTTGAGCATCATTTCTTATTTATAGATTATGTTATTCTCTACCCTTCTTGTTAATTCTTCCACTTTAGATACCACTTCTTGAAAATCAATCTATTATGCTTTCATCCTGTAACATCCCGTAAAAATCAACCAAAAATGAATTGGATAAATAAAATTAAATAAGACAGAGGTAGTGATGAAAAATTTGCAAAATTTGAACTTTGACTGCGAAAGTATGTCATTGCATTCTTGGTAAGTTCTAATCGGTTTCCATGTATAATATGTTGAAAACGGAGTGCAAACGGAAAAGTTATGGACGTCTGAAGTTTTCTGGTTTAAAATAATTTAAATAGAATTCGAATTCAAATGAATAACGAATTTTAAAATTTAAAATTCAAAGTTAACGGTAACTAGACTTAGGGGTTAAGAAAATATCAAAATTAACTTTAACGTTAAATATTAATTAAGGGATAAAATAAATAAAGAAATGGCATAAAATTTTCTTTCCTAAAAAAAAGGGAGAGGTCGACCTCTGACCTCGACCAGTCGACCGCTACCAGTAGACCGGTGGTAGAGGGGCGGTCGACCGCTCCTTGTATAGTGGTAGCTAGGGTTTGTGAATTTGAACCTTCCGTATTTTTTAATTTCCAACCAACCTTCGTCCAACGGTTTCGGTACGTTCCAACCATTATAAATAAGATATTGGACCCCTCACTTTTATTCACATAATATTTTAGGAACATTAGTGAAGCTCTATCAGTTCGTGTCTTCAAAGATTCAGAACACTCCATTAGGGTTTTAGGTAACAAATCATATAGATCTATCTTTGTTTATTATTTATTTTCTCAACTTCTTCTCCTTCAAACCTTTAATTTTATGATTCTAGCGTACATAAAAATCCATTATTGTATATACATCAAAAAGAAGAGATCTAATAGAGATTTTCAAATGCGTGTCAAATCTAAAGGAGGCAATGCTAAGGATTACCATGAGTGGAGATCTTAGCTTTTCTATTTTAGTAATTGATTAGTATAGTTTGGGTTTTGAATATGCCTTGGGGAGTTTTAGTTTGCAAAAACATCATATTATAAACCCCAAAACTCCTTCAATATGAAATGTCAATTCTTGGTTGAGATCTCAAGCTCGTTTATATCAAAATAATGGAAATCATGTAGATTTGCATTTTGGTAATTTTACCTTCTATTCCACTCCTTATTCTTTTTCGTTGAATTTGGTTAAATGATTTTGATTAAGGAATAATGTGTAAGGTGCGAATTTTATTCGTAGTTTACACTGTTTATTCCCAAGAATTAAATAGAAATTCCTTTGTTTATTTTTATGTGGAAAAGGAGTTGAATAGAGTGTAAAAATTAGAATTGTAAGTTTCTAGTATCAATATATTCCATTATTTTTTATGTAATGATTTGAGTTTAAATTTTTATTGCATACAAGTCTATGGCTTGGAATTTTTGATATGATATTGGAATTTTGGTATGGTGGATAATACGAGATAAAACTTGTATAATTGTTGAAAGAGTTGACATCTAAATGCTAGTTTAAGATGTAAATTCCGCAAGCTTAGAAATTACTAGGCGCATATATACACACATACACATACATACACACACATAATTAACGTATAACAATAAAATAAAGTGCATAGTTAAATATGTTATTAATTCTATTAAATTCCTCTTTGGAAGGGAACTAATATTGGAGGCGAAATAAGATAGATTTCTTACAAGGCCTTGATTTTGGAAACGGTGAGATGTGCGATAATATATGTAGAGTGTGATATAGATTATGACTAAGTTATAGGAATGCAAGATTAGTCAAAAGCATATGAAAGTGTATCTAGCTAATCTGGCTACAAACAATGTGACTTTGGGGCTAATGTGAGACGTCGCCTTTCATAAGTAAATATGATGATGCGAGGTTAGTTCGAAACTATATAGGGTAAATCTATCTAGCTAATCTAGCTATCAGTACCCATGAATATTTAGGCTAATGCTAGACATCACCATGGGGTACGGGTCATAATACGAAGGACCTACTTTAGTGATTGAAGTTTTTAAGTGATTATGCGAGGGCCCATCTTTTCTCTATCTTGGAAGTAGTAAATGGTCGGGGTTATATGTTAAGCACGGTAGAGGATATCTTGCGAAAGGGCCACTTTAATAGGAAGTATTAAGTGGCTGTAAAGATTCCACGCAAAGTCAGCTAGATAGTTACCAGTGAGGAATTTGCCTTGGGATTATATGGAGCAAATGACATGGAACTGCCTTAAAGTAAAGGTATTAAATGGTCAGAGTCTGCCTAACTCCATTTAAAATGTATTAAGTGACTTGAGTGCTATCTCTTACATTGATGGGAAATTATGGATGATAGATATGGGTTATTAGGTTGATGGAAAATTGATTTTGGACTTATGTTTGGAAAGCCTTTTATTTAAGTTTGAGAAAAGCCTTTGGGCTTATATTTGGAAACACATATGCCTAGTTAAATTATATTGACCATGTACTAATATTGTAAGGCTCAAGATTTTATTCACCGGACAGTCTATCTATTTATCTAGTAATGTTATTCTTAGATGTGCCCATTGGAAACTATTGTACTTTAAAAACGATGTACCATGGATATGTAATGGTTAGTATTGATTTTTATGACGTTTGAATTTTAATGAAATGGATACTATATCTATTATTATATTTTCTTTCCACTGTGAGTTTTGAATGTGTAGATAAAAAACCCTGTATTGTTCATTTTACCAAACAACGGCCAGCTTTGAGATGATTCTAAGTTTCGATGGGCCTTTTCTACGTCGAAATTTAGGCTCATTTTGTAGCGGATTGTTACATTTGGTATCAGAGCTTAGATTACCCAATCAATGGGAAAAGTAAACATACGAGTGACGTATTTGTTATTTTTGAAATGTATTTTCCCAAAACTCTACTATATATAAATATATATACTTATTTTGAAAATATGCCTAACTCTATAAATTCCAACTATAAAGGTAGTTGCAATCATATTCTAAAAGGACGAATGAAGCGACTATAAGTTCGAAAAATAAAAAGAGTTTAATTTATACTCATTCCCCGATTATCCACGATGCGAAGGTTGCACTGTAAGGAGTGGACTAAGAAGAGCATGAGTGCAACATATGGAAGCAACCCAGAAGCTTTATGGTATTTAACTCCTTTGTTGACCTAGACTTCCTTATAATTGTGAACTATATAAGCGCAATACACATTGATGTGTACATTAGATGTAATTAGAAAATTAACATAACTCGCTTAACAAATTATAAGAATATAAAATGTAAATGGAAAATATATAACTCCAAGGATAAATAAGGCAATAAATGTGGAATAAATAGGTAGTTACAAGAATTTAATAAGGATATAAATGGGCTAATTAAAGAGATTAGGAGATAAATTATGGAGTGATAAGGAAGAAATAGAGGCAAAATTAGAATGAATAGATAAATCTTTATGAATTGTCTGTTAGAATAATAACCATTTATCATAGACAATTGACATTTATAGAAATAGCGAGTAACATATTAGGCAATAATTAAATATTATAAGGAAAAATACTTGTGAACTTCCAGAAGAAAGATGTAAAGAAGGTGTACATTAATCACCACAAGGAGATAACCATATTTCTTTAAAGGTTGAGTGGGAAAGTTCAAAAGAAGGAACAAATAAAGTTAATTTCCAAATTCAACCCCGTGAGAAAGAATTTAGTAGAAAGATTTTTGAAAATTTCTTGAAATGTTTTGAATGGGCTTTCTCAAAGGATTATTAAATAGGCATCATACATATCACAAGTTGAAATTCTCTTTTCAAAGAAAAGTGATTTTAGTCGGGTATGGAAATATGTTATACTATTTTAAAGAGTGGTGGAAAGGGAGTTTTCATTTGAGAAATTTTTGTTAAAAAAATAGTTTAGTTAAATAGTTTTAAATTTCTGGATTCTTTGTGTTTGAATTAAATTGGGCATATGATGGACCCAACGATTTTTCTCACTTGATAAATTTGAAAGTTGGTATTTTGAAAGAGCAAGAAAATTCAAAAATTCATAACTTACAAATTAGCTGAGTCAAAAAGTACTAACTTAAAAGGATTTTGAATTCTTGAAATTCTTAGTTTAAAATTTATAGAGCCAAAAAGTTTTTGTTTAAAGATTTTTTTGATTATGGGATTTTTTGTTTTTTGAAATAAAGTAGAACGTTTGTTAGACTTGATAAGTTTTCCTAGTTTATATAATTGGAAGTTCTTTTTTTAAAAAGGGTGTATAAATGGAAACAACACTTGATTAGAATAGGATAGAATGAATAGAAGGTTAAGAGTGCTCGATAAGGTAGGTAGGGCGAACATTCTCGTATAAGGAAATGCTAAAAATGATAGTTGGGATAGATGTAATAACATTAGGAATTTATATAAGGAAAGATTAGTAATTTAGTTAGAAATAATATAAGAGGAAAATAATAGGATGAAAGTTATCATTATACACTCCACTTTTCATTATTTGAATTATACAAGATAATTTTGAAATTCTTTTTGAAATGAATGATTACTCGGTATAATGATTAAGTTTTTGAATGTTTTGGGTTAAAAATCTTACTTTCAGAAGGAAAAAGCCTTTATTATAGGAAGTGATTAAAAAGGAAAACTTTTCATAATTCCTTCTTGAAATCCAAATAATTTCAGAATTTATGAATGAAATGCCCGTTTGAAAGAATAAATCTTTGTTGAAAAATGTATTTGAGCAGGAAAATTATTTTACTCCTTTTTGGGAAATAAGAAATTTTTGAAATTGACAAAAAGGTTTTCCAAGTTTACATTTTTAAAGATAAAGATGTTGACACCAAAAATGGGCATCTACACCCAATAGAATCTAGTAAAGATTAAATGAAGAATGAAATAAAAACAAAGTAAAAAATAATAATGGAACATATAGATTTTTATAACGGTTCAGCAATCTTGGCCTACTCTACTTCATATTTTTATTGATCTTCCACTTGATTATGATTACAAGAATGTTTGGATCACTTGGGATCCATTAGTACAAATGTGAAAACTAAAAATGGCAGCCCATCGTCAGAGAAATCAGCATCCCTTTTCTGACGCCAGGCCTGTTGTATTTATAGGGGAAGACATGCACGGTTCAGATTTAAATTTTGGCAGAAGGTTCGAGAGATCAAGACGAGGCTACCCAAGAATTTGCAGGCCCATTGGAGCACACAATAGGGATCGATACCAATCCCTATAAATGAATCCAAATGGGTTTCGATCCCTAGGAGGGATGCCATATTATGTTAGCTACTTTATCCCCAGATTTTGTGCAATTCCAACATACGGTTTGTGAGATATCGTATTTTCTGTGAAGTAGTGTTGCTTGAATTCTATTTCTACTGATCCCTTTAGAGGGATAGGTACTGATCCCTCCAACTTTCTCCAAATGCCATGTGATCCCTATAGGGTGTTCCACATGTCCTAATTAGCATATACCCCAAGTTTTTTGTTTATATCATCTGTAGATTTTGAGTTATTGACCGTTTATTGTTGTAGTATGTAGTGAAAACTTAATATGGGCGATCCCTTTTATACTGATCCCCTTTATACCGATCTTTTTTGATAGATGAAGTAATTTGCCTATAATTTGAGCATACAAATTCCAAATGACTTGAAACTTGAAATGTAGCCTCATGGAACCTTCCGTGTCACTCTATATCAATCTTACCAAGTTTGGGACAAAAATTGAGGATATGTACCAATCCCATATGGAAAGGGATAAGCACTAATACCCTGTCTAGGGGAGGCATTATTCCATATTTAGAATATTTTGGAGATCCTATCTCTTAGCCTCGGTTGATTTCTCTTCATATCATTGCTTGCGCTTAATCTCTAAGCCTAATAATCATCTCTTCTTGTTGTCTTCCTCGATGATCGTCTAGTCTAACTTGTCTAGTTAGTCTGAATATAGTCGGGCTGAAAGGCTGGATAATACTTGCCCTCCAAAGTACATCTTGCTTGCATGATGTGCTTTGAATTGTAGCAAACTAAAGTCACCAAAAAGAAATCCATTCAGTTCCTGAATAGTCACCATCCTTTCATTGAATTATTTTCCTAAAGTGTTGTATCCTTCTGTGATCCTCATGGCGCTTGGTCGATTTCCAATAGAATAAATTCTAGATTGTATTCCATCAGTTGTTATCTGTACCCGGTTTTATGGAGCTAGTAAGCTCTGGCTATCTGATCCAGCCTTTTCTTTAATAACTCCATGTGAAACTTCAATTTATTTTGATTTCAAGAAATCGAATTTTCTGAATATACACGTGCACATCCAGGTACACGTTCTTGTCATTGGCTCCCATATGCATTTGTACGCTCATGAGTCATCACCAATTCCTTCTAATTTAATTGCAATTAGATTGAAATTCCTTGTTTATGTATTATTTTATAATGAAATGGGGGTTGTGAAAAGTCATTCGATGAGAGGGACTTCAAGTTCTACGGGGACAACGGCCTCGGAGCTGTAAGTAAGGGCGAATGGAGTGTGGCCAGTCATTGACTTGTGGGTGGTTCTGTATGCCCATAATGCTAATGTGAGTTCATCGATCCACTTTCCTCTAGCCTTTTCCAAATGCTTCTTAGGAATCGACTTTATGATATTGTTAACAACTTCGACTTGTCCATTAGCTTAAGGGTAAGCTATTGCCGCAAATCTCTTTTTAATATAATGCCATCGATGGGTTTTTTGGATTTAACACTTTCGAATTTGGTTCCATTATCTGCTACAATGGTTCATAGAAGGCCATAACAACAATTGTTGTTCTGGATAATAAAGTTGATTGCTTTTTTGTGATCACGGCTAAATGTTCGGCTTTAACCTATTTGGTGAAGCAATCCACTGCTATGATGGCATATTTCGCACCACCTTTAGGAATCAGCAAGGAGCTGATGATGTCAATACACCAAGCGGAAAAAGGCTATGGAGTGACGATTTGAGTAATTTCCGTCCATGAGGTTCTTGGAATTTTTACAAATATCTAGCACTCGTTGCATAGTCTAGCATGATCGGTTGCATCTCGATTGATAGTCGCCAGTAATAGCTGCAATGGAGTATTTTCTTTATCACGGTTTTCCCCTGTTGTGATCGCTGTGTTCTTCTTTATGGACTACTCTTAAGACTCGTTTGATATCATCATGGGTGATACACCAAAGCAGGGAAATGGAGAAATCCCTTTCTATGCATAACTCTTCTTGGATGATGCAACGTAAAGCTTTGAAAAGGATCTATCATTTTTCATTCCACCGTTCAGGAAGAATTCTCCATTATAGATAGTTTTGATAGGAGTCATCCACGACTCCATGTCCACTCCATTTCCTATGGTTGATCTCGATTTGCTCAATTCTTGGATCTTTTAGTACTTCAACTGGGACCAAATCCATTTGTTGCATATGTCCAAAATTGGCCAGCATGGCCAGTGAGTTGGCTTTCCTATTTTGGCCACTTGGTATGTGTGTAAGGGTGTAATTCTAGAATTTTACCGGTAGCTCTTGGACTCTGCCAAGATAAGGAGCAAGTTATTTTTCCCTAACCTGATAATCTCCCCTAACTTGACATATTATTAACCAATAATCATAAAAGATATGTAAAGTTTCTCCTCCCAGTTCTATAGCAAGTGTGAACCTGATGATCAAGGCTTCATATTTAGCTTCATTATTTGTTGCAGGGAAGTTGAGTTTCAGGGCGTAACAGATTGATCGTTCGTAGGATTCATTAACACAACTCCAGCGCTAGACACCAATCATTGGATGCTTTACCCATGCACATTTTCCTTCTTTTGGTTGGTTCTCCACTGCTCTTCGAATAGTCGTCTGATGTGGTGAATTCAGATATGAGGCCTGCTAATATCTATCCTTGGATAGCTCTTTGAGGGAAATAAGTGATATCGAATTAGCTTAGTTCGATATTCCATTTGACCAATCTTCCAAACGTCTAAGGTTGTTGTAGGACCTCTCCTAACAGCTGGTTGGTGTAAATATTGATGTGGTGAGCTTGGAAGTAATGGCGAAGCTTTTGTGACTCAAATAAGAGGCAGTACATGAGCTTTTCCAGCTTTGAGCAGTTTCTGTCAGCACCTATCAATCACTTCCTAACATAATATACTGGCCTTTGGATCTGCTTCTCTTTACGTAATAGTATGTTACTTATGGCATGTACCAACACCACTAAATAGATGTATAAGTCTTTACTATCCAGCAGCTTGGATAGGATGAGAGGTCTCTCTAATTGATCTACAATAGCTTGAACCGCATCTATGCAACCTAGCGTCCATTCAAAGTTCCTCTTCCCTCTCCTGATCAAGTCAAAAAAAGGAATACGTTTGTTGGTGGACCTGGAGATAAAGCACCTTAAGGCGGCAACCTTCTCATTTAAGCTCTGCATCTGCTTAATTGTCTTTAGTACCAGGATGTTTCGAATTGCTTGAATCTTCTTAGGGTCGGCTTTAATTCTATGAGAGTTGAACTTTAAACCTAGGAACTTCCCAAACGCAATGCTTAAAGAGCATTTCAAGGGACTGAGTTTCATTCCATATCTTTGGATAAAACTGAACATCTCCGCTAGGTCACCGATGTGGTCATTTGGTCATCGCGACTTCACAAGCATATCGTCCATATATACTTTTGTTAATCGCCTGATCTAATCTTTGAACATTCGGTTGACTAGCCTCTTGTAAGTAGCTTCAGCATTATTTAGTTCAAATGGCATCACAAAGTAATGATATAGCCCTAGATTGGTAATGAAGCTGATGTGCTTCTCGTTGAGGATGTGCATCAAGACCTGGTTGTACCCGGAGTACATATCCATAAATGAAAGTAGTTCATATCCAGTGGTTGAATCTACCAGCTGGGCGATCCTCGAAAGTGGAAAGCTACCTTTCGGACATGCCTTGTTCAAGTCTGAGTAGTATACGTACGACCGCTACTTTCCATTATCTTTTCTCATCAGAATTGGATTCGATACCTATTTCGAGCAGAAGGTGTTACGAGTAAACATGTTGTTTTTGAGTTTATCCACTTCCTCTTTAAGTTCAATAAAGCTCTCCGAATCCATGACGTGTTGCTTTTGTCTCACTAAGACATTCCTCGAGTCGATATTCAATGATGGCTTGCGATAGTCGAAGAGATCACATGCATGTCAAAATGGGTCCAAGCAAACACATCAAGATTCATTCAAAGAAAGCCAGCTAATTCCTACATCATCGTTGCACTGAGCTATGATTGGATCTTCAGTACCCGTGATGGGTCGCCGTGGCTGACTGTAATGTCAACTGTCAACTCGGTGGGTGCAGTCTTGGATTCTTTGATTTCAAATGTAACTATTTCGCGTAATAATCAACATGAAATCTAGTTGGGATAGTCAATGATGATGGGTACTCCGGTCAAATCCTAGAGTCTTGTCATGAGTTATTAAGTATGATAGTGAAGGGATCTAAATGCTTTGAGTGATTATCTATGTATGGCCAAAAATTAGGCTTAGAAGCACATTGAAGAAAATGTCGAGTAAGGGTCAGCCTCGTACAACTTTATAGCTGGCTCTTTCTTTGAGTTTGAATCTGCTTGTGTATTCGAGTAACGTGCTTTCCATTCACTGTACTGGCGAACTATTGCTCGTGGTTTAGGTTGGAATGATAGTCAGTTGCCGATGAGCTTGGGCATCGACTCGATGATTCTATCTCTAGGCATCCTTTTGGCCATAGCTTCGAGTCATTATAAACACTATATATAAGTTACAATATTGAGCTGTCGCAACCAGTCATTGGATGATCACACTTCTGCTCTCAATTTCAGGTTGATAAATGTATTGCATGGATGGTCGAATCTCATCCTATCTATGTTTACACTCCCACCTACGCTCTAAAGGCATAGAGTAGATCAACGAATGGTCAACTCACATTCATCTTGTTTCTAGCTTGTGCCCCCAATTTTGGGGCGTACATCGATAAGCAAGAAGGCAAGCTATGTCCACTTTAGCTTTACGCTCTTTCCCGTTGAATCGCGGGATTAGCTTAGTTGATGGAAGGCTGAGTCTCGCCTATCCAGGATTGGATTCGATGCTTTATTGGATTTTGAGCATGAGTTGGGTACTAAACGGTCAACCATGTCCACTTTGATTCATATTCTCTAATCAGATCTATAAGTAGAGTTGGCCCAAGTGCAGTCGGGTCATGCTCATCCGGTTTCATACTCCTCTCAATGGATTGAAGAAGGGTGTTGGAGAATTAACGATCAAGTCTTCGTGGTTTATTCTCCTATATGTGCTCTGGTGACTTGAGTTATTCAACAGACAATTGGGTCACATCCATTTGTGGTTGATGCAGATCGATGTTCATCTCGATCAGATGGTACGATATAGTCGGTCATTCATAACTTCGGATGTCGTTCCGATTGGTTTTGTATTGAGGCCTCCTTGTAGTCGTTGCTTTAAGTTGTAAAGAATACCAAGCCAGAGCTACAATGAGCTATCATATTCAACTTTCAATAGTTTGTACTCCTACCCCTAGTCTTGGGTTAGCGGATTTAGTTCGTGGATGATCAAATTCAATCCACAGTGAGTATATACTCCTCTTGTCGACTTCAAGTTAGATTTTATGGAATAGTGAGTGGTCGAACTGTACTCGTCTATTTGTTTATACTCATTTTCGCACTCTAGGGATAAGAGTTTGTTGGCAGGTGGTCGAATCGCAACCAATTTGTGTTTATACTCCAATCCATGCTCTGGGCACCAGAGTTGGTCAATGGGTGGTCAGTCATACCCATTTGATGTTTATACATCAGTCCATGCTCTAGGGATCAAAGTTGGTTGATGTGTGGTCAGTCACACCCGTTTGATGTTTATACTCCACTCTGCACTCTAGGGACCAAAGTTGGTTGATGGGTGGTTAGTCACACTAATTCGATGTTTATACTACAGTCCATGCTATGGGGATAAGAGTTTTTCATTAGGCGGTCAATCATACTCATTTTATATTTATACTCCAGTCCATGATCTAGTGACTAGAGTTGATCGAGGGGTGGTCAGACACACCCTTTTGATGTTTATACTCTAGTCCATGCTTTGAGGAACAGAGTTGGTCGATTAGTGATTAGTCACGCCCGTTTGATGTTTATACTCCAGTCCGCGCTCTAGGGACAAGAGGTTGTTGATAATTGGTCAGTCATACTCGTTTAATGTTTATACTCCAGTCCACGATGTAGGGACCAGAGTTGGTCGATGGGTAGTCAGTCACACATATTTGATGTTTATACTCCAGTCCGCGCTATAGGGACCAAAGTTGGTCGATGGGTGGTCAGTCACACCGGTTTGATGTTTATACTCCAGTCCACGCTCTAGGGACCAGAGTTTGTCGGTGGATGGTCATATCACATCCATCATTTTAGCATTTATACTTCGGTCCTCACTCTAGGGACCATAGTTAGTCAATAGGTGGTCAGTCACACCCATTTTTGATTTATACTCCAATTTTCATGTTGAGGTAAGAGTTGTCGAATGAACGATTGAACCATGTTCATCCATGGAATGGAATTCTTCCCCTAACATCAAGGACAAAACTTGAAAAATGGACGGTCGATTCACGTTCACTTGGTGATTGTAGCTCCACCTATCAAGTCGAGGAAGGGAGTAAGCAATGGATGAATAGATCACATCCATGCTTATGTTGGGCAGTCAGGTCTCATCCAATTTGCTTAATACTCCTCCTAGAAAGTCGACGGAGTGAGTTGTTTGGTGGATGATCAAATCACATCCACCTCAAGCTACATTCATGTCCATGTGTTGACGGTGGTGGTTGATAAGTAGGCATTCAATCACATCTACTTTAAGTCGAGCTTTTGAACTGCCTCCTGTGTTCAAGCAGGAGTTAATGTGTGGATGGTCGAATCGCGTTCACTTTAGTTAGACCTCGATCATGTTGAGAATCGGAAGAGGCATAAGTATTTTGGTGAACTTCAAGTATAAGTTAGGGAGTGGATGGTTAGGTTACATCCACTCCAAGTCTTTCTTTGGTCTTCAATTCAGGTGCGAAAGTTGATGAGTAGACAATCGGTTGTGTCCACTTTTTGCACGATCCTAACCTTGTCGGGCTTTTCCATTTCAAGTAGTTGCCCTTAAGTCAAGGGCATATGGTAGTTGATGAGCGTTTAAATCACGCTTATCTTGATGGAACTCCAAAGGTTCGATCATGGTCCATGGAGATTGGTTGGTGCGCAACTCAAAGTACTTGGTCATCTGCATCGTTTGGAAGTAGTTTAGTTCAAATTGGTCGTAGTTCACAACATAATTGAAATTTAAATTGAAGTAATTCAAAGAAGATCAGAATAAATTTCATTGATAAGTGAAGCAGCATCATGTGCTTGCTATTCCACTTCGCCCCTAGCTCCTTTAAGCGGGATGTCGGCCGTTAGTGGTCTAATTGGTGATTAGAGTTCTTTATTGATAGGCATTGGATGTTCCCTACCAGCCATTCTGCAGGGCTTGCACATACTATTGAAGCTTTCCTCTCCGATTCAGCTTTCCGATCACATCTTGGAGGTGTTTGTAATTTCTAGAGTTAGGACGTGTGCATCTTGGAACATACAACATTCCGCATATTTTCTCTAGACTTCGGTGGACTCTCTCGAGACTGGTTTTCAGTACTGTTCGGATTCATGAGTCTCCATGTTGATGTTGTGGATTGAACCATGAAAGGAGTACATTAGTCGAATTATGAGATTCTTGGTCGTCTCTTGGAATCTAAGTCCCTAGTCAATAGGCTTGTATTGTTCTTTCTCCTAGTCCGCTCTACCTCCTCCTTGCTTAGGCTCTGATTCAATTTGCAACTGAAATAATCCAAGGTCGTAGGAGGCTCTCCAGTAAAATAATATGATTGGTACATTAAATCTCCTCCGATATTATGCACACTGAACGGCTTCAATGAATAGGCTTCAACTGGTGGAGATGCTTTAATCATTGGCAATACGGTTCCTTTTTAAGTTACAGCTACTTGTTATGCTTGTGAATGATATATGCATGCCCAAGTATGAGCAGAGTAAGATGGACCAGTATCGATGGGTCAGTGGTAAGTTACTTAGAGTTAGACCTAAGAAAATCTGCTATTTGCTTGGAGTCAGCAATCGGTTTTCTTGGAGTCGCTGAATTCGAAGTGCTTGGTTAGTGAAGAATGATGCTTGGTGTCATCTAAGCATTTTCTAGGAGAAAATCTTGGTTTTACCGTTTGGCTTTGCTTAGAGTCACATCACCTATGTTCTCCAACCTTTGGGAGTACCATTTGAGTAGTAGTTGCTTGTCCTTTCCTTGGTTGCAATTCAGAAGCTGTCGCTTGATCCGGTATGCCTCGGTCAATCACAAGACGTATGGGAAGTGGATATAATGCACTATGTTTAAGTTGTGTTCCGAATCCAAAATACATCGCATTGTGTTTTAGAGCTATTTTTATAAAAATGGATCATACCCGATTCATAATTTTTTTTTAAAAATGGATCGTACCCGATCCATAATTTTTTTTTGTATAGGGATCGGTAAGATAGGGCTTTTGAGAGAGGGATCGGTAGTATAGGGATCGGCTGAATTGTCTTGGTTAGGGATAGGTAGTTTTCCATATGAGAGGGATCGACTATGGGGACGTGAACGAGGGATTGGCCAAAGGGCTCGGTTATGAACCGATTTGTAGAGGGATCGGTATTGATTATGTCTATCAACTTGAAGGATCGATATAGCTTAAGGGATCCTTATATTCACAATGAAGAGGGATTGGTATATACTGCCTTAGAGAGGTATCGCGATATACATCTTGGAGAGGGATCGATGTACATTCTTTGTAGAGGGGTTGGTATATATACTGAAGGGATCGGTATACATATATGTTGAAGGGATCGGTATATACACCTTATAGAGGGATCGGTATGTATACTTTTTTGGAGAGATCGGTATATATGCTTTTCAGAGCGATCGGTTATATGCTTTTTGGAGGGATCGATATACATATATTTGCCTTGGTGAGGGTTTGGTCATTTAGGCTAAGGGGTTAGTTATAGTTGAGATTGGAGGGTTCGACCATCTAGGCTTCGAGAGAGGGGTCGACCATTTTGGCCTTGAGAGAGGGATCGGCCGTCCCCTAACTTGAGTGCAAACTTCAACATCTTATCCCAAGGACATGCATACATGAGTGAATCTAATCCTATCCAAATGGGCATGAACAAATGAACACTCTAAACAAGAACACTATCATCATTATTCTCATCAACTCTGCATGAAGTTGATTTAATTCTTCTAACCATGGCTATCAGCTTCCTTTAGATTTCCTTCAAATTTGAGTAGAATGGAAAGTTTATCATTTGAAAGCTGGATCTATTTCACAATTTTGGGAATCCAAAAGTAGATGATGAGATCCAATCAAGCTGTGAATTCATCTCTCAATGAAAGCGCCAAAATGTTGACACTGAAAATGGGCACAACACCCTATAGAATATAGTAGAGATTAAATGAAGAATGAAATAAAAACAAAGTAAAAATCATAAATGAAGACACAGATTCTACAGTAGTTTGGCAATCTTGTCCTACGTCCACTTCATGTTTTTATTGATCTTCCACTTGATTATGATTATAAGAAAGTTTGGTTCAGTTGGGATCCACTAGTAAAAAAATGAAGAATAAAAATGGCAGCGCTTTGGTAGAGAAAGAAGGATCCCTTTTCTGATGTCAATCCTGTTGTATTTATAGGAGAAGACATATGTGGATCGGACTGAAATTCCGGCAGAAGGTTCAGGAGACCAAGACGAGGCTACCCAAAAATTAGCAGGCCCATCGAGGCCTAGAATAGGGATTGGTATCGATCCCTATAAATGCATCCTAATGGGCTGTTATTCCTATGAGGGATTCCCCATGATGTTAGCTACTTACTTCCCAAATTTTGTGCAATTCCGATGTACGGTTTGTGAGATATCATATTTTACGTGAAGTAGTGTTGCTTGAATTCTGATTTCTATCGATCTCTCTAGAGGGATAAATACCGATCCCTCAAGAGGGATAGGTACTGATCCCTCGAACTTGCTCCAAATTCAATGCGATCCCTATGGGGTGTTCCACATGTCCTAATTAGCTTATAATATAAGATTCATGTTGATAGCATCTGTAGATTTGGAGTTATTGACCAATCGTTGTTTCACTATGTAGTGAAAGCTGAATATGGATGATCCCGTTTATACCAATCCCTTTTATACCGATCCATTTTGATAGGTGGAGTAATTTTCCTATAACTTTTGTATACGAACTCCAAATGATTTGAAACTTGAAATGTAGCCTCATGGGGCCTTCTTTGTCACTCTATATCAATCTTACCAAGTTTGGGACAAAAAACGAGGATATGTACCGATCCTCTAGGGAAAGAGATAGGCACTGATCGCCTGCCAAGGGGAGTCATTATTCCATGATTAGAATATTCTGAAGAGTTAATCTCTTAGCCTTGGTTGACCATTGCTTCATATAATTGGTTGCGCTTGATCTTTGAGCCTAATAATCATCCCTTCGGGCTGTCTTCCTCGATGATCGTCTAGTCTAACTTGCCTAGTCGGCCTGAATATAGTCGGGCTGAAAGGCCGGATAACAAAAGGTTTAAGGTAACATACCTTATAATTGTGAAATTTTACTTCCAAAGAATGATGAAAATTGAACCAAATTTTTATATGGAGTAGATAAGGATCACTACCTAGATAAGGCAATGTAAAGGTTTTAAGACATGAATAGATGGAATAATATGCATAACCAGATCCGAAAATTAGAAATTGGCTCCAAATATTTAATTGTAGAATACTGGTAAAGTTATGAAGATTCCAGATTTATAATGGGTTGTGATTAGGTTATGCTAGTTGATTTGGAATGTAAATTTCTATTTCTTGATTTATTTGGAGCGGTTTTCTTGTAATTGTCATAAATTATCCAATTCTAATATATATATATATATGTATAATCACGTTGTTTAAATTAACTATGGTTGAGGGAAAGAGATGTGTAAGATATGTATGTTCTTCTCTGTAGTTTACACAGTCTGTGTCAATAAAAGAAAGAAGTAATCCCTTGTAGTCTCAAACAAAGCAAAACTCTCATTATGAAAAATTATAGCTATAATCCTTTTAAGAAGGATAACTTTGATAAATTAATAATGTGGAAATAAGGGTTTTAGTTTAGAAATTAGTATACATGTATAACCGCGCTTAACGACTATATACATGTATATTATATATATAGCGTAGTTCACGATTATATATGAATTAGTTAGTAATTAACATATTAGGATTTAAGGACATTAATTATGAATTTGCGAGCAATAATTTTGCACATAATAAGTGCTGAAAGGTGTTTGCACCAAAATTGGCCATAAACACCTAATTGTCGATGAAAGCACTCGTTTACAATCACGGATCACGGATAGCAAATGTGTAGAGAATATAATTATGTAGAACACTCAGAAATTAGAAGGAATGCAATTAAGGCACAAGGTTTATAGTGGTTTAGCTATCTCCGGCCTACGTCCACTTTGAAGGGTTGTTGTTTTATTGATTATCACTCACTGGTTACAAGAGTACAATTGATAATAATTGAGTTACAATGGATTTCGGCAGAATAATGGCGTAAAAGAACCAGAAGAAGATCCCTATTCTGAAGCTCTTGGACTGCTATTTATATGTGTAGGCTGCAAATATCCTGCCAAGATCATGGAGGACTCCTTCTCTCATGTGGGTGGGCCTACATGATCGATCCTGAGCAATTTCGACTCGATCCACGATCGATACGAATGGATTCATATCAATCAAGATCTTGCCCAATCGAGTCGAGATCGAGCATAGATATTCTTGGGGTTGTACGCAAGTTCCTGTGAAAATTTGGTAGCATTTGGACTTGTAGATTGAGAATTATGATCGAAGCATGTTTTACATTTCCATAGTGTGGCATCTTCGCATCGATCCATCTCATATCGATATGCTAGTATACATCACTTTCGTATCGTTCGGAGTGACGTGGCGTGATTATTTAGGCGAGATCTACTTTCCACGCCAAACGACCAAGCCTTTCCCTTAATTGCACCTCGTTTGTATCGACCTGATGCGCACCATACTTCGCATTAATCCATGGATGCTTGTTTCATATCGATGATCTCTACTCCAATTCATATCGATACAGACTTAAACACTTCGTATCGGTATCTTTTGGGTGTTGCCTCGTAACACTCGTGGGTGGTATGCTTCGTGTCGATCATTGATCGATCGATACGAATTATGTAAATGACGATCGGTACGAGCTATGCATCAACGGAAGCGATATGAAATGTCACTAGGTGACAGATACAAACCGGAGTAGCTGTGATCGATACGAAGTGGTGCCTCTTTCATGGATACTAACTAGCGCTTTTTTGATGGATACGAACTAGCTGTGTGCTTGATCGATACGAACGAGACTTCCTGGATGGATACGAATTAAAACATTGCTTGAGTTGCATTGATCGTATCTCGAGCCTACGAACTCCGATTGATTTGAAATCTGAAACATGGCCTTTCCTAGCCTTGCTCATCATTTCCAACCGATCCTATCTTGATTGGAGCTCGGTCAAATTTTGACGATATCGATCATAGCCTTGTTTCAACCATCTCTAATAATGTTTCCATCCTTTTTAGCCTATTTGTTGATATCTCGCCTTGACCCAAAAGGTGGGATAACATTTGCCCCCCAAAACATGCCTTGTGGTGAGAAGGCGTGTTTTGAATAGCTTCAAATCCAACATCCAAGGTCCGTATTCCATTCTTAGCTATACCAAGTCCACGATTGCTCCGAGTCAATATCCAATTCGAAGTCCTGTGACGACAACCTTAGCCAATTCCATAGCTATCCGAATCCATCAACCGAGCTTTAGTCTATCTCAATGACCAATAACCAAATCCATAACCTTTCTTGGTTGATATCAAAATCCGGGACCGCACCGGGCCTATTGCCAAATCCGGGACCTCTCCGGGTCCATTTATCCCATCTGAATCCATGACCTCTTCGAGTTTAACTTTAAATCCGTAGACCTCTCCGGGTTGCGTTACCCTATTCTGACCCCGACTCTCCAGTCAAGGGCTTTTATGTCCTCTGGCCTTGGCTCTTCGGCCAAGGACTTTTATATTCTCCGGCCTTGGCTCTCCGGACAATGACTTTTATATTCTATGACTTTAGCTCTCCGGCTAAGGACTTTTATATTCTCCAGCCTCAGCTCTCCGGCCAAGGACTTCTATATTCTCCGGCCTCGGCTCTCCAACCATGGACTTTTATATTGTGTTTGAGTACATTCCATTGCTCTCTGGCGAAGGGACTCATAATTTGCGATTGCCCTTCTCTTCGGCCGGGACCGTAATCGTAGGGCCTATATTGTTTATTACATTAACCTAGATCCAATCATCAAAATAAAAGGCTTTGCATACAAGGAAAGTAAAATAAATTTTTGCACATCCGAGGGAGAAACCAAAGTTTTCAGGAAAATGAAAAGAAAAACATGATTTCATAGATTCTAGCCAAACGGTTTATTACCATCTCAGAGCACGCCTAGGGACTATCCTCGATCCCGTACATGTGTAAGTGACTTAGCCGTATTACTTCGAGCTCTATTAATTATTCAATGCCACAAATTTATTTAGTTGATAACAAGCCATCGTTGCCTAGATCCAGTGCCATCTTCGTTTGAGGCGGGCGGTGGCCGCTCCTTTCAACTACCACAGCTTGATTCCTTACATATTGTTGTAGATGACCATTCCTTACATGCTTCTTAACTATGTCCTTCAAATGCCTGCAATCGTTCGTGTTGTGCCCATCTAGCTCATGGAATAGGCAATGGCTTCCTAAGTGCCCGCTTATAATCAGAAGGTTCCCTTCTTGCTAGCCTTCGAAATTGGAGGCGCCCTTAAGTATCCAAGTAAATCCTTTCCAGAGTTGTAGTTCGATTCGTGTAAGAAGAAAACTTTGAGTCCCTCCATGGAATTTTTGATGTGCTACCGTTTTCATTCATTTTCCTTTAACCGTTATCGTCTTTGTTTGGATCATCCCTAGGTGGACCTCCATCCCTTACTGCATAAGCTTCAGCCTCTCTCCCTTCTCACTCAGCCTACACATCTTTTTGCCTTAGAAATCTCTCTACTTCATGGAATAACTCCCCGAGATTCACTGGTGGGTCACATTCCAATGATGTTTTGAAGTCTGAACTATCTGCAATTTTCAAAACTGCTGCCATCAAAACCATCGACGGATTAGGTCGATCCACCGAAGCCACTACCGCATTGAATCTGGTCAAGAAATTTCTAAGTGGTTCTCCCTTCCACTGTTTCATTGATGTCAAAGTAATTGTTAGACTATGTGGACCCGAAACTGCCTCATAAACCTTTCAATCAGCTCTGTCCATGTGCCAATAAAGCCACTTTCCAGCGGTCTGAACCATAATGCTGTTATATTCGTCAAATATAAAGGGAAGCATCACGCCATGACCTCCTCTGATGCTCCTAGTACTTTCTATGCCTCATGTATCTCGTCAAGTGAACAATGGGATATGTTCTCCCGTTATACATCTCCGGTATTGATATTTGAAATCTGGCAGGTTCCTAACTTGCCTTATCGTAGGAGCAAAGGGATTCCTATTCACATTCTCCAAGTCTCTATTCACCAATCCGCCCCTCAGGCTCACCTAACTATATCCACCAATCTGTCGTTGTCGCCAAGCCGAGTCCTTGGCCGTTGCCTCCAATCTTTCTCTCGAGTTCACGAGGGAGTTCTGGAATTTTCTCCCTTTAACGAGTATTCATTCCTCTACCAAAGACGTGTTGCACAGCTCCACCTGATACCCTACCCGAGATTGTGTCAACATGCTCTAGGCAAGTGCCTCCTACATCTGGTGCTGCTCCTGATGGTCCTATTGTATTCTGAATTCTGGCAGCTCCGTGCTCCTGACTCGTATCTCCAGCATCTCCTACAGTTGCGTTATCTTGATTCTGCACTCCTGTTTGTCCATCTTATCGAAGCAAATTGTGCATCATCTCTTCTTGTCTTTTTAGAAACTCTTCATGTATAGCTTCCATTATCATCTCCATCTCGTCCCGTGTGATGAAGCCTGATTCGCTCCTGAGGAAGCCTGCTGACTCCTTCATGCTAACTCTTTTCAGTGCTCTATCTCCTTGCTGATTGTTTCACCATTTCTTTCCAGATCTAAGTCCATAAGCCTTCAGATTCAAAATCTAAGATGTAAATCCCTGAGTTCAAGCTCTCAGTGAAAGCACCATAATGTTTGCGCCAAAATTGGTCACAAACACCATATTGTCGATGAAAGCACCCATTTACAATCACAGATAGCAAATGTGTAGAGAATATAAGTACGAAGAACACTCATAAAATTAAAAGGAATGTAATAAAGACACAAGGTTTATCGTGGCTCGGCTATCTCCGGCCTACGTCCACTTTGAAGAGTTGTTATTTTATTGATTATCACTCGCTGGTTTCAATAGTACAATTGATAATCATTGAGTTACAATGGAGTTTGAAAAAATAACAGCGTAAAAGAACTAGAAAAATATCCTTTTTCTGAAGCTCTTAGACTGTTATTTGTAGGTGTAGACTGTAAATATGCCGCCCAGAGCGCGGAGGACTCCTTCTCTCGTGTGGGTGGGCCCACGTGATCGATCCTGAGCGATTTCAACTCGAGCCATGATCGATACGAATGGAATTCATATCGATCAAGATTTTGCTCAATCGAGTTCAGATCGAACATGGACATTCTTGGGGTTGTACGCAAGATCCTATGAAAATTTGGTAGCATTTGGACTTGTAGATTGCGACATATGATCAATGCAAGTTTTACATTTCTATAGTCTGGTGTCTTCGCATCGATCCATCTCGTATTGATATGCTAGTACCATCACTTTCGTAACGATCGGAGTGACATGGCATGATTGTTTAGGTGAGAACCACTTTCCATGCTGTACAACTAAGCCTTTCCCTTATTGCATCTTGTTCATATCGACCTTATGCGCTCCATGCTTCACATTGATCCAGGGATGCCCATTTCATATCAATGATCTCTACTCCAATTCATATGGATACAGACCTAAATACTTCATATCGATACCCTTTGGGTGTTGCCTCATATCGCTTGTGGGTGGTATGCTTCGTGTCGAACATTGACCGATCAATACGAATTATGTAAATGACGATCGATACGAGCTATGCATTAACGGAAGCAATACGAAATGTCACTAGGTGATGGATACAAACCAGAGTAGATGTGATCGATATGAAGTGGTGCCTCTTTCACGGATACGAACTAGCGCTCTTTTGATACATACAAACCAGATGTGTGATTGATCGATATGAATGAGACTTCCTGGATGGATACGAATTAAAACATTTCTTAAGTTGCATCGATCATATCTCGAGCATATGAACACCCATTGACCTGAAATCTGAAACATAGCATTTCCTAGCCTTGCTCATCACATTTCCTAGCCTTGCTCATCATTCCCAACTGATCCCTTCTTGATTGGAGCTTGGTCAACTTTTGACGACATCGATCATATCCTTGTTTCCAACCATCTCTAATATTGTTTCCATCCTATTTAACATATTTGTTGATATCCCGACCTTGGCCCAAAAGGTGGAATAACATTTTCCCCCAAAACATGGCTTATAGTGAGAAGGCGTGTTTTGAATAGCTTTGAATCCAATATCCCAGTCCATATTCCATTCTTAGCCATACCAAGTCCACAACTACTCCAAGTCGATGTCCAATTTGAAGTCCTGTAACACAACCTTAGCCAATTCCGTAGCTATCCAAAACCATCAACAAAGCTTTAGCCTATCCATATCCATCGACTAGTAACCAAATCCATAACCTTTCTGTGTTGATATCCAAATTCGGGACCGCATTGGGCTTTTTCCAAATCCAGGACCGCTTCGGGTCCATTTATCCCAAGTCGAAATCTGAATCCATGACCTCTCTGAGTTAAACTTTAAATCCATAGACCTCTCCGGGTCACCTTACCCTGTTTTGACCCCGACTCTCTAGTCAAGGGCTATTATGTCCTCCGGCCTTGGCTCTCCGGCCAACGACTTTTATATTCTCCAGCTTCGACTCTCCGGCCAAGGACTTTTATATTCTCTAACCTCGGCTCTCCGGCCAAGGACTTTTATATTCTCTGACCTCGGCTCTCCGGTCATGGACTTTTATATTATGTTTGAGTCCATTACATCGCTCTTCGATGAAGGGACTCGTATTTTGCGATTACTGCCCCTTCTCTTCGGTCGGAACCGTAATCGCGGGACCTGTATTATTTATTACATTAACTTGAATCCAATCATCAAAATAAATGGTTTTTGCACACAAGGAAAATCAAATAAATGTTTGTACATCCGACGGAGAAACCAAAGTTTTCTGGAAAACGACAAGAAAAATAGGATTTCATAGGTTCGTGCCACACGGTTTATTATCATCTCAGAGCATGCCTAGGGACCTTCCTCGATCCCGTACATGTGTAAAAGATTTAGCCGTATAACTTTGAGCTCTATTACTTATTCAATTCCGCAAATTTATTTAGTTGATAACAAGATGTTGTTGCCTAGATCTAGTGCCATCTTCTTTTGAGGTGGATGGTGGCCGCTCTTGTTCAACTATCACAGCTCGATTCCTTACATATTGTTGTAGATGACCATTCTTTACATGCTCCTCAACTATGTCCTTCAAATGCCTATAGTTGTTCTTGTTGTACCCATCTAGCTCGTGGAATAGGCAATGCCTTCCCGATGCCCGCTCGTAATCAGAATATTCCCTTCTTGCAGGCCTTCGATATTGGAGGCGCCCTCGAGTATCCAAGTAAATTCTTTCCATAGTTGTAGTTAGATTCATGTAAGAAAAAAACTTCGACTCCCTCCATGGCCTTTTGGAAGTGCTGCCATTGTCATTCATTTTCCTTTTGCCTTTATCATCTTTGTTTGGATTCACCTTGGGTGGATCTCCACCCCTTACTACATAAGCTTCAGCCTCTCTCCCTTTTCTCTCAACATATGCATCTTTCTACCTTAGAAATCTCTCCGCTTCATGGTAGTACTCCCCGAGATTCATTGGTGGGTCTCGTTCCAATGATATTTTGAAGTCTAAACTATCTGCAATTCCTGAAATGAATTATGTAAATGACGATCGATACGAGCTGTGCGTTAACGGAAGCGATACAGAATGTCACTAGGTGACAGATATGAAGCGGAGTACATGTGATCGATACGAAGTGTGTCTCTTTCTTGGATATGAACTAGAACTACTTTGATGGATACAAACTAGATGTGTGCTTGATCGATACGAACGAGACTTCCTAGATGGATACGAATTAGAACATTGCTTGAGTTGCATCGATCGTATCTCGAGCATACGAACTTCGATTGACCTGAAATCTTAAACATAGCCTTTCTATCCTTCCTCATCATTCCCAACCTGTCCCGTCTTGATTGGAGCTCGGTCAACTTTTGAAGATATCGATCATAACCTTGTTTCCAACCGATCTCTAATATTGTTTCCATCCTTTGTAGCCTATTTTTTGATATCCCGGCCTTGACCTAAAAGGCGGAATAACAAGCGAAATTAAATAGGGACTGATTAGGATAATTTAATATAACATTTATGGTGGAACTGAATCGGAGTAATAGATGGATTTTGAAATTTTCGGAAGATTAAAGGAATTTAGATGAGGATTGATTAGAGATGGTCCAATTTTTACAATAATGATTGATTATTATTGGTTTATCAACTAAAGTAATGAATTGACCGTATTTATTAGAAACCAAGAAGGAAAATTAAGGAAAGTGGGAAATGGTAGAATGATATACTAGGAATGTCTATCTTCATTTAGTAAGGAATGTTAGGACATCAACACCATTTATACTAGTTGATGATAAATGGAAGCTTTTAGCACAATTTTCTTTTAGAATTTTTGAGTTGTAATCGCTAATTGTCTCTCTTAGTTATTGGAAAGGCATAAGATATGTTATAAGATATATCAAATTTTTATCACTATTTTTGTTATTGGATGTTATTGAACCGTTTGATAAATATATATATATATATATATATGTGTATGTATGTATGTATGTATGTATGTATGTATGTATGTATGTATGTATGTATGTATGTATGTATGTATACATATGGAGAAGCAACGTAAATAAAGAAATTATATAAGGATACTTAACTAGTAATAAACTATGGGTAAGACTAGAAGTTAACGAGGAAATTAGGTTAAAGAACCAGAAATAAAAGAATGCTTTATTCCAGAAACTTTAGGATTTTGAGAAAAATAAATTTTAGCTTGTAAAATGTCACTATTCAAAAAAGAGATAGAATGAACAGTGATGTGAAAAAAAATTATTAGACAACGATGAAAAAGCAGATAGCAGAATTTCCCATTGTAAGCAATAAGACCAAAACGTCTCTAGCATAGATTTATATTAGGAAGGTGATTCGACTTCATGGAATTCCGATTAACATAGGAAGCCACTATTTACTAGCGAATTTTAAAGTAGCTTGCAGATAGCTTTAGAAACTTCGTTGAACCATAGCACCGCTTACCACCCGCATGCTGATGGACAAAATGGAGGAGTGAATAGGATCTTAGAAGATTTATTGAAGAACTAGCACTATGGACTTTGGAAACTACTGGATTCAGCACGTACCTTTAGTAAAATTTGCGTATAATAAAAATCATCATGAGTGGTTTGGCACCATTCAAAGTGCGCTATGGGAGGCCATGCAAATCGCCAAATTGTTGGTAGGAAATCACTGACAAAATCCTACTCGAACCTGATTTAAGTTGTGAGACTTCGAAAAGATAGAGTTGATTATACAGTGTGTGAAGGTCATAAGATTTGGAAAATCAAGAAAGCTGGCACCAAGTTTTGTTGGGTCTTTCCCAGTTCTAGGGAAAAATTAAAAACTGAATATCGTGTGGAGTTACCAGATAAGTTTGTAGGAGTCCATAACGTTTTCACATTTTACATTTGAGGAAATACCATCATAGGACAACTACCTTGGTGAAACCTAATCAATTAGAGGATGTAGACATAGAGCCTATAACATCCCATGCCACCATCGCACACGTCATGGAGCACGTAACTACGAAGCTCCGCAATAAAGAAATTTGATTGGTTCGAGTATAATGGATAGGAAATCCGACGAAAAGCATAAGGACAACTCGCCTTAAGCTTTTCTCTGGTAAACTTTCTTCTCTAAAATTAGATTTTGGTTGCATCATGGTTGCTAAGAGATGATTGCTACATTTTTCACCGTCACTTTGCACTCATGTAGAAATTTGCATACATGTTTAGGGTGTTTTGCGTACATACTCATATGTCATAGTCACACATTCTCGATAGAATTGAGCTTGTTTATAGTATGTGCACATTATAGAATCACATTGCACTTTTGAATGAGTAGATGAATGTGTACATAACTTGCTTCTGTAACATGTTTGTTTAGTGTGCATTACGCTACTCACCCCTTAGGAAAGAGTTCGGGACGAAATCCTTTTTAAAGGGGAAGAATGTAACACCCGTAAAATCAACCATAAATGAATTGGATAAATAAAATTAAATACGATAGAGATAAAAATCAAAATTTTACAAAAGTAGAAATGTGACCATGAAAGTTATGTCTTTGAGTTTATGGCGAAATTTCGATAAATTTTCATACACAATATGTTAAAAACGAAGCTCAAATGGAAACGTTATGGACATTTGAAGTTTTCATGTTTACAATAATTTAAATCGAAGTCAAATTCAAATGAATAGTTAATTTTAAAATTTGAAATTCAAAAATTAATGGTAATTAGACTTGGGGGTTAAGAAAACGTTAAAATTAACGCTAACGTAAATTATTAATTAAGCAATTAATAAATAAAATATCGGCATAAAATTTACATTCCTAAAATAAGAGGAGACGTTGACCCCTGACCTCGGCCTGTCGACTACTACCGTTGTAACAACCCTGTATTTTCTGATTATTGTAATTGTATATTTTAATTATTTTAATTTAAATTCCTAATTTAAAAACTTTATTTTATTTACTAAAATTAATATATTTTTTTAATTTAAATATAAATGTTGATTTTGATGTGGACTAGAATTTTCAAACATGCATAAATTGAATATTTCCAGAAAATGTTGATTTTGGTCAAAATAGTCAAACTTTGACTTTCAACTTAAAAATTTAAAAGTTTGAAATTTTAAATTTTATCTTTTATTATGAAAATAGATTTAATAACTTGAACATTGCTTTTTGTTTCGTGGAAAACGGAGTTAAACTGCAAAAGATATGTACATTTCAATTTTGAGTATAAATTGTTTATTTTGCAATTTTGTTATTTTAAATTGTATAAATTTTATTTTTCTTTGTCATATTTTATTTTAATATGTTTTAATATGTTATATTATGTATATTTTGACTTTTAAATATTTTTTAAATGATAATATAATTTTTCTAAAATTTACTATGATGATTTCCTATTTTTAAAAGGCTGTTTTCCTTTTTCTTCTATTTTCTTCATCTAAACTATATTTAAATTAAAATTTATTTATTTATTTTTGTGATTTCCTTTTTATTTTGTGTTCTTATCTTTATTTATAAATATTTTTTAAGTACATAAAAAAATTTCCCAAGTTCATTGCACTTATTTTTCATATTTTCAAGACTAGTTGCAAATTTTGCTGTTTTATTTAATTAAACTATATATAATTAATAATTAATTAATTTATTTTTGTTTATTTACTATATTTTCGTATTTTAACTGAATTTATATATGTTTTTCAGTTATATAAAAATTTAAAAAGAAATGATGAATATATGAAGAGTTTGAGATCTTTTGTATGCTTAGTCCTTTTGCATTCCGACCTTTCACTTTCCAAACTCCATTCATCAATGCTTTGGCCGTACCCTACTCCATCTTTCAGCCACATTCCTCACTCTTTCTCACGAAAATTTTATCATCTTTCTTGAGAAAAAAACTCATGGCCATTTGTTTTACAAAAATTTGGTAAATTCTATCATCTTTCTTCTTGTTTTTATGATTTTCCTATTGATTTTTGCATTGATCCTTCTTGTGTTTTGCTAGGCCTAGCCTCTACCACCACCACCACCATCCTCTCCACCATCATCTCCAGCAGCTCATAAGCCTCTCCTCTAACCAAGACAGTAGCCATGACCATCCGTTGATGTTGCACCACAAAATTTGCACAAAAGTTCCACCAAACTAGCCTAGCCAAACCCTTAAGGCCATAGCCTTCATTTTTAACCTAAACCACCTCCATGGCCGCCACCACCAGTCCCTCCACCACCTCTGGCCGCCACTCCATCCACCACCTGACCATCCCCTTGCATGACCAAGCCCAAGCCATGGTAGGCCGAACCCATAGTTGCACCAAAAATCCACTTAATTGCCTTGACTTTTGTATTTCTCATGTCACAACTTCCACTCCTTCATATCCAAGTTAGGCCGAGCCATATGAACCCATATTGACCCAAACCTGAGCCATGTTGGCATCTAGGCTGAGCCTAGTATGATGAGAGCAAGCACATTTGATCATGGGACAAGCTTATGTTGTCGTGTGCAAGTCTTTTGCTTCTAAGGTTTGGTCATCTCTCTTGTTTTGCAACTGTTCTGCAAACTAAAGTTGTTGATTATATTTGTATGTCGATATCTATGTTTGTGCTTATGTATGTTATATTTTGTGTTGTTTACAAGTGTCTCCATCAATTCAAATCAAATCGTGCTTGTCGTGCCTTTGGAATCGCTCTTGTGTGTGTTGTTTGTCTCTAGCTTCGTAAAAGGTGAGTCTTTCTCACTCTGACATTTATACTTATGAAATAGTGAATCGATGACAAGTGTTTAGTAATGTAAAATGTTATGCAAGTTAATGATGATCATATGATATGCTATGCCATGTTATTACCATGTTAAAACTGTTAATTATCACCCAACATGTGATATATGACATTATATTGTGACACTGGCATTGTTTATATTGTTTATGCATATATTCACACTGCAAGTTCCCTGTTAGAATAGAATCACTATGGGTTGAAATGATACATACCCAAACGGACTTTAGATTAGGGAAAAATCGTTATGGGCTGAAATGATAGGCCTGAGCGATTTTTATTGTATTTTATTTGACTTGGGATTACGGGTTTGAAATGATAGAACCCGGGTTTTCTTTGTAAACTGCGGATTGAAATGATATATATCTGTATCACTTGACCTAGGTTAGAAAATTATATACAGACCCCGTGGTATATTTTTAAATGATATTTATTAAAATATGTATTTTTAAAAGTATGAAATTTTGATTTAAAAAAATATATTTTATGGTTTTAAGAAAATTAAATATTAAGTCTTGAAATTGTGAATTTGAGTACGTAAATGTGAAATAATTGAGATTTTAGACTTTAAATTTTATTTTAAAATGTAAATAAATAACGGAAATTAAATTTAAAGTTTTAAAATTATATTTGAAGTAAAATTTTAAGTTTTATTTAATTTATATGTTAATAAACAGTGAATTTTGACTTAATAAATGAATGGAGTTTTTAAATTGAATATTTGATCTAAAAATTTTGTTGTGTTAAATCATATGTTAAAATGATTTTAAATGTGAAATTTTGAAGTCTAGAAATATGATTTTTGAGTTATAATAAAATTTGGAGTTTTATTATTTTTTTGAAAAGCAAAAATGAAATCTGGAATTCATAGCATTTTCAAAATGTTGTAGTCTTTTGACAGCATTTTTAAATGCTATTGTTTTGAATCTAACAATGTTTGAAATAACTAAATATCCATTACGACATTTTATAAATGCCGTTATTCTTGAACTAAACCATTTTTGGAAGCTATAAGCTACGATAGCACTTTATAAATGCTGTCGTTGCTATAATTTGACAATGTTTGACATGTTATAGTTTTAACACTGTTTGAGTTATATTTTAAAGTGTTAAATGATTTAAATTTTGGAAATTGATTAATTGTGAAATTTAAGAAGTTTTGAATATATTTTAATATTTAAATTTGAATTTTTAAGGAATTTAAATTTGAATTTGAATTTAAGTAAGGTTAACTTGGTTATGTGTTAAATGGAATAAAATGTAATGAGATAAATGAATTTTGAATGGAATTTTTAATGTATTTTCTAATGATACTTGAAATAACAAATGAATGACTTATTTGATTTAAAAATGGTATTTAAATTTGAGTATTTGAATTTGAATTCAAATAATGATTTGATAATAAGGTTTGGAAATGATTTGATCTTTATTTTGATAAAGAATATGAATTAGAATGATATGTACTTTTGATAAATGAATATTTGAAGTTTATATTGGCATGAAAGGATATTTAGTTTAATTGTAAATTGAGTTTATTTAAATAGTATTGGATTTATGAAATGAATATTTCAAAACTAAGTAATAATGAAACTAGATTTGAGATATATGAAATTATAAAATTTAGTTTTGAAATGCGGGATATTAAAGCTTTGAAATTTATTAAAAATTGAATAGTTTAATTTGTGGATCAAATCTATATTTGAAAATGATATGATTTGAAATGGTTATTGGGAAATTTAATTGAAACTGATGGTTTGAATTGAATTAAGTTGGAAATTGAAAATTTGAGATTAATTGAATGAATTGTAAAATGTAAAGAATTAAATGAATATCCGATGATTTCAAATGTATGATTTTGAAATGTTATGATTTTCAAAGTGTAATTGTTTCAAGTATTTTTGGTTTCGAAAGAGTTATACTTTGAAAATATTATGATTTTGAAATGAATATATGTTTGAAATGTTTTTGGTTTTGAAGTATAAACTATTTTGATTGAATAAATAGTTTTGAAATAAAAATGGTTTTGGTTTCGAAGTATAAACTATTTTGAAAGAAATATAGTTTGAAATGAAATGATTTGATCTTTTTAAAGTATAAAATATTTTGAAATGACCACGGCGTTATAATAACGTTTGGTTGTTAAAGAGACCGGGATCGAAAGTTGTCATACTCTCTGCCAACTCCGAAAAACCACTTTAACAACCGTGTACGCGGTGGAGATTCCAGAATGAAGTAGGATGGTGGCGACGTTCTTGAGGTATATTACGTGGACCCAACTCCCGTGAGTTGGCATAAGGTGGCTAAAACAGGAGCGATCTCGGGCCAAGTTAGGTCATTCCTCCTATCGGACACATCCCTTCGATACTATACTCTTACTGGTGATTGATTAGATGGCCATCCTTCGATTTTGATATAGGAGTGTGTTCCGAGGTGGGAGTATGTGGCTGCTGCGTTACCACCAGCCCGTGTGCGTAATTGGTATATCTACCCTGGCATTGCCTTGTGTGCCGTGTCACCTACCATACCGAGCCTTTACTACGAGTTTGTTTTTCTCCCGTAGCCCGTGTGGTATCCTATGACAGTCACCCGGAGTGGAGATGGCATGATATTGGATGGACTGCTGGGACTATTATGTGTGAAGGGTGATATGGGTAGCCCGGAACGCTATTTAAAAGTATGTCTGTTTTACTGTAGACATTATTATAATAGCACAATATTACTACATAGTAAATAGTTTAACGGATCCTTAAAGGATGGGCGATCCCAAGCATCCTTTAAGTTACTGATGCATTTTTGTTACTGTTTATTTGAGTTGATTTATAGTTCATAAGTATTTATGTCCTGACTCGAGTGTTTTGTGTTTTTCTTTACGCTCGAGTCAGACTGAGTGAGTTAGCATTCAAGATTCACCTTCGGAGTTGGAGCTTTCCTTGAAGATCCAGCCATCCGTTTTGCTTTCTGTATCCAGTGATTTCAGTGATGTATTCTGATTTGTACCTGATGTATCTTGTTACTTTTTGTTGTATCATGTTTAACACTGATGTATCTTATTTTTATATAGTAGCTTCATGAACTACTATTTCTTTTAAATTCCGCTGCATTATTAAATACTCTGTGTCTGTGATCTGTGATTATGTATGTACTGTATATTCTGAGATTTGCCAAATTTTATTTACAACGCGGTATTTTGAGCAATTCAAGTCCGACATGTGCGGATGCGAATGGTTGAAAATATCGGGTCGTTACAGTTGGTATCAGAGCTTTGGTAGCTCTAGGCAAAACTCAGTATATAGGGTAAATGTATTTACAGAATCACTTTCATTCGAGTTTAAACCTCTTCCTTTTTGACTCGATTCCTTTGAATTTTGGAACATTCCCTGTGGTTTCAAAATCCATTCGTGTCCCTCACTATTTATCTTCTTTTGTTTCTGGAGTACCCATAACTCAACTTCAAAAGATCTTCATAATGAGTCGGCGGTCTCGCCAACCTCAAATTTATTTGAAAAGGGAAAAACTCCTTTACAACAACATCGATTCTCCAGAGATTCTATATCCTCGGTTTAGATGCTAGTATCTCTTATAATTTCGAACTCTACATCTTGAGATCGAATGTCGATTTACCCAAGAAATCCACATCGGTCTTATTCTTTAAGTCACGGTTGACCGGGTTAAGCTTGCCCGCGATTTATATAAGCTTATCCATCTTTCTATTCTGTTATTTAATTATCTCATCTTTGTTTCCAACTTATCTTCAAATTATTCTTGAAGTGTATTTGTAAACTAATATTTAAAATGTTTTATATATTGTTTTGTTTGAGTTGTTGATGTTGATTTGGGTTTCTAATCGATTCGTCTGATCAACGCTATCGATAAGATTTCCAAAACACTTGAACAGAGCAAACTGACACAATATGTTTTTAAAATTTAGTAAGGAAATAAATTTTGTGAAATAAATTTTGTAACTATATTATAAATCTTTATCTGGATTTTATTTGAATTGGTTGTTAAGAAATAATATTTGTTTTATATATCATTTTCTATTGTTTCATATATCTAATTGAACTATAAAACATGGTTATAAATTTATTTGGAAATTTAAAATGAATGTAAAACAAGAATTTGAGAATTTAATTTTCGATGGATTTCAAACTTTGTGTTCAAAGTTTTAAAGGATATATTATTTAAAGTATTTTCGAATAGAAATTTGTTCCCAAAGAATTTTAAATTTAAATTTAGTGCTCTTCTCTTTGTCGCTGAAAAATAATTTCGGTGATGACTGCAGCATCATCGACGTTCATTTTCGAGTTTCGAAGTGAAGAGACCATTCTGTAGTCTTGCTACAGTTTTGTTTTGGGAAAATTTAATTGATTTTAATTTCTAAAATAAGAATGGACTTATAACATATGCTGATATATGATTTAAATTTGAATGGATATATATATATATAGTATATGAGCATTTATTTATCTCTAAATAGTTTGGAATTTATCGGAAATTTAATTCCTAAATTTTTTCTTCAAAGATAATTTCTAAGTATAATTTCAAGATTCGGATTAATATTCAAGCTTGAAATAATTTAATTAGAAAGTTTTATTTGTATAATACACAATTTCATTCCAATATAACTTACCTTAATTTTCAAAAGTTGAATATGTAATTGGATAATATACAATATAAAAAAAAAGATTTTATAAATAAAATTTGAGTGGTTATTATAAATGTTATATACTTAAATTTAAGTTATAAAAGGATTAACAGAGGTAAATAAAGAAAAAGGGTAATGGAATAATTTACAATATAAAATGATGATAAAGGAACTAAGAATAAATTTAAGGCAGTTGCAATGAGTGTGAGTATATTTAACATAGGTGATAAAATATATTGAGAGGAATAAATTTAATTTTAATTAGTAGTGAAGAAGAATTAAATTTTATTTGGCACATTTTGAGTATAATAAAAGATTTTTCAAATACATGATTTTAGGGATTTGTTAATTTAAGATAATTGGATGATAAGATAATGAAATTAGAGACGCTTAAGATTTATTTGACTTATGTAAAATTAATTTTCAGTTTAAGTTGAAATTTTATGGTTTCAAATTTATTATCTTATTTTGTTTTTCAAACTATCTTTTGGTTGTCCTAATTTCCCTTGTCTTGCTACAGAATGAGAGGTTATTGCTTATACCAGTCTGTTTAGAAATCTTTCTATAATCTTTAATAATCTTTGGTACTCATCTTTGAATCTAAGCACTGCTTGCCATCCACAGACCGTCGGTTAAACGGGAAGGGTGAATCAGATTCTAAAGGATTTTTTTTCATGCTTGTGTTCTTGATTCTGGAGGATGTTGGAAAGATCATCTCCACATTGTTAAACTTACCTATAGCAACAGTTATCAGGTATAATTTTAATCTTCTTGTCATCTTGTCTTAATACTATTTCATTCAATCTATTTCTGCGCTTTCCCGTACCTCATTCCTTTTCGGGGACGAAAAGTTTTGAGTGGGGGAGAGTGTAACAACCCTGTATTTTCTGATTATTGTAATTGTATATTTTAATTATTTTAATTTAAATTCCTAATTTAAAAACTTTATTTTATTTACTAAAATTAATAAAAATTTTAATTTAAATATAAATGTTGATTTTGATGTGGATTAGAATTTTCAAACATGCATAAATTGAATATTTCCAGAAAATGTTGATTTTGGTCAAAATAGTCAAACTTTGACTTTCAACTTAAAAATTTAAAAGTTTGAAATTTTAAATTTTATCTTTTATTATGAAAATAGATTTAATAACTTGAACATTGCTTTTTGTTTCGTGGAAAACGGAGTTAAACTGCAAAAGATATGTACATTTCAATTTTGAGTATAAATTGTTTATTTTGCAATTTTGTTATTTTAAATTGTATAAATTTTATTTTTCTTTGTC
The DNA here is from genome assembly GCA_030765085.1 of Allium cepa. Lineage (NCBI taxonomy): Eukaryota > Viridiplantae > Streptophyta > Magnoliopsida > Asparagales > Amaryllidaceae > Allium > Allium cepa. The sequence continues at coordinate 408,042,818 of CM060931.1, read as the reverse complement.
ATATTTTATTTTAATATGTTTTAATATGTTATATTATGTATAGTTTGACTTTTAAATATTTTTGAAATGATAATAGAATTTTTCTAAAATTTACTATGATGATTTCCTATTTTTAAAAGGATGTTTTCCTTTTTCTGCTATTTTCTTCATCTAAACTATATTTAAATTAAAATTTATTTATTTATTTTTGTGATTTCCTTTTTATTTTGTGTTCTTATCTTTATTTATAAATATTTTTAAGTACATAAAAAATTTTCCCAAGTTCATTGTACTTATTTTTCATATTTTCAAGACTAGTTGCAAATTTTGCTGTTTTATTTAATTAAACTATATACAATTAATAATTAATTAATTTTTTTTTTATTTACTATATTTTCGTATTTTAACTGAATTTATATATGTTTTTCAGTTATATAAAAATTTAAAAAGAAATAATGAATATACGAAGAGTTTGAGATCTTTTGTATGCTTAGTCCTTTTGCATTCCGACCTTTCACTTTCCAAACTCCATTCATCAATGCTTTGGCCGTACCCTACTCCATCTTTCAGCCACATTCCTCACTCTTTCTCACGAAAATTTTATCATCTTTCTTGAGAAAAAAACTCATGGCCATTTGTTTTACAAAAATTTGGTAAATTCTATCATCTTTCTTCTTGTTTTTATGATTTTCTTATTGATTTTTGCATTGATCCTTCTTGTGTTTTGCTAGGCCTAGCCTCTACCACCACCACTACCATCCTCTCCACCATCATCTCCAGCAGCTCATAAGCCTCTCCTTTGACCAAGACAGTAGCCATGACCATCCGTTGATGTTGCACCATAAAATTTGCACAAAAGTTCCACCAAACTAGCCTAGCCAAACCCTTAAGGCCATAGCCTTCATTTTTAACCTAAACCACCTCCATGGCCGCCACCACCAGTCCCTCCACCACCTATGGCCGCCACTCCATCCACCACCTGACCATCCCCTTGCATGACCAAGCCCAAGCCATGGTAGGCCGAACCTATAGTTGCATCAAAAATCCACTTAATTGCCTTGACTTTTGTATTTCTCATGTCACAACTTCCACTCCTTCATATCCAAGTTAGGCCGAGCCATATGAACCCATATTGACCCAAACCTGAGCCATGTTGGCATCTAGGCTGAGCCTAGTATGATGAGAGCAAGCACATTTGATCATGTGACAAGCTTATGTTGTCGTGTGCAAGTCTTTTGCTTCTAAGGTTTGGTCATCTCTCTTGTTTTGCAACTGTTCTGCAAACTAAAGTTGTTGATTATATTTTTGTATGTCGATATCTATGTTTGTGCTTATGTATGTTATATTTTGTGTTGTTTACAAGGGTCTCCATCAATTCAAATCAAATCGTGCTTGTCGTGCCTTTGGAATCGCTCTTGTGTGTGTTGTTTGTCTCTAGCTTCGTAAAAGGTGAGTCTTTCTCACTCTGACATTTATACTTATGAAATAGTGAATTGATGACAAGTGTTTAGTAATATAAAATGTTATGCAAGTTAATGATGATCATATGATATGCTATGCCATGTTATTACCATGTTAAAACTGTTAATTATCACCCAACATGTGATATATGACATTATATTGTGACACTGGCATTGTTTATAATGTTTATGCATATATTCACACTGCAAGTTCCCTGTTAGAATAGAATCACTATGGGTTGAAATGATACATACCCAAACGGACTTTAGATTAGGGAAAAATCGTTATGGGCTGAAATGATAGGCCTGAGCGATTTTTATTGTATTTTATTTGACTTGGGATTACGGGTTTGAAATGATAGAACCCGGGTTTTCTTTGTAAACTGCAGATTGAAATGATATATATCCGTATCACTTGACCTAGGTTAGAAAATTATATACAGACCCCGGGGTATATTTTTAAATGATATTTATTAAAATATGTATTTTTAAAAGTATGAAATTTTGATTTAAAAATATATATTTTATGGTTTTAAGAAAATTAAATATTAAGTCTTGAAATTGTGAAATTGAGTACGTAAATGTGAAATAATTGAGATTTTAGACTTTAAATTTTATTTTAAAATGTAAATAAATAACGGAAATTAAATTTAAAGTTTTAAAATTATATTTGAAGTAAAATTTTAAGTTTTATTTAATTTATATGTTAATAAACAGTGAATTTTGACTTAATAAATGAATGGAGTTTTTAAATTGAATATTTGATCTAAAAATTTTGTTGTGTTAAATCATATGTTAAAATGATTTTAAATGTGAATTTTGAAGTCTAGAAATATGATTTTTGAGTTATAATAAAATTTGGAGTTTTATTATTTTTTTGAAAAGCAAAAATGAAATCTGGAATTCATAGCATTTTCAAAATGTTGTAGTCTTTTGACAGCATTTTTAAATGCTATTGTTTTGAATCTAACAATGTTTGAAATAACTAAATATCCATTACGACATTTTATAAATGCCGTTATTCTTGAACTAAACCATTTTTGGAAGCTATAAGCTACGATAGCACTTTATAAATGCTGTCGTTGCTATAATTTGACAATGTTTGAAATGTTATAGTTTTAACACTGTTTGAGTTATATTTTAAAGTGTTAAATGATTTAAATTTTGGAAATTGATTAATTGTGAAATTTAAGAAGTTTTGAATATATTTTAATATTTAAATTTGAATTTTTAAGGAATTTAAATTTGAATTTGAATTTAAGTAAGGTTTACTTGGTTATGTGTTAAATGGAATGAAATGTAATGAGATAAATGAATTTTGAATGGAATTTTGAATGTATTTTCTAATGATACTTGAAATAACAAATGAATGACTTATTTGATTTAAAAATGATATTTAAATTTGAGTATATGAATTTGAATTCAAATAATGATTTGATAATAAGGTTTGGAAATGATTTGATCTTTATTTTGATAAAGAATATGAATTAGAATGATATGTACTTTTGATAAATGAATATTTGAAGTTTATATTGGTATGAAAGGATATTTAGTTTAATTGTAAATTGAGTTTATTTAAATAGTATTGGATTTATGAAATGAATATTTCAAAACTAAGTAATAATGAAACTAGATTTGAGATATATGAAATTATAAAATTTAGTTTTGAAATGCGGGATATTAAAGCTTTGAAATTTATTAAAAATTGAATAGTTTAATTTGTGGATCAAATCTATATTTGAAAATGATATGATTTGAAATGGTTATTGGGAAATTTAATTGAAACTGATGGTTTGAATTGAATTAAGTTGGAAATTGAAAATTTGGGATTAATTGAATGAATTGTAAAATGTAAAGAATTAAATGAATATCCGATGATTTCAAATGTATGATTTTGAAATGTTATGATTTTCAAAGTGTAATTGTTTCAAGTATTTTTGGTTTCGAAAGAGTTATACTTTGAAAATATTATGATTTTGAAATGAATATATGTTTGAAATGTTTTTGGTTTTGAAGTATAAACTATTTTGATTGAACAAATAGTTTTGAAATAAAAATGGTTTTGGTTTCGAAGTATAAACTATTTTGAAAGAAATATAGTTTGAAATGAAATGATTTGATCTTTTTAAAGTATAAACTATTTTGAAATGACCACGGCGTTATAATAACGTTTGGTTGTCAAAGAGACCGGGATCGGAAGTTGTCATACTCTCTGCCAACTCCGAAAAACCACTTTAACAACCGTGTACGCGGTGGAGATTCCAGAATGAAGTAGGATGGTGGCGACGTTCTTGAGGTATATTACGTGGACCCAACTCCCGTGAGTTGGCATAAGGTGGCTAAAACAGGAGCGATCTCGGGCCAAGTGAGGTCATTCCTCCTATCGGACACATTCCTTCGATACTATACTCTTACTGGTGATTGATTAGATGACCATCCTCCGATTTTGATATGGGAGTGTGTTCCGAGGTGGGCGTATGTGGCTGATACGTTACCACCAGCCCGTGTGCGTAATTGGTATATCTACCCAGGCATTGCCTTGTGTGTCGTGTCACCTACCATACCGAGCCTTTACTACGAGCTTGTTTTTCTCCCGTAGCCCGTGTGGTATCCTCTGACAGTCACCCGGAGTGGAGATGGCATGATATTGGATGGACTACTAGGACTATTATGTGTGAAGGGTGATATGGGTAGCCCGGAACGCTATTTAAAAGTATGTTTATTTTACTGTAGACATTATTATAATAGCGCAATATTACTACATAGTAAATAGTTTAACGAATCCTTAAAGGATGGGCGATCCCAAGCATCTTTTAAGTTACTGATGCATTTTTGTTACTGTTCATTTGAGTTGATTTATAGTTCATAAGTATTTATGTCCTGACTCGAGTGTTTTATGTTTTTCTTTACGCTCGAGTCAGATTGAGTGAGTTAGCATTCAAGATTCACCTTCGGAGTTGGAGCTTTCCTTGAAGATCCAGCCATCCGTTTTGCTTTCTGTATCCAGTGATTTCAGTGATGTATTCTGATTTGTACCTGATGTATCTTGTTACTTTTTGTTGTATCATGTTTAACACTGATGTATCTTATTTTTATATAGTAGCTTCATGAACTACTATTTCTTTTAAATTCCGCTGCATTATTAAATACTCTGTGTCTGTGATCTGTGATTATGTATGTACTGTATATTCTGAGATTTGCCAAATTTTATTTACAACGCGGTATTTTGAGCAATTCAAGTCCGACATGTGCGGATGCGAATGGTTGAAAATATCGGGTCGTTACAACCGTTGACCAGTGGTAGAGAGGCAGTCGATCCTTTCCTATATAGTGGTGGCTAGGGTTTGTAAATTTGAACATTTCATATTTTATAATTTCCAATCGACCTTCATCCAACAGTTCCGGTGCATTCAATCACTATAAATAAGCCCCTAAACCCCACACTTTTATTCACATAATATTTTGAAAATATTAGAGAAGCTCTGTCGGCTCGTCTCATCGAAGATTCAGAAAACTCCATTAGGATTTCAGATAAAAATCCTTTAGATCTATCTTTATTTATTGTTTATTTTATCAACTTCTTCTCCTCTAAACCTTTAGTTTTATGAATCTAACGTATATAAATTCCCTTACTGCATATATGTATGTATGTATGTATTAAAATGAAGAGATCTGACGGAGATTGTCAAAGGCGTGTCAAATCCAAAGGAGGCAAAGCGAAGTATATAATGAGTGGAAATCTTAGCTTTTCTATTTTAGTAAGTGATTAGTATAATTTTGGTTTGGATATGCCTTGGGGAGTTTTGTTATTCGAAAATTTCATATTATAAACCCCTCAAACTCATTTAATGTGAAATGTCAATTGTAGATTAACATCTCAAACTTATTTATGTCAAACTAGTGAAAATTGTGTAGATTTGCAGTTTTGAGAATTTTACCTTCTATTCCACTCCTTATTCTTTTTCTTTGAATTTGATTAAAGAATTTTGATTAAGGAATAGTGTGTAAAGTATGAATTTTATTCGTAGTTTGCACTGCTTAAACCCATAAATTAAATAGAAATTCTTGTGTTTATTTTTATGTGAAAAAGGAGTTGAATTAGAGTGTAAAAATTGGAATTGTAAGTTTCTTGTATCAATACATTCTGTTATTTTTGGTGTAATAAGTTCAATTTAAATTTTTAATACATACAAGTCTACTTTGTGGACATGAGTATTGGAATTTTGGTATTGTTGATAATATAGGATAAGACTTGTATAATTATTGAAAGAGATGAAATTTAAGTGCTAGTTTAGGGCATAAATTTGCATACTTAGAAATTAATAGATGCGTGTGTGTGTCTATATATGTGTGTGTATTTATATGTATGTACATATATGTATGTATGTATGTATGTATGTATTAGTGTAATTAACGTATAACTATAATAATTGCGTAGTTAAATAAACTAGTAATTCTTTAAAATCCCCCTTAGGAAAGTAATTAATGTTAAAGGTGAAATAAGAAAGATTTCTTATAAGGCGTTGATTTTGGAAACGGTGAGGTGTGTGATTGTATGTAGAGTGCGATATAGATTATGACTAAGTCATAGGAATGCAAGGTCAGGCAAAAGCACACGAAAGTCTATCTAGCTAATCTAGCTCCAGATAGTGTGATTTTGGGGCTGATGTGAGACATTGCCTATAATAAGTTACTAGATGATGCGAGGTTAGTCCCAAATAATGCAGGGTAAATCTATCCAACTAATCTAGCTACCAGTACGTAAGAATAATCGGGCTAATATGAGACGCCACCATAGGGTACATGTCAAAATACAAAGGATCTGCTTTAGAGATTGAAAGTATCAAGTGGTTGTGTGAGGGCCACCACTTCTGTAAGTAGGAAGTAGTAAATGGTTAAGGTTATAGGTTAGGCATGGTAGAGGATATCTCGAGATAGGGCCTACTTCAATAGGAAGTATTAAGTGGCTGAAAAGATTTTGTGCAATGTTAGCTAGAGAGTTACTAATGAGGAGTCCCCCTTGGGATTATAGGTAGTAAATGACATGGACCTTCCTTAAATAATGATATTAAATGATCGAAGTCGGCCTAATTTCAGTTCAAAAAGTATAAAATGGCTTGAGTATGATTTTTACATTGATAGGACATCAAGGACAATAGATATGGGTTATTGGGTTAATAGCAAATTAATTTTGGGCTTATATTTGGAAATCCTTTTATTTAATGTTATGGAAATCCTTCGAGCTTATATTTTTATTGATTTATGTTATAAATAAAAGACGTAAGACATATTCCTATATAAATTATACTGCCTAAGTACTAATATAGTAAGGCTCAAGGTTTTATTCACCAAACATATGTTTTTTGACTTCCTCCTCGTTACAACATAGGTTGGAAAAGATGATGAGGTCTGTAACAACCTACATCCTAGCAGGCCCAATTTTCGATAAAATTCAAAACCCAAGTCCATTAAAGCACAAATAATTGAAATTGGTACCTGCAAATAAGCATGAACATTATCGAAGATTGACAAAAATCCAACTCACGGCGGAAACGATAATATGATAAAAATACTGACTATGACCACTACCTTGGAACTAATGTTATTCCTTGGATAGCAGATTGTCACATCCGCATTGAGCATGAGAAAAAGAAAACTCTCCACCAACAAAGAATATCCAGCTCCAGTGACCTATTCCTCTAAATTATATCCCGTGGGTTGTAATGAGGAGAGGGTCAGACCAACGTTTTTCTGATTGAAAAAAGTATAAACTGTCCATAACATAAACTTATACCAATAGGTTTCCATTTAATTGTTACGTCTATAAAGCTTTGCAATTCTAATCTAACATTGCATTGCACACACGATTACATACTTACTGCTTCCCAAGGTACGAAATACTAATGTAACCTTATCAACCACCCAATACTTCTAAACCCATTGTCCACTTAGTAATTCTAAATATGAAGCGGCTTCTATAATACTTTTAAAAGAGAAATAGACAGATTCTGCCATTTACGACCTTAATTAAGGTAGACCCCATCATCTAAGACATATTCCCAAGATGGCTTCATATCAACGTTGTCAATGGTCGATGGGTACTGGCTAAAAGACCTCTAACCACAATTTAAGGCATTCGACATTTAATGTCCAACTATTACCGCATACATCGTCGATTAAATCATAGTCATGTAATAGACAGTACCCAAACCACTTAATATCTTTTATTATAAAATAGGAAGACTACTGTCATTTAAGACCTTAACTAAGGCAGACTCCATCATTTAAGCCTAACCCCAAGGTGTGCACTAAAATGTTACTATTATTATTACGGCTTTAGCAATGTAAGAGACTGTACACAAGCCACTTAATACTTTCAATGGGAAAACAGGCAGACCCCAATTGAAGCGAACTTTTCTCAAGATATTCCCTTTCACTCTTTAGTTATAAATACAACATCTTATTAGGTTACTTCTTTCGGTAGGGAGGCAGACCCTTCAGCCACTTAAGATCTCCACACTAAAGTAAACCCATTTTAGAGACATCCTTATTTATTTGGAATCTCACTAGGTTACTTAGTACTTCCATTTAGGAGAGTGGCGGACCCTTTAGCTACTTAAGACCTCAAAACAGAAGTGAACTATGGAGAAATCTTTCACCGCTTTTAATTCCAAATTGGGACCATTTAATAGTTTATAGTTAAGAAAGCAAGCCTAATCTCTCACGTCATCATGGGTCGTTGGATTAGTGATATTTTACATTAGTAGTAAGTACACTCGACTGCTAGTAGCCTTAAAGTGAAGGAAGACTAAGCAATCCTAGTCTCTCACATCGGCACGGGTCGTTGGATTAATGATATTTTATGTTAGTAGGTAGTACACCCGACTTCTAGTAGCCCTAAAGTGAAGGGCAGTCTTCCATTGAGTGACTCTACTGAACTCGCATCACTAACGCACTAAGTCCAATTAACAATCATAGGTCTTTATTTATATTATCTTAGGTAGACATTGGACTTAGCTTACTAGTTTCCTTTTGTTGTAAGGCAACAAGATATACGTTTAACATTTATCTACCTATAATCCCTATATAATGCTCATAAATGCCAATCTGTCCATAAAATCCTAACGAACATTTTCTAAGACATTTATGTATGATTACTAATTTCAAATTAGTAATTTTTTATATCTACTCCATGTTTATCAGCCCCATTAATCCATTTACCCTATTAAGTTATTGCCACTCCCATGTTTATTACCATTTATTGGAGTCAGAATTTTTTAAATTGTTTTCTCATTAGTAAATTATCCTAAAAGCGAATATTACATGCAAGCGTTGTTATTAGCTTTTTATTTAATTATTATAAGTGCAGTAATTACGTACAAATATTTACTTTATTAAATATGTTCTAGTTATATACCTTTACTATAATATACTTTTCCATGTTAAATTGTTGGAATCGTATCTAAAAAGATTATCCGCTATAATTTCCATAAACTAGTCCAAAACAAAAAATTTAACTTTTAAATATAATAGATTACGTCGTTTGAAATTACAAGGAATAATCATTTCTTTTTATTACTGAAATAGACAGTGTAAACTACAATGAAATCATACTTCACACATCTCTTTCTCTTCCTATTTGCATATATTCCTTCTTAGATCAAATGCTATATTTTTCTAAAATGGAAAGAAATCGGACTAATTTACAAATATTAAACGGATCTAAATTCCAACAATTCCAAATATAAAAAAGTTTATATTCTAATAAGATTAGGGTAATAATCAAAATTTATAGCATTATTCCACAACCTGTTTTAGATCTGGAATAAATTTCATTTAAATTAATATTCTAAATTCATACTTTCGAGACTTGTTTTCAGATTAGGTTGTATAGAATGCTAAATCAATTCATAAATGAGAATATGTAAGCGATATTTATTATATTCAGATCGTATTCAATTTGTTGTCTACAACTCATATACAATTATCCAATTAGGCACAAAAATCAAATAAACAACAAGGGATTAATTTTCATATTATAACAATCTACAAAAATTCTCACTCACCTTTTAATAGAAATCTAAATCTCCAGATCTGAAGTAGTACCTTTGATTCATCTCAAATCCTGTTTAAACCAAGAGATATGTATAAAAGGGTATATACATACATTAAAATTACAGATCTGAGAAGAGATTTAGGATTGTGAGAGAAAATACATGCAAATATATGTAAATATATAAATTATCTCAAATACGCAAATGGTTGATTGTCGTCTCTTCTTCTTTTTATTAGATTTCTACTCTTCTCCTATTTGTATGAATACATGTACAAATATCTTATCTATGATAATTTAGAAAGAAAGTGCAGAAGAAAAAATGGTAGAGCTTCACAACTATCTCCAAAAAAATATGAGAAGAGAAGGGAGCGTGAGCCTGAATTTACAGATGCTAGAATCAACCTAAACCATTAGATCGAAATATATTAAATCCGGGTCATTGGGGCCTAGGTTTATTGGAGCCGCTAGGTCTCCACCGGTCGACCGCCCTTAGATGACTAGTCAACCATTAGGGGTCGACCGTCCCTAATAACGGGTCAGCCTGTGGGCATGGATAATTAATATAAAAACGTTAATTTCTTCTTGTTTAATTATTTCCGTTCCGAATTCATTTTTCATCCGTAACTTATTTGTTTGGACTCCGATCGTAAAACTTTAAGTACAAAAGTTGCTCAGAATTTCGCCACGAACGCAATGGTGCAAGCTTTGTTGTCAAATTCCATCGTTTACACAAATTTCATTTTCAAAGCCTAATTAAGTAACTAGCTAACTAATTAAATAACTAACGCCAAATTAATGAGCGTTACATTCTTCCCCCTTAAAAAGAATTTCATCCCCGAAATTTCATCAATTACTAAGCCAAGATTTTAGCTCCTAATTATCCTAAACAAACCAATGAGTGTGCAACACTTTACAAATAAACATGCATAAGTGCATAGTGTATAATTGTATCACCACACAGAAAATATGTATGCAGAATGATTCTAAATCGGATCCTCCTATATAAATGCATTTCTTTTGAAAACATTTTTGAAAATATGATGCAAACAACCTACATATATACTGGCAGTTCTATATGTATGCGGCTTTTTGAAAAATCTTTTCAACCAAAATCCACATACCCCTACAAATAGAAGTATGAAGCAATCAATCCTGAATCCATTTCCTATCATCCAATAATATAACGAATCGAAAAATCGCTTTCTAAACTTTACTTGTACACTGGAAAAAAGAATTTAGATGGAGAATTCAACATTCTTACCACACTATAACCTTCCTATTCCCATAGTACAGTAGAAATTTCTTCGCTGCCCAGGATTTACTTTAAAATTTCCATGCATAAAACGCATAATGATGCTTATTATCAAGCTCTAAAATAGAATTAAACCTAAAAATAAACTTGCGTGCCTCGTCGACAAGGTATGGAAATAGAAATTCAAAGGCTAAAATAGCTTTTCCCTTGTTGTCTCTTGCATTTATCACATCACCGACCCTAGTGCACTGCTAAATTCACAAATTCTAACTCTATTTGCCTTCCCTATGTCTAATATGTGGCCTTCAGAATCAAAGTTTTTACAAAAAATCTTTCTCACTTTTCAAATTTGTACGTCATTTGTAAAATAAAATCTCAAAATATTTAGATGTGCATTTTCCGTTGAAATAAGATTTTGAACAAATACTCTGAAAATAATTTAAGAGTTAAAAATAACTAAAACATAAAACATTTTCTTCTTTCAAAAGGAAACTTTTCAAATTCATGGGAAAAATTTTCAAAATATTTTCCTTCTAAAAAATTTTGATAAATCAAACCACGATTTTAGCGTAATCGAAAGTCAGTGTGCGCTAAATGCATAAACCAAATTCTAAAATTTTACAACTAATATTTATCCATTAAAATGTCTACACATCTATTATACAAAATTTTATCTTTTAAGAAACGTGAATGATGACCCGTGCTATCGAAACCACTTTATCATGTCCTTTGCTAAAATTTCCGACTATTCTAAATTTCTGGTTTTACATTGCATTTACTATTAGTTAAATGTTTATGAGATTCCCATTTTATAGTATTTCTCTACTATGCATATATATATAGGAGCGCTTCACATATCCAGAAACAATAACATAGAAAATGGATATAAACTCATAATATCGTGCATGCCTTTTATAAGAGATAACTAATAGTTTTATGACCCAACAAGCCAAAACGAAAAGAACAGATGATGTAAATAAAAAGTTATAATGTGACGACCCGGCTTTCTATGCCCAGAAAACCGCTTCGTCTTGAAGAAAGAAAGGGGTGAGAAAATAGAAATGATAGAGAAGAAAGAACAGCAACATCAGAATCTCACAGCGGAACGAATAAATTATAATAATCACATAAGTATTTACATAATTTTACAACATCAATCAGAGTTATACAGACAATACATCACATACTAGACAGTTATAAACACCTGTCTAGTTATACAACTCAATACACAAGTCAACACAGAGATATCAACACAGCGGAACTATATGTATATCTACAACGCTGAAGCCTCCTGCTCCATTGCTCCTCCAGAATTCGTCAAAGCTAACCTGAATCCCTTGGCTACCTGTAAAAATTTGGGTACCCGAGAGTTTATGAAAAACAAAAGTAAACTCCGGGTCAGACATGGGTCTGGTATGAGTAACAGGTTAAAGTTGCTTAGCTTTTAAAAATCCTTTTGAAATAAAAGGTATCACGTAAGACTCCCCACAAATAAACATGGGTAAGTTTTTACCTTACGCTAACCAAAACATTTGATAGGAAACTCAGTGATATTATAATAGGTCTAGGGTTTTCAAGTAAATAGAAAATAGCCGAAATTGTTACATTCATTAAATTCCAGCTACTAGCCACAAAAGTGGGTAATACAATCAAAACCGTTGGCGCTTATTGGATTGTGGATTCCATACAATGGCAGGGCTACTGGGGTACCGCCCATCACAGTACGTGGCCTAGATCAACGTACCGAGGATCACTCCCGAATCCCTGCAACACAAGGCCGGAACCATTCCTTACTGAACAGTCCCGAACAAGATAACCCCGCAGATAGCCGTCGCTACTGCCCACTAAGCCGAAATAAAGGGACATCTAGACAGGGGAATATCCTTGTCCTGCTTGGGCATGACCCACCTAACCTTGCTGCACCTCCCCTGTTTTAGCCATTCCCGGTTGATGAGGCTTGAGGCTACGATTACCTTTATAGAATAAATTTCTTAGAATGCTCATCGCCCACCTGACGATGTGTTGAAAGCATTCAATCCATACAAGTTCGTTCCGGGTTCGACGAAACCGAAGGCATTATCTCATTACACTCATTTTGGAATCACCCTCAGAGTTAACGACGATAACCCTTGCACTCTGGATCTTCATCTTCACTTCAGATTTACGACCTATCGTTAATTTGGAATCGATGTGGTTTTCGGATGTTCCAAATGCGGAAAACCGATCCCGGTCTCATCGAATTCCAAAACGTGTCTTTTAAGGCCAAGTTGTCTATTTAGTCTTAACAGTTCAATTCAATATCATCAATATACACACAGATGGATAATTCATAATATCACAATAAATAATCACAGATAATCTCATAAACAGATAATCAATATTATCATCCAAACAGATAATATTATCATATTTAAACCAAGCATCCATATCACATAGATAGTATTCAAGTCAGATCTGCATGTACAACCATCAAATGAAATATCCATATCAATTCATAAGCAATGATTTATAAATCACAATCTACAATTAATTTAAAATGAATTAAATTAACTACGTCTATCCCTAATTAATTTAAAGTAAATTAAATTAATTACTTCATCTATAAATCCTGCTTATACAACCAATAAATTAATTTTAAATCAAATTAATTAATTAATCCCTAGATATTTATCTTGATTAACTTCTTCGATTAATCACCTTCTAATTACAATGAGTAATTAGTCTTTAATTAATACTACAAATTAATTATCCTAAATCATTTATAGTAATTAACATTTAATTACTTCATTTATTGATTAATTAAATACAATTAATTACATTATCCTTAATTAATCACCACGTTATTAATTATTTCTTAATTAAACTATTCTTAATTTCATTATTAATTACATTAATTAATGATCTCTAATTCAGATTTAAATTAAATTACTTTGTTTAATTTAATTACATTAAGTGATTAATCCTTAATTAAACAAAATTATTAATCACCTTGATTAATATCAACCAGTAATTAACTACCCTTAATTACTTATTACCAAATTAATTATCCCATAATTAATTATCTCCATTTAATTAATCCTTTGATTAATTACAAAAGTAATTATCCCAATTACTTTATTAACACATTATTTTCACTAATTACATTCAGTAATTAACATTAATTACCTCCTCAAGTAATTATGCTCCATTGAATACACTAAGTGATTATACAAATCAAATCATCAAATGGTTTCTCAAATTAATTAAACTAAATTAATTAACTTAAATAAATCATTTAATCAAAATTAATTACAATAAGTAATTAATCTCTTAATTACTTTTATCACGTAATTTCATTTAACAATTTATAATGGATCATCTAATTAATCTGATTAATTATATTAATTAATGGCATACATTAATTAATTAATAATCTTTAGTTATTTTTCTTCTTTAATTAATAACATTTCTTTAATTACTTCCTCAATTAATTTATAACTCTAAATTACTAATTTCAAATTAAATAAATAAGTCATTCTTTAAATTAACTTACTAATTAAATCACTTCAAAGTCTTAATTATCTATAAGATAATCCATTTCTTTATAAATGATTTTATTATTATTGAAGTATATTAGAACATTACATTTCAAATTTAAATTCAAAATTTCATTTTGAATTTAAAATTCAAAATTATTATTATTCAAACATTTACCAAATTTTAATTCAATTTAGAATCCTGTAAATAACATTAACTACTCATATATGGACTTATATAAGAAAGGCCTTTAAATTCAACTGCTTGAATCTTTATTTAAATTTAAATTTCCAAAGACATTCATATTTTTAAAACTGATTTACCTTTGATTTAAAAACTTTGATTTAAACTTCCCTTCAACAACTTGATTTAAAAACTTGATTTTTCAAATCCAAATCTATTTTTAAAACCTTAAGATTAAATAGTTATTCAAAACTGAATTTCACTATTGTAACGACCCGTAAATTTTCGATAATTAAAATAGCTAATTTAATAAGATTTCATGATTTAGTGTTAGAAAAAAAAAATTGTAAGTCGTTTGGAATAATAATAAATGTTGAATCCATTGGGTTTAGTATGATTAAAAATGATTTGTAAAATTTTATTTTATCATATGAAAGTTATAGTGATGTTACAGAACTTTTAAAACTGAATTTAAAATTTATTTGTGAAAATTGAATATTTTAATATTTAATTATCGACTGGAAATTAGCCAATTTTTGAACAGTCTCAGAATTGGACAAAACTAGTTCCATTGGATCCGTAATAGTTAGTTATTATCGGATTTCAATTTTCGTAGCAATCGGAGTTGTCGTTTGACCGTGGCAGCTCGAAACGCGTTGAAATTGTTTTAATATTAATTTGGCGAGTTAAAATAGTCATTTTTCAAACGGTCTCGGATTTCGACGAAACTTGTTTCATTGGATCCGTAATATGATATTATTGTAAGGTTTCAAATTTCAAGTCAAACGGATTTACCGTTTGTCCGGGGCAAGCCAAAACGCATAGAAAATCGTTTAATCGGTTTAATTTAAAATTGATCGTTTATTGCCGTAACTCACACATACGATCGAATTAGCTTCCGAAACATGTTCCATTGCGTTCGGAACGTGGGGTAAACCTTAGAAACGCCTGCCGGCATGCTTCGTTTGGAGTTCGAAAATTTTTCGGTGAATAGTGTTTTTGCAATTTTCTATAAAAGGACCCATCCTCTTTCATTTGCTCCAAACCCTAACTCATTTTGACCTGCCGCCACTTTCATTTCAATGGCCTGAAAATTTCGAAACTTCCTCCTCATTTTCCTCTCAATCCATCAACAATTAGCAAAAACTCTCAACTACAAAGTTGTAGAGCACGATGAAAGCTTCAAATCCATACGGAGATGATCGAAAACGGAGCTTCGAATCAACGGGAAATCGAGTAAGAAGGGGCTGCGTTTTTCACGCAAATCGAGGTGATAGGGGAGGCCGAGTTCAGCATGGTGGCAGCCGATGGTGGCTCTCGAGCGGGGCTTCGCAACGATGGTCTCTGATCAACTTCCCGACGTTCGTGGTGGCCGCGATTTGGAACCCTAGGCCGCGTTTGATGGGTTCTATGTTGCGTCTCTAACCTGTAGAAGTAACGTGAGTTGAGGGAGAAGCAAAGGGACGGGCTGGATTGCAGGGTGATGGATCTCACAGCTTGGTTTGATTTAGGTTGAGAAAAATTAAATTATGTTGTAAAATTATGAATATAAAATCGTGTAACTTCTAAAATTCATAACTTTTTCATACGAGGTCGAAAACGCGCGAAACAAATTGCGTTGGAATCGTATGGACGAGCACTACGCAATGGAGCTGAATTGGAATCATTTGGTGCTAGAGAAAATTTTGAGTTAAATCTAACGTCGTTCGATTTGATTTAAAATCGTAAAAATCAAGGTGAGTGTTTTATAACGCTCACACCGTACTAAATATTTTATGCTCGTTAAGTTTGATATTATGAAGTGTTATGATTTTATTTGTCGTTGTTTGGTAAAAATTTAATTGTCATATAGCTTGTCATTTGCATTAACCGTTGAAAAATTAAATTGACAGTCAAATTGAAATTAAAATTGAATTGCGATTAAATTACCTGACATTGATAACTATGAAACTGCCATGAATTGTATTGTTTATGGATGATGAATTTTGATGGATGCTATTGGTTGATAATTGAATGTTTGGATATTTATTTGCTTATATAGATCCTGTTATGCATACATATGATACTGAGATTTAATTTAAGTAATATATACTCATCCCTGACATTTAATTGAAATAAATAATTACTTGGCCATAGGATAGAAAATTATATACGGACACCGAATTGGCTAAATTAATAATTTTTGAAATCGTCGATTTGAAATTTATTTAAATGTTTCGATTTAAAAGTGATAAATAGAGATCAATTTATAGAAATCGAATTTGTCGAAAATTTGAGTTGGAATGTTGAAATAAATTTTGATTAAAAGAAATTGGTAAATAATTTAAGTTGTGACTTTAAAATTTAAAATTTGGATATGATTGAATTTCGAAAATCTATTTATTTTAAAGATTGAACATTATTTCGAGCTTTGAATATTACTAAGTAAAAGTGATATGAAAATGATATTTTGAAATCGAGTTTGGAATTGAATCATATTTGGAATTTGGATTTAAACTTGAATATTGTTGGAAATTTTGTTAAGTGTTATAAATTGATATTTTGAGAAATCAAGCTCCAAATCGATATAAATTGAAATTGAATTAATTAAAGGTGAATGTAGAATTGAATTGATTTGAAGTAAAAGTTGACATTGGTTTTTGAATTGAAATCGAAATTGAATCGGTAGAATGGAAATTGGAATTGATTTGAATTGGGAAGTTATAATTGAAATGGATTGATTTTGAAGCTGTTTTAATTTGTTTTCCAAATTACTCTGTTATATAAACCATTTCGAATACTTAAACTATTTTAATCTATTTTAAATCTACTTAACCCAATTTAAATTATTTTAAACTAATTATCAATTTTAAATCCATTTTTTTTTAAAAAGATTTTAAGTATTTTAACTATTTTAATTATTTAAACTACTTTTAAACTACTTAAAACTATTTTTCTAAAATCCTAAGCTGGTCAATAAGGTGAAATGTTTATATTTAAATCTTGAATTTAAAATACGAATTGAGTTAAATGAAGTTGCAACCTAAATTGAAATTCGAAATGATTTTGAAATCGAAATGAGATATTGATGCGAAAATTGATTTTGGAATGGAATCTGATATTTTGAAAGATACGATGATATTTGAAATGGATTTGATTTTGAAGTGAATATGATATTTTGTTATCAATTATGAATCGATTTGAAATGTAAAAGAGCCAACGGTGTAATAATACGTAGTTATTAAAGAGACCGGGATCGGATATGGACATACTCTCTGTCGATACCGAAAACCACTTTAATAACTATTATACGCGGAGTGATGATCCAGAATGAAGTGGATGGTTTGGTGAACGCGTTGACTGAAGAAAGAGAACGATTATTGGATGACCCCTGACATGACTAAAACAGGAGCCGCGCCGGGCCATTGAGGTTCGCCACCTCTAGCGGACACACTTCTTCGATACCATATCTATTACATTTGTGATGCGATTTGGGTGCACCCCTTGATTTGGGAGTGTTGTTTCGCGGTGTTGGGGTAGCTGCTGGCTATGCCCAACATCAGTCCGGATCACGCAACTACTAGTATCCTAGTTGGTATTGCCTCATGTACCTTGTCATACTGATTATCCTATTCGCGACCACTACATTTTGATTTGTACCTTGAGTATATGGATTGCCCTCTGGTGACTTCCGGTTTTGGGGAAACTACGGTCTTGTATATGCTTTTGGGAATATAAAAATGTGTTAAGGGGGATTATGGTAACGCCTTAACGCTATTTTGATACTTTATATTACTGATAGACATTATCTACTTAGCGTATATTACTATATAGTAGATAGTTTCACGGATCCTTGAGAGATGGAAAATCCCGTAACATCTCTTGAGTTATTGCACGCACGTTGACACTGGATATGAGATGTCAAACCCCGTAAACATCTCTGACGCCGTTACACTCATATTTATTTACGATTGATTTAACTTTCATAAGGATATTTTAGTCCTGACTCGAGTGTTTTGTCTTTTCATTACGCTCGGGTCAGTCCTGAGTTTTCAGTTTAGGTTGAAGATCATTTCCTTGGAGGACGGAGACGAAGATTTGGTATATGATCTACTACTATTATATTCATTCCATTCCGCTGCATTGTTGTATGTTATTTGCTGTGTATGTAACTCTGATAAATGTTGTATAATAATAATCAAATGTATTCATTTCAAATGTACTCATTTAATTAACAGCTTCATGAACTGTTATTTTATTATTATACTTTAGCCTTCCGCTGTGAGATTCTGTGTTGTTTCATTTCCTTTATTTCCCTTCCTTTTCTTTTCTTAATTACCCCAATAACTATCTGCTCTTTTAATGGTTTGGAATCGACATGTGTTTTGCCTATGCACTTGGAGGGTGCAGCATGATAGGGGGTTCTCGCATTTGGTTTGGTAGCGAGCGGATGACTCTTACTCCTACATGTCCCGTGGGGTTGGTACCAACTGTAACGACCCGCCTTTTTGGACAGTTTAAACCGACGATCAAATACCCATGTCGATTCCAAACCATTAAAGGGCAGATAGTTATTGGGGTAATTAAGAAAAGAAAAGGAAGGGAAATAAAAGAAATGAAACAACACAGAATCTCACAGCGGAAGGCTAAAGTATAATAATAAAATAACAGTTCATGAAGCTGTTAATTAAATGAATACATTTGAAATGAATACATTTGATTATTATTATACAACATTTATCAGAGTTACATACACAGCAAATATCATACAACAATGCAGCGGAATGGAATGAATATAATAGTAGTACATAATATACCAAATCTTCGTCTTCATCCTCCAGAAATAGATCCTCAAAAATCTGAAAACTCAGGACTGACCCGAGCGTAATGAAAAGACAAACACTCGAGTCAGGACTAAATATCCTCATGTAAGATAAGTCAATCGTAAATAAATATGAGTGTAACGGCGTCAGAGATGTTTACGGGGTTTGACATCTCCTATCCAGTGTCAACGTGCGTGCAATAACTCAAGAGATGTTACGGGATTTTCCATCTCTCAAGGATCCGTGAAACTATCTACTATGTAGTAATATACGCTAAGTAGATAATGCCTATCAGTAATATAAAGTATCAAAATAGCGTTAAGGCGTTACCATAATCCCCCTTAACACATTTTTATATTCCCAAAAGCATATACAAGACCGTAGTTTCCCCAAAACCGGAAGTCACCAGAGGGCAATCCATATACTCAAGGTACAAATCAAAACGTAGTGGTCGCGAATAGGATAATCAGTATGACAAGGTACATGAGGCGATACCAACTAGGATACTAGTAGTTGCGTGATCCGGACTGATGTTGGGCATAGCCAGCAGCCACCCCAACACCGCGAAACAACACTCCCAAATCAAGGGGTGCACCCAAATCGCATCACAAATGTAATAGATATGGTATCGAAGAAGTGTGTCCGCTAGAGGTGGCGAACCTCAATGGCCCGGCGCGGCTCCTGTTTTAGTCATGTCAGGGGTCATCCAATAATCGTTCTCTTTCTTCAGTCAACGCGTTCACCAAACCATCCACTTCATTCTGGATCATCACTCCGCGTATAATAGTTATTAAAGTGGTTTTCGGTATCGACAGAGAGTATGTCCATATCCGATCCCGGTCTCTTTAATAACTACGTATTATTACACCGTTGGCTCTTTTACATTTCAAATCGATTCATAATTGATAACAAAATATCATATTCACTTCAAAATCAAATCCATTTCAAATATCATCGTATCTTTCAAAATATCAGATTCCATTCCAAAATCAATTTTCGCATCAATATCTCATTTCGATTTCAAAATCATTTCGAATTTCAATTTAGGTTGCAACTTCATTTAACTCAATTCGTATTTACATAATTAAAATACTTAAACTCTTAAAATGGATGTGAAATAGATAAACTTAGTTTAAAATAATTTATATTGGGTTAAGTAGATTAAAAATAGATTAAAATAGTTTAAGTATTCAAAATGGTTTATACAACTGAGTAATTTGGAAAACAAAATAAAATAGCTTCGAAACCAATCTATTTCAATTTATAACTTCTCAATTCAAATCAATTTCAATTTTCATTCTACCGATCAAATTTCGATTTCAATTCAAACAACGTCAACTTTAACTTCAAATTAATTCAATTCTACATTCACCTTCAATTTATTCAATTTCAATTTTTATCGATTTTTAGCTTGATTTTCAAAACATCAATTTTTAACACTTAACAAAATTATCCATCAATATTCAACTTTAAATCCCAATTATAAATATGATTAAATTTTAAGCTCCATTTCAACTATCGTTTTATATCGCTTTTACATGGTAATATTCAAAGCCCGAATTAAGGTTAAATCTTTAAACAAATCAATTTTCGAATTTCAATCAAATCCCAATTTTTAAATTTCAAAGTCTCGACTTATATTATTTAACAATTTCTTTTAACCAAATTTATTTCAACATTCCAAACTCAAATTTCGATAAATTCGATTTCTATAAATTTATGTCTATTTATAACTTTTAAATGAAAACATTTAAATAAATTTCAAATCGACGATTTTAAAAAATTATTAATTTAGCCAATTCGGTGTCCGTATATAATTTTCTATCCTATGGCCAAGTAATTATTTATTTCAATTAAATGTCAGGAATGAGCATATATTACTTAAATTAAATCACAATATCATATGTGTGCATAACAGAATATATATAAGCAAATAAACATCCAAACATTCAAACATCAACCAATAGCATCCATCGAAATACATCATCCAATAGGCAATACAATTCAAGGCAATTTCATAGTTATCGATGTCAGGTGATTAAATTGCAATTCAATTTCAATTTCAATTTAACTGTCAAATTTAAACTTCAACGATTAATTCGAATGACAATCTATATGACCATTAAATTTTTATCAAACAACGACAAATAAAATCATAACATTACATAATGACAAATTTAACTTGCATAAAGATATTTAGTACGTTGTGAGCGTTATAAAACACTCACCTTGATTTTCAATTTTAAATCAAATCGAACGACGTTCGATTTGACTCAAAAATTTCTCTACCTCCAAATGATTCCAATCTAGCTCCATTGCGTAGTGCTCGTCGATACGATTCCAACGCAAAAAGTTTCGTGCGTTTTCGACCTCGTATGAAAAAGTTATGCTATTTTAAAAATTGAACGATAATTAAATCTAATTTTTAATCTACAATTCCTATATATATATATATATATATATATATATATATACATATTTTTTTTTTATTTACCCAGAATCAAATCTGACCGTCCCTCCCTCTACCATCAGATCTGGACCGCCAATTTCCACCTTCCTCCATCACGTTCTCTTCCAGTATTCGCGCGCACAACATGAACCCATAGCCGCCTAACATCAAGCAATTTTCACGACCTCCCCGACGACTTCCAGAACGATCAGGACCCATCATCTCGAAGGCCTTCGCGAGCTCCATCTTCACCGTCAATAGCCTGAAGCTCGGCCACCCCCTGTGCCTCGAATTGCGTGAAAAACGCAGCCCCTTCTTGCTCGATTTCCCGTTGATTCGAAGCTCCGTTTTCGATCATCTCCGTATGGATTTGAAGCTTTCATCGTCCTCTACAACTTTGTAGTTGAGAGCTTTTGCTAATTGTTGATGGATTGAGAGGAAAATGAGGAAGAAGTTTCGAATTTTCGTGGCCATTGATTCAGTAAATGGCGGTTAGGGCTGAAGTCAATTAGGGTTTGCAAAGTGAAAGGGTGAAGGTCCTTTTATAGAAAAATTTCCCAATTTACTATTCATCGAAATTTTCCGAACTCCAAACGAAGCGTGCCGACTGGCGTTTCTAGGGTTTACCCCGCGTTCCGGACACAATGGAATAGGTTTCGGAGGCTAATTCGATCATATGCGTGACTTACGGTAATAAACGATCAAATTTAAATTAAACCGATTCAACTAATTTCTATGCGTTTTGGCTTGCCCCGGACAAACGGTAAATCCGATTGACACGAAATTTGAAACCTTACAATAATATCACATTACGGATTAGATGAAACTAGTTTCGTCGAAATCCGAGACCGTTTGAAAAATGACTATTTTAACTTGCCAAATTAATATTAAAACAATTTCAACGCGTTTCGAGCTGCCACGGCAAACGATAACTCCGATTGCTACGAAAATTTCATTGTTTTATAAGTTGGTAACTTTGAATAAAATATATCTAATGTTGAATTCTATACTTAGCTTCTTTTCCCTTCTTTTCCTTTTCGGGGACGAAAAGTTTTGAGTGGGGGAGAGTGTAACGACCCGTAAATTTTCGATAATTAAAATAGCTAATTTAATAAGATTTCGTGATTCGGTGTTAGAAAAAATTTGTAAGTCGTTTGGAATAATAATAACTAGAATGAAATGCAACAAATTTATCTAGTTAATTATTTATGAATTGAATGAAATCCCAAATCAATTGAAATAATATGTAGTCAAAGGTAATTGATTCGAAGTAATATAGTAAACCGACTGATAATGAAATTTTATTTAAAATTCCAATATTGAAATCCGTCAAATATTAAACAATTAAATTGCTAAAATTTAATATTTGGAACTTATTGAATAACGGGTTTAATATGATATAAAAGGGATTTGTAAAATTTTATTTTATCATATTAAAGTTAGAATGATGTTGTAGAACTTTTAAAATCGAATTAAAAGTAAATTTGTGAAAATTGAATATTTTAATATTTAATTATCGACTGAAAAATAGCCAAATTTTGAACAGTCTCAGAATTGGACGAAACTAGTTCCATTGGATCCGTAATAGTTAGTTATTATCGGATTTCAATTTTCGTAGCAATCGGAGTTGTCGTTTGACCGTGGCAGCTCGAAACGCGTTGAAATTGTTTTAATATTAATTTGGCGAGTTAAAATAGTCATTTTTCAAACGGTCTCGGATTTCGACGAAACTAGTTTCATTGGATCCGTAATGTGATATTATTGTAAGGTTTCAAATTTCATGTCAAACGGATTTACCGTTTGTCCGGGGCAAGCCAAAACGCATAGAAAATCGTTTAATCGGTTTAATTTAAAATTGATCGTTTATTGCCGTAACTCACACATACGATCGAATTAGCTTCCGAAACACGTTCCATTGCGTTCGAAACGTGGGGTAAACCTTAGAAACGCCTGCCGGCACGCTTCGTTTGGAGTTCGAAAAAATTTCGGTGAATAGTGTTTTTGCAATTTTCTATAAAAGGACCCATCCTCTTTCATTTGCTCCAAACCCTAACTCATTTTGACCAGCCGCCACTTTCATTTCAATGGCCTGAAAATTTCGAAACTTCCTCCTCATTTTCCTCTCAATCCATCAACAATTAGCAAAAACTCTCAACTACAAAGTTGTAGAGCACGATGAAAGCTTCAAATCCATACGGAGATGATCGAAAACGGAGCCACGGATCAACGGAAAATCGTGTTGGAAGGAGCTGCGTTTTTCACGCAATTCGAGGCACAGGGGGTGGCCGAGCTTCAGGCTATTGACGGTGAAGATGGAGCTCGCGAAGGCCTTCGAGATGATGGGTCCTGATCGTTCTGGAAGTCGTCGTGAAAATTGCTTGATGTTAGGCGGCTATGGGTTCATGTTGTGCGCGCGAATACTGGAAGAGAACGTGATGAAGGAAGGTGGAAATTGGCGGTCCAGATCTGATGGTAGAGGGAGGGACGGTCAGATTTGATTCTGGGTAAAAAAAAAAAATGTATATATATATATAGAAATTGTAGATTAAAAGTTAGATTTAATTATCGTTCAATCTTTAAAATAGCATAACTTTTTCATACGAGGTCGAAAACGCACGAAACTTTTTGCGTTGGAATCGTATCGACGAGCATTATGCAATGGAGCTGGATTGGAATTATTTGGAGCTAGAGAAATTTTTGAGTCAAATCGAACGTCGTTCGATTTGATTTAAAATCGAAAATCAAGGTGAGTGTTTTATAACGCTCACACCGTACTAAATATCTTTATGCTAGTTAAATTGATATTATGAAGTGTTATGATCTTATTTGTCGTTGTTTGATAAAAATTTAATTGTCATATAGCTTGTCTTTTGCATTAACCGTTGAAAAATTAAATTGACAGTTAAATTGAAATTGAAATTGAATTGCAATTTAATCACCCGACATCGATAACTATGAAATTGCCTTGAATTGTATTGCCTATTGGACGATGTATTTCGATGGATGTTATTGGTTGATGTTTGAATGTTTGGATGTTTATTTGCTTATATATATCCTGTTATGCATACATATGATACTGTGATTTAATTTAAGTAATATATGCTCATCCCTGACATTTAATTGAAATAAATAATTACTTGGCCATAGGATAGAAAATTATATACGGACACCGAATTGGCTAATTGAATAATTTTAAAAATCGTCGATTTGAAGTTTATTTAAATGTTTTGATTTAAAGGTTATAAATAGAAATCAATTTATAAAAATCGAATTTATTGAAAAATTGAGTTTTGGAATGATGAAATAAATCTTGGTTATAAGAAATTGTTAAGTAATATGATTCGAGACTTTGAAATTTAAAAATTGGAATTTGATTGAATTTCGAAAATTGATTTGTTTAAAGATTTAACCTTAATTCGAGCTTTGAAGATTACCAAGTAAATGTGATATAAAAATGACATTTTGACATCGAGTTTGGAATTGAATCATATTTGGAATTTGGGTTTAAACTTGAATATTGTTGAAAATTTTTGTTAAGTATTTTAACTATTTTAACTACTTTAAGCTACTTTAAACTACTTAAAACTATTTTCTAAAATTCCAAACTGGTCAATAAGGTGAATGTTTATATTTAAAATCTTGAATCTAAATATGAATTAAGTTAAATGAAGTTGCAACCTAAATTTGAAATTCGAAATGATTTTGAAATCGAAACGAGGTATTGATGCGAAAAATGATTTTTCGAAAGGGAACCTTATATTTTGAAAGATGCGTTGATATTTCAAATGGATTTGATTTTGAAGCGATATGATATTTTGATATAAATTATGAATCAATTTGAAATATAAAAGAGCCAACGGTGTAATAATACGTAGTTATTAAAGAGACCGGGATCGGATATGGACATACTCTCTGTCGATACCGAAAACCACTTTAATAACTATTATACGCGGAGTGTTGATCCAGAATGAAGTGGATGGTTTGGTGAACGCGTTGACTGAAGAAAGAGAACGATTATTGGATGACCCCTGACATGACTAAAACAGGAGCCGCGCCGGGCCATTGAGGTTCGCCACCTCTAGCGGACACACTTCTTCGATACCATTTCTATTACATTTGTGATGCGATTTGGGTGCACCCCTTGATTTGGGAGTGTTGTTTCGCGGTGTTGGGGTAGCTGCTGGCTATGCCCAACATCAGTCCGGATCACGCAACTACTAGTATCCTAGTTGGTATTGCCTCATGTACCTTGTCATACTGATTATCCTATTCGCGACCACTACGTTTTTGATTTGTACCTTGAGTATATGGATTGCCCTCTGGTGACTTCCGGTTTTGGGGAAACTACGGTCTTGTATATGCTTTTGGGAATATAAAAATGTGTTAAGGGGGATTATGGTAACGCCTTAACGCTATTTTGATACTTTATATTACTGATAGGCATTATCTACTTAGCGTATATTACTACATAGTAGATAGTTTCACGGATCCTTGAGAGATGGAAAATCCCGTAACATCTCTTGAGTTATTGCACGCACGTTGACACTGGATAGGAGATGTCAAACCCCGTAAACATCTCCGACGCCGTTACACTCATATTTATTTACGATTGATTTAACTTTCATGAGGATATTTAGTCCTGACTCGGGTGTTTTGTCTTTTCATTACGCTCGGGTCAGTCCTGAGTTTTCAGATTTTTGAGGATCTATTTCTGGAGGACGGAGACGAAGATTTGGTATATGATCTACTACTATTATATTCATTCCATTCCGCTGCATTGTTGTATGATATTTGCTGTGTATGTAACTCTGATAAATGTTGTATAATAATAATCAAATGTATTCATTTCAAATGTATTCATTTAATTAACAGCTTCATGAACTGTTATTTTATTATTATACTTTAGCCTTCCGCTGTGAGATTCTGTGTTGTTTCATTTCCTTTATTTCCCTTCCTTTTCTTTTCTTAATTACCCCAATAACTATCTGCCCTTTTAATGGTTTGGAATCGACATGGGTATTTGATCGTCGGTTTTAAACTGTCCAAAAAGGCGGGTCGTTACAGTTGGTATCAGAGCTTTGGTTTAGCGATAAACCTTGGCTCTAGTGGGGAATAACTCATTGAAATAGAGGTAAACTATATGAATGAGTTGAGTGTATATGAGAGTGCGTACTTGTTATTTGATATAAAATGGTTTTATATTGTGTTAATTTGTTCCGTTGAGTATTTATGAATTCTGGTCGATACTTGGGACGCCAAGGCGTCGATAGGAATTTCTAAACACTCGAATAGGACAAACCAACACAATATCGTTTTGGAATATATTTTTATATAAAGAATTATTTGAATATTTATTCATTTTGATTGAATTGATTGTTAGGAGATGATAATATTAGATTATTATCGTTATTGTTTGATCAGTCAATATTTACAACAATTGATTAAATAACAATGGATTTAGGAAAATGAAATCTTGTAGACACAATTGATAATGAATATAAATGAATTTTAACTTGGATTTGGGAATTTAAATTTCGGTGTTTGAAATTGACTTACAAGAATTTGAAAAAACATAATATGAGTATTATATGATAGTATAATTGAGTTGAAATTGTTTTCGAAGGATTTTTTTTATGATAAGTGTTATATTCCCTACTCTTGACGTTAGAAAATGATTTCGGTGATGAGTGCACGCATCATCGGCGTTTATTTTCGAGAGTCTGAGTGGGGGAGACCACTTAATAGCTTGTCTAAACCTTGTTTTGATTCAAATTTATTTTATTTTGTATTCTCTATAGTATGATTTGATATATAAATTATGTAAGTATATATATTATTTCAAAACTTGATTTGAAATGAAACCGGGATTGGAATTCTTAAGTCCTTTAATAATTAATGATTTTTTTTAAATGATTGAAATGAATTTAGACTTGAATCATTAAGGAACTTCTGAATTGTGAAATGAGAAATGAACCTAAGAGCTAAGTGAAAATATCAATTGAAGTAGAAATCCTTAGAATTAGGAAATTATGAACTTAAAATAAAATTGAAACTGTAAACTTGCATAGTATTAAATTTCATTCTATAGCATAGATATAACTTACCAAAATATTTAAGAAGTTCAAAAATGTTATATGAATTGTTAATTGGATAATATACAAGTATAGGTTTGAATAATGGAATATGCATTTAATCAATGGTTTGCAAATATAAATAAAATTGTTAGTAAATAATTGGAATTTAAATTAACATTTAAAGGTGATTCACAATTTTGTTAATATAAAATGGAAATACTATATGTGAATGTAAATGTGAAAAAAAATTATAGGGCAATTTAAGTAATGGCTTAAGAATTAATAAATTGAAAATTCAACTTTAAATGGAAAGAAGTTGTATGTTGTTTAACTACATTCTATTTGCATAACTATAACTTACCAAATACTTAAAAGGTTTAAAATGCTAATAAGGATAAGTAGAGAAATAATATACCAGTGTGAGAGTGAATAATAAAATGTAAAGATCTATTGATAGTTGTAAATATAAAAGAAATTTAAGCTGTAAAATGAATGATACATGTATAAGTGAATGAATAAAATTTAAACTTAATGAAATATAAAATTGGTAAATGGAAACTAATTAAATTTGAATATAACTAAATGTCAATAAACTTGGAAGTGTATGAAATTAAAATTGACTTGGAAATGTATAATTGATTTAGTGTAGATTCTGGATGGTTGTTAATGTTTGATATGCATTGGTTGTTAGATGGATGAAAATTGATTAAGTAGAATTCATTAGTGTTAATGGAATTGAATAAACGGAATAAAATAAAAAAAATAAAAAAAAATAAAAAAAATAAAAAAATTTAAATTCAAGTTTGAAGCAAAGTGAAATTAAATATAATTGAATTCAATTCAAATTGGGAGCAAATTGACTTGAATTAAAAATGTGAATGAAACAAACTTGAATAAATCGGAAACAAATTGAACGTAAACCTATTATGTGGATGAATAAGAAAATAAATAGATTTGTGTTTATGATTGTTCTTTAGAAAATTTGATGTTTTGATGGTTTGTACTTTGAAATAATAAAAGCAAAATTTTGGAAGAGAAAAAAAAAATCCAAAATGGTCCAATACATGCTGAAACGAAAACAACCATAAATTTTAAATGGCTGAACGGAATTCGACGATTTTGGACTTTCGGAAAAGCTTAGAAACTATAGCACAACTTTTATTTAGAGTGTCTTGAGAAATTCCTTCGTCTACTAGGTTAAAAACTTGAATGTTACTCGCTGTCCTGTGTAAAAATAAGTAAAATCTGTAGTATACACCCTTAGTATTTTCGCCATATCTTTTGACTGGTTTATCGGATTTTGATGATCTTGCCCTTTATGGAAAGCTAAGAACTTAATCTAAAACTTTTGTTTTAAGTGTTTTGTGTTTTGATGTCGTTTAGAAGGTCGGAAATGTGGGTGAACGTCGCGGACCTGCGCAAACACTGCCCAGGCTGAAGCGTATTCCCTAAGTAAAACGGCCATAACTTTTGAACGGATGATCCGAATTCGATGATTTTGGACATTCCGGAAAGCCTGAAATGAATGCAATAACTTTTGTTTAGATTCTATTGTCAAATTTTACCGTTTAGGTAACCTAAAGCTAAGATTTGTTTGCTGTCCAGAAATTGAAATCTCAGTTTTGAAGATAAATATGTTATATATATGTTGTGTAGGCTAAGTATAGCGGTCTATCTTTATATGCATGGTTCTAACTTAGTTATTGAGCATTTTAGTAGGTAGCAAAGGGGTTGCGCTTCGTGTGGAGCTCGCTTCTACGCTAAACGCATAATGTAAGTAAAATGCTAATAAATGCTAAATAAAAGGTACGCTTACGGTTTTATATGATATTGGTGATATTTATATGTTGTTTCCCCACATATGGGATGCCTCATCATTGAGATGAGATGTATATTTGTGATATATATGCTATTATATTTTTCCGATCGAGCCGCGCAAAGGAGACTCTGCCGAAATTTTCCGTAAATCCAAATGTTAGAAATTTTTCAAGTTTTAAATTTTTATAACTTGTTTCGATAACTAACTTTTAATGTTAGGAAGCCGTTTGGAGTAACTTAGTGGAAGCGTAGTTATGACTTTATGAATGGAATTTCATTGTTTTATAAGTGGATAATTTTGAATAAAAATATATCAAATGTTGAATTCTATACTTAGTTCTTTTTCCCTTCTTTTTCCTTTTCGAGGACGAAAATTTTTGAGTGGGGGAGAGTGTAACGACCCGTAAATTTTCGATAATTAAAATAGCTAATTTAATAAGATTTCATGATTTAGTGTTAGAAAAAAAAAATTGTAAGTCGTTTGGAATAATAATAAATGTTGAATCCATTGGGTTTAGTATGATTAAAAATGATTTGTAAAATTTTATTTTATCATATGAAAGTTATAGTGATGTTACAGAACTTTTAAAACTGAATTTAAAATTTATTTGTGAAAATTGAATATTTTAATATTTAATTATCGACTGGAAATTAGCCAATTTTTGAACAGTCTCAGAATTGGACAAAACTAGTTCCATTGGATCCGTAATAGTTAGTTATTATCGGATTTCAATTTTCGTAGCAATCGGAGTTGTCGTTTGACCGTGGCAGCTCGAAACGCGTTGAAATTGTTTTAATATTAATTTGGCGAGTTAAAATAGTCATTTTTCAAACGGTCTCGGATTTCGACGAAACTTGTTTCATTGGATCCGTAATGTGATATTATTGTAAGGTTTCAAATTTCAAGTCAAACGGATTTACCGTTTGTCCGGGGCAAGCCAAAACGCATAGAAAATCGTTTAATCGGTTTAATTTAAAATTGATCGTTTATTGCCGTAACTCACACATACGATCGAATTAGCTTCCGAAACACGTTCCATTGCGTTCGGAACGTGGGGTAAACCTTAGAAACGCCTGCCGGCACGCTTCGTTTGGAGTTCGAAAAATTTTCGGTGAATAGTGTTTTTGCAATTTTCTATAAAAGGACCCATCCTCTTTCATTTGCTCCAAACCCTAACTCATTTTGACCTGCCGCCACTTTCATTTCAATGGCCTGAAAATTTCGAAACTTCCTCCTCATTTTCCTCTCAATCCATCAACAATTAGCAAAAACTCTCAACTACAAAGTTGTAGAGCACGATGAAAGCTTCAAATCCATACGGAGATGATCGAAAACGGAGCTTCGAATCAACGGGAAATCGAGTAAGAAGGGGCTGCGTTTTTCACGCAAATCGAGGTGATAGGGGAGGCC
Organism: Allium cepa; assembly: GCA_030765085.1. NCBI lineage: Eukaryota > Viridiplantae > Streptophyta > Magnoliopsida > Asparagales > Amaryllidaceae > Allium > Allium cepa. Next base: position 408,011,818 of record CM060931.1, on the reverse strand, counting down.
GAGTTCAGCATGGTGGCAGCCGATGGTGGCTCTCGAGCGGGGCTTCGCAACGATGGTCTCTGATCAACTTCCCGACGTTCGTGGTGGCCGCGATTTGGAACCCTAGGCCGCGTTTGATGGGTTCTATGTTGCATCTCTAACCTGTAGAAGTAACGTGAGTTGAGGGAGAAGCAAAGGGACGGGCTGGATTGCAGGGTGATGGATCTCACGGCTTGGTTTGATTTAGGTTGAGAAAAATTAAATTATGTTGTAAAATTATGAATATAAAATCGTGTAACTTCTAAAATTCATAACTTTTTCATACGAGGTCGAAAACGCGCGAAACAAATTGCGTTGGAATCGTATGGACGAGCACTACGCAATGGAGCTGAATTGGAATCATTTGGTGTTAGAGAAAATTTTGAGTTAAATCGAACGTCGTTCGATTTGATTTAAAATCGTAAAAATCAAGGTGAGTGTTTTATAACGCTCACACCGTACTAAATATTTTATGCTAGTTAAGTTTGATATTATGAAGTGTTATGATTTTATTTGTCGTTGTTTGGTAAAAATTTAATTGTCATATAGCTTGTCATTTGCATTAACCGTTGAAAAATTAAATTGACAGTCAAATTGAAATTAAAATTGAATTGCGATTAAATTACCTGACATTGATAACTATGAAACTGCCATGAATTGTATTGTTTATGGATGATGAATTTTGATGGATGCTATTGGTTGATAATTGAATGTTTGGATATTTATTTGCTTATATAGATCCTGTTATGCATACATATGATACTGAGATTTAATTTAAGTAATATATACTCATCCCTGACATTTAATTGAAATAAATAATTACTTGGCCATAGGATAGAAAATTATATACGGACACCGAATTGGCTAAATTAATAATTTTTGAAATCGTCGATTTGAAATTTATTTAAATGTTTCGATTTAAAAGTGATAAATAGAGATCAATTTATAGAAATCGAATTTGTCGAAAATTTGAGTTGGAATGTTGAAATAAATTTTGATTAAAAGAAATTGGTAAATAATTTAAGTTGTGACTTTAAAATTTAAAATTTGGATATGATTGAATTTCGAAAATCTATTTATTTTAAAGATTGAACATTATTTCGAGCTTTGAATATTACTAAGTAAAAGTGATATGAAAATGATATTTTGAAATCGAGTTTGGAATTGAATCATATTTGGAATTTGGATTTAAACTTGAATATTGTTGGAAATTTTGTTAAGTGTTATAAATTGATATTTTGAGAAATCAAGCTCCAAATCGATATAAATTGAAATTGAATTAATTAAAGGTGAATGTAGAATTGAATTGATTTGAAGTAAAAGTTGACATTGGTTTTTGAATTGAAATCGAAATTGAATCGGTAGAATGGAAATTGGAATTGATTTGAATTGGGAAGTTATAATTGAAATGGATTGATTTTGAAGCTGTTTTAATTTGTTTTCCAAATTACTCTGTTATATAAACCATTTCGAATACTTAAACTATTTTAATCTATTTTAAATCTACTTAACCCAATTTAAATTATTTTAAACTAATTATCAATTTTAAATCCATTTTTTTAAAAAAGATTTTAAGTATTTTAACTATTTTAATTATTTAAACTACTTTTAAACTACTTAAAACTATTTTTCTAAAATCCTAAGCTGGTCAATAAGGTGAAATGTTTATATTTAAATCTTGAATTTAAAATACGAATTGAGTTAAATGAAGTTGCAACCTAAATTGAAATTCGAAATGATTTTGAAATCGAAATGAGATATTGATGCGAAAATTGATTTTGGAATGGAATCTGATATTTTGAAAGATACGATGATATTTGAAATGGATTTGATTTTGAAGTGAATATGATATTTTGTTATCAATTATGAATCGATTTGAAATGTAAAAGAGCCAACGGTGTAATAATACGTAGTTATTAAAGAGACCGGGATCGGATATGGACATACTCTCTGTCGATACCGAAAACCACTTTAATAACTATTATACGCGGAGTGATGATCCAGAATGAAGTGGATGGTTTGGTGAACGCGTTGACTGAAGAAAGAGAACGATTATTGGATGACCCCTGACATGACTAAAACAGGAGCCGCGCCGGGCCATTGAGGTTCGCCACCTCTAGCGGACACACTTCTTCGATACCATATCTATTACATTTGTGATGCGATTTGGGTGCACCCCTTGATTTGGGAGTGTTGTTTCGCGGTGTTGGGGTAGCTGCTGGCTATGCCCAACATCAGTCCGGATCACGCAACTACTAGTATCCTAGTTGGTATTGCCTCATGTACCTTGTCATACTGATTATCCTATTCGCGACCACTACGTTTTGATTTGTACCTTGAGTATATGGATTGCCCTCTGGTGACTTCCGGTTTTGGGGAAACTACGGTCTTGTATATGCTTTTGGGAATATAAAAATGTGTTAAGGGGGATTATGGTAACGCCTTAACGCTATTTTGATACTTTATATTACTGATAGACATTATCTACTTAGCGTATATTACTATATAGTAGATAGTTTCACGGATCCTTGAGAGATGGAAAATCCCGTAACATCTCTTGAGTTATTGCACGCACGTTGACACTGGATATGAGATGTCAAACCCCGTAAACATCTCTGACGCCGTTACACTCATATTTATTTACGATTGATTTAACTTTCATAAGGATATTTTAGTCCTGACTCGAGTGTTTTGTCTTTTCATTACGCTCGGGTCAGTCCTGAGTTTTCAGTTTAGGTTGAAGATCATTTCCTTGGAGGACGGAGACGAAGATTTGGTATATGATCTACTACTATTATATTCATTCCATTCCGCTGCATTGTTGTATGATATTTGCTGTGTATGTAACTCTGATAAATGTTGTATAATAATAATCAAATGTATTCATTTCAAATGTATTCATTTAATTAACAGCTTCATGAACTGTTATTTTATTATTATACTTTAGCCTTCCGCTGTGAGATTCTGTGTTGTTTCATTTCCTTTATTTCCCTTCCTTTTCTTTTCTTAATTACCCCAATAACTATCTGCTCTTTTAATGGTTTGGAATCGACATGTGTAATTGATCGTCGGTTTTAAACTGTCCAAAAAGGCGGGTCGTTGCAACTATAGGGTTTAAAACATTGTTTAAATCATATATTTCAGGTTTTAGTTTTGTCAGGTTTTAAACCTGAACCCAACTTCGACCTTGTAACATTATAGTTCATTTCAAAAATGAATTCAGAAAATACAAAATTTGAATACAAACTTCAATCTGGATTTAACTTCACTTGCATCCAACATCACACTGATTTAACTTTTGGTTATAATTAGCTTGCAATTTAATTTTCTTTTAAATTTAGTTAAATTTTCAAACTGCAAGCAGTTTTATGCTACCTGTAGCAAATATATCCTACCTGAGATCAAAACAAGAATGCCTCGGGTCAATAATGCCCTTGCTTCAAGTCTCAGGCACGAAAAACTCGAGTACGCCCCGAGGCCCTAAACCTTGCACCACCCCAAATACTTCAGCACTTCACTGGGCACGGTGCACGTGCACCGTGGCACCAGTCAACTCCGACCACCCACACGTGCTCCACCACAACGCTGACTACCACCAGACTCCACCACGACCCCCAAAATCCAATGCCACGACTCAAATCAGAAAAGAACAATAAAACAGAACCTGGAAAAAAAACACAACCTCCCACACCCAAACCTGCTATCACCTAATTCTGCCAACCCCGACCACCAGATGGTCAATAACCCCGGCCATGGACTCGCCTTCGACCAATCTACCTCCCCTCTAGACCTCGTGCAACTCGATGCACAGTAGAAGCCACGGTGATCAAAAGTTCGGTCACCATACAAACTAGGGTTGTAAACAACAAATCACTGCCACCATCACCACCGTGCTCAGACCAACCACCAAGCATTTTTCCCCACACCCTGGTAAGCTCCTCCACCTCCTCACCCAACCCCACCACCTCCAGTCGCACGGATCTCCAGTAATTCCCAAGAAACCAAAAACAGAACAACATAGGACAATTCCACCAATCCTTAACTAAAAAACAAAATTTTAGTTTTAAAAAATCATAGTTTTGTTTTAGCATCCAATTCATATCCTTAAATTGAAAATCTAAGGTATTGGAATTATCACCTATATTAAGTACCAACCGATCTAGAGATTTTAGAGTAGTTTGCTTTATTTTTCTTAAATACAAAAATTCAAGAATTTACTTTATACTCAAACAAGCTTATCTTGTTCAAATACTTTACCCTAAAAATCGATAGATTGAGTAGAAATGGCTTTTGGAATTAAATCTGGGTTTAAATCTTGTAAACAGAGGTGTATATTTACAGGGTGTCAATATGCAGACATCAATCTTCACCATACATAGAGAAATGAATATTCACACAAACATGCCTTTAGATATTATCATCCAACTATATTTTGAAACTTAATTGATTAAAATGTGTTACTCACAGATTCGAAGAATAAAGACAGATCTTTGAAAACTGTTTTGAACTTCTGAAACTGTAAATACTCCTGCTTTGATCTTCCTGTTTATTCATCTAGCTTGCTTATTATTGAATAATGGATTCAGTTTATATTTGAGTGAACGAACTAAAATAAATAAGATGTATATAAAGAAGTTTCAGAGGGAAGGTGATAACTGGGTTAAGTATATGCAAGTACCCTGTATATTTTTGTTTTTATCAGGCATAATCTTTTAATTAGGGGTTGAAAAGATTTTTTAAGCAATTTGAACTGATTTAAGTTATGCTAGCATTTAATGTTTGAGTACTTATGTTCCTACATACCATGATTTATATATTAGATATTTTACATTTCTCTTACCTGCATCTTATTTCTACTATGCTTGCTTTGCAAACTATTTTATATGCTGAACATACACAAGGATATTTCTACTTAGCTTTGTTTTGTTTTATTATTTTACTTTGTTTTACATTCTTGACTTACAGACAGCAAAATCATTATTTTGTCTGGTGACTTTTATTATTTTGTTTTCATACTTATCTGAATCTTAGTCTATAAGCTACTTGCATTTTGTTTATTTTATTTCTTTTACCAGCCCATATATTTACTTTGTCTTGTAACTTGATATTTGTATTGTATTTTCTTGCTTGCATATTAAACTTTACATCATATAAAATTTACTTGCCTAGCTTGCTTTTATACCTATGTACATATACATTTCTTTATTTTACACTTTGTTCTTACTTTTTTTCATTTATTTTACAGGCATATTACAAACAAAGCCTGATTTGCATGTTTTTTTATGTGAAGTTGTTTTCAGTCCTTGTTATTTCTTACTTTACTTTGCTTTGTTTCATACTTTTGCATTTCTATTTCAAACATTTTTATTTACAGGCCTATACATATATTTTTACTTGTTTGGATATGCCTTCTATCCTATGTACAAAGCTATTTTATTTTATCATGCTTTGTTTATGCTTATGTTTAATATTTTATCAGATTTATTTTATCATAATATACTTGAAAGATTGTACATTCCAAATCATAGCTTTCCAAAACATATATATATATATATATATTTAAAATAACAATTTCTTTTTTATATAAAAATCTATTTGTAAAGATATTGCATTATTAATATTGTTTAAATATAACTCATTATTAAATTAAAATAATTTTTAAAAGAAACAATCTCTTCAAAATATAAATTACTTATTTTATAAAGCTAAATTGAAAAGAACAAAACAATCCTTTTATTTAAATTTTAAACCTAGGCTAGAATACTTTTAAACAATTTAAATGTATCTTGAGTATTTTAAAGTCAAATGATTATTTATTCAATATTAAATAAAATAAAATTCTTAATTTACCAAAAATATTAGAATTAGAAATCATGTTTTCATTTTATTAAACTTAAAACAAAGGTTATCTATTTACAATATATACAGATATATATATATATATATATATTATAAATAGAAAACAATTTAATTGGCTTTTAAAAGATAAATTATCAGTTAATTATTTATTTAAAAAAAGATTATTAAATCAATTCAAATTATTATTAACAAATATTATTAAATCAATTTAAGTTTTACTGTAGATTATTAAATTGATATTGCCCAAATTTCCGGGATGTCACATTCCTCCCCCCTTAAAAGAATTTCGTCCCCGAAATTTAAAAAAAAAGGTAATTTAATAATCTAATTAAAGATTTATTTTTAAAACACAAGCATATATCAATCATATGCTAACAACCATAGCAACCAATTCATCCAATCAAACAAATTTAACTATCCATACAAGATTCCGGATAGAATTTTCTCAAGTTTTCCCAAGTATAGATACCGGGTTACTCGCTCTATAGAATCCAATCAAACAACACTACTAAGCTACAGAACTTCTACTCATCTAGATCTACAAAACAAGACAGGATATCAGACTATAGACAAGTCTGAATCAACAATCCAAAACTCCCTGAACTGCTAGTTCTAAAATCAAGATAGATCTTACACGTACTCCCTTAGAGATACGTGAAACACTCCGAATTCCAGTTATCCAAACTGACAATCCAATCCTGAAGACTAAACACTTATCCAAAATCAAATCTCTGACTTCGGAATCCAAATTCGTCCGTCTCTTATCCATAAAACCCTTCGGACGATCCTGGGCTTTCCTCATCTTTACTGATCAGCTCAACACTTGCTGATGTCCTATAAATAAACTGGTCCAAAATAATCTAACAAATAATTTTTCAAGATCAACCAAAACTCAGAACACAAACTCTAATTCAAATCAGAAGACAGAACTCACTTCTCTCATCCAGAAAAGATAAAACAGGTGCACTCCAAACTGGCCTTACGATGCTGAAAAATTTCCTATTCTCCAATCCAAATATTGAAACATCCAATTGCTTCCAAACTAAAACAGCTGCCACCATGCTTCCACTGCGCCACTCTGACTGAATAGATGAAAATGCTAATGATGAACACAGATTGAACAACACATTCCAAAAATAAAGTTCACATATCCAGAAATAAAAATCAGAAGTTCCTCCAAAATCCAAGCTGTTTTTCCCAAAACTCAAAAATCATCCTATTAGTAAACTGAACCATCGGTACTAGGCCTGGAAATCCAGTCGACACCAAACTCAATCTTCAGATGCTAACCAAACTTTGACTTCCCGAAGACATCCAGAAAAATCACAAGAGAATACTCAAACCATCGCAAGTCACTTTTGCGATTGATCCAGCCTAATTCCAAAAATAATGCTTCCTCTTTACCAAACAGAACAGCTTACTCTTATGTGGCCAATCCATCGAAGAAATGGAACTACTCTGCTGCTTCTGAAGTTACCTCAATAAAAACTGCTAAGCTAGAAGACTTCCTAATCCCAAGCTCTTCGAGAAACTTGAACCTCAAAGCAAACAGAAACACCCAGCTGAACACAGCCACAACACCGAGCAGACACTCTTCTTACTTGTTCCCAAAAAAAACATCTTCGAAGAAATCCATAGTCACTATGTCTCATCACACAGCTACTACTCCTTAATATATCAAAATATCATGATTTACTTCTGTCCATCTGACAGATCCAAACTCTAGCTCATCCAAACTTACACTTCAAAAATGAACTCCGAATCTTAACAGATCCTTCAAAGATTAATGAAATCCTTATACCACTCAAAGCTCACTCGAGACGGTATTAGGTCTATAGTCTCGACAAATACACTTCCAACCTCAAACATTCAAACCCCAGCCATTGGTAGTCATGTTACACACACCACCACCCTATCTACCTTTATAGCTCATTGGAAAACCTGAACAGGTAACCCAACAAATAGGTAGGAATAAATAAATATATATATAAAATTACAAATACGCTCTCTCAGGAAAGAAATCACTCAAGAGCCTAGGTATTCACTCAACTTAGCGCTCTGATACCAACTGTGACGACCCGGCTTTCTATGCCCAGAAAACCGCTTCGTCTTGAAGAAAGAAAGGGGTGAGAAAATAGAAAAGATAGAGAAGAAAGAACAACAACATCATAATCTCACAGCGGAACGAATAAATTATAATAATCACATAAGTATTTACATAATTTTACAACATCAATCAGAGTTATACAGACAATACATCACATACTAGACAGTTATAAACACCTGTCTAGTTATACAACTCAATACACAAGTCAACACAGAGATATCAACACAGCGGAACTATATGTATATCTACAACGCTGAAGCCTCCTGCTCCATTGCTCCTCCAGAATTCGTCAAAGCTAACCTGAATCCCTTGGCTACCCGTAAAAATTTGGGTACCCGAGAGTTTATGAAAAACAAAAATAAACTCCGGGTCAGACATGGGTCTGGTATGAGTAACAGGTTAAAGTTGCTTAACTTTTAAAAATCCTTTTGAAATAAAAGGTATCACGTAAGACTCCCCACAAATAAACATGGGTAAGTTTTTACCTTACGCTAACCAAAACATTTGATAGGAAATTCAGTGATATTATAATAGGTCTAGGGTTTTCAAGTAAATAGAAAATAGCCGAAATTGTTACATTCATTAAATTCCACCTACTAGCCACAAAAGTGGGTAATACAATCAAAACCGTTGGCGCTTATTGGATTGTGGATTCCATACAATGGCAGGGCTACTGGGGTACCACCCATCACAGTACGTGGCCTAGATCAACGTACCGAGGATCACTCCCGAATCCCTGAAACACAAGGCCGGAACCATTCCTTACTGAACGGTCCCGAACAAGATAACCCCCAGATAGCCGTCGCTACTGCCCACTAAGCCGAAATAAAGGGACATCTAGACAGGGGAATATCCTTGTCCTGCTTGGGCATGACCCACCTAACCTTGCTGCACCTCCCCTGTTTTAGCCATTCCCGGTTGATGAGGCTTGAGGCTACGATTACCTTTATAGAATACATTTCTTAGAATGCTCATCGCCCACCTGACGATGTGTTGAAAGCATTCAATCCATACAAGTTCGTTCCGGGTTCAAACGAAACCGAAGGCATTATCTCATTACACTCATTTTGGAATCACCCTCAGAGTTAACGACGATAACCCTTGCACTCTGGATCTTCATCTTCACTTCAGATTTACGACCTATCGTTAATTTGGAATCGATGTGGTTTTCAGATGTTCCAAATGCGGAAAACCGATCCCGGTCTCATCGAATTCCAAAACGTGTCTTTTAAGGCCAAGTTGTCTATTTAGTCTTAACAGTTCAATTCAATATCATCAATATACACACAGATGGATAATTCATAATATCACAATAAATAATCACAGATAATCTCATAAACAGATAATCAATATTATCATCCAAACAGATAATATTATCATATTTAAACCAAGCATCCATATCACATAGATAGTATTCAAGTCAGATCTGCATGTACAACCATCAAATGAAATATCCATATCAATTCATAAGCAATGATTTATAAATCACAATCTACAATTAATTTAAAATGAATTAAATTAACTACGTCTATCCCTAATTAATTTAAAGTAAATTAAATTAATTACTTCATCTATAAATCCTGCTTATACAACCAATAAATTAATTTTAAATCAAATTAATTAATTAATCCCTAGATATTTATCTTGATTAACTTCTTCGATTAATCACCTTCTAATTACAATGAGTAATTAGTCTTTAATTAATACTACAAATTAATTATCCTAAATCATTTATAGTAATTAACATTTAATTACTTCATTTATTGATTAATTAAATACAATTAATTACATTATCCTTAATTAATCACCACATTATTAATTATTTCTTAATTAAACTATTCTTAATTTCATTATTAATTACATTAATTAATGATCTCTAATTCAGATTTAAATTAAATTACTTTGTTTAATTTAATTACATTAAGTGATTAATCCTTAATTAAACACAATTATTAATCACCTTGATTAATATCAACCAGTAATTAACTACCCTTAATTACTTATTACCAAATTAATTATCCCATAATTAATTATCTCCATTTAATTAATCCCTTGATTAATTACAAAAGTAATTATCCCAATTACTTTATTAACACATTATTTTCACTAATTACATTCAGTAATTAACATTAATTACCTCCTCAAGTAATTATGCTCCATTGAATACACTAAGTGATTATACAAATCAAATCATCAAATGGTTTCTCAAATTAATTAAACTAAATTAATTAACTTAAATAAATCATTTAATCAAAATTAATTACAATAAGTAATTAATCTCTTAATTACTTTTATCACGTAATTTCATTTAACAATTTATAATGGATCATCTAATTAATCTGATTAATTATATTAATTAATGGCATACATTAATTAATTAATAATCTTTAGTTAATTTTCTTCTTTAATTAATAACATTTCTTTAATTACTTCCTCAATTAATTTATAACTCTAAATTATTAATTTCAAATTAAATAAATAAGTCATTCTTTAAATTAACTTACTAATTAAATCACTTCAAAGTCTTAATTATCTATAAGATAATCCATTTCTTTATAAATGATTTTATTATTATTAAAGTATATTAGAACATTACATTTCAAATTTAAATTCAAAATTTCATTTTAAATTTAAAATTCAAAATTATTATTATTCAAACATTTACCAAATTTTAATTCAATTTAGAATCCTGTAAATAACATTAACTACTCATATATGGACTTATATAGGAAAGGCCTTTAAATTCAACTTCTTGAATCTTTATTTAAATTTAAATTTCCAAAGACATTCATATTTTTAAATCGATTTACCTTTGATTTAAAAACTTTGTTTTAAACTTCCCTTTAACAACTTGATTTAAAAACTTGATTTTTCAAATCCAAATCTATTTTTAAAACCTTAAGATTAAATAGTTATTCAAAACTGAATTTCACTATAGGGTTTAAAACATTGTTTAAATCATATATTTCAGGTTTTAGTTTTGTCAGGTTCTAAACCTGAACCCAACTTCAACCTTGTAACATTTAGTTCATTTCAAAAATGAATTCAGAAAATACAAAATTTGAATACAAACTTCAATCTGGATTTAACTTCACTTGCATCCAACATCACACTGATTTAACTTTTGGTTATAATTAGCTTGCAATTTAATTTTCTTTTAAATTTAGTTAAATTTTAAAACTGCAGGCAGTTTTATGCTACCTGTAGCAAATATATCCTACCCGAGATCAAAACAAGAATGCTTCGGGTCAATAATGCCCTTGCTTCGAGTCTCAGGCACGAAAAGCTCGAGTACGCCCCGAGGCCCTAAACCGTGCACCACCCCAAATACTTCAGCACTTCACTGGGCACGGTGCACGTGCACCGTGGCCCCAGTCAACTCCGGCCACCCACACGTTCTCCACCACAATGCTGACTACCACCAGACTCCACCACGACCCCCAAAATCCAATGCCACGACTCAAATCAGAAAAGAACAATAAAACAGAACCTGGAAAAAAAAAACACAACCTCCCACACCCAAACCTGTCGTCACCTAATTCTGCCAACCCCGACCACCAGATGGTCAATAACCCCGGCCATGGACTCGCCTTCGACCAATCTACCTCCCCTCTAGACCTCGTGCAACTCGATGCACAGTAGAAGCCACGGTGATCAAAAGTTCGATCACCATACAAACTAGGGTTGTAAACAACAAATCACTGCCACCATCACCACCGTGCTCAGACCAACCACCAAGCATTTTTCCCCACACCCTGGTAAGCTCCTCCACCTCCTCACCCAACCCGACCACCTCCAGTCGCACGGATCTCCAGTAATTCCCAAGAAACCAAAAACAGAACAACATAGGACAATTCCACCAATCCTTAACTAAAAAATAAAATTTTAGTTTTAAAAATCATAGTTTTTTTTTTAGCATCCAATTCATATGCTTAAATTGAAAATCTAAGGTATTGGAATTATCACCTATATTAAGTATCAGCTGATCTAGAGATTTTAGAGCAGTTTGCTTTATTTTTCTTAAATACAAAAATTCAAGAATTTACTTTATACTCAAACAAGCTTATCTTGTTCAAATACTTTACCCTAAAAATCAATAGATTGAGTAGAAATGGCTTTTGGAATTAAATCTGGGTTTAAATCTTGTAAACAGAGGTGTATATTTACAGGGTGTCAATATGCAGACATCAATCTTCACCATACACAGAGAAATGAATATTCACACAAACATGCCTTTAGATATTATCATCCAACTATATTTTAAAACTTAATTGATTAAAATGTGTTACTCACAGATTCGAAGAATAAAGACAGATCTTTGAAAACTATTTTGAACTTCTGAAACTGTAAATACTTCTGCTTTGATCTTCCTATTTATTCATCTTGCTTGCTTTGTAACGACCCAGAATTTTAATTAATTAAAATTTGAATATTTAATTAATTTTAAATATTAATAAGTGAATTTATTAGTCGAATAAATTTTATTTCGAATAATTGGATTTAATTGGATAATTAAATCGATAATTTAATATGTTAAATTATGGATATAATTGAAAATTGAGTTAAATATGATTGAAAATGATTTGTAAAATTTTATTTTATCATATTGGAGTTAGAACGATAATTTAGAACTTTTAAAATCGAATTAAAAGTTTATTTGTGAAAATTGAATATTTTAATATTAAAATCGACTAGTGAAAATAGCCAATTTTTGAACAGTCTCAGAATTGAACGAAACTAGTTCCATTGGATCCGTAATAGTTAGTTATTACCGGATTTTAATTTTCGTAGTAATCGGAGTTATCGTTTGATCGTGGCAGTTCGAAACGCATCGAATTGTTTTTAATATTAATTTGGCGAGTTAAAATAGCCATTTTACAAAAAGTCTCGGATTTCGACGAAACCTGTTTCATCGGATCCGTAATGTGATATTATTGTAAGGTTTCAAATTTCGTGTCAATTGGATTTACCGTTTGTCCGGTACAAATTAAAACGCCTAGAAAATCGTTTAAATCGGTTTAATTTAAATTGAACGTTTATTGCCATAACTCGCACAGATATCCGAATTAGCTTTCAAAACCTATTCCATTGTGTCCGGAACGTGGGGTAAACCCTAGAAACGCTGGTTACGGCGCGTGAATCGGAGTTCGGAATTTCCGGAATGAATAGTGTTTCGTTCGTTTTCTATAAATAGCCTTCACTCTCAAGAGAAAATAAAAAAAATTAAACCCTAATAACTGCAGGCCGCCGCCACTACCATGCTGAACGGCCAGAAATCGTTCGTCTTCTCCCCTCAAAATCTCCAAATCCACTCAATATTACAATAAACTTTCAACTAGAGTATTGAAGAGGGCGATGAGAGCTACGTTTTCAACGGTGGAGATCGCGAATAGCTTCACGAATCAACGGGAATTCATGTTCAAAGGCAGGCCGTTCGGCCTCGTGTTGCGTGAAAACATGGTGACTGAGTTTCATGGCCTTGCAGCCGAACGTGGAGGGAGGTAAGGCCTTCGAGATGGAGTATCCTGATCGAGTTCTAGTTGAGCGAGGAGGTGGCGATTTTAAACCCTAGTTCGTGAGATTATGGGTTGTATGCGTGGTTTGTTTTCTGGAAGGGATGAACGCATGAGAGGGAGAAGAAGTGCACGGCTTGGATCTGATGACTTTGAGATGTGCGGCCAGGATAAAATCAAGGGATAGTAAAATTATAAATGTTGTAATTAGTTTATAAAAATCGAGTAAACTTCATAAATTGATATTTTTTTCATACGAGGTCGAAAACGCGCGAAACCAGTTGCGTTGGAATCGTATGGATGAGCACTACGCGATGAAATTGGATTGGAGTCATTTGGAGTTAGTGAGAATTTCAGGTAAAATTAAACGTCCGTTTAATTTTATTCGAAATAAATGCTAAAACGAAATTGAAATCAAGGTGAGAACTTCTCACTCAATCGAATCAGTTTCGATTTTATTTTAAATAGTTAGATTTAAAATATTTGAATGCATGTTTGAATGATGATTGTTATATATTGATTGTTAAAATAGACATTATGCGCCATTAGTAAGCGGATGTTATTTATTAAAAACATATACCGCGAATATTTCATAAACAGTGAAATTGGTATTATATATAATAGCAATATATATATATATATATATATTGGCATATGTATATATTGGAGTTATTGATTTCCCGTATTTGTGTAGCGGATGAGACCCTATTGCGCCGTCTATTAAGCGGATAATATTTTAAATCCCACATACCGCGATAATTCCGTAATGGAGCGGAATTGGTATTGTGCTAATGTTTGTGGATGCAGGAAAACAGGTTGGAGGGATCCAACTGGATTCATCAACAGTATTTATTTGATTTTGACTATTTTGATATTCATTGATTATCGTATACGATATATGATGTCGTTGTAGTCGTGATTGACTATTTGGTGTGTAGCATCATTGGACCAAACTTTGGAATTTTAAAATGATTTTAAAGTGATTTTTTGAAAGTATACGTTTATAAAATATTTTTGGAACTGATCCATTTTAAATAAATAAACGTTATAATTTTTAAAGTTATAAAAATCATGATTTTGAGAAATACGGTTAAAGATTGATTTTTGAGAAAATATGGCTTAATGATTTTATAAAATAGTTTAAATCGGAATTTTTGAATTTATTGTGAAAAGTTTAAATATAGGATTTATAATAATTATTTTATAAATCAAAAAGGATGAAATTATAAAGGAGATTAAAGATGTTTTAGAATAATAATACAAACTGATTTGTATAAAAGATTTATAAAATGGATATTTATAAATTAGAATATTTTGAATTATAGAACGAGTTTTTATAAGTGTTAGAATGAATTGTGAATGAATTTCATAAATGAATGAAATTTAAAGAATTTTAAACCGTGAAGTTATAAATGAAATTTATAAATAGTAAGATTTGTAAATTTTGTGAAGTTATTAAAGAATGGTTTTGGATAAATAATCGAATCTTATAAGTTATAAGATTTATAATTATGAAGTTCAAAGGAACGATTTTTGCAGACAAATAAATTATAAGTATTTAACTTATAATATGAACCTTTGTTTTATAATTGAGTTATAAATTGAATAGGTTAATAAAGAAAGTTTATAAAGAAAGATGTTATAAAATAAATAGAAATGGAATTTATAAACGTTGTTTTATAAATCCGCAAACGACTTATTATGATAAGTAAATTGTTGAAACCTATTAATGGAGTTATATTCACGTTTTTGACTGTGAATAATCCTTTGAAATGAAATGTATAGAAATGATGAAATTGGTTAACGTAGTATATTCACGTTTTTGAATAGTGAATAATATGTTAAAGAAAATGTTTAGATTTGATATTTTAAATAGAATTAAAACAAGTTAACGATGTTTTAATTGGGTTGAGATTCGAAACCATAGATTTCAACATTGATTGTTGAAATAGACGTTTTCGAGAAATAGAAGGAAATGGTGGACTATAACACTGTTGTTATAGTAAATGATTTCCGAAAGGAAATGTTTTGTATAGTATTGGGATTTATATATCTATTTTAATTTCGAATCCCTATACTAGTGATTTTGGGTTGTCGTAACGATGTTTTACGTAACATTCGTTTTGGCCCAAATAAATATGTTTAAGAGAATGATTTCCTTAAAGAATGAAATATATACTTAATCTCGATTTAAGTATATTGAATATTTTCTAAGTGTTGAAAATAAATAAAATTTGTGAATTACTTATGAATAAGTAAGTATGGAAATGTTTTCCAATATAAAGTGAATATTTTGAGAATTTATCTTTTTGAAGATAAATTGAAATGAATAATTGAAATCGAATATTCATAGATATTTTGGATTATAAATTCACTATGGAATTTATAAAAGAAAAGGAGAATTTGTCTAAAAATAAATATTGATTTATTTTTGAAGTATTGAAAATTATATATCTTGTAAAGATATTTTGGAAAATAAATAATTTGGAAAATTATTTGGAATCTGGTGATGTTGTGCATATCCATTGATAGTTCAATAACCGACTATCAATATTTACCTTTGAATGGGTAATTGATGCGATTTGCTTGAATTTGAATGCACACTTATTTTTAAATTATTGCGCTCGTTATTCGGATTACCCATTCCGAATAGTGATACGACGTAATGGATAGCATTGAAGATCGGTGTTGAAGACCCGGTATTTGCGAGAGCGATAGGATGACCTGTCGATTGACTCTGCACCGAGTTGCTCCAGTATAGAGTTCTCCATATGTGATGGTGAATCCGATCAGGATTGTGGATATCCGGATTGCAAGGACTTCTTTGTAAGTGCCTTCGGTTTTGTTCGAGCCCGGAACAGACTTGTATGGATTGTATGTCTGACATTACAAATTGAGATATAAAGCCGATTTCTTTCAAATATATTTCTGTTGGTGGCGGAGAATTTATTCTTTAGCTTAACACCCTTCTCTGAGACGTACGAGCTCAGAGGTTATGTAGTTGAAGGTTATCAGCGATATATTCCCAATTTGGTAATGTGACATGCTGAGTGTTGCTGTAAAATGATCATTGTGTTGATTATTTGTGATAGGATCATTTGTTTGATCGTCTATCCTGGTGATCATTTCTATGATCATTTGTTGACCCAAAGCATGGCTTTTGTATAAAGTATGTTTTTGTGGACGTGACTTCGTCGAACCTCACACCCCGGAATGGTCAAAACAGGAAAGATGCGGCAAGGTTATGAGGGGTAGCGCCCTTTAGGATGTGTGCATTTCCTTCTGGAAAAGGGTGGTATCATGGTATGGAGCCCAGATACTTACTCATGTTGAAAACACTTTATGATTGTGTGAATTGATTGCGAGCGCTCGGTGAAAGGTCCCAAAGGACCGGGGGATGGCATATTCGGTCAGTTGTTACTCAGTTAGGGGTAACCCGGCCTTGTGTTGGTAGAGATCCGGTTTGGTTCTCGGGGATGTCCATCCAGAGGCATTCTCATGTGGCAATGGGAAGTTCCTTGGCTTGATCATTCGTTGGAAATCCAAAGAAACAATACGAGACTTGTACGGTTTTAGTTGTAGAACCTGCCATCTAATATGGTAGCTATAGTAAGCATACTATAATGGTACCTATGCTGGCTAAGATTTATATTCTACTTTCGAAATGTTTTCCTACACTATGCACTAATAATAATATGAAATGTTCTTTTTAAATGCGTATCAAGCATCCTTGATTATCATAAGAAGAAATCTCCTCCAAGTCTGCGTTTGCATTGTGTGTGTGGCGGGAGGTCTTATGGTAGTCTCGTTTTTAAAAGCATTGCGAATTGACTTTAAAAATATTCCTCTATTTTGATTTTAAAGATAAATAAACTGTTTTGAGTTCTCACACCAGTCACATGACTGACTCGGAGTTTATTGTTTTCCTTCCTAAACTCTGGGTACCCACCAATTTCCACACGGGCAGTCAAGAGTTAAGGTTTATCAGGATATTCTGGAGTTGCTGGAAGCAAGATGGATGGCATGGCGTATTACTAGTATATAGTATTTCTTTTTCCGCTGTTCTTGTTGTTGTACACTCTGATGATATGATGTAATGTAATGAAATGTATAAAATGTAATAACTGATATAGTTCTTTGTTTAAAGATTATTCATTTATTATTATATGTTGTTCCGCTGCGAATTGTGAGATTCTGATGTTGTTCTGTTGTTTTCAGTTCCGTTCTTTTATTTTCTTTTCTCTCTATTTTTCTATCTTCTTATCTCTTCTTCTGTCTTTTCTTTTTCTAAAACCCTCAGTGTTCGGTTTTCCGTCGTTCGATTGCTCGGCAGTCGATAAAGTGAGTTTTGATGTCAGTTTTCGGAAGACGAAGAATCGGGTCCTGAGAATGTGGTATCAGAGCATATGGTTAAGCGACAACCATGGTTCTGTTGGGTATTACTCATTAGAGATAGAGTCAGTAGTGCTCTAGAATGAGTTTGAGTGTAATAATAGCTATGAGAGCGTATTTGTTAGTGAATATAAAATTGTTTTATATTGTGATGATTGGTTTATTGAGTGGCATATGAACCTTCGTCAGCACGGTCTGTACAACTATGCCGAAGGGGTTTGTAAATGCTTGAATAGAACAATCCGGCACAGTATTGTTTTAAATTGGGTAAATGAAATAATTTTACCTTGATTATATTTTTATATATAAAGGAATAATTTTTTAGAATTATTAAAGTGTATATAAGTTGATTGTTTGGTTGTTTGAATAATCTAAATAAAGAATAATTGTATAAGTATAATGAATTATAAGAATTGAATTATAATTAAAGTGATTTACAATTGTGAAATAAACTTATATATATAAGAAGTGAAACTATATGAATATATTTATGAATATGAGTTATAAATAAAAATGAATTTAAAGTTAAATGGAAATTTACTTTAGAATTGGAATCTGAATTTATTTATAAGTGGGAATTTAAGTTAAGTAAAAACAAGTGATGTTTATAAAATGAAGTATAACTTAAGAAATGTTGAATTAAGTTGATATTGGTATCAAAGTAAATTATTAAAGCTAAGTGATATATGTGAACTTAAGTTATGAAATGAAATTCAACTTTTGTAATTGAATTAAATTAATGGATTGAATGTAAATCAAATGAATGTAAATTAAGTTGATATGAAATAATGAATGTAGGTGTAAATTCATTAAAATCTAATGTTATTGGAAGTTGAAAGATTGAATGAAAATCAATTTAATTAAACCAATTGAAAGAAAAGGTGTTAAACCAAATTGAATGAATATAAGCAAAGGAATTTGGTTGTAATTAATATACATTGGTTGTTATATGGTTGTTAGTTGATTGTATATAATTCATTAAGTGTTAATGAAATTGAATTAATGAAATTGGAAGCTAAAGTAATTGAAATTCAATTGGAAGTTAAGTGAATCTTAAATAGAATTGAATTTGAATTGGAAGTGAACCAACTTGAATATGAATTAGTGAATATAAACTAATTAAAAATGAATGTTAGTAACATCCACAGTTAATGAATCAAAAGTGATTAAATTGAAAACCCAATTCATTGAATATTAATGAGAATATGAATGAATATTTATTGGTTATGGATGTTAGTTGGATGCTAGTTGGTTGATGGTTGAATATATTGCTTTTGCTGCATTTGCTATGTTGGCATATATAGTTATTATGTTGCTATATGTTGTATATCGATACTATTATCTATATACATGTTCTCATGTTGTTTGTTGAGTGTTTAGTAGGTGCGGATCGCGTTTGCTTCGCAATTGGGGCTCGCTTTCGTGCTATATTAGCCATATATGCTCGCTAATAAAATATAAGGTACATATCTCGGATTACATACCGTACTTTTATACCTTTTTCCCTGCGGGATGCCTCATTACTTGATGAGATGTATATTTTTGATATATATACTGTCATTTTTTTTTTCGGATCGAGCCGCGCAAAGGAGACTATGGCGAAATTTTTCGAAAATTTAAGGCGTTAGAAAAAATTTGAGAAAATTGGAAAGTTTTGAAAATTTTAACTTTGATTTGGAATTGAAAGTTAAACAATAGTAATTGTTTTTGAAAAGATAACTAAGTATGATTTGAAAACTTAGTAAAGTTATTGTAAGAAATTTAAACTATGAATTTTGGAAAGTTAATAGATTCTGTAACCTTTCTTACTTAATAATTTCGAGGACGAAATTCTTTTAAGGAGGGAAGATTGTAACGACCCAGAATTTTAATTAATTAAAATTTGAATATTTAATTAATTTTAAATATTAATAAGTGAATTTATTAGTCGAATAAATTTTATTTCGAATAATTGGATTTAATTGGATAATTAAATCGATAATTTAATATGTTAAATTATGGATATAATTAAAAATTGAATTAAATATGATTGAAAATGATTTGTAAAATTTTATTTTATCATATTGGAGTTAGAACGATATTTTAGAACTTTTAAAATCGAATTAAAAGTTTATTTGTGAAAATTGAATATTTTAATATTAAAATCGACTAGTGAAAATAGCCAATTTTTGAACAGTCTCAGAATTGAACGAAACTAGTTCCATTGGATCCGTAATAGTTAGTTATTACCGGATTTCAATTTTCGTAGCAATCGGAGTTATCGTTTGATCGTGGCAGCTCGAAACGCATCGAATTGTTTTTAATATTAATTTGGCGAGTTAAAATAGCCATTTTTCAAAAAGTCTCGGATTTCGACAAAACCAGTTTCATCGGATCCGTAATGTGATATTATTGTAAGGTTTCAAATTTCGTGTCAATTGGATTTATCGTTTGTCCGGTACAAATTAAAACGCATAGAAAATCGTTTAAATCAGTTTAATTTAAATTGAACGTTTATTGCCATAACTCGCACAGATGTCCGAATTAGCTTTCGAAACCTGTTCCATTGTGTCCGGAACGCGGGGTAAACCCTAGAAACGCTAGTTACGGCGCGTGAATCGGTGTTCGGAATTTCCGGAATGAATAGTGTTTCGTTCGTTTTCTATAAATAGCCTTCACTCTCAAGAGAAAAAAAAAATTAAACCCTAATAACTGCAGGCCGCCGTCACTACCATGCTGAACGGCCAGAAATCATTCGTCTTCTCCCCTCAAAATCTCCAAATCCACTCAATATTACAATAAACTTTCAACTAGAGTATTGAAGAGGGCGATGAGAGCTACGTTTTCAACGGTGGAGATCGCGAATAGCTTCATGAATCAACGGGAATTCGTGTTCAAAGGCAGGCCGTTCGGCCTCATGTTGCGTGAAAACATGGTGACCGAGTTTCATGGCCTTGCAGCCGAACGTGGAGGGAGGTGAGGGCTTCGAGATGGAGTATCCTGATCGAGTTCTAGTTGAGCGAGGAGGTGGCGATTTTAAACCCTAGTTCGTGAGATTATGGGTTGTGTGCGTGGTTTGTTTTCTGGAAGGGATGAACGCATGAGAGGGAGAAGAAGTGCACGGCTTGGATCTGATGACTTTGAGATGTGCGGCCAGGATAAAATCAAGGGATAGTAAAATTATAAATGTTGTAATTAGTTTATAAAAATCGAGTAAACTTCATAAATTGATATCTTTTTCATACAAGGTCGAAAACGCGCGAAACCAGTTGCGTTGGAATCGTATGGACGAGCACTACGCGATGAAATTGGATTGGAGTCATTTGGAGTTAGTGAGAATTTCGGGTAAAATTAAACGTCCGTTTAATTTTATTCGAAATAAATCGCTAAAACGAAATTGAAATCAAGGTGAGAACAACTCACTCAATCGAATCAGTTTCGATTTTATTTTAAATAGTTAGATTTAAAATATTTGAATGCATGTGTGAATGATGATTGTTATCTATTGATTGTTAAAATAGACATTATGCGCCGTTAGTAAGCGGATGTTTTTATTAAAAACATATACCGCGAATATTTCATAAACAGTGAAATTGGTATTATATATAATAGCAATATATATATATATATATATTGGCATATGTATATATTGGAGTTATTGATTTCCCGCATTTGTGTAGCGGATGAGACCCTATTGCGCCGTCTATTAAGCGGATAATATTTTAAATCCCATATACCGCGATAATTCCGTACTGGAGCGGAATTGGTATTGTGCTAATGTTTGTGGATGCAGAAAAAAGGTTGGAGGGATCCAACTGGATTCCTCAACAGTATTTATTTGATTTTGAATATTTTGATATTCATTGATTATCATATACGATATATGATGTCGTTGTAGTCGTGATTGACTATTTGGTGTGTAGCACATTGGACCAAACTTTGGAATTTTAAAATGATTTTAAAGTGATTTTTTGAAAGTATACGTTTATAAAATATTTTTGGAACTGATCCATTTTAAATAAATAAACGTTATAATTTTTAAAGTTATAAAAATTATGATTTTGAGAAATACGGTTAAAGATTGATTTTTGAGAAAATATGGGTTAATGATTTTATAAAATAGTTTAAATCGGAATTTTTGAATTTATTGTGAAAAGTTTAAATATAGGATTTATAAAATTTAATTATTTTATAAATCAAAAGGGATGAAATTATAAAGGAGATTAAAGATGTTTTAGAATAATAATACAAACTGATTTGTATAAAAGATTTATAAAATGGATATTTATAAATTAGAATATTTTGAATTATAGAACGAGTTTTTATAAGTGTTAGAATGAATTGTGAATGAATTTCATAAATGAATGAAATTTAAGGAATTATAAACGGTGAAGTTATAAAAGAAATTTATAAATAGTAAGATTTATAAATTTTGTGAAGTTATTAAAGAATGGTTTTGGATAAATAATTGAATCTTATAAGTTATAAGATTTATAATTATGAAGTTCAAAGGAACGATTTTTGCAAACAAATAAATTATAAGTATTTAACTTATAATATGAACCTTTGTTTTATAATTGAGTTATAAATTGAATAGGTTAATAAAGAAAGTTTATAAAGAAAGATGTTATAAAATAAATAGAAATGAAATTTATAAACGTTGTTTTATAAATCCGCAAATGACTTATTATGATAAGTAAATTGTTGAAACCTATTAATGGAGTTATATTCACATTTTTGACTGTGAATAATCCTTTGAAATGAAATGTATAGAAATGATGAAATTGGTTAACGTAGTATATTCACGTTTTTGAATAGTGAATAATATGTTAAAGAAAATGTTTAGATTTGATATTTTAAATAGAATTAAAACAAGTTAACGATGTTTTAATTGGGTTGAGATTCGAAACCATAGATTTCAACATTGATTGTCGAAATAGACGTTTTCGAGAAATAGAAGGAAATGGTGGACTATAACACTGTTGTTATACTAAATGATTTCCGAAAGGAAATGTTTTGTATGGTATTGGGATTTATATATCTATTTTAATTTTGAATCCCTATACTAGTGATTTTGGGTTGTCGTAACGATGTTTTACGTAACATTCGTTTTGGCCCAAATAAATATGTTTAAGAGAATGATTTCCTTAAAGAATGAAATATATACTTAATCTCGATTTAAGTATATTGAATATTTTCTAAGTGTTGAAAATAAATAAAATTTGTGAATTACTTATGAATAAGTAAGTATGGAAATGTTTTCCAATATAAAGTGAATATTTTGAGAATTTATCTTTTTGAAGATAAATTGAAATGAATAATTGAAATCGAATATTCATAGATATTTTGGATTATAAATTCACTATGGAATTTATAAAAGAAAAGGAGAATTTGTCTAAAAATAAATATTGATTTATTTTTGAAGTACTGAAAATTATATATCTTGTAAAGATATTTTGGAAAATAAATAATTTGGAAAATTATTTGGAATCTGGTGATGTTGTGCATATCTATTGATAGTTCAATAACCGACTATCAATATTTACCTTTGAATGGGTAATTGATGCGATTTGCTTGAATTTGAATGCACACTTATTTTTAAATTATTGCGCTCGTTATTCGGATTACCCATTCCGAATAGTGATACGACGTAATGGATAGCATTGAAGATCGGTGTTGAAGACCCGGTATTTGCGAGAGCGATAGGATGACCTGTCGATTGACTCTGCACCGAGTTGCTCCGGTATAGAGTTCTCCATATGTGATGGTGAATCCGATCAGGATTGTGGATATCCGGATTGCAAGGACTTCTTTGTAAGTGCCTTCGGTTTTGTTCGAGCCCGGAACAGACTTGTATGGATTGTATGTCTGACATTACAAATTGAGATATAAAGCCGATTTCTTTCAAATATATTTCTGTTGGTGGCGGAGAATTTATTCTTTTAGCTTAACACCCTTCTCTGAGACGTACGAGCTCAGAGGTTATGTAGTTGAAGGTTATCAGCGATATATTCCCAATTTGGTAATGTGACATGCTGAGTGTTGCTGTAAAATGATCATTGTGTTGATTATTTGTGATAGGATCATTTGTTGGATCGTCTATCCTGGTGATCATTTCTATGATCATTTGTTGACCCAAAGCATGGCTTTTGTATAAAGTATGTTTTTGTGGACGTGACTTCGTCGAACCTCACACCCCGGAATGGTCAAAATAGGAAAGATGCGGCAAGGTTATGAGGGGTAGCGCCCTTTAGGATGTGTGCATTTCCTTCTGGAAAATGGTGGTATCATGGTATGGAGCCCAGATACTTACTCATGTTGAAAACACTTTATGATTGTGTGAATTGATTGCGAGCGCTCGGTGAAAGGTCCCAAAGGACCGGGGGATGGCATATTCGGTCAGTTGTTACTCAGTTAGGGGTAACCCGGCCTTGTGTTGGTAGAGATCCGGTTTGGTTCTCGGGGATGTCCATCCAGAGGCATTCTCATGTGGCAATGGGAAGTTCCTTGGCCTGATCATTCGTTGGAAATCCAAAGAAACAATACGAGACTTGTACGGTTTTAGTTGTAGAACCTGCCATCTAATATGGTAGCTATAGTAAGCATACTATAATGGTACCTATGCTGGCTAAGATTTATATTCTATTTTCGAAATGTTTTCCTACACTATGCACTAATAATAATATGAAATGTTCTTTTTAAATGCATATCAAGCATCTTTGATTATCATAAGAAGAAATCTCCTCCAAGTCTGCGTTTGCATTGTGTGTGTGGCGGGAGGTCTTATGGTAGTCTCATTTTTAAAAGCATTGCGAACTGACTTTAAAAATATTCCTCTATTTTGATTTTAAAGATAAATAAACTGTTTTGAGTTCTCACACCAGTCACATGACTGACTCGGAGTTTATTGTTTTCCTTCCTAAACTCTGGGTGCCCACCAATTTCCACACGGGCAGTCAAGAGTTAAGGTTTATCAGGATATTCTGGAGTTGCTGGAAGCAAGATGGATGGCATGGCGTATTACTAGTATATAGTATTTCTTTTTTCGCTGTTGTTGTTGTTGTACACTCTGATGATATGATGTAATGTAATGAAATGTATAAAATGTAATAACTGATATAGTTCTTTGTTTAAAGATTATTCATTTATTATTATATGTTGTTCCGCTGCGAATTGTGAGATTCTGATGTTGTTCTGTTGTTTTCAGTTCCGTTCTTTTATTTTCTTTTCTCTCTATTTTTCTATCTTCTTATCTCTTCTTCTGTCCTTTCTTTTTCTAAAACCCTCAGTGTTCGGTTTTCCGTCGTTCGATTGCTCGGCAGTCGATAAAGTGAGTATCGATGTCAGTTTTCGAAAGACGAAGAATCGGGTCCTGACATGCTTATTATTGAATAATGGATTCAGTTTATATTTGAGTGAACGAACTAAAATAAATAAGATGTATATAAAGAAGTTTCAGGGGGAAGGTGATAACTGGGTTAAGTATATGCAAGTACACTGTATATTTTTGTTTTTATCAGGCATAATCTTTTAATTAGGGGCTGAAAAGATTTTTTGAGCAATTTGAACTGGTTTAAGTTGTGCTAGCATTTAATGTTTGAGTACTTATGTTCCTACATACCATGATTTATGTATTAGATATTTTACATTTCTCTTACCTGCATCTTATTTCTACTATGCTTGCTTTGCAAACTATTTTATATGCTGAACATACACAAGAATATTTCTACTTAGCTTTGTTTTGTTTTATTATTTTACTTTGTTTTACATTTTTGACTTACAGACAGCAAAATCATTATTTTGTCTGGTGACTTTTATTATTTTGTTTTCATACTTATCTGAATCTTAGTCTATAAGCTACATGCATTTTGTTTATTTTATTTCTTTTACCAGCCCATATATTTACTTTGTCCTGTAACTTGATATTTGTATTGTATTTTCTTGCTTGCATATTAAACTTTACATCATATAAAATTTACTTGCCTAGCTTGCTTTTATACTTATGTACACATACATTTCTTTATTTTACACTTTGTTCTTACTTTTTTTCATTTATTTTACAGGAATATTACAAACAAAGCCTGATTTGCATTTTTTTATATGAAGTTGTTTTCAGTCCTTGTTATTTCTTATTTTACTTTGCTTTGTTTCATACTTTTGCATTTCTATTTCAAACATTTTTATTTACACGCCTATACATATATTTTTACTTGTCTGGATATGCCTTCTATCCTATGTACAAAGCTATTTTATTTTATCATGCTTTGTTTATGCTTATGTTTAATATTTTATAAGATTTATTTTATCATAATATACTTGAAAGATTGTATATTCCAAATCATAGCTTTCCAAAACATATATATATATATATATTTAAAATAACAATTTCTTTTTTATATAAAAATCTATTTGTAAAGATATTGCATTATTAATATTGTTTAAATATAACTCATTATTAAATTAAAATAATTTTTAAATGAAACAATCTCTTCAAAATATAAATTACTTATTTTATAAAGCTAAATTGAAAAGAACAAAACAATCCTTTTATTTAAATTTTAAACCTAGGCTAGAATACTTTTAAACAATTTAAATGTATCTTGAGTATTTTAAAGTCAAATGATTATTTATTCAATATTAAATAAAATCAAATTCCTAATTTACCAAAAATATTAGAATTAGAAATCATGTTTCATTTTATTAAACTTAAAACAAAGGTTATCTATTTACAATATATACAGATATATATATATATATATATATTATAAATAGAAAACAATTTAATTGGCTTTTAAAAGATAAATTATCAGTTAATTATTTATTTAAAAGAAGATTATTAAATCAATTCAAATTATTATTAACAAATATTATTAAATCAATTTAATTTTTACTGTAGATTATTAAATTGATATTGCCCAAATTTCTGGGATGTCACATATAATGATCCTAAATAAAACACCATATAAGAACTGTGAGAAGGTCTCGCTCTGCGGTTGGAGCTCAAGCCATTGCCACTACCGCAGAATTGTCATAGCATGGTGGCTATGCACCCAGTCTCATGCCTTAGCACTGCTGCTCCATCCTAAACTCTTGAAGCGTGCTTAAACTGACGGATAGCAATAAGCTTAGGACTCATATATCCCTCGGCGCCCTGTGCTATTCCCTACTACTGGAGCTGTGGCCCTGGTGGTGGTACAAGAGGTGCGGCAGGTGACAAAGGAATATTATTCATCCCTTCACGGTGGTTCGGTTGATGGCGTGAGGGACCTTCCTCACTACTGGCTCTCCACTCAAATTTACATATAATGCCTAAACACTCGAGTGAGCAAGTGGCAATATGGAAAGTGAGTCCTCGGGGTACTAACTCCCTGATCGACTATATGGAGCATCAAGAAAAAAGCCCAATTAATGGCTATGCCGTTAATTAGTGCATAGGCGGCCTTCTGCACTAAGGTGTAGATCTGGTCGAGGCACCCCATCTTCGGAATGATATAGTATTGAATGATGCATAAGACGAGATGGGACACCATATATTTTCGGTTATCCAATCACCGACATTCCTAAAAAAGATTCCCTGTAGAATCTCAAGATCGATTGTCTCTATGTCGTCCAAATATGCGCCTACTGTAGATATCTCTAAAATTCCAACAAGATTCATCATTTGACATCTCAATCTGAGCTCCCTTCACCTTGGATTCAATGTAGCTATTGCCATCATCAAAATTCTACACCATCTACACAACGAAAAGACGGACGCAGTTCGAGTAATATTCATGGTCATAAGTCTCAAATTGGAGGATCGGTGTAAGTCCTGCCACGATGAAAAGTTCTTCAAGCCCAAGAGGCTTCTTGCGAAGTGAGGCCGAGATGACGAGACGAAGAGCCACCAGTATGCGGCTGTGCTATGGGCTGAGAGGATGTTGGAAAAAGGAAGAAAGGGTTTAGATCTAGAGTTGTGGTGGGACAAGATCTAATGCACAAGGATTTTGGCGTCGGTTGGTGGAGGAATGAAGGAGAAAGGCTTTGGTTAAGCGAACGAAGGTGGAGGTGGAAATGGGTTTGGCTATAATAAAAATTAAAGAGGAAGAACAGACTGACGTGGGTGTGGTATTTGAAGGTTTGGACATGACTTATAGTCCCATTCAAAGTTCGGAATTGGTCCAAATCCACCTAATGGTCAACCGCTAGCCCAGATTTGGGCACGACCTAAATCTAGACTCAATAGGGCCCGTTAAATTAATTAATATTCCAGTGACTTTTATGCACACCATCTTCATCTTAACCTACCTAGAAAATTTTTATCTTCCACATGACAGTATCCACCTTACCGTGTAGACCCTTCCTTGGTAAGATTGCAATAGCTTTAGAAAAACTGTTGTGACTAACAACACTTTCAAAAACCCAAAAATATTTCAACTGCTACCTATCTACTTTGCACAAAAATATTTCTTCCAATAGCTGGTGGATTCAACAACACTTCAAACTACATACCCCAAAAATTAGAATTTTGTTATCTGGCATTTTGACCTGGCTATATTGAACTGATTGGATAAGTTAGATTTTATTGCTATCAAGACTGATGAATCCAGAGCAATGATTGTAAGGCCCAGAAGTCAAGTACAGATGATAACACAAAGTCGAGGTTGAAAGGAACTTAGATGCAAGGCAGAATGTTTGAAGTATGAAATATGGTTCAACATATAGGAGGGATCGACATAAATTAACTTCCATAATAGGGATCAGTATGTTTCAGGAAGTAAGTACATTTCAATTGAAAACAATTAGTATCCCAAGATCCATAAGTCCAATGCATATGAAATTTTATAATCAAGATATGGGGACTCTAAAGAGCCTACACCAGGGATCTCACCTCAAGAAGATGAAGTCAGAGGGATCGGCACTCTTCCATTGGTATGGATCGGCAGGAATCATCAAGCAACATATGTTGAAGCAAAGATCAAGCAATAACTCAAGTTCTATTGATCCAATTGGCATGAAATTTGGAGGCTAAGCATATTTTACATGAGGAAGTTGCCATATGGATTGTATCTCAAAATTCCATAGGAAGGATCAGTATTGATCCCTCTTCATTAGGAATTGGGCCATACAATCCCTCTTGTGGGTCCATATGGTTCTAGAGGTCCTTCTATCAAATTTTTAGGGAGATATTTGGCCATCTTCGCCTATAAATATACGCTTTGTTGTTCAATTTCAGGACTTTTACGATGCTAGTTGCTTTATACTATTGTGCAACTAAGGATTTTCATCTGATCCCTATTGTACTCGATTTATAAAATGATTTATAAAGTAATCTGTTCAAGTGGATGCAGGCAAACAACGCCCAACTACTATAGATCATTGTGTGTGTTTGTGTTATTCTTTCAATTTACTGCAATTTCTTCGTTATTATCCTATTTTTTCATTTTACATTCTTCATTTATTTCCCTTCAAAACTTCTTTTGGGTGTTTGTAACAATTTTTGATGCAAACGTTTTGGTGCTTTCACTGGGAATCTTGATTATTAGCTTATTAGGATCGCTTTGTTGAAACTGGATTACGTAAATCCCCCGAAGGGGATCCACAATTATCTTTAAGAAGTTTGCTTGTTTTATTTAAATTTGTGAAGATCTACAAAGCTATCGATAATGGTGAGGAACACTAGATCTACTTCTCAAAATGAAGAAGGAAACGAGAATGCTAGCATCCAACAAGGAGGCCTGAGCAGTCAACCGATGGATGTGAATGCTGATCCAGTTGAAGTTCGAAATCCAGTTGATTCCGTTATAAGAGCTGAATTCCAGAATCTAATAAGAGAGCTAGTGGATGGTCCTTGATAATTAAATCAATAGATTCAAGCCAATATCAACCTAATGAATCAACTCAGTCAGCAATAGTGAGGGAAAGCTAGAAGGGACCCTACCCCTTACTCTCAGCATAGGAGAGTTCTATTCTGTCGACAAGTATCACTGACACAGGCATCGTAGAGTAGACAGATACTCCATAGAAACTATAGAGCATCAATTGACAGACCTCTTGGTCTGTCAGGACCATTCAATGTCGACCCTACATAGGGATCGGTATCGATCCCTTCTCTAGAGGAGGGAACTTACCTGTACATGCTCGGATCCAAGCTGGAGCTGCTGCTGCCAATCTGAATGATGGAGTTTATTTGAATGTTTACTAATTGCTTCCCTAATATGATGATGAAGTGAATGTAAGTGGTATACATCGGAAGGATAATGAACCAATAAGGCATGGAACGGCCCGTAGATATCGACCAGACCATTCACATGAGGTGGAACACGACTACCAATCGGCACCAACTATCCAAACGCAAGACTTATCGGTTATGGTTAGATAGTTAGTGAGAGAGAGTCAAGGCTTGACTAATGATGATTGAGGAATCTCGAGAAGCAATACCCCGTTCACTGACGATGTCCTATAGGTAGAATATCCAAATAGGTTCAACATGCCAACAACGTTGTCTATGAAGGAAAAACTGACCCCAAGCAACACATCATGAGATGTGAATGGCTGATGGGTTCTACATGAGAAGTTGATGCAACCAAGTGTAGATGTTTTCCTATAACTCTATCTGGAATAGCAACAAGTGTTTACAAGGTTACCCCTATGGTGGATATCTAGATTTGATGATTTGGCTACAAGTTTTGTGGAGCAGTTCCGTTTGCACGCAACTTGCTCCAAGGTGCAATGTCCCTATCCAACGTGATTCAGGCTCCAGGAGAAACGCTGAAAGATTACTTGGAGAGATTCCATACTACTATTATAGAAATCAATAATTCGGATGATCATGCAATATTAATAGCCATAACAAGAGAGATAGATCCATAGTCTGATTTTGGTGATTGGCTAGCTAGCAATCTACCTACAACGTTTTTATGCAAAGGCGGCTCGTATTTGAGGAAGGAGGAAGCCAGATGCTATAGGAAGAAGAATTTTCAGGACCAAGTGGAGAGGGAGTACAGAGTAATATTGCAATGAAGAATTCCAATGACATCTCTAGAAAAGTTCAAGTGAATGTCTAAAAAACCCGAATCAATAAAAGAAAGGCGGAGATAGGAGCCGAGAATGGTAGAGGGACTTTGGAAAAGGAAAGCGTAGGATTTTGATGTATGATACTTACACACCATTGAATACATCTCTAGAGAATATTTATTAGTCTACCAACAATACCATGCAGTTCAGGAAGCAACCTCCGAAAGAATTAACGCAGAAGCAGAAACAGGCTGAAAAATATTGTTGGTTTCACGAGTGCTATGATCATAACATAAATGAATGCAGGCATCTCTAGGATATTATAAAAAAGTTGATTCAAGAAAGGAAGTTATAGTAGTTTTTAAAAACCCTGCAAGATGGCGGGCTAAGGACATCCGACATCAACCAAGGACAAGCACTGCACAGAGCCGAGGAGCCTATATGGATTAGCGGAAGATTGATAATCAATACAATCGTCAGAGGATTACTTGTGGCTGATAAGATTTGGCATGAGATGGAGCGCTATGCTAGCACGATTAAACATGTGAATTTTGAATTTTGTTCGAGTACGAAAGATGGAGCTCTAGCAAAATAGCAACGTACAATGGCAGATGATAATTTGTTTAGAAACAGAGATGCACACGAGTTAGAGACTCCAACAATCGACCCGATGGTCATTTCAACCATGATCGGCCCCATTTTAGTGAGAAGGTTATTGGTTGATTGTGGAAGTTCTGTAAATATAATTTTCAAAAAAGCTTAAGATCAGACGAGGATGGAAGCCAAGGACTTGAAACCGTCTAAAACTTGCATTTATGGCTTTAACGGTGTTGGAATTGAAGCTGTTGGTTATGTTGAATTGCCCATGAAGTTGGGTGAAGGCAACCGCAAGAGAGTGCGGATTCTACCTTTTGTTGTTTTGGATGTTGCCTCTATGCAACGCTTTTCTAGACGATCAGCCTTAGCTAAGTTCTGAGCAACTCTTTCCCAATGGTATTTAACTTTGAATTTCCCGACATGTAATGGTGTTGGAGTTGTTCATGGTGATTGGAAGGCCTATTGTATAGATGAATTGAGAGATGCTTAACGAAAGGAGAAAGGTAAGGGTGTGGATAGTTTTATCCGCATCCAAGCCACAGAAGATTGAGAACCAGTACCTGAGCCTTGGCTCGAGTAGCATAGTTGGTTCTATAGAGACATAGATCCGAGAGATGGCAAGGAGGAGCCCAAGGAGACCAAGGCTGCACTGGTTGAGCTTATGATTGACATCATTATCAGACGACAACCAGTCATGGGTCCTAAAGATAGGAACATAGATAAGCCCTCATATGATGAAAGAACTTGCTAGATTTCTCTAAGTGAATCTCGATGTGTTCGTTTGGACTCACTTCGACATGTGCGGGATCTCGCCTACCACTGCGAGCCATGCATTGAGTATCGACCCGAGGCATGTCTCAGTGAAACAAAAAGGGCATGCCATGGATCCGGAGAGATCAAATGCTCTTAAAAGAAGGTGGATAGGCTCTAGATTTATTCGTGATGCCCTCTACCATAAGTGAGTATCTAATCTTGTACTTGTGAGAAAGGCGAATGGGAAATGGCATATATGTGTTGATTACCGGTCTTGAACAAGGCATGCCGGAAAGACAAATTTCCCCTTCTAAGGATTGGTTGGCTGGTAGAATCAAATACGGGACACGAATTGCTACCTTTTATGGATGCATATTCCTAATCAAGAGCACACCAGCTTCATTATCGATGTTCGATTATATTGCTATGTGGTAATGGTGTTTGGACTAAAGAATGTAGGAGCGACCTACCAATACTTAGTCAATAGAATGTTTAAAAATTAGATCGGAAAGACGATGGAGGTGTATGTGGTTGATATGCTCGTGAAGTCATGACGGTCTTGCGACCACATTAGAGTGATTGTGGAAATGTTCGTTATCCTTTGTTACTACAAAATGAAGGTTAATCCTATGAAGTGATCTTTTGGCGTTGCATTAGGAAGGTTCTTGGTTTCATCGTCAACGCCCATGGAATCAAAGCTAATCTTGAGAAGATCCAAGCAATTCCTAATATCCAAGCACCAAAAAACAAGTACAAAGCCTAAATGGGAAGGTTGCTGCCCTAAGCTGATTTATTTCCAGAGCTACTAATAAATGCATTCCTTTCTTTGACTTGATTAGGAGACGAAAAAGGAATTTTGAATGGACACAGGATTGTAAAGATGCATTCCAAGCTTTAGTGAACCACTTAGAGAGACCTTCCTTCTTATCAAAGCTGGTGGATCATGAAGATTTATATATCTACTTGGCCATGTCGGTACATGCTTTAAGTATCGCACTACTTCGCAAAGAGAATCAAATCCAAAGACTGGTCTATTATGTTGTAAGCAATTAATAGGAGCTGAAAGGAACTATCTGAAGATAGAAACTAGCATACTACTTATTAATTACATCACAAAAGCTCCGCCCTTACTTTCAGGCATATCCTATTAATGTTTACACCGACCAGCCATTACGATAGGTCCTACAGCGAACTGAGATGTTTGGAAAGTAACTTAAGTGGAAAATTAAGCTTAGCCAATTCAACCTCACTTATCTTCTTTAGGGGGCTATCTAGGGTCAGGCACTGGCGGATTTATAATAGAATTTACTACACAAGATTATTTTACAGAGAGCAGTGAAACCCCTACCATACGATGGAAGTTATATATACGGATGGAGCATCCAATGATCATTGTTCAAGAGCAGGAACTTTACTTGTAACTCCCGAAGATTGATCAATTTTCCGTGCTTTAAAGCTTGATTTTCCTGCAACAAATGATGGAGTTGAGTATGAAGCTCTAATTGCTGGACTTACACTTGCTAGAGAACTAGGGATAAAATCTCTGAAAATTTTGTGATTCACAAGTGGTAGTATACCGAGTTAGGGGAGATTACCAAGCAAAAGATTAATGACTTGCTCCGTACCTTACCCAAGTTCAAAGGATGTTGACTAACTTTAAATACTATGATATTACACACATTTCTTGGGATCAAAGCAAAGAGGCTGATTAATTGGCAAAGTTTGCCAGCAACGGGGATACAAAACAAATGGGCTTGGTTCCAGTCGAATTATTGGAAATTCCGAGCATAAACCTGATGGAAGTCGACTGGGTACTAGAGATGGAGCTTGAGAAGGAGTCGTTGATGACTCTGATTAAAGACTATTTGCTACAAGGAATTCTTTCCGAATGAAGCAATGAAAAATGACAAGTCCTTCATAAAGCTTCACGATGTATCATACTGGAAGGAGTTATGTACATAAAGGATTTTTCCATTCCCTTGCTCCAGCGTATCACTTATGATGAAATAAAACGAGTCCTAAAGAAAGTTCAAGAAGTTAAATGTGGCGATCACATTAGGGGCGAACCCTGGCAAAGAAAATACTTACGGGCATTATTGGTCGACTATCAATCAAGATGCTGCTGATTATGTAAGGCAATGTGACAAGGCCAGATATATGCAAAAGTTTCATGAGCTCGCCGATGGATATTACACAAATGGCTATCCCATGACCGTTTTCCATGTAGAATAGAGATATTGTCAGTTCCTTACCGATCTCTAAAGATGGTGCGAAGTACGCTATTGTCACAGTTGATTACTTCACCAAATGGGCCAAGGCGGATGCTTTTGCCACGATTACAACCAAGAATGTAATCAACTTCATCCTCTGGATCATTATCTGTCGCTTTGGTCTTCCATGAACTATTGTAACAGATAACGGTACTCAATTCTACGGCGTCGAATTCAAAGACTTCTACCATCGGCATCATATTGAAAAGAAATTTGCAGCATTCTCTCACCCTCAAGCGAATAGGCAAGTTGAAGCTGTGAAAAATCATAAAATCCATTTTAAAGAAGCATTTGGAAAAGGCTCGAGGAAAGTGGATGGATGAACTCGCGGCAGCACTATGGGCTTATAGGACCACCTACAAGTCCACGACTGGCCATACTCCATTTGCCCTTGCTTACGGTTCCGAAGTCATTATTCCTATTGATCTCAAAGTTCTTTCTCATCAAATGACCTACTACAATCCTAAAATGAATAAAGATCTCCTTTTGGAATCACTAGATTCTGTATATGAGAAGCACGAAGAAGCTGATTTGAGGGCAGTTATGCACTAGCGCCGAGTCATCTGGTACTACAAGACTAAAGTCCTCCCTAGAACCTTTGAAATCGTCGATCTCATTTTGAAACGGATTTTTCCTGCCTCATCGCATATGAATCCTACTTGGGAAGGACCATATGTCATTGAACAGAGGCTTGGAGAGGGAACTTTCAAGCTAGTGATTATTCATGCATCACACTCCTAAGGGCGTGGAATAGCGAGCACTTGCGATGCTATTTCACTTAGTTTATTTCTTTTTCATTTAGTTGTATTTAATTTCAGGATTAGCTTTAGCATTTGATTTTCAAAGATATGTAATAAGACGGATCATGTCATTTCTTTTCGTTTGGCAAATAAAGTTTTAAATTTCCTTCATGTCTGTGCTTGCTGTAGCGTTACATATTAGTTACGATACCGGACTGACTAGTGTTGACATGTCCGAGAAGGTTCTCGGAGTTTGGAGCTAGCGGATTACATAAGTTCATGACTAAACTAAATGAAATGAGAATGTTCCAACCGTTCATTTAACGATTCGCACTCATATTGATGGATGGAATGCCTAATGAGGAATGGATGTGATTCATCAAATGACCAACTTGATGATATCAAATGATGGGACAGATATGAATCAAAAGCGATCGTGACACGAACGTTCGCTTGTTAAGTTAAACCCTAAACTTGAGGGCAAATCAATCAATTAAAGAAAGTATGGTTCGACTAATTCTGAAATAACTCTAAGTCCCTAGAGCATGGGCTAAAGTATAAATACAAACCGGGTGTGATCCGACCAACCTCTAATTAACTCTTATCCCTAGAGTGTGGATATGAGTATAAATAAATAGACGAGTGCAGTTCGACCACTCACTTTGTGAACTCCGGCCTAAAACCGACGGGAGTATAAATTCACAAAGGATGAAGTTCGACCATCCACCATCTAACTCCACTAACCCAAGACATGGGTAGGAGTATACTCATTCAAACCATTGGATTCGACGGCGAAACATTAGGGCTTGAGCTCCATGATTGGTACGACTCAAATCCATGACTACATGGAGGTCTTAGGATCGAATTAACTGATTATTATCTAAAGCAACGAGTAATGAATAACAAGTATATTGAATGGAAAGTAGTAGCTCGATCATTTAAATAAAAATTCCACATAAGATCTTGATAGAAAAAAAATTTAGTTACATAATAAACTTCAAAAATTTTGATACAAGATTATTCAAAAACAGAGGTCATACCCGCATAATCACGACCAACAAAAGAGAAAAACAGCTATGCAAACTATATACAATCTAAGAGGGAGTGATGACTATTTCTTTTGCCTTTATCCTTTCTAGATCTCTTAGGAGCGCTACCACCCAAACTTCCACATGTCCTTTTCCTTGATCATTTGCCACCCTTGGCAGAAGAGCTTTTAGTGGTTAGAGGGAGTTCTTAGGGAACCGACCTGCCAGGTGGGATGACTTGTAATGAAACGAGAATTGGGTTGTCAATGTCTATATCGATGGTTTTAGCCTTAGCTTTTTTCTTCAACAGTTCCTCCCTCCCGATGCACTTTTTTAAGTTGAGCTCATCGGCATGTCCAGTGGCACTAGTAATTACAACATCATCCGACTCATCAAGCAACGATGGGTCTTCAGCTTTATCATCATCAAGTGCTCTGATAACTTAAGCATCGGGTCCTGGAGCGTCGGTGACAGCTGGAATCTCGGTAGAGTTCGATTGTTGCTCCATGGCGACACCACTTTTTGGAGTTTGGCTGGGACCCTGAAGACCTATAGATTCATGGGAACAAGAAGATAAGCCCATGAATGCTAGGCATGAAGAATGTAATCTCTTAAAAAGTGGAGAATAAAACATAATACCTACATCCGGTTGACTCTCAGTTTTCATCGAAGTGCTCCCTTCTAGAATAGGACTTAGCACCTTAGATTAATAACTGGGCCTATCTGGATCATAACTTAGATCCTATCTTGGGTTGAGAGAAACTGACATTCCAGCTGCTTGGAGTGAAGAGGGGCCTTTGGGATTGGACTCCGAAGACTTAGCAGTATTTTTCCCTTTACTAGAGGGTGCTAGAACGTCAAAATATTGAAGTCCTATGACAGCAAGGTCTAGAGGTTCATCCCTGCAAAGAATCTCCCTTACTAGTTTCTCTTCATCTAAATCAGCCTCACCGAGGGTTCTCTTTTTCATTTCAACAACTATTCCCAGGCCTCAACAAGCGACTCAAGATAACCCTCCTTAAGAAAGTTCAGATCGCAATGGATAAGGACTTTAGCATTATATTCAATGATCAAGGGATCGAACATGTCCTTAATTTCATTTTGACCAACTTCTTTGGCATTCTCTACCTTGATCCCGATCTGTTCTCTCATCTTATTGCAGCCTTCTTCTCTCGCCTCTTTTTGGAGGACTTCGATTCGAGCAAGTTTCCCATCAAGCTTAATCTTCAAATTTTGGGCTTTAATGGTCTCTTTTGATATCTTTGTGATTCCTCTTGAGCATCAACTTTCTCTTCCCTCTCCTTCTTAAGAAGTTCTTCAAGCTCCTCAATGCGGCGGGCAAAAATATTTTTCTCCTTTGGCAAGGTATCTTTTTCCATGGCAAGCACGCCACTACGATTGAAGGCAGAATCAAGTTCCTTTTTATGGGCATCTTCTAGATGACTCACCTTCTCAGATGTTTCCTTAGCACTCTTTTCTGCCTCGGTCAGCTTTACTGTCAAATGTGAGAACTCGGTGCCTTGATGTTTAATTATATCTTTATCATGGGTCTTCTCTAGCTTGAGATGATCAATTTCATGTTGTCTCTCAATAGACACCTCAGAGATCTTCTCTGCTAACTGCTAGAATGATTCATGTTGCAAAAAACGTCTTTGATGCATGCAAAGAACTTGCTTTATCATTCCCTAGGATTGTATGAATTGAGGGGAGTAACTTTAGCCAATTGAAACAAATCTTTGGAAAACTGACCTTAAGTTCAGCCAATTTTTCTGCTATGGAAGCTTCAGAAGCCGCAATCGCCAAAGATGGATCAGAAGCGATGATTGGATGTTTGCTCGACCTACGGTCACGAGACTGCTTGGAGCTGGACGAATCAGAATATTGCACAGGTGGTATGGCAACTTGAGGACCATCAAAAGAGGTGTGATCGTGACTATGCATGGGTAGATTTGGTTGAACTTTCTTATAGGACAACTGAGACGAGGAATTATGTTTGGAAGATGAAGATTCCCTCGAATGAAAGCTTCTTTCTCATCCGCCATCCTTCTCTCTATGCCTACCCGCTTTCGAATCATGGTTTGATCCGAATTGCGTCGAGGAGTCCCTCAAGCAATCAAAAGCTCAAGATTAAGACATCGCACCAGAAAAAACCAAAAAAAGGTATATAAGTGACCATTGTACAAAAGATAGATGGAGATTGTGTGGTGGAGTTTATGTGATTGTGACTGGCCTAGTGTTCCCGTGACGGACCAGTTGCTGCAACTTTGCTCATAGGAGTTTCTCTCCTTTACTAGTGGGAAAAATGTCGTCACCTTCCGGTGAGAGAATTGTGCAATTCAATACTGATGTTAGGGAAGTCATAAGTCATGATGTCATCAGGGATTTGGAGATTTGAAAACCCTTTCATCAAGCTTTCTAAACATTGGGAGGACGACTCTTCGTCAACCGAAGTGATAATAAGCTCAGGCTTCTTAGCAGTTTTTCTCCTACAGATCTTATATCCAAGCTTCGTTCCTCTACTACCTGGCATGTGAGGTTGCAAGCCTTATGACGGTTCGACCACAGGCGCATTGCCCGGACCTACATCAGTGTCGCCAGGCTCATTGGTCTTGGCACCCTTAATTTTGCACTCTTCGACTTCATCCTGAGTCCCCTCGATTGGGGGCATGATAGGGTTATTGATATCACCTTCTTGTTCTACATTATATCCTGGTAGTGCAGCCGCTTCCTAGAAGCCTAACGTTGTGGCCTTCCTCTAGCTACCCGAATAGAGATAACCACCCATCGGTTACAAGGATTCTAATGTCCCTGTCTTCGACCGGGGTGGCACGAATTGCAGAGATTGCACTTGAAAAACTATTTCCCTATGGACATGGATGAACACCTGTAGATTTTCAGAATGTTAGTGATTCAAGATATGACTTGGAATATAGAATTTTAGAATAGAGCAAAGATGACACTTTACATCCCTCCAACCATCGCCGTGCAAAGCCAGGTGAACATTAGACATAGAACCATTCATGTTTGTAGAGGCTGAGCTTGTTCCAAGCAGCTGTTAAGACTTGACAGTTGGGTGAAGGCTTGAGGAAAATGCAGGAAAGGCTCCCTGTCCGTCATTTGAAGTTGTAAAGAAACCTAATGTCCTCAGGAGTTAGCGGGCGAAATAGGACAGTCATAAATTGTAAGAAAGTGTGGTGGAGAAAGGCATAGCTGTTCGGGTGTAGTTGAGTAGGAGCTATTCCAAGATATTTTAGCATCTTCTAGATAAAAGAATTAAATGGCGGCACATATCCGACCTAGCACATGAACTTATTGCATGTTATACACCCCTCCGGTAGAGAAGAGCCCTATCACTCACCAAAGGAACCAGAACATCTTCGAATGAAATTCCATGTCTAGAACATAGTCTACAAAGAGCAGTCTCATCGATTCTGGAGGCATGGGAATCTGTCGGTTATCTAAGAATATAGTGCCTTCTATAGCATCGGGGGTAGGACTTATATCTTCCACCGGGAGGATGGAAACGTCAGAAAAAAGGTCGGTTGACAGGCTGGAAACTTCCATTTGTTCAGTTTGACAACCAAGGGAAAGCCTACAAGATATGGTCGTGGAACTTGACTTAGCTTCGAGATTACTGGTTATGAAGTTGGTCCGAAAGACATCGCAGTTAGATGCTCAGAACGTTTGAAGTCCATGTCAACTATACTCACTAAATGATTGAGATTAGAAAAGTTTACATGTCCTTCCATGCTAAGTGCAAGCAAGTGTAGTGCAGTGTATGCAGAGATATGTAGCTCAAAATAAAACAAAACAAAGTAAATGACGAGACTTTGGATTCTAACCAGAGTGACCGTCATCGCTGACCGTCTCAAATGGCTGGTTGTATAAGCTTTGGGATCGACCAATGACACATCGAAGTGTGAAATCCATTATTAAAGCCCATATATTAAGTTTTAGCTCATGTTCTAAATCCCAAGGATTTGATCGTTCAATTCCGAGTTCATCGGTGGATAGCAAGTCCTATTATTCATCATTGTCATATGTTCAAGTTCATTGAGATGGGATTGGTTTTGATTGTTCAAACAAGTAATTGTGGATTGGTTTTGAAGTTCAATTCGAATACTAGAATTAGCCAAGTATAAATAGTCATTCCCTATTTATCGATCCCTGTTTGCCGACCTCTAACCCGGAGAAAAATAACCAATCCCTCTCTCCAGGTGATTAATGTCGATCCCTTTCCTTCAGCAAAAATACCGATCCCTTCATGCTAACCAACTCTATAGATCCATCTACTTCACTATTTTGACCTTCCACCAAACTCCCACTACCAATCCCTTCCCTTTTCCATTCCAACCAATCCATTATTTATCAAATAAAAGTATCGACCCATCCATGTGAATTGAAGATGGCCGATCCCTCTCCTTCTACTTACTAGTGCTACCCTTCAAACTTTTTAGCTGAACCCTACCATATCCAACTTCTCACCTTCTCCAAGCAGCTTCGGCCATGAATTATCCATCATGTCAAACTTAAAATCATCGCCAATGGAATAGAATCCATCGCCTCGTCATAAAATAAAATTAATGAAAATAACCTACCTAAATATCAAAAACAAGCAGTTCATGGAGAAAGACTATATTATGATTCAAATGGAAGATGAAATGAAAATTTAAAGCCAAATAGGAAGGTTGATTTATAGATAAAGGCAATGTTTGAGTGGAAAAGAAGGGATCAGGTTTTCTAAAAGCAAGGAAGGGTTCGGTCATGGGAAAGTAAATGGGAAGAAGATGGATATGTGAAGGTTGGAAGAATGAAGTGGTAGTTTATATATAGGAACGAGGGTTTGACCCATGGTTTCAGTTTGAAGAAAAGGAGGGGGATCGGCTAATAAGATGTCGATCCCTATAAGTATGCTTAAAAAAGGAGGGATCGTTATGAGCATGTATGCAAACAAACATAGGCATGGAAATTATTCAAAGCACGTATGTACAAAATGCAATGAAATCGCATCTTACTTAATAAAAATTAGCGATGACCCGTGAGCATATGAACGCGTCCGGAAGCCAACGACAAGAACATGTATTTGAACGTGCATGTATATGATCTAAAAGTTCAATTTTTGAAATCAACAAAAAATAAAATCAAATCTGAAGCCTTCAATTTCAAGGATGGACCAGATAACCAAAGCGTATTAGTCTTGTGGAACCCGGCTTAGATATCAGCTGGTAGAATATAACCCTAGATTTATGCCATCGGAAATCGACCAAGCGTCATGACGATCAAAGAGAGATACAATACTCTGGAAAAATAATTCGATAGAGGAATAGCAACTATTCAGAAAAATGGACGGATTTCTTTTCGATGATCTAACTTGCTTCGATTCAAAGCATGTCGTGTTCAGCATAAGATGTACTTTTGGGGCAGGTGTTATTCAACATTTTGACCCAGCTATATTGAACTAATTGGACAAGTTAGATTCGACTTCTATCAAGGCTGATGAATCTAGAGCAAGATTGTAGAGCCTAAAAGTCAAGTACAGATGATAACACGAAGTCGATATTGAATGGAATTGATAGGTATGCAAGGCAGAATGTTCGAAGTATGAAATATGGTTTAACATATAGGTAGGATCTGCATAAATTAACTTCTATAATATGGATTGGTATGTTTCACGGAGCAAATGCATTTCAATAAAAAAACAATTAATATCTCAAGATTCAAAAGTCCAATGCATATAAAATTTTGTAAGCAAGATATGCAGACCCTAGAGAGCCTACCCTAGGGATCGCACCTCAAGAAGATGAAGTTAGAGGGATAGACACTCTTTCCTTGGTAGGGATAGCAGAAATCATCAAGCAACCTATGTTGAAGCAAATTTCAAGCAATAACTCAAGTTATACTGATCCAATTGGCATGAAATTTAGAGGCTAAGAATATTTAGCATGAGGAAGCTACCATAGGGATCGCACCCTAAAATTCCACCAAAGTAGGGATCGATACCGTTCCTTCTTTCTGGGGAATTGGGCCATGTGATCCCTTTTATGGGTCCATATGGTTCTGGAAGTCCTTCTGTTGAATTTTCAAGGAGATATTTGGCCATTTTCGTTTGTACATACATGCTTGGTTGTTTATTTTCGAGACTTTTACGCTGCAAGTTGCTTTATATTCACTAAGGAGTTTCATCCAATCCCTATTGTACTTAGTTTATAAAGTGATTAACCAAGCAATTTGTTCAAAGTGGACGTAGGAAAACAATGTTGAACCATTATATATCATTGTGTGTGTTATTCTTTCAATTTACTGCTATTTTTTGTTATTATCTTTTGTTTTCGTTTTATATTCTTCATTTATTTCTCTTCAAAACTTCTATTTGGTATTTTTGTCTATTTTTGGTGCAAATAAATGTCATTCCTATTTTTCTCCTACATTAAAGAGAGAAAATATAAAAACCTCTATTTTACAAACAAAATATCACTGAGCTAAATTGTACTTGTTTCTCAATAATATAAACTATTTCATACCAAACTTCCCTTTAATATCAGACTTATATATATAAATATTTCTGGGTTTTGGAAAACCATTTTAGAACACAAATTTCAAAAAACTATTTTCTTGCCAAAAGTCAATATCAAGCCTTTACCAATATATACATATAAATATTTAAGGATTTAAAGATTAATCTTTTAGAAACAAAAATTTCTTAGTAAGCCAACCTAGTGGTTGTGTTTCTTTGAAAATTAAAGTTTCAAAACTTTCCCAAATCAAAATTTTCAAATTAAATCTTTGGGAAAAGAAATCCTTTGAAAATCCCTTTTTCAAAAATTTAAGGTATTTCCAAAATGTTTTTTTAAAATTCTCTCACAAGTTTCGGACTAAGGAATTGACATTAATTACTGAAATAAAAATATGGTTTTCCATCAAAGAGGTGACCAATGAGTGCACCCTAGCAAAGACTTGCTTCTGAACAACTACAACATATAGAATCAAATTTCACATCATCTGGAATAATTGTGTCTCCGATTGGAACTAAAAATCCAAAGTCATAAAGTAGCTAGAATCTCAATCGTCAAGTCAAAAACCTCCAGTCTTTGGAATTCAACCATATGTTGTATTCATACTCTTCATCAACATTGCTTTATGCACCGTGAGAACTTCGTGGGGTACTTCGAAGTCGGCATGAAAATTTCAGCTCTAAGATATTTCCAACTCATAGTTGCTTTGTCCATTCTTACGGAGTGGAACTACAACTACTTCTACAGACGGAACTCTTAGAATCTAGCGTAAAACTATAATATTACTAGATAGCAAAGTACGAATACATTCTCTCAATTAATCATAGTCCCCTGATCGACTAATCTAGTGTTCTGATACCATATGTAATA
Source organism: Allium cepa (assembly GCA_030765085.1). Taxonomy (NCBI): domain Eukaryota; kingdom Viridiplantae; phylum Streptophyta; class Magnoliopsida; order Asparagales; family Amaryllidaceae; genus Allium; species Allium cepa. The sequence continues at coordinate 407,968,184 of CM060931.1, read as the reverse complement.
ACCCATACCTTAATTGGTCCAAATTTCAACAAAAATGGAAATGCAAGTCCATTAAAGCACAAATCGTTGGATTTAGTACCTATAGATAATAAGAGCATTATCGTAGATTGACAAAAGTCTAAACTCACAGCGAAAGTAATAATAGGATAAGAATACCGACTATGACTACTACCTTGGAACTAATGGTATTTCTTGGATAGCATATTGTCACATTAAAATCGAGCATGAGAGAAAGAAGACTCTTCACCAACAAAGCACATCCAGCTTTAGTGACATGTTCATCTAAATTCCATCATGTAGGTTGTAATGAGGAGGGGGTCAGAACAACGTTCTGATGACCGAAAAAATATAAACTGTCGATAACATAAACTCATACCTATAGGTTTCCATTTAATTGTTAGTCTAACCTTCAATTCACACACGATTACATGCTTACCCCTTCTCAAGGTACGCAATACTAGTGGAGCCATATTAACCACCCAATACTTCTAAATCCATTAGCGACTTAGTACTTCTAAATATAAAGCGAGCTTCTATAGTACTTATAAAATAAAAATAGGCAGACTTCGTCATTTACGACCTTATTAAGGTCGACCCTGCCATTTAAGACCTATTCCCATGGTGGATTCCTATCAGTGTTATCAATGGTCGGTAGGTACTAGCTACAAGACCTCTAACTACTATTTAAGGCTTCCGACATTTAATGTCCAACTGTAACCGCATCTAACGTTGATAAAATTATAGTCATGTAGTAGACAATACCTAAGCCACTTAATATTTTTTATTAGTAAATTGGTAGACTCTAGTCATTTAAGACCTTAACTAAGGTGGACTCCATCGTTTAAGACCTATCCCTAAGTCATTCACCTAAATGGTACAACTATTATTACGGTAATGTAAGAGACTGTACCCAAGCCACTTAATACTTCTCGGTGGAAAATAGGCAAACCCCATACCTAAAGCAAACCCTTTTTGAGACAGCCCTTATCACTCTTTAATTATAAATATGGAATCTCAATAGGTCACTTCTTTCGGTAGGGAGACAGAACCTTGAACCACTTAAGACCTCGACACTGAAGTAAACCCTTTTTAGAGACATCCTTATTCATTTATTTGGAATCTCACTAGGTTACTTATTACTTCCATTTAGGAGGGAGGCGGACCCATCAGCCACTTAAGACCTCAAATCAGAGGTGAACCCCTATAGAGATATCCCTCACCACTCCTAATTCTAAATTTGGACCATTTAATACTTTCCAGTCAAGAAAGGAAGCCCAATCTCTCACGTCGTCATGGGTTATTGGATTAGTGATATTTCACATCAATAGTAAGTAGGCCTAACTATTGGTAGCCTCAAAGTGAAGGGTAGTCTTCCATCGAGTGACTCTACCGACCTCGCTTCACTAACCCACTAAGTCCAATTAACCATCCTAAGTATATTTATATTATCTTAGGTAGACATTGGACTTAGCTTGCTAATTCCTTTTTTATTTAAGGCAATAAGATTTACCTTAAATATTTATATGTCCATAAATCACTTTTAATGCTCATAAATGTCAATCTATCCATAAAATCCTAACAGACATTTCCTAAGACATTTATGTGCGGTTACTAATTTCAAATTAGTAACCTTTTATATCTATTCCATTTTTATCATTTCCAGTAATCCATTTACCTTATTAACTTATTGCAACTCCCACGTTTATTACAATTTATTAGAGTTACGATCTTTTAAATTCTTTTCTCATTAGTTAATTATCATAAACGCAAATATTACATGCAAGCATCGTTATTAGCTTTTCATTTAATTATTATAAGCACGATAATTATGCATAAACATTTATTTTTATAAATATGTACAAGCTATATTCCTTTACAAGAATATACATTTCCATGTTAAATTGTTGGAATCGTATTAAAAAGATTATCTGTATAATTTCCATAAATTAGTCCAAAACAAAAGATTTAACTTCAGAATATAAAAGATTACATCGTTTCAAATTATAAGCAATAATCATTTCTTTTTATTACTGAAATAGACAATGTAAACTACAGTGAATTCATACTTTACACGTATCTTTCTCTTTCCATTTTCATTTATTCCTTGCTAGATCAACAAACACTGTATTTTTCTGAAAAGGAAAGAAATCAAAATAAATTACAAATATTAAACGGATTTAAATTTCAACAATTCCAAATATAGAAAAGTTAATATTCTAATAAGATTAGGGTAATAATACAAATTTATAACATTATTGTATAACCTATTTCAAATCTGGACTAAATTTCATTCAAATTAATATTCTAAACTCATACTTTTGAGACTGATTTTCAAATCAGGTTGTATACAATGCTAAATCAATTCATAAAGAAAATATGTAGGCGATATTTATTATATTCTGATCGTAATCAATCGGTTGCCTACAACCAATATACAATTATCCAAATAGGCATAAAAATTAAATAATCGTCAATGGGATAATTTTCATATCATAACAATCTACAAAAATTCCCACTCGCCTTTTAAAAGCGATCCAAATCTCCAGATCTAAAATAGAACCTATGATTTAACCCAAAACTTTTTTAATCAAAGAGATGCATATAAAAGGTATATGCGTACATTAGATTTACAAATCTAAGAAGAGATCTAAGATTGTAAGAGAATATATATATATATATATATATATATATATATAATCTCAAATATACATATGGTTGATTCTCTTTCCTTCTTCTTTTAATTATATTTCTACTCTCCTCTGACTGTACGAATATAGATTCAAATATCTTATCTTTTATAATGTAGAAAGAAAGCGGAGAAGAAGAAATGGTAGAACTTTGCTACTAGTTCCATAAAAACATGAAAAGAGAAGGGAGGGTTAGACCAGAATTTACAAGCACTAGAATCGAAATATATTTAATCTAGGCCGTAGCGGCCTAGTTTTATTGGAGCTGCCAAGTCTCCATTCGTTGACCGCCCTTGGGTGACCGTCGACCGCTAAGGGTCAACCGTCCCCAATAACGGGCCGGCTTGTGGGCCCGGGTAATCAATATAAAAACGCTAATTTCTTCTTAATTAATTATTATTATTTTGAATTTGTTTCTCATCTATAACTTCTTCTGGACTCCAGCACAAAACTCTAAATATGAAAGTTGCTCAGTATTCCACCACAAATGCAACGGTGCCAATTTCGTGTTCAAATTCCATTGTTTGCACAAATTCCATTTTCAAAGTTTAATTAATTAACTAACTAACTATTTAAATAACTAACGCCAAATTATGGGGTGTTACAAGGTCGAAGGCGAAGGCGTGGATTAAGTTGTGGTAGTTTATTTATCTATCCATTCATGTTATTCTTGTTTATGTAAATGCTTATGATATGCCTTGGAAAGTTGAATTCCTTTGGGATAGAAATAATTATGGCACTTGATTATGTAATAGAGTAGTGCTAAGCCTCTTTCCGTTATTTGAAAAGTTACTCTTATGGATTTTAAATTATCTTCAAACTTATGGATATTTAGAAGCAAAATGTTTTCTATACCTAGAGTAGTATAAGATTAGAAACAAATGGAGTTTAAAAGCTAGTTAATTTTCAAAATAAAGTTTTAAAAGTTACCGTCCCTATAACAATAGTCGATATTGATGTACTTTGGAAATCTACGATTTTAGTAAAGAATAAAAGATTATCTTCTTGGATGTCTTGTGAATTCTTTTCAAAATCATTTTATAGAAGTTGTATAAGTATTTAAATAAGTGTTTGAAGTTTTAAATATATTTTAAAGAATTTATTTATGTTACTTAAACAAGAGGTGTAAATTTTACGAAGGGAAAAATCTTATCTCTTCAAGTCAAAGTTGGCGTTCGATTAAAGATCCTCAAAAAATGTTTTGTATAAGAGGTTTGAATTAAAATTTTAAAATGTACCTTTAAATATTAGAAGGTTTAAAAGTGATTTGTGATTTAAAAGATTTATTTTAGAATATTCAAACAAGTGGTTTATTTAAAGGAAATTCTTTTACTTTTAAAAGTTGAATTCTCCTTAAAAGTGATGGTTTTAAGTTATGATTTAAATGGAATTTTAATTTTTTTTTAGAATGTTTAAAAGGAAGTTTGAAATTTATATAAGTGATTTAAAGGATTATGTGATATAATAAAGCAAGTGGTATTTTATAAAAAGAGAAACTTTTTATTTTCAAAGTCAAACTTTCTTTTAAAAGTAATGATATTTAAGAGATGTTTTAATTAAAAAGTTTAAGCTATATTGTACGTGTTTTAAATGATTTTGAAGGATGAAGAGGGCAAGTCTTGAATTATAATATCTTTGTTTTATTAAATAGTTTTTGAAAAATAGAAGGAAGTTGCGGACTATAATATTCTCGTTATAGTAAAAGATTTTGGAAAGTGGAAAGGAAGTTTGGTTTATAACTCTTTTTTTATTTTAAATAATTATATGAAAATTATAAAGTCTATGCTTGTCATTCTACATATCCTGAAAGATAAGAATGTTGTCGAGTCAAAGTTTATGAGGTAATAATACCCCAACTTGAACGGCTTTATTGTTAACCAAAGGATAGTTTAGGTTTGAAATCGAAGATTGATGTTAAGTTCGTGAAGTATGATTTCCATTTACAATGGTTACTTATGGAAATTAAGCTGTCTTATACTTGGTACTAAAAGTCGATGAGTAAATTGCTCCTTTATCTATGAGATATATAATCGAAGTATTTAACTAAGGCAAGGCTAGGAGCAATTAGTACCTTGACTTACCTGGCTTCGTTTCTAGGTAAGGGATAGATTAAGTTGAAATATCAAAAATATGGCAAGTGTAGGAGGTTTGATTTCTATAAAAAAAATCTTTTAGAAAATTATGGTGGTTTGAAAAGTATTATTTTCATACATAACACCAAATTTCGAAGTAGGGAAACTCGTTTCTATATGTGAGAATTAAGAATGTATGTCAAGGCAGGGATGTTTTCTAACTTGTCCAACTTCTTTATTAATCGAGGGATGGTACAAGTTTTAAGTCGAAAAGCGATAATAAGTATATTTGGTCTAATTTCTATACGATACATCTACTTACACCAAAAGGAAAGTGGTTTTGGTTTATAATAAACAACGCTTTTAAATGGCATTTAATTTTCGCCCACTTAAGTATGCTTTTGAAATATGAAATGTTTTATAAATATTTTGTGAATATAGTTTTACCATTGAGTTAAATTATATGGTTACATTTTCTAAGTGTTGAAAGTGTGGTGTTTTTTTTAATATACACTTACACCGATAAGATAAGTATAAAGATATTTTTTCAGGCTATGAAAGAGTAAATGAATGATGAATGAGTAATATGCATATGTATACCTTTTGTAAAGGCATTTAATATAAGTATTTACAAAGTGATTTTTAATTAATGAAAATGATTAATTAAATAGGCTTAGTGGTTGATTTTGTGCTTAATCATGTTTGATTTCCACACGAAATCAAACCTCTAATTAGACTTTTTGCTTATTTGATAGTTAAATAACCGACTATCAAACCTTGACCGGTTTTGAAACCATCGTTTGTTAGTTCAGGAAGACCAGGATCGAATAAGCATGAGTTATCCAAAACCACTTTGAACCGACATAATCATTTGAATTGGGAACATTTTGAAGATGATGGAATCAATGATGGAGTTCTTTGAAGTGTAAGGGATATTTGCTACTAATCCTAAGGGTGATTCCAAAAGGATGAAGCAGAAGTTGTGGCTTTTGGTTTATTCATATCTTGAACAGCTTGTATGGACAAATGCCGGCATTGTATTGTTGCCTGGAGGGTAGTGTTAGCATTCCAAATGGCATTTCTAAAAATGTAAAATGTAGCTCAAGCCTCACACTCGAGAATGACTAAAATAGAGGATATGCAGCAAGGCTATGTGGTTCAATACCATTAGGGTATGATCACCCCTGATCTAGATCGATATTTTTTCTGGATGTATGCTTTGGACCCAGTGCAGTTATTGATCGCAAACTACTATCCAGTAAGAGGTAGGTTGGTTTTATATTGGCTGGGGTTGCACTGCTTACAACCTCGGTACATTTTATCTAGAAGTGCACTGTAATGGGTGGTACCTCAGTAGCCCTGTCATTGATGGAGTCGATTCTTTAATATGTGCCTTACAGACTTAGTTGTATACTAAATATGTTGTTCAGTGTAATTAAGGTAAGTATTCCGACTATGTTAAATATTTATTTTAAACCCTAGACATTATTATAATATAACTGGATTTTCTCATAAAATGGTTTGGTTATCATAAAGTAAAACATACCCTTGTTTATGTGCCTCGTAATCTTACGAGATACCTTTATTTTTAAAAGGATTTATGACATTAAATAATCCATATGGTTTGAGTTTCTCACTCAGATTGATCCAGATATTATTTTCTTAAAATACTCGAGTCAAAATCAAGTATATTTCTAGATTTAGATGGAAGTTTTAGAGAATCAAGAGATAAGCTAGATGCCTCCAAGACCTATTTACGTATTTTATTTTCCACTAAATTTCTTGTTTTGCATTTATCAGCATTTGTATGGACAGACTGTTATAATTGTCCATGTTGATAATAGTTTGGTTTAGTCTAATTGTTGTATGTAAATTGAAGTTTTTTTTAATTTCATTTGGATATTACATATTACTTATCACGATGTGAGATTCAGTTTTATCTTCTCTTTTCTTTCACCCCAAACAATCTGTCTTTTCGACAATTGGCTGCTCAACACTTGAATACCATGGATGTATCAGTATGGACTTTTGAGGATCAAAAAGGCGATTTGTTACATGTGGTATTAGAGCTTGGGTTAAGCGAACACCTAGGCATTGATAGGGTAAATTCATTAGAGATAGAGTAAGCGACACCATAGAATGAGTTTGAGTGTGTGCGTGTGTGTATAAGATTGCATGTTTTTTAGTTCTACAAAAATGTTTTATATTATGTTAGATTCGATCTAAAGTGGTCTGGTCGATATAGAAGGTATAACTATATCGGGTTTCTAAACACTTGGACAAGGTAAGCCAATACGTATTATTTTGAAATTTGGTAAATGAAATAATTTTATCTAAGATTTTATTTTATGTATAAAAGAATAATTTTTGAAAAAATTGATATAGTAATTAATGATGTGTTTATTTGTTAGGAAATGATAATATTCAATTATTAGCATTCATTATTTATTAGTCATGCCCATCTAATTGGGAGCATTGGCTATTATTTTGTTAATTTCTATGCTCGGCAAATTTTATAAGCATTTATTGGTTTAATTTAGATTAAACACGATTATGAACTAATTTTCACAATTTGACACTATAGAGTGTTCGGTAAAAATGTTGTCATTAAATTTTATTTTGATACAAGAAGAAATGATTTTATAAAATATGTTTATAATGTATGTTTTAAAATAAATATTAATTTGAGAATTTAAATCCTAATGTCTTTGAAAAAGATTTCAAATGATTTTTGGAAAAAAGTAATAATAGTGTTACTTGAAAGTATTTATAAGTATAAGAGAATTTTAAGGTACATTTTTTTGGATAGTTTGGTGAATGAGCTCGATTAATTTTGTGGTAATAAGAATAATCTTCTAAGTTACAATCGGATGTTTGCTTAGATAAACGTTGTAATGCAATTAGTAAATTATTGTCTTTGTCATTTTTTTTCCCATTTCAGTGTGCTTTTGGAATATGAAATTTTTCATAAATATTTTATGAATATACTTATACCGTTAAGATAAGTGTAAGGTCACATTTTATAAGTATTGAAAGTGTGGTGTTTTGTGAATATACTTATATCAATGAGAAAAGTGTATGGATATTTTTCTAAGCATTGAAAGAGTAAATGAATAGTGAATAAGTAGTATACACGTGTATAACTTTTGTAAATGTATTTTAATACAAGTATTTACAAAGTGATTTTTAATTAATGAAAAGGATTAATTAAAGAGCCTTGGTGGTTGCTTATGTGCTTAATCATGTTTGGTTTTCGTATGAAATTTAATTTCCAGTTGGATTGCTTGCTTATTTGATAGATAAACAACCAACTATCAAACTTTGGGTTGTTTTGAAATTATCGATTGTTGGTTTGGAGAGACCGGGATCGGATAAGCATGAGTTATCTAAAAGCCACTTCGAACCGGCATATGTGTTCGAATTGAGGACACCTTGAAGACAATGGAATCGAAGATGGAGTTCTTTGAAGTGCAAGGGCAACTTTCTACTAATCCGGAGGGTGATTCCAAAAAGGATATAGTAGAAGTACTACCTTCGATTACTTCATACCCTGAACAACTTGTATGGATGACTGCTGGCATTGCGTTGTTGGCTGGAGGACAGTGTTAGCATTCCAAATGAGATTTTATAAAAAGGTAAAATGTAGCCTCAAGCCTCACATCTAGGAATGATTAAAACATGGGATATGCCGCAAGCCTATGTGGTTCGCTACCATTAGGGTATGATCATCCCTGATCCAGATCGATATATTTTTTCAGATTTTTGCTTTGGACCCAGTACGGTTGTTGATTGCAACCGAGGGACGATTATATTAGGTACTATCTAGTAAGGGGTTGAATGGTTCTATGTTGGCAGGGGTTGCAATCTTGCAACCTTGGTACATTTTATGTAAGAGGTGTACTATGATGGACGGTATCCCAGTAGCCTTATCATAGATGTAATCCAGTCTCTAATACATGCCTTACAGACTTAGTTGTATACTAAATTTGATGTTGAACGTAATTAATGTAACCATTCCGGCTATGTTAACATTACTATAATATCATTGGATTTTATAATAAAATGGTTTATTTATCGTAAGGTAAAAACCAGTCCGTGTTTGTGTGTTGTGTGGTCTTACGAGATACAAAGTTTTATAACATTAATAATCCAGATGATTTGAGTTTCTCACTCTGGGTTACCAGACTAATTCGGATGTCATTTCTTTCTAATACTCATGATAGAACCGAGCATATTTCAAGATTTAGATTACGCTTTGCAGCTTTAGGGGACGAGCTGGATACCTCCAAGATATATTTACATATTTAGTTTTATGCTGCATTTCTTATTTTGTATTTATCAGCATTTGTGAGGATAGGCTATTATAATAGTCCATGCTGATGATAATTTAATTTACCTTGATTTTTGTATGTTTATTAAAGTTTTCTTTTGTAAAGATCATTTATATATCATATATTACTTATCACGATGTGAGATTTTGTTCTGTCGTTTCTTTTCTACCACCTCAACAATCTATCATCCCAACACTTGGATGCTCGACACGTGAATGTTGTGGATGTATTAGTGTTGACTTTTAACAGTTGACAAGGCGGGTCATTATACATCCAGTTCAATAGTTAATGAAATTCATAATAAAAGTGGTTAAAAGAGAGAAAAGAACACAAAATATTTATAGTGGATAGGCAAATACTCCAACCTACATCACTTGACCATTTTCTATTGATCGTACTTTGCTCCTACAAAATAGATTTTACAAATCAGTAACTTTCAATTCGGGTATGAGTTGTACATAGTCTAATTTAGGATTATATTTTTCATTTCATCGTAATTCAGAGTTCAGAACGAAGATCTAAAAAGAAGTCACATCCCAAATGAGCATCTCCTCCTATTTATGTATGAGTGAATTAAGCTCCAAAATTCACTACACATGTTCACCACGTCGCACCTCGAAAAACTCGTGGCCAAGTCATCTTGGGGTTTTACAACTTGGACCCTAGTTGAGCTTTTTGACTTGGCACCTGAATTGATCCTTTAGCTCTTTTGCTTTTATCTTCCTTTGTTCTTTCATGCTTGCATGCCTTGTACTTTGGTTTTCTCACACCTTTCAGTCTCTTTTCCTTGCCTCCCACTTGAGCATGCTATATTGGCTCATTAACTTGACCACTTTTCATCTCGGTATAAGCATAACTTGGCCCAAATCGTGGCCACTGAGTTGAGGTAGTCAAGTTGCCATATCTCATCCTTTTCTTGTTATGTCCTTTTTCTTTCCACTTTGTTGTTTTATGATATTTTCTCAGTCTCCGTGTCCATTTCTCTATCGGTCCTTAGTCTCGTTCAATCGTTCGAGACTTTTCAGAGATATGGAAAATTTGGTCATAACATATACAATATGCTTTAATGGATACTAACTACTCAAACTATTTATTATCATCATATTTGATGATTTTGCATAATTTTATAATCAACAGGATTGAAAAAAGACTTATGCTAAATCATTTTTTTATGTTTATGTCTCTTGATTTATCGATTATTAACAATTATTCGATATTCGTCCGTATCTGCAGATGCAGATACCGTTATCCGTAAATGAATTTAGATATGGATGTAGATATGACACTATCTATATCTGAAACTATCCATTGACGGGCCTACATATGATGTTCTTTAGTTCATGTAAATTATACCGTCCACTATTTTATTTTTGTTACCACTCTTAATTTTATTTCATTACCTTGATCTGAATTCTAGAGGAGCAAATAATAAACAGCTAGGAGAGTAACAATAATGTAATAATATACACCTAGTGGAGGCAACAACGAGATAATAGTATAAACCTAGAGAATATACTACGTGGTACTTAATAATCCTATTAGAGGTATTGGGTAATAGTTTTATTTCTAGCGTATATCCACTATAAATAAGGGTATTTTGGTCTTAATTTTTTATATATAACAACTGTTGTATGTATAGTAAATTTTGATGTACAGATATAATTCCTTGAGTTGGATTTGTTAGGAAATAAAGGTGTGTTGTTGGTGTATATGAAATCTGGTTGTTTTTAGACTATTGTTTGAGCTAGGATGCACTTGGTTGGAAAATGAAGTTTGAATATGATGGACTTGTTGTTTTTTTGTACCGAGGAAGAGTTTGTGATGTATTCTCAATATAAGGAAAGGCAATTTGAATTGACTCACTATTCATAACACCCGAAATCCATCCACAAAGGTTGAATTAAGGGATTTTTTTTCGTTTTCCTGATTTTTTGAATTTCCCCTTCCAATTTTTTTTCTAAATTTTCATTTTTCTTGAATTTCCTAAAAGGTAGTTGCAAAATGAATTCCTTCCAAAAATGATAGAAAACATAAGAAATTTCCACAATTTATATGGAATTTCATTTCCTTCTAATTATATTGCTCCAACTTTTTTGATTGGGCCAGACCCATCAAACGACTTATATCGGGTCAAAAAGGAATTAAGTAAAAAATGGCCCAGCCCATTAATGACCCATCCCATTGATCCATTTAGAATAAGGTCAACTTAACCCAACCCACACAATATATGGATTACCCATCTAACCCCTTTGACAGTCTAAATTATATTTGACTAAATTCTATAGAAAATATGTCAAAAATTGAAATTCTACTTTTTAACCTTTTAAACGGCAAAAAAATTTAGTTTCAAATTAAACTTTTAAATTCTAGTTTCTATCGAAATTCAAAAAAAAATCTTCTAGAATAAGAGTGATCCTCATTTTGTACAGAGCACTAAATCATTCATAATTTTTATTTTGAATTTTGAATTTTTTACCTACGATGAAAAAATGAATAATTTCAAAACATACATTGCAAATATAAACTGAAATTTTTAAAATTTATTTTTAAATTAAAATTTTAAAATTTAAATTCTTGGTAAATTTCTACACAACTATGCAGTGATTTAGAGACAAATGGGTCGTTGAAGTATTGTTCAAATTAAAGTTTAGATGTGAAGGTGTAGCCTGCTATTTACTAAGTACAACTATTAGTTATCGTGATGAACAACAATGTATGTTCAAAATATGTAGTATCCGAGTGTTTCATTTTGTCAATAATGTAGATACGAGCTCATTGGTCAAAGTCTTGTCTAATTCCAAGACATTATGAAGAAGTTATTATAGTTTGGACCCAAAAAATAGCGGCTTTTGCTTTCTCGTTCATGTAGGAAATTTTAAAAATTCAAATTATAATAGTATATCCATGTAACATCCCTAATTTTTGATAACATTATTCAGGAGATTCAATTAGACAGATTAAGTAGAATAATGTAAGAACTAAAATGATCAGGGGATTGAGATTTGAAGATAAAATTAAGGTCTTGCTTAATAGTTATAAATGGGCTTAAATGTACTAAAATGTTAATTAATTTACATAAAGGCCTATTAGGGAATAACCACCTTTATTTCTATAACCATATATTCACGTATCCTTTCATTTTCTCACGTTCAATTTATTTCTTAAAAACAAAACAAATGTAAACCTAAGAAAGCCGGCCATTACAAGGAAGTAAAGAGGGGAAGATTAAATCAAGCTAAGGAATTAAAGCAAAGGGATAAATCTTAAATCAAATTTCAATGCTCTTATCATATTCAAGGTGAATAATAATTCATTCCATCTCTATTTCATTTTTCTAATCATATGTTTTCGGATTTAAGATTAAATTCGTTTTTATGATGTTTTGGATGATGATATGCTTGAATTATTATATGTTTGATTTAAACCAATTAATTTACATATGAACTAGCACGGTTTTAGGGCAAAACTGATTGTTATTGAATTTAGAATTCCATGGAAAAATTATAAGTTAGGTAAAATATGATTTTAGGGATGGGTTTCAATTTTAATAATTTTCCAAGCTATGGAAAATTTATTATGAATTTCTAAGAAAATATGATACATTGGGTTTAAAAATTTATGTCGATCAATTCAGGAAGAAATTAGGTCTGAAATTTTAATATGTTTGATAACATGATGAAAATGAATTTCTATGATTTTTGAGGATTTTCCCTAATTAATTTGCTATGGAAAATAAATTATTTTAAAAGAAGAACTTATTTGCAATATTGGTTTTGCTTAATGGAAGGGCTTAAACATTATTTTTCCCTTGATTTAGATCTGATAAATGTGGAAGTTATTTTGTATAGTATTTGAAAATTTTTAACGTAACCTATCAGTTGTTTGCAGATAGGTAGGTTAGTTATAAAGCATTTACTAAACTTAGCATTAATTCAGCCTTTTAAATAAAAAGTTGGTTCCGCCTCTTTTGGAAGTGGCATTCGACCCAATGCTTTCGCCTCAACTCAGTCGAAACCAAGCCAGCTGAAACCCACCTAGTCGAAATCAATACACAAGGTATCACTTAGATGTATGTGGTGGATTGGAGGAAAGGCGGAAGCCATGGTGTCGAAAATAATGCTTCCGATGGGGTCGAAACCTTAGTTTTGTTTTTAAAAGTAAGTGCCTGCTTTGTTTTAATTAATGCTTTCAACGTAGCCGAAGCATATGCATTAGAAAAGTGTTCTACTGAATAGCTTTCAAAGGAGGTTTCCATTTTATGTTTTAAAGGTACAGGCTTTCGAAGGGGTTGCTTTATTTTAATAGAATGCTTTCGAAAGTAGTGGTTCCGACCCGGTCGAAACCCAGCCGTTATTCTTTTACCTTTCAGATGTGTTGTGACCAATAATGCTTTCGAAGGGTTCTCTTTGTTTTAAATTTAAGCCAAGTCACTTCCTAAATGTTTTCGAAGGGTTAAGGGGGGGGGGGGGTTAAGGGGTTTCGAAGGCAAAGATCTCGAAAGGGGGTTTCAATGCCATCCTTTAGTGCTTTACTCCAAGGTTTTGAGCTTTCGAATAGATGGTTCCAACACCATCAATTCTTTCCCCAAATATATTTTATTAATGGTTTCGAAAGAGATACTTTCGTGTGTAACCACTTTGACCCCAAAATGTTTTTAAATAGTAAAACCTAATGTTTTTGAAATAGGTACTTCCACTAGTTTCGAAGCTATATTTCTAAAGATTATTTAGCAATGTTTTGACACATTCGAAAGGTATGATTTGGTTTCGAAAGGATTGATTTATAGAGCTTCGAAAAGTATATACTTAGAGTTTTGAAAAGAGATTCTCTATGCTTTCGATGGAGGTCACCCAGTGGTTTTGAAAGTGATGTTTAAGGTTTCAAAACAAATAACCCATTTTCATTATAAAGGAAACACCATGGTGTAAATGAATATTTTTGAGAGCATTATTTTGTTGTTATGATTGCCTCTTCATATATTCATTAACATTGTAATTAACCCATAACGGTACTTTTGGGAAGGGCAGAATAACTAACTAGGTTGATCCAGCAGTGAATATAACTTAAGAAATGTTAAAATCTTAATCAAAGATATTGGCAGGGGCCAATAGGTTTATAGTTTTCCCATGAAAACTATATTCGGATTAAGATTTTGACGGTTAGTCAATAGGTTCCTAGTCATCCCATGAAAAATAGGATGAGAGTAAAAATATTGAAGATAGCAATAGGTTCTTAGTGATCCAATGAAAACTATGTAACTGGACAGAGAGTCCATAATCACTTTATCGGTTAATAGTCAGCTCATGAAAACTATCATGTTAATACTAATCTTAGAAACTATAACTATGACAAATCGTCAACATGAATGGGGATGGGTAATCCATAATTGATTCACTTATTTTGCATATCATCATATTATACTGTTATGGATTTAACGCTATGGATGTAGGAGCACAATTTATGTTTTTATAAAGCTTTTAAGATACTAGTGAGGGGAAAATCCGTTCCGCTAAGCGACGTGGTCTCACTAGATATCTAGATGATTTGAGATGGTAGATTATTATTCGTACCAGGCTTTATGTCTGACTCGAAGTTTTCGTTTTTCGCTTAAACTCCTGAGTACTCAATTGATTTTCTGTAATTTGAGGTTTAGGGTTTTCTTGTGTTCTGTATAAAGCTTCCTATGATGTGCAAGAGGTATGTTAGCTACCTAGAGTTCTTTTAATTTTGTTGTGTTTGGTTGTAATTGCAAACTTGTTTTATTGCCTTATTATATACTCTGCTCATCCAAGGGGGAATCTTCATATGTCACACTTGGCGTATTTTCTAATAAGTATATTTTTTCTTAATGTTGTCTGCGTTCTGGAATTATGTAATGAATTTGAAATATTTTGAAATGGAATATGGACTTTGTTTGTTGCTTTAATTTTTTTCCATATTCATGTGTTTCTGTGTATCAATGTATCTCACATTACCATATTTGGTCATCAAGGATTTATAACTATGGATGACTGCAGCATCCATAACCGTTAGTTTTGGACCTCCAATTAGGGGGATGCTACAATTTAGCACTGATTATCTTGTGATTTGGATAGGAATGAATTATTGACATATGGTTCAGGTCATAGTTTAGATGTAGAGATGTATCTTGTTATTTGTTAGGTACAACTATTAGTCACCGTGGTTACACTACAATAAAGGTTACTTCCAATTATAATGGAGCATAATGTTTAGAAGCTAACAATGACTATTGATGTAACAGCTGACCATCTACGACGTCTCGACCCACATTTAATACTAGCACTTGCATCATGGATGCTATTGACGGTAGATCATTTTGAGGTAAAATATAAAATAGGTCACAGAGCTATCTACATTATTCTATATTTTCTGAAACCCACAGCAGAAGGAATAAAATATAATAATAAATAATACAATACCAAACAAATAAAACAAGTACCAAATAAACTCCAATTACAACATCTCTCTATACTGGTAATGGAAACGGTTTAATATCTAGGAATAACTGAATAAAATTATTGACAGTTAACAGATAAATAAATGCATGTCATCATCACGCTTCCAGGACACCATCAATATTCTCAATCGACTACCAGAGTATAACTAAAAATAAGAAAATAATAGAGGGCGTCAGACATATGTTCGGTTAATGAAACACATCATATAAGTGCATAATCCTAACATGCTAGTAAAACAACACGTATGCTCCAAAGCTATACCTTAACCTATGTCACCTACACCAACTAAGTTGGCTAAACATAATATAATACTATAATGATTTCATATGCTAAGGTCTCATTAAAATTTATATCATGCCTAATCTTATGCACATAATTAAACACAAATTCCCAACAAACTACCACCAAGTCATATGCTGAGGTCTCGACTCCTCTAATTCTTGCATACTGAGGACTTAGCTACTCAGACTATTGTATATCGAGGACTCAACTCCTCAGACAATCATATAATAAGGACCCAGCTCTTTAAACTATCATATGTTGAGGACTCAACTTATTGGACCATCGTATATTACCAAATCATGAATAACATATGACGAATTTATCAAACTATGGCGCTATGCTAAAGTATCTCAAAATATATCAAAAATGTACCAAAATTTTCCTCATCTTGCCACGATCCCAATGCCATAAACCACGCATGAAATGGAGTTCATATGTGAGAGTCATAAGCATACTTATAATTATTTAATTTAATTATTATATTTATTTATTTATTTTGTACGCGCTTTCGCTACAGGAAGTTAAGAGTCACGATGTGACGCCCACAAATCCATACCCTTTGAATCGACAATAATCCACACATGTCCGACCCAAAAAGCACCGACTGACGAAAAATCAAGAGAAAGTAAAGAAGAGAGAAGAAGAGAAGAGAAGAATAGAAGAGAAGAAAGAGAGTAGATTTAACCAAACAGAATAATGCAGAATCTCACATCGCAGCGGAAAACATATAATATCATATCAATGATCTTTACAAAACAGAAACTGTATATACATACATCAGTCAGAGTACAACAATCAAACAATAATTATCAACCTGGACAGTTATAATAACCTATCCTCACAATTATCTATAATATAAACAATTAAGCATAGTGGATAATCAATAATCAAAACCGATACTTGTATACGAAAATGAAGATCTCCAGCTCTCCTGCTGAAGCTCCAAAAGCACCAAATCTAAACCTGTAAATATACTTGGTCTGACCTAAGCATTTAAAGGGATGAACACCCCGGATTAGTCTGGTAAACCAGCGTGAGAAACACACTCAACTGAATTTATTAAAATGCCAAACTTTTCCATAATCAAAACAAAAGTATCTCGTAAGACAAGTCCACACATAAACGCGGACATGTTTTTACCTCACAAACTAAAACATTCCATATCAAATCATCTTATATTATAATAGTGTCTATTGCACAAATAATATTAATCGTAGCCAAAATTGTTACATTGGAAAAATGGGTAATACAATCAAAATGGCAGGTACGTAGCGGAGTTTGGATTTCCATATAAATGACCAGGTGAAGGGACTACATTCTGAATGGGTACACCTCTAGATGGATGTCCCGAGGCACAGAACATCTGCCCTCTACCAACAAAAGACCAAGGAATCTCTATAACTAGATGGTATCGAATATGTCATCCTCCGTCATTACCAACTTTTTCCGATGGCCCTCTAGCATACAAACCACAATAATCAGATACACGACGTCATAGCATGTAAAGATGTATCTAAAAGAGGATTATCATACCCTACTTAGGAGCGACCCACTTAGCCTTGCCGCATCTAACCCTATTTCGGTCATTTACGGTTGATGAGGCTTGAGGTAACGATTACCTTTCACAAATCACAATCATATCACTTTGAATGTCACACGGCCATTTCCATTGACTACTAATTGCCTTCTACAAAAATACAACTCTTAAGCTCATACGTCTCAAGGAGGATGTTAAGCTAAGAGAAGTTTCCTTCTTCGCCGCCACTGATGTACGTTTGTAAAAGCCAATGTGCGTAATCTGTAGAAATGCAATGTCAGAAAAATATCTATACAAGTTTTCCAGAAACAAGACAAACCGAAAGTACTTTCCTACCACATCCTGTCGGGAAATCCCTAGGATTAGTAGCAACCTTGCGTTGGATATTTCATAGTGAAGATACCACTGCTACTGGATGTATATTAGGATTTTAACCCCAAACGATCAACAGGAACTTCCCCACTATGAAAATCTAGAATATCAATATCATCACAAGCAACTTGCACAATCGTCGCATATACGTTGGTCAGAAGTTGTTTTCGGATAAACCAATCTCGATCTCTTCGCACCAACAACGCAATAGCGTTTCTCAACCTCACATAAAAGCTAAGTCTCATAGACTTAACACGTCTCCAACTCTCAATTTGCTATCCTTCGTGTCGAAACTTTGTATATATGATATTTCGTAACTACGATATTTGACTATGACAACTATACAAGTCATTATTATATACTAACTTTTTTTTGCAGGAATTAATCAAGACCAGATTCAAATAAGCTTCAAATCTTATAGTTATGTACCGAGTCCATGTCTAGAGTTTAATCATGTTAAAATCTCTCCTATATGATATATATTTTGACACTTTTTTCATTTCATTAGCGTACATTAAAATCTTTGCATATTCTCATTTTTAGTTTACATTCATACGTCTGAATATAACATCTGAATCTAGAAAAATGAATATTGTTTAGTACAATATTCGACATCTGACTTGTTCATTTCAGACATCTGAAAATGGTTGCTTTTAGCCTATTTCCTTTCTGGTTTGAGCTCATGCAATTTTAGAAGTCTGAATTATTCAATTCAGAAGTCTGAATATCTATAACGGCTATATTTTCAAATAGGCACTTCCATTAGTAAAGAGATGCATTCTTCATTTCAATAGATATGACCATATCTGTTCATGATAACTCTTCACGAACATAAGCACCTATTTATAATCTATATAAACACATTAGAATCATGTTTCCATAACTTAATTCAATCTATTCTTACTCTACTCTCATATTCATTGATTCTAATACTCTTGTGCATTCAGTTTCATACAAATTAATTCTATTACTTCCTTATTCTTCACGTATTCATATATACATCATAAAGGAAAAGATTATAGGAAGGGTGTACTATAATTGACAAATTCATGTTATTAAAGAACACATAGAGTCAAAAAACTTTATTTGTAAAAGTCATGTTCTACTGCTCAGGCGTGTGAAGTCCTTTTCGGCTGCTGAGGTGAAATTCTGTTCTGCTGTTCAGGTCCCTATTCTGCTGCTCAGGGGTTGTATAGATCTATTCCCCCGAGTTAAGTGAGGATTGTTGTTTTAGTGAAATTCAAGGAGTTTGGGACTGGACGTAGAATGAGAAGTTCGAACCAGTATAAAAATTCCTGGTGTGCTTGTTTTATTTTACTTATTCACATTATTATAGTATCTTAGTTTATTTCCACACTAGCATAGTATAATTCCATATAGCATGGTTCGCATTGTCCTTTCATTCGGTATCAAAGAAAGGCATCTTATAACCGTTACACAGTAATTTGATATTTTGCTAATGTGGAAAATAACACCAACACAAGCACTATCACTAACACTAGTTTTATTGAAGGTCAATCTACTGCATGACCTCCACTATTCAATGGCATAAATTACAATATTAGGCAACACGAATGCGTACTTATATACAAGCCAATAGTTTTGATGCATGGAATGTTACACAAGCAGAATATACTGCACATACTACTGAATATTCTACGTGGACAGCTACACAAAAACAAGATGCTACTACTAATGCTAAAGCAATAAATATGTTGTTTTGTGCATTAGATAAAAATGAATTTAATCGAGTTAGCATATGTAACGCTGCATATCAAATATGGAAAACACTTAAGGTTACTCATGAAGGAACTAGCAAAGTTAAACAAAGCAAAATATCTATGCTCAAGAGTCAATTTCAAAATTTTAGAATGAAGAAAGATGAGTCCATAAATAATATTACTCTCGATTTCAAGATATTTATCATTCTTTAATAGGACTAGGAGAAAAGTATACTGACTTTGATATCGTGTCCAAAATCCTAAACTCTTTAACCAATGAATAGGAAAGAAAATTCTTAGCTATTGAAGAAGCAAACGACCTTTCTACCATGAAACCGGAAGAGTTAATAGGAAATTTAATGTCCTATGAAGTAAATCTACAGGCAAAAAGAATTCAAGCACAAGACAAGAATAATATGGCATTTCATGTAGAACAAGAGGATCGGATATAAAGGATGAAGATTTAGCTTTCATAGCTAAAAAATTTTAAAAAAAAATTGAAGTACAGAAAAGGAAATCGAAATAAGGAGAAAGAAACTTCAACAATAAGCCATCATCCTTAGTACTAAAATGCTTTAATTGCCATAAGAAGGGTCGTATGCAAAAAGATTGTCCAGAACAAAAGAAGGGAAAACAAAATAAATATAGAAAGGACAAATTCAAAAAGAAGGCATTTTCGGTGACATGGGATGACTCGTAGTCTTCATCTTGTGAAAGTAGTAGCGATAGTGAAAATGAACAAGCAAATTTCTGCTTCATGGTTACTGATAATGAGGTAAATGATCTTACTTTTGATGACTAATGATCTTACTTTTGATGACATGATTGAAATAAATTCCGAATTATTAGGTACTTTAAAAAGTCTCAAAAGAAAAAATAAGAGGCTCTAGAAATTCAGAGAAAAGCAGAATTCGAGAGAGATATGCTTAATGACGAAAAGCAGATATTAGAAGAATAACCTAGAAAAACTTCAAGATACTTTTTCTAATGATAACTCTCAACTTACCTTATTGAGTCAAAAAATTGAAACTCAAAAGGAAAAAATGATGCTCTTATCTCTAAAAATCATGAGTTAAAAACCAAGATCAAAATGATTGAACTAGGCAATACAAGCCTCAAAACTAAGTTAGACGATATTACTAGAAATATGTCTAACTTTAATAAAGGCAGAGAAAACTTATCTATAATTATTGAAACTTCTCTGTCTGTCTCAAATAAGAAAGGAATAGGTTATACTAAGAAATCTGTAGCTCACCAAAAATTAAGCAAAATAAGAGAAATATTTCTAAACCTAAACCCAAAAGGAATCAAAACTCAAAGACCATAAAAATATGGGTTCCTAAAACAAAAAAAAGTTTGATTAGGAATAAATATATTGAGTCCTTTCTGAAAAATGTTCATTTTTTTATTTATATAAAGGGAATACTAAACCCTCATGGGTTTGGTTTCCTAAGACCTAACTCTTAGGACCCTAATTAAAAAGTGGGTACTAATGTTATTCTTTTATTTTTTGCAGGTCCCACTTAAGAAAAGAGGAAAACGGATACTCGAAAGTGGTTGCTGAAAACACAAGAGACAAAAATATGCTAACAAATATTACATATTCAGATGGAGGCTCTGTCACATTTGAAGACAATACCAAAGGTTATATCATCAGCAAAGGCGATGTGAGCAATTATGGTATAGCTAATTTACCTCTCATTTCCAATGTTTTACTTGTCAAAAACTTGAAGCATAATTTATTAAGTATTAGCCAATTGTGTGACAAAGGATTCAAAATCTCATTTTCTAAGGATAAGTGTAGTATTTATGATCAAAATGAAAATCTTATCTTTGAAGGTAATAGAGATAGAAACATATACGTTCTGAATATGAAAATTAATCATAATTCAGATATGTGCTTAATAGACAAAGAAAATGATTCTTGGTTATGCACAAGAGATTCTGTAATATTAACTTCAAAGCTATAAACAAACTTTCTAAAAATGATTTAGTAAAAGGATTACCAAAAATAAACTTTAAAGTTGATCATATTTGTGATGCATGTCAATTAGGAAAGTTAACTATATCATCTTTTAAATCTAAGAAAGTTATTTCTACATTACAACCACTTGAATTACTACACATGGATTTATTTGGACCTACTCAAGTACAATCCATAAATTACAATATATATGTGTTTGTAATTGTAGATGGCTTTTCTAGATATACTTGGACCATATTTATGAAAAATAAAAGTAATGCTTTTGACTGTTTTAAAGTTTTTTTCAAAAGAATCCAAAATTTGAAAGGATTAAAAATAAAGAATATTAGAAGTGATCATGGAGGAGAGTTTGAAAATGAAGCTTCTGAACATTTCTCTAAAAAGAAAGGAATTTTTCACAATTTATCGTTTCCTAGAACTCCACAACAAAATGGAGTTGTAGAACGAGAAAATAGAACATTACAGGAATGTGCAAGAACTTTGTTAAATGGAAGCACACTTCCAAAATATTTCTTGGCAGAAGCTGTAGCAACTGCTTGTTATGTTTTGAGTCATGTTTCTATACGACCTCTTACCAAAAATACTTCATATCAACTTTTTCATGGAAGAAAACCAAATATTTCCTATTTTAAAGTTTTTGGATCAAAATGCTTTATATTACATACCAAATATCAGCTGGGGAAATTCGATGCAAAATCTGACGAAGGTATCTTTTTAGGATATTCCAATTGAAGCAAAGCTTATCGGGTGTTTAATAAAAGAACTAATACTATTGAGGAAACTCTTCATGTATCTTTTGATGAAAATTTTCTACAAAAACCAAGTATAAAAGATGATAACTTCCAGATATATCACAAATATTGACAATATAAATTTTGAAAATAATGAAAACATAATTGATAATTCTAGAGAAGATGAAAATGTTATTCATAACAACAATGAGTTAAGATCTCCACCAAAAATATTACAGGATCATCCTGTTCAAAAAGCTATTGGAGAAATTAAATCAATCATCCAAACTAGAAGTCAATTAAATCAAATGGGCCACGTAGCATTTCTTTCCAATATCGAATCCAAAAACCCTAAAGAAGCATCTACCGATGACTACTGGATAATTGCAATGCAAGAAGAGCTAAATCAGTTCGCAATGAAGTTTGAGAGTTAGTTCCTAGACCAAGTGATCAAATTGTTATTGGTACAAAATGGGTCTATAAAAATAAGGCGGACGAACAAGGTAACATCACCAGAAATAAAGCAAGGTTAGTCGCTCAAGGTTATAATCAAGAGGAAGGAATTGACTACGAAGAAACGTTTGCTCCTGTCACTAGATTAGAAGCAATACGTATCTTATTGGCCTATGCATGTTTTCATCATTTCAAACTTTGTCAAATGGACGTTAAAAGTGCTTTTCTAAATGGTTGATAAAAGAAAACGTGTATATTGAACAACCTCCTTTATTTATCCATGAGAAATATCCAGACCATGTTTATAAACTTAAGAAAGCTCTATACGGTATGAAACAAGCACCACGTGCTTGGTACGAACGTCTTAAGAGCTATTTACTATCATCTGGTTTTCAAATTAGAAAGGTTGATCAAACACTTTTTTATTAAACATTCAAAAAGGGATATTTTAATTGTTCAAATTTATGTTGATGACATCATTTTGGTTCTACCAATGAAAAATTATACCATGACTTCTCCGATATTATGACCAAAGAATTTGAAATGTCCCACATGGGAGGATTATCATATTTTCTTGGTTTACAAATCAAACAATCACAAAATGGTGTTTTTATTAATCAAGAGAAATACTATAAAAATTTAATCAAACACTTCGGCATGGAAAATACTTCTGCCAATCCGACTCCTATGAGTACAACCATACATCTTGATAGAGATGAAAATGAAAAAAGTATTGACCACAAATTATACCGAAGTATGATTGGATCATTACTATATTTAATGGCCAGTCGTCTTGACATAATGATGAGTGTTTGTTTATGTGCTAGATTTCAAGCCAATCCAAAGGAATCACATTTAAGAGCAGTCAAACGTATATTACGTTATCTTAGTAATACCAAAGAACTTTGGACTTTTCTATCCAAAAGAGTGTCCTTTCGAATTAGTATCTTATAGTGATGCTGATTTCGACGGATCTTGGACAGATATAAAAAGTACCAGTGGTACGTGCCATTTTACTGTAAAATCATTGTTTCTTGGTTTAGTAAGAAACAACACTGCATTTCACTTTCTACATGTGAAGCAGAATATATTTCTACGGCATTAGTTTGTGCTCAAGTTATCTACATGCAACAGATGCTTAGAGATTTTGATATAAATTTAACAAATTCAACAATATATTTTGATAACTCGAGTGCTATTAATTTATCAAAAAATCCAGTCAATCATTCATGAACGAAATATATTAATATTCGTTGTCATTTTCTTTGTGGTTGTATTGAAAAAGGAATAATAAATTTAGATTTTGTTTCATCCGAAAAACAATTGGCTGATATTTTTACAAAACCACTGCTTGAAAATATTTTTATAAAACTAAGATGAGAACTCGGAATCATCTCGTTTAAAAACCTATAATTTGACTTTTCGAGATATATTATTTCTAGCATACTATTCTTTTCCTGCATGATCTTAAGTACACGTTTAATGTTATTTATCTTCCAATTTTACAAGTTACATTAGGAATTGCCTTTTCAATTTTTTTAAACCATTCGTTTCCTGCAAAGAAATTGTCCATATTTTTTGCTTGCTATTTTTAAATCTTTGGAACTTTTTTATTGTAGGTTCTCATCCACCATTTTATTTTCCAATATATCTTTTCTTCTCACCTATAAAATTGTCTTTTTACTATATTTTTCCATATCAGCTTCCCTGTTTTGTAATTCTATCTTCAACTATTAACAAAACCATGTTTCTTTCCAAATTACTCGCAATTTTATTTTATTCTATGGCGTCGAATGGCTCTACGTTAGAAGAACTTCTTCTGTAGAGTTTTCTACACCATCATCATCTTATTCTTCCAATTTATCAACACCAACCCTCTGTTATGAACCTACCTGGCATGTATCTCCGAATAATCATATCGGTCATACTCCAAAAAATAAGAAAGCTCATCGTTTCTTATTCTTCGGTTCTATGCAAACTAAAAAAAAGATTGATGATATTTATCATTATCAATAGGAATCTTTAGGAATTCAATGAGAAATGTACTATGAGAAAAAAGTTAATTCACAACGCCTTAACTTTCTGGAGAACCTTGGATGGAAAATCGACGGTTCATCTAAGTCTAATGTTCATCAACCTACATCATCTTCCCATCACAATTCATGGAATCAGACACCGCAACGTCCTCATATATCACCAAATTCATGGGAATATGGCAGTAACTGGAATTCTTTGGGATCATCTAAGGGAAAGATGAAGATAGAACCAAAAGAGCCTAAGACTCCTAAAAAATCGTCTTCCTCATCGTAGACACAAAATTGTAAATTGATTTGTTTTTTTTTTGTTTATAATTGTATTTTTTTAATAAACAACTTTTGTATTTCCTTTTTTTAATAAATATGTTTATTCTCAAGAATGCATTTTTTCTTGAAATTCAGACGTCTTAAATAGTTAAAACAGACGTCTAAATATAATCAAATAAATATTTTTGAGTTCAGTTTCAAACATCTGAAACACCCAAAACATATGTCTGAATATGCCCAAAAATGAACTATTTGCGTTTTGTTTAAAATTTTTGGATTTCAGATGTTTGAAATCCCAAATCCAGACGTCTGAAAAGTTCTGTCGGTTCAAATTTTTAGGGGCTTTTCAACATTTTTCTCCTTACCTACCATCTTAAACACGTTAGAATCCTCCTCTATACCCAATTTATAATAAATCGGCTCTTTTTATTTCACCATAAACCATTTTTTCCTTCAAAACTCAATCTTTATCATCAAATCTTCACAAATGGCTCCAAGACCAAAGAGATCTAGGGCTTCAACTTCCTTATCCACTACCAATATTGATCAATGGCTTTGGAATGACAAGGAAAAACAACGTTTTGCCCAAATGGATAAATCCAAATTCTTTCCAGGTGCCTTTATGAAATTTGAAGAATTTGAGCCTTATCAATTCGACAAATAGCTCACTCTAATGGGTTAGAATCTCTTCTTTCATTTATTGCCAATAATGTAAAGATTAATCATCTATTGGTCAAGCTTTTCTATACAAACATGAATTTGGATCATCACCATCCTCACAATCTTCAAGATTGTATTTGGACTATAGTTTGTGGTACTAAAATTCACCTTCCACTTGTTTGTCTTGGAGAAATCCTTCAGCATCCTTCAACTGGAACCGATTTAGATGATACTGAGGTCTCTCTATCCTTGGACGAACAAGATGAAGTTTCTCAATGCTTTCTTTCTGACGATATTACGAAACTCACCTCTATTCAAATTCAGCCACAAGCCCGTATCATTCATAGAGCCATGAAACACTCCATTTTACCTCGAACTGGTAGCTATGAAGTTGTTAATAAACGCAACTTTCAAGCCTCTATGCTATATACTTCGAAAAATCCGTGCATTGGGGCCGTTTCATTATGGAAGAGTTTATGGTTGTGAATTCCTATCATCTTATAAAACTTTTCACTCTGGTGCTTATATAATGAAAATTCTCCAAAATTATGGAATTTCTTTTCCTGAATCTGAATTTTCAACAATTAAAGAGCTTGGATCTAAAACCTTAGGACTTATGAACTTACGAAATGTCTATAAAGTCTAGCTTTTATATCATTCCAAGAATGGACCGCCAACCGTGATCCAAATCGTCCTCAACCTCCTCAACATCATCACCCTGTTGCTACACAAGTTCAAGAGGAAGACGATGATGAAATAGAAGCTCTAAATCTCGAATCTACCTCATGACAAGCTTTGGTTACTCTTTTCCAAAATCAAGCCAAGCTTAAAATTAAAATGGATAAATATGAGAGGCAAACCAATAAAAGGTTCAGCTCCATCCGTGGTTTTCTAAATAAAATATGGGAACATATTGGTTGCTCTTCTTCGACTTCTACCGAAGCTTTTGATCCAGCCCCTTTTCAATGGTTCTCTAGCTCCAGCATCAATGATGATGATCACGATGATGATGATCACGATGACGATGAAGAAGAAAGTGATGAGGAGTCAAGCAAAGGTAGTGGTATGGTTGTTTTCTTATCTCAAAACATTCCTTAGTTATATGCTTTTTTGTTGTGTATGTATTTATGTGGTGATCTCATACTTCCTATGTTGGTTTGTAAAATTAAACTTCTATGTCTCTTTTGGAATAATGTAGTATGTTAACTATTCTACATTATCTATGCTATTCTTGCTCACTATCGTTCATATGATATGTATTTCATATATATTATGTTTCCTTTTTGTCGTTGTCAAAGGGGGAGAAGGAAACTACCATCGACAGGGGGAGCTTATAGTAAGGGGAGTACATATAATTCTATTTCCGGTTTATATATGTTCATACTGTGTATATACTTATATAGTTGTCATCGTCAAAAAAGGGGAGAATGTTGAAAGATCGTACTTACGATATTTCGTAATTACGGTATTTTGACTATGACAACTATACAATTCATTATTATATACTAACTTGTTTTTACAGGAATTAATCAAGATCGGATTCAAATAAGCTTCAAATCTTATATAAGTGTGTATCGAGTTTGTGTCTAGAGTTTAATCATGTCAAAATCTCTCCTATATGATATATATTTCGACACTTTTTTAATTTTATTAGCATACGCTAAAATCTTTGCATATTCTAGTTTTTAGTTTACATTCAGACGTCTGAATATACCAAATTAGACTTCTGAATCTAGAAAAATGAATATTGTTTAGTACAATATTCAGACGTCTGACTTGTTCATTTCAAACGTCTGAAAATGGTTACTTTTAGCCTATTTCCTTTCTGGTTTGAGCTCGTGCAATTTCAAAAGTCTGAATATCTATAACGGCTATATTTTCAAATAGGCACTTCCATTCGTGAAGAGATGCGTTCTTTTTTTTTGAAAGGCAAGTAGGGTTGAATGGCCCTAGCCATATTTATTAAGCACACATACACAAAACAAAGGAGAGCAATAACATGCTAAGCTCCCAACACAAATACAGAGAAAACACAAGGAGAGAAAAGAAAGAATACAGTAAATAACACTCAAGCAAGAAAAACAAAAGAAAGGCAAGACCACCACCCTAATCCATCGAGTCATAAGCAGCATGATGTGAGGACTTCTCCTTGACCCTAGCACTTATGATATTGATCAAAGCACTATCAACCTTCTTTTTATTCTCAAAGACTCTAGCATTTCTCTCAGCCAATATAACATCCACATACACTTTCAGAATCAACAAAAGCCAAAAGGAAGTAGCATTCTTCCACCTAGTATTCCTGAAAAGTCTGTTCCACTCAGCTTCACCATAAAGTATAGGCTCAGTAAACCCAGCACCAATGAGACAAGCCTTCCAAATTTTATTAGTTACCACACACTCAAAGAAAAGGTGAGAAGCATCTTCAGTTACATTATTACAGTAGACACAAGTCAAGTCCACAGTGAAACCTCTTCTGCATAACTTATCTTTAGTCATCAAAGCATTCCTGAGAACTTCCCAAAGAAAGAAATTAAGTTTATGAGAAGTTAAAGTATTCCAGACTCTACCATGCCATCTAAAAACAGGGTTACTATCATCTCTTTTCAAAGTTTTGTAAATACATGCTATGGAGTGCTGCTCAAGCTTGGCAGCCCAAACATACCCATTACCATCAGTGGGGAGCATGTTGCATTTCACAGCATCCCACAGTTGATTGATGATAGGATTGGAAGTGTAGGATAGCTCAATCTCATCATCAAAACAATAATCCATAGCCCTGGCATTCAAGGGGATGCCATTTTGGATTCTCTGATCAAAAGAGAGCAGGTCATACAATATCACTCCTCTACCCACCCAAGGTTCAAACCAGAACTTAGCAGAACAATCAGGGCCAAGTAACAACTGGACATGAGGAAGTAAAATGCATCTGAGTTTCAGGATTGATCTCCACACCCATCCACACAGAGGAGATGGAACAATTTTCCAGAAATTTTTATTGCCAATGTGATGATGCCTAGCCCACTTAACCCACAGATTAGGTTTGTTATTGATCAGATTATCAAATTGCTTAGAAAAGGCAGCTTGATTCCATGTAGTCAAACACTTGATACCCAATCCACCATATTTTTGAGGTTTTTCCAATTTATCATAAGCAATAGGAATTAGCTTATTAGAATACATATCCCCAGTCCACAGAAAGTGATTCATTGCTTTCCTAATGCTAGATAAAAGAGCAGAGGGCAAAATAAAACACCTGCTCCAATATACAATCATGGCTTGAATTATTGACTTAATGATAGTGGATCTGCCAGCCTGAGATAACTTATTGCTAGCCCACCTATTCATAGCTTCAGTAATTCTTTCAAACAGAGGTAAACAAGCAGTGGAACTAATTTTCCTGGTGGACAAAGGAATTCCCAGGTGCATGGTTCCAGCAGGTAGAATGGGTAATTGACTTTGTTGAAAAATGATATTCTTGTCAGTGTCATTGAGACCAGCAACCAAGAGGTGAGACTTACTTCTGTTGACCTGGAGACCAGTGCACTTCTCAAAAGTGTTAAGGATGCCTTTGACACAGTTCAAAGATGACACAGTTGGCTTAATAAATAGAATCACATCATCAGCAAAAAGAAGAGAGGTAATGAGTGGATTCCTGCATTTGGGATGCAACTCAAATTTGTTATTTCTGACCTCTTTGTTAATTAGCTGAGTAAAAAATTCCATCACAATAATGAACAAGTAGGAAGACATAGGGTCTCCTTGTCTTATGCCTCTCTTACTTCTGAAATATCCAACAGTGCCACCATTATAACATAAAGAGTAGGAAACTGTGGATATACAAGTGTAAATCCAGCTGACAAAATGGCAGGGAAAACCCATTAAACCCATATTACCAGTCAGATCTTCCCAACAAACAGTATCATAAGCTCTTCTAATATCAAGCTTCATCATAGCTCTAGGAGAAACATGTGTATGACCATAACCATTAAGAAGTTCATGAGTAACCAGCACATTATCAAGGATACTTCTATTATTCAAAAATGCAGCTTGGTTCTCAGAAATCACAGAAGGAAGCACATGCCTAAGCCTAGCAGCAATGACTTTAGAAATGCATTTGTATATAATGTTACAGCAGGCAATTGGTCGAAAAGCATGGAGAGTTGCAGCATGTTTAACTTTAGGCACTAAACACAAATTGGTAGCATTGATGGGGATAGGCAATTTATTGTGCACAAAGAAATTTTGCATGGATGCCAAGAGGTCAACAGCTATAATATCCCAACAGTGAATAAAGAAGACAACATTAAAGCCATCAGGGCCTCCACAGGAATCTCTCTTCATACCAAACATAGCATTATATATTTCTTCATTAGTTACAGTTGAAGATAAAAAGGTGATATCATCATCAGAAAGGACAGGCAGAGGAGTTGAGAAGAGCTCATGAGAGGAAGGGGTCCAAGTTTCATTAGGGGAAAAAAGATTAATGTAATGGTTAATAAAGGCTTTTTCAATGTCTTCAGGCTTGTTTAATATACTACCATCATCAATATGAATTTGATAGATGTTTCTTTTGGCATTTTTAATGTTTAGGGAACTATGATACAATTTAGAATTTCTATCACCATGCAAATCCCACTCCTTCCTCAATTTTTGTTTCTTCATGCTTTGTTCAGCAACCAAGGCATCAGAAAGACGCTGAGTTAAAACATGTTCCTGCTCAGAAAACCTGATATTACCTGGGTCATCAAGCAACCTCAACTGAATAGCAGACATCTGACACTATAGATTAGTTGAATACTTGTTACCATCACCATACTTGTTATTTGCCCAATTCTTTAAAGCTTCCTTGGTTGCCTTCAGTTTTTGCTGCAAAATAGACATTTTGTTACCATATTTAGGGTATTTCCAAACATTATTCACTAAAGGCATAAATTCTGGATCATCAATCCAGGAATTAAAAAAATTAAAACTTGAGTTTCTTTTAATGGCATTGCAATCAGGGGCTAAAAACACAGGAGAATGATCAGAGAGCAGTGGGGGGAGGATATGGTTCAGAGAGTTGGGGAAGTGAGTAAGGGCTTTAGTGTTGAGAAAAGTTAAGTCAAGTCTACTCATAGTTCTCACTCCAGATCGACTTTTGTTGTTCCAAGT
Organism: Allium cepa; assembly: GCA_030765085.1. Classification (NCBI taxonomy): domain Eukaryota; kingdom Viridiplantae; phylum Streptophyta; class Magnoliopsida; order Asparagales; family Amaryllidaceae; genus Allium; species Allium cepa. Next base: position 407,937,418 of record CM060931.1, on the reverse strand, counting down.
GTATTTTGGACCAACGTAGGCAGCTTCATGTAGGTTGGAAGCAGAGATAGCATAGTTGAGAGGAGCAATGTCAGAGATTGAAAGGGGAGTGCCACCACAGCGATCATCAGCAGATAGCATACAGTTGAAGTCACCTAACACAAACCAAGGATGAGTTTCCTGCCTAAGATGAGGTAAATAGTTCAGCATAACAAGCCTAACAGCTGTATGGTTATCCCCATAAATAAAGGTCAGATAGAAGGAAGTTTTGGTTGGATGATGTAAGGCATGGAAATGGATGAATTTCTTGTGGGATATTATTGGTGTGAGGGAGTAGAAGTTAGGGTCAGAAAGCACCATGATTCTGCCATATGGAGCCTCATCCAAATTATGATGAACACTCCATAGTGGATTTATTAGCTTGGCAGCTCTGAGGGTAAGATCAAGGTTGAGTTTGGTCTCAAGAATGCCAAAAATGCTTATTTTATTCTCAGAGATAATGTGTTTAGCTTGCACAAGTTTAATATCCAAATGTGCACCTCTTATATTCCAAAACCCAATATTTTGTAACATGGGATAACTTATGGTTGTGGAGTTTGCAATCTCATAGACCTACGAAGGCCTGAATTTAGGGTTATATCCTTTTCAGGTAATGTTTCAACATAGTCAACAAACTTGCCTTTGTCAAAATCAGACAAGTTACTTTCCTTTTTTTTCTTAAAGTTGTTGTGGTTCTTATGCAAAGGGATTGGAGGTTTGGGCATGTTGAGGGTGATCCTGATGAAACAAATAACTAGGGGGGAGAAATATGTGAATAAGGAGGTATTGGATGGTTGCAAGGGGATGTGGTCACATCTGAAACATGCACACAGACATTGTGTGCATGTGACTCTACAGATTGCGCAAGAGGATTGTGCAGACTGCAGGAATAGGTAGCAATATCAAAGGCCTTTTGTTTTATCTCACTGGGTAACAAGGAAGGCACAAGCTTACCATCCAAAATGTCATTGCTACCATTTTTTCCAGTTTGACAAATTGTTTCAGCTTGCATATCTACTTTTTGTTTTCCTTTTATCAATTCATTCTGTTTTGACTTTCCTTTCTCAACCAATTCCTGTACTAGCTTTTCACGAACATGCGTTCCTCATTTCAATAGATATGACAATATCACTTCATGGTAACTTTTCACGAACATACGCACCTATTTATAATCTATATAAACACATTAGAATCATGTTTCCATAAATCAATTCAATCTATTCTTAATCTACTCTCATATCTTTGATTCTAATATTCTTGTGTGTTCAGTTTCATACAAATTCATTCTATTACTTCCTTATTCCTCACGTATTCATATATACATCATAAAGGAGAAGATTATAGGAAGGCGGTACTATAATTGACAAAATCGTGTTATTAAAGAACACATAGAGTCAAGAAAACTTTATTTGTAAAAGTCCTGTTCTGCTGCTCAGGCGTGTGAAGTCCTCTTTGGCTGCTGAGGCGCAATCTTATTCTGCTGCTCACGTCCCTGTTCGGCTACTCAGGGGTTGTATAGACCTGTTCTTCCTAGTTGTATTGTTTTAGTGAAATTCCAGAAGGATTCTAGGACTAGACATGTAACAACCCTATATTTTGTAATTTTTTTTATTGTATATTTTAATTATTTTAATGTAAAATTTTGGTTTAAAAAAAAAAGACTTTGGCTTTTGTTTTCTTAAAAATCTAATTTTGGAAATTTTCTTGAAATGATTTCTGATCATTTGTCCAAATAAAAATAAACAGTGTCTGAAAATTGGATTTGGATAAAAAGTGCAACTTTAATAGAAATTCTAAATTTTATAATTCTAAAGGCAAAATTTTCATCTTGAACTGTATACAATTGTGTAACATTTATTTCACTTTTGTTTTGGTCAGATTTGTTGTATACTTTTTTTTTTAAAAAAAAAAGGTTAGTAATAATTAGTGTGAAACGGGAAATAAACTATACATTTCTTTTACATATGTTTACATCCGTTTCTTAACTTTATATTTAACAATCAATTGGATGAAGCTAAATCAAATGTTATTAATTATGGTATAGTAGCTATTAAATTTTGGTTTAAAGTGATGGTTTATTTTCCTAATAGAAATGTTAGTATTTTAAATTTATTTACTAAGAGAAACAAAATAATTTGTACGTTATTTAATAAGAGAAACAAAATGATTTGTACGTTATTTAATAAGAGAAACAAAATGATTTGTACGTTATTTAATAAGAGAAACAAAATAATTTGTACGTTATTTAATAAGAGAAACAAAATAATTTGTACGTTACTTTGGGCATATATTTAATTGTTGCTCTTGCCTTTTCGTTATCTATTTGAATTTTTCTTGCGTTAACAATGCAAAGTTTTCAGCCGTATATTCTCTTTTGAGAATCCAAAATCTTGCTCAAATCTTGCCTTAAATCATTTCCGTGTGTGAATTATTTTTTTCCCTCTTGCCTCCCATACGTTTCCACCTATTGGATAGAATTAAATTGCCTCTACCGTTCATGCATTTTACTCTTGCCTGCCCTCTACATAAATTAGTGAGCAAATGTTAATATATATTTCACGTTCAAAAGTTCCATACCACAAATTATTCATTTTGCTTCCATCAAAATTTGCGTGAGCATCTCCTGAAGGTATGAACCGGCGCATGCTTTTCCTTTCATTTTTTTTCTCTTTTTTTCTTTCTTTCTTCTTTTCACTCTTGTTTTATTTCATTTGTTCTCCTTTCATTGTTTTGCTTTATCCTATTGCCTGCCACCGTGCTTGGCCATTCACCATATTTTTCCGACCCTACCCATGCCAGACCACCGAGCCTTGTTTGAGAAAAAAAGGAATGAAAAAAATTCCATTTTTGTCACCTTTGTATTTTGTTTTTGAAGTAATATTGCCACCGAGCCTTGTTTTGAAAAAAAGGGGAAATGAAAAAAAAAGTTGCTTTTGTCACCTTTGTTTTGAAGTTATAATCTATTTTTCCACTGGCCCTTGTTCTGGAAAAAAGAAATGAGCAAAAAAAAAAAATGTTTTGTCACCTCTGTAATTTGGCATTCTAGTCTATATTCCCTCTGCCCTTTTGTTTGAAAAAAAAAAAAAAGAAATGAACAAAATTTGTTTTGTTACCTTTGTTTTGAAGTTATAGTCTATTTTAAAAGTGGTCTTGTATTTTTGAAGTCATATTTTATTTTGTTTTTATAAAATTAAATAGAAAAGGAAACTTGAAACGCCTTAAACTTTCTATCTTTCTATGGGCCTTTATAGTCCACCCTTTTACTTTTAACCTAACCTTTCACCAATTAACCCTAACACCTCCTCATATCATCTCCTACCACTTCACATTTTTGTGCTTGCCATGCCTTTGTGATGCCAAACCAGATCCTTTTCCACCTGAAAACATGTGTGGCCTAGCCCTAAGCATGTATGGCCGAGCATACATGGAGTTGTGGTCAAGCAAAAGTGGTTGAAAAGCTTGGTAATGTCATTTGTTGCTTCTACTTTTCTATTGTTCAACAAATCTTTATATTGTATGCATATGTTTATATGGTCTTGTTTATTTGTTGTATACAAGATCATTATCAAGGCTTTCCATTCATTCAATTCAAATCGTGTTTGTCGTGCTTTTGGAATCGCTCTTGTGTTTGTTGTTTTGGTCTCTAGCTTTGAAAAAGGTGAGTCTTTCTCACTCTGACATATATACTTATGAAAAGTGGATTGATGACAAGTGTTTAGTAATGTAAAATGTTTATGCAAGTTAATGATGATCATATGATATGCTATGCCGTGTTATTACCATGTTATTACCATGTTAAAACCGTTAATTTTCACCTGACATCTGATACATGACTGTATATTGTGATATTGACATTGTTTATATTATTTCTGTATATGATCACACTGCAAGTTCCCTGTTAGGATAAAAATGTTATGGGCTGAAATGATAGGCCTGAGTTATTTTATTTATTTATTTAAACTTGGGATTGCGGGTTTGAAATGATAGAACCCGGATTTTTACCTTTTAAAACTGCGGATTGAAATGATACATATCCGTATCACTTGACCTAGGTTAGAAAACTATATACAGACCCGTGGTTATTGTAACGACCCAGAATTTTTATTAATTAAAAATTGAATATTTAATTAATTTTAAATATTTATAATTGAATTTTTAAGTCAAATAAATTTTTATTTGAATTTTTGGATTTAATTGGATTATTAAATCGATAATTTAATATGTTAAATTATGGAAATAATTGAAAATAGAGTTAAATATGATAGAAAATGATTTGTAAAATTTTATTTAATCATACTGGAGTTAGAACGATATTTTAGAACTTTTAAAATCGAATTAAAAATTAATTTGTGAAAATTGAATATTTTAATATTAAATAATTGACTGTAAAATAGCCAATTTTTGAACAGTCTCAGAATTGAACGAAACCAGTTTCATTGGATCCGTATTAGTTAGTTATTACGGGATTTCAATTTTCGTGTCAATCGGAGTTATCGTTTGATCGTGGCAGCTCGAAACGCATCGATTTATTTTTAATTTAAATTTGGCGAGTCAAAATAGCCATTTTTCAAAAAGTCTCGGAATTCGACGAAACCAGTTTCTTCGGATCCGTAATGTGATATTATTGTAAGATTTCAAATTTCAAGTCAATTGGATTTACCGTTTGTCCGGTACGAATTAAAACGCCTAGAAATCGATTTAAATCGGTTTAATTTAAATTGAGCGTTTTCAGCCATAACTCGCACATACTTCCGAATTAGCTTCCGAAACTTGTTCCATTGTGTCCGGAACGCGGGATAAACCCTAGGTACGCTGGTTACGGCGTCTAAATCGGAGTTCGGAATTCCCGGGATGAATAGTGTTTACGCTAGCTTTTTCTATAAATAGGAGTTAAAATCTAAAATAAAAAGAAAATGCAAAACCCTAATTCATATTTGCCTAGCCGCCAGTAACATTATGGATGGCCAGAAATCATCCTCTTTCAACCCTCAATCTCTCTCAATCTACAATGAATTAGCTAAAGCGTTCAACACGAAAAAGGTAGAGCATGAAGAGAGCTTGAAATCCATACGGATATGATCATGTTTGGAGCGACGTGGAGTGAGAAATTTGGGCCGACATTTGCAGTTTTCGCACGCAATTTGAGGCGCCTATGGGGGGCCGAGCTTGCTGGGGATGGGGCCAGAGGTAGAGGTGGTCGTGCTCTTCGTCGTGGCGTTGGTATGATGAAGTATTGTCGTGTGAATGGAGTGTAATTTGAAACCCTAGGAATCATGATGGGTTCGGCCTCTATCCTGTAGATGATACGTGAAGAAGATGAAAGGGGGAACGGCTATGATGAGTTGTTGCAAGATCTTGTGGTCCAGATGAGCTGTAGGTTTAAATATAAAAAGATTATGTTGAAATTAGTTATTAAAATCGTGTGCAAACTTGTAAAATTCATAACTTTTTCATACGAGGTCGAAAAAATGCAAACTCAGTTGCGTTGGAATCGTATGGACGAGCACTACGCGATGGAGTTGGTTTGGAGTCGTTTGGAGTTAGTGAGAATTTCGGGTAAAATTAAACGCGCGTTTAATTTTATTCGAAATAAAAGCTAAAACGGAAATTAAAATCAAGGTGAGAATTTCTCACTCAATCGAGTAGATTTCGATTTTATTTTAAATAGTTAGATTTAAAATATTTGAATGCATGTTTGAATGATGACTGTAAATTATTGATTGTTAAAATAGACATTATGCGCCGTTAGTAAGCGGATGTTATTTAATAAAAACATATACCGCGAATATTTCATAAACAGTGAAGTTGGTATTATATATAATATCAATATATATATATTGGCATATGTATATATTGCAGTTGATTGATTTCCCGCATTTTTTGTTTAGCGGATGAGACCCTATTACGCTGTTATTAAGCGGATAATATTTATTAAGAACATATACCGCGATAATTTCGTACTGGAGCGAAATTGGTATTGTGCTAATGTTTTTGGATGCAGGAAACAGGTTGGAGGGATCCAACTGGATTCCTCAACAGTATTTATTTTATTTCAGATATTTTGATATTTGATGGATTATCATATCGATATATGATATCGTTGTTAGTCGTGATTGACTATTTGGTGTGTAGCATCATTGGACCCAGATTTTGGGATTTTAAAATGTTTTTAAAGTGATTTTTGAAAAGATAAAATATCTTTGGAATTGATCCATTATAAATAAATAAACGTTATAATTTTTAAAGTTATAAAAATTATGGTTTTTGTGAAATATAGTAAAAAAGCTGATTTTTAGAAATACGATTAAAAGTTGATTTTTAAGAAATATGAACTAATGATTTTATAAAATAATTTAGATTGGATTTTTGAATATATGATAAAAGTTTAAATATAGGATTTATAAAATTTGATTATTTTATAAATCGAAATGATGAAATTATAAAGGAATTTAAAGACGTTTTAGAATAATAATATAAACTGATTTATATTAAGAGATTTATAAATGGATATTTATAAATTGAAATATAGACATTATAAAACGAGTTTTTATAAGTGTTTGAATGTAGTGAAAATGAATTTCCTAAATGAATGAAATTTATAGAATTATAAACTGTGAAGTTATAAATGAAATTTATAAATAGTAAGATTTATAAATTTGTGAAGTTAATTGAAGAATAGATTTGGTTAAATAAATGAATCTTATAAGTTATAAGATTTATAATTATGAAGTTTAAAGAACGATTTTGTAAAATAATCGTTTTATAAGCAATTGACTTATAATATGAACTTTTAGTTTATAATTGAGATATGAAATCAAATAGGTTAATAAAGGAATTTATAAAAAAGAAGTTTTTATAAATAAATAGAAACGGAATTTATAAACGCTGTTTTATAAATCCGCAAACGACTTATTTTGATAAGTTAATTGTTATAACCTATTAATGGAGTTATATTCACGTTGTAAACAGTGAATAATCCTTTAAGTTAAAAAGAATAGAAATAATGGAATTTGTGAACATGGTTTATTCACGTTTTTGAATAGTGAATAACACGTTAAATAAAATGTTTTTGAATGTGATGTTTTAAATAGAATTAAAACGATCTAACGATGGTTTAAAACATGTTGAGATTCGAAACCATAGATTTCAACATTTATTGTTGAAATAGACGTTTTCGAGAAATAAAAGGAAATGGTGGACTATAACACTGTTGTTATAGTAAATGATTTCCGAAAGGAAATGTTTTGAATAGTATTGGGATGTATATATATCTATTTTAATTTCGAATCCCTATACTAGTGATTTTGGGTTGTCGTAACGATGTTTTACGCAACATTCGTTTTGGCCCAAGTAAATATGTTTAAGAAAGGGTTTTCTTAATATAATGAAATATATACTTAATTCGATTTAAGTATATTGAATATTTTCTAAGTGTTGAAAATAAAAGAGATTTGTGAATTACTTATGAATAAATAAGTATGGAAATGTTTTCCAATATGAAGTGAATAATTAGAATTTATCTTTTTGAGGATAAATTGAAATGGATTATTGAAATCGAATATGCATGAATATCTTGAAATATAAATTCATTATGGAATTTATATGTGAAAGTGAAACTTGTTAAAAATAAATATTGATTTATTTTTGAAGTGTTGAAATTATATATCTAGTAAAGATATTTTGGAAAATAAATAATTTGGAAAATTATTTGGAATCTGGTGATGTGTGCATATCAATTGATAGTTCAATAACCGACTATCAGTATTTCCCTTTGAATGGGTATTTGATGTGAATTGATTGAATTTGAATGCACACTTATTTTTGAATAAGCGCTCACTATTCGGGTTAACCGGGAAAGGACCATGGGGTCGTATAACCCACTCCGAATATGTGATACGTCGTTGTGAATCGCATTTGAAGATCGGTGTTGAAGACCGGATATTTGCGAGAGCGATAGGATGAACTATCGATTGACTCTGCACCGAGTTGCTCCGGTATTGAGTTCTCCATATGTGATGGTGAATCCGATCAGGATTGTGAATATCCGGATTGCAAGGACTTCTTTGTAAGTGCCTTCGGTTCTGTTCGATCCCGGAACAGACTTGTATGGATTGTATGTCTGACATTACAATTTGAGATATAAAGCCGATTTCATTCAAATATATTTCTGTTGGTGGCGGAGAATTTATTCTTTGCTTAACACCCTTCTTTGAGACGTACGAGCTCAAAGGTTATATAGTTGAAGTTATCAGCAATATATCCCATTTTGGTAATGTGACATGCTGAGTGATGCTGAAATGATCATTGTGTTGATTATTTGTGATAGGATCATTTATTTGATCGTCTATCTTAGTGATCATTGTGTTGATCATTTATTGACCCAAAGCATGGCTTTTGTATAAAGTATGTTTTTGTGGACGTGAATTCGTCGAGCCTCACATCCCGGAAATGGTCAAAACAGGAAAGATGCGGCAAGGTTATTAGGGGTTGCTGTAGCTCCCCTTAGGGTATGTGCATTTCCTTCTGGAAAGGGGTGGTATCATGGTATGGAGCCCAGATACTTACTCATGTTGAAAACACTTTATGATTGTGTGAATTGGATATCGAGCGCTCGGTTGAAAAGGTCCTAAAGGACCGGGGAATGGCGTGCTCGTGTCAGTAGTTACCCAGTTAGGGGTAACCCGGCCTTGTGTTGGCAGAGATCCGGTTTGGTTCTCGGGGATGTCTTTCCAGAGGCATTCTCAGTGGCAATGGGAAGTTCCTTGGCCTGACCATTTGTTGGAAATCCAATTCCCAATACGAAACTTGTACGGTATTAGTTGTAGAACCTGCTATTCACTTATGGTGGTCACCACTGTTTGGATGGTAGCTATAGTAGGCATAGTTCGAAATGTCTATGCTGGCTAAGATTTATATTCTACTTTCGAAATGAATTTTTTCTACACTATACACTAATAATAATATCAAAATGTTATTTTAAATGCGTATCAAGCATCTTTGACTATCATAAGGAGAAATCTCCTCCGATTCTGCGTTTGCATGTGTGTGTGTGCGGGAGGCCTTATGGTAGTCTCATTTTCAAAAGCATTGAGAATTGAGTTTAAAAATATTCCTCTATTTTGATTTTAAAGTAAATAAACTGTTTTGAGTTCTCACACCAGTCACATGACTGACTCGGAGTTTATTGTTTTCTTCCTAAACTCTGGGTGCCCACCAATTTCCACACGGGCAGTCAAGAGTTAGGTTTATCAGGATATTCTGGATATTCTGGAGTTGCTGGAGGCAAGCTGGATGGCATGGCGTATTACTAGTTTATATAGTATTTCTTTTTCCGCTGCACTGTTTATTGTTGTATGTTGTTGTACACTCTGATGATATGATGTGATGTAATGAAATGTAATGTGATGTAATAACTGATATAGTTCTTTATTTAAAGATTATTCATTTATTATTATATGTTGTTCCGCTGCGAATTGTGAGATTCTGATGTTGTTCTGTTGTTTTCTGTCCCGTCCTATTTTCTTCTGTTTTTTTTTTCTTTTTTGCCTCTATTCTCTTTTTCTTCTATTTTTAAATTTTCTTCTCTATTTTCTTTCCTTTCTATTTTCTCTCTTCTCTCTTCTTTCTTTTTCTTAAATTTTTTTTAAAAAAAAACCCATAACTATTCGGTTTTTCGGCAACGAAAATCCGCATACGTTACATTTGGTATCTTCTTCTCTCCTCCCTAATTTCTATCTTTTTCTCTTCTTCTTTCCTAAATTTTTCTTAAATAAAACCCTCAGTGTTCGGTTTTCCGTCGTTCGATTTCTCGGCAGTCGATAAAGTGAGTGTCGATGTGGAATTTTCGGAAGACGAAGAATCGTGTCCTGACAATGTGGTATCAGAGCTGATGGTTAAGCGACAACCATGGTTCTGTTGGGTATTATTCATTAGAGATAGAGTCAGTAGTACTCTAGAATGAGTTTGAGTGTAATAATAGCTATGAGAGCGTATTTGTTAGTGAATATAAAATTGTTTTATATTGTGATGATTGGTTTATTGAGTGGTATATGAACTTTCGTCAGCGTGGTCCGCAAGACTATGCCGAAGGGGTTTCTAAACACTTGAATAGAACAATTCGACATAATATTGTTTTAAATTGGGTAAATGAAATAATTTTACCTTAAGTATATTTTATATATGAAGGAATAATTTTTCAGAATTATTAAATAGTATATAAGTTGATTGTTAGGTTGTTTGAATAATCTAAATAAAAGAGTAATTGTATAAGCAAATGAATTATAAGAATTGAATTATAATTAAAGTGTTTACAATTGTGAAATAAACTTATATATATAAGAAGTGAAACTATATAAAATATGAGTTGTAAATAAAGGATGTATAAATGGAATATAACTTAAGTTATGTAAATGAAATTCAACTTTGTAATTGAATTGAATAAATGAATTGAATGTTAATCGATTGAATGAAAATAATTGATAAAAAAATAATGAATATAAGTGTTAATTCATTAAAATCTAATTTTATTGGAAGTTGAATAAAATTGAATGGAAATCAATTTAATTAAACCAATTGAGAGTGATGGTGTTAAACCAAAATAAATGTAAGTGAAGTAAAGGAATTTGGTTGTAATTGATATACATTGGTTGGTATATGATTGTTGATTGATTGTATAAAATTCATTAAGTATTAATGAAATTGAAAGCTATGTAATTGAATTCAAATTAGAAGTGAATAAATTTGAATAGAATTGAATGTGAATTGGATTTAATTAGTGAATGCAAACTAATTAAAATTGAGAATGAATGTTAGTAAATTCCAACATTAATGAATCAAATGTGATTTAAATTGAAAACCATTTCATTAAATATTAATGAGAATATAAATGAATATTTATTGGTTATGGAATATAGTTGGTTGATGGTTGATGTTTGCATTTGTTGTTTAGTTGCATTTGCTATGTGACGTATATAGTTATTATGTTGCTATATGTTGTATATTGAGATTATTTGCATATGTGCATGTTCTCATGTTGTTTGTTGAGTTTAGTAGGTGCGGATCGCGTTTGCTTCGCATTTGGAGTTCGCTTTAGCGCTATATTAGCCGTATATGCTTGCTAATAAAATATAAGGTACATATCTCGGATTAAATATCGTACTTTTACACTTTTTTCCCTTCGGGATGCCTCATTACTTGATGAGATGTATATTTGTGATATATATACTGTCATTTTTTTTTTCGGATCGAGCCGCGCAAAGGAGACTATGGCGAATTTTTCCGGAAATTTAAGGCGTTAGAAAAATTTTGAGAAAATTGGAAAAATTTTGGAAAACTTTAACTTTGTTTTAGAGTTGAAAGTTAAATGATATAGATTGTTTTTGAAAACATAACTAAGTATGATTTGAAAACTTAGTAAAAGTTATCATAAGAAGTTTAATTATGAATTTTGGAAAATTAATAGATTCTGTAACTTTTCTTACTTGTAATTTCGAGGACGAAATTCTTTTAAGGGGGAAAGATTGTAACGACCCAGAATTTTTATTAATTAAAAATTGAATATATAATTAATTTTAAATATTTATAATTGAATTTTTAAGTCAAATAAATTTTTATTTGAATTTTTGGATTTAATTGGATTATTAAATCGATAATTTAATATGTTAAATTATGGAAATAATTGAAAATAGAGTTAAATATGATAGAAAATGATTTGTAAAATTTTATTTAATCATACTGGAGTTAGAACGATATTTTAGAACTTTTAAAATCGAATTAAAAGTTAATTTGTGAAAATTGAATATTTTAATATTAAATAATTGACTGTAAAATAGCCAATTTTTGAACAGTCTCAGAATTGAACGAAACCAGTTTCATTGGATCCGTATTAGTTAGTTATTACCGGATTTCAATTTTCGTGTCAATCGGAGTTATCGTTTGATCGTGGCAGCTCGAAACGCATCGATTTATTTTTAATTTAAATTTGGCGAGTCAAAATAGCCATTTTTCAAAAAGTCTCGGAATTCGACGAAACCAGTTTCATCGGATCCGTAATGTGATATTATTGTAAGATTTCAAATTTCAAGTCAATTGGATTTACCGTTTGTCCGGTACGAATTAAAACGCCTAGAAATCGATTTAAATCGGTTTAATTTAAATTGAGCGTTTTCAGCCATAACTCGCACATACTTCCGAATTAGCTTCCGAAACTTGTTCCATTGTGTCCGGAACGCGGGATAAACCCTAGGTACGCTGGTTACGGCGTCTAAATCGGAGTTCGGAATTCCCGGGATGAATAGTGTTTACGCTAGCTTTTTCTATAAATAGGAGTTAAAATCTAAAATAAAAAGAAAATGCAAAACCCTAATTCATATTTGCCTAGCCGCCAGTAACATTATGGATGGCCAGAAATCATCCTCTTTCAACCCTCAATCTCTCTCAATCTACAATGAATTAGCTAAAGCGTTCAACACGAAAAAGGTAGAGCATGAAGAGAGCTTGAAATCCATACGGATATGATCATGTTTGGAGCGACGTGGAGTGAGAAATTTGGGCCGACATTTGCAGTTTTCGCACGCAATTTGAGGCGCCTATGGGGGGCCGAGCTTGCTGGGGATGGGGCCAGAGGTAGAGGTGGTCGTGCTCTTCGTCGTGGCGTTGGTATGATGAAGTATTGTCGTGTGAATGGAGTGTAATTTGAAACCCTAGGAATCATGATGGGTTCGGCCTCTATCCTGTAGATGATACGTGAAGAAGATGAAAGGGGGAACGGCTATGATGAGTTGTTGCAAGATCTTGTGGTCCAGATGAGCTGTAGGTTTAAATATAAAAAGATTATGTTGAAATTAGTTATTAAAATCGTGTGCAAACTTGTAAAATTCATAACTTTTTCATACGAGGTCGAAAAAATGCAAACTCAGTTGCGTTGGAATCGTATGGACGAGCACTACGCGATGGAGTTGGTTTGGAGTCGTTTGGAGTTAGTGAGAATTTCGGGTAAAATTAAACGCGCGTTTAATTTTATTCGAAATAAAAGCTAAAACGGAAATTAAAATCAAGGTGAGAATTTCTCACTCAATCGAGTAGATTTCGATTTTATTTTAAATAGTTAGATTTAAAATATTTGAATGCATGTTTGAATGATGACTGTAAATTATTGATTGTTAAAATAGACATTATGCGCCGTTAGTAAGCGGATGTTATTTAATAAAAACATATACCGCGAATATTTCATAAACAGTGAAGTTGGTATTATATATAATATCAATATATATATATTGGCATATGTATATATTGCAGTTGATTGATTTCCCGCATTTTTTGTTTAGCGGATGAGACCCTATTACGCCGTTATTAAGCGGATAATATTTATTAAGAACATATACCGCGATAATTTCGTACTGGAGCGAAATTGGTATTGTGCTAATGTTTTTGGATGCAGGAAACAGGTTGGAGGGATCCAACTGGATTCCTCAACAGTATTTATTTTATTTCAGATATTTTGATATTTGATGGATTATCATATCGATATATGATATCGTTGTTAGTCGTGATTGACTATTTGGTGTGTAGCATCATTGGACCCAGATTTTGGGATTTTAAAATGTTTTTAAAGTGATTTTTGAAAAGATAAAATATCTTTGGAATTGATCCATTATAAATAAATAAACGTTATAATTTTTAAAGTTATAAAAATTATGGTTTTTGTGAAATATAGTAAAAAAGCTGATTTTTAGAAATACAATTAAAAGTTGATTTTTAAGAAATATGAACTAATGATTTTATAAAATAATTTAGATTGGATTTTTGAATATATGATAAAAGTTTAAATATAGGATTTATAAAATTTGATTATTTTATAAATCGAAATGATGAAATTATAAAGGAATTTAAAGACGTTTTAGAATAATAATATAAACTGATTTATATTAAGAGATTTATAAATGGATATTTATAAATTGAAATATAGACATTATAAAACGAGTTTTTATAAGTGTTTGAATGTAGTGAAAATGAATTTCCTAAATGAATGAAATTTATAGAATTATAAACTGTGAAGTTATAAATGAAATTTATAAATAGTAAGATTTATAAATTTGTGAAGTTAATTGAAGAATAGATTTGGTTAAATAAATGAATCTTATAAGTTATAAGATTTATAATTATGAAGTTTAAAGAACGATTTTGTAAAATAATCGTTTTATAAGCAATTGACTTATAATATGAACTTTTAGTTTATAATTGAGATATGAAATCAAATAGGTTAATAAAGGAATTTATAAAAAAGAAGTTTTTATAAATAAATAGAAACGGAATTTATAAACGCTGTTTTATAAATCCGCAAACGACTTATTTTGATAAGTTAATTGTTATAACCTATTAATGGAGTTATATTCACGTTGTAAACAGTGAATAATCCTTTAAGTTAAAAAGAATAGAAATAATGGAATTTGTGAACATGGTTTATTCACGTTTTTGAATAGTGAATAACACGTTAAATAAAATGTTTTTGAATGTGATGTTTTAAATAGAATTAAAACGATCTAACGATGGTTTAAAACATGTTGAGATTCGAAACCATAGATTTCAACATTTATTGTTGAAATAGACGTTTTCGAGAAATAAAAGGAAATGGTGGACTATAACACTGTTGTTATAGTAAATGATTTCCGAAAGGAAATGTTTTGAATAGTATTGGGATGTATATATATCTATTTTAATTTCGAATCCCTATACTAGTGATTTTGGGTTGTCGTAACGATGTTTTACGCAACATTCGTTTTGGCCCAAGTAAATATGTTTAAGAAAGGGTTTTCTTAATATAATGAAATATATACTTAATTCGATTTAAGTATATTGAATATTTTCTAAGTGTTGAAAATAAAAGAGATTTGTGAATTACTTATGAATAAATAAGTATGGAAATGTTTTCCAATATGAAGTGAATAATTAGAATTTATCTTTTTGAGGATAAATTGAAATGGATTATTGAAATCGAATATGCATGAATATCTTGAAATATAAATTCATTATGGAATTTATATGTGAAAGTGAAACTTGTTAAAAATAAATATTGATTTATTTTTGAAGTGTTGAAATTATATATCTAGTAAAGATATTTTGGAAAATAAATAATTTGGAAAATTATTTGGAATCTGGTGATGTGTGCATATCAATTGATAGTTCAATAACCGACTATCAGTATTTCCCTTTGAATGGGTATTTGATGTGAATTGATTGAATTTGAATGCACACTTATTTTTGAATAAGCGCTCACTATTCGGGTTAACCGGGAAAGGACCATGGGGTCGTATAACCCACTCCGAATATGTGATACGTCGTTGTGAATCGCATTTGAAGATCGGTGTTGAAGACCGGATATTTGCGAGAGCGATAGGATGAACTATCGATTGACTCTGCACCGAGTTGCTCCGGTATTGAGTTCTCCATATGTGATGGTGAATCCGATCAGGATTGTGAATATCCGGATTGCAAGGACTTCTTTGTAAGTGCCTTCGGTTCTGTTCGATCCCGGAACAGACTTGTATGGATTGTATGTCTGACATTACAATTTGAGATATAAAGCCGATTTCATTCAAATATATTTCTGTTGGTGGCGGAGAATTTATTCTTTGCTTAACACCCTTCTTTGAGACGTACGAGCTCAAAGGTTATATAGTTGAAGTTATCAGCAATATATCCCATTTTGGTAATGTGACATGCTGAGTGATGCTGAAATGATCATTGTGTTGATTATTTGTGATAGGATCATTTATTTGATCGTCTATCTTAGTGATCATTGTGTTGATCATTTATTGACCCAAAGCATGGCTTTTGTATAAAGTATGTTTTTGTGGACGTGAATTCGTCGAGCCTCACATCCCGGAAATGGTCAAAACAGGAAAGATGCGGCAAGGTTATTAGGGGTTGCTGTAGCTCCCCTTAGGATATGTGCATTTCCTTCTGGAAAGGGGTGGTATCATGGTATGGAGCCCAGATACTTACTCATGTTGAAAACACTTTATGATTGTGTGAATTGGATATCGAGCGCTCGGTTGAAAAGGTCCTAAAGGACCGGGGAATGGCGTGCTCGTGTCAGTAGTTACCCAGTTAGGGGTAACCCGGCCTTGTGTTGGCAGAGATCCGGTTTGGTTCTCGGGGATGTCTTTCCAGAGGCATTCTCAGTGGCAATGGGAAGTTCCTTGGCCTGACCATTTGTTGGAAATCCAATTCCCAATACGAAACTTGTACGGTATTAGTTGTAGAACCTGCTATTCACTTATGGTGGTCACCACTGTTTGGATGGTAGCTATAGTAGGCATAGTTCGAAATGTCTATGCTGGCTAAGATTTATATTCTACTTTCGAAATGAATTTTTTCTACACTATACACTAATAATAATATCAAAATGTTATTTTAAATGCGTATCAAGCATCTTTGACTATCATAAGGAGAAATCTCCTCCGATTCTGCGTTTGCATGTGTGTGTGTGCGGGAGGCCTTATGGTAGTCTCATTTTCAAAAGCATTGCGAATTGAGTTTAAAAATATTCCTCTATTTTGATTTTAAAGTAAATAAACTGTTTTGAGTTCTCACACCAGTCACATGACTGACTCGGAGTTTATTGTTTTCTTCCTAAACTCTGGGTGCCCACCAATTTCCACACGGGCAGTCAAGAGTTAGGTTTATCAGGATATTCTGGATATTCTGGAGTTGCTGGAGGCAAGCTGGATGGCATGGCGTATTACTAGTTTATATAGTATTTCTTTTTCCGCTGCACTGTTTATTGTTGTATGTTGTTGTACACTCTGATGATATGATGTGATGTAATGAAATGTAATGTGATGTAATAACTGATATAGTTCTTTATTTAAAGATTATTCATTTATTATTATATGTTGTTCCGCTGCGAATTGTGAGATTCTGATGTTGTTCTGTTGTTTTCTGTCCCGTCCTATTTTCTTCTGTTTTTTTTTTCTTTTTTGCCTCTATTCTCTTTTTCTTCTATTTTTAAATTTTCTTCTCTATTTTCTTTCCTTTCTATTTTCTCTCTTCTCTCTTCTTTCTTTTTCTTAAATTTTTTTAAAAAAAAAACCCATAACTATTCGGTTTTTCGGCAACGAAAATCCGCATACGTTACATTTGGTATCTTCTTCTCTCCTCCCTAATTTCTATCTTTTTCTCTTCTTCTTTCCTAAATTTTTCTTAAATAAAACCCTCAGTGTTCGGTTTTCCGTCGTTCGATTTCTCGGCAGTCGATAAAGTGAGTGTCGATGTGGAATTTTCGGAAGACGAAGAATCGTGTCCTGACAATGTGGTATCAGAGCTGATGGTTAAGCGACAACCATGGTTCTGTTGGGTATTATTCATTAGAGATAGAGTCAGTAGTACTCTAGAATGAGTTTGAGTGTAATAATAGCTATGAGAGCGTATTTGTTAGTGAATATAAAATTGTTTTATATTGTGATGATTGGTTTATTGAGTGGTATATGAACTTTCGTCAGCGTGGTCCGCAAGACTATGCCGAAGGGGTTTCTAAACACTTGAATAGAACAATTCGACATAATATTGTTTTAAATTGGGTAAATGAAATAATTTTACCTTAAGTATATTTTATATATGAAGGAATAATTTTTCAGAATTATTAAATAGTATATAAGTTGATTGTTAGGTTGTTTGAATAATCTAAATAAAAGAGTAATTGTATAAGCAAATGAATTATAAGAATTGAATTATAATTAAAGTGTTTACAATTGTGAAATAAACTTATATATATAAGAAGTGAAACTATATAAAATATGAGTTGTAAATAAAGGATGTATAAATGGAATATAACTTAAGTTATGTAAATGAAATTCAACTTTGTAATTGAATTGAATAAATGAATTGAATGTTAATCGATTGAATGAAAATAATTGATAAAAAAATAATGAATATAAGTGTTAATTCATTAAAATCTAATTTTATTGGAAGTTGAATAAAATTGAATGGAAATCAATTTAATTAAACCAATTGAGAGTGATGGTGTTAAACCAAAATAAATGTAAGTGAAGTAAAGGAATTTGGTTGTAATTGATATACATTGGTTGGTATATGATTGTTGATTGATTGTATAAAATTCATTAAGTATTAATGAAATTGAAAGCTATGTAATTGAATTCAAATTAGAAGTGAATAAATTTGAATAGAATTGAATGTGAATTGGATTTAATTAGTG
Source organism: Allium cepa (assembly GCA_030765085.1). Classification (NCBI taxonomy): domain Eukaryota; kingdom Viridiplantae; phylum Streptophyta; class Magnoliopsida; order Asparagales; family Amaryllidaceae; genus Allium; species Allium cepa. Next base: position 407,919,186 of record CM060931.1, on the reverse strand, counting down.
AATGCAAACTAATTAAAATTGAGAATGAATGTTAGTAAATTCCAACATTAATGAATCAAATGTGATTTAAATTGAAAACCATTTCATTAAATATTAATGAGAATATAAATGAATATTTATTGGTTATGGAATATAGTTGGTTGATGGTTGATGTTTGCATTTGTTGTTTAGTTGCATTTGCTATGTGACGTATATAGTTATTATGTTGCTATATGTTGTATATTGAGATTATTTGCATATGTGCATGTTCTCATGTTGTTTGTTGAGTTTAGTAGGTGCGGATCGCGTTTGCTTCGCATTTGGAGTTCGCTTTAGCGCTATATTAGCCGTATATGCTTGCTAATAAAATATAAGGTACATATCTCGGATTAAATATCGTACTTTTACACTTTTTTCCCTTCGGGATGCCTCATTACTTGATGAGATGTATATTTGTGATATATATACTGTCATTTTTTTTTTCGGATCGAGCCGCGCAAAGGAGACTATGGCGAATTTTTCCGGAAATTTAAGGCGTTAGAAAAATTTTGAGAAAATTGGAAAAATTTTGGAAAACTTTAACTTTGTTTTAGAGTTGAAAGTTAAATGATATAGATTGTTTTTGAAAACATAACTAAGTATGATTTGAAAACTTAGTAAAAGTTATCATAAGAAGTTTAATTATGAATTTTGGAAAATTAATAGATTCTGTAACTTTTCTTACTTGTAATTTCGAGGACGAAATTCTTTTAAGGGGGAAAGATTGTAACGACCCAGAATTTTTATTAATTAAAAATTGAATATATAATTAATTTTAAATATTTATAATTGAATTTTTAAGTCAAATAAATTTTTATTTGAATTTTTGGATTTAATTGGATTATTAAATCGATAATTTAATATGTTAAATTATGGAAATAATTGAAAATAGAGTTAAATATGATAGAAAATGATTTGTAAAATTTTATTTAATCATACTGGAGTTAGAACGATATTTTAGAACTTTTAAAATCGAATTAAAAGTTAATTTGTGAAAATTGAATATTTTAATATTAAATAATTGACTGTAAAATAGCCAATTTTTGAACAGTCTCAGAATTGAACGAAACCAGTTTCATTGGATCCATATTAGTTAGTTATTACCGGATTTCAATTTTCGTGTCAATCGGAGTTATCGTTTGATCGTGGCAGCTCGAAACGCATCGATTTATTTTTAATTTAAATTTGGCGAGTCAAAATAGCCATTTTTCAAAAAGTCTCGGAATTCGACGAAACCAGTTTCATCGGATCCGTAATGTGATATTATTGTAAGATTTCAAATTTCAAGTCAATTGGATTTACCGTTTGTCCGGTACGAATTAAAACGCCTAGAAATCGATTTAAATCGGTTTAATTTAAATTGAGCGTTTTCAGCCATAACTCGCACATACTTCCGAATTAGCTTCCGAAACTTGTTCCATTGTGTCCGGAACGCGGGATAAACCCTAGGTACGCTGGTTACGGCGTCTAAATCGGAGTTCGGAATTCCCGGGATGAATAGTGTTTACGCTAGCTTTTTCTATAAATAGGAGTTAAAATCTAAAATAAAAAGAAAATGCAAAACCCTAATTCATATTTGCCTAGCCGCCAGTAACATTATGGATGGCCAGAAATCATCCTCTTTCAACCCTCAATCTCTCTCAATCTACAATGAATTAGCTAAAGCGTTCAACACGAAAAAGGTAGAGCATGAAGAGAGCTTGAAATCCATACGGATATGATCATGTTTGGAGCGACGTGGAGTGAGAAATTTGGGCCGACATTTGCAGTTTTCGCACGCAATTTGAGGCGCCTATGGGGGGCCGAGCTTGCTGGGGATGGGGCCAGAGGTAGAGGTGGTCGTGCTCTTCGTCGTGGCGTTGGTATGATGAAGTATTGTCGTGTGAATGGAGTGTAATTTGAAACCCTAGGAATCATGATGGGTTCGGCCTCTATCCTGTAGATGATACGTGAAGAAGATGAAAGGGGGAACGGCTATGATGAGTTGTTGCAAGATCTTGTGGTCCAGATGAGCTGTAGGTTTAAATATAAAAAGATTATGTTGAAATTAGTTATTAAAATCGTGTGCAAACTTGTAAAATTCATAACTTTTTCATACGAGGTCGAAAAAATGCAAACTCAGTTGCGTTGGAATCGTATGGACGAGCACTACGCGATGGAGTTGGTTTGGAGTCGTTTGGAGTTAGTGAGAATTTCGGGTAAAATTAAACGCGCGTTTAATTTTATTCGAAATAAAAGCTAAAACGGAAATTAAAATCAAGGTGAGAATTTCTCACTCAATCGAGTAGATTTCGATTTTATTTTAAATAGTTAGATTTAAAATATTTGAATGCATGTTTGAATGATGACTGTAAATTATTGATTGTTAAAATAGACATTATGCGCCGTTAGTAAGCGGATGTTATTTAATAAAAACATATACCGCGAATATTTCATAAACAGTGAAGTTGGTATTATATATAATATCAATATATATATATATTGGCATATGTATATATTGCAGTTGATTGATTTCCCGCATTTTTTGTTTAGCGGATGAGACCCTATTACGCCGTTATTAAGCGGATAATATTTATTAAGAACATATACCGCGATAATTTCGTACTGGAGCGAAATTGGTATTGTGCTAATGTTTTTGGATGCAGGAAACAGGTTGGAGGGATCCAACTGGATTCCTCAACAGTATTTATTTTATTTCAGATATTTTGATATTTGATGGATTATCATATCGATATATGATATCGTTGTTAGTCGTGATTGACTATTTGGTGTGTAGCATCATTGGACCCAGATTTTGGGATTTTAAAATGTTTTTAAAGTGATTTTTGAAAAGATAAAATATCTTTGGAATTGATCCATTATAAATAAATAAACGTTATAATTTTTAAAGTTATAAAAATTATGGTTTTTGTGAAATATAGTAAAAAAGCTGATTTTTAGAAATACGATTAAAAGTTGATTTTTAAGAAATATGAACTAATGATTTTATAAAATAATTTAGATTGGATTTTTGAATATATGATAAAAGTTTAAATATAGGATTTATAAAATTTGATTATTTTATAAATCGAAATGATGAAATTATAAAGGAATTTAAAGACGTTTTAGAATAATAATATAAACTGATTTATATTAAGAGATTTATAAATGGATATTTATAAATTGAAATATAGACATTATAAAACGAGTTTTTATAAGTGTTTGAATGTAGTGAAAATGAATTTCCTAAATGAATGAAATTTATAGAATTATAAACTGTGAAGTTATAAATGAAATTTATAAATAGTAAGATTTATAAATTTGTGAAGTTAATTGAAGAATAGATTTGGTTAAATAAATGAATCTTATAAGTTATAAGATTTATAATTATGAAGTTTAAAGAACGATTTTGTAAAATAATCGTTTTATAAGCAATTGACTTATAATATGAACTTTTAGTTTATAATTGAGATATGAAATCAAATAGGTTAATAAAGGAATTTATAAAAAAGAAGTTTTTATAAATAAATAGAAACGGAATTTATAAACGCTGTTTTATAAATCCGCAAACGACTTATTTTGATAAGTTAATTGTTATAACCTATTAATGGAGTTATATTCACGTTGTAAACAGTGAATAATCCTTTAAGTTAAAAAGAATAGAAATAATGGAATTTGTGAACATGGTTTATTCACGTTTTTGAATAGTGAATAACACGTTAAATAAAATGTTTTTGAATGTGATGTTTTAAATAGAATTAAAACGATCTAACGATGGTTTAAAACATGTTGAGATTCGAAACCATAGATTTCAACATTTATTGTTGAAATAGACGTTTTCGAGAAATAAAAGGAAATGGTGGACTATAACACTGTTGTTATAGTAAATGATTTCCGAAAGGAAATGTTTTGAATAGTATTGGGATGTATATATATCTATTTTAATTTCGAATCCCTATACTAGTGATTTTGGGTTGTCGTAACGATGTTTTACGCAACATTCGTTTTGGCCCAAGTAAATATGTTTAAGAAAGGGTTTTCTTAATATAATGAAATATATACTTAATTCGATTTAAGTATATTGAATATTTTCTAAGTGTTGAAAATAAAAGAGATTTGTGAATTACTTATGAATAAATAAGTATGGAAATGTTTTCCAATATGAAGTGAATAATTAGACTTTATCTTTTTGAGGATAAATTGAAATGGATTATTGAAATCGAATATGCATGAATATCTTGAAATATAAATTCATTATGGAATTTATATGTGAAAGTGAAACTTGTTAAAAATAAATATTGATTTATTTTTGAAGTGTTGAAATTATATATCTAGTAAAGATATTTTGGAAAATAAATAATTTGGAAAATTATTTGGAATCTGGTGATGTGTGCATATCAATTGATAGTTCAATAACCGACTATCAGTATTTCCCTTTGAATGGGTATTTGATGTGAATTGATTGAATTTGAATGCACACTTATTTTTGAATAAGCGCTCACTATTCGGGTTAACCGGGAAAGGACCATGGGGTCGTATAACCCACTCCGAATATGTGATACGTCGTTGTGAATCGCATTTGAAGATCGGTGTTGAAGACCGGATATTTGCGAGAGCGATAGGATGAACTATCGATTGACTCTGCACCGAGTTGCTCCGGTATTGAGTTCTCCATATGTGATGGTGAATCCGATCAGGATTGTGAATATCCGGATTGCAAGGACTTCTTTGTAAGTGCCTTCGGTTCTGTTCGATCCCGGAACAGACTTGTATGGATTGTATGTCTGACATTACAATTTGAGATATAAAGCCGATTTCATTCAAATATATTTCTGTTGGTGGCGGAGAATTTATTCTTTGCTTAACACCCTTCTTTGAGACGTACGAGCTCAAAGGTTATATAGTTGAAGTTATCAGCAATATATCCCATTTTGGTAATGTGACATGCTGAGTGATGCTGAAATGATCATTGTGTTGATTATTTGTGATAGGATCATTTATTTGATCGTCTATCTTAGTGATCATTGTGTTGATCATTTATTGACCCAAAGCATGGCTTTTGTATAAAGTATGTTTTTGTGGACGTGAATTCGTCGAGCCTCACATCCCGGAAATGGTCAAAACAGGAAAGATGCGGCAAGGTTATTAGGGGTTGCTGTAGCTCCCCTTAGGGTATGTGCATTTCCTTCTGGAAAGGGGTGGTATCATGGTATGGAGCCCAGATACTTACTCATGTTGAAAACACTTTATGATTGTGTGAATTGGATATCGAGCGCTCGGTTGAAAAGGTCCTAAAGGACCGGGGAATGGCGTGCTCGTGTCAGTAGTTACCCAGTTAGGGGTAACCCGGCCTTGTGTTGGCAGAGATCCGGTTTGGTTCTCGGGGATGTCTTTCCAGAGGCATTCTCAGTGGCAATGGGAAGTTCCTTGGCCTGACCATTTGTTGGAAATCCAATTCCCAATACGAAACTTGTACGGTATTAGTTGTAGAACCTGCTATTCACTTATGGTGGTCACCACTGTTTGGATGGTAGCTATAGTAGGCATAGTTCGAAATGTCTATGCTGGCTAAGATTTATATTCTACTTTCGAAATGAATTTTTTCTACACTATACACTAATAATAATATCAAAATGTTATTTTAAATGCGTATCAAGCATCTTTGACTATCATAAGGAGAAATCTCCTCCGATTCTGCGTTTGCATGTGTGTGTGTGCGGGAGGCCTTATGGTAGTCTCATTTTCAAAAGCATTGCGAATTGAGTTTAAAAATATTCCTCTATTTTGATTTTAAAGTAAATAAACTGTTTTGAGTTCTCACACCAGTCACATGACTGACTCGGAGTTTATTGTTTTCCTTTCTAAACTCTGGGTGCCCACCAATTTCCACACGGGCAGTCAAGAGTTAGGTTTATCAGGATATTCTGGATATTCTGGAGTTGCTGGAGGCAAGCTGGATGGCATGGCGTATTACTAGTTTATATAGTATTTCTTTTTCCGCTGCACTGTTTATTGTTGTATGTTGTTGTACACTCTGATGATATGATGTGATGTAATGAAATGTAATGTGATGTAATAACTGATATAGTTCTTTATTTAAAGATTATTCATTTATTATTATATGTTGTTCCGCTGCGAATTGTGAGATTCTGATGTTGTTCTGTTGTTTTCTGTCCCGTCCTATTTTCTTCTGTTTTTTTTTTCTTTTTTGCCTCTATTCTCTTTTTCTTCTATTTTTAAATTTTCTTCTCTATTTTCTTTCCTTTCTATTTTCTCTCTTCTCTCTTCTTTCTTTTTCTTAAATTTTTTTTTTAAAAAAACCCATAACTATTCGGTTTTTCGGCAACGAAAATCCGCATACGTTACATTTGGTATCTTCTTCTCTCCTCCCTAATTTCTATCTTTTTCTCTTCTTCTTTCCTAAATTTTTCTTAAATAAAACCCTCAGTGTTCGGTTTTCCGTCGTTCGATTTCTCGGCAGTCGATAAAGTGAGTGTCGATGTGGAATTTTCGGAAGACGAAGAATCGTGTCCTGACAGTTATTTTATAAAGTGCTTTGAATATTTTAAGTATTTTAAAATATAAAATTATGAAATTTGATTTAAATATATTTTGAAAGGTTTTAAAATAAATAAATTATGATTTTTCTATGTGTTAAAAATGTAATTTATGAATGGATTAACTGGATTTTTGAAATATAACTTATGTTTGAAATTTCGAATTTTGACTAAAAATGATATTTAAGTTACATGAATAAAATGGACTTTAATTTTATTTGGAAAATGGTAAATATGATAAATTGATTTATATTTGAATTTAAGTGATTTATTAAAGAATTATTGATTTTCTATAAATTTAAGTGGTTGAATAAATGACTGTTGAAAATGAAATTTTAAAATATAACTTGACTTGAAAATGTGAAATTTGAGTTTTAACTAAAGATGTTAAATTAATTAAATAAACTAGAAGTTTAGTTAAATTTGTGAAATGGTAATATAAATCTAAAACGTATAGGTTTTAATTTATGAAAGAAACGTATAGGTTTTAATTTATGAAAGAAACGTATAGGTTTTATTTATGAAAGAAACGTATAGGTTTAATTTATGAAAGAAACGTATAGGTTTTAATTTATGAAAGAAACGTATAGGTTTTAATTCATGAAAGAAACGTATAGGTTTTAATTAATGAAAGAACGCATGGTGTTCTAATTAATGATAGGAACATGTAAATTCCTAATTAATGAAAGAAAGGTATAAGTTTTAATTAATGAAAGAAACGTATAAGTTTTTAATTAATGAAAGAAACGTGTAAAGTCCTAATTAATGAGAGAACATGAAAGTTTTAATTAATGCAAGAACATGTAAAGTTTTAATTAGTGTGGTATTGATTTAATTAATAAATGTTCATTATTGTAATAGGAATATAAAATTTAAAACGTACATTTGACACGTAGAATTTAATCAATGTAATGGTGTATTTTAAATTGATTAAAATGATAAATGTTACTTATTGTAATAATAATGTAAGTTAATAAGGTGCTTTTAACTTAGCATAAGAATTTCGGTTTAAATTGTATATTACAATAAGAAAGTTTATTTAACTATAAGGCTATGATAAATTGACATGTTAAAATTTTAAGCTTATCAATACTTTGATTATATACAATGTAAAGTGGAAAGTAGTACATTCCAAAAATGCTATGATTCCTTAAGGTAACATTTCCAAAATGCTATGATAATTTAAAGGAATATTTCAAGTTTAATAAATTTAAAGAAATATTCAATGATTTGAAAATTTGGGTTTTATTTGAATGATATAATATTGAATTTTTTTTTGAAATGGAAATGATACAATTGTGATATTGTTTTGAAATGAGTATGATATTTTGGTCTTGAAAGTATAAATTATTTGAAATAAATATCCATGGGTTATAATAACGATTGGTTGTTAAAGAGACCGGGATCGGATATTGTCTTATAGCCGGACAATACCGAAAACCACTTTAACAACTGTGTACGCGGTGGAGATTCCAGAATGAAGTAGGATGGTGGCGACGTTCTCGAGGTATGTTACGTGGACCCAACTCCCGTGAGTTGGCATATATGACTAAAATAGGAGCTATACCGGGCTACACAAAGGGTCGCACCCTTTCATCGAGCATGCTCCATCGGAAACTATTCTATTACTTTTGTGATTCGATTCGGTGGCGCCACTTTGATTCGGGGGTATTGTTCGAGGTGGGCGGAAGCTGCTGGCTTGCCGTCACCACCGGTCCAGGAGTGCAAACGGTGTATCCACCTTGGCATTGCCTCGCGTGCCGTGTCATATCCTTATATCGAGCCCACTACGATTTTGGTTTTAAAGATCCGACCGCGTTAAGGTTCACCATCCCCTAAACGCTATTTTCTATATGATTATACTTTACTGATTAGACACTACCTTATATAGCGTATATTACTACATAGTAAATAGTTTAACGGATCCTTAGAGGATGGGCGGTCCCAAGCATCCTTTAAGTTACTGATGCATTTTGTTACTGTTCACTTGAGTTGATTTACAGTTTATAAGTATTTATGTCCTGACTCGAGGGTTTTGTGTTTTGCTTTACGCTCGGGTCAGATTGAGTGAGTTAGCATTCCAGATTCACCTTCGGCGTTGGAGCTTTCCTTGAAGATCCAGCCATCTATTTTGTTTCAGTATCCAGTGGTTCAGTGATTATCTGATTTGTACCTGATGTATCCTGTTACTCTTCTGTTGTATCCTATTTAACTCTGATGTATCTCATATTTAAATAGTAGCTTCATGAACTACTATCTCTTTTTCTTCCGCTACATTTTTATATACTCTGTGTCTGTGATCTGTGATTTTATTTACTGTATATTCTGAGATTTGCCAAATTTTTATTTACAACGCGGTATTTTGAGCTATCCAATTCCGGCACGAGTGTCTACCTATACATTTATAATGGATGCGAATGGTTGAAAATACCGGGTCGTTACAGTTGGTATCAGAGCTTTGGTAGCTCTAGGCAAAGCTCAGCATATGGAGTGAATGTATTTACAGAATCACTTTCATTCGAGTTTGAATCTCTTCCCTTTTGACTCGATTCCTTTGAATTTTGGAACGTTCCCTACGGTTCCAAAATCCATTCGTATCTCTCACTATTCATCTTCTTTTGACATTGGAGTATTCCATAACTCCGCTTCGAATGATCTTTTTGGTGAGTCGGTGGTCACGCCAAATTAAAATTGAATTGAGAAAAAAGGGAAACTCCCCTAAAATTAGCATCGATTCACCAGAGATTTATATCTATCCTTGGTTTAGATGCTAATATCTTTTGTTATTCCAAACCCTAACTCTTGAGATCGAATGTAGATTTACCCTAGACAAATCCACATTGATCTTATTCTTTAAGTCACGGTTGACCCGGTAAATATTGCCCATGATTTATTTAAGCTTATCCACCTCCCTATTTTGTTATTTAATCATCTTGTCTTTTATTTCCAACCTATTTTCAAACATTTTGAATTGTACTTGTAAATATATGTTTTGTTTATATATTGTGTTGTTTGAGTTGTTGATGTTGAGTTGGGTTTCCGATCGATTCGTCTGATCAACGCTATCGATAGGATTTCTAAAACACTTTGACTGAACAAACTGACACGATATTATTTTAAATTTTGTTTTGGTTAATGAAATAAAATTTTGATATATATATTTATGGAACTTAATAAAATGATTCAAATTGATAATTTGAGATGATAATACTTGATTTATCATTTATTGTTCTATAAATGAATTTATAAATAATTGTTTATAAATTTATATGGGAACTTAAATGAATTTAGAAAAAGAAATTTGAGAATTTAATTTCCGATGGTTCCAAACCTTTTGTTTAAAAGTTTAAAGGGATATAATATTTAAAATATTTCAAATAGAAATTTGTTTCCAAAGAATTTTAAGTTTAAAATTAGTACTCTTCTCTTTGTCGCTAGAAAATAACTTTGGTGATGACTGCAGCATCATCGACGTTCATTTTCGAGTTTTGAAGTGAAGAGACTGTTCTGTAATCTTGCTACAGCTTTGTTTTGGGAAATTAAATTGATTTGAATTTCTGAAATATGACTTAATTTATAATATATATAGATATATGATTGAAATTTGATTTGACATATTATATATATATATATTATTACTTATCTCTAAATGGTTTGAAGAAATCAGAAATTTAATTCTTAAAATTTATTTTTAACAATAATTTCAATTATAAAAAAAATCAAAAAAATTTGGATAAATGATTAAACTTGAGATAATTGAATTGGAAAGTTTTATTTGTATGACACAATTTCATTCCAATATAACTTACCTTAATTTCAGAAGTTAACAATGTAATTGGGTAATATACAATAGAAAAAGATTTTATAAATAAAATTTGAGTGGTTATAATAAATGTTATACACTTAAATTTTAATTATAAAACGATTAACAGAGTTAAAGAATAATAAAGGTTAATTGAATAACTTACAATAAAACAATGTTAGAAGAACTAAGAATAAAAGAAAGCAGTTATATTAAGTGTAAGTATGTTTAACATAAGTGATAAATATAGTGAGAGGAATAAATTTAGTTTTATTTAGGAATAAAGAAGAATTAAATTTATTAAGTACATTGTGAGTGTAATAAATGATTATTTTTCAAACCCATGGTTTTGAAATTTGTTAATTTATGATGATTAGATAATAAGATAATGAAATTTGAGATAGTTAAGATTTATTTAACTTGTGTAAAGATTTATTCTCTATTTAAATTGAAATTTCCATGCTTTCAAATCTATTTCCTTATTTTGTTTTCCAAACTATTTTTTTTGTTATCCTCCTCCTCCTTATCTTGCTATAGATTGGTATAGGAATCTTTCTATAACCTTTGATAGATCTTTGGTAATCATTTTGAATCCACCTTTTTCGTGCTTGTGTTCTTAATTTTGGAGAATCTTGGAAAGATCAGCTCCACCTTGTAAAACTTACCTATAACAATAGCCAGCATGTATAATTTCATTCTCCTTGTCATCTTGTCCTAACCTTATTTCACTCTATCTTTTTCTATGCTTTCTCATACCTCATTCCTTTTCGGGGATGAAATGTTTTGAGTGGGGGAGAGTGTAACAACCCTATATTTTGTAATTTTTTTATTCTATATTTTAATTATTTTAATGTAAAATTTTGGTTTAAAAAAAAGACTTTGGCTTTTGTTTTCTTAAAAATCTAATTTTGGAAATTTTCTTGAAATGATTTCTGATCATTTGTCTAAATAAAAATAAACAATGTCTGAAAATTGGATTTGGATAAAAAGTGTAACTTTAATAGAAATTCTAAATTTTATAATTCTAAAGGCAAAATTTTCATCTTGAACTGTTTACAATTGTGTAACATTTATTTCACTTTTGTTTTGGTCAGATTTATTGTATACTTTTTTTTTAAAAAAAAAAGGTTAGTAATAATTAGTGTGAAACGGGAAATAAACTTTACATTTCTTTTACATATGTTTACATCCGTTTCTTAACTTTATATTTAACAATCAATTGGATGAAGCTAAATCAAATGTTATTAATTATGGTATAGTAGCTATTAAATTTTGGTTTAAAGTGATGGTTTATTTTCCTAATAGAAATGTTAGTATTTTAAATTTATTTAATAAGAGAAACAAAATAATTTGTACGTTATTTAATAAGAGAAACAAAATGATTTGTACGTTATTTAATAAGAGAAACAAAATGATTTGTACGTTATTTAATAAGAGAAACAAAATAATTTGTACGTTATTTAATAAGAGAAACAAAATAATTTGTACGTTACTTTGGGCATATATTTAATTGTTGCTCTTGCCTTTTCGTTATCTATTTGATTTTTTCTTGCGTTAACAATGCAAAGTTTTCAGCCGTATATTCTCTTTTGAGAATCCAAAATCTTGCTCAAATCTTGTCTTAAATCATTTCCGTGTGTGAATTATTTCTTTCCCTCTTGCCTCCCATACGTTTCCACCTATTGGATAGAATTAAATTGCCTCTACCGTTCAAGCATTTTACTCTTGCCTGCCCTCTACATAAATTAGTGAGCAAATGTTAATATATATTTCACGTTCAAAAGTTCCATACCACAAATTATTCATTTTGCTTCCATCAAAATTTGCGTGAGCATCTCCTAAAGGTATGAACCGGCGCATGCTTTTCCTTTCATTTTTTTTCTCTTTTTTTCTTTCTTTCTTCTTTTCACTCTTGTTTTATTTCATTTGTTCTCCTTTCATTGTTTTGCTTTACCCTATTGCCTGCCACCGTGCTTGGCCATTCACCATATTTTTCCGACCCTACCCATGCCAGACCACCGAGCCTTGTTTGAGAAAAAAAGGAATGAAAAAAATTCCATTTTTGTCACCTTTGTATTTTGTTTTTGAAGTAATATTGCCACCGAGCCTTGTTTTGAAAAAAAGGGGAAATGAAAAAAAAAAGTTGCTTTTGTCACCTTTGTTTTGAAGTTATAATCTATTTTTCCACTGGCCCTTGTTCTGGAAAAAAGAAATGAGCAAAAAAAAAAATGTTTTGTCACCTCTGTAATTTGGCATTCTAGTCCATATTCCCTCTGCCCTTTTGTTTGAAAAAAAAAAAGAAATGAACAAAATTTGTTTTGTCACCTTTGTTTTGAAGTTATAGTCTATTTTAAAAGTGGTCTTGTATTTTTGAATTCATGGTTTATTTTGTTTTTATAAAATTAAATAGAAAAAGAAATTTGAAACGCCTTAAACTTTCTATCTTTCTATGGGCCTTTATAGTCCACCCTTTTAGTTTTAACCTAACCTTTCACCAATTAACCCTAACACCTCCTCATATCATCTCCTACCACTTCACATTTTTGTGCTTGCCATGCCTTTGTGATGCCAAAACAGATCCTTTTCCACCTGAAGACATGTGTGGCCTAGCCCTAAGCATGTATGGCCGAGCATACATGGAGTTGTTGTCAAGCAAAAGTGGTTGAAAAGCTTGGTAATGTCATTTGTTGCTTCTACTTTTCTATTGTTCAACAAATCTTTATATTGTATGCATATGTTTATATGGTCTTGTTTATTTGTTGTATACAAGATCATTATCAAGGCTTTCCATTCATTCAATTCAAATCGTGTTTGTCGTGCTTTTGGAATCGCTCTTGTGTTTGTTGTTTTGGTCTCTAGCTTTGAAAAAGGTGAGTCTTTCTCACTCTGACATATATACTTATGAAAAGTGGATTGATGACAAGTGTTTAGTAATGTAAAATGTTTATGCAAGTTAATGATGATCATATGATATGCTATGCCGTGTTATTACCATGTTAAAACTGTTAATTTTCACCTGACATATGATACATGACTGTATATTGCGATATTGACATTGTTTATATTATTTCTGTATATGATCACACTGCAAGTTCCCTGTTAGGATAAAAATGTTATGGGCTGAAATGATAGGCCTGAGTTATTTTATTTATTTATTTAAACTTGGGATTGCGGGTTTGAAATGATAGAACCCGGATTTTTACCTTTTAAAACTGCGGATTGAAATGATACATATCCGTATCACTTGACCTAAGTTAGAAAACTATATACAGACCCGTGGTTATTTTATAAAGTGCTTTGAATATTTTAAGTATTTTAAAATATAAAATTATGAAATTTGATTTAAATAGATTTTGAAAGGTTTTAAAATAAATAAATTATGATTTTTCTATGTGTTAAAAATGTAATTTATGAATGGATTAACTGGATTTTTGAAATATAACTTATGTTTGAAATTTCGAATTTTGACTAAAAATGATATTTAAGTTACATGAATAAAATGGACTTTAATTTTATTAGGAAAGTGGTAAATATGATAAATTGATTTATATTTGAATTTTAGTGATTTATTAAAGAATTATTGATTTTCTATAAATTTAAGTGGTTGAATAAATGACTGTTGAAAATGAAATTTTAAAATATAACTTGACTTGAAAATGTGAAATTTCAGTTTTAACTAAAGATGTTAAATTAATTAAATAAACTAGAAGTTTAGTTAAATTTGTGAAATGGTAATATAAATCTGAAACGTATAGGTTTTAATTTATGAAAGAAACGTATAGGTTTTAATTTATGAAAGAAACGTATAGGTTTTAATTTATGAAAGAAACGTATAGGTTTTAATTTATGAAAAAAACGTATAGGTTTTAATTTATGAAAGAAACGTATAGGTTTAATTTATGAAAGAAACGTATAGGTTTTAATTTATGAAAGAAACGTATAGGTTTTAATTTATGAAAGAAACGTATAGGTTTTAATTTATGAAAGAAACGTATAGGTTTTAATTAATGAAAGAACGTATGGTGTTCTAATTAATGATAGGAACATGTAAATTCCTAATTAATGAAAGAAAGGTATAAGTTTTAATTAATGAAAGAAACGTATAAGTTTTTAATTAATGAAAGAAACGTGTAAAGTCCTAATTAATGAGAGAACATGAAAGTTTTAATTAATGCAAGAACATGTAAAGTTTTAATTAGTGTGGTATTGATTTAATTAATAAATGTTCATTATTGTAATAGGAATATAAAATTTAAAACGTACATTTGACACGTAGATTTTAATCAATGTAATGGTGTATTTTAAATTGATTAAAATGATAAATGTTACTTATTGTAATAATAATGTAAGTTAATAAGGTGCTTTTAACTTAACATAAGAATTTTGGTTTAAATTGTATATTACAGTAAGAAAGTTTATTTAACTATAAGGCTATGATAAATTGACATGTTAAAATTTTAAGCTTATCAATACTTTGATTATATACAATGTAAAATGGAAAGCAGTACATTCCAAAAATGCTATGATTCCTTAAGGTAACATTTCCAAAATGCTATGATAATTTAAAGGAATATTTCAAGTTTAATAAATTTAAAGAAATATTCAATGATTTGAAAATTTGGGTTTTATTTGAATGATATAATATTGAATTTTTTTTGAAATGGAAATGATACAATTGTGATATTGTTTTGAAATGAGTATGATATTTTGGTCTTGAAAGTATAAATTATTTGAAATAAATATCCATGGGTTATAATAACGATTGGTTGTTAAAGAGACCGGGATCAGATATTGTCTTATAGCCGGACAATACCGAAAACCACTTTAACAACTGTGTACGCGGTGGAGATTCCAGAATGAAGTAGGATGGTGGCGACATTCTCGAGGTATGTTACGTGGACCCAACTCTCGTGAGTTGGCACATATGACTAAAACAGGAGCTATACCGGGCTACACAAAGGGTCGCACCCTTTCATCGAGCATGCTCCTTCGGAAACTATTCTATTACTTTTGTGATTTGATTCGTGGCGCCACTTTGATTCGGGGGTATTGTTCGAGGTCGGCGGAAGCTGCTGGCTTGCCGTCACCACCGGTCCGGGAGTGCAAACGGTGTATCCACCCTGGCATTGCCTCGCGTGCCGTGTCATATCCTTATATCGAGCCCACTATGATTTTGGTTTTAAAGATCCGACCGCGTTAAGGTTCACCATCCCCTTAACGCTATTTTCTATATGATTATACTTTACTGATTAGACACTACCGTATATAGCGTATATTACTACATAGTAAATAGTTTAACGGATCCTTAGAGGATGGGCGGTCTCAAGCATCCTTTAAGTTACTGATGCATTTTGTTACTGTTCACTTGAGTTGATTTACAGTTTATAAGTATTTATGTCCTGACTCGAGGGTTTTGTGTTTTGCTTTACACTCGGGTCAGATTGAGTGAGTTAGCATTACAGATTCACCTTCGGCGTTGGAGCTTTCCTTGAAGATCCAGCCATCTATTTTGTTTCAGTATCCAGTGGTTCAGTGATTATCTGATTTGTACCTGATGTATCATGTTACTCTTCTGTTGTATCCTATTTAACTCTGATGTATCTCATATTTATATAGTAGCTTCATGAACTACTATCTCTTTTTCTTCCGCTGCATTTTTATATACTCTGTGTCTGTGATCTGTGATTTTATTTACTGTATATTCTGAGATTTGCCAAATTTTTATTTACAACGCGGTATTTTGTGCTATCCAATTCCGGCATGAGTGTCTACCTATACGCTTATAATGGATGCGAATGGTTGAAAATACCGGGTCGTTACAAGACGTAGAATGAGAAGTTTGAACCAGTATTAAAATTTCTAGTGTGCTTGTTTTATTTTACTTATTCACATTGCTATAGTATCTTAGTTTATTTCTGCACTACTATAGTATAATTCCATGTAGCACGATCTGTATTGTCTTTTCACTTCGGGCCAAGAAGGAAGCTCAGTAGATTGGAGTAATACTCCACGCTACACGAATCAACATTCTCAACACAAACGATGATCAAGTCTGCACAGAAGGCTATGTACTAAGTGTGCGATTAAATAGTTCCCACATCAAGTCGAGGAACTAAAATGGCCAAATTTGAAAGTCGGTTATTTAACTATCAAAACTAAGAAATAAATATTTAGCGCCATAACAATCACTAGGACCTTTTAATTAATCTTTTATTAATTAAATCACTTGCCAAATATTTACTTCAAATTATCTTTGAAAAGATATAATCTCAAAAACCATTTCGATATTGGAAAACATTTCCATATACTTATTTAACAATAAGTAATTCAAAAGCCTCTTTATTTTCAATGCTTAGAAAATATTACATATACTTAAATCACGATTAAGTTTATATTTTATTTTATAAGGAAAACATTCTCTTTAAATACATTTATTTGGGTCAAAATGAATGTTGCGTAAAACATCGTTACAGCAACCGAAAATCGCTTGTATTGGGATTCGAAAATTAGTTAGATATATGAATCCCAATACTATATAAAAATATTTCCTTTCGAAAATCATTTACTATAACAATAGTGTTATAGTCCACCATTTCTTGACTTCTCGAAAACGTCTATTTCAACAATGAATGTTGAAATCTATGTATTCGATACTTAACACATTTATTAACATCTTCAAAACATTTCACTCCAATTTAAAATATCATTTCCCAAAACATTTATTTATTTCAAAAGATTATTCATTGTCCAAAATCGTGAATATAAGTCCTCTTATCCTAATTCAATACTCTACACATTTATTAAAAGATAATCCATTGTACAAAATCGTGAATATAATCCTTTACCCAATTCATCACTATCACACATTTAATTAAAGGATTATCCACTGTCCAAAATCATGGATAAAATTCCTTCAATAATCTTTTATATTTAACTTATCAAATTCAATTAATTTCGGATTTATAAACAATGTTTATACATTCACATTTCTATTTTATAAAAGTTTCCATTTATAAAATTCCTTTACTAACAAATTCCATTTATATCTCATATACATGCCAAAACCCAATTATAAGTAAATTCATTTATAATTCTCTTTTTTTACAAATTCATTCATTTATAACTTCACAAAATAATAAATCTATAAATCTTATTTACTTATAAAATCCATTTATAACTCCACTTTAACATTTACAAAAATCCTTTACTATTCCATCATTTTGATTTATAAAAATTCAATTTTATAAATCTTATATATATAAACTGTTTATAATAAATCCAAAAGTCTTAATTCATATTTTCACAAAATAGTTAACTTCATATTTCAAAAATCATATTTCTGGTTATATATCACAAAAATCATAATTTTTATAACATAAAAATTATCACTTATTTTTTTTAAAATAAATCCATTTACTCAACAATTCAAAATTCAATAAAATGTCTATTTTCAAAATCACTTTGATAATCCTTTTTAAATTGAAATCATCATTTTAATATTTTTAAAATTACCAAAAATAGGTCCAATGCTGCAACAGCACCAAATAAATCAATCACGGCAACCAAAACATCATATATCATATGATAACAGCGTATATCACAATATCTGTAAATAAATCAATATCGGTGAGGAATCCAGTTGGATCCCTCCAACCTGTCACCTGCAACAAATATACATATTAGAAATATATGTACAACATCCGCTTCGAGCAGACGCGCGTACAAAGGTGTTAGGAAATCAATTCTATGGTTTCGATGATAACAACTATATAATGGAAATCGAATATGCATATATATCTATATTTACAGGTAGACTCAAAAGAAGTATCAGGAGGCTACAAGTCGATAGAATCGGAAGAAGAATGACACATGCACAGGAAAAGCAACATGCACAAATCCAGACGTCTGAGTGCACTAGCCAGACGTCTCATTGATTTCTTTGGTTCACAAATCAGATAGAATCGGACGTCTGGTTAATATACTCAGACGTGTGAAAAATAGCCATATACAAAAAATATATGAAAACCAGACGTCTGAAACATTTTCCAGACGTCTGATTTTGAACTCGGCTGTGTAAATTCAAATTACAACTGTCACAATCGAAAAGAAATGTTCGCTCCTCTTCACTGCAACCGTTCATCACCATGAGTAGCGACCTTAGAGTACTTACTAACATATGACTACACAAAGGATCTCTCTACCACTATAAACAGCATCAAGAATTCAAGAGAAGATCTCACCTTACTCACTTATACTCTTTACTCTTGTACTCTGATTAATACTTGATCTCTAGCATTCTAATACCTGTACTTTAGTCTTCCATATACTCAAAGCTCTTCAATCAATATTATTATACAGATTGGAAGCATTTGTACTCAGCAGTCAATATTCGTGTTATAGAACACACACTTGAAAAGAACAAGCTTTTGTAACCAAGCCTATTCCTCCGAACGAAGTGAGGGTGTTTGATAGTTGAATTTCGAAGTGGAGCTTCGAGTCTGGACGTAGAAAGGGAGGTCCGAACCAGTATAAAATATTGGTGTGATTATTTCCATTTACTTTGCTATTATCATCTATCAAGTTTATATTAGATACATTATATAGTTAGTCACTTATACTTGCATATTAATACACTACACGATCCTCTCACATAGACTTTCAATTGGTATCAAAGCAAGGTTTTGATCAAAGAATAGTAACACGTTTTTGAATCGCTTTAATATGGCAAGTATCTTTCAGGAAGGACAATCCATAGCACGACCCCTGCTTTTTAATGGATCTAACTATGCATATTGGTCAACACGTATGAGAATTTTTATGGAAGCTAATGGTCTAGAAATTTGGTCAGCCACCCAAGATAAATATGAAGCACCTACTACTGCTATGAACACATGGACCGATGCACAAAAGACCTTAGCTTCAAACAATGCTAAAGCTATGAATGTTTTATTTTGCTCTCTAGACAAAAATGAATTTTCACGTATCATGTTATGCACTACTATATTTGACATTTGACGTACCTTACAAATTACACATGAAGGTACAACAAAGGTCAAACAAACTAAGATTTCAATTTCGCAAAACCAATTTTCGTCATTCAAAATGAAGCAAAATGAAACTATTGTTGACATGTATTCTAGATTTCAAACTATCCAACATGATCTTATGGAATTAGGAGTCAAATTTACTGATTTTGATTTAGTTTCTCGAATACTCAACTCTTTAACATCAGATTGGGAAAGCAAGGTATTAGCTATTGAAGAAGCTAATGATCTCTCCACTCTCAAAGTTGAAGAGTTGATAGGAAATTTAATGTCCTATGAAGCTAATTTGCAGGCACGAAAAGAACTAAGTTCGGTGAAAAAGAACATAGCATTCCCAGCAACAAAGAATGATGACTCTGATTTAGATGAAGAAGAAATAGTCTTCATTGCCAAGAATTATAACAGATTCAAGAAATTTAGAAAGATGACCAAATTGCAAAAAGAAGAGAAGACCAACACAACCAACAAACCTATCTCAAATCAAGTGTTATGAATGTGATCAATACGGACATATGAAGAAGGATTGCCCAAAACTCAACAATGATAAAAAGAAGAACAAACTTGAAAGTTTCAAAAAGAAAAAGGCTTTCAAAGTAACATGGGATGACTAGGACTCATCATCGTCTGAAGTGATAGCGATAGTGACGGAGAACAAGCTAATGTGTGTTTTATGGCACAAACCGAAGAGGTATGTCCTGAACTTAGCTATGACAAACTATTAGAACTTAGCATGGAATTAGATGATAAATTTAGACAAATTAAAAAATTAAACAAAGAATATATAGTCAAAATAAATAAATTAGAACTTGAAGTAGGAATGTTAAAAGATGAGAAAATTATTCTAGAAGAAGAACTTGAATTATCTTAAGAAAAAATCAAAAATAATTTGATAGAAAGTGAGGCTATTACTATTGATTTTAAAAACACTAAAATAGTGAAGGATAATTTTTTAAAAGAAAACGTTGACTTTAAAAATAGTACTGAATTATTGAAAATTGAAAATATAGAATTAAAAGAAAAATTATATAAAATTACAAATAATGTGTCAAAATTTAATAAAGGAAAACAAGATTTGGAAAATCTTATCAAAACTTCAAAACCATCAGGCAATAGAAATGGAATAGGATTTAAAAAGTCTTCTAAACAAAAAGGAAATGATGTTTAAAATATTAGTTATATAAAAACTAAAAGTTTACCTAAGTCTAAATTGAATGCCAAAAATATGAAGATTTGGATTCCTAAAACAAATAATAATTTGATTAGACAACAGTTTATTAATAATTACTTAGAGAATGTAGTCTATAATAAAAATTATATTTATGAAGGTACCAAACCATCTTGGGTATGGCTACCTTCTTCTAACAATTAGGACCATAACAAAATATATGGGTACCAATTAAAACATCTTTTATTTTGCCGGCACCCAAAATAAAAAATAAGGAGAAATGAATACTAGATAGCGGGTGCTCCAAGCATATGACCGGAAATTCAAAAATATTATCAAATATAACATACATCGATGGTGGAACGTTAACATTTGGAGATAACTCAAAAGGATATGTCATGGGCATTGGAGAAGTCATCAATTCTGGTATATCTAACTCTCCTATTATTACAAATGTTTTATTAGTAGAAAATCTAGAACACAACTTACTAAGTATTAGTCAATTATGTGATAAAGGATTTTAAATAAATTTTGAAAAAGATAGATGTAATATTTTAGATAATAACAAACAACTTATTTTTGAAGGTTTTAGAAACAAAAATATTTATGTATTAAACATGAATATAAATAAAAATTCAAATTTATGTTTAACCGCCAAACATGATGATCCATGGTTATGGCATAAACGATTTTGTCATATCAACTTTAAGAATATCAATAAAATGGCGAAATATGAACTAGTTAGAGGTTTACCTAAAATAAATTACAAAGTAGAAAATTTATGTGACGATTGTCAAATTGGAAAACTAAAGAAAAGTTCGTTTAAATCTAAAAATAATATTTCTATAAAACAACCGTTAGAATTATTACATTTAGATATATTTGGACCGACACAAATACGATCTATAAATCACAACAAACATGTTTTCGTCCTAGTTGATGATTTCTCAAGATATACATGGACTTTGTTTTTAAAACATAAAAGTGACACTTTTGAATGTTTAAGATATTTGCTAAAAGGATTAAAACACAAATGAACTTAAAAATTAAAATTATTCGAAGTGGTCACGGAGGAGAATTTGAAAACGATCTTTTTACTAGTTTTTGTAATTAGAAAGGAATAACTTATAATTTTTCTTTTCCTCGCACACCTCAATAGAATGGTGTTGTGGAAAGAAAAAATCTTACATTACAAGAATGTGCACGAACATTATTAAATAGTAGTGGTCTACCAAAACACTTTTGGGCTGAAGCTATTGCCACAGCTTGTTATGTGTTAAATCGAGTAACCATACATCCTATGACAAAACAAATTTGTTTTGAAATATTTTTTAGTAAAAAAATCTAAAGTAGCATATGTTAAAAATTTCGGTTCAAAATGTTTTATATTAAATACAAAAGATAACTTAGGAAAATTTGACCCAAAGGCCGATGAAGGTATCTTTGTTGGATATTCGGATCCTAGCAAATCATATAGAATCTTTAATAAACGAAATAATATCATTGAAGAAAGTTTACATGTTTCTTTGGACGAAATTTTTTTAACCGTAATAATAATGATGATGAAGAAATTATCCCACTAACAAATTCAACAAATTCCATTAGTAATGAAACAAATATGCAAAATAACACGTTGATATCATTTCCTAGAATTCTTAAGAATCATCCAAAAGATAATATCATTGGAGATCTTACTTCTAGAGTAATTAGAAATCAACTGAATCAAATAAGCCATATAGCATTTGTGTCAAATTTTAAACCAAAAATTATAAAGAAGCTTCAAATGATAATTTTTGGACAATAGCTATGCAAGAAGAATTGAATCAATTTGAACGTAATAATGTTTGGGAATTAGTACCAAGACCTGAAGACCAATCGGATATAGGAACAAAATGGGTATTTAAAAGCAAAGTAGACGAGAATGGAAATATTGTTTGAAATAAAGCTCCTTTAGTTTCTCAAGGCTATAATCAAGAAGAAGATATCGATTACGATGAAACCTTTGCTCCAGTAGCAAGATTAGAGGCCATTCGTACATTACTCACCTTTGCAACTCATCACAATTTTAAACAATTTCAAATGGATGTCAAAAGTGCTTTTTAAATGGTTTTATTAAAGAAAATGTATACGTAGAACAACCCGCATTATTTGTTCACGAAAAATATCCCAATCATGTTTTTGAATTACACAAAGCACTACATGGATTAAAACAAGCCCCTCGTGCATGGTACGAACGTCTTAAAAATCACTTAATAACATCTACTTTTCAAATAGGAAAAATAGATACAACTTTGTTTATTAAAAGAGAAAACAACGATATTTAGTTGTACAAATTTACGTTGATGATATCATCTTTGGTTCAAGCAACGAAAATTTATGTAATCAATTTTCAAATATTATGAAAAATGAACTTGAAATGTCACACATGGAAGAATTAAATTTCTTCTTAGGTTTACAAATAAAACAACTTAAAAATGAAATTTTTATTCATCAAGAAAAATATTGTAACGATCTATTACGACGTTTTGAAATGGATAAAACTTCAAGCAAACCAACACCAACGAGTACCACTGTTCACTTAGAAAAAGACAATAACGGAAAAGATTTTGATGAAAAATTATATCGGAGCATGATTGGTCCTTTACCTTATTTAACTACTAGCCGACCCGATATTATGATGAATGTATGTCTTTGTGCTCGATTTCAAGCAAAACCAAAAGAATCTCATCTAAGAGTTGTTAAGCGTATTTTACGTTACCTATCTAGTACCAGAGATTATGGTTTGTTTTACCCTAAAGAATTATCGTTTGAACTAGTCTTATGTAGCGATGCGGATTTCGGTGGATGTAGAACAGATCGTAAGAGTACTAGTGGAACTTATCTCTTTATCGGACAATCTTTAGTTTCATGGTTTAGCAAAAAACAAAACTATGTCTCATTATCTACTTGCGAAGCCGAATACATCTTCGCCGCTCTAGCATGTGCACAAGTGATCTACGTGCAATAAACGCTAACGGATTTTGGCAAAATTATTAACAAATCTCCAATATATTGTGATAACACAAGTGCTATAAATTTATCAAAAAACCCTGTTAATCATTCACAAACTAAACATATCGATATACGACATCATTTTTTACGAGACAATGTTGAAAAGGAAATATTTCATTAGAATAAGTAAATATTGAGAATCAAGTAGCAGACATCTTTACAAAACCACTAAATGAACAATCATTTATTGAACTCCGACGACATTTAGGTATATGCTCACTCCAAGATCTACTTCCTTAAAATTAAACAAAGTTTCTCTTTAAGGCTATGATAAGTTGTTTGTTTTACTACCACAAATTATAATTAATAATTTCTGAAACTTTAATTTTTTAGAAAGTTAGTATGTCTATAAATAATTCTTTCAACTTATATAAAAAGAGGTATACAAAACTGTATAAACACAACACATATCTTCCTTAAAGAAACAAAATATAGTCATGTCTTCTGGGGACTCTTATATATCCATCTCCATCTCAGCTCCATCGACGGACAACTCGGTTGACACGCCACAATGACTTCCTACACCTACACCAAAGCAGGAGCCAATGAATAGGTGGTCCTCGTATCATATGGGTTTTACCACCGACAACAAGAAGACCAAAAGATCTCTGTTTATCTCTTCTAACAAAAAGGAGAAAATTGATGAAATCCATCATTTTCAGAAACAACAGATAGATCTTCAACGAGAACTATATTTCGAACAAAAAGTTACAGGACGTCGCCTAAGCTTTTTGGAGCAAGTAGCAATGAAGTTTTGATCGTCACGGAAGAAAAATGTCCATGAACCGCTACCAAAACCTTGTAGTTCTTTGGATCCCTCATCTTCATATCGTGCTCCTTCGGATACTTCATTAAGATAATATTCTAGCTCTTCAAGAACCCATGAACGTGGAAATATATGGTCTCCACTTAAGCCATGGACGGATGACAAGTCAGGAGATCGCAAAACTCCATCACCTTCTAAATAAATTATATTTGTATATATATCTATGCTTGTTTGTTATTTTATTTCACAACAATAAAATTACCTCTTATAAAAATTCAAGAAATAAGCAAAACCATCAAATTTTAGGCTATTTTTAGTCACATTGCTTATTTCAGACATCTAACTATAGCCTTTAGACATCTGACACAATGATATACGTCTAAAATCTAAGCATTGTCCATATGTCCGACGTCTGATATACCCCCCAGGCGTCTGAAATTTTGCTCTGTCGTCTCCAAATAAAAATCAGAGCATTTCAGACGTCTGAAATAAGATCCAAACGTTTGCCATATTTCTCTTCCTCGAAATTTTTTCAAAAATAAACCAAGCTAGACATCTGGTTTTAATACCTAGACGTCTGATAAAACTCTCTGCCTCTCCAATTTTACAAATTCGATCAAACCAGACGTCTAAATCAAAAACCAAATGTCTGAATTTATCTGCTGTACTCAATTTAGGGCAAACCAGACGCCTGATTTCCAATCCAGACGTTTGAAATCCAATCGACTCTTAAAAATAACCCAGATAACGACATTTTTTTTCACTTTCATCTCAAAATTTTTATCTGACATTTCACCATTAACGATTTTTTCTCCAACAATTCATCTTTTTACGCGAAGATCAAATCACAATGCCTTCTAGAACAAAAAATCCCAAAATATCAAAATGAAAACAAAACCAACCTACCTCATCTTCAAATCCTCAAGTGTTCTCCAATGATCAAATCGAAAGGTGGATGAACAGAGCGCCACATTCTATCAAAAGGTATGAAGATATTCAAAAGAAAAAACTCCACATAGGCCCATTCTATAATCTCCTTAAGTTCCCTATGTATGATTTAGATGAGCTATGTAAAAATGCCGGCTTGGAAACCCTAATTTATTTTACTTCTACGGATGTCCAAATAGACCAATCAGCCATTTTTTTATTCTATGCAAATCTAGACAGTACTTTAGTGAGGAACACTGAAAATGAGGATAATTGGCTCTGGTCTAGCATGTATGGAAACACGATTAGATTAACCCCAGGCCAATAGGTCGAACCCTTGGATGCTTTGACACAGGGGAAGATTTATACAACATTCCGGATATGCGCTTTAAGCCACGGAACAGTATAACTCATCAAATTTGAAAAGACTAAATGCCAAAATTTGCTTCTAGATTTCTACGTCCAAAAGCTCAACTCCTAACACGAATGATAATTAACACAATCGTTCCACGAATGGGAAGTCACGAGCAAATCAGTGAATTAGAGCACAAAGCCCTATATGCTCTATTTAGTGGAACAAGAGTAAATTGGGCAAAATTCATCTTCGACAACCTAAAGCATTTTTGGACTCGATCAAGGCCGTCAATTATTTACCCAACTTATATTATGAGACTTCTCCGAGCACATAGCATTCCATCCTACCTATCAAAATTCGAAGAAATCTCGCCTAAATATGCTTCCACTAAATTCTTCTCTCTGATGCACCTACCCGAAATCCCTCCAAAATTCATGTCCTTCGAAGATTAGACGCACAATCGTCAATCTGGAAGAGTCGAGCCTCCTCCTCAACCACACATTGATACATCCCAAGAGGAGGAACAACATCGAGAAGCCACTCCTCCACCTCCCGCACCATTTTATTATCCGGGAGAAGATGAAATTATGGAGACTCGAACGGATACAAATCCAAATGAAAGTGCTTGAGATCTCACTCTTCGAAACCAACAAATTCTATCTCAAAATAAAAAACTTTTAGCTAAGAGAATTGATATCTTCGACACATCATTTACTACACGCCTAGCCACAGTGGAGGAATCTCTTTCCACTGTCTTATCGGTTTTTAAAGAAATACTACAACGGGTTCGCGGTCCAACACCACCTTCTGAAGATTGGCCAATCCCAGTACCTTCTCCTCCCGCAAAAAAGTACAAACTCTCTGAGGATGAACCTCTCAAGGAAGCTTTGACAGCTCCTACAAAGGCTAGCACTTCAGGCAAAAAAGAACCAAAGGAAGATGATCAAAATAAAGCTTCTCCAAAGAAATTATAGATTTTGCGAATCATAGATTTAAGGTTTTTGTAATATCAATTTTTGTACAAGTCTATGTTTGTAATCTCACTTCAGGTTATTCATGAAACTTTCTTTTTGTTTGACAATTGGCTTCTATTTTATAATTCTTTTTGATAATGCCAAAGGGGGAGAAATATAAGTATAATCATAAAACATTAAAAATAAGCACATATTCAGGGGGAGATTAATAATCCATATATAAGTACATTGAATAGTTGTCATCATTAAAAAGAGGAGATTGTTAGGAAATCAATTCTATGGTTTCAATGATAACAACTATAAAATGGAAATCTAATATGCATATATATCTATATTTACAGGTAATTGATAAAGTAAACATCACAAAGAGACAAAAACAAGACTCAAAAGAAGTATCAAGAGGCTACAAGTCGATAGAATCGGAAGAAGAATGACACATGCACGGGAAAAGCAACATGCACAAATCCAGACGTCTGATTGATTTCTCTGATTCACAAATCAAACACAATCAGACGTCTGGTTAATATACTCAAACGTCTGAAAAACAGTCATATACAAAAAATATATGAAAATCAGACGTCTGAAACATTTTCCAGACGTCTGATTTTGAACTCGGCTGTGTAAATTCAAATTACAACTGTCACAGTCGAAAAGACACGTTCACTCCTCTTCGCTGCAACTCTTCATCACCATGAGTAGCGACCTTAGAGCACTTACTAACAGATGCAACTACACAAAGGATCTCTCTACCACTATAAATAGCATCCAGAATTCAAGAGAATATCTCACCTTACTCACTTATACTCTTTACTCTTGTACTCTGATTAATACTTGATCTCTAGCATTCTAATGCCTGTATTTTAGTCTACAATATACTCAAAACTCTTCAACTATATATAGATTGGAAGCATTTGTACTCAACAGTCAATATTCGTGTTATAGAACACACACTTGACAAGAATAAGCTTTTGTAACCAAGCCTATTCCTCCGGGCAAAGTGAGGGTGTTTGATAGTTGAATTCCGAAGAGGGGCTTCGGGATTGGACGTAGGACGGAGGACCGAACCACTATAAAATCTTGGTGTGATTATTTCCGTTTACTTTGCTATTATCGTCTATTAAGTTTGTATTAGATACATTATATAGTTAGTCACTTATACTTGCATATTTATACACTACACGATCCACTCACATAGACTTTCAAAAGGTTCGTCCGCTCGTACACGGGAACGTATAGGGTCTCATCTGCTCCAATAGGCAGAAATATATCCAAATACCAATCAAGATATATATAATATATCATATATCATCCAAACAGTCATCAACGATCATAAATAAAATTTATTCTCACTTATATAAAAATATCAATGAGTTAGAAAGAGTGAGTTGTACTCACATTGCTTCCAATAGCAGTTGCAGTGTTTTGTTCTGAATAAAATTAAACAGGCGTTTAATTTTACCCAAAATTTACACTATCTCCAATCAACTCCAAACTAGCTCTAAAATGTAATACTCATCCATACGGACCCAACGCAACTTGTTTCGTCAAAAACGGACCTCGTATGAAGAAGTTACATCGTTTTAAGGATTGTACGAATAAATATACTATAATTTACAATTTCTTTTTTAATATTAAACCTTCGATTTAATTTCATTCGTAGATTTCGCTTGAAAGATCTGGACCGCGTGAATTCTTCTCCTCCCATCGTTAGTTTCAATTGCACGAAGACAACCCAATGTCGCCGACCAAACCCTAATTGTCGAGCCGCCTACGATCGACGAGGAGTTGATCCATCGCCACAATCGTATAGTTCTAGTCGAGCTCCACCTTCGGCAAGAAGGCCAACGATCTCAGCCTCACAAATATTGAGAAAAATGCCTGTGAACGCATAACGTTCAACCATGATTTGCCGTCCATCCATCAAATTATTTTCGATCATCATCGTTCATATCGAAGGTCTCGATGTGCTCTTCACTTTTGTAGTTGAAACTTTTCATATAGGTTGATGGATTTGGAGAAAATAAGGGAGGAAAGAAATGAGTTTTCGGCCATTGAAGTTTAAATGGCGGCTAACCCTAGTTGAATTAGGGTTTTGTAAAAATGAATAAAAGTTGGCCTTTTATAGAAAATTTCACAACACTATTCATCCGAAATTTTTTCGAACTCCAAACAAAGCGTGCTGCCTGACGTTTATAATGTTTTACCCCTATTCCGAACATAATGGAATATATATCGAAAGCCAAATCAACTGCATTTTGAAGATAGGTTTTCAAATCGACTATTTAAATTTAAAATTCGCTTAAACAGATTTCTACGCGTTTTAGCTAGCCATGACTAAACCATAAATCCGATTGACACGAAATTTGAATCTTTACAATAATTTAACATTACAGATCAAATGAATTGGATTCTTCAAAATCCTATACTGTATGAAAAATGGCTATTTTCACTCATTAATTAAATATTAAAATATTCAATTTGTACGATTTAACTTTTAATTCAATTTTAAAAGTTCTCTAACATCATTCTAATTCAAATAAAATTTGTTCAACTTTATAAACCATTTTCATTCACATTTAATTCAAATTTCAATTATTTACACAATTTCCAATATAAAATAACAATTTAATTATCCAATTAAATGATTGTATTCGAAATATTATTTATTCGGCTTATAAAATTAACTTGTGAATATTTAAAATCAATTAAATATACGAATTCCAAACGATTGAAATTTCGGATCGTTACATTCTTCCCTACTTAAAAGAATTTTGTCATCAAAATTACCGAGTAAGAAAAGATCACAAAATACATTAACTTTTCAAAACAAATCTTTCAAATTAGATTTCAATTCATTTAACCTTTTAATTTTTTCAAAAATGATTAGTTAAATTTCTTACAAAAACTTTTCTAAGTTTTTAAATCCATTCATATTTATCTTTTCAAAATCAACTAATATCATTTATCTTTCAAGTCAATATCAAAAAAATTCCCCATTTCTCAAAAATTTTCTAACACCTTAAATTTTCAAAATAATTAGCCAACGTCTCCTTTGCGCGGTTCGATCGTAGTAGGATCACAATATATGTGTGTGTGTGTGTGTGTATATATATATCACGAATATACATCTCATCTTCGACGATGTGGCATCCCGTAGGGAAAAAAATATAAAAGCACGATATGTAATTTGAGATACATACCTTATATATTATTAGCGAGCATATACGGCTAACATAGCGCGAAAGCGTGCTCCAAATGCGAAGCAAGCGCCATCCGCACCTACTAAACACTAAACATACAAATGAGAAATATGTATATATATGAAAGTAATATCAGTATACAACATATATCAATACAACAACTATATATGCCAATATAGCAATGCAATCAAAAGCAGCAAATTCAACCGTCAAACAACTATCATACAACTAATCCATATCCATCCAATCAATCCATAACCAAATCAATTTAAATTCGCTTCTCATTAATATTCATTGAATTGGTTTTCAATTTAATCACATTTGATTCATTAACATCGGATTTTTCTTACATTCATTTATTCGATTAGTTTACATCCACTAATTTATATTCAAGTTTGTTCACTTCCAAATTAAATCAATTAAAATTCCATTCAAATTTACTTACTATTAATTCAAATTCAATTATTTAGCTTTCAATTTTATTAATTCAATTTCATTAACACCTTAATGAATTTCTATTCAATCAACTAACATCCATCTAACAACCAATGTATATCCAATCATAGCCAAATTTATTTACTTTATTTCGTTTACATTCAATTTGGTTTAACACATTTAATTTCAACTGGTTGATATTCAATTGACTTTCATTCCATTCTCAATTTTCATTATCTTTTAATGAATTAACACCTACATCCACTAATTCCATATCAATTCACTTTCATTCGATTGATTAATATTCAATTCACATTGGATTCTAGTATTCACTATATTCACAACTTCTTAACATAAGTTTTATTCAAATTCTTAACATCAACATTTCCAATCCATGTTTATTCTCTAATTCACTTTTATACATTTAAATTGGAATTTCATAATATAACTCAAGTTCATATTCATAACTTTATTAATTTACTTCGATACCACAATCAGCTTCACTTAACATTACTTAAGTTATGTTTCATCACAACATTACATTCTATTTGACTTAACTTAAATTTCAACTTATAAATCCAAGTCATATTCCAAATCTAAAGTCATTTTATTTAACTTTTACTAAAATCAAATTTCATCACTTATTCAAATTCAGATTTTGTTTTTCTTAACAAAATTGTTTAACTCTTTTAACATTTGGTTTTACTTACCTTTTCTCACTTTACAAATTATACAAATTATTTATTCAAACATTCAAATTCGTATTATATAATCTCTTACCACTTTAAGTTTAATTTCCATTCCAAAAGCTTATCTAATCCAGTTCAAATCCGATTCACTTTATTTAACATTCCTATAGTTAAATTTCAAATCATACATTTTATTATGCTAACTCAAATTTCTTTAACTTTACCAAGTTAATTTTTTATTTCATATTATAAGTCCAAAACTCATTTTACTTATATTTATCAATTTCAACTTGGATTTTAAATTCAAATTTGTTTATCAAAACAAGACTTACATTTTCACTTTACTATGGTAGCAAATCCATTACATAGAAACTCAAAAATGATACTGATGATGTTGAAGTCATCACCCTTATTATTTTCCAGCAACAGTAGTGAATTTGGTGCTTTATATTCTTTTTAAAATTCCTTTTTATGTTTATAAATCACATTTATAAATCTTGCTTATATAATTTCACTACTTTACTTTACTTTTTTTTGGCAAAGCCAGCGGGGTTGACTGGTCCCCTACCAGTTTATTGCAACACAGATAAAGTTACAAAAAAAAAGTAGAATAAAGAAAAAAGAGTAAGGAAGAGAGAAAATGAAAAACAGAAAATAACACAATTGAAAAAACAACAAAAATCAAGCCCATCTAATAATTAAATTGTCAGGATAATCTCTGTTGCATGTCTTCAATTGCAAGTGAATGGCAGTCCTAACTTCATGCCATAGGTCCTCCAGATTCTTCCTTTGCGTATCAAATACAATCGCATTCCTCTCCTTCCATATGAGTCTCATGTAAATTTTCAAACAAACAACCAACACTCTAGATCGTGCACTTCTCCATCTCGTAGCCTTATAAATGATGCTCCACACAATACTCGAGTTTCCAGAAGATAGATTATAACCAGAATTGCTACTAATGCAGTTGATCAAGCTCTTGAGTGCAGGGCAATCAAAGAAAAGGTGATCAGCAGTCTCCTCATACATTTCACAAAACAAACACATAGGGGAGCAGGGAAACCCTATAATGTTTAATCTTCCTCTGGTCAGCAGAGCATGGTTTAACACTTTCCACATCATCAAATTTTGGGATGGAACAGAGTCATTCGACCAGATGACTGAGTACCATTTTGTTGCAGGTAGGGGAGTGAAAGCAGAGCAAAAATTGTACACACTGTGAACACTATGTGCCTTCAAGTCCCATGTTATAGCATCATGATGATGAGTATTACTATATTTGTCTTGTATGTCCTTCCACATGAGTTTGAGCAGTTGATTACTAGTATGTGGCATCTGCACCTTCCCTTCATGCATGAATTCATTAGCTTTTGCATCATTACATATTCCAGATTGTTGAATCTGCTGATAGTCACAAACTTGAGATAGAATAAGGCCCTTGCAAGCCCATGGTTCATGCCAAAAGCTAACCATATAATTAGCAGTAAAATGATATTGTATAATAGGGAGATAAACTTGTCTTAGCTTCAGTATGCTTCTCCAAATCCAGCTGCTATTTTGTGATATGTCCATACACCAGAAATATTTGGTCTTTATGTAATGTTGCCATATCCATTTAACCCATAATGTATCCTTCTTGTTGATAATGGCATCAAAATGAGTACTTATTGCAGCTTGATTCCACCTCCTAGGGTTAATAACACCAAGACCACCAAGCTTCGTAGGATTTTCAATTTTAGTGTAGGTGCAAGGCATCAGCTTCTTGTTATGAACACTTCCAGTCCAAAAGAATCTAATCATAGCCGACCTTACAAGTTGCATGAGTTTCATAGGAAGGATCATTGAACGTGCCCAGTAGACCAGAGATGAAAAAACAACAGTTTTGATTAAAACTAGTCTACCACTTTGTGTTAGTTTTCTATTCTCCCAAGAACTCATAACTGAAGTAATCTTGTGGTATAATGCAAAACAGTCAGCATTTGTAATTCTCTTAGTGATTAGAGGGAGACCAAGATACTTCATATCGTTATCCATGCATGAGAAGCCAATATGTTGATAAAGTGCAGTTTTCAGAGCATCACTAACTCCCACAACAAGCATGGAAGACTTTGCATAATTGATAGTAAGGCCTGTCATACAGTAAAAGGACTGTAATGCATCCATAATGGCAGACAGTGATGGTAAATCAGGTTTAGTAAACAACATCACATCATCAGCAAACATTATGGAGTTAATTTGTAGTGTATTGCACTTTGGGTGGTACTTTATTAGTTTCTGAGTGTATTTAGTGTTAAGTATAACAGTGAATACTTCCATAACCCACAAAAATAGATAAGAAGATATAGGATCTCCCTGCCGTATGCCCTTGCTACTACTGAAAAGGCCCACTGGTCTTCCATTAATAACAACAGAAAATGTAGGGGAGGAGATACAAACATATATCCAGGAAACAAAAATTCTAGGGAATCCCATGTGTGCCATAATTCGAACTATAGAAGTCCAGTGAATAGAATCATAGGCCTTTGAAATATCAATTTTAAGTGCTGCCGCAGAGGCAACATTTTTCCTGCCATATCCCTTAAGCAGCTCTTGTGCAAGGAGCACATTGTCAAGAATATTCCTCGATGGTATGAAAGCTGCCTGGTTCATTAAGACAACAGAAGGTATAACATTAACCAGACGAGTGGCTAGAATTTTGGTGATACATTTATATATCACATTGCAGCAGGAGATAAGCCTGAAAGAGGTAACACTAGTAGGAGGTGTGACTTTTATCTGCTTATATAAGATCATTTCTAATTTATTTATATAAGATCATTTCTAATTTATTTATCTTACTTAGATTTATAATAATATAACCTCTTTAACTTTTGAAAACTAACTTTCAAAATCAATAGGATTCGAATTGTCAAATTCTTAGTTTAAATTCATTTTTATTTATTACTCATATTTATAAATATATTCATATAGTTTCATTTCTTATATATAAGATTATTTCACAATTTTAAATCATATTAATTATAATTCCATACCTTATAATTCATTTGCTTATATAATTTATTCTTTCAAACGGCTTTTATTAACTTATATATTTTCACATTTCAAACAACCAAACAATCCATTTATATACACTTTAATAATTTCTGAAAAATTATTTCCTTTATATATAAAATATAATAGAGGTAAAATTATTTCATTTACCCAATTTAAAATAATATTATGTCGACTTGTCTTATTTAAGTGTTTGGAAATCCCTATCGATAATATGGCATCCCACATACCGACCAGAATTCACAAACAACTAAACGGATAAGTAAATACAATGTAAAACATTTTATATCACTAACAAATACGCGCTCATATACATATATATATATATATATATATATATATATATATATATATATAATACACTCAAACTCAATCTAGGGTGCTACTATTCCTATCTATACTGAGTACACATCAAAGCTTAGGAATATACAATATCTAAGCTTTGATACCATCTGTGGCGACCCGCAAAACCGTACCCTTTGAATCAACAATATCCACACATGTCCGACCCAAAAAGCACCGACTAACGGAAAGTCAAGAGAAAGAAAAGAAGAGAGAAGAAGAGAAGAGAAGAAAGAGAGAAGATAGAACTAAACAGAACAATACAGAATCTCACATCGCAGCGGAAAACACATAATATCATATCAACGATCCTTAAAAAACAGAAACTGTATATACATACATCAATCAGAGTACAACAATCAAACAATAGTCATCAGCCTGGACAATTATAATAACCTGTCCTCACAATTGCCGATAATATAAACAACTAAGCACAACGGTAATCAATAATCAAAACTGATACGTGTATATGAAAATGAAGATCTCTAGCTCTCCTGTCGAAGCTCCAAAAGCACCAAATCTAAACCTGTAAATGTACTCGGTCTGACCAGAGCATTGAAAGGGAAGAACGCTCGGATGAGTCTAGTAAACCAGCATGAGAAACACACTCAACTGAATTTATTAAATTGCCAAACATTTCCTTTATCAAAACAAAAGTTTCTCGTCAGACAAGTCCACACATAAACACGGACATGTTTTTACCTTACGATAACTAAAACATCTCATATCAAATCATCTTATATTATAATAGTGTCTATTGCACAAATAATATTAATCATAGCCGAAATTGTTACATTGATTAAATTCCAGCATATAGCCCAAAATGGGTAATATAATCAAAATGGTTGGTACGTAGTGGAGTTTGGATTTCCATACAAATGACCAGGTGAAGGGACAACCTTTTGAATGGGTACACCTCTAGATGGATGCCTCGAGGCACAGAATATCTACCCTCTACCAGCACAAGACCGACCCATCTATAACTAGATGGTGTCGAATATGTCATCCTTCGGTCGTTGCCGACCTTTTCCGAGGCCCTCTAGCATAAAAAACACAATAATTAGATACACGTCGTCATAGGGTGTAAAGATATATCTAGAAGAGGAAGATCATACCCTACTTAGGAGCAACCCACCTAGCCCTGCCATATCTAAACCTGTTTTGGTCATTTCCAGTTGATAAGGCCTAATGATTACCTTTCACAAATCACAATCACATCACTTTGAATGTCACACGGCCATTTCTGTTGATTGTCTTCCACAAAAATACAACTATTAAGCTCATACGTCTCAAGGAGAGTGTTAAGCTAAGATAAGTTGCCTTCTTCGCCACCATTGATGTACATTTGTAAAAACTAATGCACGTAATATGTAGAAATGCAATGTCAGACAAACATCCATAAAAGTTATCCACGAACAGGACAAATCGAAGGTACTTTCCTACCACATCCCGTCGTGAAATCCCTAGGATTAGTAGCAAATAGTCCTTACATTGGATATTTCATAGTGAAGAGACCACTGCTACTGGATGTATATTGGGATTTTAACCCCAAATGATTAACAAGCAGTCCCGCACTATGAAAATCTGGAATATCAATATCATCACAAGCAACCTGCACAACCTTCGCATATAGGTTGGTACGAAGTGGTTTTCGGATAAACCGATCCCGGTCTCTTCGAACCAACAACGCAAAAGCATTTCTCAACCTCACACAGAAACTAATTCTCATTGACTTATCACGTCTCCAACTTTCAATTTGCTGTCCTTCGGGCGAAGACGGAAGCCCGGTAGATTGGAGTAATACTCCGCACTACACGAATCAACATCCTCAACACAAATGATAATCAAGCCTACACAGAAGGCTACGTACTAAGTGTATGACTAAATAGTTCTTGCATCTAGTCGAGGAGCTAAAACGGCCAAATTTGTTAGTCGGTTATTTAACTATCAAAACAAACAAACAAATATCTAGCACCATAACAATCACTAGGCCCTTTTAATTAATCTTTTATTAATTAAATCACTTGTCAAATATTTACTTCAATTTATCTTTGAAAAGATAAAATCTCAAAAACCATTTCAATATTTCAATATTGGAAAACATTTCCATATACTTATTTAACAATAAGTAATTCACAAATTTCTTTTTTTTTCAACACTTAGAAAATATTACATATACTTAAATCACGATTAAGTATATATTTTATTCTATAAGGAAAACATTCTTTTTAGATGCATTTATTTGGGTCAAAATGAATGTTGCGTAAAACATCGTTACGACAACCCAAAATCATTAGTATATGGATTCGAAAATTAGCTAGATACATAAATCCCAATACTATACAAAAACATTTCCTTTCAAAAATCATTTACTATAACAATGGTGTTATAGTCCATCATTTCCTTACTTTTCGAAAACGTCTATTTCAACAATGAATGTCGAATCTATGTATTCTATACTTAACACATTTTATTAACATCTTCAAAACATTTAACTCCAATTTAAAATATCATTCCCTAAACATTTATTTACTTCAAAAGGTTATTCACTATCCAAAATCGTGAATATAAAACCACTTATCCAAATTCAATACTCTACACGTTTATTAAAAGATAATCCACTGTCCAAAATCGTGAATATAATCCTTTACCCAATTCATTACCATCGTGCATTTAATTAAAGGATTATCCACTGTCCAAATCGTGGATATAATTTCTTTAATAATCTTCTATTTTTTTTATCAAATTCAATTGATTTCGGATTTATAAACAATGTTTATACATTCACATTTCTATTTTATAAAAACTTCCATTTATAAAATTCCTTTATTAACAAATTCCATTTATATCTCATATACATGCCAAAACCCAATTATAAGTAAATTCACTTATAATTCTCTTTATTTACAAATTCATTCATTTATAACTTCACAAATTATAAATCTATAAATCTTATTTACCTATAAAATCCATTTATAAATCCACTTTAACATTTACAAAAATCCTTTATAATTCCATCATTTTGATTTATAAAAATTTAGTTTTATAAATCATATATATATATATATAAACCGTTTATATTAAATTCAAAAATCTCAATTTATACTATTTCACAAAATAGTTAACTTCATATTGCAAAAATCATATTTCTGGTGAGATATCACAAAAATCATAATTTTTATAACATAAAAATTATCACATTTATTTATTTAAAATAAATCCATTTACTCAATAATTCAAAATTCAATAAAACGTCTATTTTCATAATCACTTTGAATATCCTTTCTAAATTGAAATCGTCATTTTAATATTTTTAAAATTACCAAAAATAAGCCCAATGCTGCAACAACACCAAATAAATCAATCATGGCAACAAAACATCATATATCATATGATAACAGCATATATCACAATATATGTAAATAAATCAATACTGGTGTGGAATCCAGTTGGATCCCTCCAACCTATCACTTGCAAGAAATATACATATTAGAAATATACGCACAATGTCCGCTACGAGCCAGATGCGCGTACAAAGGGTCATCCGCTCATACACGGGAACGTATAGGGTTTCATTTGCTTCAATAGGCATGAATATATCCAAATACCAATCAAGATATATATAATACATCATATATCATCCAAACAGTCATCAATCATCATAAATAAAATTTACTCTCACTTATATAAAAATATCAGTGAGTCAGAAAGAGTGAGTCGACTCACATTGCTTCCAATAGCAGTTGCAGTGTTTTGTTTCGAATAAAATTAAAAAGACGTTTAATTTTATCCAAAATTTACACTAGCTTAAATCAACTCCAAACTAGGTCTAAAATGTAATGCTCATCCATACGGACCTAACGCAACTTATTTCGTCAAAAAGGACCTCGTACGAAGAAGTTCCCGCTTTTTAAAGATTGTACAAATAAATATAATTTACAATTTCTTTTCTTTTTTTATTAAACCTTTGATTTAATCTCAGCCGTAGATTTCGCGTTGAAAGATCTAGGCCACATGAATTCTTCTCCTCCCATCGTTCGTTTCGAATGCACGAAGACAACCCAATGCCGCCGACCAAACCCTAATTGCCGAGCCGCCTACGATCGGCGAGGAGTTGATCCATCGCCACCATCGTATAGCTCTAGCCGATCTCCACCTTCGGTAAGAATACCGACGATCTCGGCCTCATAGATATCGAGAAAAATGCATGTGAACACGTAAAGTTCAACAATGATTCGCCGTCCATCCATCAAGTTATTTTCGATCATCACTGTTCATATCGAAGGTCTCGATGTGCTCTTCATTTTTGTAATTGAAAACTTTTCATATAGATTGATGGATTTGGAGAAAATGAGGGAGGAAAGAAACGAGTTTTCGGCCATTGAAATTCAAATGGCGGCTAATCGTAGTTTGCAAAAATGAATAAAAGCTGGCATTTTATAGAAAATTTCACGACACTATTCATCCGAAATTTTTCTGAACTCCAAACGAAGCCTGCCACCTGGTGTTTATAATGTTTTACCCCTCTTCCAAACACAATGGAATATATATCAGAAGCCAGTTCGATCGTATTTGGAAGACAGGTTTTCGAATCGACTATGTAAATTCAAAATTTGCTTAAGCAGATTTCTACACGTTTTAGCTTGCCACAACCAAATCGTAAATCCGATTGACGCGAAATTTAAAATATTATAAAAATTTAATATTACAGATCCAATGAGACTAGTTTCGTCAAAATCCGAAACTGTATGAAAAATGGTTATTTTCACTCCTTGATTAAATATGAAAATATTCAATTTGTACAATTTAACTTTTAATTCAATTTTAAATGTTCTCTAACATCATTCTAATTCAAATAGAATTTAATTCAACTTTATAAATCATTTTCATTCACATTTAATTCAAATTTCAATTATTTACATAATTTCAAATATTAAATTAACAATTTAATTATCCAATTTAATCACTATTTTCGAAATATTATTTATTCAGCTTATAAAATTACTTGTGAATACTTAAAATCAATTAAATATACGAATTTCAAATGGTTGAAATTCTAGGTCGTTACACACGACCATCCCAGCTTTGCTCATTTCGTCTGCATATCGTTGTAGTTTAAGCATTAAACAAAACACCCTATTACAATGGCGTTTTACAACAGTCAAAAAAGGCTGTTGTAATAGATACCTCTTACAATGGTTTTATCTTGTCTGTTGTAATTGATATCACCCTTCAACAACTCTATTTCTTTGCTCGTTGTAATAGATACATTTACAACGTTTTTCATTTGCTCGTTTTAATAGATGTGTATTACAACAATTCTTTTCTTATTGTAATAGATACCAATTTTCATCAATACTCTTCCATGTTAGCCCGTTGTAATAGATTCTATTACAACATTTTTTTGCCCGTTGTAATAAATGTCAATTTTCACAACTCCCTTTTTTGCTAATTGTAGTAATAGATACATATTACGACCTATTTGGAATCACTTAATTTTTTTATTTAATTAATAATAATGAGTCTACGATTAATATTTATTAATTACATTTAATAATTAATAAATATAATGAATAATTAGTAATTAGTATTAAATAATTACGGTTAAATTATTAATAATTAACTTTTAATAATTAATATTTAATAAATAATTTTTAATATTTAATATTTAGTAATTACTATTAAATAATCTCTATCAAATAATTTATAACTAAGACAAATATTTAATAACTAATAATTAATAAGTACTTAATATTTAGTAACTAAAATATAATATAATATTTATTGTTTAGAATTTGACATTTAATAATTATAGTTAATAATAATTATTAATATTTAAAAAAAATTAAATCTGTAAATTTTTCTAAAAAAACTTCAAAAAATTTATAAAATTTGAAATTTTTTCTAAAATTCATAATTAAAAAACAATAGGTTCCTCATGAAACTAATGGTTAGCTTTCCCTTATTTTCCTGCCCTCGTTTATGCTAATTTTTCATTTTTCACCTACCTTATTTTTACTCAACCCTAGATCCCAAATTGTACCGCGAACTCCCAAATTAAAATCAAAATAATGGTTCATCATGCCTTACGTCGTCGTTCCAATCCCTATCTCAATTCCCAATTCCTATGTTGATCTCTGTCCCTCAAGTCATTGGTTCGCAATTAGGTGGCTTTGGTCGTCGACTCCCACCGCTTTCTTCATACTAGGCAACGAGATGACGCTACAAGTGAGGCGATAAGGCAAAGCTACAAGAAAGGCGACAAGGTGACTTCGTTAGGTGTGGCGAGGTTGACTTCTCTTCAGGAAAGGTGACATATGTTTAGGTGAAGATGATTTCTCTTCAGGATTTGACTTTGATTCTCTTCAGGTAAGGACGGCTTCCATTCAGGCGAGGAAAAATCAACTTTAGGCGAGGTCGACTTCTACTCGGATCTTCAATTAACGACATTCAGGTAAAAAAACCCTTCTTTTTGAGATTTGGACTTTGATTTTTATATCCTGTTAAGGTATTCTAGATTAAAAGTTTACTAAAATAATTTGATATATTTATTCTTAAAACAGTTAATGAAATACTCTGTGTGATGCAGCGCACCATGCTAGCTCGGTTGCTTTAGGTCGTTCGATGGCTTTACGTCGCTCAGGTGCCTTAAGTCGCTTGAGATCTAACAAGACAGATGATACAGTGGAGGACTATGCAGAGCACCAGCTGGTTATTCTTAAGTCGCTTGAACGACTTAACGAGCTAAGTCAACGACTTAAGTCGCTCAGCCCACCAGATAAGTGACCTAACGAGCTACGACCTAAGTAGTTAGGTCGCATGTGTCTCTCGTTCTTCTTAGGCCACTCCATGATTATGTCGCGCCTCTTCTTATGCCGCTATCTCTAAGTCGCTCAACCTTATGTCATAAGGTCCTTATAGTGCTTCAGTACCTAAGTCGATTGTTGCTTTAAGTCGCTAATTCTTATAAGTCGCTGATGCTATGCAGGATGTTAAGCCACCGAGTTCTATGTCGCTTACTTTTAGGTCGCTATGTATGTGGTGTTGTAACTCGTGTATGTTGCATGTTGTATGTTATGTAGCATTGCATTTTGTAAGTCGTGTTGTATTGTAATTTCTCTAGGTCGTAGGATGTAAGCCGTGTTGATTTGTTAGGTCGCAAGAGTATGTAAGGTCGTAGGTCGTTTGTACTGTTGCTAAGTCGGCTGAGTTGTGTTGTAACTTCTATAAATAGAGGGGTTGGGTCATTTGTAAAGATGGTTGATTTTTAATAAACTTTGTTTGAGTGCTTTGCGCCTCATTTAAAATTGGAAGTTGAGTGTTATCTCCTTTCTCCATTTTCGGTCATTCGAGTGCGCTCGAATCAACGGATTTGAAGCTGATTCACGGAATCTCGTGCGCGAGATCAACGTAGAAGAATCGTAGATCTTCTAACATGGTATCGTGCGCGATCAACATGTTAAAGATAGCTAGAATCGATATCTCGTGAGATCAACG
Organism: Allium cepa; assembly: GCA_030765085.1. NCBI lineage: Eukaryota > Viridiplantae > Streptophyta > Magnoliopsida > Asparagales > Amaryllidaceae > Allium > Allium cepa. Next base: position 407,877,334 of record CM060931.1, on the reverse strand, counting down.
GATTTGAGCATTTATCCTTGGTTTCATTAATCCATCAATCCATATTTGGTTCATTCCATCGTTGTTTTGTTCGTTGTGCATTATTTGATCACAACTTGAAGTAATCCGCTGCGTCAATTTGGTATCAAAGCTAGACTTAGCCAATCTTAGCTAAGCTGAGCCTATTGGGAGCCGAGTTAAAGTGTTGGAGTTCAGATCCGAGCTAAGTAAGTGCAGAACCGAAGTTAGTGCATCAGTTCAGGTATCAGAGTCAAACTTTGAGCCAAGCCGAGCTAAGTGCAGAATTCAGAACCGAGAGCTAGATCCGAGACAAGATTGTATCACTTTGTATCAGTTTAGAGATTGTTAGTTAATCATGCCTCCGAGACGTGCTAATCGATTTCAAAATGTTGAAGATGTGTATCGAAGATAAGAAGCTGAGCAAATGGAACAACGTATCAATGAAAAGTTTGATGAAGGTATTGGGAAGTTAGAGAAATTGATGAATGACTTGAATCAAAGTCAAAGGAGAAGGTCACCAATCTCGAACCACGGAGGAAACATGGTTTCGCCATCGGTTTCGGAAGCGAGGAGGGTGTCACCACAATCCCATCGAGATCGAAGAGAATCATCAGTTTCTATGAGGCAAGAACATCATGAGTATCGCGGTGAAGAGAGAAGAACTCATCATGGATTTGAAGATGATCCATATCGTGATGCTGAAAGACATAGTAGAAGAGATATGCGTGATCGTAGAGATGTTGATGGTCGGGATAGATATCGAAGTACATTTGATTATGATGAAGATGGTGACATAGGTAGTATTCATTATCAAGATCGAGACCAAGTACGATGTCAATATCGGGATGTAGAAGATGATCGTAAATAGGAGTCGGGGATGAAAACAGAGATTCTAGAATTCAAAGGAGGAATGATAGCGGAAGAATTTCTGGATTGGTTATCAAATGTTGAAGAAATTTTTGACTTCAAGGAAGTACCCGAGCATCATAGAGTTAAGTTGGTTGCTACACGATTGAGGGGAAGAGCTATGGCATGGTGGCAACAAACTAAACTTACACGGGATAGAATGAGAAAGTCGAAGATTGTTTCATGGGAGAATATGAAGAAGTTGATGAAGGCTACTTTCTTGCCTTATAATTATCAGTCTCTTATGTAACAGCGCTTACAGAATTTGACACAAGGGACAAAGTCGGTAAATGATTATGCATATGAGTTTTATCAACTGATTGCTAGAAATAATATCATGGAGACGGAGGAACAGTTGACAGCTAGATTTGTTGGAGGGTTGAGAATACAAATTCAGGATATGGTGAATACGTTTGATGCAAGATCCGTTGCTGAAGCACACCAGAAGGCTCTATCTTGGGAGAAGCAAGGTAGAAGAGGAGGTGGTGCGTTTACAAGTTCGATCAATCAGATGAAGGGGGCAAGCAGCAATACTAATGTTTCCAAGGCTGTTAACAAACCGATTGTCAATGAAGTTGCTAAGACCAAGGTCAACAACAATTTCAAGTGTTATAACTGTCAGGAGTTTGGTCAAAAGAGCAATTAATGCCCAAAGCCTAAGAAGCGGGTGATGGTTGCTGAGGTTGAGGAAGAAGATGCAGAATTAGAATGTTCCTATTCGCCACAAGTTGAGGAGGAAGAAGAATTATTGTCAGGAGATTATGGTTGTAATTTGATGATGAGGAGGTCGTGTTTGACACCAAAGCAAGAGGATGATTCAAGTTGGCTAAGGAGTAATATTTTTCAGTCAACGTGCACTATTTTGGGAAGAGTTTGTAAGTTTGTTATCGATGCAGGAAGTTATGATAACATCATCTCTACAGAAGCTGTAAAGAAGTTGTCGTTAAAGACAGAGAAGCATCCTAAACCTTATAAGTTAGCTTGGTTGAGAAAAGGTGGTGAAGTGAAGATTAATCAAAGAGCTTGTGTAACTTTTTCCATCGGAACGAAGTATAAGGATGAGATTTGGTGTGATGTGGTAGATATGGATGTATGTCATTTGTTGTTGGGGAGATCATGGCAATACGATAGAGCCGTGCAACATGATGGAAGGACCAACAGCTATAGTTTCATGTTTGAGGGCACTAAAATCACTTTAGTTCCTAAAAAGCGACAACAAAGTGAAGGCAAGTTGGAGGAGATTGAAGAACTAAAGGCTCTGTTATCTTTGAAGGAATTTGTCAAAGAAGTAGAAGATGAGCCTGAAGTATTTCTGTTAATTGGATGTGAAAGTAGTGAAACGGTTGAAATTCCCGAGGAAGTTAAGCCAGTATTGAAGGAATTTGAAGATGTATTTTCTGAAGAATTGCCAAAAGAGTTACCACCGTTGAGAGACATACAACACTAGATAGATCTTGTTCCGGGAGCTGTGTTTCCACATAGACCACATTATAGAATGAGTCCAAAGGATCATGAAGAGTCGAGAAGGTAGGTGGAGGAGTTACTTGAACAAGGGCGCGTACAGGAAAGTTTAAGTCCTTGTGCAGTACTAGATTTGTTAGTAACAAAGAAGGATGGAACTTGGAGAATGTGTACAGATAGTCGAGCACTAAACAAGATTACAGTGAGGTACAGATTTCCGATGCCAAGATTGGATGACTTGTTAGACCAGTTGAATGGAGCTGCTATTTTTTCAAAGATTGATCTGAAGAGTGGATATCATCAGATTCAAATTCGACCAGGGGATGAATGGAAGACAGCATTCAAGGCGCGGGAAGGGTTGTATGAATGGATGGTCATGCCATTTAGTCTTTCGAATACACCAAGTACTTTTATGCGAGTGATGGATCAGATCTTTTGACCATTTATTGGAAAGTTCATAGTGGTATATTTTGATGATATATTGATATACAGTGGAAGCACAGAAGAACACCTACAATACTTGCGGGAAGTGTTGATGATACTTCGTCAGGAGCAATTTTACGTGGCAATAAAGAAGTGTGTGTTCATGACTCGAAGTGTTTTATTTCTGGGATATGTTGTATCTGAAGGAGGAATACGGGTGTATCAGAATAAAGTTGAAGCAATCAAGGAATGGCCACAACCCAGGACGATAACAGAAGTTAGAAGTTTTCATGGTTTAGCATCATTCTACCGAAGGTTTATTCCACATTTCAGTAGCGTGATGGCGCCTGTTGCTGATTGTATGAAGGGCAAGTGGTTTTCATGGCCGAAGGAAGCAGGATTTGCTTTTGAGCGAATCAAGGAACTTTTGACGACAGCACCAATTCTAGTTTTGCCAGATTTTCATTTGCTATTTGAATTACATACTGATGCATCTAAAGTAGGAATTGGAAGGGTATTAAGTCAGAGGGGTCGTCCAATTGCTTATTTCAGTGAGAAGCTTTCGGGAGCAAAGATGAGATATAATACTTATGACGTGGAATTCTATGCTATCGTCCAAGCCATAAAATATAGGAGACACTATTTGTTTCATAAAGAGTTTGTGTTGTATACTGATCATGAAGCCTTGAAACATTTGTAGGGACATGATAAAGTTGCAGCCAGGCATGCTTCATGGATCGCATACTTGCAACAGTTTACATTTGTGGTAAAGCATAAGTTGGGAGTTACAAACCGTGTGGCAGATGCATTGAGTAGAAGGAATCATTTGTTGACTACGATGAGAGTTGAAGTGACGGGGTTTGACGTATTTCCAGAATTGTTTGTTGAAGATCCCTACTTTGCGAAGATTATAGGTGAAGTCAAGAAAGGGAAGACGGATGAGTATGTGTTGGTAGATGGTTTTCTATTCAGAGGAAATCGATTGTGTATACCAGAGTGCAGTTTGCGGATGAAGGTTGTGAAAGAATTGCATGAAGAAGGTCATGTGGGAAGAGATCGTACCTTGCAGTTGATTTCTCAATCATATTTTTTGCCTTCCATGAGAAAAGAAGTTGAAAGATTTGTGCAGATATGTCACATATGTCAAGTTTCCAAAGGAACAGCTACGAATGCAGGATTGTATATGCCATTGCCCGTGCCTACTAGACCATGGGTTGGTATTAGCATGGATTTTGTTTTGGGTTTGCCAAGAACTCAACGAGGGAATGATTCCATATATGTTGTGGTGGATAGATTTTCAAAGATGGCACATTTCATAGCTTGCAAAAAGACCACTGATGCAGTCTGTGTTTCTCAATTGTTCTTTAAAGAGGTTTATCGACTACATGGACTACCTGAGACCATTGTTTCTGACCGAGATACTCGATTTCTAAGTCATTTTTGGTTGAGGCTGTGGAAGATGGTTGATACTAAGCTGAATTTTAGTAGCGCCTATCATCCACAAACTGATGGGCAAACGGAAGTGGTAAACAGATCGTTGGGAAACTTGTTGAGATGTCTTGTGAAGGATAATTTGAAGAGCTGGGATGTGAAGTTGTGTCAGGCTGAATTCGCACATAATCATGCAGTTAATCGAAGTACTGGATTCAACCCATTTCAAGTAGTATATTCAGCAATTCCGAAGGGACCGTTAGATTTGTCGATAGTTCCACGTCAGAAAGGGGTTATTAAACGAGCTTGTGATTTCGTGAATGAGTTGCAGGAGTGTCACAGAACTGTTAATGAACGATTGCTTAAGTCAAATGAGAAGTATAAGCAACTGGCAGATAAGAAGCGAAGGAGTGTAAACTTCAAAGAGGGCGATTTTGTTTACGCAGTTTTGACGAAAGATCGTTTTCCAGTTGGAACTTACAACAAACTAAAAGCTCGAAAGATTGGTCCAGTAGAAATCTTGAAGAAGATCAATGATAATGCTTTGAGACTGCCGGATCATGTCCATACTGCCGATGTTTTTAACATCAAATATTTAACTCCGTATCATGAGGATAAGCTTGTTGAAGAACAGGAAAGTGTGAATTCGGGGTCGAATTCTCTTCAATTAGGGGAGGATGATGCAGCGCACCATGCTAGCTCGGTTGCTTTAGGTCGTTCGATGGCTTTAGTCGCTCAGGTGCCTTAAGTCGCTTGCGATCTAACAAGACAGATGATACAGTGGAGGACTATGAAGAGCACCAGCTGGTTATTCATAAGTCGCTTGAACGACTTAACGAGCTAAGTCAACGACTTAAGTCGCTCGGCCCACCGGATAAGCGACCTAACGAGCTACGACCTAAGTAGTTAGGTCGCATGTATCTCTCGTTCTTTTTAGGTCGCTCCATGATATGCCGCGTCTGTTCTTATGCCACTATCTCTAAGTCGCTCAACCTTATGTCACAAGGTCCTTATGGCGCTTCAGTACCTAAGTCGATTGTTGCCTTAAGTCGCTAATTCTTATAAGTCGCTGATGCTATGCAAGATGTTATGCCGCAGAGTCTTATGTCGCTTACTTTTAGGTTGCTATGTATGTGGTGTTGTAACTCGTGTATGTTGCATGTTGTATGTTATGTAGCATTGCATTTTGTAAGTCGTGTTGCGTTGTAATTTCTTTAGGTCGTAGGACGTAAGCCATGTTGATCTGTTAGGTCGCAAGAGTATGTAAGGTCGTAGGTCATTTGTGTTGTTGCTAAGTCGGCTGAGTTGTGTTGTAACTTCTATAAATAGAGGGGTTGGGTCATTTGTAAAGATGGTTGATTTTGAATAAACTTTGTTTGAGTGTTTTGTGCCTCTTTTAAAATTGAAAGTTGAACGTTATCTCCTTTCTCTATTTTCGGTTATTCGAGTGCGCTCGAAACAACGGATTTGAAGCCGATTCACGGAATCTCGTGCGCGAGATCAACGTAGAAGAATCGTAGATCTTCTAACATGGTATTGTGCGCGATCAACGTGTTAAAGATAGCTAGAATTCGGTGTCTCGCGAGATCAACGGATTTGAGCATTTATCATTGGTATCATTAATTCATCAATCCATATTTGATTCATTCCATCGTTGTTTTGTTCGTTGTGCATCATTTTATCATAACTTGAAGTAATCCGCTGCGTCGCTGTGCCATAATATGTTTGATATATCTAGTATTAATAGGCATCACCGTGAGCTTTCATGTCACTAGTAAACACTCTGTGCCGCAATATGTCATATTTATACATTTTGTAAGCAGAACAAAGATAGAATCATGCTTATAATCAAAATATTTTGGTATGATTTCAAATTCCTCTATATACGTTGTATAAGCGCAGGTTGATTTGGCATTAGGAAGGTGAGCTATAAGTTGATGATGCTTTCATGCTTGGAAGTGCTATAATAATGTTTAACTGAAAATGAAATGTCATTCACAGGTTTGAGAATGTAGTAGCATCTGCAGAGAAAGCAAAACACTTGGATGCTAGCAACATAGAAGTGATTGCAATGCTTAACAATGTCGGATCAGATGCACATGCTCGTGCGCAAGGTAATCATTTTATTTTAAATCTGGAAACTATGCAGACGCATCAACTACATATGGAGAAGGGCTTAAATATGACCCTTAAAACTCTATGCTGCTTTGTAACAGAACTGTTTGTAGAGAAAATATCGGGCAGTGGGAGAGATCAATAGAGGATTGCAATGAAGCTCTTAGAATTCAACCAAATCATGTGAAGTCTCTTCTTCGATGCACAGCTTCTTATGTCAAGGTTAAACATAATTTACATTTGTTTTTGCTATTGACAACATAAGTTTGCCTAAGGGATAATACTACTTATCACACAATTAAATATTCGGTATAGTCCTTCAAATTTTTTTGTCTAATTTGATACAGTTTGTTGGGGAAACAGGTAAAAAGGCACAAGGAAGAAGTTGTAAAAAAAATTAGTCTCGGGGACGACAAGTTTGCTTTTTAGTCTGAAGGACACTATTTAGTGTAAGCTGAAAATGATAGGTACAACTATCATTCTGTGAATTACACTAAAAAGCGTCCTTCGGCCTGAAAAACAAACTTCTTGTCCCTAAAACTAAATTTTTTTTAACTTTTTCCTTGAGCCAAAAAAACCCTAGTTGAGGAAATTTTTGGAGTAGACCAATTTCGTGCTGAAATTTCATTAACAGATACTAGCTCGACTAAATTTCTAGCAAAAGAAAGATTATTTCTCTTTTGAGTTTAAAATTTTGTTATAGCTGACCGGACTCATAACGTTGCATAGGAGTTTCAGCCGTTCATTTCATCACTTCATTGAGCGAGCATGAGCTTTCATATCACTAGTAAATACTCTATGTCACAATGCATAAATACTCTGTGCCATAATATGTCCTATTTCATGTTCAGTATACTTACAACCCAATATATTCATATTCACATTCCGGTATTTCTTTTTAAGTACATTAATTAACATTAAATTTTATGTGCCTTCCTTCTATCCATTTATCTCCCTATGTTAGTACTTGTTTTCTTATCAATTACGGCCATGAACCCATTATAATACTATTAAAGTGGCTGGTGGAAAACCTTGTATAAATGCTAAAAGAGCAAATGCAATATATGACTTCACTGCTGGTGAAAGTGCATTATATGACTTAAGATGATGAGGTACATATTTTATTTCTGCTACAACTAGAAAAATATGAACTATGTTTTCTGATAACCAATTAGAATCCTTACCTCTAAAACTGAAAGAACTAGTGGTCTATCCAGTCCTTTTTGTTTGACTAAAATCTTAGCCCAGCTCACCTTATAATATTATCAATATATAAAGTATAAGCAAAGACCTTGGATGTCAAAGCATAAGTCATATGATCTTGAGATCCTACGCATATGTAATTTCATTGATGATTTTTAAATATATGTATATTCCACCACCTACAATGATTGTCTTCGTAAAAGATAATTCCAACCAGACTAAACAGTAAATGTTCACGTGACGACCCGCATTTCGAAAGGTTTAGATTGATAATAATCCACACATATTCAACTCAAACAGTTTGAAGCACAGATAATCAATGAGGTCAATTAAGGAAAATAAGAAAAGAAGAAAACAAATACAGAATCCTACAGCAGAATGATAAAATATAATGATCAAATAAAGAGTTCATGAAGCTATTTATACTATACATCTAATTATCATTTTACAACATCTATTAGAGTTATATATATAATAGAATAATAGAATAATGCAGTAGAACAACACGATGCAGGGAAATAATAGTATTAATAATAATAAACCAAATATGTAAGACCGTTTTCACCCTAGAAGGGGGTGAATAGGGTGATACTAAAAATTAATGCGGAAATAAAAATTGTAACAGAAAGTAATGCAGTTGAGGTCACACACAGATTTACCTAGTTTCGGCAAAAACCCGCCTACTTGCTGCCTCCATGGTTTCTACTAAAATTTAAGTAATCAGACGCTTACAAACATACATAAACTTGCGACGCCCGCTAACTTGATTAACCTACCTCTAAGCTCAAAACCCTACCACAACTAAGTCACTGAGTTGCGAATTCTCAAACTACGCCCCGTAGTTTGTATCTAGTTACACAACCAGAGATTTACACAATTTTAAAAAGAAATTAGAAAATAAAACTAAAAATACTAAACAAAACCCTATATTAAAAATGAAGCCCGATATAATTTATAATAAACCGGTCCAATTAACAATTAGAGTAGAGACCGTCTTCCCTTTATTTTTTTCGTTCCTCAATTCGCTTCGTTGCTTCTTCAATTTGCTTATGGTTGCTTCAAGGTCAAGTTCGAATGGAATAGAATCGGTATGTGATTTTTGCCCCTTCTCAATTTTTGATTATGCTCGACTTTATGCTCTGTTTATTTGCTTGGGTTCGAACTCAATGCTTTGCCGATGATGATATGGTATCAATTTATAGGGATCGAAACCCTATTTTATCATTCGTATATTTTGATTTGAATGTTTAAGTTGCTTTGCTTGGCCATTCGATTATTGATTGAATTCTTGTGATGATTCTGACTTGTTCATCTTATCATCGGTTGAATATGTTTGAATTTTGTTTTGTTCTTTTTGCTCCTACGACTTTGGCATTAGAATTTGAGATAATCTGGATTTTCTGAAGTTTGACTTGTTCAATTTGTTTTCTCTGATTGACTTCACTACAACAGATAATATTCGATTTCTTTGTATTCATTTCACTGTTTGCTGTGTTACACTGTGTTGCCTTCATACTTGTACTGACATGTGTATGTATGCATACATACATACATGTAATGTGCTTGAATTGATTTGAACTTTTTTTTTGAGCTGCTTGCTTGGATCATATTGAAGTTGAGCTTTGTACTTTCATGTGTCATTTCAGAGAACTGCTTGAAGTCTCCTTTATTTCATGTATGTGTGTACGTGCGCACGCATTGTTTTAAACATGTTGAAACTTATCTTGCATATGCATTTGTAGTCTAGTCTGGTTGCTTCTAGTTAAATTGCTGTTGTCATATTATTTCTTCATGGCTCTACATAGCTTGATGCTCTTACTTGACTTGTGAGCATGTCCGAAGCCTTTGTACATGTCTGGTTGAAAGACTGCTGCTTTGTTATTGTGTTCCGGTTTGAAGTCTGTTTGCACGTCTTTGTGTTCACCACTTCTTATGCACTGTTTTCATGTGTACCTTTCTGAAAGCATGCATATCCATGTTCATGACTGAATGTAGTTTTGATGCATTGTTCTATTGCTCCTATGCCTATATGTGTTGTAACAACCCTGTATTTTGTAATTATTTTTAATTTGAATTTCTTGATTTAAAAACTTTATTTTATTTTATTAAAATGAATAAATTTTGTTATTTTAAATATAATTTTGATTTTGATGTGAATGATAAATTCCAAACATGAATAAAAGGAATATTTTCCAGAAATGTGAATTTTTAACAATGTGGTCAAACCTTGACTTTTAATTTTAAAATTTGAACTTTTGAAATTTATCTTTATTTTATGAAAGTAAATAACATTTTAAGTATACTGTTTTTTTTCCGTTGGAATATGATTAATATTGTGAAAGTTATGCTTTTAAAACTACTATATGTAAATTATTTTATATAACGAAATTTTTTATTTAAATTTATATAAATAATATGTTTATTTGTCATGTCATGTTCTAATTTTTTTTACACGGGTAACATGACATGCCATGTGTATATATTTTATTTATTTGAACTTGTACTTGACATGAAGTTTGGAAAATCAAGAGACTTTTGGTTGCTTTTGCCTTTTTTATTTCCCTATGTTTATTTCTCTAATTTTATTTTCTATTTTTGTTCGTATAAACCTTGAATATATATTCATTTGATTTTGATTGATTTTTACCTTTAATAATAACTTAGGAATTTCAAGAGATATAGGTTACATGCTTTGTGTATTTGTTGCCTTTTTCATTGCGTGTAAACAAAGAAAGAAATAGACAAGATTCTTTCCCTTATATTGTGCCTTTTAATTTTCTGTTTTCCTAAAACTATCTATTATTTTTCATAATATCTATCTTTACCATATCTTTCTATCTTATTCATTTAGACATTCATTTATTAATTGAATGATTATGTTTAGATCCCTTATTAATTTCTTGGAAAGAAATTTCAAATAAATATATGTTATGTTGTCTTAAAGGCATATCTTTTAAAAATTTATTTGTTTAATGTCCTTGCATTTATTTTGTTTAGTAGAGGCTTCTTTTGTATATATTTCATTTTTAAAACTGTAGATATTCATAACATCCATTCTGCTTTGTTTCAATTAATTCTGATCTTTGCTTTGTAAATTTAGGTAGCATACAACATTCTAAAAAAAAAAAATTCCACGTTTCATTTTTTTATTTCTATATCCATCTTCTTATTTACTTCTATGGTGTGTATAAACTTTATTTATTTAGTGAAGGTTTCTTTTGTGTATATACATCTATAATTAGTGGATAAGTAACAAATCAATTAAGATACGTTTTGAATATAGGCATACGTTTCTTAATTTATTTCTTGCCTTTATATATTTCCCACATTTTAATCTTCTACCATATCTATTCATAAATGCATAGCCGTGATTTTCTCCTTTTCAATCGCGTACAAAGTTCTCAAACTCCTCTTTTCATTTGTTTAAGAAAAATATATACAAGATCTTTTCCTCCTTAAATTATGCCTTTTTAAATTTCCTTGCCTTTTTATTTTCTAACTATTCCTAAACTTTAGCCATTCAAATCTTTTTGTAAACCTAGCCGCCTCTTATCATTCACGTGAAACAAAAAGGTTTCTCATTGTATCATTTGCGTGAGGAAGGAAAAAGTCTAGATCCATGGCTTCCATTTTATCCCTCTTCTTCATTTTTTCTTTGGTTTTTGCCTAGCTCCTCACTAGTTTTGTTCGGCCACAACCTCCACCACCTCCACCTTCCCATCCATGACCTACACCACCATCATCTCCTCCCTAAGCCAAGCCGTGTGTGCCATGACCCAAATCACCATAAAACCTTGCTAAAATTCCATAAAACAATGCTTAGCCGGGAAAAACTCCACCACCACCTCCATACTTTGCCTCGGCCACCACCCCTAGCTCCACCACCATCATGACCTGACCTCTAGCCACCAACATAACCTCTGACCTGACCTGTTGCAGACCATAGGTTGAGCCCATTGGACCATAGGCCGAGCCTATGTAGACCAAAACGTTCCATTCCTTGACCCAAACCCTTCCACTTGCTTGCCTTCACCTTCCTCATGTTTTTCCTTCCACTTTCATACCCATAGCCATGTCTCATGACTCATAGCCGAGCATACATGACCTAGGCCGAGCCTAGGTGTGGTTAGATCAAGCCGATTTGCATTTTGGCCAAGCTTATGTTGTCTTGTACAAGCCTTTTGCTTCTAAGGTTTGGTTATCATTCCTTGTTTTAAAATTGTTTTGCAAATCAAAATTTGTTAATTTTATTTGTATGTAAATTAAACATATTTTCTTATGTATGTATTATTTTGGGTTGATATAAGGATCTCCATCCATTCAAATTTAATCGTGCTTGTCGTGCTTTTGGGAATCATTCTTGGGTGTTGTTTTGAGTCTCTAGCTTTGATAAAGGTGAGTCCTTCTCACTCTGACATTATTACTTATGAATTGGTAAATGGATGACAGGTGATTACTAATTAAAATATTATGCAAGTTAATGATGATATTATGATATATTATTCCATGTATTTACCATGTTAACTTTGTTAATTATTATCTGACCTATGATAAATGACAGTATATTGTGACATTGACATGTTAGTATATTTGTTTATATTGTTTATGAATATACTCACACTGCAAGCTCCCTGTTAGAATAAAATCACTATGGGTTGAAACGATACATACCTGAACAGACATTAGAATAGGAAAAATCATTATGAGCTAAAATGATAGGCTTAAGTGATTGTTATTGTATTTTATTTGACTTGGGATTGCGGGTTTGAAATGATAGAACGCGGGTTTTCTTTTTAAATTACGGATTGAAATGATACATATCCATATCACTTGACCTAGGATAGAAAATTATATACAGACCCCGTGGTATATTTTTAAATGATTTTTCTTAAGATATGTATTTTTTTAAAAGTTTGAAATTTTGATTTAAAAATATATATTTTATGGTTTTAAGAAATTTAAATATTAAGTTTTGAATTGTGAATTTGAGTATGTAAAGTTGAAGTAAATGTGATTTTGACTTTAATTTATACTTAAAAATGCAAGTAAATAATGGAAACTAAATTTTAAATGGATATTTGAAGTAAAATATTAAGTTTTATTAAATTAATAAGTTAAGAAAACAGTAGAATTTTGACTTAACGAATGAATTGTGTTTAAATTGGATATTTAATTACAAAAAAATTTGTTGTGATAAATCATATGTTAAAAATGATTCAAACGTGAAATTTTGAAGCCTAAATATGATTTATAAGTTTAAAAATAGCTAAAACTTAAGTTTATTTAACTCTGGAAATTTTAATAATAGGCCGCTGTAGCACTTTGTAGGTGCTGCCGTTGCTAAAGTTAACTAAGCTTTGAATTAATAAGAATGGCTACGGTAGCACTTTATAAGTGCCGCTGTTACTGTAAATAAACAAAACATCTCTGCTATAGTACTTGTTAAGTGCTATGGTTACTAAACTAAACTATATGCTAAAATACTTAATATAAGCTACGATACCAGTTTGTAAGTGTCGCCGTTGCCGAAATTTGACAATGTTTTGAAATATTATAGATTTTAACACTGTTTTGGAGTTATATCTTAAAGTGTGAAATGATTAAACTTTTGGATTTGATTATTTATGACGTTTAAGGAGTTTTGAATATAATTTAATATTTAAATTTGAATTTCAAAGGAATCTAAATTGAATTTGAATTTAAATAAGGTTTACTTTGTTATTTGTTAAATGGAATGAAATGTAATGAGATAAATGAATTTTTGAATGGAATTTTGAGATGTGTTTTGAAATGACATTTGAAATAATAATGAATGACATAATCGATTTTTAAAAATGATATTTAAATTGAATATTTGAATTTAAGAATGATAATGAATTGATAAGGGATTTGATAGGAAATGATTGAAATGGTTTTGATATGAATATAGTTTTGAAATAAAAATGGTTTTGGTTTCGAAGTATAAACTATTTTGAAAGGAATATAGTTTTGAAATGATATCTTTGGTTTTTGAAAGTATATACTATTTCGAAATGACCACGGTGTTATAATAACGATTGGTTAGCAAAGAGACCGGGATCAGATATGGGCATACTCTCTGTCGACACCGAAAACTACTTTGACAACCGTGTACGCAGTGGAGATTCCAGAATGAAGTTGGATAGTGGCGGCGTTTCCTTTGAGGTAAATACATGGACCCAACTCCCGTGAGTTGGCATAAGGTGGCTAAAACAGGAGTGATTGACGTGCTAATAAGGTAGCACCTTTGATCGGACACATCCTTTCGATATTATACGTTGACTTTTGGATTGATTCGGTGGCCATTTTGATTTTTTTATTTGGGGGTGTGGCTCTAGGTGGGCGGTAGCTGCGCACTACGCGTTACCACCGGCCCGGAAGCGTAATTGGTATATCTACCCTGACATTGCCTAGTTGTGCCGTGTCACCTACCCTATCGTGCCTTGTGCGAGTTTGGTTTTCTCCCGTAGCCTGTGTGGTATCCTCTAGTTGCTTTCCGATCAGGAGGGACTATGTTATTGGATGGACTACTGGGACTATTTCGTGTTAAGGGCTATATGGGTAACCCCTTTAATGCTATGGAAAAAGTAAGTTTATTTTATTAATAGACATTATTATAATAGCAAAATATTACTATATAGTAAATAGTTTAACGAATCCTTAATGTATGGGCGATCCCAAGCATCCTTTAAGTTGCTGATGCATTTGTTGCTGTTCACTTGAGTCGATTTAAGTTCATAAGTATGTATGTCCTGACTTGAGTGTTTTTTGTTTTGCTTTACGCTCGGGTCAGACTGAGTGATACAGCACTTGAGACTCACCTTCAGAGTTGGAGCTTTGCTTGAAGACCCAGCTATCTATTCTCTTCAGATACTCAGTTAATTTCAGTTATCCAGTTACTTCCAGTTATGTATTCAGATTTTTACCTTGTTACTCTTCTGTTGTATCTTGTTTAACTCTGATGTATCTTACATATATATGTAGTAGCTTCATGAACTACTATCTCTTCTACTTCCGCTGTATTATATTACTCTGTGTCTGTGATCTGTGATTATTTACTTACTGTATATTCTGAGTATTGCCAAAAAATATATTTACAACGTGGTATTTTGAGCAATTCAAGTCCGACATGTGCGGATGCGAATGGTTGAAAATGTCAGGTCGTTACATTTGGTATCAGAGCTTTGGCTCTAGGCAAAACTTAGTATGTATGGTAAATTTATTTACAGAATCACTTTCATTCGAGTTTGAATCTCTTCCTCTTCGATTCGAATTTCCTTTGAATTTTGGAACGTTTCTCTGTGGTCCCAAAATCCGTTCGTGTCCCTCACTATTTGTCCTCTTTTGATTCTGGAGTGTCCCATAACTCCACTTCGAATGATCTTTGTAACGAGTCGGTGGTCTCGTCAATCTCAAATTGATTTGTAAAATGGGAGAAACTCCTTTACAACAGCATCAATTTGTTAGTCCATGAAATGATGGTTTTGATGAAAACAACCTTAGAATAGTTTATAAAATATAAATACTAACATTATAAGTATAGATATATATGTATATGCAGGATCTAACCATGCAGGTACTAAGAAAGAAGACTGTATAGTATAGAGATTCAAGATATCAAGATAGAAGACTCATGAGTATCAAGATTATCAAGAGTTTAAGATTTCAAAGTTAAGTATTTTTTTTATTATTATTAGGAATTTTGTTAAAACTCATAGAAAAGCACTGGCATCTTAAAATCCAATTTGTCCATGGAATGAAATCCACTTCGAGCCCGTTAAAGGGATGGAACCCTAAGTAGGATGGAACCTACGAAAAATCTAGTGGAACATTGTTTTGTATCCGCTAACTTTTTATTCAAAATGATTTTTCAAAATTATATCCCGTTTTCAAAATGTTTTCAAAAACTTTCCTTTTAAAAGATTCAAAACCCTCTATCCTTATTTTAAATAATTTTAACCTCAAAATTATCTTTAATTTCAAAGTCAAATTACTCCTGATTTTAAACTATCTTTTAATATAATATATTTAACTATATTCAAGTATATTTATAAAATATACTTAGATTTAAAATATAAAATTGGAGTTAAATTCTATATATATTATTCTCTATATTTACTTATGAATTTTAATTATATTCAAGTATATTTATAAAGTTTAAATTAGTTTTAATATAAGATAAAGGTTATTTTTAAAGAAAATCAAAACATCAAAAAATGCTTTGGGATGTCGACATGCCTATGTACCCCATGTCGACATGGTGCGATGAGCCAGAATTTTAAGCAATATCAATTTAATAATCTGAATAAAAAAATTAAATTGATTTGATAATCTTTGTGATAAGATTTGAATTAATTTAATAATCCAATTAAAATAAATATTTAACTGATAGATTTTATCTTTTAAATGCTAATAAATTGTTTCTATTTATAATATATATAGAGTATGTATATATTGTAAATAGATAAGTCTTTTTTTAAATTTAATAAATAAATAAATCATGTTTTCTATATATATATATATATATATATATATATATATATATCTTTAGTAAAAAATTGGGAATTTTGATTTTATTTAAAAGTTAAACTTTTAAAAGTTATTTAATAAATAAAATATGAATTTAAATTGATAAGATAAAAATTTAATTTGTTTAAATTGATTTTTGAGTTTAAATTTAAATAAAAATTTACAATAAGGTTTATTTTGATTTTCTTTTAAATATAGTTGGATAAAATAAATAATTTATTGATAAAGAAACAATTTCTTTTATAAGTTATTTATAGTTATCAATTTTGTTATTTTTAAAATATAATAATACATTGTTTTTAACAAATAGATTTTTAATAAAAATAATTGTTTTTCAAAGTTTAATTGTGTAGTTATATATGTATATATAACTTGATTTGAATTTGAATTCAAAGCTTTAAAATTTGAAGTATAAATATTTTTAATTTGTTTATATAAATATTTTAAAATTATCTACATATAAATAAATACATATTAACTGATTAATTAAACATGGGTTTACATTTATCTTATATTAACATTTAATTAAATACAAATTAACCTAATTATAACTAATTAACATTAAAGACAAATGTAAACATTTTACAAATTAAAAGACACATGTTAACTAATTAACTTACCTACATGACAAGTGTTAAAACTAGAAGACAAGTGTCATTTATTTTTGTTTTTCTTTTATTTTTTTAATAAGTATTTCAGTTTTTTTTTATATAAACAAATCCTCTTTCCTTTTATTCTTTTTTTAAATCTTAAATGCAAAGAAAATCCGAAAAAAATAAACACTTCCTTTGAAACCAAGAATCTAAATCATCTCCAACAAAACCCTGTAAATCAAAATCAACCTACATATTTTCAAGTATGAAAGCAAGTCTAATTTGAAAGCATCTGCATTTCCTTTTATCTGGAAGTAAGCAAATATGTAGCATTCGAAACAAAACTATTTTAAGACCTGCATTTCTTAGAATCTGGGAATCAAAGTAACATGCATGCAAATGTAATCAGGGAGCAACTACAAACAGGATTTAAAGTTTACAAAATAAAGAAGCAAAACAAGATGGAAGTTTTTTTTTAAAAAAAGAAGAAACAAAATAAAGAAGCAACTCAAATTTTTGGAAATCAAAGCACATTCGAGTTCCAGCTTTTCAAAAATTAGGTGCTCTATTCTTTAATTTCTGGTGAGTAACATCACATTTTCAAAATCTAAAATTGATTATCGTTGCATGTTGAGATCTGGTATGAATGTGTGTTGAATAAATATTTATACGTGATGAATTTATATATATATATATATATATATATATATATGGATGTGAAGATATGTGTATATGTCCCATTGTCATCTCTGTTACCAGTTTTCAAGTTCAAGACTTGATTCAAAATTCACATTCTCTTAAACCCATTGATGTTAGTACTTAGAATTTAAATAAAATTTGTTGTTATGTCATAGAGAAGGTTTTAAAGTTTTGTTTAAGTTAACTTAAATTTGAAAGCTCAATGGAACTATAAAAAAACATCAGTGCATGTTAAAATATGTGAAAATTCAAACTGTATAATTTATAAATTCAGTATTATGAATTAAATACTAAAATCAAAACATGATTTTTAGAACAAAAATTAGGATTTTTAGTTAAGGGGTTAGAGAGCAGTTCCGGGTTCAACAGGAAAGGGAAATTTGACGATTTCTGATGATCTATCGATTTTGGGGTATCGGGTTCCTTCCAGTGGGTAGAGGAGAGATCAGTGATGCTTGGAAAAATAAGCGATGGTGATGCAAATCACCATGGAAGAAGCGGTGATGGTTTCTTATCTGTAGCCCTAGTTTTTATAGGATTTAGTAAATTGATTGACTCGGTTTAAATGTTTGATCGAGTTTTATGTGCTTTTGGGTGATGGTTGCTGAAGCGTAGTCGAGGCTGTGGCCGGTGGTGGAAGCTCTCTGGTGGACGGAGCGACGTTGGGAAAGTGCTGACAGGTTTGGGATGGGTTTGGTCTTTCTGTTCCAGGTTTAAGATTTGAACTCGAATTCGAATTCGAGTTGTATGTGAGTGATGGGATGATCGAAATGGAATGGGAGGTTGGTCGCCGATGTGTGGAGGCCCCCGAAGGTGGCTGGAGTTAGCCGGAAGCACGGTTCATGTGCACCGTGCACTTTTTGTTTCAGGTGATTGCCTTGTGGTAGCAGAGTAAATGAACTCGAGAATTACTCGAGTAATTGTTGTGTGTAGCTCGAAGATTCTTGCTTGTTGACTCGAAGTAGATTTGGCTCTTGCCCGGGTTTAAGTATGGTAACAGGTTTTAGTTTTAAAACCTGTAGTTTTGTTTAAAATTTAAAATAAAATTTAAAATCCTGGATCTAAATGAAAGTAAAGTTTTAAACCTAGTTTTCAATCTGAATTTAAGTTTAAATCTAAGTTTAAAAATAGATTCAAGTTGAATTTGAATCTAGTTTGGAAATAAATGAGTTTTTAAATTCAAATTGACTTAATATTATAAAGTATTTAAGAAGTTAAAATGTAATTAAAAAATTTGAATTTAAATGGAGTTTGAAATGTAAAAGAAGATTTAATAAAAGTTTAATCAGAATTTTAAATTTTAATTCAAATTTGATTTGAATCTTAAGTTTTGGAAATAAGGTAAAGTTTATAAATTTAAAATATTGTAAATAGGTTTAAAAGTTAAAGCATACTTTAATGATTTGAAATTAAAAGGAATTTAGTTTAAAATCTTTAAACTTCTTTTATATAAGTATTCTTTAACATATGAATTTCAAAGTTTTAAATTGGTTAAAGGTAATGGTTTCATTTTAAGTCTGAACTTAAAATGAAAATTTGAAATTGAATTTGAAATAAATATTTTCAAATGTATTTAAGAATGATAATTTAACCATAGATAAGAAAGGATTTACCTTAAAGTAAATTTAGAATTTAATCATTTATAATTTCATTTAATTATTAAGGTAATTAAATGAATAGTTTAATTAATTAATTAATGGAATGGATAATTAATTAAGGTAATTAAGGGCTTTAAATTATCAATTTAAAGTTTAAGTTTATAAATTAATTAAGGATAAATTAATCCATAATTAAGGATCATTAATCAAATTTAATTAATGATTAGTAAATAAATTAATCAAGTAATTATGAATTAATTAAGTTAAAGTTAACACTTAATTAACTAAACAATTAAAGGTTAATTAATTTGATATTAAAGATCAATTAATTTGAAATTAATAATGATTAAGAAAGTTAATTACTTAAGAGAAGTAATTAACGTTTGGTTAATGGTTAATGATGGTCATTAACTTAAGATTATTTAACAAGTAATTAATGTGATTAATTTAAATAATTAATTAGATTAATTAATTAAATGATAATCAATTGTGAAATTTATTTAAGTTTAATTACTAAATGAAAGTAATTAAGAAATTAATTACTTAATGTAATTAATGGAGTTTATTATTTTAAATTAATTAATTAAGTTTAATTAATTTTAATCACTTGTTGGTTTGATATTATTACTCGATGTAATTAATGAATCTCAATTACTCAGTGAAGTAATTAAAGATAATTACTGGATGTATTTAGTGGATAATGATGGAATTGTGAAAGTAATCTGGATTAAATTACTTTGTATAATTAATCAAGGGATTAATTAAAGAAATTAATTAAGGAGTAATTAATTTGATGAAGTAATTAAGGTAGTTAATTACAGAATGAGATTAATCAAAGGTGATTAATAATTATGGTTTAATTGAGATTAATTACTAAATGTAATTAATTTAAATAAGATAATTAATTAAATATAATTTAGGATTATTAATTAATATAATTAATGATGTAATTAATATTGATTAATTAAGATTAATTAATCAATAATAAGTGATTAAGGGTAATTAATCAATTGTAATTAATCAAGGTTTAATTGTAACTAATTATAGTTAATTAATTAATGAAGTAATTAAAGGTTAATTACTATATTTGGTTTAAAGTAATTAATTTATGCAATTAATTATAGGGTAATTACTTGAATGTAATTAAAAGAATAATTAATCAAGGGTGATTAATTAAGTTGATTAACTAGAGGATAATTAATTAATTTGTAATTAATTATTGAATATGTAAGCAAGATTTATATTGATGTAAGTAATTAATTTAATTCATTTTAAATTAATTAGAGATGATGTAATTAATTTAATTCATTTTAAATTAATTATAAATGTTATGATTATAGATCATTGCTTATGAATGGATGATATTGGTTGCCTTGAATGGTTTGAAATCTCAACTATGAGATTAGTAATGTTGAGTGATATGGATGCATTGGTTGCATTGTGATGATGATATGGATTATCTTTGATAGTGATAATATGGATTATCTGTTGTGATGATAATGATGATTATCTATTGAGATATGTGAATTATCCATCTGTGTGTATATAGATAATTGTATTGAATTGTTTTAAACTCTGAAACAACTTGGACCTAAAAGACACGCTTTGCATTTCGATGAGACTGGGATCGGGTTTCCATATTTGGATATCCGAAAACCACATCAATCCAAATTAACGATAAGTCGTGAATCTTATGTGAAGAGTGAAGACTCGAGGTGTAAGGAATATTCGTCAGTATAACTCGGAGGGTGATTCCGAGATGAGTTTGACGGGATAGTACTTTCAGATTCGAGATGAAGATTCAGAGTGCAAGGGTTATCGTCATTAACTCTGAGGGTGATTCCAAAATGAGTGTAACGAGATAATGCCTTCGGTTTCGTTCGAACCTGGAACGAACTTGTATGGATTGAATGCTTTCAGAACATCGTCAGGTGGACGATGAGCATTCTAAGTGATGTGTCCTATAAAGGTAATCGCAGCCTCAAGCCTCATCAACCGAGAATGGCTAAAACAGGGGAGGTGCGGCAAGGCTAAGTGGGTCATGCCCAAGTAGGACGAGATTTCCCCTGTCTAGAGGTCCTTTTTATTTGGCTTAGTGGGCGGTTGGATATGCGCACCAACTACGGAGTTGTCTTGTTCAGAACTGTTCAGTAAGGAATGGTTCCGGCTTTGTGTTGCAGGGGATTGGGAGTGATCTTCGGTACGGTGATCTAGGCCACGTACTGTGACGGACGGTACCCCGGTAGCCCTGCCGTTGTATGGAATTCAAAATCCAATAAGTGCCAACGGTTTTGATTGTATCACCCACTTTTGTGGCTAGTAGCTGGAATTTAATAAATTTAATAATTTCGGCTATTTCATATTTAATTGAAAACCCTAGACCTATTATAATATCACTGGATTTCCTATCAAATGTTTTGGTTAGCGTAAGGTAAAAACTTTTCCATGTTTATGTGTGGGAAGTCTTACGTGATACCTTTCTTTTCAAAAGGGTTTTTAAAATTAAGCACTTTAACCTGTTACTCATACCAGACCCATGTCTGACCCGGAGTTTTTCTTTTGTTTTCTTAAACTCTTGGGTACTCAAATTTTTATAAGTAGCCAAGGGATTCAGGTTAGCTTTGACGAATTGTGGAGGAGCAATGGAGCAGGAGGGTTCAGCGTTGTAGATATATATAGTTTTCGCTGTGTTTGGTATCTCTGAGTTGTCTCTGAGTTGTATTGAGTTGTAATATCTAGACAGGTGTTTATAACTGTCTAGTATGTGTTGTATTATCTGTGTACTCTGATAGTTGTTGTATACTATGTAATATCTTATGTTATTAATATAATTTATTAGTTCCGCTGTTTAGATTCTGATGTGTTGTTTTCTTCTTTCTTTCTCTTCTTTATTTTCCTTTTTATATCCCTTTCTTTCTTATTAATGATGCGTCATTCTGTGGAGATGAATGACGGGTTGTTACAGTGGTATCATAGCACTAGGTTGAGCGAATACCTAGGCTCTGGAGTGATTTATTTCTTGAGAGAACGTATTTGTAATTTTAAATATTCATATATATTTATCTATTTGTACCTATCTGTTGGGTTACCTGTTCGAGTTTCTCCAATATAGGTTATAAAGGTAGATGAGGTAGTGGCGTATGTAACACGACAAACCATTGGTGGGAGTCTGACTTTTGGGGTTGGAAGTGTATTTGCCGAGACTATAGACCGAATACTGTCTCGAGTAAGTTTTGCAGAGTGTAGAGATTTCATCGATCCCTGAAGGAAACCTGTGAGGTTCAGAGTTCATCTTTGAGTTGGATAAGTAGAGTTTGGATCTGTCGGTTGGGCAGAAGCAAGTGATGGCATTTTGATACCTCAGGAAGTGTAGCTGCATAATGAGATGCAGTTATTATGGATGTGTCAGAAGATATTTCTTTGGAACAAATTTAAGCAAGTAGATCTGCTTCAGTGTTGTGACTGAGTTCAGCAGGATGTTGTGGTTAGCTTTGAAGTCCGAGTTTCTCGAAGAGCTTTGGATTAGGAAGTTTTTGGCATCGGTATCAGCAGTGCAGATCGGAGTGTTCTGTGTACCGACAGGGAGTTCTTAGCTGAGTAGTTTTTCTGAAGGTGGAATTCAGAAGCTGCAGAGTGGATCCGT
Organism: Allium cepa; assembly: GCA_030765085.1. NCBI lineage: Eukaryota > Viridiplantae > Streptophyta > Magnoliopsida > Asparagales > Amaryllidaceae > Allium > Allium cepa. Next base: position 407,854,715 of record CM060931.1, on the reverse strand, counting down.
TTCTTCAATGGATTGGCTAGACCAATGTAAGATGTTCTATTGGGTAAAGAGAGGACAGTTTTTCTTTGGAAATTTATCTGGGTTGATCGCAAAAGTGACTTGCGATAGTTGAATGTTTTGTCAGAGATTTTTCGGATGTTTTTAGGAAAGTCAGAGGTTTGTTCGCATCTGGAGATTGAGTTTTCTTATCGACTCGAATTCCAGGAGTGGAACTGGTGGTTCAATGTAGTTGAAGGATGGTTCCTATAGATAGAGTTTGATGAAGTAACTCGGGTTTTGAAGGAACTTCTGAGTTTTCTTTATGGATCCGTTGAACCATATTTCTGGGAAGTGATGTCCAGTTTGTGCTCGTGTTCTTCATCAGCATTCTTATCTACTTCGGATCAGAGTTGCGCAGCGGAGAAAGTTTGGGAATGTTTCTATTGTCTTTTCCCGGATAAGGAGAAGTAACTTCAACCTTCTGCTGGTTATGGAGTAGAGTGTGTTCTTGGCTTTGGATTGACCTTGAGGAGATCATTGTGTTGGGTTGTTTTTGGTTCTGTTTGTTTCCAGAGGAATCAACAAGGACTGAGCTGATCAGTTTGGATGTTGGCGGCCCAGTATCGTCCGAAGACATTTTATGGATAAGAGACGAAGGAATTTGGATTCTGGAGTCGGAGATTTGGTTTTGGTTAAGTTTTCTCCGATCGAAGGTGCTATAAGATGGGGTAAGGCTGGAAAGCTAACTTCATGATATTTTGGATCTGTCTTTATTCTTGTAAGGATAAGTATTTGGTTTTCAGGATTAAATTGCCAGTTTGGATAACTGGGATTCGATGAGTTTCACGTATCTCTGAGGGAGTACGTGTATGGTCTATCTCTGGTTTTGGAACCAGCTGTTCAGAAGGTTTGGTTGTTGAATCAGACTCGTCTATAATCTGATATGCTGTCCAGTTTTGTAGATCTAGATGAGTAAGAACTCTATAACTTAATAGTATTGATTGTTTAAATTCTGTAGGGCGAGTATCCCGGTGTGTGTGTATATATATATATGTATATATTATACTTGGGAAACTCAAGGAAACTCTATCTAGAATTTTATCTGGATAGATAGATTTGATTGATTGGGTGAATTGGTTGCTATGGTTGTTAGCATATCATTGGTATATGCTTGTGTGTTAAAATTAAATCTTTAAATAAATTATTAAATTACCTTTGTTTTAAATTTCAGGGAAGAAATTCTTTTAAGGGGGGAGGAATGTGATGACCCGGAATTTTAAGCAATATCAATTTAATAATCATAATAAAAAAATTAAATTGATTTGATAATCTTTGTGATAAGATTTGAATTAATTTAATAATCCAATTAAAATAAATATTTAATTGATATATTTTATCTTTTAAATGCTAATAAATTGTTTATATTTATAATATATATAGAGTATGTATATATTGTAAATAGATAAGTCTTGTTTTAAATTTAATGAATGAATAAATCTTGTTTTCTATAAATATATATATATATATATATATATATATATATCTTTAGTAAAAAATTGGGAATTTTGATTTTATTTAAAAGTTAGACATCTAAAAGTTATTTAATAAATAAAATATGGTTTTAAATTGATAAGATAAAAATTTAATTTGTTTAAATTGATTTTTGAGTTTAAATTTAAATAAAAATTTACAATAAGGTTTATTTTGATTTTCTTTTAAATATAGTTGGATAAAATAAATAATTTATTGATAAAGACAAACGTAAACATTTTACAAATTAAAAGACACATGTTAACTAATTAACTTACCTTCATGACAAGTGTTAAAACTGGAAGACAAGTGTCATTTATTTTTGTTTTTCTTTTATTTTTTTAATAAGTATTTCAGTTTTTTTTTATATAAGCAAATCCTCTTTCCTTTTGTTCTTTTTCTAAATCTAAAATGCAAAGAAAATCTGAAAAAAAATAAACACTTCCTTTGAAACCAAGAATCTAAATCATCTCCAACAAAACCCTGTAAATCAAAATTAACCTGCATATTTTCAAGTATGAAAGCAAGTCTGTTTTGAAAGCATCTGCATTTCTTTTTATCTGGAAGCAAGCAAATCTGTAGCATTCAAAACAAAACTGTTTTAAGACCTGCATTTCTTAGAATCTGGGAATCAAAGTAACATGCATGCAAATGTAATCAGGGAGAAACTATAAACAGGATTTAAAGTTTACAAAATATAGAAGCAAAACAAGATGGAAGTTTTTTTTTAAAAAGAAGCAAAATAAAGAAGCAACTCAAAGTTTTGGAAATCAAAGCACATTCAGGTTCCAGCTTTTTAAAAACTAGGTGCTTTGTTCTTTAATTTCTGGTAAGTAACATCACATTTTCAAAATCTAAAATTGATTATGGTTGCATGCCGAGATCTGGTATGAATGTGTGTTGAATAAATATTTATATGTGATGAATTTCTATATATATATATATATATATATATATATATATATGGACGTGAAGATATGTGAATATGTCCCATTGTCATCTCTGTTACCAGTTTTCAAGTTCAAGACTTGATTCAAAATTCACATTCTCTTAAACCCATTGATGTTCGTACTTAGAATTTAAATAAAATTTGTTGTTATGTCATAGAGAAGGTTTTAAAGTTTTGTTTAAGTTAAATTAAATTTGAAAGCTCACTGGAACTATAAAAAAACATCAGTGCATGTTAAAATATGTGAAAATTCAAACTGTATAATTTATAAATTCAGTATTATGAATTAAATACTAAAATCAAAACATGATTTTTAGAAAAAAAATTAGGATTTTTAGTTAAGGGGTTAGAGAGCAGTTCTAGGTTCAACAAAAAAGGGAAATTTGGTGATTTCTGATGATCTATCGATTTTGGCGTATCGGGTTTCTTCCAGTGGGTAGAGGAGAGATCATTGATGCTTGGAAAAAAAAGTGATGGTGATGCAAATCACCATGGAAGCAGCGGTGATGGTTTCTTATCTATAGCCCTAGTTTTTGGAGGATTTAGTAAATTGATCGACTCGGCTTAAATGTTTGTCGAGTGTCATGTGCTTTTGGGTGATGGTTGCTGAAGCGTAGTTGAAGCTGTGGCCAGTGGTGGAAGCTCTCTGGTGAACGGAGCGACGTGGGGAAAGTGTTGACAGGTTTGGGATGGGTTTGGTCTTTCTGTTCCAGGTTTAAGATTTGAACTCGAATTCGAATTCGAGTTGTATGTGAGCGATGGGATGATCGAAATGGAATGGGAGGTTGGTCCCGATGTGTGGAAGCCCCCGGAGGTGGCTGGAGTTGGCTGGAGGCATGGTGCATGTGCACCGTGCACTTTTTGTTTCAAGTGATTACCTTGTGGAAGCAGAGTAAATGAACTCGAGAATTGCTCGAGTAATTTCCGTGTGTAGCTCGAAGATTCTTGCTTGTTTACTCGAAGCAGATTTGGCTCTTGCTCGGGTTTAAGTATGGTAACAAGTTTTAGTTCTGAAACCTGTAGTTTTGTTTAAAATTTACAATAAAATTTTAAACCCTGGATTTAAATGAAAGTAAAGTTTTAAATCTAGTTTTCAATCTGAATTTAAGTTTAAATCTAAGTTTAAAAATAGATTCAAGTTGAATTTGAATCTAGTTTGGAAATAAATGAGTTTTAAAATTCAAATTGACTTAATATTATTAAAGTATTTAAGAAGTTAAAATGTAATTAAAGAATTCGAATTTACATGGAGTTTGAAATGTAAAAGAGGATTTAATAAAAGTTAAATCAGAATTTTAAATTTGAATTCAAATTTGATTTGAATCTTAAGTTTTAGAAATAAGGTAAAGTTTATAAATTTAAAATATTGTAAATAAGTTTAAAAGTTAAAGTATACTTTAATGATTTTGAAATTAAAAGGAATTTAGTTTAAAATCTTTAAATTTCTTTTATATAAGTATTCTTTAACATATGAATTTCAAAGTTTTAAATTGGTTAAAGATAAATTGGTTTCATTTTATGTTTGAACTTAAAATGAAAATTTGAAATTGAATTTCAAGTAAATATTTTCAAATGTGTTTAAGAATGATAATTTAACCATAGATAAGAAAGGATTTATCTTAAAGTAAATTTAGAATTTAATGATTTATAATTTCATTTAATTATCAAGGTAATTAAATGAATAGTTTATTTAATTAATTAATGGAAATTAATTAATTAATTAAGGATAATTAATCCATAATTAAGGATCATTAGTTAAATTTAATTAATGATTAATAATTAAATTAATCAAGTAATTATGAATTAATTAAGTTAAAGTTAACACTTAATTAACTAATAATTAAATGTTAATTAATTTGATATTAAAGATCAATTAATTTGAAATTAATAATGATTAATGAAAGTTAATTACTTAAGAGAAGTAATTAAAGTTGGGTTAATGATGGTCATTAACTTAAGATTATTTAACAATTAATTAATGTGATTAATTTAAATAATTAATTAGATTAATTAATTAAATAATAATCAATTGTGAAATTTATTTAAGTTTAATTACTATATGAAAGCAATTAAGAAATTAATTACTTAATGTAATTAATGGAGTTTATTAGTTCAAATTAATTAATTAAGTTTAATTAATTTTAATCACTTGTTGGTTTGATAATAATTACTTGATGTAATTAATGAATCTCAATTACTCAGTGAAGTAATTAAAGATAATTACTGGATGTAATTAGTGAATAATGATGGAATTGTGAAAGTAATCTGGATTAAATTACTTTGTATAATTAATCAAGGGATTAGTTAAAGAAATTAATTAAGGAGTAATTAACTTGATGAAGTAATTAAGGTAGTTAATTACAGAATGAGATTAATCAAAGGTGATTGATAATTATGGTTTAATTGAGACTAATTACTGAATGTAATTAATTTAAATAAGACAATTAATTAAATATAATTTAGGATTATTAATTAAGATAATTAATGATGTAATTAAGATTGATTAATTAAGATTAATTAATCAATAATAAGTGATTAAGGGTAATTAATTAATTGTAATTAATCAAGGTTTAATTGTAATTAATTATAGTTAATTAATTAATGAAGTAATTAAAGGTTAATTACTGTATTTGGTTTAAAGTAATTAATCTATGCAATTAATTATAGGGTAATTACTTGAATGTAATTAAAAGAATAATTAATCAAGGGTGATTATTAAGTTGATTAACTAGAAGATAATTAATTAATTTGTAATTAATTATTGAATATGTAAGTAAGATTTATATTGATGTAAGTAATTAATTTAATTCATTTTAAATTAATTAGAGATGATGTAATTAATTTAATTCATTTTAAATAATTATAGATGTTATGATTATAGATCATTGCTTATGAATGGATGATATTGGTTGCCTTGAATGGATTGAAATCTCAACTATGAGATTAGTAATGTTGAGTGATATGGATGCATTGGTTGCATTGCGATGATGATATGAATTATCTTTGATAGTGATAATATGGATATATGTTGTTGTAACGACCCAGAATTTTAAACAATTTAATTTGGAAATATTTAATTTATTTTAAATATTTGAATGATGGTTTAGATTGAGTTTTCAATTTAAATTTGAAATTGACGATTAAATTATAGAATTTAATCTATTGAAAGTTGAATAAAAATTTGAATCTTCACATTTAAGCCAATTAAAAATATTTCAAAGGCTTGTAAAATTCGTATTGATAACACTGAAAATTTTAGAAGCTTCAGAGATTAATTTGGAAGTGAATTATACAGTTTTGAAATTAATCGTTCGAATCGATATTTAAAATAGCCGTCCGAGGCACAGTCTCGGATTTCGACGAAACCAGTTCCATTGGGTCCGGAATATTGAATTTTTGCGGGATTTCAAATTTCGTATTTTTCGGAGTTAATATGTGAGCACACGACACGCAAACGCGTTGAAATTTAATTTGATTTAAACTTGAAATTTAAATTTAAATTGGTCAACATCAAAACACAGTAGCGTGTAAGGTGAGCACGATCTTTCCTCTGCAAAGCATGGCCGAGCATACTCTTTCACGTTTTAAGTATCCTTCAGTTCTAATTCAAACGAACGAAAAGAAATTTTTAATGGCCGAAGCCCCTTTCTGTTCGTTTCCAAATCAAGTTACTTTCCCCCTTTTTCCTTCTTCTTCAATTACAAATCAATGCCGAGCTCAGTAAATAAAAAAAAAAAAAAAAAAAAAAATGGCGACGCGCGCGACAGGCGCGATTTGAACGCGGCGATCGAAGTCGCGAGCGCGCGACAGGGGGGGGGGCAAGCGCGGCGCGATGGAAGGGGGAGGAGTGGCGCACGCTCGTGTACGATGATGGTGAGGCGATTTGGCGGCAGTTGAGGCGAATTGGGGGATCGCGACTTTGAGAAGCGCACAGGCCGAGGTCGCGATTGGAGATGGAGGGTTCGATCGAGTTGAAGTGAGGCGGCGGCAGATGAGGGGTCGCGTGCGACATTCGCGGCGCACGATGATGGTGGCACGCGAAGCGAACTAGGGCTTGGGCACGGCGGCGTTCGTGACGTAGGTGCGATGGTGAAGCGGCGGCGCAGGTGGAGGCAGTGCTCGCGCATGGTGATTTTGGCGTTCTGGAGGAGGGCAGTGGGTGGATCTGGATTTGCAGTAAGGTAATGCATTTAATTTAATTAAATTTCATAATTATGTTAATGACAGTAAGTTGTAGAAAAAAAAATTTATAAAGATTATTTTAAAGAAAATAAATTTAGTGATTAAAAGATTTATAAAGGAAAATTTATTTAAATAAATAATTAGTTAGCAGAAAATTTGATTTTAGAAACTTATGAATTAGTTTAAAATAACTTTTGAGTTAATTTAATTAAAATTTTAAAATAGAAATTAACTTGTTCAATTATTTCTTTTATTAAAAATAATTTTTTAAAATAACTTATGGGGTTAATAAGTTTATTTTAATTGTTAGGGGCCAAATTTATTTTTTAAGGGAAAATTAGTTAAAATAATTTATTAAACAAAGAAATATAATTTTATTTAAAGAAAAAAAAATTGTTGATTTGAATGTATAAAAAGAAAATTTAGTTCGATTTAAAATTTCTAGTTAGGATTATTTCAAATGAAAAATATTTTATAAAAAGAAATTAGTTAGACAATTAAATTTATTAAAGTAAAATAATTAGTTTAAATAAATTTATTTAGTAAGAAACTGATTTAAACGAAACTATTAATTAATTTAACTATTAAAAAATGAAATCACCGAGGAATTAAAATTAGTCAAATGAAAATTTAATTTATTCGATTGATTCGAATATTAATAAATTGTGTAAATATTTATACAAGGTATAAATGAAGGAATCAAGTTGAATTGGAAGTGGATGGCAAACAGGAATAAAAGGTGAGAACTTCTCACTCAAAAGGAATTTCTATTGTTTATTTAAATTTTAAATAGATAGATTTAAAATTGATTGACTGTGTTGATTGAATGATTGAATGATGATTGTTATATATATATATATTGGATGTGAATAGACCCTATACGCCGTTAGTAAGCGGAGGTTATTTATTACACACATATACCGCGATATTCCACCTCGAAGTGGAATTGGTATTATATTATATATATAGCAATATATATATATTGGCATATGTATATATTGCAGTTGATTGATTTCCCGCATTTTCTTTTAGCGGATGAGACCCTATTGCGCCGTTAGTAAGCGGATATATATTTATAAAATCCCATATACCGCGATATTCCGCCTTGAAACGGAATGGTATTGTGCTAATGTCTGTGGATGCAGGGAAACAGGTTGGAGGGATCCAACTGGATTCCTCACAAATATTTATTGATTTTAAATATTGTGATGCTTGATTGTTTATCAAATCGATATATGATATTGAAAAATCGTGATTGACTATTGATGTGTTGCATCATCGGATCCAATTTTGAAAGTTTAAAAATAACGATTTTTATTTATAAAGGATTCTAAAGTGATTTTGAAAGTATACATTTATAAAATATTTTTGGAGTTGATTTATTACAAATAAATAAACGTTATAATTTTTTATGTTATAAAAATTATGATTTTTGAGGAATGTAGTTAAAAGTGATTTTTGAGAATATGAGATTAATGATTTGATAAAATAATTTAAACTGGGATTTTTTATAAAAAGTTAAAAAATAGGATTATCACTTATGAAAGACTTTGAAGATGTTTTTAAAAGAATAATATAAATTGTTTTATATTAAAAGATTTATAAAACGATATTTATAAATTAAAAACATTAGAATTTGTAAAACGAACTTTTCTAAGTGTTAAAGATAAATTGAAAATGAATTTCATAAATAGAAATGGAATTATAGAATTATAACGGTGAAGTTATAAATAGAATTTTATAAGCAGTAGGTTTATAAAATTTATAAAGTTATTAAAGGAATGATTTTGGATAAATGAATGAATCTTATAAGTTATAAGATTATAAAATTTATAAAGTTATTAAAGGAATGATTTTGGATAAATGAATGAATCTTATAAGTTATAAGATTATAAAATTTATGAAGTTTAAAGGAATGATTTTGTAAATAAATAAATTATAAGTATTTGACTTATAATATGAATTTCTAGTATATCATTGTGATATGAATTGAGATAGGTTAATAAAGAAAATTTATAAAAGGAAGTTGATATAAAATAAATAGAATAGAATTTATAAACGTTGTTTTATAAATTCAAAACGACTTATTTTGATAAGTAAATTGTTCTAATTTATTAATGGAGTTATATTCATGTTTTAAACAGTGAATAATTCCTTAAAATAAAAGGAATAGAAGAAATGAAATTTATTAATAATATATATTCACGTTTTTGTATAGTGAATATTATGTTAAAGAATTATTTGGAATGTGATATTTTAAACAGAATTAAAACGATCTAACGATGTTTTAAAATATATTGAGATTCGAAATCATAGATTTCAACATTTATTGTTGAAATAGATGTTTTCGAGAAATAGAAGGAAATAATAGATTTTAACACTGTTGTTATAATAGAAAATTTCCGAAAAGGAAATGTTTTGTATAGTATTGGGATTTATATATCCGTTTTATTTCGAATCCCTATACTAGTGATTTTGGGTTGTCGTAACGATGTTTTACGCAACATTCGTTTTGGCCCAAATAAATATGGTTAAGTGAATAGTCTCCTTAAAGAATGAAATATATGCTTAATTTCGATTAGGTATATTAAATATTTTCTAAGAATAGAAAATAAAAAGATCTGTGAATCACTTATTTTTAATAAGTATTGAAATGTTTTCCAATGGTAAATGAATATTTGGAATTTATCTTTTTGAAGATAAATTGAAAATGAATATTAAAAATTAAATGGAAATCGAATATTCATAAATATTTTTGAAATGTAAATTCCTTATGGAATTTATAAATGAAAAGGAGATTTGTTTGAAAATAAATGTTGATTTATTTTTGAAGTGTGAAAACTATATATCTTATATAAAGATATTTTTGTGAAATAAATAATTTGGAAAATTATTTGGAATCTGATGATGTTGGCATATCTATTGATAGTTCAATGACCGACTATCAATATTTACCTTTAAATAGGTATTTGTTGTGAATTGTTTGAAATTGAATGCCACACTTATTTTTTTTTTTTTTTAAATAAGCGCTCACTATTCGGGTTAACCGGGAAAGGACCATGGGGTCGTATAACCCATTCCGAATATGTGATACGTCGTTATGAATTGCATTCGAAGAACGGTGTTGAAGACCGGATATTTTCGAAAGCGAAAGGATTTCTTGTTGATTGTCTCTGCACTGGCTGATCCCTGGTATAGAGATCTCCATAAGTGATGGGAAATCCGAACGTGATTAGAAATTATTCGGATTGCAAGGACTTCTTTGTAAGTGCCTTCGGTTCTGTTCGAGCCCGGAACAGACTTGTATGGATTGTATGCCTGACATTACAAGTTGAGATATAAAGCCGATTTCTTTCAAATATATTTCTGTTGGTGGCGGAGAATTTATTCCTTTAGCTTAACACCCTTCTCTGAGACGTACGAGTTCAGAGGTTATATAGTTGAAGTTATCAGCGATATATTCCCAGTTTGGTAATGTGACATGCTGAGTGATGCTGAAATGATCATTGTGTTGATTATTGTGATAGGATCATTTATTTGATCGTCTATCTTAGTGATCATTGTGTTGATCATTTGTTGACCCAAAGCACGGCTTTTTGTACAAAGTGTGTTTTTGTGGACGTGAATTCGTCGAGCCTCACATCCCGGAAATGGTCAAAACAGGAAAGATGCAGCAAGGTTATTAGGGGTTGCTGTAGCTCCCCTTAGGGTATGTACATTTCCTTCTGGATAGAGGTGATATCATGGTATGGAGCCCAGATATTTAACCTATGTGGTTACTACGAGTTATTACTTTGTGGTTGTTGGTTATCGGGATCCCGTGAAAAAGGTCGTTTACGATCGGGGAATGGCGTGCTCGTGTCAGTAGTTACCCAGTTAAGGGGTAACCCGGCCTTGTGTTGGTAGAGTTCCGGTTTGGTTCTCGGGGGTGTCTTTCCAGAGGCATTCTCAGTGGCAATGGGAAGTTCCTTGGCCTGACCATTTGTTGGAAATCCAATTCCCAATACGAAACTTGTACGGTATTAGTTGTAGAACCTGCTATTCACTTATGGTGGTCACCACTGTTTGGATGGTAGCTATAGTAGGCATAGTTCGAAATGTCTATGCTGGCTAAGATTTATATTCTACTTTCGAAAAGAATTTGTTCTACACTATGCACTAGTAATAATATCAAATGTTATTTTAAATGCGTATCAAGCATCTTTGACTAACATAAGAAGAAATCTTCTCCAAGTCTGCGTTTGCATTGTGTGTATGGCGGGAGGTCTTATGGTAGTCTCATTTTTAAAAGCATTGCGAATTGAAATAAAAATATCTCTCTATTTTTGGATTTTAAAGTTAAATAAACTGTTTTGAGTTCTCACACCAGTCACATGACTGACTCGGAGTTTATTGTTTTCCTTCCTAAACTCTGGGTGCCCACCAATTTCTACACGGGCAGTTACGAGTTTAAGGTTTATCAGGATATTCTGGATATTCTGAAGTTGCTGGAGGCAAGCTGGATGGCATGGCATATTACTTATATAGTAATTCTTTTTCCGCTGCACTGTTGATGTTGTATGATGTTGTACACTCTGATGATATGATGTAATGTAATAACTGATATAGTTCTTTGTTTAAAGATTATTCATTTATTATTATATGTTGTTCCGCTGCGAATTGTGAGATTCTGTTGTTGTTCTGTTGTTTCCTTTCTTTTCCGTTCTATTTTTAAAATTTTTCTATCTTCCGTTCCATTTTCAAATTCTCTGTTTTCTTTCTCTATTTTCTGTCTTTCTTTTCTCTTCTTCTCTCTTTTTCTTTTCTTAAATTCTTTTTAAAACCCCTAACTATTCGGTTTTTCGGCAACGAAAATCTCGTAAACGTTACAGTTGTGATGATAATGATGATTATCTATTGAGATATGTGAATTATCTATCTGTGTGTATATAGATAATTGTACTAAATTGTTTTAAACTCTAAAATAACTTAGACCTAAAAGGCACGCTTTGCATTTCGAAGAGACCGGGATCGGGTTTCCATATTTGGATATCCGAAAACCACATCGATCCAAATTAACGATAGGCCGTGAATCTTATGTGAAGAGTGAAGACTCGAGGTGTAAGGAATATTCGTTAGTATAACTCTTGGGGTGATTCCGAGATGAGTTTGACGGGATAGTACTTTCAGATTCGAGATGAAGATTCAGAGTGCAAGGGTTATCGTCGTTAACTCTGAGGGTGATTCCAAAATGAGTGTAACGAGATAATGCCTTCGGTTTCGTTCGAACCCGGAACGAACTTGTATGGATTGAATGCTTTCAGAACATCGTCGGGTGGACGATGAGCATTCTAAGTGATGTGTCCTATAATGGTAATCGCGGCCTCAAGCCTCATCAACCGGGAATGGCTAAAACAGGGGAGGTGCAGCAAGGCTAAGTGGGTCATGCCCAAGTAGGACGAGATTTCCCCCTGTCTAGAGGTCCCTTTTTATTCGGCTTAGTGGGCGGTTGGATATGCGCACCAACTGCGGGTTGTCTTGTTCGAAACTATTCAGTAAGGAATGGTTCCGGCTTTGTGTTGCAGGGGATTGGGAGTGATCCTCGGTACGGTGATTTAGGCCATGTACTGTGACGGGTGGTACCCCGGTAGCCCTGCCATTGTATGGAATTCAAAATCCAATAAGTGCCAACGGTTTTGATTGTATTACCCACCTTCGTGGCTAGTAGCTGGAATTTAATATATGTAACAATTTCAGCTATTTCATATTTACTTGAAAACCCTAGACCTATTATAATATCACTGGATTTCCTATCAAATGTTTTGGTTAGCATAAGGTAAAATCTTTTCCATGTTTATGTGTGGGAAGTCTTACGTGATACTTCCTTTTCAAAAGGGTTTTTAAAATTAAGCAACTTTAACCTGTTACTCACACCAGACCCATGTCTGACCCAGAGTTTATCTTTTTTTTCTTAAACTCTTGGGTACTCAAATTTTTACAAGTAGCCAAGGGATTTAGGTTAGCTTTGACGAATTGTGGAGGAGTAATTGAGCAGGAGGCTTCAGCATTGTAGATATATGTAGTTTCCGCTATGTTTGGTATCTCTGAGTTGTCTCTGAGTTATATTGAGTTGTAATATCTAAACATGTGTTTATAACTGTCTAGTATATGTTGTAATATCTGTGTACTATGATAATTGTTGTATACTATGTAATATCTTATGTTATTAATATAATTTATTTGTTCCACTGTTTAGATTCTGATGTGTTGTCTTCTTCTTTCTTTCTCTTCTTTCTTTTCTTTTTTCTATCCCTTTCTTTTTATTAATGATGCGTCATTCTGTGGAGATGAATGGCGGGTTGTTACACATGATGTCAGCTGAGTTCAAAATTTAAATTTCAAAAGAAGTGTCTATTCGCCATAACTCTTCACGAATGGATATGGTTGTTGTTCTTCTATAAATAGGGGTTAGTTTCAACGAATTTTACATCAGATTTTTTGGTTTTTCACTCCTCTTCTTCTTCCACTTTTCTTAATACATATTCTTATCATTACTTTGCCGAAATCAACATTGAATCGAACTCGATTACTTCTAGTTTGATTCTCTATCACTCTCTGTACAATATTCTCAGTGCTATTCAGAGTTATGGACTTCTTTGTAATCTGTTAAGCGAGAAAAGGTGTGATTGTAGCCTTGAAAATCAATCAAGAAAGAAAAGGTGTGATTGTAGCCTTGGTAAATCAATTGGGTAAACTTGTGGCCCAGAAATCTAGTATCTCTACCCAGAGGATCGAAATTCTGGAGGGTGTACCTCGTAGCCTTGAAACCGAGGGTGTAACTGTACAATTGCTTTTGAAAGGAAATCTGTACTTGTGTTGCGGGACTGGATGTAGGGTAACTCCGAACCAGTATAAAATCCGGTGTGTTCTTTCCTTTAGCGCTTTTATTTTATTTCTACATCTGTGTTTGTTTCTGTGATCATATCTGTGTCTGTATATTGCATGCATCGGTATCTAAATTAACATAAATCGAAAAAGATTTAGTAATTCTTTATTAACACTATTCACCCCCCTCTAGTGTTAATTCTAGCCTTAAGACTGGTAATCTGCATTTCTCACACAATTCATTAGAGATTTTATATCCTCGGTTTAGATGCTAGTATCTCTTATTATTCCGAACTCTATCTCTTAAGATCGAATGTAGATTTACCCCAGAAATCCACATCGATCTTATTCTTTAGTCATGGTTGACCTGGTTAAGGTTGCCCAGGATTTATATAAGCTTATCCATTTTCTTATTCTGTTATTTAATCATCATATCTTCTGTTTCCAACTTATCTTCAAATCAAAATTCTCTTTGATTTGAGTCCATCAAATTTGAATCTCTATCCTTATTTTGAAAAATTTATTCCTATATTTGAAAATCTAATATTATTAATAAATATAATTTTTAGAACTTTATAGTTAATTTAACTAGTTGTTAAGATATAATAGTATTTGATTTTATTTATGGTTTTGTAAACTATTGGTTTTGTCTCATATAAAAAATTAAACTACAAATAATGGTTATGAATTAATTTGGAAATAGAAATGAAATTTAAAACAAGAATTTGAGAATTTAATTTCCGAAGGTTTCAAACCTTGTGTTTAAAGTTTTAAAGGATATTATTTAAAGTATTTCCGAATAGAAATTTGTTTTCAAAGAATTTTAAAGTTTAAAATTAGTGTTCTTCTCTTTGTCGCTGGAAAATAACCTCGGTGATGATGGCAGCACATCGGCATCCATTTTCGAGTTTCGAAGTGAAGAGACTATTCTGTAGTGTTGCTACAGTGTTGCTTCGGGGAATTTAATTGAACAGAATTTCTAAAATATGACTTGATTTATAATACATATAGATATATGATTTAAGTTTGATTTGACATATTATGTACATATATTTATTTATCTCTAAATGGTTTGAAGGGAATCAAAAATTTAATTCTTAAATTTTATCTTAAAGAATAATTTCAATTATAAAAAGAAAATCAAAATTTTTGAATAAATGATTCAAAATTGAGATAATTGAATTAGAAAGTTTCATTTGTGTAATACTCAATTGCATTCCAATATAACTTACCTTAAATTTTGAAGTTCACAGTGTAATTGGATAATGTACAGTATGAAAAGATTTTATAAATAAAATTTGAGTGATTATAATAAATGTTATACACTTAAATTTTAGTTATAAAAAGCTTAACATAGGTAAATAGAGTAAAAAGGGTAATAGAATAATTTACAATATAAAATGATGTTAAAGGAACTAAGAGTAAATTAAAGCAGTTATAATGAGTGTAAATATACTTAATATAGGTGATAAAATATATTGAGAAGAATAAATTTAATTTTAATTAGAAATAGAGAATAATTAAATTTATTGAGAACATTATGAGTATAATAAATGATTTTAGAAATTGTTAGTTTAAGATAATTGGATGATTAGATAATGAAATTTAAGATAGTTAAGATTTATTTAACTTATGAAAAAGTTATTTATCAATTTAAGTTGAAATTTTCATGGTTTCAAATTTATTATATTATTCTGTTTTCCAAACCATCTTTTGGTTGTCCTTATTTTCCTCATCTTGCTACAGAATGGGAAAGCTATTGCTTATACCAGTCTGTTTGGAAACCTTTCTATAACCTTTGGTACTCATTTTTGAATCTGAGCACTGCTTGTCATCCACAGACCGTCTGTCAAGCGGAAAGGGTGAATTAGATTCTAGAGGATCTTTTTCGTGCTTATGTTCTTGATTCTGGAGGATCTTGGGAAAATCATCTCCACCTGGTTAAACTTACCTGTAACAACAGTTATCAGGTATAATTTCAATCTTCTCGTCATCTTGTCTTAATCCTATTTCATTCTATCTTATTATGTATTTTTTTCGTACCTCGTTCCTTTTCGAGGACGAAAAGTTTTAAGTGGGGGAGAGTGTAACAACCCTGTATTGTGTAATTATTTTTAATTTGAATTTCTTGATTTAAAAACTTTATTTTATTTTATTAAAATGAATAAATTTTGTTATTTTAAATATAATATTGATTTTGATGTGAATGATAAATTCCAAACATGAATAAATAGAATATTTTTCAAAAATGTGAATTTTTAACAATGTGGTCAAACTTTGACTTTTAATTTTAAAATTTTAAATTTTGAAATTTTGAAATTTATCTTTATTTTATGAAAGTAAATAAATTTTTAAGTATACTGCATTTTTTCGTTGGAATCTGATTAATATCGTGAAAGTTATGCTTTTAAAACAACTATATGTAAATTATTTTGTTTAACAAAATTGTTTATTTTAATTTATATAAATAATATGTTTATTTGTCATGTCATGTTCCAATTTTTTTACATGGGTAACATGACATGCCATGTGTATATATTTTATTTATTTGAACTTGTACATCACATGAAGTTTGGAAAATCAAGCGTCTTTTGGTCGCTTTTGCCTTTTTTATTTCCCTATATTTGTTTCTCTAATTTTATTTTCTATGTTTGTTCGTATAAACTTTGAATATATATTTATTTGATTTTGATTGATTTTTACTTTTAATAATAACATAGGAATTTCAAGGGATATAGGTTACCTGCTTTGTGTATTTGTTGCCTTTTCTGTTGCGTCTAAACAAAGAAAGAAATAGACAAGATTCTTTCCCTTATATTGTGCCTTTTAATTTTCTCTTTTCCTAAAACTATCTATTATTTTTCATAATATCTTTCTTTACCATATCTTTCTATCTTATTCATTTAGACATTCATTTATTAATTGAATGATTATGTGTTTAAATCCCTTATTAATTTCTTGGAAAGAAATTTCAAATAAATATATGTTATGTTGCCTTAAAGGCATATCTTTTGAAATTTATTTGTTTAATGTTCTTGCATTTATTTTGTTTAGTAGATGCTTCTTTTATATATTTTATTTTTAGAACCGTAGATATAACATCCATTCTGCTTTGTTTCAATAAATTCTGATCTTTGCTTTGTAAATTTGGGTAACATACAACATTTTCAAAATAATAATTAATTTCTGCGTTTCATTTTTTATTTCTATATCTTCTTATTTACTTCTATGGTGTGTATAAACTTTATTTATCTAGTGAAGGTTTCTTTTGTGTATATACATCTATATTTATTAGATAAATAACAAATCAATTAAGATACGTTTTGAATATAGGCATACGTTTCTTAATTTATTTCTTGCCTTTATATATTTCCCACCTTTTAATCTTCTACCATATCTATTTATAAATTCATATCCGCGATTTTCTCCTTTTCAATCACGTACAAAGTTCTCAAACTCCTCTTTTCATTTGTTTAAGAAAAAAATATACAAGATCTTTTCCTCCTTAAATTGTGCCTTTTTAAATTTCCTTGCCTTTTTATTTTCTAACTATTCCTAAACTTTAGCCATTCAAATCTTTTTGTAAACCTAGCCGTCTCTTATCATTCATGTGAAAAAAAAGGTTTCTCATTGTATCATTTGAGTGAGGAAGGAAAAAGTCTAGATCCATGGCTTCCATTTTATCCTTCTTCTTCATTTTTTCTTTGGTTTTTGCCTAGCTCCTCACTAGTTTTGTTCGGCCACAATCTCCATCACTTCCACCTTCCTCCTCCACCTTCCCATCTGCGGCCTACACCACCATCATCTCCTCCCTAAGCCAAGCCGTGAGTGCCATGACCCAAATCACCACAAAACCTTGCTAAAATTCCATAAAACAATGCTTAGCCGACAAAAACTCCACCACCACCTCCATACTTTGCCTCGGTAACCACCCCTAGCGCCACTAACATCATGACTTGACCTCTAGCCACCAACATAACCTCTGACCTGACCTGTTGCATACCATAGGCTGAGCCCATAGGACCATAGGCCGAGCCTATGTACACCAAAACCTTCCATTCCTTGACCCAAACCCTTCCACTTGCTTGCCTTCACCTTCCTCATGTTTTTCCTTCCACTTTCATACCCATAGCCATGTCTCATGACTCATGGCCGAGCATACATGACCTAGGCCGAGCCTAGGTGTGGTTAGATCAAGCCCATTTGCATTTTGGCCAAGATTACGTTGTCTTGCACAAGCCTTTTGCTTCTAAGGTTTGGTTATCTTTCCTTGTTTTGAAACTGTTTTGCAAATCAAAATTTGTTAATTTTATTTGTATGTAAATTAAATATATTTGCTTATTATGTATTATTTTGGGTTGATATAAGGCTCTCCATCCATTCAAATCTAATCGTGCTTGTCGTGCTTTTGGGAATCATTCTTGGGTGTTGTTTTGGGTCTCTAGCTTTGATAAAGGTGAGTCCTTCTCACTCTGACATTATTACTTATGAAATGGTAAATGGATGACAAGTGATTACTAATTAAAATATTATGCAAGCTAATGATGATATTATGATATATTATTCCATGTATTTACCATGTTAATTTTGTTAATTATTACCTGACCTATGATACATGATAGTATATTGTGACATTGACATGTTAGTATATTTGTTTATATTGTTTATACATATACTCACACTGCAAGCTCCCTGTTAGAATAAAATCACTATGGGTTGAAATGATACATACCTGAACGGACATTAGAATAGGGAAAATCATTATGAGCTGAAATGATAGGCTCAAGTGATTTTTATTGTATTTTATTTGAGTTAGGATTGCGGGTTTGAAATGATAGAACGCAGGTTTTCTTTTTAAATTACGGATTGAAATGATACATATCTGTATCACTTGACCTAGGATAGAAAATTATATACAGACTCCGTGGTATATTTTTAAATGATTTTTCTTAAGATATGTATTTTTTTAAAAGTTTGAAATTTTGATTTAAAAATATATATTTTATGGTTTGAAGAAATTTAAATATTAAGTTTTGAATTGTGAATTTGAGTATGTAAAGTTGAAGTAAATGTGATTTTGACTTTAATTTATACTTAAAAATGCAAGTAAATAATGGAAATTAAATTTTAAATTTTAAATGGATATTTGAAGTAAAATGTTAAGTTTTATTAAATTAATAAGTTAAGAAAAGAGTGGAATTTTGACTTAACAAATGAATTGTGTTTAAATTGTATATTTATGTACAAAAAAATTTGTTATGATAAATCATATGTTAAAAATGATTCAAATGTGAAATTTCGAAGCCTAAATATGATTTATAAGTTTAAAAATAGCTAAAATTTAAGTTTATTTAACTCTGAAAATTTTAATAATAGGCTGCTGTAGCACTTTGTATGTGCTGCCGTTGCTAAAGTTAACTAGCTTTGAATTAATAAGAATGGCTACGGTAGCAATTTTTAAGTGTCGTTGTTGCTGTTGATAAACAAAAGATCTCTGCTATAGTACTTGGTAAGTGCTATGGTTGCTAAACTAAACTATATGCTGAAATACTTAATATAAGCTACGATAACACTTTGTAAGCCGTCATTGCCGAAATTTGAAAATGTTTTGAAATATTATAGATTTTAACACTGTTTTGGAGTTATATTTTAAAGTGTTAAATGATTTAACTTTTGAAAATGATTATTTATGAAGTTTAAGGAGTTTTGAATATAATTTAACATTTAAATTTGAATTTCAAAGGAATCTAAATTGAATTTGAATTTAAATAAGGTTTACTGTTTTAAGTGGAATGAAATGTAATGAGATAAATGAATTTTTGAATGGAATTTTGAGATGTGTTTTGAAATGATATTTGAAATAATAAATGGATGACATAATTTATTTTTAAAAGTGATATTTAAATTGAATATTTGAATTTAAGAATGTTAATGAATTGATAAGGTATTTGATAGGAAATGATTGAAATGGTTTTGATATGAATATAGTTTTGAAATAAAAATGGTTTTGGTTTCGAAGTATAAACTATTTTGAAAGGAATATAGTTTTGAAATGATATCTTTGGTTTTTGAAAGTATATACTATTTCGAAATGATCATGGTGTTATAATAACGATTGTTGGCAAAGAGACCGGGATCGGATATGGGCATACTCTCTGTCGACGCCGAAAACCACTTTGACAACCATGTACGCGGTGGAGATTCTAGAATGAAGTAGGATGGCGGCGGCGTTTCCTTTGAGGTAAATACATGGACCCGACTCCCGTGAGTTGGCATAAGGTGACTAAAACAGGAGCGATTGACGGGCTAATGAGGTAGCACCTTTGATCGGACACATACTTTTGATATTATACTTTGACTTTTGGATTGATTCGGTGGCCACTTTTGTTTTTTTATTTAGGGGTGTGGCTCGAGGTGGGCGGTAGCTGCGCGCTACGCGTTACCAACGGCCCGAAAGTGTAATTGGTATATCTACCCTATCGTTGCCTAGTTGTGCCGTGTCACCTACCATATCGCGTCTTGTACGAGTTTGGTTTTCTCCCGTAGCCCGTGTGGTATCCTCTGGTGGCTTCCCGATCAAGAGGGACTATGATATTGGATGGACTACTGGGACTATTACGTGTTAAGGGCTATATGGGTAACCCCTTAATGCTATGGAAAATGTAACTTTATTTTATTAATAGACATTATTATAATAGCAAAATATTACTACATAGTAAATAGTTTAATGGATTCTAAAAGGATGGACGATCCCAAGCATCCTTTAAGTTACTGATGCATTTGTTACTGTTCACTTGAGTTGATTTACAGTTCATAAGTATGTATGTCCTGACTTGAGTGTTTTGTATTTTGCTTTACGCTCGAGTCAGACTGAGTGATACATCATTTGAGACCCACCTTTGGAGTTGGAGCTTTGCTTGAAGACCCAGCTATCTATTCTCTTCAGATACTCAGTCGATTTCAGTTATCCAGTTGCTTCCAGTTATGTATTTAGATTTTTACCTTGTTACTCTTCTATTGTATCTTGTTTAACTCTGATGTATCTTACATATATAGTAGCTTCATGAATTACTATCTCTTCTACTTCCGCTGCATTATATTACTCTATGTCTGTAATCTGTGATTATTTATTTACTGTATATTCTGAGTATTGCCAAAAAAATTATTTACAACGCGGTATTTTGAGCAATTCAAGTCCGACATGTGCGGATGTGAATGGTTGAAAATATCGGGTCGTTACATGTGCATTGTTCTGGTTGGAGTCTAGTTGAGTTGCATTGCATTTCATTGCCTGAGTGATGTCTAGTTTGGTTGTATTTTGATCTGGTTCCATTTGTACATGTCTTTGTTATCTCTGAAACCCTATGCATTGTTTATTATCTTTGCATTCATGTTAACTTGCACTACACATCCACACTATGTTGATTGAAATTGAACTTGTATTTGATTCAAATTGCCTCCCAGTTATGCCATATTGCTTGAGATGTTGTTATGAGCATTCATGTAAATGTTGTATGTTGTTTCCTTTGCACTTGACCATGCCTGAAACTTTGTTTCTTTTCGAACTAAATTTTGTTTTGCATTTTGGAGTTTGGTCTGGTTTTGAGTTTTTATGTGTGGTCTGGTGGAGGCAGTTCTTATGCACTTGTTATTGTAGTCTGCTTGCTCCTGACCATGTCTGATTAGTCTTGCATTTTCTTTGAGCCCCTATGCACTTCATATTTTCATGCTCCAGTGTTCGCACTGCTGTGTTCACACTGCTTTGTTCTGGTCTGGTTCATCTTGAAGCTGATGTCATGCTTTCGTGTTAAATTTTTGGTCGAGGCTATTTTGTTGTTATTTGCATTTGCACTTGAGTTGAATCCAGCATAAGCTTGGGTTTTAACTTGTGCTCACCTGTCCCTGCAATTTTAACAAGCAAGTGTATCGGTGTGCACGACCTTGTGGCATGTACAGTGATACGCTGTGCATGTCACAAGTTGTTCGTGTAAGGTGAATTAAAAAATGAATGATGACGAACAACCTAAATAACTGAGGTAAATAATATTTTCAAAACGCACACTTTATTGTGCACTGTAAAATATTTTCTTTTTCAATTTTACTGCATCAGTGTTTATTTGCAGATAGTTCAGATGCTTGATACAGGCTGGAATAGAGTTGAAGATAAAATACGAGTGTTGAGTGAATTATACAGTGAGGTGAAATATGCATGTAAAACTATAAAGTGAAAATTATGATGTAACTGAAGCTGTATTGTAATTTGAAAATGTGTAAATGTAGTGAGAGCTCAAATCTGTACTATTTGAATTTGTAATAAAAAATTTGTTTGAATAAAATATTTGTTTAAATATGCATTCTGAGTTATTTTATTTAACAGATATTTATTTAATTATGTGGGAAAATAAAATAGTACAATAACAAATACATTTAAACCAATATATATATGTTTATTAACATCAAACAAAAATCATAGGCTATTGTATTCTACAAAATCTTCATCTTCATCCTCTAGAAAATATGATCTTCAATGCACTAAAAACTCAGGACTGACCCGAACGTAATGAAAAGACAAAACACTCGAGTCAGGACTAAAATATCATTATGTGAGTCAAATCAATATCACATATAACATGAGTGTAATACCATCAACGATGTTTACGGGGTTTCATATCTCTTATCCAGTGTATAACGTGCATGCAACAACTCAAGAGATGTTACAGGATTTTCCATTTCTTATGGGTCCATCAAATTATCTATATATAGTAGAATATGCTATACATGTAATGCCTAATCAGTAAAATAAATATTTTTCTTAACGTCAAGGCTTTACGTTAATCCCCCTTAACGTGTTTTTAAGCATTGTCATACAGTTTGCATATAACGTCCCAGTAGCACATCAAGGGATGGGGATGCGCCGCGATACGACAACACTAAACCAAAATCGTAGTGGTCATGTATAAGGATAAAAGTGTGACAAGACACATGAGGCAATGCCTAAGGCAGGATACTACAAGTTCGGGTCGCAGGGCTGCTGGTAACGCATCGTAGCCACGATCGCCCTCCTCGTACATCCATCCCATATCGAGTAAAAAGGGGGTCATCCTAAATCAAGGTGCACCAATCGAAACCAACATTAAAAGTAATAGTATTGACCAAGTCTAAAAAGAAAATCGAAGAACGGATGTCCGCTAGTGGTAGCTAGCTCACTTGGCCCTGTCAAGCTGTCATATTTCAATCATTTTAAATTGGCACAAGTGCCGGGGTCTATCCATCGTCATTCTCTTTCTTCAACTCCAAAAAAACTACGCCAAAACCAACCACTTCATTCTGGAGTCTCCTCCACGTACACAGTTGTTAAAGTGGTTCTAATATTGACCAAGAATATGCCAATAAGAGACCCCGGTCTCTTTAACAACCAAACGTCGTTTTACATACCGGTCGTTTCTTTTACATTTCGTCAACCATTCACACTTGATATCAAAATATCATATTCGCTTCAAAAATCTTTTTCACTTCAAATATCATTTTACTTAAAACATGCTATTTTTACTTCAAAAATCATTTTCACCTCAATATCTCAATTTCACTTCCAAAATCGTTTCAAATTTCAACTTAGTTTATAACATCAGTTTAACCACATTCGTATCTAAATCAACGGTTTTAAATATAACAGTTCCCATTTTGAGCAGTTTGAACTTTTCGAAAATAGTTTGAATAGGTTTAAATAGTTTAAAAGTTAAAATAGTTGAATATAAAATAGTTTGAGTATTAAAAATGGTTTATATAGTAAAATAGTTTGGAAAATCAAAATAATTTGAGTATTTAACAAGATAAATTTTTAACAGTTTATATTAAAATAATTTATTTTGAAAATAATTTTAAATCAGACTATTTCTTTCCATTTCAATAAATCTGGACTCAGGTCCAAATTTCAAATGAAACAGATTCAATTCCAAATCTTTTAATTCAGTCGACTCAATTTCGATTTCAACTCAAGTTAACTTAATTTTGAATTCAATTTGAATTAACTTCAATTTCGAAGCGTTCATTTCTACTCCAAATTCAATTCAATGGTTTAAATTTCAATTCAATTCTTATTTTTAAACCATTTCGATTTTATATAAATTTCGAGTTCGATTTCAAAATACCAATTTAAATCGCTTAATTCAAATTAACTTCAAAGTTCAAATTTTAGGTTTAAATCTTTAAATAAATTCTGTTTCAAATATTTCTAGTCCAAGCCCAAATTTTGGAATATCAATTTAAATAATTAACCAAGATAAATTTCAAAGTTCGAATAAAGGTTCAATTATTTAAAATAATTTCAATTTCCATCATTCAAATGATTCCTCAATTATAACTTCAAAATTTCAAATTCGATCCTTTAAACAAATTCTGTTAACAAATTTCTGAATTCAACATTTTAAAACTCGAATCCGAAATTAATTCAATATTTAGAAATTTGATTTTTTTTAATCTCTTTAGAATAAAGTCATTTAACTATATTCAATATCAAGAATTTAAAACCATTTAATTTAACCAAACCGGTGTCCATATATGATTTTCTATCCTATGGCTAAATGATTAGTTATTTCAATTCAATTTCAGGGATGGATATATATCGTTCCAATCCAAATCAAAGTGTCATAGGTATATGTAATTTCAACTTATTTTTTAATTTATTTGAAATAATTCAGATAACAGTTTACATATTGTCATATAATGTACAGAGTGATAACAGAAATATATAAAATAAATAAACACCCAAATCATCCAATAAATCAACCAATAACATACATCACAAATAACATCCAAATCATACCATAACCATTAACTAGTTATCAATAATCAGGAGTTTGACTAGCAATTAAATTGCAATTCAATTTAACTGTCAATTTAAATTTCTATCAGTTCAAATCATATATCAATTTAAATGTCAATTAAATTACCAAATAACAGTCAATAAAATTAAATTACTTCATGATATCAATTTAACGAACATAAAAATAAATTTATCTTTGTGAGCGTTTAAAAACACCCACCTTTATTTGAAACTAAATTTTTTCTAGATTCAAATAATTTCCACTTCAATTCCATGTCATAGACGACGTCAACGCAAAAGATGGCACTTGAATCTGACCTCGTACGAATGATATACGAATAAATTAGTAAAACAAATAATTAAAATTTAATTAAGAAAATGAAAAAACAAAAAGAATCTCACCCTTCTCTACTCAAAACTCGTAGCTACCTGGCAACCCGCATATCCCCTTCCTAGGCTCGTGCCATGACTCGTGTATTCCCTTTTTTTATTCGAACAACGACGATCGCCTCCAGTCCATCCATGTCGTTAGCACCCCCAGCACTGCCTGCCACCATCGACGCTCGTGTGTGCGTAAATGGTAGATCAAAATCATACACGAACCCAAAATCGACAGCGACGAATGCGATAGAAAATAGACCACCTCATCGTGAAATTCGATGACTCAACTGCACATCATGTAGAGCTGTTTGTGCTCTACACTTTTCCTTTTGGTGTCGAGCGATTTCGATGAGCGGATTTGGAGAAACGAGGGAGAAAAGTTGAGGGATTTTCAGCCATTAAAGGTTTTAGAGAAAGCGGCTAAGAAGATGGGTTAGGGTAATGCGAGAATGAAAATATATGGCCTCTTATATAAATTTCCGACCCGATCTATCTGCGAAAATTCCAAACTTCAAATGAAGCGTGCCGCCTGGCGTCAATATGTTATACCTCTATTTCGAACACAATGGAATATGTCTCGGGAGCCAATTCCATCATATTCTGAAGATAGCATTTCAAAATTAATTTATTTTAATTAAATTCCTATAATTAATTTCTATGAGTTTCAAGCTCGCAAGACTAAACGATAAGTTTGATCGCTACGAAAATTGAAATCCTATAATAGTTCACTATTACGGATCCGATGAAACTGGTTTCGTCGAAAATCGAGACGGTGCCCAAAAAGACTGTTTTTACACGTTAAGTAAAATGAGAAATTTCCAATTTCCATTTATTCACTTTTAAATTCAATTTTGAAAGTTAACAATCTTCATTCTTGTTTAAATAAAATTTAAATCAACTTTCGACATCATTTTCATTCATTTCAAATTCAGGATTCAATTATTTAAATAATTTTCAATATTAAATTTAAATAATTTAGTTATCCAATAAATCACCATATTTTAAATTTAATTTGTTTAACTTATAAAATTTACTTCTAACACGAGTTCAAATAACAAAACAACTATTACATTTAATTCCACTTCTTTATTTAAAGTATTCCAGCAATCAAATTTTGATGAATTCCAATATTAGAATTTCAATGAATTCCAGTATTAGATTTCAAATGAATTTTAGTTATCAAACAATTATTTTATTTTCATTTAAATAATTCAACGTTTATTGTTCAATTCCAGTAATTATTTATAAACACAGTCAATATATAGAATACCATTTCAATACTTGTTATTGCCTAAATCTTCGAAATTGGTTATTTCAAAATTTTATTTAAGTTCATATTCAATAAACTACATTAATAAATCATTAAAAAAATTATTTATAACCATTTATGTTCAATAATTATATTAAATTCAATAATTTAAAATAGTTAAAAATACGAGTCGTTACAGTTCACCTTTTATAAGTTAGATTATTTTTAATATAGGATGGTTCATTCCTTGTAGTTGAATTTGATTACGGGCGAGGAGCTTGAGGTAGAATATGAGGTTGACGGCTAGTTTTAAGTAAGTCATAACATTTAACATGCATGGATATTTCATTATGTATTATAAAAATAATGTAAGCATGAAATATGCTTATGTATGGTGCAAGTGAAGAAAAAAAAAGGCCAGGAAGTGATGGGAAAACAACCGAGCTTGTTCTGGTTCTTTAGTCAATGCAACTTGATATACTACTGACATTTTGGTGCACTTCTTATTTGTAAGATATCTAGATGAATAAGTCCTTAAATTCTACCATGATTTCAAATCCATGTTGGTCTATGAGCCAGTTGTAGCCGACAAATAATAAGGTAAATAAAAGAGAAAGCTATTTTGGTTTGTCATTCCTCACTTACGATTTTTTTTCCCTTGTCAGTTGTATTCAAACATGACCTCAATTTATATAAGTTTTAGTGTTAATGTAAAAAGAATATGTATGCACAATTCTAATGTAATAATAATCTTCTTCTTGCCTGTATCTCTTCTTCTTCTTTTTACCATACACTGTTTAATTAATTGATTATTTATTTTATTAGTCTAGTTTGCTTGTTGAACATGTTAAAATCTACAAGGTATGCCTATCAATAGATGCTCATTTAGATGTGAATTAGATGTATTCAGTACTAGTACATGCATCAATACTCTATTTTTTTAAATTTCATTTTTTAACAATGGGCAAAAATAGTTGTAAAAGACATCTATTACAACGGTCAATGCATGTTGTGGCTGAGACGTATTGCAACGGTCCCTGGCCATTGTAAAAGACTGTATTACAATGACTTTGGACCGTTGTAAAAATGTTTATTACAATATGCTTTTACAATGGTCTTAAACCATTGTAAAATCTTTTGCATCTATTACAACATCACATAATAATAGGGCGCTGGTCCATCGCGAAACTCTTATTACAACAGGTATTGCCTATTTTGAAAAGGGTACTTTTGTTGTCGTGAAGTTTCTAGAAGCAAATCGGGCTTCACTGCCGAACTCGACACGCCGCTACCTACCAAATGCTCCAACTTCGATTACCTCTTTGCACTTGAGATCACAACTACCGCGGCCATTTCAAGGTCTACTTCCAATGAATCGATACCCCTATATGGTCAATAAGACCACACTGTGGTCATGTACTTGTCCTCCTCCTCATGTCCTCGATCGTCATTTCACTGTTGTATTGAAATAGATATTTTACGTTTTTTGAACTTTCGATACGTTATCTGATCAATTCGTACAACCAAACGTCGAACGAATACCACCAGTGGATTTGCATCATTAAAAACTATAATTTCAATATATAATATTCCTAATTTGAAATACTTATATATTTCACACTTTTTAATTAGAGAGATTAATTTTCGACTAAATACAATTTTAAAAAAAAACACTTTTTAACCAACTAGCCATGACATACTATATCCTAATCAACTATATAAAAACTCACTTTTTAATTATCAATTTCATCATTTGTAATTTGGTTTAAGATCATAAGGGGTGCATTACTATGTCTTATCAATATAAACCCAAATACAATGAGTTTCACTCACCAATTTGTCATGCATTCTCCCCGGTTTGATTTATATCCTTCACCTCCTTCACTGTCCAAAATTTTCTTGTTTTCAAAACACGAATTCCTTGATAGTGTTGATTCATTTGCATAGCTCCCATCGCGATGACTGATTTAATATATTAATTTATTTAATTTAGATTTGATTTGGGTAGTTTATAATTAATGTACGGACTAGGGTTTTATAAGAAAGGCAAGA
Source organism: Allium cepa (assembly GCA_030765085.1). NCBI lineage: Eukaryota > Viridiplantae > Streptophyta > Magnoliopsida > Asparagales > Amaryllidaceae > Allium > Allium cepa. Next base: position 407,826,707 of record CM060931.1, on the reverse strand, counting down.
CATTTAGAAAACAAAAGAAATAAAGTTAGAGATCTATTTATAGGCTAAAAAGAATAATATATGGGCTAAATTTTCATAATTATATATTACGAAATTGCCACTAAGTTTGATTTATTCTAATTTATATCCTGTTTAGGCAAAATAAGTAAGTTATATATGGTCTGCGATGGAAAATGACATTCTGGTCGAAATGGAATAGGCTTCAAAACTTAATTACAGCTTCTGTAAAATTTACTATTTTTTCCTTTAGGTGAAATTATAATTTTTCCCTTTTTAAGATAATTATTTAATTACATGAAATTACGGGGTGTTATACTCTCCTCCTTAAAATAATTTCATCCTCGAAATTCCAAGAGATATTCAATAAAGTTTGTTACATGGTGTAAAAAATAATCATCACTACGTTCGTCTAGCGTCCACACATATGAATGCATATGTAGTGACAACCAAAAATGTATGTAAACTTCCTAATACATACATACGTACTTACATGCATGCATGTATGCATGTATGTGTATGTGTATTATGTACGTATACATGTGCATGCATACATCCATACCAAAGAGCAAGCAAAAAATCGTGTCTACAAACAAGAAATAAGAAAAAGAAAAATAAAGAAATAATAAATAGTACCCATATGTAATCATCTAACCTAATTTAGAGAATGTGCGTGTATCTGACAAAGAAACAAATAAACTAGCATAGCTCAAACAGAGAAACCATAGCAACCAAAATACATCATAAGGATGTGCGTACAACCAATTCTTAACATCCATACATCCATGACTATGTCAATTAGCTAACTAAAGCAACTGTGCAAACAAACGACGACCTAACAATCAAATTAATCTATAAACTAACTAAAACAGGAACTTATTGGAAGAGAACTCATGATCGGAAACTTAGATTCTTTTCTTGAGTTCCATTTTACTCCCAACCAAAAAAATTCCTCACACTTGGATCCATTTCATTTCTTTATTCTATGCTGTATCGCATCAAGCCTAAGGTGTGAATTCACCTATAGAGTATTCTCGAAATCACTTTTACATTCACCTCATCAAGCGGACTAGGCTCTACTATAATCGCTAAATAATCAATGTACGTTTGTAGATGGGATAAACATAGTAAATGATATGAAAGTATTATTGGGGGATTCTCACGCCATTACTATTGCTAGAACTAGGAACGTGGAGTTGAAATTTTCCTCTGGAAAGACCTTATTACTGAAAGATGTGATGCATGCTCCAGAGATGAGAAAGAATTCAGTGTTTGAGTTCTTATTAAATAAATATAGCTTTACTCAAGCTATAGGGATTGACTTGTACCCTATCACTAAGAATTGTGTTTTTGTTGGTAACGGTTATGTTGCAGATGGAATGCTCAAATTGAATGTTGAATGTAATAAAGTATGCACTTCTGCTTATATGTTGTGTGATTTTAATATTTGGCATGCTAGACTCTGTTCTGTTAATAAATGAGTTATTCATAACATGAGTAACTTAAGATTAACCCTAAAGTATCAATAAATGCTTTAGAAAAATGTGAATTTTGTAGCCAAGCTAAAATAACCAAGACCCCACACAACTCTATGAGTCAGGACCTTCAAGTTTAATATATTTTGAAATATGTAAACTTGATGGTACACTAAATAAGGATGGTAAATGCTACTTTATTACATTTGTTGATAACTGTTCTGATTCGCTATTGTTTATCTCCTGAAAAATAAAAGTAATGCACTAGATATGTTTAAGTTATTTGTCACTGAAATTGAAATCTAATTTAATAAGAAAATTAAGAGACCTCGTAATGACAGAGGAATAAAATATGAATCTAGTTTATTCATCGAATTTTATAACTTACATGGTATAATTAATGAAAGAGCCACACCTTATTCACTTAAATGAACGTTAAAGCTAAAAGAAAAAAAAGAATATTTACTGAATTAGTTGTAACTATTTTATTAAATTTGGGTGTAGCATCACATCGGTGGGGAAATTTTATTGAGTGTTTGCTATGTGTTAAAAGAATTCCTAAATTTAAAAGCAAGACTTCACCTTATGAGATTCTGACCTAATTTGTCTTATTTTAGAACTTACGGATGTTTATCAAATGTGTTATTCCTTATCTAAAATTAAATTAGTAAGTCAAGCATATGAATGTGTTTTTATTGGATATACAATCAGTAGCAAATCATATAGATTTTTTATTTGAAATCTCATGTTATTATTGAGTCAAATGATGTTGATTTCTTTGACCATAAATTTCCATTTAATCTAAGGAATAGTGGGGGTATATCTACTGCTAATATACCAATAATTAGAAATAACGAACATGTGAATTCGAACCTAAGTCAAGAAAAAGTGCTAGAATAACTAAATACTTGGTCCAGAATTATGCTTATATATTAGAAGTGGATCCTACTAATCTTAAAGAAGCTTTATCCTCTTTAGATTCAGAAATTTAGCAAGAAGCTATAAATGATGAAATTGAATCTCTTGAATATAATAAAATATAGCATTTTGTTGATTTACCAACAAATTGTAAAACTATAGGTTATATGTGGGTACATAAAAAGAAGTTAAAACCTGACGGTACCATTGATAAATATGAGGCTCGTCTTATAGCCAAGGGATTTAGATAAAGAGAAAATATGCGACGATCTGCCTTTCTTACTCCTAAAGATGACACTTAATACATCCATGGTATTCGTAGGCCAATTATATACATATCCAAAAGATAGTCCATTTCGGTAAAAGAAAAGAAAAGACAAGAAAGAAACATAGAATCTCATAATGCAAGGGAATCACATATAATAGAACATAAGATAGTACACGTAGTCACTTCCAACTGAAATATCAAAGTTACAATAGTTACTAACTTCTTCCAAGGACAATTATAATTCCTTGCCCTCCAAAATGCTGATACATACTATGCACACACAACGGATATAAAATAGACAATTAAATAACGACGAAGCCTCATGCTCTATGCTCCTCCAAAATGCATCTATAAGAATTTGGACTACTTGGGTACTCAAAAATTAGAGTACATAAGAGTTTAAGAGGAAAGAAAGAAAACTCCCGGTCAGACATGGTCTGATATGAGTAAACTAAAAACATATGAATTTTTATATTTATAAAATCCTTTAAAAACAAAGGTATCTCGTAAGACCACGTCGTATATAAACACGGATGGGTTTTTACTTTATGATAATCAAATCCTTTTAATAAGAATTCTATGATATTATAATAATATCTGGGGTTTAAAATAAATATTTAATCATAGTGGTTACATTAATTATATTTCAGTGTGTTAAATATACAAATAAGTCCGTAAAGGCACGTATTGGAATATGGATTCTATATAATGACAAGACTATTGGGGTACTGCCTGTCACAGTGCATCACTAGAGAAAATGTACATAAGGCCTCCTCAGGACCCCATGCCAAGACAGAATCGAGTTATTTCTTAGAGGATAGTGCCGAATATAATCATCCCTCGGTTGCAATCAACAACTGTATTGGGCCCGAAGCATACATCCAAATAAATATCAATCTTGATTAGGGATGATCATACCCTAATGGGTGCGACCCACATAGCCCTGTTACATGTTTTTGTTTTATTCATTTTCGAGTGTGAGGCTCGAGGCAATGATTACCTTTACTTTTAGAAAACCCTTATTGGAATGCTAACATTGTCTCCATGCAACAATGCAATGCCGACATTCATCCATACAAGTTGTTCGAGAAATGAACGAACTGAAGGCACTACTTTTACTACATCTCTTTTGGAATCACCCTCAGGATTAGTAGCAAATAACCCTTGCACTTCAAAGAACTCCATCTTTGATTCCATCATCTTTAAGATGTCTTCAATTTGAACGCATATGCCAGTTTGAAGTAGGTTATTGATAATTCATGTTTTCTAATCTCGGTCTCTCCGAACTAATAATCAAAAGTTTCTAATCGGCTTAATCCCAGTTATTTCAAAAGTATGCGAACGATATAAGAGTCCCAAGGGGATCTCGAGTATCTACCCTTAAAGCAATAGATGTTTCTTCGGAATGAGTTTTCCCAAGGGAATCTCAAACCATAAGAACACGTGATGCTTTCATATATTTCCTAAGTCAAAACAAGTTAAGTTATCAATAGTGGACAAGCCACTATCTAGGTGTAAGTATAGTTCGCATATGAAAAATAGGAAATCCTATACTTGTCACTACTTTTCGATTTCAAAAAATATTATTTTTCGATTAACAGTGAAGTTGGACAAATTAGAAAACTATTCTTGCCTTGACATACATTCTTATTTCTCAAGATAGAAACGAGTTTCCTTACCTTGGAATTTTGTGTCAAGTACAAGATGAAGTACCTTCCATATACTTAATTAATCATGACCGATTTATCAAAATTAACCCTCTTATACTTATCACATTTTCGATATTTCAACTTCTCTATCCCTCATCCAGAATCAAAGCCAGGTAAGTTAGGGCACTGTTGCTCCTAGTCATACCTTAGTTAAAACACTCCGATTATGGATCTTGTAGAAAAAGACAATTTTACTCATCCGCTTTTAGTGCTAAATATAAGATGACTTACTTTCCATAAACGTATCAACATTTTAGCACTACTTATCATATTTTTTATGTTACTTACTGAAATAGACAATGAAATCCCTTATTTAAAACAAAGTACTTTTAAAACAAATCTAAAAACCAACTCCATAAACTAATTTCTAGTCTTCGATTCCAAATAAGTACTTTTCATCGATTAGAAATAAAACCGTTCAGGGTAGGGTATTATTACCTCTCAAACCTTGACTCGACAACATTCCTTACTTCAAAATAGAAACAAGTTTTCATACCACGAAGTCCAAAAATTAAAATAGGATCTGAGAGTTCAAATATACTTGCTATTAAAAACATTTACCAAAATCACTTATTTAGACCACTCCACACCTTTGCAAAAAGGTTTGAAAATAAAAGTCCAGTTCTAAAAATATTTTAAAACACTTTAGAAAACAAAGTAGTAAACTATTAAAAAGAAGCATGGGATTTCAATGTCTCATAAAAGATAAATCATCAAAGCAAGTCGACTAGCCACAATATCCACTTCATTACATCATACATAGCAAGTAATAATGTAAGGTAAAATCAAAATTTATGAGAGATTCCATGGGATCCTTCCATAAATCTTTCGAAGTATATTCGTCGCGGCCTTTTCGCTACGAACTCTTTTATTCCTTTCCACGGTTCCCTACAAAATACAAGTCATATTGATCTACTAAACAAGTAGAAATACATATTCAAATCAAACACATATACTCTAACTTACAAACACATAAGAAAAGCAACATAAATTCAATTTACTCACCACCTAAAATTTTAATTTTTTGATTTGGTGAAGAAAATGGAAACTTTGGTTGCCTTGAAGATAAAGAGGGTATTTAGTTTCTTTCTTTAGTTCGTGAATGAAATAAAATGAGATATGGACTAGGGTATTTATAGGTGAAGAGAAGGATACTTTAGTAATTACCTAAACCCCTATAGCCTAACCTGATTCGACAAGATTTTGGTCCAATGGCAACCATTCGCATGGCATAACCTAATTCGATCATACTTTGGTACAATAAGATAGTAGAAATTCCAAATTTTCTTCTTATAAGTTAAAAAAAGAATCACTATGCTATTTTGTTTATACTATTGTTTTATTAGGCTGGCCATTATGCTATTTTGTTTTATTAGGCAAGACACTATACTATTTTGTTTTATTAGGCAAGTAATTATACTATTATGTTTTATACTAATATTTTATTAGGAAAGTATTTATACTATTCTGTTTTATTAGACAAGATTAATAATTCTTTCTTGTTTTATTAGGTAAATTATTTTCTTGATTCCTAAGAAGTAATCATTTTGATTTGGTTTATTGAGCAAAGAAAATAATATCCTTCTTATTCTTAAATAAATTGGTACCCATAACCGCCTTATAACTCTAGCCGTCTTTAAGCTAGCATTTTACATCAGTAAAAAAACACGAGACATTTTATCAAAATTTTATTTGAGTTATAAAATCCATTATCTAATCATTTAAAAATATATTAAGTACTCGTATTTAAATTGACCAAATTGCAAGCCATTACAAAATACTGAATTTTTTGATACATTTTCACCTGTTACTAGAATAACATCTATTTGAATGTTAATTTCTCTTGCTTCAATTTATGATTTACTAATTCATCAAATGAGTATAAAAACTACTTTTTGGAATGGTGAATTAGAAGAAGAAATTAATATGGACTAACCCAAAGCCTTTGTTATCCTTAGTCAGGAACATAAGTTTTGCAAATTAGATAAATCTCTGCATGGTCTTAAACAGATGCATAGACAATGGCATGCAAAGTTTGATAATTTAGTTATATCACATGGTTTTAAAGTAAATAAAATAACAAATGTATTTATTATAACTATAATAATAACATTTGCACAATCATATGTTTATATGTGGATGATTTACTTATATTTGGTTCAAATATTCATGCCGTTAATTCGATTAAATCCATATTATGTGCCAATTTTGGTATGAAAGATCTTGGAGAAGCGAGTGCAGTCCTTGGTATTAAGATTACCAAATCTAAAAAGGGGTTTCGTTGGATCAATCTCACTATATTGAGAAGATGTTAAAGGAATATGACCACTTTGAATGTAAATCTGCTAGTATACCGTACGATCCTAATGTAAAACTATTTAAGAACACCGATGATGGTGTAAGATAGTCTGACTATGCGAGTATCATTGGCAGCCTTCGATGTGCCATTGATTGTACTAGACACAACATTGCCTATGTCATGAGATTATTGTGCATGTTTACAAATAGACCTAATATAGAGTAGTGGCATGTTATTAAAAGGGTCACGAGATATCTTAAAAGAACTATGAACTTTGGATTACATTATTTTCCAGTTATCCTTGAAGGATACAACAATGTAGACTGGAACACTTTATCAGATGACTCCAAACAACTAGTGGATATGTTTTCGGTATAGTAGGTGGAGCTATTTCTCGGAAATACAAGGAAATGACTATTTTGGCTCAATCCAGTATAGAGTCGAAGATGATAGGACTAGTTATAACTAGTAAAGAAGCAGATTACTTGAGAAATCTGTTAGCTGAGATTCCTTTTATGGGTAAAACTTTACTAGTTATGTCGATCCATTGCGATAATGTCATGGCTATTGCAAAAGATGAGAATTGTTATTATAATGGTAGGAGATGACAAATTCATTGTAAGCACGGTACTGTAAGAAAGCATATCTGTAACAACCCTCTTTAGAATGGGCCTAATTTTCGACCCAATAAAATCCCATAGAATCTTAGGTCCATTCCAGACTGGCTATTGGTTAGTAAATCTATTAAATCAATGTACAAAGTTATCTATATATGCTTTCAGAATTTCATAGCGAAAGGGATAAAATATAATAATAAAGTAAATAACCATTTTAAAATTTCCAAATCTAAAAAATATAATTATTCCAATATCCATAATGTCTCAAAATAGAACATCAACGAGTCTAGAATCTGGCTACATCAAAATCAAGCATAAACATAAATAAATAGCTATACTGCCTCTGGTCTTCGCTTCCTCCTTTATGGTTCATTATCATCATGCTCCTCTGGTTTGTAATGAGGATGAAGTCAGAACAACAATGTCCGATGAATGAAAATTTCAATTCTTACCATAATAGTATTTTGGTAGTATCATTCAGATAAGTAATATTTCATACGTTCCTGAGTATATCTCTAACTATAAGCCAACGGCTTTTCCAATCTAGCTCCATAACGTATCTCTAACTATATGTCAATGACCCTTTCCAATCCAACTTCATAACTATAACGTGGGTGCAACACAACTATGGAATATATACTGGGTCCAACGACACATCTCCGTCAATCATATCCTAAGGATATGAGAGAAAGTACCTAAGTCAGTTAAAACCTTTTTAATAAGAAATAGGTAGACCCCAACCATTTTCTACGTAGGCACTAGGCATATCCCATTCATTTAATACATAAACCCAAGGTGAACCCCTCTTTGGTACTTTCTAGCTGACATCATAAGAAATCCCATAAGGCTACTTAATACTTCTTAAATGAGGAAGAGGCGGACCCTCCAATAGTCATTTAATACCTCAACTTCGAAGCGGACCCCATTCGATATTTCCACTACTGCACCTAAAAAATAACTGTAACCATTAAATACTTCTTGAATTGGAAGGACGCAGACCCCAATAGTCAGTTAATACCTTCAACCCTGAAGCAGGCAGTCCTGGGATATATGTTCTATGACCCGTAACCCAAACCATGATGTCTCATATTAGTTAAACTATTCTTAAGTGATGATAGCTGGATTAGTTGGACAGGCTTATCCTATAGAACTAGAACTAACCGCACGTCCACCATGGACACTTATTATAGATGATGTCTTACATCAGTTTCAAAGTCACACTACTGGTAGCCAGATTAGCTGGGCAGACTTCTGTGTACTTTTAGTTGGCCTCGCTTCCTATAACTTAGTCATATTTTGCTATCTAACTTTATGAAATTATACTAACATATATGTATAATATATAAACATACATAATATACCTCATCCACGTTTACGCATTCAGGCTATATAAGGGAAACTCCTTATTTTTCCTTTCAATTATGGATTAATTCCCAAAATTCCTCTTAACTTCCTTTTTATATAGTTTGTTGTTACTAGTTAACTTATTTATTTTATACATTATGACTTATACGTTAATATTATACCTATACTAATGTTAATTTCTAACTAACAAATTTTTATTAGTATTCCCAGCCATGCGTACAGACATTTCTAAACTAAGATTTTTGTTTTCTATTCGGGTTATTAAGGTAATTAAAACCATATCCATACAAGTCCCTAGTCTAATATAACAATTTTCATAATTGCTAATATCATAATTTAAATTAGCTAAATAAATTGGACTTGTATATATATTCAAAAAAATGGAATCAAAACATCCAACTTGTTTTACATTAACATAGTAGAATTAACGCCACTATTTCAAGGGAGCAAAACTTTACAATTTAAATCCTTTATATTTTGTTTGACTTTTAAATGGATAAGGTTTAAATGAAAAATGATTCATATTTATTTTCATTACATAAGTAGGCAATGTAAATCATAGATGGGATAAATGCATGCTTTACACGTCTTTTCCTAATTCTTTTTAGAATACTTCATCATCACAAACACATATTGGGAAGTGGAAGTTGAATAGAACATAAATTACTCATATTACAAACAATAGCGGATTAACATAAAATGATAACCTAAAACGATAAGGTTCCAACCAATTTTCGAATTAACATTTTTAAAGGGGAATTTTACATTTTATATTCTAAGTTTTTGTGCACAAAATTCCCCAAGGCATAAAAAATCCAAATATTAACTGAATAAACTATTAAAAAGAGAAAAACTAATATTTCCACTCATAGATTGCTTTTCTGAACTTCTTTAGATTTGATTCTTTGCCTTCATCTATTTCCTCCTCCAATTATCCACTTTTTAATCTATAATATATAACAATTCATTTGTACATAGACTAGATTCATAATTTAGATATTATGGAAGAAAGTAACTAGAGAACTGTACATATATCTAAAATTCATTACCTTTTCTCTTTAACCTGGTTGATTTCTTCCCTAAAGCTTAAATATTTTATTTTTAAATCTAGAAAGTTTATTAGAGAGGAGGGAAATTGGCAAAATCTCATCAGCGTTCTTATTTTGTTGTGAATAAAAGTGAAGGGGCTAGCCTCTTATTTATTGTGGTAAGAACATGCTAAAACCGTCGATTCAAGAATCTTTATTTAAATTAAGTCTGGACTGTTCAGGCCTAGGCAAACTCTAGCCATTAGGTTACAACTGGTTGACCTATCCCTATTCGATGGTCGACCGCTAGCGGTCGACCAGTCCTTTTGACCATGGTGTTATTACGTTAAATAAGTTAACGCATTATTAATTCATATTCATTACATTTTAATGTAACGTTAATGGTCCCTTAATGTATTATTTTTAACGTTAATTTTTAAAATATTTATTTTGAATTATTTTCAATTCGAAATTTTCAAACGTCGATAACTTCTTCATTTGAACTTCAATCATGAAACTTTGTATATAAAAGTTGCTTAGAAAATTACTACAAACACAATAGTGTAACTTTTGTGCCTAAATTCTGGTGTCTGTGAAATTCCCATTTTTAGCATCATTGTTAATCAATTAATTTATTATGTAAATTTTATGAGGTATTGCAATATTTCTTCAAGATCTATTAGAGTGAATAATGTAAGAATTGAAGAGAATCTGGAGGATACTTTGACAAAAAGAATGGCCAGAGAGAAAGTCCTTACAACATCTAAAAGAATGAGATTATTGCCCTTAGAATGAGGAGTCACTCATATGGTGGCCCAACCTAACGACTGGAGATCCCAAGGACTAGGTTCAATGGGTAATAAGAAGTTATAAAGTGATATGAGTTGAACATGACGTAGAAGCATGTACTCCTGAAGTGATAGAATGATGAGTTGATAAAAACTCTTAATGAACTATATACTCTATGTAGAGTGGAGCACCTAACTCTAAGAGCACATTTAATAGACTCATCTATGTGAATGTGGAAATGAGGTCTTTACTATAGAGTTCAGGGCAGAAGTTCCTAGAGCATTCACAATACTAGGACAGACATACATGACCATAAATGCACGAGCTTATGTGGTTTAATATCAGAGATAGAGTTCAATTCTAAAAATCACTCTAGTATAATTTGAATCTTACTCACTATACAAAGGTTCAAATCAAAATATGCCTCCGTTTATGTGCAATCTGATATAAAATTTTGAAAACTAGTCAGAAATATCCTTTTAGAAAATTCACCCAGGGGATTGTTTGATTTTTTTTTTAAAATTAGTAAAAGAGTTTGAATAAGTGCATTTTTTGTTTGAAACCCACATCATATGGATCATTGAAAGAAACGTTTTATACTTTTAGTACAAATTAGTAAAACGTTTGAATAATTAATATTTTTGCGGAATATAAAACATTTTATAACATTGAATTGTTTAAAAAAATTAATGAAAGGGTTGGGATAAGTGCATTTATTGTTCGAGACTCACACTAAAGGGATTATTGAGAGAAACGTTTTATACTTTTGGTACAAGTTAATAAAATGTTTGAATAAGTGCATTAAATGTTTTTTCAAATGCTAATAAAATGTTTTATAAAATATTTTTGGTACAAATTAACGAAATATTTTATACTTATACGTTTGGTTCAAATTAATAAAGTGGTCGTTTAAGACCCATTAATTGTAGCGACTCGAAATTTCGGACACTTCGTATCTAAATATCTAAATTATTCAAATATTCGAATCTTGGATTAAATATGAATAAATTAATTTAATAAGCTTGTTAACCCTTTTTAAATCATAAGTAATGATGTTAAACTTGTTTTGGAAATTTTTTTACAAAAAATAGCAATTTGAAGAAATATCGTTAATGTGACCGAATTTTTTTTATCGGTAAACAGCTTTTTTACTCGTTAGAAGTTGTCCAATTTTTTTTACATACATTTAAACACTTAGGAAATAATTAACACGAAATAAAAATATTCCACCATATATGGAAAGAAAATATTTGATGATGACATGGATGATGTCATGGGAAGATATTTTGAAAATGAGCTTTTAAGAAAAGACTTTAGGTATTAAGTAAAAGATAATGAGGTGTAAAGTAAAAGGAGCATGCAAGGCACATGGGAAGGGATCTAGGCCATGTAAAGGAGAGGTTTAGGGGTGTTAAAATCTTCATTATCTCAAAAGGCTTCAAAAGTAATAAAAAGAAGAAAAGTGGTAGAAGTGATTAGCACTAATCCACTTCTATCATCACTAATCTTTCACTAATTAGTTCAAAACTTCTCCGAACTCCACCAAATTTTCATCAATTCCTCAGAACACATTATTAAGCATGGATCTAAAGTCAAAATGGAAGAAAGATAAACGACATGGGGGAACTTAGGAAGGCTATGAGCATGGAATTTGGAGGGTGATGTTGCTTTGCGATATTAATGTTAAAGATTTTTTGTGATGGTTGGAAGTGGTCCTTTGATTCTTGTGTGTTTCAAATTATTATAGGCTTAGATTTGAGTGAACTATCTCACTTTCTTATATGAATATATTGTGTATATATGTTGGGTGGTTAAAGTATAAAGCCAAAGTGGCATTAACTAATTAAAGTTATAAACGTTGAACTCATCTTGCTTTTGAAAGCAAATAACAACTTTATAGTATACAATATCACTCCTATTACATTATATAACATGTGGAGTGGCCTAGACTTTGTGTTTACATGTTTTATTGGTTTGTATGTTGAGTTGAACTATGTTTGAAAGTGTTTGAAGCTAGAATAGTCGCTATAAGTGCACTTCGATATCCTTTAACTTTAACTTGTGTTAATGGAAGATTTATGATCTTAACTAAGGATAATTTGATTTGGTTGTTCTTTACACATATTTGGTGTATGAGATAGTAAATAAATAGTTTCGAAGTTATAGAAATTGTGAACCAAAGTTGTGTAAGTTAGAAGCGCAAAGGTCGCTATGGATGCACTTTGCAATGCCTTATATTCGACGATTTTCAAAGCTAACTTTGGGAGACATCCTAGGGACTTCTTTGCATTTTTGATAAGTACTATAAGTGTACTTATTACTGGAAAAATATGGAAGTTTAAATCATTCATTAACTTGTGAAACAAAGTTGTACTATGTTATGCAAGAAGAAGGTCGCTATATGAGCACTTTGAAATGTCCCTAATTAGGAATTTTTGTAATTAAATTGAAGTTTTCCTTAAGGTTTCTTTACATTTTTTGTAAGTATTACATGTCTGATTATTGCTAGAAAAAAGTAAAACTTCAAAAGATTTTATAACCGGTCAAACAAGGTGGCTAAAGTTGGAGTAAAAATGTGTTTATAAATACACTATGAAATATACCTTGTTTTCGAGAATTTTCAGAAGTAAATTGATAGATATCCTTAGGGGTACTCTCCATTGTTTTTGAATATCAGAAGAGTAGTACTTAATACAAAATTTTCGAGCCTTAAATCATTTGTTTGGGTGGTTAAAACTGGCCACAAAGTTCATATTTTTCTTTGTTGTTCTTTCTTAAGGACTTTTAACAACATTTATAAATGATGCTGTAAGTTGCGTATGCTTTAATTATTTAAAAATGATATATAAATTTGGTACTTTCCCCTAATCTTTTAAGGATGCTTTCTAACAAATTTTTCAGTATTTAAAAGTTGGTTTAAAATTTAAATATATTTTTAATATTTAATTATGAATTTTGGAAGTAAAGGTGTTTTATAATATAAAACATGTTTTTAGCTATTTTCATCAAATTATAAATTTGTGATTTTAAATTGATATTTTACATAGATATTAAAAATCTATTTACAAGAATTTTTAATATATATATATAAGTTTTGAAAAAGGTAATTACTTACGCTTAACACTAAAAGCCGACGAAGTAGGCTTATCTATTTATGAGTGTTAAGATTGATGTTCGAGTGGGAATAGAAGCAATAATGATCTAACCTACTGGCTTCCCTCTTGACAAGGAATGGTTAATTTGGGAACATCGAAAACTTGTTAATCGTGTTGATTTCTTACTCGTTTATGAAAGGCATTAATATTACACTTAACACTAAAAGCCGATGAGGTTGACTTATCTATTGTGAGAGTGAAGAATGAAGTGTCTAGGAAAGGCTTTGATATGCAACCAGTGCTCTAACTTGTTTGGCTTCACTCTTGAATTAGGTATGGTATAATTTGAAATGTCTTAAACGAGTTAAGTATACGAACAATGATTTCTATAAGTGATCGTTTTTAACTACGCAGTTGACTAGTTAAATACCAAACTTAACCAAATATTAACTTAGATCTTTAAAGAAATGTTTTTAAAGATAACTCAAATATGAAATGGCTTTGGATTTTTTTCGATAATGATATTAATAAAATTCGTCTTTAACCCGTTTTGATTATACTTATGAATGTAAATAGATCTTTAAAAGAATATTTTAAATATAAGCATAAGTGAAGTGGTTTTGAATTTGTAGTGACAATGTTTGAGTAACATTAGTCTTAAACCTTTTTGAACGGATTTGTGAAAGTACTTGGATACTTAAAATTGATATTTTGACGGAAATTATAAGGATGGAATCTTTTGAGAAAGGATAAAAAAGTAAATGTTTAAAGTAAGAAATCTTGTTAATGATTTATGAATATACTTATACCATCTGAGATAAGTACATGAATATTTTTTGAAGTATTAAAGAATACAAATTAATAGTAGGGATTGATAAATGAAGTTTTATAAGATAAAAGAAGTTTTACTAATAAAGAGGTTTTAATTAATAAAAGATTAATTAAATAAAAAGGAATTAGAAGTTGCTTACGTGACTTAATTATGCTTTGTATGACTTGATCATGCTTTGTATGTTTACTCATTTATAGAAAGTATTTAGTTGTGTACTTAGCACTAATTTTTTTAGAAACGTGATAAGTATACGAGACTTAGTTTCCATATGTGATCGTTCTCATTATTGTTGAGAATGACCAAATATGTCGATTCATTTTTCACGATACAGGGATCGTAAGTATTTTACTTATTGAAACCACTTCAGGACTGAGATATGTATTCTATCTCTTGGAAGTGGACCTATTTGAGATATTAGAATCCATGTGTGGTTTCGAGATTTGTTCAAGATGTAGGAATCCATTTGGGGCTTCGTGTTCTGTTCGAGTGATGAAGACTCGTGTGAGAGATGCCGAACGTGACCTCGACATCGAAAATGGCAGAAAAAAGAGTATTGGCATGGCTTGGAGTTTTGCTAACCCACGATAGGATATTATTACCCCAAATCTAGAGTATGCTTATCCATGTTGCA
The DNA here is from genome assembly GCA_030765085.1 of Allium cepa. Lineage (NCBI taxonomy): Eukaryota > Viridiplantae > Streptophyta > Magnoliopsida > Asparagales > Amaryllidaceae > Allium > Allium cepa. The sequence goes on along the minus strand of CM060931.1, from coordinate 407,811,684 downwards.
TGTGGGAGTGATGGTACTCGAAATCACATGTTTTATACATAGACCATCTATGTTTTTCTTATGGTATATTATATCTAGAGATATACGACGCTCATAGGTAGGTTTTGACCCTTGTGTAGGAGACTGGATTTCGACTTGACAAAAGGGATTTCTATGGAAAATCCATTATGTGAATTACCTTAACGGTTTTGATTATACCCTCAATATGTTGTGGTGTGATCAATGTAAGTATTAAAGCTATTTTTTGATTTATATTCTTCATCCTAGACGTTATCTATTATATAACCTTACATACTTATAAAATGAGTGTCCTCTTAAGGGGATAGCTGTTATGGCATTCCATGCAGTCTCAAAAGTACTATTATATGATGATCACATATTTATTGAGTTTCTTATACTAGATTTATGTCTGACGCATGTTTTTTTTGTTTTCTCTAAATTCCTCGTGTGCTCTTTTGAGTAGTCTAAGAAAGACGGGTTTTCATTGATTTTCTTTGGAGCTCGAGAAGAAGAGCTGGATGGTTCACCTACCGTAGTATTTTTATTTCCATTGCATTATCATATTGTACATATCAACATTTATGAGGGCATGCTGTTATAACTATCCAGACTAATGACAGTATTTAAAATTGTAACTCTGAAATGCTATGTATATAAGGGTGATAGCTTGCACTGTCATTCAATATTACATGTTCTCGTTCCGCTGTGAGATTCTGATATTGTGTTCCTTCTTTCTTGTTTTGTTTCTTTTTCTTCTTATATTTACCCTAACAATTTGTCTTTCTGACACTTGGGTGCTCGGCACATGAATACTATGGATGTATTAGTGTCGACATTTGAGAGTCGAAGAGGGTGGGCCATTACATAAATTTTGAGAACTATTTATAACATTCATTTTCAGATCTGTTTTTTCATTAATAAAACAGTAATAAAATAATTTTAATTGCTCGTACATTTTCTCCCACTAAAACAGGAAGACTTTTTTAGTTTTTCGTCTATTTAATTGATGAATAAACAAAGCGAAAAAGAATACATACAACTATCTCTTTGCCATTTCTCTTATCTCAATTTCTCTTTTAAAAAAATAGAAAAAGAGCAATATTTTAATTGTCCGAGGGTGCAAATTCTAATCATTAACCTTGATGTAGACGTTTGGTAAAAAATGTATTTGGCCATTTTATCCTAAAGGCAGCGTTGCTTATAGTTTGCCTTGCATAACTATAGACAGAGCGGCAAAACGTCTTAAAGAAAATAACAAAGTACACAACTCAATCATGTAGACAATTCAGTTTGATGGTCCAAGTATAATGGTTTCTTAAGCTTTGTACACATTTCCATATGACTGAACGCTTATAATTATTCACTAAATCAAGATTATCATCTCTAAAATCTTAATTCAAGTCTAGCAGTCAAACTAAAACTAAACTATCAACATTTAATTATAACATATTTCATATTTGGTGATTATAGAGTAAGAAGAGAAATCTCGCTCACCAAATCCTATGAAATCCAAGCAACAAATCAACCTTCTTGAAACTTTCATGATTTCTGAAATCCACCCCAATCCTTGCCCAAATGCAAATTCAAATAGCTATAGTTTAAGAGAATCTTCTATCATAAATTTAGATATTTTATTTGAAATTTTTCATTAAGGTTTAAGCAAGTTATAGCAATTTCAAGTGAGAGAAAATCAGTTTTCTTTGAGAGGAATAAGAGAATGAAAGTAAAAGATGAAGAAGATGTTTCGGTTTAGAAATATAAATACCCAGTTCTGGCTAAATTAGCATTTTGCTCTAACTTCTGTTTCCATCTCTTTTTATTATTTTATCTAATTTTAAAAAAAATTTATATTTTTTCCATATTTAAACAACGTTATGAATGTAATGGAGCGGGTCTTAAATCATAATTCTTCCATCTTTTAAAATCCTTTTCTTAAGTCGTTCAACCCGACTAAAACAATTTTTTATTTTAGTTACTAAGAAAAATGTAGGCTATTGTAGGTTACAATTAAATTGTAATTTTAGTTAAGGTTTTAATCGATTATATAAATAAGATTTAATATATTATATACGTTATAAATAAATAAGAGAATCTAATATAATGTATATAAAATGAAAGTATTATTTTAAAGATTAAAGTTGAAATGAAACACATTAGATTATAGTTATAAGAAATGAATACTTATGTATACAATTATATATACATATATGGAAAACAACGTTATTGAGTATTATGAATACTTATTATTCCTAATAGATGACAATACTCATTATTATTATTAATTTGAGATTATGAATCTAAAATTATTTTGCTCCATACCATTAGTATAAATAGAGTACTATACATATTTATAGTTATTGAGCACGCTATAGCCATAAACTATATATATTGATCTTCATATTGTTTCGGGATTGTTAAAGAGATTTGATAACTTTGTTGAGCACCCTCAAGAGTTGCAAAATTACCGTAGGCAATCACAAGTGATGTATAGGTCATGAGCATCCAATGTACTTTATGATTTATTGAGCGTTCTCAAGCTTAAAAGGATGATTATGAGCAAAGATGATTATGCGCAAAGCATGCATGATTATAGGTTATATACAAGATTGGTAAAGACAAACACACACACACACATACACTAGCATTGTTGATTAAAAGAATATGTTTTGATATTATTTCGTTAAATTCGAGCACTTGATATTCGAATTAAAATGAATCGTAAATTTGTACATATTCGATTTGTCATGTAATACATATATATACACACATCTATATACGTACATATGTATATGTACATACATACATACATACATATATATATTTAATGTGGTTATAAATCCTAAAAACCCTATATACACTTATATATATTCATATGTATCTACGTATGTATACGTGTATGTATGTTTGTGTATTTTGAGAAAACATGAGTGATCATCCGAAGAAGAAGAGCACTCGTGTAGTTTTATTCCACACTTAAAGGAATCTACCAATAAGGCTAGCAGGTAGCAAAATCCTCACTTACAAAGAATAAAAGTGAAAAAAGAACCTTAAAAAAGGCATCTACGGAAGACTCAGCAGCACATTGTGTAACGATCCGAAATTTTATCGGTTTGATTTGGGAATATTTAAATTATTTTAAATATTTAGTTAATAGTTTTAATATAACCCTCTTTTATTTTATAATTAATGATAGAAAATTCATTTTTGAATTTTGTTGACAAAAATAGGTAGTTCGTTGAAAAACATAAAATGTGACCAAAAATCTTTTTCGAATTTTCAGCTTTTTATCGAATGATAAGTTATAGAAAGTTGTTTACCCTTGCTTATACTCTAAAACGACATTTAAATAGTTAGGTTAAGTTAAGAAAAACAGAATTGCGAAATGTAACAATACAATGGTAATAATAATTAATAAAATATTTTTGAATTTAAGATTTGAATTTGATTAGATGGATTTGAAATCTTAAGATTACCTAAGTGAACAAATAAACAAAAGTGCATAAACCTTCCTAATATCCACCATATTTACATGTATGTAAGTACTTTGTTGACTTAGAAATGACAGAAGAGTGAAAATGAGATTAAGGATATTTGGTCCTTTAATCTTTTCATGCAATTATAAAAGAGAAAACTTTTGTTTCATTTCATTTTAACTTGTTTTTTTTCTTCATATCCTTTCTTACTTCCAATTTGGTCACCATACTTTTTAAATTTTGGAAGGAAAAAAAATCATACTTTTTAGTTTAAAAATCTTTACTTCACTCAAGATCTTAAGCTTGTATTTGGATTTGTGGAAGGTGAGAACACTACATCTTTTGGATTGTTAAATTTATTTTTGTGAAATGAATGTTAAATATTATAGTGGTATCTTGATTTAAATTGATACTCTTACTTAGGTAATTAGTTAAAAAATCATGTTTTTATTGATAATTTGCTTTTGAAAAATGATGGATATGCTCACTGTTAAAGAAGTATACACTTATATATGCACAGAGATAACACAGTGCCTTTTCTTCTACTCTCTATTTATAATGAAAATCATCCCATTGATGATTCGAAAATCATTAGCACCCACACCGTTTAAAATCAATTAAAGTCACCAACATGAAAAATGTTTGTTTTCAACTCTAGTTTTTTTTAAATGGTCGCTCATTGTTTCCTCGAGCAACGTGGTCGAAACTGACGAAATAGAGTAAGTGATTGAGCATTGGTTGTTTTTTACAAATATAGAATGAAGAATGGAGAGTATGGATGCCTTCATATGGACAAGGCGAGATTTTTAGTGGTGGTCGTGTGATTTTTTGCGACCAAAATAGATGGTGGTGGTGAGATGAACCATTTTCGACGATATAGGAGATGACGGGAGCTCTAGTTTATGCTGAAGGAGCATTGAGACAAGACCGATGCATGGGTGCCATCGAAGATGGTCCAGTTGACCATAGCGACGGCGACAAAGTGATTTAGGGTTTTATGGCCATGGATTTTGGGTTGACTTTTGAGGCATGTTGGCGGTGAACGGAGGGATCGAGCTTGGCCTTGGTATGGTGCGCGGATGGAGAGTGAGTCAAGCGGTGAAAGTGGCAGGGCCTGGAGTGGGCTAGAGCAACGTTGGTTGCATGATGTCGTAGTCGACTTCGAATGCCTAGGTCGTGATTTTGAAGTTTTAGGAGGGAAGAGATATGGAGCAGGTCGGATTAGTTAGGTGTTGGGCTGGGCCTTGATTGTCTTGGGTGAGAAATTAATAAGTTTGCTTGCTTAAATATTTTATTAATGATATGTGTTGACTTTGGAATATGATATCTCACCTATTTAAAATCCAATTGACCCGCGAATTTTTGCACTAGGTTTTTATGAACTAGTAGAATGTCGTGGTACAACTTGTTGATAGTTTAGATGAATTACAAATTTATGATTTAATAATGGCGATTGAATTTGATTACGTTGTTTAAATAATAACGTAGTTAAATCAATTTATTTGCGATATCTATTTGGACAAAAAAAACAGCGTTCGGTTAAATTAAGTTGGATAAATTATTTTGGACATTTATTGAGCAAAATAAAATATTGTTCTACTAGAATCAAATTACATGGATTATGGATGACACCTATTAGCAAAATAAATCCTCGTTCTGCATTGTATTAATTTGGAGATTAATTCATATGCCGGTTAATTAATATGTAGATTAATTAATATTGGATAAGTGATGGATTTACCGGTGGTTGTAAATGGTTGATTCTGTTTACATATATGTCTACTTATGTAAATACCGGTGATAAGACTGAAAAGGTTAAAAACGAATAAAATGTTATCTCGACTAAGGCACATTGGGTCGCTAAGCCTCTTTCTGAAATTTGAAAGGTTATGGATTTAAAAAGCAACTTAAATTTTATAACAAGTTAATGATAAGTGTTTATTTAATTATAAATGATATTAATTATTTTATTAATTATGATTACGTTAATTAATTATTTTAAATAAGGTGGTTAAAGTAACTTAATATACTATTAACGATACTTGAAGTTATTTAATTATACTATAAATTTTGTTTAAGTTAGTTAATTAGTTTGGTTTTGTTTAAGGGTAATTAATTTTCTTATTAATGATATGTTTAAAGTTAATTTCTTATTTTATTACTAATGTTTTAAAGTTAATTAATTATTCATTTATGATGTTTAAGAGTAATTGATTAATTTAATAAAGGTGTTTATAAATGATAAATTGTTTCATAAAAAGATTTACCCTAGTAAAAAGGATTTATTAGATTTACAAATGATGTTTCGTAAAGGAGTTTTATAAGGAGTTTATAAAAGGATTTTAGAGATTTATAAAAGAAGTTATATAAATTAATTTGGAGATTTAAAAAAAAGGATTTGTAAATATGAAAAAGGGCTTATAAAAATGAAATTTTATAAAAGGAATGAAATTTGATTTGATAAATAACCCTTGTTAATTATGGTGGTATGAAAACATTTTTTTCATACTTAACACCGAAGGATAGGTGGTTTGGTTTATAGTAAACGATGTTCCAAATGATATTTGATTTGACTTACCTAAATATAAATTTAGAAAAGAGAAAGGTCTTCCTAAGTTTTGTAAATATACATATGCCATTGATATATATATATATATGGACATATTTTCTAAGTATAGAAAGTAAAAGGGTTTGAGGGTATACTTATACCGATGAGATAAGCATATGAATGTTTTTCCAAGTATTGAGAGAAGTATACGTGGTCTGTGAATATTATCTTTTGTGAAGGTATATTGAATCAAATAATTGAAAGAGATTTTAATAAATGAAAGATAAATTAATAGAGGCTTAATGGATTCCACATCGAATTAAATCTATATTGATTGTCGTTATTTGATAGTTAAATATCCGACTATCAAATCTTGATCAAAAATATAACTTTGGAAATATCTAGGAGAAACACGGGGTTTATATAGCATAATCATCTTCGATGATGCTACATTGTGCGTATAAATCTCATTTTTTTTCCTAGGATAAATGATAAGGAATTCTATCCACTTAAAGGGTTAGGAGGTGATCTCCGCTCTTATGCATTGTCTGATTATTTCCAAAAGAACCAAACTTGAGCTTGCCGAAACTAACGATGTAGTTTTGGAGCGATCGATAAGCGAGGAGTGTACTTATATGAGATGACTCGAAACCGTAACTAGTCCAAAACCATATGCACGTTTGACGCTTTGGAAGAGGTTCGAGATTGGTTCAAGATGATGAAATCAACCATTTGAAGGGCAATGGCTATTTGCTATTAATATCGAGGGTGATTTCAAAATGAATGTAGTAGAAGTAGTGCATTCGGTTTGTTTTTATCCTGAACAACTTGTATAGACGAATGCTGGCATTATTTTATGCCTAAAAAACAGTGTTAAAATTCCAAATGGGATTTGCTAATAGAGGAAAAAGCTAATCGTGACCTCACAAACTTCACAACCCAGTAATGATTAAAACGGAGGATATGCAATAGAGCTATGTGGTTCACTAGCATTAGGAGCAGTCATTCCTCGATCTATAATCGCTATTTATGGATTTGGTATGTGCGCAAAGCGTGGACCCAGACTAGTGCATATGGCTTTTGGAGCCTTGGTACTCGGAGAATGATTTAATCCGGCATGCCATGTTAAAAGGGCAGTCGACTCTATGTTGGCCGAGAGTCCATATGGTACATTTTTCTAGAGATGTACTATGGCAAGCAATACTCCAGTAGCCTAGTCATTGATGGAAATCCAATCTCCAATATGTGCCCCTATGGATTTAGTTATAAACCTGTTATGCTATAATTTAATTAATGTAACAATTTTGGGTATGATTCCATATTCATTTTGAACCCTAGACATTATTATAATATCATAAGATTTTCTATAAAATGATTTGGTTATCGTAAGGTAAAACCCATCCGTGTTCATGTACGACATGGTCTTACAAAATACTTTATTTTTGAAAGGATTTTGTAACATTAAGTAATTCACTTGAGTGTGTTTTACGCTAGTTTTACCAGACTGATTCAGGCGCTATTTTTCTTATAATGCTCGGGCCAGCACAAGCATATTTTCTAGATTTAGCTGGACATTTTAAATCTTAGGAAATGAGCTGGATCATCCAAGATGTACTCTCGTATTTTCTTTTGTCTTCCGCTGTTTTGTTCTTTTTGCATTTATTAGCAATTGTAAAGGCGGATTGTTATAACTATCCAGAGCTGATGGTAGATTAGTTTTGCTCTGATTTTATGTATGTATAGTTCAGTTACCATTGTTATATATATATATATATATATATATGACTCGTCATGTTATGAGATTATGTTCTATCTTTTCTTTTCTTCCACCCGAATAATTTGTCTTTCCGGCACTTGGATGTTTGGCACGTAAATACTCATGAATGTATTAGTGTCGACTTCTAAGGGTCGAAAAGATGGGTTGTTACATGTCAATACTCATTTGTCCAAGGAAAGGGAACGCCAAACCCAAACTGTCGACGTCAACAACTAGAACTGAATAAACCAAACAAACACAGTAAGGCACATATAAATTTATGTATGTATATGCATGTGTGTGTATGCATGCATGTATGTGTATGTGTGTATATAAAAAAACTATGTGTGTGTGTAAGCGGAAGAGTGGAAACATGTTTGATATCTAATAACCTAGGTGTATCATTAATTAGAAGTGAAAATATACTCTTTTATCATTGGGAAATATTGTTTGATTTTCTATAAAGTTATGAAGGTAAAATATTTTGCAAAATATTTCCATTCAAAAATATTCAAAGTGCCTAAAATTTTGAAAATGTTTTTCAGAGTCTCCTTTTTGCGGGTAGAATCAGGAAAAATTCCAAATAGAAAAAGTAGATATACAGATCGACACATGAGATAAAACACAAAAATCTATCACAAACACCCACACGGGTTAGATATTCAAATATTTACTTTATATATAATTTATAAAGTGTATATATAACATAACATACATATCTGTTAAGCAATAAAGCGTACCTTTTAAGCAACATTAGCGAGATCGCTAACATTTCCAATGCAAATGAATATTTAAGACCAAGAGCTATATAAAGGGCTACTTGCTACTAATCATGACGGTGATTCCAAAATGGATATAGTAGAAGTAATGTCTTCAGTTTGTTCTTATCCTGAACCACTTATATGGACGAATGTTGGTATTGCATTGTGCTTGGAAGACAGTGTTAGCATTCCAAGTGAGACTTGCTAAGAAAGGGAAAAGGTAATCGTGACTTCGCAAGCCTCACAATCCGGTAATGATTAAAACAGAGGATGTGCAACAGAGCTATCTGGTTCGCTACCATTAGTAGCGGTCATTTCTCGATCTAGAATCGATATTTATGGATTTATATGCACGGGAAGCGTGTGGCTAGGGCTGGTGCACACTGTTTTTGGAGCCTTGGTACCTAGGGAATGATGTAATCGGTGTACCATGTTAAAGGAGCAGTCGGCTCTGTGTTGGCCGAGGGTCCTTATGAGGCCCTCGGTATATTTTTCATAAGGTCTACTGTGGCAAGCAGTACTTCGGTAGTATTATCATTGATCAAAATCCAATCTCCAATACGTGCCCCTACGAATTCAGTTATAAATCTATTATGCTGGAATTTAATAAATGTAACAATTTCGGTTATGATTCTATATTTGTTTTGAACCTTAGACATTATTATTATATCACAAGATTTTCTATAAAACAATTTGATTATTGTAAGATAAGCTCATCCGTGTTTATGTGTTGCGTGATCTTACAAGATAACTTTATTTATGAAAGGATTTTATAACATTAAGTAATCCATTTGATTGTGTTTCTTACGCTAGTTTTACCAGACTGTTCCGGACGTTATTTTTCTTATAATTCTCCGATTAGTCCAAGCATATTTTCTAGATTTAGTTGGACACATTGAAGCTTTAGGAAACTAGTTAGATCCTCCAAGACGTACTTCCGTATTTTCTTTTGTCTTCCCCTTTTTTACTCTTGTTGCATTTGTCGGAAATTGCAAGGATAAATTGTTATACTGTCCAGAGCCGATGAAAGATTAGTTTTGCTCTGATTTTATGTATGTATATTAAAGTTCGGTTTTCTTTTGTAAAGACCATTGTTATATATATATATATATATATATATATATATATATATATATATATATTACTCGTCAAGTTGTGAGATTTTGTTTTTCTTTTCTTTTACCCCAATAATCTGTCTTTTCGGCGCTTGGATATTTGACATGTGAATATCGTGAATGTATTAGTGTCGACTTCTAAGGGTCGAAAAGATGGATTGTTACACGTTGATACTCAACTTGTCCTAGGAAAGGGGACGCCAAACCCAAACTGCCAACTTCAACAACTAAAATTGAATAAACCCAACAAACTGGGTAAGGCATATATATATATGTGTGTGTGTGTATGCATGTGTGTGTTTAAAACAACTATATATGTGTGTGTGTAAGCGGAAGAGTGGAAACAGGTTTGATATCTAGTTACCTAGGTGTGGCGTTAGTTAGAAGTGAAAATATACTCTTTTATCATTGGAAAATGTTACTTGATTTTCTATGAAGTTATAAAGGTTAAACTTTTTGCCAAAATTTTCTATCAAAAATATTCGAATTGCTTAAATTCTGAAAATGTTTGTGAGAGTCTCCTTTGCACGGCTACAGCGGGCAAAAATTCCAAACAAAAAAAAAGATAACATGATCGACACATGATCTAAAACACAAAAATCTGTCACAAACACCCACATGGTTAGATATTCAAATATTTACTTATATACACTTTATAAAGTGTATATGTCATATAACATGCATACCTGTTAAGCAATAAAGCGTACTACATTAGCGAGATCACTAACATTTCCAATGCAAATGAATGTGTAAGGCCTAGAGCCAGTCAAGGGTCATCCAATACCTCCTCTAACTCAACCAAGCATACGAGTGCATATATTTATAAGCAATGTATAAAATTATAAACAGAGGTAAAGTTTCCTATTAAAAACAATGAATCTGAATAATCGAAATCACGTGTATATGTACATACATCTTTAGTATTAGTCACTGAACATGGGATGTTAGGAGAAAATATTCTAGGTTAGATATAATTTGTTTTAGGTCTGTCAATGGATATCCGAAAAATTCAAAATCCGTCCGAATCCGTATCTGAAAAAACGGATATTATCCGATATTCGAAAAGAGGATGCGGATATCTGATATCCAAAAAGAAAATTGGATGTGAATGCGGATATGGGCATATCCGTATCCGAAAAACATTCGTACGATCCAAAATTAATTATAATAAAAATTATTATTATTATTGATTTATTATTTAATGATGAACTTAAAATTTACTTAGAAATGAATTGTTCCACTTTGAAAAATTGATTAGTATTGTAGTGTGTGTATTGTCATTTGAGAAAGTGATTGTTTTAGTTCAAAAATATTAGTATAATAAAAATCTTATTCAATTTCGGGTGCGGATAATATCCGTTTTTTATTTTCGGATGCGGATATTTTCGGATATCCGAAAAATATTCGCGGATGCGGATACAGATGTTAATTATCAGATATCCGCGGATATTGGATGCGGATTCGGATGTAGATTTATATTTTCGGATGCGGATGCAGCCCTAATTTGTTTAGTTAAATTAATTATTCAAAGGAAATTATAATTTTATAAAAGTAATTTTTAATAATTAATAATTAAATTCAAAATTCAAATCCAGTTATACAACATTAAATACAATGTGAATAAATTATTTATAATTTTACTATAAATGATCTAGTGCATAATAAATTAAAATGAGATTTTTATTTTTTAAATTTATCAATTTACTCGTTGCTCGGTACATCCGGTCCAAACAAGTTTTTGAAGGAAAAAGTCGTTGAGAAACAAGGAAAAATTTGATGTTGGCTATGTTAAAAGTGTTGAGAGACAAGGGTTTTTTCTTGGTGGGAGAGTGAAGCTTGTTGGGTTGAAAGTGCAGTGGTAATGACGTCATTGGAAGCTTGGTCATGCTGCAGGGTGTCATTGTTTTGACATTTGCATGTGGCGGTAGTTTCAAGTTTCAAGTTTCAACCATGGTGTTAAATACCGTGAAAGCACCAAATGGTTCAGGTTTTGTGTTTATTTTTTATTAGATAAAGCTAGAAGACATTTTAAGTGGATGGAAAGCAAAATGAAAAAAATAAACATTAAAGCAGAGAGAAATTTATTAAATTCGAACTTATTATTCTCATATCATAGGATGCCTACATGTAGCATCTTGTACAACGGATTTGTAAAATGGCTAGCTGGCCTACATTCTTCTAGAAACCATGCAAATTTCACAAAGTCGTATACTTGTAACAGAAACGTTATAAAGAAAATAAATATGTTACCTACTATTCTTTCTAGTGCTATGATTAATCTATTGATATGTCGGTGCACTATATTTGTGTATTAGTTGAGCGCTATTTTGGCACGCTTAAGACGTATCACTATACTATGAGGATGAGAGTTGGGCATTTGAGGCATTCATTGCCGCCCATATTATCGTTGTTTGATCCCTGCATTGATCAAAACATGGTGCTTACAAGAAATCAAGAGACCTTAACCTTACAATATTTTCAACCATTTTAAGTTCAAGGAATATATTGACTATTTAAGTTTCAGATCCCGTCCCTTCTATCAACTTTTACTTACGTAAATCTTCCTTTTAACTTAAAATTATACAAAATAAGAACAGCAAATGACAAAAGCAAGTAATCAGGCAGCCGTAGAAAGATGTTTGACAGTAGCAGATATCTGCTTTTAAAACCACAATAGATCATGAAAGATGTCTCAATATATCTCAGAAGTTTATTATGGCCTTATGGAACGCCTTCCATATTTACAAGGCTCCTAAAAGCTAAAGGCAGCCTTACAACTGTAGGCCTTGGAGATTAGAATCTACAGGATACTTTAGTATTTTCACAATCTCATAATTCAAATTCAATTTTCAGCCACTCAGATCTATGTTTGCAGGTTTCTGCGAAGAGATTTATAATTAACAAACATGATTATACAGAAATACTAATTTAATAAACTGCAATTTAAAACTTTACAGACAAAGCATGCTGCAATAATAAAAGCACTCACAAACTACAAGCATGCATGAGTATCTACACCCTTTTTGCAGTTCTTTTTACAGCACAAGTCCACTCTTAACACATATTACATGCTACTACTACACAGTCATCAAACTAGTAACATGGTCGTGGTCATCATAGTTTTCACATAACAGAGCATGCATTAACGTCATCATCATTAAACATGTTGCTTACTCGATCCTCTCCTCTCTGCGTTGCCCTCATTTGCCCATGCTTATCTCCATTATATCCATGCCTCCAGTAGTTATAGCTCTCTCTGAACGTCTCTTCGTCTTTGAAATAATTGTCCACTGAAGTAAAATACAGAGGCAAGTCTGGGTTAGGCCAAAACTCTGCTTTTTTGCCATGTCTCCTCACTTCTTTCAGAACTCTGTTAGGGTCTACGTAGCCAGTTACAGTCACCTTTTCTAGTTCTAGATTCACATCCACTGTGTCTATACCTGAAGTAATTGTTTATTTAAAAAAAATATTATATATAATTTAGTATCATGGAAGAGAAAACTATACATTGAATCTACGAGTTAAAGACATAAAATTGCTTATGTCTTACCTCTGAGCTTCATGATGGCATTTTTGACAACCCTCTCGCATCCTGAACAACACATTCGAACCTTCAGCTCCACGGTCTGCTTTCAAAGAATAATTGTAAGAATTTAACATATAGGAATCATATATGTGAAGATTGAACACATTGGAGTAGTAAAAACCTGCAAAGAGAGGGGTTTTCCTTTGGCCATTTCTTTGCTTGTCCCCAAATAATGAGTGTTTGCACTTTTCTGATTGGTCGAGTGACGATAAGCTTGATTATGTCTACGTGGATGATGGTTTGTAGTGGGATAACGAACTGAGTAATAAATAGTTGAGAAAAAGGAATCTATAGCTCTTCCAACTACTGCTGCCATTTCCTTAAATTGCTGACCATAAAGGAGCATATATATGAGAAAATATGAAATTTAGAAGGGTGACAAAGCATCGATTCTCTTTGATATGAAAGAGGAACCTAGTCAGTAATAAGATTCCATTATTCCCTTGCATGCACTTAGGGGTCGATCAGTATATTTTCAATTAGGATATAATGCAACTTTTAAATCCACTGAGGACAAATGCCAATGCAAGTAGTTAGAAAAAATAAGCATCCTTTTTTATATCCTAGTTAAAAAACTAATACTCCTTTATATATCAGTAAAATAGCAAGGGAATATACCAATGTAAATAGGCAAAAACATGTATATTTCAATATATCATTGGTGAAACACATATTACTCTATATATTTCCATGTATCGTTCAGGGCAATTGTCAGAAAGTAAAGGCTGATACCCCGTTTAGCTGCCCATGGCTTTGCCAAAAGCCAATACATTCACTCATCTTTCAAATAGCTTCCACTCTACTCTATAACTGATTTCGGCTTTTCACAAGAGAATAATATCTGATATAGTTCCCTAGCTACTTATGCCTACTTGTGATATTTTTCCAGAACACGAAGAATAAGATGTATAATAATTGTTTTAGTTAAATGGATCAAATATATGCGATAGATAATATTCTAAATCCAATCTCTTTTCCTCCCATGCTCCAAGGAAATGCCATGCAATGCAATGGTGCATATAGTAAAGCTCATTGTTATAGGGAATTTATTCGATCCTAGCATGGTACAAATGATTAAGATGTTATTGTAATCAGCATAATACCTTTTCATAGGATTTTTTGAGTTAATTATAGATGTGTTAGTGTAACATATATCTATGTAACATATCAATATGCATCTTGAAATATTTTTGTTTTTATCAATATTGTGTACATGATATTATTCCCTATGTCTATGTGTTATGTACACGTGTTTGTAATTTTAAGCAGTTGCTTAATTTATTTTCATATTTTTATGTAAATGTTTGGAAAATTCCATGATTAAAAGTAGAATTAATAGACCATGGTTTATATACTCCATGATAAATAATTGTAACTGAGAAGTGTGATGGAATTTTGTATTCAGATTTTGACATAGTATATAATACCACTTCTCTTCATGGAATAAAGTCTTGCAGATGTATACAATTCTAATTTATTAATACTATTCTCATGCTAACATAGATAAAATATATTTCACAAGAAATGCTTATATTAGTGTTAAAGATTTTATATTTTCAGTAGCCAAAGACATTTTAAAAGATAGAACACTCACCTCTCCAGAAATGATTCTTTGAGTTAAGCTATTACTTAGGGCTGAAATTTTAGGCAAATAAAACATCCATAAAATAAGAAATTAAATAAAGATGACAAGGATTTAGATCCAAATGTTATGTTCTACAAGCACTAAAGGAACATAACTTTTTTTCTTCCTGGAGTAACCGGTCTCTACAGCGCAATATTGCACAAATAACATATGATCCTATAATACTCATTATGATATTCACAATCTGCACTAAATATAAATAAAAAAATAAATATTCTACAACAAAAATAGGTACTCCTATATTCTCTTCTATTCAAAGAGGAGCTGTACCCAATTTTCGAGCTGAGGATATGCTACTCCTATATTCTCAGCACAGTCTTTGAATTATAAGTTTATTGTCTTGCACAAGATGAATCCAGAACATGGAACTGGAATAAAAGTTTGTGATATGTTTTATACTTATATGCAAGATGGAATAGATTTTTCTACACTTCATCCATCGATGTATGGTAATTTAGCAGGTTTTATTTGATATAGACATGGTATAAAAGATGCATCAGAACATTTCCACACATGAAGAACAATACCAGGAGTAAAAGATGACACATTGGATGTTTGTACTTTATCCATGATTATACAATTATATTATCCTCCGACTTTATTCCATAGTCCAATCGACATACACACACACATACAATGAAAAAGTTTGTATGTATGTATATATTGATGTATGTGTGTGTATTATATAATTCTTTGATTCATAGAACCGTCCGGAAGCATGGTGGTCGATTACCTATAAAGAACCGGTTACTTTTCTGAAAGAAAAAAATATTTGTCGGAGAAAAAAAATGTTGGATAAGGTACGAAGCTTATTATTAAGATAATAAGGGAGTAACTAAATATTCTTAGAGCACTATAATGCTGAATTCTGAAAGAATATATCATGTGAAAGTATATATTATTATTACAGGATTAACTCTTAGCAGCTAAGCAAGGTGAAGGGATAAATTCTGAAAACGATTGCGCAAAAGAAGCAATATATAATTAGTAACGAGAAAAAAATGATTTTACCTTTTTGCGATTATGGGAGCAACAATAATAAAAACAACTTATGTTTGATGCTCTACCGTGAAACGTCGTGTGCATGTATTTGTGTATGTATAGGCCGGCTATTTGGATACAAAATAAAACACAAATGGGGACAAAAGATCTGGACCATCGGATGTTTTTGTCCTTATATAGAAAGTGGAAATCGAAGGCAATCCAATGGTGGTGATCAATCGTGTCTACATTTTGTGTCCCAATATACTTTCCCATGTATGCATGTGTGTGTGTAAGCATAAATTTATAACAAGAGTTAAGCATATAAATAGTTGAAAGTTCTATGTTAGTACCTCTGTGATGGAGAAATCTTCAATAGGCCGAGATGAGTGAGAGTGGAAAAGATAACCATGATGGAGCCCGCATCCTTGTATTTAAAAAAGAAACAAATAAAAATGTAATGGAAATGCAAACAGATTATTATTGTATTTTCCCATATGAAAATCAATAAAATATCAGGATTATATACTTGAAGCAAAGGTCAAAATAATTTTCTGATCAGAAATTGAGTCACTATTAATCTTGACTCCTGACATCTAACAATATACAGAAAAGTTAGGAAGCGATTCCACACAATTATGAAATTCCTTCTGTAAAAGTTAGAAAGTAATTCCACACATTTATGAAATTCCTTCTGTAAATCAAATTTATGTAGATCTAGGCAGTGATAGCCCAACTGTAAAATTTGTTCTTCTATTTTCCTCAATATAATCAATTGCTTTTGTCAATTCAACTTTTTCAAGCAATCTCCTAGAAATAGAGTCAATCATTCGTAAGCGTGGAGATATTTCAAAATTGTTCAGCCAGTAAAAAGTAAAAACCCATCTATCTCATATATTGATCCTTCTTCAATAAAACATTTAGCTATTATTGTAGATGTGGCTATTTTTGGCCTGATTCCTTCAGATAAAATAGTGTTAAATAAATGCTTACCCTCTTTTATTTTCTCAACTCTGTACATTCCAGACATTAAAGTGTTAAATAAAAGTCCAGGTATCAGATTTAAACCTCAGAGATTGACTGGGATTAAAAGGATTTAATTTGCCTCATCAATGCCAACAAAGTCCATCCAATATCACGCTATAGGGTAAAAAAAACATAGATTTTTCCTGCATTAGTCATTATTTTATGCAGTTCTTTAGCACCTTCAACGCTATGAGCATTATGTAAGCTGGTTAACATGGTGTTTCATGCAAAAATTATGTGCACCGAACCTTTATAAACCATCAGAATTCTTTTAACCTCATCAATCTTTCCATGTTTAGGATGCATGTTAATTAGCAAGTTATACAAAAATGCGTAGGTCCATTTCAAAGCAAAAGGTTAGAAACTTCAATAGATTTATCCAATTTCTTAATTCAACCATAACCACCTGCCAAAGTATTATATGTTATAGCATTAGGTTGTATACCTTTGTTCATCACATCCAATAGTTGACTAGCTTTCCCCACCATTCCTTGACAACATGTGTCAATCAATATATCAAATACGACAATATTAAAATAAATTTCGCTGTCGAGTATTTCACCAAATAATTCATTTGCTTCTTCCCATTTTCCTAACTTGTAAAAGCTAGATAAGAAAGAGGTCAAATGTCATTTGCTGATATTCCTTTGGCATATGGTGTAGGATATTTGCGCATTGTCCAATTTACCAAATTTACAATGACCATCCACTGAAGTACCCAAAGTTACCACATTAGGATGTGTACTTTCAACTCGCGTTGTTCTGAATATATTAGCATCATCATCTACTGTTTCGTACTTAACATACTCATTAATCAGTACGTTATAACATTGAAGATGAAGCTTTATGTTTTCATTTTTCGTAGTATTGAGTGACTTGCATACCGAATTGAAATTTCCTTCAAGAGAGCATCTATACAATTGTATATACCATACCATTAAATTTCCCACCTCTTTAAATACTTACATCAACCAATTTGTGAGCTTTAGAAGTAGCTCCATCCTTAACAAGAATTCATCAAAGTTCTGTATGTAAAGATGCCTACTGTAATACCTCTACCAACCATATCTTCAAGTACTTGACATAAGAGTGCTGTAGATGACGTCCTCTGGCTGAGCATCTTGTTTCTTCATTTCCTCGAGCATCTTCAAGGCATTTTCCATATCACCATGAAGTGCATCTTAAATGGTGTTATATGTAACTCCACTAGGAAGTACATGAATTGTTACCATTTCGCGTAGCAACCCAAGAGCTGAAGTGATTTTCCCGATACTGCATAGACCATTCATAAGGTATAGTATGTAAATTGATCAGGCATGCAACTGTGCTTTATCACTAGTCCGAAAATATCAAAAGCATTATCAACATGATTCATGACGATGCTAGGGTTCATGATGATATTATAAGTGACGGTATTTAGAGATGCATCATGTAACACGCATCATCATAGAAAGATAACATTAAAGGATTATGAATTGGGTTTTTCATTCCAAGAATTTTTTGCGAATAATATGCAATATGATTTGATTGAAGGTTGCGGATAAGAACAAAACGATTTGCCAATGCATCTTCAGTTTGCTGATTTACATTGGTCTCTTGCTTCCATCTCTAAATCGTAATCACCGACATAATTGTCCGTACTGTTTTCTGATTTCCCTGTTCATGAACGGCTTGAGCAGAGCTGTATTTATTGCCTATTTTCAGACCAGCGCTAAATGCACATGTTATATGGATTTAAAAATAAAAAATAAAAATAAAAAAAAAAGGAAAAAAAAAAGAGCCTTCTTTTTAACCAAGCATGGACGGTACCGTACTACCGAACGACAGTGTAGGCCCGTTTGAAAGATTGTTTAGTTATTTCAAACAACACATACGATCGGCAGTAGAAGGTCATTCGACATTATAAAATTTGAAAAATATCGAGCTAGGTTTGGCAGTAGAAGACTGTTCGGTAGTAGAAGGCCGTTCGACAGTATGAAGTTGTTTGCTGAATGGGTAGCACGAAAATAATTGGTGCATATTTTGAAGTGTGTAATCGAATAGTGCTTGGTAAAATGAAGAATGGGTAAAAAGAAACTCATAGCGTGATGCATTTAGCACTGCGCTATTTTTATTTGGTCTATTCTTGCTCTGGCAATTACTTCTCAAAAAACACACACAACACCACCAACCCACGCCTCCTTTCCCCCTCCTGTATTACCCTTTAGCAATTAATTGGATATTTTTTCGCAACGTGTCGTTTCTTCATATGGCATCTTCTATTGGTTGAAACTTTAAAAGAGATATTTCTCTTTAAATTAACTAAAATTCACATCATTACCTTTTTTCTCTTCTTTTTTGAAATTGGTAAAGAAAGTAAGGCCTAAGGTCCAAAATAACCGAGTGCATCGCAACCCGTATTACACAATGCAGATTCTTATTACATTACAACTTAACCTAGCCGCCTCATTTGCATTCTTTCTTTCTTACTTCCAAAAGACGAAAAAAATTATAACCCTAAAAATAAGGGCTTCACAATCAGGGACGATTTATTCGATTTCTCGAGTTACAGTTTAAATCTTGCTCATGGAGACTTTCAAATCCTCTCTTTGTTGCGTTTATTCCTCCCAATTTGTAGATCTAATGAGTTTTTTTGGAGTTGTCCGATAACTCGTGTTCATTTGTAGTTGGCTTCACTTGCTCTCAAAGCTTACTACTTCCGACATTGCTATATTTGATTCTCTCGATTTGTAACTCTGATGAGTTACTTTTGGAGTTGCCTGACAACTCATGTTCGTTTATGGTTAGCTTCACTTAGTTTCGAAGCTTACTGACTGCTTTCACCTTTATCCCAAACAGATAAGTGATATATTTGATTGTTAAGTTTGCTTTTGTAAAAGTTATCACTTAATTTTTGATTATTGATGTCTAGTTGCAAAATTCTTTCTTGTTGTAGGAATCAAATCTCATCAGGCATAAAGCTATGCGTGCGGTAATTCCTGCTCAAGTCAAGTGAGAAAAAAGGTAGATTAGTACTTCATATAGATTATTATTTGAATTACAGTTATTGAATACATGTTTACTTTCCTTGTAGGAGTTGCTTTTGGTTTAAACATTTAATCGGCCGCTTCCAGTTGATGTGCTCCCAAAATAGGTTCCACACCAATCTCTTAGCTTTTTCATCCAGTGATTGCCATTGTGGTGAAATAACTTGCCATGGGAAATGTTTTTATTGATTTTCCTGCTTTGTAAGTATGCCTCTAAACTATCTTCGTAGTTATCTATATCATAAATGCTTGACATCGTAGTCTTCAGTTTCATGTCTTCCTTGACATCCTCCTTGGATCCTTCCGCCCCTCCTTCTCCATCCCGTTTCGTCTTTTCTCTCTTCCTCCTTCCCCGCCGCAGCCTTTGTCTCCGGTTCCTGATCCTATGCTGGACGAGGCACTCCTGTCGAAGCTCTCGGACAGCAATTTTCCTCTTCCGCCTCTTCTACCTACGCCAGCCTAGTCTTCTTTGCGGGGCAGATTATTTACGGCAGTGGGTAAGACCGTTCCTACGCCTCAGCCCTCTCATCTCTCTTCCGTCAAAGCCACTCCTGCGATGAAGCGTGGGCTTCTTCACACCATCAAATCTGTCTATGTCAGTAGATTTCTTGAAAAAGAATAATCATTGTTTGAAATGTGCAGCATTGGGCCACGTAGCCAAGTCATGCAGGAACGGATGCGTGTGCTTCAGGTGTGGGTTCTTTGGTCATTCGGCCTCAGTTTGCAAACATTAAAAGGCGGGATAAAAAGTTTATTTTTATTCTTTCCTACTATCTAATACTGACTCTTCTTCTTCCAAATCCCAGACCGAGATTTCTATCATTCCTCCGGCCCCACCCTCTCTTTCTTTTGCCCCTTTATCTAGTCACCTTATTCCTCGCAAACCCCCTCCATCATTTCCTTATCCTATCATTTCCTCTTCTCCCAAGACCATGGTTGTACCCTCTCCACTCTCCAATTTAGCCACTGCTTCCATCATTGTAGGTTATTGGAACATGGAATCAGTTGGACTCTCTCTTGTCGCCACCTTTCACATTGATGACTGGGAGATATCCCACCGTTATGATAGTAGTTTCCTTATCTGATTTCCTTCCGTTGATCTCTTGAGCCAGGCTACCAACTGACGTTTCATTTTTAATCCAGTGGGTCGCTCTACATTGCTTAGTGGACTCCGGGGTTGAAAGCCTATGTCAAGGAGTATTGGACTCCTTCTTGGGTCCATGTAAAAGTGGGTGTTGGAGAAAGTTCACTCCTCGAACATCACCCTCTCTGCATTGCTCCACCCCCTTGGCCTTTTTATGGACTTTGACACTTGTGAGTGGGCCCTAGCGGACCACCATTTCGTCTTCGCTCAGATGAGCCTTGATAAATTTGTAGCACTCCTATGTTCGTTCATTGTTGAGGTGAATAATTTCGACTATAGAATTTCAGTGGAGCATTGGGCTCATGTTTATCTGGTCCTAGACCCGACCGACCTTATACATTGGAAAGATTTCGCTAGCACCTGGCAGAATCTCTTCGAGCCTCTTTATCTCCCTCCCTCATCGCTTGATTCCCTCCATTTAGATCCAAGATTTGACGCTATGTTCGTTGAAATTGAACTGGCAGATGTCGCTATCGGTGCTCCTCCTGTGACTCAGAACCCACCTCCCATAAATGACTTATCTTTTGAAGTGCTTGGCCCAAGAGGTTGGGACATTGGCTAGCTTCACCTGAACCTAGATGGGACCCGTTGGATGATGTTGATCTTTCAGCCCCCCACCTTCCTGTTTTACCTACCACTCTTCTGCCAGACCTCCCCCTCCAAGATCTCCCGGGGGATTTCAACCTGGAGGATTCTTCCCCTATTCAGAATGCTCTTGAGCCCTCCTAGCAGCAGCCTCTCCCTACTTTCTCTACCACTTCAGTCAGACGTAGTGCTCGATTGCTGCCTTGCAATGCTGGATCCACGCCCTCCGCCTTCGGTAGTGTTTTTCAACTTTCTATTTTTACTTCTTCTAACTCTTCTTTAAACCAAAACATTTCACACTGCATGAGAATTGATTTATTACCCAATCATTATTCGGCCATGAAAGCATTAGAAAATGAGCGCTTGCCCTTTTCCTCATGAAGATTTTTTCATGTAATGTTAGGGGAATGGAGGACCCCAATAAACGTGACTCTATCCATCATATTTTATCCCCTTTACACCTCGATATCCTTTTTATCCAGGAATCTGAATTAGTTGACCCCCCTCTATCTTTGCTTGTCACCTTGGGGGCCTCAACCCCTCGGGTTGGGCCTTCATTAATGCATGTGGTCCTAGAGGTGGTATTTTGACTACATGTAATGAATCTCGGTGGTCTCTCCCCCAAATCATTAAACATCCGTTGGTTCTTCATGTTGCTTTGAAATTCATCCCTTCGGGAGTCACCTATTTCTTTTCAAGTATTTATGGTCCTCATAATAGTCAGGATAGACAAGCTATGTAGTCTAATTGCTCTGAAGTTGATAAATTCTCTTTTGGTCGTTGGATCCTTGAGGGTGACTTCAATATCACCTGAGATAATTCCAAGTGTAATTCGTATGGGTCCCATGGCCTGATTCATTAGCCTTTAATGACCTCATCAATTCTTGCAGCCTATTCAACCCTCCTATATCCAATCATCTTTTCACTTGGAGCAATTGTCGTTCTACTCCCACCCTCGTCAAACTCGGTTGCTTCCTTTTCAATTCAGCTTGGGATGATGCTCACCCGCTCTCATCTGTCCATGGCCTTCCTACTATCCTTTTCGGTCACTGCCTTATCCTCTTGGACTTTGGTGTTTGTCGTCCTCTTAGATCTACCTTCAGATTTGAGAGACTTTAGCTTTTGGAGTCTGGTTTTGAAGGCTTCATTTAGACCGCTTGGTTTGGCATCCCTTCTCAGTCATCTGCCTTTTGCCATGGTGGTTGCTAAATTCAGATCTTTGTGCAAGCTTCTTCATCCTTGGTCCTGATCTATTTGGAGATCTCTCTGATCCGAAATCGCCTCTGCCCAAGATGTAATCCTTGACCTCAACATCAAAGAGGAATCCTCTTCCCTCTCTACTTCGAATACCACCCTGCTCCATTACGTTGAATCTAAGTTGGCAGAGTGCTCAAGCAAGAAGAAATTAGGTGAAAGCAAAGATAAAATTCTAAGTGGTTGACTGGTGGTGAAAGAAATGCTGCTTATTTTCACCGATTTGCCAATGGCAGAAAGAGAGCAAACTTAATTTTTGATATCCATCATGATGGGCATTCCTTTCAGGATCAGTCTGACCTTAAAAGGCTCTTTACCTCGCACTTACGGGAGCTCCTTTGTCATTCCCCTCTGCCTCTGCCTTTGCCTCCTATCGCTTGGAATGTGCTTTACCATCCCCATCCACCTCGATAACTCCTTCTCCAAAGTCGAAATCATGGCTGCCCTCCATAAGATGGATGATGACAAATCCTCTAGTCTTGATGGCTTCGATCCCTTTTTCTTCAAGCACTTCTGGCCCATTATTCATGGTGATATTCTCGCTCTATTCTCGGAATTCTACCCCAATCCATCCTCTATTGCTAGAGTTAACTATGCTAATGAGATCCTACTTCCTAAGAAGTCTGGTGCCAATCAACTTTCAGATTTCCACTCTATTAGCCTTCCGAATACCACTTTCAAGCTCGTTACTAAAGTGCTAGTTATCCGCCTTCAAAGTTCGATCTCTCAGTTGGTTGGGAAAGATCTGCTTTTGTCTTGGTCATAATATCCTCGGCTGTATGGCCGCAACCCATGAGGTAGTTTTTCACTGCCACTTGACCTCTATCCCCGGTGTGCTCTTGAAAGTTGATTTTTCTAAGGCTTTTGACTCTATCAGGTGGCATTTCATCCTTGGTCTGATGTCCCACCATAGGTTTTCAGCTCATCGGATCGATTGGATTCACTGTATTCTTACCTCCAGTATGTCCACCATCTTTGTCAATGGGGTGTGTGGAGGTCTCATCAAATCTGCCCATGGCTTGCGTCAAGGAGACCCCTTCTCACCTCTACTTTTCATTCTTGTTGCTGATGTCTTTAATCGTATGAACAAATTGGTTATCTCTCACAACCTGCTTGCTGGGATCAGTCTTCCAAACTCGAGTATTTCCTTTTCCAATATTCAATTCGTTGATGAAACGATTCTATTCTCCTCGCCAGCCCTGGATCATATCCACTACCTTAAGGTTTTGCTTTATGATTTTGAAATTATTTCAGGTCTTTCCATTGACTTCTCTAAGAGCAAAATCACTATGCTTAGTGGAGCTGACCATCTTGGGCCCTATGTAGCCAACACTCTCAATTGAAGTATTGAGCAGTTCCCCATCTCTTACATTGGGATCCCTATGTGTCCTACAAAATTGATTCGCTCTGACTGGCTCCCCCTCATATCCAAAGTTTCCTCACATTTAGCAACCTGGAAAGCCTCTTTCCTCACCAGGGCAGGATGATTAATTTTGATTAAATCTATCCTTTCTATTATCCCTATCTATTGGATTTCGTTTCACCATATTCCTAGATAGGTTATTTCAGCTATTGACAAACTTCGACGGTCTTTCCTTTGGCATGACACACGAGCTAATAATTTAGTAAGTTGGTCTATTGTTTGCAAAGATGTGTCTCAAGGTGGCCTGGGTATTCCAGACTTGTTCTTCTTCAATCTTACGCTTCTTTCCAAATGGATTTGGCATTGTCTCTCCTCTGATACTCCTCTCTGGAATTCTTGGATCATGGCTAAAAATTACGACTCCAATCCCTTCCATATCCTCCTCTTCGCTCCCACCAGCCACCCTACTCCTTTTTGGGTAGGCGTCCTCTATTCCATCCCATGGGTTTTCCTCTTTTTTCAAGTCCAAATTGGGAAGGGACATTCTTTCTCTCTCTAGCGTGACTCTTAGTTTAATAACTCCCCTTTGTCTATTTCATTCTTGGATCTCTTCTTGGTGGTCTCCAACGAAACCGCATCTATTTTTGAAGCCATCTCCCTTGGTATCCATTTCTTCTCTTTCGACCTCGCTATCTTTGGCTCTTCTCTCACCCAACTCCTTCAAATTCTGTGCATCCTTCAGTGCATTCACTTATCCTCATCCCCTGACAGCTTCTTCTAGGGTCTGACCTCATGCAAATCTTTCTCGGTTTCTTCATGGTACCTTGTCTTGACCAATTCGGGTAGATTTTTCTCTTTCCCTAGACACTAGAAATGCAAAATCACCCCTCATGCTCGTTTCTTCATGTGAATCCTTACTCTCGACAAAGCTAACACTAAAGACAGGCTCATTCATAATGGCATCTTGATTGATCCTTTGTGTGTCCTTTGCTCTGCTAATAATTAGTCCATCCAATGCCTATTTTTCAATTGTGACTTCTCCTACTACATTTGGGTGACTTCTAGTACGCTCCTTCTTGGCTATATCCTAGCTATCCCCTCATATTATGACCACTAGCAATATTCTACCCCTAACCTAGACTTAGATTGCTTCATCGTTGCCTTCAGCTAGGCTATTTAGTAGGAGAAGAATTTTCGCTGTTTCAAGAACGTTGTGCATTCCAAACTAAGTATTTTCTATAAGATTTCTTATCTTTTCTCCTCGTGGACAAGTAAGAGAGCTTTGTCACTCATGCGGTTGAGCATTGCCCCTGCGAATTCTAACATTGAATTAGTAGGATGTTTGGAGGTTCTAGATAGTGGTAGGGCTGGCCCCTCAGCCCGTCGTTTTTTTACTCGTCCATGGTGATGACTTTGTTTCGGTTTCCATCATCTCGGCTATGTAGTTCTTTTGGTTTCTATGGTTGTAGCTATTGCAGGCACAGGGTTGTGATTGTGATGCATTATTTTGCTACATTTCCCTAATTTTGATTTTTAAGTTTGTCGATGTTGCGTTGTATATATCTTTACATTTCCTAGTTTAGCTCTCCATATTGGCTACCGGTCAACCTTGTTGACCAGATCTATATTATATCTTCATTAGTATCTAATCGGTTGTGTAGTCTCGCACTACATAACTGTTTTCCTCGAAAAAACTATATATCATAAATGCTTGAGTTTTGGCTTTGTGATTCAGCATTTTTTAGTGGCTGTTTGATATAGGATATGAAATTCTGTTTCGAGGATTTTCGACAATGGTATGCTTTCAGTTTCCTTTCTTGTGTGTATTCCGACGTTTCTCTCTTTCCGAATGCGATATATGATAGTTGTTAGTAGAATTCAAGCTTTATCAAACTCTTTGGTTTTTTCTTTGAACATTTACTGGATATGTTGAATGCTTACTCTTATATTGTGCAAATATATGAATTGATTGAGTTTGAGCTTTTCTTCTATAATAAACCATAAATGCCTTGAATATAAGCAATCAAAATATAGGTGCATAATTGTTTCAAGCTCGTTTTTGCAAAAAAAAGCAATTGATTTCTCCTTTTTTATTCCGTTTGTAGCATTTGCCTCTTGTAGATAGCTTATTAAGCAATGCAAAAAGGCATAGTATGCCATTTTTGGGCAGTTTGACCTATTCTATATTGTTTTATGACATTCAACTTCAATTTCAGCACCTTTTTTATATCACTAGGTATTTTTGAAAGGGAATTTTTCTTTAGTAGATAATTTCCAGCACTAAATCGTTCTGAAGGCTTGCGCCTATGTCAATTTTTCCATTTACAGTCTTAAATATTTCTATAGTAGGTTGCAATTCTATATTCCACGTGTGATTTTGAATAATACTTTACTTATAAATTTGCACCACCAAAATTTAATATGTTGTTCCAATCTAATAAATTGATAGATGATTAACCATAAATCCAAGGGTCGAATCAGAGGCTGGTTTGTTTGCCTTCTTTGAATTTCCTTTCAATAAGCTTGATGTCAGTTTCCCTACTTTTTACTATGTTTTTCTAGGTATATGAATAATGGTTTTCTGTTGGATAGTCCAGAAGTTTTTGTCTTTAACATACTTTTCTTTCATCCATGTAACCCATAAAGATTCTCCTCTTATAAATTTCCATAAGAGCTTTAAATTGCATGCATCACATATGTCTTTGAAGTTTCTCAGACTCAATCCTCTAAAAAAAATTCTCTTTACAAATTATTTCCCATTATACTTTATGATGCTTTCCTTTCCAAATGAAATTTGCACACATTTTCTCAATTTCCTGCAATGTTTTTTGTGGGATATTGTGAGTATGTCACATACATAATAGTAGCAATGATGACAGTGTGTGAGCTCTAGTTTGCTTGTTACAGATAGTAAATAACTGGACCATCCCTGCAATATACTCTGTATAATGCCATATGTCCTTGCCTAGTCCTTAGTATTTAACTAGAAGATCACCTTCTTTATATTTTAACATGTTGATTATTTCTTCCTTTTTGTTGCAGCCTTTACTAAAATATATCGTCCTTTTACTTTCATTATCTGCAAACCAGTAAATCTTCTAACTTGCCAAATATCCTTGTAATTGTGTTATCACTTTGAATATCATTATTAAAAAATAATAGTAAACCATCAGCATATAATAAATGCAATATATGTGGTTTTATTCTATTTATTGGCTTTATATTTCCATTTAATTATTCTGGTTTGATTCTATTTGTCGGCTTTATATTTCCATTTAATTGTTCTATTTCCATTTGTTAAGAAAAGAATTCCATGGAAATAGTGAATAAGTATGGAGACAAAGGATCCCCTTGTTGTATCCCTCTTTTGCTATGAATAAAACCACTAGGATTTCCATTTATAACTACATAGTATATAACATTTGTAATATATTCTTTTACTAAATTGCAGAATTTTTCTGGAAATCCTAATTGTTTCATCATATGAATAATGAAATACCTATTTATTTTATCAAAAGTCTTGTGCAAGTCAATTTTGATGCACATTTTATTTTTATTTCCTTGATTAAAGTTTCTAATTAGTTAATGGGCTAGCAAAGTATTTTCTACAATTAATCTGCCTTGAATAAAAGCACTTTGAATACTTAAGAATTTTTTTTATTCTGTTACATAAAATAATTATTATAATTATATATGTAAAGTTGCAACAAGCAATAGGCCTATAGTTCCCCAAACCCTTAGGTTCCTTAACTTTTGGGACTAGTGTTATGAAAGTATGATTGATATTTTTTAAAATTCTCCTAGATTTAGAAAAATTCATTACTGCCTCAAACACATTATTTTTAATGTCTTCCCAATGAGTTTTATGGAATTTCTCAAATCCATCAGGACCAGGGATTTTGTCTATTTTAGTTAAAAAATTATAAATTTTATCTCCTCCAACTTTATTGGAGCGTACAAAATTTCCTTATAATTACTACTCAATAAATATTTGGTCGCTATATTTGGGAAAGTTTTCTGGCATGTATCATCATTATATAGAGCAAAGAAATAATTAATAGTTTCCTTTTTTATTTGAGAGGCTTCATTAATTACCGATCCCTTATTATCAAGAAGTTTTCCTATATCTTAATATGTTTTCTATTTGACATTTTGGCATAGAAAAACTTAGTTGCTTCATGCCTATTAGTTAGTCAATCCACCTTGGCTTGCCGTTTTATGTTAATTGCTTTCACATGCAAAGATTTAATTAATTTTTCCTGTAGTTGGAAAATATTATTCATGTGAACCTTGTTTGAGCTATCAAAATCTATATTATTTTGCACATTCTCACAATCCTCTCGTATTTGTTTTATATCATTTTTGTTTCTGTTTTTATTTCATATTTTAGATTTTTCTTTGTGTTTTGAAGCATTTTACTAAATTTGAATTGAGCAGTTCCTTAAGTAGGAACTGAAAGGCTCTGTTTTACCACTTCTTTATGATTATTTTCAAATGTCCAACCATTTACACATCTAAATGGAATATTTTTCTTTTGAATTTTGATATTGAGATTGAGAAGGATATATTTGAATTGGGGTATGATCATTTGATCTTGAGATAGAGTGATTTTGAAATCATGGAAAAAATTAAGAAAATTTTGATTTATTAAAATTCTGTCTAACTTGCAATGTATATTTCTATACTCTCCAGACTTGCATGTAAACTTATTTCCTAAAATTGGAGGCTCCACTAATCCAGTTTTTAAAATGAATTTATTTATGATTTCAAGTCTTTAAAAGGTAGTGGAATTCCATTTTTTATATGAATGAAAAACAATAGTAACATCTCCTAATAAAATCTAGGGTTTATTTATATTTTTATTAATTTGTTCTATGTGATTCCATAGCAAAAATCTATCATTTTCACTATTGAAAGCATATATGAGTGTAATTTCTAGTTGAAAGCCACCTTTATTTATTTATAATCAATGTATTGTATATTTATAAAATATTGTTCTAATTTCCAAATATTATGATTCCATAGAATCACAATTCTTCCATTTCCCCCCATGGAATTATTATTTATAATATTCCAATTCAGATTTCGTTTGAAATTCTTCAATTTTTTCATTATCCAATTTGTGTTTTAATAAACCTATTATACTGGGATTATTTGTAAGTAATAAGTTAGTTAAATTTATCTTTCTTTTATGGGAGTAAAGTCTCTTTACAGTCCATGCAATAATCAACATTATTATATACACACATACATATCGATTATAAAGTAACTAAAAGAAAAATAATCAAAGGATATTGAAAGAATACTATTTACATTTACACCGAGCCTCTGTAACTACTAATATCTATGAATTCAGTAGCTTTCATCCCTTTTCATTTTGCATACCTTTATATCCTATACCCTAAGCTGTTTTTCCCATAATGGATTTTTGCTGATATACTTAGCTTTGAAATCACTTTGCTCACTGCTTTCTGAATTGTTGGTAGATTTTATGTCTTTTAGATTCTTTATTTTGCACTTTTTTCTTTTATTTTTTGTTTGAAGGAGAAGTAGATGTTGAAATGAGTTTTGCTACCTTTTCCAAGAGATAGCTCTATCCAACTAGTACTCCGAACAGCTACTACGTCACCTAGACCTGTTATCTAGTCTACTTATTTAAGAGTACCCAAGATAATAAGAATCTAAGCATAAAACTTTAGGTCAAAAAATAGTCTGGTATGAGCGTAAATGAATCTCAAAATACTATAAAGGTAAATATAGTAAGGGATAAGAGTACACGAACCATACCTGACCTGTCCTTGCAACCAAAGACTTAACACATAACACTATAACATGCTACTCTACAATATTATAAAGGTAATGTATAATATAGAATGGTGGATGACCAAATATCCCTATCTCTAGTACCCACTTCTAATGATATCCTCGAGTGATAGCCCACTAAAGAAAGCAACCAAAGCAACCATAGAATCCATCAAACAATATCCTCTATCCCCCATCCCTATGCCCTGAATACATGATAACTCGTAAGGCCTCCATACTGCCAAAGACTAATAGAAGTCTTGGTTTTCTATGTACTGTCATATTAGGTAACCCAAAGGTCTATACGTGTCTCATAGTCCAAAGTTAGACACTAGTCTTAAAGCCACTGGTCCAAGGTATACAAATCCGTTAATTGACCCATGGGCATCCTCACTTACAAAACCCCTGCTTTGAACACACAAGTAAACACTCCAAGTTACCAATGATTCCTTATCACATTCACATCCGATCCCTCCTTTGCTGCATTCAGATTCCGAGCCCTTCTATTGCTCAATCCAGTTTTCAATATCCAAAAACTCACTACGTTCCACATTCTACAGCTCCCTCTTTTAACAAAATTCCATCTT
Source organism: Allium cepa (assembly GCA_030765085.1). NCBI lineage: Eukaryota > Viridiplantae > Streptophyta > Magnoliopsida > Asparagales > Amaryllidaceae > Allium > Allium cepa. The sequence goes on along the minus strand of CM060931.1, from coordinate 407,781,032 downwards.
TGGTACCTACTCCCACCATGAGTCACAAATGGAAGATACAAAGATTTTATTATGTTGTTACATCGCCATCCAACCTTGATGTAAATGATCCAATGCCTCCAGCATGATCTATAAGACCTTTACTTCATCTCCCAAATGTTTCACATCCATTGGGCCAATATGAACAATTGCAAGGGAGAAGAGAAAGCAGGATCTCAGAAAAGAAGTCAATAGCGTTCAATGCAATAACAGATAGTTCAGACTCAAATAGTAACGACGATGAAGAAATAACCTTAATGACAAGGAATTTTAGAAAGTTTCTAAAATACAAAAAGATGAATAATTACAAGAGAAATGATCACAAGAACTATTGAAACAATAATGAAACTCAAAACAACGGTAGATGCTAAATTATGATGAGCCTAGGCCGCTTAAAAAGAAATTATCCGCATCTGTATAAACAAAAAAATTCTCTAAGTAATGATTCTTCAAAGAAAAGAAAGAGAGCATATACTGCTACACTGGACGATTCAGACTCATCCTCTGGTGATGAAGATCGAGAGATGAAAAATTCAAATATGTGCTTTACAGCTATTCACGATTCTGATGATCTCGAAAATATGGATCTAAAAATAAGTATGCATTTAAATTATATTGATTAAAATTGCTTGTTTGATTGTTTGCATGTTTTGAAATTGCTTGTTGTTTGATTTAAAATTATGATTTTCAAAATAATATTATTTTAATAATATTTTAATATTAAAGTGTTATTATATTTAATGTTATTTCAGATAAAATTTAAATTAGATTATAGGATATATATATATGTAGGTATTAAACAAAATAAGAAAAATAAGTCACATGTAAACGACCAATGTCGACATGACCCTACCCCCCATGTCAACATCCCTCTAGAAATTTAAAATTTGAATTTGAGTTTCCCTCCACCTTTTCACCAACTGCAAAACTCTGAAAAGGTGTCTCTTGACTAGAGAACATGGCTCTTAGATATCTAATATCTTCTTAACTTTATCATACCTTTTCACTTTCATTTCAAAATTCGAACTGTCTTTCAAATTCTCAAGCTCTCTACTTTCTTCAAAAATGGTTTCCTCAGGCACTCCATCCACCATTAGACTATCTATGGCTACCAAAGAGTTCCTCTATAATGATCCAGAAGCTATCAGGGATTACATAAGCTATGTAAACTTTGGAAAGTTCCACATGGGAAAATTTGCCATCTTTAATGATTTTTCTTCCTATGAAATCAATGTTCTTTTTGAAGAGAATCTGATTCTTAGCGTAAGTGATGATTCTCAAAATGATTTTGTTTGTTATCCAAATCTTGTCAAAATATTTTATGCAAATTTGAATTGTATATGAAGGAAATGAATGGGAAGTGTGGAGTAGGGTTAAAGGAATGCTTATTGTTTTAAATATTGAGATTTTGGTAACATTCTTGGTTGTAAGTATACAGGAGTGGATCTTTCGGATTTTTAAATTGATGAACATGATCGTGAGACATTTCATCACATTTTTGACTGAGATGATAACTTTGAGTTTATAAATCGAAATTTTCGTCCTAAAGCTAGAATTGTAAACCTTATTTTGCAACATAACATAACTCCAAGATCGGAAAATTTCAATCACCCTACTTTAAAAGTTTGTAAGGCTCTTTTTACTATTTTTGGGCACTGTGACATTAAATGGGTCCAAGTGATTTCGGATAAACTTCGTCCCAATTTTTTTTACTTTTGGTGAAAATGCTTTATATCATGGGATTTATCCACTCGGATTTTAAACTACTTTGGTGTTGATTATAAGAAGGAGGAGTTCATTTCTAGAAAAGTGTTTAACCAAGTTAACATCTCTCTCATGAAAATTCTTTTTGTGTTTCAACCATATGAAACACTTGCCGAAAAGAATGAGAGATTGGCTCATAAGGAGATGGAAGAAGAAGATGAGGAGGAGGAGGAAGAAGGGGAGGAGATGGAAATTGAAAAAGAAGGAGAGGAGGAGGATGAGACTTCATTGGAAAGCACCAAATACCCTATCACTCCTAACAATCCATCCAACAAAACGCTTCTCAAGAATCAAAAGATTATCATGGAAAACTAACGGATTCTCAAAAGATCTGTTGGTAAAAAGTTGGGCAAGATTTCTACCAAAATGAACAAGTTCTTTAGGAAAGTGAGTCTCAAGCTTGGATTATCATTATCTTCATCATCCTCTAACTAATACTAGTTTCATTTCATGTTGTATTAGTTTGTATCTCTCTTTAGTTAATGTTATGTATCGTTTATGTAATGTTAACTAAAATTATAAATGAAAAACTTTTATTTTTGCTTATTAGCTCTAAAATATCTCTGGAATGCTTGATATTATATTATATAAGTTTATATATATATACATGTATATAATATAAAGAAACAAAGCAAATTTCCAAAATTAACAGGGGCATGTCGACATTCCACTACTCCCCATGTCGACATGTAATGGCTAGAAAATGGTTTTTGTTTTGAAATTGAAATTGACATAACTGTCTTGTGTCTTTTCATTTCAAATGACTTTCTAATGCTTTAAATTCCTATTTCTCCAGAAAAATGCATACTTTCAATTCTCTTTATTTTCTATTGGATTTCTTCATATTTTATGGCCTCTTCTATTCATAATCTAAGTGAGAAAAAACTCTCAATTCCTTCAAGAACATGTTTACTTTTATCCTTCGCAATCAAAGTCACTTATAATTAAGCCAAACGCAGATGATAAAGGAAAAAGAAAGGCACTTTGATGGATGATTTCAGCCTTCAACAAAGAAGAACTCGAAGCGAATCCAAAAGGAACTCTGAACAAGGTTAATAAAGAATAGGATGCTATAAAGTCAGATCCTATCTTCAGTGAAGAAGGATGGGTTGAAGTTCCAAAAAATATTTGATTTAACTTGTATGGTTTGATTTACTTTGATTTGATTTGATTTGATGTGGTTTGAATTGTTTGGTTTGATTTGACTTGATTTGAATTATTTGAATTGATTTGAACATGGTATGTAATATATGATTGAAATGGCGTGGTTTGATAAATACACTGATTGATTATGTTTGAAGTTTTCGTATCACTCACATTTACCTTACTACATTTTACTCATAAAATTATCTGTCTTATTTATATTTTACTATACTGTATTATTATCCTATATAGTACTTTAGTATTAGTTTAAGGGGGAGTTATGTAGTTTAGGATTAGTTTTTGTTGACGACAAAGGGGAAGAATTATAAAGTAGGTTAGATGGGCTTGGATTAAGGGGAGGTAGTAGATTAAAGGGGAGTTATTGGAATAAGAGGGAGTTAGAGTAGAATCAGAGTTTTATGGAGTATATTTTATAAACAAAGGTTGTCATCGTCAAAAGGGGGAGATTGTTAGTTCCTGAGATGATGGTTTTGATGACAACAACCTTAGGACTTGTTATAAAATATAAATACTAATATTCTTTTCTAGATATATATGTATATGTAGGATATATATGCTGGTATTGAGAATGAAGACTGTACAGTATAGAAATTCAAGACTGATGAATTCAAGATTGAAGAAACTAAGACTGAAGACTTATGAGTATCAAGAGTTTAAGATAGTTCAAGAGTTCAAGATATAAAGATAAATAATATTTTCTAGATTTATGTTAAAACGTCATAATAGCACTAAAATCTTTATTCGGATCTTAATAGTGGAATGAAATCCACCTTCTCATTTTAGTAGTGGGGGAGGGAGGGGCGGAACCCACGACCTCTTTAGTGGGATGAAACCCACAACCTACTCTAGGGGAGTGGAATCCCCGAAATTTTCAAAATGATTTATTTTAAATATTATTCCAAAAACTTTTTAAAGTCATATCTCCCAGTTTAAATATTTTAGCCTTAAACTATTTTTATTATCTTTTACATTTTGATTTCAAAGTCATCTATTGTTTTTAAACTATCCCTTAGTTTTAATATTATAAGCTTTAAATCTCAAAAACATATTAAACATTTAGTTTTTAATATTACTTTAATATTATAGATTACATTTTTCTAAGTCTCTTTTATATATTTGAACTATATTCAAAATGGTTTATAAACTTCAGAAGTTGTTTTGGCAAGTTTTAGAAAGAAAATCTCTTTTAAAAACAAAAATTAATTTTCAAAATTTACTTGGGCATGTCGACATACCCATCCCTCTGTCGACATGGTGAATGTAGAAATTCCAATTTCAAATTTTCAAAGTGTCTATTCGTCATAACCTTTCGCGAATGGACATGACTGTTGTTCTTCTATAAATACCAGTTATTTTCAATGAATTTTAAGTTAGTTTTTCTTCATTTCTTCACTCCTTCTTCTCCACTCAAGTATTATATTATATCTTAACAAAACTATGCTGAAATCCTAAGTGAATCAAAATTGATCATCTCTAGTTTGATTCTCTGCCACTCTCTTAAAGTTATGAGTGCTATTAAGAGTTATAAGATCATTTGTAATCAAAGATCGAAAGATCAAAGTATATCGAGTCTCTCTCTATCAAAGTGCGATTGGAAATGGTATGATTGTGTCCCGTAAATCAATTGGGTGTGATTATAGCCCGTATATCAATTAGGTGATTTCGTAGCCTAGTTAAATCAAGAGAGTTTACCCTAGACTATGAGATAGGAGGGTGTATCTCGTGGCCTTGAAATCGAGGTTGTAATATAGATATTATATTTGAAATGAAATCTATACAAGAAATTATGTAGGACTGGATGTAGGGCAACTCCAAACCAATATAAAATTCTTGTATGTTCTTTCCTTTACTTCTTTTATTTACTATTTGCATCTATGTCTGGTTCTGTGATTGTCTCCGTGTTTGTGAAATTGCATCTGTATGTATTTAATTTGAAAGTTTTCAAAAATTCCATAAAATCCAATAAACTCTATTCACCCTCCCTCTAGTGTTAATCCAACCTTAAGATCTGTAATTCCCATTTCCAATAAAACCATCATCCTAAAGCAAAGGAATTAGTTTGAGATTCGACTCCTATCAAGCGTTTTAGCCCAAGCCAGATTTTTAGGGTCAAAATAGTCATATAAGTGTGTAATATATATATATATATGTGTGTGTGTGTGTGTGTGTGTGTGTGTGTGTGTGTGCGTGTGCGTGTGCGTGTGTATGCACGCGCATATGTAACATAATAATCTATGCAAGGTATAACATGTCCGTATATAAGTATAGGGATTTACACTACAACTTGGAGGCTTGCATATGTGTGTATATGTTTATATACTTTACACTTAGAGGCTTCAAAAGTTCTCTAATAGGTGTGGGTTTAGATACTTATATAGATGAGAGATTAGAGACAAGTTAGGATCTCGATCCCTTTTTATCTCTTACCAATTCCATATCCCTTATCCATCCAAACCAAGTCCAACTTACCATCATACGGGTACATCACTTTATGCCCTCATCATGGCTGAACCAGCCTGCCCCTATATGGGCTTCAAGCCCATTTAAAGCCCGAACAAAATATCTTGCATTTACAAATTTAAACACGTACCAATATCATATATCGATTAATATATTTATAGCAATTACATTAATAATATTTTTTCTATAAATCAAAATAAAATTTTATAAGTAATATTTAATAAGTATTTATTAATTTAATTAATTTATAACAATTACAAATGAATTAAGTCATTTGGCCAAAGGAGTATTTAATGTTTTGATTGTGTGACCTGTTAGGTGTAAATTTAGCCGGCGATTAATATTGAACTATTCAAATATTAAGGTTCGCACATCACTTAGTAGATGGTGTGACATTTTGGCCATATTATCGCTTACCTAGTTTTGGTATAATCCAATTTTGCTTTGTAAAACGTTACTCGATTGCGACTATTATTTACACCAATTATCTTCATCAAAACTACATTACTTTGGACTTATGGAATTTCGTAATAGTCAAAATTCCAATATCATCCATATTCAACTTTGCAGTCCAAACACAAAGTCTATGGTTCAATAATAACAATTATTATTAACCGAACTACTCTGGCCAGAGATGTTGACTTTGAGTTGACTTGAGTTGATCGAATAATAACCCTATATAACTATGAAAAAGAATCCTCTCTTGCATAGTGTTTCACTTCCAATACTTCTACTCGACCCAACTATAGTCACTTGATGGATGTCGTGCCATGATTTGGCCATATTTAAAGTGGAGCTTTCCTATTGATGATCAATAGTATTCTCAAGTTAAGAGAAATATGTAAATCAGTCACATTGATATTTTCTGTTTGACCTTAATTATATTAACCAACAGAAAACTACCGGTGAGTCATTGCATTGTTATCAAACAACCATCAGTATGTAACCCCTTGGTGCCTCTAACAGTCATAAGTAATATATTGCCTAACAGTTGGAGAGAGAGTTACACACTATAGTCTCAACAAATACATATCAGAAACACACGATTTATGGATTTCTTGTTAAATATATTTTAATTAAACATTTAATTTATTTATTAAACATTATAATGAATATATATAACATAAAGAAAATACCTTTATTATGAACAAAGATTGATTAAAGAGTTAATAATTTATAATAAACTACAGAATTGTCCCTAAGGCATACCTATCTCTATCAATCTCCCGCTTTCAAGTCTTTATAAACAATTCTGATGCTTCATGTCACACAAGGCATACCCTAACTCTATTAATCCCATCCCTTCAATCAGCTTTTAGAGAGACGACCGAGCTAGACCATTAGTGGATGGATCCACTATTTTGTCTATGGTATCTATCTTTTATATCACAACCTCTTTCTTCTACATGAATTCTCTAATGAGGTGGAACTTCCAAAGATATGTCATGACTTCTTATGTGCTTTGGACACCTTTGCAATTTGTATCATATGCGTTGTTATAAAAAACAACGCCATTGGATTCTTGGTATCAGAATCACTCTATGCTCACTTAAAACTTGTGCATCTAGACTGCCTCTTTATATACTTCAATCAAGGCGATGAACTCAACCTCTTTTGCTGAATCAACTATTATCTCTTATTTGGAACTTTTCCAACTAGAGACTCTGTTGTTAAGTGTAAAGACATAACCAAACACTGATTTACTATCATCTATATAGCGTATAAGACTTCATAAGGAGGTCTCCATTTTTGTATATGAGGAATAAGTCTTGAGCATTTCTTAAATACTTCAGTATACATTTACGACAGTCTAATGTTTTCCATAAGGATTAGACTGTTATCAGCTTATGCATTCTAATGCGTATGCTACATTAGCATAGCGTACATTATGGATTCTATGGCTGAAGCATAGGGGATCCTCTTTATATGCTCTTTCCCCTCATCAGTATGAGAAGCATCCTTCTTAGAGATGATGATTCCAAACTGCGTTGGAATGTTTCCATGCTTGGAATTCTCTATACTTAACCTCTTCAGTATATTTTCTATGTACAAGGATTAAGACAATCCCAACAGCCTCTTAGATCTATCTTTATAGATCTTTATATCTAGTATATAGGCTGCTTCTCCTGAATCCTTCATAGAGAAATTCTTGAAAAACTAAGATTTCACTGATTGTAATAATAGAGTGCCATTACTAATCAATAATAGATCATCATCATGCAACAATGAAAATATGATAGCTTTGCCCTATTCCTTTCTGTATACGCACACTTCCTCTATGTTCTGATAAAAACCAAACTGTTTGATTACCTTATCAAAATACTTATTCTAACTCATTGAAGCTTGTTTAAGTCCGTAAATGGACATTAACAACTTGCAAACCTTGTTATTACTCCCACTAACCATAAAGCCCTCGGACTGTGACATATAGATGGTCTCTTCTAAAACACCATTTAAAAATGTTGTCTTCAAGTCCATTTGCCAAATTTTGTAGTCATATAATGTTGTAATGGCCAGTATAATCCGAATGGACTTAAGTATGGCTACAAGCGAAAAAGTTTCTATATATTCAGCAAATTTGACGAAATCCTTTTGCAACTAACCTAACATTGTGAGTCTCTACTTCTCGATTTGCATGTAGCTTTTTCTTAAAAATAAATTTCCAACCAATGAGTTTTATCTCTTTGGATATGTACAAAAAAGCTTATACTTTGTTTTCATACATAGCACTTTAGGGCCATTGTCCTTAACATAGGCCGAATAAACCTATACCTTCAAATAATTAAAGTGGCACTCCTTCCGATGCCATATCTCATTTTATGGCCTACAATTGAAATCGAGAATTGCAAAACCAAATTGACCTAAAATAACCCAAACCTGAACAGAACCCTGTAACAACCCATAATTTTGTAAATATTTTTAATTAAAATTTTATTTGAAAACTTTGATTTTTAAATCATTAAAAATTGAATTTTTACAATTTTTCAATGTAAGTTTGGAATTTATTTGTAACTTTAATACAATAAAATAAACATTTGCTGAAAACTTTATATGTTGGTCAACTGGAAGTCAAAGTTTGACCATAGTTGAAAATTTTAAATTTGAATTTTTAGTTTTTAATCTTTTTCTTTGAAGCAGAATATAATTCTGATATACGTATTGTTTTTCGTTTCGTTAAATTCTGTTTTATACTTTTTAAATTAGATAAAATATAGTGTTTTACACGCAATGATTTTCTATATTTTACTTTCTATCTTTCCTATGTTTATTTCTCTAAGTTTTATTTCCTATTTTAATTTGTATAAACTTTGATTATATTTATTTGATTTTCGATTGGTTTTATTTTTAATAATAGCTCAGAAATTTCAAGAGACATGGGTTACTTGTTTTATTCTTTGCCTTTTCCTTTTCCCTAGCCTTCCACCTTTTTTAGCCGTACATTCACACATCTCTAGCCGTTCAAATCTCTTGGAAACCCTAGCCACCACTTCATTTTTCAATTCATGTACAAGTTTCTCATCTCTCAAATTCTCATTTGCGTCCAGTGAAAAACATACAAGATCTATTTCATGGCTTCCTCCTCTTCATTCTTTTCCTTTTCTTTTTGCTTTGCTCAAGCCATGCTCGGCCTCATGCCCCTCTAGCTGACCACCAACCCTTGTCGACTTCTCCACCATCACCTCCTCCACCACCCTGTACGGCCTCACCATGATCTGACCCAGACCTGGCCGTGACGCCTTGTCCAGATCATCACCATATCTCCTCGTATTAAGCCTAGCCGAGCATATGTATTCAATTCCACCACCTTTCTTCTATTTGCTTGCCTCGGCCACCCTTATTCCTCCACCACTAAGCCATGCCATGACCAAACATCCCCTTTCCATGTGCCTTGACCCGAGATCCAACCATGGCCGAGCCATGGAGTCATAGGGCCGAACCCAATATTGCCTTGAGATTGACCTTTTGCCTTCCTAGTGTTTGTAACTTGCATCTCTTCTTATTCCATAACCATAGTCGTGCTTTTGATGATCATAACCGAGCTTGTTGATGATGGTCAAGCCAAATTATAAACATGGCCGAGCCTATTCCTATGGTGGCTGAGCCACTTGCTTTGATTTATCAAAAGTTATGTCATTTTATTCCATATTTTGCATTTATTTGATTTATAATCTTTTGGGTTGAATTATATACTTATGTTTGGTATTTTTTTATGTGTTGGTGTTGTGTACAAGTTTGGATCTTGACTCTTCATCTACTCAAGTTTGAATCGTGCCTTGTCGTGCTTTTCAGAGTTGGTTGTGTATATCTAGTTTGTCAATTCTAGCTTTAAAAAATTGAGTTTATAGACATACGTACTTTTATAATTGTGAAATGATAACAAGTGAATATGTAAAACTGATATGTTATGTTCATACATGCCTGTGATATATTTATATGATGTTGGAAGCTATTTATATACCTGTTACATCATCTGATATGATATTATATGCTATACTGTTCATTTCATTTACTGTATCTCACACTACAAGTTCCCTATCACTATGAGTTGAAATGATACATACCCGAACGGACTTTAGAATAAGAAAAAATCATTATGAGCTGAAATGATAGGATCGAGTGATTTTTACTGCATTTGATTTACTTCGGATTGCGGGTTTGAAATGATAGAACCCGGATTTTTCTTTTTAAATTACGGATTGAAATGATACATATCTGTATCACTTGACCTAGGTTAGAAAATATTATACATGCCCATGGTTAATATTTTTAAAGTAACATTTTCCTAAAAATTTATTAAGTATTTGAAATTTTAGAATATATGAAATTTTAACTTAAAATTTGATTAAAAGTTTGAAATATAAAGAGATATTGGTTTTCTGTAAGTTAAAATTTTATAAGTTGATTTTGGTATTAATTGTAATTTAAAAATATTTATTTCGTTTTATATTTGTAATTTAAAGATGTTATGTATGATAAACAACTTAATAATGAAATTTGATTTAATGTGGAATTTTAATCTAGCCTAGAGGTTGTAATGAATTTTATTTCATGAAATGAATATGGTTTGTATAATAAATAATGTATTTTGAACTGATAAAAATAAAAGGCGGTTTGGATTGGACTTTGATAATAAAATTTATTTAATTTGAAATCATAGTTATTTGATGTCTAAATGAATAGATTTATAAAGAAAATTTGATTATGTATCAACTATGATAAATATTTTATTTATGAAGTGGATATTTATGGAAACTGAATAATTATGTTTTAAATGTAAATGTGTATTTTTTTTTAAATATGAATTAACTTAAAAATTGGAAATTTTTTTTTTAATGGAAAATTTAAGTTAAGTAAATAAATGAAAATTTAGTTTTATTTTGGAATGGGTATTTCAAAATAAAGTACTAAGTTAAATGTAAATAAAAAGTTAAGAAAATAGTGAACTTTTGACTTAATAAGCCAATTATTGTTTAAACTGGATATTTGTTCATAAAATTTTATTTTATTAAATCATAAGGTAAACAATATCCAAATGAATATTTTCTGAAGCGGGAAATATGATTTTTTAAGTTAAATGGCTAAAATTGAAGTTTTATTGTTTCTTGAATGTTATAATAAAATTTGAAATTTTATTGGTTGCACTTTAGAAATGCTATGGTTATAAGATAGCATTTGCTAAGTGCTATCAATTCTGAAACTTAACTAGGTTCTAAAATAACTAAATACCAACTACAGCACTTTATAAGTGCTGCCGTTTCTGAATTTAAACTATTTCTGAAAATAACTACTGTAGAACTTTATAAATGTTGTTGTCGCTGAAAGTAAACTGTTTGGAAATAATAACTAATACCTACTGCAGCACTTTATAAGTGCTGTTGTTTCTGAATTTGACAATGTTTTTGAAATACTTATATATCTACTGTAACACTTCATAAATGCTATCATAACCGAAATTTAAAATGTATTGAAAGTCTTATAATTAAATGAATGAGCTTAGAAATGCTACAACTTTGAAATGAATATCATTTGACATTGGATTTAAGTGATTTAAATGAAAATTGTTTTGAAAGATATTAACATTGGTTTTAAATGGTTTAAATAAATATGTTTCAAAGTGTTATGATTTTCTAAATATTATGAATTACAAATTATAACATTTCCAAGTGTTATGATTTCAAAATATTATGGTTCCAAAGTGTTGGTTTCGAAGTTGTTATAACTTTGGAATTACTATGGCTTGGGAAATGAAATTATTTGATATAGTATTTAATTAAGAATTGTCTTTAAATATATTAATTTGAAATTTATTGAAATTGAAGATTCAAGAATATGACTTTATAAAGTGGTTTGGTTTGACATATTTAAAGGAATATTTCAAGCTTAAGTAAATTGTAGGAAATATTAGGTGATTTGAAATTGGGTTTTATTTAAATGATATATTGATTTGGTTTTGGAATTTAAATGATATATTATTACTTTGGTTTTTGAAATGGAAATGATATATTTATTTAGTTTTGAAATGAAATAATATAGTATTTAGGTTTGAAATGGATATGATGTTTTTGGTTGTAAAGTATAAATGATTTTGAAATAAATATCCATGGGTTATAATAACGTTGGGTTGTTAAAGAGACCGGGATCGGAAGTTGTCATACTCTCTGCCAACTCCGAGACCACTTTAACAACCGTGTACGCGCTAGAGATTCCATAATGAAGTAGGATGGTGGCGACGTTCTATTGAGGTATATACGTGGACCCGACTCCCGTGAGTTGGCATAAGGTGGCTAAAACAGGAGCGATTCTCGGACCAATGAGGTAGCTCCTCTGATCGGACACACTCCTTCGATATTATATTCTGACTTTGAGATTGATTTGGTGGCCATTTTTGATTTAGGGGTGTCTCTCAAGGTGAGCGGTAGCTGCGGCTATGCATTACCACCATCCCAGAGAGTAATTGGTATATCTACCTTGGCATTGCGTAGTTGTGCCGTGTCACCTACCCTAGCCAGCCTTGTATGAGTTTGATTTGTGTCGTACCTATGGAGTATCTTCTCGTAGCCTCCCGATCAAGAGGTACGCAGGTGCTGTATAGACTATTGGCACTATTACGTGTTAATGGGGATATTAGGTAACTCCTTAATGCTATTTTAAAGTAAGTTTATTTTACTTTTAATCATTATTATAATAGCGAAATATTACTACATAGTAAATAGTTTAACGGATCCTTTGAGGATGGGCGGTCCCAAGCATCCTTTTAAGTTACTTATACCTTTTATTACAGTTCACTTGAGTTGGTTTACACTGTATAAGTATGTATGTCCTGACTTGAGTGTTTTGTGTTTTGCTTTATGCTCGGGTCAGACTGAGTGATACAGTATTTGAGACTCACCTTCAGAGTTGGAGCTTTGCTTGAAGATCCAGTTATCTATTCATTTCAGTTATTCAGTTGATTCCAGTTATCCAGTTGATTCCAGTGGTGTATTCTGATTGTACTTGATTATCATATTGAGACTTCTGTTGTATCTTGTTTAACTCTGATGTATATTTATGTAGTAGCTTCATGAACTACTATTTCTATGCTTCCGGTGCATTTTATATCTCTGTGTCTGTATCTTTGATCTGTGATTTATTTATTTACTGTATATTCTGAGTTTTGCCAAATTTATATTAACAACTTGATATTTTGAGCTATTCAAGTCAGATATGTGTGGTTTTATTGTCAATTTGAATGGTCCAAAATAGCGGGCCGTTACACTTGGTATCAGAGCTTTGGCTCGAGGCAAAACTTAGCATATATGGTAAATTTATTTACAGGGTCACTTTCATTTGAGCTTGAATCTCTTTGTCTTTGACTATGTTTCCTTTGAATTTTTGAATGTTCCCTCGGTTCCGAATTCATTCTTGTCCCTCACTATTCGTATTCATCTGAATTCTAGAGCATCACATAGCTCCACTGAATGACTTGTAAAGGGGTGAAACTTCTTTACAATAGGCATTTATTCACCGGAGATATATATATATATATATATATATATATATCCTCGGTTTAGATGCTAGTATCTCTTGTATCCCGGATTCTATCTCTTGAGATCGAATGTGGATTTGCCTCAAAGTTCCATATCAATCTTATTCTTTAAATCAAGGTTGACCCAGTTAAGGTTGCCCGTGATTCATATAAGCTTATCCATCTCCCTACTCTATTATTTATCATCTTATCTTTTGTTCCATCTTATCCTCAAATCAAAATTTCCTTTGATGGAGTTAATCAAATTTGAATCCCTATCCTTATATTGAAAAATTTAATAGTGTATTTGTAAACTAATATTTAAATGTTTTATATATTGTGTTGTTTGAGTTGATGATGTTGATTTGGGTTTTCGATCGATTCGTCTAATCAACACTATCGATAGGATCTCCATAACACTTGAACAGAGCAAAATGACATAATATAGTTTTCAAATTTAGTAAATGAAATAAATTTTGTATAATTATATTGTATATGTAAGTATAATTTTCCGAATTTTGATAGTTAATTGAATTGGATGTTGAGGAATAACATTTGACTCTGTATATATAGCTGGTAACCATAGCTTTTGTTTGACATATAAATAATTGAACTATAAACCATGGCTATAAATTAATTTGGAAATTTAAATGAATTTAAAACAAGAAAATATTAATTTTCGATGGTTCCAAACTTTGTGTTTAAAGTTTAAAGGTTGTAGTATTTAAAGTACATCAAGTAGAAATTGTTTCAAAGAATTTTTAAGTTGTAAATCAGTGCCCTTCTCTTTGTCGCTGGAAAATAATTCCGATGATGACTGCAACATCCTTCTGAAGGTTCTTACTCATAGGTAAGAACACGCGTCCCATTAACTAGAGGAGGCAAAGATTCATTTTCGAGTTTCAAAGTGAAGAGACCATTCTGTAGTTTTGCTACAGTCTTTCTTTGGAAAAATTTAATTTATTTGGATTTCTAAAATACGGCTTGATTTATAATATATAAGTATATAGATCTGATTTGAAAATTGCATATATATATATATATTTATTTGCCTCTAAAATAGTTTGAAGTTAATCAAAAATTCAATTCTTAAATTTTATTCTAAAGGATGATTTCAATTTTAAAGTTGAAATCAAAATTTTGAATGAATATTTAAGCTTGAGATAATTGAATTTGAAAATTTTATTTGTATAATATTCTATTGCATTCCAATGTAACTTACCTAAATTGTTTAAAAGTTAACGATGCAATTGGATAATATACAATATAAAAGTATTTTTATAAATAAAATCTGAGTGGTTATAATAGATATTATACACTTAAATTTTAGTTATAAAAAGATTAATAGAGGTAAATAGAATGAAAAGTTAATTGAATAAAATACAATACAAATGGTGTTAAAGGAATTTATAAATAAATTGGAATAGTTATAATAAATGCAATTATACTTAATATATGTGATTATATATATATATATATATATATATATATATATATATATTAAGTGGAATGAAGTTAATAATAATTTGGAATAAAGAAGAATTAAATTTATTGAATAAATTATAAGTGTAATAAATGATTTTACTAAATTCATGATTTATAAATTGATAATTGGATGATAAGATAATGAAATTAGAAATAGTTAAGATTTATTTAACTTGGATGAAATCAATTATTAATTTAAGTTGAAATTTTCATGGTTTTAAATTTATTATCTTATCTTGTTTTCCAATCTCTTTTCTTTCGGGAAGTTCATATTCTCCTACATTCTAAAGCGGGAAATTGAATTCCAAATTGATCTTATCCCTGAAGTTCGTCCTGTAGTTCTTCCTCCCAAAAGAACTTATCTTCACCTGTCAGTTTTGGAAACTTTTCGAGAATCTTTGGCACTCATTTGAATCGGAGCACTTGCATCTCTTCTTATTCCATAACCATAGTCGTGCTTTTGATGATCATAACCGAGCTTGTTGACGATGATGAAGCCAAATTATAAACATGGCCGAGCCAATTCCTATGGTGGCCAAGCCACTTGCTTTGATTTATCAAACGTTAGGTCATTTTATTGCATATTTTGCATTTATTTGTTTTATAGTCTTTTGGGTTGAATTATATACTTATGTTTGGTATTTTTTTGTGTATTGGTGTTGTGTACAAGTTTGGATCATGACTCTCCATCTACTCAAGTTTGAATCGTGCTAGTCATCCTTGTCGTGCTTTTCGAAATTGGTTGTTTATCTCTAGTTTGTCAATTCTAGCTTTAAAAAAGTGAGTTTATCACTCTCGACATACGTACTTCTATAATTGTGAAATAATGACAAGTGAATTTGTAAAGCTGATATGATATGTTCATACATGCCTGTGATATATTTATATGATGTTGGAAGCTGTTAATATACCTGTTACATCATCTGATATGATATTATATGCTATACTGTTTATTTCATTTACTGTATCTCACACTGCAAGTTCCCTATCACTCTGGGTTGAAATGATACATACCCGAACGGACTTTAGAACAAGGAAAAATCGTTATGAGCTGAAATGATAGGCTCGAGTAATTTTTATTGCATTTGATTTACTTGGGATTGCGGGTTTGAAATGATAGAACCCGGATTTTTCTTTTTAAATTACGGATTAAAATGATGCATATCCATATCACTTGACCTAGGCTAGAAAATATTATACAGGCCCATGGCTAAAATTTTGAATTAATATTTTCCCAAAAATTTATTAAGTATTTGAAATTTTAGAATATATGAAATTTTAACTTAAAATTTGATTTAAAGGTTTGAAATATAAAGAGATATTGGTTTGCTATAAGTTAAAATTTTATAAGTTGATTTTGGTTTTAATTGTCATTAAAAATCTTTAATTGGTTTTAAATTTGCAATTTAAAGATTTTATGTATGATAAACAAATTAATAATGAAATTTGATTTAATGTGGAGTTCTAAATCTAGCCTAGAGGTTGTAATGAATTTTATTTCGTGAAATGAATATGGTTTGTATAATAAATAATGTATTTTGGACTGATAAAAATGAAAAGCAGTTTGGATTGGACTTTGGTGTTTATTTAATTTGAAATCATAGTTATTTGATGTCTAAATGAAAAGATTTATAAATAAAATTTGATTGTATATTAACTATGACAAATATTTTATTTATGAAGTGGATATGTTTGGAAAATGAATAATTATGTTTTAAATGGAAATGTGTATTTTTTTGAAATGTGACCTAATTTAAAAATTGCGAATTTGGTTTTTAATGGAAATTTTAAGTTAAGTAAATAAATGGAAATTTAGTTTTATTTTTGGAATGGGTATTTCAAAATAAAGTAGTACGTTAAATGCAAATAAAATGTTATGAAAATAATGAACTTTTGACTTAATAAGTGAATTATTTTTTAAATTGGATATTTATTCATAAAATTTAATTTTATTAAATCACAAGTTAAATGATATCTAAATGTATATTTTCTGAAGCTGGAAATATGATTTTTTAAGTTAAATGGCGAAGTTTTATTGTTTTAGAAATGTTATAATAAAATCTAGAATTTTATTGGTAGCACTTCAGAAATGTTGTGGTTATAAGATAGCACTTGCTAAGTACTATCAATTCTGAAACTTAACTAGGTTATGAAATAACTAAATACATATTACAACACTTTATAAGTGCTGCTGTTTCTGAGTTTGAACTATTTCTGAACATAACTAAATAACTACTGTAGCACTTTATAAATGTTGTTGTCGCTGAAAGTAAACTGTTTTGAAATAATAACTAATACCTACTGTAGCACTGTAAAAGTGTCGCTGTTTCTGAATTTGACAATGTTTTTGAAGTACTAATATATCTAATGTAACACTTCGTAAATACTGTCGTAGCTGAAATTACAATGTATTGGAATACTTATAATTAAATGAATGAGCTTAGAAATGCTACAACTTTGAAATGAATATCATTTAACATTGGATTTAAATGATTTAAACGAAAATTGTTCTGAAAGATATTAGCATTGTTTTAAATGGTTTAAATAAATATGTTTCAAAGTGTTATGATTTTCTAAATATTATGAATTACAAATGATAACATTTCCAAGTGTTAAGATTTCAAAATATTATGGTTCCAAAGTGTTGGTTTCGGAGTTGTTATAACTTTGGAATTACTATGGCTTTGGAAATGAAATTTTTTGAAATAGTATTTATTTAAGAATTGTCTTTAAATATATTAATTTGAAATTTATTGAAATTGAAGATTCAAGAATATGACTTTATAAAGTGGTTTGGTTTGAGATATTTAAAGGAATATTTCAAGCTTAAGTAAATTGATGGAAATATTAAGTGATTTGAAATTAGGTTTCATTTAAATGATATATTGATTTGGTTTGGAATTTAAACGATATATTATTACTTCGGTTCTTGAAATGAAATAATATAGTATTTAGGTTTGAAATGGATATGATGTTTTTGGTTTTAAAGTATAAATGGTTTTGAAATAAATATCCATGGGTTATAATAACGTTGGGTTGTTAAAGAGACCGGGATCGGAAGTTATCATACTCTCTACCAACTTTGAAAACCACTTTAACAACCGTGTATACGGTGGAGATTCCAGAATGAAGTAGGATGGTGGCGACGTTCTATTGAGGTTTATGTGGACCCGACTCCCGTGAGTTGGCATAAGGTGGCTAAAATAGGAGCGATTCTCGGGCCAATGTGGTAGCTCCTCTGATCGGATACACTCCTCGATATTGTATTCTGACTTTGAGATTGATTTGGTGGCCACTTTTGATTTTTTGATTTGGGGGTGTGGCTCGAGGTGGGCGGTAGCCGCGGCTATGCGTTACCACCAACCCGGATAGTAATTGGTATATCTACCCTGGCATTGCCTAGTTGTGCCGTGTCACCTTCCCTAGCGAGCCTTGTACGAGTTTGATTTGTGTCGTACCTATGGAGTATCTTCTCCTAGCCTCCCGATCAGAAGGTACGTAGGTGTTGTATAGACTATTGACACTATTATGTGTTAAGGGGGATATCAGGTAACTCCTTAATGCTATTTGTAACGACCCTGGATTTTGGGCCCGTTTATTTTAATAAATATTTAATCTAAATTAAATAAAATGTAAATTGATAGTATTAAAATGAATGTGATTTTGGGATTTATTGTTATTTATTTATATAAACTGTATTTTAAAAAGAAGATTGATTTGGAAAATTGAAATAAGCATCTCAATAAAATTTATAATAAAATTTATCTTATATATTTAAATTAAAAGGTTTTACATTTGCTAACATTTGATAAATATATACATATGAATAATAATGTTTGAAATTTAAAATCAAATTCTAGTAATATAAAATATAAATGTAAAATATGAGTCAAACTTATGTATATAATTTGAATAAATTATAATTGGAGATAAATATAAAAATAAGTATTAAATATAAGTAAAACTTAAGAATATAATGTAAATATTGATAATCAAAATATAAAATACAAATATAAATAAGTAAGCAAGCAAATAATAAAATTTGTTCTTTTATATCTTTACATGTAATCCAAAGTATAAAATGAAATAAAAACAATTTATAACATAATATAAGACAAGTGTTTATACAAAAACAATAAATATTTTCATAAACAAAACTTCACACTCAAAAACTAAATATCTATCTGCAAATGTACTTTTCATACAACAAAATCTTTGTACACAACAAAATGTCTTCCTATACAAGCCTAAGCCTACCTGCTAAAATACAAATCATACATACAATATATTTAAGCAACCGACCCTAATTATATTATGTAAACTAAGCTAGAAGACAACATAATAACTAAACAAATATTTACTCACAAATATCTTCATTGATTAAGTGTTGCTGTGTAATAATGTGTGCAAAGGAATCATAATTTACAAATAAACTACAGGATGTCCTTATGCATATGCAAAAAGTTTTTTAATAACAAAACAAAGTTCTTTATTCAATAGCTTCATACACAAGCCATATGTTTACCTACATATGTACATGATTGCAGGTAGTATCTTTACACAGCAAAACAATTAATAATTGTGTAAACATATTAGAAAACAAAGTATGTACTTAATATCAACTCAGCCTTATATTTGTCACTTCAAAATATTTAGCAAAATCTGGTAAAATAAAACAAGACAGGGTACAACATGTCCAGATATTGCCTCCCTATACTACTGTTATCTCATATATATATACAGTTGATTTTTAGTTTTAGTTCGTTCAACAACACATAACAAAAACCCGATAAAACTGGAAATAAGAAAAAGGGGTAAACTCCAAACAATAGCAGGGATGGACATAAGCAGTTTCAACTGCAGATTCAAACAATTCATGTTCTAGATGATCAACTTCAACTTATTCTTTGTTCACAAATGTATAGGTGAGTAAACAAAGTTTTTGTTTTAAAGTTTAAGTTAATTAAATAGTCATGATCCTTTAACCAATATAGTTTATATATAGTTTTGTGTTTGAATATGAATCTGTATATGTTATACTGCGTACTTATTTCCTCTGTTATGTGTTTTGGTGGTTACAGTTAATTATTCTTGTTCAAAATTCAAGCTATTCTCATCAATATAGAAATCTGTAATTATTTCAACTCAACAAGATGTTAAAACTGAATTAAGGTTCGATTTTTAAAGCAAATTTTAAATATGTTGAAGGGGGTACCTTTCTGTCAAAGGTTATACTGGTAATGCACATATTACTTGATAAATTCAAATGTTTAAATTTGTTAGTTTGGATTCAAATCTTGAATAAACATTGCAAAGTGGGATTTTTAAAACAAAGATCAAAAGTTAAAATTTTATATTCAAGAAGCAGTTTGGGTTTAAAAAAATTTTGCATTTTTGCTTAATTCAAGAGATTGAGTTATTATTAATTAATGAAACTTGGATTGAAGCAAGTTTATACATCTATAAACTCGGGAAAAATGTAAATTAATTTTTCTATTGTTTGAAGTTGGAACACGATACCCTATTAGGGCTTTTACTGGGTGTTTATTTCTTCTCGGGTAATCATCGAGTTCGCCATCATTTCGAGACCGAGCTGCACGAGATTTGGGGGATTGATGGTTTAGTGTGTCGTGGGCGTGTGGGCGAAGCGGCGGCAACTCCGGTGGCTTGTTCGATGATCGCGAGTGAAATTGCCAGAGGACTTGTTTGCAGTGTTTTCTTAAAAACTGTAAATTTTTAGTTTCGACCTTATTTTGAATCTCTGGGTTTCGATTATGGGTGAGAAGGGAAAATTTGGTTTGTGGACGCTAGCTAGTGCCGCTGGAGGTGCGGCTACACACCGTGCACGTGCACGGTGGCGTTGGAGTGGGGTGGCGTATCTGTGACGAACAAGAACGATCACCTCGTGTCACGCTCGAGAGTTACTGATAGTTGCTTCGAGTTTCGGTCGTATGCCAGTTTTTACTTTATGATGTTTGCTTATATTTAAGTTTTACAAAACTTACTGTAAAATAATAAAAAAATAAAAAAAAATAGGAAGAAGGTAAGAAACAAGGAAGGGAGAAGAAGGGGAATGAGAGAGAGAGACGCGGGAAGCACGGGAGATAACTCGAGAGTTTCTCGAGTAAAAGAAGGTGCGGTCTCGGGTACCCTTCTTATGGTCGAGCATAGATTTGGTTTAAGTATTTTTGTTATAATTGAACTAACTTAATAATTAGTTATTTAGGCTAATCTTTGTTTTAAAGGTTTAATAGGGTAAGTATGTAAAGATAGGTGATTAAACAAGTAATTAGAATGTTAATAAATTTATACTTGAAATTTAAATTGATTTTGTAATTAGAAGTAAATCATATGTTAAAACAATTTTAAATCGTAGTTAATTACTTAGAAGTTAATTCATAATTAATTTAAGTGGTTAGTTGAAGATTATATAATTAATAAAATTGACGATAGATGGTGAGTTTAAATAATTTGTGATATCTGAGTCACTAATTAATCTATAATAGGTAAGTTATGAATTAATAATTAATAATTAATAATTAAGCATCAACTAATTAACTGAGTAATTTAGTAATAATAAATGAATAAATAGTTGGCTAATCAAATAATTTAATTATGAATCGATAGTTAATTAATTAAGTAGCTTGATTAAGAATTAATTGTTGATTGATTAAGTAATTAGCAGTTAATAAAAGGGTAATTAAGTTTTATTAATAAATAATTAAAGTTATTAATTAATGATCAGGTAATAGAAAATTATGTAATTAAAGTTAAATCACTTGATTATGGAAGTAACTGATTAATAATGTGAAATAAAGTAATTATGTATTAAGACTAAATCATTAATTAAGAAATCATTAATTAAACAATTTGAAAGGAAATAAGTAATTGATTGTTAATTAATGATAAATTAAATAGAGTTAAGCAGTTAACTCTCAGGTAATTAATTCTAAATTGAAATAATTACAAATAAGACTTAAAGATGACTGCTCATGGGTGGTTATGTTGAATATCTGATTTTGATATTTGTGTGATGATATTCCGTGATGCTCTGTGATATGTTATGTTATATCTATGATGCTTGTATATGGTTTATCTGTGATATGTTATGTTATATCTATGATGCTTGTATATGTTTTATCTGTGATAGATGCTATGTTAATTCAATTGTTAAATTTAAATTATTTAAACTGTTAAGTTAATTAGACAACTTGGCCCTTAAAATGGCGTTTGGATTTCGATGAGACCGCGATCGAAAGAATCAACTTTGATTCTCCGAAAACCACATCGATCCAATTTAAACGTTAGGTCGTGAATCCTGAAATGAAGATCGAGATGGTGTTTTCAAAATGCAAGGGTTATCGTTGTTGACTCTGAGGGTGATTCCAAAATGAGTGTGACGAGATAATGCCTTCGGTTTCGTTCGAACCCGGAACGAACTTGTATGGATTGAATGCTTTCAGCACATCGTCAGGCAAACGATGAGCATTCTAAGTGATATGTTCTTTAAAGGTAATCGCAGCCTCAAGCCTCATCAACCGGGAATGGCTAAAACAGGGGAGATGCAGCAAGGTTAGGTGGGTCATGCCCAAGCAGGACAAGATATTTCCCCTGTCTATATGTCCCTTTTATATTTCGGCTTAGTGAGCGGTTGGTCGCGCCAACTGCGGGGTTTATCTTGTTCGGGACTGTTCAGTAAGGAATGGTTCCGGCCTTGTGTTGTAGGGGGTCAGGAGTGATCCTCGGTACGGTGATCTAGGCCCCGTACTGTGATGGGCGGTACCCCAGTAGCCCTGGCATTGTTGGAAATCCATTTTCCCTACGAGACCCTACGGTTTTGATTTGTATTACCCACTTTTGTGGCTAGTAGCTGGAATTTAATAGATGTAACAATTTCGGCTATTTTCTATTTACTTGAAAACCCTAGACACTATTATAATATCACTGGATTTTCTATGAAATGTTTTTGGTTAGAGTAAGGTAAAAACTTACCCGTATTTATTTATGGGGAGTCTTACGTGATACCTTTCTTTCCAAATGTTTTTCAAAGTTAAACAATTTAAAGCGTTTACTCATACCAGACCCATGTCTGACCCGGAGTTTATATTTTGTGTTTTCATAAACTCTTGGGTACTCAAATTTTTATGAGTAGCCAAGTGATAGATTTCGGACTTTGATTTCTGGAGGAGCTTGGAGCAGGAGTTTCCAAGCGTACGTAGTCTTCTATATAGTGTCGCTGTGTTAGTTAATGTGTACCGTACCTCTGATGTATATAGCGATAGATGTATGTATGACTGTCATATGTATTGATATTGTATAACTCTGATATATGTAAAAGCTTTGAAATATTTATGTGATATATTATATTTTGTTCCGTTCCGCTGTGAGATTCTGATGTTGTTGTTCTTTTCTTTCTCTTTCTCTTCTATTTCTATCCCTTTCTTTCTTAATGATGATACGTTTTTCTGGTAGTAGAAAGGCGGGTCGTCGCACTATTTCAAAGTAAGTTTATTTTATTTTTAGACATTATTATAATAGCGAAATATTACTACTTAGTAAATAGTTTAACGGATCCATAGAGGTTGGTCGGTCCCAAGCATCCTTTAAGTTACTTGTACCTTTTATTACAGTTCACTTGAGTGGGTTTACGTTGTATAAGTATGTATGTCCTGACTCGAGTGTTTTTTGTTTTGCTTTAGCTCGGGTCAGACTGAGTGATACAGCATTTGAGACTCACTTTTAGAGTTGGAGCTTTGCTTGAAGATCCAGTTATCTATTTCATTTCAGTTATCTAGTTGATTCTAGTTATTCAATTGATTCCGGTGATGTATTATGATTGTACTTGATTATCATATCGAGACTTCCGTTGTATCTTGTTTAACTCTGATGTATATTTATATAGTAGCTTCATGAACTACTATTTCTTTGCTTCCGCTGTATTTTATTTCTCTGTATCTGTAATCTGTGATTTATTTATTTACTGTAAGTTCTGAATTTCACCAAATTTATATTAACAACTTGATATTTTGAGCTATTCAAGTCAGACATGTGTGGTTTTATTGTCGATTTGAATGGTCCAAAACAGCGGGTCATTACAAACCCGATGGGTCTTGGGTCGGGTTTAAGTGATGGAGAATATAATAAGGACCCGATTAAATCCGACTCGACCCGATAGACTCGAACAAAAACATTGAAATATATGCATTTTTAATGTTATTACCCAACTGAACCTGAATCGACCTGACTTGACCCAAACCAAAATTCTAGTCGCATCTAGTCTGGTCTAGGTATTGAAATATATAGTTTGGACCTGACAAGACCCAACCTGCCTAGTACCGAAACCCACCGGGTCGGGTCTAATTGCCACTCCTATCTCATATATGGTGTCTTAGGCACATATTTAGTAGGTACTAAGTTCAGCATATGCGCTGCGATTTCTAGTGCATATCCCTAATAGGACAGAGGCAACTCAGCTTTACCCATATGGAATGAACCATATCTAATAAGGTTCAGTTTCTTTGCCCCAGCACACCATTATGTTGTGAAGTATACGGTGAACCTAGGAGATAATCACATTACCTTTTAAGTATTATTGGAGCTCTTGTCCAACATCCTGGAACTAGGCTAACCCACTATTATGCGTGTGTGTAATATAGCAATTCGTTCAAGTTATAATATGCTCATGTATAAGTGTTGAGATTTACAACACAGCGAAAACGCTAGCTCATCTGGTATACGAATATATTGTCCAAGCGTATGTTTATATATTTTAGTTTATATATAAAATATTATATATAAGCATATATATAAACTATACTTTGTTTTAAATAATTTATACATACACACATATAAATGCATATGGAATTTTACATTATATATATATATATATAATTATATAAGTATATTTTAAAACATTTATGAAATTATATCAAATTTAATTATATATTTACTGCAAAACCAAAAGCAATATATATATATATATATAAATAAATTCTCAAACATATAAATATATTAAATATACACACATATATAAATAATATAATAATAAATATATAAATTAAAACTTTTAAAATATAAAATTGTATATATTAAATATATATATTCCTGATAATGAACATGGCATAGAAACATCTTTTTAATTTAAATATAAAATATTTTTAATTGATATTCGTAATGAAAAATAGTAAAAATTAATTAAAAATAATTTCAAAACATAATTTAGAAATTTAGAACTTCAATAAAATTCTGAGTGATATTTTATTATTTGAATATTTAATGTATAATTTTATAATTTAAAATCTTTTAAAATCTATTTTTAATTATTCGGCTAACATTTAAATATTTAAATTATGAAAATATAATTTTTTTTATATTTTTCTTTCCAAAAGTATGTTAGGTATTAATTTAATTTTATAAAATATAAAAAATATTTTATATAATATATATAATTATATAATTAATTTATATGACTAATTGATTCAAATATTATTTTAAATTAATATATATTTATATATGCATGTATGTGTGTATAAAATTATTTTATTTCTATCGAAAATATTTCAAGCATGATAATATTTGTATAAAATTACAAAACCATATTTTGTAACGAATAAGATATAGAATTTAAATTATAAAACTCATATTCGATTAAATAATGCATATTAAATTAATT
Source organism: Allium cepa (assembly GCA_030765085.1). Lineage (NCBI taxonomy): Eukaryota > Viridiplantae > Streptophyta > Magnoliopsida > Asparagales > Amaryllidaceae > Allium > Allium cepa. The sequence continues at coordinate 407,755,464 of CM060931.1, read as the reverse complement.
AAAATAAATAAATTGTTTTTCTAATTTTGAGCCATGCATATTATGGGTAGATATATGTCAAAATATTTTTTAATAAATATGACATATATAAACACACAACCAATTTGATTGTGACAATATATTAATATAGTTGAATTTTCACCTAACTAATATACTGGAATATGTATATATATAATTGTAGATCAGATCATTGCCTTATACCAATGCCAAAAATCCATAACTTGAAGCATTGAAATGAATAGCTGAATCGAATTCTAATTCTGAAAGTGTTATCTTCCGAATTGCACAGCATCGGCTATCAAATAGTGTTTAATGTTAATTGATTTTAGCTTGTAAGAATGGAGGTGATCGGATGATGAGTTTGGAAAAAGGTAAAGGTATTTGAGGCTTTAAAAGGTCCTCTAATAGGTGTGGATTGAGATGCTTATATGGAGGAAGTATTAGAGACAAGTTAGGATTTAGATCCTTTTTTATCTCTTACCATTTCTCTATCCCTTATCCATCCAAACCAAGCCTAACTTGCCATCATATGGCTGCACGCCTTCATACCCTCATTATTGTCACACCAAACGACCCCTTTTATGGGCTTCAAACCCACTCAAAGCCCAAACAAAATATTTTGCGTTTAAATCCAATTTAAATGTGTATCGATATCATATATCAATTTATAAATTTATACTATAATAAATATATTTAATAATATTTGTTTATCAAATCAAAATAAATTTTTATAACTAATATTTCATAAATATTAATTAATTTAATTAATTTATAATGATTATAAACTAATTAAATCATGCGGTCAAAGAGTGTTTAAAGATTCGGTTGTGCGACATTTAGGTGTAAATTTGGTCAGTAATTAATATAAAATTGTTCAAATATTGATGTTCACACATCACTTAGTAGGTGGTGTAACATTTTGGCCAAATTTATTGCTTACTTGATTTCGATGAAATCAAATTTTACTTTGTTAAGCGTTGCCCGATTGTGACTATTATTTACACTACTTCTCTTCGTCAAAACTAAATCACTTTGGACTTATGGAATTTGATACTGGCTAAAATTCCAATATCATCCATATTCAACTTTATCATCCCAACAAAAAATCCTTAGTTCAATAATAACAATTGTTATTAACTAAACTACTCTGGCTAGATATTTTGACTTTGAGTTGACTTGAATTGACCATGATACTAAACCCATATAACCGAGGAGACAAATCCTCTCTTGAATAGTGTTTTATTCCCAACACTTCCACTCGACCCAACTATAGTCACTCGATGGACATCATATCATGATATGACTATAATCAAAGCAGAGCTTTCATATTAAAGATTAATAGTATGCTCAAGTTGAGAGAACTATGTAAATTAGTCACACCGATATTTTCTATTTGACCTTGCTTATATTATCCAATAGAAAACTGTCGAAGTCATTCCGTGGTTATTCAATAACTATCAATACAAAATCCCTGGGTGCCTCCAGTAGTATACTACCCAAATTTTGGAGTGCCTTATGCACTCAATTCTCATTGGATACATCGATATCCAATCTCGATGCATCTTGACTAGGAATATTTAAAACGACGTATTTATCGTTTGTGATACAAAACTTATGTTTACAAATATTTGTAATTACTATCACAAACATACCATTTATGGATTTGCTGTTAAAAATGTTTTAATTAAATATATAATAATTATAACACATTATAACAATATATAACAAAAGGAAAAACATCTTTATTACGAATGAGAATTGATGACAAAGTTAATTAATTTACAATAAATTATAGAATTTCCCCTAGGACATACACTTAAATCTATCAATCTCCCACTTGCACTTGGGGCCAATTATGGAATCTCAATCCAATCCCTTCAATCAACTTCTTGAGAGCCGACCGAGCTAGACCCTTAGTGAGTGGATATGTTATGTTGTCCAGGTATCTACTCTTTGTATCACGACCTCTTTCTTCTTAGTGAATTCTCTAATAAGGTTAAAATTTTGGAGAATATGTTGTTCTAATGTGCTATGGCCACCTTTGCGATCTACGTAGCCATATTGTTATCATAGAACAATGCTATTGGATTCTCGATATTGATAATCACTCAGAGCTAACTCAAAAACTTGCTTATCTAGACTGTCTCTTTAGCTGCTTCATTGAGGGCGGTGTATTCGACCTCCATCGTCCAATTAGCTACTGTTTTTTTGGTTGGGACTTTTCCAAATAATGGCTCTAGCTTTAAGCGTAAAAACATTACTAGACACTAATTTACTATCATCTATATCACTCCAAAAGGTGGAGTCCACATACCCCTTCAAAAGGAGGCCTCCATTCTCGTATATAAGGAATAAGTCCTAAGTAGTTCTTAAATACTTTAGTATACATTTTATGGTAGTCTAATGATTTTCTCCAAGATTATATTGGTATTGTCTTATGTATCCTAATGCGTATGCGTATGCCACAATGGGTCTAGTACATAGCATGGCATACATTATGGATCCTATGGCTGAAGCATAGTGTGATGCTCTACCACTATACCCATACTATCCAAGAGTATTACAGATGTCAAATAATATGGAGAATGAGGCTATATGAGGTACATACATAAATATTCCTTTGGACTAACATTGGTATGTGTTGAAACATTTAATAAATAACTAATCCATATGTACACATTATCAGTACAAAGCAATAAACACGTGTGCCTCTTGGATAGAACAATACATAATATACAGTACATCACAGAGAGCACAATGACATATAGTATATGAAATACAACAATGTTATAAGAATACAATACAACTCAATGTCAATTATATATACATAAAATGAATCAATACCAAACAATTCCTATGTAAACTCCTCTAAGCCCACTAAAACAAATGTTGATCATGTCGTCCATATACCTGAATTGTCTCAAACTGGTCTAAGTATTATAAAATCACACGCTGGTCATACTATGTCTAATCAAAGATCATAATTAGGTGATACAATATAAAGAGGTAAGAATATGATATCACTACCATAGATACCCAAACATCAGGCGACATGTCAAAGGACATATTTAATAATCCATGAGGCATCACATTACTCAAATATCTCAAATCCATATAAAACAATTATAACTAATATCCATAAGTTATCATCACCCATATAATACAAATCAATAGAAATTAAGAAGACTATATCCAATGGTGAATCATCCATATTGTACATCCTCATGATATCAATATAATCAACAAGTGGTTAAGGCTTACACATATTAATGTCCTAATGTAATCATAAAATCATAAATTAATAGATAATGTGAGATAGCCCATCGAATCATCCAAATGTTATCCAATGCTATACAAATCACAAAGATAATCTAACACAATCCAAATCACAATCAATAATAAAGGCAATCTCAAAATATCAAATCATTAAATAGTGTGGATATAACAGAGACTGACTATACTTTAGACACATGGTCTCTAGTGTAGCCAACTTATTGGATAGTGAATAATATATGCCAATCCACTACATACACATATATCAAAACCAGATGGGAGAATGACAGACACACTTGCTCCAAGAGACTACACACGTAACTGGCGAACACGACATATGTACCTATCCAATACGGCTTCTACAGTCATCGGTTACCATTCCCTCTCTCTTTCCAATATCATGACAATGATCCACCATAGGCTCGACAACACGTGGCCTCTTCGATCACTATTACCAACATGTTCCCCTATGGTAATTGACTTCTAGCCTTTCTGACATAAGGAGCAACACATATACCGACAACACGACCTTTAATAGAAAAGGCATGTCACGGATCTGAGGCACGACCACCACGATCAAGCCGCTAGGATGGATTCTGGCCAACCTGGTCCACCTCCCAAAAATAAAGGGAGCTTGACAATGTGGATGACATATAATATCTATATCCAGTAAATTACATGGTTTTAAATGTAGACCCACACAAGGTTATATATATGTATATATAAATCGACACATGACTATGAAGTACTAGAGCTCTAATCCTATGCCAACACATAGCTCCCACGATTTATTAAACACATGACTATACTATACTTACCGCAACGAGTATCATCACACACACACATATGAGTAAATCCCTGTTCGAGTGACATTTAGTTATAGTGAATACTCAAACAAATAACATAATGGTGCCCCATACCACTGCATGTTGCTCGAATAATTATTCAAAGCTTATAAACTACACTCAATCCACATTAGATTTCTCTGTATGACAAGTATGATGAATGTTATCTAGCAAATTAGTCACCATCCATGAAGAAGAATTTAAAGATTTACTTCCTAATTTCCTTGCATTTATTACCTCAAATAATTAATAAAAACCAGCCATATCTCCACCATAAATACCAATTCATTACCCATCAAAGCCGGATTTAATGCCCAACAAATGCCATGATAACCTGCTTATTTGTTACTAATTAATCCCAACCATTTCCATATCAAATATTCCTTAATTCCCTTTATCCTTACCTTAAATAAGAAGATTATGATGCAATAAATATTAGCCTAGTCGGCATTACTATAATTCCACACCAGCACTGGGTCAAGGCTTACAATTATGAATACACCTAGTATTGCAAAAGAAAAGAGAAACTGAAACAGAAATGTGACTTCTCCTCTCCTCCTCAAAATCTCTTGTAATATGAAACTACAAGCGATAAATAAATTATAAAGTGGTAGTAGGCCATAGATTTCGCCGAACCACTATAAAAATTTCGTGTCTCTTTTATCTTTTTTGTATTTTATTATTTTTGTGATCTGTGTTGCTATTTTTTGGATTGCCGTTAAGGCTGGTGCTTTTACACTCAAACCACGGTGTTGATCCATTTTTTGGGTTAAAATTTTGGTGCTTTCACCGAGAAGAACAAGGAAATCTCATATCTGAAGCTTATTCTATGTTAGAAAGAAGATCCAACTCCATATATAAAAGGAAAATTTTAGATCTAGAAAACAGGTTCCTAGATCTAGCTTTTAGAAGACGAAGAAGCCTCATACAAGGAAAAGTGCTATAGAAGGAACTCGGTAGGGGGGATCCAAAAAGCATCCTCTCATTCAAACTTTCCTTCTACTATGAAGCAAACAGCTGGGGGCAACTAGCAAGGACCAGAAACAGGGGGCACGCAAAGTCCCTCAATTAGATAAGTACCAGACTCTAGGGTCTGCTAATCAAATAGAAATTATCATCAACTAAATTGAACTAAAAATGAGATCTAGAATTTAGATTCCTTTCTGCATTTGAATTGTGCATCATCAAAAAATGCTTTAAAGGTTAGCATTTAGGAGGCGATTTACTCATGTAAGCGATCCCGAATGTAAGCGGTCTAATGCTTTGATTCCTTTCCAAGAGCGACACCTCATAAAAAAATGATTCTTGCATAAAAACAGTTTTAAAGGTTAGTGCTTAGAGAACGACTTAGACATGTGATGAGCGACCCCGAATGGTCCATAGCCAAGCTCTAATTCGTTCCTAAGGGCGACACCTTTCAATAACCTTTACAGCATCATTCTTGCTTTCAATCAAAGGTTATAGAAGCGATCTGAGAACTACTCTCTAAAGTATCTCTTAAATATGAATGCTCTCAAATAGGAATGGTTAAATTCATCTCCTTATGAAGTAATGGTCTGACACTTAACATCTGTCAAACATCCAGAGAGATGAGAATTTGATGCCGACAAATTTTCTTTCACCAACATAAGTTCTTGAGCGAAGCATACCTCGTTGCCAACAAGGCATATTTCGGGGGGCTAGTGTTATCCGGCAAATTAGTCATTATCCTTGAAGAAGAAATTAAAGATTTACTTCTTGATTTACTTGCATTTATTACCTCAAATAATTAATAAATACCATCTATATCTCCACCATAAATACCCATTCATTACCCATCAAAACCGGATTTAATGCCCAATAAATGCCTTATAACCTGCTTATTTGTTACTAATTAATGCTAACCATTTCCATATCAATTATTCCATAATTTTCATCCTTACCTTTAATAAGAAGATTATGGTGCAATTAATATCAGCCTAGTCAGCATCACTACAATTCCACACCAGCACTGGGTCAAGGCTTACAAATATGAATACACCTAGTATTGCAAAAGAAAAGAGAAATAGAAAATGTGACTTCTCCTCTCCTCAAAATCTCTTGTAATATGAAATTACAAGTGATAAATAAATTATAAAGTCTATTATCGTTTAGAAATAAACATAATTCTACAAATAAATTCTTTTATATAATAGAATTTATTTAATATCAAAACAAAACCACTAGGCAAACATAAAAGAAAACTTCCCACTACCGTTGCATCTACGATAGACCCATCAACAGTTTAGAGTCGCATTTCCTTTTTCACGCAATGCCAGTTCCAAGCCCCTGTAACAAATTACAAATGTGAGCTCCAAGTCATGTATCTAAGACATTTTGTTGATTATAAAACTATTTTGAATCATCAATGTACCTGATGGAGCTGCAGGACTTTTCTGCTTCTTTTCTTTCACAATCTTGAGATACTTGGAACAGTTTCTCTTCCAATATCCTTTCTTCTGAAAGTGGTGACACCCACCCTTACTGTCATAAACTTTATTTCCTTTCTTACTTTTCTCTTTACCATGCCTCTTTCGCTTCTTCAAACTGTTTAATGGTGACATGTCGTCTTTTACTACAAGCACAGTCGACCGATCCTTAGACTATGACTTGGCTGACCTTAACATGTTAAGGAGGTCCATGAGGTTCACATTTCAAATTGTTTATATTATAATTCAGTATGAACGGTTCATACTTAAGGGTCAATGAAGCTAAGATCAAATCGACCTGTAGCTCATGGCTTATAGTCATGTCCAATGATGCAAGCTTATCAATATAACCTTTATCATTGGCACATAATCGTCCAACTTCTATCCCTTTTGCATTTTGGTATCGAAAAGTTTCTTAGTAGTCTCGTGCCTTATGGAACGAGACCACCCATAAAAAAGTGCCGTGAGGCTATCAAATATCTCACGCACAGACATTGATTCATATTACCTTTGCAACTGCTTGTCTAGAGTAGCCAATACTAATACAACGGCGATTTTGAGGTCTGCAACCCACTTACTTTAAGCAACATGCAGACCTTTGTAATCGTTATCAGTGGGTCTTGTTAGTGGAGCATAAGTTAAAGAGGACCAAACTTGCTCGTATGTTAGAGCTATCTTTAGTCCTTGAGATGATGGTTTTGATGACAACAAACTTATAATAAGATTATAAAATATAAATACTAACATTATAGTTTAGATATATATGTATATGCAGGATTTAACCATGTAGGTACCAGGAATGAAGACTGTACAGTATAGAGATTCAACATATCAAGATTGAAGACTCATGAGTATCAAGAATATCAAGATTATCAAGAGTTCAAGGTTTCAAGAATAAGTAATTTAATTAGGAATTTTGTTAAAACTCCTACAAAAGCACTGGCATCTTAAAATCCAATTTATTCGTGGAATGGAATCCACTTCGAGTCTGTTAAAGGCATGGAACCCTAAGTAGGATGGAACCTGCGAAAAATCTATTGGAACATTGTTTTGTATCCACTAACTTTTATTCAAAAAAATATTTACAAAATTATATCTTGTTTTCAAAATGATTTCAAAACCTTCCTTTTAAAAGAATCAAAAACATCGATCCTGGTTTTAAATATTTTTAGCCTCAAAATAATCTTTATCTTCAAAATCAAATTATCTTTAGTTTTAAACTATCTTTTAACAATAATATATTATGTTTTAATATTTATACTTAGATTTAAATATAAAATTATAGTAAAATTTTATATGTACCAAAATATTATTCTCTACATTTATTTATGTATTTTAACTATATTTAAGTATATTTATAAAAGTTTAAAATAGTTTTAATATAAGATAAAAGTTATTTTCAAAGAAAAACTAACTACCAAAATTTCCTTTGGGATGTCGATATACTCAAGATACCCATGTCGATATAGTGTCAGTTGATTTCAAAAATTTGAATTTCAAAAGAAGTGTCTATTCGTCATATCCCTTTATGAATGGACATGGCTGTTGTTCTTCTATAAATAGGGGATGTTTTCAACGAATTTCTATTCATTTTTTCTATTTTTCACCCCTCTTCTTCTTCCACATTTCTTTATACATATTCTTACCATTACTCTGTCGAAATCAACATTGAATCAACTAGATCATTTCTAGTTTGATTCTCTATCACTATCTCAACAAGATCCTCAGTGCTATTTGGAGTTATAGACTTCTTTGTCATCAATTTATCGAGAAAAGGTGTGATTGTAGCCTTGGAAATCAATCAAGTGAGAAAAGGTGTGATTATAGCCCTGGAAATCAATTGGGTGAACTTGTTGCCCGTGAAATCAAGTATCTCTACCCAGAGGATTGTGAATCTGGAGGGTGCACCTCGTAGCCTTGAAATCGAGGGTGTAATTATAAAGATTGCTTTTGAAAGGGAATCCGCACCTGTGTGTGGGACTGGATGTAGGGTAACTCCGAACCAGTATAAAATCCAGTATGTTCTTTCCTTTACTGCTTTTACTTTATTTCTGCATCCGTGTTTGTTTCTGCGATCATATCCGTTTCTGAATATTGCACACATTTATGTTCAAATTAACATAAACTCAAAAAGATTTAGTAATTCCTTAAAAAACTATTCACCCCCCTCTAGTGTTTATCCTAGCCTTAAGATCCGTAATCCGCATTTCTAGCATTTGGTACCAGAGCAAGGTTTTCAAAGTTTCATAATCTGATTTTTGAAAAAGTTTTTAAAATGGCTATGTTTGTTAATACTAATTTAGATATTCAGATCATCATTGTCTCTTGAGTCTGCATATAATCAATGTTCAAATTCAAGTTGTCTACCAAAATTGTTTGATATGCAGAAAACATGCTTTATGGGGGTTAAGGAATCAATCCACAATGGACAAATTGTGTAGATCAAAAAGAATAAATGGATACTCGATAGTGGATGCTCTAGACACATGACTGACAATCCAGATATGCTGAATGATATAATATACAAAAACGGAGGACTGGTTAACTTTGGAGACAATTAAAAGGATATGTGATTGGCATCGGCAAAGTCGATAACTCTGAAACTCTTATTATTACTAATGTTTTGCTAGTTAAGAATTTGAAACATAATCTGCTAAGTATAAGTCAACTTTGCGATAAAGGATATAAAATTAAATTTGAAAAGGATAAATGTCACATTGAAGATAATAATTCAACCATAATATTTGAGGGAATTAGGAAAAAGAATATTTATATTCTTGGTATGAAAGTCTCAAATGATAACTTATGTCTTTTGGCAAATACAAGTGACCCTTGGATTTGGCATAAGAGATTTGGACATTTGAATTTCAAGCTCTTATCTAGACTGTCTAAACATTATCTAGTAAGTGGTCTCCCTAAAATAAATTTTAAAGTAGACAGTCTATGTGATGCATGTCAATTAGGAAAATTAGAAAAAGTTCCTTTAAATCAAAAGATATGATTTTAACCTCAAAACCTCTTGAATTACTTCACCTTGATTTATTTGGTCCATCTCAAATTCTGTCAATAAATCATAGTAAATATGTTTTTGTAATTGTAGATAATTATTCTAGATTTGCATGGACAATTTTTTTGAAACATAAAAGTGATACTTTTGAATGTTTTAAGAACTTTACAAAAAGGATTCAAAATCAACTTTCTCTAAAAATTATAACCATCCGTAGTGATCATGGTGGTGAATTTGAAAATGAAAAGTTTGAGGAATTCTGCAATAAAAAGGGAATAACTCACAATTTTTCATTTCCAAGAACTTCCAACAAAACGGAGTAGCAGAATGTAAAAATAGGACGATTCAAGAGTGTGCGAGAACTATGCTCTTAGATAGTAAATTACCAAAGTATTTTTGGGCAGAAGCGTTGCTACCGCCTGTTGTTATCCCGCTTTTTGGCAAAGCCGCGATACCAAAAGATCGATCGAAAAACGGAGAATAGTTCGTCTCAGAGATTGGTCATACTTCGTTTTGCTATGGATATCGGTGGATTTTATCCGAGTCCAGATTGAGCTACAATTGATAGGACACGACAAGAAACACCGTAGAATTCAGCATCTCAAATTTCAAGTCAATCCGAGTTCATATGCCCAAGTTATGATCGATTCAATTTGGAGGAAAAAACCAAAGTTTCGAACCGATCACCTTCGAATCCATCTACTTCGAACCCATCAACGCGCCTCGGGTTCGACTCCATCACCTTCGAATCCATCGAGCATCAGTTGTTCGAATCCACTGACAGTGCCTCATTCGAACCCATCCAAAGAATCCTTGTTCGAATCCACTAAGCTTCGGTTGTTCGAACCCATCACAGAATTCTTGTTCGAACCCATCACAAAAGCCTCACTCGAACCCACCCACGAAACCTTGTTCGAACCCATCACAGAGGCCTTGTTCGAACCCATCATAGAGGCCTTGTTCGAACCCACCCGTGAAGCTTCATTCGAACCCACTGGTTCAACTGGCCAAGGTGACGTGTCTTTCATCGGTTCGAGTGCGCCAAAGTATATGGAGTCGAAGCATTCAACTTGGAGCGAAACTCGGATCGAGGCGAAGTATGCGCTCCATGTCAACACGAAGACACGTGCCACCATGGTTTCGAACCCATCGGTTCGAATGCAAGGTTTCGAACCAAACAGCCACGCCGTGAACCCTATTTCGAATCCATCATATCTCTCAATCCACTGATCCAAATGCCATGAAATTTTCACAGAAGCTTGAATACATGTTGGAGAATGTCCACGCCAAATTTCACCTCGATTGGACGAATTCTTGATCGATTCGAATGGAGTTCGAACCGATGCCAAAGTGGGCCCAAACTTCCTGAGACCGGGCGTGTGGGCCCCCTCACGTGCCAGAAGTGGTCTCCAGAGTTTTCAGCGAAATATCAGCAGCCTACACCTATAAATAGAGCCCCAGAGCCAGCAGAAAAGGGATCTTTCGACTCTCAAGTGCCCAGACTCTGCCGGATCGAGATCTCCATCATCCTACATCATAATTTTACTGTTGATTTTGAATTTCCAGTTGTAACTTGCTGTTGATTGCTACAACAACTTGTAATCATTGAAAGAGAATCAATAAAACATCAAAATACTTCACAGTGGACGTAGGCAACACGCCGAACCACTATAAATCGCTTGTCTACGCATTTATATTACCATTGTTTGGAGTTTTTGTTAGATAATATCTGTTTTGAATTTGCATTCTTCGTTATTATCTCTTCAACGACTCCCGAAGAGTGTTTTGCCTAATTTTGATACAAACACTTTGGTGCTTTCACTGAGAAAACCCAGCTTTTCTCCTGCTCGTTGGATCTGTCATCGATACCGGATTGAATAAATCTAAGAGAGAGATCCAGATCATTGCATCCGACTTCCTTCCCTTCTGTTTAGATTTGCATAAAGTCTAGGAAAGGAGTTCGACTATCAAGATGGTTAGCACAAGAACCACCTCAAACGCTGTCAATCAAGAAGAATAGGATATACCGAATCCTGCCCCTCTACCTTCATCTAATCAAGATGTCGCTGGGCACTCAGAGCCATCGGGCCCGGTTACCTGACAAGACTTGCAGTTGCTACTCCAAGAGCTGACCCAGAGTCGGCGATAACTAGAAGAACAGCTACGCGCTAACGCTGAGTTAATCAGCAAGCTGGATCGCCAGAAACAAAAGAGATCCACGAGAGATCGTGCTTCTCGCTCCTCCAGCGAAAGTTCTTCATCTTCTGATTATCATAACCGGCCTCCACGACCCCGGTTAGATGGGAGTCGTATGCCACCCATTGGAAACCAACCGACATTGACCGTTGGACAAATAAGAGTTGGTCCGTCAGCCAGTTTCCAAACCGGACCCTCCTCCCGAGGAGGTGCCGTTCCTCACCACGCCGCAGAATACCGCACCACTAACGTTGCGGCTGAACCAGGGGTTGACGCTCAAGATCAGTCGGACCTGGACCGTCTTCATAGCAGTCGTACTCCTGAACTGTACGTCCCAGAGGCCTATGAGCCAAGAAGGCGAGACTTGGACCGTCGACGATATCCGGTTCAAGCCCAAAGTATGGAACGTGATCATACTCCGGCACAAATGCCGGATCTTTCAACTATGATACATCAGATGATTCGTGAGAGTCAGGGATTCACAAACGACGATTAGGGAGTTTCCCGAAGTCACACTCCCTTTACGGATGATATTCTTACTGCTGAACCCCCACGGCGATTTCGAATGCCCACTCTACCCATGTACGAGGGAAACTCCGACCCCAACCAACATATTCTAAAATATGAATGGTCGATGACTGCTGCCAGGGCTGACGATGCAGTGAAATGTCGTAGTTTCCCCATATCCTTGGGGGGCATAGCTACCATGTGGTTCACCCGACTGCCACCTCGATCCATCTCTTCCTTCGATCAGTTAGCCACAAAATTCGTTGAGCAATTCCGCATGCACGTCGCAAGGCCAAAAGATGTCAACACTCTATCTAGTGTCACGCAAGCTCCCGGAGAGACACTCAGACACTACTTAGAAAGATTCCATACTGCATGCGCGGAGATTAGTAATCCAAACGATAACTCCATCCTTATGGCATTGACCAAGGGGATCGACCCCGATTCCGAATTCGGCAATTGGCTAGCTGGGAAACCACCTGCGTCATTGGACCGTTTCCATGCCAAAGTAGCTCAATTCCTGAGACGGGAAGACGCGAAACAGTCTAGGAAGCAAACTGACGCAGGGCCAAATGCGGAAGGGACCCAAAGCAATGTTGCGATAAAACAGTCCGGTGAGAGCGCCGGAAAAGTTCAGTTGAACATTAAAAATAAACAAGCTCGGCGAAGAGAAAGCGTGAATCAAATTAAGAAACAAGATCAAACTCGTGGCCCGCAGCGCAAGAATCCAATGTTTGACAGTTACACTCCTCTAAATACATCACTAGAGGACTTGTACTTGCAAATCTGCAATACAATTCAATATCAAAAACCTGCACCAAGACAGTCATCGGAAAGACAAATCCAAACTGGAAAGTTTTGAAGGTTCCATGAAAGCTACGGGCACAATACGAACAAGTGTCGCCACTTACAAGACCTCGTTGAAAAACTGATCAGAGAAAGGAAGCTGGAACAGTTTGTGCGGACACCGCAGCCTAGAGAAGCGGGCCCATCTAATACAATCAATGAACCCAATCGACCGAGACAGGAGGACTCCACTTGTCCCCGCGGAAGATTGGTGATAAACGCCATCAGTGGCGGACCTACTTACTCAGGAGCCTGGAACGACGAAGATCCTCATCACTGTCACACATGACAGGCTCCTTCAATCTATGAATACTTTGCAGTTTTTTTTATATTCTGAAATTTGAATTTGTAATAAGGCACTGACTTTGCCATATTTTCTTATTTCAGCAATAAAATATTATCTCTTCAAGCTAGAGCTGTGATTCACCGAATGCAACGTTCAACAATCACGACACACGAAGAGCTAAGTTCCATCAAACAATGGAATTTATTCAAATAGCGAGTGACTGCGATACGACCAGCCACTCACTAAGTGAAACCCCAGCTCGGGGGAAAACCATCACGTCAAAGGCTAAATCGGACCAACACACGACAGTCCATTCAACATTTCGTTCCCAGAGTGCGAACGGACTCCAACTTCCCAGAGCGTGAATTGGAGTATAAACATTCAACAATTCGTTCCAGAGTGCGAACGGACTCCAACTTCCCAGAGCGCGAATTGGAGTATAAACATTCAAAAATTCGTTCTCAGGGTGCGAATGGACTCCAACTTCCCAGAGTGTGAATTGGAGTATAAACATCAAATCCATCGTTCCCAGAGTGTGAACGAATTCCTAAAAAGCCCAAATAGGTGTGACTGACCATCTATCGGCTGACTCCAACTTCCCAGAGTGTGAATTGAAGTATAGACATTAAACAATTCGTTCCCAGAGCGCGAATGGACTCCAACTTCCCAGAGCGTGAATTGGAGTATAAACATTAAACAATTCGTTCCCAGAGCGCGAACGGACTCCAACTTCCCAGAGCGTGAATTGGAGTATAAACATTAAACAATTCATTCCCAGAGCGCGAACGGACTCCAACTTCCCAGAGCGTGAATTGGAGTATAAACATTAAACAATTCGTTCCCAGATCGCGAACGGACTCCAACTTCCTAGAGCGTGGATTGGAGTATAAACATTAAACAATTCGTTCCCAAAGTGCAAACGGACTCCAACTTCCCAGAGCGTGAATTGGAGTATAAACATTAAACAATTCGTTCCCGGAGTGCGAACGGACTCCAACTTCCCAGAGCGCGAATTGGAGTATAAACATTCAAAAATTCATTCCCGGAGTGCGAACGGACTCCAATTTCCCAGAGTGTGAATTGGAGTATAAACATCAAATCCATCATTCTCAGAATATGAACGAATTCCTAAAAGCCCAAAAAGACGTGACTGACCATCCAGCGGCTAATTCCGACATCCCAGAGCATGAATCGGAGCATAAATGTGGATTGCAGGTTCCCAGAGCGCGAACCGAAGCATCTGTGCGAACTCCAACTTCACAGAACGTGCACGGAGTTTAAACATCAAATTCAAGTTCCCAGAGTGCGAACCCAAGCATACATGTTGTCTCCGAGTTCCCAGAGTGCGAATCGGAGCACAAATGCCACGTTAAAGTTCCCGTAGTGCGAACTGAAATGTTAATACTAACTCCGAGATTCGCAAAGTGTGAATTAGAATGTGAACATCAATTCTAAGTTCCCGGAGCACGAACCGTGTTACAAACATCGATAACTCTCGAGTTCCCGGAGTGCGAACCGGATTATCGATCTCAAATTATCTTAAGTCCCCAGAATGTGGACATGTGCTTAAAGTTTGCAATAAACACACTCAACCACCAAAACATAAATGTTATTCCCCGAGACTAGGGGAAAAAAAGCTAAGTGTTAATCGCTAACCAAAGTGTTACGGTGTCCGAAGTTCGATTGTTCATCGATCACAACTTGCGATCAAGATTCTCAGAGTTGGCGAATAAAAATGAATTCTACTTGACAGTAGAAACACCACAAGTGCACTGGACTGAAAACAAGACACTGCAAACACTTAAGCACGAAAGAAATGAGAGTTGAAACAAAGAAACTAAATTTTATTTCAACTAACTGAAGACAAGGACTTACATGTAGATAAGTTCTCCCAAAAAAGAATCCCTACTAGTAGGGGCCGAACCTGCATCTATACACGGCCTACTAACAAAAAGCGAAAACAAGTTCCTATCTACCAAAATATCTGCTTGGGAGGCCGATCTATTCCTTCTTCCTTGGCTTCCTTATCAGCAGTTCGTCGTCAGAATCGCTAGGAACGGAAATCCTTCGTTTGGGCGGCCTCCTCTCCGGTGGCTGCTCTTCGGCCGGGGGCATAATATCTACGTCCTCCTCAGAATTTGAATCTAAATAAAGACTCCCCGCCGGAGGAGTAGGAGGGACCGGACCCGCAACGGAAGATGGAATAGTGCCACCACCAAAACTACGGCTTTGCCCCGCAGCTTCTAATTCAGCTTGAATCTCGGCCAGGATCTCTTCATCACGAATCGTCTGGGCTTGGCTGGGGGCAACCGCGGTCTGCATTGAAGAGATAGAGGTAGGTGGAAGGTCACTAATGATGAACTACAGGTTTTTGGAGAAGCCACCCTGCTCACCGAGCAGCTCGCTCACCATTTGTTCCTCAAGAGATAATCCGCTCCCCTGCGCCGCCTCGGTTGATACTGCAGTTACAACAGTAGTCTCAATGGTAATGGCCTTATCCCCTTTGCTTGATTCTTGGGTCACGGCAATCGAAGCAACTCCGGTCACTAAACAAAGATAAGAAGAGGTTATCAGTAACTGCTTCAGAACAAACCCTCTATTTGGAAAACACTTGAGATAAGTTTGGAATACCTTCCCCAGTATGACTTACGGACGACTGAGCGGCCTCGGAAGTATGCTCCCGAACGGGAGATAACTGCGGCTGTTCTGGGTCATAAGCAGGAACAGGTTGTGTACCGACCACAGATACAGGCACTACCGAAGGTGGAGCGATGATTTCAGTAACACTGGCGTGATGCTCAACACCTAATCCCTCTCCAACCTCCAGAGATCGGCCGCCAATCATCTCCTTCTCATGAGCGATAATAGCGTCATGAAGAACCTTCTTCTCATCGTTTGTCAGCAGCCGGTTTTCAAGTTCGAATCGATCGACCGATTCACCCGGACGTGCTTCCTCTTCTTCCTCGACCAATTGATCCCAAGCGCTGCGGAGGTGTATCGGATAATCTTGGAGCCAGGCCAAATTTCAGTGTCTTAACACGTTGGCATTGTAAGTGATGAGCAAATCTTCAATATCGACCTCCAGCCTGGCCTCCGCCTGTTGAACTTTCTCCTCAACCTCCATCTCAACCGCTTGGACCTTGGCTACTGCCGCATCCCGTTCAGTCCGGAGAATAACGGCCTGTTCACATGCCTCCTGGGCTGCATTGTTCGCTTCATACCTATCCTTGGCGATTTCGGCGAATTTTGACTTAAGCTCGTTCAACTCCTTTAGGGCTGCGTCCCTCTCGGCAGTGACCAGGGTGTTCCGATGGCCCATATCCTCTACCATGGCGTAATGCTCACGTTTCATTCTATCCATCGTTGCTTGGGATTCATCGGCTTTTTTGATGGCCTCCATTTCAAACTTCCGAGAAGATTCAACCTCAGTGTTTAACACATCAATAATGCGGCTCTTTTGAGCCAGCTCAGCCTGCAATTTCTCAATGGTGGCCCCGCGCTCAAAGGCCAATGTCGACGCTCTCTCAACTGCCTTATACCACGCCCTATATTGGGCATAAAAGTCGTGCACATAATCGTGCGCCGTCTGCTCAGCCTCCAGCGGGATTCTTTTCAAGTGAAGAGGAAAAATGTAGTTATCAAAGCAAATATTTGGAAAGTCCTTCTTCAGTTGAGCAAGCCTGATTGCTCCTTCTCCCGAAATTTCAATAGGAGGTTGTTCCGCAACTACTGGAGACATTGCCTCAGATCTGGGATGGCGGTAATCATGCTTAGAAGATTGAGAGGCTGACTGGTAGTGCGAGGAATCAGAAGGACGAGAAACATGGACAGGAGGTTGTACAGGAACTCTCGGAGGAGGAGTGCGCGATCGAGACCGATGTCTGTAATCCCTATCTCTCCGTTCTTGGCTAGAATACCCAGAGTACCTGCGATCGTAACTCCTGTCACCTTCTATCCGTTGTGAATCGTAATATGAGGAAGATCTGCGAGCATGTCGTAGGCTCCCTAGCATCGAACCACGTCCAGTCATAATATCTGCAAAGCAAAACGAGAATAAAGTTAGTGGCTTCTCGAAACCGATGACCTAGGACTCGGGGTTATGTAGTGTCGTGAAGTGTGTATGAATATGTATTCCCCCCGACCAGCCAGAAGTGTCGACTGAGCTAGTAATAAAAGGCTTGCTCAATTCTAGAGTACGATGGAACTCCTCCAACCCGGCGTCATGTTGAAAAGACACGTCATCCGGGATTGGAAGATCGGTAAGCCCTTCGTAAAGACTTTCAGTTCGAGGAGGAGACATCTCAGAAATTCTAACTCCGGGAGAGGATCGGGCCGTGACAACCGATTTCCATCCCCCCTTCTTAGTTGACGCGACGACGGCTGCCTTGCCTTTTCTTTGCTCTTCAACGTCCTGAGCCACGTCTGTAGGTTCCAACAACGGCTCGTCGTCAGTATTAGTTCTTTCAGAATCAGCCTCCTCGGCTATAATAACTTTGGGCTTCTTGTGCTTGACTCGTTTTTTCAAAACGGCCTTTAATGCCCCCTCAAACAGTATGCTCTGCCCTCGTTCAATCAACCCGTAAGTTCGGAGATTCCTATCCGTCAAGAGCAACTCAATATCCCTATCTCCACTTGGGACTTCTCGACGTACTCGCACCATCTCCCTAAAGTGCTCGCCCTCAGGTCGCTGAATCGTCGCTGTAAAAAAGAGAAAAAACATAAGTTTCGCTTTGACCACAATTGCCTTAATAATTGCTTAATAACTCAGCTACACTCACGTCTGAATAACCATCGCCGGGCAAACCCCGGAGGACATCTGACATAGAACCATTCCGTCCTATAGTAACTCAACCTGGTCCAGGACCCAGTGACCACTTGACAGTTCCTCACCGCTTCCAGAAATGTGAAGGAAGGATAATCACTTCGAGTTTTGAAATTAAATAGATATCTGATCTCGGTCGGGATCGGTGGTCTATGAAGGTACTCCATGAAGGCGATGAATAGACTATTCACGGAGGCATACCCGTTCGGGTGTAGTTGAGATGGAGCGATCCTCAAAAAAGACAATACTTCCCTTATATACTCGTTGAACGGAGGAAGTGTACCAGCCGCACACGCGTGGCGATTGAATGCTGTATATCCCTCCGGTGGGTTGCGAGGTCTATCATTCGGCCCTGGCAATAACACGTCATCTAGTGACAGGCCGTGCCTCAGGCATATTCTCCCCAACATATCGTCAGAAATATTGGATTAAACGGAATCCGACGGGTTAGCAATGAAAGACGCGTTGGGAAGTTCGTCCGGGGCTGGACCAATGATCTCAGGTTCAATATCTGGAACCTCTAGTCTCGGAGCAGTTGTACTTTGAACCTCCTGCTGTTGCGAACTTGACGGTTCCATAACTAGCTAACTCATGAGAAACCATCGTTAGACGACAAAGGGCCCGTGCGTTCCCCAGTGTATAGTGTATGAATGTATGTTGCGCAGTGCCATGCATTACTTGAATAAATATCGCAGAGTTAAAGAAACATGCAAACGACAAAACTACCGAGTCCAGTTACAATGACCGCCATCGCTGACCGTCATCGTCGAACCGTTTGTATGATGGAAATTTGATTTGAATAGAAGTCGTTATTGTTCCATCGACGAGCTTCGAAAGGTGGTCAATAATGTGTCCAAATATGCAGGAATGAAGCTCGCCGGAGTTATGCTTAGAAATGTCAAACTTTGGAATCCATCATAGAGGGTTCGAACCGATCACAGGGACCTCGTTCGAAACCAACCTAACATCACTTCGAACCGATGACTGGAAAGCGCGCTTCGAAACGATGATCAGGTGTCGAGTTCGAATCGATCAAAAATGGATGACTTCGAATTGATCCTTGTTTGGCTAGTTCGTACCGATCAGAAACCCCCAACTTGACATCGATATCGTTCGAATCGATCCTATTCGAATCGATATAAAGTTGCGAACTTCGAACCGATAGCCGATGGATTCGAATCCATCGATTCGAATGAACCCATCGAATCCATCAATCGGTGCGAACTGCGTCACCCCCAAAGGTCATCCAAGAGATCGATACGAAATCCAAGAAAAATGACGCCGCCATCATCGATTCGAACTCGAATCCACGCATCGGTTCGAAGCCTTCTCAAACCAGATCTGGTTTTGCCGATCACTGAAGTGAGCAATCGATGAAGAAGACGCGGTTTCGAAGTAACTTTGCCGTTTGGATTCAAAGCTAATTACCTAGTTTATGTGATGGATTCGAGGAGTCAAGGTCATGGATCTGGATTGGTTCGAATACGTTACGCAGTACATTCTTCTTTGAAGTTTCGAAACGATGCAATTCTTCTTTGAAGTTTCGAAACGATGCAATGTACAGTGAAAGCAAGGCGAGAGTAAAAAGTAAAAAATGAAAAGAGTAAAACCCTCTGCTATTTATATGAAGCCTGGGATGTGACCGAGTCGCTTTGTATCCCAGTTAACCCAACCGGTCATAACCGGTCAAGGGCCAGGTCGATTCGAAGTCATCCTTCGAATCCATCAGCCTAAGGCCCTATCGATTCGAAGTTCACCTCATATTCCACCGTTGCGAAGCACACAGCAGAGTGACAAGTTGCATCGATGCAAAACGCGCAGTGGGCACATCATTTCGAAGCCCCTGTTCGCAACTCCATCCACAACCTACCGAAACGAACTGCTAGTTCGAATCCATCCATTCACATCGTTTCGAATGTCAGTTTCGAAACCATCACAGCACAAGTATACTCCATCCATACAAATGTGGATTTCGAACCCATCTATACTCCAACACATCGGTTCGAAGCATTACAATCACGCAACGCAGAGTCGTTTCCTTCAACCTTCTACGTCGGTTCAGGAGAGGATCGATACGAAGGGACTTTTCAAAACAACCATCAAGCGTTGTATCAATTCAAATTTCAAAATCGGTTCAGAAGAGAATCGATATGAAATTCAATAGCAAACCAAATTAACAATGACTTGTAGATGCACGACGTTAACAAAGATCAAACTAGCATATGTGCATATATATCGAACTAACATTCAATTCTAAGCATTTGCAGGGATCAAACACTTATCTTGTTACAAATGCAACAGCCAACGGCTGAGCGCTATTATACAGCAATCAATCATATCGACGCAAGGTTGCAGCAATACAGAGTACGAGTCTCAACAAAAAGAGAGCAACGATTGTTCGAAGAGAAGTTGTAGCTATTCAAAGCACGTCATGTTCCCACAAGACGTACTTTGGGGGGCAAAATGTTATCCCGCTTTTTGGCAAAGCCGCGATACCAAAAGATCGATCGAAAAAGGAGAATAGTTCGTCTCAGAGATTGGTCATACTTCATTTTGCTATGGATATCAATGGATTTTATCCGAGTCCAGATTGAGCTACAATTGATAAGACACGACAAGAAACACCGTAGAAGTCAGCATCTCAAATTTCAAGTCAATCCGAGTTCATATGCCCAAGTTATGATCGATTCAATTTGGAGGAAAAAACCAAAGTTTCGAACCGATCACCTTCGAATCCATCTACTTCGAACCCATCAACGCGCCTCGGGTTCGACTCCATCACCTTCGAATCTATCGAGCATCAGTTGTTCGAATCCATTGACAGAGCCTCATTCGAACCCATCCAAAGAATCCTTGTTCGAATCCACTAAGCTTCGGTTGTTCGAACCCATCACAGAATTCTTGTTCGAACCCATCACAAAAGCCTCACTCGAACCCATCCACGAAACCTTGTTCGAACCCATCACAGAGGCCTTGTTCGAACCCATCACAGAGGCCTTGTTCGAACCCACCTATGAAGCTTCATTCGAACCCACTGGGTCAACTGGCCAAGGTGACGTATCTTTCATCGGTTCGAGTGCGCCGAAGTATATGGAGTCAAAGCATTCAACTCGGAGCGAAACCCGGATCGAGGCGAAGTATGCGCTCCATGTCAACACGAAGACACGTGCCACCATGGTTTCGAACCATCGGTTCGAATGCATGGTTTCGAACCAAACAGCCACGCCATGAACCCTATTTCGAATCCATCATATCTCTCAATCCACTGATCCAAATGCCATGAAATTTTCAAAGAAGCTTGAATACATGTTGGAGAGTGTCCATGCCAAATTTCACCTCGATTGGACGAATTCTTGATCGATTCGAATGGAGTTCGAACCGATGCCAAAGTGGGCCCAAACTTCCTGAGACCGGGCGTGTGGGCCCCCTCACGTGCCAGAAGTGGTCTCCCGAGTTTTCAGCGAAATATCAGCAGCCTACACCTATAAATAGAGCCCCAGAGCCAGCAGAAAAGGGATCTTTCGACTCTCAAGCGCCCAGACTCTGCCGGATTGAGATCTCCATCATCCTACATCATAATTTTACTGTTGATTTCGAATTTCCAGTTGTAACTTGCTGTTGATTGCTGCAACAACTTGTAATCATTGAAAGAGAATCAATAAAACATCAAAATACTTCACAGTGGACGTAGGCAAAACGCCGAACCACTATAAATCGATTGTCTACGCATTTATATTACCATTGTTTGGAGTTTTTGTTAGATAATATCTGTTTTGAATTTGCATTCTTCGTTATTATCTCTTCAACGACTCCCGAAGAGTGTTGTGCCCAATTTTGACACAAACACCTGTTATATTTTAAATAGAATTTTAATTAGACCTTTAACTTTTTTTAAAATGAATTCAAATAATAAAACAACTACTATACTTAGTTCCATTTCATTACTTATAATATTCCAATAATCCAATTTCGATGTATTCCAATATTAGAATTTCAATAAATCCCAATATTAGATTTCAAATAAATTTTGTTTATCAAATAATTATTTTATTTTCAACTAAATAATGCAACATTTATTATTCAATTCCAACTATTGATTATAAATACATCAAATATATTGAACTCTATTTTAATACAAATAATGTCTTAAACCTTATCAAAATATTTATTTCAAAATTTCATTCAAGTTCGTATCTAATAAATTACATTAATAATTCAATAAACTTTTATATCTAACCATTTTTGTTTAATAATTATATTTCAATAATTTAAAATAGTTAAAATTCCGGGTCATTACAAACTTTGGCTGAATGGTCTAGATTTAAATATTTTAATATAGCTGATACGATTGATTCGAGCGCCTATAGATACAAGCTCATCTCTTCACTTTTCTTCTCTTATTTTCTAATCAAAGCAACAAAGATCTGCTATTTTCCTTTCTCCCTTATTTCTAGAAATTATAAAATATTTTACATATATACAAATCAGAGAAGGGCGGAGAATAAAAGAGAAGAAGAGAAGAAGTGAATCAGCGTTGCAAATGAAAGTGTATGATTTTATAATTGTAAATATATATATTCTTCTTAACCTCAAATCTCTTCTCAAATTTGTAATTCTAATAGTATGTATATACCTTGTTATGCATATTCTTTCGAATTAGAATAGAAAATGAGTTAAGTAAAGGGATGAATTCAGATATGGGAGATTTGGAAAGCCATAGAAAACTAGTTTAAAAATTATATAATTTCTCACTTGCCTTCCAGGCTTTCCAAATCTCCCAAATCTGAATTCATCCCTTTACTTAACTCATTTTGCATTCTAATTCGAAAGAATATGCATAACAAGGTATATACATACTATTGGAATTACAAATTTAAGAAGAGATTTGAGGTTAAGAGGAATATATATATATTTATAATTATAAAATCATACCCTTTTCATTTGCAATGCTGATTCACTTCTTCTCTTCTTCTCTTTTATTCTCCGCCCTTCTCTGATTTGTATATATGTAAAATATTTTATAATTTCTAGAAATAAGGGAGAAAGGAAAATAGCAGATCTTTGTTGCTTTGATTAGAAAATAAGAGAAGAAAAGTGAAGAGATGAGCTTGTATCTATAGGCGTTCGAATCAATCGTATCAGCTATATTAAAATATTTAAATCTAGATCATTCAGCCAAAGTTTGTAATGACCCGTATTTTTAACTATTTTAAATTATTGAAATATAATTATTAAACAAAAATGGTTAGATATAAAAGTTTATTGAATTATTAATGTAATTTATTAGATATGAACTCGAATGAAATTTTGAAATAAATATTTCGATAAGGTTTAAGAAATTATTTGTATTAAAATAGAGTTCAATATATTTAGTGTCTTTATAATCAATAGTTGGAATTGAATAATAAATGTTGAATTATTTAGTTGAAAATAAAATAATTATTTGATAAACAAAATTTATTTGAAATCTAATATTGGGATTTATTGAAATTCTAATATTGGAATATATCGAAATTGGATTATTGGAATATTATAAGTAAAGAAAAGGAACTAAGTGTAGTAGTTGTTTTATTATTTGAATTCATTTTAAAAAAAGTTAAAGGTCTAATTAAAATTCTATTTAAAATATTCTAACCACTATTAAAATTGACAATCCGGACAACCAGTCAACCATAAGAAATGTTTACAATACGCAAGTGAAGCTGAAACTATGTTATATGGAAGATAGGTCGATTATGCAGCAGTTTATGATATTGGCTACAAGTCATCATTATTCCGTGCACTATAGAGTTGATGGTAAAACCAATGAAGTTTCTAGCTTATTGTTTAGTCATCCTAAATGTGATTCTCTTGCACGGTGTTTTCATCAAATTTTGATCTTAGATTGCACGTTCAAGACGAATCAATACAAGTTACCATGTTTCCATATGGTGTCGCAAACATCAACCGAAGCACCCTTTACCGTTGCACTTGCTTTTGTTAGTCGTGGGACTACGGAATCATACATATGGGCTCTTGAATGTGTTCGAAAGTGTTATAGACATAAAGAAATCCTGGGTGTTATCGTCACAGATGCCGAAATTTCTCTTACAAATGCAGTAACTACTGTCTTCCCAGCAGCATGTCATATTTTGTGCATATGGCATATTTCGAAGAATGTTCAGGCGAATTGTAAAATCAATTTATAAAAAGGAAACAAATATTGATTGGGGATATAGAGGTACAATTGGAGGATGAGGAAGGAAAAAAGTAGTATGAACTTTTTTGAGATGGTTGGATAAATGTAATTAACATATTTTCTGAGGAAGAGTACTATCGGAACTTAAAATTATTTCATGACAAATGGATTGACAAACACAAAAAATCTATGACGTATGTAATGAAAATTTGCTTAACAAATATAAGGAGATGTTTGTTTTCGCTTGGACCAACAAAATAAAAAACTATGATAATGTATCAACAAGCATAGTCGAAAGTGCACACCATCGTTTGAAATTGTACTTCGATTCAGCTGCTGGTAGCTTCGTGCAATGTTGGACTAGTGTACATCTTTGTTGTGAGAATAAATTAGTTGCAATCGAACATGCATTTGAAACGAGTGCATCTAGAACAATGCATAGATTTCGAAGTGAACCAATGTTTAAAGAAATTTTGGGATTTGTATCTCGCAAAGCACTTGATTTACTATTAAACGAATTGTGTAACATTTCAAACGTTTGTTTGACTATTGACAATTGTGGTTGTTTTTTATGGAAAGTAAATAGGCTACCATGTGCACATATGCTTGCATATTTTAGGCATTCAAAAGGTTTCATACCTCTAACCGTTATAGACTCTTATTGGAAGCAATTATCTTGCACTCCGCCTACGTTGCATCGCTCAACTCTTGATTTTTTTTGACTTGCCGAAGATCATAGCTTTGAAAAGTAGGTATGACGAATCGCCTGATAATGTGAGACTTGTTATGCAACAAGATTTGAAAGTCCTAGCGTTCCCTCAAAGTATCACTATTTTAGAACCCTCTATGGCAACTATTAGAAAAGGTAGACCTCCGGAAAAAGATAAATCAACTAAACGAGATCCTTCTTACTTTGAACATGTAGAAGCATCAATTGTCATGTGGATCAAATCTTACTCCGGTTGGTTGCTACTTAAAGAAGCGTGGCATCAAAACTAAAGCATGTGCAAAAAGTCAAGTCAATGATGAATATTTGTTGCAAATGCCCAAACGTATGAGACCCTACATAATTGGCATAGACGATATGCCTAGTGATGGTAATTGCGGTTATTGGGTTGTGGTTAATCAATTGAATCTCTATAATCGAAGATCAAAAAATTCGTGTAAGTTTGTTCGTGAGTCTATAGTTGACAATTTGCTGCTACGGTCGAAAATGTACAAAAGAATGTGGGATGAATGTGATTTTGAAGAAATGAAGAGAAGGATACAATGTCCAAATGCAATTGGATTTAGTGAGTGGATGCAGATGCCAAAATCAGGATTTATAATAGCTGAATTGTTTGGCACCGTGGTTGTCTTGTTAAGCAAACATATGAGTTGTACATTTGTTCCCACAACATTACATTCGACCATTTTAAACCATGATAGGATGATAGTTATAGGCCATGTAAACAAATCACATTATGTGGGTATTAAATTCAGTTCTGACTCTCCTTTGCCTCCTATACCTCAATTTACTTATTTTTGACAGTTCTATAATATTAACGCGGAAGATTGTATCAGACCATATGCGAAAAGAGTGAACAAGTACTTAGCTTATGCCGATGACGACGAAGATGAAGGCAGCACATTTAACGTACTTATTGGTGAAGAGGAATGAAATGTCGTTACTTTGAGACATGTACGGAATTTGACATATGTATTGACTTTGGGATATGCACTTGATGGGTTGTAATGGATTTGAGATATATAAATGAATTGACAAACATATATATTGGCTTTCATGTATTTTCTTATGTTCATGTTCCTAGTGTTCATCTAAATTTGGACTAGGAATCATTGTCAATGAGTATATGTTCATGGTGCTGTGATGACAATTACTATATAGTCTTGATCATTTTCTGTTCATGTTCATAGTGCAAGTAAATGAGTATATGAAAAATAAACTGTTTTTCATTGTTTAATTTTCTTTTTGCTTGTTGATTGTTTTGGATTTCCTTTTTTGGCCACCTTTTGATTGTGTTATGATGACAATGAGTACCCAACGTATGTTCGATCAGTACCCAACGTCTATTATTTATATTTTCGACTAAAGCTTGTCGATTCCGAGAATTTTGTCCACTATCGATGAATACACATCAACCTATATAATAAATCTTGACCCAACCTTGTTGTTCCTGCTACTACTCTATACGCTTTGATGACTTAGTTTAAAGCACGGTTAGTTCCGTGTCTCCCCAACATCTGTTGACCATTGGTTTGATAAAGACATGTCGTTCCCAAGAGTTTAAGGTATTTTCAACCAGGGTATATCGCTTTTAATTTATTATTTCGATATAAAGGTGTTGTAGCTAATATTGGTATGGGCACTTTAATGGCTTGGTGTTTACCTTATTAGATACCATAGTAACGAAGTAAATCATTAAATTCAAAAAGTTGCTGCCGTTACTGCTGCTTCACACAAATTGCATGGTTAGTTCAATTTCTCCCCAATGTCTATTGACCATTGGTTCGACAAAGGCGTGCCGTTCCCGAGAGTTTAGGGTATTTTCAACAGGGTTGTATCGTTTTTGTTTTATTACTTTGATATAAAAGTGCATGCCTGATATTGGTATGGGCACTTTGATGGCTTGGTGTTTACCTTATTCGATACCATAGTAACGAAGTAAATCATTAAGTTCGAAAAGTTGCTGTCGTTACTGCTGCTTCACACAAATTGCATGGCTAGTTCTATTTCTTCCCAATGTATGTTGACCATTGGTTCGATAAAGACGTGTTGTTCCTGAGAGTACAGGGTATTATTGACATGGGTGTATCGTTTTTTGCTTTTTTCCTCGATTTAAAGGTGTCGTGCGTGCTAATTTAACCATAAAAATTTTCACATATACGAACATGCATTATTATAGAGCTTCACACAAACATTCATCATTATCATATTCCATATCACAAAATAAATTCATCATCAAACAAAAGCACCACCAAAAATCAATAAGACAACAAATAAACTCCACTAAACAACATTACCATAGTCATTCACATAAAATGCACAATACAGGAGTTCAAACAAAACATCAAGTTTTTTGTTGCTTGCACCACATTTCACCGTATGCTAATAAGGATGAAACTATGTAACAAAACATAATATGAACCTACATGAGTTCTAACAAAAAAAACACCAACTTCAACTTTTTTCTTTCTTACAACCCTCTTCACATTATGTCTTCCACCTTCACCCTCTTACTGGTCTTGCTCTTCTTTTCTTTTGATCCTTTGAACGGTTCAGCGGCTTCTTCTTGTCTACGCACTTGTTCACCAAATATATCAAGTGGCTCATCTTCTTCAATGCGTTCTATCCTTTGTAGAACTTATGCTATTGACTCAGTAGGAGCGCAAGCTTTAATGAAGTCTGCAATGTTTCTCAGTCTCTGTTTCTGTAAATTTAAAACTTTAAAGGTATGATCGAATATACTTTAAGAAAACAATAAGTTGAATGAAAACATGGACTTATAATGCGAACAACTAGTGAATTAATTTCGCTAACTTGCATTGGCTCCATAAATCGTGACTTTGGATTGGCAACAACGAGATGTGACACGGATACATACCACTGCATGTACATTGAATCACAATCCCAAGGCCGTGTGACATGGGTCGAGGTTAGACTTCGCCACTCATTCCAACTGAAATCTCCTACATTAGAATATGATGCCTTGTAATATTTTTGCGACGACTTCATTTTTTTCTTCTCCAAAGAAAAAGTGATTACAGTTCAAAACACACTATTGGTCCATTGTATAACACACAGTTGAAATGGGTATTGATCTCTCATACCATTCAAACAGTCCCAAACAACATCTGTCATTTGAAGGTCATCTAATTACTTCCTAAGAGTCATCAAATCATAACACAATTTGGTATTAGTTTCCATCGCAAAGTAAAAAGCTGACCTGGATCTCAACCTGTGCATGTGGATTACGATTGTGTCATTTTAAAACTGGGATGTGTTCAAACATCCAAACCTATACAAGAAATATCAATCATAAACATAACATTGCAAGTAAATTTATTTTTAAATTTTGATTCATACCTGTAGCAAAGTCATGCAACATGCAATTTGACGTACACCTTTTCTTGTGCCTTGAGCCAAATTATAAAACAACCAACTCAAACATGATGTGCCTCAAGAATACGTGCTCACTTGCCATAACACCCGTAGACATTGCAAAAAATACACCGAGACCTTATTTCTAGATTTGTCCCCATAAACTAGCACACCAATAGTATATAGCAAATATGCAATTGCTCATTGCAGTTTACGTTCCATAGTATCGGAATCTTGCCAACCGGAAAATGTTGTTCTCAACCATTCCAAACATACTTTTGGCTCACCTCCCAACAACTCGTTGGCCTCGTTTTCTTTTATGCCAAGACACTTATCTAACAACTCATACACATATTATCACTTATTCCCCTTGATCCTCCAAGTGGCCCCGTAACCGCTTTACCTTCGGCAGGAGGAGCACTGATGTGAAACGCTTCATCGATACTGATTGTCATCACCCTAAACAGAAGAA
Source organism: Allium cepa (assembly GCA_030765085.1). Classification (NCBI taxonomy): domain Eukaryota; kingdom Viridiplantae; phylum Streptophyta; class Magnoliopsida; order Asparagales; family Amaryllidaceae; genus Allium; species Allium cepa. The sequence continues at coordinate 407,726,483 of CM060931.1, read as the reverse complement.
GAAAAGTGATGGTTTCTGGATAGGACCGCTCAATAAAAGCATTGATCAGTGCCTTGTTAACTTTGTCATGTTTTATTATATCCAAAATTCCCGATTCGGCTACCACATTCTTAACAAAAGCATACTCGTTGTTTAAATCCCATTGTCTATGAGTTCCTACATGACCATAAAGCTTAACAATTCTTGCTTCTTCCCTTTGGGCCTACATTACCATAATAATAAACAAAACATATACATAGATATATATATATATATATATATACATATAGTTAGATTATCCAAAATTATATATGATATACATAGACATACCATAGAGTTCCATCTGGTAGAAGAAATATGATCTTCGAACGCAAACAATAATGTTGATTATGCTTCGCTTTCTGTCGATTCACTTGGTTGTGTCATTAACTGTTTTCCTTTCCTTTTCTTTTCCAATGGTTGTATCTCTGTTTCAGTCTCCTCTTCGGTGTCAGGAGATGGATCAACCTCCTTCGAAACCTTCTCTGCTTGATCCTGACCACCTGCGTTTCCTTCAACATTGTGTTCATCTTGACTTCCTTCCTCCTCGCTCGAACTTTCATCTTCCTCACCAATTCTTTCGTCGTCTACAACAGCCTCGTCTTTAAGTTTTTTTATTCGCTCCAACTCTAATCTCCTGCGATTTGAAGCATTTGCGAATTGCGAGATGTAATAGACGAGGTAGAAAATTTTTTGCTGTCACAACAAAAAAAATTGATCAGACAATACATAGATTGAATGACTAACTTTTATTTCATGTAGACCGCGAACAAAAATTGGGACAAATAAATGTTTAAAATGAGTTAAATAATAAGTTGCAATTTTTTGAATGTGAATAGTTGAATTTTGATATGAAAATAGTAAATTATTTTGAGAAGTAGAAAACAGATTAAAAAAAATGAAATAGAAATAAATAAACTATAAAGTGATAAATATAGAGACTTAAGTAAATGATTATAAGTCAATGAAATTTGAGTAAATGATATAAGTGTATATTTACGTGTGTGAAGTTAAATGTTAAGGTACTACATGCAAAGCGTATGTTTCGAATTAAAAAATGTACTGCCTTCATTAACCAAAACACAGAGTTCGACAACATAGCACCGAGGAAAAAGGAGTTATACATGAGTATTAAATTCGGCAAGGGTTTAACGACACCAAAAATTTACTTCGACCCCATAGCACCGAAAAATGTTATTTACGGAAAACTATTATCGAACTTCATACCAATTCAATTTCGCTGCAATTCGAGGTTATGGTTTCACTAAAGTTTAAACTAAAATTTCAAAACTGAATGAAAGTAACAGGCTTTCACGATATTTTCAAAAATGTACTGCCTTCAACAACCAATATACAGAATTCGACAACATAGCACCGAGAAAAAAATGAGTTATACATGAGTATCAAATTCGGCAAGGGCTGAACGATATAAACTATTTAATTCGAGAGCATAGTACCGACATAAAATATTATTTACGACAATCTATTACCATATTTTGCACCATAAAATTTCACTACAATTCGACACTCCATTACTGTAATAAATTATGAAATTCGACCAGCTATAACCGATCTATATCAAAACGACGCTACAGATCTGCAGTTAAATAAAATTTTCGATTTCTAGCCGTCGAATTATAGAACTTCCTAACCCTAGCGTTTTTAATCTCCATCTTCCACACCAAATCCCTAAAACGCAATCCACTACAAATAACCAAACTCTCCTTGCCATGAACTTCTCTACCAGTTTTGGGTCTGGATGTTGTGATCGCGCATAGTTTTTTATGCAAACCATTTTGATCGAAAATCGTTTGAGAAGGAGAAGGGTGAAATGACAAATGGTAAAATGTAAGAAAAAATAAGGAATGGTAAAAAGTAGTGAATAGGGTTAAAAGATTAGAATTGGCAATCTATATTTTATTTTACGATATAATTGTACTCCTCTTAGCAGTTTGATATATAGTGGAGTAAAAACGAAAAATGCCCCGCCTAATAATTTTTGGAGTGTCAATAACAATGCCCATTTATCCTATTCAACCAACATTCAAACTCAAATCATCTAATAAAATCACTTTCACTAATGTTTTACTCTTTATACTCTATTCGAATAATAATTTTCATTTTCATTTCAACAATATGAAAATTTACGTTATTTCTAAACTACTACACAAAATTCATTAAACATGCACTAAAGCCAACGGATATGGAGAATTTTCAAACTACTAAAAATACATATTTATTCGAAGTTTTATAAACAACAAATATAACTTCTTATCAAACTATTTTAAAAAAAAATAGGTGTATAACAAATAATAGAAAGCATAATTTGACAAAAATTTGCAGAACATAAGTTTTTTCTTACTATCATAGCTTTTCAGAAAGTATAAGTTTATTGAAATCAGATCAATGGTTCAAAAGTTATGATTAAAACAAGTGCAAGTTCAAAATTCAATATCATTGTTGATCAATCTCCGGATAGCGACAAATATTTGCAACTTAGACCAATTAAACCTCAGAATTTTACAAAATTCAAAATATAAAACTTATAAAATATAGTAATTAACCTCATTAACCATAGTAATAATTCATAGTGAATAATCCAAATCTAGAAATTGGCTTAAGACAGCAAATTACAACTTATCTCATATTTCACTAAATCATGAGATACACAAATATAACCTTTCATAGGCAAAACTAAATTATGCTCAAATCCCAACTAAATCTCAAATCACAAAGTTTAAATCAATAAACACATAATTACAAACATATGACTCAACATACAAATAAGTCATAACAAAATATGCCCGAAACTCATAGTCATAATAAGGCATATTAGTCAAAATCACCATTTGTTAAATCCATATCAAATCTCAATTTGATTATCATTAAAAATATGGTGATAACAATTTAAAATATCCAAATCCAGAAATGATTATCAATTGCAATGACAAAGCTGATAACATCTCCCTAAGTAGTTTCATCCATGACAAGGTCGCTAACACTTCGCTAAGTAGTTTCGTCCATGACAAGGTCGCTGACACATCGCTAAGCAGTTTCGTCTAAGCAGTTTCATCCATTTTTAGTAAATGAAATTACTTAAACTTTTTAGAGTATGAAAAGTAACCTTGAAATAACCAGGGTCATGTGATTTTATAACGTTGTGTAAATGACGTTTGGCTTTTGTCAAAAGTCGTTGGCACGATGTATAATTATCACAACTAAATTGGATGCCTCCAAATAACCATATACTGTCCAAAAAAATAAATTCTCATGGTATCGCCACCCATTATGACGAATACACATCCAAATCCATGAAATTCGATAATACTATGCTTTTGGAAGGTGTACTAACACAGCCTCAAACAATGATGAAAAAATTATCAGTGATAGATATAACTATCATTTGTGTTAATACTAATTAATGCTAGCCATGCGGCTGGTCATTGATGTTACGGTAAAGGCTAGTTTTCATGATTTCGATAAATCATTCAACTAGTGGAATGGATACTAGCTCATCCGGTAAAAGTTGCTCCTGCGTTCCCAAAATCTTTTTTTTTGATATAATAGTATCATATTTATTTTGATAAAAATCGAAATAATAAGTTCGGTATGGTGTTAAAAATTACTAATGGCCCATAAACATTAATATTTCAGCTAATAAATAAGTCAAAAAAGTTAACATAATTTGCAGGGAATTATACTATAATCTACATTAATTATTTTATCTTTATGATTACACAACTTTAAAAAGAATTAAACATCAAATTAAATAATCACTTAACATCAAATGCATTATTATTAGCCAATGGTATTTTTCTTAAAAAAACCTAAAATATAATTTAAAATGCAGCAATCAAGTAAGTAAACGAGCACAAGAAAGTTCAAGAAAAAAGATCAAGCTTTAACTTAGTTCGAATTTGGGACAACGAATGACTCTGTTTTAGGACGGCTTTTTGAAGCATCTGTCTTCAACATTTGTAAAAGTATTCAATATAATAATTGTTACCCATGAAGTTATCTTTCTGGAACAACAAAAATCATTGAGATCCGACCAGAAATGAAAAAGATATGATCAATTTACTAACAGTGTTCAGCTTAGGGAATATAAATTTCAAAGGGATAAAGTTAAGAGTTTGCAATATGTTTTCGATCAACTTATGCTAAAAATTTGTGAAAGCATTCGTCATGAAATTTGTCGCACATGAAGTAAGCTTTCCAAAACATCAAAAATTATCAAAATTTGACTAGTAATGATACGGATATGGTAAATTTACCAACAGTGTTTTTCTCGAGGAATATAAATTTCAAAGGGACAGAGCTAAGGTTTGCAATAGATTTTCGATCAGCATATGCTTGGAATTTATAAAAAAATTCAACATGAAATTGTCTCACATGAAGTTAGCCTTTCAAACATCAAAAATTATCAAAATCTGACTAGAAATGAAAATGATATGGTCAATTTACTAACAGCGTTTAGCTCAGGGAATATAAATTTCAAAGGGATAAGGCCAAGATTTTGTAGTATGTTTTCAATCGACCTATGCTCAAAATTTATAAAGGTGTTCAACATTAAAGTTGTCACACATGAAGTCAGCTTTTCAAAACATTAAAAATTATCAAAATCTGATAAGAAATGAAAAAAATATGGTCAATTTACTAACACATGCATACAATGATATAGTGATTAAAGTGTGTTTGTGACAGAACTATTCTTTTATTTTTGGATTTCAATTTAACTTTACAAACATCTATTTTTACTATAAATCTTTATTAAAAAATGAAATACAATGAAATTAAAACAGGAATTGTGAGTATTTTCTCACGGTAATTTCACAACAAAAGGTATTGTTCGGTTTAAATCACCCAAACTCATATGGGACACGAACTTAGGTGATAATTCTAACGAAAACCACACTCAAGACGAACCCCTTGAATAAATCATTCATAAGAGATTTATCTATAGCAATTATTTTTACAATTGAATTATTTTCACATTACAATTGTATATATACATCTGTTCTTAAGAGATCATTCAATTCTAAAAAATATTTCAACTGCCAAAAAGTTTTATTTCCTCATCTAAATATTATTTAAAATCCTTTAAACAATTTAGATTTAAAAACATTTGAACTCAAATTTTGGTGTCTCATTGCTTCGATCAAATTTTTAGGAACCCCTATCGAAAAAATATTCGCTTCGACCAGAATTCTTAAAGCATCTAATGGATATATTGTCACACAAAATAGATTTTCCAAAGATTTCTTTTTATCAAAATTTCTTTCAATGCCTTTACATATTTATAAATGATACTTCATTAAAATTAATTTAATGATATTTCCTTTTATCCATTATTGCTTTAATCAATTATTCATTTTAAAATTCATCTTAGTTTTTAATTAAATTATCCATATGATAAATTAATTATTAAATTAAATTCAATTATGCCTTGCGGTAGTGACATCAAATCTATACACAACAAGATCCAATTAATATCGAGTTGGTCTTTTAAATTCTCAATTGGTAAATACTACTCAGTGTTAATCTTTAATGGTTACTAAGTTTTCTTTTTAAACAAGCAAGCATTTATTATTGACAACAAATTTTAAAGGCACTTAAATTTGAGGTGCTCAGTGGAAAGTAGTACATCCGCCTCCACTGTGCAACTCGGATTGCTAAGGACAAATGTACACAATTCAATTTGAAGTATGCTAAAGTTGAAGACAAACATTTGTTCGTAGATAGAATTACTTCAAGATACTAATTAGTGTGTTCAAAAAATAAGCGCGATGCATCCTAAGATTTTCTAAGACATGACTTATATCTAAAGGAAGAATTCCTAGTAATGACCCAAAGATCTCTAAGGAACGATCTCTAGGACACATCTAGGAGAAGATTCTCATCTTTAATATCGTATATTGTTCTGAACTCAACTTTTATATCAAGCTGTGGTGCCCCACCTTTAAGCCTTCATTAACAAAGAACATTACAATCTAATATCATCTTTTAATGTAAAGAATAAGGCTTGTTAGGAGAGACCATATGTATTATTACTTTGGGCGAGTATCGATACGTCGAGTTGAGCGAAAATACTTTTCTTTTACAAGAGGATTCAATGTATCCGATCCAGGCACAAAACAACAACACAATGGTTTAATATAATTCAGAACTATATGAAATATAACAGAATATAGAATCACGGACTGCGCAAAGAAATATAAAAATTTCTCATAAAGCGGATATAAACAGGTATATTATACATAGTGTGAACTACAAAAGGTGGCCATAAAAGATCCATCATATGCATATGAGATATCTAAGACAACATAAATGAATGTACATCAAAATGAATCTTTATTTCGATATACATGAAGGACTACAACATAACTGGACTATAAGTTTATTAAAGCATACGAGGAAGCCTCAAACTAATCCAACTCTATGATCATCATGTTGAAGAACTTGAAATATCTTGGTTTGATCCGAGTATTACATAAAGATAATAAACAGATCAGTCTAGTCTAATTCGAACCAATATGAGATAAAAGTGATGATAGTTTACAAGCCATAATATGAAGATAAAAACTCACATATAGTTAAACAAAGAGAAATATTATCTTTTCCTAAAACTATTCACCAAATTACAAAACCATTATTAGCTTATAAAAGAAAATCTCACAAAATATTTGGTGAAACATAAATTTCATAAAATCCAGAAATATGAATTAAACCACTGAAATTCAGGAGTAATTGAGTGCATCAAAAATAGAATTTCTCCCATAGAACACAAAGGCATCAAAATACAATTATTCTCAATTAACTCAGAACTCGAAATTCATATTAGAAAATCATTAGAAAACAACATTAAAATTTTGAGCAAAGTCTAATTTCAACATTTAAAAAGCAGTAAACTGAGGGTGAACAAATAAGAAGTAGATTTAGAAAACATTAACAGTGATCGCTGAAAAAAGAACAATAAGACTCGCATTTCATCATTCAACTAGATTCAAATGAATCTAGACTAGAAGTGTGAGGGTTACTCACCTCAATCATGCTTAAGGCTTCAAATTGCTTTCATTTTATTTCAACCCAAACAACCAAAATTTCCAGAATTTGACCCTTAGTGCAACAACGATTTGACATGGAAAAACTAAGTAGTTTCCTACAAAATATTTGTAGATGGGTATTTATGAGTTGAGAACAACATATCGAAATTTCATATTTTATCGTTTTTATACAATAAGTTATGAACTTTTTACTTAACCTTCATTTTTCAACCCAGATTTACTCGAAAACCACTTGATAAAAGAAGACATTTGACCTGTCAAAAGTAAACCAAACGCCATGAAATTTGTGGCAGATGTGATGGAACATGTTAACAACAACATATCGAAAATAAAGAATTTATAGGGATTTCTTTGATTTGTTATGATTTTCGAAACAGCTAGGGTTTTGTGAAAATTTTGAGAAAATGGAGTTTGCTTTTTGTTTGGTTTGAGAAGAAGGTGGAGATGATTTGTGTTTGCTAGTTTGGGAGAGATAGAAATGAGATGAATGTATTCTCATATATTCAAGTGCTAATGGGCATTGGGATAATTGCCAGACATCCAATAAGAAATGTTGCTAAATTCTCTTATCACAAGGTGTTTCTAATTACAACTTTGAATTATAAAATACTTCACTTTATATTTAAACAAACTCGTATATTTTTTTTTTATAAATTCAACCACTCAATTTTTAAAAGGTTCTATAAGATAAATTCTTCATTTTATAAATTAAAACATGTTTAAATTTAATTAAACCATATTTTCCATAATAAAATGTATTGTTATTATTAACGTTGTAAAATACACCGTTTCTGTCCAAAATTTAATACAACTTTTGGAATAAAATTTATTCTTCATAGTTTTACCAAAATAATCTATTTATGGAAAAATAATATTACAAATGTTGAAATTATTTTCGTTATTACTAAAATATCTCAAATACCCATTTTAGTATAAAATTCATTTACATGAACTCCATATAAATAGATTCTTCAAACTCCAATTTAATTAACGCCAAAAATTCCCAAATCTCTTAATTATTTAATTATCACTAAATTAGTTTATTCTTTTAATTTAATTTCATGTAGCTAAACCAGGGTTGTTACATAAAGTTTCTTAGATTATGGAAAATTTTGGCAGCACTACCGTTGCACGGCTTGACCCAAAAAATTACAGCACGCCACTACTAGCTCAAATCAACCCAAAAGAAACAGAAGCCATAATAAGCAATTTCTATCATTGGCAATAGCAACATAATCGACATAACATCCATTTGCACCCAAAGTACGAAGAATACTCTATAATGAAGTAATAAGAATCCAATCTTTTCAAAACATAAATCTAGAACTAAACTGGGTTTTTTTCAGAATATATTTTCAAGTTCCTCCAAATAGAAAGATATCAAAACCAAATTCAATTATGACAAAGAGAGGGCTCCTCCTACCGAAGCATGGTATGAGCATCCAGTGGTATTCTATTTCCTCCTAAAATAACTAGAGTAAACAAATATACCTGGCGAGTCTTCCAAATCAAAAAACTCTCATTCGTCCAACTTTAGTCATTAGCAAAAATATTTGAAAACCACTTCACAAAAACACTTTCCAAATATCCTAAAATAATAATATTTCACCTAACTTTTCAAAGTAATAGTATTATTATTTCTTTCACAAACTCTTTTAAGATCACTTTTTCAAATGCATCGGGATTTAAGTCATAATAAACAACTTTATAAACCGTAGTCTATAAAATCACACAATCAATCGAATCGAATCGAATCAAATTCTATGAAGGAATAAACTAACACTTAACACCATCAAAATGATAAGTGACTTAACAAACAAGATTTAGAATTTTGAGTAGGTTCATAATTTTTTGAAGTCACACAACAAAGCACACAAATATATTAAGCATGTATGATGTACAAAATCATCCCCACACAATATCCAATTTGACCACTTGCTCAAATACATAGACTTCACTTTCAAACTAATATCGCATACTCGACCTCCCTAGCGCGGACTCCGATCAGGATCTTTGGTTAGAGACCTTGGTTCTCCTTACATAGCCATATACTATGATTGAAAACCTTAGTATCATATAAAGAATCCGAATTAAGTGTTTGCTAACAAGAATCAAGTGAGAAATCCTTTTTCGGACTGGTGTGAATCACCTTAAAGTTATGTATTTGAATCCTAGGTTAAGATTCACACAAATAAAATGATATACATATCACTTATACAGTTAATCAAATTGATTGCTTAATTACACCAATCTCTCTCTAAATCATTTTCAACTTCATTTATAGTATTTCATTTGAAACCAGAATTATTTATGAATTATTCTATAAATTTCCATTTAAGTTTTTCAAACATTTTATAAAGATTCATCCTTATAAAACATTAATTTAAAAGCTTAATCCATTTTTATTTACTTATATAATACTCTTTTATATCCTAAGAGTACATACAAAATGTCAATTTTAATTTTTTTTTTCAAAATTCAAATGGAGACCCAAACAAAATATGGGTTTTTAAAACTGAGTCAAATACTTTGGTCTTTTACATTAGAGTGTCCTAAGGAAAGATGTTTACTAGTCGACTCACTAACATCAAATGGTTTATGAGACTTAGATGTTTAAAAAAACTATGGTTTAAATGAAACAATGCTTATTAAAACCTTACTACCCAATTTTTCCCATTTAAAACTTGAGTTAAATTATCACTTTTATATCTGAGAGTTTAAAAAATTTCGTTTATCAAATTATTTATCAAAATACCTTTTTATTTTAAATCGATTTCCTCAAAGAAAACTTAAGAACTAAATACCCATTTTATTTAAAATCATTTTTGAAATAATAATAACAATATAAATATCTTCTTTTGGTATACCAAATCATACTTTTGGAGTTTAAATAAAATTCCTTTTACCAAAACAACCTTATAGCAAATTATTATGGTAGCATCTCCCACTTAGAAACTCGAAAATGAACATCGATGGTGCTACAGTCATCACCACCAGTGACGGAAGTGAGTTTGGTGCTTTCTTATCACTTTTAAAATCCTTTAAAAATATTTCCATACACAAATATTTTTAATAATACTAGTATTATTTTCTCCAAAACTTTAAAAACAACTTTCAAAAACATCAGAATTTAAGTTCTTCTCCGATTAAATCCCTTTTATTTATAAATTATACTTATATAATTTCACTTTGAAATATTTATTCTCATAAATACTTCCAAGTAATATTGCCATCAATTTTCCAAAAATGATCATTTTGAGATTATTTTTAAACAACCTCAGGATTTCAATTCGAAAATCCTTTTTAAAACACATTTTTATTAACAAAATTTACATAAAGTTTCCTTTATATAAACCTATATATTATAATAATTCTCCTGTATTATAATAAAATTTTCTCAAAAATTTATCCTCCAAATGTCTTATCTTCTCATTTAGATTAATTTAAACAACATTCATTTAAAAGTTTTACCTTTAACTCAACATTATTAAAAGATGACTTTTAAGTTAATATTTTCTCCAAACACCTTATAGTCAAGTTGTGAAATTTAATTCAGAAGGGATTCATTTTTAAATCAAAGTGATAAATGCTTCTAAATAAGCTGAGCACAATTTTAAAATCAACGAACAATAATCAATGCTCCTAAACTATATGAGAATGACAAATCAAACAACAATGATAATAAATAAATATTTTCATTACCAAACAATCACTATAAATAACTATATAAGTATGAAAATTATTTCTTTATATATATATAAAATATATAATCCTAGGTAGAATATTTCATTTACAAAATTTTCAAAAATCAATATCATGTCTATTAGCCTTGTTCAAGTGTTTAGAAATCTCAATCAACACTGTGGCATCCCATTTCTCTACCAGAATTCATAAACAACTCAACAGACTAATTAACACGATACGCTTTTATAACAATAACAAATAAGCTTGGAATATATAATACTCGCAAACTCATTCTAAGGTGTTATTTACCTTATCTCTAACTAGTCTAAATTGCACATACGTGCATCTAATTATCTAGAAATGTTTGATTTTTATTTAATAAAAAAAATGTAAAAATGGATGTGTAGGTGAAAAATCTTTGATGGTCACATTACTTTTATTTATTGAATTTCATTGATGGATGGTTGAAAAGTGTGTAGTGGTGGAGGTTGCAAAGTGATGCCGAAATTCCGTTGATAAACAGTATTTTCAGAATTTCAAATAGACACCGTGGAAATCTATTTATTGAATTCTATCTGTTAGTAGTAGGGATGAGCCATACCCTACCAAAGCAAAGGTTCCTGCTTAACCTTTAGCTCTGATACCAAATGTAATGACCCGCCTTTTGAACCATTGAAAGTCGGTCAAATGCTGAACATCCAAAAGCCAGAAAGGAAGATTGCTAGGATAAAATTAAAGAACTATCAGGAGAACTGAATCTCATAGCAGAAATGACAACATATAATATAATAAAGACAATATAAACTGTCACTCCAAGATACAAGGTACATCAGAGTTAAAAATAAACCCTATCAACTGGACAATTATAAATTTCTGACCTTACATTTGTTGATAGGTATAAATAATACACAGGAAAATTAGAATGTTACAGAAAGTGAACATATAGCTCTACTCCATGAGCTCCATTTTCCACCAACGATAACCTAAAAAAATATTCGATCTGACCGAGCATTATAATAAAATAATACACGGATCAGTTTGAAAAACCAGCGTGAGATAACTCAAGTCATATGGTGAATATAAAATAATCCTATGAGACCACGCATCTAATTGTAGAATGGGTTTTTACCTTATAAGAATAACATCCGTAGATGAAAAATGGTAAGCAAATTAGAACAACACTCCAATCCAGTAAGGATGAACACAGACAAAGCCAAAATCAAAACTTAAGGATTGGACATGATAATTAAACATCAAGAAAAATTCCAGGCACTTCTCAATGCAATTGAGGCAATGATTCAATGATTTGAACCAAATAAGGAAAGAGAAATTTTCAATATTGACTAGGAGGGTGCACCCCCTTACCGAAAGTATACCTCTAGACAATATACTTCAACGGGTCATTTTCTCTAGGACTCCTTTCGAGAACTCAAAGTCGGATCCTGCCAACCTTACCGAGAATTCGAGTATTTTACATCTTAGAAAGCATATAACCGAACCTAATCTAGAGTAGATGTGAAGATACCCTAATGGGAATAATACCACATAACTTGGCCCCCACTTGCACTTTGGTTTTAATCTTTTCCGACTAAGGATAACAACATTCAAATGAGCAACAAATCATCTAGGATTGACAAGACACAAAAGGAGAAAAGGTTAATTCCAAGGTTCGAATAGAACAAGGAAAATGGATTTATCCAACATGATTAGGAGTATGCGCCCACTACACCGAAAGTATATTGCTAGATTAAACATAACTGAGAGCCTATGCAAAACATGCATCACTCTTAGGAACTTCCAAGCCAGAACATGTTAAATCAAGAGGCAACCAAATATACCCAAATCAACGCATGCAAGCTACCAACAACTTTCTAGATAAATGTGAATATATCCTAATGGGTGCGACCCACATAGCTTGTCTCCAACTTGCTCTTTGGCTTTAGTTATCCACAGTATTGGATGTCAATGCTAAATATGAGTGAAAAATCGCCTTAGATTGATGAAGTACAAGGAACAATATCAAAATTGATAGTTAAGAATTCAACTATCGAAAGTAAACAAATGATTGTTTAAGAAATTAGATCGCATACACTTATAACTATTAAATGATTCAAGATTCAAAACATTTGATTCTTACTTGTGCTTGATTTTGACATCACAAATTCTTGTAAAACAATTTTTCAAAATATTCTTTTAAAGAGGCAAATTATATTTTTAAGTGTATTAAAAAGATGGGATGAAAGCAATTGCCATTAGGACACTGTTTCCTAAAATACCCAAAACACTTTACATATAGAATTATTTTTGAACATTCATTTTTAAAGGATTTTCTCATTTTTAAACTATCATTTATAGCTTTTAAAACAGCGTTTATTATTCCAAAAAGTAATAAATAAATTTAAATACTTTTATTAATTTGAAACAGTGTTAATCATTCTAAAAGATAATTAGCATAATTCTTTTATGAATTGTAAAACCACATTAATTATCCCAAAAGTCCATAAATCAAGTTATAATCTTTTTATATATTTAAACAACAGTAGTTATCCTGAAGGATAATAAAACTAATTTATAATCTTTTATAACTTTTAAAACAACATAAATTTATCCTGAAGGCAATGAATCAATTTATAATCATTTAAGTTCAAAACAATGTTCATTATCCTAAAAGATAATAAATCAAATTTATAACTTCTTCTATAAAATTTTAACCTAAACTTAACCTTTATTTTCAAAATTCTCAAAATATTTGAAAATATAGTTCAAAAAATTTTCAAAAAGAAAAAAGACAATCAAACATTTATTTAGTAAAAATACATGCACAAGTTCGACCTACATAAGGGTTTAAGGAGATGGTATTTTGTAAGTGGCAGTATGGTAGAAAATCGCTATAATGACATTAACACTAATCGAACATTAGGTCAGAAATATTTCAACCAACATTATTATAAGCAAACAAAGAATATAATTAAGATGCATATAATGGTAAATAAATAATGGCGAGAGACCCCTTTGAGTATCTCTACAAAAGTCCTCTATAAAACACGCGTTTACATGTGTATATTTTTTCAAAGTATTCCATAGCGATCTATCCACTACGAAAACATTCTGACTTCTCCTTTTTGTCCCCTGCAACAAAATGGTTATTTATGTCATCCACTATTCAGCAGGAATTCAAAACCAAAACAAACAGTCAAATAATAATAATATTTTTACCTTGCAAGCATACAATAGTGATTTATTCTATTTGATCAATGTCCAAATAATCTATTCAATTTTATTATAGCAGAATGAGGTTTTATTATACTAAATAGATGTCCTAAACGAAGTATAATTAATTTAACCACATTAAGAGTAATAATTAAATCAAGATGAATTTGGGACTAATCTATACTTTGTTAAAACTGTCAATTATCATCCAAGCATTCAATAACAAATCTATAACAACACGGAATTTTTTTAAAGGTGAGTTATCTCGCTGAAATTCCGTTGTCATTGAAGAATTCCAATTTGAACTAAAATCAAATGATGTTCAATTTTAAACCAAAATTTAGTTGCCCCAAATTCAACGAAACTAATTCCATCACGTAGCTAACGTGCCTACGAGTCCAACACAACTGACTACATTCAAATCCGACCTTGTATGCGCAAGATATTAATTTTATAAGTTATCGACTTAATTAAATAACTAAATTTAACTAATTACTTACTTAATACACTCATCACCATTAATCCATGTTCAAAACTTTCTTCCCCAAGTCAAATAATTACTTCCCGCTTGTTCATGTGCACAACACTTCCTTTACTCATACACGCATGCCGATGCTCCTTCCACGAGCCATTAAAACCACCACCCTCTTTATCGACAAACTATTCTACTCTAGAGCTCCACATCCATACTCATCTCGACAAGCTCAAACACACCAAGCCCAAAACGACTTACTCCTTAACCCATGCGGCCCTAAAACTTCGGACCCACCAATCCTCAACTGAGTTCCTCCAAACTTCTGGCACAACTGCTCCTCGACACAACTAAACCAATGCAATCAACCCTAAGGTTTCTCATCACCTAAATCACGATTGAGCCTAAAACTTAGTTCATGCCCCACTTCGGCCTTCACCCAAAATTGATGATGCACACTTCGATATAGGTATAGAATTGAAGATCTATTCAATACAAGTTCAAAGATCCTAGTTGTATGTAAGGACCCGCTATTTTCGACTATTCGCACCCGCACATGTCGGACTTAAATAATTCAAAATACCGAATTGTTAATTTTAAATTTGGCAAAACTCATATATACAATAAATAAATAATCACAGAATCACAGACACAGAGTAATAATATGCAGCGGAAGCAAAAGATAGTAGTTCATGAAGCTACTATATAAATAACATAGTTAAATAATTTACAACAGAAGTCTCGAATACAATAGTCAAATACAATATCGGAATACATCACTGAAATCAACTGAATATCTGAAAGCTGGCTAGATAGCTGGATCTCCAGGCGAAGCTCCAACTCTAAAGGTGAGTCTCAAAAGCTGAACCACTCAGTCTGACCCGAGCATAAAGCAAAACACAAACATTGAGTTAGGATTAACATTCTTATATCAATAAATCCAACTCAAGTGAAATAACAATTGAAATACAATAACTCAAAGCACGTTGGAATAACCATCCTTTAAGGATCCGTTAAACTATCTACTATGTAGTAATATACGCTAAATAGATAATGTCTATCAGTAATGTAAAATATCAAAATAGTGTTAAGGCGTTACCATTATCCCCCTTAACATATTTTATATAAGCGTTATAGTCTATAAAGCACTGTAAACTCCACCATAAACTAGTGGGGTATCATGGAGTACTCCATAGGTATAACACAAAACACATTCGTAGTGGTCGCGTATTTAGGGATACAAGTATGACAAGGCACATGAGGCGATACCCAAGGTAGTGAAACTACCGTTTGCCTGATCCGGACTGGTGAAAACGCATCGCTGCAACAATCGCAACATCGCGAAACAACACTCCCAAAAGTACGAGGGTGCACCAATCAATAACAAGTAATGAGTAGTTTACGAAGAAGTGTGTTCGCTCGAGGTGGCTAACCCCATTTGGCCTAGCACGGCTCCTGTTTTAGTCATTTTCAATTTGACACAAGTGTCAAGGCTATCCATTATCATTCTCTTTCTTCAGTCATCACGTACATCATTCCAACCACTTCATTCGGGATCATACTCCGCGTATATTTATTAAAGTGGTTTTCGGTTTAGACGAGAGTATGTCCATAACCGATTCCGGTTTCTTTAATAACTTTCGTAATTATTACACTGATTGGTCGTTTAATAAATTTCAAAGCCAAATCAAATTCAATTTCGATTAGAATTTATAAACCAACATTCCATTTGTCTTTCTATATCAATTTCCAAAATTTACATTTCAAAACTTCCAAATTTACCATTTCAAAACTATATAATTCGATTTCAATTTTATTTAAACAATTCAAATATTGATTCAAGTTCGTATATAAGTTTCATTCAGAAATCATTTAGATTAATTTAATTTATCATTCAAATCAATTTAAATTCATTTATCGATTTCATTCAATATTCGTTAAGTCAATTTATCATTCAAAACAATTTCTATTTAAATTTCAATTCATTAAATCAATTACTTAATTCAACTCCATTATATCAAGCTTACAAATTGAATTTAGTTAGATTTGTCAAATCAATTCTTTAAATTACAAGTCTTACGTTAATTTTAATAAATCACGTTTTATTTCTTGTTAAAGAAATTCAATTTTACTTATTTATTTACTTAGTTATAACTTTCAAAAACTCAATTAATAAGGAAAATTAATTTCACATATTCAAGAAGTTCAATTTCACTTATTAACTTACTTAAATAATTTTCCAAAACTTAATAAATAAAGAAACCCAAATTTTATTTATTAACGAAGTTCAAATTCACTTAATCAAAAGTTCAATTCTCTTATCAAAGAATTCAAATTTTTATTTAATTATCAAATAATTCAATCTTATTCAATTATTAAATAATTTCAAAACTTAATTATTAAGTATTTCAAAACTTAATAATTTCAAACTAAATTATTAAATAATTTCCACCTTAATTATTAAATAATTTCAAACTTAATTAATATTAATTCCAAATTTAATGATTAAATAATAAATTTTTAAACACGTTCTTTTATCAACTATTATGCTAATATTTTGTTTCAGATTATTTAATATCAACATTTTCCTTTCGTAAAATTCAAATTCCAACTTCATTTCAAAACCTTATTCTTTATTCAATATAAAATTATTATTTTATTTTTAAATCAAAATTTTGACTGATCGGTTTATTTAATTCTCTATCCTAGGTCAACTTCATTTGGGTATTTATCATTTCAACCCGATTCCAATTCAGTTCAAAAAAATCAAAGCACAGCAAAGGGAACTTGCAGTGTGATAACTGGGATGGTGTCAAAGTAAATAAACAAGTAATAGCAACCATCAATAACAATCCAATAATTAATTCAAATAATCCCGAAATAATCGTATTAATTCACATTAATGTTTGTGTAAATTAATATAATTATTTCTAGAATCTACACTATCAGATTAAAGATTATTACATTATTATTTTGTGCGGTTCTACACTTTACATCAATTATTCAATTCCATACAACATCTATTAATATAACATAAATTCAAATGATTCAAGGGTAATTAACCATGTTTCAACGTGTTAAATAATTAAGCATTTAAGGGGGTCATATTAAACAATTTTAACCAATCAAATTCAACACATATGTCAATTCAAACTTTAACTATCTTACGTCAAATACAGTTGCATATTATTTATCACTTATACATTTACAATTTAACGTCCATCAACAATCAATCAATTAACAGCCAAACTGCATTATCAACGCATAAATAACTAATGGACAATGATGTCCGATGTCATAGGTGAACTGATACAGGTATTAACATAAATAATAGTGTAAATAACTAACAACAGGTATTTCAATTTGTCGTTTCTATTGAAATCGAATTAAAAATAAAAGAATATTAATCATGAGTGATTGCTCACCTTTCGAGGCTAGAGAAATTAGACTACACGATGGGTTACGAATCCAAAACCGAATTCCAAAGCAAGCACGATGGATACGAGTTTTGATGATCAAAGCTGACGACAAAGAAATGGCGAAATCGAATTAGAACTGGATAGATGACGATAAATTGGTATAACTGAACTGAAGTACAACTATATATATAAAGTCATATTTAACTTTCAAACGTACACTAAATTAAATATATATACAAACATTTCAAAATCCATTGTTTTACTTGAAACACATATATAATATGATTTAAAATCAAACTTATGTACTTATGTATAATATAAAATCAATCATATCTATACAATCAGACTAGAAAAATCAGGTTGTAAATCTCACATTATTATTCAACCAACGTCGAATACGAATACACTTCATACCCTACAAACAAGCACCTCATAACATATTATAGTATACTTTAGAATCCTAAAAAGAAATCAAAATATATAGAAAAATACTGCAACATAGATATATGTACTTACTGACACAAATCATATATGAACAACTATCATACACAATATACTGTAACAAATAAAATTATGTATATATAACAATTTTATTGAAATAGCAGATATACTTTATATATATAACTACTTAAACTTATTTTATAACAATAGATTGTATAGGGACTAATATAGCTTATATGAATATATCCAAACAGGTTGTAACAGAAGGTGAAAACATATAAGACTTAATATATAAACACATTGCGCAATATATTTCTTTATAATAGTACATATATAAAAACTAATAGATTACACAAATTAACTTAGATAACATTCCATATTTATAATATATAATAACTTGATATGCGTTAAACTGTATATACTCTATACTTGCAGCATACTTTGATGATATATTATATAACTAGTATCTCATAAGATAACTCATAATATATATTCTTTATAAACAATGCATACCATATCATCACAGGGAGCACCACGAGAGGAAAGGAAGGTGAAGACCGAAAGGTTGCGAGGAGGAACATGGGAAGCTCGGCTTGGTCTGTGGCGGAGGGGCTGCTTGTCAATTGGAAGAAGCAGGTCGTTCGGTGGTGGGAAATTGTTTCACGCGAGGCTATGGTCAATGTTGGTGTTCGGTACGCTGGGAGCGGTGAACACAAGGGAGGAAGCGGAGGGCGGTGCGGCCAAGCTACAGCTAGTGGAGTTCAGTCTATGGGTGAGGTTGCGTTGTGCTACAAGGTGGAGCGAAGCGGGTCTAGTGATGGAGAAGCGGGTGGCTCCTTGTTGGCGGATCTGGTCGAGTTGACTAGGCGGAGGGGTGTGCATCTTCGGGTAGGGAATGGGTGGAGTTTTGCGATCGGCAAGGAGTGGGGGTGGTGACGCGATGGTGATGGAGGCACGACACATGGGATGGGAAGGCGTGCGATCTGCGCGGGCAGTTGTGAAAGGGCGGGAATGTGGAGCCGACTTGAGGCTTGGTGGGTGAAGTTCCAGTAGAGAGGGATGGTGGCCGTTGTCTCGGCATCGCTTGGTTCTCTTGTGGTGGAGATGAGATCTGGTAGTTATCGGTTGTTGAAAGGGACGAGGCTCGGCTACATGCTTGACGTGCTGGAAAAACAATATATATGCGCGGTGTTTTTTTCTTCCTCTTCGTTTCTTTTTTTTACAGTAAGGAGGAGAAGGAGAATGTGAATGGAAGAAGGAATGTAAGAGAAAGAAAAGGGCCGGCTTAATTCCAGGCAACGCATCAAAAAGCAGAAGTTTAAAAGAAATTGAATAGACAAAGTGTAATATTAAAAGCAGAAGGATATGAACGTACATGAAAATTAAAAAAATGGAATAGAAATGGTCAAGCACAAGGTCTTGGAAATGTAAACGTTCACTGCCATCTGTTTCGTTCGGTGCAAAAATATAAATAAAGATTAGACAATCAAAACGACTCAAACATGCACTAATACGGATGTACGTTTTACGGGTTCCGCTGCGTACCGGGCACCGAAACAAAGAAGTGAATATACCTGGGAATCAGCACGACGAGACAATCACAACGGTATACAGATTTCAGGGGTACAGTTGAATTTTAAAAATTCGAATTTTTCTACTACGGAAAATTTGCAAGAAAAACGCGAAAGAATAAGATCGACGGAGCTAAAGAAGTCCAAATTTTGAAAAATAAAAAATGGCGCCTTGCTCAGAAGACGGTTTAGAATTTTTCTATGTAAAAATATTTAGGTTTCGAAAATGTTTTATTTTCATCGCTTTTTAACTGAATAAATTGAAGTAAATTTACGCACGAAATAAACTTTCATATTTTCGGACAAAAATTTACCAGTTGCTATGTTTAATTAGATGCATTCCAAATATCAAATTTATATTTTTTTAATTTTTATTAAATTTCACACAAATTCAGTTAATTAATTTAATTTAAAACCGTTAAAATACGAGGGTTGTTACACTCTCCCCTACTCAAAACTTTTCGTCCTCGAAAAGGAAAGAGGTAGGAGAATAGAATCAACCAGAAAGGAAAATAGATTGAAAAACAAAATAAACAATTAATCTAAACCATATAAATTCCGATTTAAACAGATTAATATTCACTAATTGGTTTAAATCCGTTCATATTAAATCAATAATATTCATTAAATTTTAATTTGTTAGTTCAAACTATAAATTTCGATTTAAATCAAATTAATATTCAATAATTGAATTTAAATTCAAAGTATTTCATTAATTGATTAAATTGTTAAGGTATTAATTCTTCAAAACAAAAATTTATTTATATCATTTATTCATTATCTTATTATCCAATTATCCTTTATTGAAAATTTTCTAAAATTAATAATTATATTTTATTCAACAAATTTAATTCTTTTTTATACTAAATTATTAAATTTTATTTCACTTAATATCTTATCACATTATTGAGTATATTTATACCTATTATAACCTACTCAAATTTGTATCAATTCCTTTAACAATATTTCATATTATGTATTATTCCTTCAACTTATTGTTCTCTTTGCCTCTATTAGTCTTTTTATAACCAAGATTTAAGTGTATAACATCTATTATACCCACTCAGATTTATAAAATTTCTTTTAACATCATTGTATACTATGCAATATTCGATTATATAATTAACTTTTGAAAATTTAGGTAAGTTATATATAATGCAATTGAGTATTGTACAAGTTAAATTTTCTAATTAAATTATTCAGGCTTAAATTTTTATTCAAAATTTCGATTTCATTTTATAATTGAAATTATCCTTTAACATAAATTTAAGAATTAAATTTTCGAGTAACTTCAAATTTATTTAGAGATAAATAAATATATATAATATATCAAATCAAATTAAATTTAATATAATATACCTATATATATATATATATATAAATCAAATCCTACTTTAGATATTTAAATCGATTTAATTTCAAAAACAAAACTGTAGCAAAGCTACGAATTGGTCTCTTCTTTTCGAAACTCGAAAATGAATGTCGATGATGCGGCCGTCATCACCGAAATTTTTTCAGCAACAAAAGAGAAGAGCTCTAACTTAATCATTTAAAATTCCTTAAAACCATTTCTATTCGAAAATATTTTAAATAATATACATTTTAAACTTGAAAACCATAATTTGAAATTATCGGAATTAAACTCTCAAATTCTAGTTCAAATTCACTTTCAAATTCTAAATCAAACTATACCCAAGTTTATAGATTCATTTATTTCTATTGCCAAAGTCAATGGTTTATAAAACAATAAATGAGAATCCAATATTATCATTACAACAATCAATTTTTAACAGTTTACTTAAGAAAATTCATACTTATATATGTAATATAATCATACAAACCTTATTTTATTTACCAAATTTGAAAACAATATTGGGTCAGTTTACTCTGTTCAAGTGTTTCGGAAATCCTATCGATAGCGTTGATCAGACGAATCGATCGAAAATCCAAATCAACATCAACAACTCAAACAACACAATATATATGACATTTAAATATTAATTTTCAAATACACTTCCTCGCTCGACGATATAATAATGGATTTTAAAATAAGTATAGAGATTCAAATTTGATGGAAATCAAATCAAAGAGAATTTTGATTCGATAATAAGTTCGAACAGAAGATAAGATAATTCAATTAACAGAATCGGAGGATTGACAAGCGCATTTAATTCACGGGCAACCTTAACCGGGTCGACCGTGGCTTCAAGGATTAGATCGATGTGGGATTCTAAGGCAAATCTACATTTGATCTCAAGAAATCGAATTCAGGTATAGCAGGAGATAGCTAGCATCGTAAACCGAGGATACGGAAATCTCTGGTAAATCAATGCCTTTTATAAAGGAGTTTCACCCATTTTCAAATAATTCGAAGAATTGGCGAGACCGCCGACTCATTTAAGGATCATTTGAAGTGGAGTTATGGGATACTCCAGAATTAAAAGCAGACGAGTAGTGAGGGACAAGAATGAATTTCAAAACCGAGGGAACGTTCCAAAATTTAAAGGAATTGAGTCAAAAGGAATAGATTGAAACACGAATGAGAGTGAATCTGTAAATACATTTACCCTATATGCTAAGTTTTTCCTAGAGCTACCAAAAGCTCTGATACCAACTGTAACGACCCGCTATTTTGGACTATTCGCATCCGCACATGTCAGACTTAAATAAGTCAAAATACCGAATTGTTAATTTTAAATTTGGCAAAACTCAGATATACAAAAAATAAATAATCACAGAATCACAGACACGGAGTAATAATATGCAGCGGAAGCAAAAGATAGTAGTTCATGAAGCTACTATATAAATAACAGAGTTAAATAATTTACAACAGAAGTCTCGAATACAATAGTCAAATACAATGTCGGAATACATCACTGAAATCAACTGAATATCTGAAAGCTGGCTAGATAGCTGGATCTCCAGGCGAAGCTCCAACTCCAAAGGTGAGTCTCAAAAGCTGAACCACTCAGTCTGACCCGAGCGTAAAGCAAAACACAAACACTGGAGTCAGGATTAACATTCTTATATCAATAAATCCAACTCAAGTGAAATAAAAATCGAAATACAATAACTCAAAGGACGTTGGAATAACCATCCTTTAAGGATCCGTTAAACTATCTACTATGTAGTAATATACGCTAAATAGATAATGTCTATCAGTAATGTAAAATATCAAAATAGTGTTAAGGCGTTACCATTGTCCCCCTTAACACATTTTATATAAGCGTTATAGTCTATATAGCAATGTAAACTCCACCGTAAACTAGTGGGATATCAGGGAGTACTCCATAGGTATTACAAAAAACAAATTCACAGCGGTCGCGTATTTAGGGATACAAGTATGACAAGGCACATGAAGCGACACCCAAGGTAGTGAAACTACCGTTTGCCTGATCCGGACTGGTGAAAATGCATCGCGGCAACGATCGCAACACCGCGAAGCAACACTCCCAAAAGTACGAGGGTGCACCAATCAATAACAAGTAATGAGTAGTTTACGAAGAAGTGTGTTCGCTCGAGGTGGCTAACCCCATTTGGCCCGGCACGGCTCCTGTTTAAGTCATTTCCAATTTGACACAAGTGTCAAGGCTATCCATTATCGTTCTCTTTCTTCAGTCATCACGTACATCATTCCAACCACTTCATTCTGGATCACACTCCGCGTATAGTTATTAAAGTGGTTTTCAGTTTTGACAGAGAGTATGTCCATAACCGATTCCGGTTTCTTTAATAACTTTCATAATTATTACACTGATCGGTCGTTTAATAAATTTCAAAACCAAATCAAATTCAATTTCGATTAGAATTTATAAACCAACATTCCATTTGTCTTTTTATATCAATTTCCAAAATTTACATTTCAAAACATCCAAATTTACCATTTCAAAACTCTATAATTCAATTTCAATTTTATTTAAACAATTCAAATATTGACTCAAGTTCGTATAGAAGTTTCATTCCGAAATCATTTAAATTAATTTAATTTATAATTCAAATAAATTTAAATTCATTTATCGATTTCATTCAATATTCGTTAAGTCAATTTATCAATCAAAACAATTTCTATTTAAATTTCAATTCATTAAATCAATTACTTAATTCAACTCCATTATATCAAGCTTACCAATTGAATTTAATTAGATTCGTCAAATCAATCTTTAAATTACAAGTCTTACGTTAATTTCAATAAATCACGTTTTATTTCTTGTTAAAGAAATTCAATTTTACTTATTTCTTTACTTAGTTATAACTTTCAAAAACTCAATTAATAAGGAAAATTAATTTCACATATTCAAGAAGTTCAATTTCACTTATTAACTTACTTAAATAATTTTCCAAAACTTAATAAATAAAGAAACCCAAATTTTATTTATTAACGAAGTTTAAATTCACTTAATCAAAAGTTCAATTTCTCTTATCAAAGAATTCAAATTTTTATTTAATTATCAAATAATTCAATCTTATTCAATTATTAAATAATTTCAAAACTTAATTATTAAGTATTTCAAAACTTAATAATTTCAAACTAAATTATTAAATAATTTCCAACTTAATTATTAAATAATTTCAAACTTAATTATTAATAATTCCAAATTTAATTATTAAATAACAAATTTTTAAACACGTTCTTTTATCAACTATTATGTTCATATTTTGTTTCAAATTATTTAATATCAACATTTTCCTTTCGTAAAATTCAAATTCCAACTTCATTTCAAAACCTTATTCTTTATTCAATATAAAATCATTATTTAATTTTTGAATCAAAATTTTGACCGACCGGTTTATTTAATTCTCTATCCTAGGTCAAGTTCATTTGGGTATTTATCATTTCAAACCGATTCCAATTCAATTCAAAAAAATCAAAGCATAGCAAAGGGAACTTGCAGTGTGATAACTGGGATGGTGTCAAAGTAAATAAACAAGCAATAGCAACCATCAATAACAATCCAATAATCAATTCAAATAATCCCGAAATAATCGTATTAATTCACGTTGTTGTTTGTGTAAATTAATATAATTATTTCTAGAATCTACACTATCATTTCATGTAGATTAAAAATTATTACGTTATTATTTTATGCGGTTCTACACTTTACATCAATTATTGAATTTCATACAACATCAATTAATATAACATAAATTCAAATGGTTCAAGGGTAAGTAACCATTTTTCAACGTGTCAAATAATTAAGCATTTAAGGGGGTCATATTAAACAATTTTAACCAATCAAATTCAACACATATGTCAATTCAAACTTTAACTATCTTACGTCAAATTCAGTTGCACATTATTTAAACTGCATTATCATCGCATAAATAATTAATAGACAGTGATGTCCGATGTCACAGGTGAACTGATACAGGTAATAACATAAACAACAGTGTAAATAACTAACAACAGGTATTTCAATTTGTCGTTTCTATTGAAATCGAATTAAAAATAAAAGAATATTAATCATGAGTGATTGCTCACCTTTCGAGGCTAGAGAAATTAGACTATGCGACGGGTTACGAACCTAAACCCGAATTCCAAAGCAAGCACGATGGATACGAGTTTTGACGATCAAAGCTGATGACAAAGAAATGGAGAAATCGAATTAGAACTGGGTAGATGACGATAAATTGGTATAACTGAACTGAAGTACAACTATATATATAAAGTCATAATTAACTTTCAAACGTATATTAAATTAAAGATATATATATACATTTCAAAATCCATTGTTTTACTTGAAACACATATATAATATGATTTAAAATCAATCTTAAGTACTTATGTATAATATAAAATCAATCATATCTGTACAATCAGACTAGAAAATCAGGTTGTAAATCTCACATTATTATTCAACCAACGTCGAATACGAATACACTTCATACCCTACAAACAAACACCTCATAACATATTATAGTATACTTTAGAGTCCTAAAAAGAAATCAAAATATATAGAAAAAACATAGATATATGTACTTACTGACGCAAATCATATATGAACGACTATCGTACACAATATACCGTAACAAATAAAATTATGTATATATTACTACTTTATTGAAATAGCAGATAACTTTATGTATATAACTACATAAACTTATTTTATAACAATTGATTGTATAGGGACTAATATAGCTTATATTAATATATCCAAACAGGTTGTAACAGAAGGTGAAAACATATAAGACTTAATATATAAACACATTGCGCAATATACTTCTTTATAACAGTGCATATATAAAAACTAATAGATTACACAAACTAACTTAGATAACATTCCATACTTTATAATATATAATAACTTGATATGGGTTAAACTGTATATACTCCAAACTTGCAGCATACTTTGACGATATATTATATAACTAGTATCTCAGAAGATAACTCATAATATATATTCTTTATAAACAATGCATACCATATCATCACAGGGAGCAGCACGAGAGGAAAGGAAGGTGAAGACCGAAAGGTTGCGAGGAGGAATAGGGGAAGCTCGGCCTGGTCTATGGCGGAGGGGCTGCTTGTCGAGAGGAAGAAGCAGGTCGTTCGATGGTGGGAAATTGTTTCACACGAGGCTATGGTCAATGGTGGTGTTCGGCATGCTGGGAGGGGTGAAGCACAAGGGAGGAAGCGGAGGGCGGTGCGGCCAAGCTACGGCCAATGGAGTTCAGTCTATGGGTGAGGTTGCGTGAGCTATGCGGGTCTAGTGATGGAGAAGTGGGTGGCTCCTTGTTGGCGGATCTGGTCGAGTTGACTAGGCGGAGGGGTGTGCATCTTCAGGTAGGGAATGGGTGGAGTTTTGCGATCGGCAAGGTGAGGGGTTGGTGACGCGATGGTGATGGAGGCTCAGTCAAGGAGGCACGGCACACGGGATGGGAAGGCGTGCGATCTGCGCGGGCTGTTGTGAAAGGGCGGGAAAGTGGAACCGACGTGAGGCTTGGTGGATGAAGTTCTGGTAGAGAGGGATGGTGGCCATGGTCTCGGCTTGGCTTGGTTCTCTTGTGGAGGAGATGAGATCTGGCAGTTATCGGTTGTTGGAAGGGACGAGGCTCGGCTACATGCTTGAAGTGCTGGAAAAACAATATATATGCGCTGTGTTTTTTTTCCTTCTTTGTTTCTCTTTTTTTTATAGTAAGGAGGTGAAGGAGAATATGAATGGAAGAAGGAATGTTAGAGAAAGAAAAGGGCAGGCTTAGTTCCAGGCAACGTTTCAAAAAGCAGAAGTTTAAAAGAAATTGAATAGACAAAGTGTAATATTAAATGCAGAAGGATATGAACGTACATAAAAATTTAAAAAAAATGGAATAGAAATGGTCAAGCACAAGGTCTTGGAAATGTAAACGTTCATAGCCATTTGTTTTGTTCGGTGCAAAAATATAAATAAAGGTTAGACAATCGTAACTACTCAAACATGCACCGATACGGATATACGTTTCACGTGTTCCGCTGCGTACCAGGCACCGAAACAAAGAAGTGAATATACCACGGAAATCAGCACGACGAGGCGATCACAACGGTATACAAATATCAGGGGTATAGTTGAATTATAAAAATTCGAATTTTTCTACTACGGAAAATGCAAGAAAAACGCGAAAGAATAAGGTCGACGGAGCTAAAAAAATCCGAATTTTGAAA
This sequence comes from Allium cepa, assembly GCA_030765085.1. Taxonomy (NCBI): domain Eukaryota; kingdom Viridiplantae; phylum Streptophyta; class Magnoliopsida; order Asparagales; family Amaryllidaceae; genus Allium; species Allium cepa. Next base: position 407,698,968 of record CM060931.1, on the reverse strand, counting down.
AATGAAAAATGGCGCCTTGCTCAGAAGACGGTTTAAAATTTTTCTATGTAAAAATATTTAGGTTTCGAAAACGTTTTATTTTCGTCGCTTTTTAACTGATTAAATTGAAGTAAATTTACGCACGAAATAACTTTCATATTTTCGGACGAAAATTTACCAGTTGCTATCTTTAACTAGACGAATTCCAAATATCAAATTTATATTTCAAAATTTTATTTTTAATTTTTTTTAAATTTCACACAAATTTAGTTAATTAATTTAATTTAAAACCGTTAAAATATCCGGGTTGTTACATTGTACATTTTTTATTAGGTGTTTTGATCGATTTTGATTTTTAAAAGCAAGTGGCCATTTTATTTTTACTGGCAGTTTTCAAAGGGATGACAAACAGCCTCGGTTTTTTTAAAGTGCCAAGTTGCTTCATTTTTACAAACTAACTAATATGCTTTTCTTCCCCTACAAGTTAAACAATATTCTTAAGGTAGCCAAAGATCCCAAGTCAACATCACCTCAATAGTTGATGATTTTTGAATTTTGTTTCTAATTTAAAAGTGTTTTGAAAATAGTGTTTTGCAGTATTCCATTACCGAATATCCCATTTGCGTGTGAACCACGAATGACAGAAATAAAAGTATAATCGTGCACCAAAATGCGACACGACCACAAATAACCAGTAAATACACACATGATTTTATTTTGTGCAATTTCAAAAATACCATCGTTTGTCAAAAAATCCTTAAATGATAAATTTAAATATTTTCCAACTTAAAAGTTATAGAAAAATCCTTTAAATTCAATTAAAAATATGTTATAAAAAATAAATCATTTTATTAATACTTGATTTTCTTGTTATTTATTCGAACTATTTATTATTGCAAATAAATTTACAATATGAGTTTTCCATTATTATTATTAATTAAAAGGAGTTAAATAAGATTATTAATCCATTTAATTAACACTTAACTCATAGTTCAGATATTTAATTAATCCTATATTTGAATATAAGTTATTAAACTTAAAAAAATTATCTCAATATTTAAAATTAATTTAGATATTAAAAATCAAAATGGTAAAATTTTGGGATGTTACACTACATACTATTAAAATTACAGATCTGAAAAGAGATTTGAGGTTAAGAGGAATAAAGATTTATAATTATAAAAGTTTACCTTTTTCGTTTGCCACATTGATTCGCTTCATCTCCTTTATTTTCCGTCCTTCTTCAATTTTTTATATGTGATATTGTATAAATTTCTAGAAATAGTAGAGAAGGAAAAATGGAAGAGGTTTGTTTCTCTAGTTAGAAAATATAAGAAGAAAAGTGATATGTTAGGCCAATATTTGTAGGCGCTCGAATCAATCATATATGTTAGATTAAGATGATTAAATCCGAGCTTTTCGGGTAAGGTACAATCCAATCGCCACTCCAGGACCAGATGACCGCTAGAGGTCGACCAGTGAAGTTTTGCATTTAATATTATTTATTTTCTATTTTCATTTTTTAATTATTTTTTGTTTCGAAAACTTTAAACACTGACAACTTCTTTATTTGAACTCCTATCGCAAAACTCCAAATGTAACGACCCATAATTTTCGTTGCTCGATTTTGAATATATAAATGGTTTAAATACTTGATTTGGATTTATAGTTTAGTTAGTAAGATTTTAATAATGGATTTTCAAGTGATTTAAATTTTTGAAATCGTCAATTTAATCGACACGTTAAAATAGCGATCTGGGACTCAATCTCAGAATTCGACGAAATTAGTTCCATTGGATCCATAATATTGAATTATTATCATATTTCAAATTTTATAGTGTTTAGAGTTATCGTTTGATCGTACGGGATATAAACGCGTTGAATTTAATATCGAAATTCAATATATCAATTAGGTCCAAAAAGTTATCTTCTCCATATGATCGAATTTGGACTGAACCTTTTCCATTGCATTTAGAATAGGGGTATAACGTTATAAATGCCTAGCGGCATACCTCCATAGGGGTTCAAAATTTCCGTAGTATGAAGTGGGATATTTAGGATAAAAATAAAATATATTATTCAAGCAAAGGTCAAATCATGGTCGTCTTCCTCAGTTTATAACAGGTACACTTCCTTTACCTTTTCAAATACGTCATATCCTTCACCTATAACTCGTGCATCCCCATCTTTTTTCAGGAAATCGAAACCAAAAATTTAAAATCAAATCTTCTTCATTATGAAAAAAATCGAGCTATGGTATCGCGATGAGCTAGACGATGCATGAGCGATGGAGGGCGATCGACTGAAGGGGGAGGGTAGAGACTCAACGTCGATCAATGCTAGGGCTTCTCGTTCAGGATTTTACGATCGTGCGCACATGGAGCGACTAAGGAAAAGGCGGCGAGTTGATCGATGGTTGGCGGGAGCTTGTGGCGAGGCACGTAGGTTACAGCTAAGAATCGAGTGGATGGAGGCATTCTCGATTTGAAAGGCAAAATCGCATGTGCGTGTTATCAAGCGAGGCAGTGGGAGGTTGAATGATGATCAAAGGCGTGTTTTGGGTGGTGGTTCTTCTCATGTACGGTCGGAAGATAAGAACTAGGCGCAATCAATGGCCACGGGTTGGCGATGGTCTGATGATATATGTAGAGGCATGAAGGGGACAGTGGTTGATAGGGTTCTTCGACTTTGTATGCTCTAAAGAAGTCGCTATTTTGATGAGCGAGATCTGGAACTGAAGAATGCCGATCATGGTTGATTAGGGTAAGGTTAATTAATTCGTTAATAAGTGATTAGTTCAAATAAAGTGATTAGTTAGCTAATTTTAATTAGAATTTAAATCAGTAATTTTTATTATTCGAAATTTGTTTACAAGGGTTAAATCAAATGGAAGCTATGCAAAAAGATATAAAATTGAAATGGATCGCAAATAAAATCAAGATGAGTAAAATCTCACTCATTTGGATTGTTGGATATAATTTGAAAAAAATATTGAATTTAAATATTGGTTGATTGGATTGATTTATAAGTTATTATCAGTTTGGATGTTGTATATATAGTACTATACATAATAGTAGTTGGAGTGATATTCCTGCACATTATAGCGGACGAGACCCTATATGTCCCCCATAATAGCGGATGATCCTATATAGCGCGATATCCCCCTCGAAGTGGGATTGGTATTTTATGTTGTATTAACATCTATGGATGCAGGAAATAGATTGGAGGGATTCAACTGGATTTCTCAAAAATGTTAAACTTAATTCCATATATTGTGATGTATGGATTATGTAGAATAATCTATATAGATTATTGTGGTGTTTGGAATTTACTGGATGCTATTGTAGCACTGGATTTTGAAAATTAAATACCATAAATATATTTTTAAAATTTAAGGGATAAGGGGAATTTTTGATATAAAAATATTATGTTGGAATTGGGGTTGTTTTAAAGAAATTGAGTTAGAAAAATATATTGATTTTTAGGTAACACTTCACAATTGAGAGTTATTAAATGGAGGTTTTAAAAATGAAGTATTTAAAAAGAACTTATAAATAATATTCAAAAAATTTAGAAAGGAGTTGAATTCGATATTAAAATGATTGAAAGTTATAAATGATATTTTTAAAGGAATTATTGTATAAAAATGGAATTTTATAATTAAGATAGCTTTTATAAACAAGGAAAAAAAATCAAAGGAGTTATAATTTTTTTATAAATGATGTTTATAAACAAAGGAAATCGATATCAGGATGATAAATTGGAAATATAAAATTCATAGGATTGTATTAGAATATGGAAAAGGGTGAGGGAAATAGTGGATTACTATTTCTGAAAAGTGAAAATAGTTAAGGAAATTGGAATGGAAACGATGTGATGGAAATCGAGAGGAATTTATAAGTTAAACTGGTTATTGAGATTTTAAAAATATATTTTAAATTTTAAGATGTGAGTTTGTATTAAAAGAAATTTTTTATTATTTAAAAACTATGGAATTTTAAACTAGTTGAGATTGAAATACTTCGGTAAGTATATTTTCAAATTTTAAGAATTTATTTAACAAATTCTAACTTTCAAATTCAACTTTGGAAATTTATTTGTTCATCTAAAAATGAGTTATAGATGTTATAAAAGTGTTTTCAACATTTTAAATAATAACTTAAAACATGTTTTAAATAAATTACTATTCTTCAAAGAAAATACTCGTTATATATATATATATATATAATTTTGAAATGATTACAACTTTATTTATAAATTCTCTTGAGATATGTAGACGGGGTTTATTAAAGGAGAGATTTGTAAAAGAAACCTTATAAATGGAATGTTAGAGACTTAAGAAAATTTCCGATGCCTAGATGCGATAACTTCGGGAAGATTTTGAATTCATCTAAAGGAGTTATAAATGTTTGGTTGGGATTATAAATAAGTATAATTGGTTTGGAAATCGTAGGAAGAATTTATTAAAATTCCTAAGACTTATGAGATAAGTTATGAAATATTGAAGTTTAATCTTAAAATGGTGTTGGAAATTATGTACAAATATTTTCCTACGTATTGGAAGGAAGGTTTTGGAAAACATTTTTAGTGGGAAATGATTTGGAATAGAAATATTTTTTAAGTGTTATAAAATGGAAGTTGGAAATATTTCTAAGTATTGAAAATGGTGAAATATCCTATTATGGATACAAGCGTTGAAATTGTTTCAAATATAGAAATATTGAGGAGATTGAATATATATCTTGGTGAAGATGTTTTGGAATAAATATTTTGGAGATTTATAAAATTGGGCCTAGTGACTTTTTGTTGATGTTTTATTGATAGATAAATAATTGACTATCAATATTGGCTAATTTTGTTAATCGTTTCGAAAAAAGGGAATCGGATTTAATTATCTGAAAATCACTTCGCTTCGGTTTGAACGTTACGAATGAACACCCTAAAGATGATGAAGACGGTGATTCGATTTGTCCAGACCCAGGACTTGTATGGATGAATGCAATCAGAACATCGTCATTGGAGGACGATGAGCATTCTAAGAAAGATTGTTTCTTGAAAGGTAATACTTGGCCTCAAGCCTCATCAACAGGGAATGAATAAAATAGGGGAGATGTAGCATAGCTAAGTGGATCGGACCCAATTAGGATATGTTATCACTTTTCTAGATGTCCTCGAAAACTTATTTATTATGGATATGGCTATGCATGAAAGAAGAAGCGCTCGACAGTAAGGGTGGGAACACCCCGGGTGACAACATATTCAGTTTATCAAGGTTAAGGGTAGGCCAGTCTTGTGAGCAAGGGATCTCAGCGTGGTCCTCAGTACATTATTCTAGAGGTGTACTGTGGTGAGAGGTACCCAAGTGGCCTAGTCATTCATTGGAATCCATTCTCTAATACGAGCTACAGTTTTGTTTTTAGAGCCTACTATGCTGGAATTTAATTAATGTAACAATTTCAGCTACTTGAATAAGTGTTTGTATTTACACACTACTATAATATGACTGGATTTTCTATAAAATGTTTTGGTTATCGTAAGGGAAAAACCAATCATGTTTATGTGTGACGCGGTCTTACGAGATACCGTTGTTTTTCAGAGGATTTTGATAACTCTAATAATTCAAATTGAGTGCGTTTTCTAATGCTGGTTTTCCAGACTGACTTGGGTGTTATTATATTTTAATGCTCAGGTCAGACCGAATATTACAAATTCAGGTTAGGATGCTATGGAGCTCGGGAGATGAGCTAGAGGATTTTTGACGTATATCACGTACTTTTTTATTCCGCTGTGTGGTGACAAGTTATTATAATTGTCCAGATTGATGTATTGATTGTTGTACTCTAATGAATGTAAGTATAAAATAGTTACAGATTCTTTTGTATAAAATATGTTATTATATATACATACATTATATTTTGTTCCGTTTCGAATGTGAGAATTTGTGTTGTTGTTTATTTTCTTCTATCTCTTTTTCTTCTTTACCCTAGTTATTTTCTCTTTCGTATAATTTATGTTGAACATGAGTGATTTATTATCAACACAAAGGGTACGGAATTGTAGGTCGCTACACCAGACATGAAAATTACTAAGAAAATCGCCACGAACACAATGATGTAAGTTTCCTAGCAAAATTCCTATAGTTGCACGAATTTTATTTTTGAGTCATATTAATTATGTATTAAGTACAGTTGATTTTACGGATGTTACAGGCCAGGCTGATGGCCTAATGAGGCAGAGTAACTGATTACCTAAACTTAATCGTTTGACACTACTTTTCTAAACACCCAACTATTTGTGCTGAGTGCTTAAGTAGTTAATCCTAACATAACTAGTTTTGACCGCATTAGTTATTGACAACTCTGATACATTGTTGGAATTGGGCCAGCCCACAGCGAAAATAATAGGTGAATTCAATTTTTTTACCATTTTGGATCCTTTTTGGGTCTATGAAATCTAATTTATTTAGATTATTTCTAAATTTCTTTTAAATAAAATCATTATTTTATTTAAATTTATAATATAGTTTTATATTATTTATATATACACGTGTATTATATACACATATACATATGTGTGCGTTTGTAATTAAGCAATCTGTGCAAGGTATAACATGTCTGTATATAAGTGTTGGGATTTATAGTTCAACGGACTTGTTAACTCATCTAGTATACGAATATATTATCCAAATGTACATTTTCATAGTTTAACTTATATATTCAAAATATTACAAATAAATAAATAAGTATATAAACTACATTTTGTTTTGAATAATTTTATATAAATATACACACACACATAAACATATATATGGAATTTTAACATTACATAGACACACACACATAATTTTATAAGTATATTTTAAAAATTTATGAAATTATATTAAATTTAATTATTTATTTGCTTCAAGAACGAAAGCAATATATATATATATATATAAATAATTTTTTTGGTGTATATATATATTAAATAAAGACATACATACATATATATAATATATATATATATATACTTTAAAATATACAAAATACATATATACTAAATATATACATATAATCCTGATAAAGAGTATGGCATAGAAATATTTTTTTAGTTTGAATATAAATATATTTTAAATTAATATCCATACGGAAATAGAGTAAAATTTAATTAAAAATTAATTTTTGAAACATAATTAATAAATTTAAAATTTTAGTAAAATTCTAAGTGATATTTTATTATTGTAATATTTAATGTATAATTTTATAATTTGAAAACTATTTTAAAATCTACTTTTGATTTTCGACTAATATTTGAATTATGAGAAACTGAATTTTTTGTTTTTCTTACCGAAAATATGTTAGGTACTTATTTAATTTTATAAAATATATAACATATTTTATGTAATGTATATTAATATAATTAATTTATATGATTAATTGATTTAAATAATATTTAAGAATAATATACATACATACATATATATAATTATTTTATTGTTGTCAAAAATATTTCAAACGTGATAGTATTTGTATTAATTACAGAACCATATTTTGTATAAAATAAGATATAGAATTTAAATTATAAAACTTATATGTAATTAAATAATGTTTAATTAATTAACTAAAAAAATAAATAATTTTTTTTTAACTTGAGTCATGCATATTTTAGGTAGATATATGTCAAAATAATTATTTTCATAAATATGAAGTATATAAATATACAACCAATCTGTTTTTGATAATATATTGATATAATAAGATCGTCACCTAACTACTATACCAGAATATAATATATAAATAATAACTTAATAGTATATAACTTAGATCAGATCATTACCTTATACCAAAGCAAAAAAACCACACCTTGAAGCGTTGAAATGAACTCTTGAATCGAGTTCTAATTCTAAAGGTGTTATCTCTCGAATTGCAGACCATCAACTATCGATTAGTGTTTAATTTTAATTGATTTGATCTTGTAAGAATGGAGGAGATGGGATGATGAGTTTGGACAAAGTGATGGGATTTGAGGCTTCAAATGGTCTTCTAATAGGTGAAGGTTAAGATGTTTATATAGCGGAGATATTAGAGACGAGATAGGATCTAGATCCCTTTTTATCGCTTACCATTTCTCTACCCCTTATCCATCCAAACCAAGTCCAACTTGCCATCATATGGTAGCATCACTTCATTTCCTCATCATTGCGAACTAACCTCCCTACTTTTGGACTTCAAACCCATTTAAAGCCCCAAAAAACATTTTCCATTTAAATATAATTTAAATCCATAATGATAACATATATTGATTAAATATTTATAACTATTATATATATAATAATATTTGTTTATTAAATCAGAATAAAATTTTATAACTAATATTTCATAAGTATTATTAATTTAATTAACTTATATCAATTATAAACTAATTAAATCTTGTGGTCAAGGAGTATTCAATGATTCAGTTGTGCGAATATTTAGGTGTACATTTAGCAGCGATCAATATCAAACTATTTGAATATTCATGTTCTCACATCACTTAGTAGGTGATGTCATATTTTGGCCAAATTTACCGCTTACTTAGCTTCGGTAAAATCCACTTTTACTTTATTAAACGTTACCCAATTGTGACTATTATTTACCAAAATTCTCTTTGTCAAAAATATATCACTTTGGACTTATGGAGTTTGATAATGGTTAAAATTCCAATATCATCCATATTCAACTTTATAAAAGAACCATATCTATGGATTTTTATTAATAACAACCAAACAACAATACCACTAACGATTTCATCAAGTACACTGTAGATTTAGTAAGCATTCAATAGAAGAGACGAGAATAAAAGCATGTACCAGAGAATACTCGGCTTCAGAGTAACAGTGTAGGAGTACATAAGCTTGAGAAGACTTACGATGGTGTTAACTTTCTGTCGGAATGCTACAAAACTAATGATAAACTCGATTGAAGTCAAATAGCTTAAACAAAAACATGGTGGAGCAAACAAACAAAATTTACACTATTCAGTAGAGTGAATGGGGAGACCAGTAGACTGAACGCAGTTAGCTTAATACACTGTTTAATCTACTGATTCGTGCTATGGTCTCGAGATTAAATTTTACAAAGAGTTAGTCGATTAAACTCCATCTCCAGTCGATTGAATTCACATAATGGCTAGCGCCTAAAAAGGTGTCTTCATATCTCTTTGCGCCTATGGTTGCTTCTCTTTAGTTATGAAAACTTCTGAAAGATTATGACTCTATTTTAGCATCCCTGCAACACCTATAAAATCCCCTAACCTTTACTGAATCAATACACAACTCAATGCTATGAAATTCATTTCTAAACTCTCAATCCCAAAAGCATTTACCTTGTTGTTCAAACGATTCATGTGATTCAAAGATTTTTGACTAGTGTGCTTCATCTCCACATCCCATATTCTAGTCGAATAAAGTCCTTAGCCTCTACAACTCCACTCGATATCTTTTGGTTTGGTTATAGGAGTCCTTGTACTAAAAAGAGGCAACTTGTATATAGACGATCCATTGTGTCAAGAAGTAACTTCTTGTTACATTGTTTGTTGAAGTCCTGTTCGGCTATTCAAGCGAAGTCGTTGTAAGATACACATTCCTTCGGGTTTAGTGAAGGTTGCTCAGTTAATTACAGAATGAGTCTAGGATTTGATGTAGGACGGAAGTTCTGAACCAGTATAAAATCGACTACTATATTATTTCCGCTGCAAGTACATTATTTGTTACCGTCTGCCATCTTCGATTCTATGCAGAGAAACTAACACTTTATAATTCAAGCACAAAGTCCTTAGTTCAATAATAATAATTATTATTAACCGAACTACTCTAGCAAGGGATTTTTACTTCGAGTTAACTCTTTTAATAACCCCATATAACCAAGAAGATGAATCCTCTCTTAAATAGTGTTTCACTTTTAATGCACATGCTCGACCCAAATATAGTCACTCGATATTGTGCCATGATTTAATTATAATCAAAGTGGAGATTTCATATTGAAGATCAAAAGTATTCTCAAGTCGAGAGAACTATGTAAATCAGTCATATTGATATTTTCTGTTTGACCTTGGTTATATTAACCAACAAAAAACTACCAAGTGAGATATTCCATAGTTATCTAATAGCTATCAGTACGTAATTCCTTTGTGCCCCTGCAATCATTAGTAATACAATGCCCAACATTTACACTAGTCTTAATGGATGCATCGATATCCAGTCTCGATGCATCTTGACTATAAATATTTAAAATGATGTGTTTATTATATTGTGATACAATACTTATTTGTAATTAATGTCATTGCAGCAGCCCACCATTTTCCAACCTCTGGTTTTCTATATGAAATAATAACATTAACCAGAGAAGTCGAAGAACAATGGATCATTAGGTGATTAATAACAAGAAACAGGTTAAAAATTCTAGCTACATCTTACTGTACTCATAGTGGAAGGAATACAAATATAATAGTCGGAATACACTAGTTATTACAAAACAATCCATGCATAGTTTCATGTCATCAATATGCACAATACAAATCCAGATCCATACAACCAGTTATGTATCTTATTTATATACATATCATTATATAAACAACAATTCATATATAGCATGCTTTCGTCACTTGAGCCTCCAACATCACTATATCCAAATCCGTCTCCATCAACCTGTCACATATCATAAATAAGAAAATATGGTGGAGATGGGGGTTAGATACAAAGTCTAGTGAGTGAATAGAACTAACTTCAACATTTACTACACTTGTTTCATAACATAACATGGTCAAAAATGATAAACTGTCATATCATTACACATTTTTGTTCATATTCAACTTATATCAAAATCTAATATATAATTCATTTTCATAAAGTTTTATATAGCCATATTACAATATTCTATTCAAAATAAGGTGACTAAATTCATACTCGCCGGTATAGTCATATTATGGAAAAACCCAACAAATCATAAACCCTGCTACACCTAATTGTGTTGCTGTTAAAAACACTAGAGTCATGACACTCTCCTGTTCCCATTCTATTCCTATTCGACAACTATGAAGTCTTATATAAATATCGCCATATGAAGGCATGCGATGTCTGTGTACTAACATGCGTTGCCATTAAGGCTAGGGTACATCTTCTACCCTTTCACTCATGCCAAATATACTCAGAGAATCTAGCACGACCCTTTACTTAATTATATATTACGATGTAGATCAAGCCCAGTTTCATATATCAATATTACTCGGTAACCGATTCATCGGTAGATGCACACAAATCGATGGGTGTATGTGTAAAATGCACAATTCTTGATTTTTGTTTACTTTTGTGTATTTCCATTTTAATTTCTTTATTTTGATAATTCCTTAGCCTTTTGACTTATATTTTAAATTAACTTTCATATATTAAAATACAATATATAAATCCATATATATATATATATATATATATAGACTAAATTCAAAATAAAATCATATTTCTTATTGAAATAAGTATTCTTACTCTTTAGAGACCATATCTTGATTTTTAATCCATAATTTTCGTGCATAATCCATTTATATATTCATTCACCCTTATTTAGTACATTTTCAATAAATAAATCATATCTCTTAAAATATATCTTTATAAATCTAGAACTAAATTTAGGAATTAATGTATACATACATTTTTAAGTCTATGATCACTTTTATACCATACATTAGCCAGATTTTTATATATTATGAAATAATATTTATGTAAATTCATATATGTTAAATAAAATTCCACAAATTTTTTTTAGACCTGATAGCATCGTATTAAACTTCAAAAAACAATTTTATATCAGTTTGACATGATTAAATGTTCTAAATCATTTATATACAATTTCAGGTCTGCTTTTCATATATTACGAAATGCATACATACATATATATTATTTAAATTGGCAAAGAGAATCCGCCCACTTCTTCGGTCGCCACATGGCAATATAAAATAAAAAACGGACTTAAAATTTTAATAGTGGTTATGTTTATCACCGTCTCTCTCTTTCCCCTTTATCCATTTAACCCACCTTCTTTATCTATACGATGTAATGTAAAATTAGTTATCACATAAATAAATCAAACGATGGAGATTTAAAAGAAAATGACGGTGAAGTATTTATTCATAATGACTACTCTACAACCCTCTCACACCAACGGAAAATAATTATAGGACCACGGTCAAATTCTAAAGCATTTATTGGTATATTGCTTTTTGATTTTTATCCAGTCGTATGATTTCAAGATAATTTGTTGAATCTAAAAATTAAACCTTGATCTTTAATCACTGTCATATCAAATATGCTTATTATATTACGGTTAAGAAAAAAGGTAAGAATCGCATAATTTTGTGTTCATATTTGATTTATATTTATCGACCTGATCTGATAAAATTCACGATGGTTGGTTGTTGTTTATGAAATCGATCTTATATTGCGCCTTGGTAATCATTATATTTAAGTCGACCAAAGTAACTGTAAATTTTGGAAATATTGAAATGTACTATCATTACTATAACACAATTTTTTGCTTTTTCAAAGTCCACATCGATGATTTGGTTTAGTGCAAAACAGCCAATATATCCAAACTTGTTTAAATCATTTTTTAGTTGGCTTCTCTTTTATTTTGGAAAGTACTGAATTGGTGCAAAATTCTCTTTCTACTGATCCTTTGCAACATATACAAAAATATGCATAGTCAAAACATGATAAATATTTGAAAATTTCATGGAAGAGAATCTTTTGCAAGTGATAATGAATTGAAAGATGTAGATTATTAAACTTGAATGTATGTAGTATTACCAATTTTTACTTTGGTATTGGATGGAGAAATTGAACCTTTCGTCAACACAACCTTAAATTTACATATATTGCTATCGTTATTTATAGGACATGGTTTGTTTGTGTTGTAAATTATTATGCATAATACATAGTACTACTTACTCTTTAATTTATGTATTATTATTTTTCCAATTTTAGTAAATGCTATTTCTATCGCAGTAGATGATTAATAGTACGAACTGAATATTACTCAGTGAACTGGGATTCATACAAGTGAGTCTGGCACTAACAATAGTAAACGAAAGAAGATAGAGATAAATTTAAGCAACATTCTATGATGTTTGCATATGCTATATCCCTTACTTTGATAAATAATCATGTTTATAGAAGTTTTAATCTAAGTTTATATTCATGTCATTAACATAATCGATAGAGATACATGTAGGCTATATTCTGTTTGCCAGTCGAGTGACTTTAATCACCATTTAATTATTTCTATTAATAATTGCAGGGATGTTAGGAATTGTATATCCTCATTATGGAAAAGAGCCAGTTACTAATCTCAAATAAAAATGCAAGTTCTAAACTTACTAAACATGTGACTTAAAGCTTAAGGGAAGCTCATCCTTCTATAACATGAATAATGCAGGAAAATCTAGAAGAAGAAAAAAACCTGTAACTCATCTTAATCTAATGCTAATATTTAAAATGAAAGTTATCTGTATAGAAGTATAAACAACTTGTATATGTATTAATGTACATTTTCAATCCATATCATGTCAAGATTGTAGTTTTACTATCAAAATATGTCATTTATTCAAGCTGTCAGATTATTTAGTTTCAAAGTTGCGTTCAGGTTTGAAGTTTGAACTGTTTCTACCAAATCGCGGTCAAATATTCACATCCATGTAATGATGAGTAGCATGTTATATTTCATTTTGGTCCATTACAATTTTTTTTTAAATTTACAACTATTGTTTATTATGCTAAATTATAAGAAGGAAGCAATTAGAGCTAAAATATACTCTTTAATGTACCCAACCGAATCATATAATAATTAAGTACATGTATATTTTGGTTTAATGGATGCAATAGATATTTACCTAAGTACACTTACAAAATGCTACATATAAATAAGCAACACTGTACTTTTTTGGTTCTTAACTTATATTAAGAACGCATAAGAAATAATATTATAAAATTATTAATGAAGCAGTAAATCACTATCACCTCTAATGATATATTTTTATAATTTTTCTTCTGCGCTTGAGTCGTAAAATCTCAACTAGAAATGAAACATTTATAATAAATATCACTATAGTTAAAATATTTACTCTTTGTTTTTCTAAAATTTTGATATATGCATGTTGATGAGCTACAATATATAGAATATATTAATGCTTAGACTTTGAATTAATGTCTGTGATAACACAAGCGATTGAAGTTGTATATAGCATGGTGAATAAATTTATTATTTGCAATAATGATACAGCTAATGCATGTCAATCAATTTCTACTCCTAAGTCCTTATGTAGCAATTTTGTTTCATCATGGCTGTATAGTTAGCAATTTATTTTTTTGGCGAAATCTATGTCCATATTAATTTTACAACATCAAAAGTTAAGTTTAAGACGTACTTCATAAAAGCATATTTATGTGTTTAACTCTTTATTTTTTAATAAACAAATATGTATTTGTTTTTGTAGTGACATATGTGCTTCGGAATTAGACAATTTGGTTAGTGGATTGTTCTTGCTTGCTTAGATGTGAGTACTTTTTTACTTGCTAATAGGGTTTTATTTTTCATAAATATGGTACTACTTTAGGAATGCAAAAGTGTCTGTAATCCTATATAAAGAATTTTCTTTCTAATCATATGTACTGATTGTGTAGTAACTCAGAAATATGTTACTGTTTAAAAGATGTGGATTAGTATTATATCACATTTTATAAATGGACTTGGTCTCACTTCATAACATGGTGAAAATTTGTGAAATCTTGTGGTATTTATCTATTGGTTAAAATGAATATTGTTGGAATCTGTGCTTATATCAGTTTCTCTTGGTGTGGGGTCTATGAATAATCGCTGTTATGTGTCATATATTTTTTATTAGGGATTATAATTGGTCTTTTCATGTTGATGCATGTGGATGAGCCAAGAACACTTGCTCTGCTCCACTTGTAAAAGCAATCATGTTTAAAATTAATGAATATTGATATACATGCAGAGACTATAAAATCTTCCATGAGTTGGTCATGGAAACAATTTAAGAGTGGGGAGTACATGGTGGTCACATTTGTTTGGTTTTAATGGTGCAAACGAAGTTAGATTTGATCCAGAAAAATACACTGTCAAAAAAAATTGAGAAGGCATGGAGTCAATTGTAAGAGTTAACCGGAAGCATTTACTTTTAAGGCAATAGAAGGTTGGTATTTATGTACTATGAAGATTAAATTTTTCAAGGATACATTCACAACATATTTGAACTCATATGCGAAACCTCCCACAATAGACTATATTCACGTTTAAAAGAAAATAATAATAAACAAATGCATTTTTTAAGTGCAAACAATATTCAAGTATACATCAGTAGTATAGGAGAGAGGAGGTTCTATTGTAATGGACCACACGTGATCACCCAAACATGAAATGTGGATTGTTCTATTATAAAATCAATAGTATAAAATCAACCAACAATATAAACTATAACGACCCAGAATTTTGAACAATTTAAATTGAAAATATTTAATTAATTTTAAATATTTGAATGATGGTTTAGTTTGAATTCTCAATATAACTTTGAATTTGGCAATTAAATTATAGAATTTAATCTATTGAAAGTTGAATAAAAGTTTGAATCTTCAATTTTAAGCTGATTAAAAATATTTCAAAGTCTTGTAAAATCCATATTGATAATACTGAAGATAATAGAAGCTTCAGAATTGATTTTGAAAGTGATTTGATCAGTTTTGAAATTATATCGTTTGAGTCGATATTTGAAAACAGCCTTTCGAGGCACAGTCTCAGAATTCGACAAAACTAGTTTCATTGGGTCTGTAACATCGAATTATTACCGGATTTCAGATTTTGTATTATCCGGAGTTGTTATGTGAGCACACAGTAAGTAAACGCGTTGAAATTTGTATCGAAACAAATTGATTTAAAATTAAAATTAAAAAATTAAAGGGGCTTGTCACATCAGCACGTTATCTCCCTTAAATCACGCAGAAAATCATGAAGAGATCGTGTAAACCATGCCTCTACCAATTTTTAAATAACCCTCTCCCTCTTCAGTTTTCAAAGGCAGAATCAAACGAAAATCATTAATGGCCGAACGTAAAAAAAAATTCACAAACGAAATCAAAGAAAATAAATGGCCACAGCCCTCCTTTATAAAAACCAAACGATTTTCGTTCGATTGAAGCTATGCTCGAATCACTTGAAGCTCGAGCTGATGATGGGGGTATGGAATCGCGACTTCGGATCTCGCGTTCATGAAGGCTTCGCGACTTGAAGCATAGGGTCGCGAATCGAGGCGGAGCAAGCGGCGGCTACTGGAGGCGCGTGCGATGGTGGATGCGGCTAGGGTTAGGATGATGGAGGGTTTGTAAAATAAAAATAAAATTGGAATTTGAAATTATATTATAATTTGTATAATGTTTAAAACGTCGTAACTTTTTCATACGAGGTTGTAAAATTACGAAACGAATTGCGTTGGCTTCGTTTCGTCGAGCACTACGAAATGGAGCTGGGTTGGAGTCGTTTGGAGTTTGTGAAAATTTCGGGTAAAATTAAACGCATGTTTAATTTTATTCGAAATAAAACACTAAAAATCGGAAACTCAAGGTGAGAACTTCTCACTCAATCGAATTGTTTCGATTTAAATTTTAAATAGTTATATTTAAAATTGCTTGATTATATGTTTGAATGATGATTATTATCTATTGATTGTTAAAATAGACATTATACACCGTTAGTAAGCGGAGGTTATTTATTAAAAACATATACCGCGATATTCCACCTCGAAGTGGAATTGGTATTATATATATACTTGGAGTTGATTTTCCGCATTATATAGCAGATGAGACCCTATTGCGCCACCTATTAAGCGGATAATAATTTATAAATCCCATATACCGCGATATCCCGTCTTGAAACGGGATTGGTATTGTGCTAACATCTGTGGATGCAGGGAAACATGTTGGAGGGATCCAACTGAATTCCTCACCAGTATTTATTTGATTTTAGATATTGTGATATTTGATTGATTATCATATCGATATATGATGTTTGGAAGTCGTGATTGACTATTTGGTGTGTTGCATCATCGGATCCATTTTTGAAGTTTTAAAATAATGATTTTAATTTTAAAAAGAATTTTAAAGTGATTTTTGAAAGTATACGTTTTATTAAATTTTGAATTGTTAAAATAAATAAACATTATAATTTTATTGTTATAAAAGATATATTTTTCTGGAAAATAATTGTGACGCCCCACCTCTATACCCACGCTAGCCAAGAACACTACGGTGTAATGCTGTCAACTAGTACGGAGAATAAGGCTGTTGAGGAGCGACCATCCGTGTAATTTCTTTGCGCGAGCACCGACATGTCAGATAATATAACATGCATTCTATTTCAAGAGGAAATCCGACATACCGACACAAACTCAAAGCTACTTCACGGTGGCTATATAAATCCTTCGGAAACAAATATAGAAATAAACATAACATAAATCAGTCACAGACAATTCATATCACAAAGGCGGAATAAGATATGAATATTACACATAAAAGTGTACATCAGAGTAGTGGTCTAAAAAGATCCACAATATCACAAAAGAATACATGAACAACATAAAAGAATAAGTGTACATTATGGAGTCTATATCTCAAATGTATACAACAAAAACTACTAATCTAAGTAGTTAACCAAAAGTCAGAGAAATCAATCCCAAGAGAGAAGTCAAGCAGAAGCACCTGTAACATCTCGGTCTGACCCGAGTATTATTTAATAAGAAAATAATAAACGGATCAGTCTAACTATAAATATCAGATGAAACGATATCGAATAAGAGATATGACAAAACACATAATAATCATTATGCCAAGCTGTGATATATATAATTAGTTGAAAATCATCAAGAGATTAATCAATGTCACCAAATCTACACAAGAATCAAAGAAACGTCATACTCCTTATTTCGTTCACCAAACCATAAATATTGACGATAATATCAATGTCAATCACAAAAGTCAATGACACACAAATTCCAGAATTCAATACGAGAAATCCAGAAATCACAAAAGTCAATGACGCACAAATTCACCAATGCACAAATATCGATAAGGCTTATCAATAGAAATCACGAAAATTGGTGAAGCACAAATTCTAGAAATCATCTCAAGAAATCCAGAAATCACAAAGGGGGGGGGGGGGAAGCCTATCACAAACGGGAGCATAAAGCCCACCAACACGTGTATCACAAACGGAACGCTAATTCCATGGTTGCTAACCATCACAAATTGAGCCGAACTCCACAAACGGCCCAAAGACCATGGGTTGCTACCCCACCAAATTGAGTCGAAACTCCACAAAACGGGGTTTAGTCTCCCTCGTAGACAAAGAGACATCGCACATTGCTAGTCTAAATCACAAAGATGATCGTCATGATCAACGAGAAGTGTCAATTACACTAAGCTAGTAAATATATGAGTTTAGCTTCATGTCCCATAACCACTTGCTTAACTTAAATATTTACGAACAAACTGTAGATCTCCACTAGAAAATTGTCACAAGAGATTCAATCGAACAAGTCCAAGAATTAACCGACGAAGTAAACGCAAGCGTTTCATACCACTCGTTTTACTAGGTCGTTTAATTAGATTTCTCATACGAGTGAGGTAAAGGTTTGTATATACTAATAGATTGGAAAACGGTTTTAGAAACGAGCTTTGTAATTAAAATAGTATTAAAATCGTTTGAGGAAAGAGTTTTGATATTCACTACTAGTATAGAAAACCTTTATATTTTTAAAGTGACAAGTCACAAAGAAGATTGTAAGAACAATCAATCACTAAAATTCACATTCGAAGACGTGAATAAAATCCAAATAAACCGATAAAGAATCCATCGAAATGGGTATTCCAAAAATCCCAAAAAAGAGTCATCAAAGTCATAATAAATGATAACAACAAATAGGATTATCACGAATCGATTTAAATTGGAATTCTCAAACAAAAGGAAAGAAGGCAAAATCACAACAGTTTCAGACGTCTGAAACAAGTGGTTCAGACGTCTGAATCTAGAAATATAAAAATTTCCAGAACACGATTCAGACGTCTGAACCAAATGTTTCAGACGTCTGAAATAGGCATATTTTAGCCTATTTTCTTTCTGTTTGAAAATAAGCCAATTCAGACGTCTGAAATCCCAAATTCAGATGTCTGAAACTGCAATTTTGTGGTTTTCCTGAACCTAGGCCAAAAATGGCCAAACGAATATAGAAAACGATCGATTGAGCAAATGGCGAGGACAAAGGAATTACGTCAAACGACAACCCAGCCCAAACGGCTCTTCGATATGCCTCAGATATCAATGTCCAAATATCCATAATAGGATTTTCATAAATTGGACCAAAGCACCAAAAATTGGAATATATACCAAATCAATCCAAACCAAAATCAATTGCACACGAATAAACGTTAGGAATTCATACCTAACAATCGGAGATAATTATAGATTAAGATGTGAGATAAAAATCTCACTTTTTTACCAAAATCAAACAAGAAGAAGCTTGAAAGCAAATGGGGAATTAACCTCTCTTCAACACAACCCAAATGAGCTTGAATCTATGCTCAAAACAAGAACATTCCCAAAATTAGGTTTAGGAATTTCTGAAATTGGTATGAGAATAAGTTGGAGAAGAAGAAGAGAATGCTTACCAATGGGTTCTCTTGAATTTGGAGCTAGGAATTTGATTTGCAAAAGAAAACTAGGGTTTTGGAGTTTTAATTTCCAATCTCTCCCACCATTAATGCCTTAGAACTGAAAAGAGAAGAGAATGAGAGTGAGTGGGGAAGAGTGGCTCAGATTTGAGCATAAGTTAAACATAGGGCTGAGCCCAAAACCAAACCCAAAGTGAAAAGTAGCAAAAATCAACTTTCTCCAAACATATCGAAGCTTATACTCAAAAAGGTCGCAAATGGCATTTTAAACTCAATAGGAGTGGTCCCGAGTCCTAATTCGACCGTGTGCAAAAAGTAGCTTTTAGGACTAAAATCCGACTAACGATAGAGTATTTAAATAAAATATTTAAATATAAAATCGATAAATATGCGGGTTGTTACAATAATACTTAAGTATAATTTTGGAGTTATATAAGTTTTAAATAACGTTTTGTAAATTATTAAAAGGATTGGTTTATTTAAATTGAGATTTTTGAATCATTATAAATAGTTTATATAAAAGATTTCTAAGATTAATATTTATAAAAAAATATAGGAATTATAAAACGAGTTTTTATAAGTGTTAAAATGAAGTATAAAGGGATTTCACAAGTGAATAAAATTATAGATTTATAAATTGTGAAGATTATAAAATGAATAGATGTTGTAAAATAAAAGGTTTATAAGTAATTAACTTATAAACTGGAGTTTGGGCATTTAAATGGGATATTAATAGAAATTGTTAATAAAGGAGATTTTATAAGTTGAAGTTGTTATAAAATATAAATGAATCTTATAAGTAATAGAAGTTTTAAAAAGAACGATTTTGTAAATAAATGAATTATAAGTATTTAACTTATAATATGGACTTTTGGTATATATTTGAGATATATAAATTGGATTGGATTAATAAAGGAGATTTATAAATCGAAGTTTATAAATAGAAATGGAATTTATAGACGTTGTTTATAAATTCGAAATCAATGGAATTTGATAAATTGAATATAGAAATTTAATAAAAGAGGTATATTCGTGATTTTGGATAGCGAACTATTCTTTATATAAAATGTGTAGAAATATTGAAATTTGGTTAGTGAAGTATGTTCATGATTTTGGACAGTGAATATATTATTAAATAAAATGGTTATGTTTTGGGAAAGCGATATTATAAAATGAAGTTAATTATTTTAAAAAGATGTTTTAAAATGTATTATGAATCGAATACATAGATTTCAACATTCATTGTTGAAATAGACGTTTTCAAGAAATAAGGAAATGGTGGACTATAACACTGTTGTTATAGTAAATGATTTCCGAAAGGAAATGTTTTGTATAGTATTAGGATTTATATATCTATCTTAAATTCAAATCCCTATACTAATGATTTTGGGTTGTCGTAACGATGTTTTACGTAACATTCATTTTGACCCAAATAATGGGTTTAATAGAATGTTTTCCTTAAGAAATGAAATATATACTTAACATTAATTTAAGTATATTGAATATTTTCCAAATGTTGAAAATAAATAGATTTGTGAAATACTTATTACTAAATAAGTAGGGAAATGGTTTCCAATATGAAATGAACGTTTTGAGAATTATCTTTTTAAAGATAAATTGAAAGTGAATATTTGAAATCGATTTGAAAATCGTATGTTCACAGATATTTTGGAAATGTAATTCAATATGGAATTTATAAATGAAATTGGGAAAATCGATCTAAAAATAAATATCGATTTATTTTTGAATTATGGAAATTATATATATTTATATCTTGTAAAGATATTTTTGGAAAATAAATAATTTGGAAAATTATTTGGAATCTTGTGATGTTGTGCATACTTATTGATAGTTAAATAACCGACTATCAATATTTACCTTTAAATAGGTATTTGTTGTGATTGCTTGAATTTGAATGCTACACCTACTTCTAAAAATAAGCGCTCACTATTCGGGTTAGCCGGGAAAGGACCTTGGGGTCGTATAACCCATTCCGAATATGTGATACGTCATAATAAATAGCATTGATGACCGGTGTTGAAGATCGGATATTTGTGAAAATGGAAGGATTACCGTCGAATGTTTCCGCATCGGCTAATCCCCGATATATAAATTTATTACCCTTTGTGATGGGAAGTTCGGTCGTGATTAGTGAATATCCGGATTGCAAGGACTTCTTTGTAAGTGCCTTCGGTTCCGTTCGATCCCGGAACAGACTTGTATGGATGTGTGTCTGACGTTACAGTTTTAGATGTAAAGCTGGTTTCTATCAAATATATTCCCGTTGGTGGCGGAGAATTTATTCTCTTAGCTTAACACCCTTAGAGGTTATGTAGTTGATGGTTACTAGTGATACATTTCCAAATTGGTAATGTGGCATACGAAGTGCTGTTGAGCATTTGTTGATCGAAGCATGGCTTTTTATAAAGTGTAGCTTTGTGGACGAGACTTCGTCGGACCTCACACCCCGGAAATGGTCAAAACAGGAAGGATGCGGCAAGGTTATTAGGGGGTAGTGCCCCTTTAGTGTATGTCATTCCTATGGATAGAGGTGGTATCATGGTATGAAGCCCAGATACTTAACCTATGTTGTTGCTGCAAATTTATTGCTTTGTGGTTGTTGGAAATCGAGGATCCTCGGATATAGATCGGTTACGATCGGGGAATGACATATTTGTGTCAGTAGTTACCCAATTAGGGGTAACCCGGCCTTGTGTTGGCAGAGATCCGGTTAGGTTCTTGGGACGTCATTCCAGAGGCGTTTCCATGTGGCAATGGGAAGTTCCTTGGCCTGACCATTTGTTGGAAATCCAAAGAAACAATACGATCTTGTACGGTTTTAGTTGTAGAACCTATCATTCACTTATGGTGGCGCCCCACTGTTTGGATGGTAGCTATAGTAGGCATACGATAATGGTCGTATGTTGGCTAAGATTTATATCTTTACTTTCGAAATGATTTTTCCTACACTATGCACTAGTAATAATATCAAATGTTTTTTTTAATGTGTATCAAGCATCTTTGACTATCATAAGGAGAAATCTCCTCCGATTCTGCGTTTGCATTGTGTGTGTGTGCGGGAGGCCTTATGGTAGTCTCATTTTCTAAAAAGCATTGCGAATCTATTTTAAAATTATCCTTTACTTTGTTTTAAAAATAAACTATTTTAAATTCTCCCACCAGTCACATGACTAACCTGAAGTTTATTGTTTCCCTTCCTAAACTCTGGGTGCCCACCAATTTCCACACGGGCCGTCTAGAGTCAGGTTTATCAGGATATTCTGGAATTCAGGAGTGGCTGGAGGCAAGATGGATGGCATGACGTATTCACTAGTATATAGTATTTCTTTTCCGCTGTTTGTTGTTGTAAACTCTGATAATGTTGTAATGTGATGTAATGTATAAAATATACAGTTCTTTTGTTTTAATGAATATTCATTTATCTATTATATATTGTTCTGCTGCGAATTGTGAGATTCTGATATTGTTCTGTTCTATCTTTTTCTTTCTTCTTCTACCTCTTTCTTTTTCTTAAAACCCTAAGTGTTCGGTTTTTCGGAATTCGATTGCTCGGCAGTTGATACAGTGAATGTATTGCTGTCGGTTTTCGAAAGTCAAAGAATCGGGTCCTTACAGTGTGGTATCAGAGCATATGGTTAAGCGACAACCATGGCTCTGTTGGGTCTTACTCATTAAAGATAGAGTCAGTAGTACTCTAGAATGAGTTTGAGTGTAATAATAGATATGAGCGCGTATTTGTTAGTGAATATGAAATTGTTTTGTATTGTGTTGACTTATCGGTTGATTGTTTATAGATTCTGGTCGGTGCAGTCTAGCTAACTGTGTCGATAGGGGTTTCTAAACTCTTAAACAAGATAAACTGACACAGTAGTGTTTTAAAAATCGGGTAAATGAGATAATTTTACCCAAAACTATTTTTGTGTAGAAAAGAAATGATTTCCCATGGATTATTATAGTATATGGATGCTTGGATGTTAGGAATTAATAATATTAAAAATTATTACCATTGATTATTGAATAAGAAATTGGAATCATAATCAAAAGTTTAGAAATAAAATCCATATACAAATGAAATTGGAGAATGTAAATTATAAATGTGATTTATAATTAGAAATAGAATTCCAGGGAAGTATTTGGAAATGTTTTTGAAAGAATTTGGAAAGTTCAGAAATTAAATTCCTTTTTGATTTGAAAATAATTTTCAAAGGTTTTTGGAAAAATGTTTTGAAGGAATGAAAAGCTCTAAACTCTTTTCGGTCGCTGGAAAATAATTCCGATGATGATTGCAACATCATCGGTGTTCATTTTCGGGTTTCCAAAAGAGGGATTGCTGCCAAATTGTTTTAAGTGAAAGTTGTTTGGAAAATTTGGGTTTGGTTTTGAAAATTCAAAGGATAGTTTGAATTGTTTTCAATAATGGTTTTGAAAGATAGAAAAGACTCTGAAATCCTATTTAAAATATTTATGGGAATAATAAAT
Source organism: Allium cepa (assembly GCA_030765085.1). Taxonomy (NCBI): domain Eukaryota; kingdom Viridiplantae; phylum Streptophyta; class Magnoliopsida; order Asparagales; family Amaryllidaceae; genus Allium; species Allium cepa. The sequence continues at coordinate 407,674,748 of CM060931.1, read as the reverse complement.
AAGTTAATAACTTATACAAACTAAATTTTAATAGAATAAATTTAATTTAAAGAATGGAGTTAAATTAAAGTAAGTATAAGTGAATAAATTTGAATAAAGTGAATTGGAAGAAATGTCTAAGGACACGAAGTGAAGTATTGAAATAAAAAAATTAGTAAGCAAAACTAACTGAAGAAATGACAAATTTAATATGGTTTAAAAGAATTGAATTCACATAGAATTGAAGTCCAATTTAAATATAGGTGGTTGTAAATCAAAATGGTGAATTGAAATTAAATTGTGTTTGTAAATGAACAAATGAAGTAACATTTGTAAATAAATGAATTGAAATTGAAAAATGGAATGAGACTTGAATCAAGTTGAATAAAATCCAAACTTGGGTAAAATAAAATAGATTAAATTCAAGTATACTAGTATGATAATTTATTAATTCATGAAATACTGAAATGGAAGTTGAATTAATTAAATTAAAACTTGAATTGTGAGCTAAATAAAAATGGTTCGAAATTGCAGATAAATTCAAGTAAGTTGAAATAAATTGAATATGACCTTGTTGTTGATAAAATAAATTCAAAATGAATGTGAATATGAAATGCAAATTGAATTGAACGAAATCAAATGGAAATGAGATAGAATAAAATGTAAATTGAGTTGGTATCAATTTAAATTAGTTATAAACTAGAGTGGATATTCTATTAAGTGCATATCGTCAAAATTTGCATAGAAATGATTGTCGTTTGACGCAAATGAGTTGTATAAATTTCTATGGCTTAATAAAAACAAATAGAATTCATATTTGAATCAATTGAAATGAATATGAGCTGTTTGGACATAAAAATGAATAGAATGTAGAAAGTGTGTTGTAAATCACTTGAATTAAATAGAAATGGTATGGATTGTAGTTGTAAGCGATTAAATTTGTATTGAAACCATATGAATTGCTTACGGAAATTGTTTTATGTACATTATTCATGAAATGCATATGTGTTGCTATTGATAAGTGAAATGCAAATATATTTCTTATATATGTCACTTACGTGTTTAAATTTAGTAAGTACAGGTACAGGGGAGCCGTATGGCTGGATTTGATCATGTTAATAAGCTAATAATTAGCCGCTTTGCTTAAAAATGCTAAATAAGGTACGCCTACGCAATAAAAATAGGAAATATGAACTGTTTTTGGTTTTTCCGACCGTGTGGGTCGATGTATATATATTTATATCTATTGTCAAATTGCAAAAGTTCCTCCGTACAAAGGAGACTCTGCCAAAAAATTTCGAAAATTTTGGGAGTTAGAATTTTTTTTTGAAAATTGTTGAAAAATTTTAGTTAACGACCAACGATTTCAAATTGGGAATTGAAATGAATTAGTAAATGAAACTAATTTAAAATAATGAGACGAATTAATTGTAAATGAAGGTTAATCGATAAAATTCAATATTCAGAATAGAAGATAAATTGAATTCAAATAGAATTGAAATTGTGAATTGAATTCAAATGAAATTGAAAGTCAAAATTGGATGAAAATGGATATGTAACTTCAATAGTGAAGTAAAAATGTATAAGAAGCATATGTTGAAAATTTTGTAATGGAATTGGTAAAATGGTTTGAATGTTGGAATTGGATACTACTGCTAGCAGGATATACAGGTGTATTAAAAGAAATGGAATTGGGATTTTGATTTCAAAAATAAAATTGAATTGCTCGACGAAAAGGTATGTATTTCAATTTCAGTGTGAAATTTGGTGATTTTCTTATCCAGTCGCTTGGCTTTTTGTTTTCTTTTGGGATTTAAGGGCCTATGGTGCCATTTTGTAGTTGTACCGAGCTAACCGCGCAAAGAAGACGCTGACGAAATTTTTCGAAAATTTAGAGTGTTAGAAAAATTATGAGAAAATTTTGAAAGTTTGAAATTTAAATTTAAATTTGAATTGTTAAGGAAACAATGTTGTTTGAAACTTATAATTGAAGTTGGAAAGCTAGTTGAAATGATAATGGATCTTTAATAAAAGATTTGTGTTGGCAAGTTGATAAAACTGATTAGTTTTAGAAAGCGAGCGAACAGGTTAAGGATCATTTTTCCTAACTTGTAATTTCGGGACGAAATTCTTTTAAGGGGGGAAGATTGTAACGACCCAGAATTTTGAACAATTTAAATTGAAAATATTTAATTAATTTTAAATATTTGAATGATGGTTTAGTTTGAATTCTCAATATAACTTTGAATTTGGCAATTAAATTATAGAATTTAATCTATTGAAAGTTGAATAAAAATTTGAATCTTCAATTTTAAGCTGATTAAAAATATTTCAAAGGCTTGTAAAATCCATATTGATAATACTAAATATAATAGAAGCTTCAGAATTGAATTTGAAAGTGATTTGATCAGTTTTGAAATTATATCGTTTGAGTCAATATTTGAAAATAGCCTTTCGAGGCACAGTCTCGGAATTTGACGAAACCAGTTCCATTGTGTTCGTAACATTGATTATTACCGGATTTCAGATTTCGTATTATTCGGAGTTGTTATGTGAGCACACGGTAAGTAAACGCGTTGAAATTTGTATCGAAACAAATTGAATTTAAAACTAAAATTAAAAAAATAAAGGCGCTTATCACATCAGCACGTTATCTCCCTTAAATCACGCAGAAAATCACGAAGAGATCGTGTAATGCCTCTACCAATTTTTAAATAACCCTCTCCCTCTTCAGTTTTCAAAGGCAGAATCAAATGAAAATCATTAATGGCCGAACAAAAAAAAAATTCACAAACGAAACCAAAGAAAATAAATGGCCTCGGTCCTCCTTTATAAAAATCAAACGATTTTCGTTCGATTGAAGCTATGCTCGAATCACTTGAAGCTCGAGCTGATAATGGGGGTATGGCATCACGACTTCGGAGCTCGCGTTCATGAAGGCTTCGCGACTTGAAGCATGGGGTCGCGAATCGAGGCGGAGCAAGTGGCGGCTACTGGAGGCGCACGCGCGTTAGTGGATGCGGCTAGGGTTAGGATGATGGAGGGTTTGTAAAATAAAAATAAAATTGGAATTTGAAATTATATTATAATTTGTATAATGTTTAAAACATCGTAACTTTTTCATACGAGGTTGAAAAATTACGAAACGAATCGCATTGGCTTCGTTTCGTCGAGCACTACGCAATGGAGCTGTTTTGGAGTCGTTTGGAGTTAGTGAAAATTTCGGGTAAAATTAAACGCACGTTTAATTTTATTCGAAATAAAACGCTGGAAATCGGAAACTCAAGGTGAGAACTTCTCACTCAATCGAATTGTTTCGATTTAAATTTTAAATAGTTATATTTAAAATTGCTTGATTATATGTTTGAATGATGATTGTTATCTATTAATTGTTAAAATAGACATTATGCGCCGTTAGTAAGCGGAGGTTATTTATTAAAAACGTATACCGTGATATTCCACCTCGAAGTGGAATTGGTATTATATATGTACTTGGAGTTGATTTCCCGCATTATATAGCGGATGAGACCCTATTGCGCCGCCTATTAAGCGGATAATAATTTATAAATCCCATATACCGCGATATCCCGTCTTGAAACGGGATTGGTATTGTGCTAACATCTGTGGATGCAGGGAAACAGGTTGGAAGGATCCAACTGGATTCCTCACCAGTATTTATTTGATTTTAGATATTGTGATATTTGATTGATTATCATATCGATATATGATCTTTGAAAGTCATGATTGACTATTTGGTGTGTTGCATCATCGGATCCATTTTTGAAGTTTTAAAATAATTTAAAAAGAATTTTAAAGTGATTTTTGAAAGTATACGTTTTATTAAATTTTGAATTGTTAAAATAAATAAACATTATAATTTTATTGTTATAAAAGATATTTTTTTTTGGAAAATAATACTTAAGTATAATTTTGGAGTTATATAAGTTTTAAATAACGTTTTGTAAATTATTAAAAGGATTGGTTCATTTAAATTGAGATTTTTGAATCATTATAAACGGTTTATATAAAAGATTTCTAAGATTTATATTTATAAAAAAAATATAGGAATTATAAAACGAGTTTTTATAAGTGTGAAAATGAAGTATAAAGGGATTTCACAAGTGAATAAAATTATAGATTTATAAATTGTGAAGATTATAAAATGAATAGATGTTGTAAAATAAAAGATTTATAAGTAATTAACTTATAAACTGGATTTTGGGCATTTAAATGGGATATTAATAGAAATTGTTTATAAAGGAGATTTTATAAGTTGAAGTTGTTATAAAATATAAATGAATCTTATAAGTAATAGAAGTTTTAAAAAGAACGATTTTGTAAACAAATGAATTATAAGTATTTAACTTATAATATGGACTTTTGGTATATATTTGAGATATATAAATTGAATTGGATTAATAAAGGAGATTTATAAATCGAAGTTTATAAATAGAAATGGAATTTATAGACATTGTTTATAAATTCGAAATCAATGGAATTTGATAAATTGAATATAGAATTTTTTTAAAAGAAGTATATTCGCGATTTTGGATAGCGAACTATTCTTTATATAAAATGTATAGAAATGTTGAAATTTGGTTAGTGAAGTATATTCACGATTTTGGACAGTGAATATATTATTAAATAAAATGGTTATGTTTTGGGAAAGCGATATTATAAAATGAAGTTAATTATTTTAAAAAGATGTTTTAAAATGTATTATGAATTTAATACATAGATTTCAACATTCATTGTTGAAATAGACGTTTTCGAGAAATAAGGAAATGGTGGACTATAACACTGTTGTTATAGTAAATGATTTCCGAAAGGAAATGTTTTATATAGTATTAGGATTTATATATTTATCTTAATTTCGAATGCCTATACTAGTGATTTTGGGTTGTCGTAACGATGTTTTACGTAACATTCGTTTTGACCCGAATAATGGGTTTAATAGAATGTTTTCCTTAAGAAATGAAATATATACTTAACATTAATTTAAGTATATCGAATATTTTCCAAATGTTGAAAATAAATAGATTTGTGAAATACTTATTATTAAATAAGTAGGGAAATGGTTTCCAATATGAAATGAACGTTTTGAGAATTATCCTTTTAAAGATAAATTGAAAGTGAATATTTGAAATCGATTTGAAAATCGTATGTTCACATATATTTTGGAAATGTAATTCAATATGGAATTTATAAATGAAATTGGGTAAATTGGTTTAAAAATAAATATCGATTTATTTTTGAAGTATGGAAATTATTTATATATCTTTTAAAGATATTTTTGGAAAATAAATAATTTGGAAAATTATTTGGAATATGGTGATGTTGGCATACTTATTGATAGTTAAATAACCGACTATCAATATTTACCTTTAAATAGGTATTTGTTGTGATTGCTTGAATTTGAATGCTACACTTAATTTTGAAAATAAGCGCTCACTATTCGGGTTAGCCGGGAAAGGACCTTGGGGTCGTATAACCCATTCTGAATATGTGATACGTCGTAATAGATAGCATTGATGACCGGTGTTGAAGACCGGATATTTGTGAAAACGGAAGGATTACCGTCGAATGTTTCTGCATCGGCTGATCCCCGATATAGAAATTTATTACCCTTTGTGATGGGAAGTCCGGTCGTGATTAGTGAATATCCGGATTGCAAGGACTTCTTTGTAAGTGCCTTCGGTTCCGTTCGATCCCGGAACGGACTTGTATGGATGTGTGTCTAACGTTACAGTTTTAGATGTGAAGCTGGTTTCTATCAAATATATTCCCGTTGGTGGCGGAGAATTTATTCTCTTAGCTTAACACCCTTAGAGGTTATGTAGTTGATGGTCACTAGTGATACATTCCCAAATTGGTATTGTGGCATACGAAGTGCTGTTGAGCATTTGTTGATCGAAGCATGGCTTTGTATAAAGCGTAGCTTTGTGGGCGAGACTTCGTCGGACCTCACACCCCGGAAATGGTCAAAACAGGAAGGATGCGGCAAGGTTATTAGGGGGTAGCACCCCTTTAGTGTATGTCATTCCTCTGGATAGAGGTGGTATCATGGTATGGAGCCCAGATACTTAACCTATATTGTTGCTGCAAATTTATTGCTTTGTGGTTGTTGGAAATCGAGGATCCTCGGATATAGATCGGTTACGTTCGGGGAATGTCATATTCGTGTCAGTAGTTACCCAATTAGGGGTAACCTGGCCTTGTGTTGGCAGAGATCCGGTTAGGTTCTCGGGACATCATTCCAGAGGCGTTTCCATGTGGCAATGGGAAGTTCCTTGGCCTGACCATTTGTTGGAAATCCAAAGAAACAATACGATCTTTTACGGTTTTAGTTGTAGAACCTATCATTCACTTATGGTGGCGCCCCACTGTTTGGATGGTAGCTATAGTAGGCATACGATAATGGTCGTATGTTGGCTATTATTTATATCTTTACTTTCGAAATGATTTTTCCTACACTATGCACTAGTAATAATATAAAATATTTTTTAATGCGTATCAAGCATCTTTGGCTATCATAAGGAGAAATCTCCTCCGATTCTGCGTTTGCATTGTGTGTGTGTGCGGGAGGCCTTATGGTAGTCTCATTTTCTAAAAAGCATTGCGAATCTATTTTAAAATTATCCTGTACTTTGTTTTAAAAATAAATTGTTTTAAATTCTCACACCAGTCACATGACTGACCTGGAGTTTATTGTTCCCCTTCCTAAACTCTGGGTGCCCACCAATTTCCACACGGGAAGTCTAGAGTCAGGTTTATCAGGATATTCTGGAATTCAGGAGTGGCTGGAGGCAAGATGGATGGCATGACGTATTCACTAGTATATAGTAATTCTTTTCCGCTGTTTGTTGTTGTAAACTCTGATAATGAATGTAATGTGATGTAATGTATAAAATATACAGTTCTTTTGTTTTAATGAATATTCATTTATCTATTATATGTTGTTCCGCTGCGAATTGTGAGATTCTGATGTTGTTCTGTTCTATCTTTTTCTTTCTTCTTCTACCTCTTTCTTTTTCTTAAAACCCTAAGTGTTCGGTTTTCCGGCATTCGATTGCCCGGCAGTTGATACAGTGAACGTATTGATGTCGGTTTTCGAAAGTCGAAGAATCGGGTCCTTACATAAACTCACACTTTAATAACAGAAAATGAAAATTTGAGGTAGGGCCATGTGTCCTACATTTAGCTTCTCCCTTGCCATTGAGTGTTATGTGTTAATCTTAACATGTTATAATTCATTTACTTGCACTTCTTCCATGTCATTGACTATCTTTTTCACAGTGGTTTTGTTTAGAATAATTTCAAGTGGAATTATTAACCAACTAAAGCAAAGTGAACAAAGAATCGCTAACTTGAAACCTGCTGTTGAAGAGATCACTGATAAGAAATATGTTGATGGAGGCTTTGAAGATGGTGCTTCTTAATGGCCATCCATGTAGAAGGTTAGTTTCTGGAGAAATCATTGGTTTATATTGTTGATTTTGGCTACAAAAAAGTAATCGGTAAAGTATGAACTCTTACCAGATAATGTAACTTGATATCAGCAACAAAGATAAATGAATGGTGGAAAGAGAGGGTGTTTATTATCAAACCACATAATAATTTGCATTTGACCTCTTTTTAAGTTTATCATGTTTAAGTTTTTTATTCTCTAGGCATAGATGTACTTGATAATGAAATTTTAGCATAATCAAAATATTGTTTCTGTACTTTGTCGGATTGATATTATGATTTATGCATATTTCCTTATCTGGTATAAAAGTGTTTTATTAGCTTAGAATGAAATACGTAAACCGGCTTCCATTTAAGAGCGTACTGGTAGAATTAATTTTTAATATTCTGTATTGTGAATATTCTATAGAATGGGTAATTCCAATTGTCGGTGGGCATTGAATATACAAACGTTTTTCAATTTTAGGCACACTTTACATTGGAGTGAAAAGCATGTACGCAATTAGTGATCCAGTTGTCCAGCAAATTTGATCGTCCTGTTACAAAAAGAGAATATTGAAGCAATGGTGCAAAAATAATAAATATAATTATAGTCCTTACACGTTGCCAGTAATACAACCGTAGACAGTAGGGGTGAGTAGTCTTTGGTTAAATCAAACAAACCAATAAAACCACTTTATGTTGGATGAATTAATCCGATTTTAAAACTAGATTGATTTCTAATCGATTCCAAAAAAACCAATTCGGTTATCAGTTTAACTAAATTAACCGAATTTTTATTGTATTGTCGAAATTATTAATGTTATTATAATTATCTTAGATTAGTCTAGTGATCAAAATATATCTATTTATCATATATGTGTAAAAATGGTACTAACAGACATAAGAATACTAAATATGAATACTTTAATCATGTATTTATGTTTTATTTTAAAGTACAATGAATATTCTAAACATAAACTATGAATTATTTTTTTAGTTTGGTTAAATTGGATAAAGAATCAAACCAATTGATTTGCTTTTCATTTTTATTGGTTTTGGTTTGGTTTAAAAATTTTCATTATCGGACCAACTGAACAAACCAAACGCCTATCCCTAAATAGCAGGGACAAATAATGGAAGAACTTTCAATAAAGGCACACAATACGACATACATTATGAATTCCACGGCCATCCGTATGCGTAGCACGAGCCACTCACTAATAAACATATATATATATATATATATATATATATTCATAAAAATAATAAAATTAATTATACAAAAATACTTTATAAACCTGAAATCATTATACTTAATCTTAGAAAATAATTTCATATCGATTCTATGTATTTAAATGACTCGAAAAAAATCTAATTTTTGGCTGCTTATACATATAAAGAGAATATCATTTAAATTAGACAAAAATCTAAAAAATTATATTTGGGTCAGAAAACATCATGTTTAGTCAGAAAACATCATGTTTCATGAAATATATTCATATAAATCTAACTTGATTTATACACCATTTCACTATGATTTTTCCCAGTTTTATGCCTCATTTTCACATAGTTTTGCATATATACTCAATATATATGTCATTAACTCACTTAATTACTAAAAATCATTCATAAACCACATTAGGTAAAGGTTTCCGAAATTATAGAGGTAAATTTCGAATTTAATTACCTGATTATCAAATTTAATCATATTAAGTTGTGGAATCAAGAAAGTAAACATCGAATTTTGGCAAATTCACTCACCAAATCGATTTCTTTCATATTCAAGCCTCTACCCTCACTTTTCTTCATTGTCCAGAGATCGAGTCCTCTTCAATTCATTGTTCTAATGCTACTAGTGCCCTCTATGTGGTTTTCATTGTCTTTCTCTTCAATTTGGCGTTTTAATTTCTTAATTCAGATATTGATTTTAGATATTAGATTCAATCGGTGCATTGGGGAAGAAAAAGAAGAATAGAAATTTTGTTTCTGAAATGAGAAAGTGGAATACATATTTTGTTTTAAGTTAGGTTAGTTATACGACTGTCCAACCGTCCGACCGCTTAATATCAAATTTTGAATTTAAACTGCACACTTTTGACCCAATTCGTATCTCCTTCATATGTGCCCCAAACTACACAAACAAATATACTACATAAAGTAGAAAAACGAGATGGCTATAATGGACCTAGTTGTATCATCAAATTCCAATGTTTGTAAATAAGAATATTTTATTTTTCTAAAAATAACGAAAATATCATTGTAATAATTTATTTAATTAATTTCTTTATTCCACTGTTTTTCATATTATTATATCATTATTATTTAGCTAAAATATTACTTGATTTTTTGGATATTACATTATCCCCCCTTAAAATAATTTCATCCTCAAAATATTAACGTTGTATCTAAATCAAACATTCACAACATTCATTTGAGATCAAAAATATCAATACAAACATTAGCAACCATTCAAATGATCGTCTATATATATCACATACTATTTCTATCACTAAACTTCCTTGGTAAAGATATATTTTTACAACAAAGTATCAACATATGTGTGCATGAATGCATGCTCATGTATTATCGTATACTAAGTTAATGCAAAAATGCAACAGCTAGTCAGCTTCCTGAACTAGTCAGCTTCTTAAATGTATGCAGTATTGACGACATATAGGCATGATGCATTACATCCTAGAGCAAGCATATAATCTCTATATGCATGCAACTATCATTAAATGCAAAATATCAAAATTGATATGAAAATGAGCAGCTTAGACAAATCAAAACACCACAGCATAATTAAAGGTCTAGTAATCATAGCTTATATCATAAATCAAGACAACTAAATCAAAGGTCAAATAAATGGAAAAACATTCGGAAAAGTAGTCAAAATGGAAAGATCAGATACTCTCCTCCACTTTCCAAATGTTCCTGACTGGATCATTCTTCCCAACTTAACTTACTAAATTTTAATACTATATATTCTTTTCAAAAATACTACTCTAAAATGTACGTGCACAACTATAACTTTTGTAATCCATATTATTAATTTAGATAAACCAATGTTAGATTGCACCATAGCCAGTAATCTTGGCACAAACATGCCCCAATCTGGAATGCTGCTTCGTACAATCAATTGAATGCACATACACAACATCCAAATCAATAGCATATACGTCCTTTCATCTTTTGGATGCTAGTGTAAGAGAACTCAAAAGCGGACGATGTCACACCTAATAAAACCAATACTTTAATCACTATATGATTTCTTCTTCTACCTAATAACATTGAAATTGATCGATGTCTTAACCTGGTGGGCTGAGCTTAACATATCCTCAAAATTTCAATCCAATTTAGGTGGTATCATTTCACTTATCATATCATTACTCAAATAATCTGACAATCATGCTACCGAAGTACCATATCTTCAATCCGCAAAAGTTTCCAAATTTTATTTCAATAAATTTTCTTCAGTTATCACTAAACCCTCGAATTCAAATAATCGATGGTACTTTCTCATTTTATCTTAATATCCATTTAATCTAGAACATCCCATCTTTAACTTCCCAAATCGGGTCAATCCTTTTTAAAACACGAAATCCATCATAGAAATCCTTTATCTACACCAATCGTAGATACTTCTCATAACACACTTAATACCAATTTAACTTGGAATGTCCTTCACAAATAAAGGTTACATTTCTAACTAATTCTTTATTCTTGGCAAATCATACTTATCCATGCAATTATAAATACTTAATCTCATTCATAAATAACATTAACTCATATGATCTTAACACCCATCTATATCTGAGTATTTCTATATTCACATCCGGTATACCAAAAATATGATAGAGTTAGAGGTATGCACTAGGGACAATTATGTAATTTGTTTCATATATTTAACTCAATAATCAATCTTATTTGAAATAAAAGGTATTTTATTTCTATTATATACTTGATATAATATGTTACATTAATTAATTAATTTAATTAGAAGTATATTTAACAGAAAATCCATAAATTGTATGTTTTGTGATAATAGTTATAAGGTATTATAACCATGATTATTTTATCAAAATGAACATGCTATTTTGATATTCCTAGTTAAGGTATATCGCGACTAGATAACGATATATCCATTGAGATTAGAGTATGTAACGCTTTCTAAAAGTTGGACAGTGTATTACTCATGGCTGCTGGGAGGACTAAAGGGATACATACTAATAGTTATTGGATAATTATGGAATGACTCGCTCGGTACTTTTCAGATAGTTAATATAACTAAGGTCAAACATAAAATATCGATGTGATAAAATTCCACAATTCTCTTGACTTGAGAATACCGTTAGTCTTCAATGTAGAAGCTCTGCTTTGGTTATAGTTAAATCGTAGCATGACATCCATCGAACGACCATAGCTGGGTCGAGTGGAAGCATTGTAAGTGAAACATTATTCAACAGAGGATTCATCTCCTCGCTTGTATGAGGTTAGTATCGCGGTCAACTCAAAGTCTCTGATTGGAGCATTTCGATCAATAATATTTGTTATTATTGGACCAAAGACTTTTTTTTGGACTATAGAGTTGCATATGAATGGTATGGGAATTTTGGCCGTTACTAAATTCCACAAGTTCAAAGTGATATAGTGTTGATGAAGAGGATTGGTGTAAATAAAAGTCAAAACTGGGTAACGCTTAACAATGTAAAATTGGATACTATCGAAACCAAGTAAGCGATAAATTTGGTCAAAATGTCACTAATACTCGAATAATTCGATATTAATCGCTGATCAATTTTACACCTGACAAGTCACACAACCAAAATGATGAATTCTTCTTTGACTAAATAATTTAATTAATTTATAATTGTTATAAACTAATTAATATTTACGAAATATTATTTATAATTCTAGTTTTGATTTGATAAACTAATTTAAAATGTATTTATAAAGCTATAAATATATTAATCAATTTATGATATCGATAAGCGTTTTAAATTAGATTTAAAATGCAAAGTATTCATTTATACCATAAATGGGTTCATGCCCCATTAGAGGGGCCGGTATGTATGGCCTTAATAGTGGGTATAGGCACCTCTAATATGGAGAGAGATGGATCTATTTTGGATGGCTCAGGTTAGAGGAGATTGAGTAAAAGATGAGATCCCAAATTCTCTCATTTCCTTCCCTTATTTAAGGATCTCTTCCTCCATTTAATATTAATCTTTTTGGAGCTTCCAGATGTACCAGCTGCTGGATGAAATTCCTCTCTCTCATCTCCACCTTTTTTAAGTTCAAATCAAACCGATTCAACTGCTATACAATTGCTGGCGGTCAACTGTTTAAGAACTAGCACTCTTTTGGATCGAAAATTGTTTCAAGGGGCACATACCATCATTTCAAGGTGCACTTCAAGGCATTGGGAGTGAGGTATATTTCCGATCAAAATACCATTATTATTGCTCAAATATAATGTTTTATTATATATATATATAATATTGGTTAGATGATGATTTTGATATGCAAATGATATCGCCATAAAATTGTTATGGTTGTATATATAATATATTTAAAAAAATTAGGCTCATGCCTATAATGTCATGGCTCAAAAATAAAAAATAAAATAAAAAAACACTTATTTTTGTTTATTTAATATATATATATATATTATAAATACATGCATATATATATAGTTGATAATATATAATTACTTCATCATAATTTATATAAGGACAAATTTTCAATGTGGGCTAATTGTCAAATCAATTTCGCGATCGGCGTTGGTTTTGAAACTTATTATCAAACAGGGCTAGTTTCTGCTCAGTCAGCACCCTGTCACGTTTTTTGTAACTGCCACGAGAAAGCGCAACTGTTAGTTGCGCATAGGATTTCCAGTATTTAGAAAGCGCAACTATGAGATGCGCATATTTGGGTTTGAATTTTTTAACGAAGCGCAACTACGAGTTGCACAAGAGAGGATTTTGGTTTTTTCAATCATATGTAGGCGCAACTCTTAGTTGCGCCTGCTATAGTTTTATGTAGGCGCAACTCATAGTTGCGCCTGCACAGGGTGCTACTGCTAAAACAGAGGCAGCAGCAACCCTCCTCCCCATAATCCCAAAACTCTTCCCACCTTCAACCCTTCTTCCATGGCCGAACCCAACAACTTACAACCTAAAATTTAGCCAATTACCACCATTTTTTCACAAAATTTTCAAATTTCTTTCTTTTTCTTCGATTAAACCAAAGCTACAACAATAGAAGCTGGATCCTCTTCAACACAAATGGATTTCGGTAATTTCTAAACCCTGGTTTTTTGATAATTTTAAAATTTAATTATTATTTGGTTGTATTTGCTAGAAATGTTGTCAAAGAGCTTGTTGTACATCTTAATAATCCAATTTGAAGCGTTAAATCACAAATTGATTGTAAACGATTTGTAAAAATCGGTTTTTTTTTGCATGAACTTTGAAGAACCAGAAAGCGGACCGGTAGACGTAGCGTGCTTTATATGCAAGATAATCACCGCTCTAATTTTGAAGAGTTAATGAGGGTAATATTATTCGCCTTGTAATTATAGTAAATTTTTCCAAGCTATTTTGCCTTTTGAATTAACTAAAAGATATAATTCTTTGTTTTGCAGAGTGTAAAATAGGTGGATTTCTTGGATCATTCACAAAGTTTTGAAGATTTGATGGAGATGGTTGAAGATCAACATGTTCAACAATTACGACATCAAGTGGGATTCTGGTATTTCATGCAGATTAGATGTATCAGATTTGACAGGTCAATACTCATAGCTTTATGCGATAGATGAAGACCGGAGACTTTCACTTTTCATTTTTCCGTTGGAGAAATGACCATTACACTGTAAGACGTATCTATTTTGCTTGGCCTTCCCATTGAAGGCGCCGTGTTGAACTACGGTGGTAACATGGACACCCATGAGGTTTGTCAACGTTTGCTTGGTGAAATTCCACCTCCAGAAGCAGTGGTCAATAGAAGATAGTTGAAGGTAAAATGTCTGAATGATCTTATAATCGGTCGGGAGATTTTAGTCGATTCATCTATTGAGGAGATAGAACAGTTCACACGGGCTGTCATATTGCTTCTGATCGCATCTCGTCTATTTTTGAACCATTCGAAGGGTAGAGTTAGTGTTAAATGGTTGTACTTACTAGAGGATTTTGCCACCATTTTCGATTATTCATGGCTTAGTGCTGTTTTTTGCGCATTATACAAGGAGTTGGATAATGTGGCACTAAGAAAGGCGAACAGATTAGCAGATTGCCTAACCCTTCTGCAGGTATGTCGTTTTTGACTTTTCAGTGTACCAAATTTATGAAATATTTTGAAAGACGTTTCTTAACACTCATAATTTGCAGGTATGGTCTTGGACACGTATTTCTGTTGGATGGCCAAATGTTCGTGCCAATGTTGCTCCGGGATTACCATACGGGTCAAGGTAAAAGCAACTTGAAATTAGCACTGATTTTTTTTTCATTTCTGCCAATATTCACACACTATTTTGATTATGACTATAGATGGACCGGAGATAGACATTGGAGAGATAATCCAGCTCGGCAACCTATATTCTATCGCAACGAGCTCGATGTTATGGACGAGCATGCTGCTGACTGGACAACATACACGGCTGAGATCGTACAGGATCTGCCGCCTATTTGTTTGGACAGGGAGCACAGTTGGTATGCAAGGACCCCGATTATTTTCTTGCAAAGTGTAGCCATGCGCTATCCCGACAGAGTGATGAGGCAATTTGGCCTTCATCAGAATATACCAGATCCGACGGAGCATATTTTCCCACACGGTTGGAATAGAGACTTGTACAACACGTATGTCACAAGGTGGGATCACAGGTTGGATCACGTTCAGGTCGAACATGCACCAAGAATGTCAATCGAACAATAGTATAGTTGGTACTGGCATATCACACGACGATTTGTTCTTAAAGAATCTCAACTAGACTTCCCAGATATGCTCCACGGGGTCCGGTGGAACGTGATTTGTTAAGTGTTTATAAGTTTTACTCTTTGAACTTCCTCAACAAGCTTTACTTACTTGCGTCATTGATTCTTTTATTTTAGGTTCAAGTTTTGTACATGATTTCCAATGAAGTTGACGATGTCCTCGCAGATCCTGCAGATGAGGATAGAGTAAAAGGAAAGTGCTTCAATATCAAGGAAATTATCAAGTCACTTCTGGATAGGCATAAGCTAGAAAGACCACCACCGTATGTGCCTCGTCCGCCCTAGGCTATTGGTCGTACCTACCAAAGAAGACATTTTAGAGGCACGGGGGGTCCTTCACAAGATAGCCAGTCGGGGAAGGAAATTGTTGAAGTTGGACCATCTCAACCGCCTCCGATGCAAACTCAAAGAATACTACGCGACCGAAGAAATATAATAAGAAGATAGGGTTTCGTTGGTCTGTCATTTGTTTGCTTTGTTTTGAATTTGTATTGGCTTGAAACTTATTGGCTTGTAGTTGCTGCGATGTTGTATTATTGACTTGAAACATGTTGTTGTATGAAATATGATGAGTTGTATGAAATATGATGAGTTGTATGAAATATTTCACCTATTTGGATGAACTGTTGTACTTATATGTTATTATGATATGAAAGTTGATGTTTAATGAAAGTTGCATATGTAATATGGTCTCTGTAAAGTTGCAGGTGCAACTTTGAATCACGCAAGAATAGTATGCGCTTGCTGGAAAGTTGCAGGCGCAACTAGTAGTTGCGCACCCATGAGTATACTTTGCGCAACTTTGAGTTGTGCCTAATAATTTCCTATAGGCGCAACTTTGAGTTTCGCCTGCATACCTGGGATTTTCCCTGGCCCAACAGCTGCATATAAACAACACAACTCCTCCCAAAACAAACACAACTCCTCAAACCCGTTTTCTTTCAGAAACCCTAACATCCATTTCCATTATTTTGACTACTATCAACACAGCATTCCACTCAAAATCATTTAATTCTACGGAGATAAACAAAAGATTGCACGTTCATCTACACTTAAGGTAAAGGATCGAAACCCTACTCCACCAATTTTGATAGGTATGGTGTTGACAATTAACTTTCTGTAATTTTGATAGATCAATGACTACCGTGCCTATTATTTATCACTATGACGATGATTTAGTCATCGAGTAGCAAGCCAACCTATGAGGGCGGAAAGCAAAAGAGATCGAAAGTTGGGAGGGGTTGCAATTTTCTTGAGCTAAAAAGGGCAATTTACAAAGCTATAAAGATTGCTTCTACGGAGTTCGACATCTCATTGGTTAGTAAGTGGGTAACGGATGATGGACCAATTGCTATTGAGGTAAACGACGATGACGACGTCGATTCTATGTTTTGTGTGGGGATGAAAGTAATAGAGCTGTATGTCAAGAAGATGGAGGTGGTACATACAACTGAACATCAAGCTCAAATCTTTGATTATACCAGTCAACCCTGACCTAGTAATACTGCTGAACGAAGTCAAACGTATTACCTACACTACTTCAACCAGCCACCGAACATTTACGCACAAGCAGCTGGGTACACTTTTATGTGCTGTATTAATGTTTTATTCATGTTTTTTGAACTTAACAGTCAAGTGTTTGTGTATAGGTACGGTGCCATGGCATATCCATCACAGTCACCCGAGTATGGTTTCCTTTCATATCCATCATATCCTACACAGTCAATTCCAACTTCGAATTCAAATGACTACTTGCATGAACTTGCAGATGAAGATGTTGACACCGAGGATATGGAGGATGGAAATGGTGATATTGAAATTTCCCATTTGGATAGCATGGAAATCGCTGCTTCACTAGACTATGATGAAACATGGATCGATGCAATGAATGTTAACAATGACACTCCTTTAGATGATATTTCAGAGGAAGTTGATGACACTGATAGCATATCGAGATGGAGGAACCGTTAGAAGATGACAATGCGATGATACAATTATGGAAAGATCTGTTGTGCAAGAATTTCAATTTACCGACGAAATGTTCAGGCTGGAATGTGTGGAGAAAGGCCCTCGAGTTGGTATGATTTTTAAATCGAAGGAATCTTTAATTGAACATATAAGTGAATGGTCTATATAGTGTTCAGTTTCATTTGAAAACATAAAGTCCCGTGCTAGAGAGTTCACCGCTATATATGATATTGATGCTAATTGTCCATGGCGGCTTCATGCTATTGTGTCTAAAAGAGATCATGCTTGGTGGTGGATGATTAAAACATACGGTGGTGATCACGCTTGCTCAAATCCAATCATTAACTCGAACCACAAACAAGCAACAACCAAATTCATTTGCACCAAAGTCCTTTCACATGTTCGTTCGAACCCAAGTTACACTGCAAAATCTATACAAGAGCTTATGGCACACACTTACAAAATTCAAATAAGCTACATTAGAGCCTAGAAAGGACTTAGCAAAGCGATGTGTATAATTTTTAGCGATTGGGAGTCTTCATACGATGACTTGCCTCAGTTTCTTCGTGCTATACAGCAATGCAATCCAGGTACTGTTTATCATGTACATATAGAAGGAGTACAAATCTAGGGGGCTTTCTGGGCATTTGGACCGAGCATTGCAGGTTTCAACCATTGCTGTCCGGTTCTTTCTATTAACGGAACACATTTGTATGGTAAATATCATGGTACGTTGCTTGTGGCCACATGAGTTGATGCAAACAACTCTCTTTTCCCTTTGGCATTTGCTATTGTAAGGACGGAGTCTGCAGAAACTTGGGGTTGGTTTTTTTTTCCTGCATGGGAAACTTAATTCCGTCATTAAATGCCAGATGCATTACATTTATTTCCGATAGAATGAAAGGAATTCCAACCGCCTTACAAGAGAAATGGAGAAGACCATATCATCATCGCTTTTGCCTACGCCATTTGAAAGCAAACTTTAAAAAAGCTGTTTTTGGTAGTAAGATTTTGCAAAACTTATTTCATGCTTCTGCTAAAGCAAGAGATGAGACAACATACAAAGTACTCAGCGAGCAACTAAAAAATGCGAGTTCGGCTGCTGACAGATGGATTGATAGAAGTCTCCAACATAAGGATGAACAGTGGGCTCTTTACAAGGACAATGGTGAACGATTCTGTATGATGACTACCAATGCTTCTGTAACGACCCATAAATTTTCGATAATTAAAATAGCTAATTTAATAAGTTTTCGTGATTTAATGTTAGAAAAAAATTGTAATTCGTTTGAAATAATAATGACTGGAATGAATTGCAAAAATAACTATCCAAGTAATGAAAAATAAAAGCTACTTAGTGAATGCCTTTGCAATCAAAAGTTGAATAGGATAATAAATGCTTAATTCATTGGGTATAATAGAGTAATTGATTGATAAGTAAAATCTATTTAAAATCAAATATTGAATATTGAACAGGTAAATTGTTTAAATTAAATATTTAAAACTTATTGAATAATTGAATAACTGTAAAATGAAAATAGTGTTCTAAATTGTGAATTGTTTTTAAAGGTTGAATCTTATAAGTTCAATTTCAATATTTCAAATGATAATGAATTATTGGATAAGCGAAATTGTTTAAATTAAATATTTGGAATTTATTGAATAATTTAACAATGGGAATTGAATAACCGTATAATGGAAATAGTTGTTCTATAATTTTAAATTTGTTTCAAAAGTTAAATTTTTATAAGTTCGTTTTGAATATCTCAAAAGATAGTGATTTAAGAATAATCAAACTTGTTAAATTTAATATTACGAATGTTTGAATAATTAAATTTCGAATTTGATATGATTAATTTGATATGAAATTTAATATATGAAAATAGAGTGAATAATTGAAATTTGATTTAATATGATTCAAATTGGTTTCCAAAGTGAATGTAAGTTATATTTGGATTTTAATGGAGTTAATAAGATTTTAAATTTTGAATTTATTGGATAATTGAATAACGGGTTTAATATGATTAAAAATGATTTGTAAAATTTTATTTTATCATATTGGAGTTATAGTGAAGTTATAGAACTTTTAAAACTGAATTAAAAATTTATTTGTGAAAAGTGAATACTTTAATATTTATTTATCGATTGAAAATAGCCAATTTTTGAACAGTCTCAGAATTGGATGAAACCAGTTCCATTGGATCCGTAATAGTTAGTTATTTTCGGATTTCAATTTTCGTAGCAATCGGAGTTGTCGTTTGACCGTGGCAGCTCGAAACACATCGAAATTGTTTTTAATATTATTTTAACGAGTTAAAATAGTCATTTTTCAAACGGTCTCGGATTTTGACGAAACTAGTTTCATCAGATCCGTAACGTGATATTATTGTAAGATTTCAAATTTCGTGTCAATCAGATTTACCGTTTGTCCGGGGCAAGCCAAAACGCATAGAAATTCGTTTAAATCGATTTAATTTAAATTGATCGTTTATCGCTATAAGTCTCACATACGATCGAATTAGCTTCCGAAACCTGTTTCATTGTGTCCAGAATGCGGGATAAACCCTAGAAACGCCGGTCACCGCGCGTAAATCGGAGTTCGGAAAACCCGGGTTGAATGGTGTTCGTCGTTCTTCTATAAAGGCACCTCATTATTTTCTTTTTTTTTTTTTTTTTTTTTTTTTTTCAAAACAAAGCAAACCCTAATTTTACTTCAGAGCCGCCACTAATGGAACCAATGGCCGATACACTCCCTCCTTCCTCCTCATTTTTCTTCACATCTGTAGATCGTTAGCGAAAATCACCAACTGGAAGGTCGAAGTACTCGTCGAGCACGATAGATCCAACGGCTGAGATGTTGTTTGGCGAAGTGGGTAGCCCTGAATTTGGCCGCGTTCGTGCCACATTCGCACGTGTTTTATGCGCAGAGGGGGAGGCCGAGTGCCACGTCCTCCCGGGCGTGGGTGGAGTAGGTGATGAGCTTTGATATGCCGTAGGCCGATCATCTCGAAGAGGCTTGTAGTGGTCACAAGAATTCAAGAGGGGGCGACGGCTATGGGTTCAAGTATGCGTGTGTTTACTGGAGGGGGAGAAGAAAACGAGGACGGCCTAGATCTGGTTGCTTTGAAATGGACGGCTAGATGAAGGATTAGGTTAAAATTTAAATTTTAGTTGTAATTAATTATATAAAAATTCGTGTTAACTTTAAACTATCATATTTTATTCATACGAGGTCGAAAAATTACGAAACAAATTGCGTTGGAATCGTATGGACGAGCACTACGCTATGGAATTGGATTGGAATCGTTTGGAGCTAGAGAAAATTTTGGGTTAAATCGAACGTCGTTCGATTTGATTTAAAATCGTAAAATCAAGGTGAGTGTTTTATAACGCTCACACCGTACTAAATATCTTTATGCTAGTTAAATTTGATATTATGAAGTGTTATGATCTTATTTGTCGTTGTTTGATAAAAATTTAATTGTCATATAGCTTGTCTTTTGCATTAACCGTTGAAAAATTAAATTGACAGTTAAATTGAAATTAAAATTGAATTGCGATTAAATTACCTGACATTGATAACTATGAAACTGCCATGAATTGTATTGTTTATTGGATGATGTACTTTGATGGATGCTATTGGTTGATAATTGAATGTTTGGATGTTTATTTGCTTATATAGATCCTGTTATGAATACATATGATAGTGAGATTTAATTTAAGTAATATATACTCATCCCTGACATTTAATTGAAATAAATAATTACTTGGCCATAGGATAGAAAATTATATACGGGCACCGAATTGGCTAAATTAATAATTTTTGAAATCGTCGATTTGAAATTTATGTAAATGTTTCGATTTAAAAGTGATAAATAGAAATCAATTTATAGAAATCGAATTTATCGAAAAATTGAGTTTGAAATGTTGAAATAAAATTTTGGTTAAAAGAAATTGTTGAATAAATTTAAGTGGAGACTTTGAGATTTAAAATTTGGATATGATTGAATTTTGGAAATTTATTTGTTTTAAAGATTGAACATTAAATGGATTGATTTTGAAGCTGTTTTAATTTGTTTTCCAAATTACTCTGTTATATAAACCATTTTGAATACTTAAACTATTTTAATCTATTTTTAATCTACTTAACCCAATTTAAATTATTTTAAACTAATTTATCTATTTTAAATCCATTTTAAAGATTTTAAGTATTTTTAACTATTTTAATTATTTAAACTACTTTTAAACTACTTAAAACTATTTTCTAAAAATTTCAAGCTGGTTAATAAGGTGGAATGTTTATGTTTAAATCTTGAATTTAAATACGAATTGGGTTAAATGAAGTTGCAACATAAAATTGAAATTCGGAATGATTTTGAAACCGAAATGAGTTATTGAGACGCAAAATGATTTTTAAAAAGGAACCTTATATTTTGAATGGCTATGTCGATATTTGAAATGGATTTGATTTTGAAGTGAATATGACATTTGATATAAATTATGAATCGATTTGAAATGTAAAAGAGCCAACGGTGTAATAATACGTAGTTATTAAGGAGACCGGGATCGGATATGGACATACTCTCTGTCGATACCGAAAACCACTTTAATAACTATTATACGCGGAGTGTTGATCCAGAATGAAGTGGATGGTTTGGTGAACGCATTGACTGAAGAAAGAGAACGATTATTGGATGACCCCTGATATGACTAAAACAGGAGCCGCGCCGGGCCATTGAGGTTCGCCACCTCTAGCGGACACACTTCTTCGATACCATTTCTATTACATTTGTGATGCGATTTGGGTGCACCCCTTGATTTGGGAGTGTTGTTTCGCGGTGTTGGGGTAGCTGCTGGCTATGCCCAACATCAGTCCGGATCACGCAACTACTAGTATCCTAGTTGGTATTGCCTCATGTACCTTGTCATACTGATTATCCTATTCGCGACCACTACGTTTTGATTTGTACCTTGAGTATATGGATTGCCCTCTGGTGACTTCCGGTTTTGGGGAAACTACGGTCTTGTATATGCTTTTGGGAATATAAAAATGTGTTAAGGGGGATTATGGTAACGCCTTAACGCTATTTTGATACTTTATATTACTGATAGACATTATCTACTTAGCGTACATTACTATATAGTAGATAGTTTAACGGATCCTTAGGAGATGGAAAATCCCGTAACATCTCTTGAGTTATTGCACGCACGTCGACACTGGATATGAGATGTCAAACCCCGTAAACATCTCTGACGCCGTTACACTCATATTTATTTCCGATTGATTTAACTTTTATAAGGATATTTAGTCCTGACTCGAGTGTTTTGTCTTTTCATTACGCTCGGGTCAGACCTGAGTTTTCAGATTTTGAAGATCTATTCCGGAGGACGAAGACGAAGATTTGGTATACTATTACTATTATTATCTTTGCATCATGATGTCTGCTGCATTATTTAATTGTTCTGTTGTATATGTATAACTCTGATAAATGTTGTATAATAATAATCAAATGTATTCATTTCAAATGTATTCATTTAATTAACAGCTTCATGAACTGTTATTTTATTATTATACTTTAGCCTTCCGCTGTGAGATTCTGTGTTGTTTCATTTCCTTTATTTCCCTTCCTTTTCTTTTCTTAATTACCCCAATAACTATCTGCCCTTTTAATGGTTTGGAATCGACATGTGTATTTGATCGTCGGTTTAAACTGTCAAAAAAGGCGGGTCGTTACAGTTGGTATCAGAGCTTTGGTTTAGCGATAACCTTAGCTCTGTGGGGTCTGACTCTTTATAAATAGGGTAGTTATACCCTATGATGAGTCGCTGAGTGAATATATATATGAGAGAGCGTATTTGTTAGTGATATAAAATGTTTTATATTGTGTCGGTTGATTTGTTGAGTGGCTTATGGATTCTGGTCAATACGAGTAATTAACGTCATTGATAGGGATCTCTAAACACTCGGACAGAACAATTCGACATAGTATTGTTTTAAAATGGGGTAAATGAAAAACTTTTCCCTAATTATATTTTGTATATAAAGGATTAATTTTTCAGAAATTATTGTGACTTATCTAGCTTACCTGGTTGTTAGGAATGAAAATATTGGTTATTATTATTAGTTGGATACTTAAATTTAATAAATAAGGTTTATTACAAAATAAACAATGATAAAACAAATTGTGGAATATTTCAAGAAAGTAAAATCCTATAAGAATGTTTTATAAAGGTGACTTATAAATTAAAATAGATTTAAATTGGAAATATTGAATTTAAGACCCGGAGATTTTGAAAATGGTTCTCAAAGTTTTGAAGAAGCATATAGTAATATTAGTTGGAAATTATTTATGGAAATATTTTGAAAGGATTTTAAGAAGGAATGAATTCAGTACTCTTCTCTTATGTCGCTGGAAAATAATCTCGGTGATGACTGCGCAGCGTCATCGACGTTCATTTTCGAGTCTCAAAGTGGGGAAGACTTCTAAGAAGCTTTGCTTTTCTTCGAAATTATTTTGGGTAAATGGGTTTTGGTTTAAACTCCAAAGGCATGATTTGATAATTTAAAGGGATATAAGTATATATGTTTATTTCAAACGATTTGGGAAGAACCGGGCATTTAAAATTCTAAGTTCTGTTAATTAAAAAAAATTTCAAATTATTTGAATGAAATGTGAATAACTAGAATTTATAAAATAAGAGGATTGAGATATCTAAGCTATTGGATGGGAAAACTTTAAAATTTGAAGGTAAAAAGGATTTAAACAAATTAAATTTGTGAACATTCTAATTAAGTAAAACGAAATTCTATAAATTTGTATAATACCAAAAATTACATTCTGATAACACATAACAAGACTTACCAAATGTTAAAAGTTAAAATGATGTTTGGATATGTAATGAGATATTGTATAGATAAACAGAACCTGAAAGTAATTGAAATATACAAGTAAGGAAAACTTAAAAAGGAATTAGAATGTATATAAATGAAAATTTTGGTTGTGATAAAAATGTTATATACTTAAATATAACCTGAAATGATGAATTGATAAATGGAACAAGTAAGTGAACTTAAGAAAGAAGATAAATGAATCGTATTATATTTTGAAAATTGGTTATAGAAAATAAATATAAATTGCATAGTAAAAAAAAAAATTTGAATTTGTAACTTTTGTGATAACTATGAACTAAGAAAAGTCACATATAAGAAGTTAGACTTTTATGGAATGACTATAAACTAAAGTGATGATTAATAAAATGTTCCACAAATGAATTCGTTATTAACTGAAATTATGAAAATGCAATAAATGAAAATAAAGGAATTTCTTATAGCTAAGAATCAATTGGAAAATGAAATTGGATTTAATTAAATTATATAGAATGTTTAAAATGAACTCGAGTAAGAAAATTCTATGATATCTGAGAAATGATAATGTTAAAGAGCATGCTATGTAAAGAAATGAATATACTAACTGAATAATAGATTGTGAATAATTAATCGAAAAAAAGGGGGAAGTCAATAAAATAAATTTAGTATAGATAAATTGGATAGAAATCCATTGGAAGGTAATAAGTGAGATTGTACGTATATTATTTTATTCGCATAACGATTTGATCCAAATTCGAGCACAAAATTTTGAGATGATTTATATCGATCCAAGTTAGGATTTTTTCACTCGATTTTCGACGGCGAACCCTAGATATGGATTTTTAATTTGATTCTGAAATTCTCTATCATAGTATATGGCTATGCAAGGAGAGTAACAGTTTCCAATCAAGGAACCAAATCTGAGTCCGCACTAGAGAGTCGTGTGAACGATACTAGTTGGAAGTGAAATTGTGTGATCGAATAAGCGATTGGATTGATATTGCTCACGGATGATATATGTACGACTTACAGAATTAATTAAGCTAATATTGAAAATGGAAGATGACAAATATAAAATGATCCTTTTAAATTGTATAATTGGAATTGAAGGAGATAAACCGAAATGAATGTAAAATTAATAATTTGGTTATGTTGGGTATGATTTGGTTGTTATATGATTGTTAGTTGATTGTATATAATTCATTAAGTGTAAATTGAAAGCTATAAATCATTGAAATCAAATTGGAAGTTAAATGAATTTAAAAAGAATTTAATTTGATTCAAATTGGAAGTAAATTAATGCAAATATGAATTAGTGAATGTTAACTAATTGAATTGAGAATGAATGTTAGTAAAATCCAACGTTAATGAATCAACTATGATTAAATTTGAAACCAAGTCAATAAATATTAATGAGAAGTGAATTTACATTGATTGGTTATGGATTTGTTGGATGATAGTTGGATGATAATTGATTGATGGTTGCATATGTTGTTTGTTGCATTTGCTATGTTGGTACGTGTAGTTGTTATGTTGTTATATGATGTATATTGATATTATTTTCATATATGCATGTTTCTCATAGTTTGTTGAGTGTTTAGTAGGTGCGGATTGCGCTTGCTTCGCATTTGGAGCTCGCTTTTGCGCTATATTATTCGTATATGCTCGCTAATAAAAAATATAAGGTACATGTTTATTTTATCATTGGATTTGGTGATTTTTGATGAGCCACTTGGCTTTTGGATTTTCTTTTGTTGGTTTGGGGCCCGTAGAGGCGTTTTGTAGTTGTACCGATCGAGCCGCGCAAAGGAGACTCTGCCGAAATTTTCCGTAAAATCCGGGTGTTAGAAAAATTTTCAAGTTTAAAAAAAAAAAAAATTTATAACTTGTTTTGATAACTAACTTTTAAAGTTAGAAAGCCGTTCGGAGTGACTTAGTGGGTAACTTTGGATAAAATACATCTAATGTTGAATTCTATACTTAGTTCCTTTTCCCTTCTTTTTCCTTTTCGGGGACGAAAAGTTTTGAGTGGGGGAGAGTGTAACGACCCATAAATTTTCGATAATTAAAATAGCTAATTTAATAAGTTTTCGTGATTTAATGTTAGAAAAAAATTGTAATTCGTTTGAAATAATAATGACTGGAATGAATTGCAAAAATAACTATCCAAGTAATGAAAAATAAAAGCTACTTAGTGAATGCCTTTGCAATCAAAAGTTGAATAGGATAATAAATGCTTAATTCATTGGGTATAATAGAGTAATTGATTGATAAGTAAAATCTATTTAAAATCAAATATTGAATATTGAACAGGTAAATTGTTTAAATTAAATATTTAAAACTTATTGAATAATTGAATAACTGTAAAATGAAAATAGTGTTCTAAATTGTGAATTGTTTTTAAAGGTTGAATCTTATAAGTTCAATTTCAATATTTCAAATGATAATGAATTATTGGATAAGCGAAATTGTTTAAATTAAATATTTGGAATTTATTGAATAATTTAACAATGGGAATTGAATAACCGTATAATGGAAATAGTTGTTCTATAATTTTAAATTTGTTTCAAAAGTTAAATTTTTATAAGTTCGTTTTGAATATCTCAAAAGATAGTGATTTAAGAATAATCAAACTTGTTAAATTTAATATTACGAATGTTTGAATAATTAAATTTCGAATTTGATATGATTAATTTGATATGAAATTTAATATATGAAAATAGAGTGAATAATTGAAATTTGATTTAATATGATTCAAATTGGTTTCCAAAGTGAATGTAAGTTATATTTGGATTTTAATGGAGTTAATAAGATTTTAAATTTTGAATTTATTGGATAATTGAATAACGGGTTTAATATGATTAAAAATGATTTGTAAAATTTTATTTTATCATATTGGAGTTATAGTGAAGTTATAGAACTTTTAAAACTGAATTAAAAATTTATTTGTGAAAAGTGAATACTTTAATATTTATTTATCGATTGAAAATAGCCAATTTTTGAACAGTCTCAGAATTGGATGAAACCAGTTCCATTGGATCCGTAATAGTTAGTTATTTTCGGATTTCAATTTTCGTAGCAATCGGAGTTGTCGTTTGACCGTGGCAGCTCGAAACACATCGAAATTGTTTTTAATATTATTTTAACGAGTTAAAATAGTCATTTTTCAAACGGTCTCGGATTTTGACGAAACTAGTTTCATCAGATCCGTAACGTGATATTATTGTAAGATTTCAAATTTCGTGTCAATCAGATTTACCGTTTGTCCGGGGCAAGCCAAAACGCATAGAAATTCGTTTAAATCGATTTAATTTAAATTGATCGTTTATCGCTATAAGTCTCACATACGATCGAATTAGCTTCCGAAACCTGTTTCATTGTGTCCAGAATGCGGGATAAACCCTAGAAACGCCGGTCACCGCGCGTAAATCGGAGTTCGGAAAACCCGGGTTGAATGGTGTTCGTCGTTCTTCTATAAAGGCACCTCATTATTTTCTTTTTTTTTTTTTTTTTTTTTTTTTTCAAAACAAAGCAAACCCTAATTTTACTTCAGAGCCGCCACTAATGGAACCAATGGCCGATACACTCCCTCCTTCCTCCTCATTTTTCTTCACATCTGTAGATCGTTAGCGAAAATCACCAACTGGAAGGTCGAAGTACTCGTCGAGCACGATAGATCCAACGGCTGAGATGTTGTTTGGCGAAGTGGGTAGCCCTGAATTTGGCCGCGTTCGTGCCACATTCGCACGTGTTTTATGCGCAGAGGGGGAGGCCGAGTGCCACGTCCTCCCGGGCGTGGGTGGAGTAGGTGATGAGCTTTGATATGCCGTAGGCCGATCATCTCGAAGAGGCTTGTAGTGGTCACAAGAATTCAAGAGGGGGCGACGGCTATGGGTTCAAGTATGCGTGTGTTTACTGGAGGGGGAGAAGAAAACGAGGACGGCCTAGATCTGGTTGCTTTGAAATGGACGGCTAGATGAAGGATTAGGTTAAAATTTAAATTTTAGTTGTAATTAATTATATAAAAATTCGTGTTAACTTTAAACTATCATATTTTATTCATACGAGGTCGAAAAATTACGAAACAAATTGCGTTGGAATCGTATGGACGAGCACTACGCTATGGAATTGGATTGGAATCGTTTGGAGCTAGAGAAAATTTTGGGTTAAATCGAACGTCGTTCGATTTGATTTAAAATCGTAAAATCAAGGTGAGTGTTTTATAACGCTCACACCGTACTAAATATCTTTATGCTAGTTAAATTTGATATTATGAAGTGTTATGATCTTATTTGTCGTTGTTTGATAAAAATTTAATTGTCATATAGCTTGTCTTTTGCATTAACCGTTGAAAAATTAAATTGACAGTTAAATTGAAATTAAAATTGAATTGCGATTAAATTACCTGACATTGATAACTATGAAACTGCCATGAATTGTATTGTTTATTGGATGATGTACTTTGATGGATGCTATTGGTTGATAATTGAATGTTTGGATGTTTATTTGCTTATATAGATCCTGTTATGAATACATATGATAGTGAGATTTAATTTAAGTAATATATACTCATCCCTGACATTTAATTGAAATAAATAATTACTTGGCCATAGGATAGAAAATTATATACGGGCACCGAATTGGCTAAATTAATAATTTTTGAAATCGTCGATTTGAAATTTATGTAAATGTTTCGATTTAAAAGTGATAAATAGAAATCAATTTATAGAAATCGAATTTATCGAAAAATTGAGTTTGAAATGTTGAAATAAAATTTTGGTTAAAAGAAATTGTTGAATAAATTTAAGTGGAGACTTTGAGATTTAAAATTTGGATATGATTGAATTTTGGAAATTTATTTGTTTTAAAGATTGAACATTAAATGGATTGATTTTGAAGCTGTTTTAATTTGTTTTCCAAATTACTCTGTTATATAAACCATTTTGAATACTTAAACTATTTTAATCTATTTTTAATCTACTTAACCCAATTTAAATTATTTTAAACTAATTTATCTATTTTAAATCCATTTTAAAGATTTTAAGTATTTTTAACTATTTTAATTATTTAAACTACTTTTAAACTACTTAAAACTATTTTCTAAAAATTTCAAGCTGGTTAATAAGGTGGAATGTTTATGTTTAAATCTTGAATTTAAATACGAATTGGGTTAAATGAAGTTGCAACATAAAATTGAAATTCGGAATGATTTTGAAACCGAAATGAGTTATTGAGACGCAAAATGATTTTTAAAAAGGAACCTTATATTTTGAATGGCTATGTCGATATTTGAAATGGATTTGATTTTGAAGTGAATATGACATTTGATATAAATTATGAATCGATTTGAAATGTAAAAGAGCCAACGGTGTAATAATACGTAGTTATTAAGGAGACCGGGATCGGATATGGACATACTCTCTGTCGATACCGAAAACCACTTTAATAACTATTATACGCGGAGTGTTGATCCAGAATGAAGTGGATGGTTTGGTGAACGCATTGACTGAAGAAAGAGAACGATTATTGGATGACCCCTGATATGACTAAAACAGGAGCCGCGCCGGGCCATTGAGGTTCGCCACCTCTAGCGGACACACTTCTTCGATACCATTTCTATTACATTTGTGATGCGATTTGGGTGCACCCCTTGATTTGGGAGTGTTGTTTCGCGGTGTTGGGGTAGCTGCTGGCTATGCCCAACATCAGTCCGGATCACGCAACTACTAGTATCCTAGTTGGTATTGCCTCATGTACCTTGTCATACTGATTATCCTATTCGCGACCACTACGTTTTGATTTGTACCTTGAGTATATGGATTGCCCTCTGGTGACTTCCGGTTTTGGGGAAACTACGGTCTTGTATATGCTTTTGGGAATATAAAAATGTGTTAAGGGGGATTATGGTAACGCCTTAACGCTATTTTGATACTTTATATTACTGATAGACATTATCTACTTAGCGTACATTACTATATAGTAGATAGTTTAACGGATCCTTAGGAGATGGAAAATCCCGTAACATCTCTTGAGTTATTGCACGCACGTCGACACTGGATATGAGATGTCAAACCCCGTAAACATCTCTGACGCCGTTACACTCATATTTATTTCCGATTGATTTAACTTTTATAAGGATATTTAGTCCTGACTCGAGTGTTTTGTCTTTTCATTACGCTCGGGTCAGACCTGAGTTTTCAGATTTTGAAGATCTATTCCGGAGGACGAAGACGAAGATTTGGTATACTATTACTATTATTATCTTTGCATCATGATGTCTGCTGCATTATTTAATTGTTCTGTTGTATATGTATAACTCTGATAAATGTTGTATAATAATAATCAAATGTATTCATTTCAAATGTATTCATTTAATTAACAGCTTCATGAACTGTTATTTTATTATTATACTTTAGCCTTCCGCTGTGAGATTCTGTGTTGTTTCATTTCCTTTATTTCCCTTCCTTTTCTTTTCTTAATTACCCCAATAACTATCTGCCCTTTTAATGGTTTGGAATCGACATGTGTATTTGATCGTCGGTTTAAACTGTCAAAAAAGGCGGGTCGTTACAGCTTCAGAGAGTTTCAATAGAGTTCTTAAAGGTGCAAGATTGTTACCGATCAAGGCGTTAGTGGCACGTACCTTTCATCATCTTAATAGCTACTTCTACGGAAGTCCTACTGATGGAATGGATACGCATCTTCACTCACGTCAAATTATGACAAAATGATGGAAAAATATTCAGCAGAAGCACGTAATATGAGCATTAACAGATTCAGCTTAATGGAGTGCCAAGTAACAGACACAAACGCGTGCAATTACACAGTAAATATTACCAATGACAGCTGCAGCTGTTCATGCAATATTCCTATTCTAGCCCATTTTCCATGTTCCCATGTTTTAGCTACATGCGCACGATGTAGAGGAGGAGCGAACAGAGCTTACCATGATCTTATTTCATCCTGGTTTACGGCAGACATTTATAGACATAGTTATTCTCCGGTTTTTCATCCAATGCCCGACAGTAGATATTGGGATGTACCTAAAGGCCCTACTATACTCCCGCCACCAACGCGAAGGAATACAGGAAGACCGAGGTCCACAAGAATAAGTGGAGTCATGGACGAAATAGAGGACAGAAGACAGGACAGATGTGGACAATGCTGTAACTTGGGTCATAAGAGACGAACGTGTGGGAAGTAATAAATATTTTACCTATTTCTACTACTTCTGTCATTCGTGAACTGTATAACTTACATTTTTATTCTGTATGCAACTTTTTTATCAAAGGATATCTTATGTTAAACATTTAAATTACTTGCTATGTTATGTTACTTTGATTAAATCATCTATTGCATATCCACTACAACAACCAAGTACAAATAAAACCAAGTAATACAACATTCATTACAACTAAAGAATACATAACTCAATTAAACAAGTCTGATACGGATCCATTATAGTATAGTTGCACTACCCAGTTTACTAGATCCCTTTCCAAATTGGATTTACGGACTGTAAATTGTTTACTTGATGTCGAAGCTGTCTTTTTCCTTTTCCAAACGTCTTACTTCAGCTTGCATCTCTAGTGCATATTCCACTCCCCTCGGGGTCAACGGACGATCTAACCATTTGAAGAAATTACAGCACTCAACACCTTTCGGGTTAGTTATATGATCAAGGTAACCGGCACATCCATGAAACCAACGTCCATCATTTGTTTGAGTCTTGCATACAACTACCTCACAAACATCTCCAAAGTGGCAAAGTGGATGTTTATCTTGTTTCACTCGTCCTTCGCCGCTAATTTGTTTCCCCGGTCTTTGATTCGGTTTGCCTAAGCAGATTTGATTATCCAAAGAAGATTAAAGATCAACATCATTAGCCGGCGGAACTATCTCAAATTGAGCTTCATGAACTGTTTCAAACTGAGTTTCAAGAACAAATTCATTTTCAGCTTCCATCTGTTTAACATATTGCACCAATACTACATCTGGAATCCCCCAATTATCCATATTAATTAGTGATAATGTGAGTGTGGGTGAAGGGATTGTTGTAGCTTTGGTTTAATCGAAGAAAGAGGAAGAAATTTGAAAATTTTGTGAAAAAATGGTGGTAATTGGCTAAAATTTAGGTTGGAAGTTGTTGGGTTCGGCCATGAAAGAAGGGTTGAAGGTTGGGAAGAGTTTTGGAATTATGGGGAGGAGGGTTGCTGCTGTTGTAACGACCCAACTTCCTATCACCAGGAAGTCGCATCGCTTATAAGAAAGAAAGGGATAGAGAATAGAAAGAAAGAGAAGAAAGAAGAAACAACACAGCAGAATCTAAACAGCGGAACGAATAAATTATATTAATAACATAAAATATTTACATAGTATACAACATTATCAAAGTACACAGATATACAACACATACTAGACAGTTATAAACACCTGTCTAGTATTTACAACATAATACAATCTCAGAGACAATCACATAACACACAGCGGAATACTAATATCTAACGCAGAAGCCTCCTGCTCTATTGCTCCTCCAATATCCGTCAAAGCTAACCCGAATACTAACCTGAATCCCTTGGCTACTCGTAAAAATTTGAGTACCCAAGAGTTTATGAAAAAAAAAAAAACCCCGGGTCAGACACGGGTCTGGTGTGAGTAACAGGTTAAAGTGGCTTAACTTTTGAAAAACCTTTTAAAAAGAAAGGTATCACGTAAAACTTCCCACACATAAACATGGAAAAGATTTTACCTTACGCTAACCAAAACATTTGATAGGAAATCCGATGATATTATAATAGTGTCTAGGGTTTTCAAATAAATATGAAATAGCCGAAATTGTTACATGATTAAATTCCAGCTACTAGCCACAAAAGTGGGTAATACAATCAAAACCGTTGGCACTTATTGGATTTTGGATTCCATACAATGGCAGGGCTACTGGGGTACCGCCCGTCACAGTACGTGGCCTAGATCACCGCACCGAGGATTACTCCCTTCATCCCCTGCATCACAAGGCCGGACCCATTCCTTACTGAACAGTTCCGAACAAGACAACCCCGGCAGTTTTCGCGATTCAAACGCCCCACACAGCCGAAATAAAAAGGGACCTCTAGACAGGGGTAAATCTTGCTCCCAAGTGGGGGCTACCCACGAAGCCTTGCTGCACCTCCCCTGTTTTAGCCATTCCCGGTTGATGAGGCTTGAGGCTACGATTACCTTTATAGGACATCAAATCTTAGAATGCTCATCGTCCGCCTGACGATGTACTGAAAGCATTCAATCCATACAAGTTCGTTCCGGGTTCGAACGAAACCGAAGGCACTATCTCGTTGCACTAATTATTGGAATCACCCTCAGAGTCAACGACCATAGCCCTTGCACTCTGATTCACCATCTCGAATCTATAAGCACTATTCCGTCAAACTCATTACGGAATCACCCACAGAGTTATACTGACGTATAGCCCTTACACCTCGAGTCTTCACTTGCTCCACTTAGATTAACGACCTAACGTTAGTTGGAATCGATGTGGTTTTCGGATTCCAAATACGGAAACCCAATCCCGGTCTCATCGAAATCCAAAGCGTGTCTTTTAGGTCCAAGTTGTTTTAAGCTTAAAACAATTCAATTTAAACTATCTATATACACACAGATAGATACTTCTCATCGTCATAATAGATAATCAACAATATTATCATAAACAAGTAATCATCACAAATTGACATTCTATATTATCATTGTCAATAGATACTAATATCATCATCACAATGCAACCAATGCATCCATAACACACAATACTATTTATCTCATGTCTGAGATTCAAACCATTCAAGTCAAACCAAATCATCCATTCATAAGCAAGGATCCATAATCACACCTTCTATAATTAATTTAAAATGAGTTAAATTAATTATTTCTATCTCTAATTAATTTAAAGTGAATTAAATTAATTACCTATTTTTAATTAATTTAAAATGAATTAAATTAATTACTTCTCCATTTAAAACTTGCTTACTTAACCCTTAATTGATTACAAATCAATCAATCAATTATCCTCAAATTAACCACCTCAATTAATCACCCTTAATTAATTATCCTTTAATTAATTACTTCCTTAATCACTTATCATTGATTAATTAATCTTAATTAATTAATCCTTAATTACAGCATTAATTATATTAATTAATGATCCTAAATTAAATTTAAATTAATTACTTATTTAAATTAATTACATTAAGTAATTAACCTTAATTAATCCACAATTATTAATCATACTTGATTAATTACATTTAGTAGTTAACTAAGCTTAATTACCTCTTAATCACTCCTAAATTCTATTGATTAATCATCCTTGATTTATCTCATTTGTAATTAATTACCTTTAATTAATTACATCACTTAATTATTTCAAAAGACTTAATCATTGCTTAATTTAATTACACTAAGTAATTAATTATTAATTACTTCACAAAGAAATTACCTTTCATATTAATTACACAAAGTAATTAATCTCAAAATACTATACTTCAATTAATTACTTCCAGTAATTTATTTATCTTAATTACTTCTCTAAGTAATTATACTTCCTTGATAGCTTATCAATCAAAAGATTATTCTAAATTAATTAAACTTAATTAATTAATTTAAACTAATCCAATTAATAAATTAATTACAAAGAGTAATTAATATCTTTAATTATTTACATAAAGTAATCATACTTAATTAAGTTTCAAAATTGATTATTTAAATTAATCAATCCAATTAATTATCAAATTAATTATATTAATTAATTAATAAATAATCACAAGTTAATGACTTTCATTAACTCATCATCAATTCTTTAATTACCTTTTCTAAGTAATTAACTTAAATTAATTAATATTAATTACAAATTTAATTAACCTTAATTAATTTCAAATCTTTAATTAATTAAACAAATTAATTAATTAAATTATTTAAATTACCTTACAAATTTAATGAAACAAAGATCATTAAATCTTAAATTTACTTTTTTAAAATAGAACGTTTCTTATTCATGATTACTTATTATTAATAAAGTAACTTAAAACAATTTAACTTAAAATTGTTTTAAAATTACATTTAAAATTTAAAATTTAAAAAGAAATCAAACTTAACTTAAATAAAGTTTTAAAAACATTTTAAAA
Organism: Allium cepa; assembly: GCA_030765085.1. Lineage (NCBI taxonomy): Eukaryota > Viridiplantae > Streptophyta > Magnoliopsida > Asparagales > Amaryllidaceae > Allium > Allium cepa. The sequence continues at coordinate 407,639,328 of CM060931.1, read as the reverse complement.
TCTTTTAAAGCTTTATTCTTATTTTATAAAAGAAGTTATAAGAAATTTAAACTCCAAATTCATTTAAAAATACAAATCATATTTAAATATGTTTGAACAACCAATTTGTTTAAACATTTAAATTTCTTTTTTTTAAAACTTCCTTAAAACATTGTTTCAAAATTGAAGTTTGATTCCAAATTTAAACTTATGTTTAAATCCTAACATAAATTTAAAGCTTATCCTAAATTAAAATATTTAAACTCTTGAAGTTGTTCTAAACATTTTGTTTCAAAATTTAAATTTAAATTTCAAACCTGGATTCAAAACTCATTTGAAATTCATACCTTAAATTTTGATTTAAATTCTGTTTACAAAATCCTGCATTTAGATTTTAAAACAATCTTTAAAATTTAAAACTACAGGTTTTTTTCAAAAACCTGTAATTACAGAAGCAAACCCGAGCCACTCTTCAGTTTACTTCGAGTAAACCCCATGCTATCTACGAGCAAAAGTTCGAGTTACTTCGAGTATAACCCGAGTAAACAAACACAGCAAACCCAAACCTTTCCCCTGACACTCCTTCTTCACCGTGCATATGCACGATGGCTGCAGCCACCTCCGGCCACCACCAAACCTTCCAGCAAGTCAACGTCCATCCCTGGAACCCATTACGACCATCACAAACTCACCTCCCCTTCGAAATCGAAATCGAGTTCCTCCTCCCAAATACAAACCTGCAACTGTAATGGAAACATCACCACCAACCTAGGAAAAATTCCTAACCACTCTCCTCCGGCCATTGGAGGCTTTGGGACTCCGGCCATCTCCTCTTCAATACCCAAGCTAACTTCACCTCAAAAATTGTAGCTCTCGATCACCTATAACATCTATGCCGACCAAATGTTTCTGCACTACCCAAACTAGGTTTAGGAACTTCAATCCTTCACCGCAGCTGTCACACTTAATTATTCGGCTATCTGACAATTTTGCCGAAACCCCTGATCACTCAACTCCCTTCAAAAAGAATTACGAACTTCCAAACCAACCAGATCACCAATGACATTCCAAAACATCATCTCTGGTTACACCAGAAATGCCCCTTTTTATTCTTTACTAAAAATTATGATTTTAGTTTTAAAAATCATATTTTTGGTTAATGATTCAGTTTACACTCTTGAATTGATAAATTAGGATGTTAAAATTTTGCTCAAACTACATTTGCCTATTCTATTTTGTCTTCTAGAGACATGCAAGTTTATTCAACTTGTTTTAAAAAAATTTAAGCTTACTCTATGATCTAACAGACATATTTATTTAATACTTAAGTCCAAATATAGATTGGATCAAGGGGTAGTGATTTTTGAATAAGTCTTAACTTAAGAATTTGGTAATCAGAGATGTTACAGGCTATACATATACATAGCTATACACATTTATATACAAACAGAAAGTTACCAAACACATCCATATGTTCACACAAAAACAAAATCTTCATAGCAATAATCATGCAACAAAACATATACTTAAATCTTTAAATTTTTTGATGTTACTCACCTGTCTTGAGCATGCAGAACAGAGTAGAGATGGAACAGAGCTCTATTTTTTTTTTCTTCTGAAAAGCCTTTTGTTTTGAATTTCAAAAACCAGTATGTCTTGCTTTAAAACTGTAATTTGCATGCTAATGAACCTGAACTTGCTGATCCAAGCTTGCAGTTGCATGCTTATAGAATTTTGAAAACTGAGTTGCAGGCTTGATTCCGCTAGCATTTAAATCTTTAATTTTGAAAAAACTTGAAGTTGCATGCTACTTTTGAATCCCAGATTTGGTGTAATGCAGGCTATGAACAGGAATTGTAATGCTTTGAAAATGTGCAGATTTGATTTGCAATGATATGCTGATGGTTTGATTTCCCAGGTTGAAGAAGAAGGAAATGCAGGTAATTTCATTTTGCTTTTAAAAGAAATTACAGATTTATGGAAACTTTGTAACCCTGATTTAGTAATAGGTTACTGATTTGATTTTTGAAGAAGAACAGATTTGATTATAGATTTGATTCTCAGGTTTAAGAGTTTTCTGAAACAAATTGTTTCAGCTGAGATTTTTTTTCTTTCTTTCTTGAGAAAATGAAAATTAGAAAGAATATAGATGAAGAAAACATGTTTTATACAAGATAAAAATGATTTATTTAAAAGAAAATCAAAATAAAAGACACTTGTCAAAATAAGAAAATAAATTGTTTACACTTGTCATTACACCTCTCAATATAATAACATGTGTTTTATAAATGAAATTTACTTCTTTTTATTTTATTTTAAAAGTAAATAAAACTCTTTCACTTTATTTGTATTTATATATGTGTAAGTTATTTCCATGAGTAAATGTATATACATTCCTTTTTTAAAGAAAATGAAGTGAAACAATTTATATAAAAATGAAAACTTATTTACAAGATTCATATAGGTTTATTCATTTAAATTTCAAAATGAATTCAAATTCAAATGCTATTTACATTTAAAATCCAATTTTAAAATTAATTTATATTAACATATTTATTTTGACAATAATAATTTTGTCTTTTAAAACATATCTACATTTATACATTTACTATTACTAGAAAATAACATATTTATTAACTTTAAATCATTTATAAAAGAAATCATAAATTACATATCTTATTCAACTTAATTAATTACATTAATGTTTTAATATACAATTGGTATTTTTAAATTTTTTAAATAATTCCAAATTATAATTATTAAGCTATATTTCAAAAAGAAATAAAATAAACTTTTGTTTATCTTATAAAATTTTAAACTATGTTTAAAATTCAATTATACAATTTAAAACAGTTACTTTAAGTATTTTAGACCAATTAGTTATTGGAGGGATTAATTTAAAGGACAAAGATTTCTATATTTTTTGCCTAAAGGACACGACCTCAATATTTTTACCATAAGGACAAACATTCTTTTAAAAATTATTCATAAGGACAAACATTTTCCAAAATGATTCATAAGGACAACAAAACTGATACCTAAAAACTGCTGCTGATAACTATAAACTGATATCTAAAAACTGCTATCAATAACTAAAAAATGATACCTACAGAAAGTTGTCCTTTAGGATAAAATATTGAAGGTCTGTCCTTGAGGCTAAAAAGCTGTGCAATTTTGTCCTTGACAATAATTTCCTGTTAGTTATTTATTAAATAAAATAAAATTCTTCAAATTATCAAAATGAATATTAAAAACAATATTTTATTTGTTTATTTAATTTCAATTCAAAACTTATCTGTCTATAATATATATAAATATATATACATACATTATAAATAGGAATACAATTATTAGCTTTTAAAAGATAAATTTCATCAATTACACATTTATTTAATTGGATTATTAAATCAAGTAAATTTTTATTAACAAAATTTTATCAAATCAATTTAATTTTAAATACAGATTATTAAATTGATATTGCTAAAATTTCCGGGATATCACATTCCTCCTCCCTTAAAAGAATTTCGTCCCCGAAATTTAAAAGCAAAGATAATTTAATAACCCATTAGAACTTTTCAATTTTAAATCACAAACATACATCAATCATATGCTAACAACCATAGCAACCAATTTATCAAACAAATTTAATTATCCAGATAAAATTCTGGATAAAAATCTCTCGAGTTTCCCCAAGTGTATATATATATATACCGGGATACTCGCCCTATATAACCCAAACAACCTAAACTACGAAGCTAAAGAGCTTCTACCCATCTAGATCTATAGAACTAGACAAGATATCAGACTACAGACGAGTCTGACTCAACTACCAAACCTTCTTGAACAGCTGGTTCCATTTCTAGAGATAACTCATACACGTACTTCTCAGAGATACGTGAAACTCATAAATCCAATTATCCAATCTGGCAATCCATCTCTTGAAATCCAACACCAATCCAACCAAAACACAGAAGAGATCCAAAACAAATCTCCGACTCCGGAATCCAATTTCCTTCGTCTCTTATCCAAACTGATCAGCTCAACTCTTGCTGATTCTTCTAAAACCATCTAGACCAAAATCAACCCAACACAACGATCTCCTCAAGATCAACCAATATTAAGATCTCCAACTCTACTCTTCAAATGTCAGAAGAACAAACTCACTTCTTCTATCCAGAAAAGACAAAGCAGAAATACTCTCAAACTGCTTCCGCTGCACAACTCTGATCTGGTACAGAAGACACTGCTGATGAAGAATATAAGCACACTGGACATCACTGCCCAGAAATATGGCTCAACATATCCAAAGAAAACTCAGATGTTTAACCAATCCTGAGCTGTCTTATCAAACCTATCTCGAGAAATCATTCTTCTACTAGCTGATCCACCGGTAGCACTCCTGGAATCCGGACGATAAGAAAACTCAATCTTTAGAAGTGGACAAACTTCCGACATCCCAGAAGACAACAAAAAATTCTTCAATCCCTCAAAAGAACACTCAAACTATTGCAAGTCACTTTTGCGATCAATAGAGACCAATTTCCAAAGAAAACTGTTCTCTCTTTACCAAACAGAACAGCTTACTCAACTAGCCAATCCACCGTAGAAGTGGGTCCACTCTGCTGCTTCTGAACTCCACCTTCAGAAACTACTCAGCCAGTCAACTTCTGCCAACAAAGACACTTCAAGTTGCTCTGCTGACTCTAATGCCAAAACTTCCTTATCTAAAGTCCTTCGAGAAACTCGAACCTCTAAGCCAACCACCACATCTTGCTGAACTCAGCCACAACACTGAAGCAGACATACTTCCTAACTCGTTCCAAAGAAAACATCTTCGGAAATATCCATATTTACTGCATCTCATCACGTAGCTATTACTTCCTGAGGTATCAAAATACCATTACATACTTCTGCCAACCAACAGATCCAAACTCAACTCATCCATCCTCAAAGATGAACTCTGAACCTTAATATGTTTCCTTCAGAGATCGATAAAATCTCTACACTCTGCACAACTCACTCGAGACGGTATTTGGTCTACAGTCTCGATAAATACACTTCCAACCTCAAACATTCAAACTCCAACCAATGGTAGTAATCGTGTTACACACACCACTACCTTATCTACCTTTATAACTTATATTGGAAAACCTGAACGGGTAACCCAATAGATAGGTAGAAATAATAAATATATATAAATATATATCAAAATTACAAATACGCTCTCTCAAGATAGACACCACTCCAGAGCCTAGGTATTCACTCAACCTAATGCTCTGATACCACTGTAACGACCCAACTTCCTATCACCAGGAAGTCGCATCGCTTATAAGAAAGAAAGGGATAGAGAATAGAAAGAAAGAGAAGAAAGAAGAAACAACACAGCAGAATCTAAACAGCAGAACGAATAAATTATATTAATAACATAAAATATTTACATAGTATACAACATTGTCAGAGTACACAGATATACAATACATACTAGACAGTTATAAACACCTGTCTAGTATTTACAACATAACACAATCTCAGAGACAATCACATAACACACAGCGGAATACTAATATCTAATGCAGAAGCCTCCTGCTCCATTGCTCCTCCAATATTCCTCAAAGCTAACCCGAATACTAACCTGAATCCCTTGGCTAATCGTAAAAATTTGAGTACCCAAGAGTTTATGAAAAACAAAAATAAACTCCGGGTCAGACACGGGTCTGGTGTGAGTAACAGGTTAAAGTGGCTTAACTTTTGAAAAACCTTTTAAAAAGAAAGGTATCACGTAAAACTTCCCACACATAAACATGGAAAAGTTTTTACCTTATGCTAACCGAAACCTTTGATAGGAAATCCGATGATATTATAATAGTGTCTAGGGTTTTCAAATAAATATGAAATAACCGAAATTGTTACATGATTAAATTCCAGCTACTAGCCACAAAAGTGGGTAATACAATCAAAACCGTTGGCACTTATTGGATTTTGGATTTCATACAATGGCAGGGCTACTGGGGTACCGCACGTCACAGTACGTGGCCTAGATCACCGTACCGAGGATTACTCCCTTCATCCCCTGCATCACAAGGCCGGACCCGTTCCTTACTGAACAGTTCCGAACAAGACAACCCCGACAGTTTTCGCGATTCAACCGCCTCACACAGCCGAAATAAAAAGAGACCTCTAGACAGGGGTAAATCTTGCTCTCAAGTGGGGGCTACCCACGAAGCCTTGCTGCACCTCCCCTGTTTTAGCCATTCCCGGTTGATGGGGCTTGAGGCTACGATTACCTTTATAGGACATCAAATCTTAGAATGCTCATCGTCCGCCTGACGATGTACAGAAAGCATTCAATCCATACAAGTTCGTTCCGGGTTCGAACGAAACCAAAGGCACTATCTCGTTACACTAATTATTGGAATCACTCTCAGAGTCAACGACCATAGCCCTTGCACTCTGATTCACCATCTCGAATCTATAAGCACTATTCCGTCAAACTCATTACGGAATCACCCACAGAGTTATACTGACGTATAGCCCTTACACCTCGAGTCTTCACTCGCTCTACTTAGATTAACGACCTAACGTTAGTTGGAATCGATGTGGTTTGCGGATTCCAAATACGGAAACCCGATCCCGGTCTCATCGAAATCCAAAGCATGTCTTTTAGGTCCAAGTTGTTTTAAGTTTAAAACAATTCAATTTAAACTATCTATATACACACAGATAGATACTTCTCATCATCATAATAGATAATCAACAATATTATCATAAACAAGTAATCATCACAAATTGACAATCTATATTATCATTGTCAATAGATACTAATATCATCATCACAATGCAACCAATGCATCCATAACACACAATACTATTTATCTCATGTCTGAGATTCAAACCATTCAAGTCAAACCAAATCATCCATTCATAAGCAAGGATCCATAATCACACCATCTATAATTAATTTAAAATGAATTAAATTAATTATTTCTATCTCTAATTAATTTAAAGTGAATTAAATTAATTACCTATTTTTAATTAATTTAAAATGAATTAAATTAATTACTTCTCTATTTAAAACTTGCTTACTTAACCCTTAATTGATTACAAATCAATCAATCAATTATCCTCAAATTAACCACCTGAATTAATCACCCTTGATTAATTATCCTTTAATTACATTAATTAATTACTTCCTTAATCACTTATCATTGATTAATTAATCTTAATTAATTAATCCTTAATTACATCATTAATTATATTAATTAATGATCCTGAATTACATTTAAATTAATTACTTATTTAAATTAATTACATTAAGTAATTAACCTTAATTAACCCACAATTATTAATCATACTTGATTAATTACATTTAGTAATTAACTAACCTTAATTACCTCTTAATCACTCCTAAATTCTATTGATTAATCATCCTTGATTTATCTCATTTGTAATTAATTACCTTTAATTAATTACATCACTTAATTATTTCAAAAGACTTAATCATTCCTTAATTTAATTACACTAAGTAATTAATTATTAATTACTTCACAAAGAAATTACCTTTCATATTAATTACACAAAGTAATTAATCTCAAAATACTATACTTCAATTAATTACTTCCAGTAATTTATTTATCTTAATTACTTCTCTAAGTAATTATACTTCATTGATAGCTTATCAATCAAATGATTATTCTAAATTAATTAAACTTAATTAATTAATTTAAACTAATCCAATTAATAAATTAATTACAAAGAGTAATTAATATCTTTAATTATTTACATAAAGTAATCATACTTAATTAAGTTTCAAAATTGATTATTTAAATTAATCAATCCAATTAATTATCAAATTAATTATATTAATTAATTAATAAATAATCACAAGTTAATGACTTTCATTAACTCATCATCAATTCTTTAATTACCTTTTCTATGTAATTAACTTAAATTAATTAATATTAATTACAAATTTAATTAACCTTAATTAATTTCAAATCTTTAATTAATTAAACAAATTAATTAATTAAATTATTTAAATTACCTTACAAATTTAATGAAACAAAGATCATTAAATCTTAAATTTACTTTTTTAAAATAAAACATTTCTTATTCATGATTACTTATTATTAATAAAGTAACTTAAAACAATTTAACTTAAAATTGTTTTAAAATTACATTTTAAATTTAAAATTTAAAAAGAAATCCAACTTAACATAAATAAAGTTTTAAAAAACATTTTAAAATCTTTTAAAGCTTTATTCTTATTTTATAAAAGAAGTTATAAGAAATTTAAACTCCAAATTCATTTAAAAATACAAATCATATTTAAATATGTTTGAACAACCAATATGTTTAAACATTTAAAATTCTTTTTTTTAAAACTTCCTTAATTTTCAAACATTGTTTCAAAATTGAAGTTTGATTCCAAATTTAAACTTATGTTCAAATCCTTACATAAATTTAAAGCTTATCCTAAATTAAAATATTTAAACTCTTGAAGTTGTTCTAAACATTTTGTTTCAAAATTTAAATTTAAATTTCAAACCTGGATTCAAAACTCATTTGAAATTTATACCTTAAATTTTGATTTAAATTCTGTTTACGAAATCCTGCATTTAGATTTTAAAACAATCTTTAAAATTTAAAACTACAGGTTTTTTTCAAAAACCTGTAATTACAGAAGCAAACCCGAGCCACTCTTCAGTTTACTTCGAGTAAACCCCATGCTATCTTCGAGCAAAAGTTCGAGTTACTTCGAGTATAACCCGAGTAAACAAACACAGCAAACCCAAACCTTTCCCCTGACACTCCTTCTTCACCGTGCATATGCACGGTGGCTGTAGCCACCTTCGACCACCACCAAACCTTCCAGCAAGTCAACGTCCATCCCTGGAACCCATTACGACCATCACAAACTCACCTCCCCTTCGAAATCGAAATCGAGTTCCTCCTCCGAAATACAAACCTGCAATAGTAATGGAAACATCACCACCAACCTGGGAAAAATCCCCAACCTCTCTCCTCCGGCCATCGGAGGCTCTGGGACTCCGGCCATCTCCTCTTCAATACCCAAGCTAACTTCACCTCAAAAATTGTAGCTCTCGATCACCTATAACATCTATGCTGACCAAATGTTTCTGCACTACCCAAACTAGGTTTACGAACTTCAATCCTTCACCGCAGCTGTCACACTTAATTATTCGGCTATCTGACAATTTTGCCGAAACCCCTGATCACTCAACTCCCTTCAAAAAGAATCACGAACTTCCAAACCAACCAGATCACCAATGACATTCCAAAACATCATCTCTGGTTACACCAGAAATGCCCCTTTTTATTCTTTACTAAAAATTATGATTTTAGTTTTAAAAATCATATTTTTGGTTAATGATTCAGTTTACACTCTTGAATTGATAAATTAGGATGTTAAAATTTTGCTCAAACTACATTTGCCTGTTCTATTTGGTCTTACAGAGACATGCAAGTTTATTCAACTTGTTTTAAAAAAATTTAAGCTTACTCTATGATCTAACAGACATATTTATTTAATACTTAAGTCCAAATATAGATTGGATCAAGGGGTAGTGATTTTTGAATAAGTCTTAACTTAAGAATTTGGTAATCAGAGATGTTACAGGGTATACATATACACAGCCATACACATTTATATACATACAGAAAGTTACCAAACACATCCATATGTTCACACAAAAACAAAATCTTCATAGAAATAATCATGCAACAAAACATATACTTAAATATTTAAAATTTTTGATGTTACTCACCTGTCTTGAGCATGCAGAACAGAGTAGAGATGGAACAGAGCTCTATTTTTTTTCTTCTGAAAAGCCTTTTGTTTTGAATTTCAAAAACCAGTGTGTCTTGCTTTAAAACTGTAATTTGCATGCTAATGAACCTGAACTTGCTGATCCAAGCTTGCAGTTGCATGCTTATGGAATTTTGAAAACTGAGTTGCAGGCTTGATTCCACTAGCATTTAAATCTTTAATTTTGAAAAAAACTTGAAGTTGCATGCTACTTTTGAATCCCAGATTTGGTGTAATGCAGGCTATGAACAGGAATTGTAATGCTTTGAAAATGTGCAGATTTGATTTGCAATGATATGCTGATGGTTTGATTTCCCAGGTTGAAGAAGAAGGAAATGCAGGTAATTTCATTTTGCTTTTAAAAGAAATTACAGATTTATGGAAACTTTGTAACCCTGATTTAGTAATAGGTTACTGATTTGATTTTTGAAGAAGAACAGATTTGATTATAGATTTGATTCTCAGGTTTAAGAGTTTTCTGAAACAAATTGTTTCAGCTGAGATTTTTTTTTCTTTCTTTCTTGAGAAAATGAAAATTAGAAAAGAATATAGATGAAGAAAACATGCTTTATACAAGATAAAAATGATTTATTTAAAAGAAAATCAAAATAAAAGACACTTGTCAAAATAAGAAAATAAATTGTTTACACTTGTCATTACACCTCTCAATATAATAACATGTGTTTTATAAATGCAATTTACTTCTTTTTGTTTTATTTTAAAAGTAAATAAAACTCTTTCACTTTATTTGTATTTATATATGTGGAAGTTATTTCCATGAGTAAATGTATATACATTACTTTTTTAAAGAAAATGAAGTGAAACAATTTATATAAAAATGAAAACTTATTTACAAGATTCATATAGGTTTATTCATTTGAATTTCAAAATGAATTCAAATTCAAATGCTATTTACATTTAAAATCCAATTTTTAAATTAATTTATATTAACATATTTATTTTGACAATAATAATTTTGTCTTTTAAAACATATCTACATTTATACATTTATTATTACTAGAAAATAACATATTTATTAACTTTAAATCATTTATAAAAGAAATCATAAATTACATATCTTATTCAACTTAATTAATTACATTAATGTTTTAATATACAATTGGTATTTTTAAAATTTTTAAATAATTCCAAATTATAATTATTAAGCTATATTTCAAAAGAAATAAAATTAAACTTTTGTTTATCTTATAAAATTTTAAACTATGTTTAAAATTCAATTATACAATTTAAAACAGTTACTTTAAGTATTTTAAACCAATTAGTTATTTATTAAATAAAATAAAATTCTTCAAATTATCAAAATGAATATTAAAAACAATATTTTATTTGTTTATTTAATTTCAATTCAAAACTTATCTGTCTATAATATATATACATACATTATAAATAGGAATACAATTATTAGCTTTTAAAAGATAAATTTCATCAATTACACATTTATTTAATTGGATTATTAAATCAAGTAAATTTTTATTAACAAAATTTTATCAAATCAATTTAATTTTAAATACAGATTATTAAATTGATATTGCTAAAATTTCCGGGATATCACAGCTGCCTCTGCTTTAGTAGCAGCAACCTTTGCAGGCGCAACTACGAGTTACGCCTGCATGAAACTATAGCAGGCGCAACTAAGAGTTGCGCCTGCATATGATTGAAAAAAGCAAAATCCCCTCTTGCGCAACTCATAGTTGCGCTTCTTAAAAAAAATTCAAACCCAAATCTGCGCATCTCGTAGTTGCGCTTTCTAAATACTTGAAATCCCATACGCAACTAACAGTTGCACTTTCTCGTGGCAGTTACAAAAAACGTGACTGGGATGCTAACTGAGCAGAAACTAGCCCTGTTTGGTGATAAGTTTCAAAACCAACGCCGATCGCGAAATTGATTCGAAAATTAGCCCACATCGAAAATTTATCCTTTATATAAACATGTTATATAAATTTTATGTATATCTTATATACAAAGTAAATATTGATCAAACCGGTAAAAGTGAAGCCTTTTTAGGACTTTCTAAAATTCCCGCATTCACACAGATCAGTAAAATTTATTCAAGATGGTTTTCATCGTTTAATAAGAGAAAGCATGTTCACGCCCATTACTGGCACATTTTCATTTCTTCTCTTCACAAATGAATCGATTTCAAATTTAAAAGAAAAACATCATTATAAAAAAAAAGTAATACTTATTGCATCCACTTACTCAACACGTTCATATTTGTCATCATCAACTCTCTGAAGTTTCCACCAAATCCTCTTACCCATGTTGATAATCCTTTAAACACTAGTCAAGACCAAAAATGGATAAAAATACATATGCGAATGTGTTCCATAGTCCAAAGCTATAAAAATATTGATAAAAAAGTGTTCCACATACTCCAAATCTGCTCTGCCATTTGTATATCCTTCACGTTATGGTCGACGCTCTTGGCTCAATAGCTTTCAAGGTGAACCACTAGTTTTATTGTTATTCTCTAAAAGTAGGTTTCTTGGTTAGTGTGAAGTTGGTCAAAATTGGATTTTGGCTGAGGGGATTGATGGTTGTGGTGCATAAGTTAGACGTCGACTGAATTAGAGGCATATAAAGAAGGAAGATGAAGAAAGTTGCTTTTAGCTCCCTTAAAACATCAGGTTGTGCATTCATTTTGTTGTCGTATCTTTGATTGTTTAACTAAAAGTTTAGTTATACTATTTCAGTTATATTATTTACACAAACTTTAGATTTTACAAGAAAGACTACTGCAATATAACAATATTATGCATAAAGTGGAACCAAGAGGCACGTGTCCGAACTTTGGATGCATAAAAATAAGAGTTATAAGAGGAAGCAACAAAATCAACAAATATTATAATAGCATTTGCCCAAATGACAATTTTTGCTTCAACAAAACAACCACTATATTTGGAAATGCAAACAACTTAAGCGAACAAATTTGGTAATTTATTTTTATGGTTTGATCTAATTATATCATGTTGAATTATTGTTTCTCTATTGATAATAAACTGTATTTTGTACTATAAGTTAACAATGATATTTGTTCACGCATGTTTGTTGCTTTTTTAGAGTGGATAGGAAAAGCATAGCTCAATTATATCAAAGTTCATGCTTTATTTATTAACACAATAACACTGCCCCATTTAATACATTTTTATATTTTAGTACAAATATACTATAAAGGAGAAACAAAAGTTTAGATGGACGTTATTCACAATACAATACTAACCCATCTTTTTCCTTGGACTTTTGTTCATATATTTACTATAACGCGAGTTTGTATTGGTATGTGCTTATAAAAAGCCACTTAAGGCATCCTTTTAATATTGCAATAAACAAGTACTAATGTCTGTTTAATACATGAAATAAAACTTACAATTGATCCATTGAATGTTTCCATCAAATTAGCCTTAGTCAAAACTGGACTAATATACAGATTTATTATATTGGACATTGAGATAACTTTAACTGTGACTTGATGTGGCCTACTTTTACTCTTCTTTTATCGAAAATAACTCATGATTTGTGAGAAATTGACTTTGACATAAATATTATTATTGCTATTATTATGAATAAGGATTTTGAGTTAAATATTTATTATAACTTTTATGATCTTACATCATAAACTGAGTTCGAATTTTCAATTATGTTTGTTCCTGTTTTATATAAAACTTAGGTTGTGGGAATTTGGAATTCTATTAAGAATCTACAAGATGTCATTAGTCATGTACATTGTTATAGATTTCATTGGCTATGTTCACTTTTGTTACGTTTTTTAATTATAAGCATGTTGTATAAATGGTATAATAGATGTATTCGAGGTTTTATTTTATGTTACAAGTTGTGTAACATTTCGAATTTGTACTACAAAATTTTACCATCCACCACCTAGACGTTCTATGCATACAAAGTTCGTACAATCTTCAAGCTATAAGGTAGATCGATCATGTTATAGGAACATGTCTTGTCCTTTTAATCCATGTTTCACTCTGAATGACAAGTTTTTAGTTTCTTTTCACTTTTTGGATGGCATATATAATTTCAAAGTTTCTTAGGTTTCAAATGTTAGTACTTTGATCCACCAAATAATAAACTTCTATTTTTCCTTTAAAAAATTGAATTTGAAAACAGTTACTTTTATTTGTTCATTTGTATTGTTTTTTTCTAAATTGATTTAGATTAATAGGAAGGAGAAGAAATGACGATTATGATCTTACATAAGGATCTACAAGTATTCTGGAAATGGATATTGACCGATGATTACCATGATAGTCAAAACTGAATGTGCTTTACAAAATTGCTTTGAAGCTCAAAATTTGGTTGCTTTGTTCAATCTATATATACGGGTTAGTGTTCCTTAATTTAATCCAAGTTTTACTATTAATATATTATCTAATATGGATGTATAAGTTTGGAATGATAATAGATAAATTGTAGTAAAGAAAGTTGTGACATTAGCAAATATTAAAGAAGTTTAGATTTTACCATTTTTTGCAAATTTTTATCCAAGTAGAGAAACGTGTATTAATTAAAATATATTGGAGAAGAGAGTTTTTCTTTGTACATAAGTTTGTTTTTCTTTTATCTTATACATTTCAATTTATTCAATATGGATATTTTGATACTATGCAGTTAATTACATGTTTGCTACGCCCTAGAATTTGTTAGCAGTCAATGACTAGCTAAATTTTTTCTCATACTATCATGAAAGTTCTTTAAATATAAATATCATGAAACTTGAAATATATTTTTTTCTTTAGAAAAACAACCAATGGATCTTCGAACGGTTTAAGGAGCATATTATTTAACTTATATTCAATGATTAATAAGTACGATGTTTCATAGTTAACCGATGGTAGGTTGCAACTTTGAACAAATGTTCTTTTTTTGTGCATATTTCTTCTTTTTTGTGGTAACTGCCTCTACTTTTATAGTGGAAGCTTTAGATGTCGCACTCCAACCGTTTGATCAAATGGCTGATAAGTAATGGACAACCATTGTTATACAAAAAATGATTGGATGAATAAGGTATGCATTACTCTCTAAATACATAATTTGTTATACAAAAAATGGACAATCAGTATATGTTGCAACTCGGAAGAGCTACATAATTTTTATTTTGAGATCAAACTATTATAGTGTCAGGGTTGCTAGACATAGGAGTACAAACAAGAAGGTTGAGGATAGCGAGGAGGTAGTGCTATGAAGGGTGGAAATAGAAAGAGAGGGTGGAAAATGTCGATATTATGAACTGTGGAAGCGGAAAGATAGGGTCAGGGAGTGCAAATAGATGGACACCAAAGAGGTATGCACATGCATAGGAAGTGGTGCTAGTTTGTATTTGTACCAAAATTGGGCACAACACTCTTCAGAAGTATTTGAAGAGGTAAAATGAAGAAAGTAAATGGAAAAAGAGGATTATCTAATAAACACTCCAAATTATAATAAGAAAGTAGCAGAGAAACACAAGATTTAGAGCGGTTCGGTGTGTTGCCTTTGTCCATTATAAAATGGTTGTTCTTTATTAGATTTATTTGCTGGTTACAGCGGATTACAACAGAGAATTTCGAATACAACAATGAATTCCGAATACAACAATGATTCCGGCAGAGTCTTGACGTCGAGGAGCCAAAAGTTCTCTTTTCTGTAGACTCTGGGATGCTATTTATAGGCGTAGAGTGCAAATATCACACTCAGATCTCGGGAGACCTCTTTTGGCACGTCAGTGGGCCCATGCGATCTATCCCACGTGGTTTGCACTCGATCTGTGATCGACATGAACGAGCTTCGTGTCGATCAATATCTCGTCCAATTAAGTCGGGATCGATTGTGAACGTTGTTGAGGATGTACGCAAGCTCTTGTGAAAATTTGGTAGCATTTGGACTTGTAGATCTTTAGTTGTGATAGATGCAAATTTGGGTTTTATATATGCTATTGAATTCGTATCGATCCCTTTGGCATTGATCTGTTCATATCGCTTTTGGGCATGTGCTTGCAAGTTGACATGGCACTAACTCTTCGGATCGATCCACTTTTCATGAAAAGTGATTGAGCCTTTCATAGGGATGTATCTTGTTCGTATCGATCCAATTGAGCCTTGTTCGTATCAATCGCAATTGTTATGTTTGTATCGATTGCAACTTTTCTGTTCGTATTGATTGTCATTGCTCTGTTCGTATCGATCGATTGCATCTCTCTTCATATCGACTTTGCGCACTCCACTTTGTATCGATATTTCGTATTCCACTTCATATCGATGGAATCTTTGTATTTCCATTAATCACTATAGGCCACGCTGTATTGATGGAAAGCCTTGAGTTCTTACCATTCCCCTTAGCTGACCGATATGAAATGGGTAGAAAGGGATCGATAAGAAATGGCAACAGTTGACCAAGATGGATACGAAGAGAGCGATTGTCCGATGGATACGAAGTGATGCACTTGATGGTTACGAAACAATATTTGTTGATGGATACGAACAGCGGAGGCTTGATGGATATGAACAACAAATAATTAACGGATACGAAGAACACTGCTCTCCTGATCGATACAAACTATGCACATCTGATCGATTCGAACCAAATCGATACGAATTTAGGTTTTCTCTGGTTGCTTGATGGATACGAACAAGGTGACTGTATGAATTGCATCGATCATATCTTGAGCATACGACCTCCTATTGACTTAAAATTTGGAATGTTGACTTTGATAGCTTTTCTTGTCTCATCATATCAATTGTAGCTTGATCCAAACTCGGATAAAATTTATCGATTGTGAACCTGTGTATAATCGATCTTTGGGATCGACCATATTTGGTTCTTAGTCAACTTCTTGGTTTCATGGCCTTGCCAAAAGGCGGGATAACATTTTCTCCCTAAAGTACATCTTGTGAGAACATGACATGCTTTGAATAGTTGTATCTTTCATTCCGAACAGTTCTATTTGACTTGTCGAACAGTTGTTATCTATTTACCGAAATAGGTAACCTCTGACTGATCTTTATAACAAGAATTTTTGGCTGCAAATTGTCGTACTGTGTACTGTTGTAACTGAGTGTTGTATGGCAGCAATCTATCCTTCGTTGTTGTATTAGTCGCAGGTGAGCATTCAATTCCCGTGAATTTCAAAAATTGGATGTTAGTCCGTTATACATGAATATATGTCAATCTGAATCCCGTTAACATTCGCATGTTCACGAGTTGTTGTCAGTTTTTCAGTTTTTTTGTATCGAATTCCGTATTGACCCTCTCCTGAATCAATGTGAAATTCAATTTGTAACAACGCTTGATGGTTGTTTTGGAATGTCCCTTTGTATCGATCCTTTCCTAGATGGATGTAAAAGGTCGAAAAATTGTTTTCGTATCAATGTCGATCGGCACGAACTTAGTTGTTGTTTTAATGTAGTTCATATTGATGGACACGAATTCAGAAGGTCTTCAAAATGATGGACGCGAAGTTGTTGTTTCGTATCGATGGTATGAAGCTTAGGCCTCCAAGCTTATGGATACGAAATAACGCTTCACATCGATGAAACCCAGTGATTCAAGCAAGACTTCGTTGGGAGTTTCGTATTGATAAGACTTGAACTGAGGGATACGAAGCCGGGTGTAACTTGCTAGAAGTTTCCATTTTTCATCAATGGACTGCCGATGGGTCGGAATGGCCCAAACAAGTCTCCGTTTTCTCATTCGTATCGATGATATGATGGATACGTAACTGTTATATTCTTGGCTAATGTGAGTGGATGGATACGAACAATGCTTCGTATCAATGATGCGGGAGGACGCTTCCAACCGATTGACATATCTAGGAGACGAATCGTTTCTTTCTTTGGCTTTGCACCCATATAAAAGCATTTTGTACTTAGAAACTTTTTATCTGTTTTCATTCCCTTTCTGCCTTCTTACTGATCCGAGCTAAAGAAAAGAAGAAAAAACTGCCTTTTCCTTTGAACCATTTAAACCTTTAATCCCTCGAATTAATTGGTCAAATTAGTTAATTAGTTGAAATAATCCATTATAGAAGGATGAGACTTAAGATTGAAACCAGTTTGTTCAAAATCATGGCCGATTCTGGTGGTGTTGTTGCCGGAGTTGGTTAGAATGAGGTTGATGAATGGGTAATGGCATGCTATCTGTTTAAGGAAGAAGATGGGTTGATGGACTTGGAGCGAGCATTTGTATCGATCGATGGAGGAAAGAGTTTTGTATCGATCAGAAAATGATAGGACTTCATATCGATAAAGCGAGTAGGCTTGTATCGATTGATAATGGGAGTTCGCTTCGATCCAGATTGATCGATACGAAGATCTAGATCTAGTGATCGATAGAAGACATCGTCGATGATCGATACAAAGTGGAGGTTTTCGGATTGATACGAGCGAACTTTCTGTTGATTTATACGAGATGTCGTTTCCGTGATCGATACGAATTGCACTTCTGTTGATCGATCCGAACTTGCATTTGATGGATACGAACCCTTTTCATAATCAAATATTTAACTCCGATGAGCTTTTGCCTTGCATAATTGGACTAAACCGTCAAACTGCGTATTTGACTGTCTTTCGAAGCTCATCAACATAACTGTAACCTTACAAAATTTTAATGAACTTTAACTTGGATCGTTCTTTAAAGTCTGGATGGCACGGTTCTGACGGTCAGTGTATGACGGTCACTCTAGTTGAATCTCGAAGTCTTCTCATTCGAACACTTCTTTTCTATTTCAGTGAATTTTCTTGAGTATTACGTAGGACTGCACTACACACCGCATTCACGCTCTTCATACTGGGGAACACATGGGTTTATTATCATCTAATGATGGTTTTTGATAAGTTTATTGGCTATGAAATCTATGAGTTCTTAACAGCAGGAAACTCAAAGTCTATCTACCCCAATAATAGAGATGCCGGCCATCGCAGCCGAAGTAATTGATCCAGCTCCGGATAAGCTACTACGAGCAACTTTTATTATGAATCCACAAGACTCTACGCCATCCAATGTCTCTAAAGATATGTTGGGACGAATATGCTTTAGGCACGGTTTATCATTAGCTGATGTTTTGTTACCCGGGCCAAGTGATAGACCATATGCTCCCTTGGAAGGGTTTACGGCTTTCAATCGACATTCTTGCACTGTTGGAACACTTCTCCCATTCAACCAATACATTCGAGAAGTGTTGGTTTTTTTCGAAATTTCCCCCCTCACAACTACACCCCAATAGGTACGCGCTGCTGAATAGTCTATTCATTATCTTTATGGAGTATCGTTTTCGACCCTCGATTCCAACAAAATCATATACATATTTAATGTTAAGAGTCGGGGAGATAATCCTTCATTCACATTCTTGGAGGCAGTTAGGAACTGTCAAGTGGTGATGGGCTCTTAGACCAGGCCCAGCTATTTTAAGACACAATGGTTCTATGTCCGACGCCCTCCAAGATTCGCTAGTCGATGGTTTGCCAGACGTAAGTGTCACAATTTTGTTTGATAATTCACGAATTTATTGTAACTGATGCTGAATGTCATATCTTCTTTCCTTTTATAGCTGTAATTCCACCACCTGAAAGTGCACATTTTAAACAAATAGTGCGGGTCCTTCAAGAAGTGCCAAGTGAAATGAAGGACATAGACTCCGTGCTAATAGACAGAAACTTGAGGATCATTGGGCTAATCGAGCGAAATTAGAGCATAAGACTTGAAGGAACGCTGAGGGAGGCTCCGGTGAAATGGGCTAAACATAGAGCGCTCGGGATCGTAATAAACAAAGAAGGTGAGGAAGAAAATATGCCCACCGATGATGAACCCGTAGCCGGGCCATCTGACAGCTTTCAAAGTCTTGAGGGAAGGAGAAAAGGCAAGGCTGTAGAGCATAAGCATCACAAATCTTCGAGATGGAAATCCATAATCGTGTCTTTTCCTGTTCCCGATATTATAATTTTGGATGCTCCTCCCTTGCAAGTGGAGAATCTTTTTGAAGGGCTTACCGATATCCCAATCCTGGATTATGATTTACTTCAACATGACGCCGGATTGAAGGAGCTTCAGAGTGCTTTAGACTTAAGCGAGTCTCTTCCCACAAGCATGGCTGACATTTCCAGTTGGTCGGGAGGTTGCACATACATATACACTTCACGGCACAGCACGATTTCTAGTATCGAGCTATTCACTTCTAGAGATCACTAACTCTGTTGTTCTTTCTTCTTTACAGATACAATGACTAGAAGAGAATCTATCTTGAGAAGTCTCTGCTCTGCACGACAATCATCTAGCTCCTACTATGAGTGTCATAGGAGGGAGGCTGAAAGAGACCGCGATTGCGGTTACTCTAGTCAGGAACGTTACGAGAGGGATAGAGATTATAAACATCGATCCTGATCGTGTTCTCGTTCTCGTGCCCCCATACAACCTTCTGGCCATGGAAACAACCAGTAGAGCCTCACCGCCAAAAGTCATCTTCACAAACCTCTAGGCCTGAATCACAACAACGCAGACATGAGGGCGAAACTCCCATTGTTGCTGAACAAGCCATCACTGAGTCTATTAGGGAAGGGGCAAATAGATTATCCCCAGTTGAAGAAAGATTTCCTAAATATATGCTTTTATGGCCATATCTTCCCCCCTCATTTAAAGAAAAATCCATCAAAAGATGAAAACACAATACATAATTACATTCATGACATCTATACCCAGTACAAGAAGTGGGTGAAAGCTATAGAAAAAGCGTCGAAGGTGGCCTTTGAGAGGGTGAGTACCATTGAGAAATTAGAAACCGAGCTCGCTCAAAAGGACCGGATTATTCAAGTACTTAACAGCGAGGCTGAGTCTTCTCGAAAATCTGAAATTGAGGCCACCCAAAAGGCCGATGAGGCGAACCTAGCAATGAAGAGGATGCTGCAAACGCATTTTGCCTTGGTGGAGGAGATGGGCCACCAACACACCACTGTCACAGCCAAACGGGACACTGCTCTGAAAGAACTTAACGAGCTCAAAGCCAAAATTTTCGAAATCATCAAGGAGAGGGATGATGCAAATAGTGCAGCCCAGTAGGCGTGTGAACAGGGGGCGAACGGGATGCGGCAATGGCTAAGGTCAAGGAGGTGGAGACTAAGGTCGAGGAGGAAGTCCAAATGGAGGAGTCCAGGCTAGAGGCTGACATTGAAGATCTCCTCATTACTTATAACGCTAACGTCTTGAAACACAGAAACCTAGCCTCTCGAGAACTACCGACACATTTGCACAATGCTTGGGGCCGACTGGTTGAAGATGAAAAAGGCCGAGCACCAAGGTGAATCTGTTGATGAATTTGAGCTTGAGAACAGAGTGCTGAATGATGATGAACAAAAATTCTCCACGACACAATGATCTCATACATAAAGGAGAAACTTTTCATCCAACACTCGGAGGTTGGAGAGGATTTAGGTGTTGAGCGCCATGACATATGTTCTGAAATTCTGATGCCAACCCAGCTTTAATCCTCATCTGGGGTTGATCCTAAATCTATTTCAGCTTATAATCCTGATCAACCGTAGCTGTCTCCGACTCACGATCAAGTTTCTTAAGCTTCTCCGGTACTTGTGAGCCAAATTGAAGAAGGTACTCCGAACACTTCTCATACTTGTTCAAAGTTGTAAGCACTACTTGAAGTGATTATTAACAGCTTTTCTTCTGTCTCTTTCCAGTGATTGGAGCCACGTCGATTGCATCCCGTGCAACTCAAGAGTCGCATCATGCACATGAGGCAATTATTACGGAAGCAACCACGACATCGGCCACTGCACCTATAGATGATGTACAAGGAAGCACACTTTCATTCGATGAACAGATGATGGAGGATTCTCAGTCATCATAGTGACTCTTTCTCTGACTTGCCATTTGTTATGAGTGGAAGTGCACCTGCAACCAGCTCCTCAGGCCCAACCGAAAGCGTTTTCGGTGATGCACAAACACTTCATAAGGAAGAAATTATAGCCGAGAGTAACATTGAAATGGAAGCAGCTGCCCGGGCCTGCAGCTTTGGAGGTGGAATGGCGGGCCCTGGTCCGACCTCGCTATGAATGATATCTCCTGGTGGCACTGTTGTCGACACCAGCGTGCCTATTACACCCCCGTAGTGGACCCGACCCCTCTGACTCCGCCGACAAGAAATATTCCTATACACTTAAATTCGGAGGAGGAAATCGATATAATGCCTCCCACTGGAGATCAGCCGTCAAAAGGCAATGGCTCAAAGAGGAAACTCAGTGGCAGCTCTAATGAGTCTACACCGAAGAAGAAACCAAGAAAAAGGTAGATATGCTTAGTCAGCTCATTTTTGATAGACAGATAGGAATATGCTTTTATTTTTCTTTTATATGCCATGTATAGATGCGGGTTCGGTCTCTGCTAGTAGGACTTTTGGCATACTTTTGTACTTCTGTTCAACTTGCGTTAATTTACTTAAGTGTTTCAGCATTTGAACTTCTGTCCAACACACTTGTGAAGTTTCGATCTTTGGATCGGGCTTGTGTTTATTTGTCAAGTCCTTAAATTATAGATGTGTGTCATGAATGGACATTATGCTAAACTCCGATGCTGCACTGCTTCAGTCAGTGGGCCGACACTTAACTTCTTCCCCCGATTTCAGGGATGAGTTGTAAAGTTCGGTTAGTGATTGCATTTCTCCTTCAACACATCGAGCTTAGCGTTGCTGAATCGATGGTGAAACAAGGACAGTTCGAGTGATCGAATCACACTCGCTCTTCTATCGAAGGTTGCATCCACATTCCGAGGATTTTATTTGTATGTTAGCGATCGATCATGCCTGCTTAAGTTTTAAGGATATGTCTACGCTCTGGGGACTTAAGTTATTTTCACGGGCAGTCGGTCATGCCTATTTAATGTTTATAACCACGTCCACACTCTAGGGGCTTTAAATTAATTCGTGCATGGTTGGTCACACCCGATTTATGTCTATACTCTGACCGCACTCCAGAGACTTAGAGTTGTCTTACGGATGATCTGTTCATATCCGGTCTATGCCTAAATTCTAATCCACGCTCTTGGGACCTAAAGTTAGTCGATGCTTATAATCTAGCCCACGCTCTAGGGACTTAGGGTTAGTAGATGTTTTATACTCCATTACATGCTTTGGGGACTTAAAGTTAGTGTTCAAATTCCAATTCGCACTCTAGGAATTTGGAGTTGATGTTTATACTCCAATTCACACTCCGGGAATTTGGAGATGTTTATACTCCAATTCGCACTCTAGAAACTTGGAACTGGCCGAGAGATGGTCAGTCATGTCTGTTTGGGCGTTTGAATTTCATTCGCACTCCGGGAACGGTGGATTTATCACGATCGTGGATGGTCGATTACATCGCCCTGAGTTAACAAGTGAGGTCGTTAGATGGACGAATCCATCCTCCTCGAACTTGGTTCGGATGCAAGTGAGGTTGTTAGTTGGACGGATCTACCTTCCTCGAAACCGCATTTGTAAATTTATACTCCAGTTCGCACTCTAGGAACCTGGAGTTAGTTAGAGGATTGTCGTGTATCAATCCTATTTAGTCTTTAGTGTCATGGCTTTCCCCTTGAGCTTGGGTTTCACTTAGTGAGTGACCGGTCATATCACAATCACTTCCTATTTGAACAAATCCCACCATATGATGGAACTTAGCTATTCGTGCACCATGATGGTTGTATGACACATTCAATAAATCATAGCTCTGGCTCGAAGAGATTGCACTTTATTGCTGAAATAAGAAGATATGGCAAAGTCAGTTGCCTTATTACAAATTCAAATTTTGAAATGCAGAAACAAATTGCAGATAAAAAATAGACTAATTAATAAAGCCTATCACGTGTAGTAGCAACGAAGACTCTCGCTGTTCTAGGCTCTTAGCAAAGCAAGACCGTCAATGGTCGATAACTTAAATGTGCCATCTCCAAGCTTTGGTTCAGCCACGTACGGCCCTTCCCACGTTTGTTTCATCTGTGGAGGAAATGGATAGATTCTTTTGAGGACGAGGTCGCCGAGTTCGAAGATTTAGGACTGGACCTTGGCATTGTACAATCGGGTGAATCGACTTCGATATGCGGCTGCCCTCAAGTCAGCCTCTTCCCGATTCTTATCCAATAAATCAAGGGATTAGGGAAGTAATGTAGAATTTGACTTCGGATCATAGTACGTCATGCGATGAGAAGGTACTTCCATCTCTACTGGAATAAGGACTTCTGAACCATAAGAAAGAGAGAATGGAGTGTGGCGGGTCATAGACTTATGGGTTGTTCGATAAGCCCATAATGCCATAGGAAGTTCATCGACCCATTTGCACTCAACCTTTTCTAGTCGTTTCTTCAGAATAGACTTGATAATTTTGTCATAGCTCTAACCTGTCCATTCGCTTGAGGGTGTGCAACTGCAAAGAATTTCTTCTGAATGTGGAATCGCTGACAAAAATTCTTAAATTCAACATTGTCAAATTGGTTTCCGTTATCAGTAATAATGGTATGTGGGAGACCAAATCTGCAGATAATGTTGCGGACTACAAAGTGATCATTTTCTTCATCGTGATTGTAGCAAGGGGTTCGGCTTCAGCCTACTTGGTAAGGAAATCAACTACAAGGATGGCGTACTTCGCACCACCTTTGGCTAGAGGTAGAGAGCCAATGATATCGATGCCCCATACTGCAAATGGCCATGGACTGACCATCTAGGTTATTTCGTTAGAAAGGGCTCTACGAATCCGAGCGTGTTTTTGACATCGGTTGCATTTTCTGGCATAGTTCGACGCATCGCGATTCACGGTTGACCAATGGTATCCATATCGGAGTACTTTGTTAGCTAAAGCTTGCCCCTTGGTGTGATCACCACATTCTCCTTCATGTACATCATGCAATACTCATTTAATTTCATTATGAGCGATGCACCGGAGTAAAGGAATAGAGTATCCTCTTCTATACATAACTCCATTCTGAATAGTGAACCGGGAGGCTTTTCAAAGAACTTGTCTTTTTTCACTCCTGCGCTCTGGCAGTGTTCCACGCTCGAGACAATTACTGAATGGGGTTATCCATGACTTCTTATCGGGAACGACCTCAAATACCCAATCTGTCTCCATTCAATCGATGTTTGGGGAAGACAATGTTTCCATGGGAACGAGTCACATTTTTTGTGCTTCACCTATGTTGGCTAGTTTTGCTAATGAATCGACTTTTTGATTGCGCTCTCGGGGTATGCAGTAGATGGCATAGTAATCGAACTGATTTAATATTTCTTGAACTCGAGCTAGGTATGCAGCCAGTCTTCGGTCCTTGGCCTGGTACTTCCCCCGAACTTGACACATGACCAGTTGAGAATCACAATAAATCTCCACAGCAATGACTTTTAAATCTCGGGCAAGTCTCAATCCGATAAGTAGGGCTTCATACTCAGCTTCGTTGTTGGTCGCATGAAAATCACACTTTAAAGCATAACATATAGATCGACCTTCAAGAGTTTCAAGTACAACCCCGACACCTAAGCAACAGTCATTTGAGGAACCATCAGTATGAAACTTCCAAATATATTTGGGAGATTCACTGGTTTCAGGAAAGTCCTCTAGGATGGTAAATTCAGCTATGAAATCTGCTAGGACTTGTCCTTGAATGGTTCGTCTTGGAGTATAGGTAATATCAAACTGACTCAGCTCGATATTCCACTTGAGTAACCTACCAGACGTCTCAGGCCACGTAAGGACCTGTTGTAATGGTTGGTCGGTGTAAACGGTGATTGGATGAGCCTGTAAATACGGACATAGTTTCCTTGAGGCAATAGCAGGACAATAAGCCAACTTCTCTAGCTTTAGATAATTTCTCTCAGCTCCGGTTAGTTGCTTACTAATATAGTAGACCGTTTTTTGCACTCGGTCTACCTTTCGAACCAAGGCAGCACCGATCGCGTTTTCTGATACCGCCAAGTAAAGGTAAAAATTCTCGTGATCGATAGGCTTTGACAAAAGGCAGTGTGGAGAGGTGCTGAATTAGTGCTTGGAATACCCCCTCACATTCTGTGGTCCATTCAAAGTTCTGTTTCTCATTTAGGATCAAATCAAAAAAGGGAATGCATTTGTCAGTGGATTTTGAAATGAACTTGCTCAGTGATGCTACTTTCCTGTTGAGGCTCTGGACTAGCTTTATAGTTCTTGGAGTCACAAGGTTTCTGATCGCCCAGATATTTTTGGGATTTGCTTCAATTCCTCGAGCATTGACGATAAACCCAAGGAATATTCCGGATATGACCCCAAAGTGACATTTCAAAGGATTGAGCTTCATTCTGTATTCTCGGAGGATATTAAACATTGATTCCAGGTCTTTAATATGATCAGTGAAGAATCGTGATTTCACTAGCATGTCATCCACGTATACCTCAATGGTTTTCCCAATCTGGTTGGCCAACATTCGATTAACCAATCGTTGGTAAGTTGGACCAGCGTTCTTGGGTCCAAAAGGCATAACTCTGTATCAATAGAGCCTTAGATCGGTCATGAAGCTGGTATGCTTCTGGTCGGGAAAGTGCATGGGTATTTGGTTGTAGCCTGAATACGCGTCCATGAAGGATAGGAGTTTATATCCAGCCGTTGAATCTATGAGCTGATCGATTCGAGGGAGTGGAAAACTATCTTTTGGGAAGGCTTTATTCAAGTCCGCATAGTCGACACACATTCTCCATTTGCCCTTTGGTTTTCGTACAAGTATAGGGTTGGCTATCCATTACGGGTATAATGCATCTTGAATAAATCCATTCGATTTAAGCTTATTTACCTCTTCCTTGAGGGCGGCAGATCTCTCTGGATCCATACCACGCCTTTTTTGTTTGACCAAGACGTACCGCGGGTCAATGTTCAATGTGTGGCTCGCGATGTTCGAGGAGATCCCACACATGTTAGTATGTGTCCAAGAAAACACGTCAAGGTTTGCTCGGAGAAATTCAACCAATCCTCTTGCATTTGTTGGCTTAATTGAGATCCAATCTTTATCATTCTAGAATCATCGCTATCGTCAATCGAGACATTGATCGACAGTTCGGTCGGAGAAGCTTGACTGTCTTTACTTTCATCTTCTCTTTTATTATCTCTCGAGTCAAAATCTCTTTGGAATTGGTTGGGATGCTGGGGCCTGGGCCCAGGCATCAATTGTCAATTTTCAACAAAGCGGACGTAGAGAGATTCCTCTACGCCCTTTCCTTTCTCCTTTCACTATGCCTCGCGCAGTTCAGCAACATAACAGGCTCTCCTAGCAGCCTGATCTCCTTGAAAGACTCCAACTCCACGATCGGTGGGGAACTTTAGAGTCAAACACCATGGGGCAATGACAACCCTAAACTCAGCTAGAGCCGGTCGGCCCGAGAAAGCATTGTACGGCGAGTCTATGTCTAATACAGCAAATTGCAATATCCACACTCTCCGGCTTTCTCCGATTCCTAACTCCACCGGCAATTCCACCACTCCAATGGGTATAGTTGCACTCCCGTTGAAGCCATGAATGTGAGACTGACTAGGTTTCAAATCTTTAGCTTCCATTTTCATTTGGTCATGGGCTCGCTTAAACAATATTTTCATAGAACTTCCACTTCCAACTAAGATCTTCTTCATCTAAGCAGGACCTACTTGAGCTGATAGGACAAGTGGATCAATGGTTGGGGCTTCGACCTTGTTAGCATCTCTATGTCGAAACACGATGTCGTCATTCATCGTTTTCTGTTGCTTGGCCGGAACCCCATCTTCCAAACTACTGTAACACTCGAAGTTCGCATGCCTAATAGAACTGGCATACGACTCTATTTCCTTCCAGCTTCGGTTTGCTGGATGAGGACCACGACTAATAGTATTTATTACCAACCTCCTGCCGGTACGAGCGGGTTCCTCCTGTCTCGCCTAATTAAGTACACGATTTTGATTTGATGGGTCTGCACCTCCAAACTATGGCGTCCGTACAAACTGCTCTAATTTCTTTTTCTCTTATCAACTTTTCAATGAGATCCTACAAGTGACAGCACTCATTTGTGTTATGGCCGCAGCTATCGTGGAATCTATGAAACTTTCCTGTCTGGATTTGTTTCACTGATGATGGTTTTAGGGCAGGTTTCTTATATTGAATGGTATTACAAGTCTGTAAATACACATTCTCCAGCGACGTATTCAAAGAAGTATAATTATCAAACATGGGAGCCCTACGTCGCGGACCATGATTATGATCCCATTTCTTATTTTGATCTCCATTACCTCTCTGCCGATTCTGTTTATTTTTTATATTCAATTGCACTTTTTCGGAACTCTCCCCGGCCTTCTTAACAACTACATTACTTTGAATTCCTTCCATACTGGGCCCTGCGTCATCCTTTTTCCTAGACTGTTTCGCATCCTCCCTTCTCAAGAATTGGGATGCTTTGGAATAGAAATGTTCCAACCACTACACCAAAAAGTACTTTTGATGGCGCATAAAAAACGCAACTATAACTTATGGTGGCGTTGTAGAGAATGCTGCCATACGACATGCAACTAACAAAACTAATATTTTTGGTTGCGTTTTTGTAAACACCGTTATAATGTGCCTTATTGCGGCGGTAAAAAAAGGCCACCGTAAATCTTTTTTGTAGCATGTTGAAACGCCACCAAAAGTGATGTTTGGGTTACAACTTAAACTCAAACCTTATAGCTGCGTCCACAATATATATTTCGCCGCAACAATATTTTTTTCGTTGCGTTCTTTTTCTACCACCATATTTTTTGGCAGCGATTTTTTTCTGCCATTATATTTTTTCCATAGCGTTTGATAAACGCCACTAAATTTTTTTTGCTTTTCTTTGTCTATTTCTCACATTCTGCTAGCTAGTCCACTCTCCAATTAACTATATTCATAATTTATATTAAATAATAATAATAAATAGTTCAATAATAAACAAAAAATACATGAACAAATGAACTACCATAAACACAAGTTGTACATTACCATATATTGATACAGAAGTAGTATATAACCGTACATAGTCACACAACTAGTACAGTAGTTTCAAGACAAAAGTTAAAATAAAATCCATAGGTAGAGAAGTTTATACAACTGAAATACCAGAAACAAAATGAAATAAACAACTGAACTACCATAAAATTCATACGTAGATGACTAGCTAAGCAAATACCATAAACAACTAGCTAAGCAAATACCATAAGCAACTGATAATTTCTACGGAGAAGTTCATCCGCCTGTAGACAAGTAATAACCAACCATGAGGATCTAAAACTTGAATATTGGAATAAAAAAGGTATAACCATAATTTCTAGTGTTTTATTTTTATAAAATGTTGGGACGTAGATTTTCAGTTTAAACGAGATATCTTGGAATCATTCCTATTTGGATTCGCCTCAATAACCTACATGAAGCCTTATGGAATGCTAGAGGTATAAGCAAACTTGCAAGTCCCATTTAAAAGCTAATTGACATTGATGAAAACACTATACGGGTTAAGAGACTAAAATATGTAAGAGTTCTCAAAGCAGACACCATTTTCAAGAAAAATACCAGAGCCAAAGACAATCAGGGTAGGAAATATGTGCCGGATGTGAAATATGAGTACATCCCACCTCGATGCAAGGAATGCAAGTGCTTTAAGCATAGTGTGATGCAATGACCAATTCCAAAATAAATAAACTCAGCAATGGAAACCAAAAGCAGCAACAAAAGCATCAGTGCCTAACCTTAGCAGCTTCTCTGAGCCTACAATCAGGGTATTGATAAAAACCTGAATGCTCCGAGAAATATGAAGTTAGAGGGTGTTATACAGACCCAAAAACTAATTACAACAAAGATAAGTAGCAAATTTAACAACTAAGGAAAATAGCTTGGAGGACCCCAGTTCTCGGAAGCAACAGGAGTTGGGGAACTTAAAGAATGGTTTTCTTATTTAAACATTCAAGTCTTTACTTTGGTTAGGAAATTATTTATTTCAATATTTTATTTATTTGATTATTAAAATTTTCCCACGCTCAATTTTGCAATATATGTTCTGAAGCTGTTTGTGTATGCTCAATTTCAAAATGTCTTGAAATAAAATTTGAGGAATTAACATTATTTTTTTTAAGTTTAGGTTGAACTATAAATATCAAAAGAGAAAATAAAATAACATTTTGGCATAATAAATGTCAGGTTACATTTGAACTGTCGAAACCACTTTATTTACAACTGTGCAACTTCCTAAAATGCATCTTTACTTTCAAAGCTTAGTTTATTATTATTGTTGTTGTTGTTATAAATTTGTATAAATTTCTAATAAAACTTATTACTATTATAAGACTTAGTTAAATCATAATCAAACCTAATTAACTAATTAGCTTTAATTTTTAATTTTAAAAACTTATTAACTTAGTTAAATTATAATAAAACTTAATTAATTTGTATAAATATATTTAATTTTTATAAAACTTAGTTTATTTTTTGTTGTTGTTGTTATAAATTTGTTAATTTTTTAATACTTAGTTAATTATTATAAACGTATTTATCTTTTTATTAAACTTAGTCAATTTATTCAAACTATTGTTTATTATTATTATTATTATTATTATTATTATTATTATTATTGTTATTAAACTTATAAATATCTTAATTGCTAAAACTTAAAATATCATGATTTATATTTTAATTAACTTAAACTTATAATTATCTAACTAATTTATAAATTATCTCAAACATATAAATTTTCATAAACTTAGTTAATTTATTATTGTTATTGTAAACTTAATTAATTTACTATTATTAATATAAATAGTTAATTAATATGTGTTTATTTAATTTTTATAAAACTTATTTAACTTAGTTAATTTTTATAAACTTGGTTTTTGTTATTATTATTACTATTAATTATAAAACATGGTTGACTTAATTAATTAATTTATTATTATTATTATTATTAACTTAGTTAATTTTTATCAAATTATAATTTATTATTACTATTATTATTATTATAAATTTAGTTAATTTTTTATCAAGCATAATTTATTATTATTATTATAAACTTGTTAATTTATAAAATACATATTAATTTTATAAACGTACTAAATATAAATTTTAGTTTTAAATATATGTGTATGGTTATTAAATACATACTCTCAAATAATTGTTCACTTTCACTTACCAGATCTGTCACAGGCACCTACTTTAAATACAACATATTAATTACTTTATATATATGCATTTGTTCCCTTTTTATTGTTCTTAATATACAAATGTAAAAGTAGATTTTTTGTTTGTTTGGATACATACACATATAACAACATATTTCTTTACTCAAAACTTGTTCTATTAAACCGTTACCGTTTCACTAAACTTCTAAAAAGATTAGTGATGAGCAACATAATTTGATAGAGAAATAAATACCTGTAATGGAGCCAACAATGATAAAGCACTTAGAAGGATAATCAGACTGCTTCAAGCTATAAAGAAGCGAGCGAGCGAGCAATGAATGACCGAGATGGTTAACCCCAACGCTCATCCCAAACCCATCTGCAAGTCAAATAAAAGGCATCTTAGTCAAATGCTTCTTGGGAGGTAACCAATCTTTATACATTCACAAAAGACAATTATATATATATATATATATATATATATATCCATGTATGTATGTATGTATGTATATGTTTATATGTGTGTGCATATATGTGTGTATGATCAACAAACAAAATAGCTACCAAACAAAATAGCTACCAAACAAAATTAACTATTGTATTTATATGTATACAGTATTGTAGAAATACATGAACTCTAGACTATAATTCATAATAAAGTAACCATAGCTAACAAATTAAAACTTATATTCAAATACTATTTAGTTGGATATCTCAAATAACTTGCGCACATTCATTTTGATATTTAAATGAAAATAAAATTAGTATTTATATTATCCAAACGAAATATTCTTTTGAGAAGTTCAAATATATTTTTAAATTCACATGGTTTCAGAAGGAAAACCATATTTTCCTAAACAAATACTACAAGAAAAATAATTCAGAAAAAAGTTTGAAACTTACAGATAAAGTAGAACAACTTGGTGCCAAAGGTTATGCTACATGTGACTTTGTTCCGTGTTTTGAATTTTAACTTCATAATGCAGATATTAGGTGATTTAGGTTTCCAACTGTGTACGTAAATATACGATGTAGCATGGAATTAGAATAATAATAGTAAATAAATTGTAATTTGTTGCACAATAGCAATAGATAATGGAACATGATTTGACATACTCAAATAAATATCAATGAATATAACAAGCTCTAACAGCTTGGTGTGACGAGCTTATGAGTCCTGACGCAGATATCGTAAAGAGCCTCATTGTCGAGAACCATGCACTCATTAGTATTTCCACAAGTTGATGAATTGATAAAGTTGCATTATAGGGATCAACAATGGTATCATAA
This sequence comes from Allium cepa, assembly GCA_030765085.1. Classification (NCBI taxonomy): domain Eukaryota; kingdom Viridiplantae; phylum Streptophyta; class Magnoliopsida; order Asparagales; family Amaryllidaceae; genus Allium; species Allium cepa. The sequence continues at coordinate 407,607,087 of CM060931.1, read as the reverse complement.
ACCTTTGGAGACGGAACACAGAAAATGTAAGCATCATTCTGTCTGGTATTCCTCTCTGATTTTTAAAATGAGAAGAGTTCCCATGCCTGATCCTGTTCCACCTCCAAGAGAGTGGCATACTTGGAAACCTACAGTGCACAAGTTTAAATCAAAAATAAAATATAAAAGAAATATTTGTGACACCACCATTTAAAATCGGACCAAGAAACCATATGCACACAGAAGAAGAAAAAACAGATGTGGATGATGTGGATTTAAAACATAAGGCTATCCTGCTATGTTAAAGCCAGATACATACAGGGTCATCGGGTTACTATTTGGGGATTTGCTGTTTTATATTGTATATAACATATATTGAATGATATGGTTCAAAGATTTATCATCTCAGTATTTCATTTTCATAATCTATCTCAGTTTTTGTAGAGGCGATGCTGCTATGAGGGACTATAACTGAAGGTTTCCATCACAGTCATAATGTGCACCATAATCTTGAGATGGACCACCCTATAGCAAAAACTAGGTTATTTGGTGGTGGTGTTTTTTTGGCTCTTGATGCTGCTTTGTTTTGTCTTGTTTCCCAATTGTTCACTGCCAATGCAAGATCTTATTATCTTGACGATGAGGACTCTAAATGCATGCTCAAACTAGTTACGAACTAAGTGCAGTCTTGTGTTTGAAAAAGAGGCAATTATGTCAATTATCTCCTATTTTGGGATTATTTCATTTACCATTTTATTGTTTTTACTATACAATTAAAAAGGTTAAGGATAGTATATTACAGTACAATGCAAAAATTGTACACACAAGGATTATAATGTAACTGTATTTTGTACATACAAAAGTGTAATGCAACATATATTTTAGCCAAACAAAAATTTGTTTTTATGCAGCCTTTGAAATTTCTTGATAATGTCTGGGAATTAACAGTAAGTAGTATAAACTATCATTTTAATGATAACTTAGGCCATTATTAGACACGATAAAATTGAATATAAACTGCATTTTTTCTATAGTGAAATTTCAAAATCAAATTTGAATTATTATATTTGTGTCTGATAAATTGATTAGATCAGTGTAGCTAATAATTGTAATCAGTGTTATTAACCTCCATCGAAATCACATTTTAAATAAATTCAAGGCACAAGAAAGTATTTGTAATCAGGAAATAAGCGGATCCTTTAAATTATGGAATGAAATTACTTTATGTTAAAGTAGTTGGAGCACTACATCTTGATTAACTTATCTGCTAACCGAACAACATAACTATTATGTAATGTTTCAGCTCGAGTTTCTATCTTAGCATCGCCTCTGCAAAAACTGAGATAGGTTTATACTAAATGATATAGTTTCAAACTAAGTAGACATAACCTACCTTTGTCATTAGTTACAGCTTGAGTTTCATGGTACATTCACAAAAAATCCTCAATGTATCGGCGAGTATCCTAGAAATAATACCCCACGTTGAGGGAGCTTGGATTGCTCATGCATTTCAGCATAACTAAAATGAACTTCATTAGCAAGATTATTAAAATTTTAAAAAAAAATCGGACATTTTTCTCTGACAAACTAAAAGCTCATATCATAGTGTCAAAGTTAGAACATAACTTTGATGAATATAACACTATTAATGATAATTTCCTATGGTTACACTAACAAACACATTTTGAGCATTCAAACACAAATATTATTGATAGTTTCTGATAGATCACCAACTTCAGATACATTATCATCCCTCTTATTATGATAACCTAGATAATCTTTTTCACTGATAAACTCCTCCATTCTAATCAAATATAAACTAGCTTTCATTTCCAATTTTGTAAACTTCCATTCACTATAGGGATAATTATTTCTGTGAGATACATGGACCTCACCCCTTTCAGAAAGAATACATGCAGTACTTGCAAAGTGCCCTCATCAGTTCCTTATGTCTCCTAAAAAATTAACAGCAATGTAGCATGTGAAAACTGAATGGATTATGAGATCTAAGAACCATTTTTTTTCAAGTACCTGATCAGTATTGTACTTGTTTCACCAAAGAAGTGATTATGGCCTGCATGAGGAAATTTCAAGATGATACGACCAACTTTCATATTCCTTAAAAAACGATGTTTATGCATGTCATTAACATCCACATCATGCAATATGGTGCAACCTAGTACTTTATACAATACTTTCAAATCTTTACAGACTACAAGTTTTAGTTATCTTAGCAGTAATTTAGATCGATGAAAATAAACTGAACTCGGGAAACTGGATATTAAGGTCTCATACGAGCATAATAGCAACATAAACTCCCTCCTTAATTATTATATTATCATTATTAAGTTAACTATAACCTAATTTCTCACTCAACAACCAAAACAACAGATATAACAAATTAAGGAATATAATTTGTTGTAATTTACACCAGATCTACTTAGAGTGATCTAAAATAAATAGATCTGATGCTAAAACTACCAAAAAAATAGTATACCTTGCAAACAGTCATAATTCTTGGACTCTTTCCTAACAATACCCGAAATCGAATCAACCGATTCTGCTCCTTCTGTATAATGACCCTTCACCCAATTATTACTCGCTCCACTCTACCCGAAAACAAAGTTATCGGGTCTGAAAATCTGTCCGTACAGTCTCGATCTAATTGCATCCATAGTACCCAGCTTTGGATCTATGAAGACAGCGAGTGGCACGAACCTGCTTGAGCTTGCTTTGTTGTAGCAAACGTTGATTCTTTCAAGCTGTAGATCTGAGTCGCCGTTGTATTTCCCAGTCGAATCGATTCCATGCTCGGCGACCACTCCCAAACTTAGCTCTGATCTTGTTGCCGCATTGGCCACCTTTAATTTTGTTTTGAGGGACAAATATGGGATAGTAGATAGTGTTTTTAATTAACTGATAGGGTTTTTGGTAAAATACGGATAGTGGATTGGGAAGGAGGGAAAAGGGAAAATTTTCTAAGTAATGTCGCACCAATTGAAAAAGGAAAAAAGAGAACGGAGAAAGAGTTTTTATGCGGGCTGCGTTAACTTTGTTGTTTCCTGCATCAACTAGTGGCAATCCTTTTTAATTTTTTATAAAATAGAGCTTTGGTTGCGTTTGGATAACTTTTTGGTTGCACTTAGATAACAAACGCTACTAATAAGTGCAATTAAAAATGTTTTTTCTTGTAGTGAACGACACAGGAGATTTTCCGGCCACCCAATTGCCTCGGAATCGGGATTAGTCCCCTCAGTTAGTGCCATCAGAATAGAGTTATCGTTGGGATTGCTAATCTCAGCACATGCAGCATGAAATCTTTCTATATAATGCTTGAGTGTCTCTCCAGGAGATTGAGTGACACTAGACAAAGTTCTAACATCCTTCGGTCTCATTACATACATCCGGAACTGCTCAACAAACTTTGTCGCTAACTGATCAAAGCACGGGATAGATCGACGTGGCAGATGGGTAAACCATATGGTAGCTATGCCCCTAAGAGAGATTGGAAAACTTTGGCATTCAACCGCATCATCAGCTCGTGCATCATTCATCAACCATTCGTACTTTAGAATATGCTGATTAGGAACTGAGCTCCTTCATAGACGGGTAGAGTTGGCATCCTGAATCACCGAGGTGGTTTAGCATAGATTATGTCATCAATGAAAGGGGTATGACTTTGGAAGATTACCCAATCATCATTAGTGAGACCATGACTCTCACGGATCATTTGATGTATCATCGTCGGTATATCTGGCATTTGAACATTTTAAGCGCGTTGGGCCAAGGTGTGGTCGGGTTCCACAATACGAGGCTGGACTGGACGTGGCCGACGGTCCAGGTCTTGCCTCCTTGGTTCTAAGTCTTCAGGGATGTAAGGTTCGAGAGTATGTTGATGTTGGACCAAATTTGTCCGGTTTCGGGCATCAGCTCCCGGTTTAGTAGCAGTGGTGGTAATGTTGTTGTCTGTAACATGATATGGAATAGTAACTCCTCGGGAGGAGGGCTTAGTCTGATAGCTGGTTGACGGGAGAACTCTTGGTAGCCCAAGGGTTAGTGCATGCTGATGTCCAGTAGCTTGGGTATAACTCCCATCTAGCCGTGGGCGTGTGGATCTGTGATGATGGTCTGAAGAAGCTGAACTCTCAGTAGATGAATAGGAAGCTTGATCCCTCCTGAATCTCCTACGCCTTTGGCGACTCAGCTAATTGGTCAATTCTGCGCTGGCATGACGCTATTAAGTAAGTTATGGGCGGCTCTATGTCAGCTCTTCCAATAACATCTGAAACTCTTCCCTGGTGATAGGGCCTTGCGGATTTGATGGTCCGGTAGTGTTCTGATCAGTCAGAGGTAGTTGCACGGGGTTTTGTCGATCCCGTCCTTCTGGATCTGCAGTAGTAGAAGTGGTCCTTGTGTTTACCATGATGAATAGTGAAGCTCTTTCCTAAACTTGGTGGAAATCTGAATAGGATGGAAGAACTTTGAACTTGTGATCTGGATCTTCTCCTTAGATTTATGCAATCCGATATCGATTGTAGATCCAACGAGCAGGAGAAAAACTGTGTTTTTTCAGTTAAAGCACCAATTTGTAGCAAAATTGGGCACAACATTCTTCAGAAATGTTTAAAGAGATAAAATGAAGAAAGTAAATGGAAAAGGAGGATTATCTAACAAATACTCCAAATTATAATCAGAATGTAGCAAAGAAACTCAAGATTTAGAGTGGTTCGACGCGTTGCCTACATCCACTATGAAATAGTTATTCTTTACTAGATTTTGCTTGCTTGTTACAGCAGATTACAACAGAGAATTTCGAATACAACAGTGAATTTTGAATACAATAATAATTCCGACAGAGTCTGGAGTCGAGGAACCAAAAGTTCTCTTTTCTGTAGACTCTAGGATGCTATTTATAGGTGTAGGGTGAAAATACCTCGCTCAGATCCCGGGAGACCTTTTCTGGCACATGAGTGGGCCCATGCAATCGATCCCACGTGGTTTGCACCCGATCCGTGATCGATACAAACGAGCTTTGTATCGATCAATATCTTGTCCAATTGAGTCGGGATCGATCATGAACATTGTTGAGGATGTATGCAAGCTTCTGTGGAAATTTGGTAGCATTTAGACCTGTAGAACTTCAGTTATGATCGATGCAAATTCGGGTTTTATGTAGGCTGTTAAATTCGTATCGATCCCCGTGGGATCGATCTATAAGTATCGCTTTTGGGCATGTGCCTGTAAGTTGATGTGGCGCTAACTTTTCGTATCGATCCACTTTTCGTGCCGAGTGATAAAGTCTTTCATAGGGATGTATCTTGCTCGTATCGATCCAACTGAGCCTTATTCGTATCGATTGCAACTGTTATGTCATATGGATTGCAACTATTCTATTTGTATCGATTGTCGTTGTACTGTTCGTATCAATCGATTGCATCTCTCTTTATATCAACTTTGTGTACTCCACTTTGTATCGACCTTCCGTATTCCACTTCGTATCGATGGCATTTGTGTATTTCCATCGATCATTGTGGGCCACGCCGTATCGATGGAAAGCCTTGAGTTCGTATCGTTCCCCTTAGCTGACCAATACTAAATGGGTAGAAAGGGATCGATATGAAGATGGCAACAGTTGACCAAAATGGATACAAAAAGAGCGATTGTCCAATGGATACGAAGTGATGCACTCGATGGATACGAAACAATATGTGTTGATGGATACGAACAGCCGAGGCTTGATGGATACGAATAACAAATAATTGACGGATACAAAGAACACTGCTCTTCTGATTGATACGAAACCGTACGCATCTGATCGATTTGAACCAAATTGACATGAAGTTAGGTTTTCTCTAATTGCTTGATGGATACGAACAATGTGACTACTTGAATTGCATCGATGATATCTTGAGCATACGACCTTCGATTGGCTTAAAATTTGGAACGTTGGCTTTTATAGCTTTGCTTGTCTTATCATATCAATTGTAGCTTGATCCAGACTCGAATAAAATTTATCAACATCCACAGTGAACTTGTGTTTAATCGATCTTTGAGACACACCATCTTTGGTTCTTAGTCAACTTCCTGATGTCATGGCCTTGCGAAAAGGCAGGATAACAGTTTGATAATGGAAAATGGAGGGACCACCATTGGTTAGGAGAGAGTTAAGAGATACGGCAAGGAAGAAAATTGAAGATACATGCTTGCTGGATCACTTGCTTAAACATATGGCAGGGAAAGTCGTGCGATATGAAAGGGAGAGATTTATGAGATGGTATAATAAGGATGGGGTTATGTTCTATTAGCTTGAGAGTGCAGGCAGCAAAGATGGCTGAACCGGTAGAGGTTATTGCAGGTGTGGTGTTGGGTGTATGGATGAGCTTAAAGGACTCAAGGAGACAATCACTGCTTTAAATCGGTACAAATGTTTTTCTTTATATTGTATAATAATTATGTTGTTATTGCTAGATTTGTATAGTTAGTGAATTTGATGATGGATCACGGGAAGCAAACTAGCAATATTAGTTGAATAGTAGCATATAATTAAGTAATTAATGAATTATTATGTTGTTATTCTTTCAATGAAGTGAATGAGATATGTATAAAATTATTATACACAAGGATTCAATTCTCAGGTTTGGAACTACCAAGGAAGTAAAACAGCAATCTATACGGTGTCCAAAGGCAAGTAATATTGATGTTGTCTTGAGCTGCCATTATTTGGCCAGTCTATAAATGTCAAGGGCAATAACGAGCATTTATTGCATGATCCATCTATAAATGTCAAGGGATTATCCCACTTGAAATGTCACCATAAGGTATATAGTTGTTGTGTTCAAAATAATAGAGTTTAAAGTTATATTCATGATGTCTCTTAATGTCCAATTTAAATATTCTGTGTGTAACTAACATCATTTGTTATTATTTAAATGATTTACATATCAACTTTGAAAACTATTGTCTTTATATACATTTCTTTCTGATTGCTATGTTTTTACATATTGTTTTCTTCGCACACATCCATCAGACATGCCTTAAGTACTCATAGTTAATAATGCATATATTATATTCAGCAGTAATAAAATAATTTTTTATTTTTTATTATTTAAATCGTTTAATTACATAAATTGAATATATTAATATATATTATATAAAAATTACATTTTACATTTTACAAAATTACATTAACACAATATAAATGCTCGAAAAATAAAAAATACATTTATTTAGAAATATATTAAATATGTGCTGAAAATCAATAATTAATTATAAAACTTTCTTCAAATCATAAAATTATGAAATAAATTTTCTAAGTACAAAATATCATTCAGAAATTTATTAAAAACGTAAATGTCAAAATTTTCTATTGAATTTTTTTATATATTATTATTTTAAGTCAAAACTATATAAATTTAATTAAAATATTATTTAAACTAAAAAAATTGTTTGCATCGTAGGCAAGACCATGTATGTATTTTATTTAAAAGATGTATCTATAAGTATTAATTTATATTTCTAAAATATCATTATACATTTATAAATATGTAATTAGTTTAATATATATGTAATTTATTTTATTTACATATGTATGTATTGTTCTCAGTTTTATAAAAAGAAACTTATTATTTGTTTAATTTAATATATAATTGATTAAAATATACTCACATAATTATATATATAATGCTAACATTTCATAACTATATTTATAAATATTTTTATTTTTATCTGCATTTATATTTTCTTTAAATAATTAAAGGGGAGAGATTGTGCAGTCCATAATAGGGGGTATAGGCAGCTCTAACATAGAGAGAGATGGCTTGAGTTTGGATGGTTTAGATTGAAGGAGAATGAGTAAAAGATGAGATCTCAAATTCTCTCCTTTCTTTCCTTTACTTAAGCATCTCTTCATCCATTTGATATTGATAATTTGGGATCCTCCACACCTATTGATTGCTAGCCGAAATTCCTCTCTTCCCTCTCCATCTTTCTTATGTTTAAATCAAATCAATTCAGCTGCTATATGATAGCCAGTGATCAACGGTTCAAGGACTGGCACTCTTTTGGCTCAGACATTTTCTCAAGAGACATATATCATCAATTCATCGTAGACTACAAGGCACTGGATGTAAGGTCTATTTTTAATAATCCGCCTTTTCAATCCTCAGCAGTCGACACAAATACATCAGCAGTATTCACGTGCCCAACGTCTTTTATCATGCAATTTTATAAAACCAATTTCTTTTATAAAATCATTTCTCAAATATTTATTTTAAAATATTCTAATTTTTAATAGCAATATTTTATTTAAACCAAATTTTAATCCAACCTTAACATCGAACGCCTTATAGTCAAACTGTGAAACTTAATTCACAAGATGTTCATTTTAATGTTTCCCTAATTCTATCTGCCCAACCTTGGTTTTTTTAAAAGGAAAATTACTGGTAAATAAATAAATAATAGATAATTCTCAAAACTGGAAGAGCATGACTAATCAAACCCTAAATGATAAAAATAGAATATTACCATTTCCTAACAACCAAGCACCTCACAAATAAGTATTTTAATTTTATAAAATTACCCTTTTATATATAATATATACTCCTAGGTAAAATTATTTCACTCATTTTTTTTAAACAATACTATGTGGGTTAGCCTTGTTCAATAGAGATCCCTAACAATAATATCAGCCACTCGTATTGACTGAAATCCATAGTCCAATCGACAGTTCAACTAACACAATATATGACATTTTTATAGCACTAACAAATATGCACTCTCATATATGTATGTATACGCTCAAGCTCATTCATGGGAGTCACTTACCTTATCTCTGATGAGTTTACCCAACCAGGGCTAAGGTTCTCGCTTAACCTTCATCTTTGATATCAACTTTAATAACCCACATTTTCGATCCTCGGGAGTCGACACTAATACATCTACGCTATTCACGTGCCGAACATCCAAGTGCCAAAAAGATAGATCTTTGGGGTGAAAGAAAAGAAAATATAGAATAGGATCTTACAACGTGACGATTAATCTATAATATACCAATGATCTTTGCAAAAGAAAACTGAACTTTAATATACATACGTCAACGAAGTATAATTTATCCCATCATCGGCCCATGGACAGTTATAACCTGTCTTTACAATTGTTGATGAAAGCTACAAGAACAAAACACCGAAAATAAAATAAAATATGGTAGTACGTCTTGGAGGCATCTAGTTTGTCTCCTGAAGCTTCAAAAGTGTCCAGCTATATCTAGAAAATATGCTCGAGCTATCCCAAGCATTATAAGAAAAATAACGCAAGGAACAATCTGATAAAACTAGCGTAAGAAACACAATCAAATGGATTCTTAATTTTTTTTATAAAACCTTTCAATGTAAAGGTATCTCATAAGACCACATTGCATATAAACATAGACTGGTTTTTACCTTACGATGACCAAAAATTTCTATGTAAAATCCAATGGTATTATAATATTGTCTAGGGTATTAAAATAAATTATGAATATAGCTGGAATGCTTGCATCTCATGATCTAGCACAGTTGCGCACAACTATGTTCGTACGACGTATTGGAGAATGGATTCCATACAACGACAAGGCGTCGGGGCACCACCTACCACAGTATACTTCTAAAAATGTACAGAGGTCCTCGTCTAGACCCCTTACCAACACATAACCGACCTACCCCTTACTGGATAGTACTGAATATGTCATCACACTGGTTGCTTTGCAACCATTTCCTGAGAGCTTTCATGCACACCCAAATCCATATATATATATATATATATATATATATATATATATATATATATATATATAAGGACGATGCATGCCTTAATGGGTGTGACCCACATAGTCCTACTAGATCTTCCTTAATTTTAGTCATTCTAAATGGATGAGGCTTAAGGCTACGCTTTACCTTTTCATATAGCAATCCCTCTTGGAACGCTAACATTGCCATACAAGCAACAATGTAATGGCAGTATTCATCCATACAAGTTGTTCAGGATAAGAACAAACCAAAGGCACCACTTCTACTACAACCATTTTGGAATCACTCTCAGGATTAGTAGCAAGTAGCGCTTGCACTTTGAAGAGCTCCATTTTCAATTCCATCATCCTTAGGAGGTTTCTAGTTCAAATTTTTGAGTTGGTTTGAAGTGGGTTTTGAAAAATTCATACTTATCTGATCCCGGTCTCTTTGAACCAACATTCAATATTTTTTGGTATACTCAACTCCAGTTCTTTTGGAAATATACGGACAATACATAAGAGCAGAGATCACCTCCTAACCATTTAAGTAAATGGCTTTCCTTATCATTTGTCCTAGGAAAACAAAACGAGATCTATACACATAGTAATACATCATCGAAGATGTCTATGCCGTATAACTCACGTGTTTCTCCTAGATATTTCCAGAATTATATTTTGGTCAAGATTTGATAGTCGATTATTTAATTATCAAAATAAATAAATAAATCAAACATAGATTTAATTCCATGTGGGATCCCCTAAGCCTATATTAATTAATATTTTATTAATTAGATTTTTTTAAAATTATTTAAATCAAATTGCCTTCATAAAAGATATTTTGACAAATCCCTTATACACATTTCAACACTAGAAAAGACATTACTATACTTACCTCACCGGTATAAGTATATTACAGACATTATACCTTCAATTCTTAGAAACTACATCCGTATACTTATCTCAATGGTGTCAATATATTTACAGAACCTAAGTAAGATTTTCCCTTTTCCAAATTTATATTTAAGCAGGACAGAATAAATATCATTTTAAAACATTAATTATTATAAACCAAACTACTTTCCTTCAGTGTTAAGTATGAAAAGGAGGTTTTCATACCACTATAATTAAGAAGAATTATGTAATATCCCGGAATTTTAGATAGATATATAATGAAATAATCTTCTTTTATAACCTAAAATTTATTCTTTTTCCTAAGCAAATAAAACAAATATTAATTTAAATATATATAAGTAGATTTTAAAAGAGAATTTGGATTTGAAATTTAAATATAAACATCTTATAAATAAATTGGATATAAAAATAATTATATATGATTTTTATTAGTATATGATTAGTTTTATATCATTGTCTTTAAAAGGTTTTATAAATATAAATAAAGATATATTAAACTAGTATATTTGTATAATTATTTTTAAGTGTATAATTAGGTTTTTATTTCATTTTCTATATAGATTAATAAAGAAAAAAAGGTTTAAATAAAGACATGAATAAATATAAAACTAAATTTAAAATATAATATAAATATATATTAAAAACATATTAATATATGGAATTACAAATGTAAGAAATATTTATACATAACTACAAATGTAAGCCTAAAAATATATCTAATGACAAGTGTAAATTGATTTTAACAAGTGTCCTTAATTTCTTTTTATTTTAAAAAATAATTAATAAAAGATAGAATAGGTTATGTAATCCTCTCCATCCCCCTCTTTCATTTCTTTTATCGGTTCATTTTCTAAATCAAAACAAAACCTATAACCTAAAACCAGAAAACAAAATCAAAGAAAACTCAACAACAATCAAAGCCTGGTAATCAAACACAAGTTTTAGCTCATAAAAATCAAGTAAGATCAAGGGCAAACTGCAATTTCAGATCCAAGCTTGCAGCTTCAAGATCAAATCAAATTCTAGATTTTCAAAAATATAATGAATCATGTCCTCTATTCAAACAATTTGCAGGTGAGTAAACAAGCTTTTAATCTGTTTTAATTCTTGTTGCATGCAGTGATCTTGAAGTAAATTAGTGATAAGTGATTGCATGATTGTTTTATATGATCATACGTATATATAAGAATATATTGATGTGCATTACTATTGTTGCTCTGTTCTTATGCTTCAGGTTATAGAACTTTGTTAAAAATTCATATTTCTTCCCTCAATTCTTTTTAGACTTAGATGTATAAACAAATCTTGTTTGTAATAACAAGATATCTGATCTAAAAATATTTACAAATAAGAATTGAAGCTAGTTTTAACAATAAGAAGAAGAACGGTAAAATTCTAATATACGTCAAAGTCTCAATCATAATAAATGCTTGTTTCAGGTATATAATCAGTTTCGTTTTGAAAACTAGGATTTTTAAGATTGAAATCATGAATTTTAAGTTTGTAAATTGTGAGATATTTCATGTAGATCGGAATTGGGTTTCGAGTGATTTCCGTTGATCGAAAATTTTTGGGAACTCGTGTTCATGGCTGAAGCTAGCCAGGAGGTAGGCGATATCGGCAAAAATGGTCATTGGATTCTTAGATTATGGTGGCGGTGAGGCTTCGATGAAGTAGGGTTTTTGATGGGTTTTGGTCGAGGTTGAAATTTTGGTCACTGCGTCATCTTTGGAGCACCAGAGTTTACTGGAGGTGGGGCAATGGGTGCGAGGTTGGTCGGCAAACCTGTGGACGGAGTCTGGGAGGTACTGGTGGTCGGAGTCGTCTTGACGAGGCTATTTTTGGTCGAAGGTTTCCATTCTTTTGGGTTCGATCTAGTCAAATTTTGTTTTCGTGATCATTTGGAGTTTGGGTGGTTGGGATCGAAGGTGGAGATGGTCGACGACTCGTTGGTGGTGATCTTGGAGGCCGGATCATCGCCGATGATCGGTGCAAGTGCACAACATATTAGTGGTATCAGTTTTTGTTTTGGGGAAAGAAGTCTCGGGAAAGATCGGGTATTATTGTTGTTGGTCTCGGTTTCGACTTCGAGTACGTGAGTGATTAATCCTATAATAGCTTTAAAATTTGAAACAAGTTTAAATTAGAAAAAAAAGAAGGAGAAGACTCAGGGTTGGCTCGGGGAAAATGGAAACTGACTTGAGTTGTCTTGGGAAAGGATGCAACGATTTTGTTTTCACAAATAAAATCATAACCAAGTTTTTAAATTTTAAAGGAAACATGTATCAAGTTTTGTAGTTTTAAAGTTTATAGTTTTAAGGTTTAAAGTTTTGAAAATTAGGAAATTAAAATAGATAAACAAATTTCCAAAGTAATATTAACCAAGTTCTAAACCAAAATGTTTAGATTATAAATGCAAATATTTTTGGGAAATTAAATTCTTTTGAATGGATAAATTAAATATTGGGTTAATAATCTTTAATCTTTAATTGTTTTCAAATAAAAGGGATGTGATTATTGAAAATGATTAAAGAACAATTACTTAAAGTAATTCGAGGGTAATGAATGAATGTAATTAATTAAAGTATTAATTAATTTAAAGGATTAATTAGTTAAGATAATTAATTACAGAGTGGTTAATTGATAAAAGTAATTAAGAATAATTATTAATGAGAGTGATAAAGTATAATTACTTAATGTAAGTAATTAAGGACAATTATGAAGTAATTAGGAATAATTACTTAATGGAAGTAATTAAGGTTTAATTACTTAGTGTAATTAATTATAGGATTGATTAATTAACATAATTAAATAAAAAGGTTAGTTAATTAATGAATGAGATTAACTAAAGGAGAATTAATCAAAGAAAGTGATCATAAAATAATTAATTAATGTAATAAATTAAGGGTTAAAGTAATTAATTATAAATAATTAATTAAGGCAGCAATTAAAGGTTAATTAATGTGATTGGCTTGAGGATAATTAATTTATGTAATTAATCAAGGGATGATTACTTAATGTAATTAAAGGATATTTAATCAAGGATGATTAATTTAGATGATAATTAAAGGATGATTAATTAATTTTTTTGTAATAGATTAATGATTAAGTAAGCAGGATCTAAAATGGTGATTGAAGTAATTAATTTAATTTATTTAAATTAATTAGAAATGGTGTGACTAATTTATCTTGCTTATAAATGATTGAATGATATTGTATGCCTTGGATTATTTGATATCTCTGATAAGTGATTTGTGATGCTATGTGATATGATATGTTTGGACTGAACTGTGATAATATGGTTGTCGATCGGTGATGAATGGCTATGTAAATATGTAATTCTGGATATAAATGGAATTTTTTTAAACTTAAGCAGCTTTGTTTTTAAGATGATATTGGATTCGAAGAGACCGGGGTCGGGTATCTATAAATACCCGAAACCACTTCGATTTGTAATCTACAATAATTCTTTATAGATTTGATATGTGCAATGAATAGGCTGGAACGGAATAAATGATGTAAATTTGGTCTTTTGATCTGAGAAATAATGCTTAGATATGATTATAATATGTGTATTTGACATGGCAAGTTAAGAACTCATAGTAAGGTACGAGTTACCTCGGGTTTTTAAATAAGTGGTATGAATTAGTATTTCATGTTAGATGGGTTTACTCACGCTGGTTTCCAGCCTGACCCGGGTGATACTTAATGTAATATCCCGGAATTTTAGCTAAATAAGTAGTGTAATAATCTTCTTTTATAATCTAAAATTTATTCTTTTTCCTAAGCAAATAAAATAAGTATTAATTTAAATATATATACATATAAGTAGATTTTAAAAGAGAATTTTGATTTGAAATTTATAATATACACATCTTAAAAATAAATTGGATATCAAAACAATTATATATGATTTTTATAGTATATGATTAGTTTTGTATCATTATCTTTAAAAGGTTTTATAAACATAAATAAGGATATATTAAACTAGTTTATTTGTATAATTATTTTAAGTATATAATTGGGTTTTTATTTCATTTTCTTTAAGTAATATATAGATTAATAAAGAAAACAAAATCTTGTATTTGTAGAAGTGTTTTCGGAATAAGATAATATATATAATGAATTGGTTTCCAGATATGATAATCTTGGGTATTATCATAAATGGTTATTGTGTTTAAAAATGAAATGTTTATTAATGATTAAGCAAAATGAAATGTTTTAGGGAAATAAACATTTAGGTGAGTATGACCTATAAATTGGAAATTAAAGATAATTTAAATTGTGAAGTTTTAAAATCTAGTCCAGCAAATTTGGAATTTGTTTTGAGGTGCTAAAAGAAATAAAAATAGTTTATTTACAATGTGATTGAATGAAAAGAGCCTGTCTCAAACAAGAGTTGTTTGAAAATTTTAAAGAAAATTTGTTTCGAATTAAAACCAAAGGCGGTTTAAAATTTAAAGTATAACTTGGTGTGCAAAGGAATATATATATATATATATATATATATATATATATATATATATATGAGGGATATACATAATATCAAAGATGATTTGAATTAAACTCTAAGTGTTGAGTTTTAAATTTTTCCTTGAAATGTGATGTGTTAACCCAATTCGAAATTGGGAGAAATTGTGGATAAGTGAATGGAATCTAAGCGAAGGTGAATAGAAAGAATATTGTTTTAGTTAATAATCAATGAACATAAATACGTAGGATGTATGTATGTTATTCTATTCGCATAACGATTTGATCCAGATTCGAGCACAGAACTTCGACATAGTATATCGATCCGAATTGGGATTTTTCGCTCGATTTTCGATGGCGAACCCTGGATATGGATTTTTTATGGATTCTGGATATTCTCCATCATAGTTAGGCTATGCAAGGAGAATGACGGTTTCTGATCAAGAAACTAGATTTGAGTCCGCATTAGGAAGTCGGGTGGACGATACTAGTTCGGAAGTGAGATTGAGTGATCGAGTTAGCAATCAGATTTGATATTGCATACGGATGGTATATGTACATCATACATGCTTAAATGAAATTGATATTAGAATTTTGGAAGAAATGAGAAATTATTTTTGAAAGAAAAGTATATTTTGAGAATATATATGAATAAAGATGGAAGTTGGACACCTTTTGAAATTTACTTTATGAAGAGTAAGTGATATGGTAAGTAACTTTATAAAAGAAAATCAAATTTGAATGTTGATTTGGCATGGTAAAGTTATATATATTGTTATATTTGATAAGCTTCCCTATGTTGAATCTAGAACCAGAAGAAAGGGTTTTGAATAAAATTTGAAGTTTAAAAGGGGAATCTGTATAAGTGATCCAAAGATTATTTTCAAGTTGGAAAGGATAAGTTGTGTATGTATATAAATATATGTGTGTGTGTAAATGGTTTTATGAGAATGATTTTGGGAAAGGTTTTGGAACCTATAGATTTTGAAAAGGCTTTTGATTTTTGAGAAAAATCAAATTTTGGGAATTTGGAAAGCCAAGTTTAGAACTATCGATTTGAGATATCGACTTTGTGTAAAAGAGATTTTGATGTAAATCATAAAGGGTATGATTTAAAAGATACTATAAGTGTATAGTATAAAGTGTATTGAATTTGGCTCTGAGGAAAAAGGCGCTCCCATTAGAATGAACTTCATTAGGAGATCCACGGTGAGCCCTAAGGGGGAGGCTCTAAACTGAATCCTGGGAGGAAGTCCGAAAAAAATGAAGTTCCTGAGGATTATGTGTAGCGGGTAGCAAAAGTCGAGGGCGCTGATGCCTACAGAGACATTTGGGTTATGTTGTGACGATAGTGTAACTTGATGTCACTACGATCTACTGTAGACCATAGCGGATATCGTGTGCGCCGTGGGATCCAACAGTCTACGTTTGATTTTATCGGGATGGCAACGTAACATTGGTAGACTATGACCTATGGAGACATAGTGAAAGTCAAGAGGCCGTGAGAGCCTAAGGCAACATTGGGACTTGACTGATGTAGTCTATGACCTATGTGGGAGTGGTGAAGTTTCATTTGGCAGCAAAAATCGAGGACGTTGATGCCTACAATTACATGGACTTTTGCCATGAAGGCAACATAACCCGGGATGTAACTGCGATCTTTGGCGGGTTTCATGGTGTAATCGAGGGGCGCGGAGTGCCTACAATTATCTATGGATTTTGCCGGGATGGCAACGTAACCATCAGGTTAACTGCGACCATGGAGGGGGTGATGATTTGCAGTGCATTCTCACCGAAGATGTTTCCTCTATTTTCAAAAAGTGTTTTCTATATTTTCACAAAGTTTACGAAAATGTTTTCCCAAATATTTTCACTGGGTGTTCAAAACGGGTTTACCAAGTACTTATAGAGTTTTAGTCCTACGCCAGATCAACATATGACCAAATTCCTATCAGAACAAGGATGGACTTGTGAAAACATCGAGTTATAAAAAGTATTTTTATGAAACTGTTTTGGTAATATTATAAAGATTTTAATGTGTTTTTAAAATTCTTAGATAAAGGGTTTATTGTTGAATTGTTCAAAGAGCAATATAAGCTACTAATAATCATTTTAAATAAATTCTAGTTTCGTTCCTTTATCAAGGACGAAAAGATTCTAAGGGGGAGGAATGTAATATCCTAGAATTTTAGGCAAATAAATAATGTAATAATCTTCTTTTATAATCTAAAATTTATTCTTTTTCCTAAGAAAATAAAATAAGTATTAATTTAAATATATATATATATAAGCAGATTTTAAAAGAGAATTTGGATTTGAAATTTAAATATAAGCATCTTAGAAATAAATTGGATATAAAAGTAATTATGCATGATTTTTATTAGTATATGATTAGTTTTATATCATTGTCTTTAAAAGGTTTTATAAATATAAATAAGGATATATTAAACTAGTACATTTGTATAATTATTTTTTAGTATATAATTGGGTTTTCATTTCATTTTCTTTAAGTAATATATAGATTAATAAAGAAAAAAGAGGTTTAAATAAAGACATGAATAAATATAAAAATAAATTTAAAATATAATATAAATATATATTAAAAACATATTAATACATGGAATTACAAATGTAAGAAATATGTATACATAACTAGAAATGTAAGCCTAAAAATATATCTAATGACAAGTGTAAATTGATTTTAACAAGTGTCCTTAATTTCTTTTTATTTTTAAAAATAATTAATAAAAGATGGAATAGGTTATATAATCCTCTCCATCCCCCTTTTTCATTTCTTTTATCAGTTTATTTTCTAAATCAAAATAAAACCTGTAACCTAAAACCACAAAACAAAATCAAAGGAAACTCAACAACAATCAAAAGCTGGTAATCAAACACAAGTTTCAGCTCGTAATAATCAAGTAAGATCAAGGGCAAACTGCAATTTCATATCCAAGCTTGCAGCTTCAAGATCAAATCAAATTCTAGATTTTCAAAAATATAATCAAGCGTGTCCTCTGTTCAAACAATTTGCAGGTGAGTAAACAAGCTTTTAATTTGTTTTAAGTCTTGTTGCATGCAATGATCTTGAAGCAAAATTAGTGAAAGTGATTGCATGATTGTTTTATATGATCATATGTATATATATAAGAATATATTAGTGTACATGACTGTTGTTGCTCTATTCTTATGCTTCAGGTTATAGAACTTTGTTAAAAATTCATATCTCTTCCGTCAATTCTTTTTAGACTTAGATATATAAACAAATCTTGTTTGTAATAAAAGATATCTAATCTAAAAATATTTACAGATAAGAATTGAAGCTAGTTTTAACAATAAGAAGAAGAACAGTAGAATTCTAATATATGTCAATGTCTCAATCATAATAAATGTTTATTTCAGGTATATAATCAGTTTCATTTTCAAAAACTAGGATTTTTAAGATTGAAATCACAAATTTTAAGTTTGTAAATTGTGAGATATTGCATGTTGATCGGTATTGGGTTTCAAGCGATTTCTATTGATCGGAAAATTTTGGGAACTCGTGTTCATGGCTGAAGCTTTCCTGGAGATAGGCGATGTCGGAAAAAATGTTCATTGGATTTTTGGACTATGGTGGCGGCTGGTCATCGAAGAAGTAGAGTTTTGGCTGGGTTTTGGTCGAGGTTGAAATTTTGGTTACCGCATCATCTCTGGAGCACTGGAGCTTACCGGAGGTGGGGCAAAGGGTGCGAGATTGGTCGGCTAACCTGTGGACAGAGTTTGGGAGGTACTGGTGGTCGGAGTCGTCTTGACGAGGCGATTTTTGGTCGAAGGTTTTCGTTCCTGTGGGTTCGATCTAGTCAAATATTGTTTCCGTGATCGTTTTGGAGTTTGGGTGGTTGGGATCGAAGGTGGAGATGGTCGATGAATCGTCAGAGGTGATCTTGGAGGCCGTATCGTCGCCGATGATCGGTGCAGGTGCACAACATATCAGTGGTATCAGTTTTTGTTTTGGAGATAGCTTGGAGTCCTTCCAAGAGAACAGAGTCGACCCAAGTTAACATGATAACTCGGAGCCAACGTATCTCTTATAGGTCAGACCAGAGTTAAGGCCTTGGTGCAAGTTGCACTACTTCACTTGCATGGCCCTTCCTTCATCCATTTGAGTTGTTCAGTCCTCTTTTCCATCAATTTTGAGTTAAGTCTACGATCTTTTAGATATCCACTTTCCTTTGCTTCATTCCAGCCAATCCTTAGAATAGTCATCAAATCCTTGCACAATCACTTAGTCACGAGTCAATGGATTAGTATGAGTTATGTGGGTGAATGGGTGAGCATCCATAGGTCGGACCCGACCTATAGCCTTAACCTGAGGCAGAGTTAAGATGGTTGGCCCAAACATAGTGAAAATTTTCCAAGTCTTTTCTTAACCTCTCCTAAATGCTCTTATCAAATTTCAAATCATTCTGATTCCTTTTCTATCTTCTAAGTCTAGTTAAAGCTTCTTGGTACAAAAATAAAAATGCAAGAAAAAAATGAAAACGCAGAATGCATGAATCAGAATCGACTCCAGTTCATCCTGATTATGGGATTTCGAGTCTTGAACTAGATTCATGGTTGTTCCTTGATGCATTCACTGCAGGTGATGGTTGCTCTGACTGCACCATTTCAGTTCGGTTCCTCACATACTCTTGCAGCTGGTTACTCTGAACTAGTTAATTTATTTGATCATGAAGGTGTCGACACTTGTTCGTTTCATGTCAATCCAGCTCATAGAAGATGCGGAAGTTTCCATGCCTTTTCTCCCAATTAGTAAGCTCTCTTCTTGCAAGCTACTAATAGGGATTTTTCTCCTAGTGTCTAGGTATATCCTCTCTAGAGTCTCAATCAGATCAATGTAGGAAGAGAATTTCAGCTCCCTTTTTGTCGTTTTGGTTCCCCGTAGTTGTCATCGGGTCTCCTTTATTATTGTCTTTTCCATTTCGTGCTCCGGACAATCCTCTATCATCCATAGTGTTCAGTAACTTCATTCTCAGCTTCAGCATCTTCCTGACTCAAATATCTTTTGGCTTCATAGTAGAGTTTCACAATATCTATAGGTGGATCCATTTCCAATGCACCTTTGAAGTCGGTCTTACTCGTTACTCTAGATACTGTTGCCATTAGGATTAATGATTGATCTGGCTTGTCAATTGTAGATGCTGCTACATTGAATCTTGTTAAATAACTTCTCAAGGTCCCTTCGGGCCTTTATTTATGCTTGACAGCATCAGTACATTCATAAGTTATGAGACATGAACTCTGAACCGTCTCAAGAATCTGCTCACTAGGCCGATCCATATGCTTATGGACCCATTCTCTAGATATCTAGATCACATTGCTACCAAATCTGTTAAGTATAATGGGAAACAAAGTCCTATTATCTCCTCAAGAGCACCAAACATCTCTATATGTCGGATGTATCCCATCCGATGAATTTTCGGGTCTGTCTTTCTATCATACATTTCAAGCGTTAGAAGCTTGAAATCGGGAGGTTTTCTTATGTTCCGGGCATTCTAAGTGAATGGATTTCTATCACATCCTCCAGAACCTGATATGGGGTCCCCCTCTAATTATTCTTCTTCCCAATGCAGCAATTCGGTTCCCACAATCCAATGAAGGTATTCGTCCAAAAGCGATATTCTGCCTCTGCTCTTATAGAGGAATTCGACACATACTCTGCCATGTATTCCACTGATTGCACATTAGTGTTCTGTATTCATTATGTCCTCCATTCCTACGGATAGCTCTGGCACATAACTCTGGTTGTTGTGCATTCGCATTCTGATTTGCGTTTCTAGCCCCAGTGTTGCCTATTCTCGGCATTCCTCTATCACACCAACATTTCCCCTAAGTGTTGTTCTCTTCGTACCGAGTTGATTTAGGTTGTACCGAGCTGTTTAGTTGGTAGGGGCATCGTTCCAATTTGTTCTGATCCAACTCCAGATGCTCCTACATTAGCTCGTTGTCCTTGGTTCTAAATTCCTGCAACTCTAGCTACTCCTTATTATCCCATCCTTTGGAAGAATTCTTCAAGCATTTCCTATTGCCTAATTATCACTCCATCTTGCATCTCCTTTATCATTCTCTCCATATCTTCTGTAGTCACGTAATTAGACTGATGATAATTTGAGGACACGTCTTAGTTGTCCCTAAGTTTTGGTTGACTTGCTCCACTTTTATATTTAGTGATAGGCCTCTACATCTTCTCCAAATCTTATATTTAAGCTTCAATTTTTCAGATCAAGCTCTTACTCTCAATGGAAGCACCAAAATGTTAATCCAAAAATTAGATCAACACCTAGATATTAGTTGAAACCACCAGTTCGGATGAAAGTAAAAGAATGCAGTAAAAGAAGGCACAATTTTTATAGTGGTTCAGCATAATCTCCGGCCCACTTTCACTTTAATCTTTTTATTAGTTGTCCACTCTCTGGATTACAACTAGTTATATCAGATTTGACCATGATCTAGTGGATCTCAGATTTACATTTTCTAGAGAGCTTGGGAGTCACTAGTAGTAAGAATTTGCTGATCTAAGTCCTAGAACAACAAATAATAGTTTCCTAGATGACTCTAATAGAGGAGAGGTTAGAGGCTAAGAAGTAGTCTCCACGGTTAAAGAATTTAGATCCGATTTTGGTTGCAATATGGTTTATATTTATAAAGGAACTAGGCAGCATAGATTCAAATGCCCAATAGCGATGATGTCTTGGAGATGGCTTGGAGTCCTACTAAGAGAATAGAGCCAACCTTAGTTAACATGATAACTCGTGGTCGACCTATCTCCTATAGGTCAGACACGAGTTAAAGCCTTAGGTGCAACTTGCACCACTTCACTTGCGTGCCCCTTCCTTCTTCCAGTTGAGTCGCTTAGTCCTGTTTTCAATCGTTTTCAAGTTCACTCTTACGATCTTTTAGATATCCACTTTCCTTTGCTTCATTCAAGCTAATCCTTAGAATAGGTCATCAAATACTGCACCATCACTTAGTCACAAGTAAATGGAGTAGTATGAGTTATGTATGAAGTCATATGGGTGAATGGGTGAGCATCCATTGGTTGGATGAGAACTATGGCCTTAACTCAGGACCGAATTAAGATGTTTGGCCCAAACATAATGAAAATTTTCCCAAGTGCTTTCTTAGCCTCTCCTAAATATTTTTATCAAGTTTCAAGTCATTTTGATTCCATTTCAGTCTTCTAAGTCCAATTGAAGCTGCTTTGGTGATAACTCGGTACCAACCAGTGATAACTCGGTACCAACCTATGGTGATAACTCGGTACCAACCAGTGATAACTTGGTACCAACCTATGGTGATACCTCGGTACCGAGTTATGGATTTAGCATTTTTTTTTGATTCCTTCTTAATCTTTTAACTCTAATTGAAGCTGTTTTGGTGATAACTCGGCACGAACCTAAGGTGATATCTCGGTACCAACCTAAGGCGATCACTTTGTACCAACCTATGGTGATGACCCAGTACTGAGTTATGGATTTAGCATATTTTTGGCTGGAATTTTCCCAAGCTATTTTCTTAGTTTATTTGGGTGCGCCTTTCAGATTTCAAGCTGTTTCATCCTCATTTGAATCTTTTGAGTCCAATTGAAATCTGTTTTGCTAAAAAGCTGGAATTTTCCTAAGCTCATCCGATATGTGTTGTATGTTGTCTAAATATTTGTGTATACATATAAATATTATTGTTATTATTTTGAAATAGGTTCATTGTTAATGAAAAAAAAGAACACTGAGGATTCCGCCTCCTTAAAAAAAACTTGCCAAAGTAGCAAGGAAAAAATGAACGATAATCCTTATACAAATTCACAACACAAATATACATAACAAAATAATTTATATAAATATTAAATGTATATATATATATGTATGTGTATGTATGTAAAGCATATTTTATTTAACAATTTTGTAAGGATGATGACATTTAAACACTTATATACATATAACTTATATATATATATATATATGTAAAAAAGTAACAGTTTATAGGTACGTATTATTATGTATCATTTAATAAATATTAAAAAATTATTTATATACACATAACATAGAAAAAGATATATATATATATATATTATTTAAATTATATATATATTTATATATATGAATTGTTACCTGACACCTTGGCCTGGTTGAAGATATTATCGTGAGTACTAGACAAGATTCTGACCAAGAAGAGCCTAAAAATATACAGGTTTGATGTAGTCAACATGATTTGGCATTTAGGTACGGTTCGGCAAGTGCGTTTAGCACATGTCGCTCGGTCCAAATGGTTTGGAAAGCCTCGTTCGGTCTGTTGACTCCTCGTCGCCTGGCATGTAATGCTCGGCCAAACGAAGTGGAGTAACACATGGCTAGTCAAAGGAAGGGACACCTCGTTCGGTCTGGATTATTCGAAATGCCTCATTCGGTCGAGACGGCCCGACATTTCTCGAGGAGTCCTATTCAAAAGCAGCTCAGTCCGGGAAGACCAGTAAGTGTCGTTCGACAAGAATGGACCGGCCAGCTCGAGATCGCCCTATATGGGCCGAGTTACCTCGGCCTTGAGCCCATGAAGAAAGTCCAGCCTATCTTCGTCTATAAATAGAGTGGCGGGGGGGGAGGCAGTGAAAAGGGACCTTTCTCTAGAACACTTGGGAGATTCTGCCATTTTCAATACTCTCCTCTTTTTAATTCAAACTTGTATTCAAGTGATTGGTCTACTGATTGTATCTGTATTCAAGTGACTGAGAAAGTAATAAAGATTTGAATCAAAGTGGATGCAGGCAATCTTGTCGAACCACTATAAATCTGGTGTTCTCGTTTTTGTTGTTCTTTTGGTATTGAATTACACTATTTTTCTGTTCACATTTACGCTCTTCATTAATGTCTCCACATTACTTTACTCAAGGGTGTAAGTGACCAATTTTGGTACTAACATTTTGGTGCTTTCACCGAGAAATGAATTCTCAGCTCGATTGGATCTCATCGTCTACTAGTGGATTTCCCAATTCGCGAGATAGATCCGGTTGTTTACCAGAAAACTTCCTAGTCTACTCAGATTTGAAAGAAATCTAAAGGAAGTTGATAGCCATAGTTAGAGAAACTAAGTATACTGCACTCTATTTTTGGAAGATTTGATTATGCTAAATTTCTTGTTTAGAGTTAAGCAAGTGCTAATGTTCGTGTGAAAGGATTTGATACACCGATTTTACTCAAGATTTGGGGATTGGATGTTGAAGTTTGCACTCAGATTGAATGAAGGCAGACCATCACCCCTCTGAAGGCAATTCAGCCAATATCTCATATGGCCAAACCCTCACCAAGGCAAACATACATATACCGATCGGTCCAAAACTGTTGTATAACGATCGCTCCAAAACCTCTGTACATCGAGCGACCCAGTGTATGCCGAGCGCGAGTATGCTGAGCGACCCAATGCATTCCAAGCGAGAGTATACCGAGCGACCCAGTTCATGTCGAGCGAGAGTACGCCGAGCAGCCTAGTGCATGTCGGGCGAGAGTATGCCAAGCGACCAATCAAAAGCGGCCCAGTGCATGCTAAACAAGAGTACACTGAGCGATCCAGTGCATGTCGGTCGAAAGTATGCCGACCGACCCAGTATATGCCAAGCGAGTGTTACCGATCGCGTGTATACCAACCATGCATATACAAAAAAAATATGTATCGGGTACGACCCCTATTTAAAAAAAAATATTTTTCCGGGTATGACCCAAATTTAAGAAAATTATTCAAGAGAAACCCCTCCCCCGAACTCTAGCCGCAACGCAGAGCACTCGCATAGTGAATTCAAAACTCAACTTACTAAATGAACATTCTATCGACTTCCTTACATCCCATGATCGACTAGGGCATAAAGGATCTAGCGGCAGCTTCTAAACGACAACAAGGGAACGAACAAGCAACCGCTACTCAAATCGTACTCCCAAAGGTTGGAAAATATAGATGATATGACTTTGGGCAGCCGCCAAGATGACTCCAAGCACCATGCTTCACTTACCCAGCATTTCGAATTTAGTGAATCCAAGCAGACCAATGTTTGGCTCTAATTAATTTATTCCAAATACTAACAAGAATATCATACTGATCGCGTTTGTGGAGGGTCAACCTCTAGATATATTTTGGCAGCTAGTTAGCTGGAGAGCCTCATATGACCATGGATTGTTTCTGTTACAAAATGAATCAGAATTAATGTGAGGAGGAGAGGAGCAAACTAGGAAAAATAACAATGCAGGCCCATCAGCTAAGGACACTGATTCTAGTAGACAAAACAAGATCTCAAAATTCGACTCATATGCTCTTTGAAAGATTCAATCGATAGCCTCTATTTGGAGACTCACGACTCAAAGTGGAAATGAAAACTAACCTTGAGAGAGTCCATCGAAGTCGAGAGGAAATCAGAGGAATGTTGTATATTCCAAGATGTGCACTGATCCTAACACTGGCGATTACAAACACCTCCAAGGTGTCATCGGAAAGTGGATTAAAAAAGAAAAGCTTCAATAGTACATGCAAGCCTTACAGAATGGCAAGTCAAGACCTTCGAATACCCATCAATAAAGAACTCCAATTATAAATTACACCGTCGGTGGTCGACATCCTACTAGAAAGGGCTAGGGGCAAAGTTGAATAGCGAGCACACGATACTGCCCCCCTTTATCAATGAGATTTATACCAATCTTCTTTGGATATGTTGATTTCAATTATGCTTTGAATTACGACCAACTTGAACTAAACTTCGTTCAAAACCAAGCAAGTGGCCGAGTACTCAGATTTGGCCACCAACCAATCCACACAGACCGTGATCCGACATGTGGAGTTTCATCAAGATGAGCATGATTTGACCGCTCATCATCAACCATATGCCTTCGATTTGGGGCTATGGACTAGAGAATGAAGAGCTCATTACATTCAGAGCCAAATACAAAGCGGACGAGAATCGACCTTCCATTCTTCAAGTTTCATCCATCATGCTTAGGGCAGAGTCCGATTCCATGAGCAAATGTGGTCTGTTCATTTATTCGACTGCATTAGCCTCGATACGGTGAATGAAATACAAATTAAACGGGTGAAAAGACAACTACAACCAACAAAAATATCTAAGTCCCCAAAGTGCGGACTAGAGTACTCTGAGTCCCTAGAGTGCGGACTAGAGTATAAACGACTTAAAAAACTCTAAGTCCCCAAGGTGCGGACAAGTGTACTCTGAGTCCCCAGAGCGTGGACTAGATTATAAACGACTTAAAAATATCTAAGTCTCCAGAGTGGGGACTAGAGTACTCTGAGTCCCCAAAGCGCGGACTAGAATATAAACGACTTAAAAACCTCTAAGTCTCCTGAGTGCAGACTAGAGTACTTTGAGTCCCCAGAGCGTGGATGAGAGCATAAACGACTTAAAAATCTCTAAGTCTCCAGAGTGCGGACTAGAGTACTCCGAGCCCTGGAGCGTGGAAGAGAGTATAAACGACTTAAAAACCTTTAAGTTCCTAGATTGCGGACTAGAGTACTTTGAGTCCCTAGAGCACGGACTAGAGTATAAACGAATTAAAAACCTCTAAGTCCACAGAGTATGGACTAGTGTACTTTGAGTCCCTAGAGCACACACTAGAGTATAAATGACTTAAAAACCTCTAAATCACCAGTGTGCGGACTAGAGTACTCTGATCCCCCAGAGCATGGACCAGAGTATAAACGACTTAAGAACCTCTAAATCCCCAGAAGGCAGACTAGAGTACTTTGAGTCCCTAGAGCGCGGACGAGAGTATAAACGACTTAAAAACCTCTAAATCCCCAGAGTGCAGACTAGAGTACTCTATGTCCCCAGAGCATGGACCAGAGCATAAACACTTAAAAACCTCTAAGTTCCCATAGTGCAGACTAGAGTACTCTGAGTCCCTAGAGCGCGGATTAGAGTATAAACGACTTAAAAACCTTTAAGTTACCAAAGTGTGGACTAGAGTACTCTGAGTCTCCAGAGCGCGGATTAGAGTATAAATGACTTAAAAATCTCTAAATCCCCAGAGGAGGGACTAGAGCAATCTGAGTCCCTAGAGCGCAGAATAGAGTACAATGGACTTAAAAACCTCTAAGTCCCTAGAGTGTGGACTAAAGTACTCTAAGTCCCCAGAGCGCGGACTAGAATATAAACAAATTAAAAACCTCCAAGTCCCTAGAGTGCGCACTAGAGTACTCTGAGTCCCTAGAGCGCAGACTAGAGCATAAACGACTTAAAAATCTCTAAGTCACAAGAGTACGGACTAGAGTACTCTGAGTCCCCAGAGCGCGGACGAAAGTGTAAACGATTTAAAAACCTTAATGTATCCAGTGTGCGGACTAGAGTACTCAGAGTCTCTAGAGCGCAGACTAGAATATAAACGATTTAAAAACCTCTAAGTTTCTACACTGCGGACTAGAGTACTCTGAGTCCCGAGAGCACATACAAAAGTATAAACGACTTAAAAATCTCTAAGTCCCCAAAGTGCAGACTAGAGTAATCTGAGTCATCATAGCGCGGACTAGAGTATAAACGACTTAAAAAACTCCAAATTCCTAGAGTGAAGACTAGAGTACTCTATGTCCCCAAAGCGCAGACGAGAGTATGAACGACTAAAAAACCTCTAAATCCCCAAAGTGCGGACTAGAGCACTCTAAGTCCCCAGAATGCGGACTAGAGTATAAACGACTTAAAAACCTCTATGTCCACAGAGAGTGGACTAGAGTACTTTGAGTCACAGAGCATGGACTAGTGTATAACAACTTTAAAACCTTTAAGTCCCCAGAGTGCGGACTAGAGTACTCTGAGTCCTTAGAACGCGGATTAGGGTATAAACGACTTAAAAACCTTTAAAGTCCCCAGAGTGCGGACTAGAACACTCTGAGTCTCCAGAGCGCGGATGAGAGTATAAATGATTTAAAAACATCTAAATCCCCAGAGTGCGGAATAGAGTACTATGAGTCCTTAGAGCGCGGACTGCATAAACGACTTAAAAACCTCTAAGTCCCTAGAGTGTGGACTAGAGTACTCTGAGTCTCTAGAGCGCGGACTAGAGTATAAACGACTTAAAAACCTCTAAGTCCCCAGAGTGCGGACTAAAGTACTCTGAGTCCCCAGAGCGCGGACTAGAGTATAAATGACTTAAAAACCTCTAAGTCCCTAGAGTGTGGACTAGAGTACTCTAAGTTCCTAGAGCGCGGACTAGAGTATAAACGACATAAAAAACTCTAAGTCTCCAGAGTGCGGACTAGAGTACTCTGAGTCCCTAGAGCACGGACTAGAGTCTAAATGACTTAAAAACCTCGAAGTCCCTAGAGTATGGACTAGAGTACTTCGAGTCACCAGAGCACGGACTAGAGTATAAACGACTTAAAAACCTCCAAGTCCTCAGAATGTGGACTAAAGTACTCTAAGTCCCTAGAGCATGGACTAGAGTATAAACGACTTAAAAACCTCTAAGTCCCCAGAGTGCGGACTAGAGTACTCTAAGTCCCCAAAGCATAGACCGGAGTATAAATGACTTAAAAACCTCTAAATCCCCAGAGTGCGGATTTAAGTATTCTAAGTTTCCAGAGCGTGGACTGGCGTATAAACGACTTAAAAAACCTCTAAATCCACAGAGTGCGGACTAGAATGCTCTAAGCCCTCAGAGCGTGGACTGGAGTATAAACGACTTAAAAACTTCTAAGTCCCCAGATCGCGGACTAGAGTACTATGAGTCCTCATAGCGCGGACGAGAGTATAAATGACTTTAAAACATCTAAGTCCCTAGAGGGTGGACTAGAGTACTCTAAGTCCACAGAGCGTGGACTACAATATAAATGACTTAAAAACCTCTAAGTCCCCAGAGTGCAGACTAGATTACTCTGAGTCCCCAGAGCGCGGACTTGATTATAAATGATTTAAAAACCTCTAAGTCCCTAGAGTGCAGACTAGAGTACTCTGAGTCCACAGAGCATGGATTAATGCATAAACGAATTAGTGGATTAATGCATAAACGACTTAAAAACCTCGAAGTCCCCACAGTGCGGACTAGAGTACTCTACGTCCCCAGAACACGGACGAGAGTATAAACGACTTAAAAACCCCTAAGTCTCCAAAGTGTAGACTAGAGCTCTCTGAGTCCCCAAAGCGCGGACTAGGGTATAAATGACTTAAAAACCTCTAAGTCCCCAAAGTACAGACTAAATTACTCTGATTCCCCATAGCACGGACTAGATTATAAACGACTTAAAAACCTTTAAATCCCTAGAGTACAGACTAGAGTACGCACTAGAGTACTCTGAGTCTCCAGAGCGCGGACTAGAGTATAAACAACTTAAAAACATCTAAGTCCCCAGAATGCGGACTAGAGTACTTCGAGTGCCTAGAGTGCGGACGAAAGTATAAATGACTTAAAAACCTCAAAGTCCCCACAGTGCGGACTAGAGTACTCTGAGTCCCCAGAGCACGGACTAGAGTATAAACAACTTAAAAACCTCTAAGTCCTCAGAGTGTGGACTAGAGTACTCTAAGTCTCTAGAGCGCGGACTAGAGTATAAACGACTTAAAAAACTCTAAGTCTCTAGAATGCAGACTAGAGTACTCTGAGTCCCCAAAGCACGGACTAGAGTATAAATGACTTAAAACCCTCGAAGTCTCTAGAGTATGGACTAGAGTACTCCGAGTCACCAGAGCACGGACTAGAGTATAAACGACTTAAAAACCTCCAAGTCCCCAGAGTGCGGACTAGAGTACTCTAAGTCCCTAGGGCATGGACTAGATTATAAATGACTTAAAAACCTCTAAGTCCCCAAAGTGCGGACTAGAGTACTATGAGTCCCGAGAGCGCAGACTGGAGTACAAATGACTTAAAAACCTCTAAATTCCCAGAGTGCGGACTTGAGTATTCTGAGTTTCCAGAGCGTGGACTGGAGTATAAATGACTTAAAAACCTCCAAATCCCCAGAGTGTGGGCTAGAGTGCTCTGAACCCCAAAGCGTGGACTGGAGTATAAACGACTTAAAAACTTCAAAGTCTCCAAATCGCGGACTAGAGTACTCTGAGTCCACATAGCACGGACGAGAGTATAAATGACTTAGAAACCTCTAAGTCCCTAGAGGGTGGACTAGAGTACTCTAAGTCCGCAGGGCGTTGACTACAGTATAAACGACTTAAAAACCTCTAAGTCTCCAAAGTGCAGACTAGATTACTTTAAGTCCCCAGAGTGCGGACTTGTTTATAAATGATTTAAAAACCTCTAAGTCTCCAGAGTGCGGACTAGAGTTCTCTGAGTCCACAAAGCATGGACTGATGCATAGACGACTTAAAAAACTCTAAGTCCCCACAGTGCAGACTAGAGTACTCTACGTCCCCAGAACACGGACGAGAATATAAATGACTTAAAATCCCCTAAGTCCCCAAAGTGCAGACTAGAGCTCTCCGAGTCCCCAAAGCGCGGACTAGAGCATAAATGACTTAAAAACCTCTAAGTCCCCAAAGTGCAGACTAAATTACTTTGACTCCCCAGAGCACGGACTAGATTATAAATGACTTAAAAACCTTTGAATCCCTAGAGTACGGACTAGAGTACTCTGAGTCCACAGAGCGCGTACTAGAGTATAAACAACTTAAAACATTTAAGTCGCCAAATGCGGACGAGAGTACTTCGAGTGCCTAGAGTGCGGACGAAAGTATAAATGACTTAAAAACCTCTAAGTCACCAGAGTGCGAAGTAGAGTACTCTGAGTCCCTAGAGCGCGGACTAGATTATAAATGACTTAAAAACCTCTAGGTCCCCAAAGTGCGGACTAGAGTACTCTGAGTCCGCAGAGAGTGGACTTGAGTATAAACGACTTAAAAACCTCTAAGTACCCAGAATTTGGACTTGTGTACTCTGAGTCCGCAGAGCGCAGACTAGAGTACAAACGAATTAAAAACCTCTAAATCCCCAGAGCAGGAACTAGAGTAATCTGAGTCTCCAAAGTGTGGAATAGAGTATAAAGGATTTAAAAACCTCTAAGTCCCCAGA
The DNA here is from genome assembly GCA_030765085.1 of Allium cepa. Taxonomy (NCBI): domain Eukaryota; kingdom Viridiplantae; phylum Streptophyta; class Magnoliopsida; order Asparagales; family Amaryllidaceae; genus Allium; species Allium cepa. The sequence goes on along the minus strand of CM060931.1, from coordinate 407,575,923 downwards.
GTGCGGACTAGAGTACTCTAAGTCCCCAGAGCATGGACTGGAATATAAACAACTTAAAGACCTCTTAGTCCTCAGAGTGCGGATTAGAGTACTCTGAGTCCCTAGAGCGCGGACTAGAGCGTAAACGACTTAGAAACCTCTAAGTCCTCAGAGTGCGGGCTGGAGTACATTAAGTCCCTACAGCGCGGATCAGAGTACAAATGACTTAAAAAGCTCAAAGTCTCCAGAGTGCGAACTAGAGTACTCTGAGTCTCCAGAGCGCGAACTAGAATAAAACCGACTTAAAAACCTCTAAGTTTCTAGAATACGGACTAGAGTACTCTGAGTCCCTCCCTAGAGCGTAGACAAGAGTATAAACGACTTAAAAGCCTCTAAGTCCCCAAAGTGTGGACTAGAGTAATCTGAGTCCCCATAGCGCGGACTAGAGTATAAACGACTTTAAAACCTCCAAGTCCCTAGAACGCGGACTAGAATACTCTATGTCTCCAGAGCGCGGACTAGAGTATAAACGACTAAAAAACATCTAAATCCCCAGAGTGCGGACTAGAGCACTCTGAGTGCCCAGAGCACAGACTAGAGTATAAACGACTTAAAAACCTCTAAATCCCTAGAGTGTCGACAAGAGTACTCTGAGTCCCCAGAGCACAGACGAGAGTATAACGAATTAACCTCTAAGTCCCTAGAGTGCGGACTAGAGTACTCTGAGTCCCCTGAATGAGGATTAGGGTATAAAAGACTTAAAAACCTCTAAGTCCTCAGAGTGCGGACTAGAGTACTCTGAGTCCCCAAAGCGCGGACGAGAGTATAAACGATTTAAAAACATCTAAATCCCCAAATTGCAGACTAGAGTACTCTGAGTCCCTAAAGCGCGGACTTTATAAACGATTTAAAAACGTCTAAGTCCCTAAAGTGCGGACTAGAGTGCTCTGAGTCTCGAGAGCATGGACTAGAGTATAAACGAATTAAAAACCTCTAAGCCCCTAGAGTGCGGACTAGATTAATCTGAGTCCCCAGAGCGTGGACTAGAGTACAAACGACTTAAACTCCTCTAAATCCCCAGAGTGTGGACTAGAGTACTCTGAGTCCCTAGAGTGCATACTAGAGTATAAACGACTTAAAAAACTCTAAGCCCCCGTAGTGCGAACTAGAGTACTCTGAGTCCCCAAAGCACGGACTAGAGTATAAACGACTTAAAAACCTCGAAGTTCCCAGAGTGCGGACTAGAGTACTCTGAGTCACCAGAGCGCGGACTAGAGTATAAACCACTTAAAAACCTCCAAGTCCCTAGAGTGTGGACAAGAGTTCTTCGAGTCCCCAGAGCATGGACTAGAGTATAAATGACTTAAAAACCTCTAAGTTCCTAGAGTGCGGACTAGAGTACTTTGAGTCCTCAGAGCGCGGACTGTAGTATAAACGACTTAAAAACCTCTAAATCCCCAGAGTGTGGACTAGAGTACTCTGAGTCCCCAGAGCACGGAATGGAGTATAAACAACTTAAACACCTCTGAGTCCCTAGAGTGCGGAATGGAGTACTCTGGGTCCCCATAGCGCGGACTAGAGTATAAATGACTTAAAAACCTCTAAGTCCCCAGAGTGTAGACTAGAGTACTCTGAGTCCGCAGAGCGCAGACTATAGTATAAACGACTTAAAACCCTCTAAGTCCCCAGATGCGGACTAGATTACTCCGAGTCTCCAAAGCGCGGACTAGATCATAAATGACTTAAAACATCTAAGTCCCTGGAGTGCGGACTAGAGTACTCTGAGTCCCCAGAGCACGAACTATTGTATAAATGACATAAAAATCTCTAAGTCCTTAGAGCGAGGACTAGAGTAATCTGAGTCCCCAGAGCGTGGATTAGAGTATAAAGGACTTAAAAACCTCTAAGTCCCCAGAGTGTGGACTAGAGCACTCTGTGTCCCCAGAGCACGGACTAGAGTATAAATGACTTAGAAACCTCTAAGTCCTCAAAGTGCAGACTAGAGTACTCCAAGTCCCCAGAGCGCGGACTAGAGTATAAACGACTTAAAAACCTATAAATCCCTAGAGTGCGGACTAGAGTACTCCGAGTCCCCATAGCACGGACTAGAGTATAAACGACTTAAAAACCATTAAGTCCCCAGAGTGCGGAATAGAGTACTCTGAGTCCCTAGAGCGCAGACTAGATTATAAACGACTTAAAAACTCTAAGTCTGCAGAGTGCGAACTAGAGTACTGAGTCCCCAGAGCGTGGACTAGAGTACAAACAACTTAAAAATCTCTAAGCCCCCAGAGTGCGGACTAGAGTACTCTAAGTCCCCAGAGCGCAGACTAAAGTATAGACGACTTAAAAACCTCTATGTCCCAGAGTGCGGGCTAGAGTACTTTGAGTCCTCAGAGCGCGGACTAGAGCATAAACGACTTAAAAACCTCTATGTCCCCAAAGTGCGGACTAGAGTACTCTGAGTCCCCCGAGCGCGGACGAGACGATAAATGACTTAAAAAAAATCTAAATTCCCAAAGTGGAGACTAGAGTACTCTGAGTCCCCAGAGTGCGGATTAGAGTATAAACAACTCAAAAACCTCTAAGTTCTCAGAGTGCGGACAAGAGTACTCTTAGTCCCAGAGGGCGGATGAGAGTATAAACGACTTAAAAACCTCTAAGTCTCCAGAGTGCAGACTAGAATACTCTGAGTCCCTAGAGCGTGGACTGGAGTATAAACGATTTAAAAACCTCTAAGTCCCCAAAGTGCGGACTAGAGTACTCTGAGTCGCCAGAGCGTGGACTAGAGTATAAACGACTTAAAAACCTCTAAGTCGCCAGAGTGCGGACTAGAGTACTCTGATCCCCCAGAGCACAGACGAGAGTATAAACGACTTAAAAAACTCTAAGTCCCCAGAGTGCGGACTTGAGTACTCTAAGCCCCCAGAGTGCGGACGAGAGTGTAAATGACTTAAAAACCTCTAAATCCTCAGAGTGCGGACTAGAGTACTCTGAGTCCTCGGAGCGCGGACTAAGTATAAACGACTTAAAAACCTCTATGTCCCCAGAGTGCGGACTAGAGTACTCTGAGTCCCTAGAGCGTGTACTAGAGTATAAACGACTTAAAAACCTCTAAGTCTCCAGAGTGAAGACTAGAGTACTCTGAGTCCCCAGAGTGCGGACTAGAGTATAAGCGACTTAAAAACGTCTAACTCCCTAAAGTGGACTATAGTACTCTAAGTCCCCTGAGTGTGGACGAGAGTATAAACGACTTAAAAGCCTCTAAGTCTCCAGAGTGTCGGGTAGAGTACTCTGAGTCCCCAAAGTGTGGACTAGAGTATAAACGACATGAGAAAAATCTTTAAGTCGCAGAAGCAGACTAGAGTGCTCTAAATCCCCAGAGTGGGGACTGCAATATAAAGAATTGACGAAAATCCATGCGTCCTAGATTGTGGACTAAATCATAAACCGTCCGACAAATCTCTAAGTCCACGGATCATGGACCGAAGCATGAACACAGATTGGGAGCGAGTCGACCAGGGTGAGAATAACACTAAGTCACTAGAATGTAGAGTGGTGTGTAAATATCGATAAATAGACGAGTAAATTCCGACCGTTCTCTATTCCGCAAACTTCGGCCTGAAATCGACAGGATGAGTATTAACTTGCTAAGGATGGAGTTAGACCATCCGACTAGTGGCCCGGTCAAATCAATAGGAGAAGAAGTACAAATCACTAAAAGCTGAATAAGACAACTTACTATAGCTCTAGCTTGGCGTTCTTTACAACATAAGACAACGATTACAGGGAGGCCTCAATACAGAACCAACCGAAACGGCATCCAAAGCAACGAGCAACCGACTATATCATACGTCAGATCAAGGGTCGATACCAATTCGCACCAAGCTCAAACGAATGTGGCTCGGATGTTCCTTGAAAAACTATAACCTCCATAGTGTGGAAAGGAGAGTAAACTACGAAGACGTGGTCAAAAATTCTCCAGCGCCCTCCTTCGATCCGTCAGGAGGAGTATGAAACTGGATGAGCATGACCCGACTGCATTTATAGCCAACTTTACCCCAAGATCTGATTACGGAACATGGCCAAAGTGGACGTAGATGACCGTCTAGTGTCCAAATTACGCCCTGAAACTGACGAGGCATCGAAGTATTACTCTTGGAATGAAAAACCACGATAAAATCCAAGATAGGCGAGGCCCATTCTCCCATCGACTGACCTGATCCCACGATTCAATGGGAAAGAAAGTAAAGCTAAATTGGGCATGGCTGACCTTCCTACTTATCGGTATATGTCCCAGACCCGGAGGCACGAGCAAGAAGTAAGATGAATGTGAATCGACTATTCAGCGATTAACTCTATGTCTTTGGAGTTTAGGTAGGAATATAAATATAGCTAAGGCGAGACTCAACCGTCCATGTGGTGCATTTATCAACCCAAGACTGAGAGCAGATGCATGGTCATCCAAAGACTAGCTGCTATAGCTCAATATTGAAACTTATATATAATACTTATAGCTACTCAACGCTACGACCGAAAGAATGCGTTGAGGTAGAATCATTAAATCGATGCCTTAGCTCATGGGAAAATGACTGTCACTCTAACCCGAAGGATGGGTAAAGGATCATGAATGCATTGAATAGAAAGTGTGTTACTCGAATATACAAGAAAATTTAAACTCATAGCAAGATCCAGCTATGCAGTTGCGCGCAACTCGAGGCTGACTCCTACTCGACATTTTCTTCAAAATGATTTTAAGCCCGACCTTTGGCCATTTGTAGATAATCGGTTAGAGCATTCAGAGCCCTTCGCTATCTGACTTAATAACTCTTGACAAGACTCTAGGATTCGACTAGAGTAACCATCAACATTGACCGTCCTAACCATATTTCACATTGAATGTTATGAAAAATAGTTACATCTGAACTCAAAGAATCCGGAATTGCACCCGCTAAGATGACAATCGACATTACAGCCAGCCATGGTGACCCTTTCCGGGTGTTGAATATCAGATCATAGCTCAATGCAATGATGATAAAAGAATTAGTTGAATTTTTCTGAATAAATGATGATATGTTCTCTTGGATCCATTCTAACATGCATATGTGATTTCACCAACTATCGCAGGCCATGCATTGGATATCGACCCGTAGCTACAAAAGCTAGCGCAATGTCTATTGATTTCAACATGAAAGCTCCACTCTTACTTTTAGGCTCATCCCATCAATGTCTATGCCTACCAGCCATTGCGACAGGGCATATAATGACCTGAGACATCTAAAAGACTACTTAAATAGAATATCGAACTAACCCAATTCAATATCACTTATTTCCCTCGAAGGGCTATCAAAGGACGAAAATTAGCAAACCTCATACACGAATTCATTGCATCAGATGACTACTCGAAGAGTAGTAGAGAACCAACCAACAGATAGAAAATGTACGCGGATGGAGCATCCAGTGATCAGTGTTATGGTCCAGAAGTCATGTTAATGACTCCTGAGGAACGATCGATCTCCTACCTCCTGAAACTCGATTTCCCTGTAACAAACAATGATGCTTAGTATGAAGCCTCGACCTCCAGCCTCAAACTTGCTAGAGGACTTGAAGTTGAAACTTTACATATCTTTTGTGATTCCTGATTGGTAGTATGCAAAGTTAAGGAAATTTATCTTGCCGGGGGCATTGTCTTGCTCCTTATCTCGGCCCGGTCCAAGAGCTACTAGCCGACTTCATGTATTACATCATTGCACACATACTTAGCGAACAACATGAAAAGAGTCCAGTCACTGGCCAAGCTGGCCAGTTTCAGCGACATGCAATGGACACACATTATTTCGGTTGAAATACTTAATATTCCAAGTATTGACGGATGGAGATCGGCTAGATCTTGAAGACAGAGCTAGAAAAGGGGTCATGGTCGACTCCTATCAAAGACTATCTACGATGAGGAATTCTTACTGAACGGAGGAATGGAAAACGACGGATCCTCCTCAAAGCTTAATGCCAAATCATCCAAGAAGAAGTCATGTGTAGAAAGGAGTTTATCCATTCCCATACTTTGGTATATCACATATGATGATATCAAATGAGTCTTGAGCAAAGTATATGAAGAAGAATGTGACGAATACATCAGAGGGAAAACCCTAACAAAGAAAATACTCTGCAACGGGTATTACTGGCCAACTATCAATCAAGATGCGGTTGATCATGCTAGACAATGTGATGAGTGCAAGATGTTTGCAAAAAATCTGGGAGCCCTGCCAATGGAAATTATTCAAATGGCTAGTTTATAGCTGTTTTCCACTTGGAGGCATTGACATCATCGTCTTCTTGCTGATCCTAAAGGTGGCGCAAAATACGCCGTCGTAGCGGTCGATTACTTCACCAAATGGGCAGATGAAGAACTTTTAACCACGAGCAAGATGAAGAAAATAATCAACTTCATTTTCCATAACGTCATCTGTCCTTTTGACCTTCCATGATCCATTATAACTGCAAATGGACGGGTTGAAGTTGCGAACAAAATCATAAAGTCTGTTCCGAAGAGAGGTTTGGAAAAGGCTAGAGGTAAATGGATGGTTGAACTCCTAACAACATTATGGGCTTATAGAACTACCCATGAGTCCGCGACTGGTCGTACTCCATTCTTCCTTGCTTACTGCTCCGAGGTCGTCATCCATGTAAAACTTGAAGACCCTCCTCATTAAGAGGCTGATTACAACCATTATTTCACAAAAAATACAAACAAGGAATCGCAATTGAATTGTAATTAAACTAGATGGAATTGGTGACGACTTATGAGCATATGAAACGCACCCGAGAGCCAATGGCAAGAACATGTACCCGAATATGCATGTGTACATCCGAAAAAGTTTGAATTCTTGAAATTAATAGAAATTGAATTCTCACTTAGGGTTATTAAGAAAAGAACGGATCAGATAGCCGAAGATTACTAGCTCTGTAGAACCGGACACGGATGGCCATTGATGAACTACAACCCTAGATTTATCATATTGGGAACCGACCGAGCGTCATGACGACCAAAGAAGGATACGACACCTTAGGAGGATAAAATTGAAGGATAATGATTATTCAGGAAACATGATGAATTTCTTTCTGGAAACAAGGAGTACTTGCTGATTCAAAGCGTGTCGTGTTGCTTCACACCACACACTTTGGAGGGCAAATGTTAGACGACACCTTGGCCCCCCTACAAAAGGACAGTTGAAGATATTATCGCGAGCACTAGACAAGATTCTGACCAAGAAGAGCGTGAAGATATACGGGTTTGATGCAGTCAACATGTTTTGGCATTTAGGTATAGTTCGGCAAGTGCAGTTCAGCACAGGTCGCTCGGTCCAGATGGCTTGGCAAACCTTGTTCGGTTAGTTGACTCATCGTCGCCCGACATGTACTGCTCAGCCAAACGAAGTGGAGTAACACATAGCTCGGTCAAAGGAAGGGACGCCTCGTTCGATCTGGATTATTCGAAATGCCTAGTTCGGTCGAGACGGCTCAGCATTTCTCCGGGAGTCCTATTCAAAAGCAGCTTAGTCCGGGAAGACCAGTAAATATCGTTCGGCAAGAATGGACCGGGCAGCTCGAGATCGTCCTATATGGGCCGAGCCACCTCGTCCTTGAGACCGTGAAGGAAATCCAACCTATCTTCATCTATAAATAGAGGGGCGGGGGCGCAGTGAAAAGGGATCTTTCCCGAGAACACTAGGGAGATTCTGCCATTTCAATACTCTCCTCTTTTTAATTCAAACTTATATTCAAGTGATTGGTCTATGGATTGTATCTGTATTCAAGTGATTGAGAAAGTAATAAAGATTTGAATCAAAGTGGATGTAGGCAATCTTGCTGGATCACTATAAATCTAGTGTTCTCGTTTTTGTTGTTCTTTTGGTATTGAATTACACTATTTTTGTATTCTCATTTACTTTCTTCATTAATGTCTCTACATTACTCTACTCAAGGGTGTTAGTGACCAATTTTGGTGCTAATATGAATAAATTAATAAAATTTAAAAAAATTACTTTCAGATCGTATATACGGCATAATTTTTTTATTATATTAAAATATATATATAAATTAATTAGTTTAAATAAAATAAAATATTAATAAAAATATTTTCGATAGATATTTTTTTGAATTTTAAATTTTTTGCAAATCTAGCATGATATTTTAAGGTTTAAAAAATTAATTCCATAATTTTCTTGGCCAAATTATTTTTAATAATAAATTAATTTCGGTCGTATATTGTAATATTTTTTAAAAATATAAAGATTATTAAATTCTAAATTTTAGAAAGTGCTTATTTCATGATAAAATAAATTTTAAAAAATTGAAAATTAACTTTCAAAACATATTTTATTTTAAATAATATATTTATTTAAATAATAATAAATAATATTAAATAATTATCGAAAAATAATTTACTATTTTAGAAAATTATAGTTACATTAAATAAACTTGTATAAAATATATGTTCAATTATTAGTGCCATATGATGATGTAAATAAATACAAATCATATAATTCTAGTTAAATGGTATATTAATGTATGAATGTATTTACTAACAAAATAATAAATTTATATATAAAATATTCGGCTATCCATATCTGATTTTTATGTGAAAATTTTGGTTTTTATTTTATTATATACATATAACCAATCTAGTATATGATGACATCAATACATATAAAAATCGTCACTTAACTAACAATATAATAATCATATATGTATGTATAATAAAATAATATTCTAAGATCATAAGCAATATAACATAGTAAAGTCATACCTAAAACTAATTCCTTAAGCAACCTAGTAATGGTGAACTCTCTCCTTTGAAAGCTTTTTGATTTAGTAGACTACTAATCCTTGAATCGTAGACCTTTGACTATGAGATAGTACTTGTTTTGAATTGATTTGAGTTGGATTTACTTAAGCTCCTAGGGGACATGATCTGCCATCAATAAAAGAAGTAGTGGCAGCCAAAAAAGTTCTTAAACAATTAGGGTTAGAGGTCATTTTATAGTGGATATTTATAACTATTATAAATGTATTTAGTAATATTTACAACTAAATATATTTAATAATTATTATTGCTTAAACAATTGCTTATCAATTAATATATTTATAACTATTATAAATATGTTTAACAATATTTATTCCTCAAATTATATTCAAAATTCTATAATAAATATTTTATAGATATTAATTAATTTAAAATAATTATAAATGAATTAAACTGTTTGGTCTAAAGAGAATTCATCGTTCCGATCGTATGACTCATTAGGTGTAAATTTGATTAGCGATTAATATCGAACTATTTGAATGTTAATGTTTACACATCACTTAGCAGGTTATGGGACATTTTGACCAAATTTATTACTTATGAAGTTTTGGTAAAATCCAATTTTACTTTATTAAGCGTTACCCAGTTGTGAAATTTATTTACGCCAATTCTGTTCGTCAAAACTGTAACACTTTGAACTTATGGAATTTGGTAATGGTCAAAATTCCAATATTGTCCATATTCAACTCTATAGTCCGAACATAAAGTCTTAGTTCAATAATAACAATTATTATTAACCAAATGGTGTAGCCACAGACTTTGACTTTGAATTGACTTGAGTTTCCTGTGATACCAACCTTTATAACTGATGAGACAAATTTTCTCTTGTATAGTGCTTCACTTCCAATACTTCCACTCAAACCAACTATATTCACTCGATGGACGTCATGTCATGATTTGACCATAATCAAAGTGGAGCTTTCACAGTTAAGATTGATAGCATTCTCAAGTCTAGAGAACTGTGTAAATCAGTCAAATCGATATTTTCTGTTTGACCTTAGTTATATTAACCAGCATAAAACTATCGAGTGGTTATTTCCATAGTTATCCACTAATTATCAGTACGAAGCCCCAGATGCCCCAGCAATCACGAGTAATACACTACCCAATATTTAGAGAGCGTTACTCAAGACTCAACGGATACATTGATATCCAGTCTTAATGCATCTTGACTAGTAACATTTAAAATGATATATTTGTTTTATTGTGATAAAATACTCTTGGTTACAACACTTTGTAACTACTATCACAAAACATAACATTTGTGGATTTTCTATTAAATATGTTTTTAGTTAAATTAATCAATTAATATAATACATTATATCAAGCATATAATAGAAACAAAACACGGTTTATTTCGAAAAAGATCGGTTATCGAGTTAGGTATATGTAACAAATTACATAATTATCCCAAGGGCATACCTCTAACTTTATCACAATATTCAACTGCTAGTAATATTCCTTCACTTTTTCATGCAATTACCTCTTATTCCATTAATATCAATTTAATCTCATTTACCGCTTTCATTAAAATATCTAAATATCTTTTCCTATTTACTTTTTCATGCCTTATTGAATTTCTATTTCTATTCCTTTTAACCTTACTACCCTCCCTTGTTTAGTGGACTTGCCATGCCCTTTTTATTTAAATTATTACTTACCTTGTGCGGTTAAAGCGCATGGCAGATTCAATGCAGAAGAGGTGCAAAAAGTCATAGTAGGGATACAGCAAGGATATAGCGGATAACTCTAAAATAGCATATAAAATTCATGCTTAATAATTTTAAAAATGTATAAATGGTAATTAGATGAAAGATTAACATTCAATTGAATTATATGTAATACATAAATAATTTTAAATAAAAACATGTTCGAACATACTGTAAATAAATGTAAAACTGTTATATAACATAATTGAATTTAGTAGAATATCGGAGTATTTTCATTTCAAAAAATATATTAAAAATTCAATTAAATAAATTAATTTCATAATTTTTATAATGTACAAATATCATTTTCCAATTCGTTTCTTCTAAAGAAGATATAGTGGAAATAGCGGGGCTTGGCAATATTTGGGGCTATATGGAAAAATCGTTGCGGTAGAAATCCACTATGAAATATAACATAGTTATAGCGGTGTAATAGTAGGGTATTAACTACACCGTACTTCCATGCCTTTCTATTGTTTATTATTTGATTTCTATCCCGCCTCTATTACATATACACCCACTTTAACTGTTATTATTATCACATTTACAATTCTTAAATTCATCCGTAGGAATTTATGCATTTAATGAGTTGGAATCACATCTCCCTTAAAAAGAGAAGTTAGCACTATAAATCTTTATCTCTTTTCTAAAAACGGAATTTGTGCTACGTTTGGAATTACAATGAATTATATTTTTTTATAGTTATTGAAATAGACAGTACAAAATACAGTAAATATCCTCATTTTATACATCTCTTTCTTTTAGGCGTATTCCTTGTTGTTTCAAATGATACACTTTTATTCATGAAACTTAACTTGATAATCTATAGATATTTACATTACAACACCCAACATTCCAACGAGTTAAAATACCACTTAAATCTCAATAATTTATCGTGATAACTTTCAAATTTACACTTTAATTGCACAGATCATTTAATTTACAAATCAGGAACTTTCACATAATTCATCAAATTCAAGGACTACTACTACCCAATACTTTCTACATTCAAGTGCATGCAATACTAAATTTAAGTTATCAATCGCAAAATATGTAGGCATGATTTTAGATTTCATTACACGCATATGATTAAGGCTACAAATCCAAATAATTAAATTCAGGAATACAAGGAACATATTTACAACGAAATAAATCCAATATTATATAGAAAGTACATAATTTTTCTCACTCACCTCTTTAGCTTTCCAAATCTCTAGATCTAATCCATGTTATTCTAGTCCGACTCTATTTATTCTCCCCATTTAAATACATATACCGCAGTCATACATACAGCTATAAAAAAATCTAGATCTGAGAAGAGATTTGGATTTAATTTTAAATTCGAATCTAAATTTATAATATACCATGGATTTGACGATTTAATTCAACCCCACTCTTCTTCTCAATTATCATCTGCTATTTTCCAGTTATATATACGCATATGGATTATAATTTTGTTTAAAATTAAGAATTTGTAGGGAACAGAAAATGGTAGAGATTCGTCATTGCTCCAAAAATATAAGAAGAAAATTGACGAGTTAGACACTTATTTGTGGGGGTTCTAATCAATGCTAGCCGTTGGATTAAATTATTTTAAACCAGGGCAGTTTGGCCACGTCAAATTTTACAACCGATACATACACAGGTCAGCTGCTCCTACGCCATCGATAGACCGTTAGCGACCGATTGATCTCAATAAAGGGTCGATCAATTGACGTATCTTGGTTAGTTATCATTCTTTGTTTGATTCTATTGATTAATTTCCTTTTACATACAACCGATATAATTTTCCTTTTAATTAACCATAATTATACTTAACGTTCAGTAAGCATTAACTAATGGTTAATGTTAATGAATGCTATTTAAATATATTTATTTCCTTAATTACATGCACAATTATTTTTAATTCGAAAACTTGAAATGTTAATAATTTTTTCGTTTGAATTATGATAAAAAACCTTATATATGAAAATTAATCAGAAAATCACTACGAATCCAAACGGTGCAAATTCCATAGCCAAATTCTGATGTTTATAAAAATTCTATTTTTCGACGTTATTATTTATTAATTTTTTTAGTTAATTATCATTAAAATTACAGGGTGATACAATTGGTGACCAAATTTACACATGACAAGTCACACAACCAAAACGATGAATTCTCTTTTGACCAAACAATTTAGTCAATTTATGTTATGAATTAATTAAATTAATTATATATAAAATATTGTTTATGAATTTGGTTTAGTTTTGATAAATAAATATTAAATGTATTTATAAAAGTTATAAATATATTCGATTTACGATATCGATAAGCATTTTAAATTAGATTTAAAATGCAAAATATTTGTTTGGACCATAGATGGATTCATGGCCCATTAGAGGGGCTGGTATGTGCGGCCATAATAAAGCGTATAAGTTGCTCTAATATGGAGAGAGATGGCTTGATTTTAGATGACTCAGAATAAAGGAGATTGAGTAAAAGACAAATCCCAAATTCTCTCATTTTCCTCCCTTATTGAAGCATCTCTTCCTCTATTTGATATTGATCTTTCTGGAGTTTCCTACGAAATGCTAGATGAAATTCCTCTCCCTCCTCTCCATCTTTCTTAAGTTCAAATCAATTCAACTGTAACAACCCTGTTTTTGGAGATTACCTATAAATATTAAATTATAACAGTAGTTATAATTTAATATGTAAATAAAAATAAAATTGGAGATTTTAAATTGCTTATTTGGAATAAATAATGAATTTTGAATAAAAATCTGAAAATAAAGTTTAACAGCTTTATTTTATTTGTTTGGGTTAGTAATGAACGGAAAATGATTTTATTTAAAAAAATGCAATAATTTATTAATTATTGCCAATTACTTCTTTTAATAATTTTTAAAAGAAGTATGTGATTTTTAAAGGGCGTTATTTAAATAAAATGATGGAATTTGGTCTAAAAATGTGTTTTGATTATAAATTTGAGTTTAAAATGGTTTGTACTATTTTTCTAAGCAAGAAAATAATTTTTATGGAATTTTAGAAGTTAAAAATAAGGTTTTATCCACATATTTGTGAAAATAGTGTATTTTTTCAAATTGAGTGATTTTAATAATAATAATTTTTTAAAATAAAATTATCTTTTTATATGATGAAAAATGTTTTATTTTATAAGTGTGTAGGTTTATATATTTTTCTTATGCAAAAATTGGAAGGAAAATGCATTTTGTTTTGTAATAATGTGTATATATATGTGTGTGGGCGTGCATTTTTGACTTATGTGTTGAATTAAAACATAGGCCGTTTTATTTTTTTAATTAATGGGTTCATAAACCCGTTAGTACTTAGGAAGATATTGAGAACGTGAGAAAAATAATTACTATATGTTTTATTTTCACCTTCTTCCTTCTCAAACCAGAAAATAGAAAATATAGTAACCCACTTCACAAAATTTCAAATCCAAGCTTATTTCTTCAAGTTAATTCAACAAATTAAAATCTTTTCCAATCTAGAGTGTTGATATGAAGGTAATTAAACTCCAAACACCATAATTTCATCAAAAATTCCTAATTGGAGAAATGGTTTTCTAATTTGCTATAAATTTTTGCTTGCATGTACTATATCTCATCTACAGTTTCTTGAAGTCTAATTCCTCCTCAAAGCTTCTACTTTTTGCTTAAATCCGAGTTTTTACACAACTATAACAAGGTGAGTTGAAATACTCACGTAATCTAGCTGAGCCAAGCTCAAAAATTGCAAAAACAGCGAATAGTTTAGTTTCTTTACAAAATTTCTATAGTTGATTTATCTCTGTTTGAAATCTGTTTCATATTGCTTCTTTGAATGCTTGTATCTTTTGATTCCAGCAACTAAATGCTACCGTATTTTCTTCTATTGATATTTCATGTGTTTAGTATAAGTATGCAAAATGTCGTAGCAAAACTCTTTTATTTGATATCTGAAAACTTTGCTGCAAAATCAATATAAATCCAGATTTTTGCCCGTACATGTTTTGTTTTCCGAGTTGCTGCAAACATGGCCTGAGTCCACGTTTGAGATAGCATATCTCTTTCATTTCTTTTTGGAATCCATAGATTCTTTTTTTTGTTTGAAAGATAATGTTTTCTATTATAATCATACCTAAGACCATATTTGAGACAGCGTAACTTTTTCATTTTCAGTCGGAATTCACTGATTATTTTTTTGTTTGAAATCCGAAGTTTTCTACCATGTGCACACCAATTTTCAGTTCAATCACTGGTCTGTTGGCCACCTGTTCCATGTCTGTAAGTTGAACTCGAGAGAGTTCTACACCTGGGCAGAATTCAACATGGTCCGAGTCCATGTTTGAGATTTCATATCTTTAGCATTTCATATCCAAATTCAGTGACTCTTTTCCTATTTCATAGATAAATTGTTCTACTTTCTGTATATCAATTTTTTGACCATTTCAAGGTAGTTAAGTCTTTCAAATTATGTCCAAAAGTTAAACTCGGAGAAGATTTCATACCTGGGTATTGTTTTTGGCATGTGCATTTTTGTGTTCTGTCTTGTTTTCTAATCCGTTTTTCAACTTCTGCAACTTGTTTTAAAGATATTTCTGAACTGTTTTGAAGGCCATGAAGCCTATCAATAAGCGAGCCAGAACTTTGAATTTATGATTCAAAACGTATCGATTTTTGAGATGTTTCGAATGTCGGTTTTGTTGTTTTTCGATGATTTTTATTTGATTTCGAGCATGGATTTTTCCAAACAATTTTGAAATAATTTTTAAAATAAATTGGCATTTAAAATAATTATTATATAATTATTTTAAATTATTTTAAGCTATAAAATCTATTTATTCTCTATAATAAGGGAATTTTCAAGTATTGTTTTCAAAATTGATTTCGGAAAATGGTTTTAAAAGCTTGTTTCTCAAACAAATTATTTTATATATAATATACGCGTTTTTGCACTATTTGATTGAATGAGAAGGAGAATTAAATGGTTTGGTAAAACACGTGGTATAAGACACATGCTTTTATCTTATCAACCAAGTCCTGACTTGTCAGTTTGATTGTTTTGACATTCGGGTCGTGTTTACCGACGAGATGAGGTAAACAATTTACTGCTTTTGAGTGTGACATTTACCAGCGGCTAGTAAACCATTTAGTGCCAACATGTGGTATTGGACGCAATTAACACTTTTCGAAATCCTATCTGAGAGTTTGTGACACAATTGCCATTGCGACGTATTGTCAGTACTGGACCTTCGGGTCATTGCCATTGCGGTATTTTCCATTGCGACGTATTTGCCATTGCGGCGTATTTGTCCTTGATACGTTTGCCATTATGTCGTGTTTGTCATTGTAACCTATTTGCCTTTGGGCGTGGCGCCTTATTTGAGAGATCAGACAGGTTTCGGCCACATGCATGTGCAAATTTTTGAGATGATTTCACTGATTATTATGATTTCCCAAGTGTATCTCCTTTTTTATGGTTGGCCATTCGAGCCATTTGATATATATATGGAGATTACCTCATGGAAATTTACACTCTTTTGACTT
This sequence comes from Allium cepa, assembly GCA_030765085.1. NCBI lineage: Eukaryota > Viridiplantae > Streptophyta > Magnoliopsida > Asparagales > Amaryllidaceae > Allium > Allium cepa. Next base: position 407,559,835 of record CM060931.1, on the reverse strand, counting down.
CTATCTTTGAGATTTGAGTTGCCTATACTAGCGTTTTTTGAGATTTTCCTTTTGGCGTTTATTTGAGATTTATATTCTCCTGTTTGGAGATATATGTATTGCCTTTATGGCTTATTTTGAGATGGTGATTTCTTTGGAAATACTTTTGAGTTTTCCGATATGGCGGGTTTGGGATTTCTCCCTTTTAGGAGTTATGATTTTCCTTAACAATTTTTGATGATTTGTGATATACCGATGATATGAGGCTTGCTATATTTAACGTTTTCTGGCGATTGATTTATCTCTTTGAGAATATATACTCATGATAGTGATACTATATTATTTGTAACAACCATATTTATACTTAGAATAGTTTCTTCTCATATCACCCTTATCCATATACTTATATTATCGTTTGTCCATATTAACTGATTGTTTTAGCTAGACGGACACATGTATTTTATACTCGGGTCAGACCGAGGTGTTTCAGGTTAGGTACCTGTTGGACTTAGCCTTTCTACTTCCGCTTGGATATTTTGCTATCGCCTTTTGATGTAGCTTTTTGTGTAGACTCTGATATGTATATTTTTGACTCGTTGTATATCATGTGGTCGTCATACCACTTATCTATATCATTTTGTATTACACTGGGGATGTATCTGTGTGTATATATATATATATATATATATGTATGTATATATCTGATGTTTGCTGTTCTGTGATGTGATATGCATTTAGTTGTTGTGTTTTGTTCTATTAGATCCATAGCCACCTATAGTTTTGTATTAAGCGTTTATTAGATATGTCGATCTACTTGAGTTAGAGGGAAAAAATTAGAGCATTTATCGATGTATTCAATAGACGTTTAAGACAAAGCTATAGATGGTCGCTCCTAACCAGCCCTATTCTCCGCATTAACAAACACTATTACCTAGTAGTAATTTTTATTAATGTAGGTCTTGGGGTGGGGCGTCACATCAACTATCATACAATAGCCGGTAGTCGACGGTTCAAGAAATAGCACTCTTTTGGATCGGAAGTTGTTTAAAGGGGCATATACCATCATTTCAAGTTGTACTTCAAGGCATTGGAAGTGATGTATATTTCTTTTCAAAATGTCATTATTAGTGCTCAAATATAATATTTTATTATATACATATATTTTATATCGTTGGTTAGGTGATGATTCTGATATGCAAATGATATTGTCACAAAATTGTTTTCGTTGTATATACATGTATATTTTAAAAAAATATGCTCATACTTATAACGTCACGGCTCAGAAGTAAAAAAATTATTTTTATCAATAATATAATAACATTTATAGTTAATAGATAATTACATCATCATACTTTACATAAACATGTTATATAAATTTTATATATAGTGTATAATGCAAATATTATATTCAGCAGTAATAAAATATTTTTTTATATTTATATTATTTAAATCATTTAATTACATAAATTGATATATTAATATATATGTTTTACATTTTAAAATTACATTAACATAAAATAAATGCTTGAAATAATTATAAAATACATTTTTTATCATTCAAAAATATTTTAGATATAAGCTAAAAATCAGTAATTAATTATAAAATTATTTTTAAATCCAAAAATTATGAAATAAAATTTCTAAGCACAAAATATCATTAAGAAATTTATGAAATTTAAATTTCAAAATTTTGTATCGATAGTAATTTTTATTATTATTTGAGTCAAAACCGTATAAAATTAATGAAAATATTATTTGAAATTGTAAAAAAATATTTGCACCATGGGCAAAACTAGGTATATGTATTTTAGTCAAAAATATCTTTTGTTTATTTAAAGTATTAATTTATATTTCTAATATATCATTACACATTTATAAATAAGTGACTAATTTAATATATATATATATATATATATATATATATAATTTATTTCTTTTATATATGTATGTATTATTCTCAGTTTTATAAAAATAAATTTATTATTTATTTTATTTAATACGTAGTCGATCTAAATATATTCACATAATTATATATATAATACTAACATTTCATAATTATATTTATAAATATTTTTATTTTTATCTACATTTATATTTTAAAAATAATAATTAAACTTTATATATATAATATTTTATTTATGTAAATCAATATATATATATACACACACACACACACACACACATATTAAGATAATATATTTGCATATTGGATGAGCTAACGTGTTCGTTGTGATATAAATTCGAGCATCTATATACAGACATGTTATGTGCATATGATACAGGTTTATATATATATCATAATATAAATTATATAAAACTATTTTAATTTATGAGTTTAAAATAAAATATTTTCTCTAAATAAAATTTAGAAATGTTCAAATAAACTTGACTTTATAGACTCGATAAAGATCCAATAGGGTAAAAAATTGAAATTCGTCATAACTTCCGCTACGGGCTAGCGTAGTTCCAAAAAAAATGCTCATCCTCGCACTGCCTTATACCAAATCTAATCGAGATATCCTTTATAATCAATGGTCCAAGCTCGATACCCTTTACAATCAAAAATCCATGCCAAATCACTTTCTAATATAAACCAACCAATGATATCAGTCCTCAAATACCTTTATACTAACATATTTTTCCTTTACATTATGGATGAGACATCTCAAGTGGGATGGCATCCTGCCATGTAAACCGAATCAACAATATACTAAACAATCATGGTAACATCATACTCATGCCACATCCAACCCAAATCATATACTTGTAGTTTCAACTACCACTCAAGTATCAACAACCTATAATAATCGGCCCAAAACATAAACAACAAGACAAAAACCATTTACCTATAGAACAACATCCATCTAAGTCACTTTCATAGATAACAACATCCATCCAAGTCATATAACACTAATGGTGTAGTGCTACCCACAACATCATTATACTGTTACAATGATCTCAAACAATGAATCATTCTGAATATCATTCGCATCCTTCGCTAACCATTACCGCAATGATACAGAACAAAAGAATGAGAATGCCAATAATTTCATTTCTACACTATGGACTGATCACCTAGTCATCACATAGTAACATCAATGGGTCATTGGGACCCTACCTTAAAATAAACTCTAGATCCTTCCACAAAAACCTTTATCCATAGCTCCAAAATATTAAATCAATTAGTTAATGGGATCTAATCAACTAAAATTCCAATACCATCAATGCCATTTTTACTATCCAACTTCCTAGGTGAAACATTACTTCAATCGAATCTTTAAAACTTTTAACATCTTAAAAGTACAACTTTGGTCCAAATTTCTTTATATAAATCTTAACAATTTATTTTTCTATTTGCTTAGCATATCGTCTTCATGTGGTTTCAACAAAATAATTTAGACTTGCATCCCTCTTACCAAAATATGATCTCCACAACTTAACTTAGAAAATTTTCTATTTACGTTCCGACTCTTACTTAGAGTCATATGCTTATGTGGCATATTCTTGGTCCTGATGAGTTTAACTATTTCGAGAAGGAAGATTAGAATCTTCAACAAAGGCATATGAAATTCTTATTTCATAGGATAGACAATAATTCATCTTCTTGGGACTATAAGATCATGGCATACCACATGATCATGCCCAATCACTTTTTCTTACCCTATCCACATTCTTGTCTTCGTCTAACATCATCCTATAACTAGTCATCCAATCTATTGTCAAAATAAATCCATAGCCTAAAAGTTTTCAAAACATACATTTCACAAAAGGACTCTACACCATAAATAACAAATTCTAAATCATTGAAACAATAGGTAAATGGTTTGATTCTTAGGGTGAATTCAATACCACAACAGATATAATCACCTCGTGAGACTTAAGGTATAAACTATCCACTATGACAATCTATATCCAAAAGTAGCAACTCACTTTTCTCCTAGGCAGATGGTGGTATGTTTACATCTGGGACCTCTTCCAGTGCATAGGATTTAACAATTCTACCTTCTTTATTTGCTACCTAATCCACTATATCATTTCATTAAATATAATAATTTAACAATATGGAATTTACTTTTCATATTTTCAAAACAACACTAAAAAGATTTACTAATTTGGAAATTGATTAAATGTCAAAGTTTAAAATTTCAAAATGAATTAACTTCCTTCAACATCCATGATTCAATGTTAATTTCTCAGAACACCTTTCAATTTCCATCCAGAAATACATATAGTTAAAACATTTGGATTCTACTTACATTTGAATAGAAATTTAAATTCCTTTGTAAAAATCCTTCAAGTACTTCTATAATCTTTGATACATCTCTTTGTAAATCCCTCCATAAAACAAATAATTATCATTTCAATTTCCAAAATCCATTCCTTTTAAACAATTTTATTAAAAATATTTAACTTTCAAGATTAAATTTGTGAAACTCATCACTTCTTTAATAGGTGTATTTATCAAGTAAATTCAAAAGACTATATATTTACTCATAAGTGCTAGCCATGCCCACATTACTGAATAATGTTTAGTTCCAACGTAGGATTTCCACCCAAACTAGGGAAATCTTCGCAAAGCGTCGAGAAATCAACAGCTAGGGCTGGTCGAACATGAGAAAATCCTTATACGTTAAGTGCAGATTCTATGGGGTTTGCACTGGTCTAGCTTATCGCTTATAGATAACGGTGGAACTAAACAGGAATGCTCATAGCAGAATATCCCTAGTATTGATTCTAGCACTATTTCTAGTTCTAATTCTACCCCAACAGTATTTATCTCTGTTACAATTTCTACTTTTTCTAACATACTCATTCTAAGTTCTCTTAGTTTGATATTCATTACCAACTCCCCAATCGATATTTAACTAAATTAGAACAGAAAAAAGTGTATATGTATTTACTCAATATAATATATACTAATAAGTTTATCAAAAACAAATACACTCTCTCAATATGTTCCTAGCTCTATAGTTTTGCTTTGATACCAAATGTAAATTGCTACCATTTTCCAACATCTGGTTTTCTATATAAAACAATAACTTTAACCAAGGAAGTTGAATTGCAATGAATCGTTAGGTGATTAATAACAAGAAATAAGTTAAAAGTTCTAACTATATCATTCTGAACTCACAGCGGAAGGAATACAAAATATAATAGTTGGAAAACACATGTCGTTACAAAACAATCCATAAGTAGTTTCACAAGTCACTCGTATGTATACTACAAATACAAATCCATACAGCTAGTTATATATCTTATTTATATACACATCAGTATACAAAACTAATACGTTTATAGCTTGCCTTCATCACTTGAGCCACTGACGTCACTGTATCCAAATATGTCTACATCAACTTATCATATATCGTAAACAAGAAAACATGGAGGAGAAGGAGGGTCGGACACAGAGTTTGGTGAGTGAATAGTGTTGGAAATAAGCTAGCCCACAGCGGAAGATATAGGTGAATTTCAAAAAAAATTACCCTGTTGGATCAATATTGGACCTATGAAGTCTAATTTATTTAGAACATTTCTAAATCAAGTTTAAATAAAATCAAGTATTTAAATTTATAAATTTTTGTATGAAGTCTTTTAGATTCATTTTTACTAAATATATAACTATACATGCGTATCATATACATACGTATGTGTGTGTGCGCGCGCGCATGTGTGACATAATATTCTATGCAAGATATAACATGCTCGTATATAGATACTGGGATTTACATCGCAAATGGCACATTAGCTCATTCTATATGTATTGTATGTTATCCAAATATGTGCATGTACTTATATTTATAAATATGTAATATATATATGTGTGTGTGTGTGTGTATGTATGTCTGTATGTGTATATATAAATATATTTATTATATAAAAAATTATTCATATATAATATTTATTTATTTGTTAAATTATAAATGACCATTAAATACATATATATATATATATATATATATACACAAATAAAATTATATGTGTGTATATGTATATTTATTTATGGAAATAAATTGTTTTACTTAATGATGTATAAATTCGAATAAAAATAATTATATAAATACATACATACATACATACATATATATATGAATATAGTAATCAAATGTAAGTTTGTATTATAATAAATTAAATATGAATATAATTATATATATAAATTACAGGAAAATTGGCAGAAAAACAAATGTAGAAAAAAATTAGGCAGAAGGACAACAAGTTTGTTTTTTAGGCTGAAGGACAATGTTGGTTATAACTAGCATTTTGTATAGTGTAAAACTGAATATAATTCTAGATATAAATAGCATTTTGTATAGCGTAAAAGTTGAATATAACGCTAATTATAACTAGCATTTTTTCTTCAGCCTAAAAACGAAACTTGATGCTCTTCAGCCTAATTTTTTTTTTCAAAGTTTGTCCTTTTCTCTAATTCCCTCTATAAATTAATAATTTTTTTAATTTACAGTTTCATAATCATTACAGATCCAAATTTGTTACCATTTTAATATATTAATATACATATATTATGAATTAATTAACCAATTTTACATTAATTAAATAATATAAAATAATTATATAATAAAATATCAAATTTTAATTTTTTTTCCAAAATCAAGAAAGTTATTTGAAGTGTTGTGAAATTTTCTTAGAATTTTCCAAATAAAAAGTTTATATTTTTAGTTAATTAAATATTGTATGGTCGATTTCTAATTTAGTTTTTAAAAATAAAAAATATGAATTTTTTCAGTAGCTTCTAAGATGATGAATATTAATTTAAAAAAATATATAGTTGAATTTTAAAAATGTTATTTATTTTATATGAATTTATTAAATCTTACAGAGATTAAATAATATTAAAAGTAAATTAATAATAGCAAAAAAATTATTTTCGGCTGTTAAAATTCATTATTGGTAAAAACATATATTATGAAATTATTAAATCAACTATATATATATATGCTTTGATATAACAGTGCAAATGTAACGATTTACATATTATAATATATATATATATATATATCTATGTGTGTGTATTAGTTAATATAATATTAAAATATAATACTTTTATTTAGCATAGATCATTCGATTAGTAATAAAATATGAGTATGTATGAGTACTTTAAATTTATGGACATATTCAATTATTATTGTGATAACAACATTCCTATTGAAATCTCACCTTACTAACTAAGCAATAATAACATGTACATAAATAAGTGTACAGAAGCAATAAATTATTATATCATAATTTTCTACCGATTATATTTATAAAAGGTTGCCTACAATACATGCCCTCAAGTCCATGTTGAGAAGATGAATCATCTTTTTTTAGAAATTCCTCGATTCGTCGGATTGCTAGTCTTGAATCACAGACTTTCTTGCTATTAAATAGCCTTTGATTTAAATTGATTTGATTTAAGCATTTTTTGGATTTATAATGAAGTAATTCAGCCACCATGAGGAAGAAGGCGGCAGCCAAAAAAATCCTATTTGAAATTAGGTTTAGAGATCCTTTTATAATGGTTGAATGAGAGAGAGAAAAGTGGATCGTATCTCTTACCTTTTCTCATCCGATCTGCACCATTCATCTCAAGACCTCTTTACATATTTTTAGCCACCCCTACCCTTATCTTTGCAGTCAAACATAGCCTCCATTTTTATGGGCCGAAAAGCCCATTAAACCTAAGTGAATATATTTAATCAAATCCAAATTAATTCGGCATCAATATCTCATATCGATCGATATATTTAAATCTATTAATATAACAATATTTATTTCTTAATCATATTCAAAGTTTTATAATTAATATTTCTTAAATATTTTTTAATTTATTTAATTTATAATAATTATAAAATAATTAAACCGTTTAGTCTAAAGAGAATTCATCATTTCAGTCATGTAACTCTTGGTTGTAAATTCGGTCAGCAATTAACATCAAAAAATTCGAATATTAAAGTTCACACATCACTTATCAGCTAGTGTGACATTATGGCCAAATTTATTGCTTACTTGGTTTTGGTAAAATACATTTTTAGTTTAATAAGCGTTACCTGGTTGTGACATTATCGACCCTAATTCTTTTCGTCAAAACTATATCACTTTGGACTTATGAAATTTGGTAATGGTCAAAATTTCAATATCATCCATATGTAATCTATAGTGCAAACACAAAGTCCTTGGTTCAATAATAACAATTATTATTAGCTAAAATGCTCTGGTTAGATACTTTGACTTTGAGTTGACTTGAGTTGACCATGATACTGACGTCATATGACTAAGGAGACGAATCCGCTCTTGAATAGTGCTTCACTTTCAATACTTCCACTCGATCCAACTGTAGTCACTTAATGGAATGCAATGCTATAATATATCTACAGTTAAAGTGGGGCTTTCATATTGAAGATCTGTGGTATTATCAAGCCGAGAGAACTGTGTAAACCATTCACATAGATATTTTTTGTTTGACCTTAGTCATATCAAAAAACTATCAAGTGAGTAGTTCCATAATTTTCCAATAACTATCAGTATGTAACCCCTTGGTTCTCCCAACTGCTATAAGTAATACACTATCCAACATTTGGAAAGCGTTATGTACTCTAATCTTAATAGATACATCGATATGCAATCTCGATGCATCTTGCCTAGGAACATTTAAAATGGTATATTTGTTTTCAGTGTGATAAATTACTCACGATTACAACACTAAGTAACTACTATCACAAAATATACCATTTATGGATTTCTATTACAGGAAAATAGGCATAGGGAAAAAGTTGCAAAAAATTTAGTCTCGAGGACAGCAAGTTTACTTTTTATTCTAAAGGAAATTCGTTAGTGTAAACATAAAATGATAGTTACAACTATCACTCTAAGATTTACACTAAAAAGTGTCATTCAGCCTAAAAAACAAACTTCTTGTCCCTAGAACTAAATTTTTCTGCAACTTTTCCTTGAGCCTAAAATGCCTTTTATATTAAATATACTTTTACTTAAATTGACTAATTAATATAGCACATTATACAAGGTATATAATACAAAGAAAACAACTTTATTTCAAACAAGATCGGTCAACGAGTTAGATATTGAAACGAATTAACTAATAGCTTCTAGGGCATAACCCTAATTCTATCCGATAAAATTAACTTTAACATTTATTGCACTTGTTTTATAACATAACGTGATCAAAAATGATAATCTACCATATTACACATTTCAGTTCATATTTAAATTATATCAAAATCTAATATACCATTCATTTTAATAAAGTTTTATATAGTCGTATTACAATATTATATTCAAAATGAGATGAATAAATTCACACTCTTTAGTATAGTCGTATCACGGAAAAACTGGAAAAACCATGAACTTCGCTATACCCAATTGTGTTGCAGCTAACAACATCAATAGTCGTGATTCTCTCCCGTTCTAGCTCTATTCCTATTTAATAACTACAAGCTTTTATATTTCATAAATATCGCCCCTACAAAGACATGTAATGTTCGTGTACTAACACACATTGCCACTTAGGCTAGGGTATGCCTTTTACCCCCATGCTAAATATAATCAAGGAATCTGGCATGATCCTTTAATTAATTATATGATATGGCCTAAATTTGGCCCCGGTTCATATTATCAATTTTACTCGGCGACCGGTGCACTGGTAGATGCATACCAGTTGACCAGTATATGTGTAGAATGCATAATTCTTGATTTTTGTATACTTTAGCGTACTTCCATTTTTATTTATTTGTTTTGATAATCTCTTAGCGTTTTGACCTCATACCTAAGTAATTCACATTCATAGTACTTACTATATTTTTCCACAATTTCTTTTCATTGTTTGTTAATTTTAAATTAACTTTCATGTATTAATATACACTACGTAAATCTATATATATATATGTATGTATGTATATATGTATGTATGCATGTATATTAAATTCGAAATAAAATCATACTTCTAACTGATATAAGTATTCTTATTCTTTAGAGAAAATATCTTTATTTTTAATCCATACTTTCATGCATAATCCATTTTGTAACGACCCAGAATTTTGGGTCGCCAAATTTGAACATTTAATTCATTTTAAATGTCGAATATGGATTATAATTTGATTTTTTTGAAATAAAAAGATTTTGGTTAAATTAATAGAATTAGTTAAATTTTAAATAAGGGATGAAATTGAAATTTGAATAATAATAATTTAATATTAGAATTGGGATAATTGTTGATTCTGGGTGTAAATAGGTATAAAAATAAATTCTAAAATTTATTTTAAGTCTATTTGGGTTTGAATTATAATATTGGACTGTTGGATGAAATTAGAAGTTGATAAATTGAATTTGAAATTCTATATTAATTTAATAATATAACAATGCAAATAATCAGACTTTTGATTTAAATTGAACCAGAATGATTTCTAATGTGAATATAAATTTTATACAAGTTATAATGGAGTTAGTAAAATTTTAAAAATGAAATTTTAGACGATTTTGACGATTTTGAAAATCGCTCGAACTAATCGACGAGTTAAAATAACCTTCCAGGGCATAGTCTCGGAATTCGACGAAACCTGTTCCATTGGATCCGTAATAGTTAGTTATTATCGGATTTCAATTTTCGTAGCAATCAGAGTTGTCCTTTGACCGTGGCAGCTCAAAACGCATGGAAATCGTTTTAATCGATTTAATTTAAAATTGATCGTTAAATTACGTAACTCGCACATATGATCGAATCAGCCTACAAAATTTGTTCCATTGTGTCCGGAACGTGGAAAACCCTAGGAATGCCTGTTGGTATGTGAGAATTGGAGTTCGTTTGCATAAGTCGTCGAAATTGGAGAATAATATTAAAATAATATAAAATTTTATTATATAAAACCACTTTCTTTGTCAAAACCCTAACTAAGCACTGGCCGCCTCTCTTATCTTCAATGGCCGGTAGTGTGCCTTCTTCTCCCATGTTTTTCTCCTTATCCACTTCCCTTTAGCAAAAACACCCAACGTGAACATCGTAGAGCACGAGCAGATCTACAGATCTATCGGTTGATTTTGCGTTTCGTTGACCAGAGGAAGGATGTAGGAACCGCGTTCGTGAGTTTTCATGCGCGTTGCGCAAGATCTGGAGGTAGCCGGGTGTGTCGTTGTTCCGGTTGGGGGTGCGCGCCGCGATGGGCTGTGGAATGGGGGTCGGTGATCGTCGCCTCGTGGTTGGAGATGGGTGGTAATTGCGGTCTAAGTTTGGAACGTTGTGTTATTTTTGTTCGGTTTTTATCTGGAGCAACGCGTGAGGAAGAAAGACCATCAGCGGCCTTGATTTCTTACTTCAGATGGAACGGCTAGAATAGGTCTGAGTTCTAAATTAAGGAAAATTTGTTTTGAAATTTATATTCAAGCCTTAAGAATTCATATCTAATGCATTTGTGGTCAGAATCGGGCGATTTTGGAAGCGCGGGGATCGCAGTGATGTAATCTATGCGCTGAAGCAAATCCGGAGACGATCGGAGCAAGCAGAACTTTTATATTAAATCGAACAGCTCGACTTAATTTGAAATTTCAAACGCTTGTCAAAATTCAAGGTGAGTTTAACTCACTCGCGTCTGGAGTATTAGTTAATTTAAATAGTCTATATTTAAATGAATTGCTTGATTGGTTGAATATGATTGAATCGATATATGTTGTTGTGCTAATATCTGTGGATGCAGGAAACAGGTTGGAGGGATCCAACTGGATCCCTTACAAATAGAAATTAATTTATATTCTGTGATATACATTATTTATTATTCTGTGATAATTTGTTTAGAGCCTGATATGCAGTGTTTTATTTATATGTTGTGATGCATTAAATTTAAATTTAAACTGTGTTGTGCTGTGATTTGGAGAATGCAACCTGGAAATTTTAAATACAAATAGATGAATCAGGTTTAAAGAATATAAAAGAAATTCCTAAGTAAAGGATTTTAAAAGAGATTAAATCCAAGGAATGGTTGAAAAATTTCAAGTGTTTGAAATTTGATTTCAAAGGGAATTGAGAATTTTTTAAATTAATAGCGAGATTTATTTTAAAGAATGAGAAGATTTTTTTTTCTCCTGGAAATTTTGTTTTGTTTTAAGAAAGCTTTCAAATCTATAAATTTGCAGTTTAAATATGTTTAGAATATTTTTAGAAAGAAATATTATTTTAAAATGTTTTTAAGTGAAATCAAATATTTGATTAAGTAATTATGGTATTTAGTTATTTTAAAAGAAATATAGTAGTATTAAGTTTTCAAAAGAAAATTTTAATATGAATATTTGATTTAATAACCTTATTTTAAAAAGTGAAATTTTATTTAAAAATACTTAGGAAACCACTGTATATTTCCTTAAGTATTATTTTCAATTAAATAATTTCTAGAAGCTTATTATAAATATTTAAAACATATGTTAAAAATGATTTCCAGGAAATAGCAATGTCTTCAAAATAAAAGGAGCTATTTTTAAAGTATGGAAAGGGTATTTTACGGGATGAACGTAAAATTGATTTAGGATAAATCGTGTTGAAATGATAAAAAGAATTCTTTGGTTATTCTAAGATGGAAGTGTATTTCCCTGAGATGCCAAGTACGTTCTTAAAGCCGATTTTTGAAAAGTTAGAAGTTTGAAGTTTTATTAAAGAATGATTTCAAGAAATGTTTTAAGATGTAAGAATTTAAAAAGTAAACATTTATCAAAGTAGTTATAGAAGAAATTATTTTAAAAAGGGTAATTAGAACTATGTTTAAAGAATATTATTATTATTATTATTTATACTTTGTAAAATGGTTCTATTTTAAAGATAATCAAACAAAGTTTTATATGAAACTTGTATAGGATTTCATAATTTTATTTAAAATCTTGTATGACTTAACTTATTTTAAAGATAATAGTTTATATTTCATTAAGTAGTTTTATTCGAAACATTTTTAAAGGTGTATATATATATATATATATATATATATATATTAAAACTAAGTATGTAAGTAGTGTTAATGTAAATGTTTTGATGTATTTTCAAAGATAAAGAATTTTAATTATTATTAGCACTTGAATGTTTTCAGAGGAAGTAAAGATTTGGGAATCTATTCCATGAGGAAATTGGGTTTGAAAAGTGTTTCAAAAGGGTTTGAAAATGGAAACATATCTTGTACAGATATTTTGAGGAAATAAATAATGTGGGAAATTATTTATTGTATGACGGATGTTTGTGAATGTTAATCGATAGTTAAATCACCGACTATCAATATTGGACAAATGCGTTGATCGTTTCGAAAAGACCGGGATCGAGATTTATTTCTCAAAAACCACTTCGATCCGGTTTGTACGTTTCGTGGAAAAACGTGTTCGGAGTCGAAGATGGAGCAGTGAAGTGCAAGGGCTAGTCGCTACTAATCCTGAGGATATTTCCAAAATGGATGCAGTAGGAGTAGTGACTTCGGTTCCGTTCGAACCCGGGACGGACTTGTATGGACGAATGCTTTCGGAACATCATCAGGTGGACGATGGGCGTTCTAAGTGAAATGTTCAAAAAGGTAACGCTTAGCCTCAAGCCTCCTCAAATGGGAATGACTGAAAATCAGGGGTTATGCAGCAAGGCTTCGTGGGTAGCCCCCACTTGAGAGTAAGGTCATCCCTGTCTGGATGTCCCTTTTTATTTCGGCTTAGTGGTGCGGTTGCTGATCCCAACCGCGGGGTGATCTTATTCGGAACTATCCAGTAAGGGATGGTTCCGGTCTTGTGTTGTAGGGGAGCGGGCGTACTGTCACGATCCGAAATTCAACGTTCGAAAATTGACATCAAATACCTCACTTGTATTCGAATGTCAATGAATCAAACATCGAACTCCAGTCGGATGGAGCTTAGAACAACATTAGACGAATATAAAGAAGCGGAAATAAAATGAATATCATGCATCATATCGCAGATACAACATCATAATAATATCTGTTACAACATCAGAGTACATAATACATGAATAACATCTCCAAATAGAATGACATAATAGAACAACTAGATATCATATGCCAAAGGTCTTCAAAAGGATAGAGAATTATAGTGAACACCAAACTAAGCACCTCGAGATCCAAAAGCTTCCAAAATGTCTGTAAGGTGTGAGCTTCCAAAAACCAAAAATCTCCAAACAAAATTACTCCAAAATGTAGTTAGAGCCAAAATACAGAAAACCTGCTACTAGGCCGGCCGTGTAGAAATGGTGTGTACCCAGAGTTTAGAAAGGAAACAATAAACTCCGGGTCAGTCATGGGACTGGTATGAGTAAACAAAGATAATTTCTTTCAAATAAAACAGATTTATACAAGAAAACCGGTATGCTTTTGGAAAATGAAACTACCATAAGACCTCCCGCCACACACACAATGCAATCGCAGAATTGGAGGAGATTTCTTCTTATGATAGTCAAATATGCTTGATACGGGAAAATTCTTTGATATTATTACTAGTGCATAGTGTAGAAAGCCATTTCAAAAATATAATATCAATCCTAGCCAACATATGACATTTCATCGTATGCCTACTATAGCTACCATGTTCAATAGCAGGTTACCGCCATATTCCATGGCAAGTTATACAACTAAAACCGTACCGGGTTCGTACTGGAAATTGGATTTCCAACAAATGGTCATGCTAAGGAACTTCCTATGCCACATGGGTACGCCTCTGGGGAGACGTCTCGAGAACCTACCCAGCTCTCTGCCAACACAAGGCCGGGTTGCCTCTGTAACTAGGTAACTACTACTCGAGTATGCCACTCCCCGGTCCTTTGGGACCTTTATCCGAGGGCCCTCCATCACAAAGCAACAACAACATAGAATAATGAGATTGAAGCAACCACATAGGTAAGTATCTGGGCTCCATACCATGACACTACCTTTTTCCAGAAGGAAATGACATACCCTAAAGGGCGCGACCCTCATAACCTTGCCGCATCTTTCCTGTTTCGACCATTCCGGGGTGTGAGGTCCGATGAGGTCTCGTCCACAAAGCTACGCTTTACACGAAAGCCATGCTTTGATCACAAATGATCATCACTATACAGCAGCACTTAGCGTGCCACACTACCAAATTGGGAGTATACCGCTGATAACCTTCAACTACATAACCTCTGAGCTCGTACGTCTCAGAGAAGGGTGTTAAGCTAAGAGAATAAATTCTCCACCACCAACAAATATGTATTTGAAAGAAATCGGCTTTATATCTCAAAGTATAGTGTCAGACACACGACCATACAAGTCTGTTCCGGGTTCGAACAGAACCGAAGCACTTCGTCCAATAAAGGAAGAAGCCCTTGCAAATCCGGGCGTCCACAATCTCGATCGGACTTCCCATCACTTAGGGAATCCCTATACCGGAGCAACTCGGTGCAGAGACAATCGATAGGTTATCCTATCGTTTTCGAAGACACCCGGTCTTCACTGCCGGTCTTCAAATGCAATTCATTCATCGAATCACTATTCGTAATGGGTTATATGACACAAAGGTCCTCTCCCGGCTAATCCGAATAGTGAGCGCTCAAATTTAAAACATGTGGGTGTATCAATCACAAAGGTTCACTTTCAAGGTTCGATGTGGGTTTCGGATAACAAACTGAAATCCGACTCCCTGTCGCATCGAAGTTTAAATGCCGTTTTACGGGCAAAAGGGGTTTCACGTACATATAGGAAACAAATCACAAATCGCAATTCCTCACAAAGCAATCACAGCATCACAGCAAAAATATCAATCCAATATAGAATATTTGATGATGGTCAATCATCGTTGATTCAAGTGATTGTGATTAAAGTGAATTAGCCATATAATTGCCTTTATTAATCATTTTAAAGTAATGTTAATTTAATTTTTTTATTATGAATTAGTTCGATTGGCTTAATTAGTTGATTATTCTATAGTTATTGTTTTAATTTTTTTTTTTTTGTGGTTAACTAATTAAGTTTAATTACCTTTATTCATTGGCTATTCTTTAAATAAATGATTTGTTTATAAAAACCATTACAAAACATTAATTGTTAATTACGATTTCAAGATAAATTTGTTTTTAAAGTTACACTTGGATTTTTGCTTTACTTTAGAATTTGTCCTTAAGCTAACTTTTAAAACAAACTTTTATTAATTTTAAAATATTCTTGAATTTCATGAATTCTAATTACCATTTGTTCCATATCCTATTTACAGATATCATTAGTTTATTCAGAAATTAAATTTAACTTGTGTTCAAAACTTGGTTGAAAACTGGGCTTGTTGTTGTTTTACATTCACTCACCCGAGACCTGCTTCGGGTTAACTCCGAGACAATCGTCCCTTTTCTTCGGGTTTTCCCCGAGAGTGAACCGTGTTGCAAATTTTTTTTTTCAAATTTTCTTAAGGTTTTAAAAACGACACGATGAACGCTAAAACCACTCGGGTTTCTCTTCGAGTTTCCACGCGATTTCCCCGTGCTGCTCTTCGAGTTGCTCCTCGTCCTCCCCAACCCATCTCACTGACGCACCACCATATCCACGTACACGTGCATCGGCACCGGAGGCGATTCCGACCACTAGCGAGCATCGCCGCACGTCAACCCCCAACCCAGCAACCATCTCCATCCATCGAAGTGCCCCATCTCCCCTCAAATCAAAATCAAGCAACAGAACCCAAAAAACATCAGGCACGCCAACACGTATTCGCCTCGCGCCGCCTCCCCAGGCCATTATCGGCCACCAGCCTTTTCCTCCAGCTTCCACGTCGTGCGACGCATCCATTGGCCCCCCTGACACGCATTCCGATCGCTTGTGGGTGGTGCGACAACGTCATTTCGACCGTGAACAGAAAATGGGTTTTAAACCCTAGTTTGCTTTAATTAACTGTTTAGATGAAATACAAGTTTAAACAATCATTTTATCTAAATTTCCAACATGTTTCAGGAGCAAGGAGGGAAAAAGAATATTGTATTTGGATGTGTTTCATTCTGTGACCAGAGTTTAAGCTTGACAACAATTTTTTTTTCTTCCAAAGTTTCCAGGGAAAGAAAAAAAAAGATTTCAAAACTTACTTGCATTTCATCTCTGGAAACTTAGGGCATGTTCAACTATAGTTCAACTTGTTTGTTTCCAGATTCAACAGAAGAGAAAAGAAAAGAAAGAAAAAATAATAATATTGAGGGGAGTTGAGTTTTACAGGCTTTTATATCCTGAAGCAAATCAGGGATTCACATCCCTGTACAATCAACATACACAGGCCAAACTCATTCATATACCCAAGATTCTAGCATGCAAACCAAGTTTTAATTTTCCTAATTATTCAAGCATTCTCATAGCAACATATGATTAAAAGAAAACAGAGTTTACTCACCAGTTTTTTAACAGAGTTTACTGACAGATTCAAACAGAGAGATGAGGCCTGAAGTTTCCCTTCTTTTCTACTTTAATTCTCTTGGGGTTTTAGATCTGAAATTGATGGGTACAGATCTATGATTATCTCTAGTTGCATTCATGCATTTAAATTATTAATAACAGGTTTTTCTTATTTACTTACATTTGAGATTTATAGCAGAGAAGACACTCTTTATTTTTCTGAAACTTGAATCCAGTAATAGCCTAAAACTTTGATCTTGATTTTCCTGCAACCAATTAAATATTTGTTTAATTCTTGCTTCATTTTAGATTGCAACTTTAAATTCAAAATAAATAAATAAAAGTTACTTGCCTTTTTAAATTTTACTTCCAGAAAGAAAAACTGCACTGCCTTGAAACCAGAAGCTTCCCCTTTACAAATCTGCAGTTTAAGTTTTGAATTGTTTGTTGAAACTTGATTTAAAAATCAAAATTTCATAAACTATAAACTTTAAAACAAAACTTACCAGAAAGTATCACAATACTGTTTGAAACACTTCAGATTTTACTTTGAAATTGAAGAAGACGGTTTCTCTTTTTTTTCTCTTTTTTTTCCTTTTTCTGAACTTCTCTTCTTGAATGTTGAAGTAGAATTTCAAAGATCTTTTGATTACTGAACATCAGGTGTTAGGGGATTTAAAAATTCAAATTTGGAAGGTGAAGAGTTTCCCTGAATTTTTTATTTGAATATTTTATTTAGGCAATGATGGTTTATGTCATTTGTAAGGAGATATCTTAAGCCCTAGATTTTGTTAATTATTTAACTTTATTGTGAATGTATGTTTCAGCCTTTTGATGTTTACAAAGCCAAAAAAAGTTTTATAGATTTTCTTTTCTATATTATATATACTTTTATAACCCAATATATATAATTTTATTCATTTGTATATATATGCATATGTACAATGTTAAAAGAAAAGTTGTTTTGACCATTGTATACTTTATTTCTCAATATTTTTTTTAATGCTACTAAATTTTAAAACATTTATTCCAAATTTAAATTCAAACTTAAAATTTTTAAACTTGAAACATAAACACTAATGTCCATTTGTATATCCACCCTTATTTTGAACAAATTAAAATTAAAATTTTTAAGGTGTATTCAATGTTACTAATATATGTCATGTTCATATATATAAGTTTTTTTAAATCCAAATGACTTTTAAAACATTCAATATTTCAATATTTTCAACTCAAAATAAAATTAGAATTCATTCCATATATTATTTCCACTAATTTTATTTGTTTAGATTTTCCTTCCAATTTATTCTCAAGTTAAACCCCAAGAGTTTAAAATGTATTATTTATTTTAATTAAAATTTTTGGGATGTTACAAATACCCCCTCCTTAAGAAATTTCGTCCTCGAAATTGAAAAAGAGAGAGAAAATAAACAAACAAAGAATTTACAATTCAAAAAAGAGTAAGGAAATGGCTTACCGGCTAAGCCGAGATATCCGGTCTGCATTTGGGATAAGATTTCTGCATATTATCTTCAGTTTCCCAAGTGCAGTCCTTTGGATCGCCATTCCACTGAACTTTTACTAGCTTTACAACCTTGTTCCTTAATTGCTTCTCCTCACGATCCACAATCTTTATCGGTTCTCTTTTAACGGTTAGATTGGGAGTAATGTCGAGATCTTGTTGGGCAGCTTCTTCAATGATACAATCCGGATCGTGCACATACTTCCGAAGGCTAGAAATGTGGAATACATCATGCACACCCGATAACCAGCTAGGCAACTGCACACGATAGGCTAGAGAACCAATCCTCTCCAGAATAGGAAAGGGACCAATATATCTTGGTGCTAGTTTGTTGGTCTTCCCAAATCTCAATACACCTCTCATAGGAAATACTTTAAGAAAAACAGAATCCCCAACCTGGAATTCCAAATCCCGTCTTCTACGATCGTAATAGCTCTTTTGACGACTCTGAGCTGTCTTCAATTTTTTTCGAATAAAATCAACTTTCTCGGTGGCTTCTTTAATCATGTCCGGCCCAAGAACGAGTCTATCACCTGCCTCGATCCAGCATGCCGGTGATCGACACGGTCGGCCATATAAAGCCTCAAAAGGAGCCATCTCAATTCTAGCCTGATAGCTGTTGTTATAGGGGAACTCGACCAGATGCAAATGGTCCTCCCAAGAACCACCAAAATCAAGTATACAAGCTCGCAATAGGTCCTCCAAGATTCTATTGATCCTTTCTGTCTGCCCATCAGACTGTGGGTGATAAGCAGTACTGAAATGCAGCTTAGTTCCCAATGCGTCTTGAAACGCCTCCCAAAATCACTAGTGAAGATCAGGTCACGATAACTCACTATGCTACTAGGAATGCCATGGAGACGGACAATTTCTTTCACATACAAATTAGATAGACTTGAAGCCGTGCGGGTAGCTTTTACTGGCAAGAAGTGGGCTGACTTAGTCAAACGATCTACGATGACCCAAATCGCCTCATTGCCCTTTTGAGTGCGAGGCAAACCGTCGACGAAATCCATCGACACTTGGTCCCATTTCCACTTGGGCACCTCTAAAGGCTGAAGTAAACCCGCCATCTTCTTTTGGTCGCTCTTGACTTGTTGGCAAGTAGCACAACGATTCACATAAATAGATATATCCCTCTTCAACGTCTTCCACCAGAAAGTTCTTTTGATATCTCTATACATCTTGTTGATTCCTGGATGGATGCTGAATTTTGATTTGTGACATTCATCTAACACTTCTCGTTTCAAATCGGAATGTCGGGGACACAGATTTTGCCTTTCATCTTTATAACTTCATTACCATCAATCTCAAAACTGGAATCTTCACCTTGATGGATTCTTTTACAAATTCCATGAAGGAATGGGTCTTCTTTTTGCTTGCCGGCGATCTTTTCAAGGAGAGTGGGAGTAACAACAAGATATGCAAGAACAACATGCCTCCTACTTAAAGCATCGGCAACCACATTGGCTTTTCCGGGCGTATATTGAATGTCTAGGTCATAAGATGCCAGAAATTCAAGCCAACATTGTTGTCGCAAATTCAAATCTTTCTGGGTGAAGAGATATTTCAAAGATTTATGGTCGGTGAATAATTGGAATTTTTCACCTAGAAATAAAGAGAGTTCGATAAGTATATTTGTTAAGTTAAATTAAATTAAATTCATAGATTGTTAAGAAAGTTGAAAAGATTCTTACCCAGAAGATAATGTCGCCATATTTTTAAAGCGAAGATAACAGCTAGAAGCTCTAAATCATGGGTCGGATAATTTCTTTCATGAGGACGTAATTGTCTACTCGCGTAGGCAATCACTTTCCCGTTTTGCATCAATACTGCACGCAAGCCTTCACCGCAAGCATCGGTATAAATGAATAAACCCTGATTCCCGCTGATAATAGCGAGATTAGGAGCCGTGGTTAATCTCTTCTTCAACTCCTCAAAAGCTTCTTCACATTTTGGAGTCCAAATAAACTTTGCATTCTTCATTGTTAGCTTGGTCAATGACTAGCTAACTTCGAAAAGTCCTGCACAAACTTCCGATAATAACCCGCTAGGCCCAAAAAGCTTCGAACTTCCTTTGGGGTAGTAGGTCTTCTCCAATCAAGAATGGCGGAAATTTTGCTAGGATCAACAGAAATCCCTCCTTCACTAACAATATGGCCAAGAAATTTGACTTCTTTGACCCAAAAGTGGCATTTGAAAATTTTAGCATATAGAATGTTTCTCCTCAATATTTCCAAGACGATTCTAAGGTGTTCGGCATGCTCCTCTTCGGTTTTGGAATAGACCAAAATATCATCAATGAATACTAGCACAAATTTATTCAATACATCCCGAAACACACGAGTCATAAGGTCCACAAAGTATGTTGGGGCATTGGTTAGCCCAAAAAGCATGACTAACCATTCGTAGAACATATTGGGACCCCTGAAAGATGTGAAATGAACACAGTCTTCGGCGATTCGTAATTGATGGAATCCTTGGGCTAGATCCATCTTCGAAAAGAAACAAGCGCCGTGCAACTGATCAAATAAATCATCAATTCTGGGCAGTGGGAATTTATTCTTGAGAGTCTGCTTATTGAGATCGCGGTACTCAACACACAACCTCAAAGATCCGTCTGACTTAGCAACAAATACGACGGTTGAGCCCCATTCAGAAACACTGGGTCGAATCAACCCTTTTTCTAGTAAATCTCTAGTTTGCTCGACTAATTCAACCCTTTCCCTAGGTGCCATCTTGCGACTTGCATGAACGACAGGACAAGCATTGGGTACAAGGTCGATTCTGAATTCTATTTCTCGGTGAGGAGGTAGAGATTTCACTTATTCAAATACATCTGGAAAATCTCTAACAATAGGAATAGATTCCAAGCTGGGTTCAGGATAAACCAAATTATACATCAACCCTTCCCTTTTAGGACTAGGGTCCTCACAAGAAATTTCGATGAAATCCCCAAATTCGGTTTTGATTGAAATCAACCGATTATTGCAATCTAATTTGGCTTCATATTTTGCTAGCCAATCCATCCCGAGTAAGACTTCAAACTCGTTGAAATCAAGAACAAAGAGACCAATAGTGAATTGATGGCAAGAATATGAGATAGGAACATCTCTACATCGAAGACAGAGGTTTGCAGGACCTCCAACTGGATTCCTTACACATATAGGCTCATCAACAAAATCAGGTTCAATATTCAATTCATTAATAGCTTGTTGAGAGATAAAACTGTGTGTAGAGCCAGTATCAAAAAGAACTCTAACAATGCTATCATAAATGGTAAGATTACCTTCCAGAACTCCCTTTCCCTTTTCTGCTTTGAAAGATGTAGGCTTGTCTTTGACTGAGTACACTTTAGTTGTCTGGGCTTGCTTCATAGTTGGGCATTCTTTCACTTCATGTCCCACCTTCTGACAATAATAGCACTTTCTGGGCTTTTCTTGAGCGGATTGATTTCTCTTTGGCTTCTTGCAGCTGTTAGGATAGTGTCCCTTCTCCAAGCAATTATAGCAAGTGACATTCTCTGCTGTGCTCCCTTGCTTGCGCTTCTTTCTCTCCTTGCCTTGCCATGGTTTCTTGCCTCCAAATTTCCTCTTCTTCCAATTCTGATTGCTTGAGTTTCCTTTCTCCCTTGGTGCTTCTTGCATGTCTAGTAGCATAACGGTATCCCATATCAACCAAATCTGAGAAGGATTCTTTGACGTGGCCAGTCATCCTTTCGTGGAACTTTTTATTCATCCCACGAATGAATCTCTCATTCTTCTTCAAAGGTGTGTTCACTAATTCTGGACCAAAGCGAGACAATTCATTGAATTTGTTGAGATACTCTTCGTATGACAAACTTCCTTGCTTTAAGTCCATGAACTCCTGGTACATACAAGAAATCCCAGTTGATGCCATATAGCGCTTCTCAAATACTTTCTTGAATCTGCCCCAAGTGAACTCATCCTCAGGCTCATCAATGGTGACTGTCTCCCACCATGCTGAAGCTTCATCTTGAAGTTGCCAAGAAGCTATGAGACGCATCTGATCATCCTGCAGCTTAAGCCCCATAAAGATTTTCTCACAAGATCTAATCCATGCCTGGGCCTCAACAATCGTCTCTTTGCCGGTGAATGGCTTACCCCCAAGCCTTGAGAAGTTATTAATAAGTCAGCCAGATTCGGCTGATTCTGAATAGGCAAAGCTGCCTCGGTTATGGGGGAACTTGGTTAGGTGCTGTTACATTTTTTCGCCTCCCAACTCTGTCTCTTTGGCCGCTCATCCTTACTATCTGTAATTAGAAAGAAAATTGGCTTAGATATTTGGACGAGATATCTTAAGAAATATCGGCAATTAAAGGAAATAGACTAAGAAAGATTTTGAGGCGTTAATCGATTATGCTCATTCTAGGGTATACTTCACCCTATCTCTAATGAGCCATCTAATGTGTTATACTCCGTAGCTAAAGTTCTTACTCAACCTTTAGCTCTGATACCAACTATCACGATCCAAAATTCAACATTCTAAAATTGACATCAAATACCTCACTTGTATTCGACTATCAATGATTCAAACATCGAACTCCAGTCGGATGGAGCTTATAACAACATTAGATGAATATAAAGCAGCGGAAATAAAATGAATATCATGCATCATATCACAGATACAACATCATAATAATATCTGTTACAACATCAGAGTACATAATACATGAATAACATCTCCAAATAGAATGACATAATAGAACAACTAGATATCATATGCCAAAGGTCTTCAAAAGGATAGAGAATGATAGCGAACACCAAACTAAGCGCCTCGAGATCCAAAAGCTTCCAAAATGTCTCTAAGGTGTGAGCTTCCAAAAACCAAAAATCTCCAAACCAAAATACTCCAAAATGTAGCTAGAGCCAAAATACAGAAAACCTGCTACTAGGCTGCCCAGTAGAAATGGTGGGCACCCAGAGTTTAGAAAGGAAACAATAAACTCCGGGTCAGTCATGGGACTGGTATGAGTAAACAAAGATAATTGCTTTCAAATAAAACAGATTTATACAAGAAAACCGGTATGCTTTTGGAAAATGAAACTACCATAAGACCTTCCGCCACACACACAATGCAATCGCAGAATTGAAGGAGATTTCTTCTTATGATAGTCAAATATGCTTGATACGGGAAAATTCTTTGATATTATTATTAGTGCATAGTGTAGAAAGCCATTTCGAAAATATAATATTAATCCTAGCCAACATACGACATTTCGTCGTATGCCTACTATAGCTACCATGTTCAATAGCAGGTTACCGCCACATTCCATGGCAGGTTATACAACTAAAACAGTACTGGGTTCGTATTGGAAATTGGATTTCCAACAAATGGTCAGGCTAAGGAACTTCCTATGCCACATGGGTACGCCTTTGGCGGGACATCCCGAGAACCTACCCGGCTCTCTGCCAACACAAGGTCGGGTTACCTCTGTAATTAGGTAACTACTACTCGAGTATGCCACTCCCCGGTCCTTTGGGACCTTTATCCGAGGGCCCTCCATCACAAAGCAACAACCACGCAGAATAATGAGATTGAAGCAACCACATAGGTAAGTATCTGGGCTCCATACCATGACACTACCTTTTTCCAGAAGGAAATGACATACCCTAAAGGGCGCGACCCTCATAACCTTGCCGCATCTTTCCTGTTTCGACCATTTCCGGGGTGTGAGGTCCGATGAGGTCTCGTCCACAAAGCTACGCTTTACACGAAAGCCATGCTTTGATCACAAATGATCATCACTATACAGCAGCACTTAGTGTGCCACACTACCAAATTGGGAGTATACCGCTGATAACCTTCAACTACATAACCTCTGAGCTCGTACGTCTCAGAGAAGGGTGTTAAGCTAAGAGAATAAATTCTCCACCACCAACAGATATGTATTTGAAAGAAATCGGCTTTATATCTCAAAGTATAGTGTCAGACACACGACCATACAAGTCTGTTCCGGGTTCGAACAGAACCGAAGCACTTCGTCCAATAAAGGAAGAAGCCCTTGCAAATCCGGGCGTCCACAATCACGATCGGACTTCCCATCACTTAGGGAATCCCTATACCGGAGCAACTCGGTGCAGAGACAATCGATAGGTTATCCTATCGTTTTCGAAGACACCCGGTCTTCACCGCCGGTCTTCAAATGCAATCCATTCGTTGAATCACTATTCGGAATGGGTTATATGACACAAAGGTCCTCTCCCGGCTAATCCGAATAGTGAGCGCTCAAATTTAAAACATGTGGGTGTATCAATCACAAAGGTTCACTTTCAAGGTTCGATGTGGGTTTCGGATAACAAACTGAAATCCGAATCCTTGTCGCATCGAAGTTTAAATGCCGTTTTACGGGCAAAAGGGGTTTCACGTACATATAGGAAACAAATCAAAAATCGCAATTCATCACAAAGCAATCACAGAATCACAACAAAAATATCAATCCAATATAGAATATTTGATGATGGTCAATCATCGTTGATTCAAGTGATTGTGATTAAAGTGAATTAGCCATATAATTGTCTTTATTAATCATTTTAAATTAATGTTAATTTAATTTTTTTATTATGAATTAATTTGATTGGCTTAATTAGTTGATTATTCTTTAGTTATTGTTTTAATTTATTAATTTTTTTTTGGTGGTTAACTAATTAAGTTTAATTACCTTTATTCATTCTCTATTATTTAAATAAATTATTTATTTATAAAACCCATTACAAAACATTAATTGTTAATTACTATTTCAAGATAAATTTGTTTTTAAAGTTACACTTGGATTTTTGCTTTACTTTTGAATTTGTCATTAAGCTAACTTTTAAAACAAACTTTTATTAATTTTAAAATATTCTTGAATTTCATGAATTCTAATTACCATTTGTTCCATATCCTATTTACAAATATCATTAGTTTATTCAGAAATTAAATTTAACTTGTGTTCAAAATTTGGTTGAAAACTGGGCTTGTTACTGTTTTACATTCACTCACCCGAGACCTGCTTCGGGTTTACCCCGAGACAATCGTCCCTTTTCTTCGGGTTTTCCCCCAGAGTGACCCGTGTTGCAAATTTTTTTTTCTTCGAATTTTCTTAAGGCTTTAAAAACGACACGATGAACGCTAAAACCACTTGAGTTTCTCTTTCGAATTTCCACGCGATTTCCCCGTGCTGCTCTTCGAGTTGCTCCTCGTCCTCCCCAACCCATCTCACTGACACACCACCATATCCACGTACACGTGCACCGGCACCGGAGGCGATTCCGACCACTGGCGAGCATCGCCGCATGTCAACCCCCAACCCAGCAACCATCTCCATCCATCGAAGTGCCCCATCTCCCCTCAAATCAAAATCAAGAAACAGAACCCAAAAAACATCAGGCACGCCAACACGTATTCGCCTCGCGCCGCCTCCCCATGCCATTATCGGCCACCAGCCTTTTCCTCCAGCTTCCACGTCGTGCGACGCATCCATTGGCCCCCCTGACACGCATTCCGATCGCTTGTGGGTGGTGCGGCAACGTCATTTCGACCGTGAACGGAAAATGGGTTTTAAACCCTAGTTTGCTTTCAAATCGAAAATTTAAGGGTTTATAAATTAATTCAGTATTTTTTTGAAAATCAAAAACACCCAAACCATCAGCGGCAGCGAAATCGTGGCCTATAACTTCTTAGATCGTCAGATTTTGTCAAAAACTCATTTTCCGATCAACTCCCATTTTCCTGAGCAATATGAAATGAAAAAATTTTGATTTTTGTTTCTAAAATCATTATTTTTGATGGTGATTCAAATGGTGTTGCTGAAAGTCAAATCCATGAGGTTCGAATTTTCACCTATTTTGAGTTGTGACTGTGTTTACATCTTCCAATGAAGATAAAACCTGTTTTTATTTGCTTTAATCAACTGTTTAGATGAAATACAAGTTTAAACAATCATTTTATCTAAATTTCCAACATGTTTCAGGAGGAAGGAGGGAAAAAGAATATTGTATTTGGATGTGTTTCATTCTGTGACTAGAGTTTAAGCTTGACAACAATTTTTTTTTCTTCCAAAGTTTCCAGGGAAAGAAAAAATAAAAGATTTCAAAACTTACTTGGATTTCATCTCTGGAAACTTAGGGCATGTTCAACTATAGTTCAACTTGTTTGTTTCCAGATTCAACAAAAGAGAAAAGAAAAGAAAGAAAAAAAAATATTGAGGAGAGTTGAGTTTTACAGGCTTTTATATCCTGAAGCAAATCAGGGATTCACATCCCTGTACAATCAACATACACAGGCCAAACTCATTCATATACCCAAGATTCTAGCATGCAAACCAAGTTTTAACTTTCCTAATTATTCAAGCATTCTCACAGCAACATATGATTAAAAGAAAACAGAGTTTACTCACCTATTTTTTTCCTGAGTTTACTGACAGATTCAAACAGAGAGATGAGGCCTGAAATTTCCCTTCTTTTCTACTTTATTTCTCTTGGGGTTTTAGATCTGAAATTGATGGGTATAGATCTATGATTATCTCTAGTTGTATTCATGCATTTAAATTATTAATAACAGGTTTTTTTTATTTACTTACATTTGAGATTTATAGCAGAGAAGACACTCTTTATTTTTCTGAAACTTGAAACCAGTAATAGCCTAAAACTTTGATCTTGATTTTCCTACAACCAATTAAATATTTGTTTAATTCTTGCTTCATTTTAGATTGCAACTTTAAATTCAAAATAAATAAATAAAAGTTACTTGCCTTTTTAAATTTTACTTCCAGAAAGAAAAACTGCACTGCCTTAAAACCAGAAGCTTCCCCTTTACAAATCTGCAGTTTAAGTTTTGAATTGATTGTTGAAACTTGATTTAAAAATCAAAATTTCATAAACTATAAACTTTAAAACAAAACTTACCTGAAAGTATCACAATACTGTTTGAAACACTTCAGATTTTACTTTGAAATTGAAGAAGACAATTTCTCTTTTTTTTCCCTTTTTCTGAACTTTTCTTCTTGAATGTTGAAGTAGAAATTTCAAAGATCTTTTGATTACTGAACATCAGGTGTTAAGGGATTTAAAAATTCAAATTTGGATGGTGAAGAGTTTCCCTGAATTTTTTATTTGAATATTTTATTTAGGCAATGATGGTTTGTGCCATTTGTAAGGAGATATCTTAAGCCCTAGATTTTGTTAATTATTTAACTTTATTGTGAATGTATGTTTCAGCCTTTTGATGTTTACAAAGCCAAAGAAAGTTTTATAGATTTTATTTTCTATATTATATATACTTTTATAACCCAATATATATAATTTTATTCATTTGCATATATATGGATATGTACAATGTTAAAAGAAAAGTTGTTTTGACCATTGTATACTTTATTTCTCAATGTTTTTTAAATGCTACTATATTTTAAAACATTTATTCCAAATTTAAATTCAAACTTAAATTTTTAAACTTGAAACATAAACACTAATGTCCATTTGTATATCCACCCTTATTTTGAACAAATTTAAATTAAATTTTTTAAGGTGTATTTAATATTACTAATATATGTCATGTTCATATATATAAGTTTTTTTAAATCCAAATGACTTATAAAACATTTAATATTTCAATATTTTCAACTCAAAATAAAATTAGAATTCATCCCATATATTATTTCCACTAATTTATTTGTTTTAGATTTTCCTTCCAATTTATTCTCAAGTTAAACCCCAAGAGTTTAAAATATATTATTTATTTTAATTAAAATTTTTGGGATGTTACACGTACTCCTCGGTATTGTGATCTAGACCACGTACTGTGACAGGTGGTACCCAATGCCTAGTCATTGTTGGAAATCCATTCTCCCTACGAGCCTTTTACGAGTTTTTTTTGTATTACCCACACTATGGCTAGTAGCTAGAATTTAATAATGTAAAAATTTCGGCTATTTTGTAAGTATTTGAATATAGACCCTATTATAATATCGAAGGATTTCTATAAAAAGTATTTTAGCTATCGTAAGGTTAAAACCCGACATGTTTATTTGTGGCGTGGTCTTACGAGATGCTTTTGTTTTCAAAGGATTTTTGAAACTTTAATAATCAATTTGGATACATTATTATCAGCTAGTATTCCAGACTGACTGTGGTGTTATTTTATTATAATGCTCGGGTCAGACCGAGTATTATATGTTCAGGATAGGATGCTATGGAGCAGGAGAGGAGCTGGAGTCCGAGACGTATTATACATACATGTTTATTTATCCGCTGCTGTGATTGTATGGATTTGTCTGTTTGGTAATATTGTTGTATGAGATACTCTGATGATATGATGTATAAAACAGATATAGTTTTCTCTTGTGTAAAGATCTATTATTAACTATTATAGTTTATTCCGCTG
Source organism: Allium cepa (assembly GCA_030765085.1). Classification (NCBI taxonomy): domain Eukaryota; kingdom Viridiplantae; phylum Streptophyta; class Magnoliopsida; order Asparagales; family Amaryllidaceae; genus Allium; species Allium cepa. The sequence goes on along the minus strand of CM060931.1, from coordinate 407,530,597 downwards.
CGACTGTGAGATTCTGATATTGTTTAGTTTCTTCTTCTTCTATCTCTTCTTATTTAACCCTAATGGTGCGTATTTCTGTTCCACTTGAGTTAATTGATGTAGAATAGTGTTGACTCAAGGGGTACAGAATTGCGGGCTGTCACACATTTATACATTTATATATTCATTTTGTCCTTATTTAGTACATTTTTACTAAATAAATCATATCTCTTGAATTATATCTTCATAAATCTAGAAATAAATTTATGAATTAATGTATACATACATTTTTAACACCATTATCACTTTTATACCATTTTTATGTGATTATATACGTCAAATCATTATTTTACAAATCTGTGCTGATTTTCATATATAATGGAATCACATTTATATAGATTCATATATATTAAATAAAACTCCATAAAAATACTTTTTAGACATGATATCATCATATTAAACCTCATAAAATAATTTATATGAATTTGACATGATTAAATGTCCTAAATCATTTATATACAATTTCATGCATGCTTTTCACATATTATGATATATATATATATATATATATATATATATATATATATATATATATATATATATATTCATAAAAATAATAATTGTACTACACTACTTTCTAAACCTGAAATCATCGTAGTTAATCTCAGAATATAATTTCATGTTAATTCTATGTATTTAAATATCTCAACACACTAAAATTGGAATTTCGTCTAGCTTATACATATAAAGAGAATATCATTTATATTAATTCATATATATATATATATATATATATATAAATTATATAAATATATACTAAAGTTACATTTTGGTCTGCAAACATCATATTTCATCTCAAAAATATATACATGTAAATTTGACTTGATTTATACACTATTACACTATGATTTTTCCCAGTTCTATGATTCATTTTCACATAATTCTAAATATTTATTCAAAATATATGTCATTAACTCACATAATTACTAAAAATCAATCATAAACAAAGTTAGGTAAAGGTTTCAGAAATTGCAGAGACAAAATTTCGAATTTAATTGCCAAGTTATCAAATTTAATCATATAAAGTTATGGAATCAAGCAAGTGAACATCGAATTTAGGCAAATCCACTCAACAAATCAATTTCTCTCAAATTCAAGCCTCTAGCCTTACTTTCCTTCGCTGTCCAGAGATCGAGTTCTCTTCAATTCACTATTCTAATGCTATAGGAGCCCTCTATGCTCTTATCCTTGCCTTTTTCTTCAATTTGGAGTTTTAATTTCTTAATTTGGATATTGTTTTTGGGAATTAGGTGTAGTTGGAGCATTTGGGAAAGAAGACGAAGAACCGAAATTTTGTCTCTAAAATGAGAAAGAGAAATGCGACCTTTTGTTTTAATTTAAGTTTATATAACCACTCAATTTTAAATTTCGAATTTAAACCGCATAGCAACCGTTTGATCCAATGATGTTTCCAATCATATCTCCTTCATATGAGCTCCAAACGACATACATAAATATAATACATGAACTAGAGAAATGGGACGACCACAATGGCACTAGTTTCATCGTCAAATTCCAATGTTTGTAAAAATGAATATTTTACCATTTTTCTTAAAATGGCGAGAACACCATTATAATAATTTATTTAATCAACTCCTTAATTCCACTATTTTTATATCATTATATCATTATTATTTAATTAAAATATTGCTCGAGTTTTCAGGGCATTATAATCACACTATTTATAGATTTTTTGTTAAATATATTTCAATCAAATATTTAATCATTTATAACACATTATTACAAATATATAACATGAAGAAAAACACCTTTATCATGAAACAAGAATTGATTACAAAAGTTAATTAATTTATAATAAGTTACAGAATTGCCCATAAGGCATACCCTTAACTCTATTAGTTAGAGAACATGCACTCCTTATTAGAGCTTTAATTTACAGAATTCAAACCTTCATTTGAAACTAGTTTATTGAAAGTTGCCCCATGTCTACCAAAAAAAAGAGTTCAAACAATTGTATGATGTTCTTTGGAAAACATTCTTGCATCCATACAAATTAAAGTCAGAACTATGAAGAAAGAGGAAAAAAATTTCAAGATTGGACAAATTTATGTTGTTCGGAAAACATTGATGTGTTTAGCTCGAATTTACAAGATCTGCATATGAAGTATAGATAATATCCCAAGTTAATAAATTATGTACATGAAGCTTGGCTTGACACGTGGAAGGATCAATTTATTTGTGCATGGATTGATAATTTCATGCATTTTGGAAATTATACTTGGAATAGGTATCCTTCTCATTTTTGTATATTTTAATTGTTAAAAGTTCATTTATTGTAAGCTTATCTTTTAAAAATGTTTTTTAAATTTTCGAAGCCAAGGCCGCTCACTCTAAATTGAAAAAACATTGCCACAAGCCATGGAAAATTTGAAAGATGTTGGTATTGGAACTAAGCCAGCCCACAATAGAAGTAACGAGTGAATTTTAATTTTTTTTACCATTTTGGATCTTTATTGGACTTACAAAGTCTAATTTATTTAGAACCTTTCTAAAAAGTTCTAAATAAAATAATTATTTTATTGAAATTTATAAAATAATTTTATTTTATGTAATTTATACTAAATTATATGTATGTCATATACACATATGTGTATGTGTAACACATATATTCATGTTAGGTACAAGATGCCCGTGTATAAGTGCTGGAATTTACATTACAACATACATGTTCGCTCGTCTAGTATACGAATATATCGTCCAAACGTATGTTTACATACTTTATTTTATATATACAAAATATTACAGATATATATATAAACAATATTTTATTTTAAATAATTTTATACAAATATATATATATATATATATGAAAATTTAACATTACATATATAATCATGTAAATATATTTTAGAACCTTTACAAATAATATTAGATTTAATTATTTATAGCTGTAAATCTTAAAGCAATAATGTTGAATTTTTTTAACAAATATATACATATACATATATATATTAAATACATATATGCATACGTTCATATATACACACACTATAATATATATATATATATATCTATTAACATTTTTAAAATATACAGAATATATATTAACATATACATATGCAAATAACGCGCACGACATAGAAATGTTTTTCTAAAATAAATATCCAATGTAAAATTAGTAAAATTTAATTAAAACTTATTTTTGAAACATTACTGTAAATTTTAAAACTTTCAAATAAATCTAAGTAATATTCATTATTTCAATATTTAACATATATTTTTATAATTTAAAAACAATTTTAAATCTATTTTTAATTTTTGGCTTAAATTTAAATATTTAAATTATATAAAAAAATATTTTTTTTCCTGCATAAAGCATATTAGGTACTAATTTAATTTTATACAATATAAAACGTATTTTTATGATATATATACTGATATAATTAATTGACATAACTAATTAATTTAAATAATATATATTTATTTATTTTATTGCTTCCAAAAATATTTTAAATATGTAACATATTACGTAACATTGTAAAACCATAGTTTTTTACAGAATAAGATATAGTATTTAAATATAAAGCCTATATATAATTGAATAATGTATTTTAAATTAGTTTTTTAAAAAAAAATTAGTTGTGCATACTATGGGTGGATATATATCAAAATAACTTTCTTAATAAATATATAAGTATATAAACATACAACCAATCTGATTATGATAATACATTGACGTAATAGAATTGTCACCTAACTACCAAAAAAACATACATGATATAAATATTATCTACACATTGATATTCATTGATAGAATAGAAAACATACCTTATTACCAATGCTGCTTGAAACGATGAGATCTCCTCCTTGAACAAGTTTCCAATCCAATAGAGTGCTAGTTTTTGAATCGAAGATCACCAGCCATCGAATAGTATTTGTTTTAATTGGGAGGAGTCAATTTTCGACGAGAGGTAGAGGACTTGGAGGCTTCAAAAGGTTGTCGGAATCTGTCGGAAAAGATGTCCTCCAGGCTGTCAGAAGCAGACAGAAGCCGTCGGAAAATGCCTACCTGGAAGCTGTCGGAAGCCTTCGAAAGCCGTCGGAAATCTGCTGTATTTTTTATTCCTGTTGCGAATATAGCCTTCCATTCATATTTCTCTTCCAAACACTATTACACTAATACTGCAGAATCCTGTATATAATATTCCAACCAAATATCAAAACCCAAACTACACAAAATTCATCAAACACACAAATACATCAGATTACATCAAAATAAAATACATAATATACATAACCATTCCAACTTTCACAACAACCCCAACAACTAGTGTTCTACTATGTCATACATACATAACATAACACAAAATCATCAACATCCACATCATCATACAACCACATAAACAAGTGTATCAAACATAATCATACAAAAATCAACAACTGCCTCCACCATCTACCAAATCATACAAAACTAAAAAAACATACCTAAAAAAGCAAGCAATCAATCAATCTCCTCCACATCCAGAGCTAGCCGAGGAAGGAAAGCGGTCACCATAGTGCTGCATGCACTCTAGCAACTATGTGTTCTGCATGGCATGTTGGCGGTTCTGCTCCTCTAGTTGGGCCACTCTAGCCCGCAAATCTTCGATATCTGTTAGATCGCTCTGAGCTCTATTCCGCCGACCCCGTCTTTGACTGCTGGCCTGCAATAGATATTTAATTTAGTTGTGTGATCTCTGTAAGTGTATGTGCATATCTTTGTAAGCTAGTAAGTAACATGACATTCATATCATCGGTCTTCTTGTGCTTTACTGGTGTGATAAAGTCATTTGGTTGGTTTGAATTCAAATTCAATATGGAGGATTTTTCAAGGTTCAAATATTTTTAAATAATGAAAAAATGAATAAAATTCAAGTTTATTTTTGAAAAGGTCCAAATAGAATATTGAAGTATTTTAAGATAAAATTATATATTCCAACATAGAATTATGACTTAAATATCAAATTAGCAGTGAAATAAATTATTTACCACTTGATTGCCAAATCTGTATCATCTTCCATGCTCTGTTGGATCCATAACGGACTCAAAATAGCATCCTCTTCATCAGTTGTCAGCTGTTCTCGATTCGTATCAGCAAGGAGTTTCTGGCACTGCTCCATAAACTTTTCCTGCATTAACAAATTAATAACATCGTATCTTATTTCATTATAGTTAACAAGCAGAACAATTACTAATACTGCATAAAATGAAATATGCTTACATGGCTCTTGCTGGATTTATCATCCTGCCATGTATACGAAACAGTCCCGTCTGGATTTACATGCTCGACAGCATGCGTACGAGTGAACATGTCCATATAGCCCACAAGACCATGCACCAGCTTCCTGAAGTTGATTTTTACATAGAATTATTATACATTTAAAATTATATAGCATAAACTGTTTACAATTATCACTCGGTAAATTTACCAACTCCTGCCTATACTGCTGAAATGAATTCAACCCTCCGCGATGAGTGACGGGATTTTTATTTCTGTTTGCAGAGTTTCTATCCAACTCTGCCTGTACATTCAAAATTTGGTACATTATTTTTCGATCACATCAAATTAATAATTCAAAAAAAATTAGTATACTTGCCTTGGCCTCGTCCGTTTCCCAGTATTTCAACCATGCTTGCCATACGCTCCCCCCCATCCACAGTGGTTTGTTACCATATTTCTTAATTTCAGATATCGAGTCCCTATAGTACTTGCACATCTTCTTCATCCAGTATCCTCGTGCCAGCAGCATATCGTCTGTCTAGATGTCTATCTCAGCCTTTGTTTCATGATAAAAAGTAAAAAAAAGATTGCACTGTAAACGGTAAAAGTAAAAAAACGAATTAAAAACGGAAAACAGAAAAATATACATAGTAGGACATCTTGCCATATACACTCTATGATGTGAGGAGGGATGTTATCTTACTTCGGCCAGCCACTCATCCTACTGCGATAAGAAGCTCTAAAGACATCGAGCATAACCTTCGAATGAAGTAGGTCAAACCTTCTGTTTTTAAATACGATACAGATAAGTATGTACGTATATCATAAAAAAACTGCTGAATAAAATTTAATTCTTACCCCTCTGCTCTAGAGACTAATGAAACTACTGGACGTTGTGACTCTTGCGATGGGCCACTGCCATCGCCTCCTGATGATCGGGAAGAGCTCCTACCTTTATATGACATTATGATAAACCTGTGACATATATACACATCATTATATAAGATAATAATAACATGATAATGAAATATATTTCATATGTAAATGACATCAATGGTATAAATTGCTTAATTAATGACTGAAATGGAAATAGAAATGGAAGTGTGTTATACCTGATTTATAATGGGTGTAATGTTCCGACGATAAGCAGATTTCATTGCATTTTTAATAAAAATTTCTAAATAAATGACAAATGGAAATGACATAAAACATGTAAATAATGGTAAAAGGATTTGGTTTCATAGTCACATCAATTTCATAATACATCAAGAATTCAACATAGTTCCATCAATTGCAAAAAAATCAGATTCGGATTTATATCGGTCATCATCGTCTTTTGATTCAGATTCGGTCTCGTTTTCTACGATATTTTCCTCCGCATTGTCAAACGTTTCTACCAAAACATTTGATTCATCGATCAAAGGACCAAAATCTGTATGATTGTCTGTAATCATTATTTCGTTATTTTGCTCAAGAACTGCCTGATAAGCTTGTTCGTGTGTAATATTCTTCCCATCGAATGTAAATCAGGCCTTTGTTTTCAAAATTGCAAACCAATCCGCTTTATCTCTTTTTAGAGACGGATAAGGAGCGTAATAAACTTGCAATGCTTGTTTGGCTAGTACAAAAGGATCATACTTGTGATAGTACGATGTATGCTTTATTTCGATAAGATTATAATCCTTGTGTACATTAATTCCAGAACCTGAAACATTGCTAAACCAATTACATCTAAATAGAAACACCTGCTCCACGGGTCGTGAGAAAATATGTCAGTTGCAAAATTTGTGTTAGAACGCCATAAAAATCATTTAAGTGATTTTCTGGATCGTCACTACTTTTAACAAATATACCAGTATTATTCGTTAATTTTTCTGCATCATATTCTTTAGTGTTAAATTTATATCCATTTACGAAATATATTGGTTACGTCTTGACCATCGCAAGATGTGTCAACTCTTCGTCAACAACACAATTTCTCGGCTCATAAACGTAATTTGAAAACCAACCGGAAAATTCTTCAGTGAGATCTCCGTTCGGATGTTCACGTTCATAAACACTGTTTATATAAACAAATTATTATATTATGTTATACACGCGCATGCATTATAGAAAAGAATAAAACAAAAATTATTATTTCAGATTACTTAATAAACGGTGCAACCTCGGCACAATTTAGAAGAATATAAGTATGTGCTACATGAAGATCTCTATCGTTTAGCCATATTTCTACACATTTTGCAGAAAGCCGACCATGTTGTCTAAAAATAGATAACATTGCTTGAGAGGACTGTTGTTCGTTGCCTTCGTCATTACAAGGAACATTTTCAAATGAAATTTCACATGGTCACTGAAATAGTGATAGAAAAAGAACAAAGCTTCTTCTTCGATGTAAGATTTACATATAGAACCTTCAACTCGTTCTTTTTGCCTCACTTTTTTCTTCAGACGATTCAAATATCTATGCAAAATTAATTTATACTAACTTCATCTTTCAAATGCAATTAAATTATGTGATAACATATTACATACCTCTCAAATGGATAACCCATCCATATGAACAGGACCTTGAAGTCGTGCTTCGGATGGGAGATGAACAGGTAAATGTTCCATTACATTAAAAAGACATGGCAGAAATATTTTCTCTAATTTTCAAAGCAATATAGGAATATCCACTTCAAGTTTATGTAAACGTTGCACTTTTAAAGTAGTCGAACAAAGCTCTTTTTAAAACATACTAACCTCCGTTACTACCTTTCAAACTTTTAACGACAGTAGTTCTTTGAACATAACGGGAAATAAATTTTCCATCATTGTGTGACAGTTGTGACTTTTCATTCCACTCAATCTACCATTTTTAAAGTCAACACATCTACGAAGATTTGATGATATCCCATCAGGAAATCTTATCCCTTCTATCCATTTTAACACAACTTTAACTTGATTATTATCTAATTCGTAGCATGCTTTGGGTTTTTTACTGTCATTTGGTTTCATATGAAGCTCAGGACATTTGCATAATTATTCTATATCACGTCTTGATTTCAAATCATTCTTTGCCTTCCCTTTCACATTCAAAATTGTGTTAAAAACATTGTCAAATACATTTTTCTCATTGTGCATCACATCTATATTATGACGAAGCAGAAGATGTTTCCAATACGGCAACTCCCAAAAAATAGTTTGTTTGCACCAGTTATGAACAACTGATTTGCCTTCAATTTCTGTTTGCTTTCCAGTTTCATATATCTTTGGATAGTCCCTAATAAGTTCATATATGCCTTCGCTTGACCATATCGTCGGTGGTTGTCTGGTTTCTACTCTATTAGCTAAAAAGTTTTCATGTCTCCTCTGAAGGGATGATTTGCATGGAGAAAATATCAACGACAGTCAAACCATGAAATTTTCTTACCATGAGGTAAAGAAAACGTTCATGTTTCATCCATGCAATGTGGACATGCTAGACAACCGGCAGTACTCTATCCTGAAAGCATTGCATAGGCAGCAAAATCATTTATAGTCCACAACAAAGAAGCAAACATATGAAAAATTTCCTTCTTGGACACATTGTATGTTTCTACTCCTTCGTACCACAGTATTTTTAACTCCTCAATCAACGACTGTAAATATACATCGACTCCTTGTGTCGGATCGTCGGGGCCAGAAACGACAACAGTAAGAAACATATATTGCGTTTTCATACACATCCATGGAGGTAAATTATACGATGTGACGATAATGGCCCAGGATAAATATTTAGAACCAAATTGAGAAAATGGAGAAAAATCGTCCGTACATAATCCTAATCTACATTTCGACTCTCCACTGCAAAATTTGGATACGTTTTATCGAAATGCTTCCATGCTTCTCCATCGGTCGGATGTGCCAACGTACTCTCTTCCTCCGTTCTCACACTATGGCATCTCATATTAGATGTAGTTACAGAAGATGCATATTGTAACGACTCGGATTTTGCCCGCTCGAAAATCGACATCCATACTTCATCTCGTGTTCGAATGCCATAGATTCGACCGTTCAGATCCGATTCGCCGGAGCTTATAACAATCATTAAGTAAACAAAACAGCGGAATAAAAGAATAATACATTGATATACAGCTTTGTTACAATATATGATACAACAGATGATCCAATAGATATCAATATACATCAGAGATATGATACAATAAAATAGCAGCGGAAAAGAAAATAGATAACATCCAGCAGCGGAACAAAATAACTCTAAGATAGTCTTCAAATGCTATCCATAACGACGTATCACATATTCGGAATGGGTTATACGACACAAAGGTCCTTTCCCGGCTAAACCGAATAGTGAGCGAAAATATTTTTAAAACATATGGATATGGGATTTCAATTAAGTCACAACTTATTACCCAAAACTTTTCTTCAAATGGCTTAACAAATTACCATTTTCAATCTTTAAACAAAAAGATTCATTTTCACAACCTTTAACGGTTTTAAACAAATTTCACATTTTAATCTTTTAAATAAAAGATTCATTCACAGATTTTTCCAAATCAATTTTCATTTCAATTTGATTAACTCGTTAAATCTTTAAATCAAAGATTTAACTTATAGCCTTCAAAACAATTTCATTTCAATTTGATTTAAACAAATCATCAATTTAAATCTGTTAAAAATAAACAGATTTAATTCATAGCTTTCTAAAAGAATTCATTCATAACTTAGGAAAATCATTTCTCTATTAAATCTTGAAATTCCCCTAATTAACTGGAATCTCAGTTCTTATCTAAAAGTATTTATCATTTGAAAACAACAGTTTTCATTTTGGAAATCTGATTCATTTATACGAGTTGAAATCCTTGGGTTAAATTCAAATTCCCAAAAATAATACTTTAAAAATGATTTAACTCATAATGACTAGTATAATATCATTAATCCCTAGTTTCAAATTACAGAATTCAATTTGAATATTGAATTCAAATTTAAATTAAAGTATTTAAATTCCAACACTTAATCCAGTTATTCAAAATAAATTTCCATCTTTGAAATTCCATTTCAAAAGCTTTTCACTTCTATTCCAATTCCAATTCCAAAACATTTGAATTTAAAAATTCAAATTTTAAACTATTTCAAAAATCTGCGACTCATATAATCTTTGAAGCCTTGGAGTTATGGGTAAGTAATGCATACGCTTGTACGGAACTTCCTTCCCCTTCTTTTTTCTTGGTTTGTATCTCTCCTGGTTACAAATTTTACAATTTCTAAGGTTTGCGTCTTCTTTTCAAAACAACATACAGCCTTTTAAACATGTATCTATTTTCTGATAAGGTAAACCAAAAGCCAACATAAGTTTTTTAACTTCATAGTGATTTTCACACATTAGATTATCGGGCTGCATATGTCTTTTTGCAGCTTGTACAACAGCCGTAAACCCAGCTTCAGTGATGTTGTATTTTGGCTTCATCGCAATGTATTCTGCGATTACTGACAGCTGAGTGCCGCTGTTAAAACCATCCCAAATAGGTTTCTTAGTAGCATCTAGTAAATCATAAAAAAAATTTGCTTCAATATTTGGTTCTTCAACATTTCCATCGTCAACTTCAACCGTAGGAAACATTGATCGTGCTACATCTTCGACCATATTTTCTATACGGGTTGTCGTAACTATTTCGTTAACGACACTTTCAGACTCTATAGAAGTATTTGCTACAACTTCTGCATGCCGATGCCAAACATAATACTCGGGTACGAAACCGTTTCGGCACAAACGAACTTTCACAATATCTGGTAACAATTACTTCAAATGTCTACACCTACTACACAGACAACGAATTTCTAGATCGTTTCCGTTGTTACTTAAAATGAATTCAACAAATACGTTTATATAATTATAAAAATCTTCTTTTATTGAGCCCCTTAGTCATTTTCTTTGGTACATCCATCTCCTTCGATCAACAAAATAATCAATCATTTTTCCTATCTGAGAAAATGAGAAGTTCAAAATTTAATATTTATTTTCAAGAATACAAATTCTAAAAAGATTATTTTTATGGTCGTATAATATTTGAATTTAAAGAACTACTTTACAAATTTAAAAATATTTTCAAATAGGGCACATTTTATTTTTTAACGTATCGATACAAAAAATTGTACAATTTTTTTTCCATGGTCACGCATCCTACTTTCCATTATAAACACAGTAAGCATTTACATTTCGTATATTACTTCGTCTCAAACGATTCAACAAAATTTCGGCAGCATTTTCCTTTTGTTCTCTGCATTGTATATAATCCGTTTACGCAGTAAATAAAAAAGAAAAGTTGGGCCGAAATTTTATGAACCATTTGAGACGAAGTAGTATACAAAATGTAAATGCTTACTATGTTTATAACTTGTCCAATATAGGGAAAAATCCAACAAAAATTGTACCAGATGAATATAAATGGTCGTTTTTCGAAAAAACGACTATTTATACAACGATCATGTACTACACTCGTCAGACGGGGCCAAAAACTCTCTAAGAGACATTTGTCAATTAGATGTGCGCATTTTACGAAAAAATACAGTTGTACTAACTGTTCACATTTAAAAAATATATTTTAATTTAACACATTTATTCGACGTATTACATCAACTTAAGGCTCGTTCGGCATATTTTTTTGTTGCATAAGTCAATACGTGCACAATATAATATTCCTAGCTCGTGCATTCATTATATCTTATTTCAACTAACACAATACAATGATAGCGGCGCTACACACATATACAATCGTAGAATCAAGGCATACACAACGATTTACATAAACACGAACAATCACAAATTATACATGTTTTTCACAATTTCGTGATAAAAGATGAAATAGGAATACCATGGAATGCTAAAAACTATTATAACACTCTTGGAAACAATTTCAATCACTAATTAGCCCTAATTTATCAACTTATGCAAATCTAGAATTAGGGTAAAAACTAAAATTTTCACAAAAATAAGAGATTATACCTGAGCTGGAGAGCAAGAGGCGTTGAATTCGCAGCGGGGAAAGGAAGAAAAATCACGAAAATCAGCGATTGGAGGTGGAAAATGGTGATTTGGGGGTTTTTTTTCGTTTTTTGATGTGGCTGGAAAATGAGGAAGAAAGGCTCGGTCGAGCTGCTGCAATTCGCGATTTTCCGACAGCTTTCGATGGCCGCCGACGGCCCGTCGGAAGCCGTTGAAAAATGGCCGTCGGAAGCCGTCGCTCCTCCATCACCATTTGACCATTTTCTAGTAGTGATTAAACCAATTCTCTTGATCAAAACTACATCACTTTAGATTTATGGAATACTCGGTAATGGTCAAAATTCCAATATTATCCATATTCAACTCTATAGTCCAAAAATAAAGTCATGGTTCAATAATAACAATTATTATTAATCAAACTACTCTGGCTTGAGATTTTGACTTTGAGTTGACTTGAGTTAGTTATGATACTAACCCCATATAACCGAGGAGATGAATCCTTTATTGAATAGTGTTTTACTTCTAATACTTCCACTCGACCCAACTATAGTCACTCGATGGACGTTGTGCCATGATTTGACTATAATCAAAGCGAATCTTTTATATTGAAGATCAACAGCATTCTTAAGTCGAGAGAATTGTGTAAATCAGTTACATCAATATTTTCTATTTGAACTTTGTTATATTAATAAACAGAAAACTATCGAGTGAGTCATTCCATAATCATCCAACAACTATCAGTACATAACTTCTTGGTGCGCCTAGTATTCATGAGTAATACACTGCCCAACAATTGGACAGCATTACGTACTCTAGTCTCAACAAATACATCGATATCCAGTCTCGTTGCACCTTAACTAGGAATATTTAAAATGATTTATTTATTATATTATGATATGATACTTGTGGTTACAACTATTTGCAATTACTATCACAAACATACAACTTATGGATTTTCTGTTAAATATATTTTAATTGAACATTTAATTTATTTATACCACATTATAATAAATATATATAACCGAAAGAAAAAATACCTTTATTACGAATAAGAATTTATTACAGAGTTAATAATTTACAATAAATTACTGAATTTCCCCTAGGGCATACCCTTAACTCCATCAAATGGGATAGTATGCACTCCTTATTAGAGCTTTCACATACAAACTCAAAGCTTATTTTCAAACTAGTTTATTGAAAATAGCCCATGTCTACTGCAAAAAAGAGTTCAAAATTTATGTGGTGTTGTTTCTGTTTCGCCGCTAGAGCTTATTCATTCCGAGCTTGTTAGCGTAACATCAAGTGATTACAAAAATGAGAATTTGTGTACTTGTGTTATTCTCCAATACGTGGACTTCCATGTACACGTAAGCTAGAAAAACTTGCCCCAAATGCAGACATACCTATAAATTTAGTTCATGTATATTGGACAAGATTACATATTATTGGAAAAGGAGAGTCCAAAGAGTTGGATATAAGAAAGAAATTGGAAAAATTATTGAATGAAGTAATGAAACTAGAATTGCCTCATCAAATGCAAGCTTATGAAAAAATGAGAGAAGTTGTTTACCCACAAACATCGTCTCGTGCATTCTCGATTAGTAAAGTGAAAAATCATGGTAGATTTCAGAATATAAAAAACCAGTTCGACAAAAAGACTTCCTAGTGCATTTGAGTTGGGTAAAAGCGTTTCTACTCAATATAGCATGGTAAAAAAAAAAAAAAATTGATTCTCATATTCCTATAAAGAAAGAAAAAATAGTAATTTGAATACCAACAAAGGTACTTTATTGATAACTATACTTGGTTTATTAATATTATTTTGTTACTTTTTTTCTTATTGGTAGAGTTGGATACAACCAATGGCATACCAGAAGATTGGAGACACTTTATGAAAGGTAACGTCGGTTGAAATGGGTGGCAATTTCAGTTTAGATGTGTAGCCGTCTATTAGTAAAGAGAGAAAATAATTTGTTTCAAATTCATCGAGAATTATTTCAAGAACTCCATAAGCATCAAGATAAAGAAGCGGAACAATGGAAAGACATATTGCTTAACAGAAGACCGGCATGGGGAGAAATGAAAATGAAATGACAATATAGCAAAAAAGGTTTGTTACAAACATAGAAATGGTTATGTTTTGATTTTTTTTATGAAATTATTGTTGTAAGAAATTGTTTCGAATGGTTGTTATAGTATCTATTTTCCTTAATTATCTGAAATTTCATCAATTTCTTTGCATTTTTTTAAATATAAAAAGCAGTGGAATGGTATAATAGGGACTACAACAGAAGTAGTGATGGGTACCATATGTAGTTGGAAATCAACGTCCGATGCTAGCATTGTTTTACATACAGAACATCGCAGATGAACGTTGGTTGATATGTCAACCCCGTTATATATAAATGAGGTTGTTGTTTAACCTTGTCGTTTATAGAATAGGGTATCCCAAGAGTTTTCTACAAACCACACCTAGGGGTGGATTGTGATAACGTTAACGGGCATGTTAAACGTGGTAACAATCAGAACCCATGTAGCATCCAAACGACGTTCGAGTTATGCCATCGTTGCTAATAGGGTGAGGTAATCCAGATGGTTTTCCATTTTCCCCAACTAACAATAAACGAGGGCAGCAAAGCATCAACGTTCTATTCAAATGTGGTCCGCATTACGAACCATGCTAGATCAAGATGTGGGTATTAAAGACAGCGTAGTCCATGCCTTGCATGGTTTCTGAGATATTCACGCATATATATAGTGTGGCCACTGTAAGAAAACCCAGATAAGCTTCTAGACACAAGAATGGAAGCACAAGAGTAAATATATAAATGTAAACAATCGCAACTATTTGAAGTATAATTTGCAAGAAATTTAACACCTATGCACACAACAATACAAACGCACTAATGGGTTTGACACTAAAATAATTTTCATACTAATATTGATGCCGATGGAGTATTACTTAGAGGCAATTATGTAATTTGTTACAAATATGAAACTCGATAACCAGTTTTATTCAAAATAAAAGGTATTTTCTTTCTATTATATACTTGATATAGTGTGTTAATTAATTAATTAATTTAATTAAAAGTATATTTAATAAAAAAAATCCATAAACAGTATGTTTTCTTGATAGTAGTTATAAAAATGTTATAATCGTGAGTAAATTATGACAATGAAAAGAAATATATCATTTTAAATATTCCTAGTCAAGATATATCGAAATTGGATATCGATCCATCCGTTGGGACTAGAGTATGTAAAGCTCTCCAAATTTTATGCAGTGTATTACTCATGACTGCTGGAGCACTAAGGGGCTACGTACTGATAGTTATTGAATAACTATGGAATGACTCACCTAATAGTTATTTGTTTTTTAATATGACCAAAGCAAACATAAAATATCGATATGACTAATTTACACAATTCTCTCAACTTGAGAATATTATTGATTTTCAATATGAAAGCCCCACTTCGATATATTCAAATCATAGCATGGCGACCATCGAGTGACTATAGTTGGTTCGAGTGGGAGTATTGGAAGTGAAACACTATTCAAGAGAGGATTCGACTCCTTAGTGATATGAAGTTAATATCACAGTCAACTCAAGTTAACTCAAAGTCAAAGTCTATTGCTAGAACATTTTGATTAATGATAATTGTTATTATTGAACCAAAGACTATGTATTTGGACTATAGAGTTAAATATGGAGGATATAGGAATTTTGACCACTACCAAATACCATAATTCCAAAATGATATAGTTTTGACTGAAGTAAAATTGAATTTTACCAAAACCAAGTAAGCTATAAATTTGGCTAAATGTAACACCACTTTCTAAATGATGTGTGAACATTAACATTCAAATAGTTCGATATTAATCGCTACCAAATTTACAACTAACGCGTCACACGACCGAAACGATGAATTCTTTATTGACCAAACAATTTAATTAATTTATAATTAATTAAATTAATATTTATGAAATATTAATTATAAAATTTGATGAATAAATATCATTAGACATATTTATAATACTTATAGATATATCAATCGATATACGATATCGGTAAGCGATTAAACCAAATTATTTGTATAATATTTTACTTAGGCTTAAATGGGTTTAAGGCCTGTCATAGGGCTTGATATTTTTGGCAGAAAACATAGGTATAGGTGGTCCAAATTAGGTTTGAAAGGACTTGATTTTGGATGGCTCGGACTAAAGGAGAATTAGTATGAGATGAGATCCATACTTCTCTCTTTTTATCCATTATATAAGCAACTCTAACCTAATTAGATTCAGATCTTGGTGTGCCTCTTCTATGCTTGCTGTCTAAAATCCATACTAGTCTCTTTCCATCTCATCGAGGTAATTCAGTCGCTGTCCAATAGCTGGTGGTTAACGGTTCAAAGAATAACCATCTATTGAATCAGAAATAATTTCAAAGGGTAGAAATCATCTTTTCAAGATTTACTTTAAGGCAATGGGATTAAGGTATGTTTCTAATTAAAATATAGTTATTAGGTTTCAATTATAACGTTTTATTATATATGTATATATTATATATATTGTTAGTTGCATGTACACATTGTTACTTAGGTGACAATTCTGGTATGTAAGTAAAATTATTACAACGTTGTTTTGGTTATATGCATGTGTGTGTATAATTAAAATAAAATAAAATAAAACGATATTTTTTTACTAAATATGCATCTGGTCAATATAGCTCTGAATAAAAAAATACGATTTTTTATAATTTATTAAATTAATATAAATTTTTTAATTACAAATATATAGTTTATAATTAGTTACAACATCAAATTTTAATCAAAAATAATTATATAATTTTAAACGTAAATAATTAAAGCTATGTAATTTTCGACAGTGGAAGACTATTTTTATTAACGATTAATGTTATGTAAATCAATTTACTACATAAATACATTATATTAATCCAAATATATTATCGAAATTATCTTTTATATTTTATAAAATAATATTAACAGTAAAGAAGTTCTCAAAAAATAAGAATAAAATATTTATTTTATTTTTAATTAATTATTTAATTTCAATCGAAAAAAGGAAAAAACATTTTAAAATTATTTTTACCAAAAAAATTATGGAAAAATTTCTCAAAGCATAAAATATCATTTAGGGTTTTCTGGAAAAAATAATATAAATTAGTTTTAAAATTTTAAATTTATTATTAAGAATAATAAAATTAATTAATTAATTAAATAAAGTTAATTAATGAGTAATGTATACATGTATTATATATTTTTGATATATATATGTTATGATATTTTAAAATGTTCAAGATATCATAAGTATATATGTACACATATAATATGTTTTTCGAAATTAATATAATTTAATTAAAAAAATTTATTTAAATTTATTAATTAAAGGTTAATTAAATTAATTAAAAGGTCAATTTATCAAATAATATACACATATATCATGATACATGTTTTATGATATAAAGGTTATGGTTTATAATAAATATTTAACATAGATGTTATATTAAAATAATATAAAATTAATTAAAATGTTAATTAATTAAAATTAATTAAATAATATTTAATTAATATATTATTATACATAAACTATTATATAAGTTAATTAAATTATATAACAATAAAAAATTATATAATATGAATGTATAAACTAAAGGTGGAACATCAAAGAAACCCAAATAGACTTAAGGGATAAATACATATGTATTGTACGTACACCATGATTTCAGATGTGTCCGACACTTGAATCATGAGGGTATTTCATAAGAAGTATTTTATTCCGTAAGTCAATATCACTCAGTATAATATACTGAAGATTATGAATCTTCAGTATAATGTTGCCCTCTACCATACAGACATGCGCACGCGTGCGTGTGCATACACACACATACATGCATGCATACATACATACATACATACATATTAATAAATTACTTGCATACTCCTTAGTTGTTGAGCAAAATCAAGCTAAGGATGTTATGTGTAGTATTATTAATATATTGAATATACGAGGTAAGGTAACTACATGCATTTATTGAGCAAGATTTGTATATAATACAATCGATAAGGATTTATTCTTCATCCTTGGAGCTATGATTTATTGAAAAAAGTCAAGGTTAGAATTCCAAGACGAGCGAGTTCTAACACCTACAAGTGAAGTCAAAGGACTTCTATGTTTCGAATTAGGGTTTGGTTAAACATAAAAGAGTAGTGGGATCCTTATTATAAAATAAATGACAATGCAAAATTGGTCAAAAACACTCAACTAATATGATAACACCGCAGATTCAATATCCAAATCCAAATAGGAAATTAAATGCGCAGATCACAGATTCAATAACAAAAAAGTAAATGAACATATGATTTTCATATTGGTTGGGAAAACTTTGGCTTGTGTCCACTCTAATAATCTTTTTATTATACTATAGGATTAAAAATACAGTTTGTTTTAGCCTTAGAAAATTAATGGAGAAAGGAAAGAGAAACTATGAAAAAAAGCCAAAAGAAGATCGGTCAGCAAAAAAAGAGGATCCCTTGCAATGAGCCAATGATCCTGTATTTATAGGAGAGGACTCCAAAATATCGGTGGAAAATCCACGTGCAAAAGATCAAGGCCAAAACAAACCCGCTCGCCAAAAATGGGGCCTATCTGGGCCTTCTAAAGGGATCGACGTCGATCAGTGGTCTGTGTACGTAGCACCACGTGATCAGTTGTGGTGGTCCCACTCCACTTCCTTTTTGTGTTTCCGTAGTTGTTTATTTGATTCTCCTGGTATTCATTGAGTTATTAAGCGACCATCATTCAGTTGAACTGTCAATCCGAGTTATCCATATCCATAGTGATCTGATCCTATTCGTTCCTAACCATACCGATCTGATCTGATCCCCTACATAAGGGAAGTGCAAATACATATTTAGCCATTTTTAGATGCTAATCCCATGAATCTTCTTGACTATCGTCCATAGCCTTGGTTATAACTGATATCTGAACCTAATAATCATCTCCTCAGACTTCCTGCCTTGATGATCACAAATCCATTTAGCCAACTCCATGGTATCACGGCCTTGCCAAAAGGTGGGATTACATTTTCCCCCCCAAAAACATGCCTTATGAGAAGAAGGTATGCTTTGAATAACCATAAGTTTGTAGTCCATAATCTATCAGCCAAATATTCCATTCCAGAATCCAATCCTTTGCCAAGCCAAATCGTCGTAATCCATGATTGTTCAAAGTCGGTAGTAAATTTCGAAACCATTCCAAATCCTTAGCATAATCCATATCCATGATCTCACCATATATTTGGCCAAATCCAAGTTCTCGTTGGGCAATAGCCGGTTCACAGTATCTCCTAACCAATTATAGCCTCCCTGAGCTCTTGCCAAACCCCATCCATTCACTCTCCGATGAAAAGGGGAATAACAATAAGTAAGCTGGTCCTATCGCTCTTTGGTGAAGCAGCATTACTTTCTACACTATGATTTAGTATCCCTAAATATAAAGCAAAGTCATGGCCTTCCTATACCGATCATGATCTCTCCGGACACTTGCTAGACCACATTCACTCTCCGACGAGAAGGGAACACGATAAGCAGGCCGATCATGTTGCTTTCTGACGAAGTGGCCTACTCCTTGCTTCTCCGGTTCCGACTCTGGTAGGAACATAACATGATCTGTGGGGTATTATTCTCCCGCCTCGATCCCCCAGTCGAGGACTTAATCCATGTATGAGTCCATCCTGTTACTCTCTGGCGAAGGGACTCGCAATTTGCAGTTATTTCCCCGTCTCTCCAGTTAGGACAATCGCAACCTGTATCATTTATTACTTTTTAAATATGGATTTGAGCATTGGAAAATCCATTCAATAAGTTGTTATAAGCAAGAACCAGAGAACCAAAAAAAAGAAAAACCAAAAACTGCCTCTACGGGCATGACGGCTTGTCATCTTCGAGAGCATGCCTAAGGACCAACCTCGATCCCATACATGTGTAAGTGACCTATTCATTTTATTATAAAGTTTATTATTTATTTAGTTCATGCCATCCTGATCAAGATATGATGATCTATGTCCTCGATCCAAGGCCATTTCCATTTGATGCAGACGGTGGCTGCTCTTGTTCCACTGCCGCAGTCCGAGTCCTTTTATATTTTGGTGGACTACCACCCCTAACACATTCCTCAACCATATCCTTCAAGTGCCTACAAATCATTGGTAGTGTGCCCATCCAACTAATGGAATAGGCGGTATTTTCCCAATGCCCAATCGCACTCTATGCGCACTCTCCTTGTTGACCTTCGATATGGAAGGCATCCTCGAGTATCCAAACAAATCCATTCCGAAGTCTCATTCAAATTGGTATAAGAAGAGAATTTTGGGTCCCTCCTTTGCTGCTTCGATTTGTCAAAACTATCATCTACTTTCTGATTTCCATTGTCCTTGTATGAACCTTCCCCGGACGGTCCTCCATCCCTCACTGCATTAATCTCTTCTCTATCGGCCTTAGCATCCTCCTGCCACGAGAACCTCTTGGCCTCATGATAAAATTTTCCAAGATGTATTGGTGGATCCCATTCTAGTGCAACCATGAAAGTCTATGTCGTTGGCTATTCCTAATACCATCGCCATTAAGACCATCGATGGATCTGGTCGATCCACCGAAGTAACCGTCACATTAAACTGTATTAAGAAATTCCTCAAGGACTCTCCTATCCTTTGGTTCAATGTTGTCAATGTCATCACAGTCTTAGGTCTTGTGATGTGGACCTGAAATTGCCTTACGAATTTATCCACCAACTCCATCCAACTACCAATAGGACCATTCTCTAACTGCCTAAACCACATTGTAGCTATATCTGCCAAGTACATAGGAAAACATTACACCATCACTTCGTCCGATGTCCCTGGCACCTTCATATGCCTTATGTACCTCATCAAATGAACAGTAGGGTCTGATTTTCCATCATATGCCCCCATTGTCGGTAACTTAAACTCCAATGGATTCCTAATACGCTTGATCTTAGGAGTAAATGGATTCATGTTCACATATTCCAAATCTCTATTCACCAATCCTCCTCTCATAGCTTGTTTGATCATCTCCGCAAACATATCATTGTCCTCCAAAGGTAGCCTCCAATCATTATTTCCAGCCTGCTCCCCCCACCCCCGTCTATATGAGGGAATCCCAGAAATACTCCTCTAGACGTGCATCCCATTATGATCCATACTATACTACACAGCATTAACCACTAGCCTACCGTGAACCAATCCAGCCCAAGGTTTTAAATCTCGCTCATCTCGGTCGAGATCTCGTTTTCAAGCCCAGGCGATTTGAAACAGGCTATTTCATTTGAATCTCATCTGACCCAAATCTCGGATGATATTCTGGTATCTCGTTCGGTATCTCGGACGAGATTTAACAGCGAGATATCGGCCGAGTTATTGAAATTTGGAAAAAATCAACTCTTTTTTCGTATTGGGCTAGCTTATCCTTTACCTTAATTTAAGCCTTCTTAATTGTACTTTTTTTAACCCTTATTTCTTTATAAATTTCATTTAATCTCCGTCTCTTATTTTACGGCAGTGACGAGTGTAAGAAGATGATAAAATCTACATCGATTATGGTAAGTAATTCACTTTATGATTTCATTTAGGTTTCCGATCCAAAATAATTTACATCCGATTTCATTGTTCTAGCCGTAGAAAATTAATGGAGGAAGGAAAGAGAATCAATAAAGGAGAAGAACAAGATCAGTCCAGCCGAAAAAGAAGATCCCTTGCAATGAGCTAATGATCCTATATTTATAGGAGAAGAGGCCGAAATATCCAGCTAAAAATCAACGTGCGGAAGACCAAGGCCAAGATGGACCCGCTTGCTAAAAATAAGGCCCATTTGTGCCTCTTAGAGGGATCGATGCTGATCGATGATAGGGCCACGTGGAGCCAAGCTATTAATTGTGGTGGTCCCCCTCCACTCCATCTTCGTTTTTCCATAGTTGTTTGCTTGATTCTCCTGGCATTCGTTGGGTTAACGAGCGATTATCATTGATTTGAATCCGATTGATCCATAGCCATAATGATCCGATCTGATCCCCTGTCTAAGGGAAAATAAAATCCATACTTAGCCATTTCTTGGATACTACTCCCTTGAATCCACTCAACTATCATCCATAACCTCGCTTATAACTGATCTCTGAATCTTATAATCATCTCGTCGGACTTCCAACCTTGATGACCATAAATCCATTTAGGCAACTCCATGGTATTATCACCTTGCTAAAAGGTGGGATAACATATAATGTTTAAACTTTCTAGTATTGTAAGAATATATGCTATATAATGTTATAATAATTTACTTGATAAATTTGTACATTTAATATGATTAATGAGATGTTTATCGATTAACATATACAAATGAACTGAACTGAAGATTGACACACAGAAATATAGCGCATACTTACTAATAAATGCTTCTTGCATGTTAATGTTTCAATACCTGTGTAAGCGCCTAATTTAGAAACAACTAAATATATTTGTGATTTGGTCACTTACGCGTTTATTTGGTCAAGACCGTGTATTGCATTCTATGAGTTTTGAACCCTAAAACCAATAAAAGACTATGGATATTTGAACCATATACTATCACATATAACTGTTATATGGTGAACGGTCATATTTCATAATGTACGATACTTCGATGAAATTAGTTCATTTGAAGTAAACAAATATACCATACTATAAGATCAAGTAATTAATTTGATTGACTATTATAAAAATCATATTGTGTTAAATGTAGCGTAGACTAAAACTACAAGATAAACCTAAGAATTCGATTTCTGAAATGTTAATTTGATCAGTTTACGCAAAGTGCAACATATTTGGTGTCCTTAAATGTTAAGGATAATCGAAAGCTATTTTGTAAAGAATTTGTTATGATATTAGAGGAAAGGTTTTCTTTTGAATGGTTTGACCATTTAAAAGGAAAACGAATGTGTAAGAATAAATGTGAATTAAGGTACAGTTCGGATGAAGAGAGTGAATTGTCACTTCTGCTTCATAGAGAAACAATGGAAACGAGAATTGTAATAATAATGATTAATACTTAAAATTGGAATGAGAAATACTATTTATATTCCGAAATGTATTTTCATATAGAAAATTGTTTTCTATGAGATTTATTTCTTTGAGTTCAAGATATTTGATCTAAGAACTCTCTGCTATAAACTAGTTGCAGTATACGAAATAAATAGTCTACATTAAGTACATACGCCATTATAACAATGATGGGAATGGTGGGAGCAAAACTTCTACAACTAATGAGAGGGTTGGAAGTTCTATATCGTGCTATTATTTATTTTGTAGATAATTTGTTAAGATAAAAATATAAATTAAACTTGTTTTCAATGTTTATGTGCATAATTTTTATTACGGGATTTATATATTCTTATGACTAAATATAAAAAATATTCAGTCTTTCCATTGTGATCTAATTAATATGTAAAACAATAAATAGTAGTTAATCGAGCTTATTTTGAATAGTCTTATGATATTTAAGTAACTTAAACGTAAGGATTTAAATGTAAAATATTGTAGATAACTGACTAAAGATTTTGACTCTAGAATCATTAAAGATGGGTATTTGAATGTAATATGGTTGATGTGAATTAATAAAACAGTGAATAAATTTAAAAACCATGAATTATAAAAAGTTAATATGATATACACATTGAAATTATTATTTTTTGTGATCTAATTAATAGAAAAAAGAATAAATAGTTATTAACTGAGTTTATTTTGAATAGTTCAAATTGGATATTTAATTAACTTAAATGTAAGGACTTAAATATAAAATATTACCGACAATTAAGTAAAAGTATTTAACTATTTGAATATAATATGGCTGGTGTGGATGAATAGAACAATGAATAAATTTAAATATCATAAATTATATAAAAATATTTTGAAATAAAATACTACGAAAGAATTAAAAGAGAAAAAGTTGTCATAAATGAAAATTCCTCTACTATATTATTATATTAGTGTGACCACATGTATTGCACATAGGGGTGGGCGTAAACCGCACAGCTATACTGAAATCGCCTACACCGAACTACAAAAATGTGTGGAAACCCATATTGAATCTTCTAACCATAGAAAATACCCCAAACCAGACCGATCTGCATCGATATGGTTTGGTTGCGGTTTGAACGATTAGCCCGACTATATTAAACTTGACCACTAGTAATCTTGTGATAAAAATATAATAACTCCTATCTCAATTTAGACTTTAATGGTGTATATTTTATTTTCACGTATGTTGTTGTTATATTAATAATAATCGTTGTCATAAAGGAAGAAAATATAGTTTTGGTATAATATTTTTCATCTCATTTTTTGGATTAATACCAATTATAATCTTATTCTAGTCCTTTTACTTAACGATCATGCATTGATTGACGTTGATATTTGGTTACTTTATAAAAAAATCTTACTTGTTGCTAAATGTCAAATTAAAATATTCATACAATTAAGAACTAATATTTCCTTTTATTATAACATTGTGTGTTTTAACATTTATGTCCAAAAGCTTCACACAATTGTCTTCGTAAAATTGACTATTGATGGAAGTAATTCTCTTAATTCATATTTAATATGGGTTCAAACTGGGCCAGACCGAAACCAGACCGTATTATATTAAACCGAACTGAAACTGAACCATTTGAAAGTTTATTATAATGGTTTGTATTTTTGATTAACCGTTTGATGCGGTGTAGAAGCGGTTTAGGCTCCAAATCGCACCAAACCGACCCGCGCCCACCCATAACTGCATAGGGTATTATTTAGAAAAATTATATTTTGAATATTTTAAATAATTAAACCTATTGTGTAATATATGACGAATTTATTGAGATAACTATGTACTGAACTTTTTATTTTTTACGTATATATTGTTGTTATGAGAATGTATTTTTATGTTCTTATAATATATTTAATTCTCATTTTTATAGATAATAATTTACTATTTCTTAGCATCTGATATTCGTTAAGAAAATATATGAAAGCTAATATTCTTAAATAATTTTAAAGAATAATTTTATAAAATTGAATATATAAATATTTTTGTACATAAACTTTGAATTAAACATATTTATTTTAGTACATTTTCTTAAAAGATGAATGATATATACGTTGGAATAGGGCCAGCCACATTAGAAGAAATGGGTGAGTTTCAAAAAAATTAGCATTTTGGAACTTTATTGGGCCTACGAAGTCTAATTCATTTAGAACATTTCTATGTTTCTTTTAAATAAAATCGTTATTTTATTTAAATACATAAAATAATTTTATTTTATGTATTAATATTATATATACATGTATTATACCTGCATATATGCATGTGTGTGTAACATAGAAAATCATGTAAGGTATAACATGTCCCTATATAAGTGTGGGGATTTACAATACAATACACAAGTTAGCTCATCTGGTATGCAAATATATCTTCCAAATGTATGTTTATATACTTTAATTTATGTTTATAAAATATTACAAACATATATACATATACACACACATACATACATACAAAAATTTATAATTTATTTTGAATGATTATAAATGTATGTATGTATGCATGTGTGTGCGTGTGTGCATGTGTGCGTGTGTGTATGTATATATGTTTGTATATTTTTATGTATATGGAATTTATAATATACATGCATATATATGTATACACACACATAATTATGTATATAAAACATTTAAAGTACATTATAAAATTTAATTATTTATTTTGTTGTAAAACCAAAAATATTTTTTTAATATATATATATATATATATATATATATATATATATATATATATATGTATGTATGTATGTATGTATGTATGTATGTATGTATTCTTACAAATAGTTTAATAATATATTTATGTATGTATAAAAAATATATGAATGAAATATAATATATATATATATATGTTAATATATATATAAATATATATGCACACACACCTAATAATTCTCATGGCAAATTATTTTTTTTAACTTTAACTTAAAGTTTCCTATTTGAAACAAAATAATAGTATTATATACAAAATTATGTTCCAAATTTATAATTATGTTTCAAATTTATAATTATATTTCTTATAGTGTATAAAAGGATCTAGATGATATTTTAGCATTTGAATATCTCAAAATATATCTTATAACTTAAAGGAAATTTTAAAATTAAATTTTAACTCTAGGCATTTGGATTTATATTTAATTAATATATATATATATATATATATATATATATATATATTGCATCTAAGAGTTTATCAAGTGTAAAAATAAATTTAATAAATTTAAATTATATTTATAAGATACAATTATTTATTTAAAGATTTATTTTAGTGATTATAATTAAATAATATTTATTTAATATATATATATATTACTAAATTTTTATTTTTTAGGCCAAAAATTTTATCAGGTATAAAACAACTTGTACGTAATTTTAAAACATATTTCGTATAATATAAAGTTTACTATTTAAATTATAAAGTTTATGCTATTTAAATAATGTATATTAATTCATTTAAATAATAGTAAAAAATTATCTGAAGTCATGAGCATCATGGAATATATGAAAAGAATTATTTTTAAAATATGTAAGCATTTAGACAAACAACCATCTTGAATTTGACGATATACCACTATACTAAAATTGTCACCCAGCTAATAAAGCAATATATGATATATAAATTATCCAAATATTAAAATATATTCATAGATCAGATAATTATCTTTTACCAATGGTTAAGTATCACACCTTGAAGAATTGAAATAAACTCCTAAATCAAGTTCCAATTCTAAAGGTGTTGTCTCCTGAATTATAGACCACCAGCTATCAAATAATGTTTAATTTTGTTTGATTTGTATTTGAACCATGAAAGATGAGGGATGAAGAATTTGGCCAGATCTAATAGGGATAGGAGTTTTAAAAGGTTAGAAAAGAAAGAGGGCAATGATTTTTTTATAAAGGAAGAAATGTAGAGGGAAGTTAGGATCAAGATGCATATTTCTCTCTTACTCTTTCTTTCCACTTACCCATTCAACTCTAGCCCCTTTAACCATCATATTGTCACCCTATGCTCGCCCCTATAGGCTTCTAACCCATTTAAAGCCCAAATAAAATATTATGCATTTAAATCCTATTTAAATGTTCATTGATATCGTATATCGATTAATATATTTATGAGTACTATAAATACATTTTATAATATTTGTTCATCAAATAAAAATAAAATTTTACAACTAATATTTCATAGATATTAATTAATTTTATTAATTTATAACGATTAAAAACTAATTAAATCATGTGGTCAAGCAGTATTCAACGATTTGATTGTGCGACTCTTTAGGTGTAGATTTAGTCAGCGATTAACATCGAATTATTTGAATATTAATGTTCACACATCACTTATCAGGTGGTGTGACATTTTAGCCAAATTTATCGCTTACTTGATTTTGGTAAAATCTAATTTTCCTTTATTAAGCGTTACCCAGTTGTGACTAATACTTACACCAATTCTCTTCGATAAAACTATATCATTTTGGACTTATGAAATTTGATAATGGTCAAAATTCCAATATCATTCACATTCAACTATATAATACAAATACAAATTCTTTGGTTCAATAATAGCAATTACTGTTAACCGAGTAAATGACTTTGACTTTGAGTTGACTTCAGATGACAGTGATCCTAACCTCGTATAACTGAGGAGATGAATCCTCTCTTGAATAGTGCTTTACTTTCAATGCTTCCACGACCCAACTGTAGTTGTTCGATGGAGTCCCTACAACTCAAAGTATTCACATTCACATACTCAAAGGAGATCATAGGAAGAATTATACTATTAGTCAAAATTCATGTTATTTGGAACACATGATTATCAAAGAAATACTTTTGTATTAGCCTATTCCTCCAGGCGAAGTAAGGGTTATTTGGTCAAAGGAAATACTAAAGGGGAGCTTGGGGGTGGACGCGTAACGACCCGTAATTTTCGATAATTAAATTTGTTAATTTAATAGCGAAGAAATAAAAATCTGTAATTTAATAATGAAATGAACACTAAAATAAAGTGTAATAATGTTAATGTAAGTTGATTAGTAACAATGTATATGAAACTCCAATTAATTGTAATAATTTAAAATGTTTACTTGACTATAAATTGAATATAAGAAAACAAATGTAAATATTTAAATTGTTAATAATAATTAAAATGAAATTTGTGTTATAAAACAAATGGTAACATTTTTTTGCAAGTAATAAACTTATAAAGGTTATTTAAAAATAAATAGTGACAATTATTTTAAGTTACCTGTTTATTTAGTTACGTGAATTGAAATTGGAAATCAATTGAAATTAAATTAAATTAAGTATTACATTATTTGAAATTTAGATAAAATTGGAGAATATTAATGTGCTAAGATACGAACCAATTTAATTTCATCCATTGGATAATAATTGGTTGAATAATAGGATGAAAGTTCAATTAAATGGGATTATTGGAAATTTAATTTATAATTATTGGATTTATTGAAATCGAAATTAAACATTAAAATTGGTGGAATATTCAATAATAAATTTACATAGAAACTTTCTGTAAGGATTAAATTTTTTTAGATAATCTAAAATGATAAAATTGGTAAATGATTAAATTTGAATTGAAAAAATGATTAATTGATTTAATATTAATTTAATTTAATAATGTGAAAATAGCCATTTTGGCCGCTGAATCGGATTTCAACGAAACCAGTTTCATCGGATCCATAACGGTGAATTATTATACGGTTTCAAATTTCGTAATGGTCGGACTTGTCGTTTGATCATATGGACTCAAAACGCCTAGAAATCAATTTAACTGAAATCAATTGAAATCAATTTGAAATAAGTTGATTTTAGAATAACTTCTTCATACGATGGAATTAGGATTTGAAACCTGTTCCATTGAGTTTAAAATATTTGAAAATATCTATTTTCATATATGGGTTGACCCATTTTCGTTCCGGAGGCAGAATGGGCTTTTCGGGTTGTTTACCATTTCAATCCAAATCGATCCGGTCCATTCTTTTCTATTTCAGCTATTCATATAAATAGCTCTTTATTAGTCCTAGGTTATTTCTTATTTCCATTGTCTGTACGTACATCTTCTTCTCAACTCCTCATTCTAATGGAAGACAAACCAAACCCCCAATTCTATTTCAATTCCAGAAATTCAAACTCCTCAAACTATATCGGATTTTATATCGATTTGAAGCTATTGACGAGCGCATCTCAGATCTATATTTCATTTTCAATTTGAACCACTGTTTGTCTAGAAATTGTAAAACAAATCGAGGCCGTTCATCAAGTCGCGATCAACTTTGCCTGATCGCCGATTTGAGGGTACTGTATTGTGGAGAGGGCTGAGGGGAGTTCATCGATGGGGTTTGTTTGGCGTTTTGATGGTTGGATCACTCGAGAAAATTTGAGTAGGGTTTGGATCTCGTGGCGGCTGTGGCCACTATGCATCGCTGGGGTTGTCGTGATGTGTAGAGAGGGAGATGTCGGGTTTCTAGCCGTTCGCGTGGCGCTGGTGGCAGGCTCCGAGGCAGAGCTATGGTGCGGTGGTGATGGGTGTGTGTGGCGATAGTTTGAGCTTCGTGCGTGGTTAGGGTTCGTATGTCTGGTGGAAGCTCGATTACGTGAAGGAGGTGTTTCAACTGGTGACGTGGCCGCAATTGTTTGGTAGTTTCTTTTTTTATTTAAATTCCTAATTCAAATTGCTTTAACTCGAATAGCTTTTTTAGTACATCCGATTCACGCGCGGTTTTTTTGCCAGGATCGTATCGAAATTCCGGACCTTTTAACACTTATTTGGACGAATTCTGAGATTGTTTGAATTTTGAATTTAGATTGGATTTAAATTCAAAGGTGAGTGTTTTAACCCATTCACAACTTATAAAATTTCCTATGTTTGTTATATTAAATTTATGAGGTGATTAGAAATTTATTTCTGGCTGTTTGGTATATTTTAACCATCATTTCAATCAATCTGAATTTATTTGAATTAAATCGTTAGTTAATTTATTATTGAATATAAATTGCTAGTTAAATACCTGTTATTGATTACCAGTTCAATACTGTTATTGATTGATTCTTTTGAATGATGATTGTGATGGATGTTGATTGTTGATGTTGGTTGAATGGATATCATATTTTATACCGTTATAAATTGCAAGTTCGTTATTTATCTCGAGATTGCGGTTTGAAATGATATACAACCGTAAATGTTTAAATTGCGGATTGAAATGATAAATATCTGTATCACTTGACCCTAGGGTAGAAAATTATATATGGACATCGGTCAAATTAAATGATTTTAAAATCCTTAAATTTTTGAATTTAATAAAATGATATTTTGAGATGGAAATTTGATTTATAAAAATTAAAGTATTATTGAAAAATCAAGTTTTGCGTTGAAATGTGAATTGATTTAAAAAGGAATTTCTTTAAGAAATTAAATTGGAAGTTTGAAGTTAAACTTTTAAGTATAAATGAAATTCTATCGAAATTAAGTTATTAAATTTGTTTGAAAATAACTTTGAAATATTTTTAGAATTTGAGTGATTCGAATTGATATTTGAACATGGATTGAAACCGAGTTGAAATTCGATAGTTATTGAAGTTTGAAAAATTGAAAGGTTTGGAAATTGGGTTTGTCGATTTGGAAATTTAAATTGGTCCTAATGTGTTGAAATGAATGAATAGTTTGATTTGACATAAATAGTTCATATTTTAATATAAACTGCTTTAAAATATATTATTTTAAAATTTCAAATTGTTAAGATTTTTAAATTTATTCAAACTATTTAACTAATATTAACTATGTATATCATTTTGATCTATTTTAAACCAGTTTAATT
This sequence comes from Allium cepa, assembly GCA_030765085.1. Classification (NCBI taxonomy): domain Eukaryota; kingdom Viridiplantae; phylum Streptophyta; class Magnoliopsida; order Asparagales; family Amaryllidaceae; genus Allium; species Allium cepa. The sequence goes on along the minus strand of CM060931.1, from coordinate 407,499,382 downwards.
TATTTTAAAAACTAATGAAACCCTTTTAATTTATTTTAAATCTAATTAATCTATTTTAAGCCATTTAATGTATTTTAATTATATTTAATCTAATTTAAATATATTTAACTATCATAAATCAATTTAAAAGTATTTACCTATAATTAAACTGTTTAGAGCATTTTAACTATTTAGAACTATTTAAACTAATTTCTAGATTTCCAAACTAAGTACGTGGAAGAGTTTATATTCATTTCAATTGGTTTAAAAAGAGAATAAGGTTAAATGACGGTATAACCTAAGTTGGAATTTTGAATGTTATAATAAATCGAAATGATGATTTCGAAGAAAAAACTTAACCTATTTTGGAAATATAATTTTTGAAAGAAATATGATTTGAAAATGGTATATTTTTGAGAACAAGATATTTTGATATAAATTGTGAATTTGACTTTGAAAGGAAATATAATTATCGAACTATGACTTCAAAGGCGAATATGACTTCGAAAGTAAGTAATAATTTCGAAAGTGATATGATTTGTATTGAATATGATATTTTGATATCAATTATGAAATGATTTTGGAATGTAAAAGAACCAACCGGTGTGTAATAAGCGATTGGTTGTCAAAGAGACTAGGATTGGATGTTGTCACACTCTGCCAATATCGAAAACCACTTTGAGAACTATGTACGCGGTGGAGATTCCAGAATGAAATAGGATGGTAGATGATCCTATATGAGGTATATATGTGGACCTGACTCCCATGAGTTGGCATAAGGTGGCTAAAACAGGAGCAATCGACGAGCTAAGTGAGGTCATTCCTCCGATCGGGCACACTCCATCGATCTATATTCTCATTTTTTGATTTATTCGGTGGCCACCTTCGATTTTTACTCGGGAGTGTGTTTTGAGTTGAGTGGTAGTTGCGGCATTGCGTTACCAACAGCCTGAAAGTCTAATTGGTATATCTACCCTGGCATTACCTAGTTGTGCCATGTCACCTACCCTAGCGCTCCTTTTACGAGTTTGTTTTATGTCATACCTATGGGCTATCCTCTAGCGGCCCCAGTTTATGAGGAGTTACGGTACTGTATAGACTATTGACATTATAAAATGTGTTAGAGGGAAAATGTAACGCCTTAAAGCTATTTTAATAGTTTACTTTACTTTAGACACTATTATAATAGCGTATTGTACTACATAGTAGATAGTTTAAAAGATCCTTAGGAGACGTGAATCTCGAACATCTCTTGAGCTACTGCGCTCACGTTATACACTAGATAGGAGATGTCAAACCCATTAACATCTCTGACATCGTTTCACTCATATTTATTTCACTTGATTTAATTTACATAAGATCTTTTAGTTCTGACTCGTGTGTTTTGTCTTTTCAATTCGTTCGGGTCAGCCTGAGCATTTCAGTGTTTGAAGACCTTATTTCTGGAGGACGAAGAGGAGGATTTTTTTTATTTACTATATTATTCCACTGCATCACACTGTTCTGCTGCATTGTTTTTTATTTATCTCTGATATGTGTAACTCTGATTCTATGTTGTATAAGTATAATCAAATGTTTTGTAAACAGCTTCATGAACTGTTATTTGATTATTATATTTTGTAATTGCGCTGCAAGATTCTATTTTGTTTTTTCTCTCTACTTTTTCTTATTTACCCCAATAACAATCCGCCCTTCTGTATGGCTTGAGTTGGCACATGTGTCTGCTTAAAATGTCCAAAAAGGCGGGATGTTGCAGGACGTAGGACGGAAGGTCCAAACCAGTATAAAATATCTAGTGTGCTCACTTTTACTATCTATATTATTTATACTCTGTTAATCTACTATACTTGGTATAGTTATTAGTACATACTCTCACATTAGTATATCAGTTGCATTATATAAGATCCTATACATTTTCACTTGGTTTCAGAGCACGGTCATTTCAATCTACAGTAATACGTAGTTGAAAAATCATTATTATAGCAAGCACTTTTCATTAATCAACTGTTTGTCCTCCACTATTTACTTATTGGTCATCTCGTATGAGAATTTTTATAGAAGCAAATGGGTTAGAAATATGGCTAGCAACTCAAAACAAATATGAAACACCTAACACCAACATTAGCACTTGGAATGATGCACAAAATGCAGCGGCATCTAAAAATGCCAAAGTTATGAGTGTATTGTTTTGTTCATTTGACAAAAATGAGTTTTCACATGTCATGCTTTGCACCACTCCATATGATATATGAGGCACTTTACAAGTCACACATAAAGGCACAACTAAAGTTAAGCAAACTAAAATATCTATTTTACAAAACCAATTTTCATCTTTCAAAGTGAATTCAATTGAATCAATTATTGATATGTATGCTAGATTTCAAACCATTCAACATGGTCTCATGGCACTTGGCATCAAATTTACATATTTTGATTTAGTCACAAGAATTTTAAACTCTTTGACAAATGAATGGGAAAGAAAAAAATTTAGCCATAGAAGAAGCTAATGGTCTTTCTTAAGTCAAATTCGAAGAGATAATAGAAAATCCGATTTAGTATGAAGCTAATTTGCAAGCTAGAAAGGATCATCATGAAAAGTAAAACATAGCATTCCAAGCAAGTAATGAAGATTCGAATTTAGACGAAGATGAGATTGTTTTATTGCCAAAAACTACAGCAAATTCAAGAAGTTCAAGAAGATGATTAGATTTCAAAATGGTGGCAAACCAAACTCCTCAAATCAAACATCAATTAAATGGTATGAGTGTGATAAATTTGGTCACACGAAGAAAGATTGTCCACAATTCAATAATGATAAAAAGAAAAGCAAGTTTGAAAAATTCAAGAAAAAGAAAAGTGATTTTCAAGTAACATGGGACAATTCGGATTCATCTTCTTTATCTGACGCTGATAGTAAAATCGACTCAGAACAAGCGAATGTGTGTTTTATGGCTAACATTGATGAGATACATCCTAAACTTACTTATGATGAAATAATGGAAATTAGCATTGAATTAAATGATAAATAAGGAGAATCAAAAAAAATTGAATAAAGAATGTGTATAGGAAAGTTAACTAGAGCACGATTAGAAATTGGATTATTAAAAAATGAAAAAATATCTTAGAAGAAAAATTAGAAAGTACTCAAAATTTTGTGTAACATTATTATCTCAAAATGACATCCTATTACATGATTTAGAAAATTATAATTTAGAAAAAGTTAATCTTTGAAAATAAAAACTAGAATTACAAGCAAGTTAAGATTCCAACTGTATTGAAATTTATGATCTTAAAAGTAAATTAGATAAAATAAAAAATAATATGACACAATTCAATAAAGGAAAACAAAATTTAGAAAATTTGATTAAAATATCTAAACCATCTGGAAACCGAAATGGATTGGGTTTTAAAAGGAAACAAAAGTCAAATAATTATAACACATTGTACACCAAATTCAAAAAGCCCAAGTTAGAAGCTAAGATTAAGAATTCATACACAAGTATAGTCAAAATATGGATTCGTAAAACAAGTAATAAACTAATTAGACAAAAGAATATTGATGAATATTTAAAGAAAGTTATATATAACAATAATTACATTTCTAAAGGAATCAAATCCTCGTGGATATGGCTACCTTCTTCCACTAATACGCAGAACCCTAAATGATGAATATGCGTATTAATTAAAATTTTCTTATTTTACAAGTACCCAAAATTAAATGTAAAGAGAAATGGATACTTGATAGTGATTTCTCCAAGCACATGACTGGAAATGCTCATATTGTGAGAAATGCAGATTACGGATCTTAAGGCTGGAATAACACTAGAGGGGGTGAATAGTGTTTTATGGATTTTCTAAATATTTTTGAAACTTATGTAATTTAATCACCCAATTGCAATTCACAGACACAGATATAGTAACAGAATCAGACATAGATGCAAATACTAAATAAAAGAATTAAAGAAAAGAACACAACAAGATTTTATACTAGTTCGCAGTTACCCTACATCCAGTCCCGCACAATTGTACGGATTTCTTTTCAAAATAATCTCCTAGATGACACCCTCGGTTTCAAGGCTACGAGGTACACCCTCCCGTATTCAAGCTCGGGACAAACTCTCTTGATTTAACCAAGCCACAAGATCACTTAATCGATTTTTGGGGCAATGATCACACCCAATTGATTTCAAGGCTCAACCGCACCTTTTATGTAACGACCCAGAATTTTTAGAAATTAAAAATTTAATATTTAATTAATTTTAAATATTAATAAGTGAATTTATAAGTCAAATAAATTTTTATTTGAATTATTGGATTTAATTGAATTATTAAATCGATAATTTAATACGTTAAATTATGGAAATAATTGAAAATTGGGTTAAATATGATTGAAAATGATTTGTAAAATTTTATTTTATCATATTGAAGTTAGAACGATATTTTAGAACTTTTAAAATCGAATTAAAAGTTAATTTGTGAAAATTGAATATTTTAATATTAAAATCGACTAGTGAAAATAGTAAATTTTTGAACAGTCTCAGAATTGAACGAAACCAGTTCCATTGGATCCATAATAGTTAGTTATTACCGGATTTCAAATTTCGTGTCAATCGGAGCTATCGTTTGATCGTGGCAGCTCGAAACGCATCGATTTATTTTTAATTTTAATTTGGCGAGTTAAAATAGCCATTTTTCAAAAAGTCTCAGATTTCGACGAAACCAGTTTCATCGGATCCGTAATGTGATATTATTGCAAGGTTTCAAATTTCAAGTCAATTGGATTTACCGTTTGTCCGTTACGAATTAAAACGCCTAGAAATCGAGTTAAATCGGTTTAATTCAAATTGAGCGTTTACAGCCACAACTCGCACATACTTCAGAATTAGCTTTCGAAACCTGTTCCATTGTGTCCGAAACGCGGGATAAACCCTAGGTACGTCAGTTTCGGCGCCTAAATCGGAGTTCGGAATTTCCGGATGAATAGTGTCGAACGAAACTCTATAAATACACCACCACTCTTCATAATTTGATAAAAAAAATAACTAAAACCCTAATTTTTTAACCTAGCCGCCACTTATACAATGTATGGCCAGAAAACACCCACATTCATTCATTAATCTCTCTCAATCCGTAATGAATTAGCCAAAGTGTTCAACACGAAAGTCGTAGAGCTCGACGAGAGCTTCGATTCCATATGGTGATGATCGGAAACGGAGCAACGTAGGAGGAGCTATGTGGGGCCGAACCTGCAGATTTTCGCACGCATTCCAAGGCTCTACAGGTGGCCGAGCTTCAGGTAGGGGATGGATCTAAGGGCTTAGATGAGTTGGGGTTTAAAAATTTAAAGTTTATGTTGATTTGTTTATATAAATCGTGTACAAACTTCAATAATTCATAACTTTTTCATACGAGGTCGAAAACGCGCGAAACCAGTTGCGTTGGAATCGTATGGATGAGCACTACGCGATGGAGTTGGTTTGGAGTCGTTTGGAGTTAGTGAGAATTTTGGGTAAAATTAAACGTCCGTTTAATTTTATTCAAAATAAATCGCTAAAACGAAATTAAAACCAAGGTGAGAACTTCTCACTCAATCGAATCAGTTTCGATTTTATTTTAAATAGTTAGATTTAAAATATTTGAATGCATGTTTGAATGTTGATTGATATCTATTGATTGTTAAAATAGACATTATACGCCGTTAGTAAGCGAATGTTATTTATTAAAAACATATACCGCGAATATTTCATAAACAGTGAAATTGGTATTATATATAGTAGCAATATATATATATATTGGCATATGTATATATTGGAGTTATTGATTTCCCGCATTTTTTGTTTAGCGGATGAGACCCTATTACGCCGTTATTAAGCGGATAATATTTAATAAGAACATATACCGCGATAATTTCGTACTGGAGCGAAATTGGTATTGTGCTAATGTTTTTGGGTGCAGGAAAACAGGTTGGAGGGATCCAACTGGATTCCTCAACAGTATTTATTTGATTTCAGATATTTTGATATTTGATGGATTTTCATATTGATATATGATATCGTTGTAGTCGTGATTGACTATTTGGTGTGTAGCATCATTGGACCAAATTTGGAATTTTAAAATGATTTTTAAAGTGATTTTTGAGAATATACAATATTTTTGGAATTGATCCATTTTAAATAAATAAACGTTATAATTTTTAATGTTATAGAAATTATGATTTTTGTGAAATACAGTTGGAAGCTGATTTTTGAGAAATATGAACTAATGGTTTTATAAAAGAGTTTAATCGGGATTTTTGAATTTATTATTGAAAGTTTAAAATTAGGATTTATAAAATTTGATTATTTTATAAATCAAAATGATGAAGTTTTTATAAAGAAGATTAAAGACGTTTTTAAAGAATAATATAAATTGATTTATATTAAGAGATTTATAAATGGATATTTATAAATTGAAATATTGAAATTATAAAACGAGTTTTTATAAGCGTTTGAATGAAGTGAAAATGAATTTCATAAATGAATGAAATTTATAGAATTTTAAACAGTGAAGTTATAAATGGAATTTTATAAGCAGTAGGTTTATAAAATTTATTAAGTTATTAAAATAATGATTTTGGATAAATGAATGAATCTTATAAGTTATAAGATTTATAATTTGGGAAGTTAAAAGAACGATTTTGTAAAATAATCGTTTTATAAGTATTTAACTTATAATATGAACTTTTAGTTTATAATTGAGTTATAAACTGAAATAGGTTAATAAAAGAATTTATAAAAAGGAAGCTTTTATAAATAAATAGAAATGGAATTTATAAACGTTGTTTATAAATTCGCAAACAACTTATTTTGATAAGTAAATTGTTGAAACCTATAAATGGAGTTATATTCACATTTTTGAATAGTGAATAATCCTTTGAATTAAAATGAATAAAGGGATGAAATGGTTAACGTAGTATATTCACGTTTTTGAGTAGTGAATAATATGTTAAAGAAATTGTTTTGAATGTGATATTTTAAACAGAATTAAAACGATCTAACGATGTTTTAAATTGTGCTGAGATTCGAAACCATAGATTTCAACATTGATTGTTGAAATAGACGTTTTCGAGAAATAAAAGGGAATGGTGGACTATAACACTGTTGTTATAGTAAATGATTTCCGAAAGGAAATGTTTTGTATAGTATTGGGATTTATATATCTATTTAATTTCGAATCCCTATACTAGTGATTTTGGGTTGTCGTAACAATGTTTTACGCAACATTCGTTTTGGCCCAAATAAATATGTTTAAGAGAATGATTTCCTTAAAAGAATGAAACATATACTTATTTTTGATTTAAGTATATTGAATATTTTCCAAGTGTTGAAAATAAATAAAATTTGTGAATTACTTATTAAATAAGTATGGAAATGTTTTTCCAATGTGAAATGAAACGTTTAGAGAATTTATCTTTTTGAAGATAAATTGAAAATGGATAATTGAAAACGTATATCAATAGATATTTTGGAATATAAATTCACTAAGGAATTTATAAAAGGAAGTGGAATTTGTTTAAAAGTAAATATTGATTTATTTTTGAAGTATTGAAATTTTATATCTAGTGAAGATATTTTGGAAAATAAATAATTTGGAAAGTTATTTGGAATCTGGTGATGTGTGCATATCCAGTGATAGTTCAATAGCCGACTATCAATATTTCCCTTTGAATGGGTAATTGATGTGATTTGTTTGAATGTGAATGCTACACTTATTTTTAAATAAGCGCTCACTATTCGGGTTAACCGGGAAAGGACCATGGGGTCGTATAACCCATTCCGAATATGTGATACGTCGTTGTGAATTGCATTGAAGATCGGCGTTGAAGACCCGGTATTTGCGAGAACGATAGGATGACCTATCGATTGTCTCTGCACTGTGTTGCAACGGTATAGAGACTCCCTAAGTGATGGGAAATCCGATCAGGATTGTGAATATCCGGATTGTAAGGACTTCTTTGTAAGTGCCTTCGGTTTTGTTCGATCCCGGAACAGACTTGTATGGATTGTGTGTCTGACATTACAAGTTGAGATATAAAGCCGATTTCTTTCAAATATATTTCTGTTGGTGGCGAAGAATTTATTCTTTAGCTTAACACCCTTCTCTGAGACGTACGAGCTCAGAGGTTATATAGTTGAAGTTATCAGCGATATATTCCCAATTTGGTAATGTGATATGCTGAGTGATGCTGTAAATGATCATTGTGTTGATTATTGTGATAGGATCGTTTATTTGATCGTCTATCTTGGTGATCATTGTGTTGATCATTTGTTGACCCAAAGCATGGCTTTTGTATAAAGTATGTTTTTGTGGACGTGACTTCGTCGAGCCTCACACCCCGGAAATGGTCAAAACAGGAAAGATGCGGCAAGGTTATGAGGGGTAGCACCCTTTAGGGTATGTACATTTCCTTCTGGATAGAGGTGGTATCATGGTATGGAGCCCAGATATTTAACCTATGTGGTTACTACGAATTTATTACTTTGTGGTTGTTGGTTTTCGGGATCCCGTGAGAAAGGTCGTTTACGATCGGGGAATGGCGTGCTCGTGTCAGTAGTTACCCAGTTAGGGGTAACCCGGCCTTGTGTTGGCAGAGTTCCGGTTTGGTTCTTGGGGATGTCTTTCCAGAGGCATTCTCATGTGGCAATGGGAAGTTCCTTGGCCTGACCATTTGTTGGAAATCCAATTCCCAATACGAAACTTCTACGGTTTTAGTTGTAGAACCTATCATTCACTTATGGTGGTCACCACTGTTTGGATGGTAGCTATAGTAGGCATAGTTCGAAATGTCTATGTTGGCTAAGATTTATATTCTACTTTCGAAATGAATTTCTTCTACACTATGCACTAGTAATAATATCAAATGTTATTTTAAATGCGTATCAAGCATCTTTGACTATCATAAGGAGAAATCTCCTCCGATTCTGCGTTTGCATGTGTGTGTGTGCGGGAGGCCTTATGGTAGTCTCATTTTTAAAAGCATTGCGAATTGAATTTAAAAATATTCCTCTATTTTGATTTTAAAGATAAACAAACTGTTTTGAGTTCTCACACCAGTCACATGACTGACTTGGAGTTTATTGTTTTCCTTCCTAAACTCTGGGTGCCCACCAATTTCCACACGGGCAGTCAAGAGTTAAGGTTTATCAGGATATTCTGGATATTCTGGAGTTGCTGGAGGCAAGCTGGATGGCATGGCGTATTACTGCTATATAGTATTTCTTTTTCCGCTGCACTATTTGTTGTTGTTGTACACTCTGATGATATGATGTAATGAAATGTGATGTAATGTAATAACTGACATAGTTCTTTGTTTAAAGATTATTCATTTATTATTATATGTTGTTCCGCTGCGAATTGTGAGATTCTGATGTTGTTCTGTTGTTTTCTGTTCCGTTCCATTTTCTATCTTCTTTTCTATGTTCTCCATTCTCTTTTTCTTCTATTTTAAAATTTTCTACCTTCTGTCTTCTATCGTCCCTAATTTCTATCTTTTTCTCTTCTCTTTTCCTAAATTCTTTTTCTTAAAACCCTTTTAAAACCCCTAAGGGTTCGTATTTTCGTTCATCTTGAATTAAACAAAGGAGATTAGTGTCTATTCAAGGAGTATGGATTTACGGGTCTTTACATCTGGTATCAGAGCTTATGGTTAAGCGACAACCATGGTTCTGTTGGGTATTATTCATTAGAGATAGAGTCAGCAGTACTCTAGAATGAATTTGAGTGTAATAATAGCTATGAGAGCGTATTTGTTAGTGAATATAAAATTGTTTTATATTGTGATGGTTGGTTTATTGAGTGGCATATGAACCTTCGTCAGCACGGTATGTACAACTATGCCGAAGGGGTTTCTAAACACTTGAATAGAACAATTCGACACAGTATTGTTTTTAAATTGGGTAAATGGAATAATTTTACCTTGATTTTATTTTTATATATAAAGGAATAATTTTTCAGAATTATTAAAGTGTATGTAAGTTGATTGTTTAGATGTTTGAATAATCTAAATAAAAGAATAATTGTATAAGCAAATGAATTATAAGAATTGAATTATAATGAAAGTGATTACAATTGTGAAATAAACTTATATATATATAAGAAGTGAAACTATATAAATATATTTACAAATATGAGTTGTGAATAAAAATGAGTTTAAAGTTAAATGGAATATAACTTAAGTGATGTTAAATGAAGTTGATATTAGTAATAAAGTAAAATGAAATATGAACTTAAGTTATGAAATGAAATTCAACTTTTGTAATAGAATTGAATGAATGGATTGAATGTTAATCAATTAAATGTGAATAATTGATATGAAATAATGAATATAAGTGTTAATTCATTAAAATCTAATGTTATTAGAAAGTTGAATAATTGAATAAAAATCAATTAATTAAACCAATTGAAAGCAAAGTAATTTGGTTGTAATTATATATACATTGGTTGTTATATGATTGTTAGTTGATAGTATATAATTCATTAAGTATTAATGAAAGTGAATTAGTGAAATTTAAAGCTATGTAATTGTATTCAAATAGAAAGTAAATAAATTTGAATAGAATTGAATGTGAATAGGATTTGATTAGTGGATATAAACTAATTGAAAATGAATGTTGATAAAATCCAATGTTAATGAATCAAATGTGATTTAAATTGAAAACCAATTCATTGAATATTAATGAGAATATGAATGAATATATATTGGTTATGAATTTGTTGGATGATAGTTGGTTGATGTTTGAATATGTTGCATTTGCTATGTGACATATATAGTTGTTATGGAGATATATGTTGTATATTGAGATTATTTTCATATATGCATGTTCTCATGTTGTTTGTTGAGTGATTAGTTGTAACAACCCGGTATTTCGCGTCTATTTTTAATCGACATTAAATGATTAATATTATTGCAAATTTCCTTTTGAAGTTTTTAAATTTGAATTAAAATTCTTTTCATATATTTGTTTAAGAATTTTATTGGGCTTTAAAAATTGTTTTGGCCCATTTTTTTTTTTTTTTTGTTGCCGTGATGGGTAATAGAGCATAATAACCGGCCCCCCCTTTTCTTTATTTTTTTTCGTTCGAAAACCTAATACCATCAAAAAGGAGATAATGGCGGCCGTTCCTTTTCTTCCTCTTCGACATTTAGGGCTTCGCGTGAACTGGGTCGCCGCTTCATCCCGATTGCTTTGGTGTTCGTGGCTACCCCAGTTCTCGATCGAGTTCAAGCTCGGCTTCCCCTAAATTCGTCGACACGGTGAGTGATTCTATCTCACTCACATCTAGTTCAATACTTGGTTACAGCAGTTCGACTTTGTCTCGATGTTGATGTTTTTACTTGATTTTGATTTACGTTCAGCTGGATTTGATTTTGTTCTTGTTGTCTTTCGATGTTGAATTCTTTGGTATTTCTTTCTTTTTCTCCGGTTGTTGTCATTGCCCGACTTTGTGAAGTACTTGCTATACTTGGGGAATTGCAGTTTTGTTTTCGTGTTGTCTGGTGCTCGTTGCCAGTTGCCATTCCCAGTGTTAAAATTCTTTTTGCTCGATTCTGATCATATGTGTGCATACCTGTAGTTTTCCATTTGGCCTTGAATGTCGTTGCCCTTGATATTGGTCTTGTTGATGATGGGGCTTGCTGGTTCGATGTACTTAAATGATGTCTGCACTGTAACTTGGGTCTTGTAGTCTTCATGTTGATAGTATATATATATGTCATGGACCTTTGGTATACTGCATCACTGTAGTTCGAGTTTTGTTTGCACTGCAACCATATGTATGTTGTGCTTGTTGTATATATGTACCGAGTTAGCTTTGGGTTTCACTGTGTTTGTTCTACATCGAGTACAGGTTATTGCCATCCACTTGAATGCAGTGCATTCGTCAGGTTCAGTTTTGTACCAGTTGCAGTAATTCCTATGTTCATTTAATGCTGTGTTTCACTTGACTGTGATTCACTGTTTCATTCCTGTATATCACTTAAGTCTGTTTCATTTTTGCCTTGATGCTTGGAGTTGACCCTTACAGAGTGCTTCCTGGCTATGTAAAAATGTGTGTACGTATATGAGTACCCCTACTCAGTGTTGCATTTTGATATTCACCTGACATTTTGGTTCGTGATTCACTGTCGCAACCTGTTCCTGTTTTTAGTCATCATGAAGTTCACCGTAGTGGTTTGTATTCACAGTCTTTACTACAACCATATGAGTATACTTGCCTTTGAGTTGCATTTTTGAGTCCACTGGCATGTTTCACGTTCATTTGCATAGTGCAGTTGCCTTTGTGTCTGGCCATGTTGCATCTCTAGCCAAGCTTAGTACTGGTGCACAGTCCACTGTTGCCTTGAACTGTTGCCACAACGTTCATGTGCATTTTCCATTTAAGTGAAATTGAATTCGAAATGTATTATTAAACACTTGAGTTGATTATGGTAATTTTGGGCATTGTTTCATCTGACTTCGGTCTTGATACTTGTACTACCTGGTCTGGATTGTGCTTTATCTTTGTGTATGGCTATTCTTAGACCACTTCACTATCATTTTGACAGTCCTTAGTATCTTGGTTCTACGCATTGTCGTGTCACTTGTGTACTTAAGTCAGTGCTGCCCACCTGACTTTGAGCATTGCAGTTTACTAGCTGTCTTCAATCTTATGTTTTCGGTGAAGGCTTGAATCTCTGATATGTGTATGTTTATATGCATATATATGCATACATATAAATCTGCTCGTTTTGGTCATCATTCAAAGTGTTCACTGAGCCTGTACACTTGCCTTCATCTGAATTCATGATTTTTATTCCAGTGCATACTCTAGCCTGCACATTCACCTATGCTTGTATGCAGTTTGTTTGTCACCTCTGTACCGTGTATTCATGTTGAAACTGGACCATTTACTTTCTTTGATCTTTGATCCATTGTAGCATTTTTAGTTACACTAACACTTGAACTTGTAGTCTTTATGCACTTTTCTGGTTTGATGTGCATATGCTTACTTGATCCTGTAGTGTTGTACTGGGGCACTGTTGTGTCTGCACTTGTATCTCTTGTGAACTTTGTCTCGCTTTTGTCTCTGCAATTTAATCGACACTTGGCCTTATGATATTCACGGCGACGCTTGTGAATATTCATTGGGTACATCATCACTATAGTGGCAAGGCAGTGCACGCAAGCGTGAACTGCAGCCACACGGTATTGAGTTTTTGGGCACGACATCACTGTAGTGGCAAGGCAGTGCACGCAAGCGTGAACTGCAGCCACACGGTATGGCGTGTATGATATTCTTTTTGTTTTGACTTATGGATCTTTTTGCGTATTCCATATTCCGTAGTGGCGAGGCAGTGCACGCGTGCGTGTACTGCAGCCCTACTTGAATTAATATTTTAATGGATATTTCAATGGTTTGAACTGTTTGTTCATTTCAATTCGATATTCTGAATTGCATTCTGATTTGGTTTAATTACTGTCGTCTATTCATTATTTAATTATTATTGCTTCTGTGCACTAATAACTGAGTTTGAATTAGACTGACCCGAGTATTATTTTCTTTTGAATTTAATACTCGGGTCAGACCGAGTATTTCAGGTTGTAGATATTCTGCTTTGGGTTGCTGCTAGAGCTATGAAGTTCTTTCATACCTTTTGGAGTAGTCGTCGTTATTTGTAGTAATCTGTATGATTGTATAGGAAGATATGTATTCATGTATATCATATACGTTAATGTACTTGTATATGTAACTTCCTGAGTCGACTGTTGTAGTTGTATCATATGTACCGTGTGAATGTATTGTAACTGACATCAGTTATTATATATATATGAGACTTTCTGTTTCATCTGTGTTCCGCATTTATATTATCTGTGTTGTTATTTTATATTTACTGTTCTAAACTATTACGAACCATCGTAGTTCGTTTTATACTGGAATTGGGGTATTTCGATGGGAGAAAATAAACCAGAGATGAAAAATGAAAGAATATATATATATCACTCCTATCGAGATAACCAATACTAGTGTAAGGCCAACTATTGATGGCCGCTCCTCAACAGCCTTATTCTCCGTGCTAGCTGACAGCACTACACCGTAGTGTTCTTGGCTAGCGTGGGTATAGAGGTGGGGCGTCACATTAGTAGGTGCGGATCGCGTTTGCTTCGCATTTGGAGCTCGCTTTCGCGCTATATTAGTCGTATATGCTTGCTAATAAAATATAAGGTACATATCTCGGATTAAATACCGTACTTTTACACTTTTTTTCCTGCGGGATGCCTCATTACTTGATGAGATGTATATTTGCGATATATATACTGTCATTTTTTTCGGATCGAGCCACGCAAAGGAGACTATGGCGAATTTTTCCGAAAATTTAAGGCGTTAGAAAAAATTTGAGAAAATTTGGAAAATTTTGAAAACTTAAACTTTGATTTAGAATTGAAAGTTAAACAATAGTAGTTGTTTTTGAAAAGATAACTAAGTATGATTTGAAAACTTAGTAAAGTTTTGTAAGAAGTTTAAACTATAGATTTTGGGAAAATTAATAAATTCTGTAACTTTTCTTACTTGTAATTTCGAGGACGAAATTCTTTTAAGGGGGGAAGATTGTAACGACCCAGAATTTTTAGAAATTAAAAATTTAATATTTAATTAATTTTAAATATTAATAAGTGAATTTATAAGTCAAATAAATTTTTATTTGAATTATTGGATTTAATTGGATTATTAAATCGATAATTTAATACGTTAAATTATGGAAATAATTGAAAATTGGGTTAAATATGATTGAAAATGATTTGTAAAATTTTATTTTATCATATTGAAGTTAGAACGATATTTTAGAACTTTTAAAATCGAATTAAAAGTTAATTTGTGAAAATTGAATATTTTAATATTAAAATCGACTAGTGAAAATAGTAAATTTTTGAACAGTCTCAGAATTGAACGAAACCAGTTCCATTGGATCCGTAATAGTTAGTTATTACCGGATTTCAAATTTCGTGTCAATCGGAGCTATCGTTTGATCGTGGCAGCTCGAAACGCATCGATTTATTTTTAATTTTAATTTGGCGAGTTAAAATAGCCATTTTTCAAAAAGTCTCGGATTTCGACGAAACCAGTTTCATCGGATCCGTAATGTGATATTATTGCAAGGTTTCAAATTTCAAGTCAATTGGATTTACCGTTTGTCCGTTACGAATTAAAACGCCTAGAAATCGAGTTAAATCGGTTTAATTCAAATTGAGCGTTTACAGCCATAACTCGTACATACTTCAGAATTAGCTTTCGAAACCTATTCCATTGTGTCCGGAACGCGGGATAAACCCTAGGTACGTCAGTTTCGGCGCCTAAATCGGAGTTCGGAATTTCCGGATGAATAGTGTCGAACGAAACTCTATAAATACACCACCACTCTTCATAATTTGATAAAAAAAATAACTAAAACCCTAATTTTTTAACCTAGCCGCCACTTATACAATGTATGGCCAGAAAACACCCATATTCATTCATTAATCTCTCTCAATCCGTAATGAATTAGCCAAAGTGTTCAACACGAAAGTCGTAGAGCTCGACGAGAGCTTCGATTCCATACGGTGATGATCGGAAACGGAGCAACGTAGGAGGAGCTATGTGGGGCCGAACCTGCAGATTTTCGCACGCATTCCAAGGCTCTACAGGTGGCCGAGCTTCAGGTAGGGGATGGATCTAAGGGCTGAGATGAGTTGGGGTTTAAAAATTTAAAGTTTATGTTGATTTGTTTATATAAATCGTGTACAAACTTCAATAATTCATAACTTTTTCATACGAGGTCGAAAACGCGCGAAACCAGTTGCGTTGGAATCGTATGGACGAGCACTACGCGATGGAGTTGGTTTGGAGTCGTTTGGAGTTAGTGAGAATTTTGGGTAAAATTAAACGTCCGTTTAATTTTATTCAAAATAAATCGCTAAAACGAAATTAAAACCAAGGTGAGAACTTCTCACTCAATCGAATCAGTTTCGATTTTATTTTAAATAGTTAGATTTAAAATATTTGAATGCATGTTTGAATGTTGATTGATATCTATTGATTGTTAAAATAGACATTATACGCCGTTAGTAAGCGGATGTTATTTATTAAAAACATATACCGCGAATATTTCATAAACAATGAAATTGGTATTATATATAGTAGCAATATATATATATTGGCATATGTATATATTGGAGTTATTGATTTCCCGCATTTTTTGTTTAGCGGATGAGACCCTATTACGCCGTTATTAAGCGGATAATATTTAATAAGAACATATACCGCGATAATTTCGTACTGGAGCGAAATTGGTATTGTGCTAATGTTTTTGGATGCAGGAAAACAGGTTGGAGGGATCCAACTGGATTCCTCAACAGTATTTATTTGATTTCAGATATTTTGATATTTGATGGATTTTCATATTGATATATGATATCGTTGTAGTCGTGATTGACTATTTGGTGTGTAGCATCATTGGACCAAATTTGCAATTTTAAAATGATTTTTAAAGTGATTTTTGAGAATATACAATATTTTTGGAATTGATCCATTTTAAATAAATAAACGTTATAATTTTTAATGTTATAGAAATTATGATTTTTGTGAAATACAGTTGAAAGCTGATTTTTGAGAAATATGAACTAATGGTTTTATAAAAGAGTTTAATCGGGATTTTTGAATTTATTATTGAAAGTTTAAAATTAGGATTTGTAAAATTTGATTATTTTATAAATCAAAATGATGAAGTTTTTATAAAGAAGATTAAAGACGTTTTTAAAGAATAATATAAATTGATTTATATTAAGAGATTTATAAATGGATATTTATAAATTGAAATATTGAAATTATAAAACGAGTTTTTATAAGCGTTTGAATGAAGTGAAAATGAATTTCATAAATGAATGAAATTTATAGAATTTTAAACAGTGAAGTTATAAATGGAATTTTATAAGCAGTAGGTTTATAAAATTTATTAAGTTATTAAAATAATGATTTTGGATAAATGAATGAATCTTATAAGTTATAAGATTTATAATTTGGGGAGTTAAAAGAACGATTTTGTAAAATAATCGTTTTATAAGTATTTAACTTATAATATGAACTTTTAGTTTATAATTGAGTTATAAACTGAAATAGGTTAATAAAAGAATTTATAAAAAGGAAGCTTTTATAAATAAATAGAAATGGAATTTATAAACGTTGTTTATAAATTCGCAAACAACTTATTTTGATAAGTAAATTGTTGAAACCTATAAATGGAGTTATATTCACATTTTTGAATAGTGAATAATCCTTTGAATTAAAATGAATAAAAGGATGAAATGGTTAACGTAGTATATTCACGTTTTTGAATAGTGAATAATATGTTAAAGAAATTGTTTTGAATGTGATATTTTAAACAGAATTAAAACGATCTAACGATGTTTTAAATTGTGCTGAGATTCGAAACCATAGATTTCAACATTGATTGTTGAAATAGACGTTTTCGAGAAATAAAAGGGAATGGTGGACTATAACACTGTTGTTATAGTAAATGATTTCCGAAAGGAAATGTTTTGTATAGTATTGGGATTTATATATCTATTTAATTTCGAATCCCTATACTAGTGATTTTGGGTTGTCGTAACAATGTTTTACGCAACATTCGTTTTGGCCCAAATAAATATGTTTAAGAGAATGATTTCCTTAAAAGAATGAAACATATACTTATTTTTGATTTAAGTATATTGAATATTTTCCAAGTGTTGAAAATAAATAAAATTTGCGAATTACTTATTAAATAAGTATGGAAATGTTTTTCCAATGTGAAATGAAACGTTTAGAGAATTTATCTTTTTGAAGATAAATTGAAAATGGATAATTGAAAACGTATATCAATAGATATTTTGGAATATAAATTCACTAAGGAATTTATAAAAGGAAGTGGAATTTGTTTAAAAGTAAATATTGATTTATTTTTGAAGTATTGAAATTTTATATCTAGTGAAGATATTTTGGAAAATAAATAATTTGGAAAATTATTTGGAATCTGGTGATGTGTGCATATCCAGTGATAGTTCAATAGCCGACTATCAATATTTCCCTTTGAATGGGTAATTGATGTGATTTGTTTGAATGTGAATGCTACACTTATTTTTAAATAAGCGCTCACTATTCGGGTTAACCGGGAAAGGACCATGGGGTCGTATAACCCATTCCGAATATGTGATACGTCGTTGTGAATTGCATTGAAGATCGGTGTTGAAGACCCGGTATTTGCGAGAACGATAGGATGACCTATCGATTGTCTCTGCACTGAGTTGCAACGGTATAGAGACTCCCTAAGTGATGGGAAATCCGATCAGGATTGTGAATATCCGGATTGCAAGGACTTCTTTGTAAGTGCCTTCGGTTTTGTTCGATCCCGGAACAGACTTGTATGGATTGTGTGTCTGACATTACAAGTTGAGATATAAAGCCGATTTCTTTCAAATATATTTCTGTTGGTGGCGAAGAATTTATTCTTTAGCTTAACACCCTTCTCTGAGACGTACGAGCTCAGAGGTTATATAGTTGAAGTTATCAGCGATATATTCCCAATTTGGTAATGTGATATGCTGAGTGATGCTGTAAATGATCATTGTGTTGATTATTGTGATAGGATCGTTTATTTGATCGTCTATCTTGGTGATCATTGTGTTGATCATTTGTTGACCCAAAGCATGGCTTTTGTATAAAGTATGTTTTTGTGGACGTGACTTCGTCGAGCCTCACACCCCGGAAATGGTCAAAACAGGAAAGGTGCGGCAAGGTTATGAGGGGTAGCACCCTTTAGGGTATGTACATTTCCTTTTGGATAGAGGTGGTATCATGGTATGGAGCCCAGATATTTAACCTATGTGGTTACTACGAATTTATTACTTTGTGGTTGTTGGTTTTCGGGATCCCGTGAGAAAGGTCGTTTACGATCGGGGAATGGCGTGCTCGTGTCAGTAGTTACCCAGTTAGGGGTAACCCGGCCTTGTGTTGGCAGAGTTCCGGTTTGGTTCTCGGGGATGTCTTTCCAGAGGCATTCTCATGTGGCAATGGGAAGTTCCTTGGCCTGACCATTTGTTGGAAATCCAATTCCCAATACGAAACTTGTACGGTTTTAGTTGTAGAACCTATCATTCACTTATGGTGGTCACCACTGTTTGGATGGTAGCTATAGTAGGCATAGTTCGAAATGTCTATGTTGGCTAAGATTTATATTCTACTTTCGAAATGAATTTCTTCTACACTATGCACTAGTAATAATATCAAATGTTATTTTAAATGCGTATCAAGCATCTTTGACTATCATAAGGAGAAATCTCCTCCGATTCTGCGTTTGCATGTGTGTGTGTGCGGGAGGCCTTATGGTAGTCTCATTTTTAAAAGCATTGCGAATTGAATTTAAAAATATTCCTCTATTTTGATTTTAAAGATAAACAAACTGTTTTGAGTTCTCACACCAGTCACATGACTGACTTGGAATTTATTGTTTTCCTTCCTAAACTCTGGGTGCCCACCAATTTCCACACGGGCAGTCAAGAGTTAAGGTTTATCAGGATATTCTGGATATTCTGGAGTTGTTGGAGGCAAGCTGGATGGCATGGCGTATTACTACTATATAGTATTTCTTTTTCCGCTGCACTATTTGTTGTTGTTGTACACTCTGATGATATGATGTAATGAAATGTGATGTAATGTAATAACTGACATAGTTCTTTGTTTAAAGATTATTCATTTATTATTATATGTTGTTCCGCTGCGAATTGTGAGATTCTGATGTTGTTCTGTTGTTTTCTGTTCCGTTCCATTTTCTATCTTCTTTTCTATGTTCTCCATTCTCTTTTTCTTCTATTTTAAAATTTTCTACCTTCTGTCTTCTCTCGTCCCTAATTTCTATCTTTTTCTCTTCTCTTTTCCTAAATTCTTTTTCTTAAAACCCTTTTAAAACCCCTAAGGGTTCGTATTTTCGTTCATCTTGAATTAAACAAAGGAGATTAGTGTCTATTCAAGGAGTACGGATTTACGGGTCTTTACATTTTACTCAACAGTTTGATTTACAAATGATCTATAACTCTGAATAGCACTAAGATCTTATGGAGAGAGTGACAAATAATCAAACAAGAGATAATCAAGTTTGATTTACTTGGTATTCTAGAAGAGTATAGTTTTGGATTCTTTAGAATAAATGTGGAAGATGAAGAGGAGAGAAAATAAGTGAAATCTGATTAAAAATTCATTTAGAACTGGTGGTATTTATATAAGATCAATAGCCATATCTATTCGTGAAAGGGTACGATGAATAGACACTTCTTCTGAAAATTTGAATTTTAAATTTAATGGGCACCATGTCGACATGGGGTTTGAAGGATATTGATATGCTCTAGGCAAAATTGGTGATTTTGATTTTCTTATTAAAATTAGTTTCTATAATTTGTCAAAACAATTCTAAACTTTGTAAATATATTTGGATATAGTTTAAACATATAAAAGTAATTTTTAATATATATAATCCTAATCTATAAAGTGATTTAAAATCTGACTATATAAATATTTGAAACAAGAGATGGTTTAAAAACAAGGATAATTTTTAAATCAAAATATGAAAAATGATGCAGATAGTTTTGAGGCTAAAATATTTAAAACCAAGAGGGATGTCTTTTTGAAAAGAAAGTTTTGAAAATATTTAAAATAAGAGATATATTTTTTAAAGCCTTTTAATAAAATTAGTGGATATCAAAATAGGACCACTATATGTTCCACTAGATATTGTCATGGGTTCCATCCCACTAGGATTCCATCCCTTTAACAGGCTCGAAGTGGATTCCATTCCACAAATAAATTTTGAATAAAGATATAAGTGCTTTCAATAAGTTTAACATTATTCTAGACTCAATAGTTATCTTATACTCTTGAAATCTTGAACTCTTGATACCTTGATACTCATGAGTCTTCAATCTTGATATCTTCAGTCTTGAATCTCTATACTGTACAGTCTTCATTCTTGGTACCTACATGGTTATATCCATCATGTACATACATATCTAAACTATAATGTTAGTATTTATATTTTATAACAAGCTCTAAGTTTGCTGTCATCAAAACCATTATCCCAAGGACTAACAATCTCCCCCTTTTTGATGATGACAACCTATGTTTATAAAATATACTTCTCCTTCACAATAACTCCCCCAAAACTAATAACTCCCCCTTAATCTAAGCCTAACTACTCTAACTACTCTATTTTATATTTCTCCCCCTTTGTTATCAACAAAAACTAATCCTAAATTAATATAACTCCCCCTTAATCTAATACTATCCAAACTAAATACTAATAAGGAAGTATAATAAGTGAAACTAATATTTTATTATATATGATGTTATATTTACATTATATATGGAATATAAACACACAGATATATTTAAGTACATAAATTATAGAATAACACTACTAACGAGAGTTTTTGACAATTAGAGGTTTGT
Source organism: Allium cepa (assembly GCA_030765085.1). Lineage (NCBI taxonomy): Eukaryota > Viridiplantae > Streptophyta > Magnoliopsida > Asparagales > Amaryllidaceae > Allium > Allium cepa. Next base: position 407,477,878 of record CM060931.1, on the reverse strand, counting down.
GAGTCGAACAATTTGGATAATGAAAACAAAGGTTTCCACGTTGTTCAACCAAATTCTCATCTTTGTCAAAATAGACTTCGCCTACGCTGACCACGTTGTTGTCTTCTTCTATATGTGCTTCTTCCTCTTCTTCTTCCTCCTCTTCTTCTTCCTCTTCGCTGTGTTCTAAGGGGTTATGCACTTAAATGTTGGGAGAATCTTCTTCAATCATAATAGGATTCGCATGATTATCCATCAGGAAATTTTGCAAATTCCAAAGAATTTTTCCTTGCTTTTCTTGTTCTTTTCCCATCCTTATTTGCACAACTAGAAGTTCAGTCAACATTTGCATGGCATCCTACATAGACTCTTTAATCTTTCTCACACGTGTCAGTGTAGTGCGTTGGAATCGACCAGAATAAGGAGAAGGGGAAGAAATGGTACCATTTTCTGTTGATTTAGTGGAGAAGGCCATTAGTTTCAATTTTCAGAAGTGTAATGTAGAGAAAGAAAAGTGAGAAGATAGAAAAATTAGAAACACATAGGTTTATATAACTTCCAAACTAATTTTAAAGGGAAAATCAAATTTTCAAATTTTGTCATTGTATGTTGAAATGGGTGGTAGAGGTATGTTGACATGCCTGTGAAAATTTTGGTTTTCTTGTATATTTCTGTTTATTGAAAATATATGTTACTATATCTATATTCTATATTTCAGTTACTGAACAAATGCCTAGTCTCTTCTTAACTTATTAAATATAGGTTGATTTAAGGGTTTGGTTAAAATATCAGCAATTTGATTCTCTGAGTTGATAAATTGAAGAGAAATAATCTCCTTACTTATATTATCTTGAAGAAAGTGATGTCCGATATCAATATGTTTAGTCCTAGCATGATGAGTAGGATTTTTAGATAAATTTATTGCACCAGTACTATCACAATAAATAGGTGATTTTGATATTGCTAATCCAAAATCTTTTAGGCTTTGTTGCATATGAATAACTTGACAGCAAGCCAAAGCAGCAGAGATATATTCTGCTTCAGTTGTTGATAAAGAAACGGTGTTTTTCTTTTTACTAAACCATGAAACCGGAGAATGCCACAAAAAGTGACAAGTTCCACTTGTACTTTTTCGATCAGATTTGCAACCGGCATAGTCAACATCACAATAAAAGATTAAATCCAATGAATCATTTTTAGGGTAAAATAAACCATAGTCAAAAGAATATTTAACATATTTTATGATACGTTTCACAGCTTTTAAGTGAGTCTCTTTGGGTTGAGATTAGTATCTTGCATAGAGATAAACACTATGCTTAATATCGGGTCTACTCGTAGTGACATAGAGTAGTGATCCAATCACTTCCCTTTATAGTTTTTGATTTAAATCTTTTAAAAGATCGTTTTTATTTAAATCATCATTGGTTGCCATGGGAGTGGGTTTTCCACTCGCAGTAGTCATACCAAATTTACTAACTAGATCCCAAGCATATTTTTCTTGACTAATAAAAATACCATTATCTAATTGTTTTATTTGTAAACCTAAAAAGAAATTAAGTTCACCCATATGACTCATCTCAAACTCTTTTGTCAATATTTTAGAAAATTCTTTATTCATTTCATGATTAGTTGAACCAAATATAATATCATCTACATAAACTTGTACTAGTTGGATATCATTTTTATTTCTTTTAATAAAAAGAGTTTTATCTACTTTACCAATTTCAAAATTTGATTGTAATGAAAAAGATCTTAGTCTGTCATACCATGCTCTAGGAGCTTGTTTCAGACCATATAGAGCTTACTTAAGTTTGAAAAAATGGTTTGAAAATTTTTCATCTTCAAAGAGTGGAGGTTGTTCAATATAAACTTCCTTTTTAACAAATCCATTTAGAAAAGCACTTTTAACATCCATTTGAAATAATTTGAAATTATTATAATTTGCGAAAGCAAGTAGAATTCTAATGGTTGCTAATCTTGCTACGGGTGCAAAGGTTTCATCAAAATCTATTCCTTCTTCTTGACAATAACTTTGTGCGACTAATCGAGCTTTATTTCTATGGACCTCACCTAGTTTATCCATTTTATTTTATAAACCCATTTATTTCCTATTATAGTTTTATTCTCAGCTCTAGAAACAAGTTCCCAAACATTATTTTTGGTGAATTGATTCAGTTCTTCTTGCATAGCCAGAATCCGTGAATCATCAAACGATGGATCCTTCGGATTTTAGGTTCAATAGATGATATGAAAGCTACATTACTCATGTTATATCGTTGATTTCTAGTTCAATGGATCCAATATCTTATAGTATATTTTCTATAGGATGATCTTTTAAAAGCTTAATCTTTTTATTTGGATGAATAAATTCATTATTTGTTTCAATTGATTCATTATTTAGAGTAGCAAAATCTTCTTCATCATTAATTTGTTCAACATCTTTGAAATTTTTATCAAACGAAACATGCATTGTTTCTTCAATGGTATTAGTTCTTAAATTGAAAACTCTGTATGCTTTACTTCTATTAGAATATCCGATAAAGATTCCTTTATCGGATTTAAGATCAAATTTATCCAAATTGTCTTTTGTATTAGAACATTTACTTTCAAAGATTCTAAAATAAGATACCTTTGGTTTCATCTTGTAAATAAGTTCATAAGGTGTTTTATCAGTTAACGGTCTAATTAATATTCTATTCAAAATGTAGCAAGCTGTAGCGACTGCTTCAGCCCAAAAATGTTTTGTAAATTACTATCTGAAAGCATTGTTCTAGCACACTCTTGAATCGTCCTATTTTTACATTCTACCACTCCATTTTTTGTGGAGTTCTTGGAAAAGAGAAATTATGAGTTATTCCCTTTTTATTGCAGAATCTCTCAAAATTTTCATTTTCATATTTCCCACCGTGATCACTACGAACAGTTATAATTTTTAAAGAAAGTTGGTTTTGAAGTCTTTTTGTAAAAAAATTAAATGATCAAAAGTATCACTTTTATGTTTCATAAAAATTGTCTATGTAAACCTAGAATAATCATTTACAATTACAAAGACATATTTATTGTGATTTATTGATTGAATTTGAGATGGACCAAACAAATCTAAATGATGTAACTCAAGAGGTTTTGAAGTTGAAATCATATATTTTAATTTGAAAGAACTCTTCCCAAGTTTTCCTAATTGACAAGCATCACATATGCTATCTATTTTAAAATTCATTCTAGGAAGACCTCTTACTAGATCAAGTTTAGAAAGTCTAGATAAAATTTTAAAATTCTAATGCCAAAATCTTATGCAAAATCCAAGGGTCACTTGTATTCACCAAAAGACATAGATTATCATTTGAGATTTTCATACTAAGAATATAAATATTTTTTCCCCTAATTCCATCAAACTAAAATATTTGAATTATTATCTTCGATGTGACATTTATCTTTTTCAAATTTAATCTTGTATCCTTTATCGCAAAGTTGACTAATGCTATGCAGATTGTGTTTCAGATTCTTAACTAATAAAACATTAGAAATAGTAGGAGTTTTAGAGTTACCGACATTGTCGATGCTAATCACATATCCTTTTGAGTTGTCTCCAAAATTAACCAATCCTCCATCTTTATAGGTAATATCGTTCAACATATCTGGATTACCAGTCATGTGTCTTGAACATCCACTATCAAATATCTACTTATTCTTCTTGATTTGCATAATTTGTCCATTGAGTGTTGATTCTTCAAAGGCCATATAACATTTTCCTTTCTGCACAGAATACAAACTCGATAGATAACCTGATTTTCTATAATAATTATTTGCAGACTTATGGGACAATAATGATTTGAACAGTTTTAAACTAGTGTTAACAAAATTCCCACAAATAGCCATTTTAAAGCTTTTTCAAAATTCAGATTATGAAAACTTTGAAAACCAATGCTCTGATACCAAATGTGGGAAATGCAGATCATGGATCTTAAGGCTGGAATAACACTAGAGGGGGTGAATAGTATTTTATGGATTTTTTAAATCTTTTTGAAACTTATGTAATTTAATTACCAACAAATGCAATTCACGGACACAGATATGGTCACAGAATCAAACACAAATGCAAATACTAAATAAAAGCAGTAAAGGAAAGAACACACCAAGATTTCATACTGGTTTGAAGTTACCCTACATCCAGTCCCGCACAATTGTACAAATTTATTTTCAAAATAATATCCCAGATTACACTCTCGGTTTCAAGGCTACGAGGTACGCCCTCCTGTATTCGAGTATGGGGCAAACTCTCTTGATTTAACCAGACCGTAAGATTACCTAATCGATTTCCAAGGCAATGATCACACTCAATTGATTTCAAGGCTCAACTGAACCTTTTACTCAAAAGTTTGATTTATAAATGATCTTATAACTCTGGATAGCACTAAGATCTTATGGAGAGAGTGGCAGAGAATCAAACAAGAGATAATCAAGTTTGATTCACTTGGTATTTCGGCAGAGTATAGTTTTGGATTCTTTAGAATAAATGTGGAAGATGAAGAGGAGAGAAAACAAGGGAAATCTTATTAAAAATTCGTTTATAACTATTGATATTTATAGAAGATCAACAGCCATATCTATTCCTGAAAGGATACGATGAATAGACACTTCTTTTAAAAAATTAAAATTTTAATTTAACGGGCACGATGTCGACATGGGGGGTTGAAGGATGTCGACATGCTCTAGGCAAAATTGGTGATTTTGATTTTCTTATTAAAATTGGTTTCTATATTTGTCAAAACAATTTATAAACTTTGTAAATATATTTGAATATAGTTTAAACATATAAAAGTAATTTTTAGTATATATAATCTTAATCTATAAAGTGACTTAAAATCTGAGTATATAAATATTTAAAACAAGAGATGGTTTAAAAACAAGGATACTTTTGAAATTAAAATATAAAAAATGATAAAGATAATTTTGAGGCTAAAAAATTTAAAACCAAGAGAGATGTCTTTTTGAAAAGAAGGTTTTGAAAATATTTGAAATAAGAGATATAATTTTGAAAAGCATTTTCATAAAATAGTGGATATCAAAATAGGACCACTGTATGTTCCACTAGATATTGTCATGGGTTCCATCCCACTAGGGTTCCATCCCTTTAACAGGCTCAAAGTGGGTTCCATTCCGCGAATAAATTTCGAATAAAGATATAAGTGCTTTCAAGAAGTTTTAACATTATTCTAGACTCAATACTTATCTTGTACTCTTGAAATCTTGAACTCTTGATATCTTGATACTCATGAGTCCTTAATCTTGATATCTTCAGTCTTAAATCTCTATACTGTACAGTCTTCATTCTTGGTACCTGCATATTTATATCCTGCATATACATATATATCTAAACTATAATGTTAATTTTTATATTTTATAACAAGTTCTAAGGTTGTTGTCATCAAAACCATCATCCCAAGGACTAACACATACGTTATCCAATATAACATATATCGATGGTGGCACTATGACATTCGGAGATAATCCAAAAGGATTTGTCATCGACATTGGAGAACTCGTCAATATCAGTATTTCTAATTCTCCTATTATTACTATTGTTTTGTTAGCAGAAAATTTGAAACATAACTTATTAAGTATAAGTCAATTTTGTGATAAAAGATTTAAAATTGATTTTGAGAAAAACAAATGCAATATCTTTGATTGAAATAAAAATCTTATTTTTGAAGGATTTAGAAATCGAAACATATACATTTTAAACATGAATTCAAAAACAACATTAATTTATACTTAACTGTAAATGATGATGATCCATGGTTATGGCATAAACGTTTTTGTCACATAAATAATAAGAATATCAACAAACTAGCTAAAAAATTCAGTTAGAGGATTACCAAAAATCAACTACAAGTTTAAAAACCTGTGTGACGCTTGTCAATTTGGTAAATTAAAGAAAAGTTATTTTAAACCTAAAAAGGAAAATTCCATGAAGCAATCTCTCGAACTACTTCATCTTGATTTATTTAGACCGACTCAAGTACGTTCAAAAATCATAATATATGTTTTTATAATTGTTGATGATTTTTCAAGATATACTTGGGCATTATTTTTAAACATAAAAGCTACACTTTTGAAATCTTCAAAAATTTTGCTAAATGAATTACAAATTTGATGAACCTAAAAATTAAAAGTATACAAAGTGATCGTGGAAGAAAATTTAAAAATGAACCATTCATAAATTTTTACAGGATTGCGCACGAACCTTGCTAAATAATAGTAACCTACCAAAGTATTGTATTGAATCGAACAACACTTAGACCAATGACTAAAAACACATGCTATGATATATTTTCAAAAAGAAACCTAAAGTATCGTATTTTCGAGTGTTTGGATCAAAGTGTATTCTTTTAAATACAAAAGACTATCCAGGAAAATTCGATTCTAAAGCTGATGAGGGAATTTTTGTTGGCTATTCGGATCGAAATAATTCGTACAAATTTTTTAATAACTGAACAAACATTATAGAAGAAAGTCTTCATGTTTTGTTTGATGAAAACTTTAAAAATAGTAAAAATGATGATGATGAAGAAGTTATAAATAAAACTAATATGCCTATACATGAAAATAATAATAATAATATCAATAACAATAATGATAATATGATAACTTCACCACCTAGGATATTAAAGGACCATCCAATTACTAATATTATCGGTGATTTAAATATAAAAGTATCAACTAGAAAACAATTAAATAAAATTAGTCAAGTTGCATTTATATCAAATTTTGAACCTAAAATTTATAACGAAGCATCAAAAGATGATTTTTGGATTATTTGCAATGCAATAAGAACTTAATCAATTGAAAAGAAATGACTTATGGGAAGTTGTACCGAGACCAAACAATCAATATTTAATTGGAACAAAATGAGATTTTAAAAATAAAGCGGATGAAAATGGAAACATTGTTTGAAATAAAGCAAGATTAGTAGCTCGAGGAAATAATCAAGAAGAAGGAATTAATTATGGAAAGACATTTGCTCCAGTAGCAAGACTCGAAGCAATATGAACCTTACTTCCTTTTGCACATCATTATAATTTTAAACTTTTTCAAATGGACATAAAAAGTGCTTTTCTAAATGGCTTTATAAAAGAAAAGGTTTACACCTTCGCTATTTGTTCAAGAGAAATATCCCAATCACGTATTTAAAATAAAAAAGGCTCTATATGGATTAAAAACAAGCATCTCGTGCTTGGTATAAAAGATTGAAAACTCATTAACAAAACTCCTATTTTCAAATTAGTAAAATAGACTCTACTTTATTTATAAAAAGAGAAAACATTAACATATTAGTTGTATAAATATATGTTGATGACATTATATTTAGATCAACTAATGAAAAATTGTGTAATGAATTTTCTGACATTATGAAAATGAATTTGAAATGTCACATATGGGTGAATTAAACTATTTTTTGGGCTTGCAAATAAGACAACTAGAAAATAGAATTTTTGTAAATTAGGAAAAATATCATCAAGATTTATTAAAATACTTTGGAATAGAATATATCTCAAGTTAACCGACTTCGATGAGTACTACTCTACATTTAGATAAAGATGAAAATGGAAAAGATTTCAATCAAAAATTATACCGAAGTATGATAGGATCAATGTTATATTTAACTACTAGTAGATCGGATATTATAATAAGCATATGTTTATGTGCAAGATTTCAAGCACAACCTAAGGAGTCACACCATCGAGTGGTTCAAAGGATTCTACGATACTTAACCTACACGAAGAATACGGACTTTTCTATCCTAAAGGCAGCTCTTTCGAACTCGTATCATATAGTGATGTAGACTTTGGTGGTTGCAAGACAGACAGAAAAAGTACGAGTGACACATGTCATTTCATTAGTCAATCTCTGGTTTCGTGGTTAAAAAAAACAATATTGTGTCTCTCTCTCAACATGTGAAGCCTTAGCCTGTGTACAAGTAATTTATATGCAACAAACTCTTCAGGGTTTCGGTAAATCATAAAAAATTTCTTATGTATTTAATAATACTAATGTTACAAATTTATTAGAAAATCCTATTGAACATTCTCAAACAAAACACATTGATATTTGCCACCATTTCTTAAGAGATAATGTTGAAAAAGGAATTATATCACTTGAATTTGTAAACACCGAAATTGCAGATATTTTTACCAAACCACTGAACGAACTAACTTTTATATAACTAAGACGAGACCTAAGAATTTTTTCTTACAATGAATTTGTAAAGTAATATTTATAGTTTATATAACTCAAATAAGATGCATAAAATAATTTTATAAAATTGTTTATAAATAGTTTTATCGCTATAAAATCTTGCTAACTTCTGTTAAATTTCTATGGTTAAAATTTCACTGCCCTAACAAATAAACTTCTAGAAATAGTAAATAATTTTTATATAAAGAAATCTTTTTGCAAAACTAAGTACATATATTTTTACCAAGCTCCATTTGCAAACCACTTCTATTCAAAATGTCTTCCAATCACGATTCCACTTATTCGACTATCAACTTTAGGTCACCTTCATCGAATAGCACCTACGTATCACCAACTAAATCCACACTTCCATCAATTCGATTAGCCTCTCCAAATATTATTGCATCACCTACGTATCACACTGGATTTTCTCCTAAGGAAAGAAAGCCAAACGGTCAATTAATCTAGAATCGAGATCTCTCAACACCAAAATTGATCAAATATATCACTATCAACAAAAAATGATGGGAGTTCTACGAGAAATGTATTATGAGAAATAACTTTAAGGATCTCATCTTAACTTTCTCGAAAAATATATTCTAAGTGGTCATTCACCAACAAAAAATTACGTACATAAAATATCTCCTCGTTTACAAAAACTCTTGTAAAGGCTTGTAACATTACTCTAAGAAATTTATGCAAGCCATGACTATCAAATTAAGGCAGGATTGATACTCCAGCTTGCCTTAGTTGGTCTACCCTAAGGCCATTAGTTGAAGAAACAAAGGTTGAGCTGAATTCATGGGACTTACAACAAACTACGAAGTCTGACCCTTCTAACAAAAACTAAGATTATGATAGCATTTCTATTTGCTTCATATTGTAACTTTATATATACATATATATGTATGTATGTATGTATGTATGTATTGTTGTATGGAAATTTTTTAAATAAAAGTTAAACATTTTCATATTTAAAAACAATAATATTCTACAAAACACAGGTCACAGAAGTCTGTGGAAAAAATGTAGTTTGTCACTAGTTTTGGAAAAATATTTCCTAAAACCATTCTATGAACATCCCACAGACGTCTGTCGTCTGCCTCGGTTTTGACCTGCAACAACACCTATATATTCAAATTTTACCCTTATTTCAACTATTTACCAAACTATCTTCAAAACTATCTAAAATCCATATTTCTAAGACTCTATGTAACGATCCAAAATTTTCAACCTCGAAAATTCGATATTCATACATTCACTGTAGAAGTGTCGAGCCATCGGACGCCGGAAAATTCATATTGTTAAAGAAAGAAGAAAGAAGGAAGAAGAAGAACAGAAAACAACAGCATCTCGCATCCACAGCAGATTAAATATAATAACAAATAATAGCATTTATACAAAGAAAGCTGTAATTGTTAGATTGCATACAATTAATCAGAGTTACAACCATACACAACAGACTAGGCAGTTATATCAACCTCTCCCAGACTACTACCAATACAAATACACAGGTGTAAACTCCATACGTTTCTGCCATCCATCTCGCCTCCTGAGCTCCAGAACGTCCTAACATGAAATGTTGTAATACTCGGTCTGACCCGAGCATTACATCAAAGTAACACCCAGGACAGGCTAGAAACCAGCGTGAGTAAACCCATCTAACATGAAATACTGATGTATAAAACTTATTTAAAACCCGGTGTAACTCGTACCTTACTATGAGTTCTATCTTGTTATATTCAACACTTATTTCACAAATTAAACCCTATGTACCCTTACTTAGTTTCAATGGTCCAGATATTTAAATTATATCATTCCAGCCTATTGATTTCACACATCAAATCTATAAAGAATTATTGTAGATTATAAATCAAAGTGGTTTCGGTTATTTGCTGATACCCGACCCCGGTCTCTTCGAATCCAACGTCATCTTAAAAACAAGCTGTTTAAGTTTAAACAATTCCATTTATATCCAGAATTACAATATTTACATTGCCATTCATCACAGCTAAACAAATCATATTATCACAGTTCAACCCAAACATATCATATCATACCACATAGCATCACAAATCACATATCAGATATCAACTAATCTATGGCATACAATATCATTCAATCATTCATAAGCAAGATTAATTTGTCACACCATTTCTAATTAATTTAAACAAATTAAATTAATTACTTCAATCACCTTTTAAATCCTGCTTACTTAATCATTAATTAATTGCAAACCATTAATTAATCATCCTTTAATTACTCATTTATTATTCGTAATTATTTTCATTAAGTAATTATCTCATTGGTTAATTATCCTCAAATAAGTTAACCTTTAATTATTAATTATTTATTCACTAATTACTAATTAAATTAATTAACCCTTAATAAATTAATCCTTTAATTACCTACAATTAAGTAATTATCATCTAATAAATCACATTTAGTAATTATCCACTAATTACCCATCTTAATTAATGACATTAAGTAATTATTCTTTAATTACTTTCATTAAGTAATTACATTAATTAATTAATTACACCAATTAATTAGTCCTTATATTAAGTAATTAATTCTCTTAATTAATTACTTTGAGTAATTATCCTTTTTATTACTTTCATCAAGTAATTATCCTTAATTTTTTCTAAGATAACCCATTCTCTAGATTAATTACTTATTATTCATTATTAAATTCATTTGAAATCACATAGGAATAATAATTAACTTATTATTATATTATACCAAATAATTTAATTTCAAAAACATTTGTTTTATAATTTATTCTTGAGACTTTTTAATATTCAACTTTGAAAACTTGCTAACATTATCATTTACTTTGAGTACCCTTCATTCTTTTATTTTTAAACTTGTCAATTTTTTTTACTTTTGCTTGGAACCTTGATAATAATCACCTTGGAAAATTTGTTCTCTAATTATTTCCACCTTAAAACCTAATACAAACATTTTTACTTCCAAAATTTAAAGCCTGGAAACATGAAAACTTGGAATTAAATAAACAAGCTCGTGCCCACCCAACCTCCCGAGACAATATTCGAGCAAAGAACTCCATTCCTCGCACAGAAACCCGATTTCTCACCATCGCCTCTTCTCAACATAGCAACTACCTCAAAACCAGATGTACACACCGATACCTGTGCACATGCACCGCCGTTCCGTTCATCTTCGACCTTCGCCGAGATCACCCGCAAGTCATCGACAACATGCTCACACGCTCCGACCACCCTAAATCGTTAATATCACCGAAGCTCAAAATTGAGCTAATCGATACCTTAGGAACTTGAACTGATCGAGGAAAATTACCCCATGCTGCCTTCCATGATGACCTGAGACCCTGCGGTTAAGACTAGAACATCGCGGCCGACCCACGCATCTATCCCCCATACCCCGATCCAGTCTGACGCACCACGCATGAGAAATCAACTCGACAACACAGACAAACCCAATAGGGAATTAAACCCTACATCGCCACCGCACCTCCACGACGATGATCGAAAACCTCTGTGATTATTTTTTCGATGACCCCCATCATATCAGCTTCCTCCAGCCTCAATTACAACACCCAAACTTCCTTCGATCGTTGGAAATCGATGATATTCCCTTTTTCGATCACCTTGCAATATCTCAACAACCACATGCATAAAAATTATAAAACTACCGTCAAAAATCATCATATTCCAGTACGATTCAGGATATATAATCAAATCTTGGAATATCAAAAATTAAAATTTTGACTTGAATTAATCTTCTCTGTCTTTTCTTATTTTTGAAATCATTATACAATATATACACTTGGATATATTTTAATATATGATATTGCATCCATATAATCACCTTTATTTTGAAGGTCATAGCATAAATTTGTTTAAAAGGAGATGTGAATTTAATTTGGATGTTCTTGAGCCTGTTATTCAACAGAAGCATATGTATACATATTATACAGACATGCACAGAATAAATCGTATCCATATACTTGCAAACACTTTAATCCATCCATGCAACAATTATCACTAATTTTAATTCAAGTTTTACTGCATGCAACAAGATTCTAAAACAGATTAAAGGCTTAGTTTACTCACCTTCATTGTTGAACAGAGGAGCTTATTTCTAGAGCCTGAATGTTGATTGATGCTTGATTTTGAATTATTACTTGATTTGCTTTAGACTTTGAAATTTGTTTGAGTTGATGTTGAACTTTTGCTTCAGGTTGAAACCGTAGCTTCTAATCTTGCTTGATTCCAGTTTTGAGGAACCTATCTTTACTTTGATTTATGAAAAATCTGGAAGTAGATCTTTGCCTATGATTGGAGTTTGTAATTGTTTGTCTTTATTATTATTTTTTCCTTTTTATCTGGTTTTTTTTCTAGATTTTAATTTGCTAAGTTTGGGATTTGAATAGAAGAAATGAGAATAGAAAAGAAATAGAAAAGGTAATGTAGAGATATTTTTATAACTTGATTTTATGATCTTTAAATAAAAAGAAAAATAAAAAGAAAGGATTGATACTTATTTAATTTACTAACATTTTTCATTTACATTAGTTATTCACTTACACTTGTTATTAAAAGATTTATAAACTAACACTTGTAATTATGCATGAGTTAATTTTTTAAATGGTTTATAAAGCTTTTAGATTTGATTTCCTAATTAATAAATACTTTTCTTAATTTATATAAATAAAACCCTTTAAAGAAATAATATAAAACAAATTATATTCTAATAAAAATCATACATATATATTTTTAAATCCAAAATATTTTAAGATATCAATCTCTTAAATTTCAAATTTAAATCCAAATTCAGATTCAAATTCGATTTAAAATCCAATTTAAAATCAACTCAAATATATATATATATATATATATATATATAAACAAACACAAATTCAATTTGTAAATAACAATTCTATTTAAAATCTATTTATATCTATATATATAAACAATTATTATTATTTGTTTTTAAAAGAAAAATTTGTAAATTTTAAGTAATTATATTAGGAGATTATCAAATAAATATTTGTCCAGATATAAATATTTATTATCATATTTATTTGTTCAATCTATAAATCAATATTTTCAATAGTTAAATCAGATAATTATCCAATTATCTGATATTCAAAAATCCGGGTTATCACATTTCTCCCCCCTTTGAATCATTTCGTCCTTGAAAAGGAACGAAGGCAGAATTTATTCAATACCCAAAGTCAGTAAATTATTCTTTGATCATTTTTAAAACACTTTTAAAATCCACATAACATTATAAAATAGTTTTATAAAAATACTTTTTATAACTCGATGTTTCTACAAGTCCATCCTCGTTCTCACAGAAATTTGGTCATACGTTGATCAGGCGCAGGATTGAAAATCTATAAGTACTTGGTAAACCTGTTTTCAACATCCAGTGAAAATACGGGAAAGTATTTTTTTGAAAATATAGAAAACATTTTTGAAAATAGAGGACATATCTTTGGTGAGAATGCTCTGGAAATTATTACCTCCTCTATGGTCGTAGTTAACCCGATGGTTACGTTGTCATCCCGACAAAATCCATAAATAACTGTAGGCACTCCACGTCCCTCGATTACACCATGGAACCCACCACAGATCGCAGTTACATCTCAGGTTATGTTGCCATCACGGCAAAAGTCCATATAACCGTATGCATCAGCGCCCTTGATTTTCGCTGCCAAATGAAACTTCACCACTTCCACATAGGTCGCTGACTACATCACTCAAGTCCCAATGTAGCCTTAGGCTCTCATGGCCTCTCGACTTTCGCTATGTCTCTATAGGTCATAGTCTACCGATGTTACGTTGCCATCAAAGCAAAATCAAACATAGACCGTTAGCTCTCACGGCACACACGACTTCCGCTATGCTCCATAGTGGATCGCAGTGACATCGAGTTACACTGTCGTCATAGCATAACCCAAATGTCTCTATAGGCATCAGCGCCCTCGACATTCGCTACCCGTAACACAAAATCCTTAGGAACTTCAGTTTTTCTGGACTTCCTCCCAGGATTCAATTTAGAGCCTCCCTTTTAGGGCTCATGGCAGACCCACCCCGGGGATCTCCTATGAAGTTCATTCCAATGGGAGCGCCTTTTTCTCCAGAGCCAATCTTAAAACACTTTATACTATACACTTATAGCATCTTTCAAATCATACTCTATATGATTCACATAAAAACTCCTTTACACAAAATCGATATCCCAAATCGATAGTTCAAAGCTTGGCTTTTCAAACTCCCAAAATTTGATTTTCCCAAAAAATCAAAAGCCTTTTCAAAATCCATAGGTTCCAAAACCTTTTTCCAAAATCATTCTCATAAACCATTTATATATATATATACAACTTATCCTTTCCAACTTGAAAATAATCTGTGGATGACTTATATAGATTCCCCTTTTATACTTCAAATATTTTTCAAAAACCTTTTCTTCTGGTTCTAGATTCAACATAGAGGAAGTTTATCACATATGAAAAATATGTATATCACTTATGCCAAATCAACATTCAATTTTGATTTCCTTTTATAAAGTTAATCACCATATCACTTATTTTTCATAAAGTGAATTTCAAAAGATATCCAGCTCCCACTTTTATTCATATATATTTCTCAAAATATACATTTCAAAAATCATTTTCATTTCTTTCATAATCTCAATATTAATTTCATTTAAGCACATACAAGGTACACATACGACCCGTACGCAATATCAAATCTGATTGCTCACTCGATCACACAATCTCACCTCCGAAGTAGTATCGTCCACCTGACTTCCTAGTGCAGACTCAGATCTGGTTTCTTGATCAAAAACCATCATTCTCCTTGCATAGTCATAACTATGATAGAGAATTCCCATACCCTATCCAGGGTTCGTCGTCGAAAATCGAGTGAAAAATCCAAACTCGGATCGATATATTATCTCGAAATTCTATGCTCGAATCTGGATCAAATCATTATATGAATAGAATAATATATGTACATCCTACGTATTTACCTTTATTGATCATTAGCTAATTCTATTCTCTTTTCTATTCACCTTCATTTTGACTCTATACACTCATCCACAATTGCTCCTAATTTCCGTTTGGGTTAACACTTCAATTCTTATCTCAATTGGTATTCAATTATAGACATTTTGCACTCTGACCAACTTGTATTAGGAAAATAGCTTAAAATTTTTTAAAATAGATAAGTAGTGGTAAAATAGTTATTAGTTGCAAATAGTAGTAAAATAGTTAAATATTTTAAAATAGTTGTAAAGTAGTTAAATAATTGTAAAATAGTTAGATAATTGCAAAATAGTTGTAAAATAGTAATTAGTATAAAACAGTTGTAAAATTGTGGTAAAATAGTTAAATAGTTCCAAAAGTAGTTGTAAAATAAGTATAAGATAGTTTAGGGTCTTAAAAAGAAAAGATGTATAGCAAATAGCTAGGAAAAATAGATTTAAAAACAGTTATATTAAAATAATTTATTTTGGAAAAATGGTTCAGAGGAAAACTGTTCAATTCCCAACCTTCATTTCCAATCAATTTCCACTTCCATTTAAATTGATTCAATTCCAATTCAATTTAAATTAACTTCAATTCCTAACCAAATTCAAATCAACTCGCATTTGAATTTCAAACTTATTCAACTTAAATTTCACTTCAAACTAATTCAATTCAAAATTTTCCATTTGAATTTTATGCTTTTCCATCTTTAATCACAATTCCAATTAATTCAAATCAATTTGAACTAATTCTATTCAAATCTCAAAACCATCTCGAATTTCATAAATTCGAGTTGCATTTATAAATTTTGATTTAATCCTTTAAATCAAACCAACCTTTATTTTTAAATTAACAACTTAAAATTTTTAAACCATTTAATTCTAAGTCCAAATTTCAAAACCCCATTTTAAATTACCTTTACATAACTTATTTAAAAGTTCAAATTAGAGTTCAAAACTTTTTTAAATGATTTAATCTTCAGAACCCAATTTACTACCCAATTTTAACTTCGAAACCAATCCTTAACAAAATTAGTTTGTAAGTTCATTTTTAACATTTGAATCTAAAGGTCAAAGTGATTCTCTTTTCGTAAGTTCAAATCTTATTTCTATTTTATTTCAATAATAGATGTATATTACTTCAATCCATTTCTTATTTCAAATAATCCAACTCCCATTTTAATAGATTATTAATAAAAACAGGGTGATATTAAGATAAGTCAAAATAAATAAATATCCAAATTATTTAAAACATTCATCAATAGCATCTAATTCCAATTTCCAGATTTCAAACCCATTTTGAGATCACACATACTCCCAATTTAAATCAACCATTTAAGTTCCCAAGTTAAATCTCAATTTCATCTTGAAATTTCCAATTCAGGTTATTTGTTCTAAACTTATTTAACTTCCCCTAAGTTAAATTCAATTCAATTTAACCCAGTCAACTTTACCCAATTTGAATTCCCATTTTCAATTTTAAACTTGTTATTAATAATCTTCCCACTTAAGTTTAAAAAAACTTATTTCACTTTGGGTTTTCATATCACATTCCATGGAAAAATTTAAAAGTCAACACTTAGAGTTTGTTTCAAGCCATCTTTGATATTATGTATATCCCTCATATATACATATTTATTTTCTTTGCATACCAAGATATACTTTAAATTTTAAGCCACCTTTGGTTTTAATTCAAAACAAATTCCTTTGAAATTTTCAAACAACTCTTGTTTGAAACAGGACCCTTTCGTTCAATTACATTGTAAATAATACTATCATTATTTCTTTTAACACTTTGAAACAAATTCCAAATTTTTTGGACTTAGATTTCAAACTTCACAATTTAAATTATATTCATTTCCAATTTATAAGTCATACTCATCTAAATGTTTATTTCCCTAAAACATTTCATCGTTTGCTTAATCATTATGTAACGACCCGTAAATTTTAGATAATTAAAATAGCTAATTTAATAAGATTTCGTGATTTAATGTTAGAAAAAAAATTTGTAATTCGTTTGGAATAATAATAACTGGAATGAATTGCGACAATAATTATCCAAGTAATGAAAAATTAAAGCTACTTAGTGAATGCCTTTGCAATCGAAAGTTGAATAGGATAATAAATGTTGAATTCATTGGGTATAATAGAGTAATTGATTGATAAGTAAAATCTATTTAAAATCAAATATTGAATATTGAACAGGTAAATTATTTAAATTAAATATTTAAAACTTATTGAATAATTGAATAACTGTAAAATGAAAATAGTGTTCTAAATTGTGAATTGGTTTTAAAAGTTGAATCTCATAAGTTCAATTTCAATATTTCAAAAGATAATGAATTATTGGGTAAGCGAAATTGTTCAAATTTAATATTTGGAATTTATTGAATAATTTAATAATGGGAATTGAATAACCGTATAATGGAAATGGTTGCTCTATAATCTTAATTCGTTTCAAAAGTTATATTTTAAGTTCGTTTTGAATATTTCAAAAGATAGTGATTTAAGAATAATCAAATTGTTTAAATTTAATATTACAAATGTTTGAATAATTAAATTCCGAATTTGATAGGATTAATTTGATATTGAAATTTAATATATGAAAATAGAGTGAATAATTGAAATTTGATTTAATATGATTCAAATTGGTTTCCAAAGTGAATGTAAGTTATATCGGGATTATAATAGAGTTAATAAGATTTTAAAATTGGAATTTATTGGAAAATTGAATAACGGGTTTAATATGATTAAAAATGATTTGTAAAATTTTATTTTATCATATTAAAGTTAGAATGATGTTGTAGAACTTTTAAAATCGAATTAAAAGTAAATTTGTGAAAATTGAATATTTTAATATTTAATTGACGAGTTAAAATAGCCATTTTTCAAACAGTCTCTGATTTCGACGAAACCAGTTTCATCAGATCAGTAACGTGATATTACTATAAGATTTCAAATTTCGTGTCAATCGGATTTACCGTTTGTCCGGGGCAAGCCAAACGCATAGAAATCGGTTTAATCGATTTAATTTAAAATCGATTGTTTATTTCCGTAACTCGCACATACGATCGAATTAGCCTCCGAAACATATTCCATTGTGTCCGGAACGTGGGGTAAACCTTAGAAACGCCTGCCGACACGCTTCGTTTGGAGTTCGGAAAATTTTCGGTGAATAGTGATTTTGCAATTTTCTATAAAAGGCCCTCCATTTCGCAATTTGCAAACAAAGGCTAGGGTTTCAGCCCTTAGCCGCCACTATAGAGATGAATGGCCAGAAATTTCGAAACTTTTTCCTCAATTATCTCCAAATCCGTGAAGAATTAGTAAAAACTCTCAACTACAAAGTTGTAGATCTCGACGAGATCTACAAATCCAACGTTTTTCACGTTTTTCGAGGCGAGATGTTGAGCTGAGCTTGGAGCTGTTGCAGGCATAGGTAGGCGTGGTGATGGGCTGCAGAACGATGGTCTCCGATCATCAAATAGTCAAGCGTGGAGGGAGTGTAATTCAATTCCAAAACGGCGGCCTATGGGTTCATGTACGTGAGTTATTCACGTATGGAACGAAGGGGGGAGAAGCATGAAGGTGCGGCCAAATCTGTAGTGGAAGAAAATGGACGGTCCATATATGGCTAGGTTTAAAAAGAAAATATAAATTGTAAATTTATTATGTTATAATTCGAATAAACTTTAAACTATCATAACTTTGTCATACGAGGTCGGAATTGCACGAAATGAATTGCGTTGCAATCGTTTTGTCGAGCACTACGCTATGGAGCTGGATTGGAATCATTTGGAGCTAGTGAAAATTTCAGGTAAAATTAAACGCTCGTTTAATTTTATTCGAAATAAAACGCTGGAACTACATTGAAATCAAGGTGAGTGTTTTATAACGCTCACAACGTACTGAATATCTTTATGCTAGTTAAATTTGATATTATGAAGTGATATGAATTTTATTAGTCGTTGTTTGATAGAATTTAATTGTCATACAGATTGTCATTGAATTAACCGTTGAAAATTAAATTGACAGTTAAATTGAATTGAAATTAAATTACCTGACATTGATAACTATGAAATTGCCATGAATTGTATTGCCTATTGGATGATGTATGTCGATGGATGTTATTGATATTATTGGTTGATAGTTAAATGTTTGGATGTTTATTTGCTTATATATACTGTTATGCATACATATGACACCGTGATTTGATTTAAGTGATATATATTCATCCTTGACATTTAATTGAAATAAATAATTACTTGGCCATAGGATAGGAAATTATATACGGACACCGAATTGGCTAAATTAATAATTTTTAAAATCGTCGATTTGAAATTTATTAATTTGTTTTGATTTAAAAGTTATAAATAGAAATAAATTTATAGAAATCGAATTTATCGAAGAATTGAGTTTGGAATGTTGAAATAAATTTTGGTTAAAAGAAATTGTTAAATAATATAAGTCGAGACTTTGAAATTTAAAAATTGGGATTTGATTGAATTTCGAAAATTGATTTGTTTAAAGATTTAACCTTAATTCAAGCTTTGAATATTACTAAGTAAAAGTGAAATAAAAATGATATTTTGAAATTGATCTTGGAATTGAATCATATTTGAAATTTGGAATTGAATCATATTTGAAATTTGGATTTGAATTTGATTATTAAAGGAAAATTTTGTTAAGTGTTATAAATTGATATTTTGAAAAATCAAGCTCCAAATCGATATAAATTATAATTGAATTAATTAGAGATGAATATAGAATCGAATTGATTTGAAGTCAAAGTTGACATTGATTTGAATTGAAATCGAAATTGAATCGATAGAATGGAAATTGAAATTGATATGAATTGAGAAGTTATAATTGAAATGTTTTGGTTTTGAAGCTGTTTCATTTTGTTTTCCAAATTACTCTATTATATAAACCATCTTTAAATACTTAAACTATTTTGACCTATATTAATTATTTTAAATTAATTTATCTATTTGAAATCCATTTAAAGATTTTAACTATTTTTAACTATTTTAATTATTTAAAACTACTTTTAAACTACTTAAAACTATTTTCAAAAATTTCAAGCTGAGCAATAAGGTGAAATGTTTATGTTTAAATCTTGAATTTAAATATGAATTGGGTTAAATGAAGTTGCAACCTAAAGTGAAATTCGAAATGATTTTGGAAATCGAAATGAGATATTGATGCGAAAAATGATTTTTGAAACGGAACCTTACACTTTAAATAGATGCCATGATATTTGAAATGGATATGATTTTTTGAAGCGAATATGATATTTTGATATCAATTAGGAATCGATTTGAAATGTAAAAGAGCCAACGGTGTAATAATACGTAGTTATTAAAGAGACCGGGATCGGATATGGACATACTCTCTGTCGATACCGAAAACCATTTTAATAACTATTATACGCGGAGTGTTGATCCAGAATGAAGTGGATGGTTTGGTGAACGCGTTGACTGAAGAAAGAGAACGATATTGGATGACCCTTGACATGACTAAAGCAGAAGCCACGCCGGGCCATTGAGGTTCGCCATCTCTAGCGGACACACTTCTTCGATACCATATCTATTACATTTGTGATGCGATTTGGATGCACCCCTTGATTTGGGAGTGTTGTTTCGCGGTGTTGGGGTAGCTGCTGGCTATGCTCAACATCAGTCCGGATCACGCAACTACTAGCGTCCTAGTTGGTATCGCCTCATGTACCTTGTCATACTGATTATCCTATTCGCGACCACTACGTTATGTTTTGTGTTATACCTATGGGGTACCCTCTGATAACCACCAGTTTACGGTGGGGCTTACGGTGCTGTATAGACTATGGCATTATAAAAATGTGTTAAGGGGGATTATGGTAACGCCTTAATGCTATTTTGATACTTTATATTACTGATAGGCAATATCTACTTAGCGTACATTACTACATAGTAGATAGTTTAACGGATCCTTAAGAGACGGAAAATCTCGTAACATCTCTTGAGTTATTGCACGCACGTTGACACTGGATATGAGATGTCAAACCCCGTAAACATCTCTGACGCCGATACACTCATATTTATTTATGATTGAATTAACTTTCATAAGGATATTTTAGTCCTGACTCGAGTGTTTTGTCTTTTCATTACGCTCGGATCAGTCCTGAGTTTTTCAGATTTTTGAGGATCTTTTCTGGAGGATGAAGATGAAGATTTGATATACTATTACTATTATTACCCTTGCATCATGCTATCTGCTGCATTATTTTAATTGTTTTGTTGTATATGTATAACTCTGATAAATGTTGTATAAATAATTATCAAAGTATAGTAAACAGCTTCATGAACTGTTTATTTGACTATTATATTTTATCGTTCCGCTGCGAGATTCTGTGTTGTTTCATTTCCTTTATTTCTCTTTCTTTTCTTTTCTTATTTACCCCAATAACCATCTGCCCTTTTGAATGGTTTGGAATCGGCATGTGTATTTGATCGTCGGTTTGAACTGTCCAAAAAGGCGGGTCGTTACAGTTGGTATCAGAGCTTTGGTTTAGCGATAACCTTAGCTTTGTGGGGTCTGACTCTTTATAAATAGGGTAGTTATACCCTATGATGAGTCGCTGAGGGTATACATATGAGAGAGCGTATTTGTTAGTGATATAAAATGTTTTATATTGTGTCGGTTTATTTGTTGAGTGGCTTATGGATTCTGGTCAATACGAGTAATTAACGTCATTGATAGGGATCTCTAAACACTTAAACAGAACAATTCGACATAGTATTGTTTTGAAATTGGGTAAATGAAATAATTTTGCCCTAATTATATTTTGTATATAAATGAATTTATTTTCAAAAATTATTGTGATCTATCTAGCTTATTTGGTTGTTAGAAATGAAAATATTGGTTATTATCATTAATTTGATATTTTAATTTAATAAATAAAGTGAATTACAAAATGAACAATGATAAAACACTTGTGAAATGTTTTAAGAAAAAATCCTATAAGAATATTTTATAAAGGTGACTTATAAATTCAAATAGATTTAAATTGGAAAATATTGAATTTAAGACCCAGAGATTTTGGAAAATGGTTCTCAAAGTTTTGAAGGAATATATAGAAATATTAGTTGGAAAATATTTATGGAAATATTTTGAAAGGATTTTTAAAAGAAAGAATGAATTCAGTACTCCTCTCTTATGTCGCTGGAAAATAATTTCGATGATGACTGCGCAGCATCATCGACGTTCATTTTCGAGTCTCAAAGTGGGGGAGACTTCTAAGAAGCTTTGCTTTTCTTCGAAATTATTTTGGGTAAATGGGTTTTGGTTTAAACTCCAAAGGTATGATTTGATATATTAAAGATATAAGTGTATATATTTATTTCAAACAATTTGAAAAGAACCGGGCATTTAAGTTTCTAAGTTCTGTTAATTAATAATTTTCAAATTATTTGAATGAAATGTGAATAACCGGAATTTATAAAATAAGAGGATTGAGATGTCTAAGCTATTGTTTGCGAAAACTTTAAAGTTGAAAGGTAAAGGGATTTTAACAAATTAAATTTGTGAACATTCTAATTAAGTAAAATGAAATTCTATAAATTTGTATAATGCCAAAATTACATTCTGATAACATATAACAAGACTTACCAAATGTTAAAAGTTAAAATGATGTTTTGGATATGTAATGAGATATTGTATAGATAAACAGAACCTGAAAGTAATTGAAATATACAAATATAGGTTTGAATAATGAAATATGCATTTACTTAATGGTTTACAAATATAAATAAAATTGTTAGTAAATAATTGGAATTTAAATTAACATTTAAAGGTGATTCACAATTATGTTAATATAAAATGGAAATACTATATGTGAATGTAAATGTGAAATTAAATTATAGTGAAATTTAAGTAATGACTTAAGAATTAATTAATTGAAAATTCAACTTTAAATGAAAAGAAGTTGCATGTTGTTTAACTACCTTCTATTTGCATAACTATAACTTACCAAATACTTAAAAGGTTTAAAATGCTAATAAGGATAAGTAGAGAAATAATATACCAGTGTGAGAGTGAATAATAAAATGTGAAGATCTATTGATAGTTGTAAAAATAAAAGAAATTTAAGCTGTAAAATGAATGATATATAGAAGTGAATGAATAAAATTTAAAATTAATGAAATATAAAATTGGTAAATGGAAACTAATTAAATTTGAATATAACTAAATTTCAATAAACTTGGAAGTGTATGAAATTAAAATTGACTTGGAAATGTATAATTGATTTAGTGTAGATTTTGGATGGATGTTAATGTTTGATATGCATTGGTTGTTGATGGATGATAATTGATTAAGTAGAATTCATTAGTGTTAATGGAATTGAATAAACGGAATAAAATTTTAAAATAATTAAATTCAAATTTGAAGCAAAGTGAAATTAAATATAATTGAATTCAATTTAAATTGAAGCAAATTGACTTGAATTTAAAATATGAATGAAACAAACTTGAATAAATCGAAAACAAATTGAATGTAAACCTATTGCATGGATGAATAAGAAAATAAATGACTTTGTGTTTATGATTGTTCTTTAGAAAATTTGAAGTTTTGACGGTTTGTACTTTGAAATAATAAAAGCAAATTTTGGGAAAAATCCAAAATTGTCCAATATATGCTGAAACGAAAACAACCATAACTTTTAATGGCTGAACGGAATTCGATGATCTTGGACTTTTCGAAAAGCTTAGAAACTATAGCACAACTTTTATTTAGAGTGTCTTGAGAAAATTCCTTCATCTACTAGGTTAAAAACTTGAATGTTACTCGCTGTCCTATGTAAAAATAAGTAAAATCAGTAGTATATACCCATAGTAATTTCGCCATACCTTTTGACTGGTTTATCGGATTTTTATGATCTTGCACTTTCTGGAAAGCTAAGAACTTAAGCTAAAACTTTTGTTTTAAGTGTTTTTTGTTTTGATGTCGTTTGGAAGATCCAAAACGCGGATGAACGTCGCTGACCTGCACAATTCATTGCCCAGGCTGAGGCGTATCCTCTAAGTAAAACGGCCATAATTTTTGAACGTATGGTCTGAATTCAATGATTTTGGACATTTCGGAAAGCCTGAAATGAATGAAACAACTTTTGTTTAGATTCTGTTGCCGAATTTTATCGTTTAGGTGACCTAAAACTAAGATTTGTTTGCCGTCCTGAAATTGAAATCTCAGTATTGAAGCTAAATATGTTATATATATGTTGTGTAGGCTAAGTATATCGATCTATCTTTATATGCATGGTTCTAACTTATAATTGAGCATTTTAGTAGGTAGCAAAGGGGTTGCGCTTCGTTGTGGAGCTCGCTTCTGCGCTAAATGCAGAATGTAAGTAAATTGCTAATAAATGCTAAATAAAAGGTACGCTTATGGTTTTATATGGTATTGGTGATATATATATATATATATATATATATATATATATATATATATATATGTATGTATATGTATATATATATATATATATGTTGTTTCCCCAGATATGGGATGCCTCATCATTGAGATGAGATGTATATTTGATATATATTGATTATATTTGTGCTAAATATTGAATTGTAAATTTTTTTCGATCGAGCCGCGTAAAGAAGACTCTCGGAAATTTTTCAGGTTTTAATTTTTTTTTATATAACTTGTTTTGATAACTAACTTTTAAAGTTAGAAAGCCATTCGGAGTAACTTAGTGGAAGCGTAGTTATGACTTTATGAATGGAATTTCATTGTTTATAAGTTAGTAACTTTCAATAAAAATATATCTAATGTTGAATTCTATACTTAGTTCATTTTTCCTTCTTTTTCCTTTTCGGGGACGAAAAGTTTTGAGTGGGGAAGAGTGTAACGACCCGTAAATTTTCGATAATTAAAATAGCTAATTTAATAAGATTTCTTGATTTAATGTTAGAAAAAAAATTTGTAATTCGTATGAAATAATAATAATTGGAATGAATTGCGACAATAATTATCCAAGTAATGAAAAATAAAAGCTACTTAGTGAATGCCTTTGCAATCGAAAGTTGAATAGGATAATAAATGTTGAATTCATTGGGTATAATAGTGTCAGGACCCGATTCTTCGACTCCCGAATATCGACATCAATACGTCCACTGTATCGAATGCCGATCAGTCGGATGCCGGAAAACCGAACCATGAGGGTTTAAGAAAGAAGAAGTAGAAGAAGAAAGAAAGAAAAACAACAGAACAATATCAGAATCTCACAATTCGCAACGGAACAACATATAATAGATAAATGAATAATTTTTAAACAAAGAACTATATCAGTTATTATATTACATTACATTACATCAGAGTGTACAACAACAAATAACAACAAACAGCGGAAAAAGAAAATACTATATACTAGTGATACGCCAATGCCATCCATCTTGCCTCCAGAAACTCCTAAACTCTAGAATATCATGATAAACCTTTACTCTTGACTGCTCGTGTGGAAATTGGTGGGCACCCAGAGTTTAGGAAGGAAAACAATAAACTCCGAGTCAGTCATGTGACTGGTGTGAGAACTAAAACAGTTTATTTTTCTTTAAAATCAAAATAGAGGAATATTTTTAAAGTCAATTCGCAATGCTTTTAAAAATGAGACTACCATAAGGCCTCCCGCACACACACACATGCAAACGCAGAATCGGAGGAGATTTCTCCTTATGATAGTCAAAGATGCTTGATACGCATTAAAAAGAATATTTGATATTATTACTAGTGCATAGTGTATAAAACTATTTCGAAAGTAGAATATAAATCTTAGCCAACATACGACCATTATCGTATGCCTACTATAGCTACTATGTTCAATAGCAGGTTACCGCCACATTCCATAGCAGGTTATACAACTAAAACCGTACAAGGATCGTATTGTTTCTTTGGATTTCAAACAAATGGTCAGGCCAACGAACTTCCCATTGCCACATGAGAACGCCTCTGGAAGGACGTCCCCGTGAACCTAACCGGATCTCTGCCAGCACAAAGCCGGGTTACCTTTCAAACTAGGTAACAACTGACCGAGTATGTCATCCCGCGGTCGTTTGGGACCTTTATCCGAGCGCTCGTAATCAACATCACACCATAATAATAAGTGTTTCAACATGAGTAAGTATCTGGGCTCCATACCATGATACCACCCTTTTCCAGAAGGAAATGCACATACCCTAAAGGGAGCTACCCCTCATAACCTTGCTGCATCTTTCCTGTTTTGACCATTTTGGGGTGTGAGGCTCGACGAAGTCTCGTCCACAAAGCCACGCTTTATACAAAAGCTGTGCTTTGGGTCAACAAATGATCATAGAAATGATCACAAAGATAAATGATCAAACAAATGATCATATCACAAATGATCAAACAATGATCATTTCACAGCAACACTCAGCATGTCACATTACCAAATTGGGAATATATCGCTAATAACCTTCAACTATATAACCTCTGAGCTCGTACGTCTCAGAGAAGGGTGTTAAGCTAAGAGAATAAATTCTCCGCCACCAACAGAAATATATATTTGAAAGAAATCAGCTTTATATCTCAATTTGTAATGTCAGACATACAATCCATACAAGTCTGTTCTGGGATCGAACAGAACCGAAGGCACATACAAAGAAGTCCTTGCAATCCGGATAATCTCTAATCACATCCGGATTTCCCATCACATATGGAGATCTCTATACCGGGGATCAGCCAGTGCAGAGATAATCGACAAGAAACCCTTTCGTTTTCGAAAATATCCGGTCTTCAACACCGGTCTTCAAATGCAATCCATAACGATGTATCACACATTCGGAATGGGTTATACGACCCCAAGGTCCTTTCCCGGTTAACCCGAATAGTGAGCGCTTATTTTTAAAATAAGTGTGGCATTCAACTTCAAGCAAATCACAACAAATACCTATTCAAAGGTAAATATTGATAGTCGGTTATTGAACTATCAATGAATATGCACAACATCACCAGATTCCAAATAATTTTCCAATTTATTTATTTTCCAAAAATATCTTTACAAGATATATATATATAATTTCCGTACTTTAAAAATAAATTGATATTTATTTTTAAACCCATTTTCCCAATTCCATTTATAAATTCCATAGTGAATTTACATTCCAAAATATTTATGAATATACGATTTCCATTCGATTTTTAATATTCATTTTCAATTTATCTTCAAAAAGATAAATTCAAAATATTCATTTAATATTGGAAAACATTTCCATACTTATTTATTTATAAGTAATTCACAAATCTTTTTATTTTCTATACCTGGAAAATATTCAATATACTTAAATCGAAATTAAGTATATATTTCATTCTTTAAGGAAATCATTCTCTTAAACATATTTATTTGGGCCAAAACGAATGTTGCGTAAAACATCGTTATGACAACCCAAAATCACTAGTATAAGGATTCGAAATTAAAATAGATATATAAATCCCAATACTATACAAACATTTCCTTTCGGAAATCATTTACTATAACAACAGTGTTATAGTCTACCATTTCCTTCTATTCTCGAAAACGTCTATTTCAACAATGAATGTTGAAATCTATGGTTTCGAATCTTAATACATTTTAAAACATCTTTAGATCGTTTTAATTCTATTTAAAACATCACATCCAAAACAATTTATATATATATATATATATCTTATTCACTATTCAAAAACGTGCATATACTTGTTAACCAATTTCATCATTTCTATTCATTTTATTGTAAAGGATTATTCACTGTCTAAAACGTGAATATAACTCCATTAACAAGTTACAACAATTTACTTATCAAAATAAGTCGTTGCGGATTTATAAAACAATGTTTATACACTATTTATTTTATAACCATTTTCTTTATAAATCTCCTTTATTAACCTATTCAATTCATAACTCAATTATATACCGAAAGTCCATATTATAAGTTAAATACTTATAACTTATTTGTTTACAAAATTGTTCTTTTAACTTCCCAAATTATAAATCTTATAACTTATAAGATTCATTTATTTATCCAAAATCTATTCTTTTAAATAACTTTACAAATTTTATAAACCTACTGTTTATAAAATTCCATTTATAACTTCACCGTTTATAATTTCTATAAATTTCATTCATTTATGAAATTCATTCACAATTCATTCTAATACTTATAAAAGCTCGGTTTACAATTCCAATATTTTTAATTTATAAATATCAATTTATAAATCTTTTATATGGATCAATTTATATTATTCTTTTAAAACGACTTTAATCTCCTTTATAATTTCACCATTTTGTTTTATAAAATAATTAAATTTCATAAATCCTATTTTTTTAAACTTTTCACAATAAATTCAAAAATCGCAATTTAAACTATTTTATAAAATCATTAATCCCATATTTTCAAAAATCAAATTTTAACTGTATTTCTCAAAAATCATAATTTTTAGAACATTAAAATTATAACGTTTATTTATTTAAGATGAATCAATTCAAAAAAATATTTTACAAACGTATACTTTTAAAAATCACTTTAGAAATCCCTTAAAAATCAAAATCGTTATTTTTTTAAACTTCAAAATTGGATCCGATGATGCAACACATCAAATAGTCAATCATGACTTTCCAATATCATATATCGATATGATAAACAATCAAATATCACAATATCTAAAATAAATTAAATACTGGTGAGGAATCCGTTTGGATCCCTCCAACCTGTTTCCCTGCATCCACAAACATTAGCACAATACCAATCCCGCTTCAAGATGGAATATCGCGGTATATGGGATATATAAAATATTATCCGCTTAATAGGCGGCGCAATAGGGTCTCATCCGCTATACAATGCGGGAAATCAATCAACTGCAATATATACATATGCCAATATATATATATATTGCTGTATATATAGATATATCCTACTATATCTAATACCACAATCAAGCAAACAATCAATAACTGCAATTCCAATTTTATATTTTTGTGTGAGAAGTTCTCACCTTTGCTTTTATTAGCAATCCATTTTCCTTCTTGACTCGATTTTCTTGATTTATACCTTGTATAAATATTTACACAATTTATTAATATTCGAACAGATCGAATAATAAATATTGATTTGATAATTTCGATTCATCGGTGATTTCATTTTAATAGTTAAATTAACTGATAGTTTTATTTAAACCAGTTTCTTCTTTCATAAATTTATATTAAATAAAAATTTAATTTAAGAACTAAATTTTCTTTTTAAAATTTATTTTTATTTAACTAAACAAATCAAATAAACTTAGCAAACAAATCAATTTCCATTAATAAATTCGTTTAACTAAAATTTTAGTTTAAAACTAAATTTTCCTTAACCATTCCTAAAAATAAATTAAACAAGTTAAATAAATTTATCTCCCTTTTAAATAAAATATTATCTATTCTGTAAATCACATAATCGGAAATTTGCTTTGCTGTAAAACTTCCTTTTCTGTATAAATATTTTTCAAATATATTTATATCCATATCAACAAATTACATTTAAAATTAAAACCCAAATCTATACCTTACTGCATAATCTTCTTCTACATACGCATATAAAAATTAAGTAAAGAAAATACCTATTTTCGCAGAAACTCTCTCCAACCTCGACAACAAACCCTAACTGTCATCGAGAGGCTCCTCGTAATCACATCGCCTCTGCTGCCTCGTCCTCCTCTCACGCGCGACGCCGAGTCTCCAACGTTTCACGCGCCTCCATGCTCGATACTCCGTTGCGCCCTGCCCACGAGCCCAGCTTATCACCATCGCGACACGGCGACGAGGCCACCGTCGATCCAATCGCCCCTCTATCTTCCCATGCCTACGCGCGCGCGAGGCGCTCGAACTCGAATCCCCCCTTTTCAATTTTGATGTCGCGGCCATTTATTTATTTTTTTATTTGAAATGAGGATCGACTCGAACAGAGAAATGGAGGAGAGGGGAAATGCTGCTCGATTTTGAAAAGGGAAAGAGAGATCTGCATTAGAGTGTCGGCCATTATTATTTTTTTCGTTTGTTTTTGGATTTGAACTGAAAAGTGGTAAAGGAAGAAGGTATTTAAAATTGGAAGGAGGCATGCTTTACACGATCATTTTCGTGATTTTTGGCGTGATACTCGGCTGAAACAAAGGGGCGTGTTATAAAGGAAGAACGTGGTGTGTTGTTGACTATATTTAAATTTAAATTTAAATCGTTGAAAATTTTCAATGCGTTTATACGTCGTATGCTCACATATCAACTCCAATTACTACGAAATTTGAAATCCGATAATAATTCAATATTACGGACCCAATGGAACTGGTTTCGTCGAATTCCGAGACTGTGCCTCGGACGACTACTTTTAAATATCGATTCAAACGATAAAATTTCAAAACTGAACAATTCACTTTCAAATTCAATTCTGAAGCTTCTATAATCTTCAATATTATCAATATGGATTTTACAAGCCTCTGAAATATTTTTAAATCAGCTTAAAATTGAAGATTCAAATTTTTATTCAACTTTCAATAGATTAAATCTATAATTTAATCGCCAAATTCATTCTGATAATTTGAAATTCAAGTCAAACCATCATTTAAATATTTAAATTTAATTAAATATTTTCAAATTAAATTGTTCAAAATTCTGGGTCGTTACAATCTTCCCTCCTTAAAAGAATTTCGTCCCGAAATTACAAGTTAAGAAGAATGCCCTTATCCTGTCTATTATTTTTCACAATCCAAATAGTTTTATGAACTTTCTAAAACAAATCTTTTTACTAGAGATTCATTATCATTTCAACTAGCTTTCCAACTTCACTTATAAGTTTCAAACAATATTGTTTTCCTTAACAATTTAAATTTAAATTCAAATTCAAATTTCAAACTTTCAAAAATTTCTCAAATTTTTTCTAACACTCGAAATTTTTGAAAAAATTCGCCAGCGTCTCCTTTGCGCGGCTAGCTCGGTATGACTACAAAATGGCTCTACGGCCCCTCAGAATCAAAAAGAAAAGAGAAAGCCAAGTGGCTGGAGAAGAAATCATCAAATTTCATACTGAAATTGAAATACGTACCTTTTTGTCGAGCAAATCAATTTTATCTTTGAAATCAAAATCTCAATTCCATTTCTTTTAATACACCCGTATATCATGCTATCCATAATATCCAATTCCAACATTCAAACTATTTTGCCAATTCCATTACAAAATTTCCAATATATACTCCTTATACATTTTTACACCACTATTGAAGTTACACATTTATTTTCATTCAATTTTACATTTCAATTTCATTTGAATTCAATTCACAATTTCAATTCTATTTGAATTCAATTCACAATTTAAATTTCATTTGAATTCAATTCTCAATCCTAAATATTGAATTCTAACGATTAACTTTCATTTACTAATTCATATTACTACTTTAAATTAGTTTCATTCACTAATTCTTTTCAATTTGCAAATTTCGAAATCGATTTGTCGTTAACTACAATTTTCCAACAATTTTCAAAAATTTACTAACTCCCAAAATTCACGGAAAATTTTGGCAGAGTCTCCTTTGTACGGAGGAGCTTTTGCAATTTTACAATATGTATAAATATGTATACATCGATCCACACGGTCGGAAAACAGAAAAACAGTTCATATTTCCTATTTTTATTGCGTAGGCGTACCTTATTAGCATTTCTAAGCAAAGCGGCTTATTATTAGCATATTGCGCAACCCAAAATACAGCCTAACGGCTACCAAAACCTGCACTTACTCAGTTTAAACACGTCAGTGACAAATATAAGAAATCTATTAACATTCCATTCATTTTCAATCATTTATTTACAATTTTTTTTACAAATCCCAATTGTATATGAATTCATTTCCTTATATATATATTTTTTCATATTTATAAATTTCATTTGTTAAATGAATTTATCTCTAATCTTTGGTTATACAATTTATTTCTTATTTAATTCCATATACTAATGATAATAATTTAATATTATAACTTCCTAACAATCATGCAACCATATACTATAATAATTCATAGAAAATCATTTCTTCTTTATCAAAAAATAGTTTTGGGCAAAATTATCTTATTTATCCGATTCAAAAACAATTTTATATTCACTAACAAATACGCGCTCATACCTATTATTACACTCAAACTCATTCTAGAGTACTGCTGACTCTATCTCTAATGAGTAACACCCAACAGAGCCATGGTTGTCGCTTAACCATATGCTTTGATACCACATTGTCAGGACCCGATTCTTCGACTCCCGAATATCGACATCAATACGTCCACTGTATCGAATGCCGATCAGTCGGATGCCGGAAAACCGAACCATGAGGGTTTAAGAAAGAAGAAGTAGAAGAAGAAAGAAAGAAAAACAACAGAACAATATCAGAATCTCACAATTCGCAGAGGAACAACATATAATAGATAAATGAATAATCTTTAAACAAAGAACTATATCAGTTATTACATTACATTACATTACATAAGAGTGTACAACAACAAACAGCGGAAAAAGAAAATACTATATACTAGTGATACGCCAATGCCATCCATCTTGCCTCCAGCAACTCCTAAATTCCAGAATATCCTGATAAACCTTTACTCTTGACTGCCCGTGTGGAAATTGGTGGCCACCCAGAGTTTAGGAAGGAAAACAATAAACTCCGAGTCAGTCATGTGACTGGTGTGAGAACTAAAACAGTTTATTTTTCTTTAAAATCAAAATAGAGGAATATTTTTAAAGTCAATTCGCAATGCTTTTAAAAATGAGACTACGATAAGGCCTCCCGCACACACACACATGCAAACGCAGAATCGGAGGAGATTTCTCCTTATGATAGTCAAAGATGCTTGATACGCATTAAAAAGAATATTTGATATTATTACTAGTGCATAGTGTATAAAACTATTTCGAAAGTAGAATATAAATCTTAGCCAACATACGACCATTATCGTATGCCTACTATAGCTACTATGTTCAATAGCAGGTTACCGCCACATTCCATAGCAGGTTATACAACTAAAACAGTACAAGGATCGTATTGTTTCTTTGGATTTCCAACAAATGGTCAAGCCAAGGAACTTCCCATTGCCACATGAGAACGCCTCTGGAAGGACGTCCCCGAGAACCTAACCGGATCTCTGCCAACACAAGGCCGGGTTACCTTTCAAACTAGGTAACAACTGACCGAGTATGTCATCCCGCGGTCGTTTGGGACCTTTATCCGAGCGCTCGTAATCAACATCACACCATAATAATAAGTGTTTCAACATGAGTAAGTATCTGGGATCCATACCATGATACCACCCTTTTCCAGAAGGAAATGCACATACCCTAAAGGGAGCTACCCCTCATAACCTTGCTGCATCTTTCCTGTTTTGACCATTTCGGGGTGTGAGGCTCGACGAAGTCTCGTCCACAAAGCCACGCTTTATACAAAAGCCGTGCTTTGGGTCAACAAATGATCATAGAAATGATCACAAAGATAAACGATCAAACAAATGATCATATCACAAATGATCAAACAATGATCATTTCACAGCAACACTCAGCATGTCACATTACCAAATTGGGAATATATCGCTAATAACCTTCAACTACATAACCTCTGAGCTCGTACGTCTCAGAGAAGGGTGTTAAGCTAAGAGAATAAATTCTCCGCCACCAACAGAAATATATTTGAAAGAAATAAGCTTTATATCTCAATTTGTAATGTCAGACATACAATCCATACAAGTCTGTTCCGGGATCGAACAGAACCGAAGGCACTTATAAAGAAGTCCTTGCAATCCGGATAATCTCTAATCACATCCGGATTTCCCATCACATATGGAGATCTCTATACCGGGGATCAGCCAGTGCAGAGACAATCGACAAGAAACCCTTTCGTTTTCGAAAATATCCGGTCTTCAACACCGGTCTTCAAATGCAATTCATAACGATGTATCACACATTCGGAATGAGTTATACAACCCCAAGGTCCTTTCCCGGTTAACCCGAATAGTGAGCGCTTATTTTTAAAATAAGTGTGGCATTCAAATTCAAGCAAATCACAACAAATACATATTCAAAGGTAAATATTGATAGTTGGTTATTGAACTATCAATGGATATGCACAACATCACCAGATTCCAAATAATTTTCCAATTTATTTATTTTCCAAAAATATCTTTACAAGATATATATATATAATTTCCATACTTGAAAAATAAATGGATATTTATTTTTAAACCCATTTTCCCAATTCCATTTATAAATTCCATAGTGAATTTACATTCCAAAATATTTATGACTATACGATTTCCATTCGATTTTTAATATTCATTTTCAATTTATCTTCAAAAAGATAAATTCAAAATATTCATTTAATATTGGAAAACATTTACATACTTATTTATTTATAAGTAATTCACAAATCTTTTTATTTTCTGTACTTGGAAAATATTCAATATACTTAAATCAAAATTAAGTATATATTTCATTCTTTAAGCAAATAATTCTCTTAAACATATTTATTTGGGCCAAAACGAATGTTGCGTAAAACATCGTTATGACAACCCAAAATCACTAGTATAGGGATTCGAAATTAAAATAGATATATAAATCCCAATACTATACAAACATTTCCTTTCGGAAATCATTTACTATAACAACAGTGTTATAGTCTACCATTTCCTTCTATACTCGAAAACGTCTATTTCAACAATGAATGTTGAAATCTATGGTTTTGAATCTTAGTACATTTTAAAACATCTTTAGATCGTTTTAATTCCATTTAAAACATCACATCCAAAACAATTTTTTTTTATATATCTTATTCACTATTCAAAAACGTGCATATACTTGTTAACCAATTTCATCATTTCTATTCATTTTATTTTAAAGGATTATTCACTGTCTAAAACGTGAATATAACTCCATTAACAAGTTACAACAATTTACTTATCAAAATAAGTCGTTGCGGATTTATAAAACAATGTTTATACATTTCATTTCTATTTATTTTATAACCATTTTCTTTATAAATCTCCTTTATTAACCTATTCAATTCATAACTCAATTATATACCGAAAGTCCATATTATAAGTTAAATACTTATAATTTATTTGCTACAAAATTGTTCTTTTAACTTCCCAAATTATAAATCTTATAACTTTTTTTTTTTTTGAAAAGCAAAGAGCTAT
The DNA here is from genome assembly GCA_030765085.1 of Allium cepa. Lineage (NCBI taxonomy): Eukaryota > Viridiplantae > Streptophyta > Magnoliopsida > Asparagales > Amaryllidaceae > Allium > Allium cepa. The sequence continues at coordinate 407,442,415 of CM060931.1, read as the reverse complement.
AAGCTCATATTATTGACTAATATCAAATTACAACTCACACTTACAAACCCAAGGTACAACACTAATACAACACATACACTACAGGCACCGAAACACAATACAACACAACCTACAGGCACTGAAACAAAAGAAAAACACATACACCACAATACCCACTTTGTCAAAATAACTATAGAACTGACAACCAATTACCACCACCCTTATTCATAAACAAGATTATAAAGTTTGAAGGAAAAACTCTGAACCAACAATCAGTTACAACATCAACCTGAAGACAGACTTCAATATTATCACATGCCAGGAAACCAGCAATCATCAAACTTCCACATCAAACAGAGGTTTTAAAATGGAATTCAGGGAGTAGGCATTTCATCAGTAACAACTTGATTTTATTTCATAAAGAATACTGCCATGTATCAAGTTATAGAGTTGAGAAGCATTTTTAACATCAATTCCAAAAACTCTATTATTTCTCTCAGACCACACTGCATGTATCAACTTCTTGAGCAACTTTAGGAGCATAAAAGTCTTTCTTGTTTTCCATCTAGTAGCTTTGAAGACATTAAACCATTCAATAGCACTAACAGTAGAAGGTCTATAGTATCCACCATTAGACAAAAGCTTAAACCAAATTTGATATACAAAAGAACATTCAAAAAACAGGTGAGTATTTGTTTCCTTATCAGCTCTGCATAAAACACAGGTATCTTCTGATATTAAACCCAATCTACAAAGTTTTTCTTTAGTATTCAATGCATTTGCCATCACCTTCCATAAAAGTAAATTCTCTTTAGCACTTCCTCCACATTTCCAAATTCTTGAATACCAAGGAAAATATGAACCAACTCCAGATAGAGATTTGTATACAAGCTTAATAGAATGTGGCTTTCCTTTATCAGACCAAATAAGGAAATTATCATTGTTGATAATTTGATTGTTAGTAATAACATTCCAGAGCTTCCTGAGAAGACAAGAACTAGAGTATGGTAGAACAATATTATCATCATGGATAAACTCATCAACTATAGCTGAATCAGAGATGCCAGAGTTTCTTCTGAGATTATAATCCACAACAGTACTTAAAATTAAACCTTTCCTAGCCCAAGGAGAATGCCAGAATGAGAGTCCTTTCATTTTTGTATAGTTACATTGTAAAAAGGGGATAAATGTTTGCCTAAGCTTAAGAATACTTCTCCAACTCCAACTGCAGTTCTGTGGAATTTCCATAGTCCAAAAATTCTTATGACCAATCAAGTGATGGTTTACCCATTGAGACCATAAGCTTTTATCAGATTGAAAAATTTTGTTGAAGTAAACTGATATTGCAGCCTTATTCCAAAGAAAGATGTTAGTTATACCAAGACCACCATTCTTCTTAGTTTCAAACAGTTTGTAAAATGAGATTGGGATTAATTTCTTGGAAAAAGGGTCTCCATGCCATAGAAATTTATTAAGAGCACTAGAAATCATTTCTATCAGTTTAACATGAAGAATGTAATGCCTTGTCCAGTAGTTGGTCATGGCAACAACAATGGATTGAATAATTGTTAATCTACCTGCTTGAGAAAGTTTTTCAATGGGCCAAACAGTAAGCTTTTCAATGATCTTCTCAAAAAGAGGTAAGAAATTATGCTTTGTAATTCTTGAACTCAATATTGGTAAACCCAAATAAAAGGAATTCTTTGGTAATTCAAGCAAACCAGAAAAATCAATGATATCTTTCTTCTGAGATGAATTTAAGCCAGCAATGTATATATTTGATTTCTGAAGATTTATTTGTAATCCAGTAATAGAATGGAAAAGATCAAGAGATGAAGTAATAGATTGAATATTTTGGAAAGTGGGTTTTGTAAAGATAATAAGGTCATCAGCAAAAAGCAAATGAGTGATTAATGGATTATTACATTTGGGATGTAGTTGTAACTTATTTTTAACAACCAGATCTTTCAATAGAGAATTTAAAAGCTCCATGATTAATATGAACAAGTAGGCTGAAATTGGATCACCTTGTCTTACACCTTGTTTGCCTTTGAAATAACCATACAAACCACCCTCTCTAGTAATAGAATACCTAGGTGATGAAATACATGAGTAAATCCATGCCAAAAAAGGTTTGGGGAAATTCATTCTGGACATAATAGCTAAAATAGAAGGCCAAGCAATGGAATCAAATGCTTTTTTAATGTCAAGTTTAAGCATGCATCTTGGAGAAATATTTGATCTCTCATATCCATACAACAATTCTTGTGTCAAAAGAATATTATCACTTATTGATCTACCAGATATATAAGCAGCTTGGTTATTTGAGATTATAGAAGGTAAAACAGCTTGCAATCTATTTGACAAAATTTTAGAGATTATTTTGTAGATGATATTACAACAAGATATAGGCCTGAAATCTGAAACAGCAGATGGATTAATTTTTTTGGGAACCAGAGTGATAGCTGTTGCAGCAAGACAATCAGGGAATTTGCTTTGCAGGAAAAAATATTGAATGGCTTTAATAATATCAGATCCAACTATATTCCAACTTTTTTGAACAAAATGAGCATTAAATCCATCAGGTCCTCCACAACTATTAGAATCCAGGCTAAAAACAGCAGATTCAATTTCATTTTGAGAAATTGCAGTAATCAAATCATTTGATTGAGAAATAGTAATTGTAGGGAGATTAATATGAAATAGAGGATTAATATCAGGAGTGAATAAATTGGATGGAGCCAGAAGGGATTTAAAGTACTGAACAAAAGCCTCATTGATTCCCTCAAAAGTATTAACCATGTCACCAAACATATTCTTGATCTGATGAATACATTCATGATTCCTTTTTACTTTAATAAAATTATGATAGTACCTAGTATTCCTATCAGCCTCCTTCTCCATTCTCAAGTGAATCTTTTGTCTAAGTGAAGAGACTTCCTTTTGAATAGCATTGTCCAGAGAATTTTTTAATTGTGATTCCAAATGAATTAAGGAAATATCAAATGGTCTCTCGGACAACATAGTTTGAATTCTATGAAGCTCATTTCTAATTTGAGTGGAAAGATTAAAATCCTTACCAAAAATGGTAGCAGACCACTTCCTAAGATGAAATTTAAGAGCCTTCAATTTGAAAGTAATATTCGACAGAGGATCCCTTCCAAATTGTAAGTTCCACACCTGCTTCAAAATAACAAAATATTCATCTTGCTTAGTCCAGAAATTAAAAAATTAAAAAGAGTGTTGTGTACCATGTATATCATCAATTCCACAATGAAATAATAATGGACAGTGATCTGACAAAGATGGATTTAAGATATTATAAAAGGAATTTGGCCATAGTTGAAGAAGAGAAAAGTTTAAGAAAATATGATCAAGCTTACATAAAGTAGGATTACCACTCCTATTATTAGACCATGTATAGTCAAGACCAATGCTTTTTGCAGATAAAAGATTAGATTGAATTAGTGCACTGTTTAATGGAGAAATGTCTTTAAGAGATAAAGGGGTGCCACCAAGTTTCTGATTACTAGCATACATGGAATTGAAATCACCACCAATCAGCCATGGAGTAGTATCTGATTTTAAAGAAGGAAGGAAATTAAGAAAATCTTGTCTTAAAGATAAAGAGTTGTGAGCATAGACAGAAGTAAGATGAAAAGAAACATTTGAAGGCAAGTGCAAACAAAGATAGTGAATAAATTGATCAGAAGCATTTAATCTGGAAACTTTGAAAAAATTTGGATTCCATAAAGTAAGCAATCTTCCATGTTTGGCTTCAAGAAAATTATCATCATATAACCATGATTGAGCAATCAAATTCCTAGCCTTCAAAGAGGCATTTGTATCAAGCTTAGATTCAGATATACACATAATATGTATATTGTTTCTAAAAATAAGATTTCTAATGTCAACTTGCTTTGAGGATAAATTAGCCCCTCTAATATTCCAAAAAGCAATATTAATCATTTAGAAGGAAGAGGAGGAAATATAGTGGTAGGATTTTTCCTAGTATGTCTATGATGAGAATTGCTTTTGGAAGAGGATAAAGGTAAGACTTCATGTGGCTTAAAATTTTTGCCTTTATTTAGATCATCAGAATTACCTACAATATTTTTCACAGATTGTGAATCAGAAAGCTCAATAGAAACAGAGGGTGGTGGTAAGACAATATTATTTGGAGGGGAAAAATGAAGATAAGGTGAATCAGGATTAAGGATGGAAGATTTAGCACTAAACTGAGAGGAACAAGAAGTTGAAGTGGATGTTGATGAGATTGGAGGATCAGAAGAAACTAATAAACTAGCAGATGGTGATGATTTTCCATTTATTATGAAGGAAGCAGATGGTTCAGAGACATATGACACATCATTATTAGCAGGAAGATTATTAAGAACAGAAGCAGAAGAGCTAATGGATTGAATTAGAGTAGATTTGGAAGAGAGAACTACACAGGCACTATTATTATTAGCAATAAGAGAAGTATCATTCAAGACAGCAAAGGAATTATTATTATCAGAAGAACATGAACTATTATTATGAAGTACTACAGATTCAACTTCTTTGCCTTTTTTCAACTGATTGCCAGCATCATAAGTAAAATTATTTCTATCCATTGAAACCACTTTCTTCTGTTTCCAAGCTCCTTTATTCTTTTTATTAACAATTCTCCAATTAACATCAACTGCACTACCATCCTTAATACCACCTTGATAATTATCTACCTTCATACCCATCATATGATTATTATCATCAGCAGTAACACAATCAACCTTCCCAACACTCTGCTTGCTCACAAACTCACAGGATAAAGTATTGTGCCCAAAGACTTTACAATGAGTGCAGATACTAGGTTTCCAGTCATAAGACAGTTGTACATCAGGACAGTTACTTCCTAATTGCGGAATATTAATAGAACTTGGTAAATCACAATCAGGAGAAATCTCCACAAGTGCTTTAGCGTACTTAAATCTTTGTAATTTTTCAGTGGAACTATCAAAACATATCAATCTACCAACGTGACATGCAAGCCAATTAATACCTACTAATGTCCAAAGAATGATGGGTATCCTGTGAAAATGGATCCAAATAGGTACCTTCTTGATCTGAGCTTGCGTTAAACCTATCGAAGGATCCCATTTAGTTATAATGAACATTCTACCTCTAATGAAAATTGGATCCGACTCAAGAACAAGATCTCTATCTTCATGATTAGAAAACTTAAAGTAAAAATTATAACCATCAGATTTAAAATCAACATCACCTTTGAGTTTCCAGAATCTCTTCAAGAAATTGACCACAGATAAAAAAAAGAGAGTACCATCCAGAAAGAATCCAACCAGGTGATCATTCCAATACTTAATACCTTCCTCCTTAACTACATCAGGCAAAACAGTGTTAGGCTTATCACGAGAGATATCAAAATGAATCGGTTTATAAGATCCAGCATTCCTAGGTAAAGATTTGAAGAGCGAAGACCAATTCGAATTCAAAGAAGGAGGAGCAAAAGGAACAGATGAATTCAAAGCAGACTCAGAAGCATGAGTAGAAGAAGAAGAAGAAGGAACAGAAGACGAAGAAGTTGAAGCGGAAAGATGAGAAGAGACTAGAGGTGGAAACGAGGCGGAATCAAGAGAGAAAGAGGAGGAAGAAGGATCAGGCGCCATTAAGATTTCAAACGGAAGCAGACAACATGGTAACTAAGTCATCGTAAGTTACTTGAAAATCTCATTTTCTTTTCTTAAATTTCTCGAACTTTAGATTTATTTATCCAAAATCTATTCTTTTAAATAACTTTACAAATTTTATAAACCTACTGTTTATAAAATTCCATTTATAACTTCACCGTTTATAATTTCTATAAATTTCATTCATTTATGAAATTCATTCACAATTCATTCTGATACTTATAAAAGCTCGGTTTACAATTCCAATATTTTTAATTTATAAATATCAATTTATAAATCTTTTATATGGATCAATTTATATTATTCTCTTAAAACGTCTTTAATCTCCTTTATAATTTCACCATTTTGTTTTATAAAATAATTAAATTTCATAAATCCTATTTTTTTAAACTTTTCACAATAAATTCAAAAATCGCAATTTAAACTATTTTATAAAATCATTAATCCCATATTTTCAAAAATCAACTTTTAACTGTATTTCTCAAAAATCATAATTTTTAGAACATTAAAATTATAACGTTTATTTATTTAAGATGAATCAATTCAAAAAAATATTTTACAAACGTATACTTTCAAAAATCACTTTAGAAATCCCTTAAAAATCAAAATCGTTATTTTTTTAAACTTCAAAATTGGATCCGATGATGCAACACATCAAATAGTCAATCACGACTTTCCAATATCATATATCGATATGATAAACAATCAAATATCCCAATATCTAAAATAAGTTAAATACTGGTGAGTAATCCAGTTGGATCCCTCCAACCTGTTTCCCTGCATCCAAAAACATTAGCACAATACCAATTCCGCTTCAAGACGGAATATCGCGGTATATGGGATTTATAAAATATTATCCGCTTAATAGGCGGCGCAATAGGGTCTCATCCGCTATACAATGCGGGAAATCAATCAACTGCAATATATACATATGCCAATATATATATATATATATATATATATATATATATATATACTGATATATATAGATATATCCTACTATATCTAATACCACAATCAAGCAAACAATCAATAACTGCAATTCCAATTTTATATTTTTGAGTGAGAAGTTCTCACCTTTGCTTTTATTAGCAATCCATTTTCCTTCTTGACTCGATTTTCTTGATTTATCCTTGTATAAATATTTACACAATTTATTAATATTCGAACAGATCGAATAATAAATTTTTATGTGATAATTTCGATTCATCGGTGATTTCATTTTAATAGTTAAATTAACTGATAGTTTTATTTAAACCAGTTTCTTCTTTAATAAATTTATATTAAATAAAAATTTAATTTAAGAACTAAATTTTCTTTTTAAAATTTATTTTTATTTAACTAAACAAATCAAATAAACTTAGCAAACAAATCAATTTCCATTAATAAATTCGTTTAACTAAAATTTTAGTTTAAAACTAAATTTTCTTTAACCATTCCTAAAAATAAATCAAACAAGTTAAATAAATTTATCTCCCTTTTAAATAAAATATTATCTATTCTGTAAATCACATAATCGGAAATTTGCTTTGCTGTAAAACTTCCCTTTCTGTATAAATATTTTTCAAATATATTTATATCCATATCAACAAATTACATTTAAAATTAAAACCCAAAACTATACCTTAGTGCATAATCTTCTTCTGCATACGCATATAAAAATTAAGTAAAGAAAATACCTAATTTCGCAGAAACTCTCTCCAACCTCGACAACAAACCCTAACTGTCATCGAGCGGCTCCTCGTAATCACATCGCCTCTGCTGCCTCGTCCTCCTCTCGCGTGCGACGACGAGTCTCCAACGTTTCACGCGCCTCCATGCTCGATACTCCGTTGCGCCCTGCCCACGAGCCCAGCTTATCACCATCGCGACGCGGCGACGAGGCCACCGCCGATCCAATCGCCCCTCTATCTTCCCATGCCTACGCGCGCGTGAGGCGCTCGAACTCGAGTCCCCCCTTTTCAATTTTGATGTCGCGACCATTTTTTTTGATTTGAAAAGAGGATCGACTCGAACAGAGAAATGGAGGAGAGGGGAAATGCTGCTCGATTTTGAAAAGGGAAAGAGAGATCTGCATTAGAGTGTCGGCCATTATTTTTTTTCCGTTTGTTTTTGGATTTGAACTGAAAAGCGGTAAATGAAGAAGGTATTTAAAAATGGAAGGAGGCATTCTTTACACGATCATTTTCGTGATTTTTGGCGTGATACTCGACTGAAACAAAGGGGCGTGTTATAAAGGAAGAACGTGGTGTGTTGTTGACTATATTTAAATTTAAATTTAAATCGTTGAAAATTTTCAACGCGTTTATACGTCGTATGCTCACATATCAACTCCAATTACTACGAAATTTGAAATCCGGTAATAATTCAATATTACGGATCCAATGGAACAGGTTTCATCGAATTCCGAGACTGTGCCTCGAACGGCTATTTTTAAATATCGATTCAAACGATAAAACTTCAAAACTGAATAATTCCCTTTCAAATTCAATTCTGAAGCTTCTATAAGCTTCAATATTATCAATATGGATTTTACAAGCCTTTGAAATGTTTTTAAATCAGCTTAAAATTGAAGATTCAAATTTTTATTCAACTTTCAATAGATCAAATCTATAATTTAATCGCCAAATCCATTCTGATAATTTGAAATTCAAGTCAAACCATCATTTAAATATTTAAATTTAATTAAATATTTTCAAATTAAATTGTTCAAAATTCTGGGTCGTTACAAATAGAGTAATTGATTGATAAGTAAAATCTATTTGAAATCAAATATTGAATATTGAACAGGTAAATTGTTTAAATTAAATATTTAAAACTTATTGAATAATTGAATAACTGTAAAATGAAAATAGTGTTCTAAATTGTGAATTGGTTTTAAAAGTTGAATCTCATAAGTTCAATTTCAATATTTCAAAAGATAATGAATTATTGGATAAGCGAAATTGTTCAAATTTAATATTTGGAATTTATTGAATAATTTAATAATGGGAATTGAATAACCGTATAATGGAAATGGTTGCTCTATAATCTTAATTCGTTTCAAAAGTTATATTTTAAGTTCGTTTTGAATATTTCAAAAGATAGTGATTTAAGAATAATCAAATTGTTTAAATTTAATATTACAAATGTTTGAATAATTAAATTCCGAATTTGATAGGATTAATTTGATATTGAAATTTAATACATGAAAATAGAGTGAATAATTGAAATTTGATTTAATATGATTCAAATTGGTTTCCGAAGTGAATGTAAGTTATATCGGGATTATAATAGAGTTAATAAGATTTTAAAATTGGAATTTATTGGATAATTGAATAACGGGTTTAATATGATTAAAAATGATTTGTAAAATTTTATTTTATCATATTAAAGTTAGAATGATGTTGTAGAACTTTTAAAATCGAATTAAAAGTAAATTTGTGAAAATTGAATATTTTAATATTTAATTGACGAGTTAAAATAGCCATTTTTCAAACAGTCTCGGATTTCGACAAAACCAGTTTCATCGGATCAGTAACGTGATATTACTGTAAGATTTCAAATTTCGTGTGAATCGGATTTACCGTTTGTCCGGGGCAAGCCAAAACGCATAGAAATCGGTTTAATCGATTTAATTTAAAATCGATCGTTTATTTCCGTAACTCGCACATACGATCGAATTAGCCTCCGAAACCTATTCCATTGTATCTGAAACGTGGGGTAAACCTTAGAAACGCCAGCCGACACGCTTCGTTTGGAGTTCGGAAAATTTTCGGTGAATAGTGATTTTGCAATTTTCTATAAAAGGCCCTCCATTTCGCAATTTGCAAACAAAGGCTAGGGTTTCAGCCCTTAGCCGCCACTATAGAGATGAATGGCCAGAAATTTCGAAACTTCTTCCTCAATTATCTCTAAATCCGTGAAGAATTAGCAAAAACTCTCAACTACAAAGTTGTAGATCTCGACGAGATCTACAAATCCAACGGTCATGATCTGAAATGGAGCTTCGGATCGTCGGGAAATTGACCACAAAGTCAACACGTTTTTCACGTTTTTCGAGGCGAGATGCTGAGCCGAGGTTGGAGCTGTTGCAGGCGTAGGTAGGCGTGGTGATGGGCTGCAGAACGATGGTCTCCGATCATCAAATAGTCAAGCGTGGAGGGAGTGTAATTCAATTCCAAAACGGCGGCCTATGGGTTCATGTACGTGAGTTATTCACGTATGGAACGAAGGGGGGAGAAGTAGAAGGTGCGGCCAGATCTGTAGTGGAAGAAAATGGACAGTCCAGATATGGCTAGGTTTAAAAAGAAAATATAAATTGTAAATTTATTATGTTATAATTCGAATAAACTTTAAACTATCATAACTTTGTCATACGAGGTCGGAATTGCACGAAACGAATTGCGTTGCAATTGTTTTGTCGAGCACTACGCTATGGAGCTGGATTGGAATCGTTTGGAGCTAGTAAAAATTTCGGGTAAAATTAAACGCTCGTTTAATTTTATTCGAAATAAAACACTGGAACTACATTGAAATCAAGGTGAGTGTTTTATAACGCTCACAACGTACTAAATATCTTTATGCTAGTTAAATTTGATATTATGAAGTGATATGAATTTTATTAGTCGTTGTTTGATAGAATTTAATTGTCATATAGATTGTCATTGAATTAACCATTGAAAATTAAATTGACAGTTAAATTGAATTGAAATTAAATTACCTGACATTGATAACTATGAAATTGCCATGAATTGTATTGCCTATTGGATGATGTATGTCGATGGATGTTATTGGTTGATAGTTAAATGTTTGGATGTTTATTTGCTTATATATACTGTTATGCATACATATGACACCGTGATTTGATTTAAGTGATATATATATTCATCCTTGACATTTAATTGAAATAAATAATTACTTGTCCATAGGATAGAAAATTATATACGGACACCGAATTGGCTAAATTAATAATTTTTAAAATTGTCGATTTGAAATTTATTAATTTGTTTTGATTTAAAAGTTATAAATAGAAATAAATTTATAGAAATCGAATTTATCGAAGAATTGAGTTTGGAATGTTGAAATAAATTTTGGTTAAAAGAAATTGTTAAATAATATAAGTCGAGACTTTGAAATTTAAAAATTGGGATTTGATTGAATTTCGAAAATTGATTTGTTTAAAGATTTAACCTTAATTCGAGCTTTGAATATTACTAAGTAAAAGTGATATAAAAATGATATTTTGAAATTGAGCTTGGAATTGAATCATATTTGAAATTTGGAATTGAATCATATTTGAAATTTGGATTTGAATTTGAATATTAAAGGAAAATTTTGTTAAGTGTTATAAATTGATATTTTGAAAAATCAAGCTCCAAATCGATATAAATTGTAATTGAATTAATTGGAGATGAATATAGAATCGAATTGATTTGAAGTCAAAGTTGACATTGATTTGAATTGAAATCGAAATTGAATCGGTAGAATGGAAATTGAAATTGATTTGAATTGAGAAGTTATAATTGAAATGTTTTGGTTATGAAGTTGTTTCATTTTGTTTTCCAAATTCTTCTGTTATATAAACCATCTTTAAATACTTAAACTATTTTAACCTATATTAATTATTTTAAATTAATTTATTTATTTGAAATCCATTTAAAGATGTTAACTATTTTTAACTATTTTAATTATTTAAAACTACTTTTAAACTACTTAAAACTATTTTCAAAAATTTCAAGCTGAGCAATAAGGTGAAATGTTTATGTTTAAATCTTGAATTTAAATATGAATTGGGTTAAATGAAGTTGCAACCTAAAGTGAAATTCGAAATGATTTTGGAAATCGAAATGAGATATTGAGGCGAAAAATGATTTTTAAAACGGAACCTTACACTTTAAATAGATGCCATGATATTTGAAATGGATATGATTTTTTGAAGCGAATATGATATTTTGATATCAATTATGAATGGATTTGAAATGTAAAAGAGCCAACGGTGTAATAATACGTAGTTATCAAAGAGACCGGGATCGGATATGGACATACTCTCTGTCGGTACCGAAAACCACTTTAATAACTATTATACGCAGAGTGTTGATCCAGAATGAAGTGGATGGTTTGGTGAACGCATTGACTGAAGAAAGAGAACGATATTGGATGACCCTTGACATGACTAAAACAGGAGCCGCGTCGGGCCATTGAGGTTCGCCATCTCTAGCGGACACACTTCTTCGATACCATATCTATTACATTTGTGATGCGATTTGGGTGCACCCCTTGATTTGGGAGTGTTGTTTCGCGGTGTTGGGGTAGCTGCTGGCTATGCTCAACATCAGTCTGGATCACGCAACTACTAGTATCCTATTTGGTATCGCCTCATGTACCTTGTCATACTGATTATCCTACTCGCGACCACTACGTTATGTTTTGTGTTATACCTATGGGGTACCCTCTGAAAACCACTAGTTTACGGTGGGGCTTACGGTGCTGTATAGACTATTGCATTATAAAAATGTGTTAAGGGGGATTATGGTAACGCCTTAATGCTATTTTGATACTTTATATTACTGATAGACATTATCTACTTAGCATACATTACTACATAGTAGATAGTTTAACGGATCCTTAAGAGATGGAAAATCCCGTAACATCTCTTGAGTTATTGCACGCACGTTGACACTGGATATGAGATGTCAAACCCCGTAAACATCTCTGACGCCGATACATTCATATTTATTTACGATTGATTTAATTTTCATAAGGATATTTTAGTCCTGACTCGAGTGTTTTGTCTTTTCATTACGCTCGGGTCAGTCCTGAGTTTTTCAGATTTTTGAGGATCTATTCTGGAGGATGAAGACGAAGATTTGGTACACTATTACTATTATTACCCTTGCATCATGCTATCTGCTGCATTATTTTAATTATTCTGTTGTATATGTATAACTCTGATAAATGTTGTATAAATAATTGTCAAAGTATAGTAAACAGCTTCATGAACTGTTTATTTGACTATTCTATTTTATCGTTCCGCTGCGAGATTCTGTGTTGTTTCATTTCCTTTATTTCTCTTTCTTTTCTTTTCTTATTTACCCCCAATAACCATCTGCCCTTTTGAATGGTTTGGAATCGGCATGTGTATTTGATCGTCGGTTTAAACTGTCCAAAGAGGCGGGTCGTTACACATTAACAAACATTTCATTATTATCTTATTTTGAAAACACTTCTACAAATTCAGGATTTTAGTTTTAGTTTGGATCCATTTCAGACTTATCTTCATTCAATTTCAATTTGGTTGTATTTCTTTTACAACATAATTCTCATTATTTTATTTTTAATTCCAATAATCAATAATCAATTACCTTAATATTTATAATAATTAGAAAGAAATATTGCTTTATATCAAAATATAAACTTATATAAAAATAATTTATTTTTAAAAGCAATTTAAAATCTTTTTATAAGAAAATAACAAATACGCCCTCATATACTACACTCAACTCATTCTACGGTACCATTAACCCTATCCTTAATAAGTAAACCCACCAGAGCCAAGGTTCTCGCTTAACCTTCAGCTCCAATACCAAATGTAACGACCCAAAATTTTCGACCTTGAAACTTCGACATTCATACATTCACTGTAGAAGTGCCGAGCCATCGAACGCCGGAAATTTCAAATTGTTAAGGAAAGAAGGAAGAAGGAAGAAGAATAGAAAACAACAGCATCTCAAATTCACGGCAGATTAAATATAATAACAAATAATAGCATTTATACAAAGAAAGTTGTAATTGTTAGATTACATACAATTCATCAGATTTACAACCATACACAACAGACTAGGCAGTTATATCAATCTGTCCCATACTACTACCAATACAACTCTAATACACAGGGGTAAACTCCATACGTTTCTACCATCCAGCTCGCCTCCTGTGCTCCAGAACGTCCAAACCTAAAAATCTATAATACTTGGTCTAACTTGAGCATTACATCTAAGTAACAAACGGGTCAGGCTGAAGACCAACGCGAGTAAACCCATCTAACATGAAATACATATGTATAAAACTTATTTAAAACTCGGTGTAACTCGTACCTTACTACGAGTTCTATCTTGTTATATTCAACACTTATTTCACAAATTAAACCTAAGTACCCTTACTTAGTTTCAATGGTCCAGATATTTAAATTATACCATTCCTGCCTATTGATTTCACATATCAAATATATAAAGAATTATTGTAGATTATAAATCGAAATGGTTTCGGGTATTTGCTAATACTCGACCCCGGTCTCTTCGAATCCAACATCATCTTAAAAATAAGCTGTTTAAGTTTAAACAATTCCATTTATATGCTGGATAACAATATTTACATAGCCATTCATCACAACTAAACAAATCATATTATCACAGTTCAACCCAAACATATCATATCACATAGCATCACAAATCACATATCAGATATCAACTAGTCTAAGGCATACAATATCATTCAATCGTTCATAAGCAAAATTAATTTGTCACACCATTTCAAATTAATTTAAATAAATTAAATTAATTACTTCAATCACCTTTTAAATCCTGCTTACTTAATCATTAATTAATTACAAACCATTAATTAATCATCCTTTAATTATCCATTTAGTATTCGTAATTATTTTCATTAAGTAATTATCTCATTGGTTAATTATCCTCAAATAAATTAACCTTCAATAATTAATTAGTTATTCACTAATTACTAACTAAATTAATTAACCTTAACAAATTAATCCTTTAATTACCTACAATTAAGTAATTATCATTAAATAAATCACATTTAGTAATTATCCATTAATTACCCATCTTAATTAATGACATTAAGTAATAATTCTTTAATTACTTTCATTAAGTAATTGCATTAATTAAGCACTCACATCAATTAATTAGTCCTTATATTAAGTATTAATTCTCTTACTTTGAGTAATTATCCTTAATTTTTTCCAAGATAACCCATTCTCTATATTAATTACTTATTATTCATTATTAAATTCATTTGAAATCACATAGGAATAATAATTAGCCTATTATTATATTAAACCAAATAGTTTAATTTCAAAAACATTTGATTTATAATTTATACTTGAGACTTGTTTAATATTCAACTTTGAAACCTTGTTAACATTATTGTAACGACCCGAAATTTCCGAAGCCAAAAATTCCAGATAGTTATGAAAAAGAAGAAAGAGAAAGAAGAAGAAGAAGATCAGAAACACCAACACCTCACATTCGCAGCGGATAATATATAATAACAAATAATAATAGTTTACAAAAGCATTATGTATCTGTCAATTACATCTATAATACATCACAGTTACACATATAACAGACATTGAATATTCACCATTATCATGTCACAGATATACAACAATATAATACAGCGGAAACACTCAATACATTCTTGTCATCCAGCTCGCCTCCTGAGCTCCGAAACGTCCTAACTTGAAAATCTGTAATACTCGGTCTGATCCGAGCATTACACCAAAGTAACACCCGGGTCAGGCTGGAAACCAGCGTGAGTAAACCCATCTAAAATGGAATACAAACATACAACTTATATAGAACCCGGGGTAGCTCAAACCAATTTTACAAGTTCTCAATATGTTATAGACATAATTTATTTCACACATAAGTTTCTAAGGACCAAAATTTAGATCAAATAGTTCGATTCACTTAAATCGTTTCATTCCAACCTATAAATCTCACATATCAATTTATAAGAATTCGAAGTGGTTTTGGGTATTTCCCAATAGCCGATCCCGGCCTCTTCGAGTCTCATGTCATCCTAACCCAAGTTATCCAAGTGAAATACACAACATTTCATATCAGGGATATCAACTCATTCAAAGCATCCAATACCATTCAATCATCCAAAAGCAAAGCTTAAGCCCATACAAATTTAATTTAATTAATCTTGATTGAATTACCAACCTCAACCACTTAGATTCCTTCATTTAACATTAATTAATTTCAAATCAATTAATCAATCATCCCTTCATTTTTCCATCTTAATTAATCACCCTGGATTAATTATCTTTCAATTACATTCAAGTAATTCACTTTAATTAATTTTACGATGTGAATTCTTCTTAACCAAAATCAATAGATAATCTTAATTACTTCATGAATTAATTAACTATTTTAATTACATTAATCCTTAATTACTTATATTAATTAACTTCTCATAAGTTACTTATTACTTATCAATTCATCTTAATTAATCAATCCTTAATTACATCATTAATTTTATAAATTTAAGATTTCCAATTATATTTTAATTTATCCTAATCTAAATTAATTACTTAAACCACAATATTAATCATTCTCGATAAATCTCATCATGCAATTAACTATCGTTTATTTATGTCATTAAATAAATTAATTACTCGTTTTATAAAAAAACTTAAAGGAATTTAAAACCAAATTTATTTTTAAATTCAAGTCAATTTACAATTACACTTTAACATTCAAGTTGTTAAAACACTTAATATTTAAAAACTTAATTTGTTAGATTTAACTTTGATATAGAATCTCGTTTTAAATCTCTGCTTTACAATTTTAGCTTCAGTTTTTAAATTTCATTTTCATTTCTTTCCAGTTCATTCTTATTTTTAATCTACAATTATTTCACTTTCAAAATTCACCCTTGTATTCCTTACAAAAAATCCAATTTATATATTTCAATAACTCAGGGTGCCGAAATATTCAAGCAATTCACGGCATTCATTATTCCAATTGCCAATAATAATCATCACAGACTACCAATCATTCCAATATATACTAGATATTACTATATAATATAGCATATCAATTCAATTCAACCAATCATTAAAATTTAACCATTTAAATTTAAATAAAAATCCAGAAGCGTGAGGGTTACTCACCTTTGATTTTGCTTTTTGCAACCCTTTCCAACCAGCTTGTTTTCTTTTCAGATTTCAAACCTTGAATAAACAATTTATGATTTATTATTATTTGAATAAATCAAACAATTGATCACCATTCACTTGTTCAATTTAACTCATTATTTGATTTAAAAAATTTAAACTAATAGTTTCTTTTAACAAACTATTTTTAGCAACTCAAAAATTAAACAAGTTAATTACAACAGCTTAATTACCATTTATTTTTTTACTGATTTTTTAATTTTAAACTAATAATTTTCCTTTATTATGTTTATATATATATATATATATAATTTAAATAAAACAGACAGAAAATACCTTCATGGTCTCCTACCAGAGAAGAAAACCCCCCTTCTCGCAAGCTTGTCAACACTCGCGACTGCTCACGACTCATCTCCTCGCAAAGCCAAAATCAGCATCTCGGTCGACAACATGACCTTCAAGAAACAACTCCTCACCTCTCGCGTCGTTGTCTCCAACTGTTGTATGCTTATGCTGCTCGCCATCAAGTCCCAATCGTCGCCAGAAGTACTTCAACCCAACATTGAAGCCGATGCCACCGCGCAACCCTAATTCCACAGCGCAAATAATCCTATGGCCCACGTCTTCGCCGCGTCGTTTACCATCACTTCAATCAACGACGGCCGCTGCCGTGCCTACATCCAACTCACGCCTCGAGCTTGTACGACTCATACCGAATAGAATCGCAACTTTCCCTTCTTGTTATTTGAATTTGTCTAACGTGAATTCGAATTTGGTTTCAGAAATTTTTGGAAAACAAATGCGCGATAGGGTTTCGAGGTTCTACAGGTGAACGCGGCCATTATTTTCCTTTTTGATTTCGATTTTTTTTATGAGGTTGATTTCGGATATGGAACTTGAGGGAGATGAAGGTAAGATATAGATTTGGAATGCTTCGTGAGTACGATTGTTGAAAAAAAAATCTCTGACTAATGTACTTCAAAATTTATTATATTATAAAACTTTCAAAACGTCCCGTTAATGCTACTTAAAATTTTGAACTCCTCTTAAGGATGTTGCTAGGCGATTATAAGGTTTTACCTGCGTTTCGAACACAATGGAATGTGTTTCGGAAGCTAATTCGATCATATGCGCGAGTCACAGAAGTAAACGGTCAATTTTAATTTAAATCGATTAAAATAGTTTCTAAGCGTTTTGAGCTGCCAGGGTCAAACGACAACTCCGATTGCTACGAAATTGAAATCCGATAATAACTAACTATTACGGATCCAATGAAACTGGTTTCGTCTAATTTCGAGACTGTGCCTCGGAAGGGTATTTTTAAATTCAATTTAAACGATATGATTATAAAACTGAACAAATCACCTTCAAATTAAATTTCAACCATTCTATTATCTTCATTATCATCGTTATAAATTTTATAAGCCTTCAAATTATTTTTTACAAGCTTAAAACTCCAGATTCAACATCTTACCCAATTTCGAATTATATAATTCAATAATTTAATTATCAAGTAAATATTAATATTTGGAATTCAAGTTTAAAATTAACTTTTAAATATTTAAAATCAATTAATTATTCCAGTTTAATTTGTTAAAATTTACGGGTCGTCACATTCCTCCCCCCTTAAAAGAATTTCATCCCCAAAATTACTAGTTAGGGAGAATGGTACTTTACCCGTTTACCCTTGCCCCAAAACCAACAGTTCAACATCCTACCAATTATCTTTTATAAAAGACCACTTATCAATCTTACCAACTTTCCAAATTCTCCCACAGTTTCAAACAATACCCTTTTGCTCAATCATCCAAATTTCAATTTAAAACCAAATTTTGAATTATCAAAATTTTTCCCCAAAATTTTTCTAACTCTCTAAATTTCCGAAATTTTTTGCCAGCGTCTCCTTTGCGCGGCTAGCTCGGTACAACTACAAAAGGCCTCTGCGGGCTCCCAAATTCCAAAAGAAAATAAAAGCCAAGTGGCTAGATCAAAAACCCAATCCAATTTCTTATAGAAATTTAAATATATACCTTTTAGTCAGGCAATTCGATCTTCTGATATCAAATCAAATTTGCTTTTTCTCTTTATAATACCTTCATAACTTTCCTAGCAATAATATCCAATCATACCCTTTTCAAATCTTTTCATACATTTCCTTACAGAAGTTTTCATATCTATTTTTATTCAAATTAGTTTTTCCCATTTTCATATGAATTCAATTTATTTTCAATTTCTGAATATAAATTTTTTTTCTTCCGTTTATAACTGATTCATATCAATATTTAAATTAGTTTCAACCATTAATTTGTTTTAGTTTCGTATTTAAATCGTTTCATTGGTAACAAAAATTTTCTAACCCCCAAAATTTTTGGCAGAGTCTCCTTTGTACGGAGGAGCTTTTGTAATTTGACAAGAGATATAAATACATATACATCGACCCACCCGGTCGAAAAAAGCAAAAACTATTCATATATTCTATTTTTATTGCGTAGGCGTACCTTTATTTAGCATTTTAAGTAAGCGGCTTATTTATTTTAGCAATCAGTGCAACCAAATCCAGCCAAACGGCTTCCCGGTACCTGCACTTAGTCAATTTAAATATGTAAGTGCCAAATATAGCAAATTTATTAGCATTTCACTTACTTTCAACAGCTAAACACAAGCATTACATAAACAACAAGCACCAAACGCTTTCCATAAGCGATTTATATAACTTTAAAGCTAATTCAACTGCTTTTAATCAATTCATAAGCCATTTCATTCAATTTTAATGGTTTGCAACTCAATTTCTTACATTCAATTGATTTTTAATCGAAACAAGCTCGTATTCACTTCAATTAATTCTAAAACCAATTTATTTAATCCCTATCAATTCATAGATTTTTAATTACTTTTGTTTACGTCAAACGATAATTATTTATATGTAAATTCAAGGATACTCGCTTAATAGAGTATCTATTTTAGTTTATAACTACTTTAAATTAGTTTCAACTCATTCTGTATTTAATTCCATTTCATTTCTAATTTATTTACCAACCATACATTGCATTTCATTTCGTCTCCGCATGGGTTTCATTTTAAAACTATTTCACTGAGCTTGACACATTCAAACTTATAAATTAATAACCATTTCCAGATTAATTTAACCCAGACTTTTATAGTCTTTTACTTTTGCTCGAAGCCAAACTTCTATTAATTTTAAACTTAAGTTAATTTACTTTCTTCAAATTATTTCAACTTCATAACTTAAGCTCACAACATTTGCAAATAAATTTTCTTTTCACCTAAACTTGATTTTATTTCAAACAAATCTCATTTCAATCTAGAAATCTATTTGATTAATTCTTATAAATTAAAGTCCAAATTCAATTCATTTGCTACTCAATTAACTAATTACAAGGTCATTTTCAATTTATTTCAACCAACCTGGGTTTTGTTTGCAATTCAAACCATGTCTAATATAATTGAATTTCATTTCATTCGACAACACTTCCCTTATTCTAATTTACTTGCAAATTTCGTTAAATATTATTCACATCACACTTGAATTTTATTTGTAATTCAAACCATCGCTATTTTGATCCAACTCCATTTTATTTTTATTTTTACAACATCTCTGCTAATTTAATTCATTATCAAATCCAAGTCGAATTTTATTTACAATTTGAATTCATTTCCAAATTCCATTATTAACTTACAATCCATTTTATTTATCCGAGTTAAACTTTATTAATATACTCTATTGAATAATTATTTAACCAATTGGCTTTCTTCCAATTTCTAAATCAATATTCGATTTAAATTACAAAATCACTTCATTAAAATTCCAGTTTGGATTTCCTTTTATTTCCCCAAAATTCCAACACTTTTATTTAAAAAAATTAGAAATGCTTTTAAATTCACATCATACTAATAAAATAGCTATTTATAAAAATACCTTTTATAACTCGATGTCTCAACCAGTCCATCCTTGTTCTCACAGAAATTCATTCATACGTTGATCAGGCGTAGGACTGAAAATCTATAAGTACTTGGTAAACCCGTTTTCAACACCTAGTGAAAATACTTGGAAATTAATTTTATTGAAAATATATAAAACAGTTTTTGAAAATAGAGGAAATATCTTTGGTGAGAATACTCTGGAGATCATCACTCCCATCCATGGTCGCAGTTACATCATGGGTTACGTTGCCATCGCAGCAAAAGTCCATGTAACTGTAGGCACTCCGCGCCCCTCGATTACGCCATGGAACCCACAACAGATCGTAGTTACATTCCAGGGTTACGTTGCCATCACAGCAAAAGTCCATGTAACTGTTGGCTCTCAACGACACACACGATTTTCGCTGTCAAAATGAAACTTCTCCACTCCTACATAGGTCGCAGTCTACCGATATAAAATCAAACGCAGACTGTTGGCTCTCAGCGGCACACACGACTTTCGCTATGTTACCATAGGTCACAGTCTACCGATGTAAAATCAAACGCAGACTGTTGGTTCTCAGCAGCATACACGACTTTCGTTATGGTATACTCTACTCATAATCCTCAGAAACTAGTTTTGTCCGGACTCCTCACAGGATCAACTGTAGAACCCCCCTGGGGCTTAAGGCAGCACCACCCGGTGGCACTCCTGAGAAGTTCATTTCAAGGGAGCGTCTTTTTCCCCAGAGTCATCATCAAAATACTTAATACTATACACATATAGTATCTTTCAAATCATACACCTAGTATGATCTCATACAAAGCTCCTTTACACAAAATTGATTATCCCAAAATCGATAATTCTCAAACTAGGCTTTCCAAATTTAAATATTGATCTTACCCAAAAATCAAAAGCCTTTCCAAATCCAAAGGTTCCCAAAACATTTTTCCAAAATCCTCATAAGATCCTTTATATATATATATATATATATATATATATATATATATATATAAACACACACACACAGATATATATAATTTTTAAAATCTTGGATCATTTCAAACTTGTATAAAACTCCTTTTATACTTCAAACACCTTCAAAATCCTTTTCTTCCGTCAATAAATACAACAAGGGAAGATTTACCTTATATAACAAAGATATATAGCTTCCTTTATTCAAAATCAAATATTCAAATTTGATAACTCTTTCCAATATCAATTTCGTTCAAAACTGTACGATGTACTCCTATCATCCGTACGTTATACCAATCTGATCGCTCACTCGATCACACAATTTCACTTTCGAACTAGTATCGTCCACCCGACCCCCTAGTACGGACACAGATCTGGTTTCTTGATTAGAAACCGTCATTCTCCTTGCATAGCTATAACTATGATAGAGAATATCCAGAACCAATCAACAATCCATATCCAGGTTCGCCGTCGAAAATCGAGTGAAAAATCCCACTCGGATCGATATAACTATCTCGAATTCTATGCTCGAATCTGGATCAAATCACTATGCGAATAGAATAATATACGTACATCCTACGTATTTATTTCCATTGATTATCAGCCAAATCAATTTCCTTTCTATTCACATCTCCTTTAATTCCCATTCACTTATTTACAATTGCCTTAATTCTCATTTGGATCATATCACAATCCTTATCTCAATTGGGTAGTTAATCAATAACAGTTTGAACTCCGACCAGTTTATATTTAGAAAATAGCCTGATTTTTTTTAAAAAAATAGATAAGTAGTTGAAAAATAATTATTAGTTTGCAAAATAGCTATAAAATAGTTAAATAGTTTCGAAAATTTTAGATAATTGCAAAATAGTTGTAAAATAGTAATTAATTTCTAACATAGTTGAAAATAGTAATTGGTTAAAAAAACAGTTGAAAAATGGTTAAATAGCTCCAAAAATAATTGTAAAACAAGTATAAAATAATTTGGCTTTAAGAAAAAAAAGGTTGTAAATATTTAATAGCTTGGAAAAATAAGTTCATACTAAAACAATTTATTTAAAATAGTCTAGAGTCAAACCGTTCAATTCACAATCTCCATTCTCATCAATTCAATTTAAATTTCCAGTTCCATTTAATTAACTCGATTCCAATTTAAATAACTCCAATTTCCATTGGACTTAATTTATTCCCAACTCAAGTTGAATTAATTCTCAATTTCTTTCCAACTTCAAATCAAATTCCATTTGATTCTTACTTATTCAACTTTATTTACAGTTCCAAATTATTCAAATAAATTTGAACTATTATCAATTGAACCCGCTTCAATTTCAAATCATTTCAATTTAATCTAATCCAAATTTTCCATTTAAATTTTTAACCTTCAGATTAATAACCTTCCCACTTAAGTTTGAAACTTGCTTCACTTTGGGTTTCACATCACAATAAAAGGAAAATTCAAAACTCAACCCTAGAGTTTATCTTCATATATTTTTCCTTTACACACCAGGCTACTTTTAATATATTTTTTAAACTACCCTCGGTTTTAATTTCAAACAAGTCCCTCAAAAATCTTCCAAACATTTCTTGCTTTAAAATAAGACTATATCCAAAATAGTCTGAATTATATTATTTGTTATTTTCTTTAACTCTTTGAAACAATTGATTGTTTCTAAACTTAGGTTTTAAAACTTCACAATTTTTAATTTAGAAGTTATATTCATCTTAAAATTTTACTCCATTTGGCTTACTTAATAACAAATATACCATTATTAAACACACTAACTATTTATAACAATACCCAAGGTTATCATATCTAGATTCCAATTCCTTTTTATAAAGTTCTTACTTCTATAAATTCAAGATTAAATTTCAGTTTGAATCCATTTCAAACTTACCTTTATTTAAAGCTTTTTAAACAATTTAATTTTTGAATTCAAATTTTAGAATTTCATTTTCAATTAATTTAATTTTAATTTAGTTGTATTTCTGTTACCACTTAATTTAATTCTAACTCAAGATTTCCATTTGATTGTATCATATTACCTTTTAATCTAATTCCAATAGTGTAACAACCAATCACTTAAAAATTTACTAGGAGGGAATTTTGCTTTATATATCAAAATATTTTTTTTATATAAAATCATTTAGAACTTTTATATAAGAAAATAACAAATACGTGCTCATATATTTATACACACACACTCAACTCATTCTAGAGTACTTTAGACTTTATTTAATGATTAATCCCCACCAGAGCCAAGGTTCTCGCTTAACCTTTCAGCTCTGATATCAAATGTAAAGACCCGAAATTTCCAAAGCTGAAAATTCCAGATAGTTATGAAAAAGAAGAAAGAGATAGAAGAAGAAGATCAAAAACACCAACACCTCACATTCGCAGTGGATAATATATAATAACAAATAATAACAGTTTACAAAAGCATTCTGTATTTGTCAATTACATCTACAATACATCAGAGTTACACATATAACAGACTTTGAATATTCACCATTATCAGTCACAGATATACAATAATATAATACAGCGGAAACACTCCATACGTTCTTGCCATCCAGCTCATCTCGTGAGCTCCAGAACGTCCTAACCTGAAAATCTATAATACTCGGTCTGACCCGAGCATTACACCAAAGTAACACCCGGGTCAGGCTGGAAACCAGCGCGAGTAAACCCATCTAATATGGAATACAAACATACAACTTATATAGAACTCGGGGTAACTCAAACCAATTTTACAAGTTCTCAATATGTTATAGACATAACTTATTTCACACATAAGTTCCTAAGAACCAAAATTTAGATCAAATAGTCCGATTCACTTAAATCGTTTCATGCCAACTTATAAATCTCACGTATCAATTTATAAGAATTCGAAGTGGTTTCGGGTATTTCCCAATACCCGATCCCGGCCCCTTCGAGTCTCATGTCATCCTAACCCAAGTTATCCAAGTGAAATACACAACATTTCATATCAGGGTATCAACTCATTCAAAGCATCCAATACCATTCAATCATCCATAAGCAAAGCTTAAGTCCATACAAATTTAATTTAATTAATCCTGATTGAATTACCAACCTCAACCACTTAGATTTCTTGATTTAACATTAATTAATTTCAAATCAATTAATCAATCATCCCTTCATTTTTCCATCTTAATTAATCACCCTGGATTAATTATCTTTCAATTACATTCAAGTAATTAACTTTAATTAATTTTACAATGTGAATTCTTCTTAACCAAAATCAATAAGTAATCTTAATTACTTCATGACTTAATTAATTATTTTAATTACATTAATCCTTAATTACTTATATTAATTAACTTCTCATAAGTTACTTATTACTTATCAATTCATCTTAATTAATCAATCCTTAATTACATCATTAATTTTATAAATTTAAGATTTCCAATTATATTTTAATTTATCCTAATCTAAATTAATTACTTAAACCACAATATTAATCATTCTTGATAAATCTCATCATGCAATTAACTATCGTTTATTTATGTCATTAAATAAATTAATTACTCGTTTTATAATAGAAGCTTAAAGGAATTTAAAACCAAATTTATTTTTAAATTCAAGTCAATTTACAATTACACTTTAACATTCAAGTTGTTAAAACACTTAATATTTAAAAAATTAATTTGTTAGATTTAACTTTGATATAGAATCTCGTTTTAAATCTCTGCTTTACTATTTTAGCTTCAGTTTTTAAATTTCATTTTCATTTCTTTCCAGTTCATTCTTATTCTTATTCTACAATTATTTCACTTTCAAAATTCACCCTTATATTCCTTACAAAAAATCCAATTTATATATTTCGATAACTCAGGGTACCGAAATATTCAAGCAACTCACAGCATTCATTATTCCAATTGCCAATAATAATCATCACAGACTACCAATCATTCCAATATATACTAGATATTACTATATAATAGAGCATATCAATTCAATTCAACCAATCATTAAAATTTAACCATTTAAATTTAAATAAAAATCCAGAAGCGTGAGGTTTACTCACCTTTGATTTTGCTTTTTGCAACCCATTCCAACCAGCTTGTTTTCTTTTCAGATTTCAAACCTTGAATAAACAATTTATGATTTATTATTATTTGAATAAATCAAACAATTGATCACCATTCACTTGTTCAATTTAACTCATTATTTGATTTAAAATTTTTAAACTAATAGTCTCTTTTAACAAACTATTTTTAGCAACTCAAAAATTAAACAAGTTAATTACAACAGCTTAATTACCATTTATTTTTTTACTGATGTTTTAATTTTAAACTAATAATTTTCCTTTATTATGTTTATATATATATATATATATATAATTTAAATAAAACAGACAGAAAATACCTTCACGGTCTCCTACCAGAGAAGAAAACCCCCCTTCTCGCGAGCTTGTCAACAATCGCGACTGCTCACGACTCATCTCCTCGCAAAGCCTAAATCAGCATCTCGGTCGACAACATGACCTTCAAGAAACAACTCCTCACCTCTCGCGTCGTTGTCTCCAACTGTTGTATGCTTATGCTGCTCGCCATCAAGTCCCAATCGTAACCAGAAGTACTTCAACCCAACATTGAAGCCGATGTCACCATGCAACCCTAATTCCACAGCGCAAATAATCCCATGGCCCACATCTTCGCCGCACCGCTGCCGTGCCTACATCCAACTCGCGCCTCGAGCTTGTACGACTCATACCGAATAGAATCGCGACTTTCCCTTCTTGTTATTTGAATTTGTCTAACGTGAATTCGAATTTGGTTTCAGAAATTTTTGGAAAACAAATGCGTGATAGAGTTTCGGGGTTCTCCAGGTGAACGCGACCATTATTTTCCTTTATGATTTCGATTTTTTTTATGAGGTTGATTTCGGATCTGGAACTTGAGGGAGACGAAGGTAAGATATAGATTTGGAAAGCTTCGTGAGTACAATTTTTGAAAAAAAAATCTCTGACTAATGTACTTCAAAATTTATTATATTATAAAACTTTCAAAACGTCCCGTTAATGCTACTTAAAATTTTGAACTCCTCTTAAGGAATGCCGCTAGGCGACTATAAGGTTTTACCCGCGTTCCGAACACAATGGAAACAACTCCATTCTCGCACAGAAAACCGAGTTCTCGCCATTGCCTCTTCTTAACACAGCAACTACCTCAAAACCAGATGTACACACCGACACCTGTGCATGTGCACTACCGTTCCTTTCATCTTCGAACTTCGCCGAGATCATCTGCAAGTCATCGACGACGTGCTCACATGCTCCGACCACCCTGAATCGTTAATCTCACCGAAGGTCAAAATTAAGCTAATCGACACCTTAGGAACTTGAACTGGTCGAGGAAACCTACCCCGCGCTGCCTTCCACGGTGACCTAAGACCCTGCGGTTACGACCAGAACATCACGCTGTCCCACGCATCGATCCCCCTCACCCCGATCTAGTCCGACGCACCCACGGATGAGAAATCGACTCGACAACATAGACAAACCCAATAGGGCATTAAACGCGACATCACCACCGCACCTCCTCCACGATGATCGAAAACCTCTTTGATAATTTTTCCAATGAACCCCATCACATCAGCTTCCTCCAGCCTCAATTACGACACCCAAACTTCCTTCGATCGTTGGAAATCCACGATATTCCCTTTTTCGATCATCTTGCAATATCTCAACAACCACAGCATAAAAATTATAAAATTACTGTTAGAAATCATCATATTCCAGTACGATTTAGGCTATATAATCAAATTTTGGAGTTTCAAAAATTAAAATTTTGACTTGAATTAATCTTCCTATCTTTTCTTATTTTTGAAATCATTATACAATATATACACTTGGATATATTTTAATATATGATATTGCATCCATATAATCACCTTTCCTTTAATGGTCATAGCATAAATTTGTTTAAATGGAGAGATGTGAACAAAATATAGATGTTCTTGAGCCTGTTATTCAACAGAAGCATATGTGTACATATTATACAGACATGCACAGAATAAATCATATCTATATACTTGCAAACACTTTAATCCATCCATGCAACAATTATCACTAATTTTAATTCAAGTTTACTCCATGCAACAAGATTCTAAAACAGATTGAAGGCTTAGTTTACTCACCTTCATTGTTGAACAGATGAGCTTATTTCTGGAACCTGACTGTTGATTGAAGCTTGATTTTGAATTATTACGTGATTTTCTTTAGAATTTGAAATTTGTTTGAGTTGATGTTGAACTTTTGCTTCAGGTTGAAACTGTAGCTTCTAATCTTGCTTGATTCCAGTTTTGAGAAACCTATCTTTACTTTGATTCGTAAAAAAAATCTGGAAGTAGATCTTTGCCTATGATTTGAGTTTGTAATTGTTTGTCTTTATTATTATTTTTCCTTCTTATTTGGTTTTGTTTTCCAGATTTTAATTTGCTAAGTTTTTTATTTGAATAGAAGAAATGATAATAGAAAAGAAATAGAGAAGGTAATGTAGAGATGTATTTATAAATTGATTTTATGATCTTTAAAATAAAAGAAAAATAAAAAGAAAGGATTGACACTTGTTTAATTTACTAACATTTGTCATTTACATTAGTTAATCACCTTACACTTTTTATTAAAAAAAATTAAAGCTAACACTTGTAATCATGCATGAGTTTGTTAATTTTTTAAATGGTTTATAAAGCTTTTATATTTAATTTCCTAATTAATAAATACTTTTCTTAATTTATATAAATAAAACCCTTTAAAGAAATAGTATAAAACAAATTATATTCTAATAAAAATCATACATATATATTTTTAAATCCAAAATATTTTAAGATATCAATCTTTTAAATTTTAAATTTAAATGCAAATTCAAATTTAATTTAAAATCCAATTTAAAATCAACTCAAATATATATATATATATATATATATATATATATGTATATGTATATGTATATGTATATAAACAAACACAAATTCAATTTGTAAATAATAATTCTATTTAAAATCTATTTATATCTCTATATATAAACAATCATTATTATTTGTTTTTAAAAGAAAAATATGTAAATTTTAAGTAATTATATTAGGAGATTATCAAATAAATATTTATCCAGACATAAGTATTTATTATCAGATTTATTTGTTCAATCTGTAAATCAGTATTTTCAATAGTTAAATCAGATAATTATCCAATTATCTGATGCCCAAAAATCTAGGTTATCACACTCTAGTTCCTCATAAATGGCTTCCAAGGTAAAAGTTCCCCTAGCAAAAGATCGAAGAAAGGTCAATCTTTGTCCTCACAAACCCTCTTGTCACCGATTCAATAGTGGCTGCAAGATAGCACAGTTGCAGACAAGAGATTCGAAGAATTAAAACAAAAAAGCTTCATTCCAGTCCGTTCTACAGATTATGTAGGTTTGGAGAATATGGAATTCAAGAACTCACCAACGCCTCCGGCTGTTGAGATTTAATCAATTTTGACGAAAACGAGGTACAAATTGATTAATTGGTCATCTTTCTTTTTTATGGAAACGTATGTAATAATGATATTTGGACATCTGAGAACGATGATGATTGGTTATAGACAGGTGTTTACGGTCGCATTTTGAAAATTAGCATAAACATAATTGGTCGTATACTAGATTGTTCCCCTACTGGACTCGATTTAGAAGAAATTCTCGACCAGAGAATTTTGCCACACGATGGAATAACCATCAAATTTTGGAAGGATAGAATGCCACAGTGGAAATCCGTTTATTTACACCCAAAAGCTCGGTTACTAAATTGTGTGATAATTAATACAATAATTACCCATTTAGGAAGTCATGAACAAATATACGAAAATGATCGCAAAGCCCTCTATGCTATATTTGGTGGGATTCAAGTAAATTTGGCTAAATTTATTCATGACGAAATTAAAAGCTTTCGGTCTCACCACCGACACATAATTATATATGCACCATATATTATGCGTCTCTTACACAGTCTTGGGGCACTTTCTTATATTTCTCATTTTGAAGAAATCCCAGTTAAAGGGAGTGGTATAAGATTTTTATCTTTAACGCACTTTCCCGAAAGACCACCTCCAATCATATCGCTGGTACAGTACATGTGACGACCCGGAATTTTTGAGCATCTAAAATCGGAATATCTAATTGATTTGAAATATTCAATAGAGTAATTTTAACTTGAATTACGGATATCACAATTTATTTGACAATTAAATCGTGGAATTAAATAATTTGAATTGAATAAGATATGAAAACCTGAGATTTTAAGCATGTTAAAAATAAGTTGAAGGCTTATAAAATTTATATTGACAACACTGAGTATAATAGGAGTGTTAAAATTGAATCTAGCGCTGAATTGGTCAGTTTTGAAATTTAATCGTCTAAATTGAATTTAAACATAGCCCTCCGAGGCGCAGACTCGGAATTCGATGAAACCAGTTCCATTGGGTCCGTCATATTGAATTATTACCGGATTTCAAATTTCGTGGCTTTCGGACATAACGTGTGATCGTACGAGGTATAAACGCTTAGACGATAATTACCAATTTAAATTACATATTTACTAATAAAACCTTCAGCCGTATTCTTTTACATCTGACCTCTTTGTTGACGCTATAATCTTCTTTTGCAAGCCACTTTCTAATAGACATCACGTCTTGTTCCCTTTCGTTTACTTTTATCACGCTTCCTCACAACTCAGAGCCATGTCGAACGAAAAGAATAATAGATCTCGAGGTATCTCGTCCCCCTTTCTTCACATACGAACTCTCTTCTCCTTTAAAATCCATTCTGTTCGTTTCAAATAATAATGGCCGCATCCTCCTATTTTTATTTTCAAATCAAATTGTTAAATCAAAATCGAGTCTTCCTCTGTAAATCAAAATCCCTAAATCAGAGAGAGAGCGGTCGCGTTTGCTTTGTTCAAGGTTTCTCACGTGGGTGTCGCGAGTGCTGAGGGTAGTGCGGCTACTCACGCACATGGAGATGGGATGCCGATGAGTTTCTCGAGCCTGTGAGGGAGTGTGTTCATGTTCTCGGTATCGACAGTAGCGACGCTGGGTGATGGGTTCGAGTTAGGGCATCGCGAGGATAGGGTTTCAATTGGATGTAGGGTTTGCTCGAAGGCGTGCAGCGAGTTGAAGGGATATCGGGGCAGCATCGACAATCGACGTTGAAGAGAGTAGTGTTGGATTTTGTTCGAGTGCAGGTAATTTATATTATCTACAGTTCAATAAAAATATTGATTTGGAAGAACATGTGTATTGTTGGAATTAATATATGTATGTATATGATTTTAGAAAATAAATAGGAATTTGAAATGTTGAAGGGTTTATAAAAAAAAATTAAATTAAAATAAAAAAATTAATTAATTAATTTATTAGATCTTTAGTTTTGAATATAGATTATAACCCTACTATTTAAATTTTTTTAGGTATGGATTATAATGGTTTACTTGTTCAATCCACTTGTTCAATTACTTTAGTTACTAAAAATAATTGGAAAAAAGTAATAAGTTCAAATAAACTTGTTAGTTTAAATTAAATGATTATTTTAAATGTAAATCATTAGTTAAACTAAATTATTAAATGATTTAATGGTAGTTAATTGTTCAATTAATTCAAGAATTAATAAATGATGTAAATATTGATTCAAGGTCTAAATCTTGAAGAAATCTAGTCGGAATGAGAATGGATTACAAACAAGAAGCAAAAGGTGAGTTAATCTCACTCAGTTAATTTAAATTTAAATGTTTAAATTTAAATAATTGTTTGGATGGATGAATTGAGTGATGTGATTTAGTATGATATTTTAGAATTGGCATATTATGTTGAGCTAACATTTGTGGATGCAGGGAAACAGGTTGGAGGGATCCAACTGGACCCCTCACATTTATTTAAATTATTCCATATCCTCTGTTGTGATTATTTGATATCTTATGATGAGTTATATTGGTATATTGAATGTTATGGTTGATTGGATATTTGGGTATAATGAATTACCAAATTATATGAATTGGATTGTTGAAAGAAATTAAAAAGAGGTAAATTTGTAAGCGAAATAATTATAGAAAGTTTGAATAAATTAAGAATGAATTGGGAAGAAATAGAAGTAATATGAAAATAATACTAAATAACTTCGAGTATGAAGAGAAATGGAATTTTGAATACAATGAAATTGATGAATTGTAAACTTAAGTTATATCAATTAAAGAAATAAAGAATTATTTTAAAATTTAAAGTTTAAATTTATTTAAAGGAACGAAGAAGAAATTGAGAAATCTAAAAATTGGAATCAAGAAATGAGATCTGAAATTAATAAATTCTGAATTTAAAGGGAATAAATTGGAAATCAATTTGGGAAATTGATTTAAGTGATTGAAGCTAGGATTTAACTCTGGATAACCAAGTACATGTTTAAAATAAATTCTTAAATAAATTTAAAGGTTTTAAAGTTGTTGTAAAAAAGCAAGTTTTAGAAAATTTATTATTTCTAATATTTAAATTCAATAGTAAGTATTTTCCTAAATCTATTATAGTAGTAATTACTTAAAAAGTGACCTAGTATTTTGTTTTCAAAAGTGAAAATCTAGTTTTATATTCTATTAAGTAACTTTATTTTCAAATACTCATATAGTATGTATTTTACAAAATATTGAAGCAATTTAACTTAAATGTTTAAAAGTATATATTTTCAAAGTAAAGTGTTTTAAATTATTTTAAAAATCTATTTTTGTGCTTGGTGATTTCAGAGGGAATATAAAATATTTGGGAAAGTTGATTCTGAGAAGAAAGATGGTTTGAAACTGTTTTCAAAGGATTGAAAATAGAAATATATCTTGTGAAGATATTTTTGAGATTTATAAATAATTTGGAAAATTATTTATTGGTTGATGGTTGTTTGTGAATATAATTGATAGTTAAATCACCGACTATCAATATTGGACAAATGCGTTGATCATTTCGAAGAGACCGGGATCGAGATTTATTTCTCGAAAACCACTTCGATCCGGTTCGTACGTTTCGTGAAAAACGATTTTGGATTCGAAGATGGAGCAATGAAGTGCAAGGGCTAGTCGCTACTAATCCTGAGGATATTTCCAAATGGATGTAGTAGGAATAGTGCCTTCGGTTCCGTTCGAACCCGGGACGGACTTGTATGGATGAATGCTTGCGAAACATCGTCAGGTGGACGATGGGCATTCTAAGTGAAACGTTCTTAAAAGGTAATGCTTAGCCTCAAGCCTCATCAACCGGGAATGACTGAAAATCAGGGGATATGCAGCAAGGTTAGGTGGGTCATGCCCAAGCAGGACAAGATATTCCCCTATCTAGATGTCCCTTTTTATATATTTCGGCTTAGTGGGTGGTTGGTCACGCCAACCACGGGGTTTATCTTGTTCGGGAATGTTCAGTAAGGAATGGTTCTGGCCTTGTGTTGTAGGGGATGAAGGGAGTAATCCTCGGTACGGTGATCTAGGCCCCGTACCGTGACAGGTGGTACCCCAGTGCCTAGTCATTGTTGGAAATCCATTCTCCCTACGAGCATGTACGAGTTTTGTTTGTATTACCCACTCTGTGGCTAGTAGCTGGAATTTAATAATGTAACAATTTCGGCTATTTTATAAGTATTTGTATATAGACCCTATTATAATATCAGAGGATTTCTATAAAAATTGTTTTAGCTATCGTAAGGTAAAAACCCGACATGTTTATTTGTGGCGTGGTCTTACGAGATGCTTTTGTTTTCAAAGGATTTTTGAAACTTTAATAATCAATTGGGTGTGATTTTCTCACGCTGGTAATCCAGACTGACTCGGGTGTTATTTAACTGTAATGCTCGGGTCAGACCGAGTATTATAGGATACAGGATATGATGCTGTGGAGCTCAGGAGACGAGCTGGATGACGATACGTATGGTCGTACTTGTTATATATATATTCCGCTGTTTGAGTTGTTATGTATTCATTGTATGTTATTGATGGGAGCTGTGACTGATGTACTCTGATGATGTAATATATGTAAACAGACATATTTGATTTTGAGTAAAGATTATTTACTATCTATTATAGTTTATTCCGCTGCGATGGTTAGATTCTGATGTTGATTTTGTTTTCTCCTCTTCTACCTCTTCTTCTTAAACCCAAATGGTTCGTATTTCTGTGCAACTTGAGTTGATTGTTGTAGAATAGTGTTGACTCAAGGGGTATGGATTTGCGGGCTGTTACAGTACACGATGCAGCAGCAATAGCAAATCTATACGGGTCCTTAGCTGCCTCCTACTCCTCAACAAACTCATTCAGCTCGTCCTTCACAGCAACCTGGCTCCTCTAGTCATACTACCGAATATTATTCCGATTCAAAAATTCAAGAAGCTCACATTGAACTAATGCAAAATGAATCATCATAAATTAACACTTAGAATTCAACAATTAATCACAGTCAACTAGCGAGCTTTGAACAATAATATGATTGGTTTGGAACGATCTTTTTCAATAATGATGACTAAGATGGAAACAACTATAGAAAATGTTGTTTCCACTTTAGAAACGCGATGAGACAAGTATGTGGAAGATCATCTTCTCAATCATCATCTTCTCCTTCACCTACGCCACCTCCTCGAACACAAACACCAATATATCATGCTCATACCTCTCATGAAGGAACTTCTTAAGATAAAGGCAAGAATATTAAGCAAGAACAACCTGAAGAGGAGGAAGAAGATAGTGATCATATGTCCTTGTCTGACCCTCTCCAATCTCACCATCAACATTATATGGCTTTCTAAGGGCTTTCAATTTAAGAAAATAAAGAATATAATGATCGGACTTAATGGCCAACCAAATACGAAGAAGATCCATCTGCATACTGGGAATATTACGAAAATTATAGAGAATTGTCCTATTCTTCAAATCGGTATAACTAGCTTCATTTATTTGCTCTTTTCTTTCTTTTCTGAACTATGCTGTTTAACTTTTATTTCATTTTGTGTTACTTCTATCTGTTGTTAAAACTCCTGTTTGTTCTCCTTATCTTATGTTCAATTTTTTGTTTGACGTGTCAATGTTTATACATCTATTTTATGTGTTTAATTTCTTTTCTTCTGTTTTCATAATGATAAAGGGGGAAAATATATGCATATAAATAGGAGGAGACAAAATTAAGGGGGAATTATTTAATATAACTAACGATTGTATAGTTGTCATCACCAAAAGGGTGGAGAATATTATAACCCATTGAATGGTTTTAGCAACAACAACTATGCAATCACATATATTATATATCTTATCAAGATTATAGGTATATATTACAAGAGATCATCATGCTCAAAGATATTGGGATTCGATGAAAAATAAAGACTTATGGACTATGCTATGATTAGTAAAGTTATGCTAGTATATTAAGAGTCTTAGATAAACATTGTAAGGTCTTCTTCAGTATATATGCATACATGAATTCATATATATATATATATATATATATATATATATATATATATAATTATCACTAAAAACATTTAACTTGGCACTACAAACTTTTATAATCTGAAAATGCCATCCACAGAGGTCTGTGAATAGTTTTGGGAAATTCTTTCTTAAAGCCACAGGCGTTTGTGGAAAATCCACAGACGTCTGTCATCTGACAACTGCACTAATCTGAAAGGATGTTTCAATTTATATTGAATAATTGCATCTCTTCTTCAACAGTTGCAGCCATTAAAATAAATAAAGTTTGTTTAACAGTAACAACTCCTTTCTACATCTCTTTAAACCAATAAATACTTCAAAGCTTGAGAATCGTAAATAATCTATTCTCTTGATTTCTTATAATTTTTTATTTACAGTTTCATGCATATCTTCCTTACGTAGTCTCAATCTATCATAATCAAAATACCATTTTAGTTAAACCGCATCCTACAACTCAAAGTATTCACATTCATATACTTAAAGGAGATCATAGGACGAATTGTACTATTAGTCAAAATTTATGTTATTTGGAACACACGATTATCAGAGAAATACTTTTGAATTAGCCTATTTCTCTAGACAAAATGAGAGTTATTTGGTCAAAGGAAATACTGAAGGAGAGCTTCTAGACTGGATGTAGAATGGATGGTCTGAACCAGTATAAAATATCTTGCGTGTTCGCTTCTATTATCTATCTTGTTTATACTCTGTTAATTTACTCTACTTAGTTTAATTATTAGTACATACTCTCACATCAGTATATAAGTTGCATTATATAAGATCCTATACATTTTCATGTAATATTATTAATAATTTTTTAAACGTAAATATTATTTAAAATTCAAATAATAGAATGAAGTGATATAAAGTGAAGCTTAAGCGTTAAGTAAAGGAGGTAAGTGCATGGAAATATTATTTATCCAATGGACATAGGTTTAGTACATGAAGAACACCTATTATCCTACATACGTGAACTTGTTTAGTACTTAGGATGGCTTTATGTGATTTTGAGTTGAAAAGCATATTCTTATTTTTAATTTATTTTTCCTTCAAATCCCCTTATTCATATCCACCTTCATTCCCATTTTTTATATTCATCTTCTAAAACTCCATATTACTCCTCTTTCATTCTTGAAAATAAAAAATCTCATATGTTAGTCCAAAAACCTTTTATTCATTCAAGATCAAGAATTCAAATGCTTAAATATTCGATAACACTCCAAAACTATGGAAAAAGGTGGGTGACTTGATACTATGAATAATTATTGTTTAAAATAAAATAAAATGTATATATTTGTTAGTAATATGGTTTGATTTGCAGTTATGTTTGAGTAATCATGTTAAAAAAAATATCTTTATTAAAATTTAAATTTACATTAGCCAAGTTAGTTACTATAAACTATTTTTATGACGACCCACCTTATTGGATAATTTAAATCGATAATCAACCACATATATCTGACTCAAACAACCCAAAAGAATAGATTATCAATGGGGTTTTATTCTAAAGAAAAAGATATAGAAGACTAAAAATACAGAATCTTGCATTGGAATGACAAAATATAATAATAACATAAATAGTTCATGAAGTTGTTTAACTATGTACAATAAATTCACCTTACAATATCATCAGAGTTATACATTTAACAGATAAAATAAAGTAATGCAGCGTAGTAATATTAATAGATACGGTCTTCAAACACCATCTTCAACTTCAAGAAATAATATCTTCGAAATATTGAAATACTCATGCTGACCCTAGCGGGAGGGAAAGTAATACATTCGAATCGGAACTAAAATTCTTATGAAAATTAAATCAAAATCAGATAAAATATGGAATGCAAATAACTACATTTTTAAAGTTTCAAATTTTTCAGAAAAGTTATTAGCTTCATATTTAAAATACAACAGATTTCACAATAGATCCATTCTAATAACTTACAAATTTATAGAAAAAATTCAAATTAAATTTCAGAGTTCAAGAGATTTAATTTATGAAAATTTTCCAAAGTTTCAAAATCCAATTTATGAAAACTTCCTAAGGTTTCAAAATTTAAATTTGAAAACATTCAAATAAGGTAACGACGGTTTATTTCTCAAAAATCATTTTTATGGTTCAAAAAGTAAATCTAAACATACTAATTTTTTTCACATGTCAATATAAGAAATCCAAGGGTTTTGTATCCATATTCAGTGTTCAAATAATAAATATGAAAATTTATATGATTACAATAAACTATAGGGTGATAACAGGGATATATCAAAATAAATTAACAAATACACATTCAATCACAATAGCATCTATCACAACATACAATCAACATTTAAATCAACTAATTCAACAAATCAACCAATTCAATAACATGTTATAATAATTATTAGTTATCACATATTGGAGCTTAGGTATTTAATTAAAGGTATATTAAAATTCCCAACCAACAATCAATAATTTTATCCCTATATGACTTGGTTTAACTTGCAATAAAATTTTAGTATTCTATGAGTGAGTTTTAACACTCACCTTTTGGCTTTCCCCTTTCTAGTCAGATTTGGATCCACTATTACTTTCCCCTTTTGTTTTGTTTCCTTGTTATCT
This sequence comes from Allium cepa, assembly GCA_030765085.1. Taxonomy (NCBI): domain Eukaryota; kingdom Viridiplantae; phylum Streptophyta; class Magnoliopsida; order Asparagales; family Amaryllidaceae; genus Allium; species Allium cepa. Next base: position 407,404,855 of record CM060931.1, on the reverse strand, counting down.
TAATCTTATTTTATAAAATGTTTTGGAAAAGACAGAGAAGTTTGTATAGATCTTGATTTGAAGAAAAAGATTTAGAAAGAAGAAGAAGGTTTGAAAAAGAAGAAGAAAATTTTAACGAAGAAGAAGAATTGAAAAAGAAAAGGAAGCTTTAAAAAAAGATTTGAATAATAAGGAAAAAAGGAAGCTTTGAATAAAAAATGAATAAATTGCCAACGAAAGGAAGCTACAAGAACTAATAATGCACAACAAAATGAATTCAAAAATGGAGAATAGTAAATGCTAATTAGGTGGCATGAATATTAATTTGGATGTTCACATTAAAAATTAAAAAAAAACTTCAGGTAAATTACTTAGAAAGGAGCAAACGAAACAAATGAGAAACAGATGAAAAGAATGCGGCAATTATTAATTAGAAATAAATCAAATGAGACTACTATTAATTAATTAGAAACAAATGAGTAATCTAACAATGAAATGGATGCTCAAGTGGAACCTACATGAAGAGCTTGGAAATGAGTAGAAAGAGAATGTGTGTGTGATAATAAATATAAAGCAAATGAAGGAACCACGTATATACTATAAACAAACTTTTGGGGTCCAAATTTCAAAAGTTACTCCAATTAATTAATTTCAATAAACCCAAATATACACATATTTATATCATTTAATTCTTTATTAAACATTCATTTTATGTTAATATATGTGCAACTCCATTAACCCAATCAATCAAGTAATAATCAATCAATCAATTAATCAACCAATCAATCTATATATTTATTTATGTTATCCAAACAAAATTTATTAATTCACGAATATATATCTATCTATGCGTTTTAAAAATGATTTATTTTACTTTTTTAATTACTGTAACAGTCACATTAATGCAACCAATTTACAAGTTTTAACCATATATAAAATGGGAAAATAAATGTATGTGAACATGTTTAATTAATGTATAATTGTTCGTACAAGGTAATTAATAATTGATTTCACAACATTTACACAACCATGAACCCTCTGATATATTTTAGAATTTGAATTCTAATAAATGTGTTTATATATATTACTCCATACTTCAATTTTTCTTTTTACAAAATCATACTTATTCAAAATGAAAATTTTATTTTATACGTCCCAAAACATGAAATTATTTTAATTAAAGTGTTCATTCCATTTTGACACAAAAATGCAAGTTCCTATGTTAATTCATTCATTGCAGTTTCATTCTTGTTTCCTTTTAATTGAAACATTTCAATTAATCTAACTCCAATTAATTTCATTATTAATTTCAAATGAATTCTAATTATAAAACACTGTTTTCTTTTTCGGTTATACTAATTCAAACATGTTTCATAAAATTTCGTATATAATAAAATTTATACATTATTTATAAAGTAAATGTTTTATCTTACTGAAAGTCAACTTCTTTAAGATACATTTCAAATAACCACACATGTTATTCTTTCATTAAAACATTCCCTTAATTCTATATTTAAATTCAACATTTGTCATTCCAATTTCTTTTATTAATTTAATATAAACTAATATTATAAATTTATACTCTAATGTAAGTTACAACTTTTATCTTATTGTAATTAGTTATCATTTAAAATTCAATTGATATTATAACTTACATTTAATATATTTATATTTTCATAATAAAAATTATAAAATTATGTTTCTCATCGTTTTTTCTTAATATAAATATTAAATTAATATTCTTAAACGATAAAATTTCGAGTCGTTATAATCTCCCCCACTCAGAAATTTTCGCCCTCTAAAAGGAACGGAGTAAGTAATTACCACTTAAATATGTTAAAATAATCAATTTATATAATATTCAAAATTTCTTAGTTTCCCTATTTAATCAAAAAAATTCTAACTCTTAAAATCACGAAAAATTTCGGCAGCACATCCGTTGTGCGACTAGGTCTGAAAATTTTCACAATGTCAATAATTACATGGTTTACCTCTTATTTTAATTATAAAGCATCCCAACCATGGGGAAAACAATAAAATACTGTTACAAAACCGTAATCCGAAATCCCACCAATTTGTCGGGCAAACAGAACTTTATTTATGATTCCATGCTCCTGGATTTTACTTATATGATCCAAAAGAGAGTTAAACCAGATAAAAGAGCAATATATTAGTTGTTCCAATCAATAGTACAAGCAATACAACATATATAATAATCATATGTAAACAAAAGCAGTACGACCATTATACGCAACAAAAGAATCCATCACACATCCATAGCAACCCAAAAACTAATGGTTTGTCTAGGTTCGGAAACTTTTCATTACATAAGGGTGATTAATAAACTACGAAGTGTACCACACACTCAACGGCCTTAAGTAATTACTCAATAGATTATTTATACTGCATCGAACAATTTCAAGCATCATTTTCCAAAATTTCCATTAGCTAAACAACAGAGAATTTAAATATTATTTAAGTTTGTATGATGTACATATATCATTTGTACACAATGTCAATTCTGATCGCCTGCTTGAATACACAAATTTCACTTCCAAACTAGTATTGTTAACTCGATTGCTCTAGTACAGACTCTGATCCGATTTTTTTAATAGAAATCTCCATTCTCCTTGTATAGTCATAAAATATGATAGAAAACATCAAATTTACATCAAAAATCAGTATCAAGCATACGTCGTCAAGAATCGAGCGAAAAATCCTAACTCGGACTGTTGTGAATTGCCCCAAATCATGTATTCGAATCTGAATCAAAACTTTTATGCAAATAAAATGATCTACGTACAACTTACATATTTTATTCTATTGGTTTCTTTAGCACATCATTTGCTTTTCATTCATTTTTAATACTCGTTTATTTAAACAAAGATCAATCACTTATATAATTTGTTTTCCATTGAATATTCAAGTCATTAATGAATCATTTCATAAAATATTACTTAAGCTTCCACTTCGTTTACTTAAATGTATAACTTAATTTGATTATAGAATAAAGATTTAAGTTTTTTGTATTCATCCTTGAAGAGGAAAGAAATATTTCAATATATCTTAATATTCAGCCAAAACATTTAACCATATTCACTTAGTATAAATGTAAGATACATTTAAAGCATCCTCATAGCATTATGCACATATCTTCCAAAAGTTTAAGATACTATTAGAAATTTATATCAGAACATTTAAACAAGCTTTAAAATAAAGTTATTTAAATCCAATATATTATTACACTCATTATCTTAAAAATAAATATAAACACCAAGATTATTAAACTGAAACTAATACTCAAATCTTACATTAATTTTCAAATCAAAGTATAAAATTTCATATCTTCATAATTATTTTAAAATACTTGTTTTAAAATGAATATTCAAATCATGGAAAACATTTATTTCGGTTTAATACAAAATTCAAATAGTAAATAAACCTTTAAATTTCGTATTACTACTTCGAAAACCAAGTAAATATTTCAAACCACACTTTCAAAAATAGTGATTCAAATTAAATTTCAAACATGTCACTATAAATAAAACTTCCCAAATCATTTTTTTTATATATTGTCCATTATATAATATCTCTAAATTATATATTCAAAGAAACTTATATAAATTTTATTTGAAACATTCATTCGAAAACTTCATTTGCAAATCAATCATCTTTAATAGTTTAATAGTTTGTAAAAAATCATCTGTAAAATTTGTTGCTCCATTTATAAATACCATTTAAATATTTAAAATAACATATTTATAAATATGTGTAAACTATTTGAAAATAATTGTTTACGTCATTACTTGTATTTAGAAAGGAGCCACTGAAAACCTTAAATCCATTATTTATAAATTTACTAGTGTTAATCTCAAAATAATTTTCAAATATTATTAATAAATCAATAATCATTAACTTTAACTATGTTTTATTAAATTAATAACTTCTCACAATATTTACAACATTGATAACTAACTTTTAACCATGTAACACATACATAAACAACCTTTTAACATTTTAAAGTATTTAAAAATGAAAAAAATAATCAAAATATCCTTTATATAATACTTTTATCAAAATACTTTTATAACTCGATGTTTTAACAAGTCTATCCTCGTTCTTACAGACTCTAGTCATACATTGATCAGGCACAAGATTAGAATCTCCAAGTACTTAGTAGATCTATTTCAACACCCAGTGAAAACACTTTAAAACATATATGAAAAGTACCACACGAAACACCGTAAATCGCAGTATGCAATGGTTACGTCGCTATTCCAACAGAATCCATTTGTATTGATGGTAATCTCTACCCTTGATTTACACTACAATCTAAATAATATGACCATAGGTTACGCTATGGAATTTAAAGGAACTCATGAGTTTACGTCCGGGTAACCAAAAATCAAATCAATAAAATGAACCCACAAAGTGGATTATCGAATTTCACAGAGGGTACTTCCCATATCTTCAATTTCTAAATGTATCATAATATGCGTAGTACCCTTTTATATCATAAACTTTGAATATCATACTTATATAAATTCCGTTATATATAAGATCATCACTTTTTAAATCAAGTACCTTTCAAATCAATAATCTCTGAAATAACTTCATACTTATAATAAATCATTTTAACATAAGAATCAAAAACTTTCAAATCAAATATTTATGAAATCAAAGGTCATAGAAAATCAATCGATTCAAAAATATCAGTTCGGTTTCAAATTCGTATAGGATTTCAACAATCATTCTCCTTTTTCAAAGTCGAATACCATTTAAAATTCAAAATCTCCACAATCAATAGTTTTTAGAAATAAATTCAATTTAATATTTATTTCAAGTTTCTAAATCAAAATTTTCTTTTCCAAGTCAAATATGTTTTAGAAAAAACCATTTTATGCATATGTCACTTTATAAAACATGACTAAATTCGTAAACATTACTTAAAAAAATTCATTTAAAACATTTCAAAACTAAATTTCATATTTGTATAATAAAAAATAACCTTATTAATTTACTTACCAAAATATTTAATAGTTTGAAACTTGTTTAAATTATCTAGTCCTTTATATACCTTTCTAAAATACCAAGCTTTAAATTTTAATTCTCAATTCAGAAGTGTCGGAATATTCAATTAGTCGAAAAAATCAAACTCCAATTCGGAGTAAATTGGAAATCAACAATCAATCGTCTCAATGAGATGCGTAATTAATAAATCCCGATGCATAAGATATATGTGTCCATAATATTATTTAACCAAAATTCGAGAACTGACCACCTAGTTTATTTCAATCATTTGAAATAAATTTATACATATCTTTCGAATATCAAATCATACTTTAGGGATTTGAATCAAAATCAGTTTCATCAATTCAATCGTGTAGCAAAGCTACTTTAATGGCCTTCCCCACTTTGAAACTCGAAAATGAACGCCGTTAATGTCGCGATCATCACCAAAATTATTTTCCAACGACAGAAGTGAGTTCTGCACTTTATTTCTTTCAAAATCATTTTGAAACATTTTAGTATGGAAAATACTTTCAAATAATGCTATTATACCTTTTCAAAATCTTAGAACCCAATTACAAAAATTCAGGAATTTATGTTCTCAAATTTTCATTTTGATTAACTTTTTAATTATAAATCATATCTATTTAAACCATATTTTATATATCACTTTCGGGTAGGGTATCAAATACTAGGTATAATAATACAGTAGGGAATTCAGGTATGTATTTATTTTGAAATTTCATGTTGAAAACATGCAATTTCTTATAAACCATCTAAACCCATTTCGAAAATTCACGACAATAGCCAAATGCTCAAATCAACAACCAATAGTCGATGCTCATAAACTGGCCGAGCATAACTTAATCAATAAATGATAATAAGGACTACCATTCCAATCAATCAATCAGTAAAGTGATAACATTCACTAATCATGAAACAAGCATAAAGGACTATATCATTTTATTAAATTCATTCTTGTATATATACGAATATAATTCGAATTTAAAATTATTTCATTTACTATTTTCAAAAACAATATTGTATCGTTCTGCCCTATTCAAGTATTTAGAAACTCCAATCAATGCCTTGGCGTCCCTAGTACCGATTAATACTCATAAATACTCAACATGAAAAATCAACACAATATAAAACATTTTTACAGCACTAACAAATACGCTCTCTCATATATGTACTCTCAACTCATAATAGAGCATTATATTGCCCTATCTCTTAATGAGTTTACCCCAACAAGCTAAGGTATCTCTAAACCTAAGCTCAGATACCAATTGTGACGACCCACCTTTTTGGATAATTTAAGTCGACAATAAACCACACATTACTAACTCAAATAGCCCAAAAGAATAGATTATCAATATGGTTTTATTCTAAAGAGAAATGTTATAGAAGAATTAAAAATATAAAATTTCACAGTGAAATGATAAAATATAATACTAACATAAACAGTTCATGAAGTTGTTTAACAATATACAATAAATTCACCTTATAATATCACCGGAGTTATACATTCAATATATAAAGTAAAGTAATGCAATGGAATAATATTAATAAATACGGTCCTCAAACTCCATCTTCATCTTCAAGAAATAATATCTTCAAAACACTGAAACACTTAGGCCGACCAGAACGTAAAGGAAAATAATACAATCGAGTCAGAACTAAAATTCTTATGCAAATTAAATCAAAACCGAATGAAATACGGAATGCAGATAACTATATTTTTAGAATTCAAATTTTCCAGAAAATTTATTATCTTCATATTCAAAATACAACAAGTTTCACAATTGATCCATTCTAATAACTTACAAACTTACAAAAAAATTCCAATTAAATTTCAAAGTTTAAGAGATATGATTTATGAAAATTTTCCAAAGTTTCAAAATTCAATTAATGAAAACTTTCTAGGGTTTCAAAATTTAAATTTGAAAACATTCAAATAAGGTAACAGAAGTTTATTTCTCAAAAATCGTTTTTGTGGTTCAAAAAGTAAACCTAAACGTACTAATTTTTTTCACATGTCAATATAAGAAATCCAAGGATTTTTTATCCTTATTCGGTGTTCAAATAATCAATACAAAATTTTGTATGGTTACAATAAACTATAGGGTGATAATAGCGATATATCAAAGTAAATGAACAAATACATATTCAATCACAATATCATCCACACGACATATAATCAACATTCAAATAAATCAATTAATAAATCAACCAATTCAATAGCATGTTATAATAATTATTAGTTATCACATATTGGAGTTTAGGTATTTAAATTAAATGTCAATTAAAATTCCCAACCAACAATCAATAATTTTATTGCTATATGACTTGGTATAACTTGCAAAAAAAAATTTAGTATTTCGTAAGTGAGTTTAACACTCTCCTTTTGGCTTTTCCTTTTCTAGACGATTTTGATCTGCTACTATTTTCTCCTTTTGTTTTATTTCCTTGTTACCTTAATCTTTTATTATAGAAAATTTTGGAAGAGATAGAGAAGTTTGTATAGATCTACATTTGAAGAAAAAGATTTAGAAAGAAGAAGAAGTTTGAAAAAGAATAATAAAATTACAAAGAAGAAGAAGAAGAATTGAAAATGAAAAGGAAGCTTTAAAAAAAGATTTAAAGAATAAGGAAAAAAGGAAGTCTTGAAAAAAAAGGAAAAGAAGGAGATTTGAAGAAGAAAAATGAAAAAGAAGAAAGGAGGAAGGTATAGAGAAAAAAATAGAACTTTTGTTTGGAAAAAAAGAATAAAGCTACAGAAGATGAGATTTGAAAAATTTAACGAGGCTACAGGAATGAAGATGGAAACAAATGAAAAGATGATAACTTAAATATAAACAAACTAGAAATTGTAATAAAGTAAAAATACAAACAGCCTTGAAGAACGGTAGGTATTAAAAGAGGTGAAGTAAAGGAATAAAAATATGAATGAAGATAAAAATAAATCTTTCGTTTTTAAATATAAAGCTTCAAGAGAATAAATTGCCAATGAAAGGAAGATACAAGAACTAATATTGCATAAACAAAATGAACTTTAGAAATGGAGAATAGTAAATGCTAATGAGGTGGAATGAATATTAATTTGGATGTTCACATTAAAAATGGAAAAAAAAATCTGGTAAAGTACTTAGAAAGGAGCAAACGAAACAAATTAGAAACATATGAAGTGAATGCGATAATTATTAATTATAAATAAATCAAATAAGACAACTATTGATTAATAAGAAATGAATGAGTAGTCTAACAATGAAAGGATGCCCAAGTGGAACTGTAACGGTTCGAATTTTTCGCGTTCGAAAATCGACATCCATACTTTACATTGTACTCGAATGCCGCAGATTCGACCGTTCAAATTCGAGTCGCCGGAGCTTATAACACCATTAAGTAAATAACACAGCGGAAGAAATGAATAGCATATATCAATGTGCAACATTTGCTACAATATCTGATACAACAGAATGATACAATGAACATCAATATATATCAGAGTTACAAAGAATAGCAGCGGAAATAAAAGGTAACACAGCAGCGGAACAAATCTCCAAAATGGCCTTCAAGAAAGAACTCCAGTATCAGTAACTCCATCTCCAAGGCACCAATCCAGAAATAGCTCGAACTCCCAAATCAAGATGAAGAGAAGCAACTCGATCCAAATTGCGATTGCCAATCCTAAGGCTGAAAGCTATCGAATCTACACCTACTACTGATTATCTGAAAACCCCAACTCTAGACTGCCCGTGTGGGAAAATAGTGGGCACCCAGAGTTTAGGAAAGGAACAATAAACTCCAGGTCAGTCATGGGACTGGTGTGAGCAAATAAAAGCATTTGGTCTTTTAAAACAAACAACAGAATTTAAATTTGAAATCCGCAATGCTTTTGGAAAATGAAACTACCATAAGGCCTCCCGCCACACACACAATGCGAACGCAGAATTGGAGGAGATTTCTCCTTATGATAGTCAAATATGCTTGATACGTGAAAATCATTGATATTATTATTATAGGTGCACAGTGTGGAAAACAATTTCGAAAGTAGAATATAAATCCTAGCCAGCATAGACATTCCGAACTATGCCTACTATAGCTACCATCCAAACAGTGGTGACCACCATAAGTGAATGGCAGGTTCTACAACTAAAACCGTACAAGGCACGTATTGGATGAATGGATTTCCAACAAATGGTCAGGCTAAGGAACTTCCTACTGCCACATGGGATCGCCTCTGGCGGGACGTCCCGAGAAACTAACGTTACGGTTAGATCTCTGCCAACACAAGGCCGGGTTACCTCTGTAACTAGGTAACTACTACACGAATATGCCATCCCCCGGTCCTTTGGGACCTTTATCCGAGGCGCCTCAAAGCAACAACCACACAGTAAATGAGATTGGAGCAACTACATAGGTTAAATACCAGGGCTCCATACCTGATACCACCCTTTACCAGAAGGGAATGACACACCCTAAAGGGAGCGACCCTCATAACCTTGCCGCATCTTTCCTGTTTCGACCATTTCCGGGGAGTGAGGTCCTGATGCAGTCTCGTCCACAAAGCTACGCTTTGTGCAACAAAGCCATGCTTTGGGTCAATCAGATGACCAAAGCAATGATCACAAAGATAAATGATCAAACAAATGATCATATCACAAATGATCAACCAATGATCATCACACAGCAGCACTCAGCATGCCACATTACCAAATTGGGAATATCACTGATAAATATCAACTACATAACCTCTGAGCTCGTACGTCTCAGAGAAGGGTGTTAAGCTAAGAGAATAAATTCTCCGCCACCAGGCAGAAATGTATTTGATAGAGATCAGTTAACATCTCAAAGTGTAATGTCGGACATACAACCATACAAGTCTGTCCCGGGTTCGAACAGAACCGAAGGCACTTCCGAAGAAGCCCTTGCAAATCCGGATAATCCCTAATCACGTCCGGACTTCCCATCACATATGAAGATCTCTATACCGGGGATCAGCCAGTGCAGAGACAATCGATGAGTTACCCTTTTGTTTTCGGAAATATCCGGTCTTCACCACCGGTCTTCAATTGCTATCCATAACGTCGTATCACTATTCGGAATGGGCTATATGACACTAGGTCCTCTCCCGGCTAAACCGAATAATGAGCGCCATATTTTAAAACATATGGATATGGGATTTTAGTTAAGTCACAACTTATAAAATCCAAAACTTTTCTTTCAAATGGTTAAACAAATTACCATTTTAAATCTTTAAACCAAAAGATTTATTTCACAAAGTTTCACCTAGTTTCACAAAGATCTATTCATAGATTCAAAACAACTTCCATTCCAATTGGATTAACTCAATAAATCTTTAAATTAAAGATTTAATTTATAGCTTTCAAAACACGTTCCAAAGATTTATTTATAACTTGGAAAACCATTTTCATTTCAAAACTTGAATTCCTTTTAACATACATTGGAAATCCATTTCTTATATGAAAGCTTCTATTATTTGAAAACAACAGTTTTCGTTTCAGAAAAGTCCGATTTATACAAGTTGAAAATCTTGGGTTAAATTTAAATTTCAAACATCACTTTTTAAAATGGTTTAAAACCCCATATAAATCCATTTATAAGTTGAATACCCTAGTTCCCAAATTATAGAATTAAACTTCAAATATTGAATTCAAATTTAAATCAAATTATTTAAATTTCAAAACTCAATCAAGTTATTCAAATAACTTTTATTTTTGAAATTCATTTTTTTCAAATGCTTAAATTCTAATTCCAAAACTATTTTGGATTCAAAAATTCAAATTTTAAAATAATTTCACAATCTGTGACTTAACTCATTTCCACGTGCAATCCATATTTGTGTGTGTATAAGTGTGGTCTAGGGGTTCAACACAATTGTGCACAACATCGTCATCACAGATTTAATCATATCGATAAGCGGTATAACCCATAACGCTTACCTATATTCACAGATTCATAGATAAAGTAAATTATCAATCACAAAAATTCACTAATATGATTCGATGTGGGTTTCGGATAACCAACTGGAATCCGACTCCCTGTCGCATCGAAACTCAAATGTCGTTTTACGGGTCAAAGGGTTTTCATATTCATACAACAGTATATTCATCACAAATATAGCCATCACATAGCATCACATCACATATCAAATATATCAATCCATCACACAACATTCAATAACAATCAGCATCTACAATTAAGATGAATAAACTGGGTGGTTTTAAATTTATTACCTACATGATTACTTTCATTTATTATTCCCTATTAATTAACTATCCATATTTATTCAATTAATAAATCTTCAATTATTAATTTAAAATCTAATATCATTCAATTAATGATTTCTTAATTACCAATTAATTATTCTAAGAAAAATTAATCTTAAACTTAAATTAATCAAATTAAAACCCTTAATTACTTTAACTAATTTTCCATTTCTTAATTAATTAATTATATTAATTATCCATTTGTACTACCTTACTAATTAAATGAATTACAAATCATTATACTTTTCTTTATCTTTAGATAAACATTCCTTATTTAAATTATGCATTTAAAAACAAAAATGTTTTTAAATTTACATTAAATTCCATTTAACATTTTCTTTTTAAACTTAAGATCCAAATTTATTTAAAATAAGATTTTAAACAATACAACTTAATCTTATATGTTTACAAGAAACATATACTTAATTAATAAGTTGAAAAGGATTTGAATTTCAATTCAAATCAAATCCAAATCAATTTTAAAAATTACTTTAAAACTTCAAAATTGAAATACAACTTTCATTCTCATTTTAGTTTTAACTTCTTTAAAACTCTTTCTATAATTTACACCTTTAATTCAAATGAAAATCATTTGAAAGCAATTTAAATTTAAATCTTATTTAAAACTGAAGTTTAAATTTAAAATCCAGATTTTAAAACTTCAGATTTGAATTCATTTGATTTCCTAAATTAAATACTTAACCTTTTACTTCAAACGCAAAACAACAATGCATTTTATACTTGAGAGTTAAAATCAAATTTGAATTTAAATCATAATTGATTTCAAATTTCAGACAGTCAAAATTTGAATTCACATTCAAATTCAAACTAAAACTCAGTTTTAAACCTACACCTGCAAAATTTAAATTTACCTTTATACTTAAAACAGAAAACAGTTTCTGTTTATATAAAAAAAAAAACATTGAATTTCCTGAAATTATTTCAACAGAATTCATACTTATTTGAATTCATATTCAAATTCAGGTTATTAAAAATCTAAGTCCAAATTACATTTTAAACTTACACTTTCAAATTTTAAAAACTGCAAACAGTTTTCCTGTTTCTTCTCTCTTTTTTTTTTATTTTAAAACCAAATTTGAATCCTGCAGTTAAATTATTTCAACATCTGAATTCTAATATTGAATTCATCTTCAGATTCAAATTTAAATCCTAAGCTAACATTTAGTTTAAATTTAAACTTAACTCTCAAATTTACTCAAAACAGAACAGTTCTGTTTGTTACAACCTGGAAATGTAACTCGAGCAAGCAAAATTCTACTTCGGGTCAATACAACATTGACTTCGAGTTTCCTCTCAAAAATCCCGAGTCCATCCCGAGCTAAAATTCTCTGCAACCCGCCACAACTCAAACCTGCACAACAGACCAAACCCCACCCTTCAAACCTGTCAACTCCAATTTCTCTCAACTCCGACCAACATCATCGACCAAACTCCGGTGATAGCTTCTTCACCTCACCATCCACCATCACCCCCCATAGCTTCAAACTCGATGCACTGAGTAGCTCAAAATCGACCAAAACTGTAACCCACCTAGACTAGGGTTCAACACCATTAAATCCCAAATCTAAATTCCAAATTTGAATTGCAAATCAATTCAAAAATTTTCTTGTGATCAATGATATATAAACTACTTCCAGAAACAATTCCAATCCAATAAAATGCAAGGATCCTCTGATTCTTGATCAAAAGTAAAATACAGTAAACTGAAACTGCATTTTTATTCTTAACACTATAAATTTCAATCCCTGATTTAAAACTCTTGCATTCACTTGATGTTTTGAGTTCTACTCCTAATACATTGATTTGTAATGTTTTATATATTTACTTATAAAATTTCCTATGCTCTGGTATTTATTCCAGTAAGTAAAATTTGAATTTTACCTTAATAAAATTGTAGAATCCAAACTATGAAACTAGCCTACCATCTTATATAAATTCTCAAAATTTAACACAGACAAATTTAAGATATAGAATTTAAATAATAACCTGAACTAGGAAACAAAACAGGACATAAGTGATTTAAGCATGCATAAATCAGACAGTAAGTATATAACACATGAACACTAATTTATTTTAGCATGCAATAAACTGTAACCTTAAGTTTTTAAAGAAAAGTTACTCACAGAAACAAATGAGAACAGAGCCTTCCTATTTAAATACTGACTTTGATTTCTTTGCTTTGATTGAGTTTGTTTGTGATCTACAATCTCAGTTTGAAGATTTTGAGTTCAAGTTTTAAAATTGTCTGTAGGTGGTGTTTTTGAAATTTTAAGTCAGGTTTTAAAACCTGTAGGGCATGAACAGGGGTGATTTTCTTCCTATACATATAAACATGCACATGAATATCTTCAACATGCAGTCAACATCCACACAACCATTCTACTTTATTCACACCATAGCTCCAAATATAAATTCAAACATCAAGATAACAGCAAGTCAAAAAGTTAGCTCACCTTAAAGTTTGTGAAAACAAAGAGGCCTGGGTTTTAAATTTGCTCTAGACATTGATATCCCAAAATTGATCTGAGCATTTGATATTGATCTTGAATCTGAAGCCAAATCCTTGCATTGCCTTAAACTTACATGCATTCAGATTTCCCAGACTAGTTGACTATATATAACAGAGAAGCCTTTTTATCCTCTCTGCAACTTGAAAACTAGAGATAGATAAAACCTCTGAGCTTGATTTCTTCTGCAATTTATTAAATTTATTGATCATATCCTTATTTTACTACTGATTAACAACATAAAATTCAAATCTTTTTTAAAGAATTTTACTTAACTTCATTTATTTCCAAAGAATCTTGCTTTGCTTCTGATTTGCATTTCAGTTTTGCTTTGCTTCCAGGTTGAAGAATTCGAATTTCCAGGCTTGAAATGTTTGCAAATTTGTTTCCAGACTTTAAAACTTGCCTCTGATTTTCCCAGATTTGAAATTGGTTTATTTTAAGATGTTTTTCAGATTCAAATTTTTGGATTGAAGAAAGAAAGATTGGCAGCTTCCTTTCTTTTTACCTTTGCCTTGATATTTTTTTTCTTTTGGTTTCTGAGTTGTTTCCTTTTTGATATATGTGCTTTGAACAGCTTTATGTATTGAAATAGGTGAGGCCAAATCTCCTTTTTACTGTTTGTTTCAGATTTTGTGAGATATGGTTTGATTGCATTCTTAACTTGATTATTTAAAATAAAGGGTGATGATGCTATTGGATATATATGCATATAGGTAAGATCCTTTAAAGTATGTATTTGTTTATACTTTGTAAATAAATGTATTTGTTTATTCATTTGTATGTAATATGTACATGTTCAATGTTAAAAGAATTAAATCAATATTTATGTATGTATATATATACATATATTGTATCTTAACAAATTTTTAAATGCTACTCATTTTTTTTTTAAAACACTCATTTTAAACTTGAGATACTAACATATGTATTTATTTTACTTTTACAAATTTTTTAAAAAGAAAGGAATTTAAAACAATTTGTACACTCACAAACAAATCACACACATATATATACATTTCTTAGTTTATTTTATTTTTGAATTAAGACTAGTATACCATTTAAATAAATAATTATCTATGTTTATATTATTTCAGATTTTGATTTCTTATTTTATAACCATTTTGTCCATTATTCCTACTTATTCTAATTTAAAGAAAGGAAATGAATTTTAAACTAATTATGTTTTTAATAAATAAACCCATATAAAATAGTATTTAGTTTTAAACAATTGTTTTGAAAATCATTTGTATCCAATTCAAAATACAACTTTTAAATCCAACTAATTTGATAAAAATATAAATTATTGAATTTTCAATTAAAAGTTCCATTTTAAAAATACCTAAATTTCACCTTAATGATTTTAAAGGCCAAATGTTTATTTTAAAAACATTTATCTCAAATGTAGGTTCAAATCCCCAATTTACTTGAATTAAATTTATTTATATCTATTTATATACATATATTCATACATTTTCCTTTTATTTATTTATTTATTCATTCTAGAAAATTTTCTAATTAAATCACAATTTATTTCAAAAAAAATAATTTAATGGCCAATTTAAACTTAATGAATTTCAGGAATGTTACAGATTTCCCCCCTTAAAAGAATTTCGTCCTCGAAATTGCAAGGACGAGAAAGAAAAGATGAAAGATAGAGAAATTCCTTTCCAAATCGAACTGGATATAAATTCTGTATTTGGCTTACCAAATAAGAATATCAACAATAGATATGAGAACAGTCTCGTATAATATTACACAAGATATTTGGGTCCATCGGTCTACGAATATGCAAAGGCATTGACTAGTTCGAAGAGATAACTAATCGTTCGCAGAATATATCGGATCCCAGAGAATAGATAGATGGATCAAATCTTCATATTAGTTAACCAATTTACTAATTTAAAATTTCCAATTTATTTAATATTTTCAACTTCAAATTCATTAGAATTTAGATCGAAAAGCTGATAAGAAACCGATGAAGATACGAAGTAAGAATTTCCTACAACAATACGTATGGCCATCATCACACCGAAACTTCTTTCTGGAGCAGTCACGAAGCAATCAAAAGAATTCGAAATCGAATCAAAGGAGATTGATAGAGAAAAGATATTCCCACTGTTGCAGGGTATTGACCATTTGTAGTGGTACTCCCCTGTCCCCTATCTCGTTCTCTTCTCGCACTCATACTCACTATCAGTGGATAGTAAGAGAATTTACTGAGGCATTCGAACGGATATCTCAGGGATATACTCATTCTAGGGTTTACTTCACCCTATCTCTAATGAGTTACTTAATGTGTTATACTCCTGAGCTAAAGTTTTAACCTTCAGCTCTGATACCAAATGTAACGGTTCGAATTTTTCGCGTTCGAAAATCGACATCCATACTTTACATTGTACTCGAATGCCGCAGATTCGACCGTTCAAATTCGAGTCGCCGGAGCTTATAACACCATTAAGTAAATAACACAGCGGAAGAAATGAATAGCATATATCAATGTGCAACATTTGCTACAATATCTGATACAACAGAATGATACAATGAACATCAATATATATCAGAGTTACAAAGAATAGCAGCGGAAATAAAAGGTAACACAGCAGCGGAACAAATCTCCAAAATGGCCTTCAAGAAAGAACTCCAGTATCAGTAACTCCATCTCCAAGGCACCAATCCAGAAATAGCTCGAACTCCCAAATCAAGATGAAGAGAAGCAACTCGATCCAAATTGCGATTGCCAATCCTAAGGCTGAAAGCTATCGAATCTACACCTACTACTGATTATCTGAAAACCCCAACTCTAGACTGCCCGTGTGGGAAAATAGTGGGCACCCAGAGTTTAGGAAAGGAACAATAAACTCCAGGTCAGTCATGGGACTGGTGTGAGCAAATAAAAGCATTTGGTCTTTTAAAACAAACAACAGAATTTAAATTTGAAATCCGCAATGCTTTTGGAAAATGAAACTACCATAAGGCCTCCCGCCACACACACAATGCGAACGCAGAATTGGAGGAGATTTCTCCTTATGATAGTCAAATATGCTTGATACGTGAAAATCATTGATATTATTATTATAGGTGCACAGTGTGGAAAACAATTTCGAAAGTAGAATATAAATCCTAGCCAGCATAGACATTCCGAACTATGCCTACTATAGCTACCATCCAAACAGTGGTGACCACCATAAGTGAATGGCAGGTTCTACAACTAAAACCGTACAAGGCACGTATTGGATGAATGGATTTCCAACAAATGGTCAGGCTAAGGAACTTCCTACTGCCACATGGGATCGCCTCTGGCGGGACGTCCCGAGAAACTAACGTTACGGTTAGATCTCTGCCAACACAAGGCCGGGTTACCTCTGTAACTAGGTAACTACTACACGAATATGCCATCCCCCGGTCCTTTGGGACCTTTATCCGAGGCGCCTCAAAGCAACAACCACACAGTAAATGAGATTGGAGCAACTACATAGGTTAAATACCAGGGCTCCATACCTGATACCACCCTTTACCAGAAGGGAATGACACACCCTAAAGGGAGCGACCCTCATAACCTTGCCGCATCTTTCCTGTTTCGACCATTTCCGGGGAGTGAGGTCCTGATGCAGTCTCGTCCACAAAGCTACGCTTTGTGCAACAAAGCCATGCTTTGGGTCAATCAGATGACCAAAGCAATGATCACAAAGATAAATGATCAAACAAATGATCATATCACAAATGATCAACCAATGATCATCACACAGCAGCACTCAGCATGCCACATTACCAAATTGGGAATATCACTGATAAATATCAACTACATAACCTCTGAGCTCGTACGTCTCAGAGAAGGGTGTTAAGCTAAGAGAATAAATTCTCCGCCACCAGGCAGAAATGTATTTGATAGAGATCAGTTAACATCTCAAAGTGTAATGTCGGACATACAACCATACAAGTCTGTCCCGGGTTCGAACAGAACCGAAGGCACTTCCGAAGAAGCCCTTGCAAATCCGGATAATCCCTAATCACGTCCGGACTTCCCATCACATATGAAGATCTCTATACCGGGGATCAGCCAGTGCAGAGACAATCGATGAGTTA
The DNA here is from genome assembly GCA_030765085.1 of Allium cepa. Classification (NCBI taxonomy): domain Eukaryota; kingdom Viridiplantae; phylum Streptophyta; class Magnoliopsida; order Asparagales; family Amaryllidaceae; genus Allium; species Allium cepa. The sequence goes on along the minus strand of CM060931.1, from coordinate 407,386,959 downwards.
CCCTTTTGTTTTCGGAAATATCCGGTCTTCACCACCGGTCTTCAATTGCTATCCATAACGTCGTATCACTATTCGGAATGGGCTATATGACACTAGGTCCTCTCCCGGCTAAACCGAATAATGAGCGCCATATTTTAAAACATATGGATATGGGATTTTAGTTAAGTCACAACTTATAAAATCCAAAACTTTTCTTTCAAATGGTTAAACAAATTACCATTTTAAATCTTTAAACCAAAAGATTTATTTCACAAAGTTTCACCTAGTTTCACAAAGATCTATTCATAGATTCAAAACAACTTCCATTCCAATTGGATTAACTCAATAAATCTTTAAATTAAAGATTTAATTTATAGCTTTCAAAACACGTTCCAAAGATTTATTTATAACTTGGAAAACCATTTTCATTTCAAAACTTGAATTCCTTTTAACATACATTGGAAATCCATTTCTTATATGAAAGCTTCTATTATTTGAAAACAACAGTTTTCGTTTCAGAAAAGTCCGATTTATACAAGTTGAAAATCTTGGGTTAAATTTAAATTTCAAACATCACTTTTTAAAATGGTTTAAAACCCCATATAAATCCATTTATAAGTTGAATACCCTAGTTCCCAAATTATAGAATTAAACTTCAAATATTGAATTCAAATTTAAATCAAATTATTTAAATTTCAAAACTCAATCAAGTTATTCAAATAACTTTTATTTTTGAAATTCATTTTTTTCAAATGCTTAAATTCTAATTCCAAAACTATTTTGGATTCAAAAATTCAAATTTTAAAATAATTTCACAATCTGTGACTTAACTCATTTCCACGTGCAATCCATATTTGTGTGTGTATAAGTGTGGTCTAGGGGTTCAACACAATTGTGCACAACATCGTCATCACAGATTTAATCATATCGATAAGCGGTATAACCCATAACGCTTACCTATATTCACAGATTCATAGATAAAGTAAATTATCAATCACAAAAATTCACTAATATGATTCGATGTGGGTTTCGGATAACCAACTGGAATCCGACTCCCTGTCGCATCGAAACTCAAATGTCGTTTTACGGGTCAAAGGGTTTTCATATTCATACAACAGTATATTCATCACAAATATAGCCATCACATAGCATCACATCACATATCAAATATATCAATCCATCACACAACATTCAATAACAATCAGCATCTACAATTAAGATGAATAAACTGGGTGGTTTTAAATTTATTACCTACATGATTACTTTCATTTATTATTCCCTATTAATTAACTATCCATATTTATTCAATTAATAAATCTTCAATTATTAATTTAAAATCTAATATCATTCAATTAATGATTTCTTAATTACCAATTAATTATTCTAAGAAAAATTAATCTTAAACTTAAATTAATCAAATTAAAACCCTTAATTACTTTAACTAATTTTCCATTTCTTAATTAATTAATTATATTAATTATCCATTTGTACTACCTTACTAATTAAATGAATTACAAATCATTATACTTTTCTTTATCTTTAGATAAACATTCCTTATTTAAATTATGCATTTAAAAACAAAAATGTTTTTAAATTTACATTAAATTCCATTTAACATTTTCTTTTTAAACTTAAGATCCAAATTTATTTAAAATAAGATTTTAAACAATACAACTTAATCTTATATGTTTACAAGAAACATATACTTAATTAATAAGTTGAAAAGGATTTGAATTTCAATTCAAATCAAATCCAAATCAATTTTAAAAATTACTTTAAAACTTCAAAATTGAAATACAACTTTCATTCTCATTTTAGTTTTAACTTCTTTAAAACTCTTTCTATAATTTACACCTTTAATTCAAATGAAAATCATTTGAAAGCAATTTAAATTTAAATCTTATTTAAAACTGAAGTTTAAATTTAAAATCCAGATTTTAAAACTTCAGATTTGAATTCATTTGATTTCCTAAATTAAATACTTAACCTTTTACTTCAAACGCAAAACAACAATGCATTTTATACTTGAGAGTTAAAATCAAATTTGAATTTAAATCATAATTGATTTCAAATTTCAGACAGTCAAAATTTGAATTCACATTCAAATTCAAACTAAAACTCAGTTTTAAACCTACACCTGCAAAATTTAAATTTACCTTTATACTTAAAACAGAAAACAGTTTCTGTTTATATAAAAAAAAAACATTGAATTTCCTGAAATTATTTCAACAGAATTCATACTTATTTGAATTCATATTCAAATTCAGGTTATTAAAAATCTAAGTCCAAATTACATTTTAAACTTACACTTTCAAATTTTAAAAACTGCAAACAGTTTTCCTGTTTCTTCTCTCTTTTTTTTTTATTTTAAAACCAAATTTGAATCCTGCAGTTAAATTATTTCAACATCTGAATTCTAATATTGAATTCATCTTCAGATTCAAATTTAAATCCTAAGCTAACATTTAGTTTAAATTTAAACTTAACTCTCAAATTTACTCAAAACAGAACAGTTCTGTTTGTTACAACCTGGAAATGTAACTCGAGCAAGCAAAATTCTACTTCGGGTCAATACAACATTGACTTCGAGTTTCCTCTCAAAAATCCCGAGTCCATCCCGAGCTAAAATTCTCTGCAACCCGCCACAACTCAAACCTGCACAACAGACCAAACCCCACCCTTCAAACCTGTCAACTCCAATTTCTCTCAACTCCGACCAACATCATCGACCAAACTCCGGTGATAGCTTCTTCACCTCACCATCCACCATCACCCCCCATAGCTTCAAACTCGATGCACTGAGTAGCTCAAAATCGACCAAAACTGTAACCCACCTAGACTAGGGTTCAACACCATTAAATCCCAAATCTAAATTCCAAATTTGAATTGCAAATCAATTCAAAAATTTTCTTGTGATCAATGATATATAAACTACTTCCAGAAACAATTCCAATCCAATAAAATGCAAGGATCCTCTGATTCTTGATCAAAAGTAAAATACAGTAAACTGAAACTGCATTTTTATTCTTAACACTATAAATTTCAATCCCTGATTTAAAACTCTTGCATTCACTTGATGTTTTGAGTTCTACTCCTAATACATTGATTTGTAATGTTTTATATATTTACTTATAAAATTTCCTATGCTCTGGTATTTATTCCAGTAAGTAAAATTTGAATTTTACCTTAATAAAATTGTAGAATCCAAACTATGAAACTAGCCTACCATCTTATATAAATTCTCAAAATTTAACACAGACAAATTTAAGATATAGAATTTAAATAATAACCTGAACTAGGAAACAAAACAGGACATAAGTGATTTAAGCATGCATAAATCAGACAGTAAGTATATAACACATGAACACTAATTTATTTTAGCATGCAATAAACTGTAACCTTAAGTTTTTAAAGAAAAGTTACTCACAGAAACAAATGAGAACAGAGCCTTCCTATTTAAATACTGACTTTGATTTCTTTGCTTTGATTGAGTTTGTTTGTGATCTACAATCTCAGTTTGAAGATTTTGAGTTCAAGTTTTAAAATTGTCTGTAGGTGGTGTTTTTGAAATTTTAAGTCAGGTTTTAAAACCTGTAGGGCATGAACAGGGGTGATTTTCTTCCTATACATATAAACATGCACATGAATATCTTCAACATGCAGTCAACATCCACACAACCATTCTACTTTATTCACACCATAGCTCCAAATATAAATTCAAACATCAAGATAACAGCAAGTCAAAAAGTTAGCTCACCTTAAAGTTTGTGAAAACAAAGAGGCCTGGGTTTTAAATTTGCTCTAGACATTGATATCCCAAAATTGATCTGAGCATTTGATATTGATCTTGAATCTGAAGCCAAATCCTTGCATTGCCTTAAACTTACATGCATTCAGATTTCCCAGACTAGTTGACTATATATAACAGAGAAGCCTTTTTATCCTCTCTGCAACTTGAAAACTAGAGATAGATAAAACCTCTGAGCTTGATTTCTTCTGCAATTTATTAAATTTATTGATCATATCCTTATTTTACTACTGATTAACAACATAAAATTCAAATCTTTTTTAAAGAATTTTACTTAACTTCATTTATTTCCAAAGAATCTTGCTTTGCTTCTGATTTGCATTTCAGTTTTGCTTTGCTTCCAGGTTGAAGAATTCGAATTTCCAGGCTTGAAATGTTTGCAAATTTGTTTCCAGACTTTAAAACTTGCCTCTGATTTTCCCAGATTTGAAATTGGTTTATTTTAAGATGTTTTTCAGATTCAAATTTTTGGATTGAAGAAAGAAAGATTGGCAGCTTCCTTTCTTTTTACCTTTGCCTTGATATTTTTTTTCTTTTGGTTTCTGAGTTGTTTCCTTTTTGATATATGTGCTTTGAACAGCTTTATGTATTGAAATAGGTGAGGCCAAATCTCCTTTTTACTGTTTGTTTCAGATTTTGTGAGATATGGTTTGATTGCATTCTTAACTTGATTATTTAAAATAAAGGGTGATGATGCTATTGGATATATATGCATATAGGTAAGATCCTTTAAAGTATGTATTTGTTTATACTTTGTAAATAAATGTATTTGTTTATTCATTTGTATGTAATATGTACATGTTCAATGTTAAAAGAATTAAATCAATATTTATGTATGTATATATATACATATATTGTATCTTAACAAATTTTTAAATGCTACTCATTTTTTTTTTAAAACACTCATTTTAAACTTGAGATACTAACATATGTATTTATTTTACTTTTACAAATTTTTTAAAAAGAAAGGAATTTAAAACAATTTGTACACTCACAAACAAATCACACACATATATATACATTTCTTAGTTTATTTTATTTTTGAATTAAGACTAGTATACCATTTAAATAAATAATTATCTATGTTTATATTATTTCAGATTTTGATTTCTTATTTTATAACCATTTTGTCCATTATTCCTACTTATTCTAATTTAAAGAAAGGAAATGAATTTTAAACTAATTATGTTTTTAATAAATAAACCCATATAAAATAGTATTTAGTTTTAAACAATTGTTTTGAAAATCATTTGTATCCAATTCAAAATACAACTTTTAAATCCAACTAATTTGATAAAAATATAAATTATTGAATTTTCAATTAAAAGTTCCATTTTAAAAATACCTAAATTTCACCTTAATGATTTTAAAGGCCAAATGTTTATTTTAAAAACATTTATCTCAAATGTAGGTTCAAATCCCCAATTTACTTGAATTAAATTTATTTATATCTATTTATATACATATATTCATACATTTTCCTTTTATTTATTTATTTATTCATTCTAGAAAATTTTCTAATTAAATCACAATTTATTTCAAAAAAAATAATTTAATGGCCAATTTAAACTTAATGAATTTCAGGAATGTTACAGGAACCTACATGGAGAACTTAGAAATGAAAAGAAAGAGAATGTGGATGTGATAGTAAATATAAATCAAAAGAAGGGACCACGTATACACTATAAACAAACTTTAAGGGTCCAAATTCCAAAACTTACTCCAATTAATTAATTTCAATAAACCCAAATATACACATATTTATATCATTTAATTCTTTATTAAAACATTCCTTTTATGTTAACATATGGGCACATTCCATTAACTCAATCAATCGATTAATAATCAATTAATCAGTTAATCAACCAACCAATCAATCTATATATTTATTTATGCTATTCAAACCAAATTTATTAATTCATGAATATATACCTATTACGCATTATAAAAATGATTTACTTTACTTTTTTAATTACTGTAATAGTCACATTAATCAAGCCAATTTACAATTTTAACCATATATAAAATGGAAAAATAAATGTATGTGAACATGTGTAATTAATGTATAATTGTTAATGCAAGGTAATTTTTAATTGATTTCACAACATTTACACAACCATGAACCCTCTGATATATTTTAAAATTTGAATACTAATAAGTATATTTATATATATTACTCCGTACTTCAACTTTTCTTTTTACAAAATCATACTTATTCAAATTGAAAATTTTATTTTATATGTCTCAAAATGTCCGTTCCATTTTGACACAAAAATGCAAGTTCCTATACGAACTCATTCATTACAATTTCTTGTTTCCTTTTAATTGAAACATTTCAATTAATCTAACTCCAATTAATTTCATTACTAATTTCAAACGAATTCTAATTATAAAATACTATTTTCTTTTCATTTATGCCAATTCAAACATGTTTTACAAAATTCGTATACAATTAAATTTATACACTATTTATAAAGTAAATGTTTTATCTTGTTGAAAATCAACTTCTCCAAGATACATTTCAAATAACAACTTATGCTATTCTTTCATTAAAACATTCTTAATTCTTTATTTAATTAAGCATTTGTTATTACAATTTGTGTTATTAATTTAATATAAACTAATATTATAAATTTATACTCTAATGTAAGTTACAACTTTTATATTATTACAATTTGACTATTCAATTTAATTGTTTACACTAAAGATGATATAGTGTTAAATGTAACACAAGACCAAAACTACAATATGGATTTAAGAACTCGATCATTGAAATGCCAGTTTGATCATTTTATGCAAAGTGTAACATATTTGATGTTCTTAAATGTTAAGGATAATCGAGTGTGTTTTTGTAAAGAATTCGTTATGTTGTCGTCGTTGGAACATGGCCAGCCCGAGCGGAAGTTATGGATGAATTTCAAAAAATAAAATTCTTATTTGATCTTTATTAGGAAATGAAGTCTATTTATTTCGAACATTTCTATATTTTATTTAGATTTATAAAATGATACTATATTATTTAATTTTATGTTATATTAAATATACAAATATGTGCATCACACACAGATATATAAGTGTGTGCAAGTGTAACATATCAATCCGTGCAAGGTATAACATGCTCGTATATAGATGCTGTGATTTACATTGTAAGGGGCACGTTAGCTCACCTAATATATAAATGTATTGTCCAAATGTATGCATATATATGTACACTTTGCTTTTTATAACAATATATATACACACACATACATATATATTAAAAATTATTCAATTAATAACTTTTAAATATCAATGGCTGTATCAACTGTTCATCCCGCTCTCCTTCCAAACCCTAAAATTGCAAACATTTCTTCTCTTTTTCCAACCTCCTCCATTCCATTGATTCGTCCCTGCCTTGTCCCTGATCCTCCTCTTTTACCTTTGCCCCGTGCCTCTGTTCCTTCTCTCCCTAATCCTTCACCAGGAAATTCTAGTTCTATTATACCCTTATTCATTGAACCAACTCAATAAGAATAGACTTCCCTTTTTAAAAGGAAACCTTGCAGTGTAGGGAAGTACATCCCTATTGAGCTGGAGTCTGTCTATGCCGCAAAGCCCTTGTCCCACCTTCTTTTAATTTACAAGGTGGCAAAGTAATTTGGAATCAATTCTTAGTTGGGATTTTCCATGATAAGCCTCTTTCTTATACTGCTGTCATTGAGCACTTGAAAATGATATGGAAATTAAAAAGAAGCATCAAAATTCGGTCCGCTGGCATAGTATTTATGTTTCTGCTATCAAATGAGGAAGATAAGAAGAGGATAGCTGAAGGTGACCCAATGATGATCAGGAACAAGATGTTTATCATAAAGGAATGAGAGCCTACTATTAGCAATGTATGAGGCTACTAAGAAAATAGTGCAGCGGAATTACAATATAGTCATAATAGTAGTTCATAAGGCTACTAAGAAAATACAACAATGTCTCAAGTAAATGAAATAGAACAACATAGATGTCCGATAAAATGCAAATAGGAAAGAGAAGTACTGATAAGATAAAGATAATGATAGTCTTCAAGCCTTCAGCTCCAAGCAGCACAACAATAGAAATCCTCAGTCTGACCCGAGCATAAGCACAAACAAACACTCGAATCAGGACATATATTCTTATACAGATAATATGTGTAAGGACCCGATTCTTCGACGCTCGAAAATCGACATTAATACGTCCACTGTATCAACTGCCGAGCAATCGAATGCCGGAAAATCGAATTCTTAGGGTTTAAGAAGAAGAAAAAGATAGAAAAAGAAAGAAAGAAGAAGAAACAGAAACAATATCAAAATCTCACAGTCGCAGCGGAACAACATATAATAGATAAAAGAATAATCTTTAAACAAAGAACTATATCAGTTATTACATTACATCATATTACATTACATTACATCATTAGAGTGTACAACAACAAATAGCGGAAAAAAAAATACTATATCTAGTGAATACGCCATGTCATCCAGCTTGCCTCCAGTAACTCCTAAATTTCAAAATATCCTGATAAACCTGACTCTTGACTGCCCGTGTGGAAATTGGTGGGCACCCAGAGTTTAGGAAGGAAAACAATAAACTCCAGGTCAGTCATGGGACTGGTGTGAGAACTTAAAACAGTTATTTATCTTTAAAACAAACCAAGGAATATTTTAAAATAGATTCGCAATGCTTTTTGAAAAATGAGACTATCATAAGGCCTCCCGCACACACACACACACACACAATGCAAACGCAGAACCGGAGGAGATTTCTCCTTATGATAGTCAAAGATGCTTGATACGCATTAAAAGGAACATTTGATATTATTACTAGTGCATAGTGTAGGAAAAATCATTTTGAAAGTAAAGATATAAATATTAGCCAACATACGACCATTATCGTATGCCTACTATAGCTACCATGTTCAATAGCAGGTTACTGCCACATTCCATGGCAGGGTATACATCTAAAACCGTACAGGGTTCGTATTGTTTCTTTGGATTTCCAACAAATGGTCAGGCCAAGGAACTTCCCATTGCCACATGGGTACGTCTCTGGAAAGACGACCCGATAACCTAACGTTGCGGTTAGATCTCTACCAACACAAGGCCGAGTTACCCCTAACTGGGTAACTACTGACACGAATATGCCATCCCCCGATCGTAGCCGATCTATATCCGAGGATCCTCGATTCCAACAACCACAAAGTAATAAATTTGCAGCAACAACATAGGTTAAGTATCTGGGCTCCATACCATGACACCACCTCTATCCAGAAGGAATGACATACACTAAAGGGGCGCTACCCCCTAATAACCTTGCTGCATCCTTCCTGTTTTGACAATTTCCGGGGTGTGAGGTCCGACGAAGTCTCGTCCACAAAGCCACGCTTTATATAAAAGCTGTGCTTTGTTCAACAAATTCTCAACTGCACTTCGTATGCCACATTACCAAATTGGGAATGCATCACTTGTAACCATCAACTACATAACCTCTAAGGGTGTTAAGCTAAGAGAATAAAGTCTCTGCCACCAACAGAAATATATTTGATAGAAACCGGCTTTACATCTCAAATTGTAGTGTCAGACACACATCCATACAAGTTCGTTCTAGGATCGAACGGAACCGAAGGAACTTACAAAGAAGTCCTTGCAATCCGGATATTTACTAATCACGACCGGACTTCCCATCATAAAGGGTAATAAAATCTCTGTATCGGAGATCAGCCGATGTAAAGACATTCGACGGTAATCCTTCCGTTTTCACAAATATCCGGTCTTCAACACTGCTCATCAAATGCAATCCATAACGACGTATCACATATTCGGAATGGGTTATACGACCCAAAGGTCCTTTCCCGGCTAACCCGAATAGTGAGCGCTTATTTTAAAAATAAATGTGCATTCAAATTCAAGCAAATCACAACAAATACCCATTTAAAGGTAAATATTGATAGTTGGTTATTTAACTATCAATAGGTATGCACAACATCACCAGATTCCAAATAATTTTCCAAATTATTTATTTTTCAAAAATACTTTACAAGATATATATTTTCCACATTCAACCATCTGAACAAATTTCAAATCACTTTTCACCTTTACAACTTTTGAAAACAAATTTCGAATCGTTTCCTTACACGGGATATATTCACAAATCTTTATTCATTTTCATTTCAAAATGGTTCATTTAAACCAATTAAATAATTCCTTACCGATTTACTTTATATTTACGTTCCAAATCCGTAAATTTATTTCCACACTTCAAAAATAAATCAATGTTTATTTTTAAACAAATTTCCCTTTCTTTTATAAATTCCATAGTGAATTTATAATTCCAAAATATCTATGAATATACGATTTTCAAATCGATTTCTAATATTCATTTTCAATTTATCTTCAAAAGATAAAATCTCAAAATATTCACTTCATATTGGAAGACATTTCCATACTTATTTAATAATAAGTAATTCACAAATCCATTTATTTTCAACACTTGGAAAATATTCAATATACTTAAATCGAAATTTAGTATATATTTCATTCTTTAAGGAAAACATTCTCTTGAACACATTTATTTGGGTCAAAATGAATGTTGCATAAAACATCGTTACGACGACCTAAAATCACTAGTATAGGGATTCGAACTTAAGATAGATATATAAATCCCAGTACTATATAAAACATTTTCTTTCGGAAATTATTTACTATAACAACAGTGTTATAGTCCACTATTTCCTTCTATTTCTCGAAAACGTCTATTTCAACAATGAATGGTGAAATCTATGGTTTCGACACTTAATGCATTTTAAAACAACTTCAAATCGTTTTAATTCTATTTAAAATATCACTTCCCCAAAACATTTTAATATATTATTCACTGTCCCAAAATCCTGAATATTCTTCGTTAACCAAATTCAACATTTTTCTACACATTTTGTTTAAAGGATTATCCACCGTCCAAAATCGTGAATATATCTCCTTTAAAAATCTATAATAATTGACTTATCAAAATAAGTTAGTTTCAGATTTATAAAACAATGATTATAAATTCCCATTTATATTTTATAAAGACTTCAATTTACAAAATTTAAAAATCTTACTACTTATAAAATTCCATTTATAATCTCATTTTCAGCATTAACAAAACTCCTTTTATAATTCCATTATTTCGATTTATAAAATATATATTTTATAAATCTCATCTATAAACCATTTATACTTATTCGAAAATCTCAATTAAAATGCCAAAATCCGATTTATAAGTTAATTACTTATAAATCTTTTATTTTACAAAAATCTATTCATTTTATAACTTCACAATTTATAAATCTATAATTTTCATTCACTTATGAAATCCATTTATACTTCGTTTTAACACTTAATAAAACTCATTTCATAATTCCTATATTTTAATTTATAAATATCAATTTCATAAATCCTTTTATATAAACCGTTTATAATAATTCAAAAATCCCAATTTAAACTATTCTTTTTAATAATTTACAAATCGTTATTAAAGCTTATATATAACTCCAAAATCATACTTAAGTGTTATTTTCCAGAAATATAACTTTTATAATAATAATAACTATAACGTTTATCTATTTTAACAATTCAAAATTTAATAAACGTATACCTTCAAAAATCACTTTAAAATCCTTCTAAATTCAAAACCGTTACTTTAATATTTTTAAAACTCCAAAAATAGGCCAATGCTGCAACAGCAACAATATATCAATCACGACAATCAAAACATCCTATATCAATATGATAATCAACAAATATCACAATATCTGTAATCAAATAAATATTGGTGAGGAATCCAGTTGGATCCCTCCAACCTGTTTTCCTTCATCCACAGATGTTAGCACAATACCTATTCCGTTCCAATACGGAATATCGCGGTATATGGGATTTATAAAATATTATCCGCTATTATACGGCGCAATAGGGTCTCATCCGCTATATAATGCGGGAAATCAACTCCAAATACATATATAATACCAATTCCAATCAAGATGGAATTATCGCGGTATATGTTTTTAATAAATAACATCCGCTTAATATACGGCGTATAATGTCTATTTGAAACACAATAGATAATAATTTATCATCCAGGCATACAATCAAGCAATTTTAAATCTAACTATTTAAAATTTAAATCGAAACAATTTCGATCGAGTGAGAAGTTCTTACCTTGGTTTCAATTCAGTTTCAGCGTTTTATTTCGAATAAAATTAAACGTGCGTTTAATTTTATCTGAAATTCAAACTAGCTCCAAACGACTCCAAACCAGCTCCATCGCGTAGTATTCGTCAATAAGATTCCAACGCAATTCGTTTTGTGCGTTTTCGACCTCGTATGAAGAAGTTATGACATTTATAAGTTTACACGAATTTATATATATAAACAATTTCATTTTCTTTATTTTTTTATAACCTAAATAGATCATAGCTGTGCATTTTGAAACCCTCAGATCTGAGCGGCAAGTGCTTTCTTCCCAAACGTTCTTGCCTCCAGGTTGAACGCATGAATAAAGATAACCCATGCTGTTCCATTAGGGTTACATGCCGTTCTAGCTACGATCAATTTGATGACGATCGAAGACCGGGGTTTCGAAGCCCCTCACATGCTCGACCTTCAGCCTGAGTATGGGGAAGCTCGGCCTCCCCTGCGCCTTCAAACGCGTGCACGAAGTTCGGCCATTCAAGCTTGATTCTCTCTCGATCCAATGCGTATTTTTCGATCTCGACCGTTGGAATCATAGTTCGCAACGTGCTCTACGCTTTTCTAGTTGAGAGATTCTGCTAATTCTTCACGGATCAAGAGATTTAAAGGGAAGAAGAAGAGAAAATTTCGGCCATTGGTGAGATAAGTGGCGGCTAGGGCTGAAGATGAAACCCTAGTTTTATTTTTGCAAATTAGAATTGTTGTGGCCTTATAAAGAAAATCCTACGAAACACTATTCATCCAAAATTTTCTGAACTCCAAACAAAGCGTGCCGGCTGGCGTTTCTAGGGTTTACCCCATGTCCCGGACACAATGGAAAGTGTTTCAGAGGCTAATCCGATCATCTGTGTGAGTTACGGAAATAAACGATCAAATTTAAATTAAATCGGTTAACCAAATTTCTATGCGTTTTGGCTTGCCCCGGACAAACGGTAAATCCGATTGACACGAAATTTGAACCTTACAATAATATAATATTACGGATTCGATGAAACTGGTTTCGTCGAAATCCGAGACTGTTTGAAAAGTGGCTATTTTAACTCGTCAATTATATATTAAAATATTCAATTTTCACAAATTAACTTTCAATTCAATTTTAAAAGTCCTATAACATCATTCTAACTCCAATATGATATAATAAAAAATTACAAATCAATTTTAATCATATTAAACCCAATTTCCAATTATTTCTGAAATTTCAAATATTAAATTATCGATTTATCCAGATATTCGAAAAATAAATTATTCGACTTATAAATTTCACTTATTAATATTTAAAATCAATTAAATATACAATTTTAATAAACAGAAATTCTGGGTCGTTACAATATGGTTCAAATTGAAATAACAATAACCCAAAGATGAATGGAATAACATCTTTCAGGATCCGTTAAACTATCTATACATAGTAGTGTATGATAAGTAGATAATGCCTAGTAGTAAAATAAAATATCAAAATAATGTTAATGTGTTACCATTGTTCCCCTTAACACATTTATATAGCATTATAGACTATACAGCACTGTAAACTCCACCATAAACTAGTAGGATATCAGGGAGTACTCCATAGGTATAATGCAAAATATATTCGTAGTGGTGGCGTATATAGGGATACAAGTATGAAAAGGCACATGAGGCAATACCCAAGGTAGTGAAACTACTGTTTGCCTGATCCGGACTGGTGAGAACGCATCGCCGCAAAGATCGCAATACCGCGAAACAACACTCCAAATTAAAGGGTGCGCAACAATCAATAACAAGTAATGAGTAGTTTACGAAGAAGTGTGTTCGCTCGAGGTCGCTAACCCCATTTGGCCCAGCATGGCTCGTGTTTTAGTCATTTCCAATTTCACACAAGTGTCAAGGCTATCCATTATCGTTCTCTTTCTTCAATCATCACGTATGTCATTTCAACTACTTCATTCTGGATCACATTCCGCGTATAGTTATTAAAGTGGTATTCGGTTTAGACAGTGGGTATGTCCCCAACCGATTCCGGTTTCTTTAATAACTTTCGTAACTATTACACCGATTGGTCATTTAATAGATTTTAAAAGCAAATCAAGTTCAATTTCAATTAGAATTCGTAAACCAACATTTCAATTGTATTCTAAATCAATTTCCATATTTTATGTTTCATAACTTCCAAATTTACCATTTCAAAAACTCTATAATTCAATCTCAATTTTAATTTAAAACAATTCAAATATTGATTTAAATTCGTATATAAGTTTCATTCCATAATTAATTTAATTTAACATTCAAATAAATTTAAATTCATTGATCGATTTCATTCAATATTCGTTAAATTAATTTATCATTCAGAACAATATCTATTTAATTTCCAATTCATTAAATCAATTACTTAAGTTCAACTTCATTACATCAAAACTTACAAATTGAATTAAATTAAATTCGTCAAATCAAATTCTTTAAATTACAAGTCTTACATTAATTTCAATAGATCACATTTCATTTCTTGTCAAAGAAATACAATTTCACTTATTTATTTACTTAGTTACAAATTTCAAAACTCAATTAATAAATAAGAAAACTCAATTTCACTTATTTATTTACTTAGTTACAAATTTCAAAACTCAATTAATAAATAAGAAAACTCAATTTCACTTATTCAAGAAGTTCAATTTCACTTATAAAAGAATTCAATTTTATTTAATAATTAAATAATTCAATCTTAGTTAATTATTAAATAATTTCAAAACTTAATTATTTAATAATTTCAAAACTTAATTATTAAATCATTTCAAACTTAATTATTAAATCATTTCAAAACTTAATTATTAAATAATTTCAAACTTAATTATTAAATAATATCAAAGCTTAATTATTAAATAATTTCAAACTTAATTATTAAATAATTTCAAAATTAATTATTAAATAATTAAATTTAAAACAACGTTCTTTCATCAACTACTATGTTAATATTTCATCTCAGATTATTAAATATTAACATTTTCTTTTCATTGAATTTCAAATTCCAACTTCATTTCAAAACCTTAATATTTATTCAAATAAAATCTTTATTTTATTTTTAAATCAAATTATTAGCCAATCAGGTTTTATTTAATTCTCTATCCTAAGTCAAAGTTCATTTGGGTATTTATCATTTCAACCAGATTCTATTTCAATTCAAAAATCAAAGCATAGCAAAGGGAACTTTCAGTGTGATAACTGGGATGGTGTCAAAGTAAATAAACAAGCAATAGCAATCATCAATAACAATTCAATAATTTATTTAAATAATCTCGAAATAATCGTATTAATTTACATTTGTTGTTGATGAAAATTAATATAATTATTTCAAGAATCTACACTATCATTTCATGTAGATTAAAGATTATTACACTAATATTTATACGGTTCTTCACTTGATATTAATTATTCAATTTCATACTACATCAATTTAATTATCATACATTTAAATGGCTCAAGGTGTAACTAACCAAATTTCTACGTGTCAATTAATTTAACATTTAAAGGGGGCCAAATTTAACTAATCAAATTCAACACATATATCAATTTTAAATTATTAACTATGCTATATCAAATTCAATTGCATATTATTTATCACTTTAAACATTAACAATTTAACGTCCAATGTAAACATCAAACAATCAATCGATTATCAACCAAACTGGATTATTATCGTATAAGAATATAAGTCGTGAAAATTAATTCACCTTTCGTGGTTAGAGAAATTGATAGCGAAGCACGAAGAAGCACGAATGAAGTTGGTATAACACGAACAAAGGAACACTGTAATTTTTGACAAAAGAAAGACGATATTAATTTAAGTGGACATTCATATATAATTTATAAAATTATATAGATGCACTTACCAATGACGAAGAAAAGAACAAAAGCTGAGAAATCGATGCTGCTGCAAATGGAACTCTACCGGTTGCTTCTGCATACAACAGAGAAGAGAAATGGCTACTATATTTCAGTAACAAAATAGATGCTGCGAATATAATCTTTTCAGCAACAATTTGAAAGTGACGGTGCACTGCCACTATTTGCATAAAGCAACAATACACTGTCAACTTCATTCATCATTTTTTTTAGATGTGCTGTTTCTTCTTTTTTCCAAAACCGAGACACCATTTCTTTTTCTTTTTCTTCAGACATTCACATTCTTTTATAAACAGTGTCTCCTTCTTCGACACAAATGCATTCAACAGCATTGCATCAACACACGCGCATACTTTTCTTCCTTTTTTTCTGAACGATGCTGCTACTTCACTTTACAGTGACATATCCCTCCAAACACAAATGTTTTTTGAACGGCACGCATACATATTGTTCACACACCCAGCACGCACATACACCAAACACATGCACGCACTTCACTTCATGCATACGCACACTATTTTTTTTCACCCACACAACACACACACTTCAAGCGCACGCACACACGAGGCCAGGAAGGGGTGATGGCGCGTATGGAGGAGGAGGCTGTGGCGGCTCCGGGAAGTGGTGCGCGGTCTGGAAATGGGCGAAGGTCGGAATATTGTGCGCGTAGGAGGGAGATGGCTCGGTCTATGCAAGGGATTAGCGAAGTGGTGGAAGTAATGGCTCGGTCCAGGTGTGTTGTGGGTGGTGCAGCAGTGAGTGGAGTGATGTCTGGCTGGGCGGAGGTGAGGTGCGGTCGGTGGGTCGGTACGCAAGGGGGCGAAGTGAATGAGGGCGGACTGATGGAGGTCGGTTTGGTGAAAGAGGAGGTGATGCACGCGCGTTTGAACTTGTTTCATTTTTCTCTTTGCAAAGTTTTTCTTATTTGCAGCCTCACTTTATATTTACATTTTTTACAGAGGAAGAAAAAAATAGAAAGAAAAAGAAGGGGTAGAGATGAAGCAGAGAGGGGAGTACCTGGGCGAATAGGAGTGAATGATAATCAATAACAGAAACGTTTTCTATTATCTAAATTTGTAGCAATAAATTTCCCTTTGAATTCCCAAATGCCACACATATTTCCAAGCCAACACCCATCTTCCAACTACCTAATTAATGCACCCCAGCCAATTAAATTTTCAAATTTGTTTTGAATGGATACGGACCGTTTGTTTTGGGCTGAATATGGTTTAACTGGTCCGCCCGGAACGGTTAAATTAACATGACGTTTTACGTCGAACTCCGATTTGCACAAATGAATATACCGTTTTGATCAGTGCGACGATACGCTTCCAACGGTACACAGATAATTGTGATACGACAGTTTTATAAAAACTCGAAATTTACGCCGATTAAATTGTTCGTTGTGACAAAACGATTTAAATGAAGCAGGCGACGAAGGAATTAGACGAAACGGAAGGCGACATCTTGATCAGATAAATTTTTACAACATTACTATGTAAAAATATTTGGATTTGAAAAATAAATTTTTCGTAGTTTAAAATGAACTGATATACAATAAAAACGCGAACGAAATTTACTTCAATATTTTGCGACGAAACTTTTCCTATATCCATAACTAACAAGATGCATCTTATATACAAAGTTTGGACGTTAATTGAGATCGTATATAAATTTCAAATTTTTATATTAAAATAATGGATTTGAAATTTTAAATTGGATCGGAAATTCAAGGTCGTTACAATCTCCCCCACTCAAAACTTTTCGTCCTCGAAAAGGAACGAGACGGGAGAAGTAGAAAAGAAACAAGCAGAAAAGTCAAGGTAGATTTTAAGAAAATTGAATTATGCTTGAAATTAGTAATTCGGGGTTTGAGTCCCGAAAACTATCCTCAGTTTCCCATATGCAATCTCGCTCATCTGCACTCCACTGGACTTTGACAAGATTGACCGACTTCCTTCTAAGTTGCTTTGTCTCATGATCGACTATGCGAAGTGGCTTTCGCTCAATAGTCAAGTCAGGCTCAATAACTAATTCTTCCAACTAAGCAGTGGGAATGGTCATAGATGGATCGCGCACAACTTTGCAAAGATGTGAGACGTGGAACACATTGTGCACACCGGCGAACTTTTCTGGTAATGCAATTCTATAGGCCAAGGTTCCCACCCTTTCCATAATCTCAAACGGACCAATAAATCTGGGGGATAGCTTCCCTTTTCTTCCAAATCGAATAACATTCTTCAAATGCGACACTTTCAAAAATACTTCATCTCCTACACTGAATTCGAGATCTCTTCTCCTTCTGTCAGTGTAGCTCTTCTGTCTATCCTATGCCGTCTTTATCTTCTTTCTGATTTCTTCAACTTTCTCGGAAGCTTCCATAATTATTTCTGGACCAAGCACTAATCGGTCTCCTGACTCGATCCAACAAGCTGGCGATTTACACGGCCGTCCATATAAAGCTTCGAATGGTGCCATACCAATGCTTGCCTGGTTTTATTAAAGATAATTAATTTCAATTCAAATATACTTATTCAAATTTGAAATTTGATTCCTTTACCTGATAGGTATTATTATAAGTGAATTCAACCAAATGGAGATGGTCTTCCCAAGATCCACCAAAGTCTATAATACAAGCTCGGAGAAGGTCTTCCAAAATCTGATTCACCCTCTCAGTTTGGCCATCTGTTTGAGGATAATATGCTGTGCTCAGATTCATTTTAGTGCCCAAAGTATCCTGAAATGCTTTTCAGAATTTACTAGTGAAAATAGGATCACTATCGCATACGATACTAGGTGGTACACCATGAAGTTTAACAACTTCTCTCATGTATATCTCGGCCAGACTTGAAGCAGTATGCGTGGACTCGACTGGAATAAAGTGAGCGGATTTCGTCAGTCTATCGATAATCACCCAAATGCTTTCGTTACCCTTTCTAGTCCTTAGTAGCCCATCAATAAAGTCCATAGAAATCTGCTCCCACTTCCATCCTGGAATCTCTAGAGGTTAAAGTAAACCTGCCGTCTTTCGGTGATCAGCCTTAACTTGTTGGCTAGTTGTGCATTTACTAACATAGGCAGAAATATCGTGCTTTACCCCGCTCCACCAATATAACTTCTTCATATTCTGGTACATCTTTTTGACCCCGGGAAGAAATGAAAGTGAGGATTGATGGTTTTCTCTCAGCACTTCATGTCTAAGACCATCAACATTTGGAACACAAATATGATTGTCAATTCTCAATACTCCATTACTATAAACTTGTGCACCCATCTTACTGTTAGCATTTCCGACTCTTTCGAGAACTATTTCTTTGATGCGATAGAGCAGAATGTCCTCATATTGTTTGGCTATGATGCGATCCATAAGAGCTGGGGAGACGACGAGATGGAATAACATTCCTTCAACAAGATTACAACATGTCATTGCTTGATTTCTACTCAAGGAATCGGCTACGGTGTTTGCATTCTCTGGGGTGTCGTTAATATCAAGATCATATGCAGCTAGAAATTCGAGCCATCGGACTTGTCTCTGGTTCAAATCCTTTTGTGAGAAAATATATCTCAATGACTTATGGTCTGTAAATAATTCGAATTTGGTCCCCAATAGGTAATGACACCATAGCTTAAGAGAAAATACAACTGTAAGAAGCTCTAAATTGTGAGTTGCATAATTTGCTTCATGGTTCTTTAGCTGACGACCCGTATAGGCAATAACATTTCCTTTCTGCATTAAAACTACTCCTAATCCATCACGGTAGGCATTAGTATAGACGGCCAATCCTTCGCTACCATCAATAATTGTAAGAACTGGGGTAGAGGTCAACCTTCGCTTCATTTCATTGAAAGCTGATTCGCACTTTTCACTCCAAATAAATTTTACATTCTTTCTGGTCAGTGCGGTAAGTGGTGCGGCAGTACGAGCAAAGTTTTCTATAAATCTGCGGTAATAGCCGGCCAAACCCAAGAAACTACGAATATCTGAAGGACTTTTGGGAGTCTCCCAATCTTGCAAATTCAAAGATTCAAAATTTAGATAGAGATAAGATGTTTGGATAGAATGACAAGTAAGGACATGACATACATTGATTACGGCGATCTTAGCTGGATCGACCGAAATCCCATTCTCCGAGACAATATGGCCAAGAAATCGAACTTCGTCTCTCCAAAAGTGACATTTCGAAAACTTGGCTTTAAGATGATGACTGCGAAGAGTTTCAAGAACAAAAGCCAAATGTTACCTATGCTCTTTCTCATCTTTAGAGAAGACAAGAATATCATCGATGAAAACAAGAATGAACTTGTTAAGAACATCACGGAAAACTCTTTTCATAAGTCGACGAAATAAGCTGGAGCATTAGTAAGACCGAACGGCGTAACCATCCATTCAAAGAAACCATTTTCAGTGCGAAATACTATTTTAGGGATACTCTCTTCAGTGATTCTGAGTTGGTGAAAGCCGATAGCCAGGTCGAGTTGAGAGAAAACTTTAGCTCCATGGAGCTGGTCGAATAGATCATTAATGCGGGGAATTGGATATCGGTTCTTATGTGTGAGCTTGTTTAGCTCTCTATAGTCCACACACATTCTGAGAGAACCATCAGACTTTGTGAAGAATACAACTGCAGCACCCCATTCTGAATAACTTCGTCGAATCAAGCCTTTGGCAAATAAATCTTCAATTTGAACATTCAATTCTGCCTTCTCTTTAGGAGCCATTCTCCTAGGAGGGAGAACTACTAGTCAAGCACCAGGTATAAGATCAACGTGGAATTCGATTTCCCGTGGAGGTGGAAGAGAATTGACTTCTCCAAACACATCAGAAAAAAGTTGAACAACTGGAGTAGAGCTTAGATCATTTGGATGGGAGTCAAGAGAGAATATAAAACTCCCAGCACAATCTTGAGGCGATTTACGTTTAATAACTAAAGGTATACTCCTGTCGTCAATTAGAGAAACAGTTCGAGCTTTGCAAGAGATAATAGCTTCGAACTTTCGTAGCCAATCAACACCTAATAGAATATCGAATGGCTCGAATCCAAGTACAAAGAAACCCCAAGTGAAACGATGCATGCCATACATAAGCGTGACATATTTGCATACCCTTTTGAGGTTAGCGGGGCCTCCAATAGGGTTTGATACACATAAGAATGTAGATGCAAGGATAGGTTCCAATCCAAGTTTGTTACATAAATCAATAGATATGAAACTATGTGTTGCTCTGGTGTCAAATAGAACTCTAACAGGTAAAGTGTGCAACATAAAAGTACTCTGTAATGTACCTTGGTTATCCTGAACTTCTGAGGTAGGTGTGTTAATAGCAAAAACTCCAGATGGAGTGCCCCTCTTCTGGGTAGGGCAGTCCTTCTTAAAGTGTCCTGGCTGTAAGCAAATGTGACAAACATCTCTCTTGGCCATCTGAGCTGGTGGCAGAATAGCTGCACCCTTTATGGATGGGAAACTACTGGCATAATGACCTTTCTTATTGCAGTTGAAGCAGGTGATGTAGGCTATGTCAATGAGCTTCTTCTGGGAATAGCCAAGCCCAGATTTCTTCTGCCAGTTCTTCTTCTTTTGCTCAAAATTTGGCTTCCTCTTCCCAGTCTGACTAGAGGATGGCTGAGTAACTGGAGCCTTGGTGACTGATGTTCCCTTTGGATTTCCCTCATATCTAAGAGCAAAGTCCATCAACTCGGTGAAAGTGCCATGGACATGAGCTGTGAGGAGTTCGTAATACTCTGGACGTGCTCCATGGATGAATTTCTCATTCTTCAGCAGTGGTGTATCAATCAAGCCAGGTCCAAACTTGGAGAGTTCGTTAAACTTTCTTTCATACTCAGAGAAAGTCATATTTCCTTGCTTGAGGTCCATAAATGATCGATAAAGCTGAGCCTTTTCGGCTGCTGGCATCCACTGAGCCGTAAAGGAATCCCTATTTACAAGTGATATAAAGATGAGTCAAAATTTGACGAGATAGAAGGAATTCTATTTGGATGAAATTTTAGTTAGATTTCTACCTAAACTAAGCCCAGGTGATAGTCTCTTCATCAGTACGGGAGGTGACTAACTCCCACCAATCCTGTGCCGCAAGCTGCCAAGCGACCAATTTACGCTTCTGCGCGTCAGTAATCTCAAGGCCAGTGATGATCCTTTCCAGATTTTTCAGCCACTGTTGTGCTTCAATGATGCTCTCGGACCCAGAGAATTTGACGCCACCAAGATGAGTGTATTCCTTGCTTAGAGTGGAAAACTTTACTGCGGGAGTTGGGGCATGTGGTTCGGGAGCATTTCCTCTACCCCACCTCTAGCATTCCTTCTGGTACTCATCCTGGAATACCAAAAGGGATTTTAGAATCAAAGATAGAGATTAATAAAACTTAAGGAAATTCAAATCAAATGAATTCAATAAGAAGGATGAATCAAAGGATATGGATTCTGAAATGATTCTCCTCATTCTAGGGGATGGTTACCCTATCTCCAATGAGCTTTAAAACTCCATAAACTAAGGTTTTTGAGAACCAAAGCTCTGATACCAACCATAAGAACCCGTGTATTTGGACCATTTAAATTGAAAATAATCCATACGTCAACTTAAATAGTAAAAAACACGAATCATCAATGGAGTATATGTATATAAATGAGAATCATCACAGAATCACAGAAATAACATAACATAATAGTGCAGCGGAATTGCAACATAGTCATAATAGTAGTTCATGAGGCTACTAAGAAAGTACAACAATGTCTCAAGTAAATGAAATAGAACAACATAGATGTCCGATAATATCCAAATAGGAAAGAGCAATGCTGATAAGATAAAGATAATGATAGTCTTCAAGCCTTCAGCTCCATGCAGCACAACAACAGAAATCCTCAGTCTGACCCGAGTATAAGCACAAACAAACACTCGAATTAGGACATATATCTTATACAGATAATATGGTTCAAATTGAAATAACAATAACTCAAAGATGAATGGAATAACATCTTTCAGGATCCGTTAAACTATCTGTACATAGTAGTGTACGATAAGTAAATAATGCCTAACAGTAAAATAAAATATCAAAATAATGTTATGGCGTTACCATTGTTCCCCCTAACACATTTATATAACATTATAGACTATACAGCACTGTAAACTCCACCGTAAACTAGTGGCATATCAGGGAGTACTCCATAGATATAATACAAAATAAATTCGTAGTGGTCGCGTATATAGGGATACAAGTATGACAAGGCATATGAGGCAATACCCAAGGTAGTGAAACTACCGTTTGCTTGATCCGGACTAGTGAGAACGCATCGCCGCAACGATCGCAACACCGCGAAACAACACTCCAAATTCAAGGGTGCGCACCAATCAATAACAAGTAAAGAGTAGTTTACGAAGAAGTGTGTTCGCTCGAGGTAGCTAACCCCATTTGGCCCGGCACGGCTCCTGGTTTAGTCATTTCCAATTTGACACAAGTGTCAATCCTATCCATTATCATTCTCTATCTTCAATCATCACGTACGTCATTCCAACTACTTCATTCTTGATCACACTCCGCGCATAGTTATTAAAGTGGTATTCGGTTTAGACAGTGAGTATGTCCCTAACTGATTCTGGTTTCTTTAATAACTTTCGTAATTATTACACCGATTGGTCGTTTAATAGATTTTGAAAACAAATCAAATTCAGTTTCAATTAGAATTCGTAAACCAACATTTCATTTGTATTCTAAATCAATTTCCATAATTTACTTTCATAACTTCCAAATTTACCATTTCGAAAACTCTATAATTCAATCTCAATTTTTATTTAAAACAATTCAAATATTGATTTAAATTCGTATATAAGTTTCATTCCATAATTAATTTAATTTAACATTCAAATTAATTTAAATTCATTGATTGATTTCATTCAATATTCATTAAATTAATTTATCATTCAAAATAATTTCCATTTAATTTCCAATTCACTAAATCAATTACTTAAGTTCAACTTATTATATCAAAATTTACAAATTGAATTAAATTAAATTCATCAAATCGAATTCTTTAAATTACAAGTCTTACATTAATTTCAATAGATCACATTTCATTTATTGTAAAGAAATACAATTTCACTTATTTATTTACTTAGTTACAAATTTCAAAACTCAATTAATAAATAAGAAAACTCAATTTCACTTATTCAAGAAGTTCAATTTCACTTATAAAAGAATTTAATTTTATTTAATTATTAAATAATTCAATCTTATTTAATTGTTAAATAATTTCAAAACTTAATTATTTAATAATTTCAAAACTTAATTATTAAATAATTTCAAAACTTAATTATTAAATAATTTCAAACTTAATTATTAAATGAATTCGAAACTTAATTATTGAATAGTTTCAATACCATTAAATAATTTCAAAACTTAATTATTAAATAATTTCAAACTTAATTATTAATTTCAAACTTAATTATTAAATAATTAAATTTAAAACAATGTTCTTTCATCAACTACTATGTCAATATTTCGTTTCAGATTATTAAATATTAACATTATCTTTTCATTAAATTTCAAATTTCAACTTCATTTCAAAACCTTATTATTTATTCAAATAAAATCTTTATTTTATTTTTAAATCAAATTATTAGCCAATCGGGTTTTATTTAATTCTCTATCCTAAGTCAAAGTTCATTTGGGTATTTATTATTTCAAACCGATTCCAATTCAATTCAAAAATCAAAGCATAACAAAGGGAACTTGCAGTGTGATAACTGGGATGGTGTTAAAGTAAATAAATAAGCAATAGCGATCATCAATACAATTCAGTAATTAATTTAAATAATCCCGAAACAATCGTATTAATTTACATTTGTTGTTTATGCAAATTAATATAATTATTTCTAGAATCTACACTATCATTTCATGTAGATTAAAGATTATTACACTAATATTTATACGGTTCTTCACTTGATATTTATTATTCAATTTCATACTACATCAATTTAATTATCATACATTTAAATGGCTCAAGGTGTAATTAACCAAATTTCTACGTGTCAATTAATTTAACATTTAAAGGGAGTCAAATTTAACTAATCAAATTCCACACATATATCAATTTTAAATTATTAACTGTCCTATAAAAAATTCAATTGCATATTATTTATCACTTTAAACATTAACAATTTAACGTCCAACGTAAGCATCGAACAATCAATCAATTATCAACCAAACTGGATTATTATCGTATAAGAATATAAGTTTTGAAAATTAATTCACCTTTCGTGGTTAGAGAAATTGACGGCGAAGCACGAATGGAGTCGGTACAACACGAACAAAGGAACACTGCAATTTTCGACAAAAGAAAGACGATATTAATTTTAAGTGGACGTTCATATATAATTTATAAAATTATATAGATGCGCTTACCAATGACGAAGAAAAGATCAAAAGCTGAGAAATGATGCTGCTACAAATGGAACTCAACCGGTTGCTTCTGCACACAACAGAGAAGAGAAGCGGTTACTATATTTCAGTAACAAAATAGATGTTGCGAATATAATCTTTTCAGCAATAATTTGAAAGTGACGGTGCACTGCCACTATTTGCATAAAGCAACAGTACACTATCAAATTCATTCATCATTCTTTAGACGTGTTGTTTCTTCTTTTTTCCAAAACCGACTCCATTTCCATTTTTTTCCTTTAGACATTCACATTCTTTTATAAATAGTGTCTCCTTCTTCGACACAAATGCATTCAACATCATTGCATCAACACACGTGCACACTTTTTTTTCTTTTTTTCTAAACGATACCGCTGTTTCACTTTACAGTGACATATCCCTCCAAACACAAATGATTTTTGAACGGCACGCATACATATTGTTCACACACCCAGCACGCACATACACCAAACACATGCACGCACTTCACTTCATGCATACGCACACTATTTTTTTTTCACCCACACAACACACACTTCAAGCGCACGCACGCACACGCGAGGCCAGGAAGGGGTGGTGGCGCGTATGAAGGAGGAGGCTATGGCGGCTCCGGGAAGTGGTGCACGATCTGCAAATGGGAGAAGGCCGAAATATTGCACGCATAGGAGGGAGGTGGCTCGGTCTGCATAAGGGAGTAGCGAAGTGGTGGAAGTTATGGCTCGGTCCAGGTGTGTTGTGGGTGGTGCGACGGTGAGTGGAGTGATGTCTGGCTGGTCGGAGGTGAGGTGCGGTCGGTGGGTCGGTGCGCCAGGGGGCAAAGGGAATGAGGGCAGACTGATGGAGGTCAATTTGGTGAGAGAGGAGGTGATGCACGCGCGTTTGAATTGGTTTCATTTTTCTCTTTGTAAAGTTTTTCTTATTTGCAAACTCACTTTATATTTACATTTTTCAAAGAGGAAGAAAAAAATAGAAATAAGAAGAAGGGGTAGAGATGAAGCAGAGAATGGAGTACCTGGGCGAATAGGTGTGAATGATAATCAATAACAGAAACGTTTTCTTTTATTTAAATTTGTAGCAATAAATTTCCCTTTGAATTCCCAAACGCCACACATATTTCCAAGCCAACACTCATCTTCCAACTATCGAATTAATGCACCCCATCCAATTAAATTTTCAAATTTCTTTTGAATGGATACGGACCGTTTGTTTTGGGCTGAATATGGTTTAACCGGTCCGCCCGGAACGGTTAAATTAACGCGACGTTTTAGGTCGGACTCCGATTTGAACAAATGAATATACTGTTTTGATCAGCACGATGAGACGCTTCCAACGGCACACAGATAATTGCGATACGAAAGTTTTATAAAAACTCGAAATTTATGCCGATAAAATTGTTCGTTTGATAAAACGATTTAAATGAAGCAGGCGACGACGGAATTAGACGAAATGGAAGGCGACGTCTTGATCCGATAAATTTTTACAACATTACTGTGTAAAAATATTTGGATTTGAAAAATAAATTTTTCGTAGTTTAAAATGAACTAATATTCAATAAAAATGCGAACGAAATTTACTGCAATATTTAGGACGAAACTTTTCCTATATCCATGACTAACAAGACGCATCTTATATACGAAGTTTGGACGTTAATTGAGATCGTATATAAATTACAAATTTTTATATTAAAATAATGGATTTAAAATTTTAAATTGGATCGGATATTCAGGGTCGTTACACATAAATTGGTTGTCTTCAATATTGGTTAGCTCGTATGTTTGGATCACTGCTAGAAAGGTTTTAAAAAGCGACATAGCCTAGCGACGGCTAGCAACGGCTAAAAAAAGCGGTCGTTGCTAGTCGTCGCTTATCGTGTTTATGCAGACCTGCTACCCGAGAGAAAACATTTTCTTTTTCCATCTCTCCAAATCCACTCAAATCCGCCGCCCGCCGCAACCAGCCGCCACCCTCCACCACCAGGAGCCGTCGCAACCTTCCTTTGCTAATTTCAACCTCTCCAAACTTGTTGGTATCGCATATTTTCCATTATCTTCGTTTAATTTAGGTTTAAATTAAATTAGTGGATGCTTTAGGAATTTTGAATTGGATGATTTAGGGGTTTGGAATTGATGAATATATGTTATTAGTTTATGATATATAGTTTATTATTTGAATTGGGTATATAATGGTAGACCTAATTTTGAAAATTAGTTGATTATGTGTTTGAAAATGGTGATTATTGCGTATTAGGTGATGATGATTGGTGTTGATTTTGGTTGTATTAATTAGAGAATTTATTGTTTACTATGTTGTTAAAGATTATGGCTAATTAAAAATCCAAAAAATAGTCCATGATTATTGAATAATATATTTATTGATAAGTTTACGAGAATGTTTTGAAAGAGGCTATGTGGTAGGATCGTATAATATGGAATAGTGGAATGGTCTAGGTAGATAGCAATAAGCAGTAAGTAAAGTAGACACCAAGACTTTATACTGGTTCGGATCTCTTGTCCTACGTCCAGTCCCTAAGCTCCTCTTAGGAATTCAACTAACCAACAACCCTCACTTAACCCGGAGGAATAGGTTTACAACTTACCCGAACAATCGAACAGGATTTCTTGCCTCAACTACCGAAGAGGACTTTAACTAGATACAAATAGTATTTCTAACTTGTTGTGTTCTTGATAACACTAATGAGTCTAATTGAGTACAACTTTCGTATAATCTTATCCTCAAGAATATGAAATGTGTTTATGAAGATTTAGGAAATATAGATTGCTATGAATCAAAAGAGTATTTAAGATAAATCAGAGATTCAAGCAATTTAAGTGGTTTGAGATTGCTTTTGAAAAACTTAAGAAATCTAAAAATATGATTGAGATAATAGAGAGAATAAAGCAATTAGAATTGGTGATTTGCAAATGATAGAATCATGTATTTATAGGTGTAGAAGAGGTGTATCTATTTGCAAAAGATTTAGTCAAGAGATGCATCCATTACCATTGTAGAATGGTTGCAACTCCCAGGAAGAAGAAGGTGTCTTTTCATAAAAAATTCGCAGGTTTAAATTCAATCGGCTGAACATTGTATTTCAGTCGACTGAAGCTGTGCATGTTGTAATTCTGTAATAGGTTCAGTCGACTGAAATTTCCTGTTCAGTCGACTAAACTTGTAGTTTCTGCACAGTGATCATCTTACTAAAATATTAAATTATGAAATGTGTTCTTGTGTTTGTGTAAGCTTCTTGAGGATATATTTTAACAACAAAACTAAGACTAAGACCTATATAATAAGTACTCATGAAATCCTTGGTCTTCATAGTCCTTCCTTTAGCTTCGCACATATCTCTTCCTTTTTGTTGAAGCACATTGTCATTGATCAAAATATAGGGCATCAATATTCTCCCCCTTTTTGATTAATGACAATACCTATATTTGTAGAGATGTAATTATCTTTCCTCCCCCGAATATATGCACTATCTTTCGTACAAAACAAGTTAGTGACATAGACTTTTCTCCCCCTTTGTCATCGACAAAACGGGGGTAATAATTTGTAGAAGTATATAATTGTCAAACAAAGCAACCACATGCATGCATAACCATAATGTGAGTTATACAAACCATAGAGTATCTAAATAAAAGAAGGCTATTTATACAAGCCTTTTCAGAAGTGTTTGAAAATTAATAAAAAGTTCCGGAAATCAAACCATCAAACAGATCAAGGATCCTTGTCCCAATCATAAGAGCCTTCACGTCCTCCTTCTGGTTCACGAAAAATAGGGCTTCTGGTTAGTTGTCTGAAAGCTGATCCTCCTTGACCACCATTGTTACCACTAGTGCTGCTGCTCGGATTCTCCTCGGAAGATGTCCACGTGAACGTTGGAGCTGGTGCTTACCGCGTGAGGTAGAAGCAGAAGTGGTGCTGGTGCATGAAATGGCATCCCATAGTTTATTGAAGAACCCTTTTACCCTATCAAGTTTGTGATTAACCTTTTTGAGACGAGTATCTAGGAGTTTTTGATTCCTTGATAGAATTCCCAACGATTGATTTGTAGTAAAATCTGGTTGAACAAGACGTATTTCATCATCTTGATCAAGAGGTTCTTGTTGTGGAGCTTGAGGTTGAGGTTGGTGAGGTTCTTGTTGACATGCTTCCCATTCGGCTAGTGACATGATACGAGGAGGTCTTAGCGGTAGTTGCATGAGGCTTATAGTCCGATGGTTGATTTGATGAACCATCGTATTTTCTGAGTTCGGTAGTGGCGTATCAAAGTCTAGGAGAAGTCGCATTATGTACTTGCCAAAATACATCGTTCTTATTTTTCCATTGTTGAAGGAAAGAAATTCATCAAGTATCAATTGCACCCAATTCACTTTAATATTTCCCCATATAGCATATAGTGCCCGGTAGTTATTCGGGTACACTATTTCATAGGAGCCGGTGCGTGGGGTAATGGTCCTCATAAGAGCTCTGTGTAAAAGCCTAGCTCTTGGTCTTAAGGAGGTGGATTTGATATCTCGGATATTGATGTCATCCTTTGAAAATTGATGATTTATATTATCACGAATATGAGGATTGAAATCTATTTCCTCATGCTTTCTACCAACGTTTGGGGATCCTAGAATATGAGCAATGCGATCAAGAGAAAACCATACCTTTTTCCCGCATACCATACTCCAAACACTATCATTTGGATTTCGTGGAGTTTGGTGTCCGAGTTTGAGGTTGGCATAGAATAATTTGACTATAATATGGTTAATGGCATGGTCAATACGATTAATGTCTAAAAGCAATGTCAAACTTGCCTGGTCTGTTAAAGCTTGAATATTGTAGGTTTGAAGGCCTTGGAAATCAACAAATGAGTGCTCGAAAATCCTTGACTTCTTCATCTTGTTCCACCGGGTGACCGCAACTCCGTTGTAAAGCCATAGAGCGATTTGGGCATTAATTGGCTCAAAGGAGGTTGAAGTTGAAGCTCTAGAAGGTTTAGGAGGAATAATTGTGGAAATTTTGAGGAAGAAATTGAGAAAAAGTAGGAATTGGGGGCTAGGGTTTTCTTATAAATGGGGAAGATGAAGTTTGGAACCGGTAAAAGTAAAAGTTAAAAGATAAAAAGATGGCTAAGTAGGGTAAGAAAACTAGGTAAACTGCGTCCAGTCGACTGAAATGTTCTGTTCAGTCGACTGAACAGGAAGCCAAAAATTTTCTGGCTAAAATTCAGTCGACTGAACAGAGATTTTCAGTCGACTGAATTGTTTGCTAAAATTTTCTTTCATATATTTAGTCGACTGTGCAGAACTATTCAGTCGACTGAATTTTGCATTTTTGGTTTTTCTTGACTTTTTGAATGCAGATGGTTTATTCAATGAAATAATTACAATTATATAGTAATATTATGATACAACAACATTATTTTGACCACAAAACCATCATTTCTTGGGGGATGGAGTCTTCTTCTTTGGTGTTATATATCCCTCATTCACCATAATGTTGATATACCGTAGTTGCACACGTCTCCTTTGCCAATGATGAAACCTTTTGAGTCATCTCCGAAGGTAACAGAGCCACCATCAAAGTATGAAATATTTGTAAGCATCTCTTTGTCTCCGGTCATGTGTTTTGAGCAACCACTATCCAAAATCCATTTTCTTTTCTTGAGTGGGACTTGCAAAAAATATTAATAAATATATTGGTACCCACCTTTTAATAGGGTCATATGAGTTAGATCTTAGGAAACCAAACCCAAGTGGGTTTAGTATCCCTTTTATAAAGATAATTACTATTTTTGTGAACCGTTTCTACGAAGGAATTCATATATTTGTTCCGAATTAAATTATTGTTTGTTTTTGGAACCAATATTTTGATTTCCTTTTTCTTTTTACTGTGTCTTAGTATGTTATTTTTCATAACTATACTATGTTTTGAATTATCTTCCTTTTTAAAATTAGCATTTTTCTTTGGAAGAATTTTTGATTCCTTTTTAAAACCTAATTCATTTTTATTTGAAGAGGATTGAGAATTTTCGAGAATTTTAGATAAGTTTTCTCTTCCCTTATTAAAATTAGAAACATTTTTAGTAATGTTATCTAATTTAATTTGAAGACTGGTATTTTCTAATTCAACTTGTTTTAGTTTATTTTTTAAATTGCGATTTTCAAAAATAATTTCATCATTCTTTGTTTTTTTTGAGTTTCAATTTCTTGGCTTAAAAGTAAAAGTTGACTATCTGAGTTTGAGTGAGATTCTTGAACTTTTTCATGTTCTTCTTCCAATATTTTTTTCGTCTTTTAACATATCTCTTTCAAATTCAGCTTTGTTCTGATTTTCACGTCTCTTTAAGTTTCTTTTTGAGAATTTTTATAGTATTTAAAAATTCAGTGTTTACTTCTATTAAATCATCATAAGATAGATCACTGACCTCAGATTCTTGAGCCATGAAGCACACATTTGCTTGTTCATTGTTGCTATCACTATCACTATCTGATGAATCTGAATCTGAATCGGAATCGGAATAGGAATCGTCCCATGTGACAGAAAAAGCCTTCTTTTTAAATTTGTCTTTCTTATTCTTGTTGTTGAAGTTTTTCTGATTCTCCTTCTTTAGCTCCGGACAGTCTTTTATCATATGACCTTTCTTGTGACAATTAAAACATTCCATATTTGAGGATGAAGGTTTGTTCAAGAAATTCTTTTTGAAACCGTTTTTATTTCCTTTTTTATACTTTAAGAATTTCTTGTAATTTTTGGCAATAAATGCTAGATCCTCATCTTCAGACTTCGATTCTTCCTTTTCTGCGTGAAAAGCCACATTTTTTCTTTCATGTGCTTGATCTTTCTTAGCTTGCATGTTAACTTCATAAGACATAAGGTTTCCAATTAATTCTTCTGGTTTCATTGTAGATAGATCGTTTGCTTCCTCGATTGCTAAGATTTTTCTCTCCCATTCATCAGTGAGTGAATTTAGGACCTTAGATACAATATCAAAATCCGTATACTTTTCTCCTAATCCTATTAAGGCATGATGAATGTCTTGAAATCTCGAGTACATTTCATTGATGGATTCATTCTGTCGCATTCTAAAGTTTTGGAACTGGTTCTTTAGCATGGAGATCTTTGTTTGTTTGACCTTGTTTGTGCCTTCATGTATGGTTCTAAGTGTATCCCATATTTGATGTGCAGTAGTACAAATGCTAACACGATTGAAATCATTTCTATCCAAAGCGCAAAATAGCATATTCATAGCTTTGGCATTTGCACTAGCTTCATTCTTTTGAGTTTGTGTCCATGTAGGGTAATCAGTTGTGGGTACAATGAACTCTGCTTGAGTTGCATTCCAGGCTTCAAAGCTTGTTGCTTGCATATAAATCCTCATCCTTGTATCCCAATAATTATAGTTTAGTCCATTTAATAGAGGGGGTCTTTGGGTAGATAGTCCTTCTGCAAATGTAGAGCTATATGTCGTTGTTGTGCTTGTGCTTGTGTTATTTTCCGTATTATCAATATGTCAAATAACAGTGTTATGGTTATAGGCCAACCTTGCTTTGATACCAATTGAAAGAGGCTATGTGGTAGGATCGTATAATATGGAATAGTGGAATGGTCTAGGTAGATAGCAATAAGCAGTAAGTAATAGACACCAAGACTTTATACTAGTTCGGATCTCTTGTCCTACGTCCAGTCCCTAAGCTCCTCTTAGAAATTCAACTAACCAACAACCCTCACTTAACTCGGAGGAATAGGTTTACAACTTACCCGAACAACCGAATGGGATTCTTGCCTCAACTACCGAAGAGGACTTTAACTAGATATAAAGAGTATTTCTGACTTGTTGTGTTCTTGATAACACTAATGAGTCCAATTGAGTACAACTTTTCTATAATCTTATCCTCAAGAATATGAAATGTGTTTATGAAGATTTAGAAAATATAGATTGCTATGAATCAAAAGAGTATTTAAGATAAATCAGAGATTCAAGCAATTTGAGTGGTTTGAGATTGTTTTTGAAAAACTTAAGAAATCTGAAAATATGATTGAGATAATAGAGAGATTAAAGAAATTAGAATTGGTGATTTGCAAATGATAGAATAATGTATTTATAGGTGTAGAAGAGGTGTATCTATTTGCAAAAGATTCAGTCAAGAGATGCATCCATTACCATTGGAGAATGGTTTCAACTCCTGGGAAGAAGAAGGTGTCTTTTCATAAAAAATTCGTAGGTTTAAATTCAGCCGACTGAACAGGGTATTTCGGTCGACTGAAGCTGTGCATGTTGTAATTCTATAACAGGTTCAGTCGACTGAAATTTCCTATTCAGTTGACTGAACTGGTAGTTTCTGCACAATGATCATCTTACTAAAATATTAAGTTGTGAAATGTGTTCTTGTGTTTGTGCAAGCTTCTTGAGGATAGATTTTAACAAAAAACTAAGACTAATACCTATATAATAAGTACTCATGAAGTCCTTAGTCTTTATAGTCCTTCCTTTAGCTTTGCGCATATCTCTTCCTTTTTATTGAAGCACATTGTCATTGATCAAAATATAGCGTATCAACATGTTTATTATACTGTTGTAAGTGCTAACTACTTATTTAGTTCACAAAATCGTTAATTAAAATTTATGTAGTTAAGCAAAAGTTAAAATACGTTTTAAAATTTTAGATTTAATTAATAAATATTTAAATAGTTAAATGAATTATAAAATAGTTTTTGTAGTTGTTAAAATAGTAACTCACAGTTCCCATTTGTGAGATAAGGCATATTTTCCGAGTTACTGATAGTTCCCATGGATTTTGATTCATAATTAAACGAATTCTATTTGGCTACATTACTAGAAAAAATTAAGACCGTTATTTCACTACAGACCACTAATACTTCAATATTCGTATTTTTTTATTTGTGCTTTATTTATGTGAACCTCTTAGAGAATTTTTGGCCCCGTCTGACAAGTGTTGTATATGATCGTTATATGGATATTCGTTTTTCCACAGAACGGACATCTATATTCGTCTGATACAACATTTGTTGGATATGTCCTAGTATTTGGACAAGTTACAAACACAATAAAGTAATTATATTTTATAAATCATTTCAGTTTAAACAGTTCAGAAAATTTTGATGGCACTTTCTTTATTCCCTGTGTACACGCATTTGTGTACGATACAGGGAATAAAGGGAAGTGCTGTCGAATTTTTTTAGAATCGTTTAACCTGAAATGATTTATAAAATATGATTACGTTATTGTGTTTGTAATGGGAAGTAGGATAACCGACCGTCAAAGTAAAAAAACAATAAACTTAAGAATTGAAAATTTGAATGCAGTATTTATTTGAATTTGTTAAAATAGTAAAGGGTTATATATGAATTTTTACAAGACTTTAATATGAAGTGTGTTATTCAATCTTCTAACCTATATTTTACAAATCAGGAAATATGTTCGATTATTTTATCGATCGTAATTGGATGTATGAACCTCGAAAAGGTATGAAAGGATCAATAAAAGAACGTTTCTGTAACGGTGTACACGTATTTATTAGATTTGCTCAATCTAGTAATTGAAATAACGTAGACATTCGTTGTCCGTGTAGTAAGTGCAAACATATGAAGCATTGGAAACCAGATGTAGTAGAAGTACATTTGTACAAATTTGGTTTTGTGCCAAATTATTACTTATGGGATTGTCATGGAGAACTTGTTCAACCTACACCTAATCTTGTAGTATCATAGGACGATAATACTATGACCAATCCTATAGAAAACATGGTGCAAGATGCTACACGATCAATGTTTCCTACCTTTGACCAAGGTGATGATGGGAGCGAAAATGTTGACGAAGAGCCGACCGCGGAAGCTAAAAAGATTTATGATTTATTGGATTCTGCTAAGAGGCCATTGTGGGATGGATATACAAGCGGAACCGAATTATCTGAAACCGCCAAATACATCACTATGAAATCAAAATTTAATCTTAGAGAAGCTGCATATACAGCAGTTGTACAAACTGCAAAACGACACATGCCACCTAATAATTTGATGTGTGATAGTCATTATAAAGTAAAAAAAACTTATGTCTGCTTTTGGATTGTCGTACCAGAAGATAGATACTTGTAAAAGGTTGCATGCTGTATTGGAAAGAAGACGCTCGTCTTACTAAATGCAGAATATGTAACGAGGAAAGATACAAACCAAGAAAAAAGAAAGGAAAAGAAGTTCCATATAAGAGGATGCATTATTTACCCATCACTCCCAAACTTCAACGGTTATATGCATCTTCTGCTACAACATATCATGTACGATGACACAATGTGAGAACACCAGAAGAAGGAACTTTGATACATCCATCTGATGGAGAAGCATGAAAACATTTCAATAAGACTTATCCTGAATTTGCGGCAGAGAGCCGTAATGTTAGGCTTGGCTTATCTACAGATGGATTTTTGCCATTTTATTAGTTTGGTAGTAAATATTCATCGTGGCCTATTATTATTACTCCTTATAATTTACCACCATGGATGCGTATGTAAACTCCATAAATGTTTCTAACGATTGTCGTCTCCTGTCCCGATGATCCGACACTAGGAATTGATGTTTATCTACAACCACTAATCGATGAGTTGAAAACACTGTGTCATGAAGGAGTTGAAACGTACGACATTTCGAGAAAAGGGAATTTTCATATGTTTGCTTCTTTATTATGGACTATTAGTGATTTTCCCACGTATGGCATGCTTTCAGGTTGGAGCACATCTGGACGTCTAGCTTGTCCTTATTGTATGGATGAAACACGAGCATTTTCATTAAAGTATGGAAAGAAAATTTCTTGGTTTGACTGTCATCGGTGTTTTCTACATATCAATCATAAATTTAGAACGGATAAAAAGAACTTTAAAGCTAACAGAGCAGAGAGTATGCTACCACTAAGTGAAGAGGTATATGAAATTGTAAAAGACTACCCAAAGATACATGAAACTGGGGTACAGGTTGAAATTCCAGGTAAATCGGACATTCATAACTGGTGCAAGAAAAGTATATTCTGGGAGTTACCATACTGGAAAAATCTCCTACTCCGACATAACATTGACGTCATGCACAACGAGAAAAACGTGTTTGACAACGTGTTTAATACAATTTTGAATGTAAAGGGGAAAACCTAGGGCGATGTGAATTCAAGACGTGATATATTACACTTTTGTAAGCGGCCCGAACTTCAATTATATGATGATAATAAGAAACCCAAAGCATGCTATGAGCTAGACAATAAGCAAGTAAAACTCATTATAAAGTGGGTGGAAGGACTTAGATGTCCTGATGGGATTTCTTCTAACCTCCGTAGATGTGTTGACTTTAAAAATAGCAAATTGAGTGGGATGAAAAGTCACGATTGTCACATTATGATGGAGTATTTTTTCCGATGATTTTCAAAGAACTGCTGCCTGCAAAATATGGAGTGTTATAATAGAATTAAGTATGTTTTATAAACAGCTTTGTTCTACGACGTTAAAGGTGGATCGTATACGTAAACTTGAAGCAGAAATCCCTATACTTCTATGCAAACTAGAGAAAATATTTCCGCCTGGTTTTTTTAATGTAATGGAGTATTTACCTGTTCATTTTCCATATAAAGCACTCCTTCGTGGTCCTGTGCAATATGGATGGATGTATCCATTTGAGAGGTAATTTAATTAATTTCGGTTTTTTTACCACCATATAAATTTAATTAATTTTTTTTATAGGTACCTGAATCATTTGAAGAAAAAAATTAGACAAAAAGCATGAGTAGAAGGTTCGATTTGCAAATCGTACCTTGAAGATGAAGGTTCATTTTTTTCTCACATTACTTTAGCAACGATGTGAACTTATCGTTCGTATGTGTTCCCCATAATGAAGAAACTATTGGGCAAGATTCTTCTCAAACAATGTTATCTACTTTTAGACAACATGGAAGACCTGCTGGAAAATGTGTGGAAATATGGTTAGATGATAGAGATTACCACTATGTTCTTCTAAATTGTGCTGAAGTTGCACCATTTGTCAGGTAATTATGAATTCATATATAATTCAATTATACATGTATATATTAATTATAAATGAATATAATATATATTTGTAGCATATACGAATCACAACATCCATCTGGCGATCTCAGTAAACAATTTGCTGGATGGTTTTCAAACTACGTTCATAATACAGAAAACCGTGTTGTTGACGAAGGATTATGACATCTTGCTATCGGACCAAAACGAAATGTCAAGACTTATCCAATATTCTTCGTCAATGAATTTAAATTCAACACCAAAGATTACGGGGCTGAAAAATTAACATATAACAGTGGTGTAGTTGTCAAAGGAAGTGATGATCCAGAGGAGCATATAAACGATTTTTACGGTGTCTTAACACAATTTTTAGAGTTGACATATTATATACAACCTGCAGAGAAAGTTGTTTTATTCAAATGCAACTGGTTTAGCAATGTTCATGGCTCTAGAATTAACGTGCACAAAGATTATAAGCTAATTGAAATAAGGCATACGTCGCATTACTATAAGTAAGATCCTTTTATATTAGCTAAGCAAGCTTTACAAGTTTATTTTGCTCCATATCCATCCTTAAAAAATGATAAAGCAGACTAGTGGGCTGTTTTTAAAACGAAGGCAAGATATACATTTGATGCAAATAATATTCCAGATGAAGCAGCATATTAAGCGGTTCTCAAGCCAAATACTAAAATAGTGGTAACCGATGACATTGATGTAGGGTCGTTGACTGATGAATCGAATGTTTTAATAGATGCATTTATAAGTACCGAAGAAAATGATATAGAGTACAAGACCGAGTCTGAATCAGAATATGATGAAAGATGGTCATAAATGGCATCGCTTGTTGTATAATTCTGAGTTATGTATTAACAATAATGACTATGTTCTGTAATATTTTGAGCTATGTAATAATAATGATGACTATATATGATTTGTATCATTCTGAGTTATGCATTATTCTTTTCATGTATGCTTTTTTGATGATTATGTGCAGAGTATGCTTATGTGATGATTGTCACTTGATTAATAATTATGTGATGATTATGCGATAATTAATGATTATGTGATATTAATTGACGATTATGTGATGCTTATGTTATCAGTACTCTTTTCTTAGCAGTGTATGATATTATATTTATGTTGGTGCCAGATACGTCTGATAGGCGACGTAATCGGCGTACTACATTTCAGCCACCTTCACATGGAGCAAGTCTGAGTAGCTCTGAGCCAGATCTCCGTCGAGTTGCGGAGATAGTTCCAAAAAGTGCTGGGTATGTATTAAACTTATTTGAATTATATTATATGAAATATATTGAATATATACATCAACATTTCTTCAGAGGGTTCGAGGTGGATCCGTCCGAGTTCATTTTACAAGTATCGAAGGAAGCATACAAGAGTAGGATGTCCGGGTGTTGGCCTCATGGGATAACATCCCAACTGTAATGACCCGCAAATCCGTACCCCTTGAGTTAACACAATTCTACCTAAATCAACTCAAGTTGTACAGAAATACGAACCACATGGGTTAAAAGAAGAAGAAGAGGTAGAAGAAGAAAATAGAAAACAACATCAGAATCTAACCATCGCAGCGAAATAAAATATAATAGATAATAAATACTCTTTACTCAAACATCAAATATCTTTGTTTATAAATTACATCATCAGAGTACATCGAACACTGCTCAACGTCAATGTCATACAAGTGGATACACAACAACTCAACATAGCGGAAATATATATATACACAAGTACGAGAATACGTATCGTCATCCAGCTCATCTCCTGAGCTCCACAGCATCACATCCTGTATTCTGTAATACCCGGTCTGACCCGAGCATTACAGTTAAATAACACGCGAGTCAGTCTGGATTACCAGCGTGAGAAAATCACATCCAATTGATTATTAAAGTTTCAAAAATCCTTTGAAAAAAAAAAGCATCTCGTAAGACCACGCCACAAATAAACATGTCGGGTTTTTACCTTACGATAGCTAAAACATTTTTATTAAAGTCCTCTGATATTATAATAGCGTCTATAGAAAGTAAATAGAATCTAGCTGAAATGCTTGCATCTCACGTTTCTGCAATAGTTGGGCACAATCAAAACCGTACGGGCGCGTAGGGAAAATGGATTCCAACTAATGGCTAGGCACTGGGGTACCACCTGTCACAGTACCTGGTCTAGATCAGCGTATCGAGGAGCCACCCTAACTCCCCTGCAACACAAGACCGGAACCATCCCTTACTGGACAGTCCCGAGCAAGATCACCCCGCGGTTGGAATCAGCAACCGCCCACTAAGCCGAAATAAAGGGACATCTAGACAGGGATGACCTCACCCTCCAGTGGGGGCTACCCACGAAGCCTTACTGCATATCCCCTGATTTTCAGCCATTCCCATTTGATGAGGCTTGAGGCTTAGCGTTACCTTTATAGAATATATCCATTAGAATGCCCATCGTCCACCTGACGACGTTTCGCAAGCATTCATCCATACAAGTCCGTCCCGGGTTCGAACGGAACCGAAGGCACTATTCCTACAACATCCATTTTGGAAATATCCTCAGGATTAGTAGCGAATAGCCCTTGCACTTCACTGCTCCATCTTCGAATCCAAAATCGTTTACACGAAACGTACAAACCGGATCGAAGTGGTTTTCGAGAAATTAATCTCGGTCCCGGTCTCTTCGAAACGATCAACGCATTTGTCCAATATTGATAGTCAGTTATTTAACTATCAATTTATATTCACAAACATCCATCCAACAAATAAATAATTTTTCCAAATTATTTAATTACCTCAAAATATCCTCACAAGGTATATTTCGATTTTCAACCCTTTGAAAACAGTTTCAAAACCATCTTTCTTTTCAGAATAAACTTTCCCAAATATTTTCTATCTCCTCTGAAATCACCAAGCACAAAACTAGATTTCTAAAATAATTTAAAACACTTTACTTTGAAAATATATACCTTAAAACACTAGGAGAAAACTACTTAAATAATTTGTTAAAAATACATACTATATGAATTTTAGAAATAAGGTTTCTTTATAAAATATAAAACCAGGTTTCACCTTTAAAACAAATACTAAATCACTTTTAAATAATTAATGCTATAATATATTAAAAGGAAATACTTGCTTTAGAAATTAAATATTAGAAATAATAAATGTTACCAAACTTGCTTTCTTTAACAACAACTTAAAAAAAAACATTTAATTTATTCTTACAAATTTACTTTTAAAAACGTGTACTTGGCCATCCAGAGAAAATTCCAACTTCAAGCACTTAAATCAATTTCCCGAATTGATTTCCAATTCATTCTATTTGAAATAAATTTCTTTACTTGCTCGGTTCATTTAAAATTTA
The DNA here is from genome assembly GCA_030765085.1 of Allium cepa. Lineage (NCBI taxonomy): Eukaryota > Viridiplantae > Streptophyta > Magnoliopsida > Asparagales > Amaryllidaceae > Allium > Allium cepa. Next base: position 407,346,236 of record CM060931.1, on the reverse strand, counting down.
ATTATGGACTTTATTATTATTTTTATTTATTTATTATGATTTGCTGTTTGATTTTAAATCTTTTAACTGAAATATACAAATTTCAGGCTTTTCCCATTTCTTCTTTGTTCCTTTCAAAATTTAAAATCTTAAATTTAAAATAAATGTTCTGTTCTTTTAGATATAAGCATTGGAGTTTACAATTCATTAACTTTCTATTAATTCAAAAATCTCCTTTCTATATTCAAGATTTATAAACTAGAATTCTTATGTCACTTTATTTTATTTTTATCTCATTCTTAAATTTATTCAAATTTCCATAATTATTTTACTTACAAATTCACTTCCTTTCTTTTCTTTCAACATCCAAGTTATATATTTTTCTTGAAATTCATTATACCCAATTATCCAAACCAACCATTGCATTCAATATTTCAACATAATTCATCATAAAATACCAATCATCATAACAGGGTAATTTCAATAATTTAAATAAATGTTGAGGGATCCAGTTGGATCCCTCCAACCTGTTTTCCCTACATCCACAGCCGTTAGTACAATATATAATACCAATTTCAAATATATGCTATACTATACAGCACATCAATCAATTCATCCATTCAGAACATTTATATAAATTTAATCATTTAAATTTAAATTTAAATTAACTTAGTGAGATTAACTCACCTTTGACTTAAACTTTGCAGACCATCCCAATCCATTTCAATCCAGCTTGTTTCTCTATTTTAGACCTTGAATAACAATTCACGGTTTATTATTATTTGAACCAATCAAACAATTATTCACCGTTTTTTTATTTTGTTTACAAATGATTAAATTTTAACCTTAAATTTAATTTAACCGAAGTAGTAAAATTTAAACTAATTTCGCTTTATAAAATTTAATTCAATTTTATAATCTGTACTTAAACTAATTCCTAAAATAAATTATTTCCAGTAATTAGGATAAATTAAATAAGTTTATTAAATACATTAATCATCCTAAACAATATTTTAAAATTCCTATAATGTTTTTCCCAAAATCTTATATACACATATTTATGTTTGTCTATTTATTTCTAAATTTAAAAATAGCTATCAATTTCATACATATACAAATCTAACATTAGTTTTCCGTTTTTTTCTCTCTGCATATGATCATATTTATAAATACGTGCACTATCAAACTAAAGTAGATAAATAAATTGCAAATTTATTTACCTAGTTATCCAAACCCTAGCCGAGAAATAAATTTATATACACATATTTAAAGTGTATATAAATTTATTGTTTGGTTGTTTGAATAATCTAAATAAAGGAATAATTGTATAAGTAAAATTAATTATAAGAGTTGAATTATAATTAATGTGATTTACAATTGAGAAATAAACTTATATATATAAGAAGTGAAACTATACGAATATATTTATGAATATGAGTTGTAAATAAAAATGAATTTAAAGTTAAATGGAAATTTACTTTAGAATTTAGAAGCTGAATTGATTTATAAGTTGGAATTTAAGTTATGTAAAACCAAGTGATGTTTGTGAAATGAAATATAACTTAAGAGTTGTTGGATGAAGTTGATATTGGTATCAAAGTAAATTAACAAAGTTAAGTGATAGATATGAACTTGAGTTATGTAAATGAAATTCAACTTTGTAATTGAATTGAATTAATGGATTGAATATTAATCAATTAAATGTGAATAATTGATATGAAATAATGAATATAAGTGTTAATTCATTAAAATCTAATGTTATTGGAAATTGAATAATTGGATGAAAATCAATTTAATTAAACCAATTGAAAGTGATGGTGTCAAACCAAATTGAATGAATATAAGCAAAGGAATTTGGTTGTAATTAATATACATTGGTTGTTATATGGTTGTTAGTTGATTGATTGCATATAATTCATTAAGTGTTAATGAAATTGAGTTAATGAAATTGGAAGCTAAAGTAATTGGAATTCAATTGGAAGTTAAGTGAATCTTAAATAGAATTGAATTTGATTTGGAAGTGAACCAACTTGAATATGAATTAGTGAATGAAAACTAATTGAAAATGAATGTTAGTAAGAACACCCACTGTAAATAAATCAAATGTGATTAAATTGAAAACCAATTCATTGAATATTAATGAGAATATGAATGAATATTTATTGGTTATGGATGTTAGTTGGATGATAGTTGGTTGATGGTTGAATTTATTGCTTTTATTGCATTTGCTATGTTGACATATATAGTTATTATGTTGCTATATGTTGTATATTGATACTATTGTCTATATACATGTTTCTCATGTTGTTGTTGAGTGTTTAGTAGGTGCGGATCGCGTTTGCTTCGCATTTGGAGCTCGCTTTCGCGCTATATTAGCCGTATATGCTTGCTAATAAAATATAAGGTACATATCTCGGATTACATACCGTACTTTTATACTTTTTTCCCTTCGGGATGCCTCATTACTTGATGAGATGTATATTTGTGATATATATACTGTCATTTTTTTTCGGATCGAGCCGCGCAAAGGAGACTATGGCGAATTTTTCCGAAAATTTAAGGCGTTAGAAAAAATTTGAGAAAAATTGGAAAATTTTGAAAACTTTAACTTTGATTTGGAATTGAAAGTTAAACAATAGTAGTTATTTTTGAAAAGATAACTAAGTATGATTTAAAAACTTAGTAAAGTATTGTAAGAAATTTAACTATGAATTTTGGAAAGTTTATAAATTCTGTAACTTTTCTTACTTAATAATTTCGAGGACGAAATTCTTTTAAGGGGGGAAGATTGTAACGACCCAGGATTTTAATTAATTAAAATTTGAATATTTAATTAATTTTAAATATTAATAAGTGAATTTATAAGTCGAATAAATTTTTATTCGAATAATTGGATTTAATTGGATAATTAAATCGATAATTTAATATGTGAAATTATGGAAATAATTGAAAATTGAGTTAAATATGATTGAAAATGATTTGTAAAATTTTATTTTATCATATTGAAGTTGGAATGATATTTTAGAACTTTTAAAATCGAATTAAAAGTTAATTTGTGAAAATTGAATATTTTAATATTAAATCGACTAGTGAAAATAGTCAATTTTTGAACAGTCTCAGAATTGGACGAGACCAGTTTCATTTGATCCGTAATAGTTAGTTATTACCGGATTTCAATTTTCGTAGCAATCGGAGTTATCGTTTGATCGTGCCAGCTCGAAACGCATCTAAATTGTTTTAATATTAATTTGGCGAGTAAAAATAGCCATTTTTCAAAAAGTCTTGGATTTCGATGAAACCAGTTTCATCGGATCTGTAATGTGATATTATTGTAAGGTTTCAAATTTCGTGTCAATCGGATTTACCGTTTGTCCGGTACAAATTAAAACGCCTAGAAAATCGTTTAAATCGGTTTAATTTAAATTGAACGTTTATTGCCATATCTTGCATAGATGACCGAATTAGCTTCCGAAACCTGTTCCATTGTGTCCGGAACGCGGGGTAAACCCTAGAAACGCTGGTTACGGCGCGTGAATCGGAGTTCGGAATTTCCGGAATGAATAGTGTCGTTTGTTTTCCTATAAATAGACCATCTCCATTCACAAAAAAAATAAAAAAAATAAATCTACACCCTAAAACCTAGCCGCCACTTCCCAGAACCGAAGGCCAAAAATTTTCGTTTCTTTTCCCCTTAATATTTCTCAATCCATCAATCAATTCACGAAGTGTTCAACTGCAAAGTTGTAGAGGATAGAGAGAGCTTTGGATCCATACGGCCGAGATGGGGTTTAGCGTCGTGTGGAGGGAGAAATCATGGGCGAAAGGTGCTCGGTTGTGCACGTTTTTCTGGGCAGAAGGTTTGACCGAGCTTTGCAAGGTGGCAGCCGAGTGAAGTGGAGGAGATGAGCTTCGAGATGCAAGTTCCTGATCAACCTCTCGTGCGTCGTGATGGCCGAAAAATCAAACCCTAACTTGAGTTTAATGGGTTGTTTCTTGCGTATGGTTACTGGAGGTTGCTTATGAAGAAGATGATGGGGAGAGTGCATTCTATGGCTATGATGTGGGGGGATGAGATCTCACGGCCTGGATTTAGTTTGGGTTTGAAATTATAAAATTTAAGTTGTAATTTAGTTATAAAAAGTTCGTGTTTCTTTAAAAATTCATAACTTTTTCATACGAGGTCGAAAACGCACGAAACAAGAAGCGTTGGAATCATATGGACGAGCACTACGCGATGGAATTGGATTGGAGTCGTTTGGAGTTAGTGAAAATTTTGGATAAAATTAAACGTCCGTTTAATTTTATTCGAAATAAAATCGCTAAAACGAAATTGAAATCAAGGTGAGAACTTCTCACTCAATCGAATCAGTTTCGATTTTATTTTAAATAGTTAGATTTAAAATATTTGAATGCATGTTTGAATGATGATTGATATCTATTGATTGTTAAAATAGACATTATGCGCCGTTAGTAAGCGGATGTTATTTATTAAAAACATATACCGCGAATATTTCATAAACAGTGAAATTGATATTATATATAATAGCAATATATATATATATATTGACATATGTATATATTGGAGTTATTGTTTTCCCGCATTTGTATAGCGGATGAGACCCTATTGCACCGTCTATTAAGCGGATAATATTTTAAATCCCATATACCGCGATAATTCTGTACTGGAGCGGAATTGGTATTGTGCTAATGTTTGTGGATACAGGAAAACAGCTTGGAGGGATCCAACTGGATTCCTCAACAGTTTTTATTTGATTTCAGATATTTTGATATTTGATTGATTATCATATCGATATATGATATCGTTGTTGTCGTGATTGACTATTTGGTGTGTAGCATCATTGGACCAAACTTTGGAATTTTAAAATGATTTTTAAAGTGATTTTTGAAAATATACTATATGTTTGGAAATTGATTCATTTTAAATAAATAAACGATATAATTTTTAATGTTATAAAAATTATATTTTTGAGAAATATAGTTAAAAACTGATTTTTGAAAATATGGGGTTAATGATTTTATAAAATAGTTAAAACGGGATTTCTGAATTTATTGTGAAAAGTTTAAATATAGATTTATAAAATTTGATTATTTTATAAATCAAAATGGTGAAATTATAAAGGGGATTAAAGATGTTTTAAAAGAATAATAATATAAATTGATTTATATAAAAGATTTATAAATTGATATTTATAAATTAAAATATTGGAATTATAAAACGAGGTTTTATATGTGTTAGAATGAATTGTGAATGAATTTCATAAATGAATGAAATTTATAAAATTATAAACGGTGAAGTTATAAATGGAATTTTATAAGCAGTAGGTTTATAAAATTTATAAAGTTGTTAAAAGAATGGTTGGATAAATAATTGAATCTTATAAGTTATAAGATTTATAATTATGAAGTTCAAAGGAACGATTTTGCAAACAAATAAATTATAAGTATTTCACTTATAATATGAACTTTTAGTATATCATTGAGATATGAATTGAGATAGGTTAATAAAGGGAATTTATAAAAGGAAGTTGTTATAAAATAAATAAAAATGGAATTTATAGACATTGTTTTATAAATTCACAAACGACTTATTTTGATAAGTTAATTTTTATAACTTATTTATGGAGTTATATTCACGTTTTAGACAGTGAATAATCCTTTAAAGTAAAATGAATAGAAATGATGAAATTGGTTAACGTAGTATATTCACATTTTTGAATAGTGAATAATATGTTAAAGAAATTGTTTTGAATGTGATGTTTTAAATAGAATTAAAACGATCTAACGATGTTTTAAATGTGTTGAGATTCAAAACCATAGATTTCAACATTTATTGTTGAAATAGACGTTTTCGAGAAATAGAAGGAATTGGTGGACTGTAACACTGTTGTTATAGTAAATGATTTCCGAAAGGAAATGTTTGTATAGTATTGGGATTTATATATCTATTTTATTTTCGAATCCTTATACTAGTGATTTTGGCTTGTCGTAACGATGTTTTACGCAACATTCGTTTTGGCCCAAATAAATACGTTTAAGAGAATGATTTCCTTAAAGAATGAAATATATACTTAATTTCGATTTAAGTATATTGAATATTTTCCAAGTGTTGAAAATAAATGGATTTGTGAATTACTTATTAATAAATAAGTATGGAAATGTTTTCCAATATAAAGTGAATATTAGAGAATTTATCTTTTTGAAGATAAATTGAAATCGTATATGCATGGATATTTTGGAATGAAAATTCACTATGGAATTTATAAAGAATGGGGAAATTTGTTTAAAAATAAATATTGATTTATTTTTGAGGTATTGAAATTTTATATCTTGTAAATATATTTTTGAGAAATAAATAATTTAGAAAATTATTTGGAATCTGGTGATGTCGTGCATATCCATTGATAGTTCAATAACCGACTATCAATATTTACCTTTGAAAGGTATTTGTTGTGATTTGCTTGGATTTGAATGCTACACTTATTTTTAAATTATTGCGCTCGTTATTCGGATTACCCATTCCGAATAGTGATACGACGTAATGGACAGCATTGAAGATCGGTGTTGAAGACCCGGTATTTGCGAGAGCGATAGGATGACCTGTCGATTGACTCTGCACCGAGTTGCTCCGGTATTGAGTTCTCCATATGTGATGGGAAATCCGATCAGGATTGTGGATATCCGGATTGCAAGGACTTCTTTGTAAGTGCCTTCGGTTCTGTTCGAGCCCGGAACAGACTTGTATGGATTGTATGTCTGACGTTACAAATTGAGATATAAAGCAGATTTCTTTCAAATATATTTCTGTTGGTGGCGGAGAATTTATTCTTTTAGCTTAACACCTTTCTCTGAGACGTACGAGCTCAGAGGTTATGTAGTTGAATGTTATCAGCGATATATTCCCAATTTGGTAATGTGACATGCTGAGTGTTGCTCTGAAATGATCATTGTGTTGATTATTTGTGATAGGATCATTTATTTGATCGTCTATCCTGGTGATCATTTCTATGATCATTTGTTGACCCAAAGTATGGCTTTTGTATAAAGTATGTTTTTGTGGACGTGACTTCGTCGAGCCTCACACCCCGGGAATGGTCAAACAGGAAAGATGCGGGGTAGCGCCCTTTAGGCTATGTGCATTTCCTTCTGGAAAAGGGTGGTATCATGGTATGGAGCCCAGATACTTACTCATGTTGAAAACACTTTATGATTGTGTGAATTGATTACGAGCGCTCGGATAAAGTTCCCAAAGGACCGGGGGATGGCATATTCGGTCAGTTGTTACTCAGTTAGGGGTAACCCGGCCTTGTGTTGGTAGAGATCCGGTTTGGTTCTCGGGGATGTCCTTCCAGAGGCATTCTCATGTGGCAATGGGAAGTTTCTTGGCCTGATCATTCGTTGGAAATCCAATTCCCAATACGAAACCCTGTACGGTATTAGTTGTAGAACCTGCCATTTACTTATGGTGGCCACCACTTTTTAGATGGTAGCTATAGTAGGCATAGTTCGAAATGTCTATGCTGGCTAAGATTTATATTCTACTTTCGAAATGAATTTTTCCTACACTATGCACTAGTAATAATATCAAATGTCTTTTAATGCGTATCAAGCATCTTTGACTATCATAAGGAGAAATCTCCTCCGATTCTGCGTTTGCATTGTGTGTGTGCGGGAGGCCTTATGGTAGTCTCATTTTTAAAAAGCACTGCGAATTGACTTTAAAAATATTCCTTTATTTTTTTTTAAAGATAAATAAACTGTTTTGAGTTCTCACACCAGTCTCATGACTGACTCGGAGTTTATTGTTTTCCTTCCTAAACTCTGGGTGCCCACCAATTTCCACACGGGCAGTCAAGAGTTAGGTTTATCAGGATATTCTGGAGTTGCTGGAGGCAAGCTGGATGGCATGGCGTATTATTAGTATATAGTATTACTTTTCCGCTGTTTGATGTTGTTGTTGTGGTACACACTGATGATGATGTAATGTAATGTAATGTAATGTAATGTAATGTATAAAATGTAATAACTGATATAGTTCTTTGTTTAAAGATTATTCATTTATTTATTATATGTTGTTCCGCTGCGAATTGTGAGATTCTGATGTTGTTCAGTAGTTGTTTTCTATTCCGTTCTATTTTCTATTTTCTTTTCTCTCTATTTTCTATCTTCTTATCTCTCCTTCTCTCTCTGTCTTTTTCTTTAAACCCTAATATTTCGGTTTTTCGGCAACGAAAAATCGCAATCGTTACATTTGGTATCAGAGCTTATGGTTAAGCGACAACCATGGTTCTGTTGGGTATTACTCATTAGAGATAGAGTCAGTAGTACTCTAGAATGAGTTTGAGTGTAATAATAGCTATGAGAGCGTATTTGTTAGTGAATATAAAATTGTTTTATATTGTGATGATTGGTTTGTTGAGTGGTATATAGATTCTGGTTAATACGAGTAATTAACGTTTTTGATAGGGATCTCTAAATACTTGTACAGAACAATTCGACACAATATTGTTTTAAAATTGGGTAAATGAAATAATTTTACCTTGATTATATTTTATATATAAAGGAATATTTTTTCAGAATTATTAAAGTGTATATAAATTGATTGTTTGGTTGTTTGAATAATCTAAATAAAGGAATAATTGTATAAGTAAAATTAATTGTAAGAGTCAAATTATAATTAATGTGATTTACAATTGAGAAATAAACTTATATATATAAGAAGTGAAACTATACGAATATATTTATGAATATGTGTTGTAAATAAAAATGAATTTAAAGTTAAATGGAAATTTACTTTAGAATTTAGAAGCTGAATTGATTTATAAGTTGGAATTTAAGTTATGTAAAACCAAGTGATGTTTGTGAAATGAAATATAACTTAAGAGTTGTTGGATGAAGTTGATATTGGTATCAAAGTAAATTAAAAAAGTTAAGTGATAGATATGAACTTGAGTTATGTAAATGAAATTCAACTTTGTAATTGAATTGAATTAATGGATTGAATATTAATCAATTAAATGTGAATAATTGATATGAAATAATGAATATAAGTGTTAATTCATTAAAATCTAATGTTATTGGAAATTGAATAATTGGATGAAAATCAATTTAATTAAACCAATTGAAAGTGATGGTGTCAAACCAAATTGAATGAATATAAGCAAAGGAATTTGGTTGTAATTAATAAACATTGGTTGTTATATGGTTGTTAGTTGATTGATTGTATATAATTCATTAAGTGTTAATGAAATTGAGTTAATGAAATTGGAAGCTAAAGTAATTGGAATTCAATTGGAAGTTAAGTGAATCTTAAATAGAATTGAATTTGATTTGGAAGTGAACCAACTTGAATATGAATTAGTGAATGAAAACTAATTGAAAATGAATGTTAGTAAGAACATCCACTGTAAATGAATCAAATGTGATTAAATTGAAAACCAATTCATTGAATATTAATGAGAATATGAATGAATATTTATTGGTTATGGATGTTAGTTGGATGATAGTTGGTTGATGGTTGAATTTATTGCTTTTATTGCATTTGCTATGTTGACATATATACTTATTATGTTGCTATATGTTGTATATTGATACTATTGTCTATATACACGTTTCTCATGTTGTTGTTGAGTGTTTAGTAGGTGCGGATCGTGTTTGCTTCGCATTTGGAGCTCGCTTTCGCGCTATATTAGCCGTATATGCTTGCTAATAAAATATAAGGTACATATCTCGGATTACATACCGTACTTTTATACTTTTTTCCCTTCGGGATGCCTCATTACTTGATGAGATGTATATTTGTGATATATATACTGTCATTTTTTTTTCGGATCGAGCCGCGCAAAGGAGACTATGGCGAATTTTTCCGAAAATTTAAGGCGTTAGAAAAAATTTGAGAAAAATTGGAAAATTTTGAAAACTTTAACTTTGATTTGGAATTGAAAGTTAAACAATAGTAGTTATTTTTGAAAAGATAACTAAGTATGATTTAAAAACTTAGTAAAGTATTATAAGAAATTTAACTATGAATTTTGGAAAGTTAATAAATTCTGTAACTTTTCTTACTTAATAATTTCGAGGACGAAATTCTTTTAAGGGGGGGAAGATTGTAACGACCCAGGATTTTAATTAATTAAAATTTGAATATTTAATTAATTTTAAAAATTAATAAGTGAATTTATAAGTCGAATAAAGTTTTATTCGAATAATTGGATTTAATTGGATAATTAAATCGATAATTTAATATGTGAAATTATGGAAATAATTGAAAATTGAGTTAAATATGATTGAAAATAATTTGTAAAATTTTATTTATCATATTGAAGTTAGAATGATATTTTAGAACTTTGAAAATCTAATTAAAAGTTAATTTGTGAAAATTGAATATTTTAATATTAAATCGACTAGTGAAAATAGTCAATTTTTGAAAAGTCTCAGAATTGGACGAGACCAGTTTCATTTGATCCGTAATAGTTAGTTAGTATCGGATTTCAATTTTCGTAGCAATCGGAGTTATCGTTTGATCGTGGCAGCTCGAAACGCATCTAAATTGTTTTAATATTAATTTGGCGAGTAAAAATAGCCATTTTTCAAAAAGTCTCGGATTTCGACGAAACCAGTTTCATCGGATCCGTAATGTTATATTATTCTAAGGTTTCAAATTTCGTGTCAATCGGATTTACCGTTTGTCCGGTACAAATTAAAACGCCTAGAAAATCGTTTAAATCGGTTTAATTTAAATTGAACGTTTATTGCCATATCTCGCATAGATGACCGAATTAGCTTCCGAAACCTATTCCATTATGTCCGGAACGCGGGGTAAACCCTAGAAACGCTGGTTACGGCACGTGAATCGGAGTTCGGAATTTCCGGAATGAATAGTGTCGTTTGTTTTCCTATAAATAGACTATCTCCATTCACAAAAAAAATAAAAAAATAAAAATCTACACCCTAAAACCTAGCCGCCACTTCCCAGAACTGAAGGCCGAAAATTTTCGTTTCTTTTCCCCTTAATATTTCTCAATCCATCAATCAATTCACGAAGTGTTCAACTGCAAAGTTGTAGAGGATAGAGAGAGCTTTTGATCCATACGGCCGAGATGGGGTTTAGCGTCGTGTGGAGGGACAAATCATGGGCGAAAGGTGCTCGGTTGCGCACGTTTTTCTGGGCAGAAGGTTTGACCGAGCTTTGCAAGGTGGCAGCCGAGTGAAGTGGAGGAGATGAGCTTCGAGATGCAAGTTCCTGATCAAACTCTCGTGCGTCGTGATGGCCGAAAAATCAAACCCTAACTTGAGTTTAATGGGTTGTTTCTTGCGTATGGTTACTGGAGGTTGCGTATGAAGAAGATGATGGGGAGGGTGCGTTCTACGGCTATGATGTGGGGGGATGAGATCAAACGGCCTGGATTTAGTTTGGGTTTGAAATTATAAAATTTAAGTTGTAATTTAGTTATAAAAAGTTCGTGTTTCTTTAAAAATTCATAACTTTTTCATACGAGGTCGAAAACGCGCGAAACAAGAAGCGTTGGAATCGTATGGACGAGCACTACGCGATGGAATTGGATTGGAGTCGTTTGGAGTTAGTTAAAATTTGGGTAAAATTAAACGTCCGTTTAATTTTATTCGAAATAAAATCGCTAAAACGAAATTGAAATCAAGGTGAGAACTTCTCACTCAATCGAATCATTTTCGATTTTATTTTAAATAGTTAGATTTAAAATATTTGAATGCATGTTTGAATGATGATTGATATCTATGGATTGTTAAAATAGACATTATGCGCCGTTAGTAAGCGGATGTTATTTATTAAAAACATATACCGCGAATATTTCATAAACAGTGAAATTGATATTATATGTAATAGCAATATATATATATTGGCATATGTATATATTGGAGTTATTGATTTCCCGCATTTGTATAGCGGATGAGACCCTATTGCACCGTCTATTAAGCGGATAATATTTTAAATCCCATATACCGCGATAATTCCGTACTGGAGCGGAATTGGTATTGTGCTAATGTTTGTGGATACAGGAAAACAGGTTGGAGGGATCCAACTGGATTCCTCAACAGTTTTTATTTGATTTCAGATATTTTGATATTTGATTGATTATCATATCGATATATGATATCGTTGTTGTCGTGATTGACTATTTGGTGTGTAGCATCATTGGACCAAACTTTGGAATTTTAAAATGATTTTTAAAGTGATTTTTGAAAATATACTATATGTTTGGAAATTGATTCATTTTAAATAAATAAACGATATAATTTTTAATGTTATAAAAATTATATTTTTGAGAAATATAGTTAAAAACTGATTTTTGAAAATATGGGGTTAATGATTTTATAAAATAGTTAAAACGGGATTTCTGAATTTATTGTGAAAAGTTTAAATATAGGATTTATAAAATTTGATTATTTTATAAATCAAAAACGGTGAAATTATAAAGGGGATTAAAGATGTTTTAAAAGAATAATAATATAAATTGATTTATATAAAAGATTTATAAATTGATATTTATAAATTAAAATATTGGAATTATAAAACGAGGTTTTATAAGTGTTAGAATGAATTGTGAATGAATTTCATAAATGAATTAAATTTATAGAATTATAAACGGTGAAGTTATAAATGGAATTTTATAAGCAGTGGGTTTATAAAATTTATAAAGTTGTTAAAAGAATGGTTGGATAAATAATTGAATCTTATAAGTTATAAGATTTATAATTATGAAGTTCAAAGGAACGATTTTGCAAACAAATAAATTATAAGTATTTCACTTATAATATGAACTTTTAGTATATCATTGAGATATGAATTGAGATAGGTTAATAAAGGGAATTTATAAAAGGAAGTTGTTATAAAATAAATAGAAATGGAATTTATAAACATTGTTTTATAAATTCGCAAACGACTTATTTTGATAAGTTAATTTTTATAACTTATTTATGGAGTTATATTCATGTTTTAGACAGTGAATAATCCTTTAAAGTAAAATGAATAGAAATGATGAAATTGGTAACGTAGTATATTCACATTTTTGAATAGTGAATAATATGTTAAAGAAATTGTTTTGAATGTGATGTTTTAAATAGAATTAAAACGATCTAACGATGTTTTAAATGTGTTGAGATTCAAAACCATAGATTTCAACATTTATTGTTGAAATAGACGTTTTCGAGAAATAGAAGGAAATGGTGGACTGTAACACTGTTGTTATAGTAAATGATTTCCGAAAGGAAATGTTTGTATAGTATTGGGATTTATATATCTATTTTATTTTCGAATCCCTATACTAGTGATTTTGGCTTTTCGTAACGATGTTTTACGCAACATTCGTTTTGGCCCAAATAAATACGTTTAAGAGAATGATTTCCTTAAAGAATGAAATATATACTTAATTTCGATTTAAGTATATTGAATATTTTCCAAGCGTTAAAAATAAATGGATTTGTGAATTACTTATTAATAAATAAGTATGGAAATGTTTTCCAATATAAAGTGAATATTAGAGAATTTATCTTTTTGAAGATAAATTGAAATGAATAATTGAAATCGTATATGCATGGATATTTTGGAATGAAAATTCACTATGGAATTTATAAAGAATGGGGAAATTTGTTTAAAAATAAATATTGATTTATTTTTGAGGTATTGAAATTTTATATCTTGTAAAGATATTTTTGAGAAATAAATAATTTGGAAAATTATTTGGTATCTGGTGATGTCGTGCATATCCACTGTTAGTTCAATAACCGACTATCAATATTTACCTTTGAAAGGTATTTGTTGTGATTTGCTTTGATTTGAATGCTACACTTATTTTTAAATTATTGCGCTCGTTATTCGGATTACCCATTTCGAATAGTGATACGACGTAATGGATAGCATTGAAGATCGGTGTTGAAGACCCGGTATTTGCGAGAGCGATAGGATGACCTGTCGATTGACTCTGCACCGAGTTGCTCCGGTATTGAGTTCTCCATATGTGATGGGAAATCCGATCAGGATTGTGGATATCCGGATTGCAAGGACTTCTTTGTAAGTGCCTTCGGTTCTGTTCGAGCCCGGAACAGACTTGTATGGATTGTATGTCTGACGTTACAAATTGAGATATAAAGCAGATTTCTTTCAAATATATTTCTGTTGGTGGCGGAGAATTTATTCTTTTAGCTTAACACCCTTCTCTGAGACGTACGAGCTCAGAGGTTATGTAGTTGAATGTTATCAGCGATATATTCCCAATTTGGTAATGTGACATGCTGAGTGTTGCTGTGAAATGATCATTGTGTTGATTATTTGTGATAGGATCATTTATTTGATCGTCTATCCTGATGATCATTTCTATGATCATTTGTTGACCCAAAGCATGGCTTTTGTATAAAGTATGTTTTTGTGGACGTGACTTCGTCGAGCCTCACACCCCGGGAATGGTCAAAATAGGAAAGATGTGGCAAGGTTATGAGGGGTAGCGCCCTTTAGGGTATGTGCATTTCCTTTTGGAAAAGGGTGGTATCATGGTATGGAGCCCAGATACTTACTCATGTTGAAAACACTTTATGATTGTGTGAACTGGTTACGAGCGCTCGGATAAAGGTCCCAAAGGACCGGGGGATGGCATATTCGGTCAGTTCTTACTCAGTTAGGGGTAACCCGGCCTTGTGTTGGTAGAGATCCGGTTTGGTTCTCGGGGATGTCCTTCCAGAGGCATTCTCATGTGGCAATGGGAAGTTCCTTGGCCTGATCATTCGTTGGAAATCCAATTCCCAATACGAAACCCTGTACGGTATTAGTTGTAGAACCTGCCATTTACTTATGGTGGCCACCACTGTTTAGATGGTAGCTATAGTAGGCATAGTTCGAAATGTCTATGCTGGCTAAGATTTATATTCTACTTTCGAAATGAATTTTTCCTACACTATGCACTAGTAATAATATCAAATGTCTTTTAATGCGTATCATGCATCTTTGACTATCATAAGGAGAAATCTCCTCCGATTCTGCGTTTGCATTGTGTGTGTGTGCGGGAGGCTTTATGGTAGTCTCATTTTTAAAAAGCATTGCGAATTGACTTTAAAAATATTCCTCTATTTTTTTTTAAAGATAAATAAACTGTTTTGAGTTCTCACACCAGTCTCATGACTGACTCGGAGTTTATTGTTTTCCTTCCTAAACTCTAGGTGCCTACCAATTTCCACACGGGCAGTCAAGAATTAGGTTTATCAGGATATTCTGGAGTTGCTGGAGGCAAGCTGGATGGCATGGCGTATTATTAGTATATAGTATTACTTTTCCGCTATTTGATGTTGTTGTTGTGGTACACTCTGATGATGATGTAATGTAATGTAATGTATAAAATATAATAACTGATATAGTCCTTTGTTTAAAGATTATTCATTTATTTATTATATGTTGTTCCGCTGCGAATTGTGAGATTCTAATGTTGTTCAGTAGTTGTTTTCTATTCCGTTCTATTTTCTATTTTCTTTTCTCTCTATTTTCTATCTTCTTATCTCTCCTTCTCTCTCTGTCTTTTTCTTTAAACCCTAACATTTCGGTTTTTCGGCAATGAAAAATCGCAATCGTTACATTTGGTAGAGGCTAGGCCGAGCAAGACTAGAGAGGAAGAAGCAAATCAGTGAAAATTGAAGAGGAGAAGACATAAAGGAGGCCATTGCTCATTTTTTTTCTCTCAAGTGAAATAGCCATGAATGATGATGAGATGGGAAGGTTTATCACGTGAAACAACAGGAAATACACGGAAAATGCAAAAGAAATGAACGGCTAAGTCAAAATGAAAAGTCAAAAGAAGGTGTAAAGCCAAAGGTAGGTGAAAAGTCACATGCAAATGAAAGGTTTAAGTCTTTTTGTATTTCCATTTCTTTTTAAAATTTAAATACATGTAAAATATGTATAAATACAGATGGAACACGAAAATATAGTAAATGAACAAAAATAAATAAATAAATAAATATTAATTAAATATAATTAAATTAAGAAAATAACAATGAAAATGTAAATTAGGCTTGAAAATTTGAAAATAAATGAAATGAACTTTGGGAAAATTGTATGTACATGAAAAATATTTATAAATAAAGATAAAAACATAAAAATAAAATGCATACATAAAAATGAATAAATAAATTTTAATTAAATATAATTTAAATGAAGAAAATATTAGAAAAATGGAAACTAACCTTTAAAAATAGAAAATAAATTCAATGAGCTTTGGAAAAATTCAAACATCACTTTAAAAATATTTAAAAGGTAAAAATACATGTAACATAGCATATAATACAATTTAGAATAAGATATGACAATTAGAAAGATTATTTATATAACTTAAAATAAATAATTTTGTTAAATACAACAAATTTCACACAATAGTTAAAAATGCATAACTTTCACATTAAAAATCAGATTTCAACGAAACGAAAGCAGTGTTCTTAAAATTTTATTTACTTTCATAATAAAATATAAAATTCAAACTTTCAAACTTTCGAATTTTAAATTTAAAAGTCAAAGTTTGGCCATTTTGACCAAAATTCACTTTTTTGGAAAATATTCAATTTATACATATTTAAATTATAATTTACATTAAAATCAAAATTTTTATTTAAAATAACAAAACTATTCATTTTAATAGATAAAAATAAAGTTTTTAAATCAAGAATTCAATTATAATAATTAAAATATACAGTTAAAACAATTAGAAAATACAGGGTTGTTACACTCTCCCCCACTCAAAACTTCTCGTCCCCGAAAAGTTTTGAGGTAGGGGAAAAAAAAGGATACAATGAAATAGGATTAAGACAAGATGGCAAGAAGATTGAAATTTATACCTGATAACTGTTGTTATAGGTAAGTTTAACAAGGTGGAGATGATCCTCTCAACATCCTCCAGAATCAAGAACACAAGCACGAAAAAGATCTTCTAGAATCTGATTCACCCTTTCCGCTTGACCGACGGTCTATGGATGACAAGCAGTGCTCAGATTCAAAAATGAGTACCAAAGATTATCAAAGATTAAAGAAAAATTTCTAAACAGACTGGTATAAACAATAGCCTTCACATTCGGTTGCAAGATAAGGGAAATAAGAATAACCAAAAGATAGTTTGAAAACAAAATAAGATAATAAATTTGAAACTACGAAAATTTCAACTTAAATTGATAATAAATCTTACATAAGGTAAATAAATCTAAACTATCTCTAATTTCATTATCTAATCATCCAATTATCTTAAATTGACAAATCTCTAAAATCATGTATTTGAAAATATTTTATTATACTCAAAATGTACCAAATAAAATTTAATTCTTCTTCATTTCTAATTAAAATTAAGTTTATTTCTCTCAATATATCTTATCACCCATGTTAAATATATTTATACTAATTATAACTGCTTTAATTTATTCTCAGTTTCTTTAACATCATTTTATATTGTAAATTATTCCATTGCCCTTTTCTTTATTTACCATTGTTAATCATTTTATAACTAAAGTTTAAGTGTATAACATTTATTATAACCACTCAATTTATTTATAAAATCTTTTTTTTGTATATTATCCAATTACATATTCAACTTCTGAAATTAAGGTAAGTTATATTGGAATGAAATTGTGTATTATACAAATAAAACTTTCTAATTCAATCATTTCAAACTTGAATATTTATCCAAATCTTGAAACTATACTTAGAAATTATCTTTGAAGATAAAATTTAGGAATTAAATTTTCGATAAATTCCAAACTATTTAGAGATAAATAAATGCTCATATACTACATATATAAATATCCATTCAAATTTAAATCATATATCAACATATGTTATAAATCCAGTCTTATTTTAGAAATTAAAATCAATTAAATTTTTCCAAAACAAAACTGTAGCAAGACTATAGAATGGTCTCTTCACTTCGAAACTCGAAAATGAATGTCGATGATGCTGCAGTCATCACCGAAATTATTTTCCAACGACAAAGAGAAGAGCACTAAATTTAAATTTAAAATTCTTTGGAAACAAATTTCTATTCGAAAATACATTAAATAGTACATTCTTTAAAACTTTAAACACAAGGTTTGGAACCATTGGAAATTAAATTCCCAAATTCTTGTTTAAATTCATTTTAAATTTCCAAATAAATTTATAACCATGTTTATAGTTCACTTATTTATAAATGAAACAAGAGATAATGATATATAAAACCAAATATTATTTCTTAACAACCATTCAATAAAATTCAGAAAAGATTTATAATATAGTTACAAAATTTATTTCATTACTAAATTTGAAAAAAACAACATATTGTGTCAGTTTGTTCTGTTCAAGTGTTTTGAAAATCTTATCGATAGCGTTGATCAGACGAATCGATCAGAAACCCAAGTCAACATCAACAACTCAAAAACACAATATATGAAACATTTTAAATATTAGTTTAAAATTACACTTCAAGAATGATTTGAAAATAAGTTGGAAACAAAGATGAGATAATTAAATAACAGAATAGAAAGATGGATAAGCTTATATAAATTGCGGGCAACCTTAACCGGGTCAACCGTGACGTAAAGAATAAGACCGTTGTGGATTTCTTGGGTAAATCAACATTCGATCTCAAGATGTAGAGTTCGAAATTATAAGAGATACTAACATCTAAACCGAGGATATAGAATCTCTGGTGAATCGATGAAGTTGTAAAGGAGTTTTCCCCCCTTACAAATAAATTTGAGGTTGGCGAGACCGCCGACTCATTATGAAGATCTTTTGAAGTGGAGTTATGGGATACTCCAGAAACAAAAGAAGATAAATAGTGAGGGACACGAATAGATTTTGGAACCACAGGGAATGTTCCAAAATTCAAAGGAATCGAGTCAAAAAGAAAGAGATTTAAACTCGAATGAAAGTGATTCTGTAAATACATTTACCCTATATACTGAGTTTTGCCTAGAGCTACCAAAGCTCTGATACCAACTGTAACAACCCAATATTTTCAACCATTTGCATCCGCACATGTCGGACTTGAATTGCTCAGAATACCGCGTTGTAAATAAAATTTGGAAAATCTCAGAATATACAGTAAATAAATAATCACTTATCACAGACACAGAGTAAATAATAATGCAGCGGAAGTAAAAGAGATAGTAGTTCATGAAGCTACTATATACATAAGATAAATCAGAGTTAAACAAGATACAACAAAAAGTAACAAGATACATCAGGTACAAACCAGAATACATCAATGAAATCACTGGATACAGAAAGCAAAATAGATGGCTGGATCTTCAAGGAAAGCTCCAACTCCGAAGGTGAATCTTGAATGCTAACTCACTCAATCTGACTCAAGCGTAAAGCAAAACACAAAACACTCGAGTCAAGACATAAATACTTATGAACTGTAAATCAACTCAAGTGAACAGTAACAAAATGCATCAGTAACTTAAAGGATGCTTGGGATCACCCATCCTTTAAGGATCCGTTAAACTATTTACTATGTAGTAATATTGCGCTATTATAATAATGTCTATAGTAAAATAAACTTACTTTTAAATAGCGTTCCGGGCTACCCATATCACCCTTCACACATAATAGTCCCAGTAGTCCATCCAATATCATGCCATCTCCACTCCGGGTGACTGTCAGAGGATACCACACGGGCTACGGGAGAAAAACAAACTCGTAGTAAAGGCTCGGTATGGTAGGTGACACGGCACACAAGGAAATGCCAGGGTAGATATACCAATTACGCACACGGACTGGTGGTAACGCAGCAGCCACATACGCCCACCTCGGAACACACTCCCAATCAAAATCGGAGGATGGCCATCTAATCAATCATCAGTAAGAGTATAGTATCGAAGGAATGTGTCTGATCGGAGGAATGACCTCACTTGGCCCGAGATCGCTCCTGCTTTAGCCACCTTATGCCAACTCACGGGAGTTGGGTCCACGTAATATACCTCAAGAACGTCGCCACCATCCTACTTCATTCTGGAATCTCCACCGCGTACACGGTTGTTAAAGTGGTTTTCGGAGTTGGCAGAGAGTATGACAACTTCCGATCCCGGTCTCTTTAACAACCAAACGTTATTATAACGCCGTGGTCATTTAAAAATAGTTTATACTTCAAAAGGATCAAATCATTTCATTTCAAACTATATTTCTTTCAAAATAGTTTATACTTCGAAACCAAAACCATTTTTATTTCAAAACTATTTATTTAATCAAAATAGTTTATACTTCGAAACCAAAATCATTTTTATTTCAAAACTATTTATTCAATCAAAATAGTTTATATTTCGAAACAAAAAACATTTTTATTTCAAAACTATTTATTCAATCAAAATAGTTTATACTTCGAAACCAAAAACATTTCAGACATATATTCATTTCAAAATCATAATATTTTCAAATATAACTCTTTCGAAACCAAAAATACTTGAAACAATTACACTTTGAAAATCGTAACATTCCAAAATCATATATTTGAAATCATGGGATATTCATTTAATTCTTTACATTTTACAATCCATTCAATTAATCCCAAATTTTCAATTTCCAACTTAATTACATTCAAACCATCAGTTTCAATTAAATTTCCCAATAACCATTTCAAATCATATCAATTTCAAATATAGCTTTGATCCACAAATTAAACAATTCAATTTTTAATATATTTTAAAGCTTTAATATCCCGCATTTCAAAAACTAAATTTTATAATTTCATATATCTCAAATCTAGTTTCATTATTACTTAGTTTTGAAATATTCATTTCATAAATCCAATATTATTTAAGTAAACTCAATTTACAATTAAACTAAATATCCTTTCATACCAATATAAACTTCAAATATACATTTATCAAAAGTACATATCATTCCAATTCATATTCTTTATCAAAATAAAGATCAAATCATTTCCATACCATTTCAATCATCAAATATCATATCTTTTCAAAACCTCATTATCAAATCATTATTTGAATTCAAATTCAAATACTCAAATTTAAATATCATTTTTAAATCAAATAAGTCATTCATTTGTTATTTCAAGTATCATTACAAAATACATTAAAAATTCCATTCAAAAATTCATTTATCTCATTACATTTTATTCCATTTAACACATAACCAAGTAAACCCTATTTAAATTCAAATTCAAATTTAAATTCCTTAAAAATTCAAATTTAAATATTAAAATATATTCAAAACTTCTTAAATTTCACAATTAATCAATTTTCAAAAGTTAAATCATTTAACACTTTAAAATATAACTCAAACAGTGTTAAAATCTATAACATTTCAAACTGTCAAACTATAGCAACGACAGCATTTATAAAGTGCTATCGTAACTTATAGCTTCCAAAAATGGTTTAGTTCAAGAATTATGGCATTTATAAAATGCCGTAATAGAAGTTTAGTTATTTCAAACATTGTTAGATTCAAAACAACAGCATTTAAAAATGCTGTCAAAAGACTACAACATTTTGAAAATGCTATAAAATTCCAGATTTCATTTTAGCTATTCAAAAATAAAAATAAAAATCCAAATTTTATTATTATAACTTAAAAATCATATTTCTAGACTTCAAAATTTCACATTTAAAATCATTTTAACATATGATTTAACACAATCAAAATTTAAGACCAAATATTCAATTTAAAAACTCCATTCATTTATTAAGTCAAAATTCACTGTTTATTAACTTATAAATTTAATAAAGCTTAACATTTTACTTCAAATATCATTTCAAAACTTTAAATTTAATTTCCATTATTTATTTACCTATTAAAATAAAATTTAAAGTCAAAAATCACAATTACTTCAAATTTACGTACTTAAATTCACAATTTCAAGACTTAATATTTAATTTTCTTAAAACCATAAACATATATTTTTAAATCAAAATTTCATACTATTAAAAATACACATTTTAATAAAAATCATTTAAAAATATACCACGGGGTCTGTATATAATTTTCTAACCCAGGTCAAGTGATACGTATATATATCATTTCAATCCGCAGTTTATAAAGAAAACCCGGGTTCTATCATTTCAAACCCGCAATCCCAAGTCAAATAAAATACAATAAAAATTGCTCAGGCCTATCATTTCAGCCCATAACGATTTTTTTCCTATTCTAAAGTTCGTTCGGGTATGTATCATTTCAACCCATAGTGATTCTATTCTAACAGGGAACTTGCAGTGTGATCATATGCATAAACAATATAAACAATGTAAATGTCGCAATATAATGTCATATATCATATGTCAGGTGATAATTAATAGTTTTAACATGATAATAACATGGCATAATATACCATATGATCATCATTAACTTACATAAACATTTATATTACTAAACACTTGTCATCAATTCACTATTTCATAAGTATAAATGTCAGAGTGAGAAAGACTCACTTTTTCAAGCTGAATACCACTACGACACACAAAACGATTCCAAAGGCTTGACAAGCACGATACAGCACGACTAGTGATTCAAATGAGTGGAGAGAGCTAATACATCATCTTATAAATAACCAAAAACAAGACAATATAACATATGAATATTCAACACAAAATTATATAGAAACAAGTTGAAATACAAGGCAATAAAGACAAGACCTTGTCTTTACCATTCAAATGCTCGACCAAGGTGGATCATGAGCTCAGCCAATGATGCGTTAAGCTCAGGTTTGGCATCATATAGGTTAGGTTTGTGTCAAGTATGGCATCCAAAACAAGTGGAGATGAAGGTGTAGTGGTGATAACATGAAGCATACCAAAGACAATGCAAAAGAGGCAAGTTGTTCAACTTTTTGGCTCGGCATGGGTCAATTGGATCTCTGGCATAGGGGGTTTCAGATATGGTCAGTGGGTAGGTGGATGGTCAGAGGTGGTATCGTGGAGGTGGTGGAGTAATAGGAGGTGGCCAAGGCAAGATATGAAGGAGATAGTGAAGTTTATGACTAGGCTACGCAATTTCAAGGGGTTTGGCGCAAAGTTTGTGGTGCTAGCTTCAAGTAGTGGTCAATGCCAGATCTGGACAGAGGGGAGAGGAGTGGTTACTGCCATGTATGGTGGTGGTGGTGGTCGGTGGAGATGAGGGTGGTAGAGGCTAGGCCGAGCAAGACTAGAGAGGAAGAAGCAAATCAATGAAAATTAAAGAGATAAAGGAGGCCATTGCTCATTTTTTTTTCTCAAATGAAATAGCCATGAATGATGATGAGATGTGATGGTTTATCACGTGAAACAACAGGAAATACACGGCAAATGCAAAAGAAATGAACGGCTAAGTCAAAATGAAAAGTCAAAAGAAAGTGTAAAGCCAAAGGTAGGTGAAAAGTCACATGCAAATGAAAGGTTTAAGTCTTTTTGTATTTCCATTTCGTTTTAAAATTTAAATACATGTAAAATATGTATAAATACAGATGAAACATGAAAATATAGTAAATGAACAAAAATAAATAAATAAATATTAATTAAATATAATTAAATTAAGAAAATAACAATGAAAATGTAAATTAGGCTTGAATATTTGAAAATAAATGAAATGAACTTTGGGAAAATTGTATGTACATGAAAAATATTTATAAATAAAGATAAAAACATAAAAATAAAATGCATGCATAAAAATGAATAAATAAATTTTAATTAAATATAATTTAAATCAAGAAAATATTAGAAAAATGGAAACTAACCTTTAAAAATAGAAAATAAATTCAATGAGCTTTGGAAAAATTCAAACATCACTTTAAAAATATTTAAAAGGTAAAAATATATGTAACATAGCATATAATACAATTTAGAATAAGATATGACAATTAAAAAGATTATTTATATAATTAAAATTAAGCAATTTTGTTAAATACAGCAAATTTCACACAATAGTTAAAAATGCATAACTTTCACATTATAAATCAGATTTCAACGAAACGAAAAGCAGTGTTCTTAAAATTTTATTTAATTTCATAATAAAATATAAAATTCAAACTTTCAAACTTTCGAATTTTAAATTTAAAAGTCAAGTTTGACCATTTTGACCAAAATTCACTTTTTTGGAAAATATTCAATTTATACATGTTTAAATTATAATTTACATTAAAATCAAAATTTGTATTTAAAATAACAAAACTATTCATTTTAATAGATAAAAATAAAGTTTTTAAATCAACAATTCAATTATAATAATTAAAATATACAGTTAAAACAATTAGAAAATACAGGGTTGTTACAGCTCATTTTCATTTTACAAGTAAATTTTCTCTTTTATACTCAACTTAAATTAATTGATTACAAGGCCATAACCAATTTATTTCCACATAATTGGACTTTATTTGCAATTCAAACCATCACTATTTTAATCCGATTTCATTTTCCTTTATTTGACACATTTCCAATTATATATAATCTGTTAACACTCCAAGTCAAATTTTAATTATAACTCAAGTTCTGAATCCACTAGCCATTTCAAATTACCATTCACTTTTATGAACTCACAATTCAATCTCATTTACTTCATCAACAATTTGAATCGAATTTAATTTTATAACTTGAGTTTTATTTCCAATCTTCATTATTATCTCACAGTTCCGCTTTTATTTAATTGCATTGGGTTCTCATTACATATTTCATTATCTATTTTATTATCTAAATAGTTTTTCCCCAACTTATAATCCAGAACTTGATTTTAACCCCAAAATCTCTTCATTTAATTTTCCTTAGGTTCAAATTTAGTTTATAATTCAAGTTTGGATTTTCATTTTATTTTCTAATACATCAAACTATATTTATTTTGGGATTTTATATCTCACTATTTGATTTTATACGTCACAACTTATTATTTACACAATTCCATCCATTATAGGCTTGAATATATTATCTTTTTATTTAACTCAAGCCTTATGCTCATTTATATCCCAAGTATATGGATTTTAAATTCTTTTACAAGGTATCCTAATTTATTTATTCCAATTCAATTCTTATCCAACCTATTTCTTATCCAACTTACTTCTATTTATTCAGGTAAGAATTTATTTCCATTCATTAATTCAATTGAATTCTCATCCCAATTCAATTTCACTTTAACTCAAATTTATTTAACTCAATTCAATTTCAACTTGATTCGAATACAACTGGATATTATTCCAGCCTATATAAATTAATTTCAATCCAGTCAAATTTTTATTTCCAAATCCAAGTTAATTCCATTTTCAACTTTTCTCTTTAAATTTAAATTTCAACCCTCAAAGCTTGTATTCCATTCCTGATTTAAAAATCATCTTAATGTATAAGCTTACAACCCATCTTATCAGGATTTTTAAACACCCGGCTTTAGTTTCAAATTTATTTTGAAATCTTCAACATCTCAAATCACCATTCTCAAAAATTTTAAACCAATCCTGGCTTTTATTTCCAACAAATTTCCTTTGAAATTTTCAAAAACAGCTTGCTGTTCTAAACAAATCAATTTGGTAGCAATTCTTCACTTAGAAATTCGAAAATGAATACTGATGATGCGGCCGTCATCATCAGAATTATTTTCCAATAATCCAAGTGATTTCAATGCTATATTACTTTCAAAATCCATTTATAACGATTTCCTTTCAGAAATATCTCCAAAACAATAATGCTATCATTTATCTTCAAAACACTTCCAAAATCTCCGGGATTTAAATTTCCAAATCCCGCTTGAATAAATCTTTAATATAATTCATTTGTACAGCTTATGCTCATACATTTATACTTCATATTTATAAATTTCATTTTATAAGGAATTTATTCCCTTAAACATGGGTTATACTTACAATTTCTAGTTAAATTTTCACTTAACAATGATAATACCTTAATATTATCATTTCCTAACATCCAAGCAACCATATATTAGCTAAATAGTTTACAAAAACTTTTCTTTATATCAAAATATAATTTGGGTAAAATTATTTCATTTACCCACATTTAAAACAATACCGTGTCGATTGCTCTCTTTAAGTGTTTAGAAACCCCTTCGATACAGTTGTCCAGACTGTGCCGACGTAGGTTCATATGCCACTCAATAAACCGATCAGCACGATATTAAAACAATTTATATTCACTAACATATACGCGCTCATATTTATTTATACGCTCAAACTCATCATAGAGTACTACGGACTCTATTTTAAATGAGTAATCCCCACCAGAGCCAAGGTTATCACCAACCTAAGCTCTGATACCAAGTGTAACGACCCGCAAATCCGTACCCCTTGAGTCAACACAATTCTACCTAAATCAACTCAAGTTGTACAGAAATACGAACCACTTGGGTTAAAAGAAGAAGAAGAGGTAGAAGAAGAAAATAGAAAACAACATTAGAATCTAACCATCGCAGCGAAATAAAATATAATAGATAATAAACACTCTTTACTCAAACATCAAATATCTTTGTTTATAAATTACATCATCAGAGTACATCGAACACTACTCAACATCAATGTCATACAAGTGGATACACAACAACTCAACATAGCGGAAATATATATACACAAGTACGAGAATACGTATCGTCATCCAGCTCGTCTCCTAAGCTCCACAGCATCACATCCAGTATTCTATAATACTCGGTCTGACCCGAGCATTACAGTTAAATAACACCCGAGTCAGTCTGGATTACCAGCGTGAGAAAATCACACCCAATTGATTATTAAAGTTTCAAAAATCCTTTGAAAACAAAAGCATCTCATAAGACCACGCCACAAATAAACAAGTCGGGTTTTTACCTTACGATAGCTAAAACATTTTTATTAAAGTCCTCTGATATTATAATAGTGTCTATAGAAAGTAAATAGAATCTAGCTGAAATGCTTGCATCTCACGTTTCAGCAATAGTTGGGCACAATCAAAACCGTACGGACGCGTAGGGGAAATGGATTCCAACTAATGGCTAGGCACTTGGGTACCACCTGTCACAGTACCTGGTCGAGATCAGCGTGCCGAGGAGCCACCCTAACTCCCCTGCAACACAAGACCGGAACCATCCCTTGTTGGACAGTCCCGAGCAAGATCACTCCGCTGTTGGGATCATTAACCGACCACTAAGCCGAAATAAAGGGACATCTAGACAGGGATGACCTCACCCTCTAGTGGGGGCTACCCACGAAGCCTTGCTGCATATCCCATGATTTTCAGCCATTCCCATTTGATGAGGCTTGAGGCTACACGTTACCTTTATAGAATATATCCCTTAGAATGCCCATCGTCCACCTGACGACGTTTCGCAAGAATTCATCCATACAAGTCCGTCCTGGGTTCGAACGGAACCGAAGGCACTATTCCTACTATATCCATTTTGGAAATATCCTCAGAATTAGTAGCGATTAGCCCTTGCACTTCACTGCTCCATCTTCGAATCCAAAATTGTTTACACGAAACGTACAAACCGGATCGAAGTGGTTTTCGAGAAATTAATCTCGATCCCGGTCTCTTCGAAACGATCAATGCATTTGTCCAATATTGATAGTCGGTTATTTAACTATCAATTTATATTCACAAACATCTATCCAACAAATAAATAATTTTCCAAATTATTTAATTACCTCAAAATATCCTCACAAGGTATATTTCTATTTTCAACCCTTTGAAAACAGTTTCAAAACCATCTTTTTTTTCAGAATAAACTTTCCCAAATATTTTCTATCTCCTTTGAAATCACCAAGCACAAAACTAGATTTCTAAAATAATTTAAAACACTTTACTTTGAAAATATATACTTTAAAACACTAGGAGAAAACTACTTAAATAATTTGTTAAAAATACATACTATATGAATTTGAGAAACTAAGATTTCTTTATAAAATATAAAACCAGGTTTCACCTTTAAAACAAATACTAAATCACTTTTAAATAATTAATGCTATAATATATTAAAAGGAAATACTTGCTTTAGAAAATAAATATTAGAAATAATAAATGTTACAAAACTTGATTTCTTTAACAACAACTTAAAAAAAACATTTAATTTATTCTTAAAAATTTACTTTTAAAAACGTGTACTTGGCCATCCAGAGAAAATTCCAACTTCGAACACTTAAATCAATTTCCCGAATTGATTTCCAATTCATTCTACTTGAAATAAATTTCTTTACTTGCTCGGTTCATTTCAAATTTAATTATGGACTTTATTATTTTATTTATTTATTTATTATGATTTGCTGTTTGATTTTAAATCTTTTAGCTGAAATATACAAATTTCAGGCTTTTCCCATTTCTTCTTTGTTCCTTTCAAAATTTAAAATCTTAAATTTAAAATAAATGTTCTGTTCTTTTAGATATAAGCATTGGAGTTTACAATTCATTAACTTTCTATTAATTCAAAAATCTCCTTTCTATATTCAAGATTTATAAATTAGAATTCTTATGTCACTTTATTTTATTTTTATCTCATTCTTAAATTTATTCAAATTTCCATAATTATTTTACTTACAAATTCACTTCCTTTCTTTTCTTTCAACATCCAAGTTATATATTTTTCTGGAAATTCATTATACCCAATTATCCTAACCAACCATTGCATTCTATATTTCAACATAATTCATCATAAAATATCAATCATCATAACAGGGTAATTTCAATAATTTAAATAAATGTTGAGGGATCCAGTTGGATCCCTCCAACCTGTTTTCCCTACATCCACAGCCGTTAGTACAATATATAATACCAATTTCAAATATATGCTATACTATACAGCACATCAATCAATTCATCCATTCAGAACATTTATATAAATTTAATCATTTAAATTTAAATTTAAATTAACTGAGCGAGATTAACTCACCTTTGACTTAAATTTTGCAGACCATCCCAATACATTTCAATCCAGCTTGTTTCTCCATTTTAGACCTTGAATAACAATTCACGGTTTATTATTATTTGAACCAATCAAACAATTATTCACCGTTTATTTATTTTGTTTACAAATGATTAAATTTTAACCTTAAATTTAATTTAACCGAAGTAGTAAAATTTAAACTAATTTTCCTTTATAAAATTTAATTCAATTTTATAATCGGTACTTAAACTAATTCCTAAAATAAATTATTTCCAGTAATTAGGGTAAATTAAATAAGTTTATTAAATACATTAATCACCCTAAACAATATTTTAAAATTCCTATAATGTTTTTCCCAAAATCTCATATACACATATTTATGTTTGTCTATTTATTTCAAAATTTAAAAATAGCTATCAATTTCATACATATACAAATCTAACATTAGTTTTCCCCTTTTTTTGCTCCTCTGCATATGATCATATTTATAAATATGTACACTATCAAACTAAAGTAGATAAATAAATTGCAAATTTATTTACCTAGTTATCCAAACCCTAGCCGAGATGCTTCCTGGCAACACAACATCATCAGAGACGACGACTACAACCAACTCAGATCCTACTTCGATGGCTCCCGACCCTCCAGGCTCGAGTTCGAGCTACTTCGATTGGTCGCGTCCCCTGTTCACCCAAATCACGAAATACTCGCCTTCCAAATCGCCAACTCCTCACCTAGTACCCCTCGCCGTCGCCGCTGTTACCACTGCTTCACCACGCTCCAGGCGAGCTCGAATTCTTCGCCCAAACGAGTCGCGAGAACCCTATGCGACGTCACGACCCTCGAATCCCAAAACGCGACGCCCAAACTCTAATTTCCATTTGCGAAATCGAATCGCGAGTTGATTTTAAAGCTCGATCCCTTCCTTCTTTTAGCTGTTGGTTTGATTTGGAGGAATTAAGGCTTCGGCAAATTTTTTTTTTTTTATCACTGAGGTTTCGGTGAGGAAAGAAGAAAAAGGGGTTCGGCGCTATTGAGTTGCCCCCTTTTTTTTAACGTGACTTAAAGCTTCCCCTTGAAGCTTCTCCTTTTATTTCTTTATTATTCTTATTATTATTATTATTATTATTATTATTAAGATTATTATTATTATTATTATTATTATTTTCGAGCATTTTGATTATTGATTGAACGGCTTAGAATTGGAAAAGTATGTGATTAAATGACAGGAAGATGGCGTATACCAGAAGCTTGATTAACTAAATTAAATTTCATCAAATTATTACCAATTAAATTTTCAGCGTGTTTATATATCTTACGCTCACACAACAACTCCAAAAGCTACGAAAATTAAAATCCGATAATAATTCAATATTACGGACTCAATGGAACTGGTTTCATCGAGTTCCGAGACCGTGCCTCGGAAGGCTCTTTTTAAATTCAATTTAAACAATTAAATTTCAAAACTTAACAAACCATTTTTAAATTTAATTTCATCACTTCTGTTCTCTTCAGTATTATGAATATAAATATTACAAGTCTTCAAATCATTTTTAACAGGCTTAAAATTCCCGATTCAACATTTTACTCAGCTGTAGATTATTTAATTTAATAATTTAATAATTTAATAATTTAATCATCAATAAATTGTGATATTCGTAATTTAAGTTAAAATTTCTTTTATTGAATTTTTAAAATCAATTAAATATCCTGATTTCAATT
Organism: Allium cepa; assembly: GCA_030765085.1. Taxonomy (NCBI): domain Eukaryota; kingdom Viridiplantae; phylum Streptophyta; class Magnoliopsida; order Asparagales; family Amaryllidaceae; genus Allium; species Allium cepa. The sequence goes on along the minus strand of CM060931.1, from coordinate 407,315,707 downwards.
GCTTAAAAATTCCGGGTCGTCACACCAACACATATAAAAAACGCAATATGGGCTGATCTTATGGTAAGCACAACTTTTTAATATATAATTATGCCTTATTTGAAACCAAAAACAATATGCCATCATGCCTTATGATATCAGTTTTACGTATTCTATTCTGCTGATTGTTTTTTAATTATATAATCTCTTTTACATAACTCGTATGATAATTCAATATGTAGGCAGCTGTACGTGTGGATCTACAGGATATGTATGTTTTTATAAATTATTGGAATAAAAAGATGCGGAAAAATTATAGAGAGACTCTGTCAAGGGCTAAGAGTTTAGGGGAAAAACCAAGTTGGATGGGGGATGATATTTGGGCTAGATTCCAACAATATTGGGAATCTGAAGCATTCACAGTAAGTTATATTATCACTATATTTTTATATTTAAATGTGTGGAGTTATTTTAATTAATAGTGTATAAATTAATAGGAATTATCGGCAAGAAACAAGGCTAATATGAACAAAAACCCCGCTTTACATCATGGTGGCTCGAAATCCTTCCAACAACATATGAGGGAATTGGTAAATAAATTAACCAATATTTATGTTATTGATGTATTTATTTACTAGTGTCTCTTTACCATATATTCTATTCTTGTATATAATCTATTCTTGTATATACTCATGCATGATAATATAAAGCAGAGCATGCATGAGCGATAAAAGCGAGTGGACGGGAGTCGCTTACGGTTGATGAGTCTAATCGGATATGGGATTCAATCATTGAACCAGCAAGTCGAAACAGGCGTTACAATTTCGGCAATATGGTATGTACTCAATGTTTACATAGTAGAAACCTGTATGCCATGAACTTCTTATTCACTTAAGTTTATTACCAATAACTTGAGTTTTCTTATTGTTATTGTATGCCATGAACTTCCTATGCACTTGAATTATTTCACAAGCTCTTAATTTCCAAAGAGCATGTAGGAGATCCATGGATGAGGAAGATATTGCTCAGATGCAAACACAATTGAATGAGCTCAATGATTGGCGGAAGAGTCAGTCGGCGAAGCAGATAGATGAACGTATTGCTGCCTTCTATCAGAAGCATGGTTCAATGCCCGGGGAAGGAGGTGCAGATGATGATGCTTAGTGTGACGACCCGCCCTTCTACTACAAGAAAGACGCATCATCATTAAGAAAGAAAGGGGTGAGAAAATAGAAAAGAAAGAAGAAGAAAGAACAACAACATCAGAATCTCACAACGGAACGGAACAAAATATAATATATCACTTAAATATTTAAAAGTTTTACATATATCAGAGTTATACAGATAATACATCAATACTACACGGTTATAACACCTGCCTAGTTAATACAACTCAATACAATACAACTCAAACAATATGACTCAGAGATACCAACACAGCGGAACTATATATATATACAACGCTGAAGCCTCCTGCTCCATTGCTCCTCCAGAATTCGTCAAAGCTAACCTGAATCCCTTGGCTACCCGTAAAAATTTGGGTACCCGAGAGTTTATGAAAAACAAAAATAAACTCCGGGTCAGACATGGGTCTGGTATGAGTAAATGGTTTAAAGTTGTTTAACTTTTGAAAAATATTTGAAAATAAAGGTATCACGTAAGACTCCCCACAAATAAATATGGGTAAGTTTTTACCTTACGCTAACCAAAAAATTTCATAGGAAATCCAGTGATATTATAATAGTGTCTAGGGTTTTCAAGTAAATAGAAAATAGCCGAAATCGTTACATGATTAAATTCCAGCTACTAGCCACAAAAGTGGGTAATACAAATCAAAACCGTAGGGTCTCGTAGGGAAAATGGATTTCCAACAATGGCAGGGCTACTGGGGTACCGCCCGTCACAGTACGGGGCCTAGATCACCGTACCGAGGATTACTCCCTTCATCCCCTGCAACACAAGGCTGGAACCATTCCTTACTGAACAGTCCCGAACACGATAAACCCCGCGGTTCTAGCTAGCAAACCTCCCACACAGTCGAAATAAAAAGGGACATCTAGACAGGGGAAATATCTTGTCCTGCTTGGGCATGACCCACCTAACATTGCTGCACATCCTCTGTTTTAGCCATTCCCGGTTGATGAGGCTTGAGGCTACGATTACCTTTGTTGAACATATCTTAGAATGCTCATCGCCCGCCTAATGATGTGAGCATTCAATCCATACAAGTTCGTTCCGCGTTCGAACGAAACCGAAGGCATTATCTTGTTACACTCATTTTGGAATCACCCTCAGAGTTAACGACGATAACCCTTGCATTTTGAATACACCATCTCGATCTTCATTTTAGAACTCACGACCTAACGTTTAAATTTGGATCGATGTAGTTTTCGGAGAATCAAAATTGATTCTTCCGATCCCGGTCTCATCGGATCCAAACGCCATTTTAAGGGCCAAGTTGTCTATTTAACTTATCAGTTCAATTCAATATCAAGAATTAACATAACAGATATAACAGATAAATCATATACAGTTATCACAGATATCCATAACATCACAGCATACCACAGAAATATCATCAAACAGATATTTAAGTCAATCAAACAGAATTATCATGCATACCAAACAATTTGGTTCATTTAACTAAATTACTTGCTTAAGAATAAACTAATTTATTCTGTTTAATAATTTACTGAGTAATTAACTTATTAATGATCAATTAATCCATTGGTTAATCATTAAATATTAATTTATCAATCATCTAATCTTTAATTTATTAATTAATTTATTAACTTCTATTCATGAACTGTTACTGAATTACTCAGTTAGTTAATTAATAACTTACTTAGTAAAAGTAATTACTTATGTAATTACCTCAAATTACTTTAATTAGTCAATTATTATCAATTTAATTAATTATATAATCTTAAATTAATCACTTCAGTTAATTATCATTTACCAATTAACTTTTAAGTAATTAACTAACGTTCTTAAAATTTAAATTTGATTTAACATAAGATTTGTTTTTAGTTACAAAATAATTCTAAGTTATCAATTAAATTTCAAATATAAATTAATTAACATTCTAGTTACTTTGTATAAATCAACTATCTTTTCATCACTTACCATAATTAAACTTTTAAACAAAAATTTGCTTAACTAACAAATCCCTTAGTTACTTAGTTATAAAAATACTAAAATAAATATGCACGTTAAATTTGAAAGGTACCCGAGACACACCCCCCCCCCTACTCGAGACAGTCTCGAGATTACCCGTGCATCTCCCCGCGTCCCTTCCTCTCTCACTCTCTTTTCTTCTTCTCCTCTCCCCAGTTCCTACCTTCTTCTTATATAATTTTTTTTTTAAGTTAAAGTATCAGTTGAAGTTATAAATGAACAGCAGAACCCAAAAACCCCTACGCGCAAACCCAAGGAAATCCCGAAGTCGTGCTCGAAGCAATCACCGAAGATCATGAGCACACGACGACTCACTGACCCTCAACCATCACCTCACCACCGTGCACGTGCACGGTGGCTCGCCTCCCCAGCGGCGACCCGCGACCATCACCACAAATCACAAAACACCCCTAGTATCTCAAACGAAACCCAGTTTTCAATTTACAGGCCAAAACAAAAATTGTGAACTGAAGCTAGAACACGCGACTGCAACACCCACTGACAAAATCCTCGTGCGGCCACCATACATCACCGTAGGCGATGAAAATCCACCAGTACGTCACTCACAACCTCCTCTAACTCCACCAAAAATCGCAACCCACTCGGTTTCATGATGATGCCGAAATCATTATTTTTACAGAGCATTGAAAAAAATAGGCAATAAACCCTACTTTTGATTTAAACTCGAAATTCCTTCATTGAATAAATTTTTTTTGCATTTTTATTGTGTTAAACAGATTACTAGCTTGCATCATACCAACTTACAAGAATTAAAATTAACCCAAACCTCAAGAATTGACAAAAATTACATTTTACTTCTATGGTAAACTGCTCTTCAGTTCCTTGCTTAAAAATCCTAATCTTTATGTTAAAAATCATAATTAGGTGTATGTAATCTAAATATGTGATGGAATTTACAAATTTAAATATTTGAATTTCAAACTTTGATTTCTTTTTACCTGTAGTTTTGAAAATACAGTATTTAACAATGCTGTTTAAACTTGAAACATGTTTGCAGGCCTTGTTTAAACTAAACAAACTTGAATTGGCACAATACACAGTTCAAATGATTATATGAATAAGTATTATAGGTTTCTTGGCTTCACTTTTATCAGGTTTCAAAAGTTGAAAAAAAACAACTACCTGCACTATTCAAACAACAGAAGATACCAAGGCTAATTTTATAAACAATATTCAAGCACTTACTATTTACAAACTAAAATACAAATTTAGATTTAAAATGGATAAGTTTACTCACCTAAAATATTTGAACAGAAGGTGAAGACACTGCAGTTGAAACTTCCCTGAAACTCTTCCTTGTTTCTTTTCTCTGTTTCCTATTTTCTTTGTTTGATTTTCTGTTTTAAGTTAATATATATTCGCAAAGCAAATAGATGTTTCTCAGGTTTGTTTTCAAGTTAAAGTTTGTATGAACTAATGATATATAGGTGTGTGTGTGTATATATAAAGAAGCTACTGATCAGGTTATAACTGGACAGTTCCATTTGCATTGCCATTTTCTCTTTTAATTGGTTAAGAAATATACTCTGCAGTGAAATGATATATGGATTTCGGCTACATGTACTTTATTAAGCAATAGGTTATGCTAATTAATGCTTTGGTTCTTAATTATGACAACAAGTATTAAATGGTGACTGATACTTACTTTGTGTAGTACAAAGATATTTCCTTTATTAATTCGGCTAGCATATCCTATATGACACACATATTTTGTTTTATGTTGAAGTGAAACTTATGTTTCCTGATGCATATACACAGCACATAAACTTTATATTTATTTCACAGCATTGATTGTACAAAGATATTTATATATTTTTCTTTCTTTCAGGTTTATACAACCTGGTTTTATAAGATACAGGTTTTTGTTTTTATTATATTTAAAGGAAAACTTGTTTTATATTGAAGTGAACTTTGTTTTCTTAGACATAAATGTTTTCCAGCAACTCTTAAATTTTAGTACTGGTTTACATGCCTAGTTATATATTTTTGTTTCTGGACAAAGCACTTAATTGCTGTACAAATGTGTATTAGGCAATGCATAAAGATTCTTATATTTGACTTTCAATATTTAACTTATTATACTCAATAGGATTTACTTACATTTTATACCTATATATTTTTATTTATTTTCCATTTGTATTTTAACTATCCATTATTAAGTTATATTAACGTGTTTGACTTATACTTAATATTATGTGTTTGACTTATATTTAATATGTATATTTTTAAATTTATAGAAATTGATTTTATTTAAAACAGTATCATCTGTATATATTTTTATATTGTTAGACTGTGATTTTAGTTTAAACATTAGTATCTATAGATAGTTCTATCAAATGATCACAAAACAAAGTATTTTAACTAAATTACATAAGATAGATTTTTATTGGGAATATTATTGAAATACTTATTTCAATCTCCAAATCAATTTCCTTTTAAAAATACAGTTTATATAAATAGAAGGCTATATTTTCAAAATCATATTCATTTAAATATGAACAATTCATATTTTATATTAAATTAAATTAAACATTTAGTAAAATAACAGGGGCCGAAGTCCAGGGTCGTTACATTCCTCCCCCTTTAAAGAATTTCGTCCCCGAAATTTTAAAACAACAGTTAATTTAAAAGCTTTTATATCAACTATTCAAACATACTTATCATTTATATACTAGCACATTTATATATTAGCAAATAATCAAACAGTCTACTCTAACAAACATTACTAGTTATCCGAACATAAATCCAGATAAGCACTCCTAAAACTATCGAGAGTTTATCTCTCGATGATCAATAATCCAACTGGATTCTTGACCACAATTAAATTTGATTCAATTTCCAAATTCCTGAATTACTAGTTTAACAACTAATGATGAATCGTGAACAAATTTCCTTAGATGAGATATGGAATACACAATGAATTCCAGACATCCGTTCTAGCATTTCGATTCTAAAAGCTACAGTAATAACTCTTTCCAAATTTTATTGACTCTTTTACAGAATTTCAATATCTATTCAATCAAGCCCGTACGATGTACATATACCATTCGTACGCAATACCAAATCCGATCACTCACTCGATCACACAATTTCACTTCCGAACTAGTATTGTCCACCCGACTTCCTAGTACGGACTCAGAACTGGGTTCTAGATTAGAGACTGTCATTCTCCTTGCATAGCCATAACTATGATAGAGAATTTCTAGAATCAATCAAAATCCAAATCCAAGGTTCATCGTCGAAAATCGAGTGAAAAATCCCAACTCGGATCGATATAACTATCTCGAAATTCTATGCTCGAATCTGGACCAAATTGTCATGCGTATAAAATAATATACATTCATCCTACGTATTAATATCCATTGATTATCAACTATATTAATTTTCTTTTATTCACATTATTCTGATTCTATTCACTTGGAATAATTTTCTCAGTATCAATTTTACTTAAGATTTCACTCTTCCTTTCTTAAGTTTTAATTTTAAGCATTATATATCTCTCACATTATTACCCTACCACGTTAAGCTTTATATCTTCTTATTTAAATCCGAATTACCAATTCCATATGAATTCAATTTTCTTAACTCTGAATATTGAACTTTTATTGACTATCTCCATTTATAACTGATTCCTATTATTATTTTTAAATTAGTTTCATTCGTTAGTTTACTTTAAATTTTCAATTTGAAATTGTTTTGTTGCTAAATTTTTTTTATATAGTTTCCAAATTCTGAAAAGTTTTGACAGAGTCTCCATTTGTTTAGCATTACATATTTTCATAAGCACATATGTAAGGTTTCCAACACTTATTACAATTATTTCCAATAAATTTTCAAATCATTCCTTTTTAGTTAAAGTGATTTACACTTATTTGCTTAGACATATAATCCATTTGAGCAAAACAAACTCATATTCAAAATCATCCTATTTTGCTTCCAATAATTCATAGAATTTATCTAATTCTCATTTACTTCAAACAACCCATTTCCATATGCAAATCAACAATATTATTGTGAATAGATAACCACTTAAGCTTTATAACAAATCTTAAATTGATTTCACCTTAATTTACACTTGAGTCCATCTCATTTAATTTATTCACAATCCTTTCATTGCATTTTCTTTCATTTCAATAGGTTTGATTTCAAACCATTTTATCAAACTCAACAACCAATATTTTAAACAACCATTTCACAATTTACTCATGTTATTATTTCCTTCAAACTATTCCACCTAACAACTTAAGTTTATTCTATTCCACCAACTTCCATTTTAATCTTTGATTCGATTCTCCTTTAATCAAATCCCAATTATTTACTGGTTAGTTTATTCTTTTATCTACTCTTAAATTTACATGAACAATTTATTATTGAGTTTATAATAAAGTCATTTAATTGATGCTTGAATTAGATTTGTTTACAACTCACACCAATTATATTCTAATTCAATTCAATATTTACTTCGGTTTACATTTACTTATTTACATAAGAATTTTATTCTATTCAATATATTTATAACTCGATTGAATTCATTTAAATTCAATTTTATTTCCACTCAACTTCAATTAAATTTAGCTACTCGTCATTCTTTTAAATTTATTACTCAAAATATGAGCTCAAAACTTATTTGTTTACTTTAAAGTTTATATTACTCATTTGGGTCATTTTATCTTATAATCACAATTCTAGATTATTTACATATATATACAGCGCTTACTGTCTTAAGGTATAAATTTCCACCTCACAATTACAATCATTTTACCTTCAAATTTTATATCCAATTAAGTTCATTTTGAACTTCAATTCCATTTAACTTATCTCAGGTTAAACTCAAATATGTTTTCTTCACTTTTATTTCCTTAAATTAAATTTTAATTTCTGGATTAAAATTCCCAATTTCTTCTTATTAAGATCAACTTTACCTTATAAGTTAAATAGTTGATTCATTTAGACTTTTCACATTACTTAAATAGAATTTCTTAGAATTCAAATGCCCGGTTTTCATTTCCAAAACCTTTTGAAAGGATAACTACACTTACCCACTTGGTGACAAATCAAATTTTCAAATTCCAAACACTTGTTTTCACCAAACCAAATTTTCCCTTTTGAAAATTTTAAAACAACTTGTATACCTAACAAGCCCAAACAATATCATAACCAATTATCCTGGTAGCAATCCATCACCTTAGAAACTCGAAAATGAATACTGATGATGTGGCCATCATCATTAGGGTTATTTTCCAACGAGTGAAGTGAGTTCATTGCTTCCTTACTTTCACAAATTTTCCCAAAATAATTTCCATTCAATAATATTTTCCAAAACAATATTCCCTTATTACCCTCAAATCTTTGGAAAACATTTCAAACATTCCCAAGATTTTAAATTCCAAATTCCTTTGTTGAAATTTCATTTAAACATCTTCCAAATTTCCGGGACTTAAATTCTAGTTTAATCAGATTTCAGTTATATTTCTTTTGTATTAAAGATCATACTTAGATAATTTTATTTGTTTATAGACCACTCAAATTTAAATTTTTATTTGGTTGTAGTATTAACAACCAAACATCCAAATATATATAATCATTTCAGAAAAATACTTCTTTTATATCAAAATATAACTTTTGGGTAAAATTATTTCATTTACCCTACTTTTAAAAACAATATTATGTCGAATTGCTCTATTTAAGTGTTTAGAAACCCCATCGATACAGTTTTCGAGGCTGTGCCGACGAAAGTTCATATACCACTCAATGAATCAATCAACGCAATATAAAACCATTTTATATCCACTAACAAATACGCGCTCATATCTATTAATACACTCAAACTCATTTTTAGAGTACCGCTGACTCTATTATATGAGTAATCACTACCAGAGCCAAGGTTATCACCAACCTATGCTCTGATACCAACTGTGACGACCCGCCCTTCTACTACAAGAAAGGCGCATCATCATTAAGAAAGAAAGGGGTGAGAAAATAGAAAAGAAAGAAGAAGAAAGAACAACAACATCAGAATCTCACAGCGGAACGGAACAAAATATAATATATCACTTAAATATTTAAAAGTTTTACATATATCAGAGTTATACAGATAATACATCAATACTACACGGTTATAACACCTGCCTAGTTAATACAACTCAATACAATACAACTCAAACAATATGACTCAGAGATACCAACACAGCGGAACTATATATATATATATACAACGCTGAAGCCTCCTGCTCCATTGCTCCTCCAGAATTCGTCAAAGCTAACCTGAATCCCTTGGCTACCCGTAAAAATTTGGGTACCCGAGAGTTTATGAAAAACAAAAATAAACTCCGGGTCAGACATGGGTCTGGTATGAGTAAACGGTTTAAAGTTGTTTAACTTTTGAAAAACATTTGAAAATAAAGGTATCACGTAAGACTCCCCACAAATAAATACGGGTAAGTTTTTACCTTACGCTAACCAAAACATTTCATAGGAAATCCAGTGATATTATAATAGTGTCTAGGGTTTTCAAGTAAATAGAAAATAGCCGAAATTGTTACATGATTAAATTCCAGCTACTAGCCACAAAAGTGGGTAATACAAATCAAAACCGTAGGGTCTCGTAGGGAAAATGGATTTCCAACAATGGCAGGGCTACTGGGGTACCGCCCGTCACAGTACGGGGCCTAGATCACCGTACCGAAGATTACTCCCTTCATCCCCTGCAACACAAGGCCGGAACCATTCCTTACTGAACAGTCCCGAACAAGATAAACCTCGCGGTTCTAGCTAGCAAACCGCCCACACTGCCGAAATAAAAAGGGACATCTAGACAGGGGAAATATCTTGTCATCTTGGGCATGACCCACCTAACCTTGCTGCACATCCCCTGTTTTAGCCATTCCCGGTTGATGAGGCTTGAGGCTACGATTACCTTTATTGAACATATCTTAGAATGCTCATCGCCCGCCTGACGATGTGTTGAAAGCATTCAATCCATACAAGTTCGTTCCGGGTTCGAACGAAACCGAAGGCATTATCACGTTACACTCATTTTGGAATCACCCTCAGAGTTAACGACGATAACCCTTGCATTCTGAATACACCATCTCGATCTTCATTTCAGAACTCACGACCTAACGTTTAAATTTGGATCGATGTGGTTTTCGGAGAATCAAAATTGATTCTTCCGATCCCGGTCTCATCGGATCCAAACGCCATTTTAAGGGCCAAGTTGTCTATTTAACTTATCAGTTCAATTCAATATCAAGAATTAACATAACAGATATAACAGATAAATCATATACAGTTATCACAGATATCCATAACATCACAGCATACCACAGAAATATCATCAAACAGATATTTAAGTCAATCGAACAGAATTATCAATGCATACCAAACAATTTGGTTTATTTAACTAAATTACTTGCTTAAGAATAAACTAATTTATTCTGTTTAATAATTTACTGAGTAATTAACTTATTAATGATCAATTAATCCATTGGTTAATCATTAATTATTAATTTATCAATCATCTAATCTTTAATTTATTAATTAATTTATTAACTTCTATTCATGAACTGTTACCGAATTACTCAGTTAGTTAATTAATAACTTACTTAGTAAAAGTAATTACTTATGTAATTACCTCAAATTACTTTAATTAGTCAATTATTATCAATTTAATTAATTATATAATCTTAAATTAATCACTTCAGTTAATTATCATTTACCAATTAACTTTTAAGTAATTAACTAACGTTCTTAAAATTTAAATTTGATTTAACATAAGATTTGTTTTTAGTTGCAAAATAATTCTAAGTTATCAATTAAATTTCAAATATAAATTAATTAACGTTCTAGTTACTTTGTATAAATCAACTATCTTTTCATCACTTACCATAATTAAACTTTTAAACAAAAATTTGCTTAACTAACAAATCACTTAGTTACTTATTTATAAAAATACTAAAATAAATATGCACGTTAAATTTGAAAGGTACCCGAGACACACCCCTCCCCTAGTCGAGACAGTCTCGAGATTACCCGTGCATCTCCCCGCGTCCCTTCCTCTCTCACTCTCTTTTCTTCTTCTCCTCTCCCCAGTTCCTACCTTCTTCTTATATAATTTTTTTTTAAGTTAAAGTATCAGTTGAAGTTATAAATGAACAGCAGAACCCAAAAACCCCTACGCGCAAACCCAAGGAAATCCCGAAGTCGTGCTCGAAGCAATCACCGAAGATCATGAGCACGCGACGACTCACTGACCCTCAACCATCACATCGCCACCGTGCACGTGCACGGTGGCTCGCCTCCCCTGCGGCGACCCGCGACCATCACCACAAATCACAAAACACCCCTAGTATCTCAAACGAAACCCATTTTTCAATTTACAGGCCGAAACAAAAATTATGAACTGTAGCTAGAACACGCGACTGCAACACCCACTGACAAAATCCTTATGCGGCCACCATACATCACCGTAGGTGATGAAAATCCACCAGTACGTCACTCACAACCTCCTCTAACTCCACCAAAAATCGCAACCCACTCGGTTTCATGATGATGCCGAAATCATTATTTTTACAGAGCATTGAAAAAAATAGGCAATAAACCCTACTTTTGATTTAAACTCGAAATTCCTTTATTGAATAGATTTTTTTTGCATTTTTATTGTGTTAAACAGATTACTAGCTTGCATCATACCAACTTACAAGAATTAAAATTAACCCAAACCTCAAGAATTGACAAAAATTACATTTTACTTCTATGGTAAACCGCTCTTCAGTTCCTTGCTTAAAAATCCTAATCTTTATGTTAAAAATCATAATTATTTGTATGTAATCTAAATATGTGATGGAATTGACAAATTTAAATATTTGAATTTCAAACTTTGATTTCTTTTTACCTGTAGTTTTAAAAATACAGTATTTAACAATGCTGTTTAAACTTGAAACATGTTTGCAGGCCTTGTTTAAACTAAACAAACTTGAATTGGCACAATACACAGTTCAAATGATTATATGAATAAGTATTATAGGTTTCTTGGCTTCACTTTTATCAGGTTTCAAAAGTTGAAAAAAAATAACTACCTGCACTATTCAAATAACAGAAGATACCAAGGCTAATTTTATAAACAATATTCAAGCACTTACTATTTACAAACTAAAATACAAATTTAGATTTAAAATGGATAAGTTTACTCACCTAAAATATTTGAACAGAAGGTGAAGACACTGCAGTTGAAACTTCCCTGAAACTCTTCCTTGTTTCTTTTCTCTGTTTCCTATTTTCTATGTTTGATTTTCTGTTTTAAGTTAATATATATTCGCAAAGCAAATAGATGTTTCTCAGGTTTGTTTTTAAGTTAAAGTTTGTATGAACTAATGATATATAGGTGTGTACATATATAAAGAAGCTACTGATCAGGTTATAACTGGACAGTTCCATTTGCATTGCCATTTTCTCTTTTAATTGGTTAAGAAATATACTCTGTAGTGAAATGATATATGGATTTCGGCTACATGTACTTTATTAAGCAATAGGTTATGCTAATTAATGCTTTGGTTCTTAATTATGACAACAAGTATTAAATGGTGACTGATACTTACTTTGTGTAGTACAAAGACATTTCCTTTATTAATTCGGCTAGCATATCCTATAAGACACACATATTTTGTTTTATGTTGAAGTGAAACTTATGTTTCCTGATGCATATACACAGCACATAAACTTTATATTTATTTCACAGCATTGATTGTACAAAGATATTTATATATTTTTCTTTCTTTCAGGTTTATACAACCTGGTTTTATAAGATACAGGTTTTTGTTTTTATTATATTTAAAGGAAAACTTGTTTTATATTGAAGTGAACTTTGTTTTCTTAGACATAAATGTTTTCCAGCAACTCTTAAATTTTAGTACTGGTTTACATGCCTAGTTATATATTTTTGTTTCTGGACAAAGCACTTAATTGCTGTACAAATGTGTATTAGGCAATGCATAAAGATTCTTATATTTGACTTTCAATATTTAACTTATTATACTCAATAGGATTTACTTACATTTTATACCTATATATTTTTATTTATTTTCCATTTGTATTTTAACTATCCATTATTAAGTTATATTAACGTGTTTGACTTATACTTAATATTATGTGTTTGACTTATATTTAATATGTATATTTTTAAATTTACAGAAATTGATTTTATTTAAAACAGTATCATCTGTATATATTTTTATATTGTTAGACTGTGATTTTAGTTTAAACATTAGTATCTATAGATAGTTCTATCAAATGATAACAAAACAAAGTATTTTAATTAAATTACATAAGATAGATTTTTATTGGGAATATTATTGAAATACTTATTTCAATTTCCAAATCAATTTCCTTTTAAAAATACAGTTTATATAAATAGAAGGCAATATTTTCAAAATCATATTCATTTAAATATGAACAATTCATATTTTATATTAAATTAAATTAAACATTTAGTAAAATAACAGGGGCCGAAATCCAGGGTCGTTACACTTAGTTGTTTTGTTTTGATGGGTACGCTTTATATATATATATATATATATATATATATATATATATATTTATATATATATGTACATATTATGACGGGTTTGACATTTTGGTACTTTAGGTGTTGTGATTGATACTTATTTTTGGTGGATTTGGTATTTTGGTTGTTGTGATTAATACTTTGGCACTTGATATGTACTGGTCGTTTAATTTAGTTATGTGGTTTGGTTTGGTGGATTTTCATATTTGGTTATGTTGATTTTCTTATATGATTTTGTGAATATATGTTGGAATATGCAATATTTGATGATTTAGTTGTGTTGATATTGACTATATGGTATGATGGAATGGTATTATATGTGTGGAATGATGGAACTATATTATTTGGATTGATTGGGATTGAGGGTTGATGGTGCTGCAATGTGGCAGCAAATATATTCCAGTTTTGCAACGGCTAGCAACGACGCTGTGGTCAAATATAGCGATGACTAGCAAAGGCTAGCAACGGCAATATTGCAACGTTTTGCATCAATAAACCAGGAAACCAACAACCCCAACGGTTGCTTCCACGTGGACATTTAGTCGTTACAAGCCGTTGCAAAAAGAACAGCGGAGGCGTCGCTAAGGTCGTCGCTTTCTTTAGTTGCAATGAGATATTTTGCAACGGCTTTTACCGACGGCTAGCGACGGCTAGCAACGGCTACCAACGGCTATTAGCCGCCGCTAAACAGTACTTCTTCATCTTCAAGAAATAATATCTTCGAAACACTGAAACATTCAGGCTGACCAGAGCGTAAAGGAAAATAATACATCGAGTCAAAACAAAAATTCTTATGCAAATTAAATCAAAATCGAATGAAATATGGAATGCAAATAACTACATTTTTAAAATTCCAAATTTTCCATAAAATTTATTATCTATATTCAAAATACAACAAATTTCACAATAGATCCATTCTAATAACTTACAAATTTACAAAAAAAATTCCAATTAAATTTCAAAGTTCAAGAGATTTGGTTTATGAAAATTTTCCAAAGTTTCAAAATTCAATTAATGAAAACTTTCCAGGGTTTCAAAATTTAAATTTGAAAACATTCAAATAAGGTAACAAAAGTTTATTTCTCAAAAATCGTTTTTATGGTTCAAAAAGTAAATCTAAATAGACTAATTTTTTTCACATATCAATATAAGAAATCCAAGGGTTTTGTATCCTTATTCAGTATTCAAATAATCAATATGAAAATTTATATGGTCACAATAAACTATAGGGTGATAATAGGGATATATCAAAATAAATGAACAAATACATATTCAATCACAATAGCATCCACCACGACATATAATCAACATTCAAATCAATCAATTCAATAAATCAACCAATTCAGTAACATGTTATAATAATTATTAGTTACCACATATTGGAGTTTAGGTATTTAAATTAAATGTCAATTAAAATTCCCAACCAACAATCAATAATTTTATTGCTATATGACTTGGTATAACTTGCAAAAAAAAATTAGTATTTCGTAAGTGAGTTTAACACTCTCCTTTTGGCTTTCCCTTTTCTAGACGAATTTCGATCCGCTTCTATTTTCTCCTTTTGTTTTATTTACTTGTTATCTTAATCTTTTTTATAGAAAGTTTTGAAAGAGACAGAGAAGTTTGTATAGATCTACAATGGTAGAAAAAGATTTAGAAAGAAGAAGAAGTTTGAAAAAGAAGAATAAAATTTTAAAGAAGAAGAAGAATTGAAAAACAAAAGGAAGCTTTAAAAAAAGATTTAAAGAATAAGGAAAAAAGGAAGCCTTGAAAAAAGGAAAAGAAGGAGATTTGAAGAAGAAAAATGAAAAAGAAGGAAGGAGGAAGGTAAAGGGAAAAAAATAGAAAAAAATTTTGGAAAAAAAGAATGGAGCTACAGAAGATGAGATTTGAAAAATGAAATGAGGCTACAGGAATGAAGATAGAAACAAATGAAAAGATGATAACTTAAATATAAACAAACTAGAAATTGAAATAAAGTAAAAATACAAACAGCCTTGAAGAACGGTAGGTGTTAAAAGAGGTGAAGTAAAGGAATAAAAATATGAATGAAGATAAAAATAAATCTTTCGTTTTTAAATATGAAGCTTCAGGAGAATAAACTGCCAATGAAAGGAAGATACAAGAACTAATAATGCATAAACAAAATGAACTTTAGAAATGGAGAATAGTAAATGCTAATGAGGTGGCATGAATATTAATTTGGATGTTCACACTAAAAATGAAAAAAAAAAACTTCTGGTAAAGTACTTAAAAAGGAGCGAACGAAACAAATTAGAAACATATGAAAAGAATGCGATAATTATTAATTATAAATAAATCAAATAAGACTGCTATTAATTAATAAGAAATGAATGCGTAGTCTAACAATGAAAGGATGCTCAAGTGAAACCTACATGGAGAACTTGGAAATGAAAATAAAGAAAATGTGGATGCGATAATAAATATAAATCAAAAGAAGGGACCAAGTACACACTATAAACAAACTTTTAGGATCCAAATTCCAAAACTTACTCCAATTAATTAATTTCAATAAACCCAAATATACACATGTTTATATCATTTAATTCTTCATTAAAACATTCGTTTTATGTTAATATATGGGCACATTCCATTAACTCAATCAATCAGTTAATAATCAATCAATCTATATATTTATTTATGTTATTCAAACCAAATTTATTAATTCATGAATATATACCTATCTATGCATTATAAATATGATTTACTTTATTTTTTTAATTACTGTAACAGTCACATTAATCCAACCAATTTACAAGTTTTAACCATATATAAAATGGAAAAATAATATATGTGAACATGTGTTATTAATGTATAATTGTTAATGCAAAGTAATTTCTAATTGCTTTCACAACATTTACACAACCATGAACCCTTTGATATATTTTAAAATTTGAATACTAATAAGTATGTTTATATATATTACTCCAAACTTCAGTTTTTCTTTTTACAAAATCATACGTATTCAAATTGAAAATTTTATTCTACATGTCTCAAAACATGCAATTATTTTAATCAAAATGTTCGTTCCATTTTGACACAGAAATGCAAGTTCCTATATGAACTCATTCATTACAATTTCATTCTTGTTTCCTTTTAATTGAAACATTTCAATTATTCTAACTCCAATTAATTTCATTACTAATTTCAAACGAATTTTGATTTTAAAACGCTATTTTCTTTTCATTTATACCAATTCAAACATGTTTTATAAAATTTCGTATACAATAAAATTTATACACTATTTGTAAAATAAATGTTTTATCATGTTGAAAATCAACTTTTCCAAGATACATTTCAAATAACAACTTATGGTATTCTTTCATTAAAACATTCTCTTCATTCTTTATTTAATTAAACATTTGTTATTACAATTTATGTTATTAATTTAATATAAACTAATATTATAAATTTATACTCTAATGTAAGTTACAAGTTTTATCTCATTGCAATTGGTTGTCATTTAAATTTCAACTGATATTACAACTTACATTCAATATATTTTCATAATGAAAATCATAAAAAAAATTCTCACCATTTTTTCTCAATATAAATATTAAATTTAATAATTTTAAATGGTAAAATTTCGGGTCGTTGCAACTTTTGTTCTCTGCGTCTTGAATTTTCACCTTCTTTCCGTGATGAATTTGAACATGCCATCATTTGAGAGTTATGTATTTTGACCCATGGATTATTTCATTTTGGGATTTTTAGTTGAATATATTTAGAGAAATGTGAAATACAGTAAGGGGCTTAATTTAGTAGTTTTTCGTGGATCTCAAATCAACAAACGAAGTGTATAATCATGTATGTCATAGTGAATCATGATTTTTATTGGTAGCTTGAGAATTTTTAGTGTTGTGGTTCATCCAAATTCGATAGTTGATCGTTTTTGGGTAAAAAATCAAATTCTGACGATCTGATGGTTGAGAGGTTCGACAGAGGGTACCGAGATGAAGGTTGGAAGGCGGACCCTTTCTGTGTTGGAGGCGAGAGCCATTGTGGTCCAGGTTGTCATGTGTAGATCAAACTAGGTTACCGGTTGTGTTTTCCTTTGGCTCGGGTTTGGTGATTCGGGGGTAAATGCGTCCATTAAGTGCGACGTGGATAGGTCAGGTAGTGTTTCCAACGATGGGAGAGGCTACGATGGCGGTGGCAAGGCTAAGCAGTCGGTGGAGATGGCGATGGAGGGAAATCGGTCGCGATTTGGTTTCTTTGATCATTTCTGCATCAGGATTGGGGGTCAGATCTCACTCGAGGTGATGGAGTACGAAAGCGAGGGCGTTGA
Organism: Allium cepa; assembly: GCA_030765085.1. Taxonomy (NCBI): domain Eukaryota; kingdom Viridiplantae; phylum Streptophyta; class Magnoliopsida; order Asparagales; family Amaryllidaceae; genus Allium; species Allium cepa. The sequence continues at coordinate 407,297,660 of CM060931.1, read as the reverse complement.
CAGGTCTAAGGTGGCATGGAGGTTTGGATGGTGGCGTCGTGGCGGTGGGCGATGGCCCGGATCGACCGTGCACGTGTGCGCACATGTGCACAGTCGAGTTTGTTCAAGGAAGTTTGAACCTGGAAGTGAAGCTTGAACATGGAGATAGAGGGAAGGAAATAGCAAGTTCTTGGGCCAATTGAGCTTCGGGTAAGGGTGTGTTTAGTTAGGTTAGACTTTAATGAAAATTAAGGTTTTATTTAATTAGTGTTTAACTTAAAATTTTCATATCTCACTCGTTTGGAGTCCGATTGACATGCGATTTTCGACTTTGGTTCGTATTTACTTGTAGAACACAATTGAAGAATTACTTGACCTATATGGGATAGTATAAATTTAACAGTAAATAAATACTAGCCATGTATTATTATGTCGTTTAGTAATTATATTTTAATGTTGATATCCAGTTAGCAGAATAAAATCCCATTCTGTTATATATATAAGTTGAATTGATTATATTGGGCATATAGTTATCAGATTAAATCATCATTCTTCTATTATATTAATTTGGACAGTTATTAATATGCTAGTTGAATTATATTGATTTGTTATATATCGATTAATAGTATGGATTTTATTTATAAAGTTTTTATTTATGTAAATACTTGTGTTGTGCCATGAAGGTTGATTAGAGTATAACAGTAGCTTGTTTAACTACCATTGAGATTTGCTAAGCCTCTTCCAAATTGGACAAGTTATGAATTTGAAATTGATTTAAGTTTTACAACAATTTAAAGTAAATTGTTTATTAATAATGTTTAATTGTTAGTTTTATTATTAATGTTTAAAGTTGATTTAAATTAATAATGTTTGAAGATAATTATTATTTAAATTAAAACGTATTGAAGTTGAATAACGATTAAACTAATTCTCCTTCTAAATTAATGATTTGTCTTAAGTTAATTAATCTTATAATTAATGATGTTTTAAGTTAATTAATTATTTTAAATAAGGTATTCAAAGTTAATTAATTATTTTATTTGACAAGGTTTACCTTAATTAATTATTTTATTTAATGGTAATTTAAAGAAGAATAATTATTTTAATAACAAGGTTTAAAACTTAATTAATCATTTATAAAGGACAGTGTTGATTTATTTATTTATGCAAAATTAAGTTAAGTTAATTAGCTTAAGAATATGCTTAGATAATAATATGGTTTCATAAAAAGGGCTTAAAAGCTTATAAGTTGTTTTTTTAGAAAAAGGGTTTAAGCAAATGAGTTCATTTATAAAAGAATTTGTACTTAGTGAAAGAGCTAACTAAAAAGGTTATATGTTTGGAAAGAGATCTTGGATTTTGAAATTAAAGATTTGGATTATAAAGCCTTGATTTGGATCAATTATTTTAACCAAGTTATGAATCAAATAAATAATTAGTCCCTTTTAATTTTAGTGGTAGGGAAGCAATTCCCTATTTAACATCGAAGGACTAGATGTTTAAGAATTCATAATTAACTGTGTTTCAAAGGCATATGATTTGATCCATTTAAAATGAATTTGAAATAAGAAATCCTTCTCAACTGGTTTGTGAATATACTTATCCCGATGAGATAAATATATAAATTATTTTGGGTTAATAATTAGTGAGATTTAATTAATGAGAGATTAATTAATGAGGCTTAGTAGTTTCCATGGGAAATTAAATTTATGTTTGGATTGTGTGTTTATTTGATTGTTAAATAATCTACTATCAAATCTTGGCCAAAAATATAACTCTGGAAATACCTAAGAGAAACACGTGTGTTATATAGTACAGTCATCTTCGATGATGTTGTACTGTGCGTATATATCTTGTTTTGTTCTCCAGGGACAAATGATAAGGAAATCCTTCCACTATCGATTATTAGGTGATCTCCACTCTTACCTTTTGTCTGATTATTTCTAAAAGAACCGGGGTTGAGTTTACCAAAAACTATTAAATGTTGGTTTGAAGAGACTGGGATCGGATGACTATGGATTATTCGAAAACCACTTTAAACCAACTCAAGCATTCAAATTGATGACATCTTGAAAATGATCGAAGATGGTGCTCTTTGAAGTGGAAGGGCTAATTGTTACTAATCGTAAGGGTGATTATAAAATGAATGTAATAGAGGTAGTGCCTCCGATTTTGTTCAGACCAAGAACGAACTTGTATGGATGAATGCTAGCATTACATTTTTGCCTAATGGTTTGCTATATAAAGGGTAATCGTAGCCTTAAGCCTCACAACCGGCAAATAAATAAAGCAGGGACGTGCTGTAGAGCTAAGTGGGTTGCTCCCATTAGGGTGTGATCATTCAATATCTAGGGTCGATATTTATGCATGCTTCAGGGCCCATTATGATTGTTGATCAACCATGGGGTGATCATATTTGGCATTGTCTAGTAAGGGGTAGGTCGGTCCTGAGTAGCAGAGGTGCAACGTGTTGTAGCCACCCATACATTTTATGTAGAGGTGTACGGATTTGGAGGGTAGGCCCTTACCCTTTCATAGTTGGAATACATTTTCCAATACAAGCCATCGGATGTATTTGTATACCTATTATGCTTGAATTTAATAAATGTGATAATTTCAATTATGATTAATATGTATTTGTATCCTAGGAACTATTATAGTATCACTAGTCTATATAAAATATTTTGGTTATCATAAGGTGAAAACCCGTCTGTGTTTATGTGCGGCGTAGCCTTACGAGGTGCCTTTGGTTTTAAAAAAGGTTTTATAAGTTATAACAATAAAGTTCCTTATGATTTGAGTTCTCACGCTAGTTTTATAGACTGATCCGGGCGTTGTTTTTCTATTTTCAGATTTAGCTAGATTATTTGGGGATTTTACGAGACTAACTGGATGTCAAAGACACATCTCTCGTATATTCCTTTTTATTTCTACTGCATTATTGTTGTATTTATCAACACCTGTAAGGAAATGCTGATATAACTGTCCAGACTGATTATGGGTTAGCACTCTAATTATGTATATAAAAAAATTCTCTTGTGTAAAGATTATTTTATATGATAGATTATTCCATTGCATTGTGAGATTCTATTCTTTCTTTTCCTCAACGAACTATCTTTTAGGCACTCGGATGCTCGGCATGTGAATACCATGGATGTATTAGTGTCTACTTTTGAAGGTCAAAAAAGTGGGTTGTTACAGCTAGGGGCACCAAGGGGCTGTGCAGTTAAAGCGCTTGGCAGATTCGAAGCGGTGGAGGTGCAAAAAGTCATAGCGGGGATACAGCGAGGATATAGCGAGATATAGCGGATAGTTCTAAAATAGCATATAAAACTCGTACTTAATGTTTTTACATATATATAAATGGTAATTAAATGAAAATTTATCATTCAATTGGATTATAATTAATACATAAATAATTTTAAACACAAAATATGTGCGAATATACTTTAAATAAACGTAAAACTGTTATATAACATAATTGAATTTAGTAGAATATTACAGTATTTTCATTTTTGAAAATATATTAAAAATTAAATCAAATAAATTAGTTTCATAATTTTCATAATGTATAAATGCAATTTTTTAATTCATTTTATTAAAGAAGATATTGCGAAAATAGAAAAATATAGCGGGAATAATGGGATATAGCGGAAATAGCGGGGATTAAAACGGAAAGGCTATATTTTGGTGCTATATGGAAAATTCATAGCGGTAGAAATCCGTTATGAGATATAGCGGGGTTATAGCGGGGTAATAGCAGGACATTAACTACACAGCCAAGGGGTTACATAGTTATTGGATAACTATTGAACGACTCACTCGATAGTTTTCTGTAGGTTAATATAACTAAGGTTAAACAGAAAATATTGATGTGAATGATACAGTTCTCTCGACTTGAGAATACTATCAATCTTCAATACGAAAGCTCTGCTTCGATTATACTCAAATTATGGCACGGCATCCATCGAGTGACTATAATTGGATTGAGTGAATGTATTGGAAGTGAATATTCAAGAAAGGATTTGTCTCTTCAGTTATATAGGGTTAGTGTCATGGTCAATGAAGTTAACTCAAAGTCAAAGTCTTTATCCAGGGCATTTCGATTAATAATAATTGTTATTATTGAACCAAGGACTTTGTATTTGGACTATAGAGTTAATTATGAATGGTATTGGAATTTTGATAATTACCAAATTCAATAATTTAAAAGTGATATAGTTTTGATGAAGAAACTTGTTGTAAATAAAATTCATAATCGGATAACAATAATAAAGAAAAAATGGAGTTTACCAAAATTGACTAAGTCATAATTTGGCCAAAATGTCACACCACCTGCTAAATGATGTGTAAACATTAATATTCGAATAGTTCGATATTAATCCTTAACCAAATTTGCACCAGACAGGTTACATAATGAAAAATGATGCATTATCCTTTGACCAAATGATTTATTTAATTATAATTGCGATAAATTAATAAAATTGTTTAATATTAATGAAATATTATTCATAAATTTGTTTTTGATTTGATAAATGAATATTAAATGTATTTGTAGAAGTCATAATACATTAACCAATATACGATATCGATAAACATTTTAAATTAGATTTAAAATGAAAGATATTTATATGGGCTCAAATGGTTTTAAGGCACGTCATGGGGATGATAGGATCGGCTAAACAAAGTGCTAGGGACAGCTAGGATATGTGTTAGAGGGCTTGAAAATGGATGGCCAAGATCAAAGTGGATAGAGTAAAAGATGAGATCCTAAATTCTCTCATTTCCATCCTTTATTTAAGCATCTTTCTCCATCTGGTTATGATCTTTTGAAGCCTCCATCCCATTTCTTTTGCTGGCTTACTTCATCCTCTATCTCTAGTATCCCAAGTTCAAACCCAATTCATTTAGTTGTTATTCGATAGCCGATGGTCAACGGTTCAAGGACTAGCACTCTGTTGGATCGAAAATCATTTCTAGGAGAATTAACATTGTTTCAAGTTGTACTTGAGGGCCTTCACTATAAGGTACATTTCTAATTTAATTAAAAAACTAATTTATAATTATAATGCTCATTTATTTATATATAATAATGTTAGTTAGGTGATGATTCAAATATGTAGATATATTGTCACAAATTTAGTTGGTTGCACGTATATGTATTTATATGACTAGAAAAAATATTTTTGTGATTATTCACCTATGTATAGCATAGCTCAGAATTTAAAAAAAAAAATTATTATCTAATTAAATTAATATATAATACATACGTATATTAGTGTAGTTTATAATTTGATACTATAGTATAAATGTACAAAATACAAAAATAAATTTTCATTTATGACATTTAATAAATACAATATTTTAAATAGAAAGAAAATATTTCTTTATTTATATACCACTTTTAAATAATATTTATATTAATTTATTATATAAATAATTATATAAATTCATATATCTATCATAAAATATATTTTATATTTTATAAAATATAATTGATGCATATTAAGCTTACAGTAGAAGTAATTTTTTTTAATTTTTAAATATTAAAATTAAAAACCAATAATTTAAAATTGAATTTCAAAATCATTCTATTTATTAAATTATACGTTAAATTCACAAATTATAAATTTTCATGTAAAATTTGCTGGAAATTTAAATTTAGTTTCAAAAAATAATATTTTTTATTTTAAATAATTTTATACTATTTTATTAATGTGTATATATATATATAAAGTTTAAAATTTAAAACTTAAATTAAATAACCCAGTCTGTGCAAAAGACCAGTTTAATAAATATATTTAAAAAAAAACTTATTTTATAATGTAACGCCCCGGAAATTTTCGACTTTCGAAAATTCAACATCGATACTCACTTTATCGACTGCCGAGAAATCGAAGGCCGAAAAACCGAAATGTTATGGGTTTAAGAAAGAAAAAGAAAGTGAGAAGAAGAGAGAAGAAAGAAAATAGAGAGAGAAGAAAACAGAAAATAAATAGAAAATAGAACGGACAGAAAGGAAACAACAAAGAACATCAGAATCTCACAATTCGCAGCGGAACAACATATAATAGATAAATGAATAATCTTTAAACAAAGAACTATATTAGTTATTACATTACATCACATTTCATTACATCATCATCAGAGTGTACAACAACAACAACTAACAGTGCAGCGGAAAAAGAAATACTATATACTAGTAATACGCCATGCCATCCAGCTTGCCTCCAGCAACTCCAGAATATCCAGAATATCCTGATAAACCTAACTCCTGACTGCCCGTGTGGAAATTGGTGGGCACCCAGAGTTTAGGAAGGAAAACAATAAACTCCGAGTCAGTCATGTGACTGGTGTGAGAACTCAAAACAGTTTATTTATCTTTAAAATCAAAATAGAGGAATATTTTTAAACTCAATTCGCAATGCTTTTAAAAATGAGACTACCATAAGGCCTCCCTCACACACACACAATGCAAACGCAGAATCGAAGGAGAATTCTCCTTATGATAGTCAAAGATGCTTGATACGCATTTAAAAGAACATTTGATATTATTACTAGTGTATAGTGTGGGAAAAATTCATTTCGAAAGTAGAATATAAATCTTAGCCAACATACGACCATTATCGTATGCCTACTATAGCTACCATCCAAACAGTGGTGACCACCATAAGTGAATGGCAGGTCCTACAACTAATACCGTACAACTTTCTTATTGGGAATTGGATTTTCAACGAATGATCAGGCCAAGGAACTTCCCATTGCCACATGAGAATGCCTCTGGATGGACATCCCCGAGAACCAAACCGGATCTCTACCAACACAAGGCCGGGTTACCCCTAACTGAGTAACAACTGACCGAATATGCCATCCCCCGGTCCTTTGGGACCTTTTCACCGAGCGCTCGCAATCAATTCACACAATCATAACAAAGTGTTTTCAACATGAGTAAGTATCTGGGCTCCATACCATGATACCACCCTTTTCCAGAAGGAAATGCACACATCCTAAAGGGCGCTACCCCTCATAACCTTGTCGCATCTTTCCTGTTTTGACCATTCACGGGGTGTGAGGCTCGACGAAGTCACGTCCACAAAAACATACTTTATACAAAAGCAATGCTTTGGGTAAACAAATGATCATAGAAATGATCATCGGGATAGACGATCAAATAAATGATCCTATCACAAATAATCAACACAATGATCATTTACAGCAACACTCAGAATGTCACATTACCAAATTGGGAATATATCGCTGATAACTTCAACTATATAACCTCTGAGCTCGTACGTCTCAGAGAAGGGTGTTAAGCTAAAAGAACAAATTCTCCGCCACCAACAGAAATATATTTGAATGAAATCGGCTTTATATCTCAATTATTAATGTCAGACATACAATCCATACAAGTCTGTTCCGGGCTCGAACAAAACCGAAGGCACTTACAAAGAAGTCCTTGCAATCCGGATATTCACAATCCTGATCGGATTTCCCATCACTTAGGGAGTCTCTATACCGTTGCAACTCAGTGCAGAGACAATCGACAGGTCATCTTATCGCTCTCGCAAATACCGGGTCTTCAACACCGATCTTCAATGCTATCATAACGACGTATCACATATTCGGAATGGGTTATACGACCCCATGGTCCTTTCCCAGTTAACCCGAATAGTGAGTGCTTATTCAAAAATAAGTGTGGCATTCACATTCAAACAAATCACATCAATTACCCATTCAAAGGGAAATATTGATAGTCGGTTATTGAACTATCAATGGATATGCACACATCACCAGTTTCCAAATAATTTTCCAAATTATTTATTTTCCAAAATATCTTTACTAGATATATAATTTCACACTTCAAAAATAAATCAATATTTATTTTTAAACAAATTCTTCTTTTCATTTATAAATTCCCTAATGAATTTATATTTCAAAATATCTATGAATATTCGATTTCAATTATTCATTTCAATTTATCTTTAAAAAGATAAGTTCTCAAAATATTCACTTTATATGGGAAAAACATTTCCATACTTATTTATTCATAAGTAATTCACAAATTTTATTTATTTTCAACACTTGGAAAATATTCAATATACTTAAATCGAAATTAAGTATATATTTCATTCTTTAAGGAAATCATTCTCTTAAACATATTTATTTGGGCCAAAACGAATGTTGCATAAAACATCGTTACGACAACCCAAAATCACTAGTATAGGGATTCGAAATTAAAATAGATATATAAATCCCAATACTATACAAAACGTTTCCTTTCGGAAATCATTTACTATAACAACAGTGTTATAGTCCACTATTTCCTTTTATTTCTCGAAAACGTCTATTTCAACAATAAATGTTGAAATCTATGATTTCGAATCTCAACACATTTTAAAACATCGTTAGATCGTTTTAATCCTATTTAAAACATCAAATCTAAACATTTTCTTTAACATATTATTCACTATTCAAAAACGTGAATATACTACGTTAATCAATTTCATCCTTTTATACATTTTATTTCAAAGGATTATTCACAGTCGAGAATGTGAATATAACTCCATTAATAGGTTTCAACAATTTACTTCTTGAAATAAGTCGTTTGCGAATTTTATAAAACAACGTTTATAAATTCTATTACTATTTATTTTATAACAACTCCTTTTATAAATTCCTTTATTAACCTATTCGATTTATAACTCAATTATAAACCAAAGATTCATATTATAAGTTAAATGCTCATAAAACGATTATTTTACAAAATCGTTTCTTTGAACTTCATAATTATAAATCTTATAACTTATAAGATTCAATTATTCATCCAAATATATTCTTTAATAATTTCATGAAATTTATAAATCTTACTATTTATAAATTTCATTTATAACTTCACCATTTATAATTTTATAAATTCCATTTATTTACAAAAATCAATTTTCACTTCATTCAAACACTTATAAAAACTCGTTTTATAATGTCAATATTTCAATTTATAAATATCCATTTATAAATCTCTTAATATAAATCAATTTATATTATTCTTTAAAACGTCTTTAATCTCCTTTATTATTTCACCATTTTGATTCATAAAATAATTAAATTTTATAAATCCTATATTTAAACTTTTCACAATAAATTCTAAAATCCCGGTTAAACTATTTTATAAAATCATTAGCATCATATCCTCAAAAATCAGTTTTTTTAACTATATTTATCAAAAATCATAATTTTTATAACTTTAAAAATTATAACGTTTATTTATTTAAAATGGATCAATTCCAAAATTATTTTATAAAACGTATACTTTTCAAAAATCACTTTAAAAATCATTTTAAAATTCCAAATTTGGTCCAATGATGCTACATACCAAATAGTCAATCACGACAACAACGATATCATATATCGATATGATAATCCATTAAATATCAAAATATCTGAAATCAAATAAAAACTGTTGAGGAATCCAGTTGGATCCCTCCAACCTGTTTTCCTGCATCCACAAACATTAGCACAATACCAATTTCGCTCCAGTACGAAATTATCGCGGTATATGGGATTATTAAATATTATCCGCTTAATAGACGGTGCAATAGGGTCTCATCCGCTAAACAAATGCGGGAAATCAATAACTCCAATATATACATATGCCAATATATATATATTGCTATTATATATAATACCAATTTCACTGTTTATGAAATATTCGCGGTATATGTTTTTAATAAATAACATCCGCTTACTAACGGCGTATAATGTCTATTTTAACAATCAATAGATATCAATCATCATTCAAACATGCATTCAAATATTTTAAATCTAACTATTTAAAATAAAATCGAAACTGATCCGATTGAGTGAGAAGTTCTCACCTTGATTTTAATTTCCGTTTCAGCGATTTATTCCGAATAAAATTAAACGGACGTTTAATTTTACCCAAAATTCTCACTAACTCCAAACGACTCCAATCCAATTTCATCGCGTAGTGCTCGTCTATACGATTCCAACGCAACTGGTTTCGCGCGTTTTCGACCTCGTATGAAAAAGATATTGATTTTATAAGTTTACACGATTTTAATAACTATAATTACAACATTAATTTATAATTAAAACCCTACATTCAATATAGGCCTTAGGATCCATTGGTCCTTTGCATCACCACCGTGCTTTGCTTCCCCCTCTTTCACGTTCCTCTCCAGTAAAACACATACGCAAGGCCGAACCCATCACTACCCTTTTAGGGTTTAAATTTGCAACCACCACGCCAACTTCCAAGTCGATCAACAAGTGCCATCTGGAAGCCCTCGCCTCCCTCTACGTTCGGCCAGAGCACAGGCCAACTCGGCCCCCCCTACAGCATGGAAAACCGTGCGCAACCGGCCCCCTTCCACCTCGATTTGCCGCCAATTCGTCATGCCATTGACGATCATAACCGTTGGATATGTAGAGCACACTAGCCTCTACGTTTTCCTAGTTGACAACATCTCGAATTGATGAGTGGATTGAAAGATATTTGGGGAAGAGCAATGGTGATTTTCGGCCGTGGGTTGAGGGGGGGTGGCGGCTGATAGAATTAGGGTTTTGCTTTTTTTTTTCTTTTTTTTTGTGAATTTATGGGCTATTTATAGGAAATTTTCGAACACTATTCATCCGGGAATTCCGAACTCCGATTTACGCGTCGTAACCAGCGTTTCTAGGGTTTACCCTGCGTTCCGGACACAATGGAACAGGTTTCGGAAGCTAATTCGGACTTCTGTGCGAGTTATGGCAATAAACGTTCGATTTAAATTAAACCGATTTAAGCGATTTTCTAGGCGTTTTAATTTGTACCGGACAAACGGTAAATCCAATTGACACGAAATTTGAAACCTTACAATAATATCACATTACGGATCCGATGAAACTGGTTTTGTCAAAATCCGAGACTTTTTGAAAAATGGCTATTTTAACTCGCCAAATTAATATTAAAAACAATTCGATGCGTTTCGAGCTGCCACGATCAAACGATAGCTCCGATTGACACGAAAATTGAAATCTGGTAATAACTAACTATTACGGATCCAATGGAACTGGTTTCGTTGAATTCTGAGACTGTTCAAAAATTGACTATTTTCACTAGTCGATTTTAATATTAAAATATTCAATTTTCACAAATAAACTCTTAATTCGATTTTAAAAGTTCTAAAATATCTTTCTAACTTCAATATGATAAAATAAAATTTTCCAAATCATTTTCAATCATATTTAACCCAATTTTCAATTATTTTCATAATTTAACATATTAAATTATCGATTTAATTATTCAATTAAATCCAATAATTCAAATAAAAATTTATTTGACTTATAAATTCACTTATTAATATTTAAAATTAATTAAATATTCAAATTTTAATTAATAAAAATTCGGGGTCGTTACATATAATTTTATTTTTATTAATTTATACATATACATATGTATATATTAGCAAACATATTTATATATAAATATTTAACATATTCATTTATATGTATATAAATTTCAAAATCTATTTTTACATGTTTTTATAAGTATTATTTTAGACTTTACAGCGAAAAAATATTTTTTATTTATTATACTCTAAATAATAAAAACATATTTATATAGTAATTAATATAATTACATTTTGTTAATATGATATATTTATATATGAATATAAATATTTATATGTTTATAAAAATTAATAAATAAATAAATTTTAATTTTTATATATATATATATAAATATTTATTATAAAAGGCAAAAGTATATATACACATACATTTGGACAATAAATTTATACATTGGATGAGCTAACCTGTCCGTTGCGATGTAAATCCTAACATTTGTATACAAGCAGGTTATACTTTGCACATATTGATATGTTACACATGCACACACTAATATATCTGTATGTGATGCATGGTGCACGCGCATACACACACACACACACACACATATAACATAAAATTAAAAATACAATACTGTTTTATAAATTTAAATAAAATAAAAGATTTTATTTAAATAAAATTTAAAAATGATCTAAATAAATTAGATTTCACAGGATCAATAAAGGTCCAATATAAAAAAATTATAATTCACTCATAACTTCTACTGCGGGCTAGCTGAGTTCCAACAATGGTATCAAAGTCCAATAGCTTATGCGATCTAAACTAGTCATGCTAAGGTTAACTATTAGGCTCATAGCCTAAAGGTTATCCCTAAAAGAAATGACTCAAATTTGAATTAGGCCTTGGGCTAATTTTCAAAATTGTTTGAAAATTAAAAATGTAAGATTTTAAATTTAAAGGTAAATTTAAAACAAGATATACATGTATTATATAAGTTATAATATAATAAAAATATCAAAATGTTTGAAAATTAATTTTGAAATTTTAAATTTATTAACAAGATAAATAAAATGAATTAATTTATTAAATAAGTTAATTGGTGAAGAATATATACATGTATTATATAATTTTGATATATATGCTATGATATTTAAAAATGTTTATGGTAACATAAGTACACATGTATATATAATATGTTTTTTCGAAATTAATATAATTTAATTAAAATTATTTAATTAAATAAATAAATTAAAGGTTAGTTAATTAAATAAATAAATTATATTAATTAATTAAATTAACCGTTAATTAATTAAATAACAAACACATATATTGTTAACCCAAAAAATGGATCAACATCCTGGATCAAGTGTGAAAGCACCAGTGCAGATAATCAGTAGCATAAACCTCAAATAAACAATAAATAAATAGCAGAAGTAAGAAAAGAGACACAATATTTTTATAGTGGTTCAGCTGACTCTGGCCTACGTCCACTTTAATCAATCTTTATTATATTATGATTATACTTGAATCTCTTTGGATATCAACTAGTTAGTTCCTAGATCTAAGTTAAAATAAGTTAGAATATGTCACAATAACAAGGGTTGATTGGAGAATCACAGTAACCCCTTTGATGACTATTATGAGGGAGAAGAAAGTTGAAGTGAAGGGATTCCAGTAGAGTATTGGTCGCTCTTTCTCTGGAAAAAGATCCATCTCTAGTTATAGGTAGGTGAATATTTATAGGGGAATTCAGTAAATGTTGGGCTAGAAGTCCAAGTGTAGAAGAGTCCAGTTGTTATGCCAAGTCATCATCGAAAATTTCAAATCAATCTGAGTCATTCTATGGATCGCTAGCTATCCATAGACGATGGATTGCTAGCTATCCATAAGGGATGGATCGCTAGCTATCCATCAATTTATCATATTTTTCTACTAGAAACCTTTACTTAGTGCTACGAAGAAGCTTGGAATGTATGAGGGTGATCCGACCTATCTTGATGGATCGCTAGCTATCTATAGGGGATAGATCGCTAGCTATCCATAGGTGATAGATCGCTGGCTATCCATCCTCTTAGCATATTTTTTAGTGATCTTTGTTCTATTGTCTTCCCATCTTCTGTTTAAGTGCCTTATCCAAATATCAAGTAGTTTGGAGTTAGTTTGATCATCCATCTTCATAGGTTATCTGGTCTAGAATAGTCATCCATAACTCGCTCAAATCTTAACGAAATTGAATGAACCTTTACAAGAACACTCTAGAGTGTGTCAGGGACCCACCAAAAAATTTGAGGCGGTGGAGCCCACACTAGATAGGTCGCTAGAGATCCATCAAATCAGCTTCAAATGATCTTGTTTTTTTAGAGCCTTCTTCTATGTCTTCTAAATGTTCTCCCAAAATTTCAAGTCAATCCGACTTCGTAAGAGTTCTGTAGGTCCATTTTAAGGTAGCTGCTTTTGGTCAAATAGCTTAAATCAGGTGAGTCTTCACTTCTCGAGCTAGATTGTTTGACACACTATGAAACTTGGCAAGCGTCTCTAGAGAACATTTTAGATCATGATGCAAGAGGATAGAGGATTCACGGGCAAGCTTTATGGATCACTAGAGATCCATAGATGATGGATCTCTAGCGATCTATCGCCTTAGCTTGTTCTGGCATTTTTCTTCTTTGGTCTTTCTCTTTTTTTCCTTCTGGTGTTCTCGGTGGATCCTGAGATATTTTGGCTTGTTGTATATGTTATATTTCCTTTTGAATTCTATTGGGTTAAAGATCTAGTTAACACTTGCCTCCCAAAGTACGCCTTTTGAATGAAAGGTGTGCTTTGTTCTAGAACAAGTTCCAGATGAGTCTTTGATTGTTGAGCTTTCCAGCGGCTTTAGCCTTGGCGAACCATCCAATTTTTTGATTCTTTCATCAATTACAAGTCGCTCCAAACCTGTTATAGCCTAAGACTCTAACTCTACTTAGGTATAAACTATACATCACAATCGTTTTGATTTTATTCGGAGTTATTACATCACATATCTCGATTTAAATCACATGTTTCCAATTACATCACATATCTCCATTAACATCACATATATCTAATTATCCTATGTTCGTTCGGGACTTAAATCAATATCAATTTTTGCTTCTCATTCAGGGTTGCACATCATATAATGAAATCATATTATATATCAAAATCATATCATATGTCAGAATCACATCATATATCATAGTCACATCATATATTAGAATCATCCTATGTTCATCTAGGATCTATTAGTTTTATTCCGTTTATAAAACATTCTATCCTTTTATTAAATCAAATCTAATTGAAGGTTCGATCCCTCCTGATCATTTAACTTTAATGTGTGATCTTTCTTGATTGTTTAATGTTTAGTTTAATGCGCGATCTCTTTGGATCGTCTAATGTCTAGTTTAATATGCAATTTCACCGGATCGTTTAATGTTTTAAGTTAAGAGGACGATCTCTCTGGATCTTTTGTTTGTTAAGTTAAGGGGTATAATCTATTTGGATTATTTTCTTATTAAGTTAAGAGAGATTAAGTAAGCTCATCCGCTCACTCTCCAATGAGGGGACTTACTTCTTGCACTCCGGTCCTGTCTCTCCAGTCGGGACTCTATGGCATTCGATATCGTACGAGTCCATCCATTCACTCTCCGGAAAGGGGACTTGCACCTTGTACTCTGGTCCTGTCTCTCCATTCGGGACTCTATGGCATTCAAAATCAGTTATCACATTAAATATGGATTTACAAAATTCAAATCAAAGAAAACAAGAAGAAATTAAATAAGCAGAAATCCTAAATCTCTATCCCAGACATCCGACTCAGAGCATGGAAAGTGAACAATCTAGGTTTTGTGCACATCCAAGCGGTCTGAGATTGTTATCCTAAGCAATTATCCTGGATATCTGACTAAGAGCGCGACTAGGAACCAATTTAGGTTTAGCACACGTCTAAGCGATCTAAGGTCATTGTTGTCCTAAATATTCATCTTAGGCATCCTACTCGGAGCATGCCTAGGGACCGTTTGGGATCCCTTACACGTGTAAGCGACCTGAGGTTTTTAAAGGCAGAAAAAGCAGAAGGCAAAGAGTAAGCGACGAACCTACCCCCTGTTCCAACTATAGGGTTCTGGTTTCGGCTCATGAGGCCTTGTATTCGTACTCTGATTTGCTGCTCTAGCTCCAATATCACCAGTTCCAGGCATTAAAGCTTATCCTAGATCCAAATATGTCATGCCCCAAGTCATGTGGGCACTATTTCAGTTTGTTTTGCTCTAACTCCAAATGCTCCTACATTGGGTCCTATTGTTGATTCCAGTGTTACCCTCAAGTATCGGTTGCTCTGGGCATAGGGGAAAGACTCTACCTTGTTTCAATCCAACACCGACAGCTCCTATTTTGTTCTTTGGAGTTTGATTCCTATTCCATGAAGATCTAGCTATCCCTTGTTGCTCCATCCTCTAGAAGAAGCTATCCTACATTTCTTGTTTCCTAGGCAAGATCCCATCTTGCATCTCCTTCATCGTCCTTTCTGTTTCTCTTCTAATTACATAGATGGGTTAACGAGAAATTAAGGACACCTCTTGACTACCCCCAAGTTTCGATTGACTTGCTACAACTCTAGATCTAGCATTAGGCCTATTCATCTTCTCTAAATCTTAGATTCAAACTCCGGTTCTTTAGATCTTATTCAAGGTTCTCAGTGAAAGCACCAAAATGTTAACCCAAAAAATGGATCAACACCCTGGATAAGGTGTGAAGGCACCAGTGTAGATAATCAGCAGGACAAATCTCAAATACACAAAAAATAAATAGCAGAAGTAAGAAAAGAGACACAATATTTTTATAGTAGTTTAGCTGACTCTGGCCTACGTCCACTTTAATCAATCTTTACTATGATTATGCTAGTTGAATTTCATTGGATATCAACTAGTTAGATCCTAGATCTGAGTTATAATGAGTTAGAATAAGTCACAAGTACAAGGGTTGACTAGAGAATCACATTAACCCCTTTGATTACTATTATGAGGGAGAAGAAAGTTGAAGAAGTGAAGGAATTTTAGCAGAGTAATGGCTGCTCTTTCTTCGGATAAAGATCCATCCCTGCTTGTAGGTAGGTGAATATTTATAGGGGAATTCCGTGAGTGTTGGACTTGAAGTCCAAGTGCAGAAGAGACCAGTTGTTATGCCAAGTGATCACCAAAAATCTCAAATCAATCTGAGTCATTTCTATGGATCGTTAGCTATCCATAGACGATGGATCGCTAGCTATCCATGGGGGATGGGTCACTGGCTATCCATCAACTTAGCATATTTTTCTACCAGAAGTCTTTACTTAGTGCTACGAAGGAGCTTGGAAAGTTTGAGGATGATCCGACCTATCTTGATGGATCGTTGGCTATCCATAGAGGATGGATCACTGGCTATCCATAGGGGATGGATCGCTAGCCATCCACTTAGCATATTTTTGAGTGATCTTTGTTTGGTTGTCTTCATATCTTCTATTTCCAAATATCAAATAGTTTGGAGTTATTTTGATCATCAGCCTTCATGAGTCATCTGATCCAGAAGAATCATCCATAACTCACTCATTTCTAAACTAAATTGAACGAAACTTTGCAAGAACACTCTAGAGGGTGCCAGGGACCCACTATAAAAATTTGAGGTGGTGGAGCCTATTCTAGATGGGTTTCTAGAGATCCATCAAATCAACTCCAAATGCTCCCCTTTTTTGAGAGCCTTCTTCTATGTCTTTTAAATGTTCTTTCAAAATTTCAAGTCAATCCAACTTCGTATGAGTTTTGTAGGTCCATTTTAAGTTAGCTGCTTTTGGTTAAACGGCTTTAATCAAGCGAGTCTTCACTTCTCGAGTTAGATTGTTTGGCATCCAATGAAACTTGGCATACATTTCTAGGGAAAATATTGGATCATGATACAAGAGGACTAGAGGATTCATGTGCAAGCTTTGTTGATCGCTGGCGATCCATATGTGATGGGTCGCTAACGATCTATCGCCTTAGCTTGTTTTGGCATTTTTTTTCTTTGATATGTGTTATAATAAAAAGGTTACAGTATGTAATAAATGTTATATTAAATTAACTTAAAATTAATTAAAATGTTAATTAATTAAATATATTTAAATAATATACTATATTCATAAGGCTATTATATAAGTTAACTAAAATTTAAAAGTTATATAATAATAAAAATTATATAAGAATGTATAAACTTAAGGTTGAACAGTAAGAAATCCTAAATAGACTTAAAGAATAAATACATATGTATATGTTCGCATACCTTGATTCCCGATGTGCTCGACACTTGAATCACGAGGGTGTTTCATAAAAAATGCATTATTTCATAAGTTGACATCATTCATTTTAATGTATTGAAGATTATGAATTTTTAATATAAAGATGTCATCTACCATTTGTATATTAATAGATTCCTTGCACACTTTTTAGTTGTTGAGCTTTCCTCAAGCTAGGGATGTTATCTCTAGTGCTACTAATATATTGAATAGACAAGGTAAGATAACTACATGTATTTGTTGAGCTTTCCTCAAGGTATATGTATTATACTTAGGTTGTCGCGAAACGATAGGTACAAGTGAATGGTTCCACTTTACTTGTTAAGCTTTCCTCAAGGTAAAGGCAGGATTATGGCAAGGAACCATGGGCTAGGGAGTTATATGTGATACAACCGATAAGGACTTATCCATCATATTCGGGACTATGATTTGTTAATCTTTCCTCAAGGTCAAAATTCAAGGGCGTGCGAGTCTTAACACCAACTAATGAAGTCTAAAAAATTTTATGTTTCGCTTAGGGTTTGATGGAATATAAAAGACTAGTGGGAGCCTTATTAGAGAAAAGAAATTGTAACATTTGACTTTTCCAATATTATAAGAACATATGATATATAATGTTATAATAATTTACTTAATAAAATTTTGCATTTAATATGATTGATAAAACGTTTATCAATTAAGATATACAAATGAACTGAACTGAAGACTGACAAATATAAATATAATATATACTTAGTCTTAAATACTTCTTGCATGTTAATATTTTCTATACCCATGCAAATGCCTTATTTTACAACTACTCAACACATTAATAAATTTGGTCCCTTACGTGTTTATTTGGTTTTGTGTTTTGGATTCTATGAGTTCCGAACTCAAAAGTAATACAAGACTCTGCATATTTGATCCATATACTGTCACATATAAGTGTTATATGGTGAATGGTCATAATTCGTAATGTATGATATTTTGATGAAATTAGTTCATCTGAAATAAGTAAATAAACCGTAGTGCGAAATTGACTATTCAATTTGATTGATTACACTAAAGATGATATAGTGTCAAATGTAACCCAAGATCAAAACTACAATATGGATTTAAAAACTCGATCATTGAAATGTCAGTTTGATCAGTTTACGCAAAGTGTAACATATTTAATGTTCTTAAATGTTAAGGATAATCGAGTGTGTTTTTGTAAAGAATTCGTTATGATGTTGTCGTTGGAACATGGCAGCCTGCAGCGGAAGTTATGGATAAATTTCAAAAAATTAAATTCTTATTGGATCTTTATTAGGAAATGAAGTCTATTTATTTCGAACATTTCTATATTTTATTTAGATTCATAAAATGATGCTGTATTATTTAATTTTATGTTAAATATATAAATATGTGCATCACACACAAATATATAAGTGTGTGCAAGTGTAACATATTAATCCGTGCAAGGTATAACATGTCCGTATATAGATGTTTTGATTTACATTGCAAGTGACACTTTAGCTCACCTAATATATAAATGTATTGTCCAAATGTATGCATATATATATATATGTACACTTTGCTTTTTATAACAATATTTATATATATTAAAAAATATTCAATTAATAACTTTTAAATATCAATGGCTGTATCAACTGTTCATCCCGCTCTCCTTCCAAACCCTAAAATTCCAAACCTTTCTCCTCTTCTTCCAACCTCCTCCATTCCGTTGATTCGTCCCTGCCTTGTCCCTGATCCTCCTCCTTTACCTTTGCCTCGTGCCTCTGTTCCTTCTCTCCCCGATCCTTCACCAGGAAATTCTAGTTCTATTATACCCTTGTCCATTGAACCTACTCAATAAGAATAGACTTCCCTTTTTAAAAGGAAACCTCGCAGTGCAGGGAAATACATCCCTATTGAGCTGGAGTCTGTCTATGCCGACAATGACCTTGTCCCACCTTCTTCTAATTTAGAAGCTGGCAGAGTAATTTGGAATCAATTCTTAGTTGGATATTTCCATGATAAGCCTCTTTCTTATACTGTTGTCATTGAGCACTTGAAAATGATATGGAAATTAAAAAGAAGCATCAAAATTCAGTCCGGTTGCATAGTATTTATGTTTCTGCTATCAAATGAGGAAGATAAGAAGAGGATAGCTGAAGGTGACCCAATGATGATCAGGAACAAGATGTTTATCATAAAGGAATGAGAGCCTACTATTAGTCATGTATGAGGCAGTATTAAATCAGTCTCTAATGTGGATTCATTTATCTAATATACGTATCTTTGCATGGTCCCCTCTAGGCATAAATTGGTTGTCTTCAAGAATTGGTAAGCTCGTATGTTTGGATGAAATGACTGAAAAATTGGAGAGATTATCTTATGCTAAATGTTTAGCTGAAGTGACCCCTAAATATGAATTGATAAATGATTTCTCTATCATGCGTGATGATGGTTCTGAGCAAACATTGAAAGTGTGTTATCAACGGAAGCCAGAAATTTATAGTGAATGTACTGTGCTTAGGCATTCGGTTGAAAATTGTTATAAACATAAAAAGGAAGAAGTGATTAATGTTTAGAATAATAAAAAAATGATGTGCATGAAGTGTTTTAAGACTGTTAAAGTAGGCCCTACTATTGTTGAGAAGAAAAACATGTTGTAATAAATAAATAAATTCTAGATCTGAATACATACAACCCATATTGATTCTATTGAGAAACAAATATGTGAAATTAAATAGTTCAGCAGAAGTTGTACCTGAATCCATTGATGTTTGCAAAAAAAAGATCAACTAGGTTTTAGATCTTCCAAATTGACACAAGCTTAGATCTGAAAATTCTCTTTAGAAGAGGGTGGAGAGAATATGATAAGACTAGTGTAATTTGGGGACCATAACCCCATATATATAGTGTGTGACATTTTTCAGTTCGGCCCTTCAACAAACTAAAATTATCACTCTGGTATCCACACATTATAAATTTACATAACGAATATACCCCTTAAGTCTTGTTGTATTTATTCCAAATGGATCACATAATTAAACTTAATCCCAAGATAGCCCATATATTCAAATATTAAAATATGTGGCCCCATAATGCTGAATTATTCCAACAATCTCCCCCTGGGCCACTTATGTAACCTTATAGAATGTATTTAACTTTATGAGCTCTTAAATAGCTATCTTGACAATATGGTATATCCAAAACAATCTCGTCCATTGATTGTGTTAACATAGGATCAAAGCGGTTTTCATTATCGTTAGTATAACTAAACCCATCAATGGTCACGTATATCAATACAATCAAACGACATAGATCAATCATGTATGTGTAGCATGGAAATTACATGAAATGTGATCTTTACATGTCTATTTCCAATTGGTCCTACTTTACTTTAATGAGATCAAAATCCAAACATATATAAATAATTTGAGTGCAATTAAAAAAAACATTATTTCTGATCAGAAAAACTGAAGCATATCCACAATCAAAATATAGAGCAATGTCACAAAAGAAATGACTTAGTACAAACTCCCCCTAAACCAAAATATTCTTACATAAAAGATACACCCATTTTAGCAACATGCTTTGAAAGACCTTGGGTGGTAATGCTTTTGTAAGTGGATCCGCCAACATGGAATTTGTCCCAATATGCTCTATGGATATTAACCCATTTTGCACTCTTTCCTTCACAACTAGAAACTTGATGTCAATGTAATTTGACTTACTTGAGCTTCTATTGTTATTAGAATATAATACTGCGGATCTATTGTCACAAAACAGCTTTAGTGGTCTTTCAATATTATCTATAATGCGCAGCCCAGTGACAAAATTTCGCAGCCATTTTCCATGATTAGATGCCTCATAGCAAGCCATAAACTCTGCTTCCATAGTGGAAGAAGCTATAAGCGTTTTCTTAATGCTCTTCCATGATATAGCCCCTCCACTCAACATAAATATGCATCCTGAAGTGGATTTTCTGCTATCCGGACATCCAGCAAAGTCAGAATCAGAATACCCAATGATCTCCAACTGATTTGATCTTCTATATGTAAGCATATAGTCCTTTGTTCTTTGAAGATACCTCATAACCCTTTTTGGTGCTTTCCAGTGATCCATTCCAGGGTTACTAAGATACCTGCCTAACACTCCTACAATGTACGCAATATCCGGACGCGTACATACTTGAGCATACATTAGACTCCCTATAGCAGATGCATAAGGGATCTTCTGCATTTCATTAACTTCAAGGATGTTATTAGGGCATTGTTTGAGACAAAACTTATATCCTTTAGCGACAGGGGTATCATCTGGTTTACAATCTTGCATGCCAAATCTCTTAAGCACCTTTTCTATATAGTTATTTTGTGACAATCCAAGAATGCCTCGTGAACGATCACGATGTATTTGGATCCCTAATACAAAAAAGGAATCACCAAGATCTTTCATTTCAAAATTATTTGAAAGAAATCTCTTAGTTTCGTGCAACATATTTAAATCATTGCTGGCAAGCAATATATCATCAACATATAAAATTAAAAATATAAATTTACTCCCATTAAACTTGTGATACACACAGTTATCAATAATGTTTGCCTCAAAACCAAAATAGGTAATTACATTATGAAATTTGTGGTACCATTGACGAGAAGCTTGTTTGAGTCCATAAATGGATTTCTTTAGTCTACAAACCATATTCTTTGGATCTTCGACCATAAAGTTTTCCGGTTGCACCATATAAATTTTTTCCTCAATGTCTCCATTGAGAAATGCAGTCTTAACATCCATTTGATGCAACTCAAGGTCAAAATGTGCAACAAGTGACAAAATTATTCTAAAAGAGTCTTTTGATGAAACCGGGGAGAAAGTCTCTTTGAAATCAATGCCTTCCTTTTAAGTAAAACCTTTTGCTACAAGACGAGCCTTATATCTTTCCACTTTACCTTTTGCATCTCTCTTGGTTTTAAATATCCATTTACAACCAATGGGCTTCTTACCTTCAGGTAAAGGGACAAGATCCCAAACTTTATTGTCTTGCATTGATTTATACTCTTCATTCATAGCTTCAATCCACTTTTGAGAATTAATATCTTGCATGGCTTGGTGAAAGTTGATAGGATCATCTTCCATCAATCCATTATTATCCTCTAACTCTTGAAGAAATACAGCATAATCATCCGGAATAGCATTTCTTCTTTCCCTAGTGGATCTTCTTAATGGCAATTCATTTTGAGGTTGTTGAATTTGTTCTTGTGGAAAATTAACTTCAACTTGAAGAGGATTTTCTTCAACATTGTTTTGTTGGGGTTCTGGATTCACTTCTTGATCAATGACAGTAACAATAATCTGCACATTGTCCGAAGAAGTGACTGTAGTAGGAATCATAGACGATGATTCCTCCTCAAAAACAATGTTCCTTACTTCATTTCTCCCTCTCAACTCAACATCCTCAAAAAATGTTGCATTTTCCATCTCAAATATTTTTCTCAGTATGGGATCATAAAATTTATAGCCCCTAGATCGCTCAGAATAAACAATAAAGTAGCTACTCACTGTTTTGGAGTCCAATTTTCTTTCATTTGGCCTATATGGCCTTGCCTCAGCTGGACATCCCCAAATGTGAAAATGCTTTAGAGTAGGCTGTTTTCCTGTCCAGAGCTCATAAGGTGTTTTAGTAGCTGCTTTAGTGGGTATTCTATTAAGGATATAAACTGTTGTCTTTAATGCCTCTCCCCAGAGTGATTTTGATAAGGTAGAATGACTGATCATACTCCTTACCATGTCTTTAAGAGTCCGGTTTCGTCTCTCAGCAACACCATTCACGCTAGGTGAACCTGGCATAGTGTATTATGGGACTATTCCACATTCCTCTAGGAATTTGGCAAATGGTCCTAGACATTGTTCACCTGATCCGTCAGATTTACCATAATATTCACCGCCACCATCAGATCTGACAGTTTTAATCCTTTTGTTGAGTTGGTTCTCAACTTCTACCTTAAATTTCTTGAACATGTCTGAGGATTCTGATTTATCATAAATAAGATATAGGTAGCCATGTCTTGAGTAGTCGTCTATGAATGTTATAAAATATTGTTGACCATTCCATGATGCCTCAGGGAATGGCCCACAAATGTTTGTATGTATTAATTCTAAGACGTCAGTTGCTCTATTGGCACCTATTTTCTTATGTTTGGTCTGTTTTCCCTTGTACACTCTACACAGACATCAAGGTCTGAAAAATCAAAGGATTCCAAAATGTCATCTGACACGAGCCTTTGAATTCTATTTTCAGATATATGACCTAAGCGCTTGTGCCACAATGTGGCTGAAGTTTCCTTATTAGCTTTTCTTTTAGTACCACGTGACTCTACATGCAAGGCTTCATTATAAGAGGTATTAACATCAAGCATATATAAGTTATCATAAATATTAGGAGAACCAGTTCCAATAAGAGTTGAATTCATTGATAAACTAGAAGTACCATTCCCAAATGAACAAGAATAACCAAATTTGTCCAACTTAGAAACAGAAACCAAATTCCGTCTAAATGACGGTATAACAAAAGTATCAAATAAATCCAAATAAAACTGAGTTCTTAATAACAACTTAAAATGCCCAATAGCCTCCACTTCTACCGATTTTCAATCACCCACATAGATGTATCTTTCAGCATCAGTTGGATTTCGGTAGCTCAGGCAACCCTTTCTTAACATGCCATGCGTGGTATTTGGCACAATCTTTCTTCAAATGTCCAACCATTTTGCAAAAGTAACAACCATCAGTCTCCTTTTGTTGTTTCTTTTCAGTCGGACCCTTAGCAGTTTCTTTATCCTTCTTTCTCTTTTTGTCTTTTCCCTTAGAGGTGCATGCTAAATGAGCACTTTCAGCCTTATCATGCTTCAATCTCTCTTCTTCTTGTACACAATACGAAATGAGCTAATTAAGAGTATATTTCTCCTTTTGACAGTTATAACTGATCTTGAACTGGTTGTAATGCGAAGGAAGAGAGATTGATACCAAATGCACGAGCAAATCATCTGAAAGCTCAAGCTTAAGTGCCTTAAGTTTTGAAGCAGTGTTAGACATTTCCATAATGTACTCCCTTATGTTTCCTTTGCTTTGATACTTAATGGAAATCAAGCGTTGCAAAAGCGTGCTTGTCTCCGCCTTATCGTTCTTAGCAAAACATTTTTCAATCTTAGCAAGGAAATCTTTAGCATTGGTTATCTTTTCAGATACCGCACCCCTAAATGCCTCCGGAATGCCACGCTTTATGATCATTAGACTCAAGCGGTTTGAACGATCCCACCTCTCAAAGTTCTTTATAATATCAGAAGAACTTTCATCCGTAAGAGGGGCGGGTTCATCTATCCTAAGTGCAAGGTCAAGATCCATGCAGCCAAGAACAAGCAATATGTTCTCTTTCCAATCCTTAAAGTTTGTTCCAGTCGGAATAGGAATGTTGTTCAGATTGGCAGATACCGTAGTCAAATTAGCTGTAATTTTAAATTAATCAAATATGCTTACATTATAAAACAACTGCAGTAAATTTAAAATAATTGGTAAGTCTTTGCTCAAGATACCTAGCACAACATTAATATCAAGTCTTTGGACAGTAATATTAACTGTAAGTGGTATTCTTGTTGTAATCATCAAATATTAACAATAAATTCAAGTCAAATAATAATCTTTCTTTGGGCCGATTAATTATTTTCTTGTAAAACTTTATAATTGTTACATATTTATCATCACACATGTGTATCTAATTTGGCCAGATATTAACCTTCCTTTGGGCCGACTAATATTCGCATAAATAAATACACACAAATATCTAACATTTTTCATGAGCAACTAAAATAAGAGAGGTCACTTTGGTGACATATTATTTCAATTAGTTCACTTGCAATGTAGGATATTCACAATCAATTTGCAAAAGACGTCAAATAGTATATGAATTTTTTTTAACTCCTTCATTTATAAATTTGCCATAAATATCAATGTCAAATTTGACATCAAGGAAATTGTAATAATACATAAATGAATAATAATTGCAATAATAATTAGTATCAGATTATTGCATACTTTATTTAACTGTTACCATTCAAAATAGAAGGTGAAACATATTAAGTAGTAACAATAAATTACAAAAAAAAATGACATCAACTAAAACTGTAGCAATATATAACAAATGGTATTTGCAATAACAATTAATGATAAAATATTACATATTTTATTTAACTGTCAATATTCAAGGCAGAAGAAAAAAAACAAATTTTAACATAGCATGGTCTATACATGTGATATTATATTACAGAAAGTGAAACTTTATTTTTTTTTAATGAGCAGGCCATACATATAAAATATATGTATTTATAAAATATAAATGCATTAAATAATAAACAATATGTCCTTTCTTATTCCAAATACAAACATGCTGTATCGTTAAATTTATTGCAACTGACGCATTTACTGCATTTATGATAATAAATTAATTTATTTATTACTATAACAACCACATTTAATGCAATTATGATTAAAAACTAAATGCAACTGACTGTTATGTGATCCAATACGTATTACAGGAACATTAAAAGGCATGAATATGTTTCCATATGTGTGAAAATAAAACTTAACATGGTAACCATCTATAGCAATAAAAAAATTATATAGTCACAATACCACTTACAATAAAATATGAATAATACAAGTAGCAACAATTAAAGGCATCAGATTTGAACAAACGGAATTAATTCATGAATTATTTATATAGATCTGAAACAAATGCATCAGATGAATCAATAATTAAAGAGCAAATTTCACAGATCTGAAATAAAGGCATCAGATCAATCAACCAAAATTGTAAATCCAAGAACCCTAATTTCATATGTTCTTAAAACCAAAGAATTTCTGAATAAAATCAATGATGGGTGGCTCTGATACCACTTGTTATAATAAATAAATAAATTCTAGATCTGAATACATACAACCCATATTGATTCTATCGAGAAACAAATATATGAAATTTAATAGTTCAGCAGAAGTCGTACCTGAATCCATTGATGTTTGCAAAAAAAAGATCAACTAGGTTTTAGATCTTCCAAATTGACACAAGCTTAGATCCGAAAATTCTCTTTAGAAGAAGGCGGAGAGAATATGATAAGACTTTTGTAATTTGGGGACCATAACCCCATATATATAGTGTGTGACATATTTCAGTTCGGCCATTCAACAAACTAAAATTGTCACTCTGGTATCCACACATTATAAATTTACATGACGAATATACCCCTTAAGTCTTGTTGTATGTATTCCAAATAGATCACATAATTAAACTTAATCCCAAGATAGCCCATATATTCAAATATTAAAATATGTGGCCCCATAATGCTGAATTATTCCAACAAAACATACCCAATAATGTATGGAAAATGGCGGGATATGCTAGGAAGAATATAAAAGGAAAAAAAAATATTGATGATAAAGGTAATACAAGTGTTGAGGTTGATGGAAATGTGCAACAAGGGGAGACCAAAAAGTTACTGAAGATATTATTGAAAATGCAATAAAGAGAGCACCGATGATACTTCCAATTCCTCGAGAAATAAATTTCTTTCTACTTCTAATAAATATCAAATTTTGGAAATAATTGGTGAAATTGATATTGAGAATTATGTACTTAACGCTGATGAGAATGCTGTTGAGAAAGTTGCTGAAAAGGAGATAGAAAAGGACACAGAGCATTTTGAAGCTGTTACTGATTATTTATCTGTGCATGTATTAGATGATACTCATGTGCACTATCCCTCCAAACAACTTGAAACAACATTCATGCAAGCTACCACTAATTCCAATGAACAAACTGCTACTAAAATATTAATGAGCCAAGTTAACACTTCAACTTCAGATGAATTATTGAATTCATCTCCTCAAAATCACGTGCATGCATTAACTCCTTTAGAAAACTAATCAAATCCCTCCTTTCCTATGCATAATTCACTTACTCTTTTCAATCTCTCTTCTAATAACATCTCTTTATTATTGACCAACTCTTCCTCCCAATCTCAAGTCATTAGCCTTACTACACCATACTCACATTTACCTCCTCCTTCGGGATGGATCCCTCCACCTAACATTCCGCTTACCACTGTCCCTCCGTCGTCTCCTCGGCTTCAGAACAACATTCTGATGTATGCTTCCTATGAATCAGTCACCCCCTTAAATGAGCTTCACAAAAACACTAAGCTAATTCAAACTTCTTTTCATAACAATGATGGTCTTGAAATTAGCTATGAGGACACATTTCCTGAATTGCATAAAGTCCAGCCTTCTTCTGCCAGAAAACTAGAAGCTTAATACCTCCAAAAGCCCTATTGTTTAATTATGTTGTATAAAATAGCGATATGGAACATTAGAGGTGCTCACAAAAAATCCAAGCTTGCTAGAACCATTATCACTGACAACAAGCTAGCCATCTTTTCCTTAGTAGAAACCAAGCTTAATCTCACTTTGACTTCTAAAGCTGCCTCTTTCATCAATTCCTCCTGGGAACCCTTACACAACCTATCTCATTCTCCTTATGGTAGAATTCTGGTTCTTTCCAATCCTTCTATTTTTCCCCTAATTTCATCTTGTTCCAACGCCAGTTTATGCACTTCCATGTTTTTCACCTTCGTACTTCTATCTCCATGTACATTACCTTTGTATACGGAGACAACCACTTCTCAACCAAATAGCTTTTGCTTGACTACTTGCCACATTTAAGCCAGAACACTCATCCTTGGTTTGTCTTTGGAGATTTCAAGTTTCAACTGTATGTTGAGAGCTTTTGATCATAGCGGTGGTTCTCCTCTTTCAAACAGGGATATTGCTCCCATAAATGAAGCAGTGAATCTTTCTAGCCTTCTTGAGACAACAGTGATTGGTGCCTACTTCATTTGGGATAATAAGAGCAATTCAGGTGTTCGAACTATGAGTAAAATTGATCATTGTTTCATCAACTCCCCTTCGTTAGGCCACTGGTCATCCCTCTATACCTATGTTCATCCCCCTTGACTTTCTAATCACTCTCCTATCACTACTAGGAAAGGCTCTCAGTCCGACAGCTAGGGGCGATGGCTTCCGACGGCCGATTTCTGACGGCTTTTTACGGCCGATTTCCGACGGCTTTCGACGGGCCGTCGGCGGCCGTCGGAAGCCGTCGGAAATCTGTGAATTACAGGGTCGGCCGAGCCCTCTTCTTCCTCATTTCCACCTACGAAAATTAAACCCAAAAAAACTCATTTCCCTTCTCCAAGCTTCCAATCTCTAATTTCCAACTTCCGGATCCTCAAAGGCTGTCTAATCAAACTCTATTACTCTTAATCTCAGGTATAATCTCTTATTTTTATGAAAAATTCAGTTTTTATTCTAATTCTAGATTTGCATAAATTGATAAATTAGGGTGAATTAGTGATTGCAATTGTTTCCAATAGCGTAATAACGGTTTATAGCATCACATGGTATACATATTTCATCTTTTATCGTGAAATTGTGAAAAACATGTATAATTTGTGGTTGTTCATGTATATGTAAATCGTTGTGTACGGCTTGATTCTACGATTGTATATGTGTGTCGCGCTGCTATCATTGTATTGTGTTAGTTGAAATAAGATAAAATGAATGAATGAGCTAAGAGTATTATATTATGCACGTATTGACTTATGAAACAAAAAAAAATGCATGAGTCTAAATTGTAGTTGTGTGTATTGAAAAATGAAAAAAATGTTAAACCAGCCTTAAGTTGATGTAATACGTCGAATAAATATGTTAAATTAATATATATTTTTGTAAATGTGGACAGTGGGTAAAACTGTATTTTTTCGTAAAATGCGCGCATGTAATTATGACAAATGTCCCTTAGAGAGTTTTTCGCCCCGTCTGACGAGTGTTGTACATGATCGTTGTATAAATAGTCATTTTTTCGAAAAACGACCATTTATATTCATCCGGTACAATGTTTGTTCGATTTGTCCCTGTATTGGACAAGTTATGAACACAGTAAGCATTTACATTTTGTATACTACTTCGTCTCAAACGGTTCATAAAATTTCGGCATAACTTTTCTTTTTTTGTTTCCTACGTACACGCATTTGTGTACAATGCAGGAAACAAAAGGGAAATGCTGTCGAAATTTTGTTGAATCGTTTGAGACGAAGTAATATGCGAAATGTAAATGCTTACTGTGTTTGTAATGGGAAGTAAGATGCTTGACCAATGAAAAAAAAGATTTACAACTTTTTTATATCGATACGTTAAAAAATAAAATGTGTCATATTTGAAAATATTTTTAAATTTGTGAAGTTGTTCTTTAAATTCAAATTTATACGACCATGAAAATAATCTGTTTCGAAATTGTATTCTTGAAGATAATATTAAATTTTGAACTTCTCATTTTGTCAAAGAGAAAAATGATTGACTATTTTTTTGATCGGAGGGGATGGATGTACCAAAGAAAAGGACTGAGGGGCTCAATAAAAGTAGATTTTTATAATGGTATAAACGTGTTTGTCGAATTCGCTTTAAGTAATAACGGAAACGTTCCAGAAATTCGTTGTCCGTGTAGTAGGTGTAGACATTTGAAGTATTTGTTACCAGATATTGTGAAAGTTCATTTGTGCCAAAATGGTTTCGTACCCGAGTATTATGTTTGGGATCGGCATGGAGAAGTTGTAGCAAATACTTCTGTTGAGTCTGAAAGTGTCGTTAACGAAATAGTTTCGACGACCGTATAGAAAATATGGTCGAAGATGCAGACGATCAATGTTTCATATGGTTGAAGTTGACGACGATGATGGAAATGTTGAAGAACCAAATATTGAAGAAATTTTTTTTTATGATTTACTAGATGCTGCTAAGAAACCTACTTAGGATGGCTGTAAAAGCGGCACTCAGCTGTCAGTAATCGCAGAATACATTGCGATGAAGTCAAAATACAATATCACTGAAGCTGGGTTTACGGCTGTTGTACAAGCTGCAAAAAGACATATGCCGTCCGATAATCTAATGTGTGAAAATCACTATGAAGTTAAAAAACTTATGTCGGCTTTTGGTTTACCTTATCAGAAAATAGATACATATTTAAAAGGCTGCATGTTGTTTTGGAAAGAAGACGCAAACCTTAGAAATTGTAAAGTTTGTAACCAGGAGAGATACAAACCAAGAAAAAAGAAGGGGAAGGAAGTTCCGTACAAGCGTATGCATTACTTAACTTTTTTGGTGCAAACAAACTATTTTTTGGAGTTGCCGTATTGCAAACATCTTCTGCTTCGTCATAACATAGATGTGATGCACAATGAGTAAAATGTATTTAATAACGTTTTTAACACAATTTTGAATGTGAAAGGGAAAACGAAGGATGATTTGAAATCAAGACGTGATATAGAAGAATTATGCAAACGTCCTGAGCTTCATATGAAACCAAATGACAATAAAAAACCCAAAGCATGTTATGAATTAAATAATAATCAAGTTAAAGCTGTGTTAAAATGGGTGGAAGGGTTAAGATTTCCTGACGGGATATCATCAAATCTTCGTAGATGTGTTGACTTTAAAAATGGTAGATTGAGCGGAATGAAAAGTCGCGACTGTCACATAATGATGGAAAATTTATTTCACATTATGTTCGAAGAACTACTGCCATTAAAAGTTTGGAAGGTAGTAGAGGAGCTTAGTATGTTTTAAAAAGAGCTTTGTTCGACTACTTTAAAAGTGCAATGTTTACGTAAACTTGAAGTGGACATTCCTATATTGCTTTGCAAATTAGAGAAAATATTTCCGCCAGGTTTTTTAATGTAATGGAACATTTACCTGTTCATCTCACATCTGAAGCACGACTTCGAGGTCCTGTCCAATATGGATGGATGTATCCATTTGAGAGATATGTAATATGTTATCACGTAATTTAATTGCATTTGAAAGATTAAATTAATATAAAATAATTTTGCATAGATATTTGTATCATCTGAAGAAAAAAGTGAGGCAAAAAGCACGAGTTGAAGGTTCAACATGTAAATCTTACATCGAAGAAGAAGCTTCGTTCTTTTTCTCTCACTATTTCAGTGACCATGTGAATATTTCATTTGAAAGTGTTCCTCGTAATGACGAAGGCGACGAACAAGAGTCCTCTCAAGAAATGTTATCTATTTTTAGACCACATGGTCGGCCTTCTGGAAAATGTGTAGAAATATGGCTAGACGATAGAGATCTTCATGTAGCACACACTTATATTCTTCTAAATTGTGCCGAGGTTGCACCGTTTGTTAGGTAATCTGAAATAATAATTTGTGTTTTATTCTTTTCTATAATGCATGCGCGTGTATAACCAAATGTAATAATTTGTTTATATAAACAGTGTTTATGAACGTGAACATCCGAATGGAGATCTCAGTAAAGAATTTTCCGGTTGGTTTTCAAATTACGTTTATGAGCCGAGAAATTGTGTTGTTGATGAAGGGTTGAAACATCTTGCAATGGGACCAAAAAGAGTGGTCAAGACATATCCAATATATTTCGTCAATGGATATAAATTTAACACCAAAGAATACGGTGCAGAAAAATTAACAAATAATACTGGTGTATTTGTTAAAGATAGCGACGATCCAGAAATCACTTAAATGATTTTTATGGCGTTCTAACACAAATTTTGCAACTGACATATTTCTCACGACCCGCGGAGGAGGTGTTCCTATTTAGATGCAATTGGTTTAGCAATGTTTCAGGTTCTGGAATTAATGTGCACAAGGATTATAATCTTATCGAAATAAGCATACATCGCACTATCATAAGTATGATCATTTTGTACTAGCCAAGCAAGCATTGCAAGTTTATTACGCTCCTTATCCGTCTCTAAAAAGAGATAAAGCAGATTGGTCTGCAGTTTTTAAAACAAAGGCCAGATTCACATTTGATGGGAAGAATATTCCGGACGAACAAGCTTATCAGGCAGATATTGAGCAAAATAACGAAATAATAATTACAGACGATCATACAGATTTTGGTCCTTTGATCGATGAATCAAATGTTTTGGTAGAAGCGTTTGACAGTACAGAGGAAAATATCATAGAAAACGAGACCGAATCTGAATCAGAAGACGATGATGACTGATATAAATCTGAATCTGTTTTTTTTGCAATTGATGTAACCATGTTGAATTCTTGATGTATTATGAAATTGATGTAACTATGAAACCAAATCCATTTACCATTGTTTACATGTTTTATGTCATTTCCATTTGTCATTTATTTAACAATTTATATTAAAAATGCAATGAAATCTGCTTATCATCGGAAGAGTACACCCATTATGAATCAGGTATAACACACTTCCATTTCTATTTCCATTTCAGTCATTAATTAAGCAATTTATACCGTTGATGTCATTTTCATATGAAATGTATTTCATTATCATGTTATTATTCTCTTATATAATGATGTGTATATATGTCACAGGTTTATCATTATGTCATATAGAGGTAGGAGCTCTTCCCGATCGTCAGGAGGCGATGGCAGTGGCCCATCGCAAGAGCCACAGCGTCTAGTAGTTTCGTTAGTGCCTAGAGCAGAGGGGTAAGAATTAAATTTTATTCAGCGTCTTATTTTTTTAATCATATACGTACGTACTTTTCTATATCGTATTTAAAAACAGGGGGTTCGACCTACTTCCCTCGAAGGTTGTGCTGGATGTCTCTAGAGCTTCTTATCGCAGTAGGATGAGTGCGTGCTGGCCGAAGTGGGATAACATCCCTCCTCACATCATAGAGTGTATATGGCAGGATGTCCTAGTATGTATATTTTTCTGTTTTTCATTTTTTATTCGTTTTTGTCGTTTTTCTACTGTTTAATTATCGTTTAAAGTGTAATCTTTTTTTTTTACTTTTTATCGTGAAACATAGTCTGAGATAGACATCCAGACAAATGATATGATGTTGGCACGAGGATACTGGATGAAGAAGATGCGCAAGAACTATAGGGACACGATATCTGATATTAAGAAATCTGGTAAGAAACCACGGTGGATGGAAGAGAGTGTATGACAAGCTTGGTTGAGATAGTGGGAGATGGACGAGGCAAAGGCAAGTACACTAAATTTTTTTGACTTATTAATTTTACGTGATCGAAAAATAATGTATCAAATTTTGAATGTACAGGCAGAGTCGGATAGAAACTCTGCAAACAGAAATAAGAATCCAGTCACTCATCGCGGAGGATCTAAGTCGTTTCAGCAGTATCGGCAGGAGTTGGTAAATTTACTGAATAATAAATGTAAATAGTTTATGTTATATAATTTTAAATGTATAATAATTGTATGTAACAATCAACTTCAGGAAGCCGAGGCACATGGTCCTGTCACCTATATGGACGTGTTCACCCGTATGCATGCTGTCGAGCATGTTAATCCAGACGGGACTGTTTCGTATGCATGGCAGGACGATAAATCCAGCAAAAGCCATGTAAGCATATTTCATTTTATTCAGTATTAGTAATTGTTTTGCTTGTTAAACTATAATGAAATAAGATATGATATTATTAATTTGTTAATGCAGGAGAAGTTTATGGAGCAGCGGCAGAAACTCCTTGCTGATACGGGTAGAGATCAGCTGACGACCGATGAGGAGGACACTATTTTTGAGTCCGTTATGGATCTAACAGAGCATGGTCGACGATACGGATTTGGGAATCCAGCGGTAAATAATTTACTTTTTCTTACAATACTTGAAATATGATATTTTGACCTTTTCAAAACAATAAACTTGGATTTTATTCATTTTTCAATTGTTGCAGACCAGTAGTCAGAGTAGAGGACGGCGGAGTAGAGCTCAGAGCAATCTAGCAGATATAGAAGAATTGCAGACTAGAGTGTCCCAGCTGCAGGAGCAGAACCGCCAACAGGCCATGCAGACCACACAGTTGCTAGAGTACATGCAGCAGTTTGGTGGCCGCTTCCCTTCCTCGGCTGGCTCTGGATCTAAAGGAGATTGATTCATTGTTTGCTTGCTTGCTCGTTCAAGTATGTTTTGTTTTAGTTTTGAATGATTTGGTAGACGGTGTAGGTAATTGTTGATTTTTGTATAATTATGTTTGATACATTTGGTAGACGGTGTGGTTGTATGAGGATGTGGATGAGGATGTTGATGAATTTGTGTATTAATAACATGGTTGAACACTTATTGTTAGAATTATTGCTAATGTTCAAATGGTTATGTATATTATATATTTTATTTTGATGTAATTTTATTTATTTGTGTGTTTATTGAATATTGTGTTGTTTGGGTTTTAATATTTGGTTGGAATATTGTATACTGAATTGTGCAGTATTGATATAATAGTGTTTGGAAGAGAAATGTGGTTGGAAGGCTATATTTCCAACGAAATTTAAAAAAAAACAGCAGATTTCCGACGGCTTCCAACGGCTACCGACAGCTTATAGGTCAAAATTTCGGACGGCTTCCGACGACCTGTAGCAGATTATTTCCGACGGATTTCGACAAATGTCGGTCGGAAGCCGTCGGAATCCGTCGGAAACATGTACGGCACCCTCCGTCGGAAATACTGCTTCCCGACGCAGTATATTCCGACGGCTTCCGACGGCCGCCGACGGTTTTGGGCCGTCGGAAATCGTTAATCCCCTTGTAGTGTATCTTAGTGAAATGTGATGACACTGCCATTGGAAAAAAAAAAAATTTTAACACTTAGATCAAAGACCCTACTTTCTTAAATATTGTACAAATTTCACGGTCCACTGCTTTCTTTGGTAACCCTATATTTATATTTCAGAAAAAACTTCATGCCACCAAGATTGCTTTGAGAAAATGGGCTAAAGAGAAATTTGGGGATGGTGACTCTCTTTCCAGGCAACTTTCTACTCAGCTACAGGAAATACAACTTAATATGCTGGAGAAGCATGATAACCCTTCCTTATCTGAGTTGGAGCATGATTTGACATTAAAAATTAATGAAGCTCTCACTATGGAACTTGACATGATTAAACATAAGCTGAGGAAAGAATGGCACATTCAAGGTAACAACAACACCAAACTTTTTCACAGTGCCTTAAAGCTTAAGAAGTTTGTCAACAACATTTACCAGATGATTGATGAACAAGGTACAATCATACCGCTCCTAATCAGGTTGAGTATGCCTTTCTGAACTACTATACTAAGCTTTTAGGCAATGATAACCCTCATTTACCTATTTTTGATGATATTATTTCCACCAATCGCCCTATAACTGATAATGAAGCTATCATTTGCTTGTAAACTAAAATTTCTGATGATGAAATAAAGCAAGCTATTTTTGATATGAACAAGTCTTCTTCTGGGGAACCAAATGGCTTCGATGCCATGTTCTTTTCACATTGTTGGCCTGTTATCTCTCATGATCTCCTTAGAGTAGTACATCTTCAATCACAGTAAATTGTTGAAAGGAATAAATGCTACTAACGTTGTTTTAATTCCCAAATCCAAGGAAGCAAAGACTCTAATAAATTTTTGCAACGTTATATACAAATGTATCTCCAGTGGCGTAGCCAGAAAATAAACCTGAGGTGGTCACAAAGTAAGAATATTGCCATTAAATTTGATGTTGAACATATCGATGAGTGATTTGGTATGGTTCAACAAAGAGAAGGGTTATGGACTGCGTTTTTGTTTTATGGAAATGTGGTTGGGTTTGAAATCAATGATTTGAACATTGCTGATGTAAATTGTGAACTGGGTTGCAAAACTGTGCAGAATGTTAGTAAATCCTGGGGGTGTCACGTGCCCACCCCAGCTATAATGTGCCTCCTCCCCTGTGTATCTCTAAGGTTATTACTGCTAGACTCAAATCTATTCTGCCTTCTTTAGTATCACCAAATCAGTCTGCTTTTCTCCCTAAAAGGAGCATTCTTGATAATGTCCTACTTGCACATAAGCTCTTGAATGGCTATAACATGACCACAATCTCTCCTCGGGCCATGCTCAAGCTCGATATTAGCAAAGCCTTTGATTCTCTTAAGTGGAAATCTGTAGTTGCTGTGATGGCTAGAATGAACTTTCCTTGCCACTTTATTAGCTGGATATTCACCTACATCTCTACTGCAACTTACTCCTTGGGCATTAATGGTCGGAAGGTTGGATACTTCTCTGGTACTCAAAGTATAAGATAAGGAGATCCCATCTCCTCATATCTGTTCATTTTAATAATGGAATTGCTTACTCAAATGATAAATAAATATGTTGATATTAAGGAATTCACTATGCACGCTAAATGTAAAGATCCTAGAATAACCTCTCTTATGTTTACTGATGATCTCATCTTATTTACCAAGCCTACTATTGATTCCTTGCAAAGTATCAACTCAACTATACAATCCTCCTTTAATATTACTAGTCTTCAAATTAATTTGGATTAGTCTAGCATTTATATGGCGGATATTCCTGGAGTCAGGTGTGGTGCTCTTCGGGCTTAGTCTCATTGCCTCCAATGAATCAATCAATGAGCTAGATTGGGTTGCCTCTTTGTACAACGAAAATAGGGTACTCTGACTGCCTTCCATTATTCGATATGATCACCTCCTCGATGAATACTTAGATGAACAGAATATTTAGTCAAGTAGGTAGGATGACTATTATCAACTCAATAATTTATTCTAAATAAGTGAACACATATGTCTGAAGTCTTGTATTGTAGAAGTGTTATACAGTATGGGTTATTATATCAAATGCTGGTTGTTTACAATGGGCCAACCCGCAGCCCATTTGCTTTGTTATTTGCCTATATAAAGGCTTGTATGTTACACAATGAACGTAGCTCTGTTTTTCTGAATATTACACAATAATACAACATTTCTTTGCAAACTTTATCTTGGTATCAGAGCGATAATCAAAACTGCTTAACAGCAGATTGCTCCCATCAGAGAGATATCATCATTTGAGAGTATTTATTCATAATTTGATTCAAGTGCCGTGCCAAGAAGAAGGATCTCAGAGAAATCTCATCATTGATCCTCCATCAGCTGCACTCGTCTCATCAGAAGTTTCAAGAATTCAATTATCTTACCCACTGTGCCATACCAAAGGACAGGTGTCAGAGTTCTTCATTATTCACCGATCCCGGTTGCATCTCCCTGCTTCAGATTGTATTTCTTGATTCTTTTCTGTCCTCCTCCATCTTGATTTCGAACAGTTTAAAGATTTTCTCTGTATGGATGATGAAAACAGCAATGTTGCAATGTCTGAAAGTTCGGTTCCAAGAACTGCTCAAGGTCAGTCAAATGACACTTAAGATTTGATCAGATCCATCATCAAGCCTCAGGGTCAGATCATCACCATCCAGTTGGATGGATCCAATTTTCTGCTATGGAAATTCTAGATTGAAACAGCCATAAGAGGCTATGGCTTGCAAGAATTTGTATATGGCACCTCAATCACCCCACCAAGATTCACTACAGATAATGAAGAAAACTAGTCAGTAACAAAGACTATATTACCCATGAAAGACAAGATAGCCTGATTACTTCTTGGCTACTGTCTTCAGTTGGTGCAAATCTCATGCCACAGTTAGTTGGATGTAAAACAACATATGAGATTTGGCACACAATTGAACAAATATTCATCTCTCAATCTGCAGCAAGAATAATGCAATATAAAAGACAATTGCAGAACTTAAGGAAAGATGGTGCCAGTATGAGAGACTATCTGTCAAAGACAAAAACCATATGTGATCAACTGGCATGTGCTGGACACAAAGTAGCAGAAACAGAACAGATATTGTGTATTTTAAGTGGTTTGGACGAGGAGTATGAAGCTGTAGTAGCCATAATATCATCTAATGAAAAGCTACCCTCACTTCAATCTGTTCAGTCAATGATTGCACATGAAGGCATACTAGAGTTAAAGAAACCAATAAATGTGGAGTGTAATGTCAATTATGCATCTATCAGCAGAAATAGGAATCAAGACAAAAATCAAAGTAACAGAAATCAGTCAAGTAATTACAGAGGTAGCCAACCTAACAGAGGCAGAGGAAGGAGTGGCAGATCAAATTATAATAACAACAACAAACCAAGATGTCAAATATGTGAGAAGTATGGTCACACTGCAAACTAGTGCTACTTTAAATTTGATGCTAA
Source organism: Allium cepa (assembly GCA_030765085.1). Lineage (NCBI taxonomy): Eukaryota > Viridiplantae > Streptophyta > Magnoliopsida > Asparagales > Amaryllidaceae > Allium > Allium cepa. Next base: position 407,258,893 of record CM060931.1, on the reverse strand, counting down.
CTTTACTCCTGCGCAACAGAACAACAACAATGCAAGATCTCAAAATCCCAGTGTTAATTTGGTAAACATGCAGCAAGAAACTAAGTCGGAAAGTTCAAACCACAGCATAGCAAAGGTTGAAGACATTCAAGATGATAGCTGGTTTCCAGATTCTGATGCAACTAACCACGTGACAAACAATTTGAGTCAACTAAACCTTGGCAACAGGGAATACAAAGGTAAGCATCTACTGTATATGGGTGATGGTAAGTCTATACACATATCTCATACTAGAAATGCAAGTATTAATGGTACTAGGCAACTCTATCTCAAAAATTTACTAAGAGTACCATTAATTAGAAAAAACTTGATGAGTGTTTCACAATTTGCTAAAGACAATAATGTCTATTTTGAATTTCACTCAAAATACTGTGTTGTGAAGGATAATCTAACTAATGAAGTTCTTTTGCAGGGTAGAGAACACAATGGCTTATACAAATTTGATATCATAAGCTCAAGAAAACCTGACTACAAAAGTAAATCATGTCATGTAATTGAAGCAAGAAATGTTGACAAATCCAGCGACAAATTTGATGTATGGCACTGTAGACTGGGACATCCCAGTATAAATTTTGTTAAACATGTTTTGAATGAATGTGATAATAGTCTTGTTAAAAATATCCCAATTCTTATATATGCACATATTGTCAACTAGGTAAAAGTCATAAGCTTGCATTTCCAGATTCAGAAACTGTGTATAACAATGCACTTGAACTAGTTGCTGCAGACCTCTGGGGGCCTTCTCCAATTAGTACTGATTATGGTTACAAATATTATATTTCTTTTATTGATGCTCATTCTAGACATGTATGGATCTATTTTCTAAAATCAAAATCTAAGACTAACAATGCAGTGATGCAATTCATCACAAATGTTGAAAGGCAAACAAATAACCAGGTAAAAATTTTGCAGACAGATGGGGGCAAGGAATTCTTGCCATTAAAAAGGTACTTTCAAAATAAAGGAATCACACACAGGATCACTTGTCCTTACACATCTGAGCAAAATGGTCTTATTGAGAGAAAACACCGACACATTGTTGAGACTGGTCTAACCTTGTTAGCACAAGCATCTATGCCACTTAAATTCTGGCCTGATGCCTTCTCTACTGCAGTCTATTTGATCAACAGACTGCCTACAAAAGTACTGAAATACAAGAGTCCAATGGAAGTGCTAACCAAAGTCAGACCAAACTATCAAACTTTAAAGATGTTTGGATGTTAGTGTTTTCCCTATCTAAGACCATATAACTCACATAAACTTGACTACAGATCTACACCTTGCACATTCTTGGGTTATCCTACAAATCAAAAAGGCTACAAGTGCCTTGATAGTAATGGCAGGGTTTATATATCTAGGCATGTATATTTAATGAGCATGAATTTCCTTTTAGCAATGCAGATATCAAGACATCTCAAAAAGTTTACAATGCAAAACATTCTGTACCTCCTATAATTCCATCATCAGAGATAATCATACCAGTTCATAGTGAAGATAACCATGTCAAGAGAGACTTCAGCCCACAACACACAATGCTCACAAGTGAACCAGGTCATGGGCACAATGAAGCATCAACAAGAGTCACTGAATCAGACAGCAACAACTTAGATGATCCATGTCAAGTATTAAATGATCAACAGTCCACTGATGTTCAACAAGGGACCACTAATACTGAAGAAAATCAGTCCACTGTTCCTGCAAACACTGGTCACCACATGATAACTAGGGCAAAAAGTGGTATATTCAAACCAAAAGTTTTCAGTGTCGAATCAAATATAAGTGAGCCTAGCACATATCAACAGGCAGTTGCAGATGACAACTGGAGAGTTGCTATGAAAGAGGAATATAATGCATTAATCAAAAATAACACTTGGGATCTTGTGCCACGACCTATAAATAAAAATATTATAGGATGCAAGTGGACATACAAGTTAAAGAAAAATCCAGATGGCTCAATTCTTAGGCATAAAGCAAGATTGGTGGCAAAGTGATTTTCACAACAAAATGGGTTTGATTTTAATGAAACCTTTTCCCCTGTTGTGAAACCAACATCAATCAGAATAATTCTAACTATTGCTTTGCATAAGAATTGGGTCATTCAACAATTAGATGTGAATAATGCCTTTCTTAATGGTGAATTGCAGGAAGAAGTATACATGGAGCAACCATATGGATTTACAAAGAGTGGCAGTGAACAACTAGTGTGCAAACTTGACAAAGCACTTTATGGCCTCAAACAAGCCCCTAGAGTCTGGTTCGAGAAACTGAAGACTACATTATGCAGACATGGCTACTATCAATCAAAATCTGACAATTCCATGTTCATTAAATTTTTTAATCATACAATTACATATATACTAATTTATGTGGATGACTTTATCATTACAGGAAATAGCAAATCTGAGATTGATAACATCACACAATGCCTAAAGGAAGAATTCTCCATTAAAGATCTGGGAGAGTTAAACTACTTCTTAGGCATTGAGGTTAAAAGAGTATCAGATTCTGAAATTCATCTTAACCAAAAAAATACATCAATGACATTTTGGTTAAAGCCAAGATGGACAAGGCTAATCCTCTTCCCACTCCAATGACAAGCAATCTACATCTCTCAAAAAATAAAGGTGATCCAAAACTAAATGACAAGCAATACAGGAGTATAGTGGGGGCATTACAGTATGTTACAATAACTAGACCAGACATTTCTTATAGTGTTAATAAAGGCAGCCAATTCATGCAAAGACCACTAGATGAGCATTGGAAAGCTGTAAAAAGGATTTTGAGATATCTTAAAGGATCTATTAACCAAGGGCTAATTTTACAATCATGTTCATCACTGCACATTACTAGTTATTCAGATTCAGACTGGACTACAGATTACGATGATAGAAAATCAACTACTGGTTACTGTGTGTTCTTAGGCAACAATCTTATATCCTGGTGCGGAAAAAAACAGCAAACGGTATCAAGGTCTAGCAAAGAAGCCGAATACAGAAGCATAGCTAGCACTACTGCTGAGATTATATGGATAAAATCTCTTCTAAGTGAATTACATATCAAATTAAATAGCAGAGCTACTATATGGTGCGATAATCAAAGTGCTATATCGCTCACAGCCAATCCGGTCCTACACTCTCGTATGAAACATATAGAACTGGATCTATACTTCGTACGAGAGCAAGTTATCAAAGGAGAATTAAGAGTTAACTACGTACCTTCCACTTACCAGAAAGCCGACATACTAACCAAGCCCCTGTCAAGATAGAGTTTTACTCACTTCAGACATGAGCTCAACGTTGATGAAGTCGATAGTAATCTGAGGTCAAAAACTCAGATTTACATTCCTGAAACCCCACAACCAACATCTAAAGTGTACGACGACCAGCAACATAACTCGACTTCGAAAACAGGCTTGCTGAAGCTTTCAACAAGAAGAGACATATCTTAATCTTGAAGACAGCTGATTGAAGTCATCTGGAGTCATTTGCCTCACTTAATTTTCTCAAAGTTTTCAAGTTAGCGACAGATCTGAAAAATCGCTCGCAAACCCTAAACCTAATTTGGGTTTGAGGGGGGGTGAATAAGTGAACACATATGTCTGAAGTCTTGTATTGTAAGAGTGTTATACAGTATGGGTTATTATATCAAATGCGGGTTGTTTACAATGGGCCAACCCGCAGCCCATTTGCTTTGTTATTTGCCTATATAAAGGCTTGTATGTTACACAATGAACGTAGTTCTGTTTTTCTGAATATTACACAATAATACAACATTTCTTTGCAAACTTTATCTTTCTATGTGTATTTATTAGAGCAGGACCTTTGTTCTTCCGTTGAAGCTGTTGAATCAAATTAGACAAGCCATGAACCGATACTTATGGACTGGCAATATGTTCTCAAAAAAACTGGTGCCACTTTCTTTTAATAAAGTTGAAATATCTTGCTACTTTGATGGCCTAGGCATTAAACTTACTATGTTGTGGAACAAGGCAGCCTTTTCAAAACATTTTGACAACTTTATTAATAACAAATTCAGTTTATGGGCCACATGGGCCAATAAATTTCAATTTGGTAGCAAGAACTTCTGGAACATGGAGCCCTCACCTCTGTGTGGTTGGGTTTAGACTTTAGAGGAGTGTATTGAAGCTTATAGAGGAATTTATGCCATTGTTACAAATAAGATTGTCTTGAAGTTAATGCCAAATTTTGGTTTGTGCCTTGAGCTTTGCTAGGCCTTTTAATGTGTGATGCTCTAAATTATGATGAAAAAAGTCAAGCTGGCATCCCCCTTGAAGCTAATGCTATTGACTATATCCAAAATGGTGTCATTAACCTGCCTTTCTCCAGCAATGTGATTGTCATAAATCTCTGAAGCAAGTTGAATGGCATTAAATTACAACCAGGTATTGATGAATATGTTTGGAATAATAGCACTCAAAGTCACAGTATCTCCACTATTTATAATGCCTTAATTACCAAGGTGGGAGACGGATAGTTTAGGTGGAATAAGAGAGTTTGGAACACAAGAAGACCTCAAAAAAACAAAATTTTCCTTTGGAAAGTCTTGAGGGATGGTTTGCATACCTTGTCAAACTAGCAAAGGCATGGCATTCAAGTGGTTAATATGTGTGACTTTTGCAGTTATGTGAAGAGGACACTCTTCATTTATTTTTCCAGTGCCCTTTTATTTATGATTTATGGTATCATGTCTTGTTAAAAGGTGGCATGCACAAGCCAAATGCAAATAGTAAATCTGAATGGTTCTATCTGTTTAATGCAACGAGATTTAGAAGTAAAGAATCACATATGATATTGATGATATTGATGATCATTAAGACTTTCATGTATGAGATATGGTCAGAAAGAAATGTTAAGGTTTTTGAGAAGCCTAGGAAATCAAGTGTTGTCTTGTTTCAGTGTATCTTCTATAAAGTTAAGTTTTGCTTATTCAACTCTAACTTAGATCTTCAATAGGCAGAACTTGATTGTTGGGATTAGCTTCCCTTGATCTTGTTTTGCTATCTTGTATTTTTTTCTTCCTTTTCAATAGGTATAAGCATGTTTATACTTGTTTCTTTCTTTTCTTAAAAAATCCAGTAAGCGCCCGATCAATCCTATAAGCTTTGCTAAAAAAACTATTTATAATTTTGTTTAAACGTATAAATATTTTTATATGAATATAAATATATAATATTAACAATATATATATATATATATTAATTAATATAAAAATATACTTATATTATTTAAAATGTAATAAATAAATATAAAAAATTGGCTATAATGTCGAAAATAATACTTATACAAATGCATAATTTTTATAATATATTTGTACATCATATAAATAAATTTTAACATATTTATATATATATGTATATGTATAATAAAAAAATTATATAAATAAAATTATAAAATATTTTTAAATATATTTATTGAACCGGTCTTATGCATATACCAGGTTTTTTATTTAAATTGTAGATAAATAAATATATTAATAAAACCCTATAAAATTAATTAAAATAAAAAAATATTATTTTTAAAACTAAATATAAATATAATATAATGGCGACCACCCATTTTCGTTTGAAATAATGGCGACCTCCCGTTCGATTTTGTCATTTCGTCCAGATTTCGTTAGTTTCCATCGTGCTTCGTCTCCCCCTTCCTTCCTCCTTCTCCCTCCGCTCCTTCCATACCTATGCCTATCTCTCCTCTACTTCCCTCCGTCCCGTCACTCCAACCCCTTCGCCCTATTCATCTGGATCTAAAAGGGTTTTTGAGGCTCTGCAATCTGCGTCCTCGAGTTCAATGCCTACCCTACTATCTGACTTCGAGTTCCCTCCTCTGCCAACGGTTACGAATGTTGTCCTACCTGTTGTTGTCGAGTGCTTTAGCTTGCGTCCTGAGTTGTTGACTTCAAAGGGTGGTGATGGTTGTCGTTCTAACATTGGTCCTGAGCCTGCGCATGTGTCTGATGTTGTTGTCACTGGTGCAAATGGAGTGGATATTGGTGTGTCTGTATGTGAGATGTTTTCTGCCCCTGCTAATATTTCATGTTTGGCTCGGTGCACATCTGGTGTTCGACCAAATGCTGATGAGAAAGGTGTTCCCAAATTCAGTGTTTTGAGTTCTAGCGATTCATTGCTTGCGGACTCTGTTCGTCACACTGCTTTGGGTTCTGTTGAATCTACTCGATCTGCCGCTGTAGGTAATCCCATTAGTGTGGTGCATCTCGGACCTGCTGCTCCTTCCCTGGCCAGTTTCAAATCTTAGACTTCGCTTTTTTCTTCTTTGCCCCATAATGCAGGGGTCTACAATCCGATCGAATTTGAAATTATTGAGGAAAATGGAGTGATGATTCCTCCGCCTATTGTTATGCAAGCTGGTGTGGACTATTGGTCAGATTACTTGGTTGGATTCTTTCTAGACCCATCTCATCGCCTTCATGATGCGGCTTCGGTTTGTTGTAAAGCTTGGCGACTTCGTGGCGATCTTCGTGTTAGGCTGGTGGATTCCATGTATTTCCTTTTGTTTTCCTCCAGTGAGGAACGCTGTCGTGTTCTTGAGGCCGAGCCTTCTTTTTTCGGTGGGAAACCATTTATAATTACTCCTTGGTCTCCGACAGTTGCTAGTGCTCGTGAGAAAGTCCTCTCTATCCCCGTTTGGGTTTACTTTTCTCGTATTCCCTTTGCTCTGCAACCCTTGCTTGGTTTGAATTTGCTAGCTTGTAACGTAGGTAAATTGAAATGTTTTGACTCTAATATGGTTGCGCGTGAAAAATTGATGTTCGCTAAGGCTCTGATTGAGATTTCCCTATCTAAGCCCCTCCCATCCTCTATTCCTGTATAGCTTGCTGTTGGACACGTAGTGGAAGTCCGTGTTCGCTACGGTTGGGTTCCAGATATTTGTTCCTCTTGTCACTCCTTTGGCCACCTAGCAAACGCCTGCTCACATTCTGATGTTTCTGCGGCTGCTCCTAAGATCTCTCTTCCTCGACCTCCGCTCAGGATACGGGTCCCTAAGGCATCTTCTCTGGTTGCTCCTCCACCTGCGGCTCCTATTTCTGTCCCGGATCCACCTTCTTATACTACCGATCGGCCTGCCTTATCGCCCGCACGGCCTTCATCCCCTGCCGTTTATGTGGTCCTTAGTGTTGTATCTGTAGTCCCTTCTTCTGTTCTGGTCCAGCCTCCTGGTGCTACGCCTGTTCCTGGTCTGCCTTGTCCCTCTATTGTTTGGGATGATGATGAGAGGTGTTGAGTTGATCACATTTCTAACATGAGATTTAACCCCTTGGATGATTCTTTCTTTAGATTTGTTTCTAATGATCATCTAGACCTTAGATGCCTTTATTATAGACCGTCTGGTGACACATTAGCTCTTATTTTGGATGGTTATTTTTCGAGATCGAACTCTATCTTGCTTGCTGATTCATCCTGGGATCGTTCTTTTGTGTACTCTTATGATTCTGTGGCTTATGATCCCTGTCTTGCTTCCCATTTCCTCCCCTTTGCTAGTCTATTGGGGAATGTCCCTATGGAGTCTTCTCAGGTTTTGCTGGATGCTGATGTTGCTACCTCTTCGGATGAGTAGTTGTTTTCGATGTTCATATAGTAGTTGTGATATGTCTTTCACACTCCTGTGCTGTATTCTTTCTTTTCCATAGTAGTTAAGGTGCTTTTACCTTTCTCCTGTACTTCAAATTTTATTACGTTCGTAATAATAAGTGGACGGTCCACTATAAAACCGGCTGGCCTTGCAAAAAATAGAAATATAAAATTTCACACGAAATTTCAAAATTTAATGTATAATTTTATAATTTAAACGATTTTAAAATTCAATTTTAAATTATTAATTTTAATTTAAATGTTAAAAATAATAAAAAATGTTTTTTTTTACTTTTTTCCATGAGCTTAATTTGCATTAATTAATTTTTATAAAATATTACATATATTTTATAATAGATATATGAATTTACATAAATATTTATATAAGAAATTGATTTAAATATTTTAGCAAATTATATAAAAAAAATCTTTCGATCGTAAATACTATATTAACATCGTGTACAAAATCTTATTTCATATTCTACATATGTATAATATAGTATTTAAATTATAAGCTATATTTAAACTATACAAATATATATATGTAATATATATTAAATTAATTAAACAATAAAAAATATTTTTTTAATTCTGAGATGTGTTATACATAGATGAATAATAATAAAATATATCTTTTATAATCATATATACATATATATACAATCAACTAAATTTGTGACAATATATTTGCATATTTGAATCGTCGCCTAACTACCAATATTATATATTGATGAATGAACATTATAATTATAGATTGATGTTTGTAATTAGATTAGAAATATACCTAATAGCCAAAGCCTTATGCACATCTTGAAATGATGTTATATGTTTCTAGAAATGTTTTACGATCCACCAAAGTGCTAGTCCTTGAACCTTCAACCACCAGCTATCGGATATCAGCTAAATTGATTTGATTTGAATTTGGAAGACTAAAGAGATGGAGGATGAAAGTCGGTCAACAAAGAAATGGGATGGAGGCTCCAAAATATCATAATCAAATGAAGAAAGAGACGTAGAGGATGGATATAAGAGAATTCAGGATCTCATCTTTTACTCTATCCCCTTTAATCTTGGCCATCCACTTTCAATCCCTCTAACACATATCCAAGCCACCCTTAGCCCTTTGTTTCCGCCAATTCTATCATCCCCATGATGGGCCTTAAACCCATTTGAGCCCGAATGAATACCTTGCATTTTAAATATAATATAAAACGTTTATCGATATCATATATTGTTTAATGTATTTATAACTTTTATAAACACATTTAATATTCATTTATCAAATCAAAATCATATTCATAAATGCTATTTAATTTAATTTAAATCTTTTGGTCAAAGGAGAATTCATCATTTTCGGTTGTGTGACTCGTCAGATGTAAATTTGGTCAGTTATTAATATCAAACTATTCGAATATTAATATTCACACGTCATTTAGAAGATGATGTGACTTTTTAGTCTAATTTATCACTTACTTGGTTTCGGTAAAATCCAATTTTACTTAGCTTTACTCGGTTGTGTCTTTTATTTACACCAATTCACTTTTTCAAACTATATCACTTTGAACTTATGGAATTTGATAATGGTTAAAATTCCAATACCATTTATATTCAACTCAACAGTCCATGGACAAAGTGATTGGTACAATATTAAAAAATATTATTAACCAAAATGCTTTGCACGAGACTTTGACTTTGAGTTGACTTTAGTTGACCGTGATACTAACCCCATATAACCGAGGAGATGAATCCTCTTTTGAATTGTGGTTCGCTTTCAATACTTTCGCTCAATCCAATTACAGTCACTCGATGTGCGCCAAGCCATAATTTGACTATAATTAAAATGAAGCTTTCATATTGAAGATCGAACGGTGTTCTCAAGTCGAGAGGACTACTAAGTTAGTCAGGTCTATATTTTCTGTTTGACCATAGTTATATAACCAATGGAAAACAATCAAGTGAGCCATTCCATAACTATCCAATAACTATACCCCTTGATGCCCTAAATAGCCATGAGTTTCACACTACCCAACATTTGAAGAGCGTTACGTACTCTAGTCTCAATGGATATATCGATATCCAATTTCGACACATCTTGACTATGAATATTTAAAATGGTATATTTATTTCCATTATGATAAATTACTCACGGTTATAACACTCATAACTACTATCACAAAACATATCGTTTATGGATTTATTGTTAGATTTACTTTAATTAAATTAATTAATTAATATAACACATTATATCAAGTATATAGTGGAAAGAAAACACTTTATTTTGGACATGTTTTTTTATCGAAGTAGATATACGTAACAAATTACATAATTTCCTCTAGGGCATACCCCAAACTCTATCAATCTTCCACTTACACTTTGAGTCAATCTTGGAATCTTATTCCAACTTCTTCAATCGGCTTTCTCAAAACCAATTGGGTCAATTCCTCAATGAACGTGTATGCTATTATATTTCAATTATCTACTCTGTCAATCAACTCTCTCCAATGCTAATAAACTATCTTTATCATGTGGAATAATTCGAAGTATGCTTTTGCATTATTTCATAGTATATTTATGTTCACAGCATAAATTAGACATCTAATGACTACCATTCCCAAAGTTCCCTTAGATGATTCACACAAGATCCCTTACGTGCAATTATTATGCGCAATCTTTCAACTCGCACAATCTGCTAACTCCTTAGCTTAGGATATGTAGGGGCTTCTTATAAACCCTTATCTTATATGATTTTGTAAACTATTCTTTGGATGATATTAATTTTAACCTTGTGAGTACTCTTAAGTACACACCTTACCGAAAGAATTTTAACTCAACTTCATTCATCATTAATCGTGCTTTGACCAACAAAGTTCAATTACTCCTTGTCAATACATCACTATTTATTATAGGAATGAGTGACCTTTAAGGCTGAATTTTTATTCATACTAGGTACATATGGAACTCTTTCCAACATACTCACCCATCCAATCAAATTGAATCATTTTCGTCGCATGTTATATTATTTACTTTCGCTTTTATATCCTATGAGCTTATCATACACACTGTGATGACTCATCGGTGAATATAACGAAGTACATGGAACTGTTTTGGTATCAATTTACTTACGATTCCATACATATATATGTATTAATCCGAATATTTCATCAACTCTTATGATCCTACCACTAAATGGGTGCATTACCCTTAATTGTTTTAGATATAATTAACCAGTATCATATGATTCATAATCATCATATAATAAAAATTATTTATCAAAACTACGTTTTAGTCTATAATTCCAAAATAATAGTAAATAAATTTATATATTTACCTAGTTCTGATGCATCACTTTTGTTGTGAAAACAAATACCACATTATAGTTTTACTTCATAATGAATATTCATGATATTCACATTGAAATATAAGTATGTCAATTATTCAATCGACGCTGAAAGTAGTCATGATATCATAAATAATGTTTGGTATTACGAAAACAATTTTCATAATTTGATACAATCAATAAATGTTATGGCAAGCTCCCACTATTTCCGCCATTAATACAATAGCACACTAAATACGAAGGTCCATCATTCACTTAATATAGATTATTTATTCCATGTACACAACTAGTTTACAGTGGATAGTTCTATGATCAAATATCTTGAACTTAAAGAAATAAATTTTATAGAAAATAATTCTCTATGTAAATATATATATATATATATATATGAATAGAAATCTATTTCTCATTATAATGTTATGTATCAATTAATATTATTACAATTCCCATTTTTGATGTTTTCTTCATGAAGTAGAAGTAACTATTTGCTCTTTTTATCCCAACTGTACCATAAATTACATTTACTCTTATACACTCGTTTTTCTTTCTAAATGGTCAAACCATTCAAAAGAAAGCCCTTACCATAACATCATAATGAATTCTTTACAGAAGTGCACTCGATCATCCTTAATATTTAAGGACATCAAACATGTTGCACTTTGCATGAACTGATCAAAGTGATATTTCAGCTATCGAGTTCTTAGATCTTTCTTATAGTTTTGGTCTATATGACGTTTAACTCAATACAATCTTTATTGTAATCAATCAAATTGAATATTCAATCTCGTAGTACTGTTTATTGACTTATTTCAAATGAACTAACTTCATCGAGGTATTATGCATTACGAACTATGACCGTTCTCCATATAACACTTATATACAATAATATATGGATCAAATATCCATAGTTTTGTATTGCGTTTAGAGTTTGAAACTCATATAATGCAATACATGTTCTCAACCAAATAAACGCGTAAGCGACCTAATTACGAATGTATTTAGTAGTTGTAAAATCAAGCGCTTTCATGGGTATAAAAACCATTGACATGAAAGAAGTACTAACAGTAAGCATATATTGCATTTCTATTTGTCAATCTTCAATTCAATTCATTTGTATATCTTAATTAATAAACATTTTATCAATCATATTAAATGCACAAATTCATCAATGTAGATTATTATAACATTATATAGCATATGTTCTTACAATATTCGAAAGGTTAAATGTTATTATTTCATTTTCTTATAAGACTCCCACCAGTCTTTTAAGTTTCATAAAACTCTAAGAGAAATATAGAAGTCTTTCGACATCACTAATGGGTGTTAGGACTCGTTTGCCTTAGGATTTTAACCTTGAGGAAAGCTCATACAATCATAGGTCATTTAATAAAATGAAAAACATGTGTCCTTTTTATTCATTTCCTTTTAATTCATTTGCACTACAATCAACCAGAATGATTAGCAATGAACTTTTTTGGTTAATGAGATGTCTTTTTTTTAAAGGCTATTTGTATTGTATTTGTGTCTAACGTGTGCTATATTTCCATATTTTTATTATGCTTATCCGTTAGAATCTAATGAAATTTTTTCTTTTTCTTTCTAAAAATATCTACTTATGACTGTTCAGCCGATTTGAACAAGTCATGTAGAAAACACTCAAAGGCCATTTGTTACATTCTGTCTTTTCTACCCAACGGATAAAAAAGTGCTTTTTGAAAAGAAGAAAAAGGCACCTTAGTTTGCAAAATTGAATTTACAGGCTTATTTTTGCAAAACTGAATTTACAGGCTCGACAAAATCAGCTATGCAAAATTGAGCTCGCAAATAAGTGCAAAACTGAGTTAGACGAGGCAGCAAGTACAAATTTAACTTTTATTTGCAAGTAAGTTTTCAAACTCAACTTGCACAATGAATTTGTGAACACACGGTTCAACGAGTTTGCAAACTCAATGAAAAATTCAGTTTTCTAGTATACTCAGTTCGTAGGGCAAATTGGTTGCAAATTCTCTTGTCTCACTCCATTCAATGTGCATATTACCAGTGTAGTTAAACAAGTTCTTGTTGTTGATTATTGCTTATCTACGAGTACATATGCTTTTCCGAAGAAATGATCAACTGTAGCACTAGTTGTTTATGGTACTTGCCTAGTGATCTATGTTATAACATTTTATTAGCACTGGCTATGTAAACTTCTCTATGTACGGTTAACATGGTTGTCTTGAAGCTACTGTATCTATATATGATTATGTACTAGTTGTGTTTATGGTAGTTCAGTTTGTGTTTTTCTATTTTCTGAATGCGATGAACATACAAATGTTTATTGGTTTGATATTGAACTATGTTTATTATTACTGCATAAAATAAGCTATCAACAAAATGTGATAGAGGCTGAATAAGCTACCATAGCGAGGAAAACTAGAAGAGAAAATTAGCAATTTTTAGCATCGTTTATCAAACGCTATAGAAATAATATGCAAGAATAAACTTGACCAAAAATATATGGTGACGGAACAAAACGCTACAAAATATAAATTATGGCGATACAACACCGCATAATATATATGATGGCATTTACAAAATGTAACAGAAAGGTTTAGGTTTAACCGAATGTTCTATAAAAATAATTAAAAATGCTACAAAAATATTTTGTTGCGTAGACAGTACTTTTTAGTGGCACTTGCAAGCCTTTGCTAGTGTTTTGTAAGTGCCGCAATATAAGTTTTGGTTGCGTTTTGTGGACATTGCAAAAGATGCTTTTTAGTAGCATTTGGTTTAAACGCAATGGAAAGTCCTAAGTTTTTAGTTACATATCATGTAACGGAGTTCTCTAAAACGCTACCATAAGTTATTGTAGCATTTTTATGCATTACCAAAGGTTGGTTTTCTTGTAGTGTGATAGTTATTAAATAACCGTGGAATGACTCACTCGATAGTTTTCTATTGGTTAATATAACTACGGTTAAACGGAAAATATCGACATAATTGATTTACACAGTTCTCTTGACTTAAGACTACTATCATTTTCGGTATGAAAACTCTACTTTGATTAGAGTGAAATCACGACACATCGTCCATCGAGTGACTATAGTTGGGTCGAATGGAAGTATTGAAGGCGAAGCATTATTTAAGAGAGGATTTGTCCCTACGATTATATGGGATTAGTATCATGGTCAACTCAAAGTCAAAGTCTCTAACCAGGGCATTTCAGTTAATAATAATTGTTATTATTGAACCAAAGACTTTGTATTTGGACTACAAAGTTAAATATGAATGGTATTGGAATTTTGACCATTACCAAATTCCATAAGTTCAAAGTGATATAGTTTTGACGAAGTTGAATTGGTGTAAATAAAAGTCACAACCGGGTAACGCTTAATAAGTAAAGTTAGATTTTACTGAAACTAAGTAAGCGAGGAATTTGGCCAAAATATCACATCACCTTCTAAGTGACATGTGTACGTTAATATTCGAATAGTTTGATATTAATCGCTAACCAAATTTACACCTGACGAGTCACACATCTAAAAACGATGAATCCTTCTTTGACCAAATGATTTAATTAATTTATTATTGTTATAAATTAATTAATTAAATAATATTTATGAAATATTATTTATGAATTTTATTTTGATCTAATAAATGAATATTAAAAGTATTTATAAAAGTTATAAATACATTGATCAATATACGATATCGATAAGCATTTTAAATTAGATTTAAAATGTATTATATTCATTCGGGCTCAAATAGGTTTAAGGCCCATCATAGAGATGATAGGGTCGATTGAAACAAAGGGCTAGGGGTGGCTTTGGGTAGAGGGCTTGAAAATGGATGTCCAAGATTAAAGGAGACAGAGTAAAAGATGAGATCCAAAATTCCCTCCTTTCCATCCTTTATTTAAGCATCTCTTTGTCCACTTGATTATGATATTTTGGAGCCTCCATCTTATTCGTTTTGTTGGTCGAATTTCATCCTCTATCTCTCTAGTCTCAAAGTTTAAATCAAATCAATTTAGTTGATATTTGATAGCTGGTAGTCGGCAGTTCAAGGACTAGCACTCCATTGGATTGAAAGTTGTTTCTAGAAGCATATAACATCGTTTCAAGGTGTGCTTAAGGGCTTTAGTTACAACATACGTTTCTAATTTAATTACTAACATTAATTTATAATTATAATGTTCATTTGTATGTATATAATATTTTTAGTTATGTGACGGTTCGAAAATGTAGATATATTATCACAAATTTAGTTGGTTGTATGTATGTGTGTGTATATGCATATATATTACAAATATATATTTTTTGTGATTATTCATCTATGTATTGAGCAGCTCAGAATTTTAAAAAAAAATTAATTAATTTAATATATACATATCTATATAGTTTATAATTTAAATACTACATTATACATGTGTAAAATATGAAAATAAAATTTCATAATGATGTTTAATAAATATAATATTTTCGATAGAAAGAAAATATTTTTATTTTTATAAAATTTTGAAATAATATTTAAAGCAATTTACTATATAATAATTATATTAATTCATATATCTATTATAAAATATATTTTATATTTATAAAAATTTATTGATGCATATTAAACTCATGGTAGAAAGTAAAAAAAAAATCTTTTTATTTTTAAATTAAAAACCGATAATTTAAATTAAATTTTGAAATCATTTTAAATTATAAAATTATATTATAAATTTCAGATTATAAAATTTCATGTAAAATTTGCTGGAAATTTTAAATTTATTTTTAGTATCAAAAAATAATTTTTTATTATTTCAGTTAATTTTATATGATTTTTTAATACATATATATATATATTTAAATTTAAAAATAAAATAAAAACCAGGTCTATGAACAAGACCAGTTCAATAAATATATTTTTAAAAAAAAATTATAATTGTATTTATATTAATATATATTTATATATACATTATACATATTATATATAAATATTTAACATATTCATTTATACGTACATTAATATAAAAGAAAATCATGTATTTGTATAAGTATTATTTTTGACATTACAGCAAAAAAATATTTTTTTTACTTATTATATTTTAAATAATATAAACATATTTGTACAGTAATTAATATATACACATTTTGTTAATATTATATATTTATATTCATATATAAATATTTATATGTTTATACAAAATTATAATTTTTTAGCAAAGATAGCCGGCATTATAGTGGGTTTTGCCAAAATTATTAATAAATGTAAACAAGTGTTTTGCATATGCGTAGGATAACTATAATGGTTTATGGAGGCTATACCACTTAAGTACAAAATACAACACATGAGATAGACAAACACACCTAATCTACTAACAACCATGACCATCCCTCCCTCGAAGAGGAGGAACAAACGTAATCATCGTTCGAGTCAGGACCAATGACATGAACAAACCCTAAGAAAAGAAGGGCAGGGTTAGGGACATAACCGGTGGAGGCATGAGTGTAATGATTTTCTTATCCCAAGTGATATCCCAAAACATATTCTTATTCACCTCACCAACTTCACCCACTCTAGTAAGGGTCAAACCCTCACCTTTAATGTGATAGAAAAGACGTCTACTCTCAACATCATCGTCACTAACAAACTAATAGTAAGTATCACTCTTAGGAGAGTAGCGCATATCAAATGGTACATGAATCCAAACTACTCCTCGAAGTTCCATAAAACAGAAACAGATTGAGGCTCTATGACCGAAGGAACAACAGGAACTTCTACCACTTTTAGGTGAACTAGTTGTGGGAGGAATAACCTAAGGATGAGAGGTTACATCAATGGGGCAAACTTTCGGGACCCACTTTCTGACAGTGGGCCGGGGAAGTAGGGTCATATCTACAAAGGGGACTGGAATAGCTTCTGACCGTCGAGAGAAAGCATCCATAAGGTGGCCAAAAGACTGACACGACGAGCATATATCGAGTTTTCAAATGTACTGAACAACATCAACCTTAGCATCATGACCCACAAAAATTCTAACCTTGAACTTAAATGGCAAAGGACACCTAGGGGAGATTTCAATCAAGGCTTTGGCATATACCAATCTCTTCCTACCACTGTATTAGAATTAAAACAAATAATCTTACGACCAAGGCCATCAAGCCAATCAAGCTCAATCATGGGTTGCAAGATAGACGGGATGTTGGAAAAATACGCCCAAATAGAAATAGACAAAACTTGTTCCTTCGCCTTGCCCATAGACGGGCTCCATGAAGTGATAAGGAAAGGCTTTCCTTCGATGAGAATTAGACCAGTTTCTAGAATACATTGTCTTTCATCACTGCTCATGAATTTGGAAAGGAACATATCAGTTAACCCGCCTTTTGGCAAGGCCATTGGCAGGCGGATTTAACTAAATCGACTACTCGTTTTTCGAGACTGGAATACGATGGGTTTAAGTCAACTGGATGGATAGATGATCAATTATGGATGATAAACATGATTATGAAGACAGGATTCGGCAAAGTCGATGGAAAAAAGTCAGGGAATATTCGAAATATGAGTTCTGACAAAAGATGAGGTGATTTAGGATGTTTGGAGTTTTGCTTTGAGTTGCTTACAGGTCGACTTTGGGTTTTGAAGTAGTCTGCTTCCGGTCATTTGGATAGCCGCTTCGAGTCATAATGGGTCGGTAGGATTTTCGGGGGTCGGTGTAACTCCTGTTTGCCAAGGACATCTACTCAGGTCGGTACTGAGCTTTTGGGTCGGCATGTTAGAGTGGATCGGTGAGTTAAAGTGGGTCGGCATGGTTGAAGTGGCTTGGAATGTTATACTTGCGTCGGCATCAAAGTGGGTCGGCATCAATGTGGATCAGCATCATATGGGTCGGCATGGTTGAAGTGGCTCGAGATCAGCATAAAGTTATACTCGGGTTAGCATTAAAGTGGATTGACATCAATGTGGATCGATAGCAATGTGGGTCGGCATTTTCGGGTTGGCTAAGAAGAGTCAGGATCATATTCGAGGGGCTCAACATTGGCATGATGCTTCGGGTTGGCTACCTACAAGCTCCGGGTCGCCATATCAAGGGGATCCGTGTTTTGAGGAAGGAGGACCGATGTTGACTGGCCTCGAGTTCCAGCCCTATTTACTTCGAGTCAAACATGAAGTTGCTTTGAGTCACTCCCGGGGTACGATTGGATCGGCATGCTCGGAGTTTAGGGTTGGTCGTAGTGGTGAGTTTGGGATCGACTATGGTACCGATAGGCCCGGACCACTCAGGAAGCCCAATAACCCAGGTTTTAGCTATAAATACAACATGTGGGGCTTTAAAAAAGTGGATCTGGACTCTGCTTCTTTATTCTGTTCTCCTCCCACTTCTCCATTAAGGCTACTCTACCATTATTGCTTTAAAAACTCTTGATTGTAACTGTAATTGATTCTCATATCAATAGAAAGGAAATTTCTAGAGTGGTCGTAGGTCGGAGTTAGCTGAACCACTATAAATCATGTGTTATTACTGCTTTCTTTTTAATTTTTACTGTTCTTCACATTTATACTCTCTACATACATTCTATCTGTTATCTGTGACTGTTGTTTGGTGCTTTCATCTGGATTTGGGTGTTAGTGACCAATTTTGACGCTAACAATATCATTATCGAAATGCACACTAAGGCCACCTTTGGATTTCCAAACTTGACTACAACGCTCCTTAATCACTTGATAAGTTGGGTTAGAGTCTAAGAAAAAATCAACCAATAATCAGACTAATAATCCACTCTTGCTTGAAGGACTTTGACTGTTGTAACCATCACACTGTTGATCTCAGCGTTGTCAAATAAACGGGGAGCGTGAACCCCAGCATTTCATGGCAATTTCAAAAAAAGGGACATCCATTTAGGTGCCACGCTAGGAGGAGGAATAGGAACATGAGAAACTGCATTAACCTGCACCTGAGTATCAGCATCATTACTACAAGCACCTATCGTGCATTCAAATTCTTGAGCCAAACTAACATTCATTTCAATACCAAGTCCAACATCAGACCCTACTGTGATTTCATTGCTAATGCCACACTCAAAGCTAGTAGCACTGACTTTTGGATCATCCAAACAAACGCTTGCAATATCTCGTATATCAACATCAGATCCATCAACTAAAACAACACCAATAACATTCTCATTACCAGATTTCATATCCCAAAAACAGGCCTAGTCAAATCAGACCATTGGCCTACATGATCAGAAGCAGCAGCTTGGAATAAGGGTGATAAAGGAGTAAACATACCCTGAGACATGTTGGAAGCAACGCCCGAGATTGGAAAGGACTTGGAGTTCACAACAAATTCAGAAGCTGGATCAACCAAAGGAGAAACGGAGCCAGAAAGAATTACCGGAGGCGCTTGGGAACCTAAGGTCGAACGAATGATCATAGAAGCACCGGCAGCAGGACCAGAGGCAAATAATGATGTGGTACTGAAAGATTGCCCGGATCTAGTCGTCGACGCTTTGGGGTCGGGAGGGACGATAAGAGATTATGAAATGGAAGTCAGAAGAGGTGAGAAACGACAACGAGGACGAAGGAAAGTGAGGAGAAGGAAAGCGGGAACAAAGTCAGGTCGCTAAAATGATTTAAGGAGCAGCACCCATGAAGGAAACAAAAGTTTTTTTTTAATTATATATATATATATATATATATATATATATTATAAAAAAAACGTATATATATATACACACACATACATCTGACATATACATATTGGATGACCAAATGTGTCCTTTGTGATATAAATCTCAATACGTATATACGAGCATGTTATACCTTACACGGATTGATATGTTACACACGCATAGACTTATATGTGATACACATATCTATTTGATATAAAATTAGATTAAATAATATAATATCATTTTATAGATTTAATTAAAATAAAATGTTTTATTTAAATAAAATTTAGAAATATTTTAATTAAATTAGACTTCATAGTCCAATAAAGATCTAATAAGATTTTTTTAAAATTCACCCATAACTTCCATTATAAGCTAGCCATGTTCCACTAACAACATCATAACGAACTCTTTACAAAAGCGCATTCGATCATTCTCAACATTTAAGGACATCAAATATATTACACTTTGTTAAAATTGATCAAACTGACATTTCAATGATCGAGTTCTTAGATCTATACTGTAGTTTTGGTCTTGTGTTACATTTATGTAACATCCTCTATCTTAAGGCCCGAAGCTAAGTGCTACAGATGCTGCAGTCATCCATAGTGCTAAATTCCGGTGACAGAATATGGTAATGTTAATGGTATCCATAATATCATAAGCAGTGAATATGATATAAAATCAATACAGATTTCAAAACAACTTTTCTGATTACATTTCAAATCAATATTTCATATTCAGATACATAATCCGAAAACGATTCCTAGATCTTGATCAAATATACTTATTGCAATTACGCCAAGAGGGACTTATGAAAATGCCACCTTGGATGGTCAGAGTACTAAATAGACATATCAATCTTAAATACATCATAGTGGAATTAAAACTAAATAGCTCCTACATAGCTAACATTGTCTCCCGCACATCTTCGGAAGCTTATTCGTCCAATCTACTAAACCTAAAACCCTTAATTCTCAGCCTACTCAAATTAAATTTTGAGCACCGAGAGTTTAAGGGGAAAAACATAAACTTCGAGTTAGACATAAAACCTGGTGCAGATAATACTATTACATCTTGGTTTACTGATATTAAGTGAGACCAAGCCGCTAAGTAGAACGGGTTTTCTCTCACTAATATCCTTTTTAAAAGCATATCTTTTGCAAATCAAATCCTGCAATCAAACTGATTATAACAATTAAAGCAAATACATATATGCGTAAAAATCAGGAAACCAATGGACTATCTGTCGACAATATATTTTTATCTAGCTAATTATTAGTCATTGGCTGACTCGGGCCTACCAGAGTACATAATCAATTATCTAACTCTGTTAGACACACTACTGGGCTATTTGCCTTAATTATCTTCTTTTAGGGTCAACTGATCCTAATGGTTTTGCGGGCTTACCAATAACCTACCTTTACGCTGTACATTCCCCTTTGTGTGTAACATTATTTTAGTCTCATCTGTGACAAAGCCCTACACTGGAATTTTGGATTTATATTAGCTAGGGGCTATTAGCTAAAGTTAGGACACAACCCTACACCAGTCCCATCTGGTCTTTTAATATCCGAGTCATAAACTTAGGGTTAACTACCCTATTCATGTTTCATTTCCTTTCTTAGGGTCTACTACCATATTAAAACTTCATTTCCATGTAAATAATCTTTACAAATGATTTACCCCTAAAATCATACCTTTATAAACAAGGAAATTATATACTTTTTTTTACTCAAAATATTTATACCATGATATATATACTTTACATAAAACAGTGTTGATGAAACCTTATCAATGGGATTACCTATCCCTTCATAATAAGTTGAAAACACCTTTTTAACTTAAAAAATTTTAGGCTACAAGACCAAAATAAAATCTTCGTACCCTTTGTTCAATACCTTGAACAACCCCTTTCGAATTCATTAAAAGTACCTCTTTCAAAATAAGTTAACTACTTTAACCTTGAAACACTAGGCCGAAAGGCCAAACATACATTTCGAAACCTTTGAATATAGACCTTTCGAAATCATTATTTAAACCTTAGACATCCTCTTTCGAAACCATTAAACTTGTCTTTCGAAAGCATTAGAAACCCTCCATTCAAATACTCAAAATAAACCTTTTGAAAACATTAGGGATCTCCCCTTCGAAACTCATATTATATACCTTTCAAAAGCATTGAAATCCTTCACTTAAAACGTACCTTTTGAAAGTATTAGGTTTAAGTAAAAATTTGTGGAAACATTGCTTCGAAACTATTGAAAATAATTCCTTTCGAAACTTTTGGGTTTAACTTTTTAATATAACCAAGGGTCGTAAAGAACTGGGGTGAAAGCATTGCTTTCAAAAGCATTAGTCCTAAGTAAAAGAAAGAGGATAGTTTTGAAACCAACCCTTTCGATAACATTGAGAAGCGGCTTCAAAGTAAGAAGGCAAAAGCACCATTTCGAAACCATTATTTAAAGGCCATAAAGAAAAGTGGCCTTAATTAGTTCGAAAGGTAGAATGCGACAAGCAAGTTTCGAATATGTTCAAAGCTATCCTTTCAAAAGCTTCTTTTAAAACGAAAGGCGGCAACCATTTCGAAAGCCATTTTGCTAAAACAAAGGCGTATTGATTAAGTCGAAAGCTAATATAACCCCTTCGAAAGCATCCTTTGTAAACGAAAGTAATTCAAAGTCAATAAGAGTAACTTCTACCCCCTCGAAAGCTTGGTTTCGACGCTGCACCTCCCTCTTTCTCCAATTCACTACATATCAATTGTTTGATACCATGTGCATTGGTTTCGATTTGGTTTTATGGGCGAAGGTATGGTGTCGAAAGCTAGTATATGGAAGTGGAAAAGCTGTAAATCTATGTAAATATGATTTTAGCCTTTAAAGAAAATTGATTTTCACCAAACTTGCCTTATTTGTAAAAATATAATTGTTTGTCATTTCATTTCAAAATATTCTTTTCTAAAAGTGCCACAAAATTCAGAAATTAGCAATTTAAAAACATTTAACAATAAAACCCTTCTCCTTGATAAAACATATAAAATACTTAAGTCTCATACCTTAAATAATTTATAACTATAGTAAAATACTTAGGAAAATTCTCCAAAAATTTCCATAATTCACTTCTAATATGTTTTCTAACATATTCAAATTTCAGACCCAAAATCAACATTTGTTTGCTGCAATTAATTTAAACTCAATTTTAACTATTTCTTTCATAGAAAATTCATAATAAATTCACAATAACTTGGAAAATTACGAAATTTGAAACCCACTTTATAAATGATGTTTTCGGACATATGTTAAAAGCACAAGACATTTGATAGTTTTTCCAAACTAAACTCATCATAAAATCTATATGAAGCAACAAAAATCATCAACAAGCATATATATATCCATTAAACAATCATATCATGGCATGTTATTTGCAAAATCAACTCAGATCTAACTAGAAACTGAAATCAATAAAAATGAGATGTAGGATCACTATTCACCTTGGCTTGTTGTTAAGGAGGTTGAGATTTGTCATTTGATTGATTTTCTTAAGCTTCCTCCTTGAACCTTAACTTTTTTTCTTCTTGAATCTTTTAATGGTGGTCGGCCGAGCTTACAAGGGTTTTAATTTTGTTTGCAGTGTTGAAAATGGGTAAGGAATGAGGTAAGAAGGGTTTAGGGTATAAGAACAAAGACTATTCCTATTTTACCCTTATCATATTCCTCCTTCCTACTCTATTTTAATTCTCTTTTGCTTATGTTTATTAAGGTAGGCCCCTTAATAATTAACAAATCTCAATCTCATAAACATTTACATTATTTCATTTAATTTATCTAATTAAATGTTCTAAATAATGTTACACAAAATTAGGTTCATTACAATTTAACACAATATGATCTTTATTGTAACCAATCGAATTGAATACTCAATCTCGTACTATGTTTTATTTGCTTATTTCGGACAAATTAATTTCATCAAAGTATCGTACATTATGAACTATGACCATTCACCATATAACACCTATATGTGACAGTACATGGATCAAACATCCACAATCTTGTATTGCTTTTGAGTTGGAAATTTATATAATGCGATACATGGAACCAAATAAACACATCAGTAACCAAAAATTATGAATGTGTTGAGTGGTTCTAAATAAGGCACTTGCGTGTGTATAGAAAACATTAAAATGTAAGAAGTATTTAATAGTAAGTATGTATTATATTTATATTTGTCAATCTTTAATTTAGTTCAGTCATATATCTTAATTGATAAAAGTTTTATCAATCATATTAAATGAACAAATTTATTAAGTAGTCATTGCAACATTATATAGCATATATTCTTATGAATTAGAAAGGTTAAATGTTATTATTTCATTTTTCTACTAAGGCTCCCACTAGTCTTTTATGTTTCACCAAACCTTAAGCGAAACGTATAAGTCTTTTGACTTCACTAGTGGATGTTAGGACTCGCATGCATTGAGATTCTAATCTAAATGAAAGCTCAACAAATCATAGGCTCGCATATGATCATAGGCATACATATGATGGTTAACTCCTTATCAGTTGTATCACATACAACTCCTTGCTCATGGTTCCTTGCCCCCAGTCTCGACTTTACCTTGAGAAAAGCTCAATAAATAAATTGGGACTATTCACTCGAACCTATCATTTCATGACGGCCTAATATACTGCACATACCTTGAGAAAAGCTCAACAAACACGTGCAGCTATCTTGCCTCGTCTATTCAATATATTAATAGTATTACACATAACATCTCTAGCTTGAGAAAAGCCTAATAACAAAAGAGTATGGAAGTAATCTATTAATATATAAATGGTAGATGACAGCTTTATATTAAATATTAATAATCTTCAATATAATATATCGAGTGATATCGACTTATGAAATAATGCATTACTTATGAAATATCCTCGTGATGTGTCGAACACATGGGAAATCATGGTATATGTACATATATGTATATATTTATACCTTAAATCTACTTAGGGTTTCTTTAATATTCCACCTTTAGTTTATACATTTATATTGTATGAATTTTATTATTATATGATTTTTAAATTTGGGTCCGGCTATATGAACATAAAATTAAACACAAAATGGTGACACAAAAGATCCAGACCATTAGAATTTTTGTCTTTATGGGGAAGGTGGAATTCAAGGGGCAAACCAATGGTGGAGATTCTTTGTGTCACCAATTATGTCTATATTTTGTGTCTAAATAGACTTTCCCTTCAAATTTTAAATAACTTCTATAATAGTCTCATGTATAATATTATATTAATTAAATCATATTCAATTAATTTTGATTAATTAATAATTCAATATAACAATTAAATTTAATAATTAATATATATTCAATATAACAATTATATTTAATAATTAATATTTACTATAACCTTTATACTATAACACACATAAACACACATATATATGTTTAGTATATAATTAATCAACGTTTTAATTAATTCCTGAAATAAATATACCATACATAGACACAACTGTGTGGTTTTATATGATGACATCATCCAACATATTATTCATGATTTTTGTTTGATGTTTTATTGAAATTTAATATTTATACTCATTTGAGTTTTAATGTTGTATTAATGTCTATCACTTTATCTCTATTTCTTTAACACTATTACTCTTTTGCTGATAACAAAAGGGGGAGAGAAAAGTTAAGATTTTGACAAATAAAGGTCAAATATTTTCTATCTGCATCTAGGCACATTTGCATATTTTTATTTACATGCATAAATGAAGGGGGAGCTTGGTGTAGAGAGGAAGCATTCAAATTGGGGGAGCAAATTGAATAATCAAATACATTTAATAAATTCAAAATCTTAAATATATGTTTGTTATCATCAAAAGGGGGAGATTGTTGAATATGCAAATATGTGATTTTTGTTTGATGATAATAAACATATATTTATTTATTTAAATGTATTTTTTAATGTACTATTTTATTTTCACAGATTAAATAAATATTTACTGAATAAAATAAATAATACAGAATTTAAATTCAAACAGATATTTTATTCAAACAAATATTTATTACAATTTTGAATAGTACAAATTTGAGCTCTCACTATAGATATACAACTTACAATTACAATACTTTTCAATTTACATAACTGTCCTCACTACATATCACTCGTTCAATCAAAATTGATCTTCGACTTCATTCCAGATTGTATCCAGCATCTGAGCAATCTGCAAAATAAACACTAACGCAGTAAAATAGAAAAGAAAATATTTTGCAGTGTAAAATAAAATGTGATTTTGAAAACATTATTTGGCTCAGTTATTTGGCTTGTTCGTCATTATTTAAATTTGAATTCATCATACACAAACATTTATGAAATGCAGAGTGTATCACTATACATGCCACAAGGCCGTGCACATCGATATACACTTGATATAATTGCAGGGATAGGTGAGCATAAGGTCAAACCCAATTAAAAGTCGGGTACAACTCAAGTGCAATACAAATAAAGTCACAACACGAGCACAAGGTCAAACCCGAGCTATAAGCTGGATTCAACACATGTGCAAATTCAAATGAAATGGTCAAGACACATAAATCAAGCCTCGACCAAAGTTCAAGTTGTACACATGAAAACAGAGGCTAGACAGTCCAACCAGATTCAAAAATACAGACCAACATAAGTGTCAAGTGAATAAGCTAAAACAATTTCAAAAATGACCGAAGTCAGAAATATGAACACGAGCAAGTCCAGCTACCACATGAAAGCAACCATACCTATATACATGTGTGAAACAACATATACACATATAGGCAGTGCAAACTAGATCAAAGCATTAACACGAAATAACTCAATATCAGATACAATGTGACAGTAATTGTAACGACCCAGAATTTTAATTAATTAAAATTTGAATATTTAATTAATTTTTAAATATTAATAAGTGAAATTTATAATTCAAATAAATTTTATTCGAATAATTGGATTTAATTGAATAATTAAATCGATAATTTAATATGTTAAATTACAGAAATAATTGAAAATTGAGTTAAATATGATTTAAAATTATTTGTAAAATTTTATAATATCATATTGGAGTTAGAATGATGTTTTAGAACTTTTAAAATCGAATTAAAAGTTTATTTGTGAAAATTGAATATTTTAATATTTAATCGATTAGTGAAATTAGCCAATTTTTGAATAGTCTCAAAATTGGACGAAACTAGTTCCATTGGATCCATAATAGTTTTTTATTATCAGATTTTAATTTTCGTAGCAATCAGAGTTATCGTTTGATCGTGGCAGCTCGAAACGCATCGAAATTGTTTTTAATGTTAATTTGGCGAGTTAAAATAGTCATTTTTCAAACAGTCTCGGATTTCGATGAAACTAGTTTCATCGGATCCGTAATGTGATATTATTGTATGGTTTCAAATTTCGTGTCAATTGGATTTACCGTCTGTCTGGTGCAAGCTAAAACGCCTAGAAAATCGTTTAATCGGTTTAATTTTAAATCGAACGTTTATTACCATAACTCGTACAGATGACCGAATTAGCTTCCGAAACCTGTTGCATTGTGTCCGGAACGCGGGATAAACCCTAGAAATGCCGGTCACCGCACGTAAATCGGAGTTTGATAATTCCGGAATGAATAGTGTTCGATAGATTTCTATAAATAGCCCCCCTCTCTCCACAAAATAAAAAAAATAGGGTTTAAAACCCTAGCCGCCTCCACCAGAAACCGAAGGCCAGAAATTCGTTTCAATCCTCCTTATTTATCTTCCAATCCATAAACTTTTACAAGAAATCTTCAACATGAAAGTTGGAGAGGGTGTCGAGTACTATAAGCTCAACGATCGTGATTGGATATGGTGGCTGGACGTGGGAGTTAGGGAGGTGCGTTTGAGCTCCGTTCAAGCGCGCAATTCGAGCTCAATAGGGGGCCGAGCCTGGCCAAGATGCAGCCGAGCGTGGCTCTTGCGAAGGGGGTCAGGATGGAGGTGTTCGATCGAGGTAGAAGTCATCGAGCTTGGTGCGTTAATTGAAGAATTGGGGGCGGCTATGGGTGGTATTCGAACGTGGTTTCTGGAGAGGGAGAGGAACATGAAGTGCGGCCCAGATTTTTCAATAAGGAAACGTACGGTTATGATTTGATTTAGGGTTTTAAATTAAATAAAGGTGTAAATTATTGTATTTAAAAATTGTATTAACTTCTAAATGCGATAACTTGTTGATACGAGGTTGAAAAATTACGAAACGGCTTGCGTTGGGTTCGTTTTGTCGAGCACTACGCTATGGAATTGGATTGGAGTTGATTGGAGCAAGCGAAAATTTTGGATAAAATTAAACTCTCATTTAATTTTATTCGAAATAAAAGGCTACAACGGAATTGAAATCAAGGTGAGAACTTCTCACTCAATCGAATCGGTTTCGATTTTTATTTTAAATAGTTAGATTTAAAATTCTTGAATGCATGTTTGAATGATGATTGTTATCTATTGATTGTTAAAATAGACATTATGCGCCGTTAGTGAGCGGACGTTATTTATTAAAAACATATACCGCGAATATTTCATAAACAGTGAAATTGGTATTATTTATGTACTTGGAATTGATTTCCCGCAGTATATAGCGGATGAGACCCTATTACGCCGCCTATTAAGCGGATAATATTTTAAATCCCATATACCGCGATAATTTCGTACTGAAACGGAATTGGTATTGTGCTAACATCTTTGGATGCAGGAAAACAGGTTGGAGGGATCCAACTGGATTCCTCAACAGTATTTATTTGATTATGGATATTTTGATATTCGTTGACTATCATATCGATATATGATGTCGTTGTAGTCGTGATTGACTATTTGGTGTGTAGCATCATTGGACCAATTTTGGAATTTTAAAATGATTTTTAAAGTGATTTTTGAAGAGTATACGTTTATAAAATATTTTTGAAATTGATTCCTTTTAAATAAATAAACGTTATAATTTTAATGTTATAAAATTTATGATTTTTGAGAAAAATAGTTAAAAGTTGATTTTTGAAAATATGGGGTTAACGATTTTATAAAATAGTTTAAATTGGGATTTTTGGATTTATTGTAAAAAGTTTAAAAATAGGATTTATAAATTAATTATTTTATAAATCAAAATGATGAAATTATAAAGGACTTTGAAGACGTTTTGAAATAATAATATAAATTGATTTATATAGAAGATTTATAAAATTGATAATTTATAAATTAGAATATTTGAATTACAAAACGAGTTTTATAAGTGTTAGAATGAATTGTGAATGAATTTCGTAAATGAATGAAATTTATAGAATTATAAACGGTGAAGTTATAAATGGAATTTTATAAGCAGTAGGTTTATAAAATTTGTAAAGTTATTAAAAAAGGATAGATTTGGGTAAATAAATGAATCTTATAAGTCATAAGATTTATAATTTGGGAAGTTTAAAAGAACGACTTTGCAAACAAATAAATTATAAGCATTTAACTTATAATATGGACTTTCGGTATATAATTGAGTTATAAATCGAATAGGTTAATAAATGAAATTTATAAAGGAAGTTGTTATAAAATAAATAGAAATGGAATTTATAAACATTGTTTTATAAATTCGCAAACGACTTATTTTGATAAGTAAATTGTTGTAACTTATTAATGGAGTTATATTCACATTTTATACAGTGAAAAATCCTTTAAAATAAAATGAATAGAAAGGATGAAATTGGTTAACAAGGTATATTCACGTTTTTGAATAGTGAATAATATGTTAAATAAAATGTTTTGAATGTGATGTTTTAAATAGAATTAAAATGATCTAACGATGTTTTCAAAATGTGTTAAGATTCGAAACCATAGATTTCAACATTCATTGTTGAAATAGACGTTTTCGAGAAATAAAAGGAAATAGTTGACTATAACACTGTTGTTATAGTAAATGATTTCCGAGAGGAAATGTTTTGTATAGTATTTGGATTTATATAACTATTTTAATTTCGAATCCCTATACTAGTGATTTTGGGTTGTCGTAACGATGTTTTACGTAACATTCGTTTAGGCCCAAATAAATATGTTTAAGAGAATGATTTCCTTAAAGAATGAAATATATACTTAATTTCGATTTAAGTATATTGAATATTTTCCAAGTGTAGAAAATAAAAAGATTTGTGAATTACTTATTAAATAAGTATGGAGATGTTTTCCAATATAAAGTGAATATTTTGAGAATTTATCTTTTTGAAGATAAATTGAAAATGAATATTTGAAACCTATTGAAAATCGTATATCAGTAGATATTGTGAAATATAAATTCACTATGGAATTTATAAAAGAAAGTGGAATTTGTTTAAAAATAAATATTGATTTATTTTTGCGGTACTGAAATTTTATATCTTGTAAAGATATTTTTGGGAAATAAATAATTTGGAAAATTATTTGGAATCTGGTGATGTTGTGCATATCCATTGATAGTTCAATAACCGACTATCAATATTTACCTTTGAATGGGTATTTGTTGTGATTTGCTGAATTTGAATGCCACATTTATTTTTAAATTATTGCGCTCGTTATTCGGATTACCCATACCGAATAGTGATACGACGTAATGGATAGCATTGATGACCGGTGTTGAAGACCGGATATTTGCGAGAGCGATAGGATGACCTGTCGATTGACTCTGCATCGAGTTTCTCCGGTATAGAGTTCTCCATATGTGATGGGGAATCCGATCAGGATTGTGGATATCCGGATTGCAAGGACTTCTTTGTAAGTGCCTTCGGTTCTGTTCGAGCCCGGAACAGACTTGTATGGATAGTATGTCTGACATTACAAATTGAGATATAAAGCTGGTTTCTTTCAAATATATTTCTGTTGGTGGCGGAGAATTTATTCTCTTAGCTTAACACCCTTCTCTGAGACGTACGAGCTCAGAGATTATGTAGTTGATGGTTATTAGCGATATATTCCCAATTTGGTAATGTGACATGCTGAGTGTTGCTGTGAAATGACCATTGTTTGATCATTTGTGATAGGATCATTTGTTTGATCGTTTATCTTTGTGATCATTTCTATGATCATTTGTTAACCCAAAGCACAGCTTTTGTATAAAGCGTGGCTTTGTGGACGAGGCTTCGTCGAGCCTCACACCCCGGAATGGTCAAAACAGGAAAGATGCGGCAAGGTTATGAGGGGTAGCTCCCTTTAGGGTATGTGCATTTCCTTTTGGAAAAGGGTGGTATCATGGTATGGAGCCCAGATACTTACTCATGTTGAAACACTTTATTTATTATGGAGTGATGTTGATTACGAGCGCTCGGTTAAAGGTCCCAAAGGACTGGAGGATGGCATACTCGTGTCAGTAGTTACCCAGTTAGGGGTAACCCGGCCTTGTGTTGGCAGAGATCCGGTTAGGTTCTCGGCGACGTCCTTCCAGAGGCGTTCTCATGTGGCATTGGGAAGTTCCTTGGCCTGACCATTTGTTGGAAATCCAAAGAAACAATATGATCTTGTACGGTTTTAGTTGTATAATCTGCCATGGAATGTGGCGGTAACCTGCTATTGAACATGGTAGCTATAGTAGGCATAAGTGCGGAATGCCAATGCTGGCTAAGATTTATATTCTACTTTCGAAATGTTTCCTACACTATGCACTAGTAATAATATCAAATGTTTCTTTTTAATGCGTATCAAGCATCTTTGACTATCATAAGGAGAAATCTCCTCCAATTCTGCGTTTGCATTGTGTGTGTGTGCAGGAGGCCTTATGGTAGTCTCATTTTTAAAAGCATTGCGAATTGACTTTAAAAATATTCTTCTATTTTGATTTTAAAGGTAAATAAACTGTTTTGAGTTCTCACACCAGTCACATGACTGACTCGGAGTTTATTGTTTTCCTTCCTAAACTCTGGGTGCCCACCAATTTCCACACGGGCAGTCAAGAGTTAAGGTTTATTAGGATATTCTGGAGTTGCTGGAGACAAGCTGGATGGCATGGCGTATTACTAGTACATAGTATTTCTTTTCCGCTGTTTGATGTTGTTTGTTGTTGTACACTCTGATGATATGATGTAAT
Source organism: Allium cepa (assembly GCA_030765085.1). NCBI lineage: Eukaryota > Viridiplantae > Streptophyta > Magnoliopsida > Asparagales > Amaryllidaceae > Allium > Allium cepa. Next base: position 407,227,183 of record CM060931.1, on the reverse strand, counting down.
GAAATGTAATGTAATAACTGATATAGTTCTTTGTTTAAAAATTATTCATTTATCTATTATATGTTGTTCCGCTGCGATTGTGAGATTCTGATATTGTTGTGTTGTGTTCTGTTCCGTTCTATTTTCTTTTATCTCTATTTTCTATCTTTTTCTCTCTTCTTCTACCTTTTTCTTTTTCTTAAACAATGAGAATTCGTATTTCTGTTCATCTTGAGTTAATCTATGGAGATTAGTGTATATTCAAGGAGTACGGATTTGCGGGTCTTCACAGTAATGAACATGCATATGACTCGAGACCACTATGAAAAATTAAATGAAGCAAATTAACCAGACCAATCGATGATGTACACATGTATGGACCAAATGCCACCAAGTGAACATGATGACCAGACCAGACTACACGAATACATGGAACAATGCAACAGTCAACAGTGAAGACAACATGAACGAATGGCCACAAATGCTCCAGATCAGACAAATAGGAAATGTGCAACAAAATAAAGATCCTAACATTTATTTTCATCAATCAACCAAGTAGATCAACATCTCAAGTACAAAGCATTATCAAGTCCAATCATATGTAATCAAGTGCACATATGAAGTGGCGCATCGAACAGTTCAAGTTCAACTGCTCAGCCTAGTGGACGAAATAGTATAGTAGTTCAAAACAGCATGCAACTGAATCAAGACTCAAAGCAATATATGCTACAGAGATGCAAGCAAAGATAAGGAAACATGTATGCAACGGTCAACCAGTCAGAGCAACTCACCATAATGCACCACTATGACTTTAACATCAAATCAAGACAAAGTGACATGCATAGATATAAAAGAGAAAGGTACACAAGTGTGTGGCAGAAATGGAAGAAGTGTGCAAGTAAGGTTACAAACCAATATAGCTCAAGTGAAGCCTCAACACTCATGGACCAATGTATGCAACAGAGTGAAATGCAGACACAAAAATATACGAATTCAAACAAAGTCAAGTTAAATGCCGAATTATGGAACTACAGCCAACACACATATATATATACCGTGCAAACTTAAGAATGAATGAAACTGCAATGTAGATTCAAATGAAAACAATGCCACCAGTGCAACAAGATAACAGTGACACAATCAAGGCATCAAGTATACACAACTCAATGCGTCACAGTGCAACAAAATACAAGTGTCGACCAGCCTGCACATTCAAGTGCAAGCCTTAAGTAAACATGAATATACGTATATCATGAAACAACAGTTATAAAAAGGTGCAAGTCGAGTAGCTATAGACATGAACAATCATGCCAAAGTCAATAAGCACAAATAAAGGAATCAATGTCAAGGCACAAGTCAGAGACGTGATAACCAGAGAAATTCACGGAACCAAAATCAACATCGTCAGAGAATTCAACACTGTGGTGGCCAAGCAAAGTTAGAATCGAGCCATGTTAACCGAGCAATAAAATATACGAATTTGAACAATTCAAAGAAATCACAGTCATTAAAACATAATCAAGTGGCTGAGCAAAACTAATTGATAAATTCAATGAGTATATATGAACGAAAATATAGGGGTTCGAACCCTATATAAACGATTAACATCATCGATAGTTGATCATCGAGTTCAAGCGTATCTACCAGAAAAGAAAAAAGAAAATAGCATACCAATACAAGTCAAACTCGATCGAGAAGCAGCTGGCTTCGAATCAAATTGACAATCTGATTGACAAAGCAAACCGTATATAATTCATTCTTCAATTAACTACATGAGTTGGCGGCTTCAACAAATTCCAAAGCCCTAATATTTTGAGCAAAGGAAAAGAGGAACGAAGAGAGCAACGAATTATCACAGACAAAAGAATATGGGCCGATGATAAAAAGGACAAGGGAAATATTTGTTTGGCCAGCTTCTATAATTTATTTTTGGGCTTCTATAGTTTAAAAATTAGTGTTTTTTATAATTGTTTTGTATTTTTCCTTTAAACGATTGTATTTTCTTCTTGTGTGACTAGGGGATGAGCTACGGTGGTGTACTTCGAGAATTCGCAACTCATTGGCTGAGTTGTGGTAGGGTTTTGAGCATAGAGTTAAGCTTAGTCGATAGTGGGTGTCGCGAGTTTACATGTGTAAGCGTCTGACTTTTTAATTTCCATTAGAAACCTTGGGGGCAGCACGTAGGCAGGGTTTTGCTGAAGTTGGGTAAATTCTGTGTTGTTCTATTTCTGCATTTATTATTTTGCAATTATCTATGCTGCTATTATTCTGATATATCTGTGTTGAAAATATTTTATAAACTTTCGCATTAAATTTTATAATTAATAGTATCACCGTATTCATCCCCCCTCTAGGGTGAAATCTATCCTACAAATGCTATCAGAGCTTGGTTCAAAAGCCATTTTTGTTTTAAAAAAGTTTGATTTTTCAACGACCAATTTTTTTTACAATTTGAATTTTAAAATGGCTACTTTTGCTGGGGATCGGTTCAATATTATTCCTCCTATTTTTGATGGAACAGATTTTTTGAATTGGAAATTGAAAATAAAATTTTATTTAAAATCTGTTAATGTTAAATGTTGGGATATTATTGAAAATGGGTGTAATATAACAGACGAGAAAATTATGTCGATTAATGCTCTTGCTATGATATAATAAATTATCATATTAATCAAGATAATTTTAACTTTATCTCTCATTATGAAAATGCATAGGAAATTTGGAATACTCTTGATGCAATATATGGTGCAAAAGTCAATGGTGATGAGAAATTCCTCATAATCGACTCAAAAACGTGCTTAACAGGATTGGTAAAAGGCAGTAGTTATGATGATGATGAAGCAGATGAGCTGGCATTACTAATGAAGAGATTCAAAAAGTGGAACCGCAAATATAGAAATCCAGCTCTAAATCAAAAATTGAAAAGCAAAATAGTCAAAGCACTAGACAACCCAGAAGAACGGAAGATCATCTGTCATAAGTGCAACAAACCCGGACACATCAAGTCCAATTGTCCTTAAAATCGACATGACGAAGAAAAGAAATCAAAAAGGAGAAGTTTTGCAGCCACGTGGAATAAAAGTAATGATGATAATAAAAGCATTAGCAATAAGAATGAGAAAGCAGATCTGTGCCTTTGAGATAATATAACTGATAGCGATGATGATGAGCCAAGCGAGGTATTAAAACCTACTCACTCAGAATTACTTATATATTTCCACGAAGTAAATGGCTGTTTTGAAGGACTTAGGGAGAAGTATGCGAAACTTGAATCACAAAAAGATAATTTGATAAATTTAAATGAACAACTTGATCAATTAGTTAAAAACTATCAAAGCAGGATCCCTAAGTGTGATAAGTGTCCATCATTCGAAGAGGAGATTAAAAAATCAGAAATTAAAATAAAATCACTTGAAGATGAACTTCTGATTTTGAAAGAAAGCGAAAACACGAGGAGAGAAAATTCCATTAAAAAGTGCACACAATTATTATACGAAAATGAATCTCTCGAAACACAAGTCCAACAACTGTCAACGACTTTCGAAATTTTTTCCAAAAGTGAAAGATCGTTGAATATGCTCTTAGGGAAACAAACTGCTAATACGGTTAGACAAGGACTTGGATATAATCAATCTGAACCTGTTAAAATAAAAATTAATAAAGTCAAACCCGAGTGCACAATTTGTAGAAAAATTGGACACTATCAAAACATTTGTTGGTATAGACCCAAACACGTGAAAAGAATACCACTTTGGGTTCCAAAAGGCACAAATATAAAATCCCTTAAAGTTAAACAAATCTGGGTGCCAAAAGGAACATATATAAATAGTTTAGGGTCTCCACAAATATATTTTTCAAACTCATTTGCCACTAACAACCATGGACCTATAAAAACAAATAAGTCACAAAAATATTTTCTCGTATAGGTGTGGTGGCAGGCTAAGAAATATCAACAGTGTTATCTGGACCTGGCTGTTTCTGACACACAACGGGTGACTAATCAAAGTTCCTTAACCTAGTATAAAGGTGGCAGAATCACAATGCGCAACAACGAAATATTATCGTAAAGGTAAAACAGGTAATGGTGTATTTATTTTGAATGATATATTAAATGTGATAATCTGCACCATAATCGGATTCTGACTTATTCTTATTTGATATATTCTAACTTGACTTGTTCTTATTTTTGATTCTAATTCGTGCAAAAATGTTGATCAATCATCAACTGTTTCATATAGATTTGCTTGGCCTAGTGATGTTTTATTAGTTGATGATTACTCATGATACATGTGGATATAATTGACTTGACATTATATTTTGTTTGCTTGTATACTTGGCTTCAAATTCAAATTCAAGAGAATTTCATTTAAAAGCTGTTGAAAATTATTTTAAGAAATTTATTGAAACTTCACAATCTGGTCTATAATAATCAAGCTAATGATAATCTCGAGTGAAAGAAAAATTCAGATGCAGATTACATTGGTAATCTAGTTGATAGAAAAAATTACTAGTGGAACGGGATTTATGTTGAAACATTCATTAGCTGCATCATTTTTCAAAGAATTTTTTTTGCATATTTTTCATTTCAAAAAATTTCAAATAGCATACATTCTTATTAAATCCCCTTCTAGAAAATTATTTTTGACCTTGTTTCAGATTAGTCATCCTTAGAAAATTTGATAATTATTTTTGAATTTGAGCTTAAAAGATTACGTTTACTAATCTGACTCCCTACTGATTATCAAAAGATAAATAGTGATTGAAAAAGTGATGATTGTTGATATTGATCATATATTATAACTTGAGGCAGTATAATTAGTAAATTTCTTTAGAAATTTAAACAAGAGTTATAAAAACTTTTTGTTGGTAAAAATTCCATGATCATTTCTATTTCTATCATATTTCTGTCGACCATCACTCATCAAAATCTAATATAGTATGTCAATATGTGGTGCTTTAAAGAGGAATAATTCGTTTTTCATTTTATAATTTTTTTTAAAATCTAAAGTATTCACTCTCATTTAAAAGTCCTCACGGTTATGCATAGGTGAATTACTTGGAATTTTCTATTATGTGCTTCCATGCTCATTTAAAAGTCCTCACGGTTATGCATGTATGGAACGCATATCAAAATTGATTGATTAAATAGGCAAGTAGATTCTAATCCCATCTAAAAGTCCTTACGGTTATGTGTGGTTAGAAGATACAGGAATTCATTTTTTTTAAAAGAAAAATTTGAAATACTACTAATCTCATTTAGAAGTCCTAACAGTTATGCATGGTTAGTAGATATTCAAATTCCTGAAATAAATATGCCATAAATAGACACAACTATATGGTTTTATATGATGACATCATCCATATCACTCTAAGGTGGAATATGCGTCAAATAGAGTATTTATGATTTTTATTTGATGTTTTACTGAAATTTAATATTTATACTCATTTGAGTTTTAATGCTGTATTAATGTCTATCACTTTATATCTATTTCTCTAACATTATTACTCTTTTACTGATAAAAAAAAGGGAGAGAAAAGCTAAGATTTTGACAAATAAAGGTCAAATATTTTCAATTTGCATCTAGGCTCATTTTTATATTTTTATTTACATGTATATATGAAGGGTGAGCTTGGTGTAGAGAGGGAGCATTCAAATAGGAGGAGCAAACTGAATAATCAAATACATTTAATAAATTCAAAATCTTAAATATATGTTTGTTATCATCAAAAGGGAGAGATTGTTGAATATGCGAATATATGATTTTTGTTTGATGATAATAAACATATATATATATATATATATTCATTTAAATGTATTTGTTAATGTACTATTTTATTTTTACATATTAAATAAATATTTGTTGAATAAAATAAATAACATAGAATTTAAATTCAAACTGATATTTTATTCAAACAAATATTTATTACAATTTTGAATAGTACAAATTTGAGCTCTCACAATAGATATACAATTTGCAATTACAATACATTTCAATTTACATAACTGTCCTCACTACATATCACTTGTTCACTCAAAATTGATCTTCAACTTCATTCCCGATTGAATCCAACATCTGAGCAATCCGCAAAATAAACACTAACGCAGTAAAATAGAAAAGAAAATATTTTACAGTGTAAAATAAAATGTGATTTTGAAAATATTATTTGCCTCAGTTATTTGGGTTGTTCGTCATTATTTAAATTTGAATTCATCATACACGAACATTTGTGACATGCACAGTGTATTACTGTACATGCCACAAGACCATGCACGCTGATATACACTTGATGTAATTGCAGGGATATGTGAGCACAAGGTCAAACCCAATTAAAAGCCTGGTTCAACTCAAGTGCAATACAAATAAAGTCACAACACGAGCACAAGGTCAAACCCAAGCTATAAGCTGGATTCAACATAGGTGCAAATTCAAATGAAATGGTCAAGATACGTAAATCAAGCGTCGACCAAAGTTCATGTTGTACACATGGAAACAGAGGCTAGACAGTCTAACCAGATTCAAAAATACAGACCAACGGAAGTGTCAAGTGAATGAGCTAAAGCAATTTCAAAAATGACCAAAGTCAAAAATATGAACTCAAGCAAGTCCAACTAACACATGAAAGCAACCACACATATATACATGTGTGAAACAACATGTATACATATAGGCAGTGCAAACTAGCTCAAAGCATTAATTCGAAATAACTCAATATCAGATACAATGCAACAGTAATGAACATGCATATGACTCGAGACCACTATGAAAAATTAAATGAAGCAAATTAACCAGACCAGTCAGCGATGTACACATGTCTGGACCAAATGCCACCAAGTGAACATGATGACCAGACCAGACTACACGAATACATGGAGCAATGCAACGGTCAAAAGTGAAGACAACATGAACGAATGGCCACAAATGCTCCAGACCAGACAAACAGGAAATGTGCAACAAAATAAAGATCCTAACATCTGTTTTCATTAATCAACCAAGTAGATCAACATCTCAAGTACAAAGCACAATCAAGTCCAAGCATATGTAATCAAGTGCACATATGAAGTGGTGCACCAGACAGTTCAAGTGCAACTGCTCAGTCTGGTGAACGAAATAGTATAGTAGTTCAAAACAGCATGCAACTGAATCAAGACTCAAAGCAATATATGTTATAGAGATGTAAGCAAAGATAAGGCAACATGTATGCAACAGTCAACCGGTCAGAGCAACTCACCCCAATGCACCACTATGACTTCAACATCAAATCAAGACAAAATGACATGTACAGATATACGAGAGAAAGGTACACAAGCGTGTGGCAGAAATGGAAGAAGTATGCAAGTGAGGCTGTAAACCAATATAGCTCAAGTGAAGCCTCAGCACTCAGGGACCAATGTATGCAATAGAGTGAAATGCAGACACAAAAATATACAAAGTCAAGTTAAATGTCGAAGTCATGGAACTGCAGCCAGCACACATATATATACACAGTACAAACTCGAGAATGAATGAAACTGCAATGTAGATTTAAATGAAAACAATGTCACCAGTGCAACAAGATAACAGTGACACAATCAAGGCATCAAGTATACACAACTCTGTGCGTCACAGTGCAACAAAATACAAGTGTCGACCAGTATGCACCTTTAAGTGCAAGCCTCAAATAAAAATGAATATACATATATCATGAAAAAGCGGTTATAAAAAGGTACAAGTCGAGTAGCTACAGAGAGGAACAATCATGCCAAAGTCAATAAGCACAAAGAAAGGAATCAATGTCAAGGCATAAGTCAGAGCCGTGATAACCAGAGAAATTCACGGAACCAAAATCAACATCGTCAAAGAATTCAACATAGTGGTGGCCAAGCAAAGTCAGATTCGAGCCGTGTTAACCAAGCAATCAAATATACGAATTTGAACAAGTCAAAGAAATCACAGTCATTAAAACATAATCAAGTGGCCGAGCAAAACTAATTGACAAATTCAATGAGTATATACAAATGAAAATATAGGGGTTTGAACCTTATATAAATGATTAACATCATCGACAGTTGATCATCGAGTTCAAGCATATCTACCAGAAAAGCAAAGGGAAAATAACATACCAATACAAGTCGAACTCGATCGAGAAGCATCCAGCTTCGAATCAAAGTGACAATTTGATTGATTGACAAAGAAAACTGTATATAATTCATTCTTCAATCAACTACATAAGTCAACGGCTTCAACAAATTCCAAAGCCCTAATTTTTCGAGCAAAGGAAAAGAGGAACAAAGAGAGCAACAAATTATCACGGACAAAAGAATACGAGCCGATGATAAAAAGGAGAAGGGAAATATTTGTTTACTTGTTTGGCCTCCTTCTATAATTTATCTTTGGGCTTCTATAGTTTAAAAATTAGGGTTTTTTATAATTGTTTTGTATTTTTCCTTTAAACGATTGTATTTTCAAGTGGTGTGACTAGGGGACGAGCTACGGTGGTGTAGTTCGAGAATTCGCAATTCAGTGGCTGAGTTGTGGTAGGATTTTGAGCATAGTGTTAAGGTTAGTAGATAGCGGGTGTCACGAGTTTACGTGTGTAAGCGTCTGACTTCTTAGTTTCTAGTAGAAACCTTGGGGGCAATATGTAGGCAGGGTTTTACCGAAGCTGGATATATTCTATGTTGTTCTATTTCTGCTGCTATTATTTTGATATTATCTGTGCTGCTATTATTTTGATATATCTGTGTTGAAAATATTTTATAAACTTCCGCATTAAATTTTTATAGTTAATAGTATCACCCTATTCACCCCCCTCTAGGGTGAAATCGATCCTACAGTGGCCAAGGAGTATTAAACTATTCGGTTGTCCGACACTGTAGGTGTAAATTTGGTCAGCGATTAACATCGAACATATAAGAATATTAACATTCACACATCACTTAGTAGGTGGTGTGATATTTTGGTCACATTCATCGCTTACTTGGTTTTGGTAAAATCCAATTTTACTTTGTTAAGCGTTACCCGATTGCGACTTTTATTTACACCAATTATTTTCGTCAAAATTATATTACTTTCGACCTATGGAATTTGGTAATGGTCAAAATTCCAACATCATCCATATTCAACTCTATAATATAAACACAAGGTCGTTGGTTTAACAACAATAGTTATTATTAACTAAAAAACTCTGGCCAGAGACTTTGACTTCGAGTTGACTTCAGTTGACCGTGATACCAACCTCATATAACCGAGGAGACAAATCTTCTCTTAAATAGTGTTTGACTTCTAATGTTTCCACTCAACCCAATTATAGTTGTTCGATGGAGGTCATGCCATGATTTAACTATAATCAAGGTGCAAAACCAATTGATTGTAAATGGATATTTAAAATCAAGAGGGATGCAAAGGGTAATATAGAGAGGTATAAGGCACTTCTTGTAGCAAAAGGCTATACTCAGAAAGAAGGCATCGATTTTATAGATACCTTCTCTCTAGTTTCATCGAAAGACTCTTTTAGGACAATTATGGTACTTGTTGCTTATCTTGATCTTAAGTTACATCAGATGGATGTTTCTCAATGGATACATTGATGAGACAATTTATATGGTACAACTAGAAAATTTTATGTCATAATATCTAAAGAATATTGTTTGCAAATTAACGAAATCCATTTATGGACTTAAGCAAGCTTCTCGTCAATGATACCATAAATTTCATCAAGTAATTTTCTCGTTTGGTTTTGAGATGAATATCGTTGATGATTGTGTGTATCACAAGTTAAGTGGGAGTAAACATATATTCCTGGTTCTATATGTCAATGACTTATTGGTTGCTACTAACGATATAGGCTTATTGCATGAAACCAAGAAATTTCTATCTAAACATTTTGAAATGAAAGATCTTGTTTTGTGTTAGGTATTCAGATACTTCGAGATCGTTCTCGGGGTATTCTTGGCTTATCACAAAAGAGCTATGTTGATAAGTACTCAAAAGGTTTGGCATGCAAGATTGTAGACCAGGAGATACCCTTGTTGCTAAAGGAGATAAATTCAGTCTTGGTCAGTGCCCTAAAAGTGACCTTGAAATTCAGGAAATGCAAAAGATTCCCTATGCTTCAGCTATTGGGAGTTTAATGTATGCTCAAGTATGTACGCGTCTGGATATTGCGTACATGGTTGGAATGTTAGGCAGATACTTAAGCAATCCTGGTATGTACCATTGGAAAGCAACCAGAAGGGTTATGAGGTATCTTCAGAGAACGAAAGATTACATGCTCACTTATAAAAGATCAGATCATTTGAAGGTCATAGGGTATTCTGATTCTGATTTCGCTGGGTGTCAAGATAGCAGAAAGTCTACATCAAGCTATATTTATCTGTTAGCTGGTGGAGCTATATCCTGGAAAAGTGTTAAACAGATACTTGTAACTTTTTCCACTATGGAAGCAGAATTTGTAGCATGTTATGAGGCATCAAACCAAGTAATATGGCAACGAAACTTTGTATCCGGGCTGCGTATTTGGTAAAATGTGGAAAGACCACCGAAGTTATATTGTGATAATAAGTCAGCAGTGTTGTATTCCAATAACAACAGCAGTTCAACTAAGTCAAAGCTATTGACATAAAATTCGTGGTTGTGAAAGAGAGTGCAGAGTGGACAAATATCCATAGAGCACACTGGGACAAACTTCATGATAGCAAATCCGCTCACAAAAGGTTTACAGCCTAAGTCTTTCATGAGCATGCTGCTCACATGGTTGTTGTATTACCAGAGGATATTATAGTTTAGTGGGAGTTTGTATTTTATTTGCTTTATGTTTGTTTTAAGATATTTATGTATTTGGTTTTCTGATCAGAAGTGAAGTATTTAGTTCATTCACTCTGCTTCATTGTTTTGATTCTGACCTCACTTAAGTTTAAGAAGGACCAGTTAAAAATTGACATGTTTGGTTCACATTGCATGTAATTTTCATGATACGCATTCATGATTGAATTATGTCATTTGACTGTATGTATGTATGTGATCATTGACGGTTTTAGTCATGATTAATATGGTGAAGACCACCTTGATCCTATATATATATGGTTGATGGACGAGATTGTTAAATAATACATTTATTCAATAGCAAATTTTGAGCTCATAAAGTTATACATTTATAAGAAAACATATGTTGTCCAAGTGGGAGATTGTTAGATTAAAATCCTATTATGGGCACATATGTTTTAATGTATGATGTTATTATAAAGTTTGATAGAAAATAAAGTGACCATTTATGTTATAATTATCATAGGATATTTGGTGTCATGAAATAAACATGTAGAAACCAAAAGTTGTATTTGCAATTTAATAAGGGGTAAAATTGCAAATATACCATAAGTGATTATTATCAGTTAAAAATATGCGGTTATGATCCCCAAGAAACAGTACGCACGTTTGTTTTTTTTCTTCCCCATCAGAGAGAAATTAAAACAAAAAGGGGAAACTGTTTTTTGAAAGATCATAACCTTTGCAAAATTCGATTCCATGGACTCTGGTACGCTTCTGCTAATTTTTGCTTATTTATTGTTTGTTTTCTCTTGAATTGATTAGGGCTAAATTTAGATTGTTAATCAATGCTTGTATGTACCTTTTTTTACATTTGAATAATCAATAACTGAAACATAAAATATAATAAATTCATCGAAAAAAAGATAATTGAAATACAAAGATGAAAGAATTCAGCTTTAATAAATTTAACAAATTTACATATTTGTGATTTGAAAACATTGCAAATCCCAAATCAGTCATAAATCTCAATGTATAATTCTATTAGAAAACACAAACTAATAACAAATTCAAATTGTGGAAATGATTACAACATGCGAGACCAAATTTCAGTTTACTTGCTGAAGTTTCAATTAAAATTCAGGTTGATTTTGACATTGTATGAGATTGTTTCGTGGATCTAAAAGTGATTCATGAATTTGGAAGAAATTCGATGGTAACAAAAGGAGAGACGTAAACTAGTTCTTAATATTTTTTTCACTAAATTGGCATTTAAGAACATTTATTCAAAACAAACAACTTCAAAGTTCTTAGTTATCAGTAAGTAATAAAATAAGCAATCACTTACTATAAACAAATGGTACCTCAGTCATAATAATATTATGATGATATTTGTCTTTAATTTATATAAATAAAATGGTTTGTCCTTTTTATTGAAAAGTAAGAGAAACAAGCTCTTTAGCCAAAGTTTCACATCTTGTAATCTATTATTATTTTTCTTCGACAAAAAGTTATCGATTAGAGTTTCACTTTGTTTTAAGCATGGCCATTGTATGACCAGGTTAAGGGCATTGTTTGTTGGGTTACTGCTATAAAATGAACCAGTAACATTTGGGACTACAGTAGCAGGAAATTTGATAAGAACCAAGTACTTCTTCAGTTTTTGTTTGTTTGTTTGTTTTTGGAATGAGCATGTGAAGCTCTGTTTAGAGAAGAGATGAGGGTGTTTTGTTTGAGTGTATACGGCTAGATATAAAAATCATAGGCTATTTCAGAAGCTGTTCTACTTCACTGGAAGGTGCCAGGAAACTATCTCAATTCTTTTATTCAAAAAGTAAAATATATCATAAATTTGACAAAGTACGAATGATATAGATTATGTTGTTTTAACTTTTACATCTTTTTGCTCGAGTGAGTGAGGGAATGTGTATTCATAACTCATAACAGCAAGGTTGGCTATTTAGGCCTAGTCTGTTATGTAGACTGTATATTTGACATGACTGAGGTTTAGCCGGCAGTATATCTGTACTTTGTAATACTTAGAACAACAAACCCAAATTTAAGGTAGAAAATTGATTTTTCCCCCTCCAGAATTGTTATACCAGATCCAGTTTTGCCTGTAAAGTTTATACTGTTAACGTCAAGAAATCAGATATGCATGCTTAAATTGATTTTAATGATCCATCATACACTGTATTTCTCCATACCGATACGTTATTTTCATGGTGATACTTAGTTTCTGTCTAGAAAAAAGGTTCATTTACTGTGTATACTAGTATGTGTCCATGCTTCGCAAACGGGCTGTTTGTGTTATTGCATACGTTTATATTTTGTTTGAGCGTAAATATGTAAATGGAAAGCAAAAGCATTTTTGAAATTTCAAAAATACACCTAGTAAATTAGTTCAACGAATTTTCTTTATTAGTAGCAGAGAAGAGATAATAGTTTCTTTACTTTTCATGTAATGCCATTTAGTCATGTACACAGTAAAATTGTCTTTTGATCTTTTCCTTTTATTTTCTTTCAAAGTCGGGTAAAGTAATTCGAAAGAGATTTTAGAAGAAGAGACCACTGGAGACAATTGTTGAGACATAGAAAATGGTAGACTTTAATCATTTCCCCAAATATTTGAGTATTATAGTTAGTTATGTCGTCATTTAGTCATATATTATTTGTTAATTACTGGATTACGGGAACCTGATATCCTGTTCAAATTTGTATATGAATCTTGTCTAACTTGTATACTTTCAGAACAAGAACCAAAATATCCAGCCCATCAAAACTGCTTTTATTATTCTACATGAAGATAAAATTATTAGAACTAACGGGGTTGCTTGTGTGTTTTAGTCAATTAATTGCAGCTTCAAATATTGAGCCCAACCTCAAGAGGTTTTTTCTTTTTAGAAATCTTTTTAATAAATAGATAAATACTAGTTTCCAAGGTGGCCTCTTTCAAACATCACATAGCAGGTTGCTTTGTTATAGGTAACATTGACATTGATCAGTCAATTTGTCAAATGGCTTACATTGTTTAATCACAATGATCCCCTGTTAGCCATGTCTTTGTGTTACAATCATAGCCGGCCCAGTGGGCAACCCACTAAGCCCGCGGGCTAGGGCAACCCACTGGACAAGGGCAACATTCCAGCCCAAGCATTAAAATTAGCAGCAGGCAGGCAGAGGAAGGAAGAAGAACACGCGCAAAAAACTTTTACCGTAAGGACAAAGCCCAAGCCCAGATACAAATTAAAACAAAGACAAAGAATTATGCCCGTCTCCTCTTTCTCGCTTTCACTCAGAAATCGACCAACTTTCTTTTAAAAATAAAATTAAATCAAAACAAATCGATTTCTCGTTCAATTGCTCAGAAGCAAAATCAATTTCCACAGTCTCTCCAAAACCAAAATCACTTTCACAAAACCAAAATTACAATTTTCAATTTTTTTGAGTCTGTGTTTGATGTCGCGGTTGTGGTTGGTGTTTTGCAGGAGGCGGTGAGGAGAAAATTTTGATTAGGTCGCGGTTTGGTCGAGGTTGAGGTCGCAAGTTGTTGACGATGATTGTGTTAGTCGAGGAAGATGGTTTGGAGTCTGGCCATGACAGATGAGTTTGGTTTTTGGACAGTGAAGTCAGAGAAGCAATTTGTTGTATATGCAGAAAGGTGGAGCAACATACTTGAAAAAAAAAATTCATAACAAAATATTGAAAAATATTATCTCTCAATTTCAAAAACAGTTAGTTCAAAAATAAAAAGTTACTACAGGAAGAAAATTGATACTACATAAAAGAAAATGATACCTATAGAAACAAAACTGATACCCACATAAGAGAAACTGATACCTACAAAAACAAAACTGATACCTACGTAAAAGAAACTGATACCTACAGAACCAAAACTGACACCTACGAAAACAAAAAAGATAAATAACTACATAATAAAAAATAAAACAAAATATTTAGCAAATATGTCTTAAAGTAATAGCTACAAACGAAAAAATTCATATACAAATCGATACTAAGTGTGCTAGTAAAAATATTAAATATTTTAATTCAAAGCATATCATATGCTTGTACCATTAAATTTGATGTTTCACAATTAAATTTGATAGTTGTAAAGTAATGTAATTCTGTTGAAATTTGTACTTGTGAAGTAATGATGTTCTGTTGCAATTTGATACTTATGAAGTAATGATGTTATGTTCTTAAAACAAAGCTGTTCTTACTTGTAAAAACACACAGTAGAACTAATACTGTAAAAACATTTAACTGATACTAAAACTGAATACATCCACTTACAATAAACTGAACACAAATTAACAACAAATTGCATTTATAACAAATTCCATGATATATTGAATACAAAGTAATAACAAAAGGTTCAATTACAATAAACCACCAAAACAAGTCACACATCCATTTATTAATCTGAACAAATTCAAAATCAAAAATCAAATCATATCCTCTTCTAAGCTTGACAATTCCATTTATTATGACCAAGCTGTTTTGCACTCGCCACATCTGTAATGCTTGTTCTGAAAATATAAAAATCCTCCTTTAGACTTAGCTGATGGTCCACCTGCGCCACATTATCACCACTGCCAAATAAAAAACATTAGTAAAAACATGTTCAGTTTAAAACATTAGTTTTTCCATTTCATAAAACTGATACCTAAGGTATACAAAACTGATACCTAGTTACTGATAATCAAAAAAAATTATACTAAGAAAAATAAAAATGATACCATAAAACTGATCCTAAGATATGATACTTTTCCACTCTATCACAAGCTTATATACAACCCAATCAATAATACTTTTCCAATCATAACAAGCTTATATCTCATTCTTCAAAACATATAAAAAGCAATCAATAGACAATCGACTGCTACAAGAGTTATAATTCAACACAAACAGACAAAGAAGACTCTTATCCCCACAGCCAAAAATAAATAAAAAATAAACGTTAGTAAAAATATGTTCAATGTAGAACATTATTATTCAATTTCACAAAACTGATACCTACCGTATACAAAACTGATACCTAGTTACTGATAATAAAAGAAATGATAATAAGAAAAAAATAAAAATGAAACCCAAAAACTGAACATAAAATATGATACTTTTCAACTCTATCACAACTTTATTTACAACCCAAACAACTTTATATCAAAACTTTGAAGGAAAAAAGATCACGGTAGAAATATGAAAAGAATGAGGTCGACAAACGCGCGTGAGAAAAATATAATAGATGAACTATAATTTTCAGAAGAATGAAATTGAAATGACCAAATAAGGTTGATCGATATTTTGATTGCGAGAGTAAATTGGACCGCGACAGAAAAATTTGATCGAAACGAAGAAGAAGAATACTGGCTGGAAGGAAAATACGTGCGTGTGTCCTTATGAGAAAATAATTAGCGGGCTATCCTAAATCTAAAAAAAGCCCTAAAAATTGTCCTTAAGGAAAATTTCCTGATCTTTTTAATAAATAGATAAATACTAGTTTCCAAGGTGGCCTCTTTCAAACATCACATAGCAGGTTGCTTTGTTATAGGTAACATTGACATTGATCAGTCAATTTGTCAAATGGCTTACATTGTTTAATCACAATGATCCCCTGTTAGCCATGTCTTTGTGTTACAATCATAGCCGGCCCAGTGGGCAACCCACTAAGCCCGCGGGCTAGGGCAACCCACTGGACAAGGGCAACATTCCAGCCCAAGCATTAAAATTAGCAGCAGGCAGGCAGAGGAAGGAAACACACTCCGTCTGTCTCTCCATCCATCGATAAATTTTTTTGGCTTTGGCGCTTCGAAGTTTCAATTTTTTCGCACGTTCTCCAGCCAGTCTTCAGACTCCAGCCACAACCAATAGCGCGTTTTCCTCCAGCCAGTTGCGCATTCTCCACTCCAGCCAGTCGCCAATCGACTTCTACAGCTATTTCAAGGTAAGCATTTTTGCTTTTTTATGGATTCAATGTGTTGCTGAAATTTATTTGCTAACACTGTAACACATGATTTATGTATTCAATCGTAATTCAAGGTAGTAATTTGGATAATATGGAAATTCAAGGTAAACATTATTTTCAATTTTTATATTTCATTTGGCTATAGTAGACACTGTTTTCTTCATCCAGACATATTTTTTAAAATCTGATTTGAAATGGTGCAAGATGGTCGGTAATCAATTGCAGGAAAGCCTTGAACACATTGAATTTAATGTTTACTTTGAAATCTATTTTTAAAATTTAAATTTCCATATGATTCAAATTGATGAAATTGGGGCTTTTATTTATGGATTAACGAAATTTATTTTGACATATTTTCTAATATAATTATTTGAAATCTAACGTTGTTTCAATTACTATGCGAAATGCAAATTAGTGATATACACATGAATTTAAGTAATATTTTGCAGGCGAAGTTTGTTGCAAACGGATATGCAAGATTCCAGGGCTAGTTTTAAACTTTTAGTTGTATCTAGAAATATTTTTTGTTCTGTTTCAAATAATTTTAATTTTAGTCCGAAACATTGTTTCATGTAGGTTGTAGCAAAAGTGCAGAAATAATACATATTTTAATGTTATATTAATAGATAATATTTCGGAAAAAGAATACGGTAAAAATCATGTGAGATTTAGAAAACAAAATTCAAGAATTTTTAATCGAAAGGTAAAACAACGTCATGATGCAATGGTTTCTGAAAGTGTACGTGCAGTACTAAGGATCATATAATATAGTATATAAATGCGGAAACCGATGATAGCAGTAAAATAAAAATTAACGTAAGCACACCAGGAATTTTTATACTGGTTCGAACTTCCCGTTCTACGTCCAGTCCCAGAATATCCTCTGGATTTAGACTAAACCCCTCACTTAATCCGGAGGAATACGTATATCACACCTGAGCAGCCGAACAGGAATTTTTCCGCCTCAACAACCGAAGAGGACTTCAACTTAATACAAATACTTTGTTGACGAGTGTGTTCTAAATAACACGGATTGTCTTTTGATAGTACAATTTCCTATAATCAAATCCTCAAGAATATGTAGTGTATGTGAAGATTTAGAAGGAAGATAATCTCGTAGAATCGAAGTATATAAATTACTTCAGAGATACTAGAGATATTGAATGAGAATGAATGCTTTTATTTGCAGAAATAAATAGAGAACAGATTTCAGAAATATAAAACAGAATCGATTGTTGTAGAAGTGATTTGAACATGTTTATATAGTTGTAGAATAGTTACAATCTTTCATGAAGAGTTTCAATCAAAAGTTGTGTCCGTATCTCTTTGGATTAAGGGACATTCCTCTTCATGAAACAATCGCAACTTTTCAGAAAACTAGCCGTTATGTTCAGGTCGGTTGACCGAGAAAACTGGCCGGTCAGCTGAGTTTAAAATCGTACACAAAACAGAGAGTATCTGTGCACTTGACACAGGGTCGGTCGACCGAAGATCCTGGTCGGTCAGCCGACCTGTTGTTAAACAAAAGCAGTAGTAGCTCATTTGGTTAGAGTACTTGCCTTCCAAACTAGTGACCCGGGTTCGATCCCTGCTCCATGCATTTTTTGTAAACTTGATTTAGATTAAAATATGCAAGCAAGTTTATTTGAATGTGAATGATGATTCTTGAGGAAAGATTTTAACAAAGCACTAAACTAGACTCTATATACATATTTGATGACTCTTGTTAAAATATATAATTATACAAACCATATATTGAGCCGATGAGTCTGGATGTTACGTAGTCGTAGAATCGTGAATTGTTGTGTATTGTCAGCAATCAAAACCTATGATCCAACATTCTCCCCCTTTTTGATGATGACAACTTCATTTGTTACGAACGAATCTTTGGCAAGCTTTGTTGATCTTATCTCCCTCACTGAATATATTCCTGTAATTGTGCTTTAGATTTCTCCCCCTGAATCTATGCTATATATTCCTGTAAATAATTAATCTTTTCTCCCTCTTAATCTGTGCTTGCATGATTTATTCCTGCAAATAGTGTTAGAGCAATATCTTTCTCCCCCTTTGTCATCGACAAAAAGGAGAGTTTTTATGATGATATAAATTATATTTCACATAAGTGTTAACATAGAATAGTATGAAACAAAATAACTACTACTTATAACGTAAGGTATCAGAAAAATTAACATTTAAAGCATGCGATACCCAGGCTTCTTATAATTTCCTAATTTTTAGGAAACCATACCCATTTGGGTGTGGTTGAACCATTATAAATATAATTTTCATTATTAATTATCATATTAAAATAATTATCAATGTATTTTTCTCTGTTTTTCCAACTAACAGGAACCCAAATACTTGGATAATTTTTATTCATGTTTCCTGTTAATGATTTTGTACTTCTAGAGAAATTATCAACATTATAGGTCATAGTAGTATTTGAATTTCTATAAAAATTAGATTTAGGCTTTACTCGAAATTTAGTATTAGCACAATCATTTTTACTATACATGAAAGCATATCTAGTGCTATTTCTATGATCAATTTTATTATATCCTAAACCACTTTTATCATTGTGAGCTTTTGAATTCTTAACATAACCTAATCCTTTTTTATTTGAAGCAGGTTGAGAATTTTCAATAATCCTGGATAAATTTTCTCTCCCTTTATTAAAATTGAAAATATTTTTAGTAATGTCATCAAGCTTAGTTTTGAGACTAGTGTTATCTAACTCAACAATTTTAATTTTTGTTTTTAACTCATGATTTTCAGAAGCTAGAGCATTATTCTTTTCTTTTTGAGCTTCTATTTCTTGACTTAATAGAGCGAGTTGAGAATTGTCAAAGAGTGAATCTTGAATTTTCTCAAGTTCTTCTTCTAATATTTTCTTCTCGTCTTTAAGCATATCTCTTTCGAATTCTGCTTTCTTCTGATTTTCTAGAGCTTCCTTATATTTTCTTTTGAGACTTTTTAAAGTGTCTAGAAGTTCTGAATTTATTTCTATCATATCATCAAAAGTTAGATCACTAACCTCATTATCTTTTGCCATGAAGCATTTGTTTGTTTTCTCCTTTGATTTTTCTTTATTGCTCTTCCATTTCTTATTGCCTTGACTAGATCTCTTTGTAGCCATTTATTCTAGAATGTTGTTACGATCTCAAGAATACCAGGCTCTGATACCAAATGAAATTGTACGTGCAGTACTAAGGATCGTATAATATAGTATATAAATGGGAAACCGATAATAGCAGTAAAATAAAAATTAAAGTAAGCACACCAGGAATTTTTATACTGGTTCGAACTTCCCGTTCTACGTCCAGTCCCAGAATATCCCCTGGATTTAGACTAAACCCCTCACTTAACCCGGAGGAATAGTTATATCACACCTGAGCAACCGAACAGGAATTTTTCCGCCTCAACAACCGAAGAGGACTTCAACTTAATACAAATACTTTGTTGACGAGTGTGTTCTAAATAACACGGATTGTCTTTTGATAGTACAACTTCCTATAATCAAATCCTCAAGAATATGTAGTGTATGTGAAGATTTAGAAGGAAGATAATCTCGTAGAATCGAAGTATATAAATTAATTCAGAGATTCTAGAGATATTGAATGAGAATGAATGCTTTTATTTGCAGAAATAAATAGAGAACAGATTTCAGAAATATAAAACAGAATCGATTGTTGTAGAAGTGATTTGAACATGTTTATATAGTTGTAGAATAGTTACAATCTTTCATGAAGAGTTTCAATCAAAAGTTGTGTCCGTATCTCTTGGATTAAGGGACATTCCTCTTCATGAAACAATCGCAACTTTTCAGAAAAC
Source organism: Allium cepa (assembly GCA_030765085.1). Lineage (NCBI taxonomy): Eukaryota > Viridiplantae > Streptophyta > Magnoliopsida > Asparagales > Amaryllidaceae > Allium > Allium cepa. The sequence continues at coordinate 407,206,663 of CM060931.1, read as the reverse complement.
TAGCCGTTATGTTCAGGTCGGTTGACCGAGAAAACTGGTCGGTCGGCTGAGTTTAAAATCGTACACAAAACAGAGAGTATCTGTGCACTTGACACAGGGTCGGTCGACCGAAGATCCTGGTCAATCGGCCGACCTGTTGTTAAACAAAAACAGTAGTAGCTCATTTGGTTAGAGTACTTGCCTTCCAAACTAGTGACCTGGGTTCGATCCCACTCCATGCATTTTTTGTAAACTTGATTTTGATTAAAATATGCAAGCAAGTTTATTTGAATGTGAATGATGATTCTTGAGGAAAGATTTTAACAAAGCACTAAACTAGACTCTATATACATATTTGATGGCTCTTGTTAAAATATATAACTATACAAACCATATATTGAGCCGATGAGTATGGATGTTACGTAGTCGTAGACTCGTGAATTGTTGTGTATTGTCAGCAATCAAAACCTATGATCCAACAGTTTCATCAATGGTGGGCTCAATATCTAAAATCTTTAATGCGAAAGCACTAAATTCTCGTTAAGTTGAAGAAGACAGTGAAGCTATTGACGAAAATATTGATAATGTTATTGAGGATGAAATTGAAAATGAGGGCGTTGATGTTGATGAAACTGAAAATGAGGACACTAACGTGGATGTAATTGATGATGAAGAAATAGATAATGAAGAACATGTAAATGAGGAGATAAATGATGAAAGTATACTTGATTTTGATAAAGATGCGGATGTAAATCACGATCCTGGTTTGCAGGGTACTATGAGCGATACAAGCGTTCAAAGAGGTCCCATTAAAATATCCAAATTAAATGATAAATTTCCAAGTGTCATAAAGGATGGGAGAAATATAAGCTTTTCGTCTAAGCATTATATTCGTCGTTTTTCAAATGGAGAGGAGCATGAAAGGAAGTGGCTTGTATCTCAAATGCATTGAATAAAGTATTTCGCTTTTGTTGCAGGTTATTTAAAAATAAAGTGATGTTGAGCAAATTGTTGGAAGATGGAATTGATGATTGGCATAATCTTCCATCAAAACTTAGAGAGCATGAAACTAATCTGGAACATTGTAAAAACGTCGTGAAGTGGGTTGATTTGCAAAAAGGACTAAAATAAAAAGCAACGATTGATAAAAATATGGAAGCTCAAATTGATAAAGAAAAAGATCGTTGGAAGATGACATTGATTCGAATAATTGAGGTCGTTAAAACACTTTGTCGAAATAGTTTACCATTTCGTGGAAGTAATGAGAAGATTTATGGAAAGAATAATAGACTTTTTTGCCAACTTATCGAGTTTCTTGTGGAGTTTGATCCCATTATGAAAGACCATCTTCGACGTGTGGTGAATAAAGAAATTCAACATCATTATCTTAGTCATAAAATTCAAAATGAGATAATAATTTTATTATCTAATGAGATCAAAAAAAAATCTCAAAAGCAAAACATTTCTTGGTTATGCTTGATTGTACTATGGATATTGGCCACGAAAAGCAAATGTCAATTATCATAAGGTGTGTTGATATTGAAAATTTTGATGAGGTGAAGGTGAAAGAGTTTTTTCTTGGATTTATAGTTTTTGATGATACATCGAGGCTTGGCCTTCTCAAGCAACTTGAAAATATTTTGGATGAACTTAAAGATAATATTGATGATATAAGAGGTCAAGGTTATGATAATGGGTCTAATATAAAAGGTAAGCATCAATGTGTACAAAAAAGACTTCTTGATAAAAATCAACGAGCGTTTTATATGCCATGCAGATGTCATAGTTTAAATCTTGCATTATGTGATATGGATAAATCTTGTGTTAAAGCTAGAATTTTTTTACATATGTGCAAAAAGTTTATACATTATTGTTGGGATCCACTCATCGGTGGGAAGTTCTTAAGAAATATGTAAAAGGTTTAACACCAAAATCATTGTCGGTTACATGATGGGAAGGTCATGTTGAAAGTGTGAGAGCTATTCTATTTCAAGCACCAATGTTTAGAGATGCTTTGGTTGAAATTTCCAAGAGTTCTAAAGAGGATATTGTGATGGCGGATGCTAAAGGTTTATGTTTGAATGTTTTAGAGAACTTTGAATTTTTGATTAGCCTTTATATTTGGTTCAAGTTATTGGATAAGTGAATCAAGTTAGTAAAATATTTCAACATGAAGATATGAATTTAGAAGATGCAATCATAAGATTAAAAGAACTTATTCTATTCTTTCAAAACTTTAGAGAATATGGCTTTGAAGAAATGATGAAAGAAGCCAAAGAACTTGCAATCAATGTTGATATTGAACCAATATTTGATGTGAAAAGAGTTTCTCGTAGGAAGAGGCATTTTTATGAGGATCTTGAAATTTATGGCGAAGAAGACCAATCACCGGAAGAGAATTATAGAGTCACATACTTTATTCACATCATAGATCAAGCTCTTACATCTTTAAAAGACCGTTTTGAACAATTTGAGCTTTATGATAAACATTTTGGATTTTTATTAAATGCAAAGTTCATGCATATTAGCAAAGATGAGTTGATGGAACATTGAAGAATTGGTAAAACTCGGCTTGAATTATTATTAATCACTAGCATCCCTATTTATAATACATACCCAAGACTCTATCTTATGGTAACTCTAAAATTGCGGAAACAGCAGGAAATCTTCCGAAGATATATCCCTTATCACATACCACTTATAACATCTAATCATACATTGCGAAAACAACAGGAAATCTTCCGAAGGTATATCCCCTATCACATACCACTCATAACATCTAATCATATATTCTAAATATATCTCAATGCCCCCCTCAAGTTGGAGCATGAGATTCAAAAATGCCCAACTTGGAGAGAAGAAAATCAAATGAGCCTTGTCGTTGTCTTCTAGACCCTGTATCTCATTCTTCATGGAAAGGCGCCACTTATCGGATTTCATGGCTTCTTTAAATGATTTAGGGTCATTACCCTTAATTATGGCTAAGGAGTGATTGGAAGGAGGAGAACGATAATTTATAGAAAAATTGTCACAATTTATGCAATGTGCTAGAGGATAAGGATTATCCAAGGAGTGATTGAAAGGAGGAGACTCAGAAGATGGACCATTAGCAAAAACCGTATGTGTCACAAAATCTCAATAAAGAATATTTGGTAACTTTTCCCGAAGACCACGACCCATTTCTTATGGACTAGTAGACTGATCTGAAGCAGAAACATGCGCAGACACAGCAGACCCATTATCATTAATCAAAAGATCAACATCCTCATCTTCATAAATTATTTCAGCAAAATCTTGATGAATATCATGATCATTATTCTCACTAGATATTATATTGACATCTTCCAAACACCCAAATGGGAATACCTCCTCTACAAATTTCACATCTCTAGACACGAAAAATTCCTTTGTATCAAGATGAAATAATTTCCGCCCTTTCTTACCGAACATGTAACCCAAAAAAATACACTTTCGACTCCGACTTGCAAATTTATCTCCCTTAGTCTTTTGATTATAAGCAAAGCATAAGCACCCAAAGGTTCAAATAGCACCAAAAGAGGGTGGTTTACCCAAAAGTATCTCAAAATGAAACGCTTGAAATAGCTTTCCACTGCTCATTCGTGAACAATTGACCCAAGGCTGACACCGTCGACGAAATGGATGTGATAAAGGAGCTGATACCAGCAGCCGCATTAGCGCGTACTTGCCTCCTACCTTGCCCAGCGGAGCTGCCTCGTCTGGCATTGAACCAACCATCGGGGTATCCATGAAGCTCGTAACACCGGCTAACCTCATGACCTGTTTTCTTGCAGTGGCTGCAAACGGATTTCTCCCAGCAACTTGAGGCCTCATCGCCATGCTTCTTGCACTGAGAACACGTCGGTCTATCAGAGGTTCCTCGGCCCCAACCAGCCCCTGTATGTACAGCGAGACACTACTACAGAGGGCTTTTGCTCGACTTCCTGCTTCAATTGACGAACACGTTCTTCTTGTGACACTAATTGATAAGCTCGATCAAGATTAGGAAGATGATCTTGAGAGGGGATATGTGTGCGCAAAGGACCATAAAATTCAGAACAAAGGCCCATCAAAAAATCGTGTAATTTGGCATGTGCTCGTCGATCCTCATGTAATCTACCAGTCGAGCACAAGGAACAACAAGAACAAGAGATTAAAGGTTCATGGTGATCCAATTCTTGCCACAAAGTGTGCAATTTACCGTAGTAAACCGAAATAAGCATCATCTTTGTTTGCTCACATCGCACAATTGAAGATCGTAATTGTTGAACTCTAGGTCCGTTTGTTTGGGAAAAATGTTGCTTGAGATGATCCCAAAAGGGTTTAGCTTCCCTGAATCTGGACAAAGAGGACCTAACGTCGGGGTCGATATTATTTGAAATCCAAGAAATAAGGATAGCATTAATCGCGGTCCAATCGCACTTTGTACAGGGAGGCGCTGGTGCAAGGATACTGCCATCAAGAAATTCAAACTTGCGTCCGGCTTCTAATGCCGTTTGAATATCAGCCTTCCAGTCGTCATAATTATCGGCCTTGAGTCGAGTGGGTGTAATGAAGTCTCCTGGTCTATCTTGTGAGCCAAGGTTATAAGGCGAATTGGGTTCAATTTTAGACGGTGGAGGAGGCGATGCACCTTCAACACCAGGCATGGCAAATTATTCTTGAAGAAAAAACCGTTTTTTGGCTCTGATACCATGAAAAATTGGTAAAACTCAGCTTGAATTATTATTAATCACCAGCATCCCTATTTATAATACATACCCAAGACCCTATCTTATGGTAACTCTAAAATTGCGGAAACAGCAGGAAATCTTCCGAAGATATACCCCTTATCACATACCACTCATAACATCTAATCATACATTGCGAAAACAGCTGGAAATCTTTCGAAGATATATCAGTTATCACATACCACTCATAGCATCTAATCATATATTCTAAATATGTCATGATATCTTAATCATGTTTTCTAAATATATCATAATATCTTTGTCGAATATGCGCTTATATAATTTTTGTTTGATGATAATAAACATATATACATTCGTTTAAATATATTTGTTAATGTACTATTTTATTAAATAAATATTTGCTGAATAAAATTAAATAACATAGAATTTGAATTCAAACAGAAATTTTATTCAAACAAATATTTATTACAATTTTGAATAGTACAAATTCAAGCTCTCACTGTACATATGCAAGTTTGATTACAAATACATCACAGTTTCATATTTACATTTAACCTCACTACACATCACTCATTCACTCAACTCATATTTAATCTTCAACTTCATTCCAGTTTGAATCCAGCATCTAAGCAATCTGCAAAAATATTCACTAACGCAGTAAAATTGAAAAAGAAATATTTTTGCAATATAAAATAAAATATGATTTTTTAAAATATTATTTACCTCAGTTATTTGGGTTTTTCGTCATCATTTATATTTGAATTCATCACACACGAACAATGTGACATGCACAGTGTATCACTGTATATGCCACAAGGCCGTGCACACCGATATACACTTGATAATGTTACAGGGACAGGTGAGCACAGGTCAAACCCAAATGAAAAGCCGGGTTCAACTCAGGTGCAATATAAATAAAATATCAACTTAAGCACAAGGTCAAACCCGAGTTGTGAAACTGGATTCAACACAGGTGCAAATGGCCAAAACTCAAGAATCAAGCGTCGACTAGTCCAATATAAACAAGACCAGTATAATCACAAATGAACAAAACTATTTGCAAACTGAACCGGACTAAAATACCAGACCAAACTGCATCAAGAAACCAAATCCAGAAATGTACAGCAAACCAACACATGAAACAAGACCAACTACAGACCAAATGCCAGGTCAAACAAATAAAAACATCAACTACAAGCCCAAGTGAAACCAGACCACAAAGCCAAGCATGATACAAGTATGAACAGAGAAGAATGCATCAGTGTGCAAAGAGCTCGAGCACAAGATATGACAACTACACAATGCACCAAACAACAGTTCATCCTCTTCATCAAGCAGAAAGACATGAACAATGTAGGCTGATACAGTGATGCAGTGCAATACATCATTATCAAGTATATATATAATGAAGTTTCAACTCAAAACAAAGATATGCTACAGGATGGTCAGTAACCAAAGTACACGGCAACTACAAACTGCAAATATCCAAGTACTACAAGCCCAACACAGTGACACAGTACCAAAAAACCATCCATGAACAAAATCAAGCAACATGTATGCACCAGTAAACCATGCTTCACAATGAACCAGTGGTCATAAACACAGTGACATGCACAGATGCATTCAAAGAACAACAACCAACAAAAGAAGCACAGTGACAATTTGGAGTATCATATGCAAAAGAACTTGTAGATCAAACATAATGGACTACATGCACTGACCTGAGAGAGGCAAAGCTCAAACACACACATGAATGGAATCAATATGTGCAGACTACACAGCAAAGTTATGTAACAGTTTTTTTTAAAACAAAGTCAAAATTTTACAAAATATATAAAGCTCAGTGCTATGCGCACAACACTGAGTACAGGGAGAGTTGGAGCAACCCAGTACTCAAGCAAAAATGCAAGACAGTGGTCGAAGCAAAACCATGAATGCAGTAACAACCAGAGTCAAAGCCGAAGGAAACAAGTTCGAAATCAATGCCGTGCAAATCAAGTATCAAAAATCAAATTATACGAAATTTATTAAATCAGAGAAAGTCACGGAACCAAAAGCAAATGTCACAAATTCAAGCCGAGAATGTTCTACCGTGACAATCAAGGAATCAAGTACATACGAAAAGGTCAGAGATAAATCTCAACATCCAAACGAAAATCAATGGCCGAGCTATATCGGTTGACAAATTCAAGCAAAGAATATATGACGAAAAATTAGGGATTCGAATCCCTATATATAACCCTAATCATCACCGGCAATTTCATCATCGAGTTTAAGCAAGCCAAAACCAGCAAAGCAAAAGGAATAAAGTACTTACCGAAATTGTAATCGAACTCGATCAATTTCATTGAAGCCGTGAGCAAAACAGAGAAGCAAGCGATCGATGAAGCAAACAAATTGATAAATCTCCCTTTCGATCTAGCAACCAAAGCCGGCCTCTTTGAAATCACGAAAACCCTAAATTGGATCGCATGGAACGAAGCCCTAATTGAGTTAGAGGAACGGCCACCATCTTCGTATAAACGAACGAGCAAAGGAGAACGTGTTAAATTAAAAAAGGAGGGCCGGCCTTTTTTTTCTTTCTCTTAAGGGTTTTAAATTTTAAATAGGGTTATTTTATTTTAAATTGTTTTTTAATTGTATTTTCATTTTTAAACCGTTTAAATTTCTAGTCGTGTGACTAGGGGACAAGCTACGTGGCATAGCTTGAGAATTCGCAACTCAATGGCTGATTTTGAAAGTGTACGTGCAGTACTAAGGATCGTGTAATATGATATAAATGAGGAAACCGATAATAGCAGTAAAATAAAAATTAAAGTAAGCACACCAGGAATTTTTATACTGGTTCGAACTTCCCGTTCTACGTCCAGTCCCAGACTATCCTCTGGATTTAAACTAAAAACCCCTCACTTAACCCGGAGGAATAGGTACACGACACCTGAGCAGCCGAACATGAATTTTCCACCTCAACAGCCGAAGAGGACTTCAACTCTAATACAAATAGTTTGACGAATGTGTTCTGAGTAACACGGATTGTCTTTTGATAGTACAACTTCCTATAATCAAATCCTCAAGAGTATGTATGTGTGTGAAGATTTAGAAGGAAGATAATCACGTAGAATCGGAGTATATGAATTAAACACAAGGATTCTAGTGACATTAAATGAGTATGAATGCTTTGAATTGCAGAGAATAGTTAGAGAATAGGTTTCAGAATTATAAACAAGAATCGGTGATTGTAGAAGTGATTTGAAGATGTTTATATAGTTGTAGAAGAGTTACAATCTTTCATGAAGAGTTTCAATCAAAAGTTGTGTCCGTATCTCTTGAAATAGAGGACATTACTCTTCATGAAATGATCGCATCTCTTCAGAAAGTAGCCGTTATTGTCAGGTCGGTCGGCTGAGTTTGAAAACGTATTCAAAACAGAGTGTATCTGTGCATATAACACAGGGTCGGTCGACCGAAGGTACAGGTCGGTCGGCCGACCTGTTGTTATTTGCACAGTGAATTCTTTTATGTGTATAATTTAAAAGTACAACATTTGTGTGTGTGTGTGTGTGACTACTTGAGGAATGATTTTAACAATATTCTAAGACTCAATATAGGAAATATACATACTAAACTCTTAATTGTAGTCTTGTCTCCTTTGTAGTGTGGTATTCTCTTTTTGTCGCCTTAGTTGTCGTACATTCTTTGAAGCTTGTGTCATAAATCAAAACTTATGAATCAACAGATTTGTGGCAGGGTTTTTAGCGTAGAGTTAGATTTAGTCGATAGCGGGTGTCGCGAGTTTACGTGTGTAAGCATCTGACTATCTAATTTCTAGTAGAAACCTTGGGGGCAGCACGTAGGCAGGGTTTTGCCGAAGCTGGGTAAATTCTGTGTCGTTTTATTTCTGCATTTATTATGCTGCTATTATCTGTGCTGCTATTGTTCTGTGATCTGTGTTGAAAATATTTTATAAGCTTCCGCAATTAATTTTATAATTTATACCATCACCCTATTCACCCCCCCCTCTAGGGTGAAATCGATCCTACAAGTGGTATCAGAGCTAGGAATAGAAGTCAACTTCTGTTTTAAAAAAAAAATCGTTTTTTCAAAAACCAATTTTTGTTTTAAAAAATTGAATTTTTAAAATGGCTTCTTTTAATACTGTTTTTGCTGAGGGTCAATCCATAGTTAGACCACCAATGTTCAATGGTGAATATGCTTATTGGAAAAATAGGATGGAAATCTTTCTGAAAACCATCGACGCTTGGAGTATTGTTGAGACAGGTTATAGAAAACCAACTATAACTGTAGATAAACAGGAAATAGATAAACCAAAGGAACAATGGACAGAACTAGAAAATAAATTACAAAATACTAATGCTAAAGCTATGAATTCTATTATCTGTTCACTGGATCAATTTGAATTTAATCGTGTCTCACATTGTCTAACTGCACAGGAAATATGGCACACACTAGAAGTGACTCACGAAGGAACATCTCAAGTCAAAGAATCTCGCCTTGCCATGCTAAGCAGCAAATACGAGAACTTCACAATGGCGAAGGAAGAAAATGTCAAAGAGATGCATGGACGACTTTCCAATATCGTATACAAATCAAAAGCTCTTGGAAAATCATATACAGAGTTGGAGATAGTCCGAAAAATCCTTAGAGTCCTTCCACGAAGTTTTGAAGCCAAAGTGACTGCCATTCAAGAATCAAAATATTTGAAACAAATGAAAGTCGAAGAACTCATCGGAAATCTCACCACTTATGAGCTAGAAATGAAATTCAAGGAAGAGCGTGAAGGAGGAAATACTCGAAAGAAATCAATAGCTCTCAAAGGAACAACTGAAAGTGATGACGATGACGATGATGATGCAGCAGCAGAATTGGAGCTATTAATAAAGAAATTCAAAAAGTGGAATTACAAATATGGAAATTCAGCTCGAATTCAAAAAGCAAAAGCAGAATAGCCAAAGCACTAGACTACTCTGAAGAACAGAAGCTCATTTGTCACAAGTGCAACCAACCCGGACACATCAAGCCCAATTGTCCTCAAAATCAACGCGACTTTAAAAAGAAATCAAAAAGGAAAAGCTTTACAGCCACGTGGAATACAAGTGATGAAGATAATCAAAGTTCTAGCAGTGAGAGTGAGAAAGCAGATATGTGCCTTCATGGAAATATAACCGATAGCGACAATGACGAACCAAGCGAGGTATCAAAACTTACTCGCTCTGAATTACTTATTTATTTCCACGAAGTAAATGGCTGTTTTGAATGACTTAGGGAAAAATATGCTAAACTTGAATCACAAAAAGACACTTTGATAGAATTAAATGAACAACTTGACTAATTAGTTGAAAAATATCAAAGAAGGATCCCTAAGTGTGATAAGTGTCCAACATTCGAAGATGAAATTAAAAAATCAGAAATCAATATAAAATCACATGAAAATGAAATTCTGATTTTAAAAGAGAGTGAAAATACTAGAAGAGAGAATCCTATTAAAAAGTGCACACAATTGTTAAACGAAAATGAATCTCTCAAAATACAAGTCCAACAATTGTCAACGACTTTAGATAAATTTTCAAAAAGTGAAAAATCGTTGAATATGCTATTAGGAAAGCAAACTGTTAACACGGTTAGAAAAGGACTTGGATATAATAAATCTAAAATTGTTGAAAACAAGATTAATCAAGAAAATTCAATGTGCACAATTTGTAGAAAATATGGACACAATCACAATAATTGTTGGTATAGACCCAAACATGTGAAAACTATACCGATTTGGGTTCCAAAAGGCACAAATATAAAAACTCTCAAAGTTAAACAAATTTGGGTGCCGAAGGGAACAGTTATAAATAGTTTTGCGTCTTCACAAAATTATTTTTCTAAATATTCTGCCACTAACAACCATGGACCTATAAAAACAAATAGGTCACATAAATCTTTTCCCATGTAGGTGTGGTGGCAGGCTAAGGAACAACAACAGTGTTCTCTGGATTTTGGCTGTTCCAGAAACACAACGGACGACAAAACAAAGTTCCTTAGCCTAGTATAAAGGTGACAGAATCACAATGAGCAACAACGAAATAATATCGTAAAGGTAAAACAGGTAAATGTATATTTACGATATATTAAACGTGATAATCTGCAACATATTCTGAATTAAATCAGCCAATAATGAGATGATGAAAAATGATGATTTTGATTGTTGGACAATTATATTCTTATGCCAAAAACACTATAAAATTCTATAAATTCTTTGAATTACTTCATATATATCAGTTTGGATTAAAAATAGTGTTTTGTTGGATAGTAATAATACATTTGGTTATAATTCGGCTAACCATATATTCACGGTTTTTGATTATTTACACGGCTTCAATTCAAATTCAAAAGAATGTCATTTAAATTGCTGTAAAATTGAGTTTGAAATTTTTTGATGCACACTTCATGGTTTGGTCAATCGAATTCAATTAATGATAATTTTGAGTGAAAAAGAAATTCAGATGCAGATTAAACTGGTAATCTAGTTGATAGAAAAATTACTAGTTGAACGTGATTTTTGTTGAGACATTTAGTAACTACATCGTTTTTCAAAGAAAATATCTGCATATTTTTCATTTCAAATTATTTTCAAATTATTTTCAAATAGCAAAAAGTTTTCTTATAAAAACCCCCTCGAGAAAATCATTTTTAACCATATTTTCAGATTAGTCATTTTGAAAAATTGATTTCATAATTATTTTTGAATTTAATTTTAAATGACTATTTTGACTAATTTGGCTCCCTAATAATTTTCTGAAAAGATAAATAGTGATTGGAAAAGTGATGAGCGTTGATATTGATCATATATTATAACTCGAGAAAGTATAATTAGAAAATTTCTTTAGAAATTTAAACAAGAGTTATAAAACTTTTTGTTGGTAAAAATTCCACGACCATCTCTATATCTATCATATTACTAATGACCATCACTCATCAAAATTCTATATAGTTTGCCGATAAGTGGTACTTTAAACAGGAATCGTTCGTTTTTCATTTTTACATTTTTAAAATAATAGAAAAAATTTATATAGTAAAAGAAAATAATAAATAAATAAATACCAAAGTATTCACTCTCATTTAAAAGTCCTCACGGTTATGCATGGGTGAATTACTTGGAATTTGTTATGGGCTTTCATGCTCATTTAAAAGTCCTCGCGGTTATGCATGTATGGAATGCATATCAAAAGTTGATTTTTTAAATAAACAAGTTGATTCTAATCCCATTTAAAAGTCCTCACGGTTATGCGTGGTTAGAAGATACTTGAATTCATTTTTTTTTAAAATAAAATTGGAATACTACTAATCTCATTTAAAAGTCCTAACGGTTACGCATAGTTAGTAGATATTCAAATTCCTGATATAAATATACCACAAATAGACATAACTGTATGGTTTTATATGATGACATCATTCCCATCATTTTAAAAGTGGAATACGCGTCTAACAAAATATTTATGATTTTTGTTTGATTTTTTGTTGAAATTTAATATTTATATTCAATTGAGTTTTAATGTTGGATTAATATCTATCACTTTATCTCTATTTTCTCTAACACTATTATTCTTTTGCTGATAACAAAAGGGGGAGAGAAAAGTTAAGCTTTTGTCAAATAAAATCAAGCAAAGGTCAAATAATTTTCTATTTGCATCTAGGCTCATTTGCGTATTATTTAATTGTATGCATATATGTAGGGGGAGCTTTGTGTAGAGAGGAAGCATTTAAATAGGGGAAGCAATTAGAGCATATCAATGATCAAATACATTAAACATATTCAAAATCCTAAATATATGTTTGTTATCATCAAAAGGGGGAGATTGTTGAATATGTGCTTATATGATTTTTGTTTGATGATAATAAACATATATACATTCGTTTAAATATATTTGTTAATGTACTATTTTATTAAATAAATATTTGCTGAATAAAATTAAATAACAGAGAATTTGAATTCAAATAAAAATTTTATTCAAACAAATATTTATTACAATTTTGAATAGCACAAATTCAAGCTCTCACTATATATATGCAAGTTTGATTACAAATACATCACAGTTTTATATTTACATTTAACCTCACTACACATCACTCGTTCACTCAACTCGTATTTTATCTTCAACTTCATTCGAGTCTGAATCCAGCATCTGAGCAATCTGCAAAAATATTCACTAACGCAGTAAAATTGAAAAAGAAATATTTTTTCAATATAAAATAAAATATGATTTTAAAAAAATATTATTTGCCTCAGTTATTTGGGTTGTTCGTCATCATTTATATCTGAATTCATCACACACGAACAATGTGACATGCACAGTGTATCACGGTACATGCCACAAGGCCGTGCACATCGATATACACTTGATAATGTTACAGGGACAGGTGAGCACAGGTCAAACCCAAATGAAAAGCCGGGTTCAACTCAGGTGCAATATAAATAAAATATCGACTTCAGCACAAGGTCAAACCCGAGTTGTGAAACTGGATTCAACACAGGTGCAAATGGCCAAAACTCAAGAATCAAGCGTCGACTAGTCCAATATAAACAAGACCAGTATAATCACAAATGAACAAAACTATTTGCAAACTGAATCGGACTAAAATACCAGACCAAACTGCATCAAGAAACCAAATCCAGAAATGTACAGCAAACCAACACATGAAACAAGACCAACTACAGACCAAATGCCAGGTCAAAAAAATATAAACATAACCTACAAGCCCAAGTGAAACCAGACCACAAAGCCAAGCATGATACAGGTATGAACAGAGAAGAATGCATCAATGTGCAAAGAGCTCGAGCACAAGATATGGCAACTACACAATGCACCAAACAACAGTTCAACCTCTTCATCAAGCAGAAAGACATGAACAATGTAGGCTGATACAGTGATGCAGTGCAATACATCATTATCAAGTATATATATAATGAAGTTTCAACTCAAAACAGAGATATGCTACAGGATGGTCAGTCACCAAAGTAGACGACAACTACAAACTGCAAATATCCAAGTACTACAAGCCCAACACAGTGACACAGTACCAAAAAACCATCCATGAACAAAATCAAGCAACATGTATGCACCAGTAAACCATGCTTCACAATGAACCAGTGGTCATAAACACAGTGACATGCACAGATGCATTCAAAGAACAGCAACCAACAAAAGAAGCACAGTGACAATTTGGAGTATCATATGCAAAAGAACTTGTAAATCAAACATATTGGACTGCATGCACTGACCTGAGAGAGGCAAAGCTAAAACACATGAATGGAATCAATATGTGCAGACTACACAGCGAAGTCATGTAATAGTTTTTTTTTAAAACAAAGTCAAAAATTTACAAAATATATAAAGCTCATTGCTATGCGCACAACACTGAGTACAGGGAGAGTTGGAGCAACCCAGTACTCAAGCAAAAATGAAAGACAGTGGTCGAAGCAAAACCATGAATGCAGTAACAACCAGAGTCAAAGCCGAAGTAAACAAGTTCGAAATCAGTGTCGTGCAAATCAAGTATCAAAAATCAAATTATACGAAATTTGTCAAGTCAGAGAAAGTCACGGAACCAAAAGCAAATGTCACAAATTCAAGCCGATAATGTTCTACCGTGACAATCAAGGAATCAAGTACATACGAAAAGGTCAGAGATAAATCTCAGCATCCAAACGAAAATCAATGGCCGAGCTATATCAGTTGACAAATTCAAGCAAAGAATATATGACGAAAATTAGGGATTCGAATCCCTATATATAACCCTAATCATCACCGGAAATTTCATTATAGAGTTCAAGCAAGCCAAACCAGCAAAGCAAAAGGAATAAAGTACTTACCAAAATTGTAATCGAACTCGATCAATTTCATTGAAGCCGTGAGCAAAACAGAGAAGCAAGCGATCGACGAAGCAAACAAATTGATAAATCTCCCTTTCTATCTAGCAACCAAAGCCGACCTCTTTGAAATCACGAAAACCCTAAATTGGATCGCATGGAACGAAGCCCTAATTGAGTTAGAGGAACGGCTGCCATCTTCGTATAAACGAACGAGCAAAGGAGAACGTGTTAAATTAAAAAAAGGGGGCCGGCCTTTTTTTTTCTTTTCTCTTAAGGGTTTTTAATTTTAAATAGGTTATTTTATTTTAAATTGTTTTTTAATTGTATTTTCATTTTTAAACCGTTTAAATTTCTAGTCGTGTGACTAGAGGACAAGCTACGTGGCGTAGCTTGAGAATTCGCAACTTAATGGCTGAGTTGTGGCAGGGTTTTGAGCGTAGAGTTAGATTTAGTCGATAGCGGGTGTCACGAGTTTACGTGTGTAAGCGTCTGACTATCTAATTTCTAGTAGAAACCTTGGGGGCAGCACGTAGGCAGGGTTTTGCCGAAGCTGGGTAAATTCTGTGTCGTGCTATTTCTGCATTTATTATTCTGCTATTATCTGTGCTGCTATTGTTCTGTGATCTGTGTTGAAAATATTTTATAAGCTTCCGCAATTAATTTTATAATTTATACCATCACCCTATTCACCCCCCCCTCTAGGGTGAAATCGATCCTACAATCTTAATCATATATTCTAAATATATCTCAATAAACATTGTATTTGCTTAGAAGGTTATTTGAAACACAACCAACAATGCGGTATTTATTGAAAAGTTCTATTTCCAGATCTAAGAGCTTTGCAAGCATGTTACCTAAGGAAATAACTAAGTTGGTTGACATTCTTGATTTTATAAAATCTTATGTAGATGATGGTAGTTTTCAGTGTGCATGAGTTGCTTATCGGATTTTTCTAACAATTCTGGTTATCTTGCTTCGGCGGAGAGAAGTTTTTCTAAATGGAAATTAATCAAAAAATAATCTTCGAACGACCATGTCACAAGAGCGATTGAATAGATTAGCAATGATCTCAACTGAAAGTGAGTTTTTAGAGAAACTAGATTATGACAATTTGATTGAAGAACCTACTACAAAAAATGCAGGGCGAAGTATATTTCATTGAACAAGTTTTATATATTATGGAACTTCGTATTTCTCCACTTTATGTAGTGGTTTTTGTATGAAAAGTTAATTTAACTTTATATAACTCCACTTATTTTAGTGGTTTTTGTATGAAAAATTATTGCGTTGTATGGTGTATTTTTTTATTTGACGACATGCTTAATTTTAAACACAAAAAAATTAATAAAAAATAAAAAGATTCATTTAGGAGCAATCAAAATAATTTTGGGCTAGGGCAACCCAATCTTTGGGCCGGCCCCGGTTACAATTTTATTATTCCATCAATTTACTCCTCTATAAATTATAGCAAGCATATAAACTATATGTTGCGGCTGTTTCATGTACTCAGTTATAATTTTCCATGCTACTATTTTATTACATAGAAAACTAGAGATTCAAGTGCAATATCAGTATATTTTTATTTAGGGTAAAGATTTTTTTTATGAATTACTTTTGCTCAAGTGGTTGTGTTGTCACAATTATATCTTTCGTTATTGTCTTCATTTCAATTGCAAAATGAATACACATCTTTATTTATCATATTACTTTTAACTGGCAATACCCACCGTTTGAAGTGCAATATTCTAATCACAAATGTTTGTTTCAGTCAGACAACTTCAAGACCCTTATTCTCTTCCATCGAGATTCCATGAAATAGGAACCATTGTTCTGCATGTAAACGCCACATTTAAAGTAATGGTTTGCTCCACCCGCATCATTTGTTACCAATTTAAGATCTTCATCAATGAAAATTTTGACTATTCCTTTAGTGGACGTTCACTTTAAACCATCTTCCATAAATTTCATCAGCAATTAGCACTCTTCTATAGTACATTAGCATACCATTGTAGACTCTTAGCATTAATTGTAGCCCTATTAGGAATACCTGATCCAAATACTTGTATGTTACATACTCCGCTTGTACCTGTTGGAACATATGCATGTCCTTCAAATTGCCACACGCCTCTTGAATAGTCATGTCCCTACATTAAGTATATATTTTTGTCAATTATTTGGAAAAGTTGCAGCATGTTATGACCTGCATAGTTCTTAACTAGAGGTGTCAAACGGATTGGGTTGGGTTGTAAATGGGTTGGTTTGAAATTAACCCAACCCATTTAAAAGAAAAAAATGACCCAACCCATTAAACCCATTTATTAAACGGGTCAACCCAACTCAACCCGTTAGTTTACCGGGTAAACCCTACCCAAACCATTCAACCCATTATTAATAAAAACCAAAAGAATAAAATAGGTCAAAAACTACCTATCAAACATGAAAATTGTACCAAAAAGCTTCAAACACAACAAAATCCATGGCTCAAAACTAAGAATTGCAACAAACAAATTTAGAATAATTCAAAATAGCATAGGAGAGAAGTAAAAACTGCACCAAGATGCCAGAAAACAGTTCAAAAAACTGCATAAACTAGACCAAATAACACAGATACTTCAACATGTCATTCAAGAACTTTCAACATATAATATAACATGAAAAAAATATAGAATAAAATTGAAGCCGAGTTGTATCTTCAAGTTGGAGAATTCTATTAAATAAGGTGAGTTGTATCTTCAAGTTTGTTGAGACCTATAATGATCAGGTTCTAAAATTTTGAAGACATTCCCTGCAAATATCAAAGTTAACTTATTTGAAACTTACTGAAAAAGGTTTGAACGGAAAATAAAGATATAAAAAATAAACTAATATGCAGAAAGGTTTAAAGGGGAAATAAAGAAAAAATTTCACCGCTTACTGCATAGAGCATCTACATTGAATAATTGAATTTCATAAGCCTGCTTACTAGCCTGCTTTAGTGCCCTGTACAAAATTCTAGCTAAGAGAATTGAGTGGATATATACTCATTTAGTAACGTCAACTGGTTCTGAATCAAACTAATAGTATAGAATGACTGATTTTGACCAGTGTATAGTGTAAATTAAGGGGAACGGTAAATTAGGCAGTTAATCATACATGTATCTAAGATTTAGGTAGAAATTGTCAATTCTGCATCCGTATGAGACAAAGAAATATCCACATCAGGCTCCTCTATAGCTGACGCTGTCCCGTTTCCATATAGCCAGTCACGTGAACATAACAATGCTTCAACGGTATCCGCCTTCAGAGAACTTCGATAATCATCAAGAACCCTACCTCCGATACTGAATTCACTTCCAGATGCTACAGCAGTAACCAGAACCGCCTAAATATCTTTTGCCATACGTGAAAGAATTGGATATTTATACTGGTGAAATTTCCAAAAAGAGATAATGTCGAACGATGTTTTAGGATCTAATAGTTCATCTTCAAGGTATGACTTAAGTTCAGATTTACGAGAACTCTCGACTAAACATACCTTACGATGACTGTAAAATCCCTCTAACATATCTTCACATTCTTGTGAATACGGACCAATATCTGCATCAACGGATTCTACATCTTTTGATCCACTTGCTTCACCTTCGTTTTCATATTTTTTTGCATATTCGTTGAAAAGATTTTCAAATTTACTCTTCACCTCATCAAATTCATAACAATCGACTTCATAAATTTTTTCATAACAGTATTTAACGAATTCGATTTTATGACGCGGATCAAAGATGCATGCAATGGAAAGTATTACGCTAAATTTTCTCCAATATTTGTCGAATTTTTTATACATTTCATTCGCCATTGTTGACATAAAATCATTGTCTTTCATACGCTTTTGCAATGTAAAAAGAACCGTCATGAGCTTTGGAAAAAATAAGTTCGATGTTCGATAATTAGAACCCGAAAATAAACAAGTAACTTTGTAAAAAACTTCCAAAAAATGGGCAATTTTCTTTGCATCTATCCATTCATCCGGGGTTGGACAATAAGTATAACTCCGATCAACGATTTCCAAACGACATAGTGCTTGGTGGAAGTAAATAGCGCTTTTAAGCATAAAAATGTCGAGTTCCATCTCGTTGGAACATCTCGTTGCAATATTTTTTTACTTTCACTCATAGAAAGATCTTCTATGCATTCCATAAACGACTTTTTTCTTGATTGGGATTCCCTAATGTACTTTATACTTTCCCTAATATTCGTTAAAAAGGAACCAATGCATTTTAGACCGCCTTGTACGATCAAATTAAATATGTGTACAGTGCAACGAATATGCAAAAACTCACCATCTACAACCAATGCTTTCTTATATGTGAGATGAGATTCCAACAATTCAATAAATTTATCATTTGAAGATGTATTGTCAAGCGTAAATGCAAACAGTTTATCTTCGATATTCCACTCAACTAACAGACTAGATACCTTCCGAAATATTGCAGCTCCCGTGTGAGGAGGAGGCATCAATGAAAAACTAAGCAATTTTTTTTTGTAAAACCCAGTCGTTATCTTTGAAGTGCGCGGTCAATGATATAAAACCATCTGCATTAATTGATTTCCATAGATCAGATGTTAAGCTTACTTTTCCCGAACATGATTTTAAAAAATGTTTAAGCTTAACTTTTTCTTTCTCGTAAAATTTCATGACATCCGATCGTACTGTATTTCTTGATATATGTTGCACTTCATTGTTCAAATAAAAATGCAGTTCTCGTACTTCATCATATTGAACAAACATAAAGGGCAAGTTACGTCTAATGATGGCCTTAGTCATCAATTCTCTGTACTTACTTTGATCGAACTTACTTATCTCATTATGCCCACCCATTTTTTTGGTGATGTGTTGACATTTTGGAATATGTTGTTTTAGCATATTAGAAGTTCCATGCTTTTCTCCCCAAAAGTATGTTTTCTTACATCCCTTGCAAAAGCACGTTGGCGTTTTTCCTAAAATAGTTTCATTTTTCTGAAAATAGTTTCAGACTTCTGAGTGTGTGGTTCTACAATGTTTTTTTCCAGCCGAACTACTCAATGAATCTTCCAATACAATCAAATCTTCTGTTTCAATGTTTATATGTTCAGTTGAATCCATGTTCTACACTATTAAATATTAATAACAATTAGCATGTAGGTAGTACAATTTTTTTTACATAGTTCTGCTCCAAAACAAATGGCTGAGATTGGATTAAGCTCTAAGTGATAAAAAAATGTGTTGACCTATTCATCATAATTTTCTGCACGCACTCGTTATAGTTTAATTAAGAATATTAAATATATATCGATTTGATCTATATTTGAATTGATTATTATATAGTCAAAACTGCAGTATACTGTACAAGTTGTTATCTATTTAGAATTTAATCCCAGCTAACAGATGCAACATTCGATTGTGCACTATTTCATTTAAAACAAAGCTGTCAATTCTTGATCATCATGTTGAATTATCAACAAATAAAGGAAACGGTATAGAATTATTTCATTCTGTGGCTAACCATTATGAGAAGATTAAAATTTCTTCTTTCAACACTGTTCCTAAAACATCTCAATTAATGTTATCAAATATCAAAAAGGATAATGTTATTGAAACTTTAAATGCTACAATCAAAGATATTAACAATTCACTGATTGTCTTTTTTGTCGAATCTCACTATATTTTAGATATCAACTAAAGGAAAAACAACGGTTGTTTGAGATGTGAAAAAAAATGGTAATTATATTATACAGTTCATAAAGCTTTGAAATATAGTAGCAGTAGTGTATTATAGAAACAAACTCAACTCCTTTTGATTTGATTATCCGATTATCCTAAAATAGATTTGTGCCCTTGGGAATTTCCAAAGCTATAAATTGGTGTCTTAGTATCTTGAAATAGATTTGATTGTTTTGATAAAGTTGTAAAAAATATTGCAAACTGGCGGCTTGTACAAAATTATGCAGTGGCGCTACTACAAAAAAGGAAAAAGAAAAGGGGAAAAAATGGTAAAGGACTATAGCACAAAAATAACACACCAACTTGATTAGATTGAAGGCTGATTATAGCTCGATTGCTGCAACCCAGAAATTAACGAAAAGGTGGAGGACGTCGAATCGTGCCCTATCAAGGAGAAGATGGGTGAATTGAGAAAGTAAGGAACCCTAGTTTTTTTGCGTGAGAAGTGAGAACGTCGATTTTCTTTGGGTAAACGGGTAATCAGTGTAAAACGGGTCGGACCCATCTAATCCATTTAATTAACTAGGTTAAATGGTTTAGTCCAATAAACTAATTTATTTTAATGGGTTTGACCCAACCCACTTGTTTTATGGGTAACTGGGTTGGGTAAACGGGTTGCAACCCATTTTGACAGCCCTATTCTTAACTGATATATGTATAAAGTAACTCATAATTATTATATTGGTTATTGTTTTACATCATTATACAGTGCAACCTGAAAAATACAGTAAAGTTGATTCTAACTAGGTTTGTAACCAGTAGACTGTCAATGTATGTATTGGTCTATATTCTGATGTGTCTAAGTGCATAAAATATCCTTGGTTTCGTGTACACCTTCAAAAAGAATATTATTGGATAATGATTTTACTATCATAATAATATCTAAACAAAGATGTGTATAGGTATCGGTATCAGTGATTTTAATGGACCGGCAGACCTACACCTATGAATATAAGACTAACAATAAGCATGATTAATTGGGCAATTCCAATAATTGTTTTCTATTTTTTGTCTCTGCGGCTAGTAAAAAAAATTCGTTGAACTAATTTACTCGGTGTCCTTTTGAAATTTCAAAAATGCTCTTGCTTTTCGTTTATATATTTGCGCTCAAAAAGAATATCGACGTATATAACAACATAAACAGCCCGTGTGTAAAGCACGGGCTCATACTAGTATACATAAGAGTGATTCTAAATTAAGACATACTTGAATTCGAATTTCAGTTTGAGCAGAAATGTTGCTTGTCAGCGCATGGGGCTTATCATCAGCTAGCACCCACAGCTTATGCACTCCTTCGCTGAAATTATATCTATTAGTAGCCTTCAAATTATACGGCATTTGAATTTGAAAGTCAGACGCGTTGAGTGGAAGTGATTTGAAGTTATGTGTAGGATGTAACTTAGAAATTGTTACATGCACAGGAGAACCGAGTATACTAGCGTGAAGATAAAGGACCAAACCCTCATTTTTCTATCTTGAAATCCTAGATTATTTATGGTGCTGTCTAT
Organism: Allium cepa; assembly: GCA_030765085.1. NCBI lineage: Eukaryota > Viridiplantae > Streptophyta > Magnoliopsida > Asparagales > Amaryllidaceae > Allium > Allium cepa. The sequence goes on along the minus strand of CM060931.1, from coordinate 407,184,853 downwards.
TATTTCCTCATCATCATACTTATAATAAAATTTTGAATGTGTTCATAAAAGAATATTCAGGCCTTGCTAGCTTCCATATCAATATATGACAAATTTCAGTCACAAACTACGATACCAATAGACTTCTTGATGTATTATTTTTCAAATAAAATGAATTTTGTACATGACATTGGGACTAATTACATTTGTGATAACGTATAAAAAAACTATACTCTTGGATCTCTTTAGAACTTGGTTAGGGGTAACATTAAATATTAATTTTTTTTATGACGTTTATGTTTTTGCTTTTTTGTTGTAGCAGTGGTTGTTAAATTAATTCATATAACTCTTCTTATAATTGTTATCCTTTTTAGTAAATATATGTTAGTTAGTTATTGTTTTATATGATTAGTTTTATGGTTTATAAGTTTGTTATAACGGATACAAATTTCCTGCATCCAAAATATGGTGTTCCAGTGTGTCCAATCAATTCGACGGCATTTCGATTTGTTGGACACAGCAAAACACTAAAATTTGGATCCCGATAATTTGCCTCCGCTACACGAAGGTTTCTATGGAAATCTCAGTGAATCACATCATAATTATAGACGGCGCATCAAAGAGCTGGGAAATGATAATATCACCGATAACAAAGTTGTTTTCATAATAGTGTGTTTGCGTGTGTATGTATATCTAAAAATAATAACAGTCAACCAGAAAAATTGAAACAATGCGTCTTCCAGCTGTTTTAAACTAACTTATTATTGGTTAATCCTTGTTTCAAGATAATGTCTTTGTATTAATCAAGCGTTGATTGGGATGCTTGTTAACTATATCATCTACACTCCATTTGTCTGTATGCTGTAAGTGGACTACTTTGTCCAAATATTCCGTTCAGTCGTGCATACTATTTGTTTTTCCTGTTGGTGGACTCAATCTTGCTTGCAGTTTATTTTCTCCCGAGGAACATGTAGCTACTATATTGTATGGAGTAATATGTACCACTTTCTAGTTCGTGTTCGTGTACTAGTTAATAATGCTCGTGCTTTCTGATTTCTCTGCTTTACTTCATATTTAGATGGGCTTCAACCTGGCTACCCGCATCCTCTTCTATTTTTTTGTTTTTTTTGTCTTTTGGGCCTGATTTGCTTTTAGCCCAATACCCTGTATTATAAATACAGAAGCATTGTAAGACGTTTCAGAGAGAAAAACTGCAGCAATAAAAATATTTTTTCAAACTTCTTTTATGGTATCGGAGCCACCATTGCCAAACGGCGGATCTGTTTTGAGAAGTTGATTTCTTGTGAGGCTCCCCTCAGAATATTATCATCATAGGGGAGGCTACCCTTCTCAAGATCAGTATAGTGATTGTGTTCATCGGTTCTTTCTTCCCACTGTGCCATCCTAGAGGCAGTTCAGATTCAAGATCTTCACTTCTACCTTTGGTTGCACTTTTCCGACTCGGTCATCTGAAAAGTCTGCTTCTTGATCAAGAAATCAGACTATTCAAATTCTTGATCCTCCATGGCCCTCGAAGAAGAGGATGTTACTTCAGCAAACACTGGCAACAGATCCAATGACAATCAAAAATCTGAATCTGTCTTGATCAGACCTAAGAATCAAGCAATAAACACCCCATTAGATGAAGACAATTACATCACATGAAAATATCAAGTAGAAATTGCATTGAGAGGGTATGATCTACAAGATTATGTCAAAGGAAGCAAGGTGATTCCATCAGTTCATATCACTGATGATAAAGGCAATACCATTAGCAACCCAGAATATATTTTATATCAGAAACAAGATAACTTGCTTGCATCTTGGCTCCTATCTTCTGCCAGTCAAACTCTATTGTCACAACTTGTTGGATGTTACACGTCATATGAAATATGGTCATCCATTGAAAGAATTTTTAATTCCCAGTCAGCAGCGAGAATCATGCACTATAGAAGAGAATTACAGAATACAAGAAAAAGTGATATGAGCATGAGATATTACCTTGCCAAGATCAAGAATCTGTGTGACAGATTAAGGGCAGTTGGCCACAATGTTTCAAACAGTGAACAGATTCTTATTATCACCAATGGGCTTGATCAAGAATATGAATCTCTGGTGACTTTCATTGCCACACAACCAACCCTACCTGACCTTGATTATGTCTACTCGGCCCTTCTTGCACATGAAGGTAGAGTAGAGCAAAGAAAACTTATGCAAGAAGATTATTCAGCAAATTATGTTTCGACCACAAAGAACAAAAGTCAGAAGAATAGTCAGAACAACCAGAATCCAAGAGGAGGTTACAGTCAAAAGGGCAGGGGTAGAGGAAGGTTTTCAAAAAACAATATAGTCAAATGCCAGATTTGTGAGAAATTTGGTCACATGGCAAATAAGTGTTACTTCAGATTCAAGGAGGATTACAACCCAGCACAACAGACACAATCAAGCAAGCAACCAACAATAAACATGGCACAAACCAATCATCAATCAAGAAATAATTCAGATAACTCAACAGATGATGCTGTCAAGACTGATGACATCAACACAGAGGATTGGTTTCCAGACTCAGGAGCTACAAATCATATCACCAACAACTTACAAAATCTCAATTTGGGGAACAAAAGCTACAATGGTAAGAGTTTAGTTTCTATGGGTAATGGTGAAACTGCAAATATATCAGATGTTGGGACAGGCACTATACAAGGTACAAGGCTGCTCTATCTTAATAACTTATTAAGAGTGCCAAGTATCAAGAAGAACTTAATAAGTGTCTCACAATTTGCTAAAGAAAATCATGTATATTTTGAGTTTCACCCTAACTTCTGTTTAGTCAGAGATATGCTAAGTAAAGACATATTATTACAGGGTAAACTGGAACAGGGTCTGTACAAGTTCAGCAATATGAGAACAAAGAATATCTGTTATAATGATGTCTGCTGTAATAATGCTAGTTTGAACCATGATAAGTGTGACAATGTATTTCATATGTGGCATTGCAAATTGGGACATCCTAGCTATGATGTAGTAAAACAAGTATTGAATGAAAATAAAATTTCTTTCTCACATTTGTACAATTCATCAATATGCACACACTGTCAAATTGGTAAAAGTCACAAGTTGCCTTTTCAATATTCTGAAACTATATATGAAAAGCCACTTGAGCTTGTGGCAGCTGACTTGTGGGGGCCATCACCACATAACTCAACAAAGGGGGACAGGTATTATCTATCACTTGTTGATGCACACAGTAGGTATACATGGATATATTTTTTAAAGGCAAAATCAGATGCATGCAGTGCTATGAAACATTTCATCACTTGTGCTGAAAAACAACATAATAGCAGTGTGAAGATTGTGCAAACAGATGGTGGGGGTGAATTCAAACCTCTGAAGGAGTTTTTCGGCACAAAATGGATTGTGCATAGGACTACATGCCCCCATACATTTGAACAAAATGGTATGGTTGAGAGAAAACATAGACACGTTGTGGAAACAGGATTAACACTCTTGTCTCAAGCAAATCTACCAATGAGATATTGGAGAGAGGCATTTGCCACAGCAGTATATCTCATTAATAGAATGTCTACCAAAGTGTTAAACCATGTGTGTCCTTTTAAGAAACTTGGTGTTAAACCAAATTATGAATTTTTAAAAACTTTTGGGTGCCTATGTTTTCCCTGTCTCGGACCATACAATAAACATAAATTAAGCCTAAGATCTAGTCAATGCACCTTTTTAGGATATGCACACAATCAAAAATGGTACATATGTCTAGACAATCAAGGCAGAGTTTATATTTCAAGGCATGTTGTTTTTAATGAAAATGTTTTTCCTTTTGCAGAAAGGGAAAAGCACATGCAAGGAACTGATGTAAACAAAGCAAGCACTAGTCACATATCAGACTTGTCAGAATGGATAAATGCAGAGGTTCAATCAGACAGAGAACCAACAAGGAATGAGCATAAAGATTGTTCTGAGCAAATAATAACAAGCAGTACTCAACATGATGAAGAACAAGAATCAAACACACAGCAAGATCATATCAGCAGAGAATTAACAAGTGAAACTTCTGATGAGCATACTGAGATCCATTGTGAACCACAGCCAACTACTATCCAGTATCCCATGATTACTAGATCAAAGAGTGAGATTTTTAAACCCAAAGTATTAAACACTCAACTCAATGAGGTGGAGCCAACTTCCTATGAACAGGCAGTTAAAGACAGAAGATGGAGAAAAGCCATGGATGAAGAGTATAATGCTCTTGTTAAAAATAAAACACGGACACTTGTTAATCTACCAAGGCACAAAAATGTTATAGGAAGTAAATGGACATAAAAAATCAAGAGAGATGCTGATGGTAAGATCACTAAATACAAGGCTGGGCTTGTGGCAAAAGGTTACACCCAGTAGTTTGGATTTGACTTCAGTGAAACCTTTTCTCCAGTCATTAAGCCAGCAACAGTTAGGATAATTCTAACCATAGCTTTGCATAAAAACTGGAGAATAAGGCAATTAGATGTGCATAATGCTTTTTTAAATGAAGAATTAATGGAGGAAGTGTATATGCAGCAACCAAAAGGTTACAGTTCTGAAGCAAGTGTCAATCAAGTATGCAAATTACATAAAGCAATTTATGGTTTAAAACAAGCTTCAAGGGCTTGGTATGATAAACTGAAAAGCATTTTAGTTAAACTGGGATTCACTGCTACTAAGTCAGACGGTTCTCTTTATACAAGAAAAACAAGGGAAGAAAGTATCTACATTTTAGTCTATGTTGATGATATACTCATCACATGAGACAATCAGCATGAGATCGAGCTAGTCATAAAATACTTGGATAACGAATTTGCAATAAAAGACATGGGTGAAGCAAACTACTTCCTTGGCATACATATTCAAAGGAATGCAGACTCAAGCGTCATTTTATCCCAAAAACAATATATATTAGACATACTTGTCGGGTCAAACATGGATAAAGCTAAGCCACTACCTACCCCCATGACAAGTAATCTCAAGTTATCTAAAGAAAGGGGTGAACCCATAGAGAACATCAAACAGTACAGGAGTATTGTCGGGGCACTGCAATATGCTACTATTACTAGACTAGATATCTGTTTTAGTGTAAATAAAGTTTGTCAATACATGCAAGCTCCTACAAGTGAACACTGGTGTGCTGTGAAGCGTATTCTACGATACCTAAGAGGAACAGTCAACCATGGATTAAAACTCGTATCAAGCAAAAACTTAAATTTACAAGCTTACAGTGATTCTGACTGGGCAAATGATCTGGATGATAGAAGATCTATCACCGGATATTGCGTTTATCTTGGCACTAATCTCATCTCATGGTGCACGAAAAAACAAGCTACCATCTCCAGATCAAGCACTGAAGCCGAGTACAGGGCCATAGCCAGCGCTACGGCGGAGATTATTTGGACTGAAACTTTACTTCAGGAATTAGGGCTCATGCTAAATCGAAAGCCAACGATCTGGGTTGACAACTTGAGTGCTATTTCTTTGTCTATGAACCCTATCCAGCACTCGAGAACGAAGCACTTTGAAGTGGATCTTCACTTTGTTCGCGAACGAACGGGAAGTGGGAAACTCCAGATTCAACACATTCCTGCCTTTTATCAGCGCGCCGATGTATTAACTAAATTTATTTCAACAAAGAACTTTGATCGATTTAAGGACGAGCTCAGAGTTTTCTCCGCCGCCATGAAAGACGAATGGAAATTGGAACTCTAGCTTTATTTGAGGGGGCGTTATAATGCTCATGCTTCCTGATTTCTCTGCTTTACTTCATATTTAGATGGGCTTCAACCTGGCTACCCGCATCCTCTTTTATTTATTTATTTTTTTGTCTTTTTGGCCTGATTTGCTTTTAGCCCAATACCCTGTATTATAAATACAGAAGCATTGTGAGACGTTTGAGAGAGAAAAACTGCACCAATAAAAATATTTTTTCAAACTTCTTTTACCAGTATGAAGTTATGTAACAATTAGACTACAAATATTTGACATTACTAATAAGCATCTAAAGCTTGTTTGCTATGCAAATTAATTGCTTTTTTTGGTATAATGGGACAATTTCTCAACATCCTAGTATAATGGCCCATTGAAAATGAGAAAAAGCCCACTATTGAGAATTATACATTCAGAAATAACTAGTATTACATAAGCGATTACCGCATGCTTAAGGACATAATGCTAGGCCATATCTATCCGTGTCCTTGACAATTCTAAGGTGGCAGTTATGTACGTATAAGGAACTGAAAATGTACTTAGTACAATTATTATTTTGAATATTACTTAATAACTAAATATCATGATTTATTTTTGTATCTGCAACACAAATACCTGTTATTTTGATTAATTAGATCCAATTAGCATAGGTCGTTGATGTATTGAATATAATGTTAACAGACGTCATCATTTTTACTCTACCTACTGATGTTCTGTCTCTGCTTCCCTATATGTATTCAGTCATTGGGAGTAGAAATGATACATCTACAAGAAAATTGACAATTTAATGTTTTGGAGATTTATTTTGCACAGTGCCTAAAATAAATTTGAGCCTGACTTTATTACGAACAACTATTCTGTTAATGAATTAACGATCTATATTTATTTATGAGCGTTAGGGCACGTTAGTATTTTTTTTACAAACTGTATATATTTCAACACATTCAAAAAATAGAGCATATCATATTTTAAAGTGATTAAGATTTAATAATATTTATAGAGTGCAATATTGAGTAAAAAAAAAAGTTTATTTGATCCTATTTTTGAGTGATATTAAATTTGTTAATATTTGTACATGGACATTTTGAATTTGTAAAGTTTATTTGTTATATTAAAGGATTTGATGATATCTATAAATGTGCATTTTTGAAAGTTCACGTTGTATAAAAAAATTGTGACACCAAAACAATTAAACTATTATTACACTATTATTACAGATTTTTCTTTGGCAGAAAGATGAAACGTTGCTGGCCAGGGGTTTTAATTGAGTTTATGGTGCTAATGACTGATTGAGGTATTAGCTGCTCTTGGCATGAAAAATATCAGCTTAATTTTGTGAATAAATATTGCATCATATTTCACACTTAAGAGTCCCGCAAATTTGTGCATCATGCAGTACTTGCAAAGTTGAATTTATTTGTATTCTCTTTTGTTGATTTTGTATATAGTAAGCTACCATTGTTTAATGACAGTAATTCAAAATATAGCAATAGGTATGATTTGTATTTAGGGGCTTCAACTTCGATTTTGTGGGTATCAATTTGCTAGTCGATGGTTTTTTGATTTATCTTCAATTAAGATGTGATATTGCATAACCAGACGTTTAGTTATTAGTCTAGCAATTCTGCTATCTTCAAATAATATATGGTCCTTTCTCTTGAGACCAGACATCAATGCAGTATTTTAGTTGCTCAGAGTTTATTATTAGAATGCAAAAGATGAAGTCCACCCATCCATTTTGTCTGAATGAAATTAACGACCTTCCATACCCGTAATCACAAGCACCAAAGTTGAGCGAAAGATCGCTACAACAAAACAAAATGATCGGTGATCATAAATTGATTACATTGCTACTTGAACAGGCACACAACGAGAATAAAGCATAATAATTATAGTATATAGCTATGTATAGGAGTTTTCTCCATAGGACCGTCTGTCTAAACTCCACACTAAGCTTGTACGTCTACCTGGCCACTGTGCTCATCACCTTGAGCAAGAATTTCAACTGTCTCCAAACTGCTCATTTGAGAGTATTCGAGATTTCATTCAGAAAACAAGTTCATTGGACTAAACAGTTCGACATGAGTTACTTCTATACTCAATAATATAGAGTGAACATGTAAACATATGTGTCCCATTAATTGCTCGTCCATAACATTGAAAGGGTTGGGGTGTGCTATAGAGCTAATCATGTAATTTATTATACAATTTAATTCTTCTAAATGAATCTTGTTCGAAATAAAATACGCTTTTGGTTTTTATTTTATCGTATGTTTTGTTATATCATGGTATAAGTAATGCTCCACTAACATTATGCAAGTAGAAAATCCAAAGGAAGAAGTATTTAATATATTAATGTGTTCGCAACCATAAATATTGTTGAATTGTATATATAAAATATGTATCCTTAAATGTTCTAATTTAATATGTTTCGAGAAAATGATATCGATACATCCAGGTGAATGGTGAATTACTCATGACCATTGAGGACACTAAGAGGTTACGCTCTTGATTGTTTGAAACAATCATGCGGCGATTCATTTAGAGTCTTATATATATTAAATACAATGAAGTCAAAATAGAAGATCTAAACAATGTGCGGTTCTCTTCAGATTTGAGAGTACCGTGGATCTTAAGTGTATAAATTGTATTGTGACTATAGTCAATCAAATGACACGATGTTCACGTTGAAGTCAAAGTTGGATATTCGTTGAACTACTTGATGTGAAATACAATTTAAGAGAGGATCCACCTTACTAGTTGTAGAAAGGTAACATTACCATAATTGTCAATCAACTTAAAGTCAAGATCTATGAATAGAGTAATATGGTTAATCAGTACACGTTATCGGATTGGTGCAAGAGCTTTAAAGTTGTATTTGCAATTAACTGCGAATATTATTAAAGTTTTCGACCATCGCCAAACTCTAAATATGCCACGATCCGATTTTTTCGACGTCCGAAAATCGATATCATTACGTCCACTGTATTAAATGTCGAACAATCGAATGCCGGAAAACTAGACCGTAAGGGAAAGAAGGAGGTAAAAGAAGAGAAAACAAAACAACATCAGAATCTCACAATCGCAGCGGAACAATATACAATAGATAAATGACTGATCTTTATACAAAAGAAACTGTAATTGTTCTATATATACATCATCAGAGTACAAATCAACAAAACACAACACTGGACAGTTATGATAACTTGTCTACACAGAAACTGAATTCGCAGCAAACCATACACATCGGATAATACATCAAATATGTGTGATACGTCTCGCCATCCAGCTCATCTCCTGAGCTCCACAGTATACTTTTCTGTATCTATAATACTCGGTTCGACCTGAGCATTATAGTAAAATAACGCTCGAGTCAGTCTGGAAAACCAGAGTGAGAAAAACACACTCAATTGGATTATTAAAGTGTTCAAAAATCCTTTGAAATCAAAGGTATCTCGTAAGACCACGCCACAAATAAACATGTCGGATTTTTACCTTACGATAACCAAAATATTTTTATTAAATCCGTCTGATATTACAATAGTGTCTATAGAAAGTAAAATAAAATCTAACCGAAATGCATGCATCTCACGTTTCAGCAATAGTTGGGCACAATCAAAACCGTACAGGTGCTTATTGGAGATTGGATTCCATACAATGGCATGGCTACTGGGTACCATCCGTCATAGTACGTCGTCTAGGTCACCGTACCGAGGACACACCCTGATCCCCTGCTACACAAGATCGGAACTACCCCTTACTGGACAGTCCGAATAAGATCACCCCACGGTTGGGATCAGCAACCGCCCACACAGCCAAATAAAAGGGACATCTAGACAGGGATGACCTTACCCTAATTGGTTGCTAGCCACTTAGCCTTGCTTCACCTTCCCTGTTTTAGCCATTCTCGGTTGATGAGGCTCGAGACTATGCGTTACCTTTTTAGAACACATCTCACTTAGAATGCTCATCATCCTCCTGACGATGTTCTGATAGCATTCATCCATGCTAGTCTGTTCTGGGTCCGAACAGAACCGAATGCACTACTCCTACTACATCCATTTTGGAATCACCCGCGGGATTAGTAGCGATTAGCCCTTGCACTCACTGCTCCATCTTCGATTCCAAGCTCTTGTCTTCCTTACGAAAACGTTCAAACCAGATCGAAGTGCTTTTTGAAAAATAAATCCCGATCCTGGTCTCTTCGAAACGATCAGCGCATTGGCAAATATTGACAATCGGTTATTTAACTATCAAATAACGTCCACAAACAATCATCAGGCCTTAATAATTTCACAAATTATTTATTGCAAAATATCTTCGCAAGATATTTTTCTACACTTCAACCCTTTGAAAATAGTTTCAAATTACTTTTTCTCTCATGGAATAAATTTCCACCAATTGTTTTATTTCTACTGAAAATACCAAGTCTTAATACTTTAGACTTTTAAATGATTAAAATCACTTTATCCAAAAATATATGCTTTAAAACACTTACAATAAAAAATACTTAAATTTCTTTACTCTAAATAATAGTTATGAAATTTTATAATAGATTTCCAAGTAACACTTAAGCCACAAACCAAAAATAAAAGTTTTATATAAAGTATAAATATTAGAAAATTTCTTTGAAAAGACATAATACTAATTTAACTTTTAAAATCGTTACCACTAAACTAAATTTGAATAATATTTACTTTAAAATCCTAAAAACAATTAAAAACAATAAATTTCTCTACGATATTCTTTTAAAACAAATTTTAAAACCTTAAACTTATACATAAAAATCTCCTTTGAAAATATTCTTGGCTTTTCAGGGAAATACACTTTCCATTTCAATATAACCCATATAATCCTACTCGATTTATCCTAATTTAATTTACGTCCCAATCCCATAAATTTCCTTTAACACTTAAAAATAAATCCCCTTTTTATTTTTAACACACATTTCCCATCTCCCTATAAATTCCCACCGTGAAATTATACTTTCAAATTTATCCATTGATAAATATTTCACTTTATTTATAATCTCAGTTTATAAATTTCATAATCTCATTCTCCTTTAATCATAGTTCCAACACTTAGTCAGTTTTCAAATCGATTTCCAAAACCAACTGCATTTTAAAATAAATTCCTTTACTTATCCAAATTATTTCAAAACCCATTAACTCCATATTCACTCCATTATTTAGATTTAAAATCTTATTTAAAAACCAAAATATTAATTCCATAATATATTTCAAAATTCTCCTTTTATTTCTCCCAAACCATTTAATTCTTAAATTTTAAAATAATTCTTTGTACTTCAAATCAATTTGGCTTAAGTCCATCCTTTTAAAATCCTTTAATCTATATTTATTCACAAACTCTATTTTTCCCATATTCTGGAATCATTGGACAAAAATTAAAATCAAACTTCTATTCTTTTTCAAATTCGTTCTTTTCATTTATCTAAATTATTTTACTTAATATTTCTCACTTTACCTCTTTTCAAAATCAAATCTTTTATATTTTTCATATCTTTCAATACCCAAAATATGTTCAGCAAAATCCATAGCATTCGATAATTCCAAATTCTAATAATATCTATCACAGATAATCAATCAATCAAAGACTATGAAAACAAATTTCAACATTTGAGGAATACAATTGGATCCCTCCAACCTGTTTTCCTGCATCCACAGATGTTAGCACAAAATAAAAAAACCTATCCTACTTCAAGGGGGATATCGCGGTATATAGGGTCTCCACTATTATGCGGGCCACATAGGGTCACATCCGCTATATAATGCGGGAATCAAAAACTCCAATATATATACTATTATATATATAATATCACATCAAACAATTCAATCGTTCAGCCAATAATTTAACTTGTTAATTACTTAAATTAACCAGTATCCAAATATGAGTTAGATTAACTCACCTTTGCTTTTTTTTTTGCAGTCTGATTCACGTCGACTTGTCTCTTCACGATTATTGACCTTGTATGGACAATTATATATTATTATATTTAAAGAAAAATAAAATCGAACAGTCAATTTTAGTTAAATTTAATTTACTAATATTTTAGTTTTAAACTAATTTCTCTTTAACAATTTCTAAAATAATTAAATAAGTTAATTAAACAAATTGACCTCCATAACATATATTTTTAAAGTAGTAATTCTAAAATGTGTATATGTATATTTATTTCCATTGAAACTACATATACTTAGAGATTTAATTTATCGATTCAAAAATCTATATTTATATTGTATTTTTTTCTCTACTGTAAACATATATATATATAAGCTTAAATTTTAATAATAAATCGTTTTATACTTTACTGTATTATATATATTTCTGTAAAATGTATACAGATTATTACATTTAAATTAAATTAAAGATACAGTAGCTAACTTATAACAAACAACCTCGTGGATGGCCTAGGCATATCACGACCATCACCTTAGGAGAAAATTCATGACCGATGCACCCCAGAGCCCATGTTCGCCACTATTTTGAGTAATTCAGTTGGATCCCTCCAATCTGTTTCCCTGCATCCACAGATGTTAGCATAAAATGAAAATACCAATCCCACTTCAAAGGGGATATCGCGGTATATAGGATCATCCGCTATTATGCGGGGCACATAGGGTCTCATCCGCTATATAATGCGGGAATTAATCACTCCAATATATATATATATATATATATATATATATATAATATCACATCCAATCAGTTCAATCATTCAACCAATAAATTAAATTGTTAATTATTTAAATTAACCAGTTTCCAGATGTGAGTGAGATTAACTCACATTTGCTTTTAATTTGCAGTCTGATTCATCTTGACCTGTCTCTTCATGATTATTGACCTTGTATGGACAATTACATATTATTATATTTAAAGAAAAATAAAATCGAACAGTCAATTTTAGTTAAGTTTAATTTACTAATATTTTAGTTTTAAACTAATTTCTCTTTAACAAATTCTAAAATAATTAAATAAGTTAATTGAACAAATTGACCCCCATAACACATATTTTTAAAGTAGTAATTCTAAAAGGTATATTTGTATATTTATTTCCATTGAAACTACATATACTTAGAGATTTAATTTATCGATTCAAAAATCTATATTTATATTTTATATATTATTTTTCCTCTACTGTAAACATATATATATATATATATATATATATATATATATATATATATATATATAGACACACACAAAGATATATATATAATCTTAAATTGAAATAATAAATCATTTTATACTTTACTGTATTATATATATATATATATATATATATATTTCTATAAAATGTATACATATTATTAAATTTAAATTAAATTAAAGATACAGTAGCTACCTTATAGCAAACAACCTCGTGGGTGGCCTAGGCAGATCACGACCATGACCTCAGGGGAAAACTCATGACCGATGCACCCCAAAGCCCACGTTTGCCACTATCACTCGATACCTGGCTGCCGAAAAATCTGACATCGCCATCCATCGAGATTCACTCGAAAGCAAGCACAAATTCATGTGCATGCCACCCCTCCATTGTCTCGCGTACATGACAAGCTGCTGTCATCACCTCGATTGAGTTTGATCTTGCTTCAGACTTGAATCAAACTAGGTTTCCGATTTCACCTAAGTACCCATGCTCGAATCGATTTCGAGATGTTGATTGAAGGAAAGAACAGGATTATGATTTAATTTCTTTTACTGTCGAACGAATTTCCTTTATTTATTTAATTTGAGATGAACTGTCGATTATTTCGCTCGGCCATTTATTTGAGTGACTGGATTTTAAAAGAAGAGTATGAAAAAAAGAAATGAAGACAACGTTTTATAACAGAAAAATGGATTTGATTTTCATTTTATTTTTAAATGAAGAAAACAATTTTTTTTTACACCTGTGGACCAAGGTCCTCTTTTAGCTTATAAATATCCAAATGCATTTATGTATATATTTTTACATTTTTTTAGTTTCATTTTAACTTGAGTTATTACTACTTTAATTTAATAATTATATATATACACTTATATACAATGTTTTAAAAAGGTAGAGTTGTAAATTAAATTATCTCGATTTTCGCAACTCACAATCTCGATCTCTCATCGAGGTGTGCCGTTAGGCATTTATAATGTTATGCCCTATTCCGAACGCAATGGAAAAGATTTCGAGTCCTAATTCGATTGTATGGAGAAGATAGCTTTTTGAACCCAGTTATTATATTGAATTTTCGATATAGATTTCAGTGCGTTTATCTACTGTGCGATCACACGGCAATTCCAAATGCTACGAAAATTGAAATTCGATAATAATACACTATTACGGATCCAATGGAACTAGTTTCATCAAATTCCGAGACTGTGTCTCGGAAGGCTATTTTTAAATATTGATTTAAACGATATATTTTCAAAATTTATCAAAACACTTCCAAATTCAATTCTAAAGCTTTCATTATCTTCGGTACTATTGATATAAATTTTATAAGTCTTTAAAATATTTTTAACAAGCATAAACTGAAGATTCAAATATTTTTCCCAACTCCCAATAATTAAATTCAATATTTAAATTTTCCAAGTAAACAACGATATTTGGAATTCAAGTTAAAAATTAAATTTTAAAAATTAAAAATCAACTAAATATTCCAATTTCAAATATCCAAAAATTTCGGGTCGTCACATTCCTCCCCCTTAAAAGAATTTCGTCCCCGAAATTACTTGTTAAAAAGAATGGTACAATACCCATTACTATTTTCCAAATCCAAATAGTGTTAAAACATCTTCCCAAAACCAAATAGTTTTTAACAATACCCAAAACAATCCTTTTATTAAAGACACTATCACTCTTACTAACTTGCTAAACTCATTCATAATTTCCAAACAATATCACTTACTCAACAATTCAAAGTTAAATTTAAAACCAAATTTTAAATTATCAAAATTTTCTCAATAATTTTCGAACTCCGTAAATTTCGAAAAAATTTGCCAGCGTCTCCTTACGCGGCTAGCTCGGAACAACTACAAAATGCCTCTACGTACCCTCAAATTTCAAAAGAAAACGAAATGCCAAGTGGCTAGATCGGAAAACCATCAAATTTCATATGACAATTTAAATACATACTTTTTGTCGAGCAATTCAATTTATCTTCTGAAATCAAAAATTCCAATTTCCTTTCAAAACACACGTATATCCTACTTAGCAATAATATCCAATCATAGAATCCAAAATCATTTTATACATTTTTTTACAAAAGTTTAAATATTTATTTCATTCAAGTCCGTATGATGCACATATATCATCCATACGCAATATCCAATCCGACCGCCCACTCGATCACACAATTTCACTTCCGAACTAATATCGTCCGCTCGACTTCCTAGTGACTCCGATCTGGTTTCTTCATCAGAAACCGTCATCCTCCTTGCATGGTCTTAAACTATGATAGAGAATTTCTAGAATCAATCAAAAATCCATATCCATGGTTCGCCATCGAAAATCGAGCGAAAAATCCCAACTCGGATTAGTATAACTACCTCGAAATTCTGTGCTCAAATCTGGATCAAATCGTTGTACGAATAAAATAATATACGTACATCCTACGTATTAATCTCAACTGATTATTAGCTATATCAATTCTCTTTTGTTCACATTTATTTTGATTTCTATTTACTTATTCACAATTATCATTTCACACACCCTTATTAAACCTTTATTCACATTTTTACTTGGTATATTTCTCAATTCCGAATTTACTTAAGAATTAACCATCCATTTCTTAAGTTCAGTATAAATAATTTACACTTTAATATTTATTTTCACTTCACTACTGAAGTTATATATCCATTTCCATTCAACTTTGCATTTTCAATTCCATTTGAATTCAATTTACCCTCCAATTTTAAATATTGAATTCTATTCACCTTATCCCAAACCATATTTAACTAACCATTTCTTTAATTTGTTCCACTTACTAATTTATTCATATCTCAACCACTTTTTATTTCCAAACCATTATTATCTTTAGTCCACTTCGAACTAATTCTACACTTCACTTTCTATAATTTAAATTAAGTATCATCTCAATATCCAATTTCAATTCGTTTGCTTACCCATTTAATTTAATTAGTTTGCTTACTAATTTTATTTTCAATCCTTTATTTTGTTCAGTCCACTTGACTAATCTTCCATTTAGTAACAAATTCAAAATGAATTTCAACATTCAGTTTCAATTTCATTTACTTGTAAATGTAAATTCATTAATTCACTCACAAATTTATTTCCCACTTAATAAATTTTTATTTTAATAACCATTCCATTTAGTCTATTTACTTAGATTTTTTCTCAAATTCACCTTTTTATTTAACTTAATTTAGTTATATTCCATTTCAATTCAAATTTTTAACTTCTATAAGCTTTCCCACTTATTAAATTTTTATAAGTTTTTGAAACCCACTTATTATTCCATAAATATTTTTAATTAAACTTCCAGAGTTTAAACAATTTCTTGAGTATTTAAAAATCATTTTGAAATCAATTATATCTAAAATCCATTGGTATCAAATTATCTCTTGAATTTTAAAACCAAACTAAGTTTTGCAAGCACTCCAATTTAAAACATTCATGTAGTAATTCCTCCCTTGGAAACTCGAAAATGAACATCGATGATGCTGCAGTCATCACCGAAGTTATTTTTCAACGACCGAAAAGAGTTCAGTGCTTTAATTCTTTTTCAAAACCTTTCAAATATTTTTAAATTCCAAATCTCACAAGATATCAAATCCAATTCAAAAATAATTCCGAAATAGTATCACTATTATTTCTCCAAAACCTTTGAAAATCATTTTTCAAACCCAAAGGAATCTTAATTTTCTCAAATTCAAATTTCAAAACCTTTAAATTTATATTCAATATTACTATGGAATCTTATTTCATTTCAATTATAAATCATATTTATAATTCACATTTACAAATCTCATTCTGTTACATAAATTTATTTCCTAACTTTTGTTGAATTTCAATTCCTTATTTAATTTCCACAACACAACGATAATAATTTAATATTATAACTTCCTAACAACCAAACAACCATATATAACTATAAAAATTTACGAAAATTATTTCTTTTATATATAAATATAATTTGGGTAAAATTATTTCATTTACCCTATTTTAAAATAATATCGTGTCAAATTGTTTTGTACAAGTGTTTAGAAATCCCTATAAATAACGTTAATTGCTCGTATTGAACAGAATCCATAAACTACTCAACAAACCAATCAGCACAAAATAAATTTTATATTCACTAACAAATACGCGCTCATATCTATTAACACACTCAAACTCATTCTTAGAGTGCTACGGACTCTATTCTAATGAGTAATCCCCACCAGAGCCAAGGTTTTTCGCTTAACCTCGCTCTGATACCAAAATGTCACCACCCGATTTTTTCGACGCCCAAAAATCAACATCAATAAATCCACTATATTAAATGTCGAACAATCGAATGCCGAAAAACCAGACCATAAGGGAAAGAAGAAGGAGGTAGAAGAAGAGAGAACAAAACAACATCAGAATCTCACAATCGCAGCGGAACAATATATAGTAGATAAATGACTGATCTTTATACAAAAGAAACTACAATTGTTTTATATATACATCATCAAAGTACAACATCAACAAAACACAACACTGGATAGTTATGATAACTTGTCGACATAGAAACTGAATTCGCAGCAAACCATACATAGCGGATAATACATCAAATACGTATAATACGTCTCGTCGTCCGGCTCGTCTCCTAGGCTCCACGGCTTACTTTCTTGTATCTATAATACTCGGTCTGACCCGAGCATTATCGTAAAATAACACCCGAGTCAGTCTGGAAATACAGAGTGAGAAAAACACACTCAATTGGATTATTAAAGTTTTCAAAAATCCTTTGAAATCAAAGGTATCTCGTAAGACCACGCCACAAATAAACATGTCGGGTTTTTACCTTATGTTAACCAAAATATTTTTATCAAATCCGTCTGATATTACAATAGTGTCTATAGAAAGTAAAATAGAATCTAGCTGAGATGCTTGCATCTCACGTTTCAGCAATACTTGGGCACAATCAAAACCGTACAGGTGCTTATTGGAGATTGGATTCCATACAATGGCAGGGCTACTGGGGTACCGTCCGTCACAGTACGTGGTCTAGGTCACTGTATAGAGGATCCATCCTGATCACCTGCTATACAAGACCAGAGCTACCGCTTACTGGATAGTCTGAATAAGATCACCCCGCGGTTCGGATCAACAACTGCCTACGCAGATGAATAAAAGAGACATTTAGACAGGGATGACCTTACCTTAAATGGTTGCTACCACTTAGCCTTGCTGCACCCCCTGTTTAAGCCATTCCTGGTTGATGAGGCTCGAGGCTATGCGTTACATTTTTAGAAAACATCTCATTTAAAATTCTTACCGTCCTCTTGACGATGTTCTGATAGCATTCATCCATATAAGTCCGTTCTGGTTCCGAACAGAATCGAAAGCACTACTCCTACTACATTCATTTTGGAATCACCCTCAGATTAGTAGCGATTATCCCTTGCACTCACTACTCCATCTTCGATTTCAAGCTCTTGTCTTTCTTATGAAAACTTTCAAACCGGATCGAAGTGGTTTTGGGGAAATAAATCCCGATCCCGGTCTCTTCGAAACGATTAATGCATTGGAAAATATTGATAGTCGGTTATTTAACTATCAAATAACATCCACAAACAATCATCAGACCTTAATAATTTCACAAACTATTTATAGCAAAATATCTTCGCAAGATATTTTTCAACACTTCAACCCTTTGAAAATAGTTTCAAATTACTTTTTCTCTCGCAGAATAAATTTCCACCAATTCTTAATACTTTAGACTTTTAAATGATTAAAATCACTTTATCCAAAAATATATACTTTAAAACACTTAAAATAAAAACTACTTAAATTACTTTACTCAAAATAGTAGTTATGAAATTCTGTAATAGATTTCCAAGTAAGACTTAAGCCACAAACCAAAAATAATTTTTTATATAAAGTATAAATATTAGAAAATTTCTTTAAAAAGACATAATACTAATTTAACTTTTAAAATCGTTACCACTAAAATAAATTTGAATAATATTTATTTTAAAATCCTAAAAATGATTAAAAATAATAAATTTCTCTACAACATTCTTTTGAAACGAATTTTAAAACCTTAAACTTATACATAAAAATATCCTTTGAAAATATACTTGGCATTTCAAGGAAATACACTTTCCATTTCAATATAACCCATATAATCCTGCTCGATTTATCCCAATTTAATTTACATCACAATCCCGTAAATTTCCTTTTAACACTTTAAAAATCAATCCCCTTTTCATTTTTAACACACATTTCCCATCTCCTAATAAATTCCCATCATGAATTTATACTTTCAAATTTATCCACTAATAAATATTTCACTTTATTTATAATTCTAGTTCATAAATTTCACAATCTCGTTCTCTTTAATCATAGTTCCAACACTTAGTCGGTTTTAAAATAGATTTCCAAAAGCAACTCAATTTTAAGATAAATTCCTTTACTTATCCAAATTATTTCAAAACCCATTAATTCCATATTCACTCCTTTATTTAGATATAAAATCTTATTTAAAAACCGAAATACTAATCCATATTTTATTTTAAAATTCTCCTTTTATTTCTCCCAAACCATTTAATTCTTAAATTTTAAAATAATTCTTTGTACTTCAAATCAATTTGGCTTAAGTCTATACTTTTAAAATCCTTTAATCTATACTTATTCATAAACTATATTTTTCCCATATTTCCAAATCATTGGACAGAAATTAAAATCAAACTTCTATTCTTTTTCAAATTCGTTCTTTTCATTTATCTAAATTATTTTACTTAATATTTCTCTCTTTACCTCTTTTCAAAATCAAATCTTTTATATTTTTCATATCTTCCAATACCCAAAATATGTTCAGCAAAATCCATAGCATTCGATAATTCCAAATTCTAATAATATTTATCACAGATAATCAATCAATCAAAGCCTATGAAAACAAATTTCAACATTTGAGGAATACAATTGGATCCCTCTAATATATTTTCCTGCATCTACAGATGTTAGCACAAAATAAAAAAACCTATCCCACTTCAAGGGGGATATCGCGGTATATAGGGTCTCCACTATTATGTGGGCCGCATAGGGTCTCATCCGCTATATAATGCGGGAATCAAAAACTCCAATATATATATACTATTATATATATAATATCACATCAAACAATTCAATCATTCAGCCAATAATTTAACTTGTTAATTACTTAAATTAACCAGTATCCAAATATGAGTTAGATTAACTCACCTTTGCTTTTTTTTTTGCAGTCTGATTCACGTCGACTTGTCTCTTCATGATTATTGACCTTGTATGGACAATTATATATTATTATATTTGAAGAAAAATAAAATCGAACAGTCAATTTTAGTTAAATTTAATTTACTAATATTTTAGTTTAAACTAATTTCTCTTTAACAATTTCTAAAATAATTAAATAAGTTAATTAAACAAATTGACCTCCATAACACATATTTTTAAAGTAGTAATTCTAAAATGTGTATATGTATATTTATTTCCATTGAAACTACATATACTTAGAGATTTAATTTATCGATTCAAAAATCTATATTTATATTGTATTTTTTTTCTCTACTGTAAACATATATATATATATATATATATATATATATATATATATATATATATATATATAAAAGCTTAAATTGTAATAATAAATCGTTTTATACTTTGCTGTATTATATATATTTCTGTAAAATGTATACATATTATTAAATTTAAATTAAATTAAAGATACAGTAGCTACCTTATAGCGAACAACCTCGTGGATGGCCTAGGCATATCACGACCATCACCTTAGGAGAAAATTCATGACCGATGCACCCCAGAGCCCACGTTCGCCACTATCACTCGATATCTTTGTGCCGAAAAATCTGACATCGCCAACCATCGAGATTCACTCGAATCAAACTCGCGAGCACAAATTCATGTGCATGCCATCCCTCCATTGTCTCGCGTACACGACAAGCCGATCCATCACCTCGATCGAGTTCGATCTTGCTTCAGACTTGAATCAAACTAGGTTTCCGATTTCACCCAAGTACCCATGCTCGAATCGATTTCAAGACGTTGATTGAAGGAAAGAACGGGATGATGATTTAATTCCTTTTACCGTCGAACGAATTTCCTTTATTTATTTTTTTGGGATGAACTATCGATTATTTCGCTCGGCCATTTCTTTGACCGACTGATTTTTAAAAGAAGAGTATGAAAAAAGAAACGAAGACTATGTTTTATAAAAGAAAAATGGATTTGATTTTCGTTTTATTTTTAAATGAAGAAAACTATTAATTTTTTTGACACTTGTAGACCAAGGTCCTCTTTTAGCTTACAAATGTCCAAATGCATTTATATATATATTTTTTACATTTTTTTATTTAATTTTAACTTGAGTTATTGCTACTTTAATTTAATAACTATATATATACTTATCTTCAATGTTTAAAAAAGGTAGAGTTTTAAATTACATTGTCTCGATTTTCGCAACTCACAATCTCGATCTCCTATCGAAGCGTGTCGTTAGGCGTTTATAATGTTATGCCTCTATTCTTAACGCAATGAAAAAGGTTTCGAGTCCTAATTTGATTGTATGGAGAAGATAGCCTTTTGAACCCAGTTATTATATTGAATTTTCGATATAGATTTCAGCGCGTTTATCTACCGTACGATCACACGTAAACTCCAAATGCTACACTATAATAATACACTATTATGGATCCAATGGAACTGGTTTCATTAAATTCTGAGACTGTGCCTCAGAAGGCTATTTTTAAATATCGATTTAAATGATATATTTTCAAAATTTATCAAAAACACTTCCAAATTTAATTCTAAAGCTTTCATTATCTTCAGTACTATTAATATAAATTTTATAAGTCTTTGAAATATTTTTAACAAGCATAAACTGAAGATTCAAATATTTTACCCAACTCCCAATAATTAGATTCAATATTTAAATTATCCAAATAAACAGTGATATTTGAAATTCAAGTTAAACATTAACTTTTAAATATTTAAAATTAATTAAATATTCCAATTTCAAATATCCAAAAATTCCGGATCGTCACAAAATATCTCAGTAATATAGCGATGATGGGAAAAAAAACATGTAATATATCGTTACTTAAGGTGTCGTTTTGAAAAATCAGGAATATGTTTCTTCTAAATGATCTCTAAGCAACTAAACTCATGTCCACTATTGTGGTTCAACAAAGTCTGCACATGTTTTAATATTTTGATTGTTCAAATATCACTGAAGGCTAAATTCCCACTAGGGAATCACACAACAATATTTGCCAGCATATTTTCGAATTATCGTGTGAAATAATTTATGAATGCTATAAATTAAAATGAAGAACATTAATATAAATATTACTGTTGTACGAAATTTTTATTCAAGGAATTCATATCTAATGCGTAAGCTTAATGCTGTTCTGATAAAAAAAAAAGCACAATGAATACCGTGACCCAATGCAATAAATGCCCAGGACCCCCATAAGGCGACATCCTTAAGACGAAGGGTCTAGCGCCACTCGACCACCTACTTAGGTGTTCCTTCATGTTCAAGCAGCCTATATGGTTATAATTCCGTAACACTAGCAAAGCTAGTAATCACCGCTATACTGAATTGCTGGAGAGTTATCATCTCCCTGACCTTTGGCAAGCCATAATCTTGAATACAAGTCAAACACCATTGATCAAGGCACTACTTGCTTGGCATCAATCCGAGATTTGCAAGGAACCTGACCAACATCACAAGACATCTCTCCAGCACACAACACTTCGACGATCGCTCCTCTTACCACGCACAAAACCCAACAACCTCCGAAGATTTGATCTTTAAACGATTATAACTAGTATAACCGCACAACGGTGGAGAAACCAACCGTTCGATTGTATAACTTTGATAAGAAATATACATTTAAATTTTTTGTTAATAATTCTTAAACATTAGTGATAATATGTTGGAAAAGAATAAATTGAGATTTGAATCTGAAAATATGAATTTCAAATTTAGATATTAATTAAAGCATTCAAAATTATCGATTTGAAATTGAAATTTTAGAATTTGAAAATCATAATAGATTTGAATTTGGAATATTTGATGCGCGAAATAAAAGGAGGAAATTTAGCGAAACCGCGATGAGATAAGATCCACGTTTTTTTGGCTTCAGAAAAATTGATATTGGCCAGTGACAGTAAGCAAACCTCCCTAACGGTCGGTTTGATAAAGCATCTGACAAAAGCAATAATTCACGCACTCCCTCTGACACAAGCAGTGTAGCATTAACCCTTTCCGATCGAAGCAAGGACCAAAAATATTCTCGAACGGATCCTCCGCAATAGCACGCCTGCAATTGTTTGGACTTGTGCATTTGAGTCATCCACCCGTCATCTACGGTTATAACAACACTTTGGGTGCTAGACTGATGTGGACCGTCCAGCCCATATTAAAGATAGCTACATTAGAACCGACTAATCTACAGCTTGAACATCTATTTAAGGACCCTTGCTTGGACGGTCCGTGGGATGAATTTATTGTCCTCCGTACACAGAACAAAACAGAGAAAAGCAAGCTCAAACTCTAAAAAAGAAGAGAGTGAAATCATTGTATTCATGTCAATTCATACAATCAAATATCAAGCAATAAAAAAGTAGGCTCAAGTGGATGTAGATCAAATTGATCGAACCACTATAAAACGTTGTCACATATTTCCTATTTATCCCATTAATCTAATAATAATCACGCATTAAAACATTTTTGGCCCCCTAAGTGATTCTGAATCCACTCAGGTCTCATCACTCCGAGGTTGACTTAATTTTCAGTCAACGGTTATATTAATTTATTATGATTTTTATTACTTATAATTAATTATAATTACATGTAAATGACGTGTGAATGATTTGTTAAGTAGTTCACCTATCCGGATCATTACACCTCATGTGCAACTTCTTAACTTCACACTATGTCTTGCTCACTCACAAAATGACTTTAGATCCTTGTATGGAACTTTAACCCAATCACCACACAACCAGATTTTCAAGTACGACTGCCACTTAAAAATGGTGAAGTATAAACATCCAAGGTTATAGTTGAATAACATAAGTGGAGAGATTGAAAGTGACACCTATAAACGAGAAAATTACGGAAAACAAACTTAGATGGCATTGACACGTACTAAGAAGACAAAAAAATACACCAGTAAGAAGAGGATATGGTATTTATATTTAATGAAAACGACAAAACTCAAGACCCAAATTGGCATGGGAGAGGAATATTAAAAATGATCAAAAATGCTAAATTTAACTAATAATATGGTTCAAGATAGAAAACAAAGAAAATTGAGATTTCATGCGGCCAATCTCAATCATTTCTGAAGATAACAATTATGATGACGATGAAGAAGTTGAGACCCTCTACTTACTGATTTGGATTTTTTCCCTTAAGAAAAAATTCATCAAAATTAAATTTTATCGAACATAGGCTTTAGACGTAGATTAGTTTAAGTCAAAGCTTAAAGCCTACAAATTACACAAAGTTTTTATTCTAGATTATAATACATATTATTAGAAAATAAAATATGCAAATTCATAGTTCTGCAAAATTTCAAAGCTACACAACTCTGAAATATTTGGGCCTAAGATGGTCGGCTTGGTCATCTTGACATAAGGCCTGTCCTAGATGTCACCCATTAAACAACCACTCTTACAACCTCTCAAATTATAAGGAGCACCTACTTGGACATCCATTGTAGGTTCACCATGAGCACTCTAAGTTGTTTGACAAACTTTCCATGAAGTCATATTGATCACATATGATAAGATATGTGCACTTCACCACACCATGCTGTTCTTTACCCATTGGCCCACTCATCTTCATGGGTCACTCATCCATCGTAGGTTCGCTATGAGCACTCTAAGTTGTTTGACAAACTTTCCATGAAGTCATATTGATCACATATGTTAAGATATGTGCTGTAACGACCGAGGCTTTTGGACCCTCGAAAATCGACACTAATACGTCTACTGTATTACGTGCCAAACAATCGAATGCCGAAATACCCGATTGTTAGGGAAAAAAAAGAAGGAAAAAGATAAGAAGAAAACTAAACAATACAGAATCTTACAGTGGAACGAATAATACATAATATACCACAAATCTTTACACAAACAAACTGTAAATATATATATTCAAACATCAATCAGACTGTACTAATTAACCTATTTCAGCCTGCACAGTTATAACAGTCTGTACTCAAAATTGTTGATAAATACAACAAAGAATACAGAAAAAAATAACTATCTACGTGAGTATGTCTTTGGGCCTCCAACTTGTCTCCTAAAGCTCCAAGCATCCAACTAAATCTGTAATATGCTCGGTCTCACCCAAGCATTATTATAAAATAACACCCGAGTCAGTTTGGATAACCAGCGTGAGAAAACACACCCAACTAGATTTTAAAGTTATATAAATCCTTGAAATTAAAAACATCTCATAAGACCACGCCGTACATAAACACACATGAGTTTTTACCTTACGATAACCAAATCATTTCATATAGAAAATTCATTTATATTATAATAATAATGTCTAGGGGTCAAAGTAAAATATGAATATAGCTGAAATACTTGCATCGCACGTTTTAGCATGGTTGGGCACAACTAAGTCCGTACGACGCTTATTGGGAATGGATTTCATGTTATGACAAGGTAAGGAACTACCTTTCAAAGGTGCATTTCTAGATAAATGCACCGAGATCTGATAATAACATCTTGTACCCCTATCACACAGGACTGGCTTACCACTTGACTAATAGTATCGAATATGATCACCCCGCTTGGGCCCCGAAGCATACATTTATAGATGGTAACCGATCTAGATTTGGAATGACCACATACCCTGATGGAGCGACCCACTTGGCCCTGCTGCATGCCTGATTTTTGTCATTTTCCGGTGGATGAAGCTTGAGGTTACGATTTACCTTTATATAGCACTTTCCACTTGGAATGCTAACACTGTCCTTCAGGATACAATGCAATATCAGCATTCATCCATACAAGTTCGTTCTGGGACTGAACGAAACACTTAGGAGCTTCATCTTCAATTCCATCATCTTCAAGATACCTTCATTTCGAAATGCTTAAGTTGGATCAAAGTGGTTTCCGGGTAACATATCTGATTTCGGTCTCTTCGAAACAACATTCGGCAATTTCCGTCAAACTTAACACCGGTTCTTTAGGAAATAAAGTCAAAGATAAGATCGGAGATCACCTCCTAACCGTTAGTGATAGATTTTCTTACCATTGTCTTAGGAAAAAAACAAATTTGTACACACAGTACAACATCATCGGAGATGACTGTGCCATATAACTCACATGTTTCTTCTAGATATTTCTAAAGTTACGTTTGGGTCTAATTTCGATGGTTGATTATTTAACTATCGAGTAACAAACATTCAATCAGGGGTTCATTTCATAAGGAAAACCAACAATGGTTAGGCGCATAAGCAATCACTAGCCTCCTTTAATAAATCTTTCATAAATAAAACCATTTGTAAATTACTTGTATAAGAATACTTTTACAAAGACATATCCACCAATTCCTATATTTTCAATACTTAGAAAATATCCATATACTTATCTCAACGGTATGAGTATATTTACACAATGAGAAAGATTCCATTTTTATTCGATTCAAAAACCATTCATAAACTCCTTATATGTCTCTAAAACCGTTTATAAACCATTTTATAAAACTTATAGAACCATTTATAAAACTTCTTCTATACATTCCAATCAATTATAAATCCTATCTGTACATTTCTATAACTCATTTATAAATGTAAATAAATCATCATTTAAAAAAAACAATATATTTTTGAAACCCATTTTCGTGTTTAAAATCATTTCCTATCTTAAACCCAATTTCACCTCAATTGGCGATTTATAATATTTCAAAATACTAATTTCAGGCCAATGGCCGACAAACGCTCAACCAATATAGATATTGATTTTTTTATAATCACCGGTCTTTTGTTTTTAAACATAGAACAATGTTATAGCCGTAGTGTCCACAATCAGGTTTATTGTTCATTAATCAGTATAAAAAGAATATTATCGAAACAATTCAACAATAGCGAGGAATTCTGTTGGATCCCTCCAACTTGTTTCCCCCGCTTCACAACAATATATAATCATAAAATATAAGTCAACCACTTCAAGCCGGATTCACATATAAAGGGTCATCCGCTCTTACACGAGAACGTAATAGAGTCTCGTCCGCTCCAATAGGCGGGAATATTCAATCTAACTAATATAAATATAGTAAATCGTTCAAACAACCATTCAATAATTTTTATCAATTATATATCATACTAATTAATCAAAAATGTGAGTTTAACTCACCGAAATTTTCTCTTGTTGCCGAGGTGTTCCGGTTTGGAACTAAAGCCGGACGACGTCCAATTTTAGCCCAAATTTCAACAGTCTCCAAATTCATCCAAAGTAGTTCCTTTGTGTAGCTTTCGTCGTTATGAGAACAACACAAAAATCCATGCCTTGATTGGACATCGTATGAGAGAGTTATTGGTTATCGATATTTAAATTTAAAAGATAAATAAACTAATTTACAAACTTCATAATATTTACAATTTTACCCTTATCTCTCATTTTCCCCAATTCGTTCATGCCTATACATGAACCCAATGCACCGTGCATCCATCCAACTGATACCAAGCTTCGGACTCCTAAACCAAAATCAGGCTTCACCATCGATCTACTCTCTGTCTCCTCGATGCAACCGACACCTCCCCCTAACTGCAACCTATTGCAACCCGAAGATCAACTTGACCATAAATACACTACCATGCTTTACACAACTCCGACCACCGCTCCATCTTTACACCACATAGTTATCAAGACGCGATCTTAGGCTCAAAAAAAGCTCAGGCGCAAGTTGTGCGTCTTTTTGCAGTTTGAGTGCGCTTTTTTGCAGTTTGAGACACCTTTTTGCTAAATTCAAATTTTAGTTTACAAAAGAATTAAAGATATTTTTTAATAGTTAAACGAATTATAAAATATGGTTTAAAATTTAAAATTTAGATAATAAAATATTTAAATAGTTGAATGAATTATAAAATATGCTTTAAAGTTTAATTTGTAGTTAGTAAAATGTTGATCAAACTTATATAAAAGGAATGCAAAAAGGCTTAAGGTTCAAAAAAGCCCAAGTCTCGAGGCTTGCACCTTAGCGCCTAAACTACTATGGCCACAAACACAAATCAAATCTCCAATTCACGAAATACTACCTCAAATTCCATAAAATTGAAATTCTAGCTAGCTAAAGCCTCACGTTGCTCACTGACCAAACCACCAAACAAAATTGCGAACCCCCAAACCACCTTTGAACACCCTTTATTACTCAAAGAATTAAGCTTTTGATTTTTAGGATTTTTAAACTTTTAGTTTGAATTTTTTTTCATGGTTGACCCAGCTTTTTTTTCTTTTCTTCTTTCCGGTTTGAAGAATGGTTCAAATGAGAGGAAAGGAATCATTTTAAAATAAGAAAAGGGGTATGGTTAAGAACGTGCAGAGATATGGGCAGCACTGTGGTGTATGGTCTGAATAAACTATATTTTTATATATTATATTTAAATTATCAAGCTATAAAACGTATGAAGATCTCGAACTCCAAATGAGATGTATTGTCTAGCATTCTATAAGTTATACTCCTATTTTGAACGCAATAGAACTTGTTTCGAGACCTAATTCAATCATATGCAGAAGATTGCCTTTTGAACCTAATTATTATATTAAATTTTCAATATTAAATTCTACACGTTTCGATCTCGCATGACCAAACAATTCATCTTATCGTTACGAAACTTGACGGCGTACAATAATTCATTATTGTGGATCCAATGAAACTGGTTTTGTCAAAATCCGAGATTGTGCCCCGGAAGGCTATTTTTATATGTTAATTAAAACGAGTTAATTTCAAAATCAGTTAAATCACTTTTAAATTCAATTCAAAAGTTTTATTATCTTCATTCTTCTTTAATAGAATTTAAATAAGCTTTTAAATCATTTTTATCCAACTTAAAACTCAAGGTTCAATTATTTAAACAATTTCAATTATTAAATTCAACAATTAAATTATCCAATAAATCACTATATTTGAAATTCCGGTTATTTAACTTATAAAATTAACCTTTTAAAATTTAAGATCAATTAATTATTCCAATTTCAAACGACAATAATTTTGGGTCGTTACACGTGCACTTCCCCACACCATGTTGTTCTCCACCCATTGGCTCACTCATCTGCATGGTTGTCATTCGAGCTAAATATCGATCACTTGATTAGCCAACTCCTATTTTTAATACTTCTACACCTTTGGATCAATGCACATCACCTGCCTCTTGCTTAGTCTCCTACCGCATACTCATTATAACACTGCATCAAAAGCCTTTCAAGGCCACTTACAACTCCACTCCAAGTAAATCTCTCAACCCTAATCGCTCAATGATCATCAAACCACTGTTTTTCCTATGGACCAAACACTTCAATTTTTCTTGCTTGCTTAGAGTGTTTTCCTTCTACCTTGTAAGTACTCACTATGACCGTTCGATCATACCTCGTTGATGGTGAAGATATGTAGCATAATATTTGTTAGTTAATTGATTGGTTAGCTAATTAATTGTAGAATGTATTAGATTTGATTTAAGAAGAGATACTTATGTATATATTTCTCTTTAAGTATCATCATTTAAATAAATAAATGGATGGTAAAATATATTTATTTATAGGAGATATATTAGCAAACATATCTTTACTTTTCTATTGGTTGGTAGTAGCTATAAATATGACGTTACAAGAGTCATTTTTTTACTAAGGGTTTTGATATTGAGAATCTTCTGATGACTTAATAAAAAAAATTGGAGGGAAAAAAATTATTTTTTACTTTATATCTCTTCTAAAATCTAATTATGTAGAGATTATTGGAAAAACAGTAACAGTTGGTATCAAAGCTTGCTGCACAAATTTTTCGAAGAGAGTTTGGTTATGGAGAAGATAAGTATGAAACTTAATGGAAAAATTAGGGGTCGTGGAAGACGAAGATGGATGATTTTCTATATCTCAATGATCTTCACCAAACATTAGAGAACAAAGGACAGAAACCTAGTAATTTATCTGAAGCAAAATGGAAGACTTTGGATAGAAAGGCTGTGGCGACAATTCGGTGTTTTTTTTATAGAATTCGGTGTTTCGTATTATTTCTAATGAAACATCTGCTTATGCAATTTGATAGAAATTGGAAGAAATCTATACAAAGAACTCTGCAACAAACACGACACTTCTTATGTGAAGATTGATGAATATGAAGCTTCAGAAAGATGAGCCAATTGAAGTGCATCTTAATGGTTTTCAGATAATTGTGAACCAACCGACTGCCGTAAATTATAAGGTGGATGATGAGCAACAAACTTTGATGTTGATTGGCTTATTATCGGAGAGTTGGAAAACGATTGTGGTTGCATTGAACAACTCAAATTCGAACAGAGTTGTTTCAATATGGTCGTTATCGGAGAGTTTCTTAACAAGGAGATGCAGAAGGTGAACCTAATAGAAGAAAAGAATAAAAAAAAGAAAGTAGAAATCTGTTTGAAAAGAAATCTTCGAAGAGGGGTAACTGCTCAAAGATGGAAAGACGATTAAATAAATCGAACATGAAAAGAAACTTCATTTGCTATTACTGTGAAAACCCGATCACCGCTAAGATTTTGTAACAAACTTAAAAAGGACAAAGAAAAGATGAAAGATTAGAGGAAGGCAAGTCAATCTTGACAAAGACAACGATGAAGAGATAATTTTGATAAAGATTTTAATGACGTCCTGTGTGGATAAAAACAAAAGCAAAGATTGAATACTTGATTAAGGTGCTTGCTTTCACATATATAATCAAAAAGAAGCATTTATTGATTACGAAGAGCAAAGTTATAAGGTAGAATCTGTCAATGGTGGAGGTTTGCATGTTAAATGAATAGGTTCAGTTAGGTTGAAGATGTATGATGGAAGGACTGTGAAGCTAACAAAAATTAGGCACATCCCAAAAATTAAGAAGAATCTTGCTTCAATGAGACAGTTAGAAAAAAAGACTGCAATTTTCAACTCTAGCTGGAGTCACAAGAGTTTGGAGGGGTAATATGGAGATTCTCCATGCAAAACATGAAAACAATAACATATACAAATTACTTGAAAAAACAGTGGAGATTGTAGAGAGTTCTCAAATTGGAGTTGGAATAACAAATTTATTTGAAATAAGGTAGAGCATGCAACGAAAAACCACAGTATGCTTTGAGACATCTGTGGTATTACAAGCAATTCTTATTTGTTGATGATGTGTGAGATCATGTGTAACTAGGTGGTTTAAAGGTTTATTAAGTTTGTTTTCGAACAAAGGTGGATTCCGTGAAGAATATTGTGTTGGGTGTAGTGTTAAAGATATGCGGGTCGATATTTGTTAGTTAACTAATTAACTATGGAAAATATTATATTTGATTTACACAACTAGAATACTTTAAAATAGGGACGGAGCATGGAGTCGGCCGGAGTCAGCTCCGTCTCCTCTTTGGAGTTGGCTAGGGATGACCTAAAATTTTACTGAACTTTGAGTCGGCCGGAGTTGGCCTATGACGGTCTGAGATGGCTGTCGTCGGCTATTTAATTATTTTCTCAAACTACTTCTTATATACACCTATTTCATTTGAAAAAATGAAAAACAATACTAAAATGGCCAAAAAAATTAAATTGACATGTATGATTATTAATATTCACCCAATGACGCTGTTGTGATAGGTTAGATTGGTATTTTCGATGATATATTTTCGTTTAATTCGAAAAGTTATCGTTGTTGAAAATCTAACTCGCATGACCAATCGATGCAACTTTTAGTCGATCTGCTATACAAATTCGATAAAGGTGGTTATATATAACATTTTAAAGAATTAAAATAATTTTACAAACCGTTGGGTAATCAATTACGAATTTTTAAATGTATTTGGTATAATAAAATTGTATAAAATAAATTATGCGGCATAAAATTAAATTGTTTGTGTGCGATGTCGATCTAAGGTATTTTGGACATGTTTTCAGAATATGGTTTAAAAATAAACGAATCTGGGGTGTCGATCTTGAATTTCAAATTTATGACCGTTCGTTGACTTTCGGACAAAAAACCTTCGTTCGACAGCCGAACGACCTTCAAACCAGACCAAATTTGAACCAGTGATGCTTCGTAGTGTTTTAATCGAATCCGTACGGTTGGATTCACAAAAAAATCATCGAGAATAAAATTATCCAAGAAATATGTCATATTTTACTTTCGATGATTTTTTTGCGAATCCAACAGTACGGATTCGATTAAAACACTACGAATCATCACTGGTTCAAATTTGGTCTCGTGAAGGTCGTTCAGCCATCAAACGAAGGTTTTTTGTCCAAAAGTCCACGAACGATCATAAATTTGAAATTCAAGATCGACACCCTAGATTCGTTTATTTTTAAACCATATTCTGGAAACATGTCCAAAATACCTTAGATCGACATCGCACACAAACAATTTAATTTTACACCGCATAATTTATTTTATATAATTTTATTATACCAAATACATTTAAAAATTCATAATTGATTATCCAACAGTTTAAAAAGTTATTTTAATTCTTTAAAATGTTACATATAACCACCTTCATCGAATTTGTATAGCGGGTCGACTAAAAGTTGCATCGATTGGTCGTGCTAATTAGATTTTCAACAACGATAACTTTTCGAATTAAACGAAAATATATCATCGAAAATACCAATCTAATCTATCATGACCCGTCATTGGGTGAATATTAATAATCATACATGTCAATTTTATTTTATTTAACAATGTAGTAGTGACTTTTATTTTTTTAAATGAAATATGTCTAAAAAAAGAATTTAAAAAAAAAATATGGCCGATGCTAGCCGATGCAGGCCGACGCCAGCCGATGCCATGTCGCGTATACAGATTTCAGCCGAACCCTTCTTTCTCACTTTCTTTGCTCCCCTAAAAAAACGATTTTTTCTCCTCCCCGTCACCGATTCCGACCCTCTCCAACCGTCACCCTCCGTCGTTGTCGCCGTAGAAGCCTAAAACTCGCCGGAATCTCTTCTTCTTCTTGAATTTGGTAATTTTCTCTAAGCCCAAATTTCGAATTAAATTGTTTAATTAGGTTTGAATGTACATTACTGTGATGATAATTGGGTGTAGGCATTGCTAATTTAGTGTATTATGTTATTTTTAATTAGTATGAAGTCGTTGAATTTGAAAGTATGAATTGAGAATAATTGGGGTGTAGGTATTTAGAATTTGAAAGTGTGAATTGGGGATTGGAAATTTGAAAGTGTGAAATCATGGATTTGAAAGTGTGAATTGGGAATCTAAAAGTGTGAAAGCATGAATTTGAAAGTGTGAAAGTGTGAATCAGGAATAATTGGGTGTAGATATTTTAGTCTATCTCTAGTTAATATAAATAATTTAAACGAAAATAAAACAGCAACAAAGCCTTTAGTCCCAAAAGGCTTTGCTAGATTAGAAGATACAATAATAGTCACATAAAACTTCAGATGCAAAGTCTATATGCGTATAGGAAGAGAAAAGAAATGCTGTCGAAATTTCTAATATATATATGTTTTTAAATTAGAAAAAATGTTCAACTATCTTCTCGACCATACCTGGATGTATGAAAGTCGAACAGAAACGAAAGGTTCGACGAAAAAATATTTTAAGGATGGTGTAGATGAATTTGTTAAATTCGCTAAATCTAATAATGAAGAAGGTGGAACACAAATTCGTTGTCCGTGTCGTAAATGTCGACATTTTCATTTTTGGGAACCGGATTTAGTTATTGTACATTTGTGTAAATCCGGTTTTGTGCCAAACTATTATTTCTGAGATCGTCATGGAGAAAAAATTGTTGCATCTAATTCTATAGTACCCAAGGTTGAGGTGAATAACAATAATGTCACGACGTATCCAATAATAGATATGATGGAAGATGCAGCATGGTCAATGTTTCCTACTGTTCAAGTTAATGATGTAAATGTCGAAGAAGAACCGATCGAGGGGGTCAAAATAATTTATGATTTACTGGATTCTGCGAAAAGACCGTTGTGGGATGGTTGTAGTAGCGGAACAGAATTGTCAGTTATTGCTGAATACATTACTATGAAATCAAAATTCAATTTTACAGAAGCTGGATTTACAGTAGTTGTACAAGTTGCAAAAAGACATATATCATCCAATAATCTGATGTGCGATAGTCATTATAAAGTGAAAAAACTAATGTTTGCTTTCGGTTTGCCCTACCAGAAGATAGATACATGTATAAAAGGTTGTATGTTTTATTGGAAAGATGACATTAATCTTAAGAAATGCAAAATATGTAACGAGAAAAGATACAAACCAAGAAAAAAAAAGGAAAGGAAATTCAATACAAGAGAATGCATTATTTACCCATCACTTCCAGACTTCGAAGGTTATATGCGTCGTCTACGACAACATCAAATATGAGATGACACAGTGTGAGAACGCAGGAAGAGGGACTTTGATACATCCATCGGACAGAGAAGCATGGAAACATTTCGATAAGACTTATCCTGCGTTTGCCGTAGAGAGTCGTAACGTGAGACTTGATTTATGTACAGATGGATTTTCACCATTCTCTCAATTCGGTAGTAAATATTCAACTTGGCCTATTGTTGATACACCTTATAATTTATCTCCGTGGATGTGTATGAAAACTCCATATAAGTTTCTTATGATTGTCGTCCCTGGTCTTGATGATCCGACACAAGGAATCGATGTTTATCTATAGCCATTGATCGAAGAGTTGAAAACGTTATGGCATGAAGGGGTGGATACATACGACGTGTCGAAAAAAAGAATTTTCGTATGTTTGCATCTTTATTATGGACTATTGGTGATTTTCCAGCTTACGCAATGCTTTCAGGCTGAAGTACAGCCGGTCGTCTGGCTTGTCTTTACTACATGGAAGATACATGGGCATTTTCATTACCGTATGGAAAGAAAATTTCATGGTTTGATTGTCATCGGTGTTTTCTCCATGTTAATCATACTTTTAGAAGAGATAAGAAAAACTTTGTAGTAAATAGAGCAGAGAACAGACAACGACTAACGACATTTTCAGGTGAAGAATTATATGAACTAGTTAAAGAATATCCGAAGATACATGAAATTGGAGTACAGACTGAAATTCCAGGTAAATCGAACTTGCATAATTGGTGCAAACAAAGTATATTTTGGGAGTTACCTTATTGGAAGCATCTTTTACTACGACATAATATTGATGTGATGCACAACAAGAAAAACATGTTTGATAATGTGTTTAATACAGTTTTGAATGTCAAGGGTAAAACTAATGACGATATCAATTCAAGATGTGATATAGAACAATATTGTAAACATCCCGAACTTCATATAAACCCTAATGACAGTAAAAAACCCAAAGCATGCTATGAGCTAAACAACAATCAAGTAAAACTTGTGTTGAAGTGGATTGAAGGGCTGAGATGTCCTGATGGGATTTCTTCAAATCTCCGTAGATGTGTTGACTTAAAAAACAATAAATTGAGTGGGATGAAAAGTCATGATTGTCATGTCATGATGAAAAATTTCTTACCCGTCGTTTTCAAAGAACTATTGCCCGTAAAAGTGTGGAGTGCTATAACAGAATTAAGTCTGTTTTATAAAGATCTTTGTTCGACCACGTTAAAAGTTGAGCGTATTCGCAAACTTGAAAATGACATCCCTATACTGCTCTACAAACTTGAGAAAATATTTCCTCCAGGATTATTTCATGTAATGGAGCATTTACCTGTTCATCTTCCATATGAAGCACTTCTTCGAGGTCCTATACAATATGGATGGATGTATCCATTTGAGAGGTAATTATGAATATTTAAAATAATAATTTAATTTTAAATTTGATGTAAGTAAATTTTAATCGAATAAATTTTGTAATAGGCACTTGAATCATCTCAAGAAAAAAGTTAGACAAAAAGCACGAGTTGAAGGTTCGATTTGCAAATAATATATCGAAGAAGAAGCTTCATTTTTTTTCTCTCACTATTTCAATGACCATGTGAACTTATCATTTGCAAGTGTTTCACGTAATGATGAAGCCGTTGAACAAGATTTTTCTGAATCAATGTTTTCTGTTTTTAGACAGAATGGCCGAGCTGCTGGAAAATGTGTGAAAATATGGTTAGACGACAGAGATTACCATATAGCACACGCATACGTTCTTCTTAATTGTGCTGAAGTTGCACCATTTGTTAGGTAAATATTGAATGATAATTCTCGATAATAGTACATATTTGCATTGTTTATGAGTTACCCAATTAAATTGATTTTGCATTTAATGTACGTACACATATATTTACAGTATTTACTGTTGAATATGCGCTTATATGATTTTTGTTTGATGATAATAAACATATATACATTCGTTTAAATGTATTTGATAATATACTATTTTATTTTTTCACAGATTAAATAAATATTTGCAGAATAAAATAAATAACACGAAATTTGAATTCAAACGAATATTTTATTCAAACAAATATTTATTACATCTTTGAATAGTACAATTTCAAGCTCTCACTATAACTATACAACTTTGATTACAATTACATCACATTTCACATTTACAATTCACCTCACTACATATCACTCACACTCGTATTTATCTTCAACTTCATTCCAGTTTGAATCCAGCATCTGAGAAATCTGCAAAAATATTCACTAACGCAGTAAAATTGAAAAAGAAATATTTTTGCAAAATAAAATAAAATATAATTTTTGAAAATAATATTTGCCTCAGTTATTTGGGTTGTTCGTCATCATTTAAATTTGAATTCATCATACACGAACAACTTGTGACATACACAGTGTATTACTGTATATGCCACAAGGCCGTGCACGCCGATATATACACTTGATAATGCTACAGGGACAGGTGAGCACAAGGTCAAACCCAAATATACGGACAGGTTCAACTCAGGTGCAATAAATTCAAAAATACGACACGAGCACAAGGTCAAATCCGAGTTTTTGTAACTGGATTCAACTCAAGCGCAAATCAAAAGTACACATGAATATGAAACTAAACAGTCAAGTTCAGTGGTCAAATGCAATAGGCCGAGAACCAGACAAATGCATGCAACAGCAGCAAAAATGATCAGCCATCAAAGTACAAGAACAAGTTGAGATGCACAAGGCAAGACCAAGCTGCAGTATACAAGTAACAAGTACAGGTAGCATTCAATTCAAGTACTACAAGCATGGCCGTGCATGCGATAACAACAAAGACCAAGGCTCAAAATGTGCAGCATCAGTGAAGCCAAAACATGATACAGGTGAACAGAAGTAAAAAGTGCAGATTGGATGCATAAGTGGACATAAGCAAACACAAATGGAATGCAACAGTGAAGTTCAACATTATCAGGGAGCATATGGAAGGGTCAGATGTACACATGAACAAGTATGAACCCAAATCAAGCACCAAGTATACATGAAGAAAACAACAACACGAATGCAAGTGCAGACGATAGCTACTCATTGTAACTCAGTAATACAAGGCAAACTGACAACAACAAACATGAATACAACTCGAATGAATGCATCAGAGTGAAACATTTGAAGTAAATGCATTGAACAAACATTAAACCAGTTGCAACATCACTGATACTAGTGAAACAACAAGCAGCAGTGAGTAAGTGCAACTCGAGCTTCAGAAATAACAAATGCAGATATCCAGCATCAATGAACAAGTATGGCAGCATGTGAATGCATCAAAACAAGTCAACAACAATGTCGAGCTCAAGACAGTACAGCTACAACATGTATGCAGCCCAATAGACCAAAGTACAACATCAAAGACAGCACTGACTTAAGTATACAAGTGAAAATGCAATGCTCAAACTCAGTGGACAGGACTACAACAGCCAGTACCAACATGAATCAGAGATTACAAACAAGAGCATACAAGTGCAACACAAGAAACAGATAGAAATGAACTTATGAAGCAGTGCAAGTGCAAATCACCAACTACAAGACCTCAAGTGATATGGTGAAGCAGCATGTAATAACATTATATACAAAGGTAAAGAACAATGGTGATGCACTGCAGATATGCAGCAAAGTAAACAGCACTTTGAATATAATCGAGCATGAGTACAGTTTGAACAATATCCAGAAGAGCAGTGTAAAAAACTCAAAATGGCCGAAGTCATCAAGTAAAAGAAATTGAACTCACGATTTAAAGTCAGAGCCTTAGCAATAAAGCAATTCACAGAGCCATGTAACCAAGTCAAAGCCAGTGATAACCAAACGTCTCAAATGCAAGGCATAGAATCAAGTCATAAAAATATACGAATGTGACAAAGTCAAATGTCACAAATTAAAGCCGTGGTCATCACGAAATTGATTCAAAACCATGTCAACCAAGCAAGCATCAATTATACGAGATTGACAAAGTCAAATAAATCATCAGCATCAAAATATAATCGAACGGTCGAACAATTTATTTGACAAATTCAAATAAGTTTATACGAACGAAGATAAAGGAGTTCGAACGCATATTTAACCCAGATCATCATCGGCATAAAAGAGGGGAGTTCGAATACAAAAAAAATCAAAATCGAAAAGTATCGAAGCATAAATTCTTACCAGAAGCAAGAATCGAACTCATCGAAGTAGCCAGTGAGAGCAACAAGAATCAATCGAGCAAGGCAACTTTTGATCAACCAGAGAATCGATCAGATCTATAGGCGCTTCGAAAAAGCCCTAATTTGTAAAAAGGGAAGAAGAACGAACAAAACAGCGGCCGCCATTATGAATGAAAAAGAGACGGGCTGAATTACTAAAGAGGGCCGGGTTTATTCGAACTCTATTTTATTTAGGGTTTTAAAATTATAATAAGGGTTTTATTTTTAAATTAGGGCTATTTTATTTAAATTGTTTTTTAAGTTGTATTTTCTTTTAAACCGTTTTTAATTTTCTAGTCTTGTGACTAGGGGACAAACTACGGTGTGTAGTTTGGGAATTCGCAACTCGGTGGTTGAGTTGTGGTCAGGGTTTTGAGCGTAGAGTTAGATTAGTCAATAGCGGGTATAGCAAGTTTACGTGTGTAAGCGAGGGACTATCTAATTTCTAGTAGAAACCTTGAGGGCAGCACGTAGGCAGGGTTTTGCCGAAGCTGGGTAAATTCTGTGTTGTTCTGTTTTATTCTGTTATTTATATTCTGCGATATCTGTGCTGCTATTCTGTGATCTGAATTAATATTAATTTATTAGCTTCTGTAATTAAGTTTAATAATTTTCACTGTCACCCTATTCACCCCCCCTCTAGGGTGAAATCGATCCTACAAGTGGTATCAGAGCTAGGAACAAAAGCCATTTTTGTTTTAAAATTTTGATTTTACAAAAACCAATTTTTAATTTAAAAATTCGTGTTTCAAAAATCAATTTTTGTTTTAAAAATTCGTGTTTCAAAAATCAATTTTTGTTTTTAAAAATTCGTGTTTCAAAAATCGGTTTTTTGTTTTAAAAATTTGAATTTTTACAATGGCTTCTTTTAATAATGCTTTTGCAGAAGGGCAATCCATAGTTAGACCACCAATGTTCAATGGTGAATATGCTTACTGGAAAAATAGAATGCAAATTTTTCTGAAAAGCATTGACGCTTGGAATATTGTTGAGACAGGTTATAGTATACCAACCATAATTGTAGATAATAGGAAATAGAGAAACCAAAGGAACAATGGACAGAACTAGAAAATAAATTACAGAATACTAATGCCAAAGCTATGAATTCTATTATCTGTTCATTGGATCAATTTGAATTTAATCGTGTCTCACATTGTCTAACTGCGCAGGAAATATGACACATACTAGAAGTGACTCACGAAGGAACATCTCAAGTCAAAGAATCTCGCCTTGCAATGCTAAGCAGCGAATACGAGAACTTCAAAATGGCGAAGGAAGAAAATGTCAAAGAGATGTACGGACGACTCTCCAATATCGTATACAAATCAAAAGCTCTCGGAAAAACATACACCGAATTAGAAATAGTCCGAAAAATCCTCAGAGTCCTTCCACGAAGCTTTGAAGCAAAAGTAACTGCCATACAAGAATCGAAAGATTTAAAACAACTTAAAGTGGAGGAACTCATCGGAAATCTCACCACTTATGAGCTAGAAATGAAATTCAAAGAAGAGCGTGAAGGAGGTGACACTCAAAAGAAATCAATAGCTCTCAAAGGAACAACCGAAAGTGATGATGATAACGATGAAGATGATGGAGCAGCAGAATTGGAGCTGTTAATAAGGAAATTCAAAAAATGGAATCAAAAACATGGAAATTCAGCTCGAAATCAAAAAGCAAAAAGCAGAATAGCCAAAGCACTAGACTACTCAGAAGAACAAAAGTTTATTTGTTATAATTGCAACAAACCCGGCCATATCAAGCCCGATTGTCCACAAATTAAATCCAGCCATGGAAAGAAACAGAAAAAGAAAAGTTTTGCAGCCACTTGGGATGAAATAGACGAGAATGATCAAAGCACTGGCAGTGAAAGCGAAAAGGCAGAATTGTGTCTTCGAAGTGATACAACTGACAGTGACGATGACGAGCCAAGTGAGGTATCAAAACTTACCCATTCTAAGTTGCTTATATATTTTCATGAAGTAAACGGTTGTTTTGAACGACTTAGGGAAAAATATGCCAAACTTGAATCTCAAAAAGATACTTTGATAGAATGTAATAAACAACTTGATCAATTAGTTAAAACCTATCAAAGTAGGATCCCTAAGTGTGATAAGTGTCCAACATTTGAAAAGGAAATTAAAAAATCAGAAATCAATATAAAAACACTTGAAAATGAAATTCTGATTTTAAAGGAGAATGAAAATACTAGGAGAGAGAATTCTATTAAAAAGTGCACACAGTTGTTAAACGAAAATGAATCTCTCAAATCACAAGTCCAACAATTGTCAACAACTTTAGATAAATTTTCAAAAAGTGAAAAATCGTCGAATATGCTATTAGGAAAGCAAACTGTTAATTCGGTTAGACAAGGACTTGGATATAATAGTTCGAAAATTGTTGAAAGCAATATTAGTCAAGCTAAATCCATGTGCACGATTTGTAGAAAATTTGGACACGATCACAATAATTGTTGGTATAGACCCAAACATGTGAAAACTATACCGATTTGGGTTCCAAAAGGCACAAATATAAAATCTCTCAAAGTTAAACAAATTTGGGTGCCAAAGGGAACAATTATAAATAGTTTTGGGTCTACACAAAATTATTTTTCAAAATTTTCTGCCACTAACAACCATGGACCTATAAAAACAAATAGGTCACATAAATCCTTTTCCGTGTAGGTGTGGTGGCAGGCTAAGGAACAACAATAGTGTTCTTTGGATTTTGGCTGTTCCAGAAACACAACGGGCGACAAAGCTAAGTTCCTTAGCCTAGTATAAAGGTGACAGAATCACAACGGACAACAACGAAAAATATCGTAAAGGTAAAACAGGTATGGTATGTTTTAAACGATATATTAAATGTGATAATCTGCACCGTATTTTGAATTAATTCAGCCAATATTGAGATTGATAAAAGATGATGATTTTTGATTCTGATTTATTCAAAATTGTTGGCCAATTATATTCTTATGCCAAAAACACTATAAAAATCTCTAGATTCTTTGAATTACTTCATATATATCATTTTGGATTAAAAATAGTGTTTTGTTGGATAATTATACAATTGGTTATAATTCGGCTAACTCTATATTCACGGTTTTTCGATTATTTACACGGCCTCATTTCAAATTCAAAAGAATGTCATTTAAATTGCTGAAAAAATTGAGTTGAAATTTTTGATGCACACTTCATGTTTTGGTCTATAAAATTCAATTGATGATAATTTTTGAGTGAAAGAGAAATTCAGATTACACTGGTAATCTAGTTGATAGAAAAATTACTAGTGAAACGTGATTTGTTTTTGAGACATTTAGTAACTGCATCGTTTTTCAAAGAAAATATCTGTATATTTTTCATTTCAAATAATTTTCAAATAGCATAAAATTTTCTTTTAAAAACCCCCTGGAGAAAATCATTTTTGACCATATTTTCAGATTATTCATTTTTGAAAAATTAATTTCATAATTATTTTTGAATTTGATTTTAAATGACTATTATGACTAATCTGACTCCCAAATGATTATCGAAAAGAAAAATAGTGATTGAAAAAGTGATGAGTGTTGATATTGATTATATATTATAACTCGAGAAAGTATAATCAGAAAATTTCTTTAGAAATTTAAACAAGAGTTATAAAACTTTTTGTTGGTAAAAAATTCCATGATCATCTCTATACCTATCATATTTCTATCAACCATCACTCATCAAAATTCTATATAGTTTGTCGATATGTGGTACTTTAAACAGGAATCGTTCGTTTTTCATTTTCACATTTTTAAAAAAAAATAAAAAAAATAAAAATAAATAAATACCAAAGTATTCACTCTCATTTAAAAGTCCTCACGGTTATGCATGGGTGAATTACTTGGAATTTGTTATGTGCTTCCATGCTCATTTAAAAGTCCTTATGGTTATGCATGTATGGAACGCGTATCAAAAGTTGATTCTTTTTCTTCTTAAAATAAACAAGTTGATTCTAATCCCATTTAAAAGTCCTCACGGTTATGCGTGGTTAGAAGATACTTGAATTCATTTTTAAAAAAATAAAATTGGAATACTACTAATCTCATTTAAAAGTCCTAACGGTTATGCATGGTTAGTAGATATTCAAATTCCTGATATAAATATACCACAAATAAGACACAACTGTATGGTTTTATATGATGACATCATCTCCATCATTCTAAAAGTGGAATATGCGCCTAACAAAATATTTATGATTTTTGTTTGATTTTTTATTTAAATTTGATATTTATATTCAATTGAGTTTTAATGTTGGATTGATATCGATTACTTTTTCTCTATTTTCTCTAACACTATTATTCTTTTGCTGATAACAAAAGGGGGAGAGAAAATTTAAGATTTTGTCAAATAAAATCTAGCAAAAGTCAAATAATTTTCTATTTGCATCTAGACTCATTTGCATATTTTTATTTGTATGCATATATGTAGGGGGAGCATCATGT
This sequence comes from Allium cepa, assembly GCA_030765085.1. Taxonomy (NCBI): domain Eukaryota; kingdom Viridiplantae; phylum Streptophyta; class Magnoliopsida; order Asparagales; family Amaryllidaceae; genus Allium; species Allium cepa. Next base: position 407,141,663 of record CM060931.1, on the reverse strand, counting down.
AGAGAGGGAGCATTTAAATAGGGGGAGCAATTAGGATATATCAATGATCAAATACATTTAACATATTCAAAATCTTAAATATATGTTTGTTATCATCAAAAGGGGGAGATTGTTGAATATGCGCTTATATGATTTTTGTTTGATGATAATAAACATATATACATTCGTTTAAATGTATTTGATAATATACTATTTTATTTTTTCACAGATTAAATAAATATTTGCAGAATAAAATAAATAACACGAAATTTGAATTCAAACGAATATTTTATTCAAACAAATATTTATTACATCTTTGAATAGTACAATTTCAAGCTCTCACTATAACTATACAACTTTGATTACAATTACATCACATTTCACATTTACAATTCACCTCACTTCATATCACTCACACTCGTATTTATCTTCAACTTCATTCCAGTTTGAATCCAGCATCTGAGAAATCTGCAAAAATATCCACTAACGCAGTAAAATTGAAAAAGAAATATTTTTGCAAAATAAAATATAATTTTTGAAAATAATATTTGCCTCAGTTATTTGGGTTGTTCGTCATCATTTAAATTTGAATTCATCATACACGAACAACTTGTGACATACACAGTGTATTACTGTATATGCCACAAGGCCGTGCACGCCGATATATACACTCGATAATGCTACAGGGACAGGTGAGCACAAGGTCAAACCCAAATATACGGACAGGTTCAACTCAGGTGCAATAAATTCAAAAATACGACACGAGCACAAGGTCAAATCCGAGTTTTTGTAACTGGATTCAACTCAAGCGCAAATCAAAAGTACACATGAATATGAAACTAAACAGTCAAGTTCAGTGGTCAAATGCAATAGGCCGAGAACCAGACAAATGCATGCAACAGCAGCAAAAATGATCAGCCATCAAAGTACAAGAACAAGTTGAGATGCACAAGGCAAGACCAAGCTGCAGTATACAAGTAACAAGTACAGGTAGCATTCAATTCAAGTACTACAAGCATGGCCGTGCATGCGACAACAACAAAGACCAAGGCTCAAAATGTGCAGCATCAGTGAAGCCAAAACATGATACAGGTGAACAGAAGTAACAAGTGCAGATTGGATGCATAAGTGGACATAAGCAAACACAAATGGAATGCAACAGTGAAGTTCAACATTATCAGGGAGCATATGGAAGGGTCAGATGTACACATGAACAAGTATGAACCCAAATCAAGCACCAAGTATACATGAAGCAAACAACAACACGAATGCAAGTGCAGACGATAGCTACTCATTGTAACTCAGTAATACAAGGCAAACTGACAACAACAAACATGAATACAACTCGATTGAATGCATCAGAGTGAAACATTTGAAGTAAATGCATTGAACAAACATTAAACCAGTTGCAACATCACTGATACTAGTGAAACAACAAGCAGCAGTGAGTAAGTGCAACTCGAGCTTCAGAAATAACAAATGCAGATATCCAGCAGCAATGAACAAGTATGGCAGCATGTGAATGCATCAAAACAAGTAAACAACAATGTCGAGCTCAAGACAGTACAGCTACAACATGTATGCAGCCCAATAGACCAAAGTACAACATCAAAGACAGCACTGACTTAAGTATACAAGTGAAAATGCAATGCTCAAACTCAGTGGACAGGACTACAACAGCCAGTACCAACATGAATCAGAGATTACAAACAAGAGCATACAAGTGCAACACAAGAAACGGATAGAAATGAACTTATGAAGCAGTGCAAGTGCAAATCACCAACTACAAGACCTCAAGTGATATGGTGAAGCAGCATGTAATAACATTATATACAAAGGTAAAGAACAATGGTGATGCACTGCAGATATGCAGCAAAGTAAACATCACTTTGAATATAATCGAGCATGAGTACAGTTTGAACAATATCCAGAAGAGCAGTGTAAAAAACTCAAAATGGCCGAAGTCATCAGGTAAAAGAAATTGAACTCACGATTTAAAGTCAGAGCCTTAGCAATAAAGCAATTCACAGAGCCATGTAACCAAGTCAAAGCCAGTGATAACCAAACGTCTCAAATGCAAGGCATAGAATCAAGTCATAAAAATATACGAATGTGACAAAGTCAAATGTCACAAATTAAAGCCGTGGTCATCACGAAATTGATTCAAAACCATGTCAACCAAGCAAGCATCAATTATACGAGATTGACAAAGTCAAATAAATCATCAGCATCAAAATATAATCGAACGGTCGAACAATTTATTTGACAAATTCAAATAAGTTTATACGAACGAAGATAAAGGAGTTAGAACGCATATTTAACCCAGATCATCATCGGCATAAAAGAGGGGAGTTCGAATACAAAAAAAAAATCAAAATCGAAAAGTATCGAAGCATAAATTCTTACCAGAAGCAAGAATCGAACTCATCGAAGTAGCCAGTGAGAGCAACAAGAATCAATCGAGCAAGGCAACTTTTGATCAACCAGAGAATCGATCAGATCTATAGGCACTTCGAAAAAGCCCTAATTTGTAAAAAGGGAAGAAGAACGAACAAAACAGCGGCTGCCATTATGAATGAAAAAGAGACGGGCTGAATTACTAAAGAGGGCCGGGTTTATTCGAACTCTATTTTATTTAGGGTTTTAAAATTATAATAAGGGTTTTATTTTTAAATTAGGGCTATTTTATTTAAATTGTTTTTTAAGTTGTATTTTCTTTTAAACCGTTTTTAATTTTCTAGTCTTGTGACTAGGGGACAAACTACGGTGTGTAGTTTGGGAATTCGCAACTCGGTGGTTGAGTTGTGGTCAGGGTTTTGAGCGTAGAGTTAGATTAGTCAATAGCGGGTATAGCAAGTTTACGTGTGTAAGCGAGGGACTATCTAATTTCTAGTAGAAACCTTGGGGGCAGCACGTAGGCAGGGTTTTGCCGAAGCTGGGTAAATTCTGTGTTGTTCTGTTTTATTCTGTTATTTATATTCTGCGATATCTGTGCTGCTATTCTGTGATCTGAATTAATATTAATTTATTAGCTTCTGTAATTAAGTTTAATAATTTTCACTATCACCCTATTCACCCCCCCTCTAGGGTGAAATCGATCCTACATTTACGAATCACAACATCCACTTGGCGATCTCCGCAAAGAATTTGCTAACTGGTTTATGAAATACGTTTATGATCAAAGAAATTGTGTCGATGATGAAGGATTGAAACGTCTTTCGATAGGGCCAAAAAGAAATGTCAACACTTATCCAATATTCTTCGTGAATGGATTTAAATTCAACACCAAGTAATACGGTGATGAAAAAATGACTTATAATCGCGGTGTGTTTGTCAAAGAGACTGATGATCCAGATGAACATATAAAAGATTTTTGCGGCGTCTTAACACAGGTTTTGGAGTTGACATATTCTGTCCAATTTCCAGAAAACATATTTTTATTCAGATGCAATTGGTTTAGCAATGTTCCTGGCTCTGGTATCAACGTGCACAAAGACTATAAACTTATTGAAATAAACCATAACTCACATTACTCAAAGTATGATCCTTTCGTGATAGCCAAACAAGCATTATAGGTTTATTTTGCCCCCCATCCATCACTAAAATGAGATAAAGCAGACTGGTCGGCTGTTTTTAAAACAAAGGCAAGATTTACACTTGATGGAAATAATATTCCAGACGAAGCAGCTTATCAAGCAGATCTTGAACCAAATAATGAATTAATAATAACTGATGATCATGCTGATAGGGCCTTTGAACGATGGATCAAATATTCTAATAGAAGCATTTGAGACTTTAGAGAGAAATGACGATATAGAGTGCGAGACTGAGTCAGAATCAGAAAACGACGAAGATTAATTATTAATTAGTGATGATGTAATGTATATAAGATGGAAATTTGTATCGTTTGTTATATTATGTCAAATCTTGAACCTGTGTTAATATAATGGGAATTTGTATCATTTGTTGTATTATTCTTTTATTATATATTCTGTTGTGAGCTATGTGTATGCGATTATTAATCAGGCATGTTTTCTAATTATGTAATGATATGTTTTTTTCATTATATGAAATGATATATATATATATATATATATATGCATGTTTCTAGCAGATATTATGTCACACAACAGGCGGTCCCAAGGTACACGAGGCCCTGATCATGGCGAGGGTAGTAGTGGTATGGCCGATAATCGCCAGAGAGCATACTTAGTGTCGAAGACCGATGAAGGATAAGTATTTAATTTACTGCAACTTCATTATATTATTTAATGCATGCTTCTAGTATATTTATGATTTAGTAACTGACAATATTAAAATGTATTCAGGGGTTTCGATTTACAGTCGCCCGAGCCCATTCAAGTTGTGTCTCGAAACAGCTACCGTAGTAGGATAACGGACTTGTGGGAGCACTAGGGTAGTATCACACTTTATATCAGAGATGCCATATGGGCTGACCTTTAGGAATAAAATTCTAATTAATTTGAGATTGACATATTTGATCTTTGAAAATTAATATACAATTTATATAATTCATTTAAATTTCAACGTGCAGGCGTCCTTTATTGTGGATCCCGAAGATCTCGGAATATTCAGGACGCACTAGGAGAGGAAGATGAGGAAAAACTATAGAGGTACGCTCTCCAAGATAAAAGAGGCCGGTAAAAAGCCAAACTGGATGAGTGAAAATCTGTATGCGCAGTTTCTGCAATATTGGGAAAGCGAAGACGCGAAGGTAAATTTTCTACTTTCGTATGTCTGTAATTATAATTCGTTTAAATATTTATATAATAGTTAAATTATACAGGCGGTAGCATCGAGGAACTCCACAAACAGGCTTAGGAATCCTGCAACACACCGTGGTGCATCCAAGTCTTTTTAGCAATATAGAGAAGAAATGGTAAGTATAAAAATTGTTATTTGTAATTTACTTATATACATTATTTAATCATATCTAATTTCAGACGAGGGAGAGAGGTGGTGTTGCACCGTCTCAATTGGACTCTTCACCCGAACACACGCCGTCGAGCATACAGATGAATATGACAACGTACATATGAATGGTCAGACGCCAAATCAGCGGATATCCGGGTATAAAGACTATACATTTTTCCTCTTATTTAACAGTACATTAAATTGAATATTCATCTTCTCAAAATTATATTTCTAAACACAGAAGATATGCGATTAGGAGATTGCTCGTGTGCTTGCAGAGTCTGGCAGGGAGCAGTTGACCGTTGAAGAGACAAACAAGGTATTAGCTCGTATTACCGACCCACCGACCAGAAATAGACAGTATGGATATGGCAATCAAGTGGTAATATTTATTGAATTTAATTAATTCATTAACCAGTTTATAAATTTTATTGAATATTATGTATAAATTATAACTATGAATTTATTTAATATAAAGGCTGTGACGCAAGCCGCTTACAATAAACAACAGGCTGAAGAAACAATAGCGGCCCTGCAAAGTCACCGAGTTGAACGATTGGAGGAAGACTGGATTGAAGCAGCAACTAGACGAGGCGACTGCTGCTTACTTGGCAGAGCAAGGGATGAATACGCCACCACCACAGGGATCTGGTGCTGATGACGATTGGGGTGAGTGGTAGCATGTTTTTATATATGTTTTCTGATGAACTTTTGGTTGAATTTTGTAAATATTACGGATATTTGTAATGATGAACGTTTAAAGATGTATGAACGTTTGGAGATGTATATTGATGTGTGTGGTTCTTAATTGGACATATTTTTTTATGTATATTGTTGTATGGTGAAGTATATTTGTGGAATATATGACTGTGTGGATGGACGGTAGAAATAGGTGCTGGAAATACAGAAAAAATTTACCCAGATTAGAGTCGGCTGACGTCGGGTAGGGTCGGCCTTTGGGTCAGTTTTTTTTTACACGTTTAGCGTCGGGCGGAGTCGGCTCGCCGACTCGAGCCGACGCTAAATTAGGGGACGAAGCCTTCCCCTTTGCCGTCGTTATTTCACTTGGCGACGAGTTATTTAGCGTCGGCCTTTAGCGACGGCTAGAGTCAGCCGGAGTCGGCTGTAGGCTGACGCTAAACAGAGTTATCCCTGTAGTGTTAGAAAGAGATATTTATGCACATATTTCTCTCTAAATATCTTTATTTAAATAAATAAATACATGGTAAAATATATTTATTTATGGGAAATATATTAGTAAATATACTTCTACATTTCTATTGGTTGATAGTAGCTATAAATATGTACATTAAGTCATTTTTTTACTAAGGCTTTTGATATTGAGATTAATTCTCAATTTTTAGGCTTTTTTTGTAATTTTTTGGTGGATTTTAAAGGTTTTTGTACGGACGAAAAAAAATTATTTTTTTGCTTCATATCTTTTCCAAACTCTAATTGTGCAGTGATCCTAGGAAAACAGTAACAATTGAATGCTAAGAATATGATTTTTGGAGGACTTGCCACAGATCTTGGGTGAGTTTGAGTACGTGCGTAAAATGTTTAGATATATCATTGACTCTTGAACCTTACACTTAAGCTGAATCATAAGTTAGTGCTTACCTCATTCGAAACCCAAGCAATTTTTGCATGCATTAAGTACCTCTTAATCTATTTCAACCTTTGCCAAGCGCACTGGCAAAACCGTTTGAATTCACAACTCCGATTTCCGTTGACAACTTTCCAAAAATTTCTATGACGATGTACAACCATGATAATATGGGTATTAAAATCCTCCAATTAGACTCCCAATCAGGGTCTTAAATCGATTTCATCTTGCTTGAGATCTCTTTTGAGCATTATTTCAAAACTCTATTTTAGGGTTTTGAGCATTATTTCAAAACTCTATATTGCCATTTCCTGCCCGAGTCTAAGTAGTTAATATGGTATTAGTAAAATATCGATTAAGGACTGATGCGTGGTATTTGAAAATGTCAGTATGCCATATAAATCTTGGTAATAATTAAAGATATAAATATTTTTTAATCCAATCAAAATAATTGTTAGATTATTTGATAATATCCAAAATATATAAATGGGTGAATATCAATAAAAAGAACTCATGATACTCTTGTGATGGTTTTGAGTGTAAGAAAACTCACATGAATACCAAAATCCGCACACCACTTCAATATTGTCACCACCAACATCGTTGTTGATGTTGTTGAACATCCGGCTTAGATGCTCCTTCGATGCTGAAATCGGATCTATTAATAGGTTTGTTGATCTTCGCCTTCGCTTTGACATTGTTTCATGTTTCAATGGCTAGATCACTCACTAACTTCCCCTAATCTAGCACTCTATTTCGAGCATTTCCATTGATTCTCTAGGATTCTTCTTAATAATGGATACATGAAAACATAGGAGACAAAAGAGAAATTACATGTAAAAAATTGATTACCTAACCATCTCACTAATTCCACCCATTATTCTACACCTAAAGATCAACCCTATGCACCCTCTTTCACTCTGCATTTATATTGGTTGCCACTGACATGACTACGCACAACACTTGCATCCCTCTGGCCTAGCTCCCTTTTGAGCTGCACGACTCCGATCGTCAATCCGATCACAATGTTGTACTCAATACGACGTGGAGAACATTGATAGACTGATAATTAACTCGTCATTGCTGTAAAATATAACATGTCATTGCTGTAAAATGAGATAGACCAATAGGTAACTCGTCATTGCTGTAAAATGTAACATGTCATTTTTTCTTTAAATGGTAATTAATGTTGGTTTTCAATAGTGACCTTTCTTAGGCCCCTCACATGTAGAGAAACATCGTGCAACGTGTTTCCTTTTTTATCAATAAAAACATATTATAATTTACTGTATTATTGATGGAAAAACCCCACCGAGAATTAAATCATCGAAATATGTCATACTCAAGATTAATTTATAGGCAAGTTCATAGTTGAAACAATAGTGGACAAACTATATAGCCCGACCTAAAACAAAATAAACACAATAAAATATAATCTAATGTCTCATAATCTATATTATTTTCTTTGACAGAAAATTATTAATTAAACGCATATATAGGAAGCAGATGTATAAAACGTATAAACTCCAAAACTAATATTAGTTCTTCACTAAACTAATTTACAGAAAGTAGGGGCAGTGCTTACTTATATATATTGGTAAATAATTACACGCTTCTTGCAAGTAAAAATGATGCACTTATAACTTTGACATACAATATAATTTAATCGTTTTTCTTTAGTACTTTAATATCCCTCCATTTCGATTCCATGTAATTTGTTTCATCAACTTGGCCATAAACTACACTTTTGAAATAAAATTTATCTTTTCCATTTCCCTTGATTTCCAACTTTTGAATCTCGTCAACAAATACAATTGTATCACATTTACTCAAATCCACCTATTGTAGATGTTCGATTCTACTACTGTACAATGATAAAATTTCAACCGGCCATCAACAGCATCCAACATTAACACAGTTGCTGGTGTTGTAGTACGATGTATTTGTGTTGGTGTAAACCAAAATTAAAGAGTCGTGTCTGCTGATGTGAAAAGTCATGTCTATTCGAATAAAGAGTCATGTCTATTCGAATGAAAAGTCATATCTGTTCAGTGAAGAGTCGTGTCCGTTCACTGAAAAGTCGTGTCTATTGAAATGAAGAGTCGTGTCTATTAAGTAAAAGTCATGTCTATTGAAGTGAAAGGGTGTCTATTCAAAAAGGTTATGTCGGTTTGTAAGGGTTGTAAACCACTATATATATGTGGTCATTTTGTTGTGTTGTATGCAAGTTGTAGGCAAGACAAAAAGCAAGTTATAAATTTTTTTTTGTCTATTCTCGTCTAAAATTATAATTCTCTTCTCTTTTATATTTTAACAAATTGGTATCAGAGCTTGGTTGAAAATGTCAAACAACCTTGTCTCCCTTGTTCCTCGATTCAACGGTGAAAAGTTTGATTATTGGAGCAATCTAATGAGGCTCTGTCTTGAATCTCAAGACTTGTGGACAGTTGTTGAAGAAGGTGTTGGTGCGCCGGAAGATGAGACGCAACTCACAGTTGCCCAAACAGATCTTCTTGAAAGCAAAAAACAGAAAGATCGGAAGGCTCTCTTCCAAAGCTATCAGACACTTGAAATTCAAGTTTATGAGAGAAGTTCAAAAGTTGCAAATGCTCAGGAGGCTTGGAAAATATTGAATACAACGTATTCTGGCCAAGATCAAGTAAAAAAGTTTCGCCTGCAGTCACTACGAGCTGAATTCGAAAAGCTCGAAATGAAGGATAGTGAGAAAATCTCAGAGTATTTTACTCGTCTCACTTCCATCATAAATCAGATGGCTTCAAATGGAGAAGTCGTGGAGACTCAAAGAGCCGTTGAAAAAATTCTACGGAGCCTACCAATCAAGTTCGATCATATTATGGTTGCAATTGAGGAATCAAATGATATTGCTTCACTTTCTCTTGAAGGCTTGCAAGGAAGGCTGGAAGCTCATGAGGCTAGGATCTTGATGAGAAGTAAACAAACAAATTCTTCTCAAGATCAAGCCTTAAAATCTCAATTCACATCCACAAAAGGTCAAGGCCCATCCCATGGCAAAAGTAACAGCAGGAATAGTGGAAAACGTGAAGAATCAAAGGAGGAGAAACCATCATTCCAAAATAACAAGGCGCGAGGCAAATACAAAGGCAAAAAACCATATTTTGAATGCAATTTCTGTCACAAGCCAGGTCATAAAGCAAATGATTGTTGGGAGAAACATCCTGAAAAGAAGCCAGTTGCTGGTTTTATGCATAATGAAGCAGAAAAATCTGAATCTTTGTTGATCGCTTCAGATGGAAATGTTGAAAACGTATGGTACTTGGATAGTGGTGCAAGTAGGCATATGACTGGAAATAAAAATCTATTTTCAAGTCTTGTGGAAGCTGATGATGGTCAGGTTACTATTGGAGATGCAAAATCATACAAAATTAAAGGTGTTGGCGAAATTTCTTTCAAAACCAAGGCTGGAAAAGTTGAAAAAATGTCGGAGGTTCTTTATGTACCAGGCATACGCAGCAATCTTCTTAGCGTCGGTCACTTGCTGAAGAAAGGATTTGATTTTCGATTCGTTGGAGATCAATGTAGCATGAAGAAGAACGACCAACAAGTGGAAAATATTGTGATGGGATCCAACAAATTATTTCCGATCAAACTTGACATCGTGAGCAGTACGTGCATGATTGCTACTTCTAATGATGAAGTTTCCAAGTTATGGCATGAGAGGTTTGGGCATTTAAACTTTCGGAGTTTGAAGGAGATGTCTACTAAAGAAATAGTCCGAGGGCTGCCTAAACTTGAAGTGATAAACGAAGCATGTGAGGAATGCCAATTGGGAAAACAACATCGTGAATCTTTCCCATCCAAATCGAAGTGGATTTCTCAATCACCTCTGGAGCTTGTTCACACCGACCTCTGTGGACCAATGCAAGTGCCATCGCTTGGAGGCAGCAGATATTTCTTGTTATTTGTTGACGATTACACAAGAAAAATTTGGGTTTACTGTGTCAAAGAAAAATCAGATGCCTTCTCTTGCTTAAAAGAGTTCAAATTTCAAGTTGAATAACATTCTGGTCATCAAATAAAAAATCTAAGGAGTGACCGTGGAGGAGAATATATGTCCTCTCAGTTTGAAGAATTCTGCCAAAATCATGGAATCCACCATGAGTTAACTGCTAGATACCCACCTCAACAAAACGGAGTCGCGGAGCGCAAAAATCGAACAATAATGAATATGGTCAGATGCATGTTGAAGAATAAGAACTTGCCTGCATGTTTTTGGGCTGAAGCGGTCTCTTGTGCCTTTACTTAATCAACCGATCACCAACGAAGAGCTTAAAGGATTCCACTTCAAATGAAGTCTGGTATGGCAAGAAACCAAATGTTGCTCATTTAAAAACTTTTGGTTGTCTTGCATACTCTCATATTCCTGATGGTTTAAGATCGAAACTCGACGACAAGTCTGAAAAAGGCATTTTCATCGGTTATAGCCAAAGGACTAAAGCTTACAAGCTTTACAATCCGAAGACGAAGAAGATGATTATCAGCAGAGATGTTTGCTTTGATGAAAATGGCTGTTATAATTTTTCAGATTTTGCAGAATTACCTGGATGGCAAACTCAAAATCTTGAAGAGGAAACTTCTTTGGAATAAGGTGTTGATGCTGATGTTGGTATTGAAGAACAACAGCCTAAAAATAATGGGGCTGAGCAGGAGCAAAATTCACCACCAACGGCGGAAAGAAGGACGCGATCCTTGAGAGAAATCTATGATGCAACCGAAGAAGTTGACACTACGGATCATGTATATTTTGCATTTTTTGCGGGAGAAGATCCAATCACTTATGAAGAAGCATCAAATGAAGAAAAATGGGTGAATGCAATGAAGGATGAAATCAAGTCTATTGAGAAAAATGGTACGTGGGAGCTTACCACTTTGCCTTCACACAAATCAGCCATTGGTGTAAAATGGGTGTTTAAAACCAAAACAAATCTTGATGGCTCCATCAACAAGTACAAAGAACGTTTGGTTGCGAAGCGGTATAAGCAAAAGGAAGGGGAAGATTTCAATGAGGTATTCGCTCCTGTCTCTCGACTTGATACAATTCGATTGTTGATTTCTCTTGCTGCCCAAAATGGCTGGAAGCTGCTGCAAATGGATGTGAAATCAACTTTCTTGAATGGTTTTCTTCAAGATGAAATTTATCTTCAACAACCTCCTGGTTTTGTGAAGAGGGGCGAAGAGGAAAAGGTGTATAAGCTGCGAAAAGCTTTATACGGGCTGAAGCAATCCCCCCGTGCATGGTATGATCGTATCAATAATTTATTCTTGAAGAATGGCTTTGAAAGGTGTCCTTTTGAACACACTCTTTACATGAAGAAGCATTCAAAAGGAGGTTTCATGATCGTGAGTTTATACGTGGATGATCTGATTTTTACTGGAGATAATATGGAGATGTTATCTGAATTCAAAAATTCAATGATGAAGGAGTTCGAGATGATGGATTTGGGAGAATTACATCATTTTCTAGGGATAGATGTTCAGCAATCAAAATGTGGGATTTTTATCTCGCAAGAAAAATATGCTGCTCAAGTATTAGAGAAGTTCAATATGATGAATGCAAATCCAGTTTCAACTCCTTGTGTTGCAGGTTTGAAATTGTGCAAAAATGGTGAAGGAAAGTTTGTGGATCCAACTATTTTTCGAAGCCTAGTTGGAAATTTGATGTATCTCACTACTACAAGACCCGACATCATATACGCAGTAAGCTTGATTAGCAGATTCAAGGAGAAGCCTTTCTCAAACCATTGGGAAGCTGCAAAAAGAATTTTACGATACGTTAAAGGAACTATTGACTATGGCATTTTCTATGAAGCTCATGTGCCTGTGAAGCTTGTTGGATATATGGACATCGATCTAGGTGGAAGCATCGATGATTCAAGGAGTACTTCGGGTTATGCATTTAACCTTGGAAGTGGAATTATTTCTTGGTGTTCAAAAAAACAACCAGTTGTGGCACTTTCTATCACCGAAGCGGAGTACATCGCAGCATCTCTAGCAGGATGTCAAGCTTTATGGCTTAGAGGAATTCTTGAAAATCTAAGCTTCAAGCAAAAAGATCCTACGACCATTTATTGCGACAATAGTTCTACTATCTCTGTCTCAAAGGATCCTATTTTGCATGGAAGAAAAAAGCATATTTGTCTACGTTTCCATTTCCTACGAGAACTCGTTCGTGAAGAAGAAGTGAGTCTTGAGTATTGTCGAAGTGAAGAACAAATTGTTGATATCTTCACAAAGCCTCTTGGAGGGACTGCTTTCTCAAGAATTGTTGCTGCATTGGGTGTTCGAAGGAATTTTGGTTTAGGGGAGGCATTGTTGGTGTAAACCAAAATTAAAGAGTCGTGTCTGCTGATGTAAAAAGTCATGTCTATTCAAATGAAGAGTCATGTCTATTCGAATGAAAAGTCATATCTGTTCAGTGAAGAGTCGTGTCCGTTCACTGAAAAGTCGTGCCTATTGAAATGAAGAGTCGTGTCTATTAAGTAAAAGTCATGTCTATTGAAGTGAAAGGGTGTCTATTCAAAAAGGTTATGTCCGTTTGTAAGGGTTGTAAACCACTATATATATGTGGTCATTTTGTTGTGTTGTATGCAAGTTGTAGGCAAGACAAAAAGCAAGTTATAAAAAAAATTGTCTATTCTCCTCTAAAATTATAATTCTCTTCCCTTTTATATTATTAACAATTTGCACAACTGCTGCACCACTTGTTCCATTTGGCACGAAACCGTAACCTTCAAATTGCCATACACCTAACTTGTATTCGTATCCCTACACCAAAGAAATGATATTGAATTTGAGTAGTATAACACAGAATTTGAAAAAAGAATAGAAAAAAAGAAGAAAAAGGAAAAAAGAAACTGGCAGATAACGGTTACCTTGATGTATATTTCAGTGCAGGGTTTAGTTGTGGTGTTAAGTTTGAAGGGCTTGTCAGTCGAATACACCTTATGTACTCCATCAATGTAACTGTACCTTTCACTTTGTTGTAAGTTATATGGCCATTGTATGACCAAATCTATATCGGTTAATGGCATTGCTGTGAACCCATTTGTTGGGTCACCATTACAAAATGAATTAGTTGCATTTAGGAGAATTACTGTAGCAAGGAATGTACCTAGGAACCGAATGTTTGTCTTCATTTTTTCCTACTCTAGAAATGAGTTTGCAAGACTGTGTTTATATAGAAGTATGAAGAAATGAGGAAGATTTGTTTGAGTTTTCTATCGTAGACAGCTGGATGGTGTGAAATATTATTTGTTGCTACCATGAAAGACAATCACCGCTTTTACAGTTTAGTTCAAGGTTCTTTGTTGAATGTCAAATTCTATTTGGACCTATGTATATGCTGAACAGATCCATAATTTTTATTTAAAACTAACTGATTAAGTTTTGCCTCCATATTTCTACCATGTATAGTCTTTTTTTAATGTTTTCGGCCACCAGTGTCTAGGTGGATTCTGAGATAACCACGTAGTGTCAATGCGTGGTTTAAGTACATATCACGCAGCAGACCTACGAGGTTAAAACACTTACTCATTGCCGACTACGAGGTTTAAAGACTTACCTCCTATTGGTTCAAAGGCTTACCTCATAGTGGACCTACATGATATCTGAAAATATTTTGAAAACAATATAACGGAGAAATTCAACGGATGGTATTTTAGTCTAATCAGAGTTTAAAACTTTTAAGGGGGCTACTAAGCATACTGCGTGGTTCAAATAGATTTGCCTTGTTGAATTTGTGCATCATTGATCCTACCTATGTTCATATTGATTATTTCTGTTAATAAGATTCTTGCAGGACTTCTGATTCAGGAATATACACTCGATACAATCAAGTAACATATCTTGAGCTGTTGTAGAAGCTGTTCTACCTCAGTGAAAGACAGCAGAAAATTATCTCGATATGCTTTTTAAAGAATGACAATACATTACAAAATTGGCAAAGTACTAATGATATTGATTATGCTATTTTGCACTTTTACATTTTTTTTCTAAAATTTGTTTGTTTGTTTGTGTTTTTTATTTTATTCTATTCTTTTTTTTCGTGAGCAAGAAAATGTGCACACATAACTCCAAGTTTGGTAATTTAGGCCTACTCTGTTGTGTTGACTGTATATTTGACTTAATGGAAATTCAACTGAAAGTATATATATTTGTGTTATTTTAAAATTGTAATATAGCACACAAATTTATGGTAGAAAGAAAATTCTGTCAAAAATGATATTGAGACTTTGCACAGGAGGTCCCTATTTTTTGATGTTGTTGTAAGAAAAGTCCCTATGATAATGAGTATGTAAATTAAGTCTCTATTTTTTCTTAATCAGAAAGCGCAAATTATCTTGTGCTTTCCTTATGAAAAGTGTAAGTTAACTTGCGCTTTTCAAAATTTAAATTTGTTGAAAATTTTTAAATTTTCAAAAAAAAATTCAAAATCAAAAAACGCAAACTAACTTACACTTTCATGATGTTTCAAAAATTTTAAAATTTTCAAAATCAGAAAGCGCAAGTTAATTTACATTTTTCAAAATTGTAAACATTTCAAAAAAAATTCAAAACAAAAGTGCGAACTAGCTTGCGCTTTCCTGATGCAGATTAACTTATGCTTTTCAAAAATTTCAAAAGTTTTAAAATTTTCAAAAAAAAAGTTCATAGTCAAAAAGTTGCAAGTTAACTTGTATTTTCTGTTAGAAAAATGTAAAACACATTGCGCTTTCTATTTTTCAAAAAATAGGGACTAAATTTACATATTCATATTACAGAGACTTTTCTTATAACAACATCAAAAACAGGGACTTGCGACTCTTTTCTTGTATTTAAATACCGACGATGGTAGCTTTCAGATTTTAAACTAAATGAATTTGATAAAATTTCAAAATATGAAATTCAAATTTATTTAGGTTATTTCGGTCATTTTTCGAACATTCGAA
The DNA here is from genome assembly GCA_030765085.1 of Allium cepa. Taxonomy (NCBI): domain Eukaryota; kingdom Viridiplantae; phylum Streptophyta; class Magnoliopsida; order Asparagales; family Amaryllidaceae; genus Allium; species Allium cepa. The sequence goes on along the minus strand of CM060931.1, from coordinate 407,126,177 downwards.
GGTTCGAGTCCTACTTCTAATGCCAAAAATATTAACGAATAAATTCGTCAACACTCAAATAATTGTACAAAGTGGCATATTCGAAAAAGTTCCAAGTATATCCCATGGTTTTATGGTAATTTACGAATTCATTTAAATTGTAATCTATAGGTCCAAAAGATATAATAGGGAAGTTAAATAGTCAATAGGCAAATATGCAAGCCCATAAGTCAATGGGCAATATATGCAAGTCATATCCTTTTACTCAATCTCGAATAGGTACAAATATGCAAATATATAGTTATGTAAGTCCTTATATGCAAATGTCCAGTGTCCTTCTTCGTTGGTCATTTGCCATTACCGTAGTTCTCAAGCTTATGAGTGAGTTTAGAAAAAATATAGCGTAAAAATGATTTACGCTAAGAGAGGGGAAGAAGTTAAAGGCCCTTTGTATGAGGGGTACCACGATATTTATAGTGGTTGAAAGGAGGTGTGTTTGCTCCATTTGGTGATATGGGACTTATGGTGCAATAAAATATGTGAATGAATGTGAAGGCCTTTGAAGCTTTGTGAAGAAAAATGTATCAAATCCTCTTGAATTAGCTATTGTTAATGATCCTATCATTACTTTCTTTGCTTGATCTTCGACCATGGCATTGACTTTGTACGACATCGAATATCATTCAATATTCGTGAAATATGGTATTAATGGATAGCTTTTGACATGCTTTTAGGTAATGCTCTTCGTATGTTTGACGACATGAGGCATGGTTGGAAATCGCTTTAAACATTGATGAAGAGTGGTGTGGACATTGGACAGTTGTTGAGAAAGAGATGCTTTATATTTGAAATAACTTCGGTGTTGATGTGAAGCGGCGTCAGTAATGAAGCGGTGTTGATAAGAATTTGATAAAAAATTGGAGGTGTTGAAAGGATACTGCTTTTTATAGAAATAAAATGGTTTTCACATTAATTACAATATTGTCATGCGCTATTAACCAATGTCGTAGCCCATCCATGCTCCATATCGTTCGTTAACCTGTGGGGAAATATATGATATCAACCTCGTTGGTATTCAATGATTCCGCTAAGGTTGGGGCTGATATATTAATGGCGTCATTGATGTCTACGACATTGGTAATACTGCAAATGTCCTATGCCGCCTGTTTTATACCGCATATTTTATTTTGACATTAATAATGCCGCAAGTTTATAGCGACATCCATGATGATGCATATTTTCTATATTAACATCAACTCCATAAGGCAGCAATGCTGCTATAAGTATATTTTCGACATAAGCTATGTTACAGTATTAATGCCGCATATATGAAATTCAACATTGATTACAAAGAGGCAATGATGTCGCTAGTTTCTTATGCCACCGTGTTTTGTCCATGATACCGCTATAGGCTATTTCGACATTGATTTTATGCGACAATGATACTGCCTAGTCTAAATTTTGACCTTGCCATGTTTCCAACTTTTAAAGTTTTATACTATGCAAACCCATAACTATGCTGCTTATATTTGGCAACCTATATGTATTTATGATATGCGATGTAAATGGTTTTGGCTTTATGGCCTTATGCTTTATAAATCAGATGTTTCAACATGATTCTGATATAGAGGGATGTAATAATCCTATAATGGTTACATCAATGCCGCACTTTATCAATTGTATTGTTTTATTATATATGGCTTCATAGCCTATTGTTTTAAGGTGCAATAACCTCTAAATGACTTCAAAATTCGTCAGTGCTATTTTATAAAGCATATATATATATATATATATATATCGATATAATATTTTGGATAAAATAAAGGATTATAGTTTCCTTAAGTATGATTTCAAAGGTTAAATAATTTATAAAGAAATTAGTTTTAAAGAAATAAAACGGGTATTTGGCCTAGAATTTTACTAGAGAGATTATTCTGATCATCTTTAGATAAATTATGAAAGGACGAGTTGACTTAAAATTAGAAAAACATATGGGAATGGTGTAGGGTCACACCTTATACTTCAACTATTAGCCCTAGCTGATATTTGTGCAAAATTTCAACGTATATGGATTCTTCAAGGGTAAGACTAAAAGTAGGTTTACACAGAGAAAGGAATGCAAAAAGATGAGATGGTTATTGGTTGGCCTGCAAAACTATTAGGAATAGAGTGACCCTAGGAATAGTAAGTTTTTAACAGAACTCCAATTTCTTCTAATAGTAAGTTGGAGATTTTGATATATCTGGTAAGCCTAAGTCAACCATATAGGTTCGTAGTTACCCTGAGAAAACTATAGTGTAGGACAGATAGTTCGTTTATTTAGACAGATTTGTCTAGTTTAACCATTGTGGTTGCAGGTGCTTGATTTATAAAAGACACATTTTTAGAGGATACTAGTGAGGTGAAAGCCCGTTCCTCTTAGTGGCATGGTCTCACTAGATATCTATTAATCGAGATGGTAAATTATTATTCACACTACACCTTTTGTCTAACCCGAAGTTTTTGTTTTTCCCCTTAAACTTACGGATACTCTTCGAGTAGTTTGAGAGTAAGGTTTCTAGGTTAATTAGGTTGGACGAATAAACTTTCCAGAGACGTGCAGAAGGCAGATCTAGCTATGTAGGAGTCTATCTATTTATTTATCCGTTATGTTGTTATGACTTTTGTCTATATGTATGTAATAGCTGGAATTGTATCCATCTAGTAGGAAACTCTAATCAACCAAGGGGGAATCTTCATATGTTGCCCTTAGCATATTTTGTAATAATTATATTTTATCTGAACTTGGGCAACATTGCGGTTATGTAATGAATATGGAGATTTGTTAATGAAATGAAAAGGTTTATCGTTAAACTGTGTTTGAAAATTTTCATTTTCATGCACTTCTGATGTTAATGATACTTATAGCTGGTCTCATATTATCATCGAAAGTTAATACTATGGATGGCTGCAGCATCCGTAACATTTAGTTTCGGGCCTCAAAATAGAGAACATTACAAACTGGTATCAGAGCTAAGGTTAATGTAAAACTAAAAGAATTTTGAATTTAAAAGAGTTTTGAAAACATAATCCAAACAAGTCAAAAAAAAGAGAATAGGGGCATGGGATAATGTTATTGTAGCGTACTTGTAATTGTTACAAATAAGTGTATTTCTTATTGTTATCCTTCCTATCTCTCTTAGACCATTCTTCTATATCTTACTAATTTCGAATGTAGGTTCAAGAAAAGTAAGATATGGAGGCAGGAAACAGAAGAGTGAATCTCGATGGAGGAATGACCATGACTAATGGTAATGTTAGTCCCAATACTAAAGGGAATCTGGATGGACAAATAGCTACTAATGTGGGTGCTAGAATACCGCTGGTGGATATAGGAGCTATAAACGGTTCTTTTCAACATGATGCAAGCTGAAGTTATAGCTGGATTAATTGTTGGTAATGTCGGAGGATCAAATCATGATGTTTCGGTTATTAACAAATATGTTGTTTTGAGTAGGGATTATGCAAGACTTGGAGGGAAGCCATTCATTGGAACTGTGGCTGCTATAGAGGTGGAAATTTGGCTATTGCATTCCAAAAGATTTTCGCTGATTTAGGACTAAATGATGAGCATAAAAGAAGATTGGCATCTAGACAATTGCAAGGAACTACATTACACTAGTGGAATAGTGTTACCATTGGAGTGCCAGAGGAAACTTTGACTTGGGCTGAGTTCAAAAGGAGGCTCGAGGTGAGGTTCATGTCTGAAATTGCCAAGTCGACTTTTCTAGGAAGTTTGCTGAGTCAGTGCAAAAAGACATGGCTGTGTTGGAGTATACGACAAGATTTAAGGGGTTATTCAGGTATGGGTATGCTACAGCTGATACAGTGATTGAGAGAAATGAAAAGTTCATCCGTGGATTAAGACCAGAGCTTGCAAGAGCGACCTTGCCGCATCTTAGGGATCCATGTGACACGGTAGTGGAGATGGTTTTAAGGAATGAAGAGATGCTTGCTTTCTTAGGTGGTAACAAAGTAGTGGAGACTTAGAGTGGGTAGAGTCAGAAAAGGAAATTCTTTCTAAAGAAGGGAACTCATAAGGGTGAAGCTGCTAAGAAAGGAAAAGCGGATATAGTGTGTTATAAGTGTGACAAGAAAGGGCACTTTGCCAATGAGTGTCATTCTGAGGATGGAAAAAAGGTCATCCGAAGGAAGAACATCAAGTGTTTCACTGTGATCAGATTGGACATTACAAGAATCAGTGTATAGAGCCGGCCAAAGCCGACAGTGGAAAGGTCTTTACTTTGGAACCATCATCTGCCTAACTAACTACTATGTAAAATGGAAAGTCTGTAATAGGAGGTACACTTTTGATTCATATGATACCTGTTAAAGTACTGTTTGATACCAGTGCATCACATTCATTTATATCTCATTGTTTGGTAAATAAGTTAAGTTTAGAGCCATCATACCTTGTTACTCCTATATGGGATAGAAATTCGATATGAGGGTATTCAACTCTTAGGATGAGATGTGACAATTTAGAGTTTGATTTGTTAGGTCATATATGTGCCTGCAGTTTGCATGTATTTGATTTTATGGGGAATTATATTGGGTATGGATTGGTTAAGTAAATACGACGCTAGGATATTTTGTAAAGATAGAAAAATATCAGTAAGATATCCTAATGGCAGCGATCGAATTATATACTCAGTAGAGGACTCGAATTTTGGTGCTAAGGCTTTATTAGGTGCAATGGAGGAGGAAGACGAGCCAAATTGAGTTTTTCTCGTTAGAGAGTTTGTAGATGTCTTTATGCTAGTAATAAGACTACCGCCGAAATAATCTATTGAGTTACGAATATATCTGTACTTGGAGCTGAACCCGTAAGTAAACCGCCTAAAAGAATGACACCTATATAGATGAAAGAGTTTAATGTTCAACTGGTGGACTTAGAAGGAAAAAGTTTTATTAGGCCAAGCAGTTTGACTTAGGAAGTGGTCGTGGTGTTCGTAAAGAAACCGAATGGGCCATTTAGATTATGTGTTGATTACGTAAGTTGAATGAAAAGGCGATAAAGAATCGATGTCTTTTGCTAAGAATAGATGATTTGTTTGATCAGTTGAGTGGAGACAAACTATTTCCCAACTAAATTTGGCGACAGGGTTTCATCAATTAAGGGTAGCAGAGGATACTATTCTTTTGATGGCTTTTCGAACAAGAAATGGTTTGTACGAGTGGTTAGTAATGCCATTCGAATTGACTAATGTGCCTATTTTCTTTGTAGATTTGATGAATCGGACCTTCCAAGAGCATTTGGATAGGTTCGTGTTAGTATTTATATATAAAATTCTGATATATTCTAGGAATCAGCAAGATCATGTGACTCACCTTAGAATAGTGCTTAAGACATTGACACAACATCAACTAAAAGCAAAGTTTTCGAAGTGTTATTTTTGGAAGAAAGAAGGGAAATTCCTTGGTTATGTAGTATTAGAAAAAGGGTTGTCAGTATATCCTGCTAAGATAGAAGCTGTAAATAATTAGAAGTGACCCGAGATGATGATTGAGATAAAGATTTTTCTTAGGTTAGCTAGTTATTATGGAAGATTCATCAAGGATTTCTCTCATATAGCAGCACTGATGATTAAACTAACAAGAAAGGACATGAAGTATATTTAGACTGATAATGTGAGGAGGCATTCCTAAAGTTGAAACGTTTACTGACCAATGCACCTATATTAGTTTTTCCGAATGAGAATCGAGATTCGATGGTGTATACTAATGCACGCGGAATAGGATTAGGACCTGTGTTGATGTAAAGGGATAAAGTGATTTTCTATGCTTCTCGATAGCTTAAATCGCATGAAGTTAGGTATTTGACTCATGATTGGGATTTGGTAGCGGTAACCTTTGCCTTGGAGGTATGGAGATACTATCTTCTAGGAGAAAGGTTTGAGTTGTTCATAGATCATAAGTCTTTAATATATTTAATCTCTCAAAAGGAGTTAAATATGAGACGACAAAGGTGGTTGGAGTTCATAACAGCTTATGATTTTGGAATTGAGTACACACCAAGAAAAGAAAATAAAGTTGTAGATGCACTTAGCAGAAAACATTAGAATGCTGTGCTGGCGATGTTACTGGAGTGGAAAGATTTGGAAGCATTAACTACTTGTAGTGTGCAGTTATGACCTACAACTAGTTCTAGTCAAGAAACTGTAACGACCCAGAATTTGAGGCAATATCAATTTAATAAGCTGCATTAATAATTTGATTGGTTTGATAATTTCCTTTATAATTTTAATTTAAATAGGTTTAATTAATCTTTTAATTGATAACAAATATTTAATCTGGTAATTGTGATCAGTATCTTTTTAACAATTTAAAAATGGATAAGATTTATTTTTCAAAAGCTAATAAAATTTTATTCTGTTTATAATATATATATTTGATATATATTGTGAATAGAATATCTTTTGTTCTAAATAAAAGAAATGAATTTTCAAATTGTAATATATATGCAAGTTTATGTTATAATTTGATATTGTTTTAAAATTTAATTTAATCTATTAATAATTTGAATATGTATGAAATTATAATTTAAAGCTTTGTTTAAAAATTAATATTCTTCAAAAGCTAATTTAAAGACTAATTCAATTGTTTTTAAAATATAAGATAAAATGTTTGTTTTCAAATATAATAGTTAAAAGGAATTTTAAACAAGCTTTGTTTTAAAAATGCTCAAATTAAAATGGTTAAATGATAAATATAAATGTTTTAGATTTTAAAATATACGTATAAGAATTATTTGCACTTTTATTAGTATTAGAATATTTCTTTTAAGGGTAAACTTATATTTATTTATAAAGTAAATTTGATAAATAAATTATATTCACATTTAAATTAAGTAAAAATTAATTTAAAATTGCTTAAGACATGTGTAAACATGTTAACATATCTTAATAACACATGTAAACCCATTAAGCTAATTTTGTGACAACTGTCCAAGTTTTTTACAAGTGGCCTTCATTTTGAAATTTAAATCATATCTTTCTTTTCCTTCAAACAATTTTCTATTTCAGCTGAAAATAAAATTAATGACAATCAGTAAATTACTCTTCAAAACCATGGAAATTGAATTCAAAAATCAAATACAAATCTGAAATTATCAAAGCTAAAACTTGCATTTCTAAAAGAGAAGTCATCTGTAGTTCAACTTCAAAATCTGCAAGTTCTTATCAACTAAAACCTGCAAATTGAAGTTCTCATCAACTTGCAACTAAATGGAATCAAGTTAGACCTTTTTGAATCATCAATTAGAACATGCAAGGGGATTTTAATTAGCAAGCAATCAAAGCTTTTCAAATAATTTCAATTGCTTAAAAAAATAAAAATCTGCTCTTTATTGTACAGGTGAGTAAATCCTATTTTAAAAACAGTTATGATAAAATCTTTGATTTAATGTTGCATGCAAATGAATTTGATTTTGATGATGTATATTTGTTTACCTGCATGTATGTTTACAAAAAAAAATATTGAATTGCCTGTAGAAATTAGAATGGTTACTGTGTTTATTAAAAACAGTCCCAAATCCTATAAAAAATCTCAATAACTTGATTTTGAACACGAATTGGACTGTGATTTGTTAATGAAAGTTGTTTGCAATCACATAATTTATCATCTAAAAATAATTATAGGGTTTTAAATGAATGATTTATTCATATTTTTCAAATTTACAGTGAAAATAAAATTTGGGTTGAAAATCGATCATGGCAATTTGAAGTTTGAATTATACATCTAGATTAGTGATAGAAAATGATGAATTTAGGAACTAAAATCTCAATTTTTAGATTTGTAAATGGTGAGATATTATAGGATGAACGGAAATTGGGTTTCGATCGAATTCTAGCAATCGGCATGGTAATGTCTGATGATTTTTGGTTTAAGCGTGGCTGAAGCGTTGACGGTCACGGGAAAAATGTTCGTGGATTTTTCCTATGGTTGAGGTGATCGGATTTGATCATAGTAGGGTTTAGTGAGTTGTTGTTGAAGCCGTCGTTCCAGTGGATTTCTCGACATCGATACGTGGCCGGGGACGATCGCATGAGGGGGAAGTTGATACTCGTAGACGAGGGGTTCGATGGTATGGTCGGCAAAGACCATCGGCGACGAGGTGGCCAGAGGCAATGGGATTTTGGTTCAATGATTTAAGCAGTTTTCGAGCAAGATGGGTCGATTTCGATTCGTAATAGGATTTTTGGATTGGGTTGGTCGTAAGGCACGTCGTGGACGCCGCTGACTTGGGGATGGTCGGAGGGAGGATCGGCGATGCTTGGTTCGTCGTGCATTGTGCATGCATGTAGGCTTTGTATACTGTAAGATGAATGATTGTTGTGAATTATCTATTGTGATAATGTGATTCATCTATCTGTTTATATATAAGATTATTGTTAAAACCCTTAAGTACAACTTGGACATTAAAATGGCGTTTGGTTTCGATGAGACCGGGATTGGGTTTCCATATTTGGATAATCCGAAAACCACCTCGATTCCAATTAAGCGTTAGGACGTGAATCCAAGTGGAGCAAGTGAAGACTCGAGATGTAAGAACTATACGTCAGTATAACTCTATGGGTGATTCCGTGATGAGTTTGACGGAATAGTACTTATAGGTTCGAGATGGTGATTTAGAGTGCAAGGGCTATGGTCGTTGACTCTGAGGGTGATTCCAATAATGAGTGCAACGAGATAGTGCCTTTGGTTTCGTTCGAACCCAGAACGAACTTGTATGGGTTGAATGCTTTCAGAACATCGTCAGGTGGACGATGAGCATTCTAAGATAGATGTGTTCTATAAAGGTAATCGCAGCCTCAAACCTCATCAACCGGGAATGGCTAAAACAGGGGACATGCAGCAAGGCTTCATGGATAGCTCCCACTGGAGAGCGAGATTTACCCTTGTCTAGAGGTCCCTTTCTATTTCGGCTTAGTGTGTGGTTGGTCGCGCCAACTATGGGGTGGTCTTGTTCGGGACTGTCTAGTAAGGGATGGTTCCGGCCTTGTGTTGCAGGGGAGCGGGCGTACTCCTCGGTACGTTGATCTAGGCCACATACTGTGACGGGAGGTACCCCAGTAGCCCTGCCATTGATGGAAACTCATTCTTCCTACGAGACCCTACGGTTTTTATTGTATTACCCACTTTTGTGGCTAGTAGCTGGAATTTAATCATGTAACAATTTCGGCTATTTCTTATTTACTTGAAAACCCTAGACACTATTATAATATCACTGGATTTCCTATCAAATGTTTTGGTTAGCGTAAGGTAAAAACTTTTCCATGTTTATGTGTGGGAAGTCTTACGTGATACCTTTTCTTTTCAAAGGTTTTTCTAAAGTTAAGCAATTTTAAACCGTCTACTCACACCAGACCCCTGTCTGACTCGAGTGTTTATTTTCTGTTTTATTAAACTCTTGGGTACTCATGTTATATATGAGTAGCCAAGTGATTCAGGTTTGCTTGACGAATTCTAGAGGAGATATGGAGCAGGAGGCTTCCACGTGTAGATATATATTATGGTTCCGCTGTGTTTGTTTGGTATCTGTACCTGTTGTACTTGAGTTGTATAGTTAGACAGATGATTATAACTGTCTAATATCTGTTGTTTATGTTGTGTACTCTGATGTAATATGATACTATGTAATATTTTATGTGATATATTATATTTCATTCGTTCCGCTATGAGTTATTTGTTGTTGTTGTGTTCTTCTTTCTCTTTCTTTTCTTCTTCTATCCCTTTCTTTCTTCATTGATGATGCGATTTCCTGGAGATAGGAAGTCGGGTCGTCGCAGAAACAGTCGTGTCATCATATTTGAAAGTTCTACCGGTATTGATCGAAAGGATTGCTTCTAAGCAAATAGATGATTCATTATTAGCTGAGAGAATTGGAAGAATGGAGAGTGGCACTGAGATCAATGATTTGAAGGATTTTTATCTTGGCCAAAATAGATGGTTGAGAAAGAAGGGACGATTGAGTGTTCTATATGTTGGAGACCTAAGAAAAGAAGTTCTTTGGAATTTTCGTCGATCAAAGTTTACTATACATCCTGAGAAACTAAGATGTATCATAATATGAAAAAGAGTTTCTTTCAGGAAGGTATGAAAATGGATATAGGCTTATGGGTAAATCAATATGTGAATTGTCACAAAGTGAAAACGAAGCACCAAAAGCCAAGTGGATTGCTTCAGTCATTAGATATACCAATTTGGAAATAAGATTATATATCCATGGATTTCATTAAGGGATTGCCAATGTCGAATAGGGGAAATGAGAGTATTTTTGTTATAGTGGGTAGACTAACTAAGAATGCACATTTCATTCTTTTTAACTTGACATGGACGACACCCATGTTGGCTAAATTATTTATGAAGAATATTGTTAGACCACATAGGATTCCTAGTAGTATATTCAGTAATTGTGATACTACATTCACCAGCGAATTCTGGAAGAGTCTATAAGAGGTGTTAGGTACCGAGCTTAAGATTAGTATCGCTTCGCAGACGAATGGGCAAACAGAGAGAGTTAACAAAATCTTGGAATATTTGTTAAGAGTTGTGTGCTAGATTTTGGAGGATCATGGGAAGTCCATCTACACATAGTCGAATTTTCCTATAATAATAGTTATCAGACTGGTATAGGAATGGCACCTTCTGAAGGTTTATATGGAAGGCTGTATAAATCGATCGTATGTTGGTTAAAGACTGGAGATAGATTGGTTCTTGATCCAAACTGAGTAAGAGAAGCAACGGAAAAGGTTGAGCTAATCCGACAAGGATGGAGGAAGCTCACTCTAAGCAGAAGAGTTATGTAGATAAGAGATGAAAAGATTTAGAACTTTTAGCTAGAGATCATGTTTTCATCAACATATCGCCGATGAAGGGTGTAATCAGATTCGGAAAGTCGAGAAAATTGGCGCCTAGATTTATTGGATGATTTCTTATTATAGTGAAGATCTGGAAACTCGCTTATAAGATAGAGTTACCGAACAGTTTAGCAGGAGTCCACAACGTTTTTCATATTTCTTATCTTAGGACGTGTGGTCATGATCCAGACTATTATCACTCCGACTTTATTGGAAGACTCAGTGGTAGAACCGGACATGACAATTATTAGGCAACCAGTTTGTATTGTGGCAAGGGATGAGAAGAAGCTACGGAACAAGACAATCAGAGTAGTAAATGTCTGGTGGAGCGATGATGAGAGAGACCATACTTGGGAGACAGAGGAAAGGATTAGAGACACTTATCCTGATTCGTTTTGATGGTATATTTTATGCATATGATTATATTTGATGTTATGTACCTTATCATAATTTTGAGGATGAAATTCTTTAAGAAGTGGAGTCTTTGACACCCCTAATTTTGATTAATATTACTTAGGATATCTAATTAGATAAACAAAATAAAATAATGTATATGTAGAATGAGTTTTGATAATTAAATTTGTCGAGCCTTAATTAATGAACAAATAAAATTGATTAGAACATTAATAAGAAAGAGGATTTACGTGAATGGAAAGATATGAAAAGGCTGCATTTCCTTAACATACACCCTTCAATTCTCATTTCCTCCCTCACGTTCATTCATACAAAGATAATATTAAGGAAAACCGGCCATTGTTAGGAGTTTTAAGAGGAAGAAAAGCTAAAAAAAATCAAAGAAAAAGCTTACAAAAACCAAATCAACACTCAAATAACAAGTCTCTTTAATCAAACCAATATGAATACTGATAACCTATCTAAAGTTTGCCCATTCAATTTCGGTTGTATGATTAAATCCATGACATATATGTGTTATTATGCCATGATGTGAATATTTGATGATAATATATGCTTTGCGATGATTTATTGGATCTATTTATGAAGTTGGTTAACATGTATAAGTATGAAAATCTATCATATGACACCCAAACGACTTGAAATTTTGATATGATGCCAGAAATATTATTTTAGAAGTTTTTTTTAACTTCATAATTTTCCAAGCAAGTATGAATATTTCATGAATTTTCTAAGTGAGAAAATTGATTTATTTAGAGTTTTAATTATTAAAAATAATTAAATAATAGTTTTGGCCTCGAAATTTTTTTACGTTAAAGAATATGATAAATCTGGCTTATTGTGATTTTTTGTGGATTTTTCCCAAGTGTTTACGAATTATTATGAATTTATTAGACTAGAAAAGCTTAATAATTATATTAAAATGTTAATATAAATTGTATGGGATGAAAATTATTTTTGGAATGATAAATCTGATCTATTGCAGTTTTCTAAAATGAAATTGGTAAAGAAAGTTATTATCCAATAATAATTTAATAAAAAAATTAGAGTTGGTGAAAAGATATTGCTTTTTAAAGAAATAAAACAGTTTTCACGTTAATTATGATATTGCCATGCTCTATTAATCAAAGTCGTAGCCCATCTATGCCATATGCCTGAAGGAACTGTGCTAGCCTATAGCGGAAGAAATGTGTAAACTTTAAAAAAAATTATGATTTTCTGTCATTAATGGGCCTATGAAGTCTAAATGTATTATTTTTGAGAAAAATGTACGATCCTCTACGAATAGAGGAGAGCACACATGTGAATATATATATATATATATATCACGGGCATAAGGTGCTGCCAACATAAGTCTAAATGTATTTAGATCTTATCTAAATTTCTTTTAAATAAAATTTGTATTTTATTTAATGCTATATTTTGTTTTATTAATTTTATTCTAATAATAAAGAATGGGATATAAAAATAAGGTTTAAATATATCAAATATATTCATTCCTTAATTTTCTGATAGAGTAGTAAAACATAAGGCAAGTATGATCAACTGATAATATGATGTATATGAATAAATAGGAATAATTTAAAGGCAATCACATACGGGACAAAAAGGAAAGAAATAAAAGATGACAAAGATGAATGATTCATCTTCCCCTTTTGACAAACTTGATTTATGCAGCATTCAATTAGTAATCAATGAATCATTATGACATAAAATTAGGAATAACCAACAATAATTCATATGCATATACTACTACCTCGTTTAAAATTGTTTGATATTAATAGAGCATTTAAACTATAAATTTGAAATATAAACATTAAGTTTTATATGTTCATTTATATATTGTAACGACCTGCCTTTTTGGACGTTTTAACCAGACAAACATGTCGGACTCAGACCATTCAAAAGGGCATATTGTTATGGGGTAAATAGGAAAAGAGAAAGAAATAAAATAAATACAAAATCTCCTAGCAGAATGACAATATATAATTATCAAATAACAGTTCATGAAGCTGTTTACAATAAATTTGATTACTAATACAACACAGAATCAAAGTTACAGAAAACAAGAATGAATAATTAAATAAATAAATGCAATGGAACAATAGATGAATTGGAATAAATATAATAAATAATAGTAGTACAAATCTTCGCCTTCGTCTTCCAGAAATAAGGTCTTCAAATCCTTAAATGCTCATGCTAACCCGAGCGAATTGAAAAGACAAAACACTCGAGTCAAAACTAAAAGATCTTATGAAAGTTAAATCAACGGTAAATAAATATGAGTGGAATGACTCAGAGATGTTTACGGGATTTGACATCTCCTATCCAGTGTCTAACGTGAATGCAGTAACTCAAGAGATGTTCGAGATTCACATCTCCTAAGGATCCGTTAAACTATATACTATGTAGTACAATACGCTATTATAATAATGTTTAGAGTAAAGTGAAAGTATTAAAATAGAGTTAAGGCATTACCCGTATCCCCCTAAACACATTTTATGTATTTCCATTTTCTATACAGTACCGTATGCTCCTCCGAGAGGTTTACGCAAATGGCACCCCATAGGTATGGTACGAAACAAACTCGTAAAAGGCGCTCTAGGGCATGTGAACATGACATTCGAGGCAATGCCCGGGCAGATTTACCAATGGCAGAACCGGGCTGGTGGTAACGCATAGTAGCTACTACCGCCCACCTCGGAATACATTCCCAAATAAAATCAAGGGGTGGCCACCAAATTATCACAAATGTCATAATATGGTATCGAAGAAGCATGTCCGATCGGAGAAATGACCTCACTTGGCCCAGGTATAGCTCCTATTTTAGTCACATCTAAGCTGACTCATGGGGGTCAGGGTCACGTCATACCTTAACATAAATCGTTCCCCAAACCATCCTACTTCATTTCTAGAATCTCCACCACATACATAGTTGTTAAAGTGGTTTTTGGTATTGGCAGAGAGTATTACAATATCCGATCCCGGTCTCTTCAATAACCAACTGCTTATTACATACCGGATGGTTCTTCTAAATTTTCAAAACCATTCATAATTGATATCAAAATATCATATTCAATTCAAACCATATCACTTTCGAATTTATATTCACTTTGAAATCGTATCACCTTTGAAATCATATCGTTTCCGAAATCATAATTTCTTTCAAAAATCATAATTCCAATTAAGGTAAATCCTTACTTCAAAATCGACGTATTCAATTAATTATAACATTTAAATCCCAACTTAGCTTATAACATCATTTCTCGTATTTACTTTAAACCGGTGAATTTGAATATAAAACTTCCCTCCACTTAGTTTGAAAATTAAGAAAATAATTAAAATAATTATAGATGGATAAAATAGTTAAAATATTCCAAAATAGTTTAGTTATAGATTAAAAAGCTGTTTAATTGATTTAAGATAGTTAAATAATTTTAAATTAGATTAAATATAATTAAAATATATTAAATAGCTTTAAAATAGATTAATAAGATTTAAAATAAGTTCAAATGGGTTAATTAGTTTAAAATAAATTAAACGCTTTAAAATAGGTTAAAATGATTTAATTTAGTTAACTATAAGTTAATATGGTTTAATAGTTTGAAAATCTTGATAATTAAAGTCTTTAAACAAAATATTTTTAAAATAGTTTATATTAAAATATGAGTTTGAAATTAATATCAATTCAACTATTTATTTTATTTCAACATATCTGGACCATTACAATTCCAAATCAGCAAAACCCAATTTCGAAATCTTCAATCCAAATTCTTTCCAATCCATGTTGAAATATAAATTTAAATTATTCCTATTTCAACACATTTCAAAGTTATATTTCAAACCAAATTCAATAACTTAGTTCCAATAAAATTTCATTTATACTTAAAATTCAACTTTAAACTTTCAATTTAGTTACTTAAAGCAGTTCCTTTAAATCAATTCACATTTCACATAAAACTTGATTTCCAATAATAATTCAATTTTTATAAATCAAATTTTTGTTCCAAAATATCATATAATTGGATTCGAAACCAAGGACTTAAAATCATTTAATTTAACTAATCCGGTGTCCGTATATAATTCTCTACCCTAGGGTCAAGTGATACAGATATTTTTCATTTCAATCCACAATTTAAATTTTAGGTTATATATCATTTTAAACTTCAATCGCGGATTAATATAAATCTATAAAATCGCTCGAATCTATCATTTCAACCCGTAACGATTTTTCCCTAATCTATATATCATTCGAGTATGTATCATTTCAATCCGTAAGGAATTTGCAATATTATAGCAATATAAAATACGATGTCCAATTATCCAATATCAAAAATTATCATACATCACAATCATCGTCCAAATAAATCACAACCATTCTTCACCTTTGAACACAAAAGCCGCCTACAGCACTGCGTTGACCGTGCCGTAGTGCACGGCTCCAACCCCTAGACCACTACCGACCACTATTATCGCCTCCCCCATGACGTGGAGCACCGACCCACGCTCCTATTGACAGCTCCGCCGTCCCCAAAAAGTCGCGTCGCAAGCAAATTTTTAGGGTTTTGAAACCCTAAATCACTGATTCTGGCCATAGCAACCACTTTTAGGTCATGCGACCACCTCCAAACATCTCCAGGCATCGAGCGCGACAAAACCCACAAATCAATTTCGTGGATTGATGCCAAAATCAAAATGCCCAATTTTGACTTTGACCGTGATTTATGATTGATTCATTCACTGTCTCGAAAAACGAGCACTAGACGTAGGTTTCATCCGTCGATACATTTCTAACAATATATAATTCGATATAGTTTGAGGAGTTTGAATTTTTTGAATTGAATTTGAATCTGAATTTGAAATTTGGGAATTAAGGTTTTTTTTGTTTGACATTGAAAAGGAGAAGCCAAAAAGAAATGTACGTACAGAAAAATGAAAATAAGAAGGAGCTAGGGTTTATAACGGGCTATTTATAGGTAGATCAGAAAATAGAAAGAGCAGATAAGATTTGATTTGGATTTTGAACGATAAACGACCCGAAAAACCGGTTCTATCTCTGAAATTAAAATTGATAATCCCATATATCAAAATAGATATTTTCGATATTTTTAAATTAAAAGGAACAGGTTTCAAGTCCTAATTCCATCATATAGAGAAGTTATGTTAAAATCAGCTTATTCCAAAATGATTTCAGTTGAATTAATTTCTAGACGTTTCGAGCCCGTATGATCAAATGACAAGTCTGAGTACTACGAAACTTGAAATCTTACAGTAATTCACCATTATGGATCCTATGAAACTGGTTTCGTCGAAATCCGAATCAGCGGCCAAAATAGCTATATTTCAGTTGATTAAATAAATTAATATTAAATTAATTAAATCACTTTTTTTTCAATTCAAATTTAATAAATCACAATTTCTATCATTTTGGCTTACTTAGTGATTTATAATCCTTTATAACAAATTTCTATATCAATTTAACATTGCATAATTTCCGGTATTAAATTTCAATCTCAATAAGTTCAGTAGTTATAAATTAAATTTCCAATAAATTCATTTATTTGATTTTCAATCCTGTTATAAAATCAATTATCATCTTATAGATATAATTAACATTGGTTTATGTATTAGTGCATTAATATTCTCCAATTCCATCTTAATTCTCATTAATGTAATATTTAATTACATTTAATTGCAATAAATCTATTTATTATAGCTTAAATTCAAATAAATTGATCAGGCTTGATTTCAATTCTTCTTATTTGCTCAATTATCATATTAAGAATTGAATTTACATTGGTTGCATCTTATTGAATTAATATTCTTCAATTATCAATTTTATCTACATTAACTGCACTAATTAAATTAATTTCATTTGATTTTCAATTTTAATTAAATAGACTAAATAAATATGTAATAATTGTTACCGTAAACTTTTAATCACGCCTATAAGTTTATTACTTACAAAAAAATGTTACAATTGCTTTCACAACACTAATTTCATTCAATTACCATTAACAATATATTATTTCATTAGTTAATTAAATATTTACATTTGTTTTCTTATATCAAATTTATAACCAAGTATAACCTTTATATTATTTCAATTGATTGGAATTTCTTTTAAATTGTTAATGATTAACTTTAATTAACATTGTTACATTTAATTTTTAGTTATTTTTACATTATTATATCACCAATTTTTATTTCACCCAATATTTGATCACAAACCTTATTAAATTAACTATTTTAATTATTGAAAATTATGGGTCGTTACATTCTCCACTACTCAAAACTTTTCGTCCTCGAAAAGGAAAAAAAAGGAAAATGAAGGAATTAATTAATCAATATATCTTATTCAAAATATTAAATTTATGAACAATTAATTTGCATAATTGAATAATTTAAATAGAATATATCACTCTATAAACAATTTAAATCCTTTTATAGTCAAATTCACAAAGTTTGGAAAGCATTTCATAAAAAAATTTAAGTCCGAATTTCATGAATTTTTTTGACAGAGTCTCCTTTATATGGAGAGGTCTGGGAGAAATAATAATAACAATAATAAAAATATATATCATATTTTTTTCAAAATAATATATCCCAACAACGGGGAAAATAATATAATATCGCTATAGAACCATAATCCGAGGATGTACATATTTGTCGGGCAAATAATGCTTATTTTATGAAACCAAAAGCAGTAGCAATTGCTTCCATAAACCTGTATTTCACTTATATAATCCAAAAGAAGTTAATAATTATATTAAATGAAACGGTTAAGTTGTTTCAATTTATAGCCAACAAATCAATATAACATTACAACAATCACTTGCAACAAGCATAGAATCATCTCAAGGAATCATAGTATTCAACCATTCATCTATATCAAGCAAAAGAAAAGGTTATGTTCAGGTTTAGACACTTTTAATCACATAGCATTGACAGATAAGCTACTAAGTATATCATCTACTCAATAGTCTAGATAAAACTCAACAGATTATTCATACATCCAAACAATTAGAAGTATCCTTTCCCAAACAACCCATAAACCAAAACAAATAATAATTTATAAACATTATTTAAGTTTATTCTTGTTAGTTTCCTTTTTTATATCATTTTTTGTTCACATTTTCATTCATACATTGATTATTTCTTTAGTTTACATTTATTTCTTACAAAAATTAAATTTCCATTCATTTATTTATATATGTTATTTACATTTTCTTACATATGTGACTCATATATAATTATTTAAGCATACGTAAATCAATTCTTAAAGTACTATATAGGTTTCTTTTTAAATAAATTCACATTCATTCATTCAGTACTTATTTTCAGTTTTTTTCTTTCAATCATTACGTACAAAATTCATTTTTCTTCATTTTCATATAATGAAAACTTCTTTTTCATTACTTTACATTCATTTCTTGCATAAATTATTTTCATTCAATTGTTTATAATGATCAACGAATTTATTATTCAAGTATTGCATATATTTTATTGCAGTCTAGTTCACATTTATTCATTTTTATACTTGATTTACATTAGATATAATATTCATTAATGTGGAAGTTCACATTTAAGTTTATTATTTTTTAATTTGCATTCATCCTTTCTTGTATAATGTCATTGAATATTAAATCCAATTTCTAAATAATTTCAACAATTTCTAAAGTTATAATCATTTAATTTAATATAGTATTCATTTTATTATTAAATGGCTTCCATCATTAACTGGAGTTTATAACCATCAACTTATAGTATTCATCTTTTCTACTCATTTTTAATTGTAACTAACTTCAAACATTTACTTAAGTTTATGCTTATTTATTTATAGTATTCATGTTCAATTCAATTACTTAGCATATTAGTTCATTAACATAAGTTTGTAATTATTTACTTACTATACTTACTTTCTATTACATTTAATTTGTAGCATTTCAATTATAACTTAAGTTTATAATAACTATAATATCAGAGTCATTATTTATAAAAGAATTTCACTGAACACTTTCATTTCCAAGTTTTACTTGTATAATGTTCTATTACATATTCTTATTAACATTTCAACTTTTAATAATTCGGTAAGTTATATATGTTTTTAAGAATGCAATTAAAAGTTACGCAAATTTATCTTATTAGCAAATAAATGTTTAATAATTTCCATTTCTTACTTTCATATCTTTTTTATTTACAGGTTAGAAATTTCAATTTCTTGTATATTTCATTTATAACTTAGCATTTAATTTATTATTTACATTTTAGAAGTTCCAATTATTAAATGATAAAATTTCATTTCATTTCAATTATTAAAATATCTAATTTATAGAAATTTAAGAACTAAATGCCGGATTCCGTTTCAAATCATATAAGACAATATATATATGCATATAAAAAAAAATCATATAAGACAATATATATATATATATATATATATATATATATATAACCATATCTTTATATATCTCAAATCATATATATAAAAAATTATTAAAATCAAGACTTATTTATCAACAAGGTGTAGTTAACTACTACAACAGTCTTCCCACTTTGAAACTCGAAAATGAACGTCGATGAAGTGTGCACTCATCACCGAAATTATTTTCCAACGTCAGAGAGGGGAGTACAAAACTTATTTCCATTCAAAAATCATTTAAACCATTTCTTCCAAATCACATTGAAATATTTATAGCGAAAAATACCTCCAATTAATACTAACATTATAAAAATTCTTTGAAAGAAACTTCGTAAATCCCAAAACTTAAGTTCTAAAATTTCCAACTTATATTTATTTTATTTACAATCTCATTTTTAGCCAATATTTATTTCACTACCTAACAAACAAATATATTAAAACCAATGTATATCATTTATAAAATTGTTATTTTATATACAAAAATATAAAATAGGCAAAATTATTTCATTTACCTATATTCAAAAAAAATATTATCTCGGTCTGTCCTATTAAGTGTTTATAAATCTTTATAGATGTCATAGCGTCCTATACACCAACCAAAATTTATAAATACAAAACGGAACATATTAATATAATATAAAAACACTTTATAACACTAACAAATACGCACTCTCATATATATACACTCAGCGACTCATTTTAGGGTATTATTACCCTAATTTAATATGAGTCAGACCCCACAAAGTTAAGGTTATCGTTAAACTTAAGCTTTGATACCAACTGTAACAACCTGCCTTTTTGGATATTTTAAGCAGATGCACATGTCAGACTCAAATCATTCAAAAGGGCGGATTGTTATAGGGTAAATAAGAAAAGAGAAAATAAATGCAGTGGAACAATATGATGCAGTGGAATGAATATCATAAATAATAGTAGTAGAAATCTTCGTCTTCGTCCTCCAGAAATAAGGTCTTCAAATCCTGAAATGCCCGGGTTGACCCAAGTGAATTGAAAAGACAAAAAAATCGAGTCAGAACTAAAAGATCTTATGTAAGTTAAATCAATAGTAAATAATATGAGTGAAATGGCGTTAGAGATGTTTATGGTTTGACATCTCCTATCCAGTGTCTAACGTGAAGGTAGTAACTCAAGAGATGTTCGGGATTCACATCTCCTAATGATCCGTTAAACTGTCTACTATGCAGTACAATATGCTATTATAATAGTGTCTACAGTAAAGTAAAAGTATTAAAATAGCGTTAAGGCATAACTCACATCCCCCTTACACATATTATATGTTCCTATAGTCTATACAGTACCGTACGCTCCTCCGAGAGGTTTACGTAGAGGGCGCCTCATAGGTATGGTATAAAAGAAACTCATAGAAGGCACTCTAGGGCATGTAATGACCCACCATTTTGGACAGTTTAAATCGACACTAAACCACACATGTCAACTCAAACCATTAAAAAGGGTGGACTGTTAATAGGGTTAAATAAGAAAATAAGAGAAGAAGAAGAAAACAAACACAGAATCTTACAGCGGAACGATAAATTATAATAATCAAATATGCAGTTCATGAAGCTGCTTACTATACTTGATCATAGTTTATACAACATTTATTAGAGTTATACATATACATCAGAATAAAATATAATGCAGCAGACAACATGATGCAGGAATACTAATATTAATAATATACCAAATGTTCGTCTTTGTCCTCCAGAATGAATCTTCAATAAGCTGAAAACTCAGGACTGACCCGAGCATAATGAAAAGACAAAACACTCGAGTTAGGAAAAACGTATCCTTATATAAGTCAAATCGATATTGTATATAACATGAGTGTAACGGCGTCAAAGATGTTTTCAGGTTTTCATATCTTCTATCTAGTGTATAACATGCGTACAATAACCCAAGAGATGTTACGGGATTTTCCATCTCTTAAGGATCCATCAAAATATTTATATGTAGTAGAATACGCTACATAAATAATGTCTAATCTGTAAAATAAATATTAAAATAGCATTAAGGGTTTACATTAATCCCCCTTAACGTGTTTTTAAGCATTGTCGTACAGTTTACATGTAAAACACCAGTTAAACGGTCGGTGGATAGGGTGCGCCATGATACGACAACACTAAACCAAAATCGTAGGAGTCTCGTTTAGGGATAAAAGTATGACAAGGCATGTGAGGCAATGCCCAAGATAGGATACAACCAGTTTGGGTCGCAGGGATTGTGGTAATGCAACACAGCCATGACCGCCCACCGCGTCCATCCATCTCATATCGAGTTAAAGGAAGGCTATCCCAATCAAGGTGCACCAATTGAAACCAACATCAAGAGTAATAATATAGACCGAGTCCAAAAAAATCAAAGAACGGATGTCCGCTCAGGGTAATTGGCCCACTTGGCCCAGTCAAGCCGTCCTGTTCTAGTCTTTTCATATTGGCACAACTGCTGGGGTCTATCCATCATCGTTCTCTTTCTTCCAGTCCAGCAAATGATGCCAAATCCAACCACTTCGTTCTGGATCATCACTCCATATACATAGTTGTTAAAGTGGTTCCAGTATCGATAGAGGGTACGCCTATATCCGACTCCAGTCTCTTTAACAACCAAACTTCGTTTTACACACCAATTAGTACTTTACATTTCAAAAACCGTTCATACTTGATATCAAAATGTCATATTCGCTTGGAAATCAAATCCATTTCGAAATCAACATTTTACCCAAAATATACCATTTCAATTCAAAATCATTCTCGCCTAAATATCGTGATTTGGATTCCAAAATTATTTCGTATTCCAATTTGGGTTATAATTTCATTTAACCCCATTCGTATTTAAATCCATGATTTAAAATAAACATTTCACCCCTGGCCAGTTTGAATTTTTTGAAAAATAGTTTGAATAGTTTCGAAATAGTTTAAATAGTTAAAATTGTTTAAATGGTTAAATAGTTTAATATAAAACATTTTAGTATAAAATAGTTTAAATGGTTAAATAGTTTAAGTATTAAAATGGTTTATATAGAAAAATAATTTGGAAACCAAAATAATTTGTATATTTAAAAAGTTTGCTTTAAATAGTTATTTGGAAATTGTTTCAAAGTCAAACCGGTCCTATTCCAACTTCTTTTTGCACGAAAAATAGGCAAACGCCTCCAAGTCGTACGAATTAGTCGATTTTATGTTGTTCTTTGTGATTTGGGTGATTTATGCAAATATGTAAAAAGGAGGGACTAAACTGTAAAAGACACACAGATTTATAGTGGTTCAGCCAGAATGTGCGTACGTCCACTTTATATGTTATTCTCTTTCATTGTTCAGATTACAAGTACAAAGCTTTTATCACAAGTGTATGAAAGCTGTTTGAAATTTCTATCCGTGCTTGAGCTCTCAAAACCGTCCCCCATTGTTGTACCCCTACCCCTCTATTTATAGAGCGAAGATGGGGCTAGGGGTCTTGGATGTATATAGCTGCTGCTGGGCATGGGCTGACGTGATCCGGCCTGGCAATGTTGGTTCGGTAATGTTTCGGTTCCGTGGTGAGTAAAGCATGGATCAGTCCGGTGATGTCTTGGTTCGGTAGTGCCATCCTCGCTTTGGTTCGGTGGTGCCTTCCTCACTTTGGTCCGGTGGTGCCTTTCTCACTTTGGTCCGGTGGTGCCTTCTTCTCTTTGGTTCGGTGGTGCCTTCTTTGTTTCGATTCGGTAGCATTGGTCCGGTGGCCCTGGTTCGGTGGAAACACGCCCAACATTTGCCCCCCAAAGTGGGACATATGCCTGCATATGTCGTGCTTTGTTTTAGGTCATTCGGCTTGGACATTCTTATTCGGTCCCAAAGGCCGAACCAGTTGGTCCAGTCGTCTATGTTTGCCTATAAGTATGGGCCTTACGCCTGTGCTATTCCATACCTTTTGAAATAGCCGAACCAAACTTTGGTCTGCCGAATCAACCATATCACCGAACCAAATTTGACTGCCGGTCCAGGTGATTTAGTCTTCTTTCGCCGAATGATCTTTATGCTTGAACTACCGATTGAGTCCGGGGAGTACGAGTGCCGAATGAACTCTTTCCCTCGAACTACTGAATGAACTTTGGGAATACGAGCGTCGAATAGTCTTTTCGCCTCGAACTGCCGAATGAACCTGGGGAGTACGAGCGCGGAATGGGCTCTTAACCTCGAACTACCGAATGAACCTTTTATGTTTTGAATCATGAATGAGATTCCAGACTGTTGGTACTTGTTTGCCTACATCCCTTGTTCTAACAATGTGTTTTCTCGTGTTGCAGATAATGTCTCATAAAGTAGAAACTCGTTATGACAAGATGAAATCCAAGGACAAAGGGGAGTCCTCCATAGTGTCCCCGGTTCAGTCAGAGCCAGAACGACATGGACCGTCCCCGAGATCATTAGTAGATGGGTAAGGCCCTCAGGAGCTCTTGGACTCATCGCCTGACTGCTTTCCCAGCTCCCTCAAAGATGAGCAGCTTGACGTTATATCTAGATCCTTTGGGATTGACAGAGCGCATATGATGTTGTCAGGGAAAGGAGTGATGCCATATAACCCCCCTGAAGGATATTTTGCTTATAGTAGATATCACTGCATGTGCGGAGCCATTTCTCCGATCAACGCTTGGATAGTCAGCTTCATCACATACTTGAAGGTGGCCCCTTTCCAGCTTCAGCCCAACTCCTATGCCATCTTGGTGAGTCTGTTCATTATCTTCCAGAGAATATACGTGCGTCCCCCTTCTAACCGGGAGTTCCGGTACCTGTATAACTTGAGAGGCTACAAAAAGGGGTCTCCATATATTAGCTTAGAATCGGCCGGGTCTTTCAAGCCAGTCCTGGACTTATATTCAAAATTTAGCATGTTCAAGAAGGAATGGTTCTTTGTCAAGGATGAATCTATTTATTTCCACCGCTTCACCTCTGGCTGTAAGTTGAATCTCATTTATAATTTCCGTTCCTTACAATGCTCCTCCTTATGTGCTTTATTTCTTGCTAGCGACATGTGGCTTTGTGTTGTAGAGAACGATCGTTTGGTTCAGATGGCTGCGGAAATAGAAGCCATTCTGGAAAACGAGAGGGCAGCTTCTTATTTGATTAGGAATGCTACTCTTTTGGGGCTCAACTTGATTCTTCCATGCTAGTCTGTGGTCAAGCAAAGAGACACAGGTGAGGAGAGGGCCGCCAAAGCTAAAGGAGGGGCTACAGCGAAGAGCGGCAAAAGGAAACCCTTTTCGAAACATCCAATTGCCGGAGGGAAGAAACTTAAGAAGTTCGATGGACCCTCCCCCAGCACATGTCCAGACATCCCGGAGGAGGAAGATGTGGAGGAGGAAAGAGGCAAGGATGAAGGAGGTGAGGTGGAGAGTGGAAGTGGTGGAGAAGGTGATGGTGGTGGTCATAGCGATGATGGTGGCGACGGACAGAGTGGCGATGGCACTGGGGCTTTGTCTTCTAAGCAAGCAGGTGTGATCCCAGAGTGGACAGATGATGCTTTCCGCCTAGCTTTTGAAGGGTTGGAGGAAGGATCAGCTTTAGTGGAGAAGTCTAAGAAAGCTGACAAGGCCGAGACCGGCGCCGATTCATCTTCCAAGAGCGCTTCAGCTGAGGCAATTCCTGCGATTCAAGGTGAATTTTTGACTCCTGCAGACTCCATTTATGATAAGGATTTAGGAATATTTTATGGTCAGCTCCGTCCTGGACTGAGATCCAGGACTTATTGCAGTATCCTACTCCTCCCCAGGGTTTGTATGGAAAAAGCGTCTCCTTACTCTTCTTAACTTGATATATTTCTTGAATTATAGTTCAATGTCTGCTTGTAATGCTTGGTTTTTATCCCAGAAGCGGGTAAGACGGCCAAGACATCAGATGTTCTGCACCATCTTGAACAATACAAACTTCTCAAGGCTTCTACTAAACTAAAGCCTCCGACTAATCGCCCTGGAGACGTAGTCGGATACCGCCCTCTTCTTGGAATTATCGAAGAGGACGTTCAAAGGAAGAAGAAGAGTCGTGCCTTGTTTGAATCCCCACCTGGTCCTTAGTCTCCAACTCAGCTTCTTCAGGATACCACGGAGGAGAATATTGAATTTATACCTTCTTCGCACCTGTCTGAAAATCCTACTGTTACCCGGATAAGTCATCCCGGCTTGGCTCGTAATCCGTTTGCAGGTCATCCAGATCTGGATCCGAATTCTCGTTATATTACCTTTTATGAGGCTACCGGTGAGCACTTTCTCCCCCGTAATCCTATGGTGAGAGTATTGGATGAAGCTAAGTCCCTGGACCTTGATTTGCTTACCACTCGGGTTGTAACTTTGGGGGACGAAGCTAAGGCAAATATTGACCGGGTTGCTGAGGAAACCAGAAAGCTGATGGGGCATCATGCCCGACTGGTCAAGGCTGGAGAAGAAATTGGAAGTGCTAACATTCGACTACGGCTAATGATTTCCGACCAGGCCAAACAACTTGCTGATCAGGCCATCCAGATCTCTCAACATGAGGCCGCCTCAAGACAACTAAAGGAAACCATGGAAAAGGCCATTCGAGCAGAGTTATGGAAAATGGAGGCTGCTTGTAAGGGACAGATTGATATGTCTATCGCGACGGTGGATGATGTCCGAAAAGCGGATCTCGAGCGGGTACAGGAGTTATCCGGGAAACTTGAAGCCGTAGAGCTTACTCAAACCAAGCTAAAGGAGGAGATGGAGGCAATGAGGAAATCCTTTCAGGCTGCTGCTCGCGATACCAATCGGAGAGAGATGTTGCTACTGTAAAGTTGTTGGCTTCTAAGGAACAAATAAGGGAGTTCGAGGAGAATGAGGGGATAATGGATCAGATGCTTCAGGGCATATACTTTCGCACTTGGAAACAGGGCAGCTTATCTTGGATGGATGATTATCCCTGAGTCATGGCCAGGATTTATCTCAGGGTCCTGGAGGAGGCTAAGGCCAATGCAGATAGGGAGGGTGGCGTGGCCTTTAGAATGGATGTGGTCATTGCTCAATTCACCAAGGAGGAGAAAGCGACGGTGAAAGAGGGTATGCGGCTGCTTACTGTTGAGGAGGTTGGCGTGCAGTTAGAGGATGATGATCAAAGAGCAGATGCTGGTAAGTCTTCCCTTTTAGCTTCTCGTAACTTGATTGCTTATTGTTTTATGACTATTAATGGATTCTCTCCCGAATTGGACAGGCGGGACCTATGGAGCACCAACCACCTCTGGTTAACATGTTGAGAGTTCCAATCCCGCGGTCAAGGAGTTCTCAGAGGGCCAGTAGGATAGGGGTAAAGCTCCGACGCAGCCGATTCCTTGACTTGATCTGGATATCTTTTGGTTTGTTTGACACTGCTGCCTATGTCAGTCCCAAAACATTCGTGTAACCTTTAAGCTGTAATTGTGTTATTGGTAACGAACGACTTTACTATGTAATTTCAAATTTAGGCTGATTCTGTCATATTTGAATGCTTTTGTCATTTTGGTGTGTTGCATAAGAAATACAGCTGTGCACACGTCCGTGATTTTATTGTGTTTGATGTCAAGTTCTTGCTTAAAACATAATTTCATATCTTGCAATATTAGTGTGATGTGCGAATAAATCATAGCTACGTATTCATATACAAAAGAAGAAAGTACCGCCCTTCATGTTTTAGTTGTAGATGGTTGCTTTGAATGCTTTGTATGACTGAGTATGGAATGCAGCTGAGTGACCTGTCATCCAATTTTGAGTTCCTGTCCCCATTAGTGAGCGTCTCCTATTTCGTGTCCTGTACTTTAGGGATCTTTATAGAGGATAGGAGGAAAGTTTTTAAATAAAATAGAAATATAAGAAAT
The DNA here is from genome assembly GCA_030765085.1 of Allium cepa. NCBI lineage: Eukaryota > Viridiplantae > Streptophyta > Magnoliopsida > Asparagales > Amaryllidaceae > Allium > Allium cepa. The sequence goes on along the minus strand of CM060931.1, from coordinate 407,098,610 downwards.
AGTAAAACTTCCAATCACGGAAGGCCTGCGATGTGCTTAAGTTCGTGGCAAACGGGTTTTGTAGTCACTTTCCCTAGCTGTGGGTCTTGGAGACATTTGTCACCCATCTTACGCCTCCGTGGGGAGTTTCTCTTTTTTACCACAGCCGTACTTAAGACACTCGGAGCCGAGATCGCGTACAGTAACTACCCGGGCTATTATGGCCCATAATCATGGGTATTATTCGATTTACCGTGGCTGGCTAGCTTGGGTGCCGATCGTCAACTGTGAACTACCCCTGGCTGGCCACACCTTATGTTGGGGTTTAAAGTAGGTTCACGGTTGCCGGCGAGCCGAACGCCGTAATGAGCCACCTAGGCTATAGTTGGCCTACTCAGTGGCTTATAATCGTCTCATTACAGTTGGCTTTAAGGGCCGATCGTGAGCAATGAGTTAACCCGCAGCAGAGGGATGCTGGAGCAAAAGTTTCCCATTGGCGAGGGCATAGATTCGTATAGTACCTGTTAGGTCTTGTCCGGGTGAAGTCGCAGTGTGATGTGTCTTGAATGGAAATACCATTACACGGGATTTTGTTCAACAGAAAAGGATAAAGTTAACAAGCAGCCAGATATAAAGGAACAAGTTAAAAAAGAGACAAGTTTTTAAAGTGGTTCGGCACGAAAATGCCTACGTCCACTGATTCTCTTTGTTAATTCACTTCATATGGGCAGTACAAGTTAAGAAAAGTATCGACGAAGTTGTTGGATGTTCCATGCCCTCTGGAACACCTCTCCGTCCACTGTTGACAAAATATAAGCTCCGTTGTGGATATCTTTATGAATTACATATGGTCCATCCCTGATTGGATCTAGTGCTCCGGGGCGTGGGAAGACTCGCTTGAGGACAAGATCTCCTTCTTGTAGGCTACGATGCTTGACTTTGGAGTTGTATTGTGCTGCCACTTTTTGCTTATGAGCTGCTTCTTTGAGTGCTGCATCGTTTCTTCTTTCTTCAATTAGATCCAAAGACATGTGAAGGAGTTCTTCGTTCTCTTCTGGGTTATAGTGGATCCTACGGTGGGAAGGCACTACAGTTTCGACTGGGAGCATGGCCTCCGATCCATATGCCAAAGAGAAAGGAGTATGCCCCGTTGATGTTCTGAAAGATGTGCGGTAGGCCCAAAGTGCCGTAGGAAGTTCATCCACCCAAGCGCCTTTTGACTTTTCAAGTCTCTTCTTGATTAGAGTTTTGAGAATTTTTTTGACAGTTTCGACTTGTCTGTTTGCCTGGGGGTAAGTTACAGATGAGAAGCTTTTGTGAATTCCGTGCTTTTGGCACTAGTCGGCGAACTCTTCGCTGTCAAATTGAAGTCCATCGTCCGATATGATTTTGAGTAGAACCCCGTACCTGCATAGAACATTTTTGATCAAGAAGTTAATAACTTTTGCCGAGGATATTTTATTTAGAGGTTCCGCTTCCACCTATTTGGTGAAATAGTCGACCGCCACTATAGCATATTTGGCTCCGCCTCGGCCCACCGGCAGTTCACCAATCAAGTCAACTCCCCATACTGCAAAGGGCCAAGGGTTGGTCATTTGAGTGATCTCATTTGTTGGTAGTCGAGGAATCTTAGCAAACTTCTGACGTCTGTCACTTTTTTTGACGAAGTCTAAGGCGTCTTTGTTTAATGTGGGCCAGAAATACCCATATCGGAGTATCTTCTTTGCCAGAGTCTGCCCTCCAGTGTGATCTCCGCAGCTTCCTTGATGGATGTTTGATAAGATTTCCTTGGCTTCCCTTCCAGCGACACACCTTAATAAGGGGTTAGAGAAGCCGCGCCAATAGAGGATGCCTCCTTGTATTGTGTAGCGGGAAGCTCTCCTCAAGATTTTCTTGACTTCGTTACGCCCATCGGGCAGTGTGCCATCTTGTAAGAATTTTCGGATGGGAGTCATCCAAGTTTCCTCTTCGATTGCAGCTATCAGATTCACTTGCTCGAAACTCGGGGTTGGTTGCTTTGAGATGGCTACTGTTCCGGAAATGGTGCCATCTCTCATGCTAACTTGCTTTGCCAGTTCGTCGGCCTCTTGGTTCTCTTCTCGAGGAATGTGTTTGATCAAATAGTGATCCAATTGATCGAGTAGCAGCTTGGTCTTCTTTAGAAATGCTGTGAGTCGTTCTCCTCGAGCCTGAAATTCTCCTAGTATTTGATTTACAATAAGTTGCGAATCACTATGAAGACATAGAGAACTGACTTCAATCTCTAGGGCTAGTTCTAATCCAGCTATTACTGCTTCATACTCTGCATCGTTGTTGGTGGCAGCGAATTCCAACCTTAGAGCATAATGTAGCTTCCTTCCTCTAGGAGTGATTATTACAATACCTGCCCCGAGCCTTGTTCGTTTGATGCTCCATCCACAAAGAGATTCCACTTGATGTCTTCTGCTATTTCAGATTGCTCTTTACCTTCGTTGGCAGTGAATTCGGCAATGAAATCGGCCATGGCTTGTCCCTTGATGGCGATGCGAGGATGGTAGGTGATATCACATTGACTCAGTTCAATGCACCATTTAAGTAATCGCCCAGAAGTGTTGGGACGATGGATTACCTGCCTTAGCGGTTGATCGGTTAGAACTCTGATGGAATGGGATTGGAAATAGTGTCGCAGTTTCCGTGATGTGATTAGTAAACAATATGCTAGCTTCTCAAGTTTAGGATATCTGGCTTCTTCCCCCGTAAACCTCTTGCTCACAAAGTATACTGGCCGCTGTGCACGGTTGTCTTCTCTGACCAAAGCGGCGCTCAGAGCACGAGATGACACAGCAAGGTATAGGTATAGCTCTTCGCCTTCGTTTGGAGTTGAGAGTACTGGTAGTCTCTGGAGGTTTTCGATTAGGTTGAGGAAGGCTGTTAAGAATTCGTCAGTCCGTTCGAACTTTCCTTTGTCTTTCTTTAGAGCTTCGAAGAAAGGGATGCACTTGTCAGTCGCTTTAGAGATGAATCTGCTTAGGGCGGCCACATTCCCATTTAGGCTTTGCATTTCTCTTCGAGTGGAAGGTATCCTGATATCTCTCAGAGCTCGGACTTGTTCGGGATTTGCTTCAATCCCCCTGGCATGGACGATGAATCCCAAGAACTTTCCTGATGATACTTCCGAATGAGCACTTTAGAGGATTTAGCTTCATTCCATATTGGCGAAGTACTTGAAACATCTCGCCCAGGTGGCTTACGTGATCGTTGGCTTTCCTCGATTTTACTAGCATGTCATCCACATAAACCTTCATAGTTCGTCCTATCAGTTCCGCAAACATCTTGTTGACGAGGCGCTGATAGGTAGCTCCGGCGTTTTTAAGTCCAAAAGGCATTACTCCATAGCAGTACAATCCCCCGTCAGTGATGAAACTAGTGTGGTCTTGATCGGGGGCGTGCATAGGAATTTGGTTATATTCTGAGTATGCGTCCACAAAAGATAAGAGTTCGTGCCCGGCTGTGCTGTCCACCAACTGATCGATTCGGGGGAGTGGGAAGCAATCCTTCGGGCAAGCGTCATTTAAGTTGGAGAAGTCAATGCATGTTCGCCACTTCCCATTAGCCTTCTTTACTAGTACCGGGTTAGCGATCCACTATACTTCTCTTTTTCTGCTTTACTGGCACCTTGGTAGGATCGATGTTTAGTACGTGGCATGCCACGTCTGGGGAGATTCCAGTCATGTCAGCGTGCGTCCATGCAAATACATCCAAGTTGTGGCGGAGAAAATCAATGAGTTGATCCCTCAATTCTGCTCTTAGCTGAGATCTGATTTTCAACAGTCTACTTGAGTCGTGTTTGTCTACAGATACAAACACCATAGCCACTGCAGGCTCGGCGGTGGCCTCCTCATCTTTGTCCCTGGGGTCTAATTCATTGAAAGGATCACTAGTATATCGAAGAGGAGGGGCTTTCTTTAGTTGCTATGCTTCCAAGTTTTTCATGCAGAGAGTAGTCTCTGCATTCTTCCCTTTATCCTTCCTGCGACTATTGCGAAGTTCAGTTACATAGCAATATCGAGCGGCGTCTTGATCTCCCTCTACTTCCCCTATTTCACTGTCTGTTGGAAATTTCATCTTCAGGCATCACAGGGCCAGGACAATTTGGAAGTCAAACAAGGCTGGTCTTCCGAAAAAGGCGTTGTAGGCCGAGCGGTTATCTATTAGCACAAATATTTGTTTCCCCACAACGGAGCGGGGGTGACTTCCTATTTCAACAAAGAGGTCCAATTGCCCGAGGGGCATCTTCGCGTCTCCAGTGAAACCGTGTAGTGGTTTGTTGCAGGGAGACACATCCTTCATTGACAGCTTCATTCTGTCGAAAGCATGCTTGAATAGGATACTTACTGAGCTTCCAGTGTCTACTAGAATTCGGAAAACTTCGGCTGGGCCGAACCGGGCAGAGATGACCATAGGATCCATGTGAGGGTACTGCCTTCCTTCTAGGTCACGCCTATTGAATGTAATTTCATCATTCTCTTTTCGCTTTGGGTAGCGTTCTTCCATAACAGAATTAACGCAACCTTCATTGTTTCTAAGTGACTTTCCGCGTCTTTCCATCTCTGTCCAGTTCCTGTCGGCGATGTGTGGTCCTCCAGATATGGTACGGACCACTATCTTCTCTTGACTGGAGCCGCTGGTGCTGTGATTTCCCCCTCTTGTTTCTGGGAGGGGTAGCCTTGGGTTCTCATTGGCAGGAGCTTGGGTCCTGTTCTGACCTTTTACATAGCGTTCCAGTATCTTCCTTCTGATGTGTTTTTCAATTAAGTCTCGGCGATGATGGCATTCATTGGTATCATGCCCATGAGATTCGTGGAAGCGGCAGAACTTTCCAGAATTAATTACGTTATCTGATTCCTTCTTGTATGGGGGCGTCTGTATTTAACTTCGTCTTGGGTAGATAGGAAGATGTTTTCGATTGTTTCATTCAAAGGAGTGTAAGTGTCAAATCTCGGTCCTGGCCGATATAGACGTTTTTCTCCCTTCTTGCCCCCAGCATTGTCTCTAGAGTGATTTCTTCGAACATCCTTCGCTACAGCGGGTGTGTCGCCATGAGCTGCCTTGTTTTGTTGCCTTGTCTGTCTTTCAGTGGCAGCGTCTTCAAGTCTCATATATCTTCCAGCTTCATGGAAGAAATCGGGTAAGGTAGCTGGTTTTTCTTTCGTTAATCTTCTAGCAAACTTAGTATCCGGATGCACACAACTACAGAGGGCCACTAAGATAAGTTTCTCATCGGCATCTTGGACTGCGACCGCTGCAGCATTGAATCGGGTTAGATATTGCTGCACTGTCTCTCCAGGCTTCTGTTTGATATTAGATAGGGAATAAGCGTCCTTGGGTAGTTCCACATGAATGCAGAACTGGCTGATGAACTTTTCTTTCAACATTTCCCATGAGCTGATGGATCCTTGGGGTAGATGGCAGAACCAGGAGGTAGCTAGATCTGCCAAGAATAGTGGAAATCATTTGCACAATACTCATTCTGTGGCTCCACTCATGAGCATATGCTGTGTGTATCTCTGCAAGTGTACAACGGGGTCAGAGATTCCCTTGTAAGGTTCCATTGTTGGCATTTTCCATTCTCGGGGGGTGATGGCAATTTCGATATTGGGGGTGAAAGGGCTGGTTACCCTAGCGCCTATCCCTCAATCTCTTTGATCCCGTTGGACGCACTCTTTGAACAATCGCGCCATCCTTTCATCAGAATTTGGAGCAGATAGAAATGAGTTTGGTTCTTCTCTGCGAGATTGATTCCGTCCAGATGACCTGTAGGGATGGTATCGTCTATCACTCCTAATATTTTCCAGTGGCCGTCTCTGGTCTTCTGGGAGCACGCTAGGGTCAGCTACAGTTGGCCCTTGCCTTAATCTTCCCCTGCTGGGTTCTAATCCGAGCACTTCCTCGGGTCCAACATCGGTCTGGACTCTAGCTCGGCCCCGTTCATTGGTGTTTCCATGGCTAGGTAGCATGGCAGGCTCAGCTACAGCCGACCCTCGCCTGGTACCTCCCCCGCTGGGTTCGGTTCCAAGCGTTTCCTCGGGTCGGAGTTCGGGCTGAGTTCGGGCTCGGCTCCTACCATTGCTGTTTCTGTTGTTAGCTTCTTCGAAGAAGAAAGATCTTTGTCGCCTCCGAGATCCTCCAGACTGGGACTCATCCCATGATTCAGTGTTGCTGTTGGATTCTTCAGCATCCCTTAAGCGTGACATGAGTCGGTTCACCAAGGCTTCTTGTTGGGATGTGAAGAGGTTAGTCACTTCAGCCACAACCCTGTCTAGATCTGCCCTAGTAATTGCTGCCGGCTGTTCCGTGGCAGGGGCTGTCGGATTTGCCTGATTTTCATTGGTACTGCTGTTGGAACGGGACGATTCTCTTGATCTAGGATCACTGGATTTGGAATACTACTAGTTGTGACGTTCTTTCCTTTGTTAACATCTTTTTTCTGCCTGGGAGGCATGTTTTCTGAGCAATGTGCGATGCTGTTAGGAAGAAGGTTAAGTGGGAGAAGCTGAAGCTTCGAGCACCCGCTCTCAGTGAAAGCACCAAAAATGTTTGCACGAAAAATAGGCAAACATCTCCAAGTCGTACGAATTAGTCGATTTTATATTATTCTTAGTGATTTGGGTGATTCATGCAAATATGTAAAAAGGAGGGACTGAACTGTAAAATACACACAGATTTATAGTGGTTCAGCCAGAATGTGCCTACGTCCTCTTTATATGTTATTGTCTTTCACTGTTCAGATTACAAGTACAAAGCTTTTATCACAAGTGTATGAAAGCTGTTTGAAAGTTCTATCCGTGCATGAGCTCTCAAACCGTCCCCCATTGTTGGACCCCTACCCCTCTATTTATAGAGTGAGGCTGGGGGTAGGGGTCTTGGATGTATATAGCTACTGGTGGGCCTGGGCTGACGTGATCCGGCCTGGCAATGTTGGTTCGGTAATGTTTCGGTCCGGTGGTGAATAGAGCATGGATCGGTCCAGTGATGTCTTGGTTCGGTAGTGCCATCCTCGCTTTGGTTCGGTGGTGCCTTCCTCACTTTGGTCCGGTGGTGCCTTCCTCACTTTAGTCCGGTGGTGCCTTCTTCTCTTAGGTTTGGTGGTGCCTTCTTTGTTTCAATTCGGTAGCATTGGTCCGGTGGCCCTGGTCCGGTGGAAACACGCCCAACAACTTCCCAATCCAATCAATTTCAATTTCCATTCAATCGATTCAATTTCGAATGCAATTCAAATCAATTTCAACTTTGATTTCAAATTAATTCAATTCCACTTTCACACCGAATTAATTCAATTTCAATTCATCGATTCAAGCTCGATTTTCGAACATAGATTTAAAACATTTAACCAAATTATCCTTCAATATTCAATTTTAACAATCCAAATTTCAAATATAATTCTAATTCAAGCATAATTTTGAAATATCAATTATACCGCTTTTATTTAGCAATATTTGAAGTTTGAATAAAAATCCAATCTTTTAAAACAATTCGATTTCCAAAATTCAAATTTCGTTTCGATTATAACTTCAAAATCTCAACTTCGATTATTTAAACATTTTCGATTGCCAAATTTAAATTTCAACATTCAGAACACAAGTTCGAAAATAATTTGGTTTATATAAATTTGATTTTGTTTCTTTGAAATCAAAACCATTTAAATAATTTCAAATCAAAATTTCTTAAATAATTCAATTTAACCAATCCGGTATTCGTATATAATTTTCTATCCTATGATCAAGTGATCAGTTATTTCAATTTAATTTCAAGGATGGATATATATCATTTCAATCCAAATCACAGCGTCACATGTATATATTATTTCAACCCATTTCTTAATTTATTCGACATAATTCAATTTACAGTTTTATACACTGTGAATGATATACTGGGTGATAACAAGATATATATATATATAAACAAATAAACATCCAAACATCTAAATATCAACCAATTTGCGTCCATCACAATCAATCAGAAAAACAGCTAATATACTTCACAACAATTTCATAGTTGTCAATATCGAGAAATTTAATGGCAATTAAATCCCAATTTCAATTTGACTGTCAATTTTAAATTTTAGCAGTTAATGCAGTAACAATCTAGATGACAATCAAATTTATCAAACAATGACCAATAATTGATATCACTTCACAATATCAAATTTAACTAGCACAAAATATTCTAGTACGTTGTGAGCGTATGGTTCACTCACCTTGAGCTTACGTTGCCAAACGTTCCGATTTTGAATTAAATTGAGCGTGTTCGATTTAACCTAGAATTTTAATGAGCTCCAAATATCTCCATACCTACACAGCAACATAGATCTCATCTCTACGATTCCGGTGCCACTTGTTTCGTCCGATTTCAATCTCGTATACATAAGATATGAATTTTTAAACATTTGAATATAATCTATTATAATAACTTCACTATTCTTTTTATTTAATTTGACACCTTAGATCGTGGTCGTTCAAAATTGCAATTGGAATCATTGCCAAATACTTCATCTTCCCAACGCGCGCTACTGGGCTAAAGAAACCTAAACTACCGTTCAAACATCACCGCGCCTTCTCCACCGATCCACCAGAGATCGATCAGAGGCCGCCAAACTCACCGCCTTTCTTCCCTCGATGTTCATTCCAAATGCGGCACTACCAAACACCACCGTCACCTCACGATTTGCGAATGAATGCACCACCTTCTCGAGTAATTTCTGGCCTCCCGTCGACTCGTCCATAATGTCGACCGTATGGATATGATCGTCTCGATGAGCTCTTCGATCTTCGTGTTGAACATTTTCGCTAAAAGCTCACGGATCTAGAGATATTTGAGGTAGAAGATAATAATTTCTTGGCCATTAGAAATAAATGCGGCGGCTGCGTGAGATGAAGAGTAAGGTTTTACTGTTGCATGTATTTATATACGTATGCACCTATTATTTTAATATTATTTCTAATTTGAACAAGCTTTTTCAAATGAACTCTAAACGAAACATGCCAACGGGTGTTCATAATGTTTTATTCCTATTCCGAACACAATGGAACATGTTTCGGGACCTAATTCAGTCGTATATGGAAGACAGCTTTGCGAATCGAATTAAAATATTAAATTTTCAATATTTATTTCAATGTGTTTATAACCCGTATGACCAAACGGTAACTCCAAATGCTACGAACTTTGAAAATCGATAATAACACACTAATATGGATCTAATGGAAATAGTTTCATCGAATTCTGAAACCATGCCCCAAAAAATTCAATTTCTAGTTATTCACTTTTTAAACCAAATTTTGAATGTTAAGAATCTTTATTATTATTTAAATGAACTTTATATCAATTTCCGATATCATCTTCAATCATATTATATTCAGAATTCAATTATTCAAATATTTGCAATATCAAATTTTAAACAATTTTGATTATTCAATAAATCACTACCTTTTGAAATATTAGTTAATGAACTTATAAGATTTAACTTTTAAAACAAATTCAAATTATAGACAACTATTTCCATTTTACGGTCATTCAATTCCCATTATTCAATTATTCAATTTATCTCCAATATTGAATTTAAACAATTTAATTGTTCAATATTCAACAAATTTCAATATTGGATTTTAAATGAGTTTTAGTTATCATCAATTAGTTTATTTACCTAATAAATTCAGCATTATTATTTAAATATTCGAAATTAGAATATTTCAAAAATTTATTTCTATTTAAATAATCCACAATTTTTATTTAACTTCAGTTATTGGTCATGAACCCAGCTAATATACATAATTTCATTTTAAATCTTATTACCGCCAAAACATAAAATAAGTTCATTTCAAATTTTTAGTTAAGTTCGTATCGAATACTTACATTCAATATCATTAAATTTTTATTTTTAACCATTTTTATTTAATAATTACGTTAAATTTAATAATTTTAAAATAGCTAAAAATACGGGTCGTTACATTCTCCTCCACTCAAAACTTTTCGTCCACGAAAAGGAACTAAATAGAGAATTCAACATTTAATATATTTTATTCAAAATTATCAACTTATAAAGCAATGAACTTTCATTTATAAAGCCATTACTATGCTTCCACTACTCTAATTTGATTGGCTTACGAAATTTACGAGTTAGTTATCAAAACAAGTTATAAAAATTTTAAACTTGAAAACTTATCTTACACCCGGATTTACGAAAAATTCTGGCAGAGTCTCCTTTGCGTGCTCGATCGGTACTGCTACAAAACGCCACTACAGGCCAAACCAATAAAAGAAACCAAAAGACAAGTGGCTCCATCATAAAACCATCAAATCAAATGGCAAAATAAACACGCACCTTTTTGTCGGGCAATCTAAGTTTTCTTGATTTAAATACCTGCATCTCATTTATCAATGGTATCCAATCATACAATTTTAAAAAAAATCATTTTATATTTTACATTGTCAATTTCCAATATTTGCTTTACTTAAACCTGTACGAAGTGCATATATTATCCGTATGCAATATCAAATCTGATTGCTCACTCGATCACACAATTTCACTTCCAAACTATTATCGTTCACATGACTCTCTAATGCAGACTCAAATTTGGTTACTTGATTGGAAACTTTTATTCTTCTTATATAGCCACATACTATGATAGATAATTCCAGAATCAAATCAAAATCCGTATCTAGGTTTCGCCATCGAGGATCGAGTAAAAAATCATAACTTGGATCGATATAAATTATCTCAAAATTCTGTGCTCGAATCCGGATCAAATCATTATGCGAATAAAATAATATATGTACAACTTACGTATTACCTTTCAATAGATTTCTATACAATTCATCTATATTAAATTTCTTTTGCTTACCCTCATTTCATTTACAATTAATTATTTACAATCCATAATTCATATCCCTTATTTACTCAGTATCTATTCCTTTGCACAGCATATTCTTTAATACTATCATTTCTTAAACATCATCCCATAGAATTTTGCTTACTTGGGTTCATTTTAAACTTCTATACCATTCAATTAAATTCAGTTTCCCTTTTCAATTGATTCTTAGCTATACCTAATTCCATTATTTACATTTACTTCATTTTCGTAATTTCAGTTAATAGCAGATTTATTTGTGGAACATTTTATAAATCATCACTTTGGTTTATAATCATTCTATAAAAGTCTAACTTCTTATATATGACTTTTCTTAGTTTATAGTTATCTCCAAAAGTTACAAATTCAATTTCACAATTTCTTTGCAAATTTATATTTAATTCTATAATAAATTCACAAAGATATGGCTTGATTCATTTGCCTTCTTTCTTAAGTTCACTTACTTATTCCATTTAGCCATTCATCATTTCATAATATACTTAAGTATATAACATTTTTATCATAACCAAATTTCCATTTATATACATTTTAGTTACTTTTAAGTTTTGCTTACTTGCATATTTCAGTTACTTTTAGGTTTTGTTTACTTGTATAATACCCCGTTACATATCCAAATCATCATTTTAACCTTTTACATTTGGTAAGTTTTTTTTATATGTTATTAGAGTGCAATTTGGTATTATACAAATTAATAAGATTCATTTTACTTAATTAGAATGTTCACAATTTTAACTTGTTTAAATTTTCTTTACCTTTCAATTTTAAGAGTTACACTTCAACTGTAAAGTTTTCTCAAAAACATCAAGCTTAGAATTATTAATCCTCTTATTTTATAACTTCTGATTATTCATTTTCCATTCAAATAATTTGAAAAATATAAATTAACAGAACCTAAAATTTTAATACCGGGTTCTTCTCAAATCGTTTGAAATAAGAATATACTTTTATATCTTATATATATCAAATCATACTTTTGAAGTTTACCAAAATCCATTTATCAAAACAATTTCGAAGCAAAGCAAAGCTTCTCAGAAGTCTCCCCTACTTTGAGACTCGAAAATGAACATCGATGATGCTGCGCAGTCATCACCGAAATTTTTGTCCAACGATAGAAGAGTGGAGTACTACATTCATTTCTTTTAAAATTTATTTGAAACATTTTGCAGTCATATATGCTTTTAAACAATGCTAATATTATTTTCAAACCTTGAAAACCTTTTTTTAGAAACACCAGAATTTAAATTTCTCAAATTCTAAACTTTATATTCATTTTACTTGCAGTTTATATTTCATAAATCACACTTATACAATTTAATTTTATTACATTCATATAATAGCTAATAGTTTAGGAATATTGACTAATCAACAGATAAACGATAGTGGTCAATATTATCATTCCTAACAGCCAATTTATTTAACTATCTAGATTTCAGAAAACGATTCTTTTATATATATAAAATATAATCCTAAGTAAAATTATATCGTTCACCAAACTTCAAAAACAATATTGTGTTGGTTCGCTTTGTTCAAGTGTTTTAGAACCCCAATCGATTTAGTGGCGTCCCACATACTGATCTGAACCCACAATTCAAACTTAATAATTCAAACAACACAATATAAGACTTTTTATCCAATACTAACAAATACGCACTCTTAAATAGATACACTCAAATAGACTCATTTTAGGGTGCTACTGACCCTATCTATAATGAGTCAAACCCCACAAAGCTAAGGTTATCGCTAAACCAAAGCTCTGATACCAACTGTAAGGAACCACCATTTTGGACAGTTTAAATTGATACCAAACCACACATGTCAAATCAAACCATTAAAAGGGATGGACTGTTAATAAGAACAAAGAGAAGAAGAAGAAAACAAACACAGAATTTCACCGCAGAACGATAAATTATAATAATCAAATAAACAGTTCATGAAGTTGTTTACCATACATTGATTATAGCTTATGCAACATTTATCAAAGTTATACATATATATCAGAATAAAATATAATGCAGCAAACAATATGATGCAGGAATACTAATAGTAATAATATACCAAATATTCATCTTCATCCTCTAGAATGAATCTTCAATAAGCTGAAAAACTTAGGACTGACCCGAGCGTAAGGAAAAGACAAAACACTCGAGTCAGGACTAAAATATCCTTATGTAAGTTAAATCGACGTCGCATATAACATGAGTGTAACGGGATTTTCCATCTCTTAAGGATCCATCAAAATATTTATATGTATTAGAATACGCTATATAAATAATGTCTAATCAGTAAAATAAATATTAAAATAGCATCATGGCTTTACATTAATCCCACCTAATGCGTTTTTAAGCATTGTCGTACAGTTGGCATATAAAACACCAGTTAAACGGTCGGTGGATAGGGATGCGCCGTGATACGACAACACTAAACCAAAATAGTAGGAGTCTTGTTTAGGTATAAAAGTATGAGAAGGCACGTGAGGCAATGCCTAAGGTATGATACTACCAGTTAGGATTGGAAGGCTGGTGGTAACACATCATAACAATGACCGCCCACCGCGTCCATCCATCCCATATCGAGTTAAAGGGAGGCTATCCCAATCAAGATGTACCAATTGAAACCAACATCAAGAGTAATAATAAGGACCGAGTCCAAGAAAATCAAAAAATATATGCCCGCTTGGGGTAATTAGCCCACTTGGCCCTGTCAAGACGTCATGTTTTAGTCATTTCAAATTGGCACAAGTGCTTGGGTCTATCCATCATCGTTCTCTTTCTTCAAATCCAGCAAACGATGCCAAATCCAACCACTTCATTATGGATCGTCACTCCACGTACACAGTTGTTAAAGTGGTTCTGATATCGACAAAGAGTATACCCATATCCGACTCCGGTCTCTTCAACAACCAAACATCGTTTTACACACCGATTGGTACTTTTACATTTCGAAAATCATTCATACTTGATATCAAAATGTCATATTCGCTTTGAAATCAAATCCATTTCGAAATCATAATATTTACCCAAAATATACCATTTCAATTCAAAATCATTTTTGCCTAAATATCACGACCTGGATTCCAAAATTGTTTTGAATTCCAATTTGGGTTATAACTTCATTTAACTCTATTCGTATTTAAATCCATGATTTAAAATAAACATTTCACCCTTGATCAGTTTGATTTTTTTTAAAATAGTTTGAATAGTTTCAAAATAGTTAAAATAGTTTAAATGGTTAGAATAGTTTAGTATAAAATAGTTTAAATGGTTAAATAGTTTAATATAAAACAGTTTCAGTATTAAAATGGCTTATATAGCAAAATAATTTGGAAACCAAGATAATTTGTATATTTAAAAAGGTAGCTTTTAAATAGTTTTGTATTAAACAATTTATTTAAAAATTATTTCAAAGTCAAACCGGTCCTTTTCTAACTTACCAATCCAATCAATTTCAGTTTCCTTTCAATCGATTCAATTTCAATTTCAATTCAAATCAATTTCAACTTTGATTTCAAATTAATTCAATTCCACTTTCACACCCAATTAATTCAATTTCATTTTCAATTTATCGATTTCGAGCTCGATTTTCGAACATCGATTTAAAATACTTAACCAAATTATCCTTCAATATTCAATTTTAAAAATCCAATTTTCAGATATAATTCTATTTCGAGCTCAATTTTGAAATATCAATTATACCGCTTTTTTTTAGCAATATTTAAAGTTCGAGTAAAAATCCAATCTTTTAAAACAAGTCGATTTCCAAAATTCAAATTTTATTTCGATTATAACTTCAAAATCTAAACTTTGATTACCAAATTTAAATTTCAACATTCAGAACTCAAGTTCAAAAATAATTTGATTTCTATAATTTTTATTTTTATTTCTTTTAAATCAAAACCATTTAAATAATTTCAAATAAAAATTTCTGAAATCATTCAATTTAACCAATCCGTTGTTCGTATATAATTTTCTATCATATGGCCAAGTGATTAGTTATTTCAATTTAATTTCAGGGATGGATATATATCATTTCAATCCAAATCACAATGTCATATGTATATATCATTTCAACCTATTTCATAATTTATTCGACATAATCCAATTTACAGTTTTATACACCTTAAATAATATACAGGGTGATAACATGATATATATAAACGAATAAACATCCAAACATCTAAATATCAACCAATTTGCGTCCATCAAAATCAATCAGAAAAACAACCAATATATTTCACAGCAATTTCATAGTTGCCAATATCAGGAAATTTAATGGCAATTAAATCCCAATTTCAATTTGACTACCAACTTTAAATTTTAGCAGTTAATTCAGTAAAAATCTAGATTACAGTTAAATTTACAAAATAACGACCAATAATTGATATCACTTCACAATATCAAATTTAACTAGCATAAAATATTCTAGAACGTTGTGAGCATTATGAAACACTCACCTTGAGCTTACTTTGCCAAATGTTTCGATTTTAAATTAAATCGAGTGCATTCGATTTAACTTAAAATTTTAACGAGCTCCAAACATCTTCGGATCTACACTGCAACGTAAATCACGTCCCCACAATTCCGGCGCTACTTGTTTCGTTTGATTTCGACCTCATATGCATGATGTATGAATGTTTAAACATTTGAATATAATTTATTATAATAATTTCACTATTCTTTCTATTTAATTTAAAACCTTAGATCTTGGGCGTTTAAAATTGCAATTGGAATCATGGCCGATTACTTCATCTTCCCAACACACGCGCTACTAGGCTAAAGAAACCTAAACCGCCGTTCGGACATCACCGCGCCCCCTCCATCGATCCACCAGAGGTCGATCAGAGGCCGCCAAATGAAGCGCCTCTCTTCCCTCGACATTCATGCCGAGTGCGGTGCCGCCAAACACCACCATCGCCTCGGGATTTGCGAACAAACGCACCACCTTCTTAAGCAATTTCTTGCCTCCCCGTCGACTCGTGCACAATCTCGACCGTATGGATATGATCGTCGCGATGAGCTCTTCGATCTTCGTGTTGAACATTTTTGCTAATGCTCACAGATGTGGAGAGATTTGTGGTAGAAGATAATGATTTCTCGGCCATTAAAAAGAAATGCGATGGCTATTATTTTACATGGTGCATGTATTTATATACATATGCACCTATTATTTTAATATTATTTCTAATTTTAACAAGCTTTTTCAAACGAACTCTAAATGGAACGTGCCACCAGGCGTTCATAACGTTTTACCCATATTTTGAACATAACGGAACATGTTTTGGAGCATAATTCGATCTTATGTGGAAGATAGCATTGGGAATCGAATTAAAATATTAAATTTTCAATATTTATTTCAATGTGTTTATAACCCGTACGAGCAAACGGTAACTCCAAAAGCTACAAAATTTGAAACCCTATAATAACACACTATTACGGATCCAATGGAACTACATCGAATTCCGAGATTGTGCCATGGATCGCTAATTTAACATCTCGACTATAATATAAAATTTTCAATTTTTAGTTATTCACTTTTTAAACCAAATTTTAAATGTTAACAATCTTTGTTGTTTTTTAAATGAACTTTATATAAATTTCCAATATCATTTTCAATCATAGTATATTCAGAATTCAATTATTCAAATATTTGCAATATCAAATTCTAAACAGTTATGATTATTCAATAAATAACTACCTTTTGAAATATTGGTTAATGAACTTATAAGACCTAACTTTTAAAAAAATCAAATTATAGACAACTATTTCCATTTTACGGTCATTCAATCCTCGTTGTTCAATTATTCAATTAATCTCCAATATTGAATTTAAACAATTTAATTGTTCAATATATAAAAAAAATCAATATTGGATTTTAAAGAGTTTTATTTATCATCAATTACTTTATTTACATCTAATAAATTAAGCATTATTATTTAATCCAACTATTGATTGTAAACTCATTCAATCCATATCATTACCTTTCAATACTCATTATTACTTAAATCTTCAAAATTAGTTTATTTTAAAATTTTATTTCTCTCTAACTAATTCACAACTCAACTTCAGTTATTGTTCTTGAACCCAGCTAATATACATAATTTCATTTTAAATCTTATTATCGCCAAAACATAAAATAAGTTTATTTTAAATTTTTATTCAAGTTCGTATCAAATACTCACATTAAAATTAAATTGTTATTTTTAACCATAATTACATTAAATTTAATAATTTAAAAATAGCTAAAAATATGGGTCGTTACGGGGTATGTGAACACAGCACTCGAGGCAATGCCAGGGTAGATTTATCAATTGCAGAACCGGGCTAGTTGTAACGCGTAGCAGATACTACCGCCCATCTCGGAACACCTTCCCAAATCAAAATCAAGGGGTGGCCACCAAATCATTACAAATGTCATAATATGGTATCGAAGAAGCTTTATCCGAGCGGAGGAATGACCTCACTTGGCCTAGGTATAGCTCATGTTTTAGTCACATCTAAGCTACGTCATGGGAGTCAGGGTCACGTTGTACCTTATATAGAAATCATTTGCCAAACCATCTTACTTTATTTCTGAAATCTCTACTGCGTATACTGTTGTTAAAGTGGTTTTGGATATTGGCAGAGAGTGACAATATACAATCCCGGTCTCTTGAAAAATCAACCGCTTATTACACACCAGATGGTTCTTTTAAATTTTCATAATCATTCATAGTTGATATCAAAATATCATATTCAATTCAAACTATATCACTTTCGAATTTATATTCACTTTGAAATCATATCACCTTTGAAATCATATCGTTTCTGAAATCATAATTTCTTTCAAAAATCATAATTTCAATTATGTTAAATCCTTACTTCAAAATTGTCATATTCAATTAATTATAACATTTAAATCCCACTTAGCTTATAACATCATTTCCCGTATTTTCTTTAAACCGGTGAATTTGAATATAAAACTTCCCTCTACTTAGTCTGAAAATTTAGAAAATAGTTCAAATAATTATAGATAGTTAAAATAGTTAAAATACTCTAAAATAGTTTAATTGTAGACTAAAGAAACTGTTAAATTGATTTAAGATAGTTAAATAATTTAAAATTAGATTAATATAATTAAATTAGATTAAATAGCTTTAAAATAGATTAATTAGATTTAAAATAAGTTAAAATGGGTTAATTTGTTTAAAATAAATTAAATGATTTAAAATAGGTTAAAATGATTTAATATGGTTAATTATAGGTTAAAATAGTTTAATAGTTTACAAATCATTATAATTAAAGTCTTTAAAACGATATATTTTTAAAACAGTTAATATTAAAATATGAGTTTGAAATTAATATCAATTTAACTATTTATTTTATTCCAACATATCTGGACCATTACAATTCCAAATCAACAAAACCTAATTTCGAAATCTTAAATCCAAATTCTTTCCAATCCATGTTGAAATATCAATTTAAATTATTCCAATTTCAACACATTTCAAAGTTATATTTCAAACCAAATTCAATAACTTAGTTCCGATAAAATTTCATTTATACTTAAAATTCAACTTTAAACTTTCAATTTTATTTCTTAAAGCAGTGCCTCTAAACCAATTCACATTTCACATAAAACATAATTTCCAATAATAATTCAATTTTTATACATCAAATTTTTATTTCAAAATATCATTTAACTGGATTTGAAATCAAGGATTCAAAATCATTTAATTTAACCAATCTGGTGTACATGTATAATTCTCTACCCTAGGGTCAAGTGATAGAGATCTTTATCATTTCAATCCGCAATTTAAAATTTTATGGTTATATATCATTTCAAACGTCAATCCCGAATTAGTATAAATCCATAAAATCGCTTGAGTCTATCATTTAACCCATAACGATTTTTTCCTAATTTATAGATCATTTGGGTATGTATCATTTCAATCCATCAGGAATTTGCAATATTATAGCAGTATAAAATATGACGTCCAATCATCCAATATCAACAATCATTATACATCACAATCATCATCCAAATAAATCACTAGACATCAACAGCTAACTGATAATCAATAAAAGGTATTAAATTGACAAATTAAAAGTTCAATATTAAATTAAATGATGATTAATTGCAATAAAAGTCAAATTTAACCAAAATGATAATTTTATATACCAAATGCAATCAATAAATTTCTAATCACATCATAAATTTAATTTAACTAACATAAGGAAATTTAGTAATAGCGAGTGGGTTAAAATACACACCTTCGATTTTAAATCGAATCAAAATCCAATTTAGGGCCCAAATATGAACAGTCTCAGAATTGGTCCAAACCAGCGTTAAAATGACCGGAATTTCAATACGATCGTAGTGGAGTAAACCGCACATGAAATGGACATCGCATGCAAAAGTTATTGATATTAAAAGATATTCGATTTATACCGTAAAATAAATAAATAATAATAGGTTACACGTCACCATTCTTCACCGCTCCCACACGACCTTCGAACACAAAAGCCGCCTATATCACTGCGTTGATCACGTCGTAGCAAATGGCTCCGACGCTCAGACCACTGCTGACCACCACTATCGCCTCTTCCATGACGTGGCGCACCGACCCACGCTCCTTACAACAGCTTCACTGTCCCCCAAAAAGTCGTGCCGTCATCAAACTTTTAGGGTTTCGAAATCCCAAGTTACCGATTCCAGCCACAACAACCACTTTTAGGTCATGCGACCACCTCCATACAACTCTAGGCATCGAGCACGATGAAACCCACAATCAATTTCATGGATTGATGCCAAAATCAAAACGCCCAATTTTGACTTTGACCGCGATTTCTGATCGATTCAATCATTATCTCGAAAAATGAGCACTAGATGCAGGTTCCATTCATCAAGACATTTCCAGCGATATATAATTTGATATAGTTTGAGGATTTCAATTTTTTTTGAATTGAATTTGAATATGAATTTGAAATTTGAGAATTAGGATTTTATTTGTCCACCGTCGAGAAGGAGGAGTCAAAAAGAATTATATGTAAGGACCCACTAATCCGTACTCCTTGAATAGACACTAATCTCCAGTGATTAACTCAAGATGAACGGAAAAACGAATTCTTAGGGTTTAAGAAGAAAAAGAAGGTAGAAGAAGAAGAAGAACAGAAAGTAACAACACAATATCAGAATCTAACCATCGCAGCGGAACAACATATAATAGATAAATGAATATTCATTAAAATAAAAGAACTGTATATTTTATACATTACATCACATTACATTCATTATCAGAGTTTACAACAACAAACAGCGGAAAAGAAATACTATATACAATAGATAATATGCTACGCCATCCAGCTCGCCTCCAGATATCTGTAGCAACATCTGAATATCCAGAATATCCTGTTAACCTAACTCTAGACTGCCCGTGTGGAAATTGGTGGGCACCCAGAGTTTAGGAAGGAAAACAATAAACTCCGAGTCAGTCATGTGACTGGTGTGAGAACTCAAAACAGTTTATTAATCTTTAAAATCAAAATAGAGGAATATCTTTAAAGTCAATTCGCAATGCTTTTTAAAAATGAGACTACCATAAGGCCTCACGCACACACACACAATGCAAACGCAGAATCAGAGGAGATTTCTCCTTATGATAGTCAAAGATGCTTGATACGCATTAAAAAGAAACATTTGATATTATTACTAGTGCATAGTGAGGAAAACATTTAAAAAGTAGAATATTAATCTAAGCCAGCATAGACATTTCGAACTATGCCTACTATAGCTACCATATAAACAGTGGTGATCACCATAAGTAAATGGCAGGTTCTACAACTAAAACCGTGCAGGGTTTCGTATTGGGAATTGGATTTCCAACAAATGGTCAGGCCAAGGAACTTCCCATTGCCACATGGAAATGCCTCTGGAATGACGTCCCGAGAACCAAACCGGATCTCTGCCAACACAAGGCCGGGTTACCCCTAACTGGGTAACTACTGACACGAATATGTCATCCCCCGATCGTAATCGATCTATCCGAGGATCCTCGATTTCCAACAACCACAAAATTTGCAGCAACAACATAGGTTAAATATCTGGGCTCCATACCATGATACCACCTCTATCCAGAAGGAATGACATACACTAAAGGGGTGCTACCCCCTAATAACCTTGCTGCATCCTTCCTGTTTTGACCATTTCCGAGGTGTGAGGTTTGACGAAGTCTCGTCCACAAAGCCACGCTTTATACAAAAGCTGTGCTTTGGGTAAACAAATGATCATAGAAATGATCACCAAGATAAATGATCAAACAAATGATCATATCACAAATGATCAAACAATGATCATTTCACAGCAACACTCAGCATGCCACACTACCAAATTGGGAGTATATCACTAATAACCTTCAACTACATAACCTCTGAGCTCGTACGTCTCAGAGAAGGGTGTTAAGCTAAGAGAATAAATTGTCCGCCACCAACAGAAATATATTTGAAAGAAATCAACTTTATATCTCAACTTGTAATGTCAGACATACAATCCATACAAGTCTGTTCCAGGCTCGAACAGAACCGAAGGCACTTACAAAGAAGTCCTTGCATTCCGGATAATTTCTAATCACGTCCGAACTTCCCGTCACTAAGGGTGATAAAACCTCTATATCGGAGATCATCCGATGCAGAACAACTCAACGGTAATCCTTCCGGTTTCAAAAATATACGGTCTTCAACACCGGTCATCGAATGCAATCCATTACGACGTATCACATATTCGGAATGGGTTATACGACCCCAAGGTCCTTTCTCGGCTAACCCGAATAGTGAGCGCTTATTTAAAAAAAATAAGTGTAGCATTCAAATTCAAGCAATTCACAACAAATACCTATTTAAAGGTAAATATTGACAGTCGGTTATTTAACTATCAATAGGTATGCACAACATCACCAGATTCCAAATAATTTTCCAAATAATTTATCTTCCAAAATAACTTTACTAGATATATAATTTCCACACTTCAAAAATAAATCAACGTTTATTTTTTTAAACAAATTCCCCTTTTCATTTATAAATTCCATAATGAATTTATAATTCCAAATATCTATGAATATACGATTTTCAAATCGATTTCTAATATTCATTTTCAATTTATCTTTAAAAGATAAAGTCTCAAAATATTCAGTTCATATTGGAAAACATTTCCATACTTATTTATTAATAAGTAATTCACAAATCCATTTATCCTCAATACTTGGAAAATATTCAATATACTTAATATCGAAATTAAGTATATATTTCATTCTTTAAGGAAATCATTCTCTTAAACATATTTATTTGGGCCAAAATGAATGTTGCGTAAAACATCGTTACGACAACCCAAAATCACTAGTATAGGGATTCGAAATTTAGATAGATATATAAATCCCAATACTATACAAAAACATTTCCTTTCGGAAATCATTTACTATAACAACTGTGTTATAGTCCACCATTTCCTTCTATTTCTCGAAAACGTCTATTTCAACAATGAATGTTGAAAACTATGTTTTCGATGTTTAACACATTTTTAAACATCGTTAAAACGATTAACTTCATTTTATAATATTCTTTTTCCCCAAGCATATTCATTTTATTTGATAATATATTCACTGTCCAAAATCGCGAATATACTTCCTTAACCAATTTCAAGATTAAATTTATCAAATTCCATTGATTTCGAATTTATAAACAATGTCTATAAATTCCATTTCTATTTATAGACTTCGATTTATAAATCTCCTTTATTAATCCAATTCAATCTATATATCTCAATTTTATACCAACAGTCCATATTATAAGTTAAATACTTATAATTCATTTATTTACAAAATCGTTCTTTCAAAACTTCACAAATCATAAATCTTATTACTTATAAGATTCCTTTATATTTTATAACAACTTCAACTTATAAAATCTCCTTTATTAACAATTTCTATAAATATCCCATTTATATGCTTAAAACCCAGTTTATAAGTTAATTACTTATAAATCTTTTATTTTACAACATCTATTCATTTTATAATCTTCACAATTTATAAAACTGTATATTTTCAATGAAATCCATTTTATACTTCATTTTAACACTTAATAAACTTGTTTTATAATTCCAATATTTTTAATTTATAAATATCCATTTTAAAAATCTTTTATAAAAATTGTTTGTAGTAGTTCAAAAATTCCAATTTAAACCATTTCATAAATTTATTAACTATTTATTTCAAAAATCACTTTTCGCTTTCATTTCATAAAAATCATACTTTTATAACATTAAAATTTTAACGTTTATTTATTTTTAACAATTCAAAATTCAATAAAACGTATACTTTCGAAAATCACTTTAAAATTCCTTTTAAAACCAAAATCATTATTTTAAAACCTCAGAAATGGATCCGATGATGCAGCAGCACCAAATAGTCAATCACGACATCCAAATATCATATATCGATATGATAATCAACAAATATCACAATATCTGTAAATAAATCAATACAGTTGAGGAATCCAGTTGGATCCCTCCAACCTGTTTCCCTGCATCCAAAAACATTAGCACAATACCAATTCCGCTCCAGTACGGAATTATCACGGTATATGGGATTTATAAAAATATCATCCGCTTACTAACGGCGCAATAGGGTCTCATCCGCTATATAATGCGGGAAATCAATCAACTACAATATATACATATGCCAATATATATATATATATATATATATATATATATATATATATTGCTATATATAGATATATCCTACAATATCTAATATTACAATCAAGCAAACAATCAATAACTGCAATTCCAACTTTAAATTTTTTGAGTGAGAAGTTCTCACCTTTATTTCCGTTTGCAGTCCATTTCTATTACGACTTGATTTTTCTTCACAACTTCGACCTTGTATAAATATTATACAAATTAATTAATATTCGAACCAATCAATAACCAATTTTCGTTCTTGATTTTTTAATTAATCAATAGTTTTATTTAAACAAATTTCTTCTTAAATAAATTTATTTTAACTAATTTTCCTTTTAAAATAATTCCAACTAGAAATTTCCAATTGAACTAAATTTCCTTTTTATAAATTAAATCAACTAACAAATTTTGGTTTTAACTAACACCTTTTTAATTTTAAACAATTTTTTTTAGACTGTAGGTATATTAAATAACCAGAATAATTGTTGCTCTATCGAAATTATCTTTCTTTATCTGCCTACTATTTATTTCCTAGCCTATGTAGATTAGAAATCTATTTTATACAAATTCTAATTTTCAGTTTACTAAAAACCCGTAAGTTTCCAAATATATACATGTACATGCCTCACTGTGAAAATCAAATACAGGTTATATAAAATTTCAAGATTTAAAACTAAATATGATTGCCTTACCGAACAACCCCAAGCCGAGATCCCTCAAACACTCATCCCGACATCATCATCGCAACGTCGACTGCAGCTCCGATCACCGAGCAACTTTCCACCACCGCAACCCTTATCACAAAACCACAACCTGCGAACCCTATCTCGAAGTTCGAGTTCCCCCAAATCCACCCTCGCGTTCGCCCAAACCCCAGCATCGCCGCCTTCGAATCTTCCTTTCGAAGCTTTCAAACTTGCGAGCACGAAGAACTCGCGGCCTCCCTCGAATCGAACGCGATTGACGCACTCCAGAATCACGGCCCCAAGCCCTTCCAGATGCTCGCGATGGCCTTGAGGAATCGCGAATCGATCGCGCGCGTGCCCTCTTTTTTCTTTATGATTTCGAAAATTTGGCTTCGGTTGTTAATTTAATTTAATTTTTCTTTTGAAACGAGTTCGAATAGATTCGAACTGGGGAAGATGGAAGAGACAACTCGGCTCGGTTCCTTTATGATTTTGAACGAAGAGAAATTTCGTTCCATTAATTTTTTTTTCCCCTATCGGCCATTATTAGATTCGAACGAAGATTTTTCCTTTTGAAATCAAAATGAACTGCTCGCGTGATAAAAGAAACAAAGGAGACAAGAGAACGTGATGCTTCAGGGAGAACGTGCTTGCCTCCGTGATCATCTACGTGATTTTAGGCATAATGCCAGGAATGATTTTAGGGATGAAAAGTAACTGATGTGAAAAATTATAAATTAAAATTCAAATTGAATTCAATTTAAATTTGCAACGCGTTTACTCAACGTACGCTCACATAACAACTCCGAAACATACGAAATTTGAAACCTGGTAATAATTCAATATTACGGATCCAATGGAACTGGTTTCGTCGAATTCCGAGACTGTGCCTCGAAAGGCTATTTTTAAATGCCGATTCAAACGATAAAATTTCAAAACTGAACAAAGCAGTTTCGAATTCAATTCTGAAGCTTCTATTACCTTCAGTATTATCAATATAAATTTTACAAGCCTTTGAAATATTTTAAATCAGCTTAAAATTGAAGATTCAAATTTTTATTTAACTTCAATAGATTAAATTTTATAATTTAATCGCCAAATTCATTCTGATAATTTGAAATTCAAGTCAAACCATCATTCAAATATTTAAAATTAATTAAATATTTCCAAATTAAATTGTTAAAAATTCTGGGTCGTTACATTGTACGTACAGACAAATAAAAATAAGAAGGAGCTTGGGTTTATAACGGGCTATTTATAGGTAGATCAGGAAATAGACAGAACATATAAGATTTGATTTGGATTTTGAACGATAAACGACCCGAAAAGCCCGTTCTGTCTCTGAAATGAAAATAAGTAATCCCATATATCAAAATAGATGTTTTCGATATTTTTAAATTCAATGGAATGGGTTTCAAGTCCTAATTCCATCATATAGAGAAGTTATGTTAAAATCAACTTATTTCAAATTGATTTCAATTGAATTAATTAATAGGCGTTTAGAGCCCGTATGATCAAACGACAACTCTGATCATTGCGAAACTTGAAATCCTAGAGTCATTCACCGTTACGGATCTAATGAAACTAGTTTCGTCGAAATTTGAGTCAGTGGCCAAAATAGCTATATTTTAATTAATTAAATAAATTAACATTAAATTAATTAAATCATATTTTTTCAATTCAAATTTAATAAATCATAATTTCTATCATATTGGCTTGCTTAGTAATTTATAATCCTTTATAACAAATTTCTATATCAATTTATTGTTGAACATTGCATAATTTCCAATGTTAAATTTCAATTTCAATAAGTTCAGTAATTATAAATTAAATTTTGAATAAATTCATTTATTTGATTTTCAATCCTGTTATTAAATCAATTATCATCTTATGGATATAATTAACATTGGTTTATGTCTTAATACATTAGTATTCTCCAATTCCATCTTTATTCTCATTAATGTAATACTTAATTACATTTAATTGCAATAAATCTATTTATTACAGCTTAAATTCATATAAATTGATCAAGCTTGATTTCAATTCTTCTAATTCGCTCAATTATCATATTAAGAATAGAATTTACATTGGCTACATCTTATTGAATTAATATTCTTCAATTATCAATTTTATCTACGTTAACTACACTAATTAAGTGAATTAATTGCAGTCGATTTCCAATTTTAATTAAATAGACTAAATAAATTGGTAACATATAATAATTGTAACCATAAACCTTTAATCACACCTATAAGTTTACTACTTTCAAACAAATGTTACAATTGCTTTCATAACACTAATTTCATTCAATTACCATTAACAATATATATACATATATTATTTCATTAGTTAATAAATATTTACATTTGTTTTCTTATATCAAATTTATAACCAAGTATAACCATTATATTATTTCAATTGATTGGAATTTCTTTTAAATTGTCAATGATTAACTTTAATTAAAATTGTTTCATCTCATTTTCAGTTATTATTCATTATTATATCACAAATTTATATTTCACCCAATATTTGATCACAAAACCCTATTAAATTAACTATTTTAATTATTGAAAATTACGGGTTGTTACATATATGTATATATATATATATGTATGTATGTATGTAATTATTTCTATAAAAATATTTACCCAAAACTTCCTAATTAATTCAAAATAAATCATATTACATTTAAATTTTCTGATGTATTTATGAACTTAGATAAACTTAAATAGTTAACGAAATATATATGTATACAATTAAATCAAGAGATTTAACCAATATGATTTTTTTTTACAAAAGTGAAACATACTAAACTGAGCAGTATATTAACAATCCTTTGAATACTTAAAAAGTATTAGTCATGTCAAATAGAGTAACAAATTTATAAGTTTGCTATAATCAATTAATTATTAAAACATCCTTTAATCATGTGCGGGTTTCAATTACAATAAAATGCAGATATAAGAACAAATAAACTTTCAAATCTAAGGAGATTCAACCTATCTATAATTTTTTTAAACAAAAGCGAAACACACTAAACTAAGCAATATATTAACAATCCTTGGAATACTTAAAGAAAAAATTTGTGATGTCAAATAGGGTAACAAATTTAGAAATTAACTGTAATCAATTTATTATCAAAAACATTATGTAATCATATGTAAGTTTCTATTACAGTAAAAATGCAAACAATAAGAATATATAAACATTCAAATCAAAAGAATTACATTTTGATTTGAATGTTTAAACACAGATCTAAGATTAAAATATTGTTTAATCATATATAAGTTTCAGTTTTGATTTATCTAAATAAAAAAAGAATCAATTCATATAATAAAGGATTTAAAATACATAAACCAATTTCAAATCAAATGAGACAACGTTATACACATATAATTTAAGATATTCAATTTTATTCATTAAAACATTATATCAAAATTATTAGAATAAAAAGATCATACCTTAATTCCAAAGTCTTGAAGTACATCTTGGAACATTGATTTTTTCCTCTAGATGTAGCCAATGAATTGTGCCTTGAATAATGAATCAAATCTCCTAGATTCAGAAGTCCGCCTCCAGATGTTGGAGGGATCAAGAGGAATAAACCACTTTTCATAGTTGATTTATTTTCATTTGATTTTAGGAATAATTAAAGCCTTGGGAGTTCTCATATTTTCAGCCATTAGTGAAGGAGAGAACCAGAAAAGTTACAGAAAGAAGAATGCAAATTTGAGAAACTCAATTGTACGTACAGAATGAATTAGGAAATATCTTTTATTTGAAAGAAGGAAACCTTTCCCATTCTTTAATTGAAAGTTCTCTAATTAATTCTCTTAATTAACTTTCTCTTTTCACTCTCTTTACATAGTAAGGATGAAAATTATGTGTCATTAAATGACACGATATTCCATAAATTAACGCATGTAATTATCTTTTGTTCAATTACAATGATATCATATATCAATGTACACAAATATAACCTTTACAAATGCATTCAAAAATTACAAATAACTCCCAAACATCAAAGTATGTAAATAATAATTAATTTTTCTCAAACACTAATTAATTTACAACTTTTTTATAAATTAACTAAATCACGTGGTTTTCGAAGAATCCATCATTACGATTGTGCGACTCAAAGGTGTAAATTCAGCTAGCGGTTAATATTTAACAATTCAAATATTAACGTTCACACATCACTTAGAAGGTAGAATGACATTTTGGCTAAACTCATAGCTTACACATCTTTTGGTAAAACCCAATTTTACTTATTATAAGCGTACCTAATAGAACAATTGTTTACATCAATTCTCTTCATAAAAAATATATCACTTTGGATTTTTGGAATTTGGTAATGGTCAAAATTACAATATCATCCACAGTCAACTATATAGTCCGAACACAATGTCTTTGGTTTAATAATAACAATTATTATTAACCGAAATGCTCTGCTGGAGACTTTGACTTTGAGTTGACTTCAGTTGACCGTGATACTAACCTTATATAACTTAGGAGACGAAGCCTATCTTGAATAGTGTTTCACTTCCAATGCTTCCATTCGACCCAACTATAGTCATTCGATGGACGCCATGCCACGATTTAACTATAATCAATGCGGAGCTTCCACGTTGAAGATCAATAGTATTTTCAAGTCGAGAGAACTGTGTAAAATTGCCACATCGATATTCTCTGTTTGACCTTAGTTACATTAACCAACAGAAAACTATCTAGTGAGTCATTCCATAGTTATCCAATAACTATCTGCATGTAACTTCTTGGTGCCCCCAACAATCATGAGTAATACACTGCCTAACATTTGGAGAGCATTACGTACTCTAGTCTCAACTGATACATTAATATCCAATCCCGACGCATCTTGACTAGGAACATTTAAAATGGTATATTTTTTCATTGTAATAAATTGCTCACGGTTACAACATTTTGTAACTACTATCACAAAACATACCAGTTGTGGATTTTCTATTAAATATAATTTTAATTAAATTGATTAATTAATATAACCACATTATATTAAGTATATAATAGAAAGAAAATACCTTTATTTCGAACCAGATTGGTCAACGAGTTCGATATATGTAACAAATTATATAGTTGCCCATAAGGCATACCCCTAACTCCATCAATCTCCCACTTGCACTTGGGGTATATTATGGAACCTTTTTCCAACTTCTCCAATCGATTTTCTCAAAAGTAATCAGGTCAGTCCCTTTGTGAATGGGTATGCTATTATATTTTAATTATCTACACTGTTAGCCAATTATATTCAATGGTGATAAACTGTTTTATCATGTAGAACAATTCAGTGTATGTCTCTCAACTTCAAGTGAGCTTTAAGTTCTGTTACAAACTATATTACGACATTGTTATCATATAAATATGTCATGAGATTCTCAAAATTTGAAATTCGATCAGTTATAAATTTGTGCACTTATATTTATATATATATTATTTTTATTGCTGCGCTATTCAAGGTCATGTACCTAGCCTTTTTTCATTGAATCAACCATTGTCTTTCATTTGGAACATTTCCAACTTAAAGATTTGTTATTGACATATTATACTCAATATTACTTGTGAAAGTTTGAGTATGAACATTCCTTCATAAGGAATTTATTGCTTAAATAATTCTCTAGTATTTCATAAATACATGAGAACACTTCAAACAACCATTTAGTGATATCAATTTGGATTTGATATCTGCTTCATGTATCAAATACATAAAGAAATTATGATATCGTAGACAATATAACATGTATGATAATTCCTATTGTCAATGTTAAGGAATCAATCTTACATGTTCTATATTAAACATTTTAATAAGGTGACCTTGCATATTATTTAGGACATTTCCAACATCTTTTATACTTATTATAAAAGACATCATTTATTAATCCAATATTGAATATTAAAACAACTAAGACTGATTTTGACATAAGTACATCGTTAAAATCATCAGCATGTTGTTTACTTATATTTTAAAAATATCAATGTACCTTTTAACATTCTTTCTTATGAACACACGCTTCCTCTGCACTTTGATTTAAAATCAAACTATTTGATATTTCTATCAAAGCACTTATTCAATGTTGATGCTTATAAAATGATACGTTCATAACATTTCTTGGATCATATCCAAAAACCCATAAACTCAATCGCTCTCACTGACTTTGAGACATTTTTGGTTGCTCTGTATAAACTGCTCACTCTAAACAGTTATTTAAAAATTTCTATTTGAATACACATGTACCAAAACACTAGGACTTATCAAGCAATAATTCTGTAAGTAAATCCGAATTGATTTAACATGTTAAATATTAAATCTATTATGCTAATGTCAACAAATGAAATTTACGATATTATTCTTATCAACATTGCTCATTTAATTCCAACTGCATTAGTCTTACCCATAAAGACCCAGTCGTGGTTGATGGACCATATCCTTTCAGTTACGACCACCAAATCTATATTTTGATAGTGTACTTGGAATTCTTTCGGATTTTCACATCATACCATATAGAGTCAACGCTCTCAATGGTCTAATTAAACAATCTAAGGTTATATATTTTCGACATTAATAAGAAACTCATAGTTTCTATTCAATGTGTGAGAATACCTATTAGACAATCTAATGCGTTGTGTTCATTTAAGTTAATTAATTTCATTTCATTTCATCCAATCAGTATTATCAATGGATCGTATCCATTTCCATTTTACCACCAATAACTTCTTAAAGAAATTTCTTTACAATGAAGTTGATATTTCTTGAAACAACAATTATTTCTCAATGTAAATAGAATAGGGATTCATACACGCTTTATGAATTTCTTTATTTATAAAACTGATTTTGTTTTAGTTTACAAAAATTATGTTCAGAATATAAATTTGTCATTCAATGACAGTCCTATCCAAAATCCTTTTGGGGAGATTCATATAAGATTCCTCATAAATGATTATTACATGCACTCTTTCAACTCGCATAACCTGTCAACTCCTTGGCCTAGGATATGTTGGAGTTTCGAATAAACTCTTATCTTGTAAGATTTTGTAAATTGTTATTCAGATGAAATAATATTAACCTTGTGCACTACTCTTAAGTACCTTACCTTATAGAAGAAACTAACTCAACTTCACTCCCAACTAATCGTGCATTGTCCAATAAAGTTCGATTACTTCATATCGATGCATCATTATGTATCACACGAAGGAGTAATTTTGAGATTGAATCTTAATTCATTTAAGATACGTTCGGAACATTTTCCAATATACTCGCTCATTCGATCAAATCGTATCATTTCTATCACATGTTATTTATTAACTTTTGTTTTATATTCTATAAGTTTTCCATAGACATATTACACGTGTATCGAATACACATGTCCATGTCGACGATAACTCATTGGTGAACATGACGAAGTACGTCGAAATGTTTTGATATTTATAGAATTACGATTGCATACCTCAATTTGTATCAATCCGAAGAGTTCATCTACTCTTATGATACTCCCACTAGATGGGTGCATAGACCTTTATTGTTTGAGATATAATCGGATTCAAATGATTCAAAATCATACAATAAAATTATTTCTCAAAACGTGGGCTCAGTCTATAATTCCAAAATATCTGTAAATAGTATTAGATACTTTTGTATTTCCCAATGCATCAATTTTGTTATGAAAAATAATACCACATTTTAGTTTTATTTCACAAGGAATATTCATATTGAAATGTAGCTATGTCTTTTTTTTCAGTCAATACCGAAAAATAATCATTATCATAAATAATATATGGTAAGTTTTACGAAAACAATTTTCGTACTATGATTTAATTAATAAGTGTTATATGGCATGCTCCCACTATTTCCACCATTACTATAATAGCATACTAAATTCAGAGGTCCATCATTCACTTAATACAACTTGTTTATTTCATACACCACAACTGTTTAAAGTGGAGAGTCTATTGATTAAATATCTTGAGCTTAAAAAAATAAATCTCATAGAGAACAATTTTCTATATGAAAATGCATTATGGAATAGAAATCATATTTTTTATTCTAATATTGAGTATCAATTATTATTACAATTCCCATTTCTAGTGTTTCTCTATGAAGTAGAAGTGACTATTCATTCTCTTCTCCCAACTGTACCTTAAATTACATCTATTCTTATATGTTCGTTTTCCTTTCAAATGGTCAACTTATTCAAAAGAAAACCTTACTACAATATCATAACAAACTTTTTACAAAAGCCCTTCGATCATCCTTAACATTTAAGGACATCAAATATGTTGCACTTTACGTAAACTGAACAAAATGACATTTCAAAGGTCGAGTTCTCGGATCTATCTTGTAGTATTTTTGGTTTTATGTTACATTAATATAATATGACCCCTTTTGTAATCAATCAGATTGAATACTCGATCTTGCACTAAGGTTTATTTGGTTTTTCAGATAAACCAGTTTCATCGAAATATCGTACATTACAAACTTTGACCGTTCACTATATAACATTTATATGCAATTGTATATGGATCAAATATCCATAGTCTTATATTTATTTTAGAGTTAGAAACTCAAAGAATGTAATACATGGTCTTAACTAAATAAATGCGTAAGTGACCAAACCACAAATGTATTCAGTAGTAGTAAAATCAAGCACTTGCATGGCTGTTGAAACGTTAAAATGCAATAAAAATTTAATAGTGGATATTATATTTCCATTTGTCACTTTCAATTCGGTTTGTTTGTATAAGTTAATTGATAAATATTTTATCAATCATATTGAATGCTCAAATTTATCATTGTAGATAATTATAACATTATTTATCATATGTTCTTACAATATTAGAAAGGTTAAATGTTACCATTTCATTTTTCTAATAAGGCTCCCACTAGACTTTTATGTTTTTCCAAACCCAAAGATGAAACATGGAAGTCTTTCGACTTCACTAGTGGGTGTTAGGACTCGTATGTCTTGGTAATTTGACCTTGAGTTTGCTCAACAAATCATGGTCCCGAAAACGATGGATACCTCCTTATTAGTTATATCACATACAACTCCTAACCCATTTTTCCTTGTCCTAACCAATTTCCACCTTGAGTTTGCTCAACAAATCGAAAGATATTATTCACTCGCACCTACCATATCATGATGGCCTAAGTATAGTATATGTACCTTGAGTTTGCTCAACAAATACATATAGTTACTTTACCTCATCTGTTCAAAATATTAATAGTACTACACATAACATCCCCAACTTGAGTTTGCTTAACAACTAAGGAGTATGCAAGTTATTTATTAATATATACATATATATACATATACATATATATATATATATATATGGCAAAGGACAACATTATATTGAAGATTCATAATCTTCAATATATTATATTGAATGATATCGACTTATGAAATAATGTATTTCTTATGAAATACCCTCATGATTCAAGTGTCAAACACATCAGAAATCATAACATACATATATTTATGTATGTACTTACTTCTTACGTATATTTGCCTTTCTTTAATGTTCCATCTTTAGTTTATACGTTCATATCATAAAAGTTTTATTATTATATAACAGTTATATTTCACATTACTTATATAATAGTCTTATGTATGATATTTTATTATTAAATCTTATTCAATTAATTTTAATTAACTAACTCTTTAATTAATTTTAAATTAGTATTCCAATACAACTTTTATATTGGACATATCTAATTTAGACTTTATAGTAAGACACGGTATCTTATATATGCATATTTTTAGTTAATTAACCTACCTTTAATTACTTTATTAATTAAACAATTTTAACTAAATTACATTAATTTCGAAAATTTATCTTATATACATATATGTATGCTTATGTTATCTTAAAAACTTAAAATAACATAATATATATCAACATATATAATACATGCGTATAAGTATTAATTAATTAACTCATTTAATTAATTTGTATTATTAATAATGTTAAATTTCGAAATTAATATTTATATAGTTTCAAACATTTTGAACTTTTCATTACATTTTCAAAAATTTTGAAAATTTATGTATATTATAACCTTTTATAATAAACATTTTTTTATTTTCAATTTAACTTTTAAATTTAAAATCATGTCTTAATTTTCAAAACTATTTTGAAAATTAGCCCAGGCCTAAGTCAAATTGGGCCTTTTCTATTAGGGAAAATCTTTGGGCTCACATCACTTTTCAGGCGCGGTAGGTAACCAGGTAGGACATGGTACTTGATTACCCAATTCCATTCTTAGATATCAGCTTTCTAGATACAATACTAAGTGCACAAGTTTAATTAGTAAGCCCTAACATGACTAATTTAGACCGCATAGCTATTGGGCTCTAATACCATTAAAGCTCCTACCCAACTCCTTTGGGGTGACACAACTGGTACCTCACAGGCGAGTTTTACATGCAGCCTCTCGACTAGCAAAACCATCACAGGACAAGTATGGGCAAGAGGCAATGCTTCGTCACATATCACAATGTGAAAACCCCCCATTATGCAAGTTTTAGGGATCGAACCTGGGACATCCAATGTGCCAGGTGAATGCCTCAGCCAACCTTGCATTGATACCACTAAAGGAATCGAGCTAGCTGCGGCGTAAGAATTGGGTAAATTTCAAAAAAATTACCATTTTTAGATCATTAATAGGCCCATGGAGTCTAAATACATTTATACCTTATCTAAATTTCTTTTAAATAAATCAATATTTTATTTAATACTATTTTTTTTACTAATTTGATTCTAAAACAATAAAGAATGGGATATAAAAATAAGGTTTGAATATATCAAATATATTCATTCCTTAATTGTGTGATTGAATAGTTAAACATAAGGCAAGTATGATCAATTGATAACATGATTATATGAATAAATAAGAATAAGTTTAAAGGCAATCACGTAAGGAACAAAAAGGAAAGAAATAAAATATGACAAAGATTAATGATTCATCTTCGCCTTTTGACAAACTTGATTTAAGCAACATTCAATTAGTAATCAATGAGTCATTATGATATAAGATTAGGAATAACCAACAATAATTAATATGCATATACTACTGCCTCGTTTAAAATTATTGGATATTAATAGCATTTAAACTACACAATTTGAAATATAAAAATTAAGTTTTATATGTACACATACATATATATAAATATTTCTATATAAAGATTAACCTAAAACTTTTTAGTTAATTCAAAATAAACCATATTACATTTAAATTATCTGATGTATTTATGAACTTAGATAAACTTAAATTTGTTATCAAAAAATATATATGTACACAATTAAATTAAGAGATTCAACCTATATGAAAAATGTTTTTTTACAAAAGTGAAACATACTAAATTGAGCAGTATATTAACAATCCTTTGAATACTTAAAAAGTATTAGTCATGTCAAATAGGGTAAAAAATTACAAGTTTATTGTCATCAATTTATTATTAAAACACCTTTAATCATGCGTGGGTTTCAATTACAATGTTGATAATCAGAACAAATAAACTTTCAAATCTAAGGAGATTCAACCTATCTGAATAAAAAAATTAAAACAAAAGTGAAACATACTAAACAAAGCAATATATTAACAATCCTTTTGTAACGACCCGCCGTTTTGGACAGTTTAAACTGACGATCAAATACACATGTCGATTCCAAACCGTTCAAAATGGCAGATAGTTATTGGGGTAAATAAGAAAAGAAAAGAAAGAGAAATAAAGGAAATGAAACAACACAGAATCTCGCAGCGGAACGATAAAATATAATAGTCAAATAAACAGTTCATGAAGCTGTTTACTATACTTTGACAATTATTTATACAACATTTATCAGAGTTATACATATACAATAGAACAATTTAAATAATGCAGCAGACAGCATGATGTACAGATAATAATAGTAATAGTATACCAAATCTTCGTCTTCATCCTCCAGAATAGATCTTCAAAAATCTGAAAAACTCAGGACTGACCCGAGCGTAATGAAAAGACAAAACACTCGAGTCAGGACTAAATACCCTTATGAAAGTTAAATCAATCGTAAATAAATATGAGTGCAACGGCGTCGGAGATGTTTACGGGGTTTGACATCTCCTATCCAGTGTCAACGTGCGTGCAATAACTTAAGAGATGTTACGGGATTTTCCATCTCTCAAGGATCCGTTAAACTATCTACTATGTAGTAATATACGCTAAGTAGATAATGCCTATCAGTAATATAAAGTATCAAAATAGCGTTAAGGCGTTACCATAATCCCCCTTAACACATTTTATATTCCAAAAAGCATATACAAGACCGTAGTTTTCCCAAAACCGGAAGTCAACAGAGGGCAATCCATATACTCAAGGTACAAATCAAAACGTAGTGGTCGCGAATAGGATAATCAGTATGACAAGGTACATGAGGCGATACCAACTAGGATACTAGTATTTGCGTGATCCGGACTGATGTTGGGCATAGCCAGCAGCCACCCCAACACCGCGAAACAACACTCCGAAATCAAGGGGTGCACCCAAATCGCATCATAAATGTAATAGATATGGTATCGAAGAAGTGTGTCCGCTAGAGGTGGCGAACCTCAATGGCCCGGCGCGGCTCCTGTTTTAGTCATGTCAGGGGTCATCCAATATCGTTCTCTTTCTTCAGTCAACGCGTTCACCAAACCATCCACTTCATTCTGGATCAACACTCCGCGTATAATAGTTATTAAAGTGGTGTTCGGTATCGACAGAGAGTATGTCCATATCCGGTCCCGGTCTCTTTAATAACTATGTATTATTACACCGTTGGCTCTTTTACATTTCAAATCGATTCGTAATTGATATCAAAATATCATATTCGTTCAAAAATCAAATCCATCTCAAATATCACCGTATCTATCAAAATGTCAGATTCCGTTTCAAAAATCAATTTTCGAATCAATGTCTCATTTCGATTTCAAAATCATTTCGAATTTCAATTTAGGTTGCAACTTCACTTAACTCAATTCGTATTTAAATTCAAGATTTAAATACAAACATTCCACTTTATTGACCAGCTTAGAATTTTAGAAAATAGTTTTAAGTAGTTTAAAAGTAGTTTTACATAATTAAAATAGTTAAAAATACTTAAAATCTTAAAATGGATTTGAAATAGATAAATTAGTTTAAAGTAATTTAAATTGGGTTAAGTAGATTTAAAATAGATTAAAATAGTTTAAGTATTCAAAAATAGTTTATATAACCGAGTAATTTGTAAAACAAAATAAAATAGCTTCAAAACCAATCCATTTCAATTATATCTTCCTAATTCAAATCAATTTCAATTTCCGTTCTACCGATTTCAACTTCGATTTCAATTCAATTCAACGCCAACTTTGACTTCAAATTTATTCAATTTTGTGTTCACTTTCAATTAGTTCAATTTCAATTTATATCGATTTTTAGCTTGATTTTTTTTCAAAATATCAATTTATAACACTTAACAAAATTATCCTTCAATATTCAAATTTAAATTCCAATTACAAATATGATTCAATTTCAAGCTCAATTCAAAATATCATTTTTGTCACTTTTACTTAGTAATATTCAAAACTCAAATTTAATGTTCAATCTTTAAAACAAATAAATTTCCAAAATTCAGTCATATCCAAATTTTAAATCTCAAAGTCTCCACTTAAATTTATTCAACCATTTCTTTTAACCAAAATTTTATTTCAACATTCCAAACTCAAATTTTTCGATAAATTCAATTTCTATAAATTGATTTCTATTTATCACTTTTAAATCAAAACATTTAAATAAATTTCAAATCGACGATCTCAAAATTTATTAATTTAGCCAATCCGGTGTCCGTATATAATTTTCTATCCTATGGCCAAGTGATCAGTTATTTCAATTAAATGTCAGGGATGAATATATATCACTTAAATTAAATCTCGGTATCATATGTATGCATAACAGGATATATATAAGCAAATAAACATCCAAACATTCAATTATCAACCAATAGCATCCATCGAAATACATCATCCAATAAACAATACAATTCATGGCGGTTTCATAGTTATTAATGTCAGGTAATTTAATCGCAATTCAATTTTAACTTCAATTTAACTGTCAATTAAATTTTCAATGGTTAATTCAAATGACAAGCTATATGACAATTAAATTTTTATCAAACAATGACAAATAAAATCATAACACTTCACAATATCAAATTTAACTAGCATAAAGATATTTAGTACGTTGTGAGCGTTATAAAACACTCACCTTGATTGCAATGCAGTTCCAGCGTTTTATTTCGAATAAAATTAAACGAACGTTTAATTTTACCCGAAATTTTATCTATCTCCAAACGACTCCAATCCAATTCCATAGCATAGAGCTCGTCAATTCGGTTCCAACGCAACTTGTTTTGCAATTTTTCGATCTCGTATGACAAAGATTCAACGTTTTAAACATCACAGGATTTAAATTTCAATTAAATTTACATGACTATTATATATTTTATACCATAACGATTCTGGGCCGTTGATTCAAAATCCAACATCAGGGCCGAACTTCATCTTCCCCACTCCAGATGACACGCGACGAACAAAAACCCAAAGCCGCCTTCATCTTCAAATTTTTGCGACATTCACAACCACTTTCACGATGATCAAGAAGCTCCACTCGACTCGCCTACTCACGCACCCCCATCGGCCATGACAACGTGGCACTCGGCCACCTCCACGGTATGCGAAACAAAGACGAATGGCCGTGCTTCCAACCCAAATTCGCGTCGATCCGATGCTCCATTTCAAATCTCCACCGTTGGATAGCAAGATCTCATCACCCTCTACGACTTTCATTTAGAAAGTTTTCGAAATCAAAGCATGGATTAAGAGTTTTGGATGGGAGAAGTTTTGAAGTTTTCGGCCATTGATCCATGAAGTGGCGGCCACGAACCCTAAACCCTTTTTTTTTATTTTAGAATAAAAGGCAATTTATAGGAACAACGAACACTATTCAACCCGGGTTTTCCGAACTCCGATTTACGCGCGGTAACCGGCGTTTCTAGGGTTTATCCCGCGTCCCGGACACAATGGAACAGGTTTCACAAGCTAATTCGATCGTATGTGTGAGTTATGGCAATAAACAATCGATTTTAAATAAAAACTATTAAACGATTTCCTATGCGTTTTGCTCGCCCTGGACAAACGGTAAATCCGATTGACGTGAAATTTGAAATCTTACAATAATATCACATTACGGATCCGATGAAACTGGTTTCATCAAAATCCGAGACCGTTTGAAAAATGACTATTTTAACTCGCCAAATTAATATTAAAACAATTTCAACGCGTTTCGAGCTGGCACGGTCAAACGACAACTCCGATTGCTACGAAAATTGAAATCCGATAATAACTAACTATTACGGATCCAATGGAACTAGTTTTGTCCAATTCTGAGACTGTTTGAAAATTGGCTATTTTCAGTTGCTAATTAAATATTAAAATATTCAATTTTCACAAATAAATTTTAAATTCGGTTTTAAAAGTTCTATAGCATCATTATAACTTTCATATGATAAAATAAAATTTTAAAAATCATTTTTAATCATGCTAAACCCATTATTCAATTTATCCAATAAATTCCAATTTTTAAAATTTTATTAACTCTATTAAAATCCCAATATAACTTACATTCGCTTTGGAAACCAATTTGAGTCATATTAAATCAAATTCCAATTATTCACTCTAATTTCATATATTAAATTTCAATATCATATTCATCATATCAACTTTGGAATTTAGTTATTCAAACATTTGTAATATTAAATTTAACAAATTTGATTATACTTAAATCACCATCCTTTGAAATATTCAAAACGAACTTAAAAATTTAACTTTTGAAACGAATTAGAATTATAGAACAACTATTTCCATTATACGGTTATTCAATTCCCGTTATTAAATTATTCAATAATTCCCAAATATTTAATTTAAACAATTTCGCTTATCCAATAATTCATTATCTTTTGAAATATTGAAATCGAACTTATAAGATTCAACCCTTAAAACCAATTCACAATTTAGAACACTAATTTCATTTTTCGGTTATTCAATTATTCAATAAGTTTTAAATATTTAATTTAAACAATTTACCTGTTCAATATTCAATATTTGATTTAAACGGATTTTTCTTATCAATCAATTACTCTATTATACCCAATGAATTCAACATTTATTATCCTATTCAACTTTTAATTGCAAAGGCATTCACTAAGTAACTTTTATTCTTCATTACTTGGATAATTATTGTTGCAATTCATTCCAGTTATTATTATTCCAACGAATTACAAAATTTTTCTAACACTAAAACACGAAATCTTATTAAATTAGCTATTTTAATTATCGGAAATTTACGGGTCGTTACACTCTCCCCCACTCAAAACTTTTCGTCCCCGAAAAGGAAAAGAAGGGAAAAGGAACTAAGTATAGAATTCAACCTTAGGTATATTTATCTCAAAGTTACCAACTTATAAACAATGAAATTCCATTTATAAAGTCTTTACTACACTTTCACTAAGTTATTCCAAACGGCTTTCTAACTTTTAAAAGTTAGTTATCAAAACAAGTTATAAAAATTTTAAAATTTGAAAAATTTTCTAACACCCGGATTTTACGGAAAATTTCGGCAGAGTCTCCTTTGCGCGGCTCGATCGGTACAGCTACAAAACGCCTCAACGGGCCCCAAACCAACAAAAGAAAATCAAAAAGCCAAGTGGCTCATCAAAAATCACCAAATCCAATGATAAATTAAACATGTACCTTTATTTTATTAGCGAGCATATACGACTAATATAGCGCGAAAGCGAGCTCCAAATGCGAAGCAATCGAAATCCGCACCTACTAAACACTCAACAAACCATGAGAAACATGCATATATGAAAATAATATCAGTATACCCAATATAGCAACCTAACAACTACATGTGCCAACATAGCAAATGCAACAAAACAACAAATGCAACCATCAATCAATTATCATCCAACAAATCCATAACCAATCAATATAAATTCACTTCTCATTAATATTTATTGACTTGGTTTCAATTTTAATCACAGTTGATTCATTTACGTTGGATTTTACTAACATTCATTCTTAATTCAATTAGTTAACATTCACTAATTTATGTTTACATTAGTTCACTTTCAATTTGAATCAAATTAAATACTATTTAAATTCATTTAGCTTTCAATTTCATTAACACTTAATGAATTATATACAATCAACTAACAATCATATAACAACCAAATCATACCCAACATAACCAAATTATTAATTTTACATTCAATTTGGTTTATCTCTTTTATATATATATCATGTTATATAATTTTAAAAGAATCATTTTATATTTGGCGTCTTAAATTCCAATATTAACTTTAATTAAGTTCGTAAGCCGTACATATATCATCCGTGAGCAATATCAATCTAATCGCTTATTCGATCACACAATTTCACTTCCAACTAGTATCATTCACCTGACTCTCTAGTGCGGACTCAGATTTGGTTCCTTGATTGGAAACTGTTACTCTCCTTGCATAGCCAAATACTATGATAGAGAATTTCAGAATCAAATTAAAAATCCATATCTAGGGTTCGCCGTCGAAAATTGAGTGAAAAATCCTAACTTGGATCGATATAAATCATCTCGAAATTTTGTGCTCGAATTTGGATCAAATCGTTATGCGAATAAAATAATATACGTACAATCTCACGTATTACCTTCAAATGGATTTCTATCCAATTTATCCATACTAAATTATTTTATTGACTTCTATTTTTTTTCACTTAATTACTCACAATCCATTATTCAGTTAGTATATTCATTTCTTTACATAGCATACTCTTTAACATTATCTTTTCTTAAACATCATATCAAAGAATTTGCTTACTCAAGTTCATTTTAAACATTCTATATAATTTAATTAAATTCAATTTCATTTTCCAATTGATTCTTAT
This sequence comes from Allium cepa, assembly GCA_030765085.1. NCBI lineage: Eukaryota > Viridiplantae > Streptophyta > Magnoliopsida > Asparagales > Amaryllidaceae > Allium > Allium cepa. The sequence continues at coordinate 407,056,302 of CM060931.1, read as the reverse complement.
CCATACCAGATTCTTTTGTTTTCATTTACTTCAATTTCATAATTTTAGTTAATAACAAATTTATTTATGGAACATTTTGTTAACCAGCACTTTAGTTTATTAATCATCCTATAAAAGTCTAACCTTTCATAAATGACTTTTCTTAGTTTACAGTTATCTTACAGGTTACAATCCCTTTGCAATTTAGATTTATTTTCTATAACCAATTTACAAAATATAATACGATTCATTTATCTTCTTTCTTAAGTTCACTTACTTGTTCCATTTATCCATTCATCATTTCATGTTATATTTAAGTATATAACATTTTTCCACAACCAAAATTTCCATTTACGTACATTTTAATTCATTTTGAGTTTTCCTTACTTATATACTTCAATTACTTTCAGGTTCTGTTTATTTGTACAACATCTCATTACATATCCAAACATCATTTTAACTTTTAATATTTGGTAAGTCTTGTTATATGTTATCAGAGTGCAAATTTGGTATTATACAAATTTATAGAATTTCATTTTACTTAATTAGAATGTTCACAAATTTAATTAGTTTAAATCCTCTTTACCTTTCAACTTTAAAGTTCCCAAACAATAGCTTAGATATCTTAATCCTCTTATTTTATAAATTCTGGTTATTCACATTTCATTCAAATAATTTGAAAATTATTCATTAACAGAACTTAGAATTTTAAATGCCCGGTTCTTTCCAAATCGTTTGAAATAAACATATATACTTATATCCTTTTAAATTATCAAATCATACCTCTAGAGTTTAAACCAAAACCCATTTACCCAAAATAATTTCGAAGAAAAGCAAAGCTTCTTAGAAGTCTCCCTCACTTTGAGACTCGAAAATGAACGTCGATGATGTTTGATGTGATTTTTTGTTTGATGATAACAAACATATATCAATAAATATGTGTGTTTGTAGTTTGAACTATATAAAGAAAGGAAGAAATATTCATATTGAATAATTATACTATTGCACAGAATTTATATAATTCAAACAGTATTTTTTATTCAATATAATATTTTACAACACTTAAACAATACAAAAGTTTTTTAGTTCTCTCTATATATATATATACATACATCAGTTCATACATTTTACTCTTCTCACTACAACTCTCAACACTCAGTTTTTCACTCTGTCTGCACATCTGCATCTATCTGCATTGTCCAGCTCCACTTCTCGTCCTGTCTCCTGTGTACCTGTGTAATTAGCAACTACAACAGTAATCTGAAAACAAACAAATTTAAATTGCAAAAATAAAATTTGTTTGTGTCTCAGATACATGGGTTATTGTCATCATCTTTGATTGTGCAATATCTGTGCATATCAGTATTTTTATCAGGAACAGGCAATTATAAGTGGCTGCAATACACACGTATACATTCGTATACGTGTGCACTGCCACGCCTACTCGTGTGCACAAACTGCAACAAAACACAAATTCAACATCATGTTCGAATGCAATATCAACTAAAGTCAGAAACAGTGCAGTACAACTACATGAAACAGTGGAACAAACTCAAATGTCCAGTTACAATAATACAATGAACAAATTCATACAAGCTCAGACTACAAGTTCAAGTGAAAGTGCAGACAAATTACCAAGCTGCAGCATCAATGATGAACAAGACCACCAGTGACCCATACACAAATGACCATGCCACAACTATGCAAGCCTGTGCCAAGCATGATACAGGAGAATATAAACAAGCATGCAACAGAAGACAAAGCCAATGCCAACAAAACTCTCAAATGCAGACACAAGAAGAATGGAACAGGTGCAAAATGACCAAACAGCAATTCAGGTAATATGATGGGTGAACAAAACAAATGTGCGCAAGTGATACAAGTAACATGAATGTAGACAGCAAACATGCAACAAGATGGATGGTCCAATGTCGATATCAAATGCATGTACCAAGACAGTACAACATTACAAGAGAACAAAGTCTCTGTAATAATACATGAAGCATACAAGTGCAACACAAACATGAAGACTGAAACCAGAAGACAATGCCAAATGTCAACAGAGACAATGCAAATGTGGTCAATGCAAACAACAAAGACCACAACACTCAAGTGTACAAATGAAACATCATCAAAGACAACACAGTAGCAAGCTACAAGTGATGCAGAACAAACATGTCAGTGGCAAGTTACAAACTCAAGTACAAAAATGGAGATGCAGACCATAGTGCAACAAGATGAACCACAATGCCAACATGATGAATACAGATGCAAAGTACAACAGTGAAGCATGCAAATAGGTCACAAGTAAGACAGGTTCAAATACAACAAGCATCAGTATGGAGATCAAAGTCAGATGAAATAATGCCCAAAATGCCAACAAGTGATCATGTCAAATGCATCAATATACATAGCCGTGGGTAAAGGTCAGAAAAATAATCAAACAACCAAGCCAAGTAATGCATCAATGATGGCAAGAGGGCCAGAGAAAATTCAATGCCGTATAAAGTCAAAGAAGAAAATGAATGGGGTTGAATTTAAAAATAAACATCAGGTTTAAATTAAGAAATCTAATTTTGGCAAGAAATCTCTGCATCAAATTTCTCAAATTCATATATGGTCAGGGTTAATTCAAATAGGGGCCGAACCAACAAGTATGGAAAGAGATTTTCGAATTAATTAATTCGAATACAAATATGGACAGCAGTAATTCAAAATTGATTTCAAGAACAAAATCAACGACATGGAAAAATCAAATATGACAGTGATTAGGAGGGTTTCAACCCTATAAATAAACCCAAAAGAAATCATCATCGGCATCGAGAAAAAGGCAAACAATCAAACCAAACAAAAGTGAAATTACATACCGCAATTCAACAACTCGATCATCAGAGATAGAGCTTGCAACAAGAAGCAATTATCAGAGAACATGCGACGCAGGCCATCAGAGAACAAGCATGAGCAAGAGCAACGCAAGTAAGTGAATCAATCATCCAGAGCCGAAGCCCTAATTCAAGAAAGAAGCCGAAGCCCTAATTTGGAGGAGAAGAGCCGAAGCCCTAATCAGTTGCAAGAATTGAGGCCGCCATTTTTTTTCGTGACAAAAGAAAAGATAGTGGATCGGGTCAAAAACAAGGGGCCGGCCTTGTTAATATTAAAAGGGGATTTAGATTTAAGTTTTAAAAAGGGGTTTTTATTTTTAAAAGAGGCTTTTGTTTTAGTTTTAGTTTTTAAAGGGTTTTTCTTTTTATTTTGAGCAAAAAAAAAAAAAAAAATTGTAGAGTAAAAGTTCGTATTTTATTTTTTGCTCCAGGGTTTAATTTTGAAATTGTTTTTATTTTTCGAGTCAACAAATTTGTAAATCACCACCTAGGGTTTAGGTAGTGTCAGATTGTCTAGTTAGAGTTAGTCCAGTTAGCAGGGTTTGCAAGTTTGCAAAACTCAATAGGCGGTAGCAGGGTTTGCAAGTCTGTTAGAGTATTTGTAAGCGGGAAACTGTTTAATTCTAATAGAAATCTGGGAATGCAGCAGTAGGCAGGGGTTGCCGAAGCTGGGTAAATTCTGTGTGTGATTTATTTTTCAGCATATTTATTTCTGTAGTTCACTTCTGTGGTTAATTCGCAAAAATTTGCTATAACCCTATTCACCCCCCCCTCTAGGGTTAATCTAGATCCTACAAGTGGTATCAGAGCCTGGTATTTTACTTTAACTCTAGAGTCATGAATCCACCAAATAATGCTTTTTCTGAGGGGCAATCTATTGCTAGGCCACCCATGTTTAATGGGAATGATTATGTTTATTGGAAAGTTAGAATGAGTATTTATCTTAGTTCTATCGATTATGATGTTTGGGATATTATTGAAACTGGCTATAAATCTCCCACTATAGTTGTTGGTGATACTGAGATTCCTAAACCTAAGGATAGGTGGGATGCTAACGATAAGAAATTAAAAACTACAAATGCCAAAGCAATGAACGCTTTGATCTGTGCTCTTGATAAAAATGAATTTAATAGAATTTCTCATTGTACAACAGCACAGGAAATTTGGCACACTCTGGAGGTGACACACGAAGGAACTTCTCAAGTCAAGGAGTCACGACTAGCTCTATTCAGCAATGAATACGAAAACTTTGTGATGGAAAAGGGCGAGGGCATAAAGGATATGTTTGGACGGTTTTCAACCTTGGTGTACAATGCTAGAGCGCTTGGGAAGGTCTTCACTGAAGTAGAGCTTGTACGGAAGATACTGCGAGTCTTACCAATGAACTTTGAGGCAAAAGTCACTGCAATACAAGAATCGAAAGATCTGAGTAAACTAAGCATGGAAGAGTTGATCGGAAACTTGATGACATATGAACTTGAGCTAAAGGCAAAAGAGGAACGTAACAACTCCGAATCAAAAAAGAAGACGATTGCCTTAAAAAGCAAAGAAGAAAGCGGTGAAGAAGAAGAAGATCCAATTGAAGAGCTTGCGATGGCAGTCAATAATCTTAGAAAATGGTCAAAATTCAGGCCACGCAAGAAGAAAACAAGTGGTAATAAGCCAAAAGATTCTGATGATTCCGATAATGAATTGACATGCTTTAACTGCAAAAAGCCTGGCCACTTCAAACAAAAATGTCCACTTCTCAAAAACAACAAAGGAAAGAAAAAGAAGAAGAAGGCCTTTGCAGCAACTTGGGATGATGAAGAAGGAGAAGAAGTTTCGGAAAATAGCTCAGAAGAGGCTAACTTGTGCCTTATGGCAAAATCAGATTCAGAAACAAGTTCAGAGGAATCCAGTGAGGTCTGTTGGCGGGCTAAGGAGCAACAAGAATGGTTTCTAGATTCAGGTTGTTCTAGACATATGACAGGTGATAAATCTAAGTTCCTTAGCCTAGAGAAGTTTAGAGGTGGAAATGTGATCATGGGAGACAATAGCAAGTGTAAGATTATTGGGAAAGGTGAAGTAAGTAATGGTACTTTTTCCTTGACTAATGTTTTATACGTTGATAATTTGCATCACAATCTCATTTCTATTAGCCAACTCTGTGACAAAGGTATGAATGTGGTTTTTGATAGTGATACTTGCAAAATCATTGATAAAACTTCTAATAACATTGTTTTTATGGGCAAAAGAAAAGGAAATGTTTACTCACTTTCGTTTGACAATCTAAATCTTTCCAGATGTTTGGTAGCCACTGACGAAGAGGCATCTTTATGGCATAGGAGACTTGGACATGCTAGCATGAGTCTCTTAAGAAATCTTGAAACGAAAGATTTAGTCAGAGGGTTACCACATCAGAAATTTAAAGATAACAAAGTGTGTAAAGCATGTTCCTTGGGCAAGCTTAGTCGATCATCATTTCGCCCTAAAAATATTGTTAGCACATCAAGGGTCCTCGAATTAATTCATATGGACTTATTTGGACCAAATGAAATTGCAAGTTTGAATGGAAAACGTTATTGTTATGTATTGGTTGACGATTACTCTAGATTTACATGGGTTTATTTCTTAGCCAAAAAATCTGAATCTTTTGATTATTTTTCAAAATTTGCTAAACTTGTTCAAAATGAAAAAGGAGTTTCAATTAAAACTTTAAGAAGTGATCATGGAGGCGAATTTGAAAATTCGGAATTTGAAAACTTTTGTGAAGAAAATGGTTTAAAACATGAATTTTCTGCTCCACGAACACCTCAACAAAATGGGGTGGTTGAAAGGAAAAATCGTACATTGCAAGAATTGGCTAGATCCATGTTGAGTGAGTATAAACTACCTCTAACTTTTTGGGCAGAGGCGGTGAATACTTCGTGCTATGTAATGAATAGAGTAATGATTAGACCAATACTAGGCAAAACAGCTTATGAAGTGTGGCATGAAAGGAAACCTAACATCTCTTACTTTCGTGTTTTTGGATGCCCTTGTTTTATTCTTAACACAGGTGATCAACTTGGAAAATTTGAATCAAAGGCCGATGAGGGAATTTTCATGGGCTATTCAACAAGGAGCAAGGCTTACAGGATATACAACAAACGAACAAAGACAATTGTTGAATCAGTCAATGTGAAATTTGATGAATCAGATCTGGAAAGGACGACTGAAAAAACAGGTGATGATGGGGTAGATCATGAAGGCATTAAAGAAGGGACATCTACTGAGAAAGATGGAAGTAGGACTGTTGATGCTGATAGATTGAAATTCAAATCCAATCATCCTCCTGAATTGGTTATAGGAGATCCTACGGAAGGTATACGCACTCGTTCTGCATTTGATAAAAATTTGTGTGCGTTTTGTTGTCATAGTGGTTTTATTTCTGAAATAGAACCTGATTCTGTTGAAATGGCTCTTAATGATGAAAGTTGGGTTTTAGCAATGCAAGATGAACTTAATCAATTTGAGAGAAATAAAGTTTGGAAATTAGTTCCTAGGCCTAATGACTATCCAATTGTAGGAACTAAATGGGTGTTCAAAAACAAACTTGATGAATCAGGAAATGTAATTAGAAACAAAGCTAGGTTGGTCGCAAAAGGATATAACCAAATAGAAGGCATAGATTTTGATGAGACATTTGCACCAGTTGCTAGGTTAGAAGCCATTAGAATTTTGCTCAGCTTTGCTTGTTATAAAGGTTTCAAACTTAAACAAATGGATGTAAAAAGTGCATTTCTAAATGGTGATCTGAAAGAAGAAGTTTTTGTTGAACAACCCCCTGGATTTGAAAATCATGTTTTTCCAAATCATGTGTATAAACTTGAAAAAGCATTATATGGTCTTAAGCAAGCTCCTAGAGCTTGGTATGACTGCCTTTGTACATATCTTTTGGAAAATGGCTTTAAAAAGGGGAGCGCTGACACGACACTGTTTCTATTACACAAAGGAAGTGATTTTTTGATTGTTCAGATTTATGTGGATGATATCATTTATGGTGCTACTAATGAAATCTTGTGCGAGAAATTTGAACAAGTCATGCAGGCTAAATTCGAGATGAGCTTGGTTGGAGAATTGAAATATTTTCTTGGATTTCAAATCAAGCAAAGCAGTGATGGCATTTTCATTTCACAATCCAAGTATGTGTTGGAACTGTTGAAGAAATTTGGAATTGAGAACTCCAAACCATTGAGAACTCCTATGAGCCCATCAACAAAGTTGGACAAAGACGAGAAAGGAAGCGCTGTTGATCAGAAAAAATATCGAGGGATAATTGGTTCACTTCTCTATCTTACTGCTTCTAGACCTGATATTATGTTTTCTGTATGTTTGTGTGCACGTTTTCAATCTAATCCTAAAGAATCTCATTTGAAAGCCACTAAACGAATTTTGAGATATCTTTCACACACACACAAATTTGGATTATGGTACCCTTCTTGTGAAAACTTTGATTTAGTTGGTTATTCTGATGCTGATTATGCTGGTTCATTGGTTGACAGGAAAAGCACCAGTGGGACATGTTTCATGCTAGGTCATTCATTAGTTTCATGGTCAAGTCGAAAACAGAATTGTGTTGCATTATCCACCACTGAAGCAGAATATATTGCTTTAGGAAGTTGCTGTGCTCAAATTTTATGGATGATGCAAACTCTTTCTGATTTTGGCTTAGTTTATAAACAAGTTCCATTAAAATGTGACAGTAAAAGTGCAATAGACTTATCAAATAATCCTGTTCATCATTCACGCACAAAACACATTGATGTGAGACACCACTTTCTTAGAGATCACATTGCTAAGGAAGTCATTTGCATTGAATATATTTCAACTGAGGCTCAACTTGTTGATATTTTCATAAAACCCCTCCCTGAAGACAGATTTTCTAGATTACGTTTGGATTTGGGGATTATAGAAATTGACTAACCATTTTTTCATTGTTAGGTAGAAATATTCTTGGATATATACTTTCAACTTCAATTTCTAGGATTCAAACAAGTTTTGGATATTTTCCAAAGATTGATTCAAATATGGTATTCAGTACTGGATATTACATAATATAATTAACTTGGTAACTTATTCCACGATCATTTCTATTTCTACCATCTTTCTATCATTCATAATGGTTTGATAAAATAAGAAGAGTGAATTATTTTTAAATTAAATAATTAAAAAAAAAAAAAAAAAAATTATATATATATTTTAATAATAAATAATAAATCTCATGTATCCATTCTCATTTAAAAGTCCTTATGGTTATGCATGGATGGAACATATGAGAGAATTATTTTTATCATTACTTCATTCTCATTTAAAAGTCCTTATGGTTATGCATGGATGGAGTATGGTAACTAAGTATTCTGGTCTCGCTTAATAGTCTGGATGCTTAGACTAATAAGTAACTGCTAATCCCATTTAAAAGTCCTTATGGTTATGAGTGGTTAGTAAGTGCTTATTTTTTTTGTTTTTGTGCTTAAATGTCAAATTAATATCTCTCTTCTTATTAAAACCAATCATCGATCCATCCTCTACAATATGGAAGTTTTTACCTCGTTATGATATATTATTTTTTGTTCCTACTGCTCTATTGTTTTTTGTCAGTCTTTTGATAATGACAAAAGGGGGAGAAGAACAAGATTTTGATGAGGAAGTAAATATTTTTTTGGAATATTTCAACAAATTTGGTTAAATATCGTTAGTTAATTTTCTTTAGTTCTTTTATTCCTTTGTAATTTTTGTTAACTTCTAAATAGGGAGAGGTCTTGGTTGTAGGGGGAGCATTCAAATAGGGGGAGCTAAAATTTTTTTGTTCAAACACATGTATTAGCATTTCAAAATCTTTAATATATATGTTTGTCATCATCAAAAGGGGGAGATTGTTTGATGTGATTTTTTGTTTGATGATAACAAACATATATCAATAAATATGTGTGTTTGTAGTTTGAACTATATAAAGAAAGGAAGAAATATTCATATTGAATAATTATACTATTGCACAGAATTTATATAATTCAAACAGTATTTTTTATTCAATATAATATTTTACAACACTTAAACAATACAAAAGTTTTTTAGTTCTCTCTCTATATATATATATACATACATCAGTTCATACATTTTACTCTTCTCACTACAACTCTCAACACTCAGTTTTTCACTCTGTCTGCACATCTGCATCTATCTGCATTGTCCAGCTCCACTTCTCGTCCTGTCTCCTGTGTACCTGTGTAATTAGCAACTACAACAGTAATCTGAAAACAAACAAATTTAAATTGCAAAAATAAAATTTGTTTGTGTCTCAGATACATGGGTTATTGTCATCATCTTTGATTGTGCAATATCTGTGCATATCAGTATTTTTATCAGGAACAGGCAATTATAAGTGGCTGCAATACACATGTATACATTCGTATACGTGTGCACTGCCACGCCTACTCGTGTGCACAAACTGCAACAAAACACAAATTCAACATCATGTTCGAATGCAATATCAACTAAAGTCAGAAACAGTGCAGTACAACTACATGAAACAGTGGAACAAACTCAAATGTCCAGTTACAATAATACAATGAACAAATTCATACAAGCTCAGACTACAAGTTCAAGTGAAAGTGCAGACAAATGACCAAGCTGCAGCATCAATGATGAACAAGACCACCAGTGACCCATACACAAATGACCATGCCACAACTATGCAAGCCTGTGCCAAGCATGATACAGGAGAATACAAACAAGCATGCAACAGAAGACATAGCCAATGCCAACAAAACTCTCAAATGCAGACACAAGAAGAATGGAACAGGTGCAAAATGACCAAACAGCAATTCAGGTAATATGATGGGTGAACAAAACAAATGTGCGCAAGTGATACAAGTAACATGAATGTAGACAGCAAACATGCAACAAGATGGATGGTCCAATGTCGATATCAAATGCATGTACCAAGACAGTACAACATTACAAGAGAACAAAGTCTCTGTAATAATACATGAAGCATACAAGTGCAACACAAACATGAAGACTGAAACCAGAAGACAATGCCAAATGTCAACAGAGACAATGCAAATGTGATCAATGCAAACAACAAAGACCACAACACTCAAGTGTACAAATGAAACATCATCAAAGACAACACAGTAGCAAGCTACAAGTGATGCAGAACAAACATGTCAGTGGCAAGTTACAAACTCAAGTACAAAAATGGAGATGCAGACCATAGTGCAACAAGATGAACCACAATGCCAACATGATGAATACAGATGCAAAGTACAACAGTGAAGCATGCAAATAGGTCACAAGTAAGACAGGTTCAAATACAACAAGCATCAGTATGGAGATCAAAGTCAGATGAAATAATGCCCAAAATGCCAACAAGTGATCATGTCAAATGCATCAATATACATAGCCGTGGGTAAAGGTCAGAAAAATAATCAAACAACCAAGCCAAGTAATGCATCAATGATGGCAAGAGGGCCAGAGAAAATTCAATGCCGTATAAAGTCAAAGAAGAAAATGAATGGGGTTGAATTTAAAAATAAACATCAGGTTTAAATTAAGAAATCTAATTTTGGCAAGAAATCTCTGCATCAAATTTCTCAAATTCATATATGGTCAGGGTTAATTCAAATAGGGGCCGAACCAACAAGTATGGAAAGAGATTTTCGAATTAATTAATTCGAATACAAATATGGACAGCAGTAATTCAAAATTGATTTCAAGAACAAAATCAACGACATGGAAAAATCAAATATGACAGTGATTAGGAGGGTTTCAACCCTATAAATAAACCCAAAAGAAATCATCATCGGCATCGAGAAAAAGGCAAACATTCAAACCAAACAAAAGTGAAATTACATACCGCAATTCAACAACTCGATCATCAGAGATAGAGCTTGCAACAAGAAGCAATTATCAGAGAACATGCGACGCAGGCCATCAGAGAACAAGCATGAGCAAGAGCAACGCAAGTAAGTGAATCAATCATCCAGAGCCGAAGCCCTAATTCAAGAAAGAAGCCGAAGCCCTAATTTGGAGGAGAAGAGCCGAAGCCCTAATCAGTTGCAAGAATTGAGGCCGCCATTTTTTTTCGTGACAAAAGAAAAGATAGTGGATCGGGTCAAAAACAAGGGGCCGGCCTTGTTAATATTAAAAGGGGATTTAGATTTAAGTTTTAAAAAGGGGTTTTTATTTTTAAAAGAGGCTTTTGTTTTAGTTTTAGTTTTTAAAGGGTTTTTCTTTTTATTTTGAGCAAAAAAAAAAAAAAAAAATTGTAGAGTAAAAGTTCGTATTTTATTTTTTGCTCCAGGGTTTAATTTTGAAATTGTTTTTATTTTTCGAGTCAACAAATTTGTAAATCACCACCTAGGGTTTAGGTAGTGTCAGATTGTCTAGTTAGAGTTAGTCCAGTTAGCAGGGTTTGCAAGTTTGCAAAACTCTATAGGCGGTAGCAGGGTTTGCAAGTCTGTTAGAGTATTTGTAAGCAGGAAACTGTTTAATTCTAATAGAAATCTGGGAATGCAGCAGTAGGCAGGGGTTGCCGAAGCTGGGTAAATTCTGTGTGTGATTTATTTTTCAGCATATTTATTTCTGTAGTTCGCTTCTGTGGTTAATTCGCAAAAATTTGCTATAACCCTATTCACCCCCCCCCCCTCTAGGGTTAATCTAGATCCTACAGATGATGCTGCGCAGTCATCACCGAAATTATTTTCCAGCGACATAAAAGAGGAGTACTATATTCATTCCTTCTTAAAAATCCTTTCAAAATATTTCCATAAACAATTTCCAACTAATATTACCATATATTTCTTTAAAACTTTGAGAACCATTTTCAAAATCTCCGGGTCTTAAATTCAAATTTTTTTTCAATCTAATTCTATTTTAATTCATAAGTCACCTTTATAAAATATTCTTATAGGATTTTCTTTCTTAAAACATCCCACAAGTGTTTTATCATAGTTCATTTTGTAGTTCACCTTATTTATTTAAATTACAATATCCGATTAATGTTAATAGCCAATATTTCATTTCCAACAACCAAATAAGCTAGATTGATCACAATAAATTTTGAAATAAATTCTTTATATACAAAATATAATAAGGGCAAAATTATTTCATTTACCCAATTTCAAAACAATACTATGTCGAATTGTTCTGTTTAAGTGTTTAGAGATCCCTGTCAATGACGTTAATTACTCGTTTTGACCAGAATCCATAAGCCACTCAACAAATCGACCGACACAATATAAAACATTTTATATCACTAACAAATACGCTCTCTCATATACAATCAACTCATTCATATAGTTTACCTCTATTTCAATGAGTTATTCCCCACTAGAGCCAAGGTTTATTGCTAAACCAAAGCTCTGATACCAACTGTAACGACCCGCCCTTTTGGACAGTTTAAACCGACGATCAAATACACATGTCGATTCCAAACCGTTCAAAATGGCAGATAGTTATTGGGGTAAATAAGAAAAGGAAAGAAAGAGAAATAAAGGAAATGAAACAACACAGAATCTCGCAGCGGAACGATAAAATATAATAGTCAAATAAACAGTTCATGAAGCTGTTTACTATACTTTGACAATTATTTGTACAACATTTATCAGAGTTATACATATACAACAGAACAGTTTAAATAATGCAGCAGACAGCATGATGCACAGATAATAATAGTAATAGTATACCAAATCTTCGTCTTCATCCTCCAGAATAGATCTTCAAAAATATGAAAAACTCAGGACTGACCCGAGCGTAATGAAAAGACAAAACACTCGAGTCAGGACTAAATACCCTTATGAAAGTTAAATCAATCGTAAATAAATATGAGTGCAACAGCGTCGGAGATGTTTACGGGGTTTGACATCTCTTATCCAGTGTCAACGTGCGTGCAATAACTTAAGAGATGTTACGGGATTTTCCATCTCTCAAGGATCCGTTAAACTATCTACTATGTAGTAATATACGCTAAGTAGATAATGCCTATCAGTAATATAAAGTATCAAAATAGCGTTAAGGGGTTACCATAATCCCCCTTAACACATTTTATATTCCTAAAAGTATATACAAGACCGTAGTTTCCCCAAAACCGGAAGTCACCAGAGGGCAATCCATATACTCAAGGTACAAATCAAAACGTAGTGGTCGCGAATAGGATAATCAGTATGACAAGGTACATGAGGCGATACCAACTAGGATACTAGTAGTTGCGTGATCCGGACTGATGTTGGGCATAGCCAGCAGCCATCCCAACACCGCGAAACAACACTCCGAAATCAAGGGGTGCACCCAAATCGCATCACAAATGTAATAGATATGGTATCGAAGAAGTGTGTCCGCTAGAGGTGGCGAACCTCAATGGCCCGGCGCGGCTCCTGTTTTAGTCATGTCAAGGGTCATCCAATATCGTTCTCTTTCTTTAGTCAACGCGTTCACCAAACCATCCACTTCATTCTGGATCAACACTCCGCGTATAATAGTTATTAAAGTGATGTTCGGTATCGACAGAGAGTATGTCCATATCCGGTCCCGGTCTCTTTAATAACTATGTATTATTACACCGTTGGCTCTTTTACATTTCAAATCGATTCGTAATTGATATCAAAATATCATATTCGTTCAAAAATCAAATCCATCTCAAATATCACCTTATCTAGCAAAATGTCAGATTCCGTTTCAAAAATCAATTTTCGCATCAATGTCTCATTTCGATTTCAAAATCATTTCGAATTTCAATTTAGGTTGCAACTTCACTTAACTCAATTCGTATTTAAATTCAAGATTTAAATATAAACATTCCACTTTATTGACCAGTTTAGAATTTTAGAAAATAGTTTTAAGTAGTTTAAAAGTAGTTTTACATAATTAAAATAGTTAAAAATACTTAAAATCTTAAAATGGATTTGAAATAGATAAATTAGTTTAAAGTAATTTAAATTGGGTTAAGTAGAATTAAAATAGATTAAAATAGTTTAAGTATTCAAAAATAGTTTTTATAACCGAGTAATTTGTAAAAAAAATAAAATAGCTTCAAAACCAATCCATTTCAATTATATCTTCCCAATTCAAATCAATTTCAATTTCCGTTCTACCGATTTCAACTTCGATTTCAATTCAATTCAACGTCAACTTTGACTTCAAATTTATTCAATTTTATATTCACTTTCAATTAGTTCAATTTCAATTTATATCGATTTTTAGCTTGATTTTTTTTCAAAATATCAATTTATAACACTTAACAAAATTATCCTTCAATATTCAAATTTAAATTCCAATTACAAATATGATTCAATTTCAAGCTCAATTCAAAATATCATTTTTGTCACTTTTACTTAGTAATATTCAAAACTCAAATTTAATGTTCAATCTTTAAAACAAATAAATTTCCAAAATTCAATCATATCCAAATTTTAAATCTCAAAGTCTCCACTTAAATTTATTCAACCATTTCTTTTAACCAAAATTTTATTTCAACATTCCAAACTCAAATTTTTCGATAAATTCGATTTCTATAAACTGATTTCTATTTATCACTTTTAAATCAAAACATTTAAATAAATTTCAAATCGACGATCTTAAAATTTATTAATTTAGCCAATCCGGTGTCCGTATATGATTTTCTATCCTATGGCCAAGTGATTAGTTATTTCAATTAAATGTCAGGGATGAATATATATCACTTAAATTAAATCTCGGTATCATATGTATGCATAACAGGATATATATAAGCAAATAAACATCCAAACATTCAATTATCAACCAATAGCATCCATCGAAATACATCATCCAATAAATAATACAATTCATGGCGGTTTCATAGTTATCAATGTCAGGTAATTTAATCGCAATTCAATTTTAACTTCAATTTAACTGTCAATTAAATTTTCAATGGTTAATTCAAATGACAAGCTATATGACAATTAAATTTTTATCAAACAACGACAAATAAAATCATAACACTTCACAATATCAAATTTAACTAGCATAAAGATATTTAGTACGTTGTGAGCGTTATAAAACACTCACCTTGATTTCAATGCAGTTCCAGCGTTTTATTTCGAATAAAATTAAATGAACGTTTAAGTTTACCCAAAATTTTCTCTATCTCCAAACGACTCCAATCCAATTCCATAGCGTAGAGCTCGTCAATTCGGTTCCAACGCAACTTGTTTTGCAATTTTTCGATCTCGTATGACAAAGATTACACGTTTTAAACATCACAGGATTTAAATTTCAATTAAATTTACATGACTATTATATATTTTATACCATAACGATTCTGGGCCGTTGATTCAAAATCCAACATCAGGGCCGAACTTCATCTTCTCCACTCCAGATGACACGCGACGAACAAAAACCCAAAGCCGCCTTCATCTTCAAATTTTTACGACATTCACAACCACTTTCACGATGATCAAGAAGCTCCACTCGACTCGCCTACTCACGCACCCCCATCGGCCATGACAACGTGGCACTCGGCCACCTCCACGGTATGCGAAACGAAGATGAACGGCCGTGCTTCCAACCCAAATTCGCGTCGATCCGATGCTCCATTTCAAATCTCCACCGTTGGATAGCAAGATCTCATCACCCTCTACGACTTTCATTTAGAAAGTTTTCGAAATCAAAGCATGGATTAAGAGTTTTGGATGGGAGAAGTTTTGAAGTTTTCGGCCATTGATCCATGAAGTGGCGGCCACGAACCCTAAACCCTTTTTTTTAATTTTAGAATAAAAGGCTATTTATAGGAACGACGAACACTATTCAACCCGGGTTTTCCGAACTCCGATTTACGTGCGGTAACTGATGTTTTTAGGGTTTATCCCGCGTCCCGGACACAATGGAACAGGTTTCGCAAGCTAATTCGATCGTATGTGTGAGTTATGGCAATAAACGATCGATTTTAAATTAAAACTATTAAACGATTTCCTATGCGTTTTGGCTCGCCCTGGACAAACGGTAAATCTGATTGACGTGAAATTTGAAATCTTACAATAATATCACATTACGGATCCGATAAACTGGTTTCGTCGGAATCCGAGACCGTTTGAAAAATGACTATTTTAACTCGCCAAATTAATATTAAAACAATTTCAACGCGTTTCGAGCTGGCACGGTCAAACGACAACTCCGATTGCTACGAAAATTGAAATCCGATAATAACTAACTATTACGGATCCAATGGAACTAGTTTCGTCCAATTCTGAGACTGTTTGAAAATTGGCTATTTTCAGTTGCTAATTAAATATTAAAATATTCAATTTTCACAAATAAATTTTAAATTCGGTTTTAAAAGTTCTATAGCATCATTATAACTTTCATATGATAAAATAAAATTTTACAAATCATTTTTAATCATGCTAAACCCATTATTCAATTTATCCAATAAATTCCAATTTTTAAAATTTTATTAACTCTATTAAAATCCCAATATAACTTACATTCGCTTTGGAAACCAATTTGAGTCATATTAAATCAAATTTCAATTATTCACTCTAATTTCATATATTAAATTTCAATATCATATTAATCATATCAACTTCGGAATTTAATTATTCAAACATTTGTAATATTAAATTTAACAAATTTGATTATACTTAAATCACCATCCTTTGAAATATTCAAAACGAACTTAAAAATTTAACTTTTGAAACGAATTAGAATTATAGAACAACTATTTCCATTATACGGTTATTCAATTCCCGTTATTAAATTATTCAATAATTCCCAAATATTTAATTTAAACAATTTCGCTTATCCAATAATTCATTATCTTTTGAAATATTGAAATCGAACTTATAAGATTCAACCCTTAAAACCAATTCACAATTTAGAACACTAATTTCATTTTTTGGTTATTCAATTATTCAATAAGTTTTAAATATTTAATTTAAACAATTTACCTGTTCAATATTCAATATTTGACTTAAACAGATTTTTCTTATCAATCAATTACTCTATTATACCCAATGAATTCAACATTTATTATCCTATTCAACTTTTGATTGCAAAGGCATTCACTAAGTAACTTTTATTCTTCATTACTTGGATAATTATTGTTGCAATTCATTCCAGTTATTATTATTCCAACGAATTACAAAATTTTTCTAACACTAAAACACGAAATCTTATTAAATTAGCTATTTTAATTATCGGAAATTTACGGGTCGTTACACCTTTGAAAACTTAAAGAAAGATATTTGTGATGTCAAATAAGGTAACAAATTTAGAAATTAATTGTAATCAATTTATTATCAAAAACATTATTTAATCATATGTAAGTTTCTATTGTAATAAACGCGCAAACAATAAGAACATATAAACATTCAAATCCATAGAATTACGTTTTGATTTGAATGTTTAAACATAGATCTAAAATTAAAACATTGTCTAATCATGTACAGGCTTCAGTTTTGATTTATCTAAATAAAAAAGTCAGTTCATATAATCAACAATTTGAAATACATAAACCATTTTCAAATCAAATGAGACAATATTATACACATATAAATTAAAATATTCAATTTTATTCATTAAAACATTATATCAAAATTATTAGAATAAAAAATCATACCTTAATTCCAAAGACTTGAAGTACACCTTGAAATATTGAACTTTTCCTCTAGATGTAGCCAATGAATCGTACCTTGAACGATGAATCATATCTCCTAGATTCAAAAATCATCCTTCAGATGTTGCAAATAAATCACTTTTCATAATTGATTTTATTTGTATTTGATTTTAGAAGTAATTGAAGACATGCAAGATCTTATATTTTTAGCCACCAGAGAATGAGAGAACCAAAAAAGCTAGAGAAAAGAAGAATGAAAAATGAGAAACTCAATTGTACGTACAGAAGGAACCAGGGAATATCTTTTATTTGGAAGAAGGAAACCTTTCCCATTCTTTAATTAAAACTTCTCTAGTTAATTCTCTAAATTAACTTTCTCTTTCTACTCCTGTTTCTTTACATGGTATGACTGAAAATTATGAGTTATCAAATGATATAATATTCCATAAATAACGCATGTAATTATCTTTTGTTTAATTACAATGATATCATATATCAATGCACGCAAATATAACTTTTATAAATGCATTCAAAAAATTACAAATAACTCCTAAACATCAAATAAAATAAATGGTAATTAATATTTCTCAAGTACTAATTAATTTACAACTTTTTATAAATTAATTAAATCATGTGGTTTTTTGGAGAACTCATCATTATAGTCGTGCGACTCAAAGGTGTAAATTCAATCAACGATTAATATTGAACAATTCAAATATTAACGTTCACACGACACTTAGCAGGCGGTGTGACATTTTGACTGAATTCATCACTTACACATCTTTTGGTAAAATCCAATTTGTAACGACCTGGAAATTTCGATCTAGAAAATTCTAGATAGTTAGGAAAAGAAGAAAAGAGGTAGAAGAAGAAACAGAAAACTAAACTCAGAATCTCACATTCGCAGCGGATAAAATATAATATCAAATAATATTCTTTTAGACAAGAAGGTTGTATCAGTAAATTTACATTTTAATACATCAGAGTTTCAACATTTTACAAACATTGGACAGATACAATTCAACATGTCTCAGATAAACAACAATATAATACAGCGGAAACACTCCATACGTTCCTGACATCAAGCTCGCCTCCTGAGCTCCAGAACATCCTTACCTAAAAACCTATAATACTTGGTCTGACCCGTGCATTACATCAAAATAACACCCGGGTCAGGCTAGAAACCAGTGTGAGTAAACCCATAAAATTTGAAATACTAAGTTCAAACTATAAAAGAAAAACCCGGGTAACTCGTACTTCACTACGAGTTCATTACGTGTTATGCTCAACACTTATTCACAAAGCGATCCCTAAGTACCTATACTTAGTTTAAATGGTTCAGTCATTTAAATCAATCCCATTCCAGTCCATCGATTTTACATATCAAATTTATAAAGAATCGAAGTGGTTTCGGGTATTTGCTAATACCCAACCCATGTCTCTTCAATCCAATGTCATCTTAACCCAAGTTATATGTGAAGTACAATTTAACTTTAAATACAAGATATCACTTTTTTTTCACAGCAATTCATCATCGATAGATAACCACATTATCACTGTCCACCCAAACATATCATATCACAAAACATTTCATATCAGAGATATTAACCAATTCAAGACATTTAAAATCGTACAATCATTCATAAGCAAGATTGATCACTTCCAAAATTAATTTAATTTATCTCTAATTAAATTAATTACTAATATTTAATCACTTAGATTATCTTTACTTAACATTGATTAATTACAAATCGATTAATTAATCATCCCTAAATTATCCCCCTTAATTACATTAAGTAATTAGCCTTTAATTAATATCATAAATTAATTAACTTCCACCTATTCACATTAATTACATTTATCCTTAATTAATTACTCAAATTAATTATCTTATAATCACTTACATTGATTAATTATACTTTAATTAATCACACTCATTTATTAACTAACCCTTAATTAACTTTCTTAATTAGTCAACCCTTTAATTAATTACCCTAAGTAATTAATTCTTAATTACTTCCCTGAAGTAATTTACTTTTAATTACTTTCATCGAGTAATTATCCCATGGGTTAATTATCCTTAATTAATTAACCTTAAATCATTAATTAATTCACCCCTTTTACTTAATTACATTCGGTAATTCTTCATTAATTACTTCACCAAATAATTTCACATAATTAATTCATAAGTGATTAACATTAATTAATCACTAATTAATTTCTTTAGTTAATTATTCTAATCACATAAATTTAAAAATGTTTATCTTTTAATTGATTAACACTTAATTTCATTTATAAAAATTAAGTTTAATCTATCTTAAAGTTTTAACTTAACAAACTTTAAATTAACCGACATATAATTCCTTAATTAAAGGCTTAGGAAAACATTTCAAATGGAAATAAATTACTTAAGAAAAGTTTAAAAACAACTTCATTTAAAATTTCAAAACTTTGCATTTTAAAACTTTTTAAAACACGATTAAAATCTGTTTATCGCCTACTTCGGGTTTAACCCGACTCTTACTCGAGATTTGCTTCGAGTTTCTACTCTTCTTCTACAAATTTTCTTTTAACTTAGTTAAATTTTAAAAACTGCTATTCCACTCCATACGAACACGAGTTTTTCCCCGAGTCAAACAACTTCCTGCATGAGAGACACTCCGAGTCATTCACGAACCCATCACCCAAACACACGAAACCATCGCTATGCACGTGCACCAACATTCACCAACGCTCCGGCATACCTCACAACCTCCGGCAAGCCACAAATCAACACA
Source organism: Allium cepa (assembly GCA_030765085.1). NCBI lineage: Eukaryota > Viridiplantae > Streptophyta > Magnoliopsida > Asparagales > Amaryllidaceae > Allium > Allium cepa. The sequence goes on along the minus strand of CM060931.1, from coordinate 407,036,071 downwards.
ACTATCGATTCCAATCATCGATTCCAAAACACATAACCAAAATCAAAATCGAGCATCCCAGTACAAACCTGTAACTCGACATCACCAGAAAAATCCCCTCGAACCACCCACGCTGACCATCGACGACGCTACAACTCCGGCCACACCTTGTCAATCCTCCATTCTGCCATTTCCCAAAACCTCGAGAAACTAGCATCACCAGAGACGATACAGCGACCACATTTCCGACCTCGCTCACTTCGGGGTTTTAAACCCTAGTCCATCCAAATTCCGATGCCACGACGATTGATCACCATAACCACCATTTTTTCCGACCTCGCCGAACCTTCCTCCACCTCCACACGGAACCCCGACCTTCAGAATCTCTCTAGCTGCTAGAAAATGCTCGAAAACCATATTCTGGTCACCATCAAAATGCACACTCGATTCCAATCTAAAAATCATGATTTTTATCTTAAAAATCCTAATTTTTAAAGTAAATTCAAGTTATATATATGAATCAACAATCCATGACAATTTATTTTTAGCATGTTTTAAAGTTCCTCTGTTCTTCTTGACTTCCAAACAAACTTCAGACTTTATTTCACATAAATATATATTTAAAACTTTGATTATGTTTATACAACATGACTTGTTTAAATCCCTAGGCTTAACACAGATTAGTTGAGAAGAGTTGGAATTTTTATCCAAATTTAAACTGTGAACTTAACAGAGATGATCACAGACCTATACACCAGTATATTCATTCATACATACATGAAATCAGATTTTAAATCAACATACACATGAATATTTAAACACGCAAGCCAAAATTTCACGCATGCAAACAATTCTCACAATTTTACTTCAACATTTACTACCTGCGTAAGATTTAAAACTGTTTAAAGCTTTTGTTTACTCACCTTTGAAAACAGAGGAAACCTGTAATTGTTTTGAACCTGAAATTGATTCTTATCTGGAACCTAATGTGGTGCTTTTAAGTTTGATCTTTACTTGTTGAATTTGATCCTGACTTGAATCAGATTGAAGATTTCTAGATTTCTAAGTTTTTGTTTTCTTCTTTTCTGGTTTTCTTTGCTTCTCAGGTTTTGATTCTTTTTAATTTAAGAAATGGCAGCTTGTATTGTTTTATGTTTTGTGAACTAGAGTGGACATGTGGAGGTACTAGGCAGTGTATATATTTATAAAGAGTGGAAGTGTACAGGGGAAGATTGGGGTATATACATATGCAGGTTTTTTTATATTTATTTTCCTTTTGCTATTTTGATTTGTAAACATGAAAATCAGATTTGGATCAGATGATTTGAAGTTTTAGGGGCTGATATCATATGTTATATGCTTGAATTGATTGATTTAAGGTTTTTGTAAGCTTTTAATTAAATGTTGTCTTCCTTTTTGTCTACATACATATCTTCTTTTCATATATATATATATATATATATATATATATATATATATAGACACACACATGCACAACCATTCATATAAATATTGTTGTCTCCAGCATGTTTCATATGCATATATATATATAGTTGCATATACCTCTATGTCCACATATTTATTTACTTACATATCATATACACACAATTTTATTTAAACATATTTTTAATACACATTGCATATGTCTATATTTTTTTCATTATCCATATATATTCCCATTTATACAAATTTTCATGTATATTATTTTACATGAGCCTACATTCATATATGTCTATACATATATACTTATGGGTATTTCATCTTAATTTAAGTAGTGGAGTTCCTATACACATATAATTTATCTTTTTTTATAAGATTCATCATATCTAGAGATTTTATAGTTCAATATTTATCATAGTTCAGATATTTTTAATTACCATAAATTCATTTGTTCGACCAATCAAAATTAATATTTCAATAATTTAAATCGATAAATTACCCAATTATTTAACGCCAAAAATCCAGGTCGTCACACAATTTTACTTATTTTAAGCGGTACCTAATAGTAATAATCATTTACACCAATTCTCTTCGACAAAACTATATCGCTTTGGATTTCTGTAGTTTGGTAATGGTCAAAATTCCAATATCATCCACATTCAACTTTATAGTCCAAACACAAAGTCTTTGGTTCAATAATAATAATTATTATTAACTGAAATGCTCTGGCCAGAGACTTTGACTTTGAGTTGACTTCAGTTGACCGTGATACTAACCTCATATAACTGAGGAGAAGAATCCTATCTTGAATAGTGTTTCACTTCCAATGCTTTCACTCGACCCATCTATAGTTATTCGATGGATGTCGTGCCACGATTTAGTTATAATCAAAGAGGAGCTTCCATATTGAAGATCAATAGTATTTTCAAGTCGAGAGAACTATGTAAATTAGCCACATCGATATTCTCTGCTTGACCTTAGTTATATTAACTAGTAGAAAACTATCTATTTAGTCATTCCATAGTTGTCCAATAATTATCAGCATGTAACCTCTGACTACCCACATATTTTCTGATTGTATATCTAAATGTATATATATATATATATAACATCTTAGTCAGATTAAAGTCTGAAATGCTACTTTTGTAAACAGTCGAATTAGGACTTGAGATCACTTCATTAAATCCAAAATTGCATTTGCAACCTTTTTTAGTATAAACATCGATATGTTTGGAGTTGAGTAGAATTTTGCTATTTTTCTAATGGGCTTTGGGTTTGGGTTTCAGCCTACTAACCTGTAACAACCCGCTATTTTGGACCATTCAAATCGACAATAAAAACGTACATGTCCGACTTGAATAATTCAAAATACCGAATTGTTAATAAAATTTGGCAAAACTTAAAATATACAGTAAATAAATCAATCATAGATCACTTACACAGAGTAATACAATGCAGCGGAATAGATAATGAATAGTATTTCATGAAGCTACTATATACCTCAGAGTTAGAAATAAAATACAACCGAATAGTTCAAATGCCATGAAGTCTCCAATGCAACAGATAGCTTCTCTGAACCAATCAACTGGATGACTGAAGGGATAGATAGCTGGATCTTCAAGCAAAGCTCCAACTTCGAAGATGAGTCTCAAATGCTGTATCTCTCAGTCTGACCCGAGCGTAAAGCAAAACACTCGAGTCAGGATTAACATTCTTATATCTATAAATCTAACTCAAGTGAAATATCAACTGAAATATAATTAACTTAGAGGATGTTTGGGATAACCATCCTCTAAGGGTCCATGGAACTATCTAAAAGATAGAAATATACACTATAACACCGTAGTCTTTTCAACTTAATTTATACTTCAAAACCAAATATCATTTTCACTTCAAATATCTCTATACTTCCCAAATAGTATTTTTATATATTAAATAATTTGTACAGTAAAGAAATTTCAATTCCCTCAACTTAACAAATCATTTAACATCAACCCGACCACCCCATTTAAATCTATTTCAATCTCAATTTATTAATTTAAATTCAACTCAATTTCTAAAATAACCACTTCAATTTTATCGATCTCAAATTCGGATTTGAAATCACAAAATACCCTTTATGTTCAATATATTTCAAAACTTTAAGTATTCAACGTTTCAAACTAACTTTTTAATCAATTTAGTTTCTAAATAATAAATTCAACTATACTGATTTCAAATACATATCCGAATTCAAAATAAACCATTTAAATCCCAATATAGTTCAAAGCTTTAATATTTAATTAAATGTTCAATTTAATAGTTTCATATAGATCTCGATTTAACCTCATTATTATCTAGTCTTAAAATAATCCCTCATTAGATACAATATCATTTAAGTAACCTTAAATTACATTTTACTCAATATTTTCTTTAATTTATTTAAACGTGAAATATTCATTAAATCACTTAAATAAAAATCCAGTTACAAAATCATACCCTTAAATTTCCCATTCAAAAATTTCAAATTGATTTAATTGAATAAATCCTTATTTAAATACCATTTAGATAAACCCACATTTATCTCCCAATCTTAGTAAATTGCAGAATACTTTTGGAATAAAATTTACATAAATATTTAGCATAATTTATGTATTAAATCAAATTTTGACTAAATTAAATTTATTAAATCTATATATCATTACCCTTTATATATAAAAAATTTTTAAGGATTAACATTTAATAAGACCATATATTTCTTTCCAAAACAATGAATTAAATTTCAAAATATTTATATATATGGACCAACGATGTCTGTATATATTTCTTATCATATGGTGAAGTGTTACGGATATTTATCATTTCAATCCGTACACTAAATGTATACGGGTGGATAGCATTTCAACCCGTAATCCCAATTCAATTAAATAAAATCGCTTGGGTTTATCATTTCAACCCATAACGATTTTCTCCTATTCTAAAGTCTGTTCGGGTATGTATCATTTCAACCCATAGTGATTTCTATACTAACAGGGAACTTGCAGAGTGATAACAGATATGTAAATAATAATAACAACAGGCATATATCATCAAAATAAATATATAAACAATAGGATATGGTGTCATATCCCATAAGCGAATAGTTACAGATAATAGCATATATAACAATTTAAATAACTACAGCCTCATATTTCAATTGTCGTCTCAATTGAAATCAAATTTAGTAAATAAAAGAACGTTAATCGTGAGTGATTTCTCACCTTTCGAGGCCAGAGAAAAAGAAGTGAGTTATGAAATCCAGATCCGAATTCCAAAACAAAGCTAGATGGACACGGTTCAATGATCAAAGCTGATAATACGAATAGACGAATTCAAATCAGAATTGGATCAAGGAAGATAAATAGGATAAGTGAGCTTATATACAACTAGCTAACATATGCAGACACATTTTATAAAATATGCAACAAAATATGAATGCCTCGGTTAATATATATACATAGGTGTGCGGACCGACTATATTAATATAACCATATATATACTATATAACATTTCCTCTACCAATTTGTATATGACTATACATATGACTATACTTGAAATCAAAATACACATCCCTTAAAAAAAAATCCAACGTATATCAGTCAGTGCAAACAACCTTAAAGCTGACATGAAATAAACTTTTGAAAGCATATACTGTTGAAATTATAAAATATTGATATAACTTATACTGTAAAACTACCATAGAAAATTTATATATATATACCTACATTTAAATATAACTTATGTAAATTGTGGAAAATAAAATAAAATATAGTACGGTAGACTCTAAAATACTAAAACAATCATAAAAATATATATATTATAAATTGACCTATCAAACTTGTACCCACCAATTTTATATAATATATATACCAAAATAGTAACGAAAATTGAAATACTATATTTTATATATCTAACATATGAAAGCTAATAAAATAACATATTTTATTATAGTTGAAACTGTTATAACCAAATATATAAAACATATAAAAATACGTATATTAATAGAAGGCTGCCAAACTTATACCATATATACCGTAAGCTATCAATAGTAAAATAAAACGCGTATATATATATATATATATTTAACTTATCAACTAGTTAGTAAAACATACGTATCTAAAAGCCGTACGATAACTATATGCTAACAAAAGTCAAAAACTATATACCGTAAAATCTTAAAATAATATACATAATACAGTATAAATAACCTTTATATATGAACAGAAGTTAAATATTTATATACACGTTTATAAATATAACAATTATCATATATATACTATTATGAAATATATTATTATTTCTAAAGTTCAACTGTTAGGGAATTCAAAATCCCTATAGTTGCAGTAAACATATAAAACAAAACTTATGCACAATCTATACTGTTCTTAATATATAAAATAGACTTATATCAAATAAAATGCGTACTTACTTTTAAAAACCAGAGAGGAAATGTTTTGCCAACTAATGCATGCAGCCATGGGGAGGAGGCAGGCCAAGGAAAAGAGAGAGCTCATGCTCAGGTTTGGAAGAAATAAGAAAAGATGGAGGGGAGATGAGAACAGGCGATTTTTAAAGGAAGAATGCATGCGTGATTCAAGCAACATGACATGGCGAAGGGCATTCTTCAGGCAACAGAGAAAATGCTAGTTTCTTAAATATAAAGGTAGGTCAGCATCTGATATGTGAACGTGCTATATGACTTTATATAATATTTACAAAGCTCTCTCCTCTTTTAGTATTAATTTGAGGGCAACGAATAGCCTACAGAGAGAAAAGAAGATGCAATCTATGCTATACTATATATATATATTCCTAGAAACAAGGAAACGAAGAGGTAAAAGAGGGAAGAGAAAGAGGCGTATAAATGAATGGTAAATAAATTTAGATTTCAAATGAAATAAATGGAACAGCAGAGATTAAAGTATGGATGTAAATCCTGGAATAATAAAAAGCAATGTTTATATGTTGATTAAGAAAAATAATTAAAACAACTAATGGCTTGAATGGGGCAGCATGTTTCAAATTTTTGAAATGCAAAAGAAACGTACACTATAAATATAAAGTTTTCAAAAGCAAAAGAAACGTAAAGCTGTCCATTAATTCATCAAAACGTTATTTAAGTAATAAATTGAAATTAAAAAAAAAGTAATTGTAACGGTCAATAGTTGATTTAGCTATACATTTAAAGCAATAAATTTTTGTTTGTTTGTACAACACATAATGAGTTTTGAAAGTCAAGGATATAAAAATGGATAAAAGGAAAGAAATCAGGAAATTTTGTGAGCAATAGCTTTCCAAGGAAAGGTAGGCTTACATTATATATACATGGTGAGATGATTAGGCACGTTCAAAAATTTTGAAGCAAATGAAGGAATTGGAAAAAATAAAAAATGAAAGAAATTTGAAAAGTCCGTAGCTATGATTTAGCCAAAAATTATTAAAGCCATTCACTAGGAAGGTTGGAACTGAAATAATAGGGAGAGGAAGGCACATTAAATTTGATGACAAAGTTGTGTTCGGATCTATAAGCAAGTGGTTTATATATTATAGGCCTTATGAAAGCGAGGGAAGGAACGGATGCTACTAGCTTGATGATTTGAGATTCTTTCAAGCGTTAAAAACAAAAATAAAGAGAGACCAGAATAAACGCACCACCATAAATATAAATATACGCTTCAATTGCAAAAGAAACGTATAGAGAAATTATGGGTAGTGGGAAAGGTAAAGTCAGTGCACGAAACTACAAGGAATAATAAAAGCAAAGTCGATGATCTCAAATTTATTAATGGTTACGAATGGAAAAGTTTACCTGAATAGGAAAAGTATTAAGCAATAGAAATCTTTAACGGTAGTAAAAAGAAACCGTTACGCACTGATTCAGAAATCAATTAAAGCAATTAATAGCTTGAATTGGACAGCACGTTTTCTCAATTAAATAAAATTCCATAAAATTATTTGAAAATCTACAATCTACTATATTTAAATATACGTATTCTAAATATATAAACATTTTATTTAAAAATTCAATTATTATAAGATTTCACAAATATTCAATTAAATACGTTATAGAATCAATTAAAATTGTTAAAATTTTCCGGGTCGTTACATAACCCAACAAAATACTCTAATTCCACCCCCTCTTCGTTCATTCATTTTCATTTCCTAACACTCTTAGGTTAAAAGAAAAATGGATGAAGATATAGGAAATTAAAATTCATAAACCATAGTTTTATTAGGAAATTCAAATTCAAGTCTAATATCAAAGAGAAGCTTTGGTAAGCATCCCCTTCATCTTCTTCATCTCAATTCCTCTCCAATTTTCAGATATTCCCTATAACCTAATTTAGGAAATATTTGCCTATGATTATAGATTGGAGCATCTAGAGTTGAAATTGAAGGGAGGTTGATCTTTCCTTTGTTTTAGAGCTTCTCATTCATTGTTTTTGGGTTTAAAGGTGAGTTCTTAAACTCACATCTATATCTATATATTTCATTGTTGTATGGTATGAATTCCTAACATCTATTTCATATTCAATTGCTTTTGATTTGAATTGATTTGGTGAATTTTGCGATTTTGGTATTTTGAAGTCAAAACCTTTAAAGATCATATTTTGGGTTGTCGATTGACATAAAACCCTAGCATCCATCACTCATTCGACCGTTTTCGATTTGGATTTTGCTCTTTTTGGGATAGGTTGATTTTTTCCTAGTAGGAAATCCAGATGTCTGATTGAAAAATCCAAACGTCTGGTAAGGGTCCATGCAAAAGGCAAAAAAATAACACACATAGGGAAAAATGGCAAAGCTAAAATCCAGACGTCTGGTTGAAAATCTAGACGGCTGAAAGGGTTCTGGACTTAAAAAGAGAAAGGAGAAAAAACATATATATTTCCAGAACCAAGGGCCAAACGTCTGGATAAACCTACCGGACGTCTGTATCTGTTCAATTTTGCCAATTTTGGCTGCTTTTATGTGGATTTCCATTTTTATCAATTTTTGTTGCTTCATTTAGTTGTTTTCAATTAATATTGATATTGATGACTTCTTTTATGGATTTTGGGAATATCCATTAGATGGTTTTGATATCGATTTTTATGGTTTTAATTCACGTTGTCGAATGTGGATTTGGATGATAAATTTTTTTACAGTCATTTTTGTGATTTACCACTCTAAAATACAAAGGTTTTTATACTAATATTAAATACTTAAAATTCTTTTACAAAAGCGATTTCAACACTATTTTTAATACAAAGCTTGTTAGACCATTTTCCAATCTATTAGTATATGCAAACCTTTACATTCGTATGAGAAATCTAATTGAACGGCTTAGCAAAACAAGTGGTACAAAATGCTTGCATTTACTTCGTCGGTTAATTCTTGGACTTGTTCAATTGAACTCTCGTGACAATTTTTGAGTGGAAATCTACAGTTTGTTCTTAAATATTTAAGTTGTGGTTATGCGACATGAAGCTAAACTCATTTATTTTTTAGCTTAATGTAATTCACACTCTTTATTGATCAACGATGATCATTTTATAGTTTAGACTAGCAATATGCGACGTCTCTTTGTCCACGTGGGGGATTGTACCTCGTTTATGGAGCTTCGTCTCACTTTTATAGGCTAGCGATCATTGGGTTTTATGGAGTTCGGTTCATCGAGCGTAACGCTGTACTACGTCGTTGTTTCGGATTATTTGAGTTTCAGGTTCATCGGGCATAATGCTGTACTATGTCGTTCTGGATTATTTGAGTTTCAGGTTCATCGAGTTTAACACTGTACTATGTCATTGTTTCGGCTTATGGGAGTTTCAAGTTCATCGAGCGTAACGTTGTATTGCGTCATTGCACCGGCTCTATGGTTAGCGACCATGGGATAGCGTCCCATTTGTGATAGACGTGTTGGTGAGTTTTCATGCTCCTGTTTGTGACAGGCCTCCTCCTTTGTGTTTGGATTTCTAATTGATGATTTCTAGAATTTGCGTTTCAACAATTTTTGTGATTTACATTGATATTTTTTATCGATAATTGTGGTTTGGTGAATATGTTAAAGAATGGCATTCTTTTTTGGAGTTTAACAATATTCGAGATATTGTATGATTTTTGTTGTTATCTAATGTATACTTGTTACAGTATGGCATTGCTGTTATCATATTTTTTTTGTCATATCTCTTATCCTATCTCATTTTATATGATATTTATAGCTAGACTGATCCGTTTATTATTTTCTTCTTAAATAATACTCGGGTCATAGGTGCTTCCACTTGACTTCTTAGCTGAGACTAGCTTTTGACTTTTGGCTAACTACTTAGCTTAGAAGTTTTTGCTTTTATACATTCGAGATAGAGACTCCTTGATGTATACATATTCTAGCACTTGTACCTATTCTTTGTGATGTAGTGGATCTTACATGACCACTACTTTGATGTACACTTTTATGTGTTATATTCATACCTATTTCAGTCTTAGTGATATGAATATCTGTGACTGATTGTGTTATGCTTATTTTATATTTGTTTCCGAAGAACACATAGCCACTGTGTAGTAGCTTTAATTTGTACTTGATATGTTGGATTTCCTCTTTAAATGAAATGTGTGACCTTCTATCTAGCATATCAGTGCTCACACAAAGCAATTATATGGATGGTCGCTCCTCAACAGCCTTATTCTTTGTGCTAGTCGACGGCGTTACCCCTTAGTGTCCTTGGCTAGTGTAAGTATAGAGGCGGGGAGTCATAGCTTGGTATCAAAGCCAAACTTCGAAACAATGTAGAATAATCTAGCAAGGATCATTGTCCTAAGTCTCTCTTAGGAATCGTGCCTTAGGATTTAATCCGAGTCTTCAGACCCGTTCAATCCTATGTTCTTTTATGATGCCTTGTTTTATCAATCAAGTTTATTTGATATTAATTCTGAGAATAACATTTTTCTTTTTCTTTCTTTCTTTCTTAAAGAAGAGAAATAGTTAGACCTGGTCGCCCAGCACATGTCAATCTAGTGCTACTCCTCAGGATGGTGTATTTATGTCTGCCTAACAACTTTCAGATCTTGTAAAGAATGCCCAAGCGTCAGACCTATTCCTGAGCCTACTCACCCTAAATCGGGGTTTGCATGCTTTGTGCATTGATTATACCAATTTGGGTGGAAAGCCATTCAAGGGTTTCGAAAACGTTATAGAAGTCTAAGCTTGGCTTAGATTATGCAACTGCATCTTTTCTCGCATGAATCTTGTTGATCTACATCATGTCCAAGTGGCTTCTAGCATGCTCAGGAAAGTGCATTAGGTTGGTATTAGGTTTTGATTTCGGAAATTATTGAGGCGGATCTTACTTGGGAGCAATTCCGAGAAAGGTTCGAGTTGAAGTTTGTGCCGGAAGCTGAAAAAGTATCTTTAGCTCGACACTTTACTGACCTTGTTCAACGTGAATCTTCTGTGACGGATTACGTTGCATCTTTTGAATCTCCCTCTAAATATAGGGTCGAGTGTACTAAAACCAAATTGAAGAAAAATCATAGGTTTGTCTATGGGTTGAATAAGAACCTCAAAAGGCATACTTCTGAAACTAGAAATTTCTTTCGATCAGCTTGTTGATATCGCTCTTCGACTTGAAGAGGCCGATAAAGAAAGTGATGATGAAGTTGCGGGTGCCAAATAGAACTTCAACATCAACAAGAAGAGGCCAATTGAGTTCAAAAGCCCTAACCCAATAAGAAAGGGAAGCAAGCAACTTCAATAGCAAAGTCCCTTACCTTTAGTCATGGACAATGCTACAATTGTGGTTCTATGGACCACTATGCAAATAGTCCGAAATCTCTTTTTTGTCGTTATTGCAAAAGTTGGGTCATCTTATATCTACATGTCCCATACTTCAAAGTAAGAGAGAGGGACAGCTGAATGTTATGCAAGCTCCTAGTAACACTTCTCTTGGTCAGGGTATTTCTCATTCTATCCTTGATGGAATTATTATGTTTCGTGATCATCCTATTCGAGTTCTTTTTGACCCGGGTGCATCCCACTCTTTTATGTCAAAAAAGCTTTTCGATACTTTCTCTTTAAATGTTATGGCTTTGATGACTTCACTTAGAATTGTGAATATGGTTGGTGGATCCACAACACTCGGTTTTCTTTGTAATGATGTCGAGATTATTTTATGCGATTATGCTTTCCAAGCCGATTTGCATGTTATGCGTTACTTAGGTTTCAGAATTGATTTTTGGGAAAGGATTGGCTTAAACATTATGAAGCCCATATCCTCCATCCTGATAGGACTATCCATCTTCGACATTCTCAATCTGTTAAGCAGATTTTTATTTTTCATAATGATTTCAATTCTAATTCGGTGGCATCATTTTATTCTTTAAACCCACATAATGAGGAAAATGTTACAACCCCTCATTCAAGTGAATTTTCCAATATCTTTGAGCCTGTCTTAGGATTATCACCTAAGCGATCTATTGAGTGGTGCTAAGGTCTTTTCAATTCGACTTTGCCACCAGTTTTCATTAACTATAAGTTGCGGACGATAGTGTTCCACTAACTGCATTACGCACTCATTATGATTCTTATGAATTGCTTGTTATGTCGTTAGGTTTAATAAACCCTCCAGCTTATTTCATCCATCTCATGAATCGAATATTCTACGAGTATCTCGATGACTCCATCCTTGTATTCATTGATTATGGGTGAACTTCTCACTTCAAAATTTTCTTTTGTATTATTATGCCATAGTGTGGTTATTACGTTTTGTTTTCTTCTTAAGTATTGCGAGGACACAATTTCTTTAAGGAGGGGAGTCGGTAACAACCCGTATATTCTACGATTGTATATTTAAATGTTTTTGATTTAAATATAGCATCGTTAGTCGAATTAAAGTCTAAAATGCTACTTTTTGTGAACAGTCGAATTAGGACTCGAGACTACTTCCATTGAGTCCAAAATGGCGTTTGCAACCTTTTTGAGTATAAACATCGATATGTTTGAAGTTGAGTAAAATTTTGCTATTTTTCTAATAGGCTTTTGGTTTGGGTTTTAGCCCACTAACCAACAAAATACCCTAACTACACCCCTCTTCATTCATATATTTTCATTTCCTAACACTCTCAAGTTAAAAGAAAAATGAGGGAAGGTAGGAAATTAAAATTCCTAAACCTTAGTTTTATTAGGAAATTCAAATTCAAGTCTAAAATCAAAGAGAAGCTTAGGTAAGGATCCACTTCATCTTCTCCATCTCAATTCCTCTTCAATTTTTAGAAATTTCCTATAACCTAATTTAGGAAATATTTTTCTATGATCATAGATTGTAGCTTCTATAGTTGAAGTTGAAGTGAGGTTGATCTTTCCTTTGTTTTAGAGCTTCTCATTCATTTTTTTGGGTTTAAAGGTGAGTTCTTGAACTCACATCTATATCTATAGATTTTATTGTTGTTAGGTATGAATTCCTAACATCCATTTCATGTTCAATTGCTTTTGATTTGAAATGATTTGGTGAATTTTCCAGTTTTGGTATTTTGAAGTCAAAACCTTTAAAGATCTTATCTTGCATGTTTGGCCATGTTTTTGATGGTGTATCGAAGAGCCTATAGGGCTGGGTTGTCGATTGACATAAAACCCTAGCATCCATCGCTCGTTCCATCGTTTCCGGTTTGGATTTTTGCCCTTTTTGGGATAGGTTGATTTTTGCCTAGCAGGAAAATCCAGACATCTGGTTGAAAAATTCAAACATCTGGTAGGGGTCCCTGGAAAAGATAAAAAAATAACACTTGCGGGAAAAAATGGCAGAGCCAAAATCTAGGCATCTGGTTGATAAATCCAAAGGTCTGGTTGAAAATCCAAACATCTGAAAAGGTTCTGGAATTAAAAAGAGAAAGGAGAAAAAACATATATATTTCCAGAACCTAGGGCCAGACATTTGGATAAACCTACCAGACGTCTGAGACTATTCAGTTTTGCCTATTTTGGTTGTTTTTAAGTGGATTTCCAGTTTTTATCAATTTTTGTTGCTCCGGTTAGTTGTTGTCAATTATTATCGACATTGATGGCTTCTTTTATGGATTTTGGGAATATCCACTTGATGGATTAGATATCGATTTTTATGGTTTTAATTCACGTTGTCGAATGTGGATTTTGATGATAGATTGTTATTACAATCATTTCTGTGATTTGTCACTTTAAAATACAATGGTTTTTATACTAGTAGTAAATACTAAAAACTCTTTCACAAAAGCTATTTCAACACTATTTTTAATACAAAGCTTGTTTTTAAACTGTTTTCCAATCTATTAGTATATACAAACCTTTACCTCATTTGTATGAGAAATCTAATTAAACGACTTAGCAAAACAAGTGGTATGAAACGCTTCCATTTACTTCGTCGGTTAATTCTTGGACTTGTTCAATTGAACTCTCATGACTATTTTTGAATGAAAAACTACAATTTGTTCGTAAATGTTTAAGTTAAGCAAGTGGTTATGGGACATGAAGTTAAACTCATTTATTTACTAGCTTAGTGTAATTCACACTCTTTATTGATCAATGGTGATCATTTTATGGTTTAGACTAGCGATATGCGATGTCTCTTTGTCCACGTGGAGGACTGTATCTCGTTTTATGAAGCTTCGTCTCACTTTTATAAGCTAGCGACCTTTGGGTTTTATGGGGTTCGGTTCATCGAGCGTAATGCTATACTACATCGTTGTTCCAGTTTATTTGAGTTTCAGGTTCATCGGGCATAACGCTGTACTACGTCGTTGTTCTAGATTATTTGAGTTTCAGGTTCATCCGGTGTAATGCTGTACTACGTCGTTGTACCAGCTTATGGGAGTTTCAGGTTCATCGGGTGTAACGCTGTACTATGTAGTTGCACCGGCTCTATGGTTAGCGACCATGGGATAACGTCCTGTTTGTGATACACGTGTTAGTGAGTTTTCATGCCCCCGTTTGTGATAGGCCTCCCCCTTTGTGTTTTCTGGATTTCTAATTGATGAATTCTTGAATTTATGTTTCTCCAATTTTTGTGATTTACATTGATAAGTTTTGTCAATAATTGTGGTTTGGTGAATATGTTAAAGAATATGACATTCTTTTTTGGTGTTTGAGAATATTCGAGATATTGTATGATTTTTGTTGTTATCTAATGTATACTTGTCACAATGTGGCATTATTGTTATCATACGTTTTTGTCATGTCTCTTATCCTATCTCATTTTATATGATATTTATAGCTAGAATGATCCGTTTATTATTTTCTTCTTAAATAATACTCGGGTCACAGGTGCTTCCACTTGACTTCTTAGCTGGGACTAGCTTTTGACTTTTGCTAGCTACTTAGCTTAGAAGTTTTTGCTTTTATACATTCGAGATAGAGACTCCTTGATGTATACATATTCTTTTGTCTAGAACTTGTACCTATTCTTTTGTGATGTAGTGGATCTTATATGACCACTACTTTGATATGCACTTTTATGTATTATATTCATACCTGTTTCCGCCTTAGTGATATGAATATATGTGACTGATTTATGTTATGCTTATTTTATATTTGTTTCCGAAGAACACATAGCCACTGTGTAGTAGCTTTGAGTTTGTACTTGATATGTTGAATTTTCTCTTTAAATGAAATGCGTGTTTTTCTATCTGGCATACCGGTACTCGCACAAAGCAATTACACGGTTCATGCTAGTCGACGGCATTGCCCCGTAGTGTCCTTAGCTAGTGTGAGTATAGAGGTGGGGTGTCACATAACCCCTTGGTGCCCCCAACAGTCATGAGTAATACACTGCCCAATATTTAGAGAGCTTTACGTACTCTAGTCTCAAAGATACATCGATATCCAATACATCTTGACTAAGAACATTTAAAATGATATATTTGTTTCATTGTGATAAATTACTCACAGTTATAACACTTTGTAACTACTATCACAAAACATACCATTTGTGGATTTTCGATTAAATATACTTTTAATTAAATTGATTAATTAATATAATCACATTATATCAAGTATATAATAGAAAGAAAATACCTTTATTTTGAACAAGATTAGTCAATGAGTTAGATATATGTAACAAATTACATAATTATCACTATGGCTTACCCCTAACTCTATCAATGCCTTCATTAAACTAAAGGGAAATATATGACATCAACCTCATTGGTATGCAACGATTCCTCTAAGGTTAGGGCTTATATATCAAAGCTGACACTGAAGCTCGTGACGTTGGTAATGCCGCATATGTTCTATGCTGCATGTTTTATTGTGACATTGATAATGCCGTAAGTTTGTAGTGATGCCCATGATACTGCATATTTTCGATACTGACAAGGCAGCAATGCTACTATAATTATATTTTCTACACAAGCTACGTTACGGCACTAATGCTGCATATATGAACTTCGACATTGATTATAAAGGGGCAATGATGCCGCTAGTTTCTTATGTCACTTTATTTTTCCATGATGTCATTATAGGTTACTTTTGCGATTAATTTTATGCTGCAATGATGCCCCCTAATCTAAATTCCGACAATTCTCATACTCCTAAGTTTTAAAGTTTATACTATGCAAACCCAAAACTATGCCTCTTATATTCAGTGATCCATATTTATTTATGATATGCGATGTAAATGGTTTTGGCCTTATGCTTTATAAATCAGATGTATTAACATGGTTTCGATATAGAGTATGTGACAATCTCATAGCGGCTATATAAATGTCGCACTTTATTAATTCGATGGTTTTATTATATTTGGCTTCATAGCCTGTGATTTTGAGGTTCTACAACCTCTAAATTACTTTGAAATTCATCAATGCTATTTTATAAAAGCATATATATATATATATATATATATATATATATTGGCATAAAATTTTGGATAAAGTAAAAGCCTTTAGTTTCCTTGTTTTAATATGATTTCATAGGTTAAATCATTAATAAGGAAATTAGTTTCAAGGAAATAAAAAGGGTATTCAGCCCAAAATTTTACTAGACGGATAATTCTTGTCACCTTTAGATAAATTGTGATAGGATGAATTGACTCGGTGATTAGAAAACCAGATGGGACCGGTGTAGGTTCACACTCTATACTTCAGTTGTTAGCCCCTGGCTGTTATTAGCCCAATTCAATGTGTAGGGCTTCGTCAAGGGTAAGAATAAAAGTAAATTTACACACAGAAGGGAATACAAAAAGATGAGATATTATAATAATGTTTAGACGTGAAAATAATAATACTCAAGTAGCTACGATGCTCGTGAAGTGTACATCACAAAAATACTAGGTATATAATCAAAATTGGTAAGGCACATTCACTAATTGCGCAGGACTCCATAGGGACGCCCTCAGTACTTCGAGAATAGTCCTTCTGCACAAGATCAGAGTTATCCTTCCGAAGCAGCATAAATTTCTAGTGATGTACCATAGGAAAAACATAGCTGATCTCGCTAAGACCAAGTGCTTCGTCCCATGCAAACATAACAACTGTAAGTAACGTCTAGGTGGAGCCGACTGCACCCTATGTGTTTGCTAACCTTATTGGCCATGCCTTCTATCTTTGGTTTTAGTCATTACCACTGATGAGGCTACGAACGGCATTCCAGCTCATGCATCACCATCAAAATAGATCATGGAATCCTACATGGATTCCAATACCCAACGGTTCAGAATCACATTTGGATTCCAACATCTCGATATATCACGAAACTCCTCCATAGAACTGTATATGGTTTTTAGAGTGGTTATCGTACGAGTCATCTCTTATGAGTACACTTTTCCCACTTACCGGGTGCTCCACAAACCAATCCTCAATTATCGAAATGCTCAATATCGGTTCTTTAGAAAATAGTCAGGTAATACATAAGAGCGAAGATCACTTCCTAACCGTTTAAGTGGACGGATTTCCTTATCATTTGTCATAAAATAAAAACGAGTTTATACGTACAGTATAGCATCACCGACGGTAACTGTACCAAATAATCTCCGCGTTTCTCCCGGATATTTCTAGAGTTAAAATCCTTTGCTGTTAAGTAGAAAATTGCCTCCCTACCACCAAAGTTAAGAAGGATTACATATTCATGCCAACATTTGATAGTCGATTATTTAACTATCGAATAAACAAACATTCAAAACAAAGATTACATTTTTTATTTAAATCACTAAGCCTTATTTAATTAAAACTCCATTAATTAGAAGCTCTTTCAAAAATATATATCAAAATACTCATATACTTATCTCACCTAAATAAGTATATTCACAAACCATTCCTTCCAAAATGCTAGAAAACTTTTAAAAATAGATATGGAAAGTACCGTTTCAATATCGACACTGGATCGCAGCTTACACAATGGTTACATCGCTATCCTAATAAATTCATAGTAAACTGTAGGCAATCCCTGCCCTTGAATTACGCCACGAAAGTCAACTATTTCTTTCCGAATTTCTTTATTTTATAAATATCTCCAAAAATTAGCTATAAAGTTTTCTTTTTAAATTTCCGACTTTAATTAGTGTAATACACTTTTATAAATCTCAAACCATTTATAAAACTTTCCTTTTCAAATCACTAAACTACATTTAAAAGTTTCCTTTCAGAAATCATTAAAACCCAAAATTATTTTCCTAGTTCCAAAATCACTTTACAATTTTTAAACCCCTTTTGTAAATCCTTTTTATTAGCTAAAAGGATTATTAAATCTTTCAATAAATAAACCTTTTTAAGAATCTTTCCATTTTAAACAATTCCCGTTAAAATAAATAGTTTATTATAATTAACCATCTTCTTATAATACCATCTATTATCCAAAACACCTTTAACAAGACAAATCCATCATCTAAGCACTTGTTGCGTAGCAAGTTACCATTTAAAAACCCTTTTATTTAACTATCTTTAAACCTCAGTTAAAATATTAACTTTAGAACTTCAATAATAATATATTGAATTAACTTTAACCATATTATAATAATGATACATAACTTTAAAGTATGACAAAAGAATTAATTACAAATAAAAATATACTTATAAATAATAATTAACTTAAAATCAAATTGTTATAAAATAAATTTAATTAAATAATTAATTAACTTTTAGAAAAATAATTTACAATATAATTAAACACTTTTAAAAAAATAATTGAAAAACTTTATGAAATACTTTAAAGAACCATAGAATAGTTAAAATTTTATTATCATTAAAAACAAAAATCAATTACATTTTGAAACATTATTAATAAATGGTAATTATCTTTAATGTCTTACTAGTATTTAATAATTAATAATAACTATCTTTAAAATAAATTTATTAAATAGTTAACTTTTCAAATTAGAAAGAGTCTTAGCAACTCCAATGGTACTTAATTAAGTCACTATTAATTCCATTACTATCCAAGTTATTCGGGCATTTACATAACATCACATATACAAATTAAATTCATAATTAACGATTGATTATGAATACAACACTTATCCAATACTGATTAATTGGAATTTAATTAAGTGTCCACACTAATGTAATAGTGGAATGAGCTTAATTTCTGCTAAATAAATGTCCTAATTTAACACATCAAGCTAATATTAGCGCAATAGTGATTTATTCTACTAAACCGATGCACAATTAATTTAATTAGCGGAATAGGGTTTTATTCCGCTAAATAGATGTCCAATTACCATATTCAATCCAATTTAACACAACAGTATTTAATTTGGCCAAATAAACATCGATAGTTAAGGTATATCAATTTAAACGATGTTATTAATTAAAATAACGTAATTTAAATCATGTTTGTTTTTGTACATCGTAATTTTATATTTGTCCAAAGCTATCAATAAGTTACACTATAAATATGAGTCCATCGTAAAAATTCACGAGTCAATTGGATTTAAAACAAGCTAGATATCACGTTTTAAACTTAACATCTTCATTTAAACAAATAAACAATAAAAATTATTTCTCAAAAAAATCATTCGGCCCAAGGCCCAAATTTTCTCACCATACCCAATGGCTACACCCCCTTCTTCCCCTTCTCTTCTCTGTTTAAAACCGAAGCTTCATGTGCACGATGGTGAATGTGCACCCCTCATCCAGTAATCAAACCGACACTTAGCATTGCTACCACGTCTGTTATCTTCTCCTCGTCTCATCAGACCCACTTACTTGACTTTCAACACCCCCAATGAAATATGACGCAAGACCCACAACAGGACAAAGCTGAAGTCGTGATTTGCCTTGAGCTGCCATGCCACCCCAAAAACAGCCACAAGATGCACTTTGATGTCCTGATCTCGAATCAAACCTCTATTTTGCGAGTAACTTCTTAAATCAAACACAACATCGAATCCTAGCTCCATAAAATCATCTATGGCCAACCATCTTTCCCAAATCAAGCTTAAACAGTCCAAAACCATACAATATTAGAGACCTTGCCATAATAAACTAGATATATATTTTTTCAAAATTTTGTATAGAGTATCTTCCTTGATTTTGCTTTTTTTTTGAATTTATATGACTTACTTGTTTTCCCTTGTATTTTACTGAATAGGGAATGGAAGAACCAAAGGAGGCAGTGAAGAGAGAACGTGAATGTACATATGTATATATATTGTCAGAACAAAGCAAAGAAAAGTAAAGAAGAAGGGACAAAGACATGTGTGTAGGGGATAAGGCAACAAAATGGAGGCTGGTGGGGTAAAAGGAAAACAAGGGTAACTAGATGGAAGTTGTTTGTACTTTGTACTCGGGTGTGTATATATATATGTTTTGATTTTGATTTGAATAGATTTTGATACCCCGCTACCCACTATTACGTCCGCATACGAAAGACAAATGACAGAAAATAGAATATGATCATGCACAACAATGTATCTTGATCTCAAAACAATAATAAAACACACCGGTTATCAAATTCTGTTAAATTTCAACAAACCAACGTTAGACGTAAAATACGCCAAACTAAAATTTAAATATTTTCCAAATTAAAGGAAAATTTCTTTAAATTAAATCTGAAATACATTATTAAAAATTGGATAATTATTTGAAATTTTGATTATAAATCCCCAAATCAAATATTTAAACTAATTAAATATTCTAGTAATCAAAGTGATAAAACTCCGGGTCGTTACATTGGCCCTACTTAAAAGAATTTCATCCCTAAAATTTCATAATATGAACATCCAATGACATTCATAAGTCCGCATGATGTTCATTGATCATTTATATATCAAATCTGGTTCGATCACTACTCGGATACATAACTCCACTTCCTAACCAATATCGCTCACCTGATTTTCTATTGCGGACTTTGATCAAGCTCCTTGATTAGAAAAATCTATTCTCTATATGTAGCCATATACTATTATAGAAACTTTGGATCCATATCCAAAACCCTCACTAGTGTTCATCGTCAAAAATCGAGTAATAGATCCTTTTTTGGAATAGTGTGTAACACATCAAAGTGATGTACTCGAATTTCAGATCAAAACTATATGGAAGAAAAATGGTCTACTTCCACCCTATATACTTATTTAATTTGTTCTCACAAACACTAACCTTAGTTTACTTTCTAAAATTATTTATGAAAACATTTCATAAAACCAACTTAAGTTAAGAACTGGTATAACTCCCTACTACATTCTGAGGGTGTACACCCTTTATCAGATTCAGACTTTATTTAGGATTCACTTAAGAATTTAAACACTCGAGTTTTTATTCAAAACACTTTTGAATGATACTATTTATCTAAATTCATAGAATATATATATAGCCCGAATAACCCTAAATTATACCAAGAAACTGGGTCGCACCAAATAGTATCATACATTTCCTTATTAGCAGGATAATGCTCAAGAGAAACGTTTACTATCCGAACGTATCTCTTACCCATTTTTAATTATTTCGAGCCACTCGAACTACTTAATTTAGAAACACCTTCCTTCTTTCTTATATCCATTTTAAAAAATATACCATATATATTCCCATTAAATAGTTTTATCTAAAAATATCTAGTTCCAACTTACCTTGGATTTGTTCAGATTTGAACTTGTCTTGATCGAAAATTACAAAAAGAATAATTTACTAAGCAGACTATACTACTCGCCTAGGTAAACATCCGATTGTCACATAAAAGATTATTTTGATCATCACAAAACAAATCGGGACTCATTCCCTAAACCAATGAAAACACACCTTTCTATAAAATTCCCTTTTCAAAGATATTTATACTTGAATATATTTTCTAAGCAAACTATTTCCAAAATATTGATACACTAAAAATCCCTTTAAGAAAACTATTATTACCATTTCCAAAATCAGTTATACTCTAAAACTATCTTAAAAAAAAATCTTTTTCCACAAAACATTTGAAATAATTATCTGCATATTTTCCTTCTGTAAATCAAATCAACTTTGTCACATCAAAATAATTTTTATAACAAATTTAAATAGTAGCATATCCCCACTTATAAAACTTGATAATGAACACCGATGATATTGCAATCATCATTGGAATTATTTTCCAACGACTTAAGTGAGTTCGGTGCTTCATATCTTCTTGAAAATTCTTTGAAATATTTTTGTCCTTAAAATATTTTCAATACTGTTATTACCTTTTAACCTTAAAAACCATTTTGCAAAACCACGGGACTTTAAATTATCAAATTTTGTTTTATATAAAACACATTTTTATATATCAAATTCTTACATACTCAGCTTCTTATGTAAATCATTTTTTTCAAGTATTTAACTCAGAAATATTCTAGTTTTCTTTTAATAAACATCTTATCAAAACCAAATTTCAACCCAACATTTCCAACGAATGCATTGTAGTCAAATTGTGAGACTTAATTCACAAGATATTCGTTTTAATGTTCCTAAAATTCCAATCTGCCCAAACCAAGTTTCAAAAAGAAGATTTTAGATCGATCAACAAACAATAGTCATATCTCTGAATTAGGCGAGCGTGACCAATCAAATCCTAGATGATGGTAATGGAATATTATCATCCCTGACAACCAAACACATCCATAAATAACTATAATTTTTAAACAAAACAAAAAATCTTTTTTATATATAAAATATAATCCTAGGTAAAATTATTTCATTTACCCATTTTAAAACAATATTGTATCAATTGGTCTAGTTTAAGTGTTTAAAATTTCTATCGATAACGTTGGCCAAACACATCGATCACAATTCATATACCAATCAATAGATCAAACAACACAATATAATGCATTTTTGTATCGCTAACAAATATGCGCTCTTATATGTATACTCTCAAGCTTATCCTACGGTCTCACTTACCCTATCTCAAATGAGTTGACCCCACCAAAGCCTAGGTGCTCGCTCAACCTAACCTTTGATTTCACATGTAACGACCCACCTTTTTACCCTTAGAAATCGATATTAATACATCCACGGTATTCATGTGTCGAATATCCATGTGCTAGAAAGGTAGATGGTTGGGGTAAAAGAAAGAACGGAATCTCACAACGTGACGAGCTAAATATATAGTATACACAAGAATCTTTTCAAAGAGAAAACATCTTACATACATACATAACAAAATCAAACTACAGTAACCTATTTCAACTTGGACAGCTATAACAACCCGTTTACAATTGCTGATGAATACATATAGAAATCAAGAACAACAAACAGCGGAAAATATAAGATACATGAATACGCCTTGGAGAATCTAGCTCGTATCCTAAAAGCTTCCAAGTATCTAGCTAAATCTAGAAAATATGCTCAGGCTGACCCGAGCATTGTAGAAAAACAACTCCTAGTCAGTCCGGTAAAATCAGTGAGAGAAACATAATCAAATGGATTCTTAAAGTTTAAATAAACCTTTTGAAACAAAAGTATTTCATAAGACCACGCCGCACATAAACACGAACGGGTTTTTACCTTACGATAATCAAAACCTTTTTTTATAGAACATCCAGTGATATTATAGTAATGTCTAGATGTGAAAACAATAATAATCAAGTAGCTGTGTTGCTCGTGAAGTGTACATCAAAAGAATAATAGGTATATAATCAAAATCGATAAGGCGTGTTCACTAATTGTGCAGGATTCCACAGAAGTACCCTCAGTACTTCGAGAACGTTCCTATTACACAAGGATCATAGTTATCCTTTCGAAGCATCATACATTCCTAGTGATGTACCATAGGAAAAACATAGTTGGTCTCACTAAGACTGAGTCCATCATCCCATGCTTGCATAAAAACTGTAGGTAACGTCTAGGTGGAGCCGACTGCACCCTATGGGTTTGCCAACCCTACTGGACATGCCTCATATCTATGGTTTTAGTCATTACTGCTGATGAGGCTACATCGGCGTTCCATCTCATGCACCGCCATCAAGATAAATCATGGAACCCCATATGGATTCCAGTACTCCAACGGGTTTGGAATCGCACATGGATTCCAACATCTCAATATATCACGAAACTCCTTCATAGAACTGTATACGGTTTTCTGAGTGGTTACCATATGAGTCATGTATTATGAGTACTTTTTTCCCGCTCACCGGGTGCTCCACAAACCAATCGTCGATTACCTAAATGCTCGGTTCTTTAGGAAATAATCAAACAATACATAAGAGCGGGGATTACCCCCTAACTGTTTAAGTGGATTGATCTCCTTATCATTTTTCCTAGAAAAACGAACGAGTTTATATATAGCACTGCCAATGGTAAATGTACCATATAATCCCCATGTTAATCCTAGATATTTCCAAAGTTAACATCCTTCGATGTTAAGTATATAACTGCTTCCCTACCACCAAAATTAAGAAAGATTACATATTCAGACCAAGATTTGATAGTCGATTATCTAACTATCAAAATAAACAAACACTCATAAAAAAGATTGCATTTCCCATTTAAATCGCTAAGCCTCATTTAATTAAATCTCTATTAATTAGAACCTCTTTCAAAGATATTTATCAGAATACTCATATGCTTATCTCACCAAAATAAGTATATTCATAAACCATTCCTTTTAAAATACTTGAATTTTTTTAAAAATAGAAATGGAAAGTATGATTCAATATTGACCATGGATCACAACTTACACAATGGTTAAGTCGTTATCCTGGCGAATCCACAGTAAACTGTAGGCAATCTCTGCCTCTCGAATTACGCCATGAAAATCAACCATTTCATTCCAAATCTCTTTATTTTATATTTCCAAATTTTTTTTATGAAGTTTTCTTTAGTAATTTCCAAGTTTAATTGGGGTAATACTATTTTATAAATCTCAAACCATTTATAAAAATTCATTTTTCAAATCACTAAACCACATTTATAAGTTTTCTTTCAGAAATCATAATACCCAAACTTCTTTTCTAATTCCAAAATCTCTTTACAATTTATAAACCCCTTTCATGAATCCTTTTTATTAGGTAAAATCCTTTTTGATTCTTTCAGCAAATAAACCTGTTTAAGAATCTTTCCATTTTAAACAATTCCCGTTAAAATAAACAATTTGTGATTTTAACCATCTTCTTATAAAACCATCTGTTATCCAAAACACCTTTAACAAAACAAGTCTATCATCTAAACACTTGCCATATAGCAAGTTACCATTTAAAACACCCTTTTATTTAACTATCTTTAGACCTCATTTAAAATAATAACTTTTGAACAACACTAATAATTAACTTTAACAAATATTCTAATAATGATATATTAACTTTAAAGTATAAAAAAGGAATTAATTATAAATAAAAATATACTTATAGATAATAATTAACTTAAAATCAAACTGTTATAAAATAACTTTAATTAAATAATTAATTAATTTTAAACAAACAACTTGCAATATAATTAAAAAAATTAAAATAATAATTAAATAACTTTATGAAATACTCTAAGGAATCATAAAATAATTCAACTTTTATTATTATTGAAAACAAAAATCAATTACCTTTTAAAAAATTATTAATAAATACTAATTACTTTAAAGTCTTACTGATAATTAATAATAATTATCTTTAAAATAACTTTATTAAATAATTAACTTTTCAAATTAAAAAGAGGCTTAGCAACTTCAATTGTACTTAATCAAGTCACCATTAGTTCCATTACTATCCAAGTTATAATTTAAGCATTTACATAACATCATATACTTAAATTAAACTCATAACTGCCAGTTAATTATGAATACAAAATTTATCCAATGCTAATTAATTTGAATGTAATTAAGTGTCCACACTAATGTAATAGCAGAACGAGCTTAATTTCTGCTAAATAAATGTCCATATTTAACATATCCAATTAGTATTAGCGGAATATGGATTTATTCTGCTAAATATGTGTCTAATTAATTTAATTAGCGGAATGGTGTTTTATTTCACTATACAGATATCCAATTACCATATTCAATCCAATTTAACACAACAGTATTTAATTTGGCCAAATAAATATCAATAGTTAATGTACATCAATTTAAACAATGTTATTAATTAAAATAACATAATTTAAATTCTGTCTTTTTTCATATGTCATAATTTTATATTTGTCCAAAGCTATCAATAAGTTACACTGCAATGTCGTACCCGTCAATAAAAGTCCGTCGCAAAAATTGCCTTGCTGATTGGATTTAAATCGAGCTAGATATCATATTTTAAAAATTAACACATTTATTTAAACAAATAAATAATACAAATTGTTTCTCACAAAAATCATTCAGCCCAAGGCCCAAATGTTCTCACCCGACCCAATGGCTATACCCTTTTCTTCTCCCTTCTTCTCTGTTTAAAACTGAAGCTTCGTGTGCACGATGGTGCATGTGCATCCCTCGTCCAGTCATCAAATCGACACTCAGCATTGCTACCACGTCTGTTATCTTCTCCTTGTCTCATCAGACCCACTTTCTTGACCTTTGACACCTCCTAATGAAATACGATGAGAGACCCATAATGCGACAAGGCTGATGTCGGAATTCGCCTTGAGCTGTCGTGCCTTCCTAAAATGGCCATGAGATGCACTTTGACGTCCCGATCTCGTATCAAACCTCTATTTTGCGATTACTTCCTAAATCAAGCACAACATAAATGTTAGCTCCATAAATTTGGTCATGGACATACATCTTTCCCAAATCAAGCTCGAATAATCCAAAACTGTACAATATTGAAGATCTTGTCATAAGAAACTAGATACTATTTATTTCAAGATTTTATATAGATTATCTTGCTTAAATTTGATATTATTTTTTTGAATTTATATGGCTTACTTGCTTTTCCTTTTATTTTATTGAATGGGGAATGAAAGAACCAGAGGCCGCAGTGAAGAGAAATGAACGAATTTAGTGTACACATGTATATATATTGGCAGAATCAAAGAAAAGTAAAGTAAAGAAAGATGGGACAAAAACATGTGTGCAGGAGATAAGGCAACAAAATGGAAGCTGGTAGGGTAAAGGGAAAACAAGACTGGCTGGATGGAAGAGGCTTATACTTTGTACGTGGGTGTGTGTATATATGTTTTGATTTGGATTTGAATAGATTTTAGTGCCCCGCTACCTGCTATCACATCCACATACCACGAGCCGCGAATGATAGAAAATAGAATACGATCATGCACAACAATGTATCACGATCTCATAACAATAATAAGACAAACCGGCAATCAAATTCTATCAAATTTCAAAAATACCAACTTTTGACGTAAAATACGTCAAACTAAATTTAAATATTTTTCAAATTAAAAATTGTGGAAAATTCGATAAATTAAATTTTAAAATACGTTATCAAAAATTGGACAATTATTTCAAACACATATTTGATTATAAAACCCCAAATCGAATATTTAAGCTAATTAAATATTTCAAAAATCAAAGTGATAAAACTCCGGGTCGTTACACCTCGTCTAGTGTATATATTAATAGTATTATACATAACATCTCTCTAGCTTGAGAAAAGCTCAACAACTAAGGAGTATTCAAGTAATTTATTAATATATAAATTGTAGAGTACAACTTTATATTAAAGATTCATAATTTTTAACATATTAATTGAGTCATATCGACTTATAGGATAATGTATTTTTATGAAATACCCTCGTAATTCAAGTGTCAGACAAATCGAAAATCATAGTATACTATATGTAAGTATTTATCCCTTTAGTCTATTTTCGGTTTTTACCGTTCCACCTTCTATTATATATTTATATTACATAAATTTTATTATAACTTTTATTATACAACTTTTATCATTTTCTTTACTTATATAATAGTCATATGTATAATATTACATTAATTAAATTTAATTAATTTAATTAACTAACACTTTATATTCATTTATAACATATTATTTGAATATATATACACTATAACCATTATAGTAACACACACACATATATATAATATATATGTATTTTAATTTATTAATTAATTTTAACTTAATTTATTTAATTAAAAATTTTGAATTAAATTTTGTTAATTTCAAAAACTCTTTTAAATGCACATGTATACTCATATTGTCTTAAACAGTTCAAGACAACATAACATATATCATTATATATTATACATGTATATATATTTAACTAATTAACTTACATTTTTAGTTCATTTGTTTTATTAATCTTATGAACAAATAATATTGTCCAAATTAATTTTATGACATATAAAAAATAATTATATTATAACTTTAATAGCATGAGTCTTATTTTAAATTTAACTTTTAAATTTAAAATTTTTATTTTTATTTCCAAAACAATTTAAAAACCGATATTGTGAAATTTATAATATTTTTCTTATTTTAGATTTAAATTTTAAAATTTATTTTAGTTTCAAAATAATTTTGAAATTAGCCTAGGGCACAATTTAAATTTGGGCCTATTTCTATTAGAGGCAATCTTTGGGATCACATAACTATCCGGGAGAGGTCGGTAACCAGGTAGGATGGTGTACTTGATTACCCAACAATCCAACCTAGACCCTACCGTTCTTAGATACATTGTTAATTGGATATAAGCTTAATTAGCGATAATATGATTAATTTAGACCGCTTAGTGTTACCCCACCTTTTGGACAAGGCTGGGATATCAGGATTGGAGATCGATTGGAAACAAAGTTATGATCAATATCGTCAAAGTTGGACAAGCTCTAATCACGGTAGGTCGATTGGAAATATAAACAAGGCTAGGTGAGGCTACATTTCAAATTCCAGGTCAATCGAAGTTTGTATGCTCGAGTTATGGATGGATCAATATTGGAGAGAAATGGTTTCATATCGATCATAATGGACTAGGCTATCTACTTTGAATTGATGCTTTCATATCAATCAAGGTGGATTCAGATATGGATGATAGATTTGGAGAAGCATTGCATATCGATCACTTTTTGATCGACACGAAGGTCACACACGAAGGGCGGTGGCATTGGATGGATTTAGAGACACATTTCATATCGGTCACGTTCGTATCGATCGATACGAAGTGGTCACGATGGGATGCAAAGCTTGGATTGATACAAACAGTATGGATACAGATCGATACCAAGATGGCAACAGGAGTTCACGGATGGATGCAAAAGGTATGGATACGAAGGCAACTGCACTAAGGACTATGTTTCGTATCGATCGATACGAAAGGAGCGGTTAAGGTGGAGCATAAAGCATGGATCATGTGGATGGTAATCTGTGGATACGAAAGCTATGGATTGATGGATACGAAGTGATGGAGGCGAATTGATGGATATAGGTTCTTTATAGATATAAAATGCTCAGCCTACACTAGCAATCTCGAATTTGGATCGATCATAATGCTCAACTACAAGTCCAAATGCCATGAAATTTTCACAGAAGCTTGGTTATGCACTCAAGAACCTCCATGAATGATGTTAACTCAATTGGGGTCAATTTGAATCGATACGAACGTGGCATGGATCAATCAAGATCGATCCCAAAAAACCGCTGATCGATTTAGTGGGCCACCTACGCATGAGAAAAGGTGTCCAAGGTTTAAGGAAGATATTTCCAAATCTACTGCTATAAATTGTGACTCTATGACAACTAAAAAGGGATCTTCTTTCTTTCTAGGTGAAATTCTGCCATTTTGGTTGTTGATTTCAAAGGCTTGCAACTGTAATCACAATACAAAAGGAATAAAAGATTAATTCAAAGTGGACGTAGGCCAGAGATAGCCGAACCACTATAAATCTCATATCTTCTCTTACTTTCTTTCATTTTAATTTTGTTATTTCTTCATTTTTATTCTCTACATTATCTAGATCTGAGATCCGTGTTTGGATATTGAGGATTTGTGTGGAAATACTGGTGCTTTACTTCTGGGGTTTGTGATCAATTTTGATGCAAACATTTTGGTGCTTTTACTGAGAATTGAACTCAGGGATTCTAAAGATTGGATTATGGATTTGAAAGCCTAGGAACTCGGATTCTAGGAAGCAATGGCTAAACAACAAGGAGACAGAGAACGGAAAGGATTCAGCATAAAAGAAGTCAGGAGGCCTCTTCAGGAGCTAATCAGGCCTCATTCTTCATCACTAGGGACGAGATGGAAATGATGCTGAAATGGCAAGAGGACATGATACAAAACCTACTCCGACAGGTTGGACAAGCTAGAGTGCAAAGTCAAGGGAATGGAGGTGCAAGGAATGCTAGGAGTGAGAATCATGAAGCTAGAGCAGCATGAACATGGGAAATCCAGAATCAGGACCGAGGAAATGAAGAAAACAGGATGCAGGACAAAGCGGGACCATAAGGAGCAGCCCCTACACTCGGGAGGCATACCCCTGGATCATATTGGCTCAATTCCAGGAAGGATACCAGGAGGTACTATGCAATTTGGTGTCGATAGAGGAATGGGTGCTCATTTAGGAGAGCAGATTTTAGGATTCCCTCGTAGGCTCGAGGGGAGGGGGCAGGTTGGAGATAGAAGGCAGAGGCTACCACTTGATGACAACGATAGGTAAGCAAACATGATCAGATGGGCTATGAGGGGAGGATTGGTAAATAGAGATTTGGAGGATGTGAGTAGGAGCCCCTTCTCCCATGATTAGGCAAGCTAGGAATCCGCTGGATTTCAAACTACCAACGTTGGAAATGTACGACGGGAGAACGGATCTCGTTGTTCAGTTAATAAGATACGTGAGGCACATGGAAGTACTGGGGGCATCAGAGGAAGTAATGGCATGGTGCTTCCCTTTGTATTTTATGGATATAGCAGAACTATGGTTCAGACAACTGGAAAGTTGTTCTATTGGCACATGTACAGAGTTGATTGAGATGTTTATGAGGCAATTTTGTGTCCACATCGTAAGACCAAAGAATGTAATGACATTAGCATCGATGAAACAGTGGAAGGGAGAATCACTAGGGATTTGTTAATCAGATTCAATGCGGTGGTGGCTTCGGTGGATTGACCTGATCCATTGATGGTTTTGATGGCAGAAGTCTTAGGGATTGCAAATAATTCGGACTTGAAGATATCGTTGGAGCAGGATCCACTAACGGATCTCGAGGAGTTTTACCATGAAACAGAGAGGTTTCTAAGACAAGATGCGAAGACTGAAAGAGCAGGGAGAGAGGCTAAAGTTTATGCGGCAAAAGTTGGAGGTCCACCAAGGGAGGATTTAGAAAGGACAACAGAGGCAAAAGGAAAAAGCATGACAGCGGTAACATATCGAAAAGGCAGTGGAGGGTATCAAATTTTTTTTCTTACACGTATTTGACTGAAACTCTGGAAAGGATTTACATGGATACTCGAGGGCGCCTCCAGTATCGAAGGCCGGAAAAAGGGAACCATTTGAAGATGAGCAGGCGTCGGGAAAACATTGACTATTCCATGACCTGGATGGGTATAGCATGAATGACTCAAGCATCCGAAGGATATTATTAAGGAACATGTGAGGAATGGTCATTTGCAACAATACATAAGGAATCGAGCTATGGCCGTAGACAGGAGCAGCCACCGCCCACCTCAAACGAAGATGGCACTGGATCTAGGCAACGCCGTCAGCTTGTTGTTAGCTAATTTGATTTATGGCATGGAATAAGTAATAAACCTCGAAGAAATGCAGCTAAGTCTCTTACACATATACGGGATCGAGGACAGTCCCAAAGCATGCTCTAAGACTATGATAAACTGTGATGCTCGGGTTTATGAAATCTTGTTTTTTCTACTTTATACAAACTCTAGTTTATTTTTTGGTACTCTGGTTATTTAGTCTTCTTGGTTGTACGGATTTTTATTTTATCAATTGAACTTTGTGATAATTGGATTTGGATTGATGTAATAGATAATACAAGTCATGCGATTACTGTTCCGACTGGAGAGATGTAGTAATCGCGAGTTAGGAGTCCCTTTGCTGGAGAGCAAAGAAATGGACTCAAACACAGAATAAGTCTTCGACCGGAGAGTCGAAGCCAGAGAATATAAAAGTCCGACCGGAGTATATAAAAGTCCTCAACCGAAGGGTCAAGGCTGGTGATAGAAAAGTCCTCGATCGGAGAGTCGAGGCAGAGTATATAAAAGTCCTCGACCGAAGAGTCGAGGCTGGAGAATATAAAAGTCCTTGACGGAGAGTCGAGGCCGGAGAATATATAAGTCCTAGGCTGGAGAGTCGAGGCCGGAGAATATATAAGTCCTAGACTGGAGAGTCGAGGCCGGAGAATATAAGCCCTCGACCAGAGAGTCGAGACTGGATTAGAGTAAAGTGGCTTGGCGAGGTCTATGGATTCAAATTTATACCTGGAGAGGTCTTGGCTTTGGATTTAGGCCTGGCGCGGTCCCGAATTTGGATTACAGGACCCGAAGAGGTCCCGGACCTGGATTTGGATAACGGCCCGGAGAGGTCATGGACTGGTTATTGGATTCTGGATATGAATGGATAAAACTCAGTTGACAGGTTCAGATGAATATGGAGTTAACTAAGGATTTGGCTACTGGATTCGGAATCAGACATTGACTCGGAGCAGTTGCGGATTTGGATAAGGATATGGCTACGACACTTGGATAGAATGGCTTGCTAATGGATCAGACTACAGTTCGGATGATATGGCTATGGATGGAATATGGACTTTGGATGTCGGGATTAAAGCTATTTAAAACACACCTTCAAACGCAAGGCTTGTTTTAGGGGAAAATGTTACCCCGCCTTTTGGAAAAGGTCGGGATATCAAAAAATTAGCTAAAAAGGGTAGATATCGTGATTGGAGATCGACTGGATATATGATAATGATCGATACCGTTGTTAGAACTGGGCTAGCCTACAATGCATGAAATGGGTGAATTTCAAAATAATTTATCATTTTGGATTTGTATTGGGCTAATGAAGTCTAATTCATTTAGAACTTATCTAAATTTCTAGAAAAAAAAAATTTATTTAGTTTTATAAATATAGTTTTGCTTTAAATTGTTTTGTATTATAGTTTAATATGTGTATCATATACACATGTGTGTACATGCACGTGCAACATAATAAAGTATACATGGTTTGACTTACACGTATATAAGTGCAGAGATTTACACTACAACGGACATGTTAGCCCCTCTAATATTCTATTAATTATCTAAATGAATATAGTATGTGCGCACCTGAGCATGCATCAAAATTTATATGTGTATATATATATATATACACATATATATATACGTAAAATTATACTTATATACAATACAATCATACACACACACAAATATGTAGAGATAATAATTATAATGATTCATATATAATATTTTAAAATATATTTGAACAAATGTTTATTTATATTATTAAATAATAAGTCATTTAGTAATTAATATAAAAACATAAAAAATATTCAAATTTCTACTACAAAGTTGTGTACAAATTTTCTTTAATATTTAATTTTTATACATGTGTGCACATACACACACAAACACATACAGATATATATATATATATATATATATATATATATATATTAATAATTTCTGACTTTAATGTCAAGGCAGAGAATTTTTTTTTAATTTCTCCAGATTTTAAAATGATTTTTTAATTAAATAATTATAAAATAATTTTAAAACCAATTTAATTAATGAATTTAAAACTATAAAAATTCATTCTAAGATCGAAAAATTGTGTAATATTTTAATGTAAAATTTTATAGTCAGTTTTAAATTATATTATATATACATAATCAATTTCTAGTTAAATAAATAGTTATGTCATTAATCAACTATAAAAAAAATTATTTTCAAGGTATAACATATGAATTAACAAAATTATATATATAATAATATTTAATTAAAAATGACTTTTCTTTTAAGTTTAAGCCGTGCGTTTAATGCTAGTATGTATATTTAATTAAACATTAGAGGGGGTTGAATAGTGTTTTTAATGTTTTTAAATCTTTTTAAATTTCTTTTAAGTTAAATAGTAAATCACTAATTAACACCACATAATTGTACTATCAAACAGCCACAGATGCAATCAGAGATAAATAAAAGTAGTAAAGCAAAGCAAAGAGCTAAAGAGGTGATACCAGGGATTTTATACTGGTTTAGATTTCTCTTACATCCAATCCCATATAATTGCTTTTACATATTTCTTTTCAAATGCCAATCCTTAACGGAGCAGAAGGCAAACTAAATATAATCTTGATTTCGAAGCTAAGAGACACGTCCTTCTGTATTTTCGAGTTCAAAGTAGACTCACTTGATTTGTCCGGACTGTAAACACACCTACTAGACTTTGAGCTACTAAGAACATCCACTTAATTTGAATAGGCTACAGGCACACTCAAAGCAAACACAAATAGGGTTGATAGTTTTTCCAAAGACAATTTCTTGAACTTTCGACATAATGGATCATATAGCCTCACGGACAACACTTTGATCTTTTAATAGAGAGAGAGTTTCCAAAACAGTAAGAAAGAAGTATTGAATAAACACACTGAAATATTAATTAATTCTAAGTGACTAAAGAAAATATAGTATATTTACAATGGAGGTTTTAAGAGAGCAAGAGGAGGGAAGAAAATAAGTAAATCCAAACTTTAAAATTCGTTCGAACTCGCCTTTATATAGTAATTAGTAGATACGTCCTTTCATGAAGAGTTACGATGAATACACACTTTAT
Source organism: Allium cepa (assembly GCA_030765085.1). NCBI lineage: Eukaryota > Viridiplantae > Streptophyta > Magnoliopsida > Asparagales > Amaryllidaceae > Allium > Allium cepa. The sequence continues at coordinate 407,001,585 of CM060931.1, read as the reverse complement.
CTAAAAAATTCAAAACCAATTGATGGCATGTATGTCGACATATATAAGTACATTTTGAAAACTTGCTTTTTTTTAAAATGTTTTGAAAATCCTATACTTTATAAAATAATTCGATACTTTGTAAAATAGTTTGAACATAGTTTATAAACATTTTGAACTTTAAAAACTTCTATAAAATATTTTGAAATTTATTTTAAAATTTTATTTGTTTTTAAAAGTAAAAAAGCTAGAAAATTAAAGATAGAGATCAAACATTACTATTAGAGACTTTAACAATATAAGCTTTGACTCTATACAATAAGTTATAATCTTGGGATCTTCATATCTTGGTCTTTGTACTCATAAGTCTTCATATCCATATTTTGAGTCTTTATATTGCACAGTTTTCGATATAACATCTGTGTAATATTCTACACTATATACTATATAACTTAGCAAAACATTAGTATTGATATTTCATATGATTGTACATGGTTGTTACCAAGGTTGTTATCATCAAAATCAATAACTTAGGTATAAAATATCTCACCTTTTTTGATAATGACAACCATTCAATATTCCTATATAAAAAATAAGATACAACTCCCCTTAGGTTAGATAAGTCCTTCTTTACATTTGCATGCATATTTTATATTTTCTCCCACTTTGTCATCAACAAAAATGGATGAATAAGTAAAAAATCTCCCTAAATAAAATATTTAAAATATAGAATCATAATTAATACTTAAGTTCTTAAAATAATCAAATCATATTAAGCATGATGTAATATGATATTAATTATGATAATTATATGATGATTATGATATAAATGATGATACTTAAACTAGATATATGATAAATTATGTTATAATGATAAATAAGATAACATAAACTTTATTTATTAATTCAAATTCAAATCATACTATAACTTCAAACATTTAACCAAACTAGAAATGAACAAATCCAAAAATCAATATAAATATACATACCAAATCAAATCAAATTCTAAGAGTATTTATATACACACATACACATATTTACAAAAACAAGCTGAATAACTTGATGTTCCTTAGAACTTCAACCCAACCGTCGAATCCAAAGATTGGATTTGCTTGATGGCATCCCAATCTTCATTATTCTTGTTGATAGACCATACTAGGATATTTGTCTAATCATCTTTAATTAAGGATGAAATCAACCATTGAAGGGCATAGAAATGATTTTCTTTCTTTTTGATCATCTGCATTTGACTTGATTCTAAATGCCTTTGATTTCTTTAGGTAAGAATATCCATGAAAGATTGAAGTGTTTGTTTAAGGTTTTCACATATTTTTTGTGTGGAGAAGATATTTTTGTTAAAAAATGTTTGAGAATGAAAAATGAGTAGAGAATAGAATGACAAGTGAGTTTTTCTAGAAGAAATAAGCTTATACATGAATGAAAAGTCGTCTGAAAAGATTGAATAGGTGGTAGTTATTTTATTTTTAAAAAAATTCGATCGGCTAACATATGTCAAAATATACATTATATGTATGTTGACTTATATACTTGAAAATGCAAAAACTTATGTTTTTATTATTATTTTTATTTTTATCTTATACCAATATATGTTCATAACTTCCAGAGACTATTAGAAATATATGTAACAGCAGGAACAATTTCTCATCCATAAAAAAGATGGTATATAGCAAAAAAGAAAAATACATAAAGATAACATAAATCAAACTAAAATAATACACCAAAATGAAAGCTAGACACCACAAGGAAATAAATAGATAAACTTAGACAGATGTAGATAACGACGACAAATTTCCACCAAGCTTGCGAATAATTTTTTCAAAGTATTTGTCTACTTTGTTGGAGAGAGAAGTGAACTTTTAACTAAAGGAACATTTAAGCATCTTTTGGTTTTTTAGAAGCTTTTCTTGGTTCTTTAGAATCTCTTTGTTGGAAGTGTGAGATGGTTTGTCGAAGCTTTCTAAAGAAGTAACCATTTCCTCCTCCTCTTCTTCTACATCCATTTGTTCGCCTTCTTTCTCTTCATCTTGTTGTATGTCTTGCTCCTCCTCTCATGCCAATCTTTCATTTTATTCAACAAGAATTTCATATGGTCGAAATAAAATGGAATGTGCATAAGAAAAATGTTGGCTTTGTCAAAAACTTTTCGAGGAAAAGTTGATTCTTGTTTTAAATCAACACCAAAATCTATGAAAATTCTAGTAAGATATACACCACAGTAGAGCGTGTTCTTAGTCTAGAAATATTCTTTTGAACAAAGTCGTCTAAGATGGATTTTACCCAATTGGTGTCGTAGTTTCTGTAAATGGTGAAAAGAGCTTTAAAAACCTTTTGAGTAGGGTTACTATAATTACTCATCCTTAGAGTGAAACTTCGCTATAACATGATACTCATAAGTCTCGATTTTGGTCTGAGATTTTTATATTTAAAATCATACTGTTCATTACTTTCGAAAATGTCGTGAAAAAATAATGATTTTTTTCATCAATCTGAAATGTGGAGAAGTCGATTCCACTAAATTTGTAACCAAGTAAATGAAATAAAAGTTCACAAACTAAAACAATTTGAGTGACATTTACACTACTCCAAATTTATACCTCTTCTCCTTGAAAATATTTTCCATTTAAATTTACATAAAACATTTTAACCAACCCCAGATAACAAAAAAATCATTTTGAGAAGAGTCGACTAAACTAAGAATCCCATTTTGAAAGTAAAGATCTTGAAGATCATATGAAGACAAATCTTCAAATTTAGCAAATCTTTTGGGAAAAACTTTTCCCAAAGTAGCATGCTTCATATAGTATCAATGGTTTCTTTTTCATCGAAAATAAAGCCTTTCATTCTAGTTAAGAGCCTTATGGTTTTAGGAGTTTGACTTAAGGAGGTCATTTTTGAGATTTTGAAGAGATAAGAAAGTGAAAAGATTTTTGATTTTTGAAATAAAGTAAGTGGATGAATGGATAGCGATAGATTAAATTAATAAAGAGTGGAGTGTCAAGTTCTCTAGTTAAAAATATGCCTTTTTAGAACTTGTGGATAAGTACAAAAGAGAAGTAAATTCAAATTTTGAATATAAAAAGAAATTTTAAATTACTGGCAGGTATGTCGACATATGGATTGGGTATATGTCGACATATAGCCCGTAAAATCCAAAATCGAAACTTAGATAAAATATTTCTATATATGTCTGTATACTTATATTCATCCAATATTATTAATCAATATGTTATTCCTAAAAACACGAAAAGTAAAATTGAAATAAAAATTAAATGTTTTGCTCCTTTTCTTAGATCAGTTCTGATTAATCAACTATTTCCATGAAATACATGTTTGCATCCTCGGTATCTGGTTCATTGTCGCATGAGGAAGTATACAAATCATCCAATGTTACTATGTAAGCCTTTTCTCTTTTTCTTGATGAATCGGTAACCGATGAGATCTTTGATTTATTCCAATGCAGGCAATCTCTTTGCAAATGACTTGGTTCTCACAGTTAAAACATCTTATTGTAGTTCCAATTCCTGAAGTCTTGTTTTTCTGTCTTTGAAAGTTATTCATATTTCTATACTCTAGCAACTTTTTGAAACATCTGGTAATGAAAGCACTTTCTTCATCATTGTCATCCTCTAAATCCCGATCATCGGTTACTGCATTGGAAGCGATGAATTTCTTTTCCTATTGCTTTGCTTTCTCGTCTGCCCTACACTTGTGCTTCATAGGGCATTGAATTGCCTATAAGCTCTTCAATTTTCAGAGTACTAATTTCATCAACATCTTCTATTGCTAGTGTCTTTTGTTCCCACTCTAAAGAGAGTGGATTGAGGATTTTTCTTAACCTGGTCATCTTTAGAAAAGTTTTTACCGAATGCTAATAAAGAATGCACTATATCATGAAATTTACAGTACATGTCAAAAATAGACGCATTTAAATTTAATTTAAACAACCGAAACTGATTGGTTAGCAAAGAAATTTTGGTCTATTTAACTTTACTAGAGCCTTTATGTGTAACTAGCAATGCTTCCCAAATTTCATTTGTAGATCTACAAATAGAGACATTATTAAATTTATTTTTATATAATGAGCAAAATATAATATTGGTGGCTTTAGAATTATTCTGTACAAGTGTCTTTTGGTCAGTAGTTCATTGTGTAAAATTAGTATGGGTTTAGTGTACTTATTTTATTTAACATTCCAAATATCTAAACCATTAGACTTTAAATAAATCTTCATCCTACATAACCAATAAGTTCGATCACTATCATTAAAAAGTGGGAGTCTAGCTGTAACATTCCAATTTTCAACTGGTAAATTTTCAACTGGTAATTGATATAAATTTCGACATTAAATTTTGGAATTAAATTGGAATTAATTTGAAATTTTCAAAGTAAATTAGACAAGTATTGATTTTTATATATATGAATAAGATTGTAATGTGTATTTGAGTTTAAAATTCAAAATAATAATATATGTTTTAAAGTTATTTGAATTTAAATATATATATTTCAATTTCAATTTCAATTTGAATTTAAAATTTAAATAAATGTCTTAGTAAAATAATTTGAATTAAAAATAATATATATGTGATTTATTTAATGTACGATGAGTTTTAAAATATTTTCTTTTAAATTGTATATATATATATAAAGAAGAATGTGTTATAAAATAGAAAAATACAATTTAAAAGTAATATATAAAATATTTAATGCATGTAAAATACAAGTGTTCAATTATTAAACACATAATATTAACAAGTGTAATCAAGTTAACAAAAAAATTAACAAGTGTTAACTAATGAAGCATGAAGATGAACAAGTGTCATTTTTGTTTTATTTTTGAGAAAATTGATAAAAATAAGAAATAAGATTATATATACACAACATTTCCCTCTTCCTCATCTCTTTTATTCATTTCCAAAGAAAAAAAAGCCTCTACATTCTAAACTCAAGCCAGAGAATTTTAAACAAATCAAACCTGAAGCAAAGTAATTAAGAATCAAATCACCTCAATATCAAAGCAAAAAAATATTATTTTCAAAGTTCAAACCTGTAAAGTAAAAATTCAACTCAGCAGATCTTAAACCAGTAAATCAAGAATAGTTTCAAATCAAAAACATCAAGCTTCAGATCCATTAGAATCTAAGCAAATCAACATCAACTACAAGCAGATCAAGAAAAATTCAAAGATCAAAACCATATTCAAGTTTCCAGTCTTCAAGTTTTAAAACCTAGACTCCTTCTCTGTTTTCAACATCCGGGTGAGTAAACTCTTTGAAAACAGGATTTGGACTAGTTATTTGTGATCATGCTTTAAGTTAAGTTGAAAAGAATTAGTTGTATACATATAAAAAATGAGTACATGTGCTTCTGTATGTCTGTATACAAGGTTATGAGTTTTGTTCCATGCTTACAGGTTCTAAAACCTGTTTCAAAAATCAAAAACTTTTTCTCAAATCATTTTTAGGCTTCGAGATCTAAATGAAACCTGTGTATAAAGTCAAGATTTAAGTTTAAAACATATTTATAGGTTAAAAAAGTAGATGATTTTGGATGGGAAAGAAAATATATAGTGGAATTCCAAAATATGTCGAAATTCAAATGTTGCAATTGTTTGATTTACCTATACCATTCGCTTTGTCTTCCAAAATCATGATTTTTAAAAGTAAAATCAGAATTTTTAGCGACTTATTGATTGAGAAATTCAAGGTTGAATGAATTTGGGTCTTTTGGCCATTGCTGGTCATCGGCGTAATGAGAGTGGTCGGGGTCATGGCTGGACGATGCTATGGTAACAGGGATTCGCGGAAAAATGCTCACCGAATTTTTAGTTGATCGTGGTGGTCGCACGAGATGGTTTTAGGGTTTTAATCCATGTTTTGGTCAAAGCCGGAAATTTGATTGTCGCGGCTTCGTTAGAGCACCGGAGTTGATCGCTCTGGTGGGAATCATTGCGTGATGGGTCGGCATGTTTCTGGACGTAATTACATGACCTCTGATGGTCGAAGGTGGAAGTACAAGGTAATTGTTGGTGGCTTGGTTTTGTTATAGTTTTGGGTCGAATGGCTCGATTGTAAGTTAACTGTCGTTTCAAAATACTGGGTGATCGTATGGCTCGGGGAGGTCGTCCTGATTCATTGAAGGCCAGAGTTTCAACCGGAGGTGGCCGAATTGGTGTGCACGTGCATATGGCCTAGATTTGTGTTAGAAGACATGAGTTTGGGAAGAAAGGTTTAACTCAGAGTCGACCTCGGGGAGTTTGCATGTTGGCTCGAGTTTGAGTTCGTGCAGTTTCAAGTATGTACCGGGTATAAAAGAACTTAAAAAAAATCTAAGTTTTAAAAAGAAAGGTACGGGTTAGTTAGGGGGAAGACTCGAAGCAAATGGCTTTTTGACTTGGGCAACACTCGGGGAGATCTCGAGGTAGTTTAAAAACGGTTTCAAATTTGAAAATAAATTTAAGTTTAAACAAGTTTTTAACTTATTCTTTAAAAATAATGTTGTTTAAGTTTGAGATTAATTTAAGAATTAAAAATAAATTATTTTTAATTTAATTAAGTTAAAGTGTTTAATAAATATATAACCTTAATTTTAAGTGTTTATTTTAAATAAACTTAATTATTGTACTTAAGTGAATAGTTATGAAAAATGATGTGTTTTCTAAACATTAATCAAACTTTAAGACCTTAAGTTAATTAATGTGATAATGATGATTTATCAAACATGGTTTAAATGATAAATAAAGTAATTAATAAAGATAAAATGGTTTATCTTTTTATTAATTAAGTAATTAATGATTTGTTAATATAATTACTTAATTAATTACTTAATATTAAATGTTAATTAAATTAATAATTAAGGTTAATTAATTTGTAAGAATTAATTAATTACGGAATAATTAATTAATGAAAGTAACTAAGATTTAATTAATTAATAATTAAGGAGTAATTAATTAATAATTAAGGACTAATTAATTTATAATTAAGAATAATTAATCATTAATTAAGGATAATATTTGAAAATAATTATGTGATTAATTAATTATAATCACACGATTAATTCATCTTAATTGTAGATGATTGATTATTACTGAATGCTTTGTATTGATTGATATCTCTGATATGTGATTGTGATACTATGTGATATGAATTTCTTTGTGCTAAGTTGTGACATCTGTGAATATGTTACTGTGTGAATGTGAAAACCCCTTTAGCCCGTAAAACGACATTTAAATTTCGGAGCGATAGGGAGTCAGATTCCAGATGGTTATCCGAAACCCACATTGAATCTTAATGGTGAATCTTTGCGACTGATATATCCACATGTTTTTAAATTAAGAGCTCACTATTTGGTTTAGACGGGAGAGGACTTTGTGTCCTATAACACATTCCAAATAGCGATACGACGAAATGGATAACATTTGAAGACGGCGGTGAAGACCGCGTGTCTTTGAGAACGATAGGATAATCTATCGAATGACTCTACACTGAGTTGCTCCAGTATAGAGATCTCCATATGTGATGGGGATTCCGATCGGGATTGTGGATACCCGGATTGCAAGGGCTTATTTGGAAGTGCCTTCGGTTCCGTTCAAACCCGGAACAGATTTGTATGGTTGTATGTCTGACATTACACTATGAGATATAAAGCTGATTTCTTTCAAATACACTTCTATTGGTGGAGGATAATTCATTCTCTTAGCTTAACACCGTTCTCTCAGACGTACGAGCTCAGAGGTTATTTAGTTGATGGTTATTAGTGATATACTCCCAATTTGGTAGTGTGGCATGCTAAGTGTTGCTGATCATTTGTTGATCGAAGCATTGCTTTTGTGAAAAGCATAGCTTTGTGGATGAGACTTCGTCGAACCTCACAACCCGGTAATGGTCGAAATAGGAAGGATGTGGCAAGGTTATTAGGGGTAGCGCCCCTTAGGTTATGTGCATTTCCTTCTGGATAAAAGTGATATCATGGTATGGAGCCCAGATACTTAATTCATGTGGTTATGCAAATTTATTGCTTTGTGGCTGTTGTTGTTGCGGACCCAGATAAAGGTCGATTATGACCGAGGGATGGCATACTCATGTACCTAGTTACAGAGGTAACCCGGCCTTGTGTTGGCAGAGATCCGGTTAGGTTCTCGGGGCATCCCTCCAGAGGCGTACCCAAGTGGCATAGGAAGTTCCTTAGCCTGACCATTTGTTGGGAATCCAATTACCAAATACGTACCCTTTACGATTGCAGTTGTATAACCTTCCACCTTAGGTGGTAGCTATAGCAGACATAATATAATGGTACCTATGCTGGCTAAGATTAATATTATACTTTCGAAATGTTTTCACATTATGCACTAATAATAATATCAAAAGAGTTTTCTCGTATCAAGCATATTTGACTATCACAAGGAGAAATCTCCTCCAAGTGTGCGATTGCATTGTGTGTATGCCGGGAGACCTTATGGTATTTCATTTTCCAAAAGCATTAACGGATTTCTTTTAAATAGTTTTTGTATAAACAACTGTTTTTGGTTACTCATACCAGTCCCATGACTGACCCGGAGTTTATTGTTCCTTCCTAAACTCTAGGTGCACATAATTTCCACGCGGGCAGCCTAGAAGCAGGTTATCCGTGTTTTGGAGCTAACTTGGATTTAGAAGTCTTTTGAAAGCTATCGGATTTGGAAAGCTTTTGGTTTGAAAATCTTTTGAAGTGTTTAGAGTATTGGAAGACCTTATCAAAGTCGAAGTATGTTGGAAAACTTTTTGAAGACCTATTATTATTATTTTTATGCTGTGATGTTATCGTTCTTTTGTTGTATTATGTATATAACACTCTGGTATTGGTGTTGCTCAAATATTGTGATGAATGTTGTATCTGTGTTGTTCATCAATGATAATTCATTATGTTTCTGCTATTTATATTCATCTAATGTTGTTATAAGCTCCACCGAACTGGATTTCAACGTTTGAATCTCCGGCAGTTGAATATAAGTGAGGTATTTGATGTCGATTTTGAACGCTGTATTTCGAATCGTGACAAGTGGTATCAGAGCTAAAGGTTGAGTAAGAATTTTAGCTATGGAGTATAACACATTAGGTGATTCATTAGAGATAGGATTAGAAATACCCTAGAATGAGTATATCCCTAAGATATCTTGTCCGTATAATCTAAATCAAGTTTTCCTACTATTTACAGATAGTGAGAATGAGCATTAGAAGAGGACGAGGTAGGGGACGAGGAAATACCACTACAACTGGTCAAGTCCTTGTAACCGGAAGCAGCTATTCCCACCCAGCCTCAGCCGAATCTGGCTGATCTATGTTGAAGTGTTTCCAGACTTGGTAGAAAGCCGTTCACAGGCAAGGAGTATATTATCAAAGCACAAGCCTGGATCCGATCGTGTGAAAGAATTTTTAAAGGATTGAAGTTAGAATATGATCAAATGTGATTAATAGCTTCTTGGCAACTCCAAGAGGAAGCTCTAGCCCTGTGGGAGACATTTATAGTGGATGAGCTGGAAGATGAGTTCACTTGGAGTCGATTCAAAGAGGTGTTTGAGAAACGCTATATGTCGTCTGCTGGTATATCCAGAATGTACGGGATTTTATGGACTTGAAGCAGGGAAGTTTGTCGTTTGAAGAATACTTGAACAAATTCAACAAGTTATCTCGGTTTGGTCCAGAGCTGGTGAACACCCACCTGAAGAAAAATGAGATTTATTCGAGGAATGAATAAGAAATTCCATGAAATGATGACTGCCTACGTGAAAGAATCTTTTTCTGATTTGATCGATATGGGTTATAGATACACTACCTTAGATAAGCCGGAAGTTCCGGAGAGGGAAGTGCAAGCAATCCGAATTGGAAGAAAAGGAAGTTCGGAGGGAAGAAACCGTATCAAGGCAAAGAGAAGAAGAACAATTAGAAGAACCAGGCCTAGGGCGTTACTTGTTTTAATTGTTTGAAGAAGGGCTATTATTCAAAAGTTGTAAGAAGCCAAAGAAACATGTAAAGAAAGAGCAACCCATGACGACTAGTCAGGAAGTCAGAGAGTGCTATTATTGTCACAAGCCTGAACATGTAGTAAAAATATTCCCTGCAATGAAGCAAGCTCAAGTGGCGAAGGTGTACGCAATAAAGGATGGCCCCTCAAATTCAAAGGCGGATAAAGGAAAAGGAGTTTTAGAAGGTAACCTTATTATTAGTGATAGAGTTGTTAGAGTTTTGTTTGAAACGGGAGCTACACATAGCTTTATCTCCCAACAAACCGTAAACGAATTAAAACTTAAACCCGAATTTGTTGACGAGCCCATTTGCGTGAAGAATCCAGTTGGTGGTCCTGCGAATCTTCGTCTAAGATGTAGAGATGTTCCTATCTCGTATTCTTGTCATCAATTTCTTATCAATTTCTTTATTCTCGACTTTATTGAATTTGAAATCTTACTCGAAATAGACTGGCTAACGAAATACAAAGCTAAATTAGATTGTAATAATCGAACGATTTCGATCAGAACCAAATTTAAAAATTTCATTGAAATCTCTTGTGAGGATCCGAGTCCTAAGAGAGATAAGCTGATGTATACTTTAAGATATACCGAACCTAGTCTGGAGTCCATACTATTGTCCAGGAATTTCCAGATGTGTTCGAAGAGGTTAAATCTTTACCTCCACACAAAGAAATTGAATTCAGTATCGATGTAGTTCCCAATACTCGTCCTGTCGTTCATGCAAGCCGCAGGATGGCACCCAGAGAAAAAATAGAACCAGTTAATCAAACCCGAGATTTGCTAGAAAAAGGATTAATACGTCCCAGTGTTTCTGATTGGGGTTCAGCTGTGGTGTTTGTGGCCATGTCTGACGGATCCTTGTGATTGTGTGTGGACCATCGCGATCTTAATAAACTAACTCTCAAAAACAAATTTCCGTTACCTAGGATCGATGATCTGTTCGATCAGCTGCACGGTGCTCAATTCTTTTCGAAGATGGATCTAGCTTAAGGATTCCATCAGCTGCGAATTGCTGAAGATTGTATTCACTTAACTGCTTTCAGGGGTCCAGACACATTCTACGAATGGTTAGTCATGCCTTTCGGACTAACCAATGCTCCCGCATACTTCTAGACTTAATGACCTGTGTATTTCGAGAAGTGTTAAATACATTCATTCTTGTGTTTATTGACGATATTCTGATCTATTCCAAAATCGAAGAGGAGCATGCTGAGCATTGAGAATTGTTTTGGATATATTGAGGAGAAACATTTTGTTCGCCAAATTTTCTAAGTGTCATTTTTGGGTTAAGGAAGTTAGATTTCTCAGGCACATTGTTAATGAAGAGGTAATTTCTGTAGATCCTAGCAAGGTTTCCGCTATTCTAGACAAGAAGCAACCCACGACTCCAAAGGAAGTTAGAAGTTTTCTGGGTTTAGCGGGATATTACCGGAAATTTGTCCAGGATTTCTCCAAGTTGGCCAGTCCGTTGACTAAGCTAACGATGAAGAATTCTAAGTTTGATTGGACTCCGAAGTGCGAAGAAGCGTTCCAGGAGTCGAAGAAAAGATTGACTACTGCTCATGTTCTCGCTATTATTAATGGGAATCAAGGCTTATCTGTTTATACAAATGCATGTGGTGATGGTGTGGGTGTTGTGCTAATGCAAAATGGTAGAGTAATTGCCTATGCGAGTAGACAATTGCGTCCACATGAGAAAAACTACCCAGCCCACGATCTCGAGCTTCTAGCTGTTATCTTTTCTTTAAAAATCTGGCGTAATTATCTTCTGGGTGAAAATTTTGAATTATTCACCAACCATAAATCTCCGAAGTATCTCTTTACCCAGAAGGATTTAAATCTGAGGCAACAACGTTGGTTGGAATTTCTAGCATCATATGACCTATATATTCTGTATACGCCCGGAAAAGCCAACGTGGTGGCCGATGCCTTGAGTAGAAGACATGATGTTCTCGCATATCTTGTTGTCACTCCTACACTTCTTGGGAAAGTTGCCAGCAAGCAGAAAGAAGATAAGTATCTTCATGAAATTTATGAGAGAATACGTTGTAGTAAAGATACCAGTTTTGAAGTCGATGATAGTAAAGTTATAAGGTTGAAAGGCAGGATCTGTGTCCCAGACTTTCAGGATCTAAAACGTGAAGTTTTGGACGAGTGCCACAAGTCTAAACTTAGTATCCATCCAAGGGTTAATAAGATGTATCGAGATATTAAATGGACCTTCTGGTGGAAGACAATGAAGAAGGACATATCTATTTATGTTAGTCGTTTTGCTACTTGTCAGCAATTTAAAAGTGATCTGATGAAAATGGCGGGTTTACTCCAACCATTGGAAGTACCTAAGTGGAAGTGAGATCAAGTGGCTATGGATTTCATAGATGGGTTTCCACGCACTCGAAAAGGTAATGAAGCATTTTGGGTTATTGTGGACCGTCTAACCAAGACTGCCCACTTTATCCCAGTAAAAATTTACCTGAACAGCGGCAAGTTTGGCAGAGCTATATATAAAAGAGATTGTTCATCTCCATGGAATACCGAGCAGTATAGTGAGTGATCATGACCCAATCTTCACTAGCAGATTTTGGGAGGCATTTCAAGCCACATTAGGAACTAAACTGAACTTCAGTACTTCTTACCATCCCTAGTCTGGTGGGCAAACTGAGAGGATCAATCGAATCTTAGAAGATTTTTTACGTGCTTGTATTCTTGACTTTGGCAGTTCATGGGAAGACCATTTACATTTGTTTGAATTCTCACATAATAATAGCTATTAGGCCAGTATCAAAATGGCTCCTTTCGAGGCATTATATGGTCGTCCGTGTCGATCACCTATGTGTTGGATTGAGTCAGGTGATAGACTCGTTCTTGGAACAGATATGATAAAGGAAGCTACTACGAAAGTTGATTTTATTCGAAAGAAGTTGAAAACAACTCAAAGTCGTCAAAAAAGTTATTACGACTGTGGGAGAAGATCTTTAGAATTCCAGGTTGGAGATTCTGTTTTCCTAAAGGTGTCTCCAATGTGTGGAGTATTGAAGTTTGGAAAGACTGGTAAACTGGCACCACGATATATTGGTCCTTTTCCTATACCGGAAAGGATCGATCCATTGGCTTATCGAGTGCAGCTACCCAATTGGCTATCTAGCGTACACAATGTGTTTTATGTTTCACATCGTCGGAAATATGTGCACGGTCCAGATAATATCATTGAAGAAGCCGCTCAGCAGGATTTGGAGATCACACCAAATCTGGCAGTAAAGAGAGAACCGTTAAAGATCATTGATCGAGATGAAAAGTAGCTAAAGAATAAAGTTGTGAAATTGGTTAAAGTGCAATGGAGTGGTGATCCAAATGACTGCACTTGGAAAATAGAGGATAGCATGCAAAAGTCCTATCCCAATTACAGAGTGGATATTTCGGCTTAATCTGGTAAGCCATTTCTTTATCTTTTATGTATTCATATGTTCTGTGTTTGTCTCTCTCTATATTTCAAATTTCGAGGATGAAATTTTCTTAAGGGGGGAAATCTGTAACATTCCAATTTTCAACTAGTAATTGATATACATTTTGACATTAAATTTTGGAATTAAATTGGAATTAATTTGAAATTTTCAAAATAAATTAGATAAATATAAATTTTTATATATATGAATAAGATTGTAATGTGTATTTGAGTTTAAAATTCAAAATAATAACATATGTTTTAAAGTTATTTGAATTTAAAAATATATATAGATTTGAATTTGAATTTGATTTGAATTTGAATTTAAGATTTAAATAAATGTCTTAGTAAAATAATTTGAATTTAAAATAATATATATGTGATTTATTTAATGTATAATTAGTTTTAAAACATTTTCTTTTAAATTGTATATATATATATAAATAAACAAGAATATGTTATAAAATAGAAAAATACAATTTAAAAGTAATATATACAATATTTAATGCATGTAAAATACAAGCGTCCAATTATTAAAACATAATATTAACAAGTGTAATCAAGTTAACAAAAAAATTAACAAGTGTTAACTAATGAAACATGAAGATGAACAAGTGTCATTTTTGTTTTATTTTTGAGAAAATTGATAAAAATAAGAAATAATATTATATATACACAACATTCCCTCTTTCTCATCTCTTTTATTCATTTCCAAAGAAAACAAAAGCCTATACATTCTAAACTCAAACCTAAACCAAAGTAATTAAGAATCAGATCATCTCAATATCAAAGCAACAAAATATTATTTTCAAAGTTCAAACCTGTAAAGTAAAAAAATTAACTCAGCAGATCTCAAACCAGTAAATCAAGAATAGTTTCAAATCAAAAACCTCAAGCTTCAAATCCGTCAGAAGCTAAGCAAATCAACATCAACTACAAGCAGATCAAGATAAATTCAGAGATCAAAACCATATTCAAGTTTCCAGTCTTCAAGTTTTAAAACCCAGACTCCTCCTCTGTTTTCAACATCTAGGTGAGTAAACTCTTTGAATTCTGGATTTAAACTAGTTGTTTGTGATCATGCTTTAAGTTAAGTTGAAAATAATTGGTTGTATACATATAAATATGTGTATATGTGCTTGTGTATGTCTGTATACATGGATATGAGTTCTGTTCCATGCTTACAGGTTTTAAAATCTGTTTAAAAAATCAAAAACTTTTTCTCAAATCATTTTTAGGCTACAAGATCTAAATGAAACTTGTGTATAAAGTCAAGATTTAAGTTTTAAACATATTTATAGGTTAAAACAAAAGATGATTTTGAATGGGAAAGAAAATATAAATTGGAATTCCAAAATATGTCGAAATTCAAATGTTGCAATTGTTTGATTTACCTATACCATTCGCCTCGTCTTCCAAAATCATGATTTTTAGAAGTAAATCAGAATTCTAAATGACTTATTGATTGAGAAATTCAAGGTTGAACGAATTTGGGTCTTTTGGCCATTGTTGGTCATCGGCGTGATGACAGTGGTCGGGGTCATGGCTGGAGGATGCCATGGTGATAGGGATTCGTGAAAAAATGCTCACCAAATTTTCAGTTGATCGTGGTGGTCGAGCGAGATGGTTATAGGGTTTTAACCCATGTTTTGGTCAAAGCCGGAAATTTGATTGTCGCCGCTTCGTCAGAGCACCAGAGTTGATCGCTCTGGTGGGAATCGTTGCGTGATGGGTCGGTGTGGCTCTGGACGTAATTACGTGACCTATGATGGTCGGAGGTGGAAGTATGAGGCGATTGTTGGTGGATCGGTTTTGTTCCAGTTTTGGGTCAAATGGCTCGATTGCAAGTTCACTGTCGTTTCAAAATACTGGGTGATCATGAGGCTCGGGGAGGTCGTCGCTGACTCATTGATGGCTAGAGTTTCAAGCGAAGGTGGCCGGATTGGTTGTGCACGTGCACATGGCCTAGATTGTGTCAGAAGACAGGAGTTTGGGAAGAAAGATTTAACTCGGAGTCGACCTCAGGGAGTTTGCATGCTGGCTGGAGTTTGAGTTTGTGCAGTTTCAAGTATGTACCGGATATAAAAGAAGTTAAAAAAAAATCTAAGTTTTAAAAAGAAAGGTACGGGTTAGTTTGGGGAAAGACTCAAAGCAAATGGCTTTTTGACTCGGGTAACACTCGGGGAGATCTCGGGGTAGTTTAAAAGCAGTTTCAAATTTGAAAATAAATTTAAGTTTAAACAAGTTTTCAACGTATTCTCTAAAAATAATGTTGTTTAAGTTTGAGATTAATTTAAGAATTGAAAATAAATTATTTTAATTTAATTAAGTTAAAGTGTTTAATAAATATATAACCTTAATTTTAAATGTTTATTTTAAATAAACTTAATTATTTCATTAAGTGAATGATTATGAAAAATGATGTGTTTTATGAACATTAATCAAACTTTAAGATCTTAAGTTAATTAATGTGATAATGCTGATTTATCAAACAAGGTTTAATTGATAATTAAAGTAATTAATAAAGATAAAATGGTTTATCTTTTTATTAATTAAGTAATTAATGATTTGTTAATATAATTACTTAAAGAATAATTTCTTAATTAATTGCTTAATATTAAAAGTTAATTAAATTAATAATTAAGGTTAATTAATTTGTAATTAAGAATTAATTAATTAAGGATTAAATAATTAATGAAAGTAACTAATATTTAGTTAATTAATAATTAAGGATTAATTAATTAATAATTAAGGACTAATTAAATTATAATTAAGAATTATTAATCATTAATTGAGGATAATAAGTGAAAATAATCGTGTGATTAATTAATTATAATCACATGACTAATTCATCTTAATTGTAGATGATTGATTATTATTGAATGCTTTGTATTGATTGATATCTCTTATATGTGATTGTGATACTATGTGATATAAATTGCTTTGTGCTAAGCTGTGACATCTATGAATATATTACTGTGTGAATGTGAAAACTCCTTTGGCCCGTAAAACGGCATTTAAATTTTGATGCGACAGGGAGTCGGATTCCAGAAGATTATCTGAAACCCACATCGAATCTTAATGGTGAATCTTTGTGATTGATATATCCACATGTTTTTAAATTAAGCGCTCACTATTCAGTTTAGCCGGGAGAGGACATTGTGTCATGTAACCCATTCCAAATAGCGATACGACAAGATGGATAGCATTTGAAAATGGTGGTGAAGAACGGGTGTCTTCGAGAACGATAGGATAACCTATCGAATGACTCTACACTGAGTTGCTTCGGTATAGAGATCTACATATGTGATGAGGAGTCCGATCGAGATTGTGGATACCCGGATTGCAAGGGCTTCTTTGGAAGTGCCTTCGGTTCCGTTCGAACCCAGAACGGACTAGTATGGTTGTATTTCTGACATTACACTTTGAGATATAAAGCTGATTTCTTTCAAATACATTTCTATTGGTGGTGGAGAATTTATTCTCTTAGCTTAACACCCTTCTCTGAGACGTACGAGCTCAGAGGTTATGTGGTTGATGGTTATTAGTGATATACTCCCAATTTGTTATTGTGGCATGCTGAGTGCAGCAAATCATTTGTTGATCGAAGCATGGAATTTGTGAAAAGCGTGGCTTTGTGGACGCGACTTTGTCGAACCTCACAACCCGGTAATGGTCGAAACAGAAAGGATGCGGCAAGGTTATTGGGGGTAGCGCCCCTTAGCGTATGTGCATTTCCTTCTGGATAAAAGTGGTATCATGATATGGAGCCCAGATACTTAACTTATGTGGTTGTGCAAATTTATTGCTGTGTGGTTGTTGTTGTTGGGGCCCCGGATAAAGGTCGGTTATGATCGAGAGATGGCATACTCATGTAGTAGTTACCTAGTTACAGATGTAACCCGGCCTTGTGTTGGCAGAGATCCGGTTAGGTTCTCGGGGCGTCCCTCTAGAGGCGTACCCATGTGGCATAGGTAGTTCCTTAGCCTGACCATTTGTTGGAAATCCAATTACCAAATACGAACCCTTTACGATTGTAGTTGTATAACCTTCCACCTCAGGCGGTAGCAATAGCAGGCATAATATAATGGTACCTATGTTGGCTAAGATTAATAATATACTTTCAAAATGTTTTCACACTATGCGCTAATATTAATATCAAAAGAGTTTTCTCGTATCAAGCATATTTGACTATCTTAAGGAGAAATCTCCCCCTAAGTGTGCGATTGCATTGTGTGTATGCCGGGAGGCCTTATGGTAGTTTCATTTTCCAAAAGCATGAACGGATTTCTTTTTAAATCGTTCTTGTACAAACAAGTGTTTTTGTTTACTCATACCAGTCCCATGACTGACCCGGAGTTTATTGTTCCCTTCCTGAACTCTGGGTGCCCATAATTTCCACACGGACAACCTAGAAGAAGTTATCCGTGTTTTGGAGCTAGCTTAGATTTAGAAGTCTTTTGAAAGCTGTTGGATTTTGGAAAGCTTTTGGTTTGGAAATCTTTTGAAGTGTTTGGAGTTTTGGAAGACCTTATCAAAGTTGAAGTATGTTGGAAACCTTTTTGAAGACCTGTTGTTATTGTTCCGCTGTGATGTTATCGTTATGTTGTTATATTATGTATATAACACTCCGATGTTGGTGTTGTTCAAATATTATGATGAATGTTGTATCTGTTTTGTTCATCAATGATAATTCATTTTGTTTCCGCTGTTTATATTCATCTAATGTTGTTATAAGCTCCACCGAACTGGAGTTCAATGTTTGAATCTCTGGCAGTCGAATACAAGTGAGGTATGTGACGTCGATTTTTGAACGCTGAATTTTGGGTCGTGACATTAGCAGTTGATTATCCTTCGACAGAAGTGTTAACAAGTATACTAATAGTGTTGCTAGTCATTTATACTTTTCAAAAATCAAATTATGAATTTTTAAAAAGGGGATTTCACCAGAAGGACAAACTTTGCAGTCCAATTATTTTCTAGGCACACATTCAAAGAAATTACTTTCAAGGTCAAAGTCAGTATAATAATTAATTTCAAGGACAAAGTCAGCAGTCCAATTACTTTGAAGGGCATAATTACGTAGGTTTTTAGGCCCTATAAACTAATTATTTTGTGTTTTGTCCTTGAAAGTAATTATTTTAGTTGTGTGTCCTATAAACTAATTCCACTTGCTAAAGAGGCCCTTGTGGCTAATTTCCACTTTTAAAAACCTAGTGCTCTGATACCAACTGTGGGTTGCAAAATTATGTATCTTAAGGCTAATTAAACACTAGAGTGGGTGAGTAGTGTTTTCTAATTTATTTAAATCTTTTTAAATTTCTTTCAAATTAAATACTAAATTACTGATTAATACCATAGAACTATACTATCAAATTGTCATAGATGCAATCCCGGATAAAAATAAAAGCAATAAAGCAAAATAAAGAGTTAGACAGATGGCATCATAGATTTTATACTGGTTTAGATGTCTCCTACATCCAGTTCCATACAATTGCTCGTACAAATTTCTTCCAAATGTCAGTCTTTAACCAGGAAAAAGGCAAACCTAAATACAATCTTGATTTTGAGGCTACGAGACACATCCTCCTGAATTTTCAAGCTCAAGGTAGCCTTACTTGATTTAACCAGGCTACAAGCCCTAGATTTCTGGGGAATTGGGCACACCTACCTGATTTGAATGGGCTATAAGAACACCCAAAGTAAATGCAAATAGAGCTGATAGTTTTTCCAAAGACAATTTCTTGAACTTTGGATGCGATGGATCCTATAGCCTCTTAGATAGTACTTTGATCTTTGAATTGAGAGAGAGATATTTCTAAAACAGTAAGAAAGTAGTACTGAATCAATACAATGAAGTAATAATTGATTCTAAGTGATTTTGATGAGAATGGAGTATATTTTCAATGTAGTTTTTAAAAGAGTGAAAGAGGGAAGAAAATAAGTAAATCCAAACTTTAAAATTTGTTTGAACTCCCCTTTATATAGTAAATAAATAAATGTATCCATTCATAAAGACTTATAATGAATAGGCACTTCATTTCAAAATTTGAAAATCCAATTGGAAGCATGTATGTTGACATACCATCTGCCTATATGTTAACATATGTATGTATATTTTTAAAACTTGTTTCTTTTAAAATGTTTTGAAAATCCTATACTTTGTAAGATAATTTGATACTTTGTAAAATAGTTTGAATATAATTTATGAACATTCTAAACTTTAAAAAAAATTGTAAAATATTTTGAAAAGTTATTTTGTTT
Source organism: Allium cepa (assembly GCA_030765085.1). Lineage (NCBI taxonomy): Eukaryota > Viridiplantae > Streptophyta > Magnoliopsida > Asparagales > Amaryllidaceae > Allium > Allium cepa. The sequence continues at coordinate 406,981,879 of CM060931.1, read as the reverse complement.
TTAAAAATATAAAAGAGAGAAAATATGAGCTAGAAATCAAAGATTACTATCAGGACTTTAATAGTATAAGCTATGACTCTATACACTAAATTATAATATTGATATTTTCATATCCTAGTCTTTGTACTTATGTGTCTTCATGTCCATCTTTTGAGTCTTTATACTGTACAGTCTTCGATTCATCACCTGTGTAATATTCTACACTATATATTATATAACTTGGCAAAACATTAGTATTTATATTTTATATGATTATATTTGAATGTTATCAAGGTCATTATCAAGAAAATCAATAACTTAGGTATTAACATGTTGGTTGAAATTTGTATGCCCCATATGGGCCTCAAAGCCAATTCGAGGCCGAATAATGTCAGTTGCATTTAAATATAAATTTAAAACGCGTAGCGACATCGTATATCCATTAAAAGATTTACAACTATTATAAATACATTATTTACCATTATTAAACACATTAAATGCAAAAAAATTAAGTAATATTTCATAAATGTTAATTAAATTAATAAATTTATAAAAATTGCAAATTAATTAAATCGGGTAAAGGGAGTATTTGTTGTTTCAATTATATCACCTTTACATGTAAATTTGGTCAGCGATTAATACCAAACAATTCGATTATAAAAGTTTAGATATCACTTAGCGGACAGTGTGATATTATGACCAAATTTATCGCTTATTTGGTTTCAATAAAAATCTAATTTTTCTTTGTTAAATATTACCCTGTTGTGACAATTATTTATACCAATTCTCTTTGTCAAATCTATATAACTTTGGACTTATGGAATTTGGTAATGATTAAAATTCCATTGTCATCCACATTCAACTATATAGTCTGAACACAAAGTCCTTGGTTCAATAACAACAATTATTATTAACCAAAATGCTCTTGTTAGAGACTTTGACTTTGGGTTGACTTCTGTTGATCATACTACGAACATCATATAACTGAGGAGACAATTCCTCACTTGAATAGTGTTTCACTTCTACTGCTTCCACTTGACCCAACTAAGTGTTCGATGGAGGCTGTGCTATGACTTGACTATAATCTAATAGGGCTTCCATATTAAAGATCAACAGTACTATCAAGTCAAAAAAACTGCATAATTTTGTCACATCGATGTTTTCTGTTTGATCTTAGTTATATTGATTAACAGAAAACTATTGGATGAGTCATTTCATAGTTATCCAATAACTATAAATACGTAACCCCTTGGTTCCTCCAACAACCTTGAGTAAAACACTACCTAACATTTAGAGAGTGTTACGCACTCTACTCTCAATGGATACATCGATATCCAGTCTTGAAACATCTTGACTATGAATATTTAAAATGGTATGTTCATTTTATTATGATAAATCACTCATGGTTCCAATTTATATTGTTTGTGTCAAAATTGGGCACAACACTCTTCGGAAGTTTTTGAAGAGATAATAAATGAAGAAAGCAAATTAAAATGAGGATTATCTAACAAAAACTCCAAGCAACAGAAAGTGAATTGCACAGAAGACAACAATTTAGAGTGGTTCGGCGATTTGCCTACGTCCACTATGAAGTTTTGCTATTTTATTGCTCGATACTGGGAGAATACAACTTTTATATGACTAAGTACAGCAGTTCTTAAGCAAAAATTCAAAATCAAAGGCAGCGGTGGTGCTCTGAAGCAATTCTGGCAGCGTCCGGGCGTGCTTTTTCTCTAGAAATTCTCCGATCCCCTTTCTGAATGACCAGGGGCTCTATTTATAGGTGTAGGAGGCTGATATTTCGCCTAAAATCCGGGGAGACTACTTCTGGCACGTGAGGGGGCCCATACGGCCGAATTCTGGAGGTCTGGGCCCACTTTTGGGATCGATTCGACCCTTGGTTCGAATCGATCAAGAAAGTGTCCAATCGAGATGAAATTTGGTGTGGACATTCTTCAACATGTAAGCAAACTCCTGTAAAAATTTCATGGCATTTGGACTTGTAGATCTCGAGTTATGATCGATTCAAGATTGCATTTTCGGTTGTCATGCTTGGTTCGAATCGATCAGGGTCGAATCGATAGGGTCGAATCGATAGGGTCGAATCGATAGGGTCGAATCGATCAGGGTCGAATCGATAGGGTCGAATCGATAGGGTTGAATCGATCAAGGTCGAATCGATAGGGTCGAATCGATCAGGGTCGAATCGATAGGGTCGAATCGATAGGGTCGAATCGATCAGGGTCGAATCGATCATAACTTGAGCGTATGAACTCGGATTGACTTGAAATTTGAAACGCTGGTTTCTATAGCTTTGATCATCATGTCTTGTCAATTGCGGCCCGATCCGGACTCGAAATTTTTTTACCGACATCCATAGTAGACCTATGTATAACTGATCTTCAAGACGAACTGTCCTTGGTTTCTAGTCGAGTTCATAGTGTCACGGCCTTGCCAAAAGGCGGGATAACATTTGCCCCCCAAAGCACGTCTTGTGTGAACATGACGTGCTTTGAAAAGCTGACATCTTCATTCTGAAAAGTTTTATCCAATTAACTGAGTAGTTGCTATCTTTTCGTCAAAAGATGTTGCCTTTGGTTGATCTTCAGTGATGTAGATGTCAAACTGTTGATTGTCAATGATCATGCAGTGTTTTGTTGTGACTGAGTGTTGAGCACTAGCGATTTGTTGTTCATCATTTTGATTGTCATCAGGTAAGCATTCAATTCTTGGTAATCTTTGAAAATTGAGTGTTAGTTTGGCATACATGCACATATGTTAGCCTAACACCTATTCATGTTTGCACATTTGTGGGTCGTCACCAAGTTATTTAGTTTTTGTTTGGATTGAGTTTGTATCGATCCTTTCCTGGATCGAAGTGAAATTTGAGTTGTAACAACGTTCGATGGTTGTTTTAAGTCCTTCCTTTCGTATCGATCCTCTCCTGGATCGATTTGAGATGTTAGAATGTATGCTTCGCATCGATGGATACTGTCGATGGAGTCGAACGATCCAGACATAATCTTGCAGTGACGCTTCGCGGGGGATATGCCACCTCTCATTTCCCCATTCAATAAGAATTCTCCATGGTAAATAATCTTTGATAGGAGTCATCCATGACCCCTTTCCTGGATCCATCTCTAATATCTAGTCGATCTTCATCTATCAGTGCTTGGAATAATAAGTATTTCAACTGGGATAAAGTCTATTTGTTGCGCATTCCTAGAACTGGCTAGCTTGGCCAATGACTCGGCCTTTTCGTTTCGTTGTCTAACGATTGGGACAGTGGTGTAATACTCGAAGTTGACTAGTATCTCTAGGCTCCAGCTGAGATAACGAGCAAGACATTGCCCCCTTGTCAGATAGTCCTCCCTGACCTGGCACATTAACCAGAAATCATATAAGATATGTAAAGTTTCCATTCATGTATGTTCTCCATCGATTGGACGGTTCTCTACTGTTCCTCAGATAATCGTCTGATGTAGTGAATTCAGATATGAAGTATGCAAATGTTTGACCATGGATAGCTCTCTAAGGGAGATAAGTGATATCAAATTGGCTTAGCTTGATATTCCGTTTGAGTTACATTTCAAATATCTAAGGTTGCCATTGGACCCATCGTAACGGTTGGTCGATACAGACATTAACAGGGTAAGCTTGTCAATAGCTAGCTTTCATCATATACCGGTCTTTGGATTAGTTTCTCTTCACATAGCATTGCGATGCTTATGGCGTGTGTTGACATGACCCAATTAAGGTACAGATCTTCACGATCCAACATCTTGGGTAAAATAGGAGGCCTCTCTGAGCGATCTATCAGAGCTGCTTGGTTTCCTCCATATATGGATGACTCTAATCTTCAGCATTTTTTGACATTAGCCTCAATCCTATGTGAATTGATGACGAAACCCGAGAATTCCTTTTATACAACGCTGAAAGAGTATTTCAAAGGATTGAATTTCATTCCGCAGTTGTTGGATAGCACTGAATATCCTTGCCAAGTGACCGATGCGGTCGCTTGATGATCGTGATCTCACGAGCATATTAACCACATATACTTTCATTGATCGATCGATCTGATTTTTGAATGATCAATTAGTCGTCTTTTGATCAGTAGCATAAGCATTCTCATGTTTGAATCCATGGATTGCAGCATAGCACTATAGGCTCGGGTCAGTAACGAAACAGTTGTATTCCTTGTCCGGGACATGTTTCAATATCTGATTTTACTTGGCATTTTGCGTCCATGGATGAGAGTAATTCATATCTGATGACCGAGTTAATTAGTTGGTTGATCATTGGATATGGAAAGCTATGCTTTGTCATGCCTCGTGCAAATCTGAGTAGTCGGCGTACGTTCGCCACTCTCCATTTGTTTCTTTCGTAAGTAAAGGATTGGATACTCATTTTGGGTAGAGGGCATCGTGGATAAACCTATTGGTTTTGAGTAGATTCGCCTCCTCCTTTAGTGCAGCAGATCTTTCTAGATCCGTGTCGCTTCGTTTTTATTCACCGAGACATGCTTCGGGTTGACATTTAACGCATGGTTCTCAATAGCTGGTGAGGGTCCATATATATATGAGATCGAGTCCAAGCGGACATATCAAATTCGCCTGGAGCAATGCAGTTGAATCTTGCATCATCCTTGCGAAGAGTTGTGATTCGATCTACAATGCTTGTGATGGGTCGTAGGCACTTCATATGCTTATTAGCAATGGTAAATGATCAGGCTCATAGGGATATGGAATTAAAGGCATGGTAGAGTTTAGCCTTGTATCACATGCTGCAGCATAGCTGGCTCAGGCTATGAGTTGGAATCTACTTGTGTTTCCAAGCAATGCGCTTTCCATTCAGTGTACTTGGAATCCATTGCTCATCGGAAGGGTCAGAATGATGATTAGTTGCCCATAAGTCCAGGCACTGATCTGATGATTCTATCTCTAAGCATCCTTTCGGTCGTAACGTCAAGTTGTTATGAATACTAGGCACGAGCTATGGGATTGATTTGTCATATCCAGCTCTTAGATAATCACACTCATGCCCCCAGTCTTGGGTTGATGGATGTATTGTGCGAACGATTAAGCCTAGCTTCTGTTGTATTTATACTGTAGTCCAAGCTGTAAGAGCTAGAGTTGTTTGATAAATGATCAAATTATATTCATCTTATTTCTCATGCATGCCCCCAAGTCGGGGGAATATCTCGATAAGCATCAAGGTAGATAATGTTCGCTTCAATTTCGCATTATGTCCCATTGAACCATAGGATCGAGTTAATCAATGGAAAGCTGAGTTGTGCCTTATCTTGCATTCTGTCCACGTTCTTTCCCTTAGGCAGAATACTTCGTTGCCTCGTCGACATTCATTTTGCTGCTTATGTCGTCATACTCTGGGCAAAAACTTAAGAGTGAACTATCCAGTCATATCCAATGCAGGATCGATGCTTCCCTTATCGAATCAAGGGTAAGAGTCGGTGCGTGGACATTTAGATTGCACTTATTGTGAATTGTCTGTTTAATCGGATGATGGTAAGAGTCAAAGAATGAATGGTCGCATTGGATTCTTTTGGAGTTGGGGAATCAGTCACGCCCATTTCGATTTACGTTTTCCCGTTAGATCTAGGGATAAAGTCAGCTCAAAAACAGGGAGTTCATGCTCATACAGTCTCATGCTCTTCCTAGCAGATCGAAGGAAGGCGGCGGAGGATGAATGGTTAAGCCACACTCATTCGTGGTTCTATCCATGCTCTGGCGGTCGAAGGTATTCGATGGGCGCTTGTGTCACGTCGACTTGTAATCGAAGAGGATCGATGTTGGCCGTCGATTTAGCGACACAACGTAAAATGTACGGACCTCATTGCCTAGCGATCCTTTGGTAAGATATGAAAGGTGCAGATCGATATTGCCCGTCGATCTGGCGGTACGATATAATTGGCTTCTCGTAACTTCAAGCATCATTTTGATTGGTTAGCATTAAGGCTTCCTTGCAGTCGTTGCCTTAAGTTGTAAAGGAATCTGAATAGCTAGCGATGTAGCGAGTCTCATTTCTCTTCTTTCAATGATTTGTTCTTCTGCCCCCAGTCTTGGGTCAAAAGAGTCAATTTGTGGGCGGTCCAATTGCATCTGCAGCGAGTTTATACTCCTCTTATTGACTTAATGTCGTAGTTGGTGAATGAATGGTCGGATCACTTTCATTCATTTGTCTATGCTCGTAGTCGTACTTCGGGGATCAGAGTCAGTTGGAAGGTCATTAGTCACACCTATTTGATGTTCACATCCCTGTCCACACTCTGGGAACTAAGCATTTTGGCAGAAAATGGTCAAGCTGTATTTTTGTTGATTAATTCCTCTGGCACTAATCAATGGCGAAAATCAAAGTGTAGCCAATCACATTGCGACAGCTTTAATTTGATGTTTCTCCTACTGAATTGGAGGAAGGAGTTGATTGGCGGATGGTTGGGTCACATCCGTCCACGTTGCAAGCACAACTCGCCAGATCATTGGCTAGAGTTAGCGGATGACCGGTCGTGTCACGTTCATTTGCGGTAGGATGGGTAATCACATCCATTTAGAATAAGACGTTCAGCTAGGTCCGTTTTGCGAATCTACATCTCCTTGTGAAGAAATCTTGTCTTGCTGGGTCGGAGTGCATCCCTGTGAGATTATGTTATAGGTCCCGTGCCGGGGACAAGTGTTAATGCATGAACGGTCATGTCATGCTCGCATAGTGCTAGACAGTCGGATCACAACCGATTTTTTATGATAAGTGTGCCCCCATGTCAGGGGAAGAGTTGGAAAGAAGAAAGTCTAACCACATCCGCTTTTTGTACTATAGAACTTGCCGCAGAATTAGAGTTGATAGATGGACAATCAAATCGCATCCCTTCTGGTATTTATATCCCAATCCATGCTTCGAGGATTGGAGTTGGTTGACGGGTGGTATTTCACACCCGTTAGGCCTTTATACTCCAGTCTGTGCTTTCGGGACCATAGTTAGTTGATGTTTACAATCCAGTTCACACTCTGGGAATCTGGAATTACTTGATGGGTGGTTAGTCACACCCATTTGGCATTCGTGCTCTAGTCTGCGCTCGCGGGACTAGAGTGAGTCGGTATTTTAAATTCCAATTCATGCTCTAGGAATCTGGAGTTTGTTGATGTTTATACTCCAGTTCGCACTCTGGAGTTAGTTGATGTATGGTCGATCACACCCATTTTAGTGTTTATACTTCAGTTCGCACTCTGGGGACTTAGAGTTATTAAATGTTTATACTCCAGTTTGCACTCTAGGAACTTTGACTTGGCATTCGCACTCTAATTCACACTCTGGGAATTTGGAGTTGACATTTATATTTTGGTCCACGCTCCGGGAACCGGGAATTGATGTTTATACTCCACTTCACGCCCTAGGTAGTTGGAATTGACATTTGTATTTTCTGGTTCGCCCTCCGGGAACCTGGAATTGATGTTTATACTCCACTTCACACTCAGGGAAGTTGGAGTTTGCATTGATGTGTCGGTTCGCACTCCGGGAACCTGGAATAGATGTTTATACTCCACTTCACACTCTGGGAGGTTGGAGTTTGCATTGATGTGTCGGTTCGCACTCCGGGAACCTGGAATAGATGTTTATACTCCAATTCGCACTCCGGGAAAGTGGAGTCCGTTCACACTCTGGGAACGATGGATTTATACTCCGGTTCACACTCTGGGAACCAAGAGTTGATGTTTATACTCCAATTCGCACTCTGGGAATTTGGAGTTATTTGACAGATGGTCAGTCACATCTGTTTAGAATTTTTAAGAGGTCGTTCGCACTTTGGGAACGATGAATTTATCGGGATCGTGGATGGTCGGATCACATCCACCCCAGGTTAACAAGCGAGGTCGTTAGATGGACGGGTCCATCCTCCTCTAACTTGGTTAGGATACGGCCAAAGTCGTTAGGTGAACGGATCCATCATCTTCAAAACCGCATTTATGAGTTTTATACCCCAACTCGCACTCCGAGAGTTTGGGGTTAGTTAAAGGATTATCATGTATCAATCCTTTTTTAGCTTCATTGTGGTGACTTGTCCCCATGCTCAGGGTTTCACTTAATAAGTGATTGGTCAGATCTCGATCACTTTCCCCTTATCCTCCCTTAAAGAAGGATAAGATTTAGTTGACGGACGATTGAATCACATACATTTTTGTTTGGATTATACTTCCGGCAAGCGTAAGGAGTAAGATTAGTGTCCCGGCAAGCTTTGGGCTCGAGGAGAGGAGATGAGAGGATGGTCGAACTACATCCACTTTGAGTTGTGTGTTTTCCCTTAAGTCAGGGGCAAGAATTGGATAGCAGACGGTCGATTCACGTCTACTTTTTGCTTTGCGCTCTTCCAGTCGAGCTGAGGAAGAGAGTTGAAATGATGGCTTATGATGATTGGCGAGCAAGCAGTCGGTTGTCGATGACTATAAATTAAGGGTTGGCCCTTGAGGAAGTCGGTTTAAGGCATGATTATTCTTGCGGAATCACAGACGCAAACTGGAGAGTGAATGGTCAAATCATATCCACCTTAAACATATGTCCTCAAATCACCCCAAGTTCTAATGTAGGATTGGATGCATAGATGGCCATATCACATCGACTCTCGGTGTTATTCAAATTTTATTGGGCATCCGAGGAAGCATAAGTATTTTGGCGAGCTTGAAGTATGAGATGGAGAGTGCAGTGTTGGGACATATAACTCCAAATCTTTTTAAGACCTCTTGATTAAACTGGATAGGCGGATGGGTAGATGGTCGGTTGCATCCATTTTCTACCAGAGTCCTGACTTTATCAGTCTCTCTCGCTTTAATGCCCTGCCCCCAAGTTAGGTGCATATAGGAGCCGACGAGTGGTTGAATCATGCCCGTCATGATAATACCTCAATGGTTTGAACATAGTCTACGGAGGTTGTTTTGCACCCATCCTTAAGTACTCAGTTACCTGCATCATTTGCAAGTAGTTTAGTTCAAGTTGGTCATATTTCGTAACATAAACGAAATTGAAATAGAATTAATTCAAAAGTGATTAGATTAAATCTCATTGATAAGTGAAGCGGCGTCGTATGCTCGCTATTGCACTTCAGTCCAGCCTTCCACAGTTGGGAGTCTAACGCAAACGGTTCAGTTTTGATCAAAGTCCTGATTGAGATCGGGGGTTCCCGGCTCTTCATTTTATGGGGCTTGAACATATTGCCAGAGCTATCCTTTCTGGAGCAGCCTTATGGTGTTGGCATCCATGATAGTCATATAAAGAAGAGGAGCTTCCTGATTTAGAGTATGGAGCAGGTTCCCTTTTATGTCGCCAAGTTGATCCTTCGTCTGACTCATCAACGTAATATTGGCCTGGACATGTTGGTGTAGTCGTCGGCGGCTATCCACCAGTTCTTTTATCAAACTATGGAAATAAGCTTTTGTGCTGATTTCATTTATAAGTGTTGGCAGCAACGGGCTGTGGATTTTGATCAATTCGTTGGCTGCCAGCTTCTTTATTCCCTTTAGCAACATGAGAAGTAGAAATGGTATGCCTAACCACGATTGACAGTCTTCTTTGAGGAATAGGGAATACAACGCATTTGATGACATTCATCACTTTTCGTGGACTCCATTCACCATTCTCACTTCATGAGATAGTGGCGGAGGTTGAATTTCCATAGTACACTGACATAGTCACCGTGCTGAATTTTTACTAGAAATTTTGTATGTAGGACGGTTTCGATGAATAGGCCCCGATTGGGAAAGATACTCCAATCAATATTATCAAGTCCATTTTATGGCTACATGGTCTTGTAATACTAGTGAATGATGCATGCCTGATTGCCCAATGTTCGAATGGTTGGTAACACTGATTCGATGTGAGTTAGTTAAGATGGGCTAATAGATAGGAGACCAGTATAGGGTATTAAGGAAGTTTTGTGGGGGTTGTATGCCATGCTTTTAGTCGTATAGATATGGAATGATTAAGATGTGGGCATTTGAAGACGATTCAGTGGTGACCAGCTATGCTTTGAATTGGCAGAGTTGACAATGTAGAGCAGTTGTCATAGTAGCCATCGTACCATAGTTGTCAATTCAGGAGTTTTAAAAGCCGGTCAATTGGAGGAAGTTGCAGTCCAACTTAGAAGCATGATTTAATCAACTGCAGTTCTTAGCATATTAGCTAGGTCTCCGGCCTCTGGGGGCACTGGTTGAGTAGTATTTCAATACCCATTCCTCGATTGCATTTCAACAATTGTTGTTGTAATCTCCTATGTCCCGTCCAGTCATGGAACGATCAGAATGTTCCTCTACTAAGTTGAGTTTTGAATTAACTATGCGGGTGCTCTGCGCTGCGGCTAGGATTTCGTATCCATCAAGCAATCTGAAAAAGTCCTTCTTCGTATCGTTCTTGTTCGAATCCATCAGATGCGCTCGTCTTCGTATCGTTCTGAAGTTTGCATGGCTAGATCGATACGAAAGTGGTATCTTCCTATCGATACGATTTGGATGCAGATGGATGGATACGAAGTATTGCTCCCTGATGGATACGAAGTAGAGCATCCATCTCATGGATGCGAAGTAGATCATCCATCTCATGGATACGAAGTAGAGCATGGGAAGGATGCGAAGTACATCATCCATCTCATGGATACGAAGTAGAGCATGGGATGGATACGAAGTACATCATCCATCTCATCCTCATGGATACGAAGTACAGCATCCATCTCATGGATACGAAGTAGAGCATCCATCTCATGGATACGAAGTAGAGCATCCATCTCATGGATACGAAGTAGAGCATCCATCTCATGGATACGAAGTAGAGCATCCATCTCATGGATACGAAGTACAGCATCCATCTCATGGATACGAAGTAGAACATCCATCTCATGGATACGAAGTACAGCATCCATCTCATGGATGCGAAGTAGAGCATCCATCTCATGGATACGAAGTACAGCATCCATCTCATGGATACGAAGTAGAACATCTATCTCATGGATACGAAGTACAGCATCCATCTCATGGATACGATGTAGCGCTCTCTGATGGATACGAAGTGCATGTGCGTATCGATACGAAATGGAGGGAGATGGATGGATACGAAGTTATGGATATGAAGATGACCATATTTTCTGGACACGAAAACATGGATACGAAAAACATCATTTTCTCATGGATTCGAAAATATGGATTCGAAAAACTGCATTTTTTCTGGATTCGAAAATATGGGTTCGAAAAACTGCATTTTTTCTGGATTCGAAAATATGGTTACGAAAACCATCATTTTTTCATGCATACGAAAATATGGATACGAAATTCATGATGAATGTGGTTCCTCTTAGATCTGCAACAATCTGAATAGAATAGAAGGAACCATTGAACGATAGATCTGGATCTTCTCCTTAGATTTATACAATCCGATATCGAAAGTAGATCCAAGGAACGGGAGAAAAAACTGGGTTTCTCTCAGTGAAAGCACCAAAGTGTTTGTGTCAAAATTGGGCACAACACTCTTCGGAAGTTTTTGAAGAGATAATAAATGAAGAAAGCAAATTAAAATGAGGATTATCTAACAAAAACTCCAAGCAACAGAAAGTGAATTGCGCAGAAGACAACAATTTAGAGTGGTTCGGCGATTTGCCTACGTCCACTATGAAGTTTTGTTATTTTATTGCTCGATACTGGGAGAATACAACTTTTATATGACTAAGTACAGCAGTTCTTAAGCAAAAATTCGAAATCAAAGGCAGCGGTGGTGCTCTGAAGCAATTCTGGCAGCGTCCGGCCGTGCTTTTTCTCTAGAAATTCTCCGATCCCCTTTCTGAATGACCAGGGGCTCTATTTATAGGTGTAGGAGGCTGATATTTCGCCTAAAATCCGGGGAGACTACTTCTGGCACGTGAGGGGGCCCATACGGCCGAATTCTGGAGGTCTGGGCCCACTTTTGGGATCGATTCGACCCTTGGTTCGAATCGATCAAGAAAGTGTCCAATCGAGATGAAATTTGGTGTGGACATTCTTCAACATGTAAGCAAACTCCTGTAAAAATTTCATGGCATTTGGACTTGTAGATCTCGAGTTATGATCGATTCAAGATTGCATTTCCGGTTGTCATGCTTGGTTCGAATCGATCAGGGTCAAATCGATAGGGTCGAATCGATCAGGGTCGAATCGATAGGGTCGAATCGATAGGGTCGAATCGATCAAGGTCGAATCGATAGGGTCGAATCGATCAGGGTCGAATCGATAGGGTCGAATCGATCAGGGTCGAATCGATCAGGGTTGAATCGATCATAACTTGAGCGTATGAACTCGGATTGACTTGAAATTTGAAACGCTGGCTTCTATAGCTTTGATCATCATGTCTTGTCAATTGCGGCCCGATCTGGACTCGAAATTTTTTTACCGACATCCATAGTAGACCTATGTATAACTGATCTTCAAGACGAACTGTCCTTGGTTTCTAGTCGAGTTCATAGTGTCACGGCCTTGCCAAAAGGCGGGATAACATATATAATTCCCCTAGAGTATACCCCTAACTCTATCACCTCGCATTACCCGATTGCCCTGAGTCAGGCATACCAAACCAATATATATAAGTCATCTAGACAATTTATCTGTAATTATATATATAAAATCACTTAAACCACGTATTTATACACCTAAAATATATTTCACCACTATTCAATAACCCCAAGCCGGGCATACTGAACTATACATATGCTTAAATTGAATATCGAAAAATCATGTCGAACTGCACTTAGCTACCAAAGAGACCTATCAAGAGTCACAAATAACTTGTAGACTCCCCTAAAAACCAACGCCTCAAAAAGGTTGGTTTACAGGTCCTGTCGTAACACCCAATCATACTGCATAATCGCATATGACCTACCCTAGACCGGCGTCCTAATCTCTTTCCTACTACTCTAGGACCATGTCTACTAATCGTGCACCTAAATGGTACAATGGATTCCATGCACCAATCGGTGGACCCAAGTTGGACATACATAAATTATATATAAATGCTTTAACTTCATATCATAATATTCCGTGCATCTCCTAGTAGCCTCAAGTCTGACATACAGTATGTCTATATAAATTACATAATCTGTATGTAGGTATGTATGTGTATGTGTTCATATATATATATATATATATATATATATATATATATATATATATATGACCAACTGTATAGAACTAATAAACATATATATAACCAAAGTAACAAATCTATCATCTCAATATCAATAACAATTTACATATACAATCATATAAACAATTCAATAAAAATGCATCTTACTTAAGTAACCAATCTAACAATTATATATTCTTCTATTATTTTATAGAAGTCTCGCACTTATTTAATAAAATGATGCACTTGCCTATTAATCATACTGTAGCTTGTTTTCACTTAATTCTTCTTTAAATTAAGTTTAACTATCAATGAGGCCTCAAAATATTATATAGCTCATGTATATAATTTCTAAATATATGTATCCTCGTATATCTCAAACCATTTCTTAGGGTCGAAAGTTAATAAATCACGTTATTACAATATTCGGGATTTTATAACCTCAATCAAACCTTATTAAATAATACAACACTTCTTTGTAATTTCTAACTTCTTACGTCACCTTTATAGAAGTCCACTAGTTAGCTAATTATTGATTTACAATATAATAAACCAATATCATGGGAATATAAACTTCAATGCTAGTTTAATACAAGTTTAACCTGCCTAAATCATTATTATAACCTTACAGCTTGTTTAAAGGTCATACTTCAAATTTTCTACTAGTAATGAAATATATAATAATATTTATATCACTAATATAACTACAAATTAGAGTTCTAAATAATTTCTAATCATGTTATAAATTAATATCAACTCCATCAAATTCTATTCAATATGAATATGACACAATATATATATATATATATATGGGATCTTAATCAATTATCCTGAATGTCTACTCAAATCAATCCAATCAAAAGGGGATACTAATAAAGGGTTGGACAAATTATATAACTAAAATTATATTCTAACCTTTCAAACTCCAATTCCAAACTACTTTCTTCATTAACCAATTTTGCATCTATCGATGTGAGATTAAATGATTTATCAACTTATTTTCAATAAGAGATGAAAACTGCATATCCAAATCATGGTTCTGATCTAAAATATTTCTCGTCGAGAAAATTAAATAAAAATAGACAATGATATTATCAACAAAATTAACAAGCACTAGCATTAATAAATTAAACATCAGTAAAAAAAACAATTAGTAGTTACCTATTAGCTATTTGCTCTTAGAATACAGTAATTACTAGTCAAATTTAATATAGTTCTTTTGCTGTTCATTGATGAAGTTTTGGTACTATGCGAGAAGAGGCTTCTCTCTAAGCTATGCTTGATAGTGTAAATCTAACTGGTGTGACAACAGCCTTTGATGCGAAGGCACATGTCAACACTAGTAAAGATGTTGCAGCCAAGAAGGAGAATGGGTTCGAATGCCTTATGCCTAAGAATTTTGGGTATGAATAGCTTGATTGGGGATCCATTTGCCATTCAGATTGTGTCATGCTTTATAGTGGGTAACAACGCCATCATTTTTCTTTGGTTGTATAACATGACCGAGTTTGGAAGAGTGTGCTCGCCATTGTTAAACTTGCTTGGATTCGAAATTGGAGGTGGATGCTGTACGGTTTGATTTAATTTAGGGTCGATGGAAGGAACATGAAAAAATTGGCGGTTTCAACAATATTTCATGAAATGATTTTCAGAAAAAAGAAATATAGTTAACCATTCAATATTATTTATGTATTTCTTATATCGTAAAAAATTATATTTATGAGAATAGTTGGTAAGTGGTAGGTTTATAAACGATGGACAAAAATATAGACCAATTTAGCAACCTTGTTTAAAACTATAAGATTAGCGATTAAATTTCTACCGTAGCATTCTTATTTTTTATGACGTGTTTCTACGAGCACTAAACTCGATAAGTCAATTTGGTGAATGCTTCTTTAATTTTTCACATGATTAACATGAACATTATATTGTATGAGTGTAAATTTTCTTCAAAATCTATTAACTATTTAATTCTTTAATTGGATAAAAAAAGTTAAATCAACCGAAATTTTAGAAATTTAATTTTATAAAATGTTACGACGTTCCTTTTTTACACTTTGTTATGCTTTTTCAATTTTTTGCACAATTAGTAACGAAAAACTTCAAAATATGCATGATCACTTACAAGCTACGAGTGCGATAACTATAAATAACAGTGTTATAAATTAATATATGCAACGGTCAAGACTATAATAGTAAAAGACTTGTATTACAAATGAAAATTTAAAAGTTGTTAAAGACAAATTTGCTACAACTTTCAGGAAAAGCCAGTTGTTAAAGACCATTATTACAATAACCATTTTATAAACATTGTAAAGGAATGGCTGCAATTGGGTCTTTTTATTGAAGTGTACTATGCTTGACTTAATTAGAAGAACAGGTTTTTTTAGTATAGACTAGTGTGATATAGATTATATTAGAAATAAGAAAACTGAGAGGGAATGATCACTTAGATTATGGGATACATCGGTTGGAATGTTAGAGGTTTACATGATCTAAGTAAATGCAATAAAATTAGGACATCTTTAAAAGATAATGATACTGACATGGCCTTATTACAAGGAAGAAAAATAGAATGCCCCAATTACCGCTTCTACTGAAGCTTGGGGGTTTTATATATATAACTATGGTTGTCTCCTTGCTAATGGTAGTTTGGGAGGTTTACTGATGGGTTGGAAACAAAATTATGTTAAGCTCATATCTGTTGTTAATGTTCATTCGATGCATCTTATCTTCCCTAATTTAAGAGACGACTCTTTATTAAATGTCTTAAATATTTATGGTCCACACAATAAGATTGACAAGAGAATCCATTGGGGCAAGCGTATAGAGTTTAGAACCCTTATTTCCAGTCCTTAGATACCAGTGGCGATTTCAACACGACTAGATTTTTAAGTGAGCGCATGCCTAAAGAAAGTGACATTTCTGCAATGAAGGGGGTCGACCAATTTATTATAAATGGTAATTTATTTGAATTACCACGTAATGACAAGCGAATTAATTGGTTGACCTCAAGAGAAATCCCTTCAATGGCGCTCCTTTATCACTTGTTCACTAGCGAGAGATGGACAAAAGGTTCCTAAATATGCGTGTTAATGGACTTTCCAGTCATTGTCCAATTATTCTATTTGGCAAGACACAACACTTAACTCATAAAACATTTTGAAAAGTTGTAGCTCTTAGGAACTAATTTCACTTATTTGTTACAAACAAATGGATTTCTATAAGTAATAATAGTATTAAATATTCATATGTTATGGCCAAATTATTTGTTAGTAAGCTTAGGGACCTAAAACTGTTCTTAAAAATTGGAATAAAGATGGTTTTGACAACATTAAAAATAAAAAAAAATTCTTTTGAAATCTTAAAATTAAATAAATTAGAAAAAGCTTGAACCTTAAATTCTTTTAAGCAAAATGTACTTTTAAACCTTAAAAAAGAACTAGACAAAGTACTTACGCAAGAGGAAATAATGTGTAAGCATACAAATAGACAAAGTAATTACGCAAGAGGAAATAATGTGTAAGCATACTTTTAGGGTCCAATGGAAGGATAAAAGAGACAAAAAGGGATTAATTTTTTTCATAAAATTGCCAATGATTGCAAGCGTAGTAATATCATAAACATCTTAGTCATTAATAATGTGGAAATTTTCAATTAAAATGAGCTCAATGATGCATTCTCTAACTATTACAAAAATACCTTTAGGCCAACAGGGATCATAGAATTACAGCTAGGTGGAACGATTTATCTCCTACCAATACTAAGATCATTTTAGAGGATATCCCATTTTCTAAAGTGGAGATATTTAAGCCTATTCATGACATGCTTAGTGATAAATCACCTGGATCAGAAGGATTCCACATTTTAACAGCCCTGCTTTCCACAACATAAAATAAATAAATTTAATTAAACTAAAATATTTTTTTCGAATGTTGTTAATTATTATTTTGAAAATCAATTCTTATTTATTTGAAATTTATTTAATAAAAGATTCTATTTTAATAAATTGAATTAAATTAATAAATTCTTTTTGAATAACATATTAAAATTGAATAAAATATTGTAATTAAATATAAAATATTTTTGAATGTGTAGATAATTGCTAAATGGTCGAAATAGCTAGGAAATAAATTTATTTTGTAATGGTATAATAAATAATCAAATAAGAATATACAATCATCAAATTGAATAAAAATTATCCAATTTTCGAAACATAATTTGTAGAATGAAATGTAAATCAAATTATGTTTGATTGAAATTTATTTATAAATGAATAAAAAAGTTATTAAAAGAACAGAAAATTTGTTAATTTAAATTAGTGCCTAAAGCCCATTTAAACACCTTATTTCCTCCTTTTATAGAAAGCTCCTCTTCCATTACTCTACCCAAATCATAGCCCATAACACCAATTTCATGTTTCCACAAAAACACCAAAATCTAAAATCTCGTCAGAGGAAGAAAAAAATCACGTGAAGCCTTTGTGCTCGGCAATGACGTTAAGGGTGAGCTTGAGTATAGGGACGCAGGTCATGACCAAAGTGAGGCAATGGCAAGGTCGTAATCTAGGGACGACGGTGATGTCGCAAGCGACATGGAAAAGGGGACACGATGTAGATGATGGTGTAAAGGCTGGTCGATGCAACCTAGTGCATGATTCTGTGCGGTCGCGACTTGGAAGGATAACGCATGAGCTAGAGGTGCGTGGAATGGAAGATTATAGAAAGTGATGGTGTAGTCTTGGGCAAGTGGTAGTTGGCGATGTTGCTGCATGGAGGAAGTTGCGATGCTGCTAGTTGATGTAGGAGGTCTTGTGTGTATGGGAGCATATTTAGAATTATAGGACGTATGGAGTCGAGAGTACTTATTATTACTTTCATTAGGACTCATCTCATTGAGAATATTTAGTTGCATCCATTAAGGACTAACTAGTCAAGTATCATTATCCTCTCTTAGGATTAGTACTCGAGGATTTGTTATATTGAGATGCTCTTGTTAGGACCTATGTAGTTGAGAGCAATCACTCTCATTAGGATTCCTAAAGCCATGAGTATTTAATGCGACTCTCATTAGGACTCACTGAGTCAAGTGTATCAGTTATCACTTTTAATAGGACTTATTGAGTCAAAAGCAGTTGTTGTTACTCTCATCATGACTCCTGGAGTCGAGGGTACTAGTTATTACTCTCATTAGGACTTATATAGTCGAGGGTACTAGTTATTACACCATAGGGTTCAGGCCACTCTGGAGAGCACATGAATTAGACCCACCTGATAGGTTAGTTATCCATCCTAGCGGTCCTAATTGCGGGGTCCAACCCTAGATTCATAATGTCGCCCTACTGAATTTGTAGGCTGAGGATTATTTATCTCATTAGAGCCATTGCCCAACGTCTCTTAAGGAACAATGGTATGTTACCAATGACAAGTAGGAGTCGTGACCAATGCACAATGTGGTTTTGCAACATGTTTATGACATGCGATGGATACAAGTGCCACGACTCTAGGATTAACTAAGTGACTATAGGAAACGGGCTGCAGACTTTAGCATTTTCTAGAGCAATGCTATAGTACGTCGTTCTCCCATCTGGATAACTCGGGTAGATCCATTATATATGAGATATTTTATACTATCACCTCGTTAGAGACAATGACCATATGACATAAGAGACTAGTTGCATGTTAGTCTATCATTTGGGATAACTTAACCCAGGACAACTGCATGTTATCTATCAAGGACATTGGAGACTTGTTGTGAGCTTGTCTGTCAATCTTTTATTAAATCCTATGGTAGTGAGACCTCCGTTTGTATGTTTTTTTAAATCTCCAAGGACCATTTAGTCGAGAGTTTTGCCTCTCTAAGGATAGTGGGTCGAGATAGATGATTTTTGTACATCGAGTTTTTGATTGGCTTTTATATTGATTTGAGATTATATTTCTTCATATCTCCGAAGGCTTAACCGTTGGAAGTTATCTCCTCCATTAGGACAATGGTCGAGATAGTTATTTGGTATTGCCTATAATATTTTGTATGAACTGTGCTTTGTTTTGGGATTTGTATTTCTTATTACCTCCTAAGACTAACAATCGCAACCCGTAAGTCGAGATAGTATTTCTGGATTTTGAATGGATTTTTTTTAATTAGGTTTCACATTTCTTAATTTATCTTCTATGGATTAACTATCAGAAGTTATTACTTCCACTAGGGCCCTTAACCCTGAAGTAAACTCCTTAACTTCCCTAAAGGTACGAAGCTAAACCACTAAACCAAACCAATCATCCTAAGCCTAAGTGTTGGGCTAGGCCCACTAATTCATGTTCATTCTAAACGTATAATTAAGGCTATATAATTTCCTACTATGAAAATTATATTGCCTTCTATATGTATTTAATAGTATTAACACTTGTTCTCTATGTAATTATTCCTATTTTGTATGCTCATTCCCTCTATTTCTTGTTTCCTCATTATATCCAAGAAATGTTTATTGTCTGTAATAAATGGTCATTAGTATCAAAATTGGACAATCCTTAATAATGTTTGTTTACTCATTATGATTCAATCATATTATGTCTATTTCATTTTCCCATAAACGCCACATTAAATCCTTTAGCCGGTTTCATTAAACACATTTATGTCGTCATTTAATTCCTATAACTCCCTATTAACTACACTTTCATTGCCTTATTAATTTTGGAGTTACTATCTCTTTTTCAACAACACCTACTAATCTTATACGCTATTTATACGCATATTACGCTATATATATATATATATATATATATATATATCTGTGTGTGTGTGTATTAGTGTGTGTATTCCTAACACATTAATTCCTATGCTTAGGAATTTTAGAATATTGATTTCTGCATTCTAATTTATTAGAGTTATTCTTTCCAAAAAGAATTATTGTTATAATTTTCCATAAATTACCAAAAAATGATACTTTTACTTTATATTAAAGTACAAAGAATTATCGCTTTTATTTAATTGAAATAGATAATGCAAACTACAAGAAGAATATCCATACTTTAGACATCTATTTCCTTTTTGTTATATTCCTTTTTATTTCAAACGGCGCACTTTTATATACTTGTGGAATTGGATAATTTATGGAAATTATACGGAAATAGTTACAACTAAGTTGTAACCTGGTCCTAATAAACTAAAACATAGAAATTAACATTACAAGTCAAATTAGGGCATCTAAACTAATATTAACCTTTTACACCCCGATATAAATCTGGAATAAACTTTACAGCTTTATCAATATTCAACTTTAACAAATTTAGGGACTGGTTTCCAAATTTTCAGGTCATGGTGTAAATACTATTCATATTACAATTACCTAACTTACAGAATATGCAGACGAGATTTCATCTTTCTAAGCCTACAACTCCATGGATCTTGCGTAGTTACAGTAAATCAATAGAACTCCAGGATATAAGTTTCAATATTATAAATAAATTATATAATTTCCCACTCACCTTTCAAGCCTTTGCAAATCTCCCAAATCTGATTTCATCCCTTTACTTGATTTCTTTTCCTTTCCAGTCCAAAAGAAAATGTATGATAAGGTACGCATACTATTACAATTAAAGATCCAAGAAGATATTGGGGTTAAGATAAATATAGATTTATAATTATTCAACCTAAGCCGCCACCTTCCGACTAGTTGACCACACCTATAAGCGGTCAACCGGCACAATTAAGTGGGTAGAACGGTAAGGTCCCTCGTTTATTATTTTTTGTTTCTTTTTCTCATTTTTAATTATTTACACTTCAAAAACTTCAACCACTAATAACTTCTTCGTTTGAAATCCGATCACATGACTCCAAATATGAAAATTGCTTAAAAAATGTTACGAACAAAATGGTACAAGTTCCGTGGCCAAATTACATTGTTTCTCAAATTTCATTTTTGAGCCTTATTAATTATTTATTAATTACTGTTTATTTTACGGGTTGTTACAACAATGACCCTTAACCAATTTGATTATTATTAATTCTTTAACACTTTAGATTTTAACTTTACCACCACTAAACTTAATTATGACTACTACTGAAACAATCAAATCTTCTATCGGAGCAAAGATTACAACATTTTACACGATACTATCTTCACTATTACGCGTTGATATATATGGTTGAAAGGAACCTAAGAATGTTTAATAATGCTAACTCTTCTCCTAGTAACCTAATTTACGCCATCATGCTATTCATCTATAATTGGGTAGCTAATCCTAGTTATAAATTTGTCAAAACCATATTTTTCAAGGATTTTATTAAAAAGGTAAAACTTTGAATAGATGTGTTGAAATTAAAAATAGTTTACAACGGCGAGAGACAGAGCGTGGTCTTAACCAACAACCTATTAGGAACTTTTATGAAGACAACTCATCGAACACTGTACTCTTGGTTGATAACTAATTCTGTTATAACTAGCATTCTTGTTTTTCTCTTCTCAGTTTCTCTCTCACACACAATGATATATATATATATATATATATATATATATATATATAATTTCTAACTTTATATACATGTATATGTGTTGTACTCACATTTTAGTCTAGTTTTTCAGTTTTATTGCTTATTAGGACTAGATAGCTTATGCTGATGGATATTAGATGCTTGATTGCATGGATATATTGCCTTTACTGGCTTTATCATGGTTATTTGATTACCTGACAGTCACTCTGACAATTCCTTTTTATCACAGCATGGTTATGTATATATGGATTTGTCGTCGTATTTTTTGTTCTACACTAGATGAAACCGTTTGTTTGCCCTGTATTGTTTTATTTTTCTCTCCTATAGTTCTTGGTTCAGTCTAGCTGTTGTTTCATGAATCTACTACTAGGACTTGGTGGGAGGTTTTCCTTTTCTTCATTATATGGGAGGGAGTTGGTTTGCTACCCGCTAGGCTTGTTGGCAACTCCTTTTTGTTTAGTGTATAATAAAATTATATGAGCGCTCTTCTCCAATGGAGGATCACTCATTGTCCTTAAAAATATACTAGTCCATAAAATAATTTAATAAATATATAATAATTGTATATTCATTAATTTCAAGTCATCTAATAATAAATAATGATAAATTAATAAATATAACTATTATATTACTTTCTTTATATAATAATGATTTATAACTTCTATAAATTATTTCAATAAACTATTTTCGATCTAAAGCTAAAAGTTGTGATTGTGTGACTCCAAGTGTGAAATCCTCCCTCAGTAATATTTAGACAATTTAAATATTGAAGCCTATATATATTTTGTTGAAGTGCAAGAGTGGACACTAGTTTAGTTACTTGCAGATTATCTAAACTAAATCCAATTTGTTATTCTTCAAAGCACCCCTCCTTAAGCAAAGATATATTGTTCACCTTTTCCCATCGTTATTGCTATATCATTTAGATATCCAAATCTCGATCGATGGTCAAACTCTAATAATATTTGTACTTTATTGCGAAGCCCGACATTAAAGTCCGTTGTTCAGTCGGATAACATTTATCGATTAATCGATTTGCTTTGGCCAATGAGTTTGACTTTAAGTTGACCACCGATTACAATGCTACTAAACTTCTATTCGAATGAGATGAATCCTCTCTTGAATAGTGTTTCTCTTGAGGTGGTTCAACTTAACCCAACTATGGCCTTAACATGGTCATCATAGTTATGTGATTAACCATAATTAAAGTATAGTTTAAACACTTAAAGATACACAATATTCTCAAGTCAAAATGCTACTACACATTATTATATGGGATTTCTATTTGGCTTTTAACCAATATAAGACTCTCAATGGGTCATTATGTAATTCTTCAAAACAACTATACTTACATAGCGCCTTGGTGCCCTCAACGATCATGAGTTATTTATTGTACATCATCTACAAAGCATTACTACACTAGTATCAATAGATATATCGATATGTCGTCCTCGATACATCTTGATTAGAATCAATTAAGGACAAGTATTTATTTTAAATATGATTCAATACCCACTATTATGATCACATTTGTAATTCCAACCAATTAAATGATTTTCTTAATGATTTTCTACATATATTTATTTAATGTATTTAAAACATTGGTTATGCCTCGATGCAATAATATTTGAGGTAGAAAATAAAACCTAAAGCTTACTTTATTTCGAATAAAATTTAATATAAAAGTTAAGTTATATAATTAAATTACATTATTGTCCCAATGTCATACCCCTAACTTTATCAAGTATTTCATGTGCTTCAATTATGGCTTCGACCTCTTTTATTGTTTATAACTTCTATCGTATAAAACCGTTCTTAATTTTTATTCAGCTGTATGTATTATTTACCATTCACAACACACACACACTGTATTGTTTCAAGCTTATGGTGTCTAGTTACATCATTATAATTCAACGTTTAAAATAGAAGCATGTGTTAAACTTTTACTATCTAAATTAGAGTAGACAATGAATTATCTCTTTAGAGAAAATAGTTACTCCTTTTGATCAATTTGTAAATCTAATGAACGATTTACTATTTTGCATCTTATACTTAACATATATGATAGTAATTGTAAAGTGTAATTTGATAAACAAGAGTGATACATTTTATTTAAGCAGAGCACTCATAATGATATCACAAGGGCTCGAGCGCTTATCCTCGTGAACCAATGTCTACAGCGGCATACCTCTAACACTTGAGCTAAGGTCCTTAATGTGGTCTGTGATAATATTAAATTTAGAGAAATGTTTTGTTGACTTAGTTATTGTTTTTACGCACATGCATGTTGATTGTATTAATTGATATTAATGAAATTTTGCAAGAAATATTTATTTACAATCATTTAGTTAACGATCGGTTTCACCATCGTTGTGTGGTTGTACCAATATAAATTCTTATGTTGATATAACTATAAAGATAACCATTCTATGCACCAAATTACACATAATATAAATTATTTAGGGATATCATTATATCCGTACTTGTTTTCTTGAATTTTGGAAATGTTTTCATTTTCCAGGCCTACTTCATTATCATTCAGTTTACCCTTTTTTTTTCTCGATCATTCATGTCATACTTCACTCGAATATTGGGTTCTATAAGGCCCTAATGAAACCCCAATAATTTATGCAAATAGAGATCGGATGATTTGAAACAAGAGCTATTTTTATCAAACCGACCGTAGGGAGGTTTGTTTACTGTCACTTGGGCAAAACCAAATACTCGGAAGCCAAAAAAACATGGCCATTGTTTCGTTTTTTTTCCATGTGCTTTTCCTTCTCGTGTGCTTCTCACCCAAATTTTCTCCTATTAGACCGCGTATTCTCCCTTTGAAGCTTTCGCCTCCGTTTTCTCCGGTCAATTTTCCCCTTCCCTCTCCTCTTTAGTTGTCCTTAAACCAAATAAAACCCTATTCGTTTGATACAAACACTATGCCACTACACCTCTCGTCTGCGCCTCTACGCCTCTCGTTTATATTTTGACATTCGTAAGACGACCAAGCTATCCAGTGTGGTTGTGTTGACGATTCGCTGCATCCCAGATCTTCATCTCCATCACGTATCCTGCACAAATTAAATTGGTACATCTTTCTCAATTTATTCTGTTTTCGCTTGGTTCCTAGTTTCAGGGATTTCAATAAATGTTTCCGCTGCAAAATTCGCTGATATGTGCTATGAAAATTATTGATTTTACACTACGGTTTTACGCGCATCACCCGATTTGTTTGGATGATTTATTACGCGCATCAATAAAGTCGCAGTCGGAAATTACAGAGCTTTCATCTCTACATCAGATGCGTTGTCTTTTATTCAGAATGAACTTACTGGCTTTAACCAGCATCTTGAGTCACTGGTAATTTATGAGTTTTTTGAGATCTGAGATCGGGTGTTGAATGCTGTGTTTGAAGTTTGGGGGTTTTTGCTTGAGTTTTTCAGATTAGTGAAATCCCAAAATTGACGGACGGGTGCACAGAGTTAATTGAGTTGGCACAACAGATATTGGAGGAGAGGAAGCTAAATCAGACATAGTTGGCGAATCATAGTACTTTGCTTGACTTGCTTGAGATTCCACAGCTGATGGATACGTATGTAATTTTACAGTTTTTATGCACATTAGCTCCGATGATAGGATGCAATTTTAATGTTCAATTTTTTTAGTGCATATGTGGTTAATTAGATGATATTATATATTGGATGTACTCGTAATTCCCATTTTAAATGTGAAAAAATAAAATAAGAAATACTTAAAATTGGATAGAGCTCATCAAAACAATAGCTGTATGCACTTTGAGAACTAAGAAGGCTTAGTTATGAAGGAGTTCGATCGCATAAATTTAACTGCTTACAATTCCAGAAAAATAACCCAGAACAGTGATAGTCATATAATCACTTACAAGTTACAACACATTTGATCACATAAGCTTATGCTTGATCAATAGGAGACTATGTAACAATAAAAAGATAATTTCAGAACAATGATAATATATTCTGCAATCCAAATAAATAAGATCATTCAACAAATTCACAAGCAACTATGTGAGATGGGTCAAATTCCACAATGTTTTCTCTTGTTCAAACACACATCACCTTTTTTAAGATGGTTTATGCTCATCATGCATCACCAACTTGCCAATGGTTGAGAAGGTCTGTCAACTTGCCAATGGCTGTGAAGGTCCGTCAACTTGCTCCTCTTCTTTGTTCGTTGCAGGTTGGGGTTGTTTATATTCTTCCATTGGTAGTCAATTCTTGCATCGACTACAAGTCACAGGAACACACAAACTATTCAAAAGCAGCAGTTCTTACGGGTTCAGACGCAAAGTCCTATGTCCTCCAATATTGTTTTTCTCTTTTCCTATTTCTTCTTCTTCTTCTTCCTTTAAACTCTTAACATTTTGCTTTCGTGCACCCTTGAACTTCTCTGGAACCTGTATCAAGTGCGTAGGACGACAACTAAATAAATTTAGCATAACTAGTAAGATACGATTGAAAACGATGTGTTTCTATTATGCCATGTATTCGTAACTGGATGGCTTGGGCTCTCCTGCGACCTCTGGTCTAAACCTATGGTATTTTCTCTTATTTTTAACCATTAAAAGCTTGCTCAAAAAGTCAGCGTACGACTTAGGAGAAAATATGTATTCTATTTCAACCAAGTGATCACCTTTTACCTGGTCCAAAATATATATATGTTAATTTAAGCTGAATTGATCAAGATATTTTTTAAACATCCTAAATAAACTGAACCCATCCTCATTTTGGACTGCTATAAAAGCCAATACTGCTCAATATTATTTGTAGACTGCACATAAGTAACTTTATCAGTATTATCATATCTATTTCTTTTATATTTTTGTTAGACATATGTGCTTTCATTTTTCAACTGCTAAATGATTAATTATATTGGTTTTCATTCTTTCCTACATGATTAATTGCCCCCAAGATATTAACCTGTATAATATATAATTTTCAGGTTTTTTCTGCTATATATCATTGCAGCTGCATAATGTAATAGAGGTATCACAAGTATACTATAGGTCTACTATTCAATTTCCATATTATTTCTCTGTTCCATCCCATACGAAGTAGGCTATCAACTCATGTTTCATACCATATATGAACATATCCGAGTATTTCAATTCTATAAACTAGGCATCTATTTTTACTGTCTTTTTTCATACTCTGTTTACTACAGTTTGTATTTCATAAAAAAAACTTACACTTTTGTTGTTTTGTTGTTTTGTAAATCTAAAGTTGGTGCCTACATGCTGTGTAAGTATACAGTAATATTAAATCCTTTCTATATATATACAATTTTACTAATTTTATATTAAATCCTTTCTATAACCGAGCTAGCCATGCCGAAGATGTTATAAGGTGTTGTCAATATACAGTTTACCAATAACTTTAAATTGAATCAAAATGCTTCTCAATATCGAGATACTAGTCATTACCTTGTAAATTACCTCTTATGGTTGATTTCAGAACTGGAGATAATTAATTATTTAATTCTGTTATGTTTTGGAACTGGGTGTTAAATGAACCAAATTAGGTGCTCTACAAGCTCAAATTATAATATGATCGAATTTCACATAATTTCATGATTATTGAAAGTTTGTTTAAGATATATTATGAAATTCTGTACTATTACAATGGCACATAATATGACATTATGAAAGAGATCCTTTAACTGAAGTTCAAAATTTACACCCCTATTTAAGATTAGCTGTGAATTGCTTAAATCCCCTATGTCTTGCTACGTAGCCGATGTACATAAACCTTTATCGGATTTTTTTCCAAGCTTAGCTTTGGTGTTGTTCATTCAAACTCTGATAGTGAATGATTTTCTTACAATAAAATGATATGTTTTCACCAGTCGAAGACAGAAAAAATGTCCTTGTGCTTTCAAGTTTTGTATCATGACTCTTATTCTTGAACAGACCGCGTGCAATGTTTATTTGGACCTGTTTTCCTTTATCAAGGATATAAAATGCATATGAGTTTGGAAATAAGTAGTGTAGTTCAATAATATGAGATTTATTTCTTACATCAATTTTTTCATTAGTAGTCTTCTTTAATTAGGTATTGAAAAATATGATGATGTATATTATGGTGGCATTTGTTTGATTTTTTTTCCCAAATTCATTAATACATTAGACTTACAAATAAGCTCATAATTAATTGAATATTGAACTTTCTTGATACATATATGTGTGTGTGTCTGTGGATGGTTTATATCAATACATTGATAGCACATCCTTAATATCAAGTTGGCCTACGTTTTCAATTCTTGATATAATTGAATTTCATAGTTTCAATTATTTTCATTTTTTTTAAAATGCAGTTAATTTTTCATCAAATTAATAATAAAGAAAAATTAAACAAATACATTTTTTATATCAAATACTACAACGGTCGGTTTTCCCACCGTTGTGCGATTATAATAGTTGATATATGGGAGGAAAGACTTCTTAATATTACCAATATATGACAAATCCTTCTTTATGAAAACACGTGGGACAACCATATTTTCCTCGCTCAAACCATAACTAGAATACATATCTTCCCAACCCGAGATTCACGTTTAAAAAATAATTAAATAACATAAAATCAAAACTCGCACAAATTTAAAATGTTTATGAGTCGTTATGAAATTTTCAAAAATCAAAAGTGTGTAGACCCTGGACTTTGGAAAAAATGCATATTATGTCAAAATAAATAAAAATGCCCATAAATTACAAATATTGGAGTATAGATAAGCATTGCCTTAGTTATGCTAAACAAAAATACATATTTAAAGAAAATTGCAGAACATTTGCATTTTAAAATAACTCACATTTGTACATTTAAAATAACTCTCGCAAATGATAAAAGAAGGCCAATTAATTTCAGTTGATAATATCACTATAATACATTATCATGCAACAAGAACCAATAAAATGAAGATG
The DNA here is from genome assembly GCA_030765085.1 of Allium cepa. Taxonomy (NCBI): domain Eukaryota; kingdom Viridiplantae; phylum Streptophyta; class Magnoliopsida; order Asparagales; family Amaryllidaceae; genus Allium; species Allium cepa. The sequence goes on along the minus strand of CM060931.1, from coordinate 406,953,324 downwards.
TTTTGGATATTTTGTAAAAATCATAATATTTACATATTTTCTAAAATTGAAAATTACATCCGAATGGGCAAGATTCAGCAATAAATTTAATATGATTATAAGTCAGCATCTTACACATATGGAGAAAGCACCAATGAGAAAACATAATATTTTGAAAAAGCAGATATCATGCACTTTACTAAAAAATACCAAACAAAATTGGAATAAAGGCTAACTATCTTAAAAATATTTAGAGAAAAATGCAAAAGATGAGCAGTGGTGTAATTGATTTCTAGTATTAAAAATGTAAAAGTAACACTGAAATATGAAAGTGCAAGACGCATCTACTTTCGTATTTTCAACATAAAACACGATGAAAATCTATATTTATACACCCATATTTCGTTTTTAAGTTGATTTCTGTATTGTTATTATTTGCATTTTAAAACATCGATTTTTGATAATTTTAAAAGGAGAACTGGTGTTGGTCTACGAAGAGGTCCTTGAGATTGAATTTTAATTATTGACTATATTTCCTATTATTGTAACTTCACAAATTCCCTGAATAGAGATAATCATGAGGGATCCCCGAATTCAAAGTGGACTGTGCTACAACAACAAATGAAAAGGAATACAGAGAAACACGAACACAAAAAACAAACATGGTAGAATTAACGAGGCTCCATGTTTTTTCCATGTCGCATTTCTTTATCGACTCTACGACCGGACGCTTTAGCAATTTCCATTTTGAAAAGCTAAAATGCTCGAATTTGAGTTACCAAATTATATGCGAAAAATGATGAATGGAAGAAAATCAATCTTAAAATTGAATTGGACCACCCTTCTTCCTCCTACATCATCTTATCTAATCTAAAATTGGGCCATCTACATATCCCAACATTTCATTTTTAGGACATTGCATCCTAAATAAATTCCTTTACAAACATTTTCATCATTATGTTCCTATTAGTTGAAAGTTGAATAAATTAATTTAATATTCTAGTGAAAATCATGTTCTATTTCTACCTTATTGTTATGGCATCTCCAACAGCCGCCAAAGGTGCAAAAATGACAATTTTATTTTCTTCCTGATTGTCCAGTAATGGAAATTTGAACCTGGAAAAGAAAGTGGTAATCATTCTTTTTTTATGAGCGTTGATTCTTTAGACGGAATCTGAATGCCGTTTAGTTATTAAATGGTTTTTGAAGACCCATTTAAGGATAAATATTTTTTTACTGTGACATGCGTTAAACTCTTTTCCAAAAATTATTTAGTGCTTAGACGCTTTTTTACAATCGTTTAGCGTTTGAATGGTTTTCAAAAGATCATGTAAATTACGCTAATCAGTTTTTTCAAAGTAGAAATTTATTACACATCCTTATTTTTTTTATTTTATAAATTTTATCTCTTCCAATTTTATATTATGTTTTACATTCCTATTTCTATTTGTCAAACCTATCTTCTCAATTTTTACTCCTGTTCTTCTAAAATTAGTGCCCCACTACCTAGTTTTATTTCGTTTGTTGCAACAAAAAAAAAATATTCTGTTCGTGATAATTTTCATTCCAATTTGTGTACCTAATCTCAAATTTTCGTGCTTTTAGCTGTTGCGCATACATCTCGAACTATTGTTGGCATCCATCATTCTTCTATATCTCGATCTATTATTGATTGGAAATTTTTTATACTTAATTTCATTAAATTTGAATATATTGTTTGTAACAACCCTAGATTTTTATGTATATTTTAATTTCGAATTTATTTCATTTTGAAATTATTTTAAACTTTTTTTATTTCAAACATTTCATTTGTAAAAATAAATTTTGATTATTATATGAATTATAATTTCAAACTGGTATAAATTGAATATTTTCCTGTAAAATGGAATTGTGGTCAAAACTGGTCAGACTTTGACTTTTAAATTTTAAATTTATATATTTAAATTCTTAAACTTTATCTTTTATTATGAAAGTAGATTTAATAACTTGAATACTGCTTTTCGTTTCGTTGAAAAGGAGTTATATTGTGAAAGTTATGTATATTTCAATATTGAGTACAATTTGTTTTATTTAGCAATTTTGTCTATTTTAAATTATATAAATCATATTTTTCTTTGTTTTATTTTATTTTAATATGTGTTAATATGTTAGTTTATGTATATTTTGTCTTTTAAATTTTTTTAAGTGATAATAAAAAAAATTTCCAAAATTTACTGTATTTATTTCCTATTTTAAGGTTGTTTTCTATTTTTCTGCTATTTTCTTCATTTAAATTATATTTAATTAAAATTTATATATTTATTTTGTTAATGCATCTTTTATTTTATGTTATTATCTTTGTTATAAATATTTTTACAAGTCCATATAAATTTCCAAAGTTCGTTCTGTTTATTTTCCATTTTTTTAGACTAGTTTGCAATTTTTGCTGTTTTATTAATTAAATTATATATAATTAATATTTATTTATTTTGTTTGCTTATTTACATTACTTTTGAGTTTATTTATCTTTATTATCAGTATTTTTATGTAATTATAAATTAAAAATGAATTAGTGGAAATTTGAACAGTTTTAAACTTTTAAAATTCCAAGGTCCTTTTATCTTCCGACCTTTCACTTTCTCAACCTCCTCCTTAATTGTTTTTGCCGTGCATTTCCTCCTATCTTTCAGCCTCTTCTTCATTTTTCACGAGAATTTCATTTATCAAACATTTCTCAACAAAAAAAAATCACGGCTTCCACTTTTGTTCAAAGTTTTTAGGTAAATTCTTCTTCCTTTCTTGTTTTTCTATGTTTTTTCTATTGATTTTGCAATGGTTCTCTACCTTCATGGCTCCACTCCTCCTCCTCCAGTCCTTGGCTGACCATCACCACCCCCTTCTTCTGACCATCACACATCTTAGTACCCCCTTCACTTCAGGCCGAGCCAACCCAAGACATAGATCACCACAAAATCCACCAAAAACCATCACTATATACACTAGATGGGCCACCTTTGCCAACACCTCCTTCTTCAACCTCTAGCCGCCACTACCTCCACCACCACCACCTCTGGCCTGACCCCCACCCTCTGCCACATCAACCACCATCTCTTGGAGCCACTGGCCACGCCCCATAGCTTCTGGTCGAGCCAAACTTTAGCAAAGAGGTGATGTATGTTGCCTTGTTTTGCCTTGTGTTGAAGTTTTATGCACCTAGATCCATGAACCCACCTTCAACACATGTAGATCGACCCATAGTGAACCCAAAACAGACCCAATCCCCTGTGTTAGCTGAGCCAAACACGTGCCTAACTGAAGTACCTGAGGTTGAGAACAAGTGCAATTCAAATGGATATAGTTTTGGGTGTTGTTTCTATTGTTATTGATGTTAAAGTGTGTTGTAACTTATATATATTGTATTGTTTTGTTTAAATGTTTCAAGGGGTATAGCTTGACTCTCCACTCTCAAAATTGTAGTAGTGTTGTCGTGCTTTTGTAGTGTCAGTATTGTTGCTTTGGTAGCGATCTCCAGCTTTGAACAGGTGAGTAAATCTCACCAGACTAATATGTACTTATATGGTGATAAACTGACATCACCAAAATCTGTAAATGCATATCATCCTGTTATAACTGCTATATTATATTCATATGATGTTCATACCTATATTTACACCTTTTATATCATATGTTACTGTTATTCCATGCTATTCTGTTACTTTCATCAGTTTATCACACTGCAAGTTCCCTGTAGACTAGAATCACTATGGGTTTAAATGATACATACCCGAACGGACATTAGAATAAGAGAAAATCGTTATGGGCTGAAATGATAGGCCTGAATGATTTTCAATTATTTTCTTTTACTTTGGATTGCGGGTTTGAAATGATCAAACCCGGGTTTTCTTTGTAAATTACGGGTTGAAATGATATATTACCTGTATCACTTTACCTAGGCTAGAAAATGAAATACAGACCCGTGGTTAAAATATGTTTTCTAAATTTTTTTTAAAATATTCTAGAAATATAAATATTATAATATTTTGATTTAAACTTAATTAAAAATGATTTTTTGTAAAGTATTAATGATTTTCTGAAAATTTATAAGTGAAATAAATTAATGGTAAAGTTAGAAAACTAAAATGTAAGTTTTTTGGAAATTTAAATTTGGTGATAATTGGAATTTAAATTAAATTTAAAAATATGATAAATTCATGATAATTTTGGATTAAAGTGAATTTAAAGTGATTTTATAATATATTAATGATTTTTGAATGAAGTTAAAATGTGAAATGAATGAATAATTAAGTTGAAATTTTGAAATATAACTAAAATTGGAAATTTGTGAATTTTGCCAAAAAGTGAATTTTAAGTTAAGTAAATAAAAATGGAATTAAGTTATATTTGAAAATTTGAACTTAAGTGTTAAGTTAAATTTAAATTAAATGAATTTAGATTTAATGTTGGAATTTGATAAATGAATTATTATTGAATCTTGATTTTTGAATGGAAATATAACTTTATAAAATCATGAATATAAGGGTATTTAATTGATGATTATAAAAGCGAAATTATATGATTTTATAAGTTAAAAATGATTTAATAAAAATTTAATTGTTTGTGAAATTATACTGAATATTTGAAGTTAATTAACTGGATTTCTGAAATGCTATTAATTCTAATGTAAATGATAATACAGCATTTGTAAATATTGTAGTTGATAATAATGAGCCAAATGCTAAATCTAATTAAAGGCTATTATAGCATTTTTGTAAATGTTATAATTGTTGGATTTAAATAAGTTTATTTGAAACTAATGTAACCCTATTACAGCATTTTAAATGTTGTCTTTTGTTAAATTGAACTGTTTTGAATGTGACTTTCCGTAGCATTTTCTAAATGCTACGAAAGGTAAATTTTTACTGTTTTGATAAAATTAAGTGAATGAATGAACTTTGAAAAGTTTTAAAAAAATTTAATTAAGTGAATGAATGAATTTTGAAAAGTTTAAAAAAAATTGGAAATTTAATAATTTAATTATTAAATATAATAACTTCATTTTATGATTCAAAATGAAGTAAATTGTTTTGAAATATAAACTATTTTGAAATGTGTGTTAAAATGGTATTTTAAGTAAAATGAATATGGTTTTGAAAGGATAGGATATTTTGAAATGGATTTTTGAAATGATATTGAATTTTTAATAATATTGATTTAGAAGTATAAAATACCATTTTGAAATTTTAACCACGCGATGTATTTAATTTATAGTTTAACTAATTTTTAAAGGATAGGCGATCCCAAGCATCCTTTAATTATTGTGCATTTCTACTGCAGTTCACTTGAGTTGTTTTACATTATATAAGTATATATTGTCCTGACTCGAGTGTTTTGTGTTTTACTTTACGCTCGGGTCAGCCTGAGTATTCACAGCTTTGGATTCTCTTTCTGGAGCTGGTCTTTGCTGGAATTTCTGCTTATCTACATTTATATCTACTTTCTGTTTCAGCTGTTCTAGTTTATCTCATGTATTAGTGAACTTCTATGTATTTGGGATTTCTATTATGTTGTTTTCATACTGTATTATTTATTTGGTTTGAGACTCTGTCGTAGTAGCTTCATGAACTACTATGTATTTTATATTCCGCTGCGAGTTATTCTGATATTTCTGTGTCTGTGATTCTGTGATTGTATTTCATTTGATCCAAAATTATTTACAATGCGATATTTTGAGCAATTCAAGTCCGGCATGTGTGGATGCGAATGGCTAAAAATATCGGGTAGCTACAGTTGGTATCAGAGCTTTGGTTTTAGGCAAACCTTAGCCTGCGGAGCAAAAACTCGTTAGAGATAGGGTAGAAATACCCTAGAATGAGTGAAATCAATCTCAGAATCCTTTCTTTGTGAGAGAACGTATTTTCGAAGTATAAAATGATTTCCAAATGATTTTTTTAAAGGATTTCCAAAGATTATTTTGGTATAAAAAATTTCTTATTTTGAAATCAAGATTTTCTAAACTTCATCCCTTCTGAATCCACCTTGTTTAGTAATCTCTTGGTTAGGATTCTTATCAATTAAGATTCCTTGAACTTTGGAACACTCCCACTTGTTCTCAAAATCCAGTCCCGTCTTTCCTATTTTATCCTTTTGATTTTGAGCATTCCATAATTCCACTTTGGAATGACCTCTATAAAGATTGGTGATTCCGCAAATCTATGAACAATTTGTAAAGGGGTAAACTCCCTTATATTTGGTATTGATTCTTTGGAGATTTCTATATCCTCGGTATACGATGCTATCTATCTCCTGCTCTACTCGGATTCTATCTCTGGCGATCGAATGTCGATTTGCCTTAGATTTCCGCATTGGTTATATTCCTGAAGTCACGGTTGACCGGTTAAGGTCGCCCGCGGTTTATATAGGCTTATCCATTTTCTATTTGGTAATTAAATTATCTCATCTTCATCCGAGCTTATCTTCGAACCAGAATTCTATTTGATTAGGGTCCTCTAACTTTGAATTTCTGTTTTTTTGAAATCTATCCTTGAGTCTTTCTTTGGAGATTTGTGTTTAATTGTATTTTGAATTTGTGCATACATCGAAATTACTATTTTGATAAGGATGGCCATATTTTATATATAAAGTAAAATGTTTTCGATAAAGATTTTATATCTTTTAAAAAATGAAAATTTGACGCTTTGAAAGGATTTGAAATTTTGAAAATTTATGAGAAATTTAAATTTATATAAAATGATTTATAACTGAAAGGTTTCGAATTTAAATTTCAAGGAATCGTACTCCGGTGTTTTGAAATCGGTTTTAAGATTTTGGAAAATATATAATAATAATATGATTTAAAGATATTTTTTCAAATAAGAAATGTTTCGAATGAATTCGAATGAATTCCAATGATTTCGAAGAGATTTCAAAGAAGTTTTTCAAAGTTAATTGAAGTCTAGAACTCACTTATGTCGCTGGAAAATAATTTCGGTAATGAATGCATGCATCATCGACATTGATTTTCGAGTTTCTGAGTGGGGAAGAGGCCACTCTAGTAGCTTTGCTATGTGAGTGATTTTGTGAAACCAGTTTTGATTTCAAATTTCGAGGTATGATTTGATTTTCGAAAGATATATATATACACACACATTTGAAATGATTTAAAGTAAGCCGGTGTCCAGTCCTCGAGTTTCAGATTTGTTTTGGTATAACCCTATCTTTTGAAATTGGTTTACTGATTTGTTGTTGACTTCCAACTCTTGGATTGAAAATATGATTTCTTCGACTATTTTGAAAGTTCGAGCACTTCCAAATCAACGTTAACTTTTCAAAGCTAAGTAATTTTGAAAAGTATAAAGTATTTGATAAAGTATATAAATTTAGTTTGTATGTTTCAAGTATGAAATAATATGATTTGTATAAGTTGAAACTGTTTTGTTAAGTAAATAAATAAGATTATTTTGAACTATACTAATATGAAATTTAGTTTTGAAATGTTTTGGATAAAAATTAGTCTTCAAATGTTTGAGAAAAATTTGGTTTTAAATGTTTTAACTTAGTAACATTTTTATAAACTATTTATTTAACAAGTTGGAATAGATAATAAGTTGTACGTATGTTGTTTTATTCGCATATTTGATCCAAGTTTGAGTACACAAGTTCGAGGTGAATTACACCACATCGTGTTAGGATTTTTCATTTGATTCTTGATGGCGAATATTTGATATGGATTTTGGACTTGATTCTAGAATTCTCTATCATAGTATATGGCTATACAAGGAGACTGGTGGCTTCTAGTTGAGAAACCATATCGAAGTCCGCATTAGGGAAGTCGAATGGACAATACTAGTTCGAAAGCGAACTTGTGTGATCGAGTGAGCGATCGAATGTAATGTTGCGAAATGATGACATATGTACATCTTATATCCTAATATCATTGGTATACTTGACGCTGAAATTGAAAGTTGTTGGGTTGGATGTCTTTGTAATTTAATTGGAATTTTTCTTTTATGAAAAACCACTATCAAATTTAAAACCATTTTTCTTTTTCTTAAACTAACTGTTTTATTCTATTTTTCATAAAAACTATTTTATATACAAAACTATTCTTAATTAAAAATCTTTTAGCAAGCAAAGATGTTCAATCCCATATGGCTTTTCATGCAGCGAAATTTATTTTTTGAAAATTTTGATCCTTATATAAGATAAACTTTATGTAAATATAAAATGATTTTGAAAACCATTGATTTTGATAAATCAATAATTGAAGCTTATACTAGTATGAAAGGATATTTGGTTTACCTGTAATTTGAGTTTATTTAAAAATAATGGATTTATGAAATAAATATTTCAACACTAAGTAATAATGAAGTAAAATTTGAGATATATGAAATTATGAAATTTAGTTTTGAAATATGGTATATTTAAGCCTTGAAACATATTTAAGATTTAATAGTTTATTTTGTAAATCAAATCTATATTTGAAATTTGATAATATTTGAAATGGTTTTGTTGGGAAACTAAATTGAAACTGATGGTTTGAATTGATTTAAAATTGGAAATTTTAGATTTTGGTTTAATTGAATAAATTTTTGAAATGTAAAGAAATAAAGTAATGTTTTATGATTTCAAATGTATGATTTCCAAATGTTATGATTTTCAAACTGAAAAGATTTCAAGTATTTGGTTTCGAAAGATTTATAACTTTGAAAGTATTATGATTTTTGATAGTGAATATATGTTTGAAATAGAAATGAATTTGTTTGACATAAATTTTGTTGATTTGGAAATTTGGATTATTTTCTAAATCTATGGTTTTAAGAAAATTTGAAACTGAATATATGTAATTTGGAAGAAAGGATTTGGTGAAATCGTATATGATTTTTGAAGCTGAATTGGTATTGAAGCGAATTAAAATTGAGAACCTTGATTTACTAATACTTGATTTGGGAGTTATCAAACTTATATAAAATTGATTTGTGTAAGTATGCAGTTGATTTGAAAACTATTGAATTGAAAACTGTTGATTTGAAAAGGTACTCAATTTTGAAAAATGAAATCTTATATAATCGAAATTTATATAAGTGTGATTTGATATACTATTATTTTGGAAAGTATTTGATTTGAAATGAAATATTATATATAATGGACTTTATATAAGTATGATATTTGAAAGTGATTTTGAAAGGTACTATATGATACATATTTTCGAAGTAAAGATATGAAAAGTGCCTTCTGCTTAATATCCGCTTTGTGGCCACACTGTGGATTCATTCTATCGATATTATTCTCTCTCTTTGATTTGGGTTTTTCGGATATGATACTCGAGTGTCCGTTGAATTCCATGGCGATCTCCATGGTCTTATGATCGCGACTGCATAGCGCAACTGCCTGGCTGAGCTTGCGTGGGGGTACGGATTGTTTCCTGGGGGATCCAGGCGTAACCATGGTGTATCCTGCACTCTACGTAGGTCGCATTAGTAGCGAAACTGCCTGGCTGAGGCGGCCAAGGGGTACGGATTGTTTCCTGAGGGATCCAGGCGTAACCATTGTGTATCCTGCACTCTACTAGTCATCATGGCGTAACTCGCAGGGCTGAGAAAGCTTACGGATACGGATTGTTTCCTGGGGGATCCAGGCATAACCATTGTGTATCTTCGATCCATGGTTAGACAACTGTTTCGGTTTGGTTGATTTGTTTGGATTGTAATTTCCATATCTGTTTTAAAGTTTTTTTCCAGTATTTTCACTGGGTGTTGAAACATGTCTACTAAGCACTTGAAGAAGTCTAGCTTTGTGCCTGATCAACGCATGGCCAGAATCTGCAAGCGCGAGGATAAACTTTCTAAGACATCGAGTTATAAAAGTATTTTGATAAAAGTATCTTGATAAAGTACTATATAAAGAATATTTTGATCAGTAATTTTCCCTTCTAAAAATTTACAATGTTTTAAATATTGTTTACCTTGAACCATCAGATTTGAATCAAATGAATATTCATCATATTATAAAATGTTTAAAATGTTATGAAATTTTAATTGAAATGTATAATGGTTTAAATAATGGTTCACCCTTGTCTTCCAACATGCTTTCCTTCTTAGCTACTTTTTCCTACCTTCTTTCGGGATTTCTTCCAACCTATTGTTCATTCTAGTTGTTTCTCCGCTTCCTTCCTTTTCGTGGACGAAAAGATTTGAGTGGGGGAGAGTGTAACAACCCTAGATTTTTATGTATATTTTAATTTCGAATTTATTTAATTTTGAAATTATTTTAAACTTGTTTTATTTCAAAATTTTCATTTGTAAAAATAAATTTTGATTATTATATGAATTATAATTTCAAACTGGTATAAATTGAATGTTTTCCTGTAAAATGGAATTGTGGTCAAAACTGGTCACACTTTGACTTTTAAATTTTAAATTTATATATTTAAATTCTTAAACTATATCATTTATTATGAAAATAGATTTAATAACTTGAATACTGCTTTTCGTTTCGTTGAAAACGGAGTTATATTGTGAAAGTTATGTATATTTCAATATTGAGTACAATTTGTTTTATTTAGCAATTTTGTATATTTTAAATTATATAAATCATATTTTTCTTTGTTATATTTTATTTTAATATGTGTTAATATGTTATTTTATGTATATTTCGTATTTTAATATTTTTTAAGTGATAATAAAAAAATTCCAAAATTTACTGTATTTATTTCCTATTTTAAAGGCTTTTTTCTATTTTTCTGCAATTTTCTTCATTTAAATTATATTTAATTAAAATTTATATATTTATTTTGTTAATGCATATTTTATTTTATGTTATTATCTTTGTTATAAATATTTTTACAATTCCATATAAATTTCCAAAGTTCACTCTGTTTATTTTCCATTTTTTTTAGACTAGTTTGCAATTTTTGCTGTTTTATTAATTAAATTATATATAATTAATATTTATTTATTTATTTTACTTATTTACTTTATTATGAGTTTATTTATCTTTATTATCAGTATTTTTATGTAATTATAAATTAAAAATGAATTAGTGGAAATTTGAACGGTTTTAAACTTTTAAAATTCCAGGGTCCTTTTATCTTTCGACCTTTCACTTTCTCAACCTCCTCCTTAATTGTTTTTGCCGTGCATTTCCTCCTATCTTTCAGCCTCTTCTTCATTTTTCACGAGAATTTCATTTCTCAAACATTTCTCAACAAAAAAAAATCACGGCTTCCACTTTTGTTCAAAGTCTTTAGGTAAATTCTTTTTCCTTTCTTGTTTTTCTATTGATTTTGCAATGGTTCTCTACCTTCATGGCTCCACTCCTCCTCCTCCAGGCCTTGGCTGACTACCACCACCCCCTTCCTATGACCATCACCCATCCTAGGACCCCTCCACTTCAGGCCGAGCCAACCCAAGGCATAGATCACCACAAAATCCACCAAAAACCATCACTATATACACTAGATGGGCCACCTTTGCCAACACCTCCTTCTTCAACCTCTAGCTGCCACTACCTCCACCACCTCTGGCCTGGCCCTCACCCTCTGGCACATCAACCACCACCTCCTAGAGCCACTAGCCATGCCCCATAGCTTCTGTTCGGGCCAAACTTTAGCAAAGAGGTGATGTATGTTGCCTTGTTTTGCCTTGTGTTGAAGTTTCATGCATTTAGATCCATGAACCCACCTTCAACACATGTAGGCCGACCCATAGTGAACCCAAAATAGACCCAATCACCTGTTTTAGCTGAGCCAAACACATGCCTAACTGAAGTACCTGAGGTTGAGAACAAGTGCAATTCAAATGGATATGGTTTTGGATGTTGTTTCTAATGTTATTGATGTTAAAGTGTGTTGTAACTTATATATATATATATATATATATATATATATTGTATTGTTTTGTTTAAATGTTTCAAGGGGTATAGCGTTGACTCTCCACTCTCAAAATTGTAGTAGTGTTGTCGTGCCTTCTTAATGTCAGTATTGTTGCTTTGGTAGCGATCTCCAGCTTTGAACAGGTGAGTAAATCTCACCAGACTAATATGTACTTATATAGTGATAAACGGACATCACCTAAATTTGTAAATGCATATCATCCTGTTATAACTGCTATATTATATTCATATGATGTTCATACCTATATTTACACCTGTTATATCATATGTTACTATTATTTCATGCTATTCTGTTACTTTCATCAGTTTATCACACTACAAGTTCCATGTAGTCTAGAATCACTATGGGTTGAAATGATACATACCCGAACGGACTTTAGAATAGGAGAAAATCGTTATGGGATGAAATGATAGGCCTGAATGATTTTCAATTATTTTCTTTTACTTGGGATTGTGGGTTTGAAATGATCAAACCCGGGTTTTCTTTGTAAATTACGGGTTGAAATGATATATTACCCGTATCACTTTACCTAGGCTAGAAAATGAAATGCAGACCCGTGGTTAAAATATGTTTTCTAAATTTTTTTTAAAATATTTTAGAAATATAAATATTATAATATTTTGATTTAAACTTAAATAAAAATGATTTTTGTAAAGTATTAATGATTTTTTGAAAATTTATAAGTGAAATAAATTAATGGTAAAGTTAGAAAATCTAAAATGTAAGTTTTTTGGAAATTTAAATTTGGTGATAATTGGAATTTAAATTAAATTTGACAATATGATAAATTCATGATAATTTTGGATTAAAGTGAATTTAAAGTGATTTTATCATATATTAATGATTTTTGAATGAAGTTAAAATATGTAATGAATGCATAATTAAGTTGAAATTTTGAAATATAACTAAAATTGAAATTTGTGAATTTGGCCTAAAATTGAATTTTAAGTTAAGTAAATAAAAATGGAATTAAGTTATATTTGAAAATTTAAACTTAAGTGTTAAGTTAAATTTAAATTAAATGACATTAAATTTAACGTTGGAATTTGATAAGTGAATTATTATTAAATCTTGATTTTTGAATGGAAATATAACTTTATAAAATCTTGAATATAAGGGTATTTAAATGATGATTATAAAAGCGAAATTATATGATTTTATAAGTTAAAAATGATTTAATAAAAATTTAATTGTTTGTGAAATTAAACAGAATATTTGAAGTTAATTAATTGCTTTTCTGAAATGCTATTAATTCTAATGTAAATGATAATACAGCATTTGTAAATGTTGTAGTTGATAATAATGAACCAAATGCTAAATCTAATTAAAGGTTGTTATAGCATTTTTTGTAGATGTTATAATTGTTGGATTTAAATAAGTTTATTTGAAACTAATGTAACTCTATTACAGCATTTTAAATGTTGTCTTTTGTTAAATTGAACTGTTTTGAATGTGACTTTCCGTAGCATTTTCTAAATGCTACGAAAGGTACATTTTCACTGTTTTGATAAAATTAAGTGAATGAATGAACTTTGAAAAGTTTTTTAAAAATTTAATTAAGTGAATGAATGAATTTTGAAAAGTTTAAAAAAAAATTGGAAATTTAATAATTTAATTATTAAATATAACAACTTCATTTTATGATTCAAAATGAAGTAAATTGTTTTGAAATATAAACTATTTTGAAATGTGTGTTAAAATGGTATTTTAAGTAAAATGAATATGGTTTTGAAAGGATAGGATATTTTGAAATGGATTTTTGAAATGATATTGAATTTTTAATAATATTGATTTAGAAGTATAAAATACCATTTTGAAATTTTAACCACGCGATGTATTTAATTTATAGTTTAACTGATTCTTAAAGGATGGGCGATCCCAAGCATCCTTTAAGTTATTGTGCATTTCTACTGCAGTTCACTTGAATTGGTTTACATTATATAAGTATATATTGTCCGGACTCGAGTGTTTTGTGTTTTACTTTACGCTCGGGTCAGCCTGAGTATTCACAACTTTGGATTCTCTTTCTGGAGCTGGTCTTTGCTGGAGTTTCTGCTTATCTACATTTATATCTACTTTCTGTTTCAGCTGTTCTAGTTTATCTCATGTATTAGTGAACTTCTATGTATTTGGGATTTCTATTATGTTGTTTTCAGACTGTATTATGTATTTGGTTTGAGACTCTGTCGTAGTAGCTTCATGAACTACTATGTATTTTATATTCCGCTGCGAGTTATTCTGGTATTTCTGTGTCTGTGATTCTATGATTGTATTTCATTTGCTCCAAAATTATTTACAATGCGATATTTTGAGCAATTCAAGTCCGGCATGTGTGGATGCGAATGGCTGAAAATATCGGGTTGTTACATTGTTCTTCTTCTATTATGCGCTAATAATATGAATTTGATGTTAGTTTTTTAATATTGTAGTTATTTTTTTGTTTAATTTTGTTTTAGCATCACGTTGAATTAAATTTTATTCTTTTTTTGTAGCTGCAATTTGTTGTTTATTATGTTATATATTTTATAGTTGAAGTTTGTTTTTGGTATTTATGACATGAAAACTATAGGACATGTCATTGAATTTTTATGAAGGCGATTATTTGTACGGCATATATTTTCCTACGTTTGTCTTTGATATCATTGTAATTGGTTATACTGCTTATGTTGTTATTGTTATAGTTCCATTATGTTGTTTGTATTGAATTATAAGATGTTAATAGGATATGTTAGTGAAGTGTTATGTAGGATATTATTGTTATGGCAAATATTTTCTATAATAATGTCTATTTGACAATATTTGTTATGCAAGTTTTTTCTATTTTTTATATTGTAGTACTTTTACTTTAATATTATATATTTTTTTTAGGCTTGATCATATTGATGTTCTTGTTGTTTTTCAATTGATAATGATACTTGCAGTAGGCATCTTGATTTGAGTGATTGTGTGTTGAGATTGAGAAATGATATTTGTGAACATTGGCCTAAAGTAACACTTGTTCTACTAAATTGCTTTATGAAAGAGATGACAAGAAAAGAGTTACTGAAACTAATTCTGATATGCATACTATAATTTATTTTGTTGCTCATAATCATGATGATTTTCTACTTGTTTTGGTTATATCTAAGCAATTTAAAAGTATACGGATGATGTTGGTTCTTATAGTTCTTCAATTGTTAGTTCTTTTGGTGAGTGTGGCTCATCTACATCTTCAATGGTTTGTTCTTTGATTAATTTTAGTTCTATTTTGAAATGGTTATTAAAAAATGATTCTAATAAACCTAGTATTTAAACGATTTTCTTGTGACATTAAGGAGTTCTAGTTGTATTTTACGATATATTATATTAAGAATGATTATAAAGTTAGTGTTAAAAATGATAGGAAGCGATTTACAACTTTTTGTTTACGGGAAGGTTGTACTTTTCATGTACATGCTTCTCGTAAGTTTAACTTACCATTTTTTTGTTATTAAAACTATGCAACCTAATCATTCACGTGGAGTTGATATTGTAGATATTAATCATCCATCTGTATCTAGCAGATTAGTTAAGAAGTTGGTTGTTGATTTTATTTGTTCAAATCATCCTATGAAAAAGGAATATATTGTTCATTTATTTCACATTGAGTACAATATTGCGTTAATGACAATTTTGCTTATGCAAAAAAATGTTTGGCTTTAGAAAAAAACCATATGAATGATTTGCTTTCATATCATCTTTTGAAATCGTTTAATGAAGCAGTGGCTATGTATAATCCTGGTAGTACTATTGAACTTTATATGGTTTCTTTAGTCATGAATTTAGAGGGTTTTTATTGGGTTTGAAGCATGCAAATATAGATTTTATTATTGTTGTCTTTTGATTTTTCCAAATGAGACTTTATGAGAGGTAGAGGATAAGATTGTATTATGTCTGGCTATGGCTAAGAATGGTAATTGAGGTATGATTTAGTTTTGAAAATTATAATACATGTCAAATGTTTGACATACCTATGATGTTTCAGTTTATTCATTTTGTTTCTTTATTTTAATATTTTATTTGTTAAATTAGTATTACAAATGATATTTTATTTACTTGGCAAACTTTTAGTGGATGGTTTAAGTTGTTAAATATTTCAATGTAAAATATTTGTCATATTCTTATAGCAAATGTTTGTTATACCTTTGATGTTGCAGTTTGTATATTTCGTACATTTATTTTTATTTTTATTATTTTAAAAATATATTTTATGTTTTTTCTCACTGGCTTTTAGTATTGTATCTAGTGAAGATGAACCTAATTGGTATTGGTTTTTAACAAAGCTTGGGAAAATTTTATGTGATGATGATCGTCATTTCACATCTGTATCTGATCGGCATCTTGGTATTTTGCTTGCTGCTCCTCAATTTTTACTAGATTTAGCTCATAATTCTTGTTACTATCATTTGAAGAGTTTTTAAAAAAAAATTGTCCATAAGGTAAAAGTAAATGTATTGTTGCATTGTTTTATTGGTTTGCTAATGCTACAACAATACATGTATTTAATCAAGCATTGTTTAAGTTTGAAAGTGCTGGTAGGGTTAAAGTAAAAAATTCTTGCATAGCTTTCCTTTTGAAAAGTTTGCTAGTATTTTGTTATTGGTAATCGATATTGGGAAATGAGTTCTAATTGTGTCGAAAGTTTTAATCGATGGATTTCAGAGGAAATATATTACCTATCACTGCACATTTAGATAGAATTCATTTGAAGCTCATGAAACTTATGTTCAATAGACTTAAGTTAAGTAAAAGTTGGAATATTTAAATGTTCCCTATTATGGAGAAGCATTTAAGGGATTTATATCATAAGGGTATTAAACAGAAAGTTAATAGATCAATTGTTGATGTTATGAGGTTCAATCAACTCTAATGTAGATTTAAGGATTCGAGATGTAGTTATAGCTTATGGCGCATTAATGGGTTTCCATGTGCTCATTCTATTAGATGCATTCTTGCTTTTGATTTGGATATTAATTCTTATATTAAGGACTTTTTCAAAGTATCCTTTTTCCGAGCATCTTATTTTCATATGATTCATCCACTTGTTAATTTTCAAATGAAAGATGTTGAAGTTCATCCTCTAAAAGAAAGACGTGATGCAAGAAGGTCTCCTCCTTCTGAAAAGAGTAAGTCAGCTGGTGAGGTGAAAAACTTAATTTGTGTAAGAAATTAGGTCATAACAGAAGATCTTGTTTGCTACGAAATCAAGTGTAATTTTAATACATTATTGGTTTTTTATTGTGAAGAATATTAATGTGATTTCATGTATTGTTTTGTTGAATTAAATGATTTTTTATTATTTTACCTATTTGTTTGGTTAGCAGTGCAATTTAGTTTGTATGGTCAATAACGGTATGGAAATTATCATTCTGGCAATTTAGTTTTATCAAGTTGCTAATGTTATAACAATACATGCATTTAACCAAGCTTTGTTTGAGTTGAAAAGTGCTGGTAGGATTGAGGTAAAAAAATTCTTGCATGGTTTGCCTTTTGAAAAGTTTGCTAATGTTATTTTATTGGCAATCGATATGGAGAAATGAGTTCTAATTGTGCTGAAAGTTTTAATCAATGTATTTTAGAGGAAATATATTTACCTATCACTACATGTTTAGATAGAATTCATTTGAAGCTCATGAAACTTATGTCTGATTAACATAAGTTAAGTAAAAGTTGGAATAGTCAATTGTGCCCTGTTATGGTGAGGCATATAATGGATTTATATCGAGGGTATTAAATAGAAAGTTACGAGATCTATTGTTGATGTTATGAAGTTCAATCAACTCAATCTTATCATGTAAATTTGAAGGTTTGAGACGTAGTTGTAACTTATCGCGAATTAACGGTTTCCATGTGTTTACGCTATTAGATGCATTCTTGCTTTTTATCTGAATATTTATTCTTATATTGAGGACTATTTCAAAGTATCCTTTTTCTGAGCATCTTATTCTCATTCGATTCAGCCACTTGTTCATTTTCAAATGAAAGATGTTTTGCCTGAAGATGTCGAAGTTCATCCTCCTAAGAGAAGACATGGTGCAAGAAGGCCTCCCCCTTTTGAAAGAATTAAGTCAGCTGGTGAGGTGAATAAGTACAAACATTGTAGTTTGTGTAAGAAACTAGGTCATAACAAATGGTCTTTTTTGTTAAGAAATCTAGTGTAATTTTTATACATTATTAGTTTTTTATTGTAAAGACTATTAATGTGCTTTCATGTATTGTTTTCTTCGATTAAATGAATTTTTATTATTTTACTTATTTGTTTGGTTAGTAGTGCAATTTAGTTTGTCTAGTTAATAACAGTTAATAAAACATTTTCCTAAGTAATATTTGTCAAACGAATATTTGCTAGTGGTATATTTAGTAGTTTATGTTTGCTTGTTATACATCTGTCATGCATATATTAGTTTTTTCATGATAATATTTCTTTTTAGTTGTTATTTTTGAAGTTAAATTTGGTTATTCGTTATTCTAATTTGATTGTAAATAGTTTTATATTTGTACTTGATTATGATGCATATTTGGTTACTATTTGCATCCATATGTATATGATTATGTTTTGTATCTTGTTAGACTTTGCATTCATATGTTTCTTATTAGGTTCTACACTAGCTAAATATTTATCATGCAAATACTTGCTTATCAAATATTTACTGGGTAAATATCTGTCGGGCAAATATTTGCTCGATAAATATCTGCCTCGCAAATATTTGCTATCATGGTTATATTGCATAACTGTTGTCATTTTGTATTCATAATTAGATCGATTAGATATTGCATTTATGGTTAATTAGTTAATATCTAATTATAAGTTATAGGTTAAGCATTCTATTGGCTTTTGCATTCAGTGATATGCTCGATTAAACAATATATCTCGATTATAGATTGGTTTCTATATATATATATATATATATATATCTGATTAGGTTTGCCATACAGTTAGCTTTTGTATCCATACATTATTGATTATGTTTGGCATTCGGTTAGCTTTTGTATCAATACATACCGAATCAAGTTTGGCATTTGATTAGCTTTTGCATTCATATGTACCGATTAGTTTTGCACCCTGTTGACTTTTACATTCAGTGGTATGCTCGGTTAAACAATATATCTCGTGTATAGATTGGTTTTTATATATACTCGATTAGGTTTAACATCTAGTTTATTTTTTTATCCATACGTACTAGATTAGGTTTGGCATTCGATTACTTTTGTATCCATATATACACTATTAAGTTTGGCATTTGGTTATCTTTTGCATCCATACATACTCGAATAGGTTGGACATCAGGTTAATTTTAACATTTGGTGGTATGCTCAGTCAAACAATGTATTTCGATTATAGATTGGTTTTCATATGTACCCAATTAGATTTGACATCTAGTTTGATTTTGTGTCCATACATACATGATTAGGCTTGGAATCCGGTTAGCTTTTGTATCCATACATAGCCAATTAGGTTTGGCAATCGATTAGCTTTTACACCCACATGTGCCCGATTAGGTTTGGTATTCGATTAGCTTTCCGGTGGTATGCTCGGTTAAATAATATATCTTGGTTATAGATTTGTTTCTATATGTACCTGATTAGGTTTGGCATTCGATTTTTTTGCATCTATACATATACAATTAGGTTTGGCACCCGGTTAGCTTTTTTTCCATATGTACTCCATTAGATTTGGCATTTGATTAGCTTTTGCATCAATACACACCCGAATAGGTTGAGCATCTGGTCAACCTTTGCATTTGGTGGTGTGCTCAGTTAGGTAATATTCTCCGATATTAATTGGTTTCCATGAGTACCCGATTAGGTCTAGCATTCGCTTAGCTTTTGTATCCATATGTACCCGATTATGTTTGACATTTGGTTGGCTTTTGTATCCATATGTACCCGATTAGGTTTGACTTCGGGCTAAATTTTTCATTCAGTGGCATGCTTAGTTAAACTATATAACTCAATTTTAGATTGGTTTCCATATGTACCTAATTAGGTTTGACATCTGGTTTGCTTTCGTATCCATACATACCCAATTAGGTTTGGCATCCAATTAGCTTTTGCATCCATATATATCCGATTAGGTTTGACATTCAGTTAGCTTTTTCTTCCATACGTACTCGGTTAGGTTTGGCATCCAATTAGCTTTTGCATTTGATGGTATGCTTGGTTAAACAATATATCTCGGTTTGGTTAGATTGGTTTCCATTTGTATCCGATTAGGTTTGGCATCTTCTTAGCTTTTGCATCAATATGCATCCTATTAGGTTGGACATTCAATTAGCTTCTGTATCCAAATGTACCCTATTAGGTTAGGCATCAGGCTAGCTTTTGCATTCAATGGTATGTTCGGTTAAATGGTATATCTTGGTTATATATTTGTTTCTTAGATATTTGATTAGAGTATGTAGTCGATTATGTTGTGGTATTGACTATAATCTTAGTAAAACAATAGTATAATATGAAATGTCACTACTTTTAGTATTTGTAAAATATTTGCTCGACAAATATTTGCCTCATATTTGAGTTTAATGTAGAAACTTTACAATGTTATACCATATATGAATAACAACATTTCCTTTCAATATAGTGTTTGCACCAAACATGGTCATAAACTCTAAAAGTAGAGAAAGCACTAGCATTTACACACAAAGTCTCAATATCCAAACACAGACTATAGATCCAGATAATGTAGAGAGTAAAAGTGAAGAAATAGAAAATGTAAAATGAGCAAGAAAGTAAAGAAGATAGGAAATTTATAGTGGTTCGGCTATCTTCAGCTTACATCCACTTTGAATTGATCCTTTTATTTCATTTATACTATGATTATAGTTACAATTCTTCGAATAAAAATAGTCAAAAAGGGCAAAGTCTAGCCAAAAGAGTAGAAGATCCCTTTCTTGAGCCATGCCCCCTCTATTTATAGGTGAAGGAGCTGAGATATTTTGCTGAGATTTCGGCCTAGAAGTATCCTGGACCATAGAAGCTCGTATGAGGATCGATGGGGCCCATATCCTCATTCTTGGATCGATCTATAAGCATTTCATATCGATAATCCCCATGTTCAAAATAGATGAGATCAATCATGGTGAAAGATGATAGTGCAAAGTCCTTGCTCTTCAAATTTCATAAAGTTCCAACGTGTAGATTGTGAGATATGATCGATCTAAGATTGAGTTTACAAGTGAAGGCTGAAACTTTTGTATCCATCGCCTCATATCCATCACATCCCATATCCATAGCTTTCGCATCAATCCGAATCTTAGGCAGTGATCCATGTTTTGCGCTCCATTCCTTAATGGTTTCTTTCATATCGATCGGTACGAATGATCGACATGAAATATGCCTCTGAATCCTTCCAGTACCCTTATCTTTGCATCGATCCGATGTGCTATGATAAAGTATGCTTTTTGCATCGATCTGATGCCACCTTCAATCGATACGAATTGGATAGATAAGAATCCTGATCGATCCGAAACAAGATACAAAGTATGCTATCAATACCCGTATCCAACCTGATGTCGTTTGATCGATACGAATTATATCGGTACAAAAGCAACAATCCACGTCCATCAACCTATATCCATTGATCCATAACTATTGATCTGTATCTAGTCTGAATAGTGAGTTGAGTTATGCACATTTGTATCCATATCAATTGATACGAAAGTATCGATATGAAATGGTTTTCCACGAACGTTGATCCATCCATAACTTGAGCATATGACCTTTCTTATCATTCTCGATCGATCCCATCTTGATTGGATCTTGGTTTAATTTTGACCGTATCGATCCTAGCCTTATTTCCAATCGATCTTCAATCCTGATATCCATCCTTTTTGGCTAATTTGTTGATATCCCAACCTTGATCAAAAGGCGAGGTAGCATTTGCCCTCCAAAACATGCCTTGCGGTAGGAAGGCTTATTTTGAAAAGCTTTAAATATGACATCCAAAGTCCATACTCCATCCATGGCCATATAATCCGATCAATAATCCAATTTATTACCAAGCCATTCTATCCAAGTGTCATAGCCATATCCTTATCCAAATCCGTGATTGCTCTGAGTCGATATCTGATTCCAAATCCAGTAAACAAATCCTTAGCCAATTCCATATCCATCTGAACCCAACAACCGAGTTCTAATCCATCCAAATTAAGCAACCAATAACCAAATCCATGACTTCTTCGGGTCGATATCCAAATCCGGGACTGCTTCCGGCGCTTAGCCAAATCTAGGACCGCTCCGAGTCCATATCCAATCCTTAGCCATTCAAAGTTGAATCAATATCCATTTCACATATTGGAAGCCAGTGACTGAATCCTACGGTCTCTCCAGATTATTAATGGCCTTCTCTTGACCCTTGCTAAGCTCGATCCAAACTTAACGATTGAATAGGCAAATCCTATTGCGCTCTAACGAAGCAACCTATCCCTTGCACTCCGACCACGGTGGGGGCATATAGCGATGTCCTGGTCCTCTTAGACCGATTATAGCCTCTTTAGGCTCTTGCTGGATCTCATCCTATCACTCTCCGATGAACGGAAAATAACGTCGAGCGAGCCGATCCTGACGCTCTCCGGTGAAGCGGCGTTACCTCCTGCACTCCGGTTCAGTATCCCTGAACATTAAGTGATGTCATGGCCTAAGTCCTAGATCGATTACAACCACTCTAGGCTCTTGCCAAACCCCGATCCAATCACTCTCCAGTGAATGGGGAACAACGTCAAGTGAGCTGATCCTTTCACTCTCCCGCAAAGCCGCTCACTTCCTACACTCCGGTCCCTACCTTTCGGTCAGGGGCATAAAGCGATCAATTTCCATCTAACTTCTAGTATCCATCCCTTAACTCTCCAGTTATGGATTTTTTTTCATAAATTCCAAATCCATTTATTAATTCCAAATGTCCAATGAAAAAAAGAAAAAGCTAAGTGCTGTCTCTTCGGGCAAAGCGGTCTATTACCATCCAAAAGCATGTCTAGGAATCGCTCTAGTTTCCTTACATTTGTAAGTGGTGTAGCCGTTTTATTTTTAGAAACAAAACCAAAAATATTATTCGATGACCGAATTTTAAATCTTGAACTCGGTCCTTGCCATCACGATCAGCTGATGATGAGTCATGACCCCGATCCAAGGTCATTCCTGTTTGGTGCAGGCGATAGCTGCTCGTGTTCTACCGTTGTTGTCTGATTTCTCACATACTACGGTAATCTGCCACTCCCGACATGTTCTTCCACCATGTCCTTTAAGTGGTGGCATTCATCTGTGGTATGCCCCTCCAGCTCATGGAATAGGCAGTACCTCTTGCTCTAGCGCTCCCGCTCTGTGGGATTCCTTCTATGTGGTTTTCGATAGGGGAGTTGCCCCCGTGTAAATCTATTCCAAATTCTCCGTCAAGTCGGCGTATGTGGTGAATTTGGGTTGTCGTTCTCTCCTCCATTTGTTAGAACCATCATATCCATCATCCTGCTTTTGATTTCTTTATCCATCTCATGTCCTTCTCCAGATGTTCCTTTTCCTTGCACGACGTTCACCTCCTACCTTTTAGTGCATGAATTCTCTAATTGTGTAAACCTTTCTGCCTCATGATAGAACCCGCTGAGATCCTATGGTGGATCCCATGCCAATGAGTTCTTGAACTCGGTTCCTTCTGTAATCCTGCTACTACCACCATCAAAATCATTGATGGATCCAGGCGATCCACCAAAGCCACAGATGCATTGAACCGCATTAGAAAATTCCTTACGGACTCTCCTATCCTCTGCTTTATCGATGCCAGTGTCATTACGTTCTTGGGTCGCATAACATGGACCCTAAACTATCTCATGAAGTGTACCACTAGTTCTCCCCATGTCCTGATCGATCCACTCTCCAACTTCCTAACCAGAGCACGGCTAAATCTACCAAATATAACGGGAAGCATCTTGCCATAATTTCTTCGGATGCATCCAGCACTTCGATATGTCTGATGTATCTGGTTACGTGCATAATTGGGTCTGACTTCCTATCATAGGCCTCCAACGTTGGTAGTTTGAATTCAGGAGGGTTCCTTGCATTTCTGATATTTAGAGTGAACAGACTTTGACTAACTTCCTCCAAGCCTCCATTTGGTAGCCCTCCTCTCATAATCCTTCTTATTAATCCAGCCATCCGCTCATCTCCATTCGGGGGTGGCCTTCGATATGGATTTCTATCCTGCCCCTCATGTCCTAGAGGGTATTCTGAGGTAGTACTCTTCATGTTTGCATTAGTCCCAGCTTACTAAGCTTCATTCATGGGCCTTCCAATATCTGATCTCGAGGATCTACCTCTAAGCCTTTGCTGATTCCCTTCACATTCTCCATTTTGGATCCAGATCTGACCTCCAGATATTCTTACAACTCCACTTCTTGTTCTACATTGCCGGCAGCTACAGTTGCTCCATTTACTGGGTTCTGGGTTACAGATGTGCCTATTTTCCTAAGAAGATTCTGTATCATAATATCATATCCAGTTGGCTCTTTACTAATCTCTCCTGCATGGAATAAATCGTTGTCTGCATCTCATCCCTTGTGATGTAGATGGATGCCTCATCTTCTCCAGCTCTAGAGGAAGCCTCTTGACTTCCCTCCTGATGGCTCCTTTCTAGTAAAGTCCTTCTAGCTGATTGCCTAGCCATAGCTTCAAATCCAATCCTTTTCCAAAGTAGCGAGTGCTAGAGCTCTCAATGAAAGCACTAAAGTGTTTGCGCCAAAAATGGTTACAAACCCTAAAAGTAGCGAAAGCACCAGTGTTTATACACAAAGTCTAAATAACCAAGCACATATTACAGATCCAGATAATGTAAAGAGTAAAAGTGGAGAAATAGCAAATGTAAAATGAGTAAGAAAGTAAAGAACACAAGAAATTTATAGTGGTTCGGCTATATTCGGCCTACGTCCACTTTGAATTGATCCTTTTATTTCCTTTATACTATGATTACAGCTACAATCTTTCGAATATTAATAGCCAAAAATGGCAGAGTCTAGCCAAAAGAGAAGAAGATCCCTTTCTTGAGCCATGCCCCCTCTATTTATAAGCGAAGGAGCTGAGATATTTTGCTGAGATTTCGACCGAAAATCTCCTGGACCATAAAAGCCTATATGAGGATTGGTGGGGCCTATATCCTCATTCCTAGATCGATCTATAATCCCTTTGTATCGATAATCCCCATGACAGAATCGGCTGAGGTCGATCATGGTGAAAGATGATAGTGCAAAGTCCTTGCTCTCTAAATTTCATGAAGTTTCAATGTGTAGATTGTGAGATATGATTGATCCAAGATTGAGTTTACAAGTGTAGGCTGAAACTTTCATATCCATCGCCTCGTATCCATTACATCCCGTATCCATAGCTTTCGCATCAATCCGAGTCTTATGCAATGATCCATGTTTCGTGCTCCATTCCCTAACTGCTTCTTTCATATTGATCGATACAAATGATTGATATGAAATATGCCTCTGAATCCGTCCAGTGCCCTTGTCTTTGCAGAGATCCGATGTGCTCTGGTGGAAGTATGCTTTTCGTATCGATCTAATGTCGCCTTCGATCGATATGAATTGGATCGATACGAATCCTGATCGATCCGAAACAAGATACAAAGTGCGCTATCAATACATGTATCCATCCTGATGTCGTTTGATCAATATGAATTATATCGATACAAAAGCAACAATCCACATCCATCAACCTATATCTATTGATCCATATCCAGCCTGAGTTGTGAGTTGATTTGTGCACATTCGTATCTATATCAATCAATACGAAATGTTTTTCCATGAACATCAGTCCATTCATAACTTGAGCATGTGAACTCCGTTGGTCCTAAAATTCAAAGTGTAGCCTTACCGATCCTTGCTTATCATTCCCGAATGATCCCACCTTGATTGGAGCTTGGTCCAATTTTTGTGGTATTGATCATAGCCTTGTTTCTAATCAATCTCCAATCCTGATATCCATTCTTTTAGCCAATTTGTTGATATCCTGGCATAGACCAAAAGGCGGGGTAACATATAGTACATTACATTTCCGATGTAAAATATTGTAAATTATGTCATGTTAAAATTATGTAGCATCTAGTATCCAATATAGTTGAGTTAAGCATCAAATTTATATAATTTTATTTGCATTATTAAAATTTTGTTTTCAAATATCTCATTCAAGTGTTTAAGAATCTTTATCGAATACGTGTGCACTCACATTGACCAAAATCTTTAACACACTCAATGGACAAGTTAACACAATATCATTCCTAAAATGTTTACAAATATTGCTTTCACGAATCATTTAATATATTAATTTCTATGATACATTAATACTGTACTTTATAATGTATACTTCTCAAAAAATTTCTAATCAAAACATTCATTTGACTTCCAAAATCATTAAATAATAATAATCGATATTTGGAAATATTATAAATCTCTACTTCTATCAAACACTTAACAAGCTCAAAACATTTTAAAATTAAATTTAATTACTATCATATATGTATATAATTATACTTAATACTAAACCATTTCAACAAACATTTTTATGATATCAAATAAATATCATTTATATTCATTTATAATATATATAAATCAACATTGAAATTCACTTCTTAACTTAAATAGATACACATAAATTTCAAAATTAAATTCAGCGCCAGCAATTTCAGATGATCAACCCAACATAAGAAAGAAAAATAAATGTATTCAGTGGAAACTTACCAATAATTTTCTATTGCGCACTCAAATCAAAACAAATCAAAACTCGGCTACAATATCAAATCAAACACCATAAGATAATACAAAACCATAAATACAAATGCTACTGGTTAGACTAACTTCGTTCGTCCTTGCCACCCCAACCATTTTCAAAATTCATATTTAAAGGGAAAGAAATAACTTATATATTTAAATACATATATATTTGTAAAACCACAAATAATTCTCCTGATGATTGCTCCAGGAATCATCCTATATATAATATAATAATATACTATCTCTTATTATAGAAAATTACCTAAACTTCCAAGGGTCAGGGACTCAAGTCTTATCTAAGGTCACGATTCGTGTCTATAATATACGATGTATTATTCTAAACCTGCTCTGATACCAAATGTAAACACCCGCCTTTATACTCATACTATCCAAGAATATTATAGAGTAACACTATCAGATAATATAGAGAATGATACTATGTGGAGTACACATATTAATATTCCCTTGGACAAATATAGGTATGTATTAAAACATCAAATAGATAACTAATTTATATGTATAGAGTATTGGTACAAAACATTAAAAATGCGTGTCTCCAAGACATAACAATACATCATATACAATAAATAACAGAGAACACAGTTAGAATCGCAGTGATAACACATAATATATAAAATATACAATACTGATATTCTATAAATCAACTCAAATGTCAAAATCTCAATACAATACAATACAATGTGTACTCAATATACAACTTAGTATTTAATAATACAATGAACTAATCATATAAATATCATACATCATCCTATGTCTCCTCTAAGCTTACTGAAATAAATGCTGGTCAAGTCGTCCTTGCACCTGAAATGTCTCGGACTGACCCGAGTGGTATAAAATAATATAGGGGTCAGACTATGTCTAATCAAGGGTATATAATAAAGGTAAAAAATATAAACATAGAATAATAGTATGATAACTTTAACATTAATATTTAAATCATCAAACAACATGTCTGCTGAGTTTCGTCCCACATCGAGCAATTTACAATATAAATCATGCATATATACCAAGAGACCGCCCTTCACATTACCAAGTGGTTTTGTGATAATACATGGTTCTCTAACATGGTATTAGAGCGGATTTAATTGTGTCACACATCACCCTCAATGAATATCCACGTGTTTAGATAATGATGTGCCACACGTGCGGGGACATGTTGAGTTTAGTCCCACTTCGAGCAATTTTACAATGTAAATCATGCATAAATACTAAGAGACTGCCCTGCACATTAGCTGTGGATGCTACATAAGGTATACTTGAAAACGGAGTAGGCTGGGTTGGTTAATTATGTGTCATGTGAGGTGGACTTGAAAGAGGAGAAAACGCTGGACCAAAAAGGTGGGCCGAAGAGGTGGGCAGACTGCTAGCAGGGCTGCTGGCTTGTTGGGCCAGCCTTGTTGGGAGGATTTAAGCAGTGGGTTTGTTCCTTAAGTTGGGAGATTTAAGAACATTTTGAGGAGGTGATGGAGGAGCCACGCGAGGTGGGCTTTGAGGAGGAGTTTGGGCTGCCTATGTTTGGGCTTGTTAGGGCTGGATCGGAGTGAGAGAATTTGGTGCAAATTCAAAATCTAGAAAATCATAGGTGGTAGGAGTTGGAGTATGTATTAAAGAGAATGTAAATGTCGTCTCATCAAAACTAAAATGCCTACATATTATGATTTTTCCAATCGAAAGATCATAGTATTTGTAGCCCTTATGATTTTGAGAATAATCCAAGAAGAGGTACGATGTGGATCGAGAGTGAAGCTTACTGATTTTAGTAGAAGGATGCAAAGGAAAACATAAACACCCAAAGACATTAAGATGAGAATAAGATGGATCATTTTGGTAAATAATTTTTGTAGGTGATTTGTTTTTCAAAAGCTTCCTAGGCAAAATATTAAGTAAGAATGTTGCCATAGTAGAGCATGATGCCAAAACGATGGAGTCGTGGAGGAATGAACTAGAAGGGTTCTAATTAAGTTATTTATTGAACGGATTTTACCCTCGGCTTTTCTATTTTGTAGTGAGGTATGTGGACAAGAGAAATGGAAAACCATTCCATTTTTTGCATAACATAACTTAAATGGATCATTATCATACTCCCTTCCATTATCACATTGGAAACATTTGATAGTTCGCTCAAATTGAGTTCGGATGTAAGCACTAAATTTCAAAAAAGTGGAGTAAACTTGTGATTTAGCCCCTAGGGGAAATGTCCACAAGAAATTAACGAAATCATTAAAAAAACAAAATATAATACTTGTGACCTGCTGTACTTAAAACAAGTGAAGTCTATAAGTCACTATGGCAAATATCAAATGGCAAGCAAGTATAAGAAATAGAATCATAGAAAGGCAATTTAACATGTTTACCAAAAACACAAGACTGACAAATTGAAAAAATGATGTCTTATTACAATCAACAAGCCTATTATTTTTAAGAGAGTTCGAAACTAAAGATCCAGGATGATCCAAACGAGTATGCCACAAAATAGGAGATAAAACAGCAAAGATAGAAGGCTGGACTGCTTGATTTTTGGTGAATTCAGTGGTGAGTGGATAAAGATTGCCTGTGCTAATAAGTCTCATTAGATGCATCTTCGTTTGAAGGTCCTTCACAATCCAAGAGGACCAAACTCAGCAGAACCGTTATTATCAATAGTAAAACGATGTACAAACACTAATTTTTTGATGAGTTTTGGGGCATAAAGGACATTATTTAAATATAAGAGAGGGTGAGGGGAAGAAAGCGATTTTTGTCCACAATGACAAATCGGAATTTGTTAACAACTACCAACAATTATATTACGATTAATGCTCATATTAAAATAAGATGAGAGTGTACCTCCATTGTTCATAGCGCTGATGTCCATGCACCGGTTCTCATCTAGTTGACTGAGCGTCATTATGTGCATAATAGCCTCAATGTCAGTTGGAGCATGGGTAGATGAAGATGCTTGAATGTTCTACGCTTGAGGACAAAGACTAAGAATCCCAGGTTGACAAGGAGTCATTCCATGACTCCGTTTCATTGGATACGGACAAGGGGGAACTGCCTAATGCATCTAAGGTTGCTGCCATTGCAAACCCCACTGTCACGATCCCCACTGCTGAGGATGCTGCTTTCGATAGCCAATGTTGGTGCGATTGGGCTACCGTCCGCCATTATTGGTGCCACCGCCTTTCCTTTTTTATGGCCACTTCCTTTACCGCTTTTATGACCACCATTTTTGCCATTATTTTTGTTGTTATTAAAATTGCGACCATTACCTCCATAAGTTGAGTTGTTAGAACCGTCATTAGCCACGATTGTTACAAGGGTTGTGACGACTTGGGCTACTGCCACCTCTACCTACTTCGCTTTGCATGTCACCTCTAAGAAAAGGCGTAAAAGAACCTCGTGAAAAGGACGTAGAGGTTTTGCTTGTTTAAGGTACATCGCAACTCCATCATAATTAGGATTAAGAACTGCAATCAGACAAAGAACAAGGCGATTTTTTGAGACCGATGCTCCAACGTTTGTAAGTTGATCGACGAGATTCTTCAACTCACGGTAGTAGGCATTTGCATTAGGGAAATTATCTATGTGAACGACATTGAATTGTTGCTCTAAATATATAGCACGGGAATTTTCATTGTCCTGAAAAATATCCCGAAGGCTATTCCAAGCCTTCTCAGCCGTTGTGTCAGGGACGATGATGGTGCCGAGAAGATCACCCAAAATTGATCCAAAAATCCATTGAAGGACCATTACATCTAATCACCGCTATTCCACTAATTCTTCGCCAGTCTTTTCCTTGACTTCGATGCCTTCCTTGGGTGGATGAGGAGGAATAATGTGATCGATCACCCGATGCACATGATAATGGATCTTGAAGAGTCCTGCCCAGTGCGAGTAATGACCCTTTTCCATCTCTAGAACAATTGGTATTGCAAACTTGATGTTTGTGAGAGTTTTTGTAGGGTGGTTCTTATCAGCCATGGCAAAGAGGAGGGATGAACGAGAAAGGAGGAGGATAAAGAATATCAGGGAAGACGGAGAAGGAGAATGGAAGAACTAAGGTTTTGAAGAGATTGGCACTGATGCCATGTAAGAGAACCATGTATTATCAGAGCGGGTTTAATTGTGCCACACGTCACCCTCAATGAATGTCTACATGTTTGGCTGATGATGCGCCGTACATGCAGGGGTGTGTTGAGTTTAGTCTCATATTGAGCAATTTACAATATAAATCTTGCATAAATACTAAGAGACCGCCCTTTACATTACCAATTGGTTTTTTGATAATACATGGTTCTCTAACAATGTCAACAAATGTATATAAATATAGTAATGTATGCCTTAAATATAGATACACACACACACACACACACACACACATACATATATATAATGCCATAAATAATTATCAAGGCATCACATCAAATAACTCAAAACAATTAGCATTGATATCGAAAGATGTCATTACCTATATAGAAACACATCAAATCAAAATCATAGAATCAATACAAATGAGTGAATCAAACATATTCAGAAATCATCATCAAATCAAGAAATTTCACTAAATGAGATATCGCCAAGCATAATCTGGCTAGCATGAAGCATTACCTAAACTATACAGTTAATGCCCCACTACAACCCTGATATATCACGTAACGGATTTCTACGGCTATGATTTTTCCATATAGCCCTAAATATAGCCTTTCTGCTTTAATCCCTGCTATTTCCGCTATATCCCGTTATTCCCGCTATATTCCGTTATTTCCGCTATATCTTCTTTAAAAGAAATAAATTGAAAAATGATATTTATACATTATAAAGATTATGTAATTAATTAATTTAATTGAATTTTTAATATATTTTCAGAAATGAAAATACTTTAATATTCTATTAAATTCAATTATGTTATATAATAGTTTTACATTTATTTAAGTATATTCGCAAA
Organism: Allium cepa; assembly: GCA_030765085.1. NCBI lineage: Eukaryota > Viridiplantae > Streptophyta > Magnoliopsida > Asparagales > Amaryllidaceae > Allium > Allium cepa. The sequence goes on along the minus strand of CM060931.1, from coordinate 406,921,757 downwards.
AGTTTTTTTTTAAATTATTTATGTATTAATTATAATTCAATTGAATGTTAATTTTTCATTTAATTACCATTTTTATATCTGTAAAAACATTAAGTACGAGTTTTATATGCTATTTTAGAGTCGTCTGCTATATCCTCGCTGTATCCCCGCTATGACTTTTTGCACCTCCACCGCATTGAATCTGCCAAGCGCTTTAATTGCACAGTACCTAAACATATCTCTCAATCCAGATAAAACATCATTATCAATATATATAAAAAAGATAGGACAGGTTGAGTATCAGAATATTGAGATTCCACTATACACTAGACATATATCACAGGTACAATCTCATCTCCTCATAATAATATCTATCTGAAAATATCATGACAGAAAATGGTCGTACGATAGACCTAAATTCCAAAATAGAGCCATCTATATAATAATATGCAATACCTAGCCCATATCAATGCTACAATGAGGTGTATCAATCATATATGCCAATTAACTATTCGGCTAGTACCAGAAGGGAGAGTGATAGCACTAAGCAAGCTTCACAGACACTAAGTATCTATAGGCTTTAACTACTTCACAGTCATGGTGATGCATATCCACTAGTGTGCTTGTCAACGCGAGAAATGTAACACCCCATAAAATTAACAATATTAATGAATAATTTCATAAGGCTGCAAAAAAGGAATTTAAGCAAATGTTGGAATTTGATCATGAAACTTATACCATTGCGTTTGTGATGATATTCTGAGTAAATTTCATATTTGGAGTGTCGCGATCGGAGCTTAAATGAAAAAGTTACTAACATTTGAAGTTTTTGGATCGAAAACAATTCAGAACTAGTCAAGGAAGTTAATGCTAATAACTTAACTTTAAATTGGCATTAAGTATAAATGTTAACGTTAAATATAAATGTTAATTAAGGGAACTAAATCAAATTAAATCTAATTAAGAAAAAGTATAAGTAAATAAAATGCGTGGAAGTAAATAAATATTACTATATTAGTGTGCACATTAGACGTAAATTTTAACATTTGATTAATTGGCTACGATAAAGATTAAAAGGAAGTAATCAAAGGAGATCAATGTTAAATCAAAATAAATTAGCAATGAAAAGGAAATAAATAAATGAGAATTAATTAACATAAAACCAAACTTTAGTACATTTAAGAGAAGGAAATAGTATATAATAAATGTAATTGATTGACATTAACTACACGAACGTTTACTTAACGTGGTAATTAATCAGGCAAAAATGGTAATAAATTAACTTTATTTAATGTTAGTGGATACTTATCTTATAAGCAAAGTTAACGTTAATTAAATTAGAAAAAAAAAGGTATAAAATAAACGAAAAATGAATTAAATAAAAGAATATACATTAATTAACATAAACGCTTAACAGTTATACAAATGAAATGAAATGAAATTGATTTGTGCGCCTATAAATAAAGGCATTACCCCTCACTTCTCTTCTCATATTTTCCAATCCAAACAGTGAAGCTCTATCATTTTCTCCTCTCTAGAGGGTAGAAAAGAAAAAAGAAAAAGAGAAGTAACGAATCAGTATTGCGCTAAAAGGTAAAGTTCAATCTATATTCCTCCTAACTTCCAATCTCTTCTTAGATATATAATTCTAATAACATGTATATACCTGGACTAGAATGAAAAAAGTAGTCAACAAAAGATTTAGGTTTAGATCTGAAGATTTGGAAAGTTTTAAAATGGTGAGTGGGAAATTATGTAATTTTTTTAATGATATTAGAATTTACTTCAATTGGGTTTTTATTTAATTTTTATATCTAAAAAATATTTAAGAGTTGTTGGCTCAAATATAAAGCATAAAACACTGTCATTTTGTAAATGAATAGGAATATTGTTACACCCAGATATGGAAATTAATTTCTGAGGTATTAAAAGTTGAATATGGATAAAGATATAGAATTTGTCCTAGATCTACAAATGGGTTATTAAAATGTTAATATAATTTGATTTGCGCTAATTCTATTGGAATGTGAATTTCTATATTTTAATTTGTTGGAAATATTATCCATTTAACTTCCATGAATTGTCTAATTTCTTAAGTACGTTGAAAAAGTGCAGCGTTTGAATTAACAAGGAATATACACCAAAAAGGAAATCGATGTTCAAAGCATGGATTTTCATTCCATAGTTTACACGGTCTATTTTAAGAAAAAGGAAACAAATATTTTCTTTTAATTTCAAATGGAGCAAATTTCTATTTAACCTTCATTTATGGAAGGTTATAATGGAAAACCTTTTTGGAAGGAAAATTATAATGGGTTAAAATATGGAAAGGAATATTCTATTTAAAAGTTATAACTAGAAATATAGTAATAAATATATAATCTTGAGAAACCATGCCAAACGTCCAAAATAAAAGAAAATATAATTACTACAGCGTAATACACGTTAATATTCGCATTAGTTACAATTATAACATTAAAATATATCGCGTAATAAATGATAGAATTAGGAATGATATTATGAGGTAGAAGACTTGTCAATGCATATGTTTTATTATACTTTTAAATCCCGTTGTGAGTTTTTACTTATCGAACCATGATATACTTGTGTTTATTACAGGTTACCAAAACCAACGATATGTACCTAATGGATTGGGTTTTCGATTTTGTCAAAATTTAGGAGCATTAAGATGCGGTTGTTACAAGGACTCTTAAATCACGATACTACAAATGCCCATATAGGTAATAGACTGCTGGCCTAGGTAACATAGAGGCAATCGCATAAGCAGAAGCACTAAGCAATATATATAGGGTGTCATAGATTTGGAGAGCGGCCATACGATCAAGCGTTTGGGTGGATTCTAGCCATCTAGTCCTCTCCAAAAAACATAATAGGAATACATCGTATTAGCGGCATATAGAACAACACAAATAGACACAAAGCCATGGCCATCTTAGGTATGGAGCTATACCCGGTAAATATAGATACGAAGCCATATATCACTATGTGCATCGCCTCATGCTATCCACTCTATTTTCATTACGTGAGTGTCATTTACTTATAATGAATAACTGCATAAGTATCTCAACAGCGTTCCATAGCACTGCGTGATACTCAAACGTTTATTAACAGCTCATAGATTACACTCAAGCTGTCCAATATTCTATTTAACGAGTCAAAAGAATAACCGAAGAAATATTGCAAAAAATCTCACACCAAATGGTATTATAACTCTGTTTATTCAGATTTCTCATCATATAGAATAGAAATACCATAAAATCGCATAGAAGGATGTCATTACTGTATCATGTTAAAATCATCCAAATCAATCTTGATAGTGAATCAATTATATCATTTGATCAATATAAATAAGATAAGAAAACAGAAATTAGAAACTAATATAAAACAGATTATTCAAATAAATAAGTGTATTTACATAACAATAAAAATAAATAAATATATCAATTCTCAACATATAACCTTAATTTAAATTATTAAATACTTGGAAATAGGTAATTAATCAAAACGTAATATAATATCACAAACTTGATTTATATATTAGAATATCAAACTTCAGAAACTGTAAAATATCAATTATAAGCGATATCATACTTTTCAGTAAAAATTAATTTTCCAACCTTTTATAAATTAAACAATAATTTGATATTTATTATAACACTAGATAACTCATTTCTTTCTTTCAATAACCCATAAATAGTTTGTAAAAGAAAATATTGTACGTAATATTTATTCTACAATTATTAACAAATAAACGCTATTTTAAATAATAATAAAAAAATCCAACTCAATTTAATTTATTCTAAACAATTAAATACATTCGAAAAAACTTGAATTGTACTAAAATATATGAAATATACTTTGAAATCTATAAAATAACAATTAAAGACCATTTCATACTTTCTATTCAAGTAATACAATTGAATTAACTATACTAATTTATTAAACTTATATTCACATTCATATGTATACATAACATACAAATTAATATATATATATTAAAGTTATGTATTTATATGAAAATATATTCAAATACTTGCACATACAAACATAGCAATACCCACACCCACGCACAGAAACAGCCCACATATACACATAGTTGACCACATAAAACACATGCACACAACACATGACCACACACACATTCACACAAAATACAGTCACATATCAACACTCATACATAAACAATAACTCATGCACGAACATACGCATTCTGAAAAATGAAACATACAAGTGCACACACACAACACATCATACACACACATATAACACATATACACAAGAACACAGCTAACACAGAGCAATCTATATACCTAGACGCAGCAATTATCTTACACATGACACACACACACACTTAAGCTATCGCCACTCACAACTACAAATGTAGTGATGCACAAAGCTCCATTGGTGCACCGATCATCACTGACCAATCACCGGTCGGACCTGGCCTGGAGAAAATACGCTCCAGGCTATGCGCTACACTCTCCATTTCAGTTCCCTAAAATTTTGTTGTTTGATGTGATTATCATTTATAATCGAAGAAATAACCCATTAAGGAACATATACATGTGAATTCAAGTATTTTGAAATAGATTTGTGAGAGTAAACTCACTTGTAAACTCGCGTCCTACTTATTCTCCTTCTTCCCATACACGCACGCATGCAAATTCCATTCTGGCCATCGAAACATGAATTCTATTTGCCATAAGTATATGATGAGGTAGAGAACCACGCCTACAATTTTATAATCCGTAGTAATTTATGGAATTTATTTTCAATTTTTAAAACGATGAGAGTTAGGTGGTTTTAGTTGAAGATGAAAAATGATTAACAGGAGACAATCCCCCTAGAATGAAAAGAGTGGACAAAGAAAAATCCAGTAGGGGAAATTTATGGAAAAATGGATGTGGGTTTAAGCTATTTGGGCTTGGGTCAAGAAAATACGAAAATAAGCATATGTTTGTGTGTATTTCTCCTTTTATATACAAACTAAATTCTATGTAATTTAAATAAATGCAATCCACTTCAAAATAATTTCTTTTACACTTTAATATTTTATTATAATTACATTGCTTCTATAAAAATTTATTTCACACTTTTCTCTTATTTTAATTTAATTCTCTTACATTTATAATTTAAACCCATATATTAAATCAATTACAAAAATTATTCTCTTTTAATACTTAGGAATCCATTGTAATCAGTTGATTACTATTATTAATATTTATTAATCATTACTTAGAAATCAGGTTGTTATATTATACCTCTGAGCATGATGATGTCACTTTGTTCTTTAATTTTGTCTTTCTCTTCACCATCAAAAATTTCTTTATTCATCACCAAATCTTTTGATTTTTTATCCTGTTTGTGAAAAAGTTAACTATTTTGTTTACAAGCGCACAGATGGAAAATATTCGCCTGACAAATATTTGACACAAAAATATTTTTATGCTGAATCTTTTATAGTAAATTAAATATTATTATAAACTTTTACCTTTTACTTTGATTTTTTCTTTAGTGCCCTTTTTTCTTCATTGTCTCTTTTGTCTTTGATATGACAATTATTTCATATTGGTTGGTTGTCTAGGCGTTACTGTCATATCCAACTAAATCTCCAAATACATATACAACTACATTTATAGTTGCATCTCCAACTATATTTTGATTATTATCTTTTTATTGTTATTATCATCATCATCTTTATCTTTCTTTTCTTTTCCATCTTTATCATCATCATCTTAATCTTCATCAACATCATCATCATCATCTTTACCTTCATCACCATCACCTTTGCTTTCGTCAGCAAGATCACCATCGCCATCTTTACCTTCCATAGCACCATTATCATCTTTACCATCATTATCATCACTTTTACCTCATCAGTTTTGGAACTGGACCAACCCACAATGGAAGTTATGAGTATGTTTCAAAAATATTCTCTTATTAGATCTATACTGGGCCTATAAAGTCGAATTCATTTAGAACATTTCTAAATTTTATTTAAATAAAATATCTTATTTTATAAATTATATAGTTTTATTTAATTTATGTATTAACATACACATGCATATGCATCATGTACATATTTGTATATGTGTGTGTAACATGTCAATCCATGCAAGGTATAACATGGCTATGTATAAACATTGTGATTTACGTCGCAAGGGACACGTTAGCCCATCCAATATATTATATATGTTTTCCAAATGTATATACGAATACAAACTTGTTATAGACACACATAGACACACACATACATAAGTGGTTAATGTTCTATCAATGGTGGACAAGGCCTCAATCTCTAAAACAGTTATAGATGACGATCTTTCCTCCAAACCTCCCAATCCGATCCCAGCAGCACCTACTATGTCGAAGTCTCCATCAACGTTTGGATCGAGATCATAGGCTGACGTTGTCAAGCAATTTGGGGCTTCCACTCCTCAAGATTCTTCTAGTGATCTTCAATTCTATTCCTCTATAACTGAAGATAACAAACCCGTTGTGTTTATGCCTGATAAAGTAATCTCAGAAAATGCTAGGCGATGGTCTAACACAATTGTTGCATATTTAATGGGTCACCGACCTCCTTATGATCAATTTAAGCAATCTGTTCAGAAGGTGCTAAATCCAATCTCAGGTTTTAAAATCTGTTACAAACCAAATGGATTTATTGTGATTTGTTTATCATCCACTGTTGATTTTAATAGCATTCAAAGGTGGTCCATATACTTCTAACTCAAGAATTATCATTTTTTAAAAATGGATAAAAGATCTTAAATCGTCCAGGGATTATTTTACTACTAGTCCTAATTGGGTTAGACTGGTTGATCTTAATCTTGCATACTGGAGTAAAAGGAGGATTAGTATAGTTGCGAGTGCATAGGGGAAACCGATTAGAATGGTAATACAACTTCGAATGAGCTTCGACTAAAATTTGCATGTGTATTAGTTGAGATTGATGCTGATTTTAATTACCTAAAAAATATACAAGTAACAAGGTATAACAATCAGAGAGAATTCATTTTAGTAGCATAAGAATATAAACCAAAGTGTTGTACAAATTACAAGTTATATGGCCATTATTTAGAGTATTGTCCTACCAAATTGAAGCAAACATGGGAGCCAAAAACTTCAGTTCCTACCACTCAGTCCACTACATCAGTGCCCAGTTCAATAGGTCAAAATAATACAAATGTTTCTTTCTCCAAACAAGAACATGACCCAAATCAAAGTAAAGGAAAGTTGCGTGTTAACTCTAATGTTTCCTCATCTATTCCAACTTCCAATATATTTAACTACATGAATGAGGAAGTTTCTTCTTCTTCCACCGACTATTAGCAACATCCTTCATTGTTAGTACCAAACCGCATAGAAACCGAACAACAACCTTCTGCTGATCCTCAAACTCATCATCAATCACCTATACATAAAGAAAGCGAACTACAGCACGATAACATAAGATGATGTTATTATTGAAGACTGCAATAGTGAATCGACTAGAAACTAATACAACAGAGGACGTTTTTGATAAAAATCACCAGTTTGTATATAGAATTGCATTCCATATTCAAGAAAATCCAAAAGAAGGAGGAAAAATAATTGGTTCCCATGTGGTTTTGACAAATCCTGCATATCAATCGAAGTTTCATAATAGTACTCCTAAAATTTTTGCTCATTCTAAAAGACAAACTAGGATTTCTAAAGTTGTTAAATGAAGATAATGACTTGGAATATCAGAGGAATGAATACATATGCTAAAATGCATCATGTATTCAAATTTGTGAAAGGCAAATTCTACTCCAACCCATGTTTTTACTTAGTAGCCCCCCTTTGAAAAAATAATTTTCTGAAGATAAAAATACCTTTAAGAAAGTGGTTGCCAAACATGGATGATAAGGTAACCACGTTGGTGCTTTATGTTGTTATGCGCTGAACCACGCACTGCCTCTACATGGTTTCTATCTAACCTCATCTTACCTCGACATGGTTTTCTATCTAATCTCGTCTTGTCGGTGCGTGGTAACCACATAAGGAATAAATCATGTGAGGGGCAATTGTAAAAGAAGTTGGGGGTTACTGAGTATCTTTAGGAGTTTACAAGATTTTTCAAAAACCGGGGGGCTACTAAGTGAAAACCAAGGTTGGAATAGAATTTGCCTTTATGAAAGTCCACAAAAACTCAATTATGAGTTTGTCAAAAAATAAGTTGGATACTTCTACTATTTTTAGATTTCGTTCATTTTTGTTGAGGCAATGGGATTTTATTCATAATAATGATTTGGGTTATAAAGGCCGAGTTCTAATCCTTGTTGACTTTGTTGTTTTTTCCTACCAAATTTTACACAAAAGTGAGCAACATATAACATCTCGTTTGACAAAGAGAGGTGGATTACAACCGGTTGTCACCTTTATCTATGCAACCAATTTTTATAGTGATAGTGCCGCGCTTTAGGGGCACTTATGTGTGATTGCTTCCATAATAATTTTGCCATGGGTTATAGCGGGAGATTTTATTAACACTTCAATTCCTAAGGATAAAAGGGTAGGGGTCTACCAATCCCTTTCTCCTATATTAACAATTTTAAAAATTGTATGCTAAAAGTGGTCATGTAGAAGCTATGTTGCAGGGTTGCAAATACACAAGGAAAAGAAGAGGGAAAGCATTAACAAAGTGATTGTCAATTATGAATTATTAAATAAATTAACAGTAGTTACTATTGTTGTGCCTGATCATTTTAGCAATCATACTCCATTTTTTTTGCAACTATCAATTCAATACAATAGCAATAGCAAAAGGGCAGACCATTCAAATTTGTAAATTCGTGGTATTAAACGGAAGGCTACAAAGAATACATGAAAGAAGTGTTGGAAAATCTCGGGCTTTCCCCGCTTCGTGAAGTTAAGATAGGAACTTTAAGATTGAAAGTAGTAATGGGAGCACAAGAGTTTGTAATTCTTCAATATGGAGATTCTTCCACTATACCAAAGAATAGTATGATTACAAGAATATGATTACAAAAGCAACTCACACTCGGTGGCTCACTCAAGCTTGAGGATAGAGACTTTCCAAGCTATCTCTGTTTCTCTCAAAGAGGCTCACTTTTTGATTGATTGGTAATGAAGGCTCCTACCCCTTTTTATACTACTTAACCTTCACAATGAATGGTGGAGATTACTAGTATCCAAGGATGAAGATTGAATCTCTAGAATGCTCCACACTCTCTAGAAATCTCTACACTCTTTCATTCCAATCTACATCCTTCCATACTCTTTTGTAAGGTTCCGAAAGGTTCCACACATCTCCAGAATATTTCAGAGGGTTCCATACTCTTCCACAAGCTTCTAGAGAATTCTTAGAAAGGTTCTAGAAAATTCTGTACTTCTCTAGAAAGATCTAGAATTTTTTAGAAACTCTCCAATTAAGGAGGGATCCCAACAAATCTCCCCCTCCCGACTTAATTGGGGGGTAGTAGCAAACGGGCACCTTGATAGCAATCTTCAAACTTCTTTTTTAGTACTACCTTGGTCATCATGTCAGACCAGTTCTCATCTATGTGCACCTTGTCAAGATGTATTTGCATTTCCTCGAGGACTTCTTGGATCCAATGATATCTTGTATCAATGTGCTTTGTGTGGGAATGAAATGTTGAATTCTTTACCAAGAAAATTACACTTTGATTGTCACACTTCAAGACATACTTTTTTTGATCTATTCCCAACTCATGCAATAAGTTCTTTATCCACAACATCTCCTTGCAAGCTTCGGTAGCTGCGATATACTCTGCCTCTATAGTTGATAATGCAACACACTTTTGCAGCTTTGATTGCCATGAAATATCTCCCCCTACAAAAGTAGTTAAGCATCCTGATGTTGATTTTCTTGAATCAATGTCATCAGTCAAGTCTGCATCTGTATATCCTTCTAATACAGGTTTTCTTTTTCCAAAGCATAAACATGTTTTGGAAGTTCCACGTAGATATCGGAGGATCCATTTGACTACAACCCAATGTTCATTTCCTGGTTTAGCCAAAAAGCGACTGACAACACCGACTGCATTGGCGATATCTGTTCTTGTGCATATCATTGCATATATGAGATTGCCTACTAGAGATGAGTATCTTCTTCATTTCCTTCATGTCTTTTTCACTTGTCGGACTTTGGTTCGAACTTAGCTCGAAGTGTCTGGCAAGTGGAGTGTTAACGGCTTTGATTTGTGCATGTTGAACCTTTCCAACACTTTCTCTATGTACAATTCTTGGGATAGCCATAACAGTCTTTTTGATCTATGACGTTATTCTCATCCCAAGGATTTGTTTAGCCGGTCCCAAATCTTTTATGGCGAAGCTCTTACTTAGATCTTTCTTTAAATCACCAATCTTTATGCGATCTTGACCAATAATTAAAATATCATCAACATAGAGCAGAAGTATGAGAAAATCACCATTTACACACCTCTTTGTGAAGACACAATGATCGCTTTTCGTCCTTTTAAAATCATGTTCTTCTATGAATGCATCGAACTTCTTGTACCATTGTCTTGGTGCTTGCTTAAGCCCGTGTAGACTCTTGGTGAGGCGGCACACTAAATTTTCCTTGCTTGGAACTTTGAATCCCTCAGGCTGCTCCATGTAGATCTCCTCCTCCAAGTCACCATGATGAAATGACATCTTGACATCGAGCTGTTCAATCTCCAAATCTTACATGACTGCTAGGCCAACGACAACTCGGATGGATGACATCTTTGCCATGGAAGAGAATATCTCTTCAAAGTCGATACCTTTTTCTTATCCAAATCCTTTGACGACTAACCGAGTTTTGTAGCAAGGCTTTGAACAGTTCTCTTCATTCTTGATTCTATGTACCCATTTAAGCGGCTCCATTAGTTCACATATGTTATTCTCATGCAAGGATTGCATTTCTTCTTGCATGGCTATTCTCCATTCTTCTTTATGACAATTAACTCATTGCTTCTTTATAGCTTTGAGGCTACCCCTCATCAGTGAGCATAACGTACTCCTCTGTGTTGTATCGGGTGGATAGTCTTCTGTCCCTCGAGGATCGTCTCGGCTCTGGTGCGGTTGGAATCCTAGATTGAGGTTCTTCCTGAGTGCTTCTCAATCTTGGCCTCTCTTAATTCTTGATATCTTCAATTGTTTGATCTTCGAAGAATATCTCTACTATGAACAATCTTCTTGTTAATTGAATCCCAGAGCCGATACCCAAATTCATCCTTGGACGAACGAAGGTAGATACACTCCTTTGTCTTTGCATCAAGCTTAGCTCTCTCATCTTTGGGGATATGAACAAATGCCCTGCACTCGAACACCTTGAGATGATTGTATGAAGCCCTTTTGCCCGTCTAAACTTCCTATGGGATGGCCTCATCCAAAGGAACTGATGGTGTGAGGTTAACAATGTCAACCATGGTCACCATAGCTTCTCCCCAAAATGATTTGGGTAAGTTAGTGTGAGAGAGCACACAACGAACTCTTTCTTTAATGGAACGATTCATTCTCTCAGCTAGCCCATTCAATTGTGGTGTCTTGGGTGGAGTCTTCTCTATCCTAATGCCATATTTCTTGCAATAGGCTTCAAAAGGACCTCTATACTCACCTCCATTATCTAATCGTACACACTTGATCTTCCGTTCAGTCTCACGCTCCACTAAAGCATGGAATTCTTTGAAGGCTTCGAGCACTTGATCCTTTGATTTTAACATGTGCAACCACATTTTCCTTGAATGATCATCAATGAAGGTGAAAAAATGTAAAGCACCACCAATGGATCTCTCAAACATTGAACACACGTCAGTGTGCACGAGGTCTAGAATGTTCTTTCTCCTTGTGGGATGAGAAGATCTTTGGAAAGTCACTCTGTGTTGTTTTCAAGCTGAATAATGAGCACAAGGATCGAGTGGTTTACCTTTCACGTTAGGGAGGAGTTGTTTCCAAGAGAGTATATGAAGACCCTTCTCACTGATGTTCCCAAGTCGTTTATGCCATGTGTCCATATCATCAGTGATGATGTTTACCTCTCCTTTGTAAAGCTTAGCTTGCATTATGTACAATGATCCTATCTTCTTTCCTTGAGCCATTATTAAACTTCCTTTGGTGAGCTTCCACTTTCCTGCACCAAAATAATTCATCAAATCATCATCATCATCATCTAGCTTTCCATCGGAGATAAGATTGAGGCGCATGGCCGGGACATGCCTCACATCTTTTAGAACAAGCTTGCACCCGGCGCTTGTTGTCAAAATGATGTCTCCTATCCTAACGATCTTGCTCCTATCTTGATTTTCCATTTGCATCGTACCAAAGTCATTGCTTTGGTAGGATGAGAAGTGGCTTTTATGTGGAGTAACATGGAAGGAAGCACCAGAATCAACAATCCAAGAACTCTCATCATAAGTAATGTTTAAAATGTTACCATCACCAACAGGATATAGCCGATCTTCTTTTAATACTATGGCAGTATTACTCTTCTCTTCTTGCTTCTTCATTGGGCTTATTTGGTTTGGTTTAACATTACTGGCCATTTGGTCTTTCTTGAAGGATCGACATTCCATTTTCTTGTGACCCATCCTTCCACGGTAATAGCATGCAATCTTTGAGCATGACTTGGATCTACCTTGAGATTGATGTGGATCTCGACTCTTACTATGTCCACGAGTTTCATTCCTACCCTGATTCTCAACAACATTTGCTTCGGGATGGATAGACTCACCTCATTCCATTTCCTTTCTTCTTCACCAAGAAGACTGTCACTGATGGTATCCATGGTTAGCTTTCCTTCCGGAGCTGAGCTACTAAGTGTAGCTATGAGTGTTTCTAAGCTTTCCGGTAAGGACTAAGGAGTAGAAGGGCTTGTAACTTTTCATCAATCTTCACATCAATTTTTGTTAGTTGATTTACGAGCCCCTCAAAATTATTCAGGTTCTTAATCATACTATGACTATCCTTATACTCCAACTTCACCAACCGTCGAACTAAATTAGCCTTGTTACGAGGCGTTTTCTTCTGAATCATGGACTCAAGTTTTGTCCATAATTCATAAGCATTTTTATAAGTAGAAACATACTCGAAGGGAGTTTTGTCAATGTACTTACGGATCATAGCAACAGCCTTCCGGTTCAATAGTTCCCACTGAGCATCACTCTTTCCTTCTATCTTGTCTTTGTAGATGATGGGCTCATGCAAATACTTGCAATACAAGGCTTCAAATAGGAGTAGTTGTTGGCTGTGAGCTTGAACATGTCTCCATCATGAGCGACATTATCCTCCATCTTGAACTTACACGAGCTTGATTACGGCTACGGATGAACCTAGCTCTGATACCACTATGGGGAAATCTTGGGCTTTCCCGCTTCATGAAGTTAAGATAGGCTCTTTAAGATTGAAAGTAGTAATGGAAGCACAGGAGTTTATAATTCTCCAATATGAAGATTCTTCCACTATACCAAAGAATAGTAGGATTACAAGAATATGATTACAAAAGCAACTCACACTCGATGGCCCACTCAAGCTTGAGGATAGAGACTTTTCAAGTCATCTCTCTTTTTCTCTCAAAGATGCTCTCTTTTTGATTGACTGATAATGAAGGCTTCTAACCCTATTTATACTACTCAACCTCCACAATGAATGGTGGAGATTATTTGTATCCAATGGTGGAGATTGATTCTCTAGAATGCTCTACACTCTCTAATAATCTCCACACTCTTTCATTCCACTCTACATCCTTCCATACTCTTTCATAAGGTTTCGAAAGGATCCACACATTTCCAGAATATTTCAGAGGGTTCCACACTCTTTCACAAGCTTTTAGGGAGTTCTCCGGAACGTTCTAGTAAATTTTATACTTCTCTAGAAAGATCTAGAATTTTCTAGAAACTCTCCAATTAAATAGGGATCCCAACAAGAAGGACTTGAAGCTGTAATATGGGGTTCCTAAATACACAAGTTCGTCAATATTTTGTAGACTGTCAAAGCAAAACTTAAAATTTCAAATAAAACATGTTTCAAAATAGTCCAATGTAATAGTTTCATAGTAAATACCATAGAGCTTCCTTCAATTAGATGCAAATCCAGAGGATACAAATCAATGCAATAAGTTACTAGAACTGCGTATTTAACTCAAGGAAAATATGAAAACTAAACATGAATTTAACAAACAACAGAATAAATAGTTTGGCTGCAGAGTGGGGACACTAATTCCAAAAAAAATTATGTTAAAATGGCTATGAGAAAACAAAAAAGCAAAATTCAGGCATTGCTTGACTAAGAGGGGCAATTTATCTATGATCAACGGTAGGTTATTAACCAAGCAACTGATTTCTACTATAATTTATTTAATGGTCAGACTGGAAGTTTATTTCATCTATTTCAACCTATAAAAATTATCGATGAAGAAGGTAGAAGATACTTATGTTGTCTCCATTTTTGAATTAAAAGAGGCAATGTTCTCTATAGAAGATTCAAAAAGCCTAGGCCCAAATGGCTTCACTACTAAATTTTACAAGTTACATTGGGATGAGTTGAAAAACAGACTGTTCGATGCAGTTACAACTGCCTTCCAAATATGGAAACTTGCTTTGGGCATGAATGACAACTTTGTTATGCTGATTCCTAAAAAAGATAAGCTGCAGTCAATTGTTAATTATCGTCCAATTTCATGTGCAAATGTATTATATAAAACAATTTCTAAAATAATTTGCTCCAGAACTAAGCATTATCTGCCCTTTCTTATTGCAGAAAATCAGTCTGCATTTGTACCTGATAGAAATATTTGAGAAAATATTCTTCTAGCTCATATGAACTTGTCCATGATTTCAACCAAAAAAGGGAGAGCTAAAATGTGTATCAAAATTGACCTTCAAAAGACATACGATATGGTGAATAGAGAATTTGTGTGCTACATGCTACTTAACACGAGTTTCCACTTCCAATGGTTAATGTGATCTACTAATGTATTAGCACCCCTATTTTTTCTACTATATGGTTGATGGAGTTCTTCGTGGTTTTATTACTTCAAATAGGGGACTGTGTCCAGGCGACCCTCGTTCCCTCTATTTATTCTGTGTAGCTATGGAATTATTTTCACTTCAAATGGAGGATGCTTTGATTTTAACCAACTACAACCTATATTATCAATTCTGCCGATTATTACTCACTTGTTTTACGCTGATGATGTTATGATATTCTTACGAGCTGTTGTTTCTAATGCAGTTTCTGTGATTAACATATTCAACCTATTAGCTATCACTGTTGGGTTGCATACAAATCAGGTCAAGTCCAAAGTGTACTTTAGCAGGGATGTTCAGAATAAAGTTCAATTGCTATCTATACTGGGCATGCCGGCTGCTAGTCTACCTGTTAAATATTTAGATGTCCCCCTAACACATGATTATATTCACGCATCCCACTGTACATCACTGTTGAATAAGGTGTATGTAAGATTTAAGGGATGAGATAGTGATTTACTTTCTACCACAGGAAGGCTGAATTAATTCAGTCTATTATTACACCAATTGTGATGTATTGGTTGCTAATCTATCACTTACCTAGTTTGATTTTAAACAAAACTGAGAAAATGTGTGCAGACTTTTATTCGGCTGGAAGAAGTCATAAAATTGCTTGGGAAATATAATGCAGCCCGAAAGCATAAGGGGGTATTGGACTTCGACAGAAATCTTCATCAGATAGCGCTACTGAAACTAGTATGGACACTTCCTACAAAACAGTGCATGTAGAGTACATGGATGACTAACATATATTTACATAATAACCAATTTTGGGTCATGGCTATCAACAATAATTTTTCTTGCACTATGAAATATATACTAAAAGCAAGAAACTCTGTAGTAAGATTAATGCAAAGAATAATCATAAATGGGCATACTACTTCATTGTGGTTCGACCCTTGTTGAACCACAAATCGAAGGTCGATTTTTTAGGCTGGCATAGACTTAGTCTATGCACTGCAGCTAATTTAAACGTCAGCAGCATTTTGGAAGGGGTTTTTTTTCCAATCAAAGAGGTTTACCTTTACCGGAGAACTTATCCCTATTATTTCACAAGTTACCAACAAATCCAACACAAAATACTGACTACTGGAAAATAGCATATTCAAACTTCTTTAAATTTTCAAGCGTTTGGAACAATTTAGGATCTATTTCTATTACTGTTAGCTGGGGTAAATTATCTGGCATCGAACTACTAAAAAGTTTAGTTTTACCACTAACAAGGCTTGTTTGTTTCGACTTCCTACAAAAGACAGATTAAGTTCGTAGGGTATTTTTAGACTCAGCTAGAGTGTGTTATGCAACACCGATGAAGAATCACATGCGCATCTGTTTTTTAAATGCAAGTTCAGTACTCATCTATGGAATCAAGCTCGAAGCCTCTAGTTTGTCCTCAGAACTCAATCCATCTCTAATTGAATAGCTAGAGTTCATATGTGATTGATTCCCTGTAAAGGAGTTCGTCAAGACATCGCCTTTACAGCTTCTATTAGTGTTATTCACCATACGAGTATAAAGCACGTCCAGTTGGACCTGCACCTAGTCATGGTCACTTCACCATTTACTTTTTTGTTTTTTTCTAGAATATAAAGGTTTTTCTTTTTATTTGTATATTTAGTTTTTTCTATATAATCATAAACCAGACCATACTCATAAATTATGACATTAGTCACACGTTTTAAAAAATCAATGAAATATGAGTATAAGTTTAAGAACTCTATATTGTAAAGTTTATTTATAAATACTAAATTTTTCCTAAATATTTATAAATCACTACTTATCATTTATAAGAAATATGTTTGATGTGAACACAAAAATTTGAGAACAAAATGAATCACTCTCATATGCAAATTTGTATGGTAAAAAACTTGGTAAATAAAGGATAATACACATATGGGCTAGTATCTAATAAATTGGGTATATGGATTATACATACTATACTATATTCAGAATATGGATTTTTTGATAAATTTTACATTACAACATAAAGATTTGAGTGCTCTTAGTAGGTGCAATTGCATACACGTTACGTGCAATTTTTTCGTTTGAAAGGTCTATTATATCATAATGAAGTATAATTAGCTGAGTTATGCTAAGTGGATATTTTCAGTTTTCCTTTTTATGTTGTAATGTTGTTGATTACCGAATAATAATATCTTTTAAAAGTTGGTTATTAATTTATAATAGATCAACATCAACTGTATATTTAATTTATGGTCGGTATAAGATGATAATGCGTTAATATTATATAGTAATTATATATTATATATGTGTCATCATAAACCATAAAACAATTTGCATCACTGTGTTTGAGCATAATAATTTTGGGAAGCACAGTGACAACAGTGTTCACATGTTATGTTCATTCATGCTTTTGTATTTTTATCATTTCTTTTGTTTCTTTCTTTCTTTTCCACTTTATTCAAAGAAGAAAAATATAACATGTACCAATCACTGCTTTCTGTGTTGATTATTCTTTATTTTGACAAATTTTATAAAATGTAATGTTATCTTACGATTTTAATAATGGATAAAGAGAAAAAACAATTTGCGTTTCATTTGTTCTTTTCTACTGATCATTGGTGTTCAGAACTTACAAGTAAACAAAGCTGAGGAAGTTAGTTGTACATGTTTATTTTCTCTGTGAAAATAGCAACTGAATCAAATTTAGACTTCTTTTTTCGACACCTCTAAATGTAGTATTTAGAAAACGTGAATTTTTTATGCCCATTATAAACATAAAACATGTCGGATCTATGATTTATGTTTGAACCATTTTCTACCTATCATTTATGCATAGATTTATGTAATGAACTAAAAGAAAACATTACATTATAATACAAAGAGAAATGTAAGTAATGCTACAAAACACAACCGCATTTTAATGCAAAATACCAACAATCAACTTTCTTTATTGCATACAATGACTATTAAGAAAGGATAAGACTGATCCCAAATAAACCTAAGCAAATTATAAGTCTAGTCCAAGTAGGGAGGAAATGACACGGGTCTATCGACATATTGTAAAATATTTCTCGTAATATGCTTACATAATGCTAATGTTTCCACTAAACACACCTTTCTTGATACTTCCAAACCTTTTTTATTTTTAATAATTATCATAGTACCTTGCTACATGATCCTTGAAGAACCATTTTCAACATATTCCTATTCGTCACCTTCATCTAACTCAGATGTTTTTTCAGCCTGTTGGTTAGGAAGAAATAGAGAACATGGTGTATTTTAGAAGAGGGGTTAACTACTGGTAAACTTTTGAATATAAAGTATGAAAAATATACGTATTTAAGAAACATTTTTTTTAAAATAAATATTATGTATTTTTCTTAAATTATAAACAATGAAGAAAAAATTATTCATTCTAAATTAAATAACAAAAAACCAGATATACTTTATGTAAAGTGAATTTTTTGTACAACACGTTATCAAGTTTAGTTGATAACTTAATGAATCAAAGAAACAATATTCAAGAACAAAGTGATTAAATCTATTGCTGATAATGGTTTTGTTTTTGTTCTTTTGCGATATGCTAACTCAGTCCAAACTCAATTGATCGGGATAGTTTTCCAGTTGATTTTATCTTTAGGGCGGCCAATTCAGCTTATCCAGTTTTCTTTTTTTCTTAAATAATATTTCTTTTAAACGTTTGTCAAAATAACTACAAAAATTAATGTATAAATTATTTTTTATTAGACTGAAGGTGCTGCTGAAGAAGGAGGCAGAGGATCAAGCATATGGGATACTCTCTGTTCAAAACTGCTGGAATCAGTTTCAAAAAATATATCCAACCAACGCATATATATTTATCATCATCGAAAAGGGAAGAAAAAAACAAAGTAGTTGATTTTCATTTTGAATGTTATATGGTGGTAGGATTATAGAAAAATCTTGTATATGAATCCTTTGATCTTATACAATAGGAAATATAGTAGATGGAAACAATGGAAGTATAGCTGGAGGTACATTGTACGACATTGTACCATATAACTACACTGTTGAACTTGTTTGAAGATAAATCTGCTGCTGCTGATTTTTAACAATGTTCAAATGTCTAATTTGAACATGTCTCAGGCATAGCTAAACAAAAACATCAAAGAAACACCCAAGTTTTGATTGCACAAAATAGTGTACAGCAATGTGAAAAAATTATATCAAAAAGGGCCTAAAAGAAAATCCATGAGTGATAATTTGATACTAACAAAATATTAACTATATTATTATTAAGAAATAGGCGAAGGAAAAATCCTCACTTGAACTTTGTTGCTACGACGAATGAAAAATAACAAAAAATGTTTTTAGGTCATAACTATGAAGAGTATAATTTTAAGGATAATGTTTTACACTACATAGCAAGTAAATACCACTTGATCAATCCTTCATAAAATTAATGAAAGACGGAAGCATAAGCACTCAATTTGTCTTGCAACATCCCAAATTACAGCAATTTCAAACCCATCATAATGTTTAATGTATATGTAGCTGAAGCTACTGACTTGATTTTCAATTATGGGATTAAGGTAATTATTAAAGGGAGAATCATTTTGGCTAAGGGCTAACAGATTTTTCAAAGCAATATAAATTTACATAAAAACACTTGACAATACCTATATGAGAGGTATGAAATAAATATAAACAAACATTACCAAGTCCTGTAAAAATTTCGAAAGAATAATACTTATCACTTATGTTCCTCAAATTATTTGTGCCTATGAATGACTAAATATTTACAAACACAAATAGGTACGACAGTTTAAAACACATACGACTTCATAGTGCAAGCCTATTAGTTTGTTCTTATTGTAATAAAGCTTAGACTAATTGATATTTTTCACAATGGGTTAAAAAGGAACACTATACTGCTGAGGACAAAGCATGATTTTTAGTACGAAAACACATAGTGCGGTATTTAGATCATCTAAAAATTCAATAGCACAAATCTAGTAAATATATTTTTATTGTAACAAACTGTGTAGTTATTGGAATTTTCATAAAGGGTTGAAGAGAAACATTATCCATCAAAACACTCATAGTTATGTTTAGAATCTAGCAAAAAGAACATTAGATTACCATCTTCATTTCATATTCATATGTACTTCAATACTTTTTCTACTGCATATTGGGTAATTTTATGGTTTTCAAGTAAAAGAATGTTTGCTCAGATGAAATTCACATACAAATATAGTAATGAGAAACGCTCCAGTGCTCAAAAACAAAGTAGAACTTATTGTTCGAAAACAAATAGTTAAGATAGTTTGAATCACATACAACTTCATAATGCAATCAAGAAAATATGTTCTTATTATAATAAAGTGTGCACCAATTGGAATTTTTTATGTCGAAGAGGAATACTATCCACCAAAACATTCATAGTTTTTTTAGACTTTCCAAAAAGGGACTTGGACTATTATCTTTAGTTCATGTTCTTATTGTAATATAGTGTGCCATTTTCTGATTTTTAACTAAAAAAGTCACCTCGAGTGAAATTCAACTTGGCTAGAATTTTCAAAAGTACAATCTTTGCCAAGCATTATCCAACATCCTGATTTTTGAAAATCGCCTAAATAAGCTCAGATTGGGTTATGAATGGTAACTCCAAATGAAAACCAATAAACAAAAGTTCAATCATAGTCATGTATATAAACCTATTAACAACGTAGGTTATCATAAATATGTCATTTTTTATTACACTGAGTATCCAAGGTGAGAAATATAATGTTGGACTTGTACCCCTTCATCCATAGAGTGCATATTCCCACAACTTTAGGAAATAGATTACAGCCGAGAACCATGCTCTCACCTACTTTCATTAGGTAAAAAAATGATATCAATTTTGCAAATTTGAAGTGTTAAACAATAATAAAACCACTAGCAGACTAAACAATTGTCAGGATGTTTATATACTCAAAAAACCGACAATGCATGAAAAGTAGAAATAAAGCAGTGTTGCGTATCTACAATTACGGAATGGAACGGTAAGGGCAAGAGGGTAACATACTATCATGTCAATTATAATAAATGTTTGTCTATGTATGTGTGTGTGTGTATGTGTGTATATATATAGATGTATTAAAAAAACTGATCACTAATAAGGTGTACCACAGTGGTACAAAGGTAAAGAAATAAAGTAAAAGCCACACACTCCCACTCCTAGTGCACAAATTTCTCTTGCTAATGTCATTTCAAAGGAATTAATGAAAGATTACCAAAGCAAGCAAACAATAATATAAGAAATTTAACGTAGTAATAGTTCGTTATTTTGAGAATAGTTCAATATTTTGGGTATGACAATCATTTAGGGTTTAATGAGAAATAACAAAGGGCAATTTTTGCCGAATGATATTTCTAGCGAAGAAACCTGATTCGAAAACGCAATGCTTCTCTGAGTAGCCAAAGTAGGCATGGATGTTGATCCAAAAAATCATTCAAATTAACAAATTTTCCAGAACCTTCCGCAAATCATCTCCCCTCACAAATCCATTACCTCTCTCTTCTCTAGCTGTGTATACATAAATCATAACGCACCATTTTCGAAAATTGAATCTACCATTTTGCAACCGATCGACCCTCTGATCAACTTCTTAATCACATCGACCAAACTATTAAGCTACGGCCACGATCGATCGATTTTGAGCTTCAAACATTCGACTTCGAACATGAATATTAGGATTTTGGACTTTTGTGCCTAGACTTAGGGTGAGAGTGTGCCCGGCATGATGAGTGAGAATTGTGAAGTTGGTGGGGATGTAGAGGATTGTGGAAGAAAGCGGATTCATGATCTGTATGTTTAGACGTGATGGTAATTCCAAAGAGGAGGTGCAACGAACCGTGAAGGATTTGACGATGAATTAGAACTGACAATGATTTAGGGTTTAAAGGGAAGTAACGAAGAGCGATTATCGACGATGGGTATCTCTAGAAATCCAAAGGACACGGGTGAAATTAATTAATGAAACTTTCATTATTAGTAGTAAATATAAACCATATATGTATAATTAAATAATATATATGCATATATATAAATTAATAAAATAATAATTAATATATATATGATAGGTAGCTGTCCAAATCTGATTCGCATATAAAAAAATTATTTTTTTATTTATAAATATATGCTTACATATAACTAAAATAATAATATAATAATATATATACATAGTAAAATATTATTTAGAAAACTATAAACTACAGTTCAATGAAAATCATACCTGAGAGTCAAAACCTTGAAGCACACCTTAAAAGGATGAAATCTCTCCTTTAAAAGCTTTTTGATTCAGCAGATTGCTTGCCCTTGAACCGTTGACCTTTGAATATCGGATATTAATCGACTTTGAGTTGATTTGAGCTTGATACGATGGAGCATCTATGGAATATTTTTTTCTAGAAATGGAAGGAAGGAGTGGGAGCAAAAGTCATGTGCAATCATGGTTCAGGATGTTTAAATAGTGGATAGGAGAGAGAGAGAATAGTGGATCTTATCCATATTAATTCTCCCTCAAACTGAGCCATCCAAAATCCAACATTTCTATCCTAATTTGGCTGCCCCACATACTCATATTGCATTTGAAAATCTCACCTACCATTATGGGCCAAAATTCCATTTAAGCCCAAAGAAAATATTGATTAATTAAATCCAATTTAATCGCCTATCGATAACATACATCGATTGATATGTTTATAACTATTATAAATATATTTAGTAAGATTTTATTCTTTAAATTATAATCAATGTTTTAAGTTTTATAATTAATATTACAAAATATTTGATTTAATTAATTTACAACAATTACAAAGTAAGTAAACCATTTGGTCAAAAGAGAATTCATCACTTCAGTTGCGTGACTTGTCAGATGTAAATTTGGTCAGCGATTAATATCGAACTATTCGAATATTAATGTTCACATGTCACTTAGTAGGTGGTGTAATATTTTGGCTAAATGTATTGCTTACTTGGTTTCGATAAAATCCAGTTTCACTTTATTAAGCATTACCACGTTGTGACTTTTATTTACACTAATTCTCTTCGTTAAAACGATATCATTTTGAATTAATGGAATTTGGTAATGTTTAGAATTCCAATATCGTTCATATTAAAGTCTACAGTCCAACACTTGGTCCTTTGTTCAATAATAAGAATTATTATTAACTGAAATGCTCTAACCAGAGATTTTGACTTTGAGTTGACCTAATACTAACCCATATAACCGAGGAGACGAATCCTGACTTTAATAGCACATCACTTCCAATGCTTCCAACGATCCAATTATAGTCATTCGATAGGCACCGTGCCATGATTTGACTATAGTCAAAGCAGAGCTTTTATATTGAAGATCCACAATAATTTCTAGTCGAAAGAACTGTGTAAATCAGTTACATCGATATTTTCTGTTTTATCTTTGTTATATTAACCAACAGAAAACTATCAAGTCAGTCGTTCCATAGTTATACAATAACTATCAGTACGTAACCCCTTAGTATCCCCATCAGCCATGAGTAATACACTATCCAACATTTGAAAAGCGCTACGTACTTTAGTCTTAATGTATACATCAATATTCAGTCTCGACGCATCTTGACTAGGAACATTTAAAAATGATATATTTGTTTTCATTATGATAAATTACTCAAGTTACGACACTTTGTAACTACTATCATAAAACATATCATTTATGAATTTTCTATTGAATATACCTTTAAGTAAATTAATTAATTAATATAACATATTATATCAAGCATATAATAGAAAGAAAACACCTTTTAATTTGAACAAGATTGGTTGTCGAGTTACATATATGTATCAAATTACATAATTGCCCCTAAGGGATACCCCTAACGCTATCGGTCTTGCACTTGCATTCGGTGAAAATTATGGAATATTATTCCAACTTCTCCAATCTTTCTCAAAACCAATTGGGACAGACTCTCAATGAATGTATTTAAATTATTTACTATGTCAATCAGCTCTCTCTGACGCTGATAAAATACCTTTATCATGTGGAACAATTCAGAGTATGTCCCTAAACTTCCAGTGAGCTCTGAGTTCTATTACGAACTATATCACGTCATTGTTATCATATAATAATTTTACGGAATTCTCAACATTTGGAATCACCATGGACACAGTTATAAATTTGTGCATCTATTTTATATACGTTATTTTCATTATGACGCTATTCAAGTCAATGTACTAAGCATTTTCATTGAATCAACCACAATCTCTTCTATTTCGAACATTTCCAACTTAAAGATTCTTAATTTAAATTTTATTATTGACATATTATATTCAATATCATTTATGAAGTTTGAGTCTGAACACTCCTTCATAAGGAGTTTGTTGCTTTTGTAAACAATTCTTAGTATTTCGTAAATACACAAGAACACTCCAAACTACCACTTAGTGATATCAATTTGGATTGGATATTTTCTCATGTATGAAATACATAAACAAATCACGATATCGTAGACAATATAACATGTATGATAATTCTTATAGCCAATGTATAAGGAATCCATCTTACATGTTCCGTATTAAACATTTTCATAAGGTGTCATTACTTATCGTTTTAGGATATTCCCAATATCTTTTATAATTACCATAGAAGACATCACTTACCAATCCAGTGTTGAGTATTAAATAACTAATATTGATTTTAGTACAAGTACATCATAAAATCTGTAGTGTGTTGTTTAATTATGACTTAGAAATATTTATGTATTGTTTAACTTTTTTCCTATAAGCACATGCTTCCTCTACATTTTGGTTGATCATCAAACAATTTGATACATCTATATAAATACTTGTTCGATTTTGATGCTTTTAGAATGATACTCTCGTATACATTCTCAGATCGTATCTTAAAACCCACAAACTTAATATTGCTCCTACTGACTTCGAAACACTTTGGTGCATGAGCCAACTGACTAGTCTAAATCTATATTAAGACCTTTCTGTATATACCAAAACATAAAGCCATATTAGGCGATAATTTTGTGAGTAAAATTTGAACCAACTTAAGCACATTGAATGATGAATCTATTACATTAACTTCAATGATTGAAATTCACAGTAATATTCTTATCAATATGGCTTACTATATTCCAACTGCATTTCGCTTTCTCATAAAGACACATTTGCGGCCAATGGATCATATTCCTTTGGATACAACTATCAAATCGTATTTTAATAATGTAGTTGAAATCTATTTCGGTTTTACGCATCATACAATATCATTGTTACCTGCATTTTGACCAGGCTATATACAAATTGATCGGATAAGTTAGACTCAACTGTCATCAAGGCTAGTAAACCTAGAGCAATGATCGTGGAGTCCAAAAATCAAGTATAGATGATAATATAAAGCTGTGATCGAACAAAATTGAGAGATATGCAATGTAGAATGTTCAAAGTATGGAATATAATTTAATCTAGAAAAGGGATCGGCTATAATCCTTCTCAACTAAAAGCATCGGTCAAATTTAGCCAAACAAGTGTAACTCGGTGGAAAACAATCGGTAATTCGTGATCCAGAAGTTCAATGCATATGAAACTTTGGAAAAAAGATGTGGCGACCCTAGGGAGTCCACCCTAGGGATCGCACCTCAAAAAAAGCAAGCAAGAGGGATCAGTCCTCTTTCCTCTAGAGGGATTGGCCAGAACTAGGTTACACAACATGTTGCAACAAAGATTGATCAATAACTCAAGTTTTACTAATCCAATTAGCATGAAACTTGAAAGCTAAGCATAATACAACATGGAGAAGCTCCCATGAGGATTGCATCTCCAAAATCCTTGAAAATAGGGATTGGCCTCGATTCCTATTGCTTGGGATTTGGGCATGCGATCCCTTCTATGGGGCCCTATGGTTTTGGAGATCCTTCTGCCAAAGTTTTAGGAAGATGTTTCACCATCTTCCTCTATAAATACATACTGATTGTTCATTTTCGAGATCTTTATGCTTCTTGTTGCTTTGTACTCTTTTTTAAATAAGGATTTTAATCCAACCCCTATTGTACACGGTTTACAAAGTTATTAATAAAGTTATCTCTTCAAAGTGGACGTAGGCAAATAATGCTGAACCACTATAAATCATTTTGACTCTGCTATTTGCTTAATTCTTATTGCTTATTGCCTATTCCCTCTGTTTACATTTAATATTCTTTATTTATTTCTCTACAAAATCTTTATTAGGTGTTTGTTCCATTTTTGGTGTAAAAATTTTGCTGCTTTCATTGAGAAAGAGATTCTCAGCTCTATTTGGATCCCTTTGCTGCTACTGGATTGCATAAATCCCATGAAAAGATCTAGAATTATCTTCAAGTAGTTTATCCATTCTATTCATATTATGCAAAAGGAAAACTATCAGCAATGGTTAGGAACACTAGATCTACCTCTTAAACTGCAGAAGGAAACAAGAATGCTAACATCCAGCAAGGAGGCCGGAGCAATCTACCAGAAAATGTTAATGCTACCAATCCATTTGATGTCCAGAATCGGCTGATTCCATTACAAGAGCTGATTTTTAGAATCTGATGAGAGAGCTCATGGATAGCCACCGACAACTAAACCAGAAGATTCAAACCAATATCAATCTAATGAATCAACTCAAGGAGCAAAAGCATGGGAAAATTAGGAAAGTGCCAACCCCATTGTTAACCTGCCTTTTGTCAAGGCATTATGCAAGCGGATTTAACCCAATAGACTTCACGGTTATCAAGGCTGGGGTATCATGAATTTGGCTCAAATGGATGGATGGATAATCAACCACAGATAATAATATGAGGTCAGGATTAAATGTAGTCGGTGGATAAACGATGTAGGGTGCTTGAAATGTGGGTATTGGTCTGAAAAGAAGGGATCGACATGGTCAGTTCTGGAGGGTTTGGCACAATGTAGTTCTTGGGATGGATAAATTTGCTCCAGTGTGTATGTATAGGGATCGGCATAAGAGGGTTTAGTGTAATATGGATCGACATAGGAGGGCTCGGTATAGTGTAGTTGTTGGAATGGATAAATGTGCTCCAGTGTGTATGTATTGGGATCGGCATAAGAGGGTTTGGTGTAATATGGATCGACATAGGAGGGTTCGACATAGGAGGGTTCGGCATAGTGAGGGATCAGCATAGGGAGGATTAATATAGGAAGGTTCAGCATAGCACGAATTGGTATAGGAGGAAGGGTCGGCTAAATATGGATCGGCATGATATGGGTCGGTACTTTATGGATCAGCATAACATCCTAAGCATGAGGGGTCGGCAAAGCGTGGATCATCATTGTACATGATGGATGGATCAGCCCTGATAGTGCTCTATGGGATCTACATATTGGAGTTTTGTTATAGGGATTAGTATGGCATGCAACGAAAAGAGTTTGATCGACATAATACCTTAAAGCTTTAGGGATTGGCGAAGTAACCGAAGTGCCAAGGATCGGCATGACTTAGTGGGATTGGCATACTGTCATGGATCAAGAGGGTTCGGCATTCCTTTTATGGGGGAAATGGATCGACATATTTCATGGAGGAAGGGTCAGTATGGGACACTGAGAGGAATTGGATCTGTATAGCGACATGGAAAGGGAGGGATCGACATGGAGGACTCACGAGAAGCGATCGACATTGATTTGGGTGGAGGAATAACAAGCGGTATGACTATACCGATCATTATTTATTGACGAATTTGGCTTGCCGATTGTTATGGCGGGCCCACGTAGGTGAGAAGGCCCTGTAGCCAAAATTTCACCTATAAATATAACAGGCATGGCTTTAGAAAAAGGGCCTTGGTTCTACTTCTCTTCATCTTCTACCTAGAGGAGACTCTACCATTTTTGCTTTGGAACTTTGGATTGTAACTGTAATCAAATTCAGTATAATATAAAGGATTATTCTAGAGTGGATGTAGGCCGAAGTTAGCCGAACCACTATAAATCTTGTCTCTTTTACTTGCTTTCATTTTAATTTGATTATTCTTCATATTATATTCTCAACATCATATACTATCTATGATCTGTGATTGGACTTCGGTGCTTTCACATATGATTGGGTGTTTGTGACCAATTTTAGCACAAACATTTTGGTTCTTTTACTAAGAAGGTTTGCGTAAATGAATTCAGAAGCTCGAAGTTCAGATTTTGAAGCTTGGATACTTGGAGATAGGAAGTAATGGCTAGGCAATCGGCAAGGAGAATGCTACAGGAAAGGAGCCACCATGAAGGGAGTTAAGAGGTTTCCTCAGGAGCTAGAGCTAATCAAGCATCTATCTACATCACCAAGGATGAAATGGAAGCAATGATAGATACCATGTAGGAGAGGATGCTAAAAAGGTAGGAGGAGATGACGCAGAATTTACTCCGACGGATTGGACTAGCTGGAGCATGGAATCAAGGAGTTGAAATAGTAGGAATCGCTAGAAATCAGAACCGAAAAATAGAAACGGAGCCAATAGACAAAGGAACGGAACAGAGCTTCCATAGGCAGTCCCCTGCCATCCTAGAGGGATCGGCATCGATCCCTTTAGAGGGATCGATGCCGATCCCCAAAGGCTAGAGGCATGCCCCCCAGGACTGGTTGGTCGTGATGCTGGAGGATCAATAGTCAATCCCATGGAGCTTAGTGAGAATTGGAATTTGGATGCTCGTCCACATGAATATGTTCCATAATCCCCTCTTGGACTCGGGCGGCAGGATGTAAATGATGATTGAAAACAACTTACGGATGATGGAATAGTTGGAAATGGGAATCTAGGACTTGGAGCAGAAACTAGCAGGCTTGGATATGGATTGGAGCAAGTGGGGCAAACCTCAACAAAGGAAAATGGATCGAAACTACTCCCCATAGAACTGGGGGCATGGATTTGGATGGCTTTTTATGGAAATGGATAGTGGTGATGGAACAGGACCAGTCATCATCGCCACAAATTGGAGCGAGCTCAGCTTAAGGGCTCAGGTCATCATCTCTCGATCGGGATGGCATGGACTAAATAACTAATAATCAACTCTAGCTAAGTCACTTACATATGTACGGGATCGAGGATGATCCCTAGGCATGCTATGAGATGACAATAAACCATCATAACCAATGAACCTTAAAACACTTGGATCCACGGTAATGTAATAAATAACACAGGTTGCGGTTGTGGCCCCGATCGGAGAGATAAGGAAATAACCGTAAGGTGCGAGCCCCTTCTCCGAAGAGCGACGGGATGGACTCGTACATGGATCAAGTCCTCGACTAAGGATTAAGGTCCAAGAAGGATACCCCATGGATCAAGTCCTCGACCGAGGATCGAGGATCGAGGTCGAAGATGGATACCCCACGGATCAAGTCTTCGACTGGGGATTGAGACTGGAGAAGGATACCCCACGGATCAAGTCCTCGACTAGAGATCGAGGCCGGAGAAGGATACCTCATGGTTTATGTCCTCGATCAGGAACCGAGGCTAGAGAAGGATACCCATGGATTAAGCTGTCGATCGGAGAGTCGAGGCCGGAGAATAAAACCCAATAGGTTGTAGAGTATGGATTGTGCTCGGCTAGGATCCAGAGAGATCAAGGTCATCGAATATGGATTGTGCTCGGAAAGAATTCGGCGAGATCAAGGATTTGGATTAGGCTAATGATCTATGGATTTGGATATGGACCCGAAGTTGTCCCGAATTTGGATGAAATGACCTAGAGAGGTCTATGGATTTGGATATGGATCCAAAACAGTCTCAGATTTGGATAAAACGATCCGGAGAGATTATGGATTTGGTTAATGAATTTGGAGTGGATTTGGAATTGGATATTGAATCAGAACAGTCATGGATTTCGCTAATGATCCGGAGAGATCAAGGAATTGGATTGGCAATGGATTTGATTCTAGATTGGATAATATAGCAAACAATAGATTATGGACTTTAGATTTTGGATTTAAAGCAATTCAAAACACGCCTTCCTATTGCAAGGCATGTTTTGGGGGGAAAATCGTTAACCCTCCATTTGTCAAGGCAGTATAAAGGCGAATTTAACCCAATAGACTTCATGGTTATCAAGGCTGGTATATCATGGATTTGGCTCAAATGGATGAATGGATAATCAACTACAGATGATAATATGAGGCCAGGAATAAATATCATCGGTGGATAAACGATGTAGCATGCTTGGAATGTGGGTATTGGCCTTAAAAAAGGGATAGACACGGTCGGTTCTAGAGGATTCGGCATAGTTTAGTTCTTGGGATGGATAAATGTGCTCCAGTGTGTATATTTAGGGATCGGCATAAGAGGGTTTGGTGTAATATGGATCAGCATAGGAGGGTTCAGCATAGGAGGGTTCGACATAATGTAGTTCTTAGGATAGATAAATGTGCTCCAGTGTGTATGTATAGAGATCAGCAAAAGAGGGTTTGGTGTAATATGGATTGACATAGGAGGGTTCGACATAGGAGGGTTCGACATAGGAGGGTTCGGCATAGTGAGGGATCGGCATAGGGAGGATTAATACAGGAAAGTTCGGCATAAAAAGAATTTGTGTAGAAGGAAGGGCCGACTAAATACAGATCGACATGATATGGGTCGGTACTCTATGGATGGGCATTGCATCCTAAGCATAAGGGTTTGGCAAAGTATGGATCAACATTGCACACGATGGATGGATTGTCCCTGATAGTACTCTAAGGGTTCGACATATTAGGGTTTTGTTATAAGAATTGATATGGCATGCACTGTAAAGATTTGGATCGGCATAATACCTTAAAACTTTAGGGATCGTCGAAGTAACCTAAGTGCCAAGGTTCGGCATGACTTAGAGGGTTTGGCATACTTTCATCGATCAGGAGGATTTAGCATACCTTCACTCAGGAAATGGATCGGCATACTTCATGGAGGATGGGTCTGTATAGGACATTGAGAGGAATTGGATTGGCGTAGCGACATGGAAAAGAAGAGATTGGCATGAAGGACTCATCGGAGGTGATCGACATTGATTTGGGTGCAGGAACAATGATTGGCATGACTATGCCGATTGTTATTTATTGACGAACTAGGCTTGCCGATCGTTATGACAGGCCCATGTACATGAGAAGACCCTGTAGTCGAAATTTCACCTATAAATATAACAGGCATGGCTTCAGAAAAGAGACCTTGATTCTACTTCTCTTTATCATCTACCTAGGGGAGACTCTACCATTTTTGCTATAGAACTTTGGATTGTAACTGTAAGCAAATTTCAATATAATAAAAAGGATCGTTTTGGAGTGGACGTAGGCCGGAGTTAGTCGAACCACTATAAATCTTGTCTCTTTTACTTGCTTTCATTTTAATTTGATTATTCTTCATATTATATTCACTACATCATATATTATCCATGGTATGTCACTAAACTTCGATGCTTTCACGTATGATTGGGTGTTTGTGACCAATTTTGGCGCAAACACACGTATTCTTCAAAGGGGAGTTCTAGTTCATCGGATAATTATCACAGAGGCAGATGTCGTAGAGCTAAGGGATATCATACAGAAGCATTTGGACATATACAAGCAAACCTCTTGGGTTGCCAGGACCGACCGGGGTAGATCCCTCTAGAGGGATCCGGGTCGATCCCTCCTCCAAAGGAGGAAATTTGCTCTTCTTGGTAAAGCATAAGCTAGAGTTGTCGCGGTTGATTTGGATGCTGGAGTTTAGGTGGATGCAGACCAGTTTATCCTCTGGAATAATGATGAAGTGAATGCATGTGATATGCATCGAGAGGATATTGAGCCAAAATGGCATGGAACATCCCATAGACATCGACCGGACCATTCAAGTGAGGTGGAGCATGACTACCACTTGGCTCCAACTATCCAAACGCTGGACTTAATGGCTATGATCAAGCAGCTAGTAAGGGAGAGCGAAGGCCTTACTAATGATGATTGGGGGATCTCGTGGAGACCACCCCATTCACTGATAATATCCTACATGCGTAGTATCCAAGGAGGTTTAGCATGTCATCGAACCTGCCTATAAGGGAAAAACCAACCCCAAGCGGCATATCATGAGATATGAATGGCTGATGGACTTCGCACGAGCTGATGATGCTATAAATGCAGATGTTTTTCCATTACTCTTTAGCATAGCAACGATGTGGTTTACAAAATTATCCCCACGGTTAATCTCTAGATTTAAAGATTTGGCAACAACATTTGTGGAGCAGTTCCATATGTATGCAACTCGCCCTAAAAATGTAATGTCCCTATCAAGCATGATCTAGGCTCCGGGAGAATTGCTGAAAGACTATTTGGAGAGATTTCATACAACTATCATAGAAGTTAGTGATCTGAATGACCATTTAATATTGATGGCGGTAATAAAAGGGATTGATCCAAAATCTGACTTTGGCGATAGGTGAGCTGGCAAGCCACTTACAACGTTGGAGCATTTCTATTTAAAAGTAGCTATGTGTTAGAGGAAAGAGGAAGCTAGATGCTTTAGGAACAAGAATGTTGTGGGACCAAATAGAGAGGGAGTGTAGAGTAACATTGCGGTGAAACAACCAAGGGAGATTTTCGGAAAATTTCAAGTAAATGTCCAAAATAAATCGAATCGGAAAAAGAAAGGCGGTGATAGGTACCGTGAGTAAAATAGGGATTTTGGAAGTGGAAAGTCAATGTAATGACCCGGTAATTTTAACGATTTTTATAACATAATTAGCTGAATTTTTATTGAAAATTTAATGATTAAATTTAGTAATGAAAATTTGATATTTTTTATACTTCTATTTAAACATAGCAAATGGCAAATTTTCATTAGTAAATATGAAAGTTAGTTTGGATGTGTAATTTTCAATTTAAATTTAAATCCATTCAATTTGATGGAAATAAAATATTTTTTAAATTTGAATATTTTTATATAATAAAAATATAAACCATTTTCTGAGTGAGACGTCGTATTTCGTTTCACCAAATTTGGAATGCTCTAGCTCCGTTTATCTTATTTTTGGTGTTTTAGCATCATTTTTGGCGGCGATATATCGACTTTTGATAGGATGATCATGTCACTGATATCTGTGTACCATTCCATTTGTTTCGTCGTGTTGATCTCCGTATTATATACATTTTTGCATTTTGGTGTCCGGTACGCGGCAAAATCTGCGAAGTGGCTAGCCGTATTGATACCCGTTTCGTTCCTTTGGGTTCTTGTGTCCATTCAATTTTCACCGTGTATTAACCCAACAACCACTAGCATTTATATTTCTATAATTCAACATATGACTATTGCAATTCCACCTGTTCAACATATTTTCTATTCACTTTTTTGGTTCGTTCTTTGACTCTTCTCTTTCCTTTCTTTGGTCCTGTCATTTCATTTGAGAAATAAAATAAATAGCATATATTATACATATTAGCCTACATTCCTATCTATAGGCTGGATCATGTTCTCTCCTAACAATAGCTTTTGAGAATAATAAAATTAAATTAATAAAATATATATTGATATATATAATAGTTTGTGAAACTGCTTGAATTCCAACCCATGCGGCCATCCAACTCGACCCCCACCTGCTCCTATTCTTTTGCTCGCAACCTCCATGTCGACCGTCGCATCCACCACTCTGCCTCTCTCCTCCATTCCCCTGATCAGCCGAAGCTTCTCAACCCTCGCCCACAAGCACTTCCGCGTCTCTTCCAGGCTCCATCTTCGACCAGTTTTGCTCCGACCCCCTTAGTCGCTTCGGACCACGACCACTCACTACCCTTGCCTACCCTCTGCCGCACCCACGACCCTACAGCCGAAGCCACCCAGCAAATCCCCAACTATACGCTGGTCCTCCTCGGCCTGCATGTTCGCTCCTTCTCTCTTGCCGCCTATGCCAACCCCGAGAGCGGCGCGGCTGCTCTCGGGGTTGGCATAGGCGGCAAGAGAGAAGGAATATATATATATATATATATATATATATATATATATATATCTACTAATAATGCAAATACTTTGCTTTGGTGAAGCTTTTTTGAACTTCCCAATCTACCCATTCACATTATACCAATAAATTAATTACAAAAAATGAAAAAGGGGGCGTGTGTCATTTTCTTCGGCCTATGTTCTGATCCCCACTAACGTTTCATCTTTTTAATCCACCACTACCACCACTTTTCTCCCCACTTTCCTTTTTTCAACTGTCAACATTTCTTCTTTCGCTGTTTTCTTCCCCAATTAAAAACCCTCCTTTCCGTTACCTAACTCTCATGAACACTCCATCGACCAACCGCCTCCCATGAAATTCGATATGCTTTTCATATCCAACCACGGGCGTTGAATTCTGGATGTAATGGCTTGCCTAGCTTTGCTGAATGGACTGTGTTCTCTTCCTCAAACCCGTTCTCGTTTCACAATGAAATTAGAGATGAATCTTCAAACTATGGTCTTTACTTTGTTTTGATTTTCGAATTTGGGCTTTGCACTATAGCTTGACGAGATAATGACCTGCTTTGAGTTAGGTAAACTACATGCAAATCTTATATGCCTAAATTTACTAATGCTTGCGTTAGGTTTACATATGGGGTGTACTGAAGGAGATATTTTGACTACAAACAAAACCCTATGCGACGTAAAGAAGTTTTGATATTAGCTGATTGAAATATCACCCACTGTTTTGTATAATCAATTATTTGGCGTTTAATACTTACCAATTCTTCAAATAGTTTCCACAAATAACTGTTTTACATGACCAATTTATAAAGCAGATTGATAATTGGATTTTACAATCAGTCCTTTACTGATACAGTCCAACATATTTATATTTTTACAATTATTTTGATCCCTAAAAAGGTACAATAGTGTTAATTAAATTACATGAAGTTTAATTTTTTGATAATTGATACTTACCAAAACACTTAAAATGGTTTCCATTGGAAAACTCTTGCATAAACAATCTCAATATTTTGCAATGAACAACCCTCTCAATGACTGCAGTATCAAAAAGTTTGACAGCTTATTGTTTTGATCAGGCTTATAATGATATATTTAAAGATGTTTCTACTTTTAATCCCATTGTTTTCATTCCCTGATTTCTTTTTACGATACACTGAATTATATCAAAGTTTTATGCTACGATAGTGTTTACTCCCAAAAATTTTTATAGCTCATTGTTCTGCACAGGCTTATACTGATATGTTTAAAGACGTTTCTACTTTTATTCTCATTGTTTTCATTCTCAGAGTTCTTTTTATGATGCACTACAATATAACAATATGACATGCTATGATAGTTTTTACTATCCAAATATTTGATCTTTACAAATATTTACAGAATTTCCATTGTAGAGCTATTTAACAATAAACCTCAAGCTTTTCCACTATATACACTATGGATGGGAAATGTAATCTTCTCAAACATGTTTATCTTTTTTTACCCATTTATTATCACTCAAATTGTGGTACGATAGACTTAATTATATTGCATTTAGTTTAATTTTATGATAATTGATTCTTGCGAACTTTTTAAAGGGTTTCCATTGGCAAACGCTTAGATAAACAACTGGAATATTTTGCAGGAAACACTGTATAATCAGTCAATTAAATCCCCCCTCCCTCGGACTGCATTACAGAAATTTTTGATATCTCAACGTTGTGCTCTGGCTTATAATGATATATTTAAAGATGTCTCTACTATTACTTCTACTATTTTCCTTCTTTGATTTTTTTTGACACATTACTAAATATTCTTCAAATTTTACAAGAAATCAAGTATAAATGTAAACTGAAAAAAGTCTCCATATATGACTGAATCAATTATCAACATGACTATAGCAGCAAATAGATTGAAACCTCGTTTTTCTGCTCAGTCCTGTAATGAAATGCTAAAATACGTTTCCACTGTTATCTGCACTTTTTACATCTTCGAAATTAGCCTAAGATACAGTTAATTATATTACATCTTCTTTAACAGACTTTTGGGAGATAATCAAAACATGAATAAGTCATCATACATGTTAGCACCTTCACTTAATTTTTATATCTGCTGACTATATTTTTTTGAACTATTCATGTTTGTTTAAACCTAAGGCCATTTGGCATTCACAAACATTTTTAACTCCGCCATCTACAAGTTTTTTGTTTAGATGCCAATCTCAAACTCGGAAAAGAAGAAGAGAAAATGTGTTTACATACATTGCATAACTTAAATGTGACTTTATTTGTCGGTTTTCATTAAAAAGAATTAATTAATTCAATGATGTAGGCTATGTTACATTCATTTGCACCACCATTCATGCGTCACTCTATTCATTAACACATACCAACATAGGATATATGATTTACCAACAATACATGAGGTCCAAAACAAATTTTAGTTCAACGTAACACCAAATATCACACAACATTACAATCTGCGCTCTACATGTTGCATTTATTAGGATGAGTAATTGTGTTATACATATTTATACTTCATGTACACATTGTGATCTACACCTAATATGTAATAACCATTTTTACATGATATTCAGTTTTTCGTATGCTTAATATTCATTGCTGCAACTATGATATACATTCTTTTACAACAGTAGTACAACAAAAAATTCTATGACTTTGCTCAAAACATTTTACTTTCTTCATAAATATGATTTAATATTGTATCACATTTGCCCTTTGCATTTTTAGCAACTGATACAACTTTAAGTTACTCTTCATTCAACTATAATTCTTTATACTTTTTGCAGTCTGAAGCTTCCATTTTGCAGTTTGAAGTTCCCTAGACAGGGTTGTTGACTGTTGGTAGAAAGGTTGTTGTATGCTTTTACAAAATAGTGCTATCTATGTGTACCACAACTCACAGTGACCGACTAAGCATGCAAATGGAAAGTTTGACCTTTTTCATAATTATTATTCTTCGTACTGCGTCGCTACAACCATAGATACAAAAAAATTTACTGCCATGAAAGCAAAGTTTTCTTCACTATGGTCGATGTATTTTATTTTTTTATTTTTGTACAATTCAATTATATGTTACCATTTTAATGTATACTTTTAACAACCGAATCTCTCTGATTGTATTCCAATTAAAACATCACTGCACCATGCTGTTCGACATTATTACCATTCGTATATTGCTTTTTAGACTGTTATTATACCAAACAGTATGTGTATTATGAACCTGTTGCTTGGACATGCTCTATACGGTTGAAATGTTTTTTCTACACTGTAACTTTTAATATCTACCTGTACACAAATTAATAAAGTCGTATTCCTACGGTATTTTGCACATATTCCAAAAGAATAAAAAAAGAATACTCCATATTTGTTATCCATGTGCAAGCTCAAAGTACGTAACAGTTGGACTTCAAATTAGTGTATTCTGAATTAAACATACTATGTTTTTACTATGTGCATAAAAACGCTCATGTTCTACCACTGTTTACATAATAGTACAACTCCTTCATGGTTATGGGGTAAGATCAATCAACTAATTGCACTTAAAAATGGAGGGTGATATTGATCATTTTTCCTACGAACACGCGCAAAGCGCGTGCCTTTATACTTGTATATATATATATATATATATATATATATATATATATATATATATATATATATATTGTGATATCAACTCTTGTTTGTCTAAAGCTGATTTGAAATAATACTTTGTATGTTATTCCTTCGCTTCATAATTATACTTTGTATGTTAATACTTTGTAATGCTTTAAAATATATATACATGGTTAAAAGTATAACATAAATTGTTTGAAGTATTTACTTGAATTATGTAATATCTTTAAAATAAAATTTTGTGATAACTTTAAATATACACATATTATGTTTAAATAAATATGTTGTGAATTTTGAAAATATGGGTTTCAATAAAATATTGATCTTTAAAATATAATATAAAGTTTTATTTTAAATATGGGTTTTAAATTGAATATTGACTTATGAAAAATATGTATGTTTTGTTCCATCAATCTCTAGCTATTGATTTGTTTTCATTAAATTCTAGTCTTCTAGCTCGCCGCTGCGCAGAATTTGTCGCAACAGTTTTGCTTTCCTTCTTGTGCTTATCCGTATGCATTTCTATGTCATCTTCTTCGCCATAGTTGTTCTTTAGCCTCGAAAGGTGAGCAATCACTCACGGTTAACATTCTTATATCTAGTAAATTTAATTCACGTGAAATGAAGATTGAAATATGTTGTTAAATTTAAATTGTTAGTTATTTAATTGTTAATATATGATATGCTATTATCTGCAATTGTATCTATGACATATGACGCCATAACCCCTTGCATACATTATATTTAAATTATTAATGATAATATATGCATGATATTGATTAGTATGTCATTTTATAATATCATTTTTTTGTTCTTACTCTACAAGTTCTTTGTTAGTTTAGAAATTTCCTATTGGTTGAAATGATACATACCCGAACGATTTTATAGATTAGGGAAAAATCATTATGAATTGAAATGATAAACCCAAGCGATTTTATTGAATTTGAATTTTGCGGGTTGAAATGATATATACCCATAAATATTTAATTATTGTGCATTGAAATGATAAATATCCGTATCACTTGACCATAGGATAGAAAATTATATAAGGAATTCGTTGGTCTATTTTAAATATATGTGTTTTAATAGATATTGATTTTTAAAATATTGATTTTCAAATATAATATAAAGATATTTTAATTTTAATATATATGTAAAATTTATATTATGAAAGTTGTATGTTTTGGAAATTTTTAAAATTACAAGTTAGATTTTAAAATGTAAATTATAAAATTTTATTTATAACTTTATATTTAAAATATATAAAATAAGATTTAAATAAATTTAATAATTATATTTAATTTAATAATAATTAATATAATAAAATTTAATAAGAATTTAATTTATATAATATGTTTTAAATATTTATTTACAATTTATATTAATATTTTTAAATAGATTTTGCTACAATTTAAAATAAGCAAAGCATTGGAAAGATAAGTTAAAGTGGACCTGTAATTTACTTTGTTAAGAATTGAATTTAAATAAGAATTGATTTAGATTATTGATTTTGAGATTTTAAAGATATGAAATTTGTAGCTTGTTAACTTGATTTGATTAAAGATGATTAATTGAATATTTTCAAATTCTAAATAAATTGAAATTGAATATTTAGTTTTGATTTAGTTAGGTAATTTGAGATATTATTTAAATGTTATTAAAAGTGATTAGGTGGATTTTTTAGACTTAAATATAATTGAAGTAAAATATTTAATTATTGATTTTTTAAAATTTGTAATTTGAGGTTTTATTTAAATGTTATTAAAAATGATTAAGTGGATATTTTCAAATTTGAAGAAAATTAAAGTTGAATGTTGAAATATAAATGAAATTTAGACCGTAAAAGTTTGAACTTTGAACTTATTGAATTTGAAGTGATGGTTCCAATCTGGATTTGAAATTGATATAAATTAAAATGGTTTCCTGAGAATTTGAATCGAATTTTTACCTTTTTAATTGAAATTGTTGAACTGAGATTGATTTAAACTGAATTGTGGGAACTAGAGTTGGTCTGAATTGATTTGTGAAATGGGAAGAAACAATTCTAATTTGAAATATTTTCGATATATATATTATAAAATCTATTTTTAATATATAAACTATTTTAATCTATCACCTATTTTAAATATATAAACTATTTTTAATTTATAACTATTTCAATATATATAAAAACTATTTTCAATATTAAAACTGTTGAAGTTGGAAGTGTTATGATTTAGGTTTAATGGATTTAAATGCGAATATTTTGATATGATGGTTTTAACTATTTTGTTGTTATGATTTCGAAAGTGTTACGATTTTGAAAGTGTTATGATTTTGAAAATGAGTACAATTTATAGTGAACAATGATTTCGAAGTGATATGGTTTTGAAATGAATATGATATTTTGATATGGAGTATGAAATATTTGAAATGAAAATGGCCACAGTGTGAAATAAGCGTTTGCTTGTTAAAGAGACCGGGATCAGATATTGTCATACTCTCTGCCAATACTGAAAACCACTTTAACAAATGCGTACATGGTGGAGATCCCAAATGAAGTAGGATGGTTTAGCGAACGATTCTATATGTGGTATTATCGTAGCCCTGACTCTTGTGAGTCAGCTTGACGTGGCTAAAAAGGGAGCCATGCCGGGCCAAATAAGGTCGAACCTCCGATCGGACACATTTCTTTGATACCATATTATGACTTTGTGATTGATTTGGTGGCCGACTCTCGATTTGATTTAGGAGTGTGTTCCGAGATGGGCAGTAGTAGCTGCCATGCGTTACCACCTGTCTGGATCCGCAAAACGGTAGAATCCTACCCTGGAAATTACTTTGTGTGCCTTGTCACATGCCTTATTGCGCCCTCTACGAGTTTGTTTGGTACCGTGCCTATGGAGTGCCCTCTAGGAAAACCACCGGTTTGGTGGAGCTTACGATACTGTATAAACTACGGGAATATATAAAATGTGTTAAGAGGGGATATGGGTAACACCTTAACGCTATTTTAATATTTTACTTTACTGATAGACATATTATAATAGCGTATATTATTACATGGTAGATAGTTCCACGGATCCTTAAAGGATGGGAATCCCAAACATCCTTGGAGTTACTTTGTAATTCACTTGACATTTCACTTGAGCTAATTTATTGGTATAAGGATGTTAATCCTGACTCGAGTGTTTTGTGGTTTTCTTTATGCTTGGGTCAGACTGAGAGTCTCAGCATTTGTGGCTCACCTTTGTAGCTTGAAGCTTTTCTTGAAGATCTGTCCTATACCTATTTATATTTTAGTTATTCATGTTATTTCTCGTTGTTTACATTCAGACTTGACATTTTCTTATGTATTTGAGATTCCTTTGTACGTGAGATTTTCTGTTGTATTTGTTTCAGACTCTGATGTTTATATAGTAGCTTCATGAACTACTATTTATCTATTCCGCTGCTTATGTTATATTACTCTATATCTGTGATTGATTTATTTACTATATATGCTAAGGTTTGCCAAATATAAATTAACAATATGTTGTTTTGAGCAATTCAATTCTGACATGAGTGGATGATTGTCTATTTGAATAGTTCGAAATAGCAGGTCGTTACAGTCAAGGATTTCAATGTATAATGCCTGCACACTGCTGAATACATCCCAAGAGAACGTCTAATTCTCTACATGCAATACCATGCACTATAGAAAGCCATCTCCGAAAGAATCGACGGAGAAGTAAAAGAAGACTAGAAAATACTGTCGGTTCTACGAATGCTATGGTCATAACACGAATGAACGTAGGCATCTCCAGGATGTTATCGAGAAATTAATTCAAGAAAGAAAACAACGGCAGGTTGTTATAGCCCTACAAGATGGCGGGTTAGGGACATCCGACCCCAACAAAGGTCAAGCACCGCACAGGACCAAGGGGCTTGCATGGACCGGTGGAAGATTAGTGATCAATATAATAGTCGGAGGACCGCATTCAGCGGATAAGAGCTGGCACAAGATGGAGCTCTATGCTAGTGGAATCAAGCATATGAAATTTGAGTGTTATCCAAGTACGGAAGATGGGGCTCTGACAAAATAGCAGCGTATAATGGCGAACAACGTCATATTCAAAAACATAGATGCAGATAAGGCGGAGGCATTGATGATCGGTCCAATGGTCATTGTGGCCATGATCGGCCCGGCCTTTGTAAGGAGGATCCTGATTGACTATGGAAGTTCTGTAAATATAATTTTTGAAAAGGCTTACGATCAGATGAGGATGAAAGCCAATGACTTGAAACCATCTAAAGCCAGCATTCATGGCTTTAATGGTTTTGTGATCAAAGCTGTCGATTATGTCGAATTTCTCGTGGAATTGGAAGAAGGTGACCGCATGAGAGTGTGGATGTTGCCATTTGTTGTCTAGGATGTTGACTCTCCACATAATGCTTTTCTAGGCCGACAGGCTCTAGCTAAATTACGAGCAGATCTTGCCTCGTGGTATTTGACTTTGAAGTTCCTAACTGACAATGGTGTTGGAGTTGTGCATGATGATTAGACTACCAGATGTGCTTGCGATGTGGCTGAATTGAGGGATGCTCAACGGAAGGAGAAATGTAAGTGTAACAGTCCGCACTCACTTAACAAAGATATTGTCCCCAACTTAGTCACCTCTGCCTCATGGGCCAAGACAAGATGTTGGGTTTTGTTCCTCAAAAGGCCTTGACGTTGTTATGAGATGAAAGCTTTGATATATAAGAACCCACTTCATAGTGTTTTTCCACGATGTGGGACTATTATTCCCATTTTGAAGGGGTGTTACAATAATGAAAGACTTATATTATTTTAGGGGCTACATCACTACCACTTGTGACTTCCTTACAGTATTGAAGATAAAAACTTGAATTTGACACCTAAAAACTTTGCTGCAAAATCAATGCGTGGCCTGAAAATCACCTGTACACATTTTGTTTTCTGAGTTGCTGCAAACATGGCCTGAGTCCATATTTGAGATAGCATATCTCTTTCGTTTCTTCCTGAATTCTTTGACACTTTTTTTTTCTTGAAAGCTGAAGTTTTCTAGTATATGCATACTAAATTTCAGCTCAATATGAGGTCATTTGATCCTCTGTTTCAGACAAGTAAGTTGGACCCAAGATGGTTTTCAGGCCTAGGCATATTTTTGGTTTTGCACTATTGTAAACATGGCCTGAATCCCTGT
This sequence comes from Allium cepa, assembly GCA_030765085.1. Lineage (NCBI taxonomy): Eukaryota > Viridiplantae > Streptophyta > Magnoliopsida > Asparagales > Amaryllidaceae > Allium > Allium cepa. The sequence goes on along the minus strand of CM060931.1, from coordinate 406,879,049 downwards.
TCGAGATAGCGTAATCTTTTCAAATCCAGTCGAAATTCATCGATTCTTTTTTCGTTTGAAAGTCGAAGTTTTCTACTATGAACATACCAATTTTTAGTTCAATCAAAGGTCGTTTGGCCACCTGTTTCATGTCCGAAAATTGAACCTAGAGAAGATTTTAGACCTGGGTATTGTGTTGCTGATGCATTTTTATGTTCTTTTTCTGTCCGACGTATGACATTTACTTCATGTTTTTGTGATATTTTTCAAAAAAAGTTGAGGTCATGATGTCTATAAGTAGACTAGCCAAATTTTGGAGATTTTGAAATTTAAATTTTGGATTAAATTTGAATTTAATTTGAATTGAATTCGAATATCGATTTGAGTGATTTCTTGGGTTTTTATTCGTTTTCGTGCACGAATTTTTCCAAACCTTTTTGAAATAATCTTTAAAATAAATAGGCATTTTAAATTATTATATGATATTTTTAAGTTATTTTCAAATATAGAATCTATTTATTCTCGATAATAAGGGAATTTTCAAATATGGCTTTCGAAATTGGTATTAAAAGCTTGTTTTATCAAGTAAATAATTTTATATATAAAATATACGTTTTTGCAATCCAAGCGAATGAGAAGGAGAATTAAATGGTTTGATAAAACATGTGGTAGGAGACACGTGCATTTATCCTATCGGTTAATTTTCGACTTGTCCGTTTGATCGTTTTGAAGTTTACCGATGGGACGAGATAAAAAATTTACTGCTTTAAGTGTGAAATTTACTAGCGATTAGTAAACCATTTAGTGCGAACATGTGGTATGGGACACACATTAACACTGTTCGGGTTCCTATCCGAGAGTTTGTGACACGTTTGTCTAAGATACGTATTTGCAGTACTAGGCCTTCGGATCATTTGTCCTTCGGGATGTTTGTCTAAGGGACATTTATCATTGTGACGTATTTGTCCTTAGGGATGTTGTCCTTTGGGAAGTTTATCTAAGAGACATATTTATTGTCCTTCGGGATGTTTTTCTAAGAGATGTGAAGCCTTATTTTGAGAGAGTAGTACTTGGCGGGTTTCGGCCATAAGCGCGTGCTATATCTTTGAGATGATTTCATTGATATTTGTGAGTTACCTAGTGTATCGCCCTTTTTCGAAATTGGTTCTTTGAACCATTCGATATATAATTATGGTGATTGCCTTTTGGGAATTTGAACTCTTGGGAGTTCTATTTTTTAGATTTAATTTCCTATACTGGCCTTATATAAGATTTTCCTTTTGGCGTTTACTTGAGATGTTATTTTCCCCGTTGGTGATATATTTTCCTATGGCGTGTTTAAGATGGGATCTCTTTATGCATGTTTTTGGTTTTCCCAGATGGCGGGTTTAGGTTTCCCCTAAACCATATTTGATGTTTTATGAATGCCGATGGTACAAGGACCACTACTTTTTGCATTTTATGGGCTATTTTATCTCCTTTGAGATTATATGTTTGTGTAGTGATACGATATTATCACTTGATGTAATCATACACTTGAATTTTCTCTTCTTAATTAAGAATATTATCACATTATTCTTATGCTCATATTATCGCTTATCCTTATTAACTGATTTATTTAGCTAAACTGACCCGTGTATTTTATACTTGGGTCAGACCGAGGTTTCAGGTTAGGTACATTTGGACATAGCCTATTCTGCTTCCGCATGGACTCTATTCTGCTATCTCTTTTTGTTATAGCTTTTTATGTAGTCCTTTTTGATTTTCCACTCTAATACGTATATTCTTTGGACTCGCTTGTATATTGTGGTTGCTATACCACTTGACATGTATCATTTTGTATACTATGTGATGTGTGTATATATATATATATATGATCTTCCGTTCTGTGATGTGTTTTGCATTCACGTTGTTGTATTTTGTTCTGGTAGATCCTATAGCCACCTAAGGCTTTGTATATAGTATTTGTTGGATATGTCAATCCACGTGAGAAAGAAAAAAAATATGGCATTGTCGACGTATTAAATAGATATTTAAGACAAGGCAATAGATGGTCGCTCCTATCCAGCCCTATTCTCTGCATTAGTAGACAGCATTACCCAGCAATACTCTTTGTTAATGTGGGTCTCGAGGTGGGGTGTCACAACTTGGTATTAGAGCCATACCTAGGTGGAATTGTGGTCTGTATATGTTACAGCCACGATGCCTGGTGGTGCTGTGTTCATGAGCCATCGAAGGCATTGGTGTTTAAAGGAGAGGAGGTAGTAACACCCCTACAAAATGGGAATAATAGTCCCACATCGTGGAAAAACACTATGAAGTGGGTGCTTATATACCAAAGCCTTCACCTCATAACAACATTGAGGCCTTTGAAGAACAAAACCCCACACCTTGTCTTGGCCCATGAGGTGGAGGCGACTAAGTTGGGGACAATATCTGCGTTAAATGAGGTGCGGGCAGTTACGGTAAGGGTGTGAATAAGTCCCTCAGCAATAAGCCATCGAAGATTGACAACCAGCGCCCAGGCCTTGGCTAGGGAGCCATAGTCAGTTCTATAAAGACATAGATCTGAGTGATGATGACGAGGAGCCTAAAGAGACCAAGGATACACCGGCTGAACTGACGATTGACAATACGATCAGCCATGACAACCGACACGGGTCCTAAAGATCATAGCTCAGCCCCCCGATGAGGAAATAATTTGCTAGTTTCCTCCAAGCGAATCTTGAGGTACTCACTTGGACTCATTCTGATATGTATGGGATCTCTCCTACCACTACGAGCCATGCATTAAACGTCGATCCAATGCATCTCCCTGTGAAACAAAAAATGCATGGCATGGATCCGGAGAGATCTACCACCCTTACAGAGGAGGTGGATAAGCTTAAAAGTAATGAGTTTGTTCGCGATGCCCTCTATCCTAAATGGGTATCTAATCCTGTACTCGTAATAAAGGCGAATGGGGGTTGACATGTGTTGACTATTCAGATTTAAACGCAGCATGCCTGAAAGTTAGTTTTCCCCTTTCGAGAATTGACCAGTTGGTGGACTCTACCGTAGGACACGAGTTATTGTTTTATTACTGACCAGGAGCTCACCAGCTTTATTACCGATGTTGGATTGTATTTCTATGCGGCAATGCCATTTGGATTGAAGAATGCTGGAGCAACCTATCAGGCCTCGTCAACCCAAATTTTAAAGATCAGATTGGAAAAATGATGGAGGTATACATGGATGATATGCTCATAAAGTCATGACGATTAAGTGACCATATTAGAGACTTAGAAGAAATGTTCGATATCCTCCGATTTTACAAACTGAAGATCAATCCTCTGAAATGTTCTTTTGGCATTGCATGAGGAAAGTTCTTAGGTTTCATCATCAATGCTCGTGAATCAAAGCTAATTCCAAGAAGATTCGAGCAATTCACAACATCCAAGCACAAAGACCATCAAACAAATACAGAGCCTAAACGGTAAGGTTGCCAACCTAAGTTGATTTATTTCCAGAGCCACCGATAAATGCATTCCTTTCTTCGACTTGATTAGAAGAGGGGAAAGGAACTTTGAATGGACATAGGATTATGAAGATGCATTCCAAGATTTGGTGAACCGCTTAGAGAGGCTTCCCATCTTGTCAGAGCAGGTGGATCACGAACACTTGCATATCTACTTAGCCGTGTCGGTACATGGTATAAGTGTCGCACTGCTTCGCGAGGAGAATCGAATCCAGAGACTGGTCTACTATGTTAGCAAGCGATTAACGGGAGTTGAAAGGAACTATCCAAAGATAGAGAAAATTGGCATACTACTTGTTGATTGCTTCATGAAAGCTCCACCCCTACTTTGAGGCTCATCCCATCAGTGTTTACACCGATCAACCATTACAACAAATCTTACAATGACCTAAAACGTCTAAAAGGTTACTCAAGTGGAACATCGAACCCTGCCAATTTGACATCACTTGCCTCCTTTAGAGAGCCATCCAGGAACAAGCACTGGCAGACTTTATAGAAGAATTCACTACATAGGATGACCTTCCAAAGAGCAGTGGAGCCCTTACCATTCGATGGAAAATGTATACGGATGGAGCATCCAATAATCGTTGTTCTAGGAGATCATGCAAGATCGATCAATTTTCTACGCTCTAAAGCTTGACTTCCCTGCAATAAACAACGAAGCTGATTGTGAAGCTCTGATTTCTAGACTCCAACTTATTAGAGAGCTGGGTATAAAATATCTTAATATCTTTTGTGACTCCCAGTTGGTGGTGTACCAAATCAGGGGAGATTACCAGGCTAATGAACAATGCCTACTCCATACCTTATCTGAGTTCAAATGCTATTGGTTGACTCTGAGTATTATGACATCACGCACATGCCCCGGAACCAAAACAAAGAGGCTGACTCATTGCCAAAGTTTGCTAGCACCAAGGATGCACAACAAATGGGCTTGGTTCAGGTCGAAGTTCTAGACGCACAAGCATAAACTAAATGGAAATCAACTAGGAACTAGAGACAGATCCTGAGAAGGAGTCATGAATGACTCCGATTAAAATTATCTACTACACGGAGTCCTTCCTGAATGGAGGAATGAAAGATGACAAATCCTCTACAATGCTTCGCGATATATCATTCAAGAAGGAGTTATGTATAGAAGGGGTTTTTCCATTCCCCTACTCCGGTGTATCGCTTGTGATGAAATAAAACGAGTCCTAATGGAAGTTCATAAAGGGGAATGTGGCGATCACATTGGGAGGCAGACCTTAGCAAAGAAAATATTCCTTTATGGGTATTACTGGCCAACTGTCAACAGAGATGTTGTTGATTGCGCTAAGCGATGCGATAAGTGCTAGATGTATGCAAAAGTTCTAAGAGCTCCGTCGACAGAAATCACACAAATGATCAGTCCATGCCCATTTGCCACCTGGGGCATAGATATTATTGGTTTCCTACTAATCTCAAAAGGTGGTGCGAAGTACGCCATCGTAGTAGTGGATTACTTCACCAAATGGGTCGAAGCAGAATTGTTAACCTGATCACAATAAAGAAAGTGATCAACCTCAAAGTGATCAACTTCATTGTCAAAATAACATCTATCATTTTGGCCTTCCATTAACCATTGTAACTGATAATGGAACTCAATTCAATGGTGTTAAATTTAAAGACTTCTGCCATCGACATCATATTGAAAAGAGATTGGTAGTTACTTACCCTCAAGCAAATGGACAAGTTAAAGCTGTGAACAAAATTATAAAGTCCATTTTGAAGAAATGTTCGAAAAATGCTAGAGGCAAATGGAAGGATGAACTCTTGCTTATAGCTTCGAAGTTGTCATTCTTGTTGAATTTGAAATCCCTTCTCATCGAGTGGCCTACTATGACCCAAGAATGAATAGAGATCTCCTCTTGGAATCTCTATACTTTGTAGATGAGATGCACGAAGAAGCTAATTTGAGGGCAGATGCACATCGACACCGAGTCGCCCGATACTACAACACTAAAGTCTGACCTAGAACCTTTGAAATCGGCGATCATTTCTTAAAACGGGTTTTTTCTATCCCATCACACACGAATCCTACTTGGAAAGGACCTTATGTCATTTAACAGTGGCTTGGAGAAGGAACTTTCATACTAGCGATTGTTGATGGCACCACGCTTCCAAAGGCATAGAATAGTGAGCATTTACGACGCTATCTCACTTAGTTTTTACCTTTTCATTTAGTTGCATTCAACTTCTGAATTTGCTTTAGCATATAATTTTCTAGATATGTAATAAGATAGATTAAGTCATTTCTTTCCATTTGGCAAATAATATTTGAAATTTCCTTCATATATGTGATTGCTATAGTTTAACATATTAGTTATGGTTCCCTACTAACTATATTGACATGTTCAATTGAGTTCTCGGGGTTTGGATCTAGTCGATTATATAAGTTCACGATTGAACTAAACAAAATTAACGTGGTTCGATCGTTCATTCGACGATTCTTGCTCACATCCCAATGGAAGGAGTACCTAACAAAAAATGGATGTGACTTGACCATCCGATAACCAAATTAATCCCACCGAGCGATGGGACTGACATGAATCAAAAGCCATCATGACACGACCAGTCACTCGCTAAGTCAAACCCCGGACTTGGGGGCAAATTAATCAATTAAGGAAAGAACGGTCCGACTATTTTCTGAAATGACTCTAAGTCCCTAGAGTGTGGATTGGGGTATAAACACAAATTGGGTGCGATCGGATCACCCACCAACTAACTCTTATCCCTAGAGTGCGGATATGAGTATAAATAAACAGATAGTGCGGTTTGACCACTTACAATTCCATAAACTCCGACCTGAAACCGACGAGCGCTAAGGATGCAGTTCGACCATCCACTATCTAACTCCGCTAACCTGAGACTGGGATAGGAGTGTAATCACTTAAACTGCTCAATTCGATTATGTAACACCAGGGCTTAAGCCCGGTATTTGGTACAACTTGAAGCCACATCTACATAGAGGCCTTGAGTAAAAATTAATGGACGATTATCCAAATTAACAAGTAATGAATTACAAGTACATTAAATGAAAAGGTAATATGATGTGCACGTAAATTTGCATAATTTTACCACCATATTTAATCTATTTAAATTGAATAAATGAACATATTGAGTATTTTAACTTGTTTAAACCAAAATTCATATTTGAAATTGTCACGTATTCATCTTCATCCATGGGCAAAATGGTCATTTTTGTGCATATATTAATTGAGAAAATTTAATTGAAAATTTCTATATTATTTTGTAGGAAATTAAACTCAATTACAAGTGGGTTCATGAAGGAATATGAATGCACAAAGAAGATACAAAAGAATGAAGATGGAAATAATTCAAAGTGAAGAACATGGAGGACCCCACCCACTTACCTTGATTTTCAATTATGAGCTAAGGCACATGCTAAAAGGCCATTAAAAGCTTCATGTACATTTAAGTGGGGGATTGTTGAAGCTAATGATAACTTGGCCACCACACTTCCTTCAAGGGCATTTTGGGAATTCCCCAAAAATATGAATTAGGGTTTAACACTTGTATAAATAACCCCTTATGTTTCATGTTGTAACTCCCTTCCTCTTTATTAGTTTTAGGCTCAAAATAAACAAAGCTCTTCTCTTTCTTTTTTCATGGCTACTTAGCCATTTTTATTCTCATGTAATTTCTTTTTTTTATGCAATGTAATACATGATATTTTCCTTTCTTTGTTTATTTCCTTTCATGTTGTAGTGTAGATCTTGTTTTCTTTTATGCAAATAGAATAGATCTCTTTTCCACTAACTTTCATTTTTCTTTCTTTTTTTCTTTCATGTTGCATGCTACTTGTGTTGATATGATAACACAAATGAGAGGCTAAACCCTTCAATTTAAGGGTAATGAAGCCTCTAATCATGTAGCTTCAACATTTTGATGTTTTGTACTCTCTTTTTGTGCTTTAATGAGAATGTATGAAGTGGTTAACTTGTTGTTTTTGCTTTAAATTTGATAGCCTATATTGTTGACACCAAATAGGCTATACTTAAACAATCACTAACACAAATTACCTCTTCATCTACATATGATGGATGGTAATGAAGTGAATGTTGAGATTAAAATTTGATGGTCTATATTTCTAATTAATAGTTAATAATCCATACTTAAAATAGATTTTGCTTTCAACTTTGTTATCATTTTTCATGTGAGTTAGTAAATGGTTTAAGGGGTGTGCTATAGTTTGATGGCTTATGTTGAGCTAATTAATAGCACAAATATGCCATACTTATGATAAGCACATCAATTAAGCTAACTAATGACAAAGAAAAGAGAGATCATAACTTCATTTTGTTGATTTATGTGATCTAGAGAGTGGAAGTTGCCTCTAAATTGTCTTAACACTCTCATATTTTTATCTATTTTCTTTTGTCATTTTTCTCCTTTTTTTTAGTAATCACTCTTTCAACTTTGGTTAATTTGATTGAGTAAAATTTTAAAATCATCAATTCCATGCGGATTGAACCGCATTCGCCGCGTGCTACATTCGTACACCGTGCGCTTGCGGTTATTTTAATTATAAAATTCGTTCGGCTATTTTCTAGTTCATAGAATATTAGCCGTCCGAACATAATAGATCAACTATTTAAGCAAGTTCACATAAGAGTTCAATAGAAAATAAAGAACTTTTATGTACGCATTAAACTTGGAAGTTTATCCAAAAAGGGGGGCCGCACACATACATATACAACCAACATAAAGAAAAACAGCTACAAGCTATATACAAACTAAGCCGAAGTGACAGCTATTTGTTTTGGTTCTTCTCCCTTTTGGATTTCTTAGAAGTAGACCCAACCAAGCCCCCGCCTGTCCCCCTCTTCGATCCTTTACCACCCTTGATAGGAGAGCTTTAAGAGGTTGCAGGGAGTTCTCCAAGAACAACCGCACTAGGTGGAATGAGTTGGAGTGGGATGAGATTTGGATCATGGACGTCCATATCAATGGGTTCGGCTTTAGTTTTTTCTTCAATGACTCCTCTTTCTCAATGCGCTCCTTCAATCTAAGCTCATTAGTGTGTTTGGAGGCACCCATGATCATAACATCATCAGATTCATCTGGTAACGGCTGATCGTTGGCCTTTTATCAGCAAGAGCTCCTATAACTTGAGTATCGGGCCCTAGAATGTCGGTAGCCGCTGGAATTTTTGTAAATGTCGGTTGTTGCTCCAAAGCGGCACCGCTTCTTGGAGGTTGGATGGGGGCCGGAAGACCCACAGTTTCATGGGAATAAGAAGAAAATCCTATAACTATTGGGCATGAGGAACGAAACCTCACGAATAATGGAGAGTAGAGCGGGATACCTGTGTCCAACTGAGTTTTAGTTGTTGTTGGAGTGCTTCCTTCTTGAATGGAGGTTAACACCTTTAATTTATAACTGGGTCTATCTGGATCATAGCTCAAATCTCGTCTAGAGCCAAGTGAAACTAATGCTCCAGCTATTTGAAGTGAAGGGGGACCTTTAGGATCGGACTTCAAAGCTTCAATGATGTTTTTCCATTTTCCAGAGGGTGCCAAAATATCAAAGTGTCGTAGCCTTGCAGTGGAAAGATCTAAAGGTTCATTGTCATGAAGGATCTTCCTCATTTCAACGATTATTCACAAGCCTCGACAAGCGATTCAAGTAGCCCTCTCCAAGAAAACTCATGTCACGATGGATTAGGACCTTAGCATCGTATTCAACAATCAAAGGATTGAACATGTCCTTAATCTCATTTCGACTAGCCACTTTAGCATCCTCTAACTGGGCATCAATTTGCTCTCTAACATCATTATGGTCAGCTTCCCATGCCTCTTCATTGATGACTACAATTTGAGCGAGTTGCTTGTCGAGTTTAATTTTCTACCTTCTCTTTCTTAAGACTCAAGTTTTCTACCTTCTCTTTCTTAAGAATTTCTTCGAGTTCCTTAACGCGGCAGGCTAGAGCGTTTTTCTCTTTTTCCAATATGTCTTTCTCCAGAGCAAGCACGCCGCTAGGGTTAAGCGTAGTATCCAGCTCCTTTTTGTGAGCCATTTCTAGACGACTAACCGTTTTAGATGTTTTTTGCATTCTTCGTTGTCACGGTTAGCTTCATTGTCAACTCTATGCATCGTCTTGGTGTTTGATTATGTCTTTATCATGGATCGCCTCTAGCTTAAGGCGATCGATTTCATGTTGCCTTTCAGTAGACACCTTAGAGATTTTCTTGGCTAAATGCTGGAATGCTTCATGCTGCAAAAAAACATCACTGGCACGTGCACATGAACTCTCTTTAGCACTCCTTGGAATTGTATGGATAGAAGGAAGAAACTTTAGCCCATCAAAGTAGATTTTTGGGAAACTAACCTTAAATTCGGGCCAATCTTTCTGTCGTAGAGGCCTTAGGAGCTGTAGTAGTCCAAATTGGGTCAGAAGTAACAATAAGACATTTGCTTGATGAGCCATCACGAGGCTGTTGAAAACCAGAGGAACCGAATGATGCTTAGGTGGCACAATAGTTTAGGGAACGTAAGAAGAGATCTGATCGTCGCTATATGCTGGAGGATTCGACTGAACTTCCTGATGAGATGTTTGAGATTTGGACTTGTGTTTGGAGGATGAAGATTCTCTTGAGTGATGATTTCTTTCCCGACCGTCATCCCTTTCTCGACGCCTACCCGAGTCTGGACCACGATTGGATCGATACTGTGTTGAGGAGCCCTTCAAGCGATCAAAGGCACAGGAATAAGACATAGCACCTACAAACCAAACAAGAGCGTATAAGTAACTATTTAATAAAAGATAGAAAAAAATCATCCAGTGAAGTCCACATGATTGTGAGTGTCCTAGTGTCCCCTCGACGGACTAGTTACCATGCCCTTGCTCATAGGAGTGATTTCCCCTTTTCTAGTAGGAGGAATGCCATCACCAGTCATGGTGGAAGAATTAAGCCTTCCAACACTAATGTTAGGAAAGTCAAAGGTTATGATATCATCAGGGATCAAAAGACTCGAGAATTCTTTCATCGAACTTTTTAAAGGCTGGGAGAAAGATCTTCTTCAAAGAGGTGATATAAACTTGGGCTTTTTGGCAGTTTTTCTCATACGGAGTTTGTAAGCGAGCTTTTCCCTTTTATTGTTAGAGCATGAGATTTCGTGCCTTGTGATGATTCGACCATAGTCGCGTTGCCTGAACCTACATCATCATCGCCAGGCTTGTTGGCTTCATTACCTCTAATTTCACCTCCTTCGGCATCATCCTAAGCCTCCTCAACTAGGGGCATGATAGGGAAATCAATGCCGCCTTCTTGTTCCACAACATTTCTTTACAACGCAATGCTTCCTGGAAGCCTGATGTTGCGGCCTTCTTCTAAAATCTTAAAAAGTGATAACCACTTATCGAATACAAGGGATCCGATGTCCTTGTCCTCAAATGCGGTGGCACGGATTGCAGAAACCGCCCTTGAATAACTATCGCCTTTAGGTTGTGAAGGGACAAATATAAAATTTCACAGTATTTATTAGTTCAAGAAACGACTTGGGCTAAATAATTTGAGAATAAATTGAAGGCAATACTTACGACTTTCCAACCATCGCCACGCGAAGCCAGGTGGACAACGAACATAAAACCATTTGTGTTTAAAGACATTGAGCTTGTTCCAAGCACCAGTCAAAACTTAACAGTGGGGCATAGGCTCGAGGAAAGTATAAGAAAGGCTTCCCGTCCATCGCGTGAAATTGTAAATGAACCTGAGATGGTGGGCAGAACAGAACATCCATAAATAGCAAGAAAGTGCCATGAAGAAAAACATAGCTATTTGAATGCAACTGAGCAGGAGATATTCCCAAAAAACTCATAATTAGCATCTCTCGGATAAAAGAATTAAAAGGTGGCACACATCGGGCCCAGAACAAAAACTTATCACATGTCGTATACCCCTCCAAGAGAAAATGAGCCCTTTCATTCACCGAAAGGACTAGAACATATCCAAACAAAATCCCATGTTTGGAGCACATCCTATGGAGAGCCGACTCGCCAATTCTTGATACCTGGGGAATCCATCGGGTTACCCAGAAATACAACATCCTCTATAGTGTCAAGGGAAGGATTTATCTCTTTCACCAAAAAGATGGGAATATCAGAGAAAAGGTCAACCAACGGGGTGAAAATCTTGGGTTGCTCGGTTTGATGTTCAGGAGAAAGTCTACCAGATACAGTCATAGAACTTGACTCGCATCCTGAATTGTTATGCTATGAAGGTTGTCCAAAAGACATTGCCGCTAAATTCCCTAAACGTATGGAGCCCATATCAACTAAACTTAGCAGATAATTAAGATTATAAAATTTACCAATTTACCTATGTTAAGTGTAAATTAGTGTGTGTAGTGTTGTGTAATTCAGAAATAAGCAGTTCAAAATTAAAAGCAAAAGTAAGTGACGAGACTTTGGATTCCTACCAGAGTTACTGACATCGCTGACCATCTCAACTAGCATTTAGACCGACTGGTTATGTAAGCTTTAGGATCGACCGTCGACTTGTTGAAGTATGACGCTCATTGTTGAAGTCCATTTGTTAAGTTTTAATTCATATTCAAAGTCCCAGAAGTTTATTTGTCCAATTTCAGGTTCGATATTGGATATGCAAATCCTGTTGTACATTATAGTCATATATTCAAGTTCATTGAGACGGGATTGGTTCTGATCATTCGTGCAAGTCAACATGGAACGGTTTGTTTAAGAGCACAAGCTTGGTTTACGAGCCTGAAATCGACTGCGTCCTCATAGCCGCTCCCTCTCCTAAAGCAAACAACTAATCCCTCATAACCAACATGACTGATCCCTATTTATAGCTAATCCATATGCCTAAACCAATATAACTGATCCCATAGCCGAGCACCTCATCACCGATCCCTCCTCAAACGCCACTAACCGATCCCTTCTTACTCCATCACTACTCCATCATGACCGATCCCTACATACTCCATCATGACCAATCCCTCTACTTCCTTCATGTTTAACTCTTCTCCTTTCCCCTCCACTACCACCTCATCAAACCCTATATTGCCATCATTTGCCACCATCTATCTTGTATCCTACTAATTCAATCCATGCTCAAAACAAGGTTCATCCGAACACATCATCTCGTCAATTAAAGTTAAATGCAAGAAAACCTACCTAAATGTATAAAATATAGGTTACTCAAAGAGAGATGTTGGATTTCGATTTGAATCGAAGGCGGTGTGGTGGTCCAAAGCAGGAGCGGATGGTAAATCAAGAGATGGAGGCGGTGATCGATTTGAAGAGTGGGATAAGGGTGAAATGGGAGGAGAGGGATCAAAGGCAAAATAGAATGAGAGGGTTCGAAGGCAAGCTTGGAGAAAAATAAAGCAAACAGAACTAAAGTGAATAAGTAAAGGGATGGAGGGATGCAGTATCGGCTTATATATGAGGGCTTGTAGGGATCGACCTATTTTAGCTTCTCCGTGAAGCGGAAAACGTTAAGTACCCAATACATGAGGGGATCGGGTATGATCCCTCGACTTAGGGATCCAATCTGATCCCTACGTACATAAAAAAGGAAGGGGATCAGATGTGATCCCTAAGTGAAAAAAGGAGTATTCCGATCCCTTTTATAACAAAAAAAGAGAAGATGGAAATGAAAAGATTGGCTAGAGGAATCTCGATCCCTACAAACATAAAAAAAGAGCAGAAGGATCGGGTACGACCCCTATGTGCATGCAAACATGTACACAAAGAATATATAAAGTAAGTAGATACATCAGCGCAATGAAATTGCATCTAATTCAATGAAAATTGGCAATGACCCATGAGTGTGCAAACGCATCCAAGAGTCAACGATATGAATTTGTACCTGAACTTGCACGTGTATATTGTAAAAGTTCAATTTTTGAAATCGACGGAAATTGAATTCTTGCCTAAAACTTTCAAAGTCGAGATTGAATCAGATAGCCAAAGCACAAAAATTGAATTCTTACTTAAAACTTTCAAAGTCGAGATTGAATCAGATAGCAAAAGCTTACTATCCCCATAGAACTGGATAGATAGCAACTGACGGGATATAATCTTGAATTTATACTATTGGAAATCAACCAAGCGTCATGACGATCAAAAAGAGATAGACACTTTGGGAAAATAATTCGACGAAGGGATAGCAACTATTCAGAAAACTGGATGGATTTCTTTCTGGTGACTCTAACTTGCTTCAATTCAAAGCACATCATGTTCAACGCAAGATGTACATTGGGGGATAAGTGTTATATGGCTTTTTGACCCGACTATATCCGAACTGATTGGATAAGTTAGACTCGACTGTCATCAAGGTCAGTAAGCCCAGAGCGATGAATGTGGTGTCCACTAATCAAGTGCAGATGATAATATGAAGCCATGATCGAACAAAATTGAGATATATGCAATGCAGAATGTTCAAACTATAGAATATAATTTAATCTAGAAAAGGGATCGGCTATAGCCCCTCTCAACCAAATGGACGATCTACTTCAGCCAAACAAGTGCGACACAATGGAAAACAATCAATATCTTGAGATCTAGAACTCCAATGCATATGAAATTTTGGAAACAAGATGTGGGGACCCAAGGGATCGTACCTCAAAAGAAGCAAGCAAGTGGGATTGATCCTTTTTCCTTTAGCGGGATCGGCCAAAATGAGGCTATATAACATATTACAACAAAGATTGATCAATAACTCAAGTTCTAATAATCCAATAAGCATGAAACTTGTAGGCTAAGCATAATACAACATGGAGAAGCTCCCATTGATATCGCACCCAACCTCCTCAAAAATAGGGATCGGCCCCGATCCATATTTCTTGGGATTTTTGCAATATGATCCCTCTTATGGGCCCCTATGGTTTTGGAGTTCCTTCTGCCAAATTTTTAGGGAGATATTTCACCGTTTTCCTCTACAAATGCAGACTTGATTATTTATTTAAGGGATCTTCACGCTTCTTGTTACTTTATACTCTTTTGTAACTAAGAATTTTAGTTTGATCCCTACTATACTCAGTTTACAAAGTGATTAATAAAGCTATCTCTTTAAAGCAAACATAGACAAACAATGCCAAACCACTATAAATTGTCATATCTTTGTTATTTGCATGATTCTTCCTGCTTTACTACCATATTCTCTCTATTTACATTTAATATTCTTCATTTATTTACCTACAAAAATTTTATTAGGTGTTTGTGCCAATTTTTAGTACAAAAAATCATAGAGTCAACACTCTTAATGGTTTAATTAAACAATCGAGGATTATTTATTCGTGACATTAACAAAAACTTGTAGTTTCCTTTTAATGTAAAAGAATACTTATTAGACATTTTAATATGTTGTGTTCATTTAGGTTTGGTTAATTTTGTTTCATCCCTTGTAATCAATTTTATCCTTGGATCATACCTAAATCCATTTTATACCAATGATTTCTCAAAGAAATTCCTTCGCTATGAAGTTGGTATTTCTTGAAACAACATTTATTTCTCAATGTAGTAGAATGAGCATTAATAAACATTTTTTGAATTGCCTTATAAAACTGACTTTTCATTAGTTCATAATTTATGTATATTTACAACGTAAATCAGACACCTAATGATTATCGTTCCAAAATTCTCTTGGAATAATTCTTACAAGATCCCTTGCGTATAATAATTATGCGTAGTCTTTCGACTCCCAAAACCTGCCAACTCTTTGACCTAGGATATATCGGGGTTTCTTATAAACCCTTAGCTTGTATGGTTTTGTAAACCAATCTTTGGATGATATTAATTTTAATATTTTGTACTACTCTTAAGTACACACCTTATAGAAAGTATTTAACTCAAGTTCAACTATTATTAATCATGCTTTGTCCAATAAAGTTCGATTACTCCTTACCAATACATATTTATGTATTATGTGAAGGAGCGACTTTTGAGGTTGAATCTTTTATTCATTTTTAGGCATATTTGGAACTATTTCCGTTATATTCACTCATTTGATCAAATCGAATTATTTCTATCGCATGTTATTTTAGTTACTTTTGTCTTATATTTTATGAGCTTATCATAGACTTATACATGTTTATCAAATAAATATGTCCACGTCTATGATAAATCACCGATGAATATAATGAAGTATATGGAATCGTTTTGGTATTAATAGACTTGCCATTACATATATAAGTATGTGTAAATCCAAAGAGTCCATCTACTATTATGATGCTCCCACTAAATTGGCGTGTAGCTCTTAATTGTTTGAGATATGATTAACTAGTATCATATGATTCATAATCATATTAAAAAATTTCTCAAGGAAACTGCTTAGTCTATAATACCAAAATAATTGAAAATTATTTTATTAATATATTTTATTAACCTTATTAATAAATTTTACAAATTTGGATTTAATTTATATTAATATTCAAACATTTTAAAAATTATCATTATAGTATAACATTTGTAACATGTATATATTATATTCAAATTTAAAAAAAATCATATTTTTAATTTTCAAAACAATTTGAAATTTATATTAATATTTTCTTATTTTAAATTTGACTTTTACATTTCAAATTTTTATTTTCAAAACAATTGTAATATTAGCCAAAGGCCCAATTTAAATTGGGCCTTTTCTGTTAGGGATAACATTTTGGGCTTAGCTCATCATTTAGGGCTAGGCTAGTAGCCAAGTAGGGTGGAGTGCTTGATTACCCAAACCTAATTTTTGATACTACTTTTCTAGATACCCTTTATATGGGTAGGCTTTAATAAGTTGACCTATAGGCTTCTGGACTCTGATACTATTACTGGAGCTGGGCCAGCCCGTAGTAGAAGTTATGGGTGAATTTTTTTAAAAAAAAATCCCTTATTAGATCCATATTGATCCTATGAAGTCTAATTCATTTAGAACATTTCTAAAATTTATTTAAATAGAATCTCTTATTTTATTTAAATTTATGAGTTATGCAGTTTTATTTAATTTATATTAATATGTATAAGCGCACGCACACATGCGTCATATGCATATATGTATGTATATGCATGAGTAACATGGCAGTCAGTGCAAGGTATAACATACGTGTGTATAGACGTTGGAATTTACAACGCAGTAAACATGTTAGCTCATCTAATATGTAATATATATTATCCAAAAATATATGTTTATATAATATATAAATATTATAATTATATATACATATGTTATTTTATTTAAATAATTTTGTGTAAATGAAATATTTAAATATATATAATTCATGTATGAAATATTAATAAATTCTCCGGCGACATACGCGACTTCTTTGGCGATGTTTCTCTGGTCTGCTTTCTCTTTCGCCTGACTTTTTTAGTCCATCGACTTTTGCCTCGTCTCTCCCTGCCCCCCTTCACCTCATATATTCTCTAGGCCTAAGAAGAAGCACTCTATGCTAAATCTGGAGCATGCTAAATCTGGAGCACGCCCTTACTTGCTCTAGCATGCTCTTCAATGTCGATGCTTCAAATATCAAAGCACCTGAGCCTCCGAGTATTGAATCCAATGTTTCTGCTGCCGCTCGATCCATGGGTGACCATGCCTTGCCTGCATTGGTAAGCTATAACCCTCTGACTTGGTTATTGGAAGACATTAACTCACCGTTATATTCGCTCGTCCTTTACTTGGTTGTTCTTCGATTTCTGGTGAACACCCACTATCATCGTTCTTAGCATCTGCTTGTATTAACACTTGGTCGAATATGGATGTTGGGTTGCCTGTTGAGTCTGATTTGGGATTTGTGGAAACTGGGTAAATTGATAACAGAGGCGGTGGTTTGGTTGATAAGGAGGTGGCTTTGGCTATTGATGCTGGAGTTGATTTAACAAGTATAGTTGTGCCAGTTGGATTCGTCTCATCTGACATTGGTCAGTCTCGAAGTTGCTCTTTATGTGCTCGAGTAAATGGCGAGACGCTATCCTATTTATCTCCATGTGGTGTAGCTCCTGTTGCTGAGGTTACTTCCCCTTCTTGGGTTGTTCCACAGTGGTCGTTGTTGTTCACCAAATTGCCAAAAATGCGAGTGTGCATTCTCCCCGTTGCTTTGATAAAGTAGAGATCGAGGGAATTATGATTCCTTTGGTGGAAGTGATTGAGGCCGGTGTTGAATATTGGAAGGATTATTTAGTGGATTTTTTCCTCGACTCCAATCCTGCCTATCAGCTTGTTAAGGTGCGTTGCAACTAAGTATGGAAGCCTAAAGCGGGATTAATTGTTCATTTCGATAATGCAATGTTCTACTTTAAATTCTTGCGTAGTGATGAAAGACAACATATTCTTAAGGTCGATCCTATTCTCAATGATGGGAAACTTTTCATTATTACAACCTATAGTCCGTCTATTGATAAGGCAAAGGATCAGGTATTATCTATTCCTGTCTGGGTCCACTTTTCTCACATTCCATCTGTTCTACAACCTATGATATGGATTGATTGGCTAGCAGGCCTTGTTGGTAAGGTAATATGTTATGATGCTAACACAATAACGAGAAAGAGATTAGTTTACGCAAAATCTCTAATTGAAATAACACCTGCCAAATCCTTGCCTTCGGTGCTGAAAGGCGGACTTGATGAGGGCCATTTTGCTGAGGTCGGAGTTCGCTATAGTTGGAAACCGAAGATCTGTACATCCTGTTAGTCCTTTGGGAACCTTTCGACTGCGTGTTATAGATCTACCTCTGCTGTACTTGTTCCTCTATCTACTTAGGTTCCACTTCCTCATCCTCTTTTCAGGAAGTGGAACCCGAAGTTTGCTCCTAACCCGCTATTTCCCCTTCTGCTGTCGCTTTTGTTGGTGTTGTTCCTATTGTTGCTGCTCCTGTTGGTACGGCCCAGGCGGAGCTTGCTACGACTTTTTTTTACGATTCTATTATTTAGAATTCTGAGGAGCGAGCCTGGGTTCATGTTCCATCTGATATGCGGTACTCTTCTGAGGCTGACACTTTTTATTCTTTCATCAGTGAAGTTGAGGGTGTGAGTCGTTGTCTTATATATCACATTGAGGGCGAGAGTCTGTCCCTTACTAGGATTGGTGAGATCCGTGAGGAGAATAAAATTAAGTTCTATGACGTCAGTTGGCATAGGAAATTTATTTACTCTCCTTCATCTGAAGGTTATGATCCGAAACAGGCTACTCTTTTCTCTGGGTACGTTTATGTTATTGACCCATCGTTTAATGTTGGCAGTGGTGATTCCTCTTTGAAAGGCGCGTAGTCTTATTTGCTTAGTAGTTTGGGCACTTTTTTCCTAGCTCTTATGCTTTATTTTTCTTTGCTGTATGGGCTCTTTTCCCCCATTTAGTTGTTCTGTGGATGTACAAAACACCTGTTTACCCATTATTTATATAGTGGCACGGCCCACTACAAAGCCAGCTAGCTTTACTTAAAAAAATTATTAATAATTGTAATATATCTATTTAAATATAACTAAGTTATTTACGTAAAAATAATATTTATATACATAATTTTTTTTAAAGGTGGCTAATATATGCACCAATATATATGTATATATGTATGCACGTATATGTATGTATATTGATAAAAGAATATTTTATTCAGAATGATATAGACACACAAATATATTTATAATATATATATATAATATTTAACAAATTTGATTTTTTTATAATTCGAAATCGTACGTTTAGCACTAAAAAAATTATTATTAGTTTTTACTAATTTTAAAAATATATTAATTGAATATTCATTTGAAAATACATTAAATAGTAATAAGAAATCAATTTGGAAACATTTTTTGAAATTTTAAATTTCCAGTAAATCATATATGATATTTTAAAGTTTGAAATTTTTTTCGAAATTTTTCAATCAAATTTATTTTTACTAATTTATTAATTTTTGGCGGATAATAATAATAATTTTTAAAAATAGCAAAAATGATTTTTTTTTTAATTTTCTTCTTACCAAGAGCTTATCTTATGATAAAATAATTTTATAAAATTTAAAAAATAGTTTTTTTTAAACATATTTGATTTTATATAATTTATTTATTTAGTATATTGATTTAAATAATATAATAATTATAAAATTATCTTATTGCTGTCGAAAATTACTATTTCTATATAGATACATATATAAAATTATATAATCAATTTTAAGTATAGAATGATATTGTGATTAAATATAAACCATAATTAAATAATATACACACACACACATATATATAAATTAATAAAATAATAATTAATATGTGTATAAAATAGGTTGTTACGTTGATCTAACTTTTAAATAAAAATTGATTTATTTTATTTTATTTATATGTATATACGTACATATAACCAAACTAACTTGTGACAACATCAATACATATCAGAATCGTCACCAAACTAACAACATAATACACACACACACACAATGAAATATTATTCATAAAATTATAAACTATAATTCAATGAAAATCATACCTAAGAACCAAAGCCTTGAATCACACCTTAAAAGGATGAACTCTTTCCTTTGAAAGCTTTTCGATGTGGCATATTGCTGGTCCTTGAAACATTGATCTCTGACTATCGAATAGTGACCGACTTTGAGTTGATTTGAGCTAGATATGATTGGTACCTATGGAATATTTTCGGCCAGAAATGAAAGGAAGGAGTGGTAACAAAATTCATTTGCAATTAGGGTTAAGGATGTTTAAATAGTGGATAAAAGAAAGAGAAAATTGGATCACTTCTTATGCTAGTTCTCCCTCAATCCCAGCCATCCAAAATCCAACATCTCTACCTTAATTTGAACCGCTCCATCTACCCATATTGTAGACGAAAATCTCACCCACTATGGGACAAAATTAAATTTAAACCCAAAGAAAATATTATTTATTTAATCCAATTTAATTGCTTATCGATATCGTATATCGATTGATATACTTATAACTATTATAAATATATTTAATAATATTTATTCTTCAAATCATAACCAAAGTTTACAATTAATACTTCATTAATATTAATTAATTTAATTAATTTACAACAATTATAAATTAATTAAATCATTTGACTAAAAAGATTTCATCATTTTGGTTTCGTGACTCGCCATGTGTAAATTTAGTCGGTGATTAAATCGAACTATTCGAATATTAATATTCACACATTACTTAGTAGGTGGTGTGACATTTTGGCCAAATTTATCACTTACTTGATTTCAGTAAAATCCAATTTCACTTTGTTAAGCGTTACCTAGTTGTGACTTTTATTTACACCAATTCTCTTCATCATAACCATATCACTTTGAACTTATGGAATTTGGTAGTGGTCAAACAACAAATATCGTTCATATTCAACTCTATATTCCAAACACAAAATTCTTGGTTCAATAATAATAATTATTATTAACTAAAATACTCTGGCCAGAGGCTTTGACTTGAGTTGACCGTTATATTAAGTCCATATAACTAAGGGGACAAACCATCTCTTGAATAGTGCTTCACTTTCTAGTACTACCACTGGACCCAACTATAGTCACTCGATAGACGCCATACCATGATTTGACTATAAATAAAATAGAGCTTTCATATTGAAGATCCACAGTACTTTCAAGTCGAGTGAAATGTGTAAATCAGTCACATTGATATTTTCTATTTGATCTCAGTTATACTAACCAAAATAAAACTAACGATTGAGTTGTTCGATGGTCATCCAATAATTATCAGTACGTAACTCCTTGGTGTCCCCATTAGCCATGAATAATACACTTTTCAACATTTGGAGAGTATTACATATTTTAGTTTTAATGGATACATCGGTATCCCGTCTCGATGCATCTTGACTAGGAACATCTAAAATGGTATATTTATTTTCATTATGATAAATTACTCACGGTTACAACACTTTGTAACTACTATCATAAAACATAATATTCATGGATTTTCTATTAAATATACTTTTAATTAAATTTATTAATTAATATAACACATTATACCAAGTAATGATAGAAAGAAAAAACCTTTTAATTCAAACAAGATTGGTTATCGAGTTAGATATATGTAACAAATTACATAATTGCTCCTTGGGCATACCCCTAACTCTATCAATTAGCACCATTACCTTCATTAGCACCATAATCATCGTAATCATCATTACTGTCATCTTTCCTTCAACAGCACCATCACTACCTTTACCTTATCTTCGCCATCACCTTTACCTTTATCAATAGCATCACCATCTTTACATTCATTACCATCACATTTATCTTCATCGACAGCGTCACCATCTTTATTTTCATCACCATCACCTTTACCTTTATCAGCATCGTCATCGTCTTTGCCTTCATCTTCACCATCTTCGTTATCATCATCATCATTATCTTTACCTTCATCTTTATTAGTGCCATCACCATCAATGTCATTTCCTTCATCATCATTATCAGCATCAACATCTTTTGTTTCATTGTTATTAAGTTGATCATTATCATCTTCATCGTCATTTTCAGCTTCATCACATTCAACATCATAATCGCCATCGTCATCATTTTCATTTGTTACTTCTTAATCAGAATTCATTTCTTTATATTTTTCAGCTTCTTTATTTTTTTGATTACTTGATCTTTATCATCTTCTTCTTTTTCCAAATCTTCATTTTCTTTTTTCAGTGGTTTGTTTTCATTTTTTAGAGTCATATTCTCTTTTTTTAGCTTCTTTATATCCTTCAGTTGTTTATTGTTTTTTTTATAATTTTGATTAATGATTGAAGATTTTTCTTTAGCTAATGTAGCTTTGGAAGTTTGAGCACTTTTGCCTTTCCATGTTTTTCTTCTTTTCTCTACAAATTAGAAAAAAATATTTTACTTTTTTGATAATTAAAAACTAGTTGAGAAATGTTTGTTTTGAAATTATTCTGAAATCTGATTATTAAGTTGTCAAATATTTGTATTTGCGTGG
The DNA here is from genome assembly GCA_030765085.1 of Allium cepa. Taxonomy (NCBI): domain Eukaryota; kingdom Viridiplantae; phylum Streptophyta; class Magnoliopsida; order Asparagales; family Amaryllidaceae; genus Allium; species Allium cepa. Next base: position 406,856,616 of record CM060931.1, on the reverse strand, counting down.
CAAATATTTTTCATTTTCTTTTTACAACAGAATTTCAGTGGTATTATTACCAGTTTTACCTTTTGGCAAGGAAATACTAATTTTTCTTGAACTTTCTGTAGTGTCCATTTTGCAAAATTCAGTTTATTTTTTTAATAAGTTATTTTTGGTGCAATTATTTTTGCAATATCACAGAACCAACACTGCACAAATTGAGTTATTACGGTATACCAATAATAGGGTTATGTATGCATGTATTTTTCTTGAACTCTCTTTATTTTTTCTCACTTGTTCCATCAAATGTTTTACTATTATTGCTAGGAATGAAATAATTTATATTTGCTTTAATTTGTAAACATACTATAGCACTACTAAAGGAAATGCATAGTTTGGATTGGAGAACAAGAATATCAAAACCAAAAACATAATCAGCAACATTTTCGTTTTTTCTTTTCAAAGCTAACCGAATGCTTATTTCAATATCCATTATTTCAATTATTTTCAAATTACCAAAATATTTTTGTTTGAATGTTTATATTTTAGATTTCATATCATATTCCTTCAGATGAGTTGTAGTGTTGATTGTGATGCCTTCATTTTGGGAATCCAAAAATTATTGCGATGTTACTTTCTTTTAGAATTGTTTTCATGTTTTCAAAATAAAAACAATTTTCTTCTATTGAAAAAGAGTCTACTGTCATATCTATAGGAGCCAGTTCTTTTAATTTGTCTTCGATTGTTATAGCTCCTTTAATGAATGGATTGATAATGTTGAGAATTAGAATTTGCTTCAACAATGTTACATGCTTTTCTTGAAGTACCTTTTATTTTTGTAAATGATATATCGGTGTATGGAATGACTTTAAGCTACTTCTATAGCTTTCTAAATTATCTTTTGGCACTTTTTTTTTCTTTGTAGGTGTTTTTTAGGTGCTTCTTTGTGGTGGTCATTTTGTTTTGAGGGATAAAAGAACATCATCTTCATTTGATTCCATATATTTTGAAGATTCAGATGTTAAAGTTGCTGGAGATTCAATATTTGTTTATATGCGTAAATTGAAGTAGTATTATTTCAGCAAAAATTATAACTATTAAATATGTTTCATGATCAATAAATACAACAAAATTTCAACTAATATTACCTTTTCTTCTTTATTTTGAGAGTCCTTTTCCTAATTGATGTAGATTCTTCATAATAGTTATCGTTGGTTGCCATCTTTGAACATGAAGATCACTTCCTACAAATCTACGGATATTTTTCATTATTTTAGGAATTTACTTCGATTTGTTCTTTATTTTGTGTCGTTGCTTGATTGACAGCGTAAGCGACTATTGATGCCAAAAATAGATCAACATCTAAGAATGAGTTTTACAGATTCTACGAGACCTAGATCTAGTAGATAGTATTGAAAATAATAGAGAAATAAGAAAAGGACACGAGATTTTACAGTGGTTCGGCAATGTATGGCCTATGTCCACTTTACAGCTTTGCTACTTATAGATTTGATGTAATTCGTTTGAGATTACAAGGGATTTGATAGAGAATAGTACATAGTACTACGGTTAGATAGATTCTAAATCCTAATTACCCAAAATTGTTTCCTTGGTGACTATTATGTGAGGATAGAAGATGATAAAGAGGTAGAGCTTTCGCGTAGTGATGGCAGAAGTATGACCTTGTTTTGGTTGCTCTATGGATTGCATTTATAAGGTTAGTAGTAATATTGGATAAGAAACCCGCCACTAGAAAGGTCCAGATACCAGCTTGGAGTTGTGTAAGAAAGTTGGGGTGCACATGAGTTATGGTGATAATTCGGTATCGATTTATCCCTGTAACTCGATGCCGAGTTATCCCTTTAAGGGGAAACTCACCCAACTTTCCTACATCATGTGTCTTACTTCGTTTTGAAGTGCCCCTTGTGTTTTCATGGGTTGATGACTTGTTTTGATGATTGTTCCTTCATGACTTGGTTTGTTTGGCAGTTTTCTAGAGCTAACTCTTTAATTCTTGAGATAGGTCGTCTTGAATTCTATGAAATCACTTGGATTGGATATAAGAGATAGAGAATCGCTTGTGCAAAGTTGGAGATGCTGGGTATTAAGCATGATAACTTGGTGCTAAGTCATAGGCATGACTCAACATCGATTAATCTCCTTAGCACATTTTTAGTCCAATTTTCCTAAGCTATTTCCTTCTTCTATATGAGCATGCCTACCAAGTTTTAAGCCACTTCGTCTTTGTCTCGATGTTCTAACTTATGTTGGCTTCTACTTCGTTAAAAATCCACTTAACATTTGCCCCTTAGAGTACGCTTTCGTTGGAAATAAAGTGTGCTCTGGAATGTAATAAGTTTTGAATTGTTAGCCTATGAATTCCAGATAATTTCTTTGATTCCATCTAAAGACGTGGCTTTTACTTAGTTAATTTTGACTAGAAATTCATTCTGATTTCAATCCAAATTCCAATTCTCCATATTGGTTGTGCGATCTGCACTCTGAATGTCACATGACACTTTATTTCAGTATGTACTTTCCCCATGTTGATTTGGAACTGACCCAGGCAATCGTAGATAACTTGATTCCGAGTTATCTCTATAACTCGGTACCGAGTTATAGATTTAGGAAATTTTTTGAAAAATTTATCTCTACTCAACTGTTTGGGGCCAAGTCTTCCCATTAATTTTTCATTTGTTTTTGCCTTCAACTCCTTATTTTGTCAATCTAACCCTAGCCGAGTCATCTCAAACTCACCACCGACCAATCTTCGTTCGAGCTCTACCACTGCCATATGCTTTCACCTCTACTTACCGCCACCGTCGACACCTGTACCAAGCTACCATCATTTGGTTCACCGCTAAGCCGATTTGAACTCGAGTTAACTCAAAACCCTAGGACTTGAGTTTGATTCAAGTTGAAGGATGGCTTCATATTTTTTAATTGTTTTGAAGGTGGGATGTGTGATATGGCGTGACGATGATTAGGCTTCGTTGGTTTCAATTTGGAAGGAGATGGCTAATTTTGGTTATGTTTAATCTGTGGTGAAACTAGAGTTTGTCCCGGCTAAATATATGGGATTCCAGAGATGTGTTGCATTCTCTAGCTTCAACTGTCTATCTTCACGAAACTAGATAAGTCAAGATCATCAAACTGATTCCAGCACTACAATATTTCTTGAACTCGGACATATGGGACAATTCCGTTGCATTGTCTTTATATTCCTACACTTCTGGTGTTCCAAAGAAGAAATGCTTTCCACGTCGCTTGAGACAATGAATCCATCATCGACTTTTCAGTTGATAATGGGTAAAGTACCAAGAGATAATCTCAAAAATACGACACAGATCGTTTTTCTAATGTGAGCGGGTTATCCATACGGGATGGTTGATTTGCAATGTCCGAGGCACTAGACCCATAATGCATAGATAACACACTTCACTTGCCTTGGTCAATGCTTAGAATTCGATTGGTCAATACATGTCGACTTCCTTTGGATCCAAGGCATTAGCCGTAAGAGAATTTTATCTTAAGGAAAACATAACTGATCATGTTGAATGCCAAGTTTTCCTGTTTAGAATGACTCGTCGGTCACATCGTTTTAAGCATGTGGAAGGATCTTCTACTCCTTCAGAAGTTGGATCATCTATGACTGTGGCTTCGCCTTCCATTCCAACTGGGCCAAGCCAGCGATGATTTTCGAATCTCAGGGCTAGCTGGTTCCAATCGACCCAATGATACATCAACCACCTCCAAGACTAAGAATCATAACTGACCCATCGGAGTAGGTGCCTTTGAGCTTATTAGCTAGGTCACTTCAAAATATTTGCATTCAACATAGCATCCCCAAAGATAATGTTTGTTTACCAACTAAAAGCGAACTTGCTCACAATCCTCTTCAAGGCTTCATGGCTTGCAACCATTACATATGCCTGGGTGGTGCCGTACCATCGTTCAACCCATTTCTGAGTCAGTTCTTACAAGAGATTGGACTTCCCTCATTCTAAGTTAATCCAAATGGATATGCATTACTGAGCTCATGGTATGTCCTTTTCATGGATACATTTGCATGGCCTCTAGAGATTAGCGAGCTGACTTACCTTATACCGTTTAAGAGAAAGCAAGATTGTTCATCTTATGTGATTATAGAGGCCCAGAGGGGTTGAAGGTCATCGAGGGATTGCATAATAAATGTTCTACCTTCGAGAAGGAGTCTTTTTTGTGCGTTTCCCAGAGGGATTCAACCGCGTATATCTTACCAAAAGTAAGATCTTTTTCCTTTTGTCTATCTCGTGCCGAAGTTTCCAAATTTCTAGCTTAGTTTGTGTCCTTTCATAGTCCTACCGAGATGTGTCCTTGGGGTACAACATGAGAAAATGCTCGAGAATTTAAAGGTCATGGCTAAGAAGCGGCGGACTATTAAGTTTCTGTTAACAGATGAAAACTTACAGGAATATGGGTTGCTTCACCCAAGTAGATCTGCCGATGCTGATTTTTTAGTGCCAAGTAGTTCTGGAATAAACACTCGTTCGATCGCCTAGACTTGTAGCTTCGACGAGAATGCCCAAGGAGATGTAGCCAGTTCTTGAAACTTCACAATCGACCTAGAGTGTAATACCTCAAAATTTGGCGTCTGTTATTTAGTTAGTTAATTAATTAGGCTCCAAAAATGGAATTAGTGCAAACAATGGAGTTGGACCACGAAGCACGCACCATTGCATTTGTGATGAAATTCTGAGCAACCTTTATATTTGGAGTTTTGTGATCGGAGTTCAGACGAAGAAGTTATGGATGAAAAATGAATTCAGAATGAAAATAATTCGAAAAAGATAGTAAACATTTTTAATTAATTATCTAGGGCCCATAGGTTGAACCACATATTGAAACGGTGGACCAGGGGTGGTCGATTCCTAGGAAAGGGGCATTTATCCGCTTCATGTATGGAAACTTCAATAAACCTAGGCCATGTAAAACCCAGATTTAATATAATTCAATCTAACGGTTGAGATTGATTCCTATGCCTATAAATTCAGATCTAACCCTCCCTTCTCTTCTTATATTTTTTTGAGGCAACAGTGAAGCTTTGCCGTTTCTTATTCTCCACTTTCTTTCTAAATGATCAAAATAAGACGTTTGCATTTATATTCATACAAATTGGAGGGGAATAGAAATCTAATAAAAAGGAGAAGAAAAGAGAATCAACTATATGTGTATTTGAGGCAATTATATGTATTTGTATCTATTTTCTCACCAGATTCCAAATCACTTCTCATATCTGTAAGTATAATGTATATTTATACACCATTTTATACATATTTCTTGGATTAAAAAGGATCTGGAGACGAATTTAAGGTTCTACTTCAGATCTGGAGGTTTGGATCTCTTTTAAAAGGCGAGTGGGAAATTTTATCTATTGTTCATGATTTTAAATTTACTCAGTTGGCATACATTTGATTTTTATGCCTAAATCAATTTTATTTGTGAATTGTAGGCTTAAATTAGTATAGAAAATTATTGCCTATATATTCTTGTTTTAGACTTAGTTTGAAATATATTTACACCTACATTTGGAAATCAATCCCAAAGATTTTAGAATTTTAACGTTGCATATTTTTATTCTAGATCTGTACTTGCATGTAAAATAGGATTTTTGGATTATTGCCCAAATTTGTGTTAAGTTGTATATTTTCAATAGTTTAATTTGTGGAAAAAACATCCATTTGAATTTTATAATTTTTTTACCTTTTCCTCTTTTAATTTACAAGGAATAAAAAAAGGGAAGAGATGTATAAAGTACAAATTTATTCTCTGTAGTTTACACTGTTCATTCCAATTAAAAATAAATTATCCATTCCTCATAATTTCAAACGTAGTGAATCATTCCTTTTATGTTAAAACCAACTTATGGAACTCATAGCAGAAATTCTTCCTAATAGCAAATTAAATATAGAAAACATATTCTAGTTACATTATTATGACTAGAATATATTGGTATAGAATAAGAAGTTAAAAAAATTTATTGCATTAATAAAGGAGAATAACGTTTATTCATGCGTTACTTATAAGTAACGTACGCTAGTTATTATTATATTTAGGAAAGCGAATATGTAGAATTTGGAAATGTAGTAATTCCTATTAATGGGCAATAAATTAGGAATTACCAATAATTAGTAGGAAATAAAGGATTGTAACCCTAATTAGTATGCAATTAATGAGAAACAAAAGATAGAATTAGATTAGAGGTTACAATTGGTTAATTAAAGACTGTTACTCCAATTAATGGACAATTAATGGAAGTGAATTTGGGAGTTACAATTAGTAAAGACAAATAGATAAAAATTGGACTAATAAAAATGGAATAAATATAAAAGATAACTAGTTTGAAATGAGTAATCATACATAAATATTTTAGGAAGTGTCCATTAGGATTTTACGGACAAATTGACATTTGTGAGCATAAAAAGGGGATTATGGGTAGACAAGTATTTAAGGTAAATCTTTTCGCCTTAAATAAAAAGGGAATTAGTAGGCTCAGTCCAAGGTCTACCTAAGATAAAATATGTAAAGACTTAGGATGATTAATTGGACTTATTAGGTTAGTGATGCGAAGTCAGTGGAGTCACTTGATAGAAGATTACCCTCCACTTTGAGGCTGCCAGTGGTCCGTTGCACTTACTACTGATATGAGATATCACTAATCCTAGGACCTATGATGACGTGAGAGATTGGCTTGCTTTCTTAATTGAAAAGCATTAAATGGTCCAAGTTTGAAATTAGGAGAGGTGAGGGGTATCTCCATAAGGGTTCGCTTCTAGTTTGAGGTATTAAGTGGCTGTAGGGTCTGCCTCTCTCTTAAAGAGAAGTATTGAGTAACCTAATAAGATTCCAAATAAATAAGGATGTCTATAAATGGTTTACTTTAGTGTTGAGGTATTAAGTGCCTAATTTTGGGTCCTCCTCCCTACTGAAAGAAGTAACATAATGAGATTCTATATTTATAATTAAGAGTGATAGTTGATATCTCAAGAAGGGTTCGCTTCGTTTTTGAGGTATTAAGTGAATGATCTAAGCGTTCACCTCTTTCCTAAAAAGAAGTATTAAGTAACCTAGTGAGATTCTAAGCAATGTCAGCTAGATAGTACCGAGAGGAGTTCGCCTTGGGGTTGGGTATTAAATGACAAAAGCCTATCTATAAATAGGTGTTAGAAGATCAAGGGTCTGCCTAGTCCTTATTAATGAGGTATTAAGTGGCTTGGGTATAGTCTCTCACATTTCTAAGGCTGTAATAACGATAGTACCAGTGAGAAGTCCTGTTGAGGATAGCTATTAAGTGATGTAGGACCTATCTAGAATATAGGTATTAAATGGTCAAAAGTTCACCTAGTTCTTTTAAGGTATTAAGTGGCTTGGGTACTGTCTCTTACATGGCTACGATGTTATTGGTGATAGACGTGGTAATAGTTGGACATTAAATGTCGAAAGCCTTAAATAGTGGCTAAAGGTCTTTGTGGTCAGGACCCATCGACCATTGACAACATTGTTAGAAAACCACCTTGCGAATATGTCTTAATGATGGGTCTACCTTGATTGAGGCCTTAAATGACAGAGTTTGCCTATTTCTCTTTTAAAAGTATTATGTGTTGATTATAAAAGCCCACTTCATATTTAGATGTATTAAGAGGGTTTGAAAATATTAGGTGATTGATAAGACTTCGTCAGTATTTTGTACCTTGGGAATGAGTAGGTAAGTAATTGTATATGCAATGCAAGGTTAGAATGGGAATGCTAACCTTAATAGACATAACAATTAAATGAAGATCAATCGGTATAAATTTATGTTATGGATGGTTTATTTATTTTCCAGTCACTAGAACATTGTTCTAACCCCCTCTTCATACAACCCACATGTCGCTGGAGCTAGATGTGCTTTGCTGTTGGATTTTCTAATGCTCAATGCTGATGTGACAACCTTTTATCCAAGGAATACCATTAATTCCAAGGTATTAGTCATAATTAGTATTCTTATCCTATTATTCTTTCTACTATGAGTTTAGACTTCTATTAATCTCTGATGATGCTCATACTTATTTACAGGTATCAAATCCAATGAAATGTGCTTTAATGGACTTGGGTTTCGATTTTTGTGGAAATTTAGGCCCATTAAGGTATGAGTTGTTACATTTGGTATCAGAGCTTAGGGTAGTAGATCAGAGGAGTTAGGACAAATTGAGAGAACATATTCGTACTTTCCTATCTACTAATATTATATTTTTACGAACTTCGACTATAGAAATAGTTTTATTTCCACTTCGAAGGAATGGGCAAAGAAACTATGGTTGGAAACATCTTAGAGTTAAAATTTTTGCACCGACTCTAAAGTATCCTACGGAGTACCGGTGATACGTAAAGCATTGTTGATGAAGAGCATGAGTATGACATATAGTAGAATTTCAAAGACTGAAGGTGTTTGACTTAATGGTTGAGATTCTAAATACCTTGTGGTTTTTGATTTTGGTGGTGAGTTCCAGTCAGAGACACACATTTATTCCATATGGGTGGAAAACAGAGTCTGTATGCCGTAATTGTCCAGAGGCAAAGTTTTTGCTAAGATGCATTCATTAATCACCTCTTTGATAGAAAATCGGATTTTGATTTGAATAAGTAATGTCAATTCCTTAGTTTTAAACATATGAAAGAATTTTTATAAAGTATATTTTGCAATTGCCTTAGATTCTAGAAAAAGGATTTTCAAAAGATTTCTTTTCCAAGAATTTATTTTGTAAATTTTTTTTTGAGAAAGTTTTGAAATTTTAATTTTCAAAGAAAAATATACGCTACTACGTTAGTTATGTCAAGAAATTTTTAGAGACTAAGTTTTTGGAAATGTTGAAATATTTATATGTTTATATATATAAGTTTGATTTTTAAGGGATTTTTTGGTATGAAATAGTTTCTATTATTTAGAAACAAGTGTAAAAGAGCATAACTAGCTTAGCAATTTTTCGGTTTATAAAATCGAGATTTTTAGATTTTCTCCCTTAAAGTTGCAGATACAATAAGAATGACAATCAATTTTATTGGGGTATGTAATTTTAAGTGTTGTTGTACCACCAGCTATTGGAAGAAAAATTTCCATGCAAAGTAGGCAGGAAATATTTTCTAGTTTTTGCAATTGTTGTTGGCCATAGCAGTTTGATTAGGACTACTGTGAATTGCTGGAGCATGGTTCAGGACTAGGTGGTAGGCTCGACACTATCGTGATGAGGACAAGAATTTTTCAGATCGTGTTGAATCGAAGGAGAGCGTGAAACAATTATTATTACTCAATTCGACTCTAATTGGGTCTACGTTCAATTAACCACCAAAGCCCGTCTAGTGGTTGACCACCTAGCTGTAACCTAGAGTGGTCTACCAATTAACGAGTTTTGGCATAATTTGAACATGGAACGGGACTATAAAAGTCACGTTTTAATTTCCCCAAATGTATTCTTTCATTCCTCCTTCCTCAATCAGCCGAACTGAATCTCCATCCTCCTCCTCCTCCAAGTATTAGCCTCTCTCTTTCGTTCCTACTCTAGGCGACGTCGTTTTTTCCTAGTAGCAGCAGCCTCGCCTCCCCCTTGTGCTGGTTTTGCACATTAGATCTCGCCCAACCACCACTTCAGATGTAATGACACGTAATTTTATCACTTTTAAATGGAATATTTAATTAACTTCAAATGTAGAATTTTCAAACTTAAATAATCATGTTTTATGTAATAAATAAGAACAGTGAACTTATCTTTATAATTGGTTTACATAAATAAGAGATTTTGGAGTTTCATTGTAAAATTGACAAAAGCTATTTTTGGATAAAATTGGATATACGTTCAATTAGGGTCGGGCATTTAACCGACTTAACCGATTTAACCGTCGACCGAACCACTTTAGCCAATTTTATTGGTCAACCAAACATTCGGTTAACTGACCAATCTTAACCGTTGATTTTCGATTTGGTTAACGGTTAACACAGTGGTTAACCGCGGTTAATCATTTAACCGACCAAGTTTTCATTATTATTGGTATTCGGTTTCTTATAAAAAGTAACCCTACCCGATTAACAAAACCCTAAAGTAAATAAAATAGTAAAATATATGCATTACAGAAATAGGAATCCTGTAGCTGCTTTTTGCCTTATTTCATTTTCGTATTTCCTAAATCAATTCTCCAGTTCAATTAAAAAAAACTAGATCCGCTAATTTGTTATCATCAATCGATTTTGATTTGCAGATCCACTATAGATTTCGATGTGCAGATCCACTATCAATATCCAAAATCTCCTATCGATTTCGCAAAAATATCCAGAAACCCTAATCAATCTTTGTGCTGCAACTTGTGAATCGCATCAATTGGCATTTTAGGCTTTTAAATATGGTGATTACTGGCAGAAAGAGGAAGAATGTGAGTTTGTTTTCACTTTACCTATTTTATTTAATTATGTAGGTTTAGTATTATTATTGTAACAACCCGCATATTTATCGGGTGTATATTTAAATATTTTATTTAAATGTAACGTCGTTTGTCGGATTATAGTCCGAAAAGTTACTTTCTGCAAACGATCGAATTGGGTCTCAAGACCACTCCCATTGAGTTCAAAACGTCGTTTGCATCTTTTTGAGTATAAGCTTTGATATGTTTGGAGTAAGTTGAAATTGGCTACTTTTTCTAGTTGGGTTTTGGGTTTGGGTTCAGCCCACTAGCTAACTAAACCCTCTAACTCAGCCCTCTCCTCTCCATTCTCTCATTCTTATTTCTAAAGCTCAACCTAAAACTGAAAATGGTGGAGGGGAAGAGGAAATAGAAATTGCAAACCCTAATTCCTCTTGCTAGCTCAAATTCTTGCTCCAAAATCTAAGAGAAGCTATTGATTGAAGCTTGTTGAGTTGAAGTGGAGATTGGTTGGTCTTCTCCTTGCAAATTGAACTCCTTCTTCTTTGTTTTTGGGTTAAAGGTGAGTTTTTAAACTCACATCTACTTCTTTTGATATCATTGATGTTGGGTATGAATTCCTAACGATTATTCATGTGCATTTGCTTTTGATTTGGGTTGATTCGGTGAAATTGCCAAATTATGATTTTTGAAGCCAAATCTATGTAAAACCTTATATGGTTGATGTTTATGTTGTTCGGAGTGTTTGGGTGTGTCGTTAAGGTTGGGTAGTCGTTTGACGTAAGCCCATAATCAACACGCATCCGATTGCTTTCGATTTGTTTGGCCAAAGATGGCCTAGGTTCAGGAAATGCCTGACCATCTGGTTTCAGACATCTGAAACTCTATTTCAGACATCTGAAACTCTATTTCAGACGTTTGAATATTGTTCTAGGGAAGATTTTCATTCCCAGATTCAGAAGTCTGAATTTATATTTCAGACGTCTGAATTGGCTAAATATCAACCAGAAGGGAAATAGGCAAAATATTGCCTATTTCAGACGTCTGAAAATTTGGGTTCAGACGTCTGAATTCTCTTTGTTAACATGTTTTAACATACATACACACACACACATTTTAAATAACTAAACAAGTTTACTTTTACTAATCAGAATTAGAAAATTTAAGACAGTAATCAGTAAAAGTAAGTGAGAATCAAAAAGCACAAATCAAATCAAGTCAAATCATGCTTTATAAATGATAAGTAAAGGGACAAAGTACAAAGTGATGTTTGATGGTAAGTATGCTTTTGGTGATGTGATGGTTTTGAAAATATCCAAGAGTATTTTGGTAATTTTGCAAGGCTTAATTTGATAATTTACCACCTTTTACTTTTCCTACAAATATCACATTCCATTCACTCATTTTCTCACACTTCTCATTCTTCTTCTTCATTTTTAAGCTTTCTTACGCTCATTAATGACTTTTCATCTTTAAAAGAGGTAGAAATGTTAAAAATAGTGGAGTGCTTAAGCACTAATTTACTTTTTACTCTCTAACCTCTTCTTAATCTACTTCTTTCTCTTCTCTTCTTTAATGGTCTTTGGTGAAAAGTAATATGAGAGGGAGGCTATGACTGTGATGTCCCGGAAATTTGGGCAATATTTATTTAATAATTTCCATTAATAATTATTTTAAAATGTAAAATGTTGATTTAATAATCCAATTCAAACAGAAATTATCTTTTGAAAACTAATAATTATTTAGTTTGTCAAATGTTATCTTTTCAAAATTTATAATGATGATAATGATAATTTTATATTTGGGAATCTTATTCTTTTCAAAATTTAAAATATTTAAATGATAAAATTATCTTTCTAAGCTAATTTAAAAGATATTTTATTTATAATGTATATATGTGTATACATTGTAAATAGGGGGTTTGATTTTAATTTAAATTTAAATTTAATACGAATATTTTCAAATTTATGTATATATGTAAAACTTGTGAATTGGAAAATTTGATTGAAAATTAGTATAGAAACTTTCCAAAAGTTTGTTTAAAAATCTATCTGATATTTCCAAAAGTAATTAAAGATAATATTTATTTTGTTTTAAAAAATATAATAGTTTAAATTGTATTTTTATAATAAAAAATTATTTTGTTTTCTTTCTTAAAATTGTTTTCTTTTGAACTAGACTTAGTTCATTTACATTAGAGTATAATATTTTAGTTTGAAACTTTGTAATAAAATTTAATTCAATATTCTTTTCTTTTTAAAATTTTCTCTCTTGAAAATTTAGCTTTAAAAAAATATTATTTTAAAAGGCTACAGATAAACATCAAAATATGTAATTGTGTAAGGGTAATTTACATGTAAACATTTAAAGGCTAAATGTAAATAAACATTTAAAATATGATAACATAAATTAGAAATGGATTTTAAAACATTTATAAAATTTAGAAATTTATTTTAATAATGAATTATAACATGTGTTAGACATTTAACTCATAAGGAAGACACTTGTAAATTAATCTACACCATAATGTAACAAGTGGCATGGTTTTATTTATTTTTTTAAAAACATTTTATTGAAAATATATTAAGTAGAAAAACTTAGCAATTCATTTTAGATTCAAACATTATCTTCAAAAGAAAATCTGAAATCGGATTTTAGAAAAGAATTCAAAACCAAATACAATTCATGTTTAAAAATCTGCAAAACATATCTGACGGAATTTGCAAATCTGTAATCTGTTTGAAGATCAATTCAAACTCTAGCAACAAGAAATGGGGGTCAGCTGCATGCATTTAAGACTAGGATCATCTTCATCAAAATGCAATTTTAAAAATCAACTACAAATCAGCAAGCAGATTAAAAATCCCAGATTCAACTATAGCAAGCAAATGCAAATCTGTTCCAGGAAAATGTGATTGCAACAGTTTGTTCTCTGCTTCTTCAATTATTGGTGAGTAAACTTCTATTTTTAAAAACAGTTCTTTCTTTAAAATCAATGCTAAAGCAAATTTTTCAGTACTCAAGTTTCAAGTTCAAACTGCTATAGATTAAACTGCACTGTCTTCATTTTAGGTGAACAGCTTCACAATTTAAAAAGCTTAATTATATCTGTTGCATGTGGATTGATAGAAATAAGCATGTTTGTTTGATTGTATTGTCATGATATTCTTTGTGTGTGTATATATAAATATACATATGTGTGTTGCCAGGTTTCCATATACCTGTTCCTGTTTTTTTTTTTAAAAACCCAGGATTTTAATACAAATCCTTTATCACTTGATTTGGTTTCATTTAGAAATTGATATGTCAACAAAAAGTGTCTATTTAGTATGAATTTAAGTTTATAAATTATAATTAAGTTAAATTAAAAATATGTTGTCTTTGAAACAATAATAACAGTCATTATTTTAAATAAGCAACAATATCAAACATCTTAAATTATTAAAACAGGTTTATAACTTGAATGCATGTATGAAATCATGATTTTTAAAACAAAAATCACATTTTTTAATTAACTATGGAGTGAGCAATTCTGGGTTGAACATAATAGGAGTTTTGGAGTTTATCTGGTGATCTAGTGGTATTGGGATGTTGTAGTTCTTCCTGGAGATGGAGGAATGATTGGTGAGTGGGGGAAAATTGTCAGGTGAATGGTCAGAGGTTGGTGGCGATGGTGATAGCTCTTTTCAGTTTCTAAACCTAATTTTTGGGTGGTCGAAGTTTTGTTGCTTCACGTGTTCTCTGGTGCATCGAGTGATGTAAGGCTTTGGGAATTGGAAGAGGGGACGTAAGTGAAGGGATTGCCGGAGTCGCGGTGATTCTGATGGTCGGAGATGAGATTGCGCGGTGTTGACAGGTTTGGCTTTTGTGGCAGTGTCGAGTTCCAGGATGGGTTTAGCTATCTCGATTTTGATTTCGAGTTTCTGTGGGTAATCTGGTGGTCGTGATCATGTTTGGGGATGGTCGGCGATGTGATGAAGGTGGTGAGGGTGGCTGGAGGTTGCCAGAGCGCCGGTGCATATGCACTGTGCATATTTTGTTCTGATGAACTTTTTGGGTTGTGCAGGGATGAGACTCGAGTTTTACTCGAGTAGATCGAGTAGTTTACTCGAAGCAATTAGGGCTTTAACTCAAAGTATTTGTTGATGGTCTCGGGTATTGTTTGGTTCCAGGTTATAAAACCTGACAGTGTTGTTTTTTTATTTAAATGAAATTTAAATTTTTAAAGCAGATTTTAAAACAGGGTTTTTAAATGCAAAGTTTAAATTTGAATTCAAATGAACTTTTGAATCCAAAGTTTTAAAAATGAAAATTTTAAATTTAAAGCAAGATTTAAATCAAGTTTAAATATGAGTTTAAGTCTACTATGAGCCCAGATTTTGAATTTAAACAGTTTTGTAAATTTTAAATGTTGAACATGTTTAAATGTTTTGAAGTAGATTTTAAAAAAAATGAGTTTGTTTTCAAATAAAAGTTTAAACTTGATAAAATTCTTTATAAAGTTTTTCTTTAAATATTTGAATAAAAATTATGAAGTGTTTAACTTAAATTTGGAAGTTAAATAATTAGTTTATTTTTAAGCTTGATTTCTTTAATAAAATTAAGTAATTTAGTTTCAAACTTTTCTTATATAAGTATCTTATATAAGTAATGATTGTTCTTCACTTTTATTTTAAGGTTTATAAATTTGTTTAAATTTGGATAAATGTTTTTAAATGGTTAAACATTTGAAATCTTAAAATTCGAAGTGGAATTTGAATTTAATTTTGAAATGCATTGTTTTAAATACATTTGAATGTTAATGAAGTCACTAATAAAGTAAATGAATTATTTTAGAAATAATTAAGATAATAAAAAGAATTTAATTTATAAGAGAATTAAGGAATGTCTTATTTATTTGATTTTAATTAATGTTTTAGATTAATTTATAATTAGGGATGATTAATAATGATTAATCTAAGATAAATTTCTTAAGAAAGCAATTAAAGAAAATGTTATTGGTTAATAAAGATAATTATCTAAGGATTATTAGGTAATTAATTAATGTGATTAATTTGATAATTAATTAGATTAATTAATTGAAGATAATCAATTGTAAATTGTTAAGCATAATTACTTAATAAAAGTAATCAAGGGATTAATTACTTACTGTAATTAATTATGATAGTGTGATTAGTTTAAGTTAATTAATTTAGTTTAATTAATTTAAGACAATCATTTGATGATTTAATAAGAGTAATTACTTAATGTAATTAATGGAGCATGATTACTTAAGGAAGTAATAAATGATAATGACTGGAATGTAATTAGTGAGAGATGATTTATAATGAAGTAATTTGGGTAATTACTTTTGTAATTAATCAAGGGATTAATTAATGAAGATAATTAATTATGGGATAATTAATTTGTTATGAGTAATTAAGGGTAGTTAATTACTGGATTAATATTAATCAAGGGTGATTAATAATTGTATTTTAAATTTTAGATTAATTACTAAATGTAATTAATTTTAATAAAGTAATTAATTTAAATATAAATTAGAGATCATTAATTAATATAATTAATGATGTAATTAAGAATCGTTTAATTAAGGAATAATTAATAATAAGTGATTAATTAATGTAATTAATTAAGGATAAATGTAATTAATTATAGTTAATTAATAAATGAAGTAATTAAATGTTAATTACTAATGATTAAGGTTAATTAATTTTGTGAAATTAATTAAAGACTAAATACTTATTGTACTTAGAATGATTAATCAAAGGTGTTAAATCAAGATGAATTCTTAGAGAATGATTAATTAACTAGGTTGATTAATCATTGGATATATATGAGAAGGATTTATAGATGTGGTAATTAATTTAATTTACTTTAAATTAATTAGAGATAGAAGTAACTAATTTAATTCATTTTAAATTAATTATAGATGGTGGTTAATAAATCATTGCTTATGGATGATATTGATATTTCATTGAATGGTTGTGATCTCAGTAATGAGATGAGTAATATCTATATGATATGGATGCTTAGTTAAAGTATGATAATATGGATTATCTGTTTATGATGATTATCTGGTTGTGATGATTATCTATTTGTGATGATGATACGGGTTATCTGTTATGATGAGAATGTGATTATCTATTGTGATATGTGGACTATCTATCTGTGTGTATATAGATAATGATGAATTGAATTAATTGTTCAAATTAAAATCACTTGGACATTAAGATGGCGTTTGGATTTCGATGATACCGGGATCGGGTTTCCAAATTTGGAATTCCGAAAACCACATCGATCCAAATTAAACGTTAGGTCGTGAATCTCAAGTGAAGAGTGAAGACTCGAGTGTAAGGACTATTCGTGTTAATACTTTGAGGGTGATTCCACTACGAGTTTAACGGGGGTAGTACTTTCAGGTTCGAGATGAAGATTCAGAGTGCAAGGGCTATTGTCGTTAACTCTGAGGGTGATTCCAAAACGAGTGTAGCGAAATAGTGCCTTCGGTTTCGTTCGAACCCGAAACGAACTTGTATGGACTGAATGCTTTAGGAACATCGTCAGGTGGATGATGAGCATTCTAAGATTAATGTGTCCTATAAAGGTAATCGTAGCCTCAAGCCTCATCAATCGGGAATGGCTAAAACAGGGGAGGTGCAGCAAGGCTAAGTGGGTCATGCCCAAGTAGGACGAGATTTACCCCTGTCTAGAGGTCCTTTTTTATTTCGGCTGTGTGGGCTGTTGGCGACGGCCATCTGCGGGGTTGTCATGTTGGACTGTCCAGTAAGGGATGGTTTCGGCTTTGTGTTGCAGGGGATTGGGAGTGATCCTCGGTATGGTGATCTTGGCCACGTACTGTGACGGGCGGTACCGCGGTGGCCCTGCCATTGATGAAATCCAAAATCCAATAAGTGCCTCTACGGTTTTGATTGTGCCCAACTATGTTGGAACGTGAGATGTAAGCATTCCAGCTATTTCTGTATTTTATTTTGAAAACCCTAGACACTATTATAATATCACTGGATTTCCTATCAAATGTTTTGGTTAGCGTAAGGTAAATTTTTTTCCATATTTATGTGTGAGAAGTCTTATGTGATACCCTTTGTTTTCAAAATATTTTCAAAGTTAAGCAACTTTAAACCCGTTTACTCACACCAGACCCATGTTTGACCCGAGTGTTTATTTTCTGTTTTATTAAACTCTTGGGTACTCATATTATGTATGAGTAGTCAAGGGATTCAGGATTGCTTTGATGAGTTCTGAAGGAGAAATGGAGCAGGTGGCTTCAGCGTGTAGATATATGTCGTGGTTCCACTGTGTTTGAGTTGTATCTGTTTTCTGTGATGTACTTGAATTATAATAACTAGACAGATGTTTATAACTGTCTAGTTTGTGTTATATCAGCTGTATAACTCTGATGTATATGATACTATGTATTTTATGTGATATAATATAATTTATTCATTCCGTTGTAAGATTCTGATGTTGTTTGTTTTTTTCTTTCCTATCTTTTCTCTTTTCTATCCCTTTCTTTCTTCTTAATGATGCGTCTTTCTATGGAATGAAAGGCGGGTCGTTACAATGACCGTGAGCAATAGTGAAGGAGGAGGAGGTGCATGAGCAATGAATATTTTTAAATGTTTAAAAATATGAAATCAATCTTATAAATCTTTTAAAATGTTTTAAAGAAAATTTGAGTTATATAAATGAATTTTCAAAAGGTAGAAAAGTCGTTTTGATCAATATCTTTTAAAACACTTTTCGCAGCACTCTTCGCAGCACATTTCGCAGCAGTTTTAAATAACTTGTATAATATGATTTTAAACTTAACCATTCTTTTTCATATCTTTTATAAATGGTTTTTAAAAGAATAATTAATCATTTTAAAAAATGATTGAAAGTTTTATAAATGACACCTAAAAATGAGAGGAGTATGCGGAAAGGATTTGTACATTTATCTCGCCGGATCTAAACGGTAAAATAAGGTGTATAACTAAGGTTAGAAATGGAGCAACCAGTGCTCCAAACTTACCTAACCTCTGTTTTCTCTTTTATACAAGAGGTGGAACGGATCGAAGAGAAAGCCCAGATGTCCTAAAAAAGATCTCATTTAAGTTTTTCCAAAAGTAAGGAATTTTCAAAAGAGTTAATTAAACCAGATTTTTAATAGTATAAAGGATATTCTGGGCAAACTTCGTATTAAGATCCACGGAGGGAACTATACTATCCGCGTGAATATAAAAGGTGATTCCACCATTATTCCACGAATAGTGCGAGTTGAATACAGAAGTTAATCTAGGTATGATTAGTTTAATCTTTTACTCCATACAAATTGGTTTGGGGTTTACAGTAAACTGTGTCTTAAATAATATTGTTTTAAACCTATTAAAATGTTATGATTTAAATATAAGAAATCTTTGATTTAGATTTAAGTAAATAATTTGGAAATGTTTTTCTTTAGTAAAAAAGTGAAATGATTTAGAATTTTTCTAAGATTTAAAAAAGGTTTAATTAACCAAAAGAATTTGATAGGTGAGGCTTAATGATTCCATATACTGCTAAAAAGATAAAATGGAATAATATAAAATAATATGTCTCTCTGAGATATTTATGAATGAATAAAAAGATGAATTAAATTGAATGATGATTGATAATGACATATGAACTTAACATCTTTTCAATCGATGATTAGTTCGAAGAAATCGGGGTCGGAATTGGGTTACTCCTATCCGAAAACCACTTCGAACCAATGTATACGTTCAGAAGTGAAGACATGATAAAGGTTATGATTTTTGAAGACGGGGATCTTCGTAATGAAGAGCTCCTTGCCACTAGCCCCTCAAGGTGAAATTTACCATATCATATATTTATGGTGGCAGTAGTGCTCTATTATGAAATCTTTGATGGAAAACACTAATCGCTACGATAATTCCCGACAGGATGTAGTAGGAGAAGTGCTTCGGTTATGTTCAGTCCTAAAATGAACTTGTATGGACGAATGTCGGACATTGCATTTCTGAGATCACGAACGTTGACTTTTACGAACATACATATGTTTGGTGGCGGAGAGGGTAACTTCTCTTTGCTTAATACCCTTCTCTGAGAAGTACGAGATGAGAGGTTGCATGTTGGCGAAAGTCAATAGTGAATGAAGGAATGACCATGTGGTATTCATAGTGGAACCTGTTATGATCAAAGCGTGGCTTTATGGAACATAGCCTCCCGAACCTCACATCCTAGCAATTATATGGGATATTATGTGATCTGTTAGGACATATTTCGGGCTATCAGTTATGAGAAATGAACGGCAACTATTGCCTTAAGATGATAAAATGGACAAGCATGGAGGCTGATGGAGATCGTGTAAAGCCGCTGGAGTAAACTTGTATTGTTATACGTGGACTTTTCGGGTCTAAATGGTCACTAGTTCCCTATCATGTTGGAAATGCAATTCCAAATACAAGCTTTACGGTTTTGTTTGTAGTCCCAAAATAGTTGTAATGCTTTGCAAACATTCAGCTATCCCTTGCTGGAATTTAATAACGATAACAATTTCGGCTGTATTTATATGCATTTACTTGGAAAGGATTTTCAAAGCAATGTTATTAGAAATAATATCAAATTGTTTAAGTATAAAGTATTCTGGTTATCGTAAGGTAAAAACCCACCTGTACTTATGTGTGGGCGTGGTCTTATGTAATACCATTCTTTTCAAAGGTTTTGATTGAAATCGGCATGATCTATACATTAAAAATTTCGAGTATCTCACACTGTTTTATCAAGCCTGATCTGGGTATTTTTAATACTAGGGTCAGATTCGTATAGTTTCAGTTTTAGTTGAAGATGCTTGTAATTTCTAGAGGAGAGCCGGAGATCTTCATCTACGTATGGATATATTCTATTCTCTACTGCATCTATTGCATTTTTTTATTTTTCAACATTTATAAGGACAGAGGGTTTATAATTGTCTAGGTTGAATATAGGTTAGACTCTGATTATGTATTCAAATTTTTCTGACATAAGATTATATTGGAATAATATATGTTATTTCATACGTGTGAGACTTTGTTCTACCTTTAATTCTTTTTCCCCTAACAACAGGGCTTTTCGGCACTTGAATTTGGAGCACGAGGATGTATTAGTGTTGATTTTCGAGGGTTGAAAATTTCGGTCACTATGCTAGATCTAAACCCTATTTCCTTGCTCTGACCACTTCTTAGCCCAAGATACATTTCCATACTTTCGGTTTCCTCGCACCTTTATGGTCCCAACCCTCAAGAGGCCACGTGGTTGGACCGGAATGAGTAGAAGGTTTTCCATTTTTGGGCTAGAAGAGCTATTCATTGCGGTAGAATTTGCATCGATCCTCTGCTTCAGACCTTTAAGTGGAAATATTACTCGCACTAATCTGCCTTTTCAGTGGACGCAATAGTTTAACTCATTCAGAGGTGAAGGGTGTCTTGATTGAGCCGACTAATGATAATCTCACTAAGATTTTAGAGGCCTCCGCAAAGGATGCAGACTTGGATGATTTTGAAGTGACCGACTCAAAGATTTTACAGCAGATCTTTTTCTAGGAGTCGGTGTTTGAAAGATGGATAATCAACGTAAGACTGTCCGTCTGATTATGTGCATCATTCAGCACAACGTCATCCCTAAAACAGGAAGTTGCTCCCATGATTTATCCTATGGTTTGGAAGACCACCTATGCTAGAATTGGGGACATCACTATCAATTGGACTCGCACCCTTTTGATTCAATTTGTTGATCAAGGATTAGTACTCCACAAAGTCAATTTTCATATTTTCACTTATCCACTCTCGTCTTTAGGTAATACGGTTGAACCTCCGTGGAGAGGCAATTTAGTAGAAGGTTTTTCCTGCCATCATTAGATCCTTCTTAAGGAAGATGGCTATCCCGAAGCCGTTAGCAACATCAATAGTTCCAGCAGCACGAGATTGGGTGTATAGACGCCATGTTACGACCGTTCAAGGGTCGCAACAATGGATCGAGCTCTAACTGTGGAGCAAGACGTCTCATAGTCTGTAGAAATTATTTTAGAAGTTATGGTGTTATTTTCTTTTCCCTTTCTGTGTTTGTTCTTTTTTTTAGTTTGTTTGGGTTGTAAATGTTTGTTATCTCTTGTAAAAAGCATGCACGATACTATGAGTTTTTATTTATTTACCATGTTATTATTTCTGGACATACGAACCACTCCTGTATATGCATAGTAAAGAAGTAGTATAAATATGGGAATTTCATAAAGAAACTCGACTAATAATAAATGTAATATAAGACTGAAATATTATAATATTTGAAAAATTTTAGCGAAGGACATGATAAAATTGTTTTGGTATCACGGGTCGTTACTTATGTTCTTCAAAAGCTATTTTTTTAAATAATAGATTTATTAACATTCTTTTTATGTAAATTGTCAGGTTTTATGGGTAAAGTTTAGCTGCAGATTTTAGATTTGATTATGCATTTAGCGCATAACCAACTTCCGATTATGCTGAAATTGTGGCTTGATTTATCAAAATTTTTGAGAATGAAAAAATTTTGAAAAGTTTTTAGGTTTTAGTTATTCTTGAATCTTAAATCATTTTAAGAGTTTTGGTTCAAAATTTTATTCAAGGGAAAACGTTCCTCTAATTACTTTGGGATCTTATTTTGACGTACTAATTTGAAAAATAGGAAATGTTTTTGTGAAATTCTTGATTTTGAAGGCCACATGTTAGACGTAGCGAATGAAGATAGAGTTAGATTTTATGAATTTAGTATTTCATTAGGATCGACGATGCGATAAATGCTAGCGGTAACAAGGAAAAAGCATTTTTAACCTTGGAATTTCAATTTCCATACCTTATCGACGACGCGCGAGTTTATTTTTAGACTTAATTTAGTTTTAAAGCTTAAAAATAAGCCTCCTTATGCGTTTTCTGCATGGAAAATTTGAAATAAATCCAGGACAACAAGGGAATTTCCACTATACTACGGGAATAGGAAGAGTATAGAATGGTAATAATGACAAATTCTCCACCTAAATTCTGTTTTTCGACGAAGGAGTAAAATTTAAGGAAGCGATTTTTCAACGAGTTAGATTTTTCAATGGTAGGAACTGGATGCAAAATTGGTTGCTTCATACTTCTATTCGTAGAAATATGGGGATTTTGGTCGATTTTTTTTTTCAAAAAGCTACATAATAGAACTGTAAGTGTATATGTAGGTTGTTTGCATTATGTTTTCAAAAATATTTTCAAAGAAAATGCATTCATATAAGAGGATCCGATTTAGAATCATTTTGCATACATATTTTTTGTGTGGTGATATAGTAATACACTGTACACTTGTGCATATTTGGTTGCAAAATTGATTGCACACCCATTGGTTGTGTAGCTTAAGATAATTAGGAGCCAAAACTATGATTTAGTCATTGGTGAAATTTCATAGATGAAATTCTTTAAGGTGGGGGAAGGGGGGAATGTAACACCCGTAATTTGGCATTAGTTATCTAATTAGTTAGTTAATTAATTAGGCTCCAAAAATAAAATTTGTACAAACGATAGAGTTGGACCACAGAACTTGCGCCATTGCGTTCACGGTGAAATTCTGAGCAACCTTCATATTTGGAGTTTTGCGATTGAAGTCCAAACGAAGAAGCTACGGACGAAAAACGAATTCGTAATGAAAATAATTCGAATAAGAAAGTTAACGTTTTTAGTTAATTATCTGGGGCCCATAGGTCGACCCGCATATTGGAGCGGTCGATGAGGGGCGATCGACCCTAAGAATGGGGCAATCAACCGCATCATGCGTAGCGGCTCTAATAAGCCTAGGTCATGTATGGTCCAGATTTGTTATATTTCGACCTAACGGTTGAGGTTGATTACTATGCCTATAAATTCAGGCACAACCTTCTGTTCTCTTCTCATATTTTTCTGGAGACAGTAGTAAAGTTCTATAATTTCTTATTCTCCACTTTCTTTCTAAATTATGAAAATAAGATATTTGTATTTATATTCATACAAATTGGAAGAGAACATAAATCCAATAAAAAGAAGAAGAGAAGAGAATCAACTATACGCATATTTGAGGAAATTTATAAATATTTGTATATTTGTGTCTATTTTCTCTCGCAATCCCAAATCTCTTTTTAGGTCTGTGATTCTAATGTTTGTATGTAGCCTTTTATACATATTTCTTGGATTAAAAAGGATTTAGAGGTGAATTTAAGGTTCTACTTCAGATCTGGAGATTTGGATCGCTTTTAAAAGGTGAGTGGGAAATTTTATATATTGTTTATGATTTAAATCTATTCCAATGACATAGGTTTGATTTTTTGTGCCTAAATAAATTTTATTTGTGAATTGTAGGCTTAAATTAGTATAGAAAACCATTGCCTACATATTCTTGTTTTTGCCTTAATTTGAAATATGTTTGCACCTATATCTGAAAATCAGTCCCAAAGATTTTAGAATTTGAATGTTGTATTTTTTTTGTTCGAGATCTGTACTTGGGTGTAAAATAGGATTTTTGGGTCATTGCCCACATTTGTGTTAAGTTTTAGATTTTTCATAGTTTAGTTTGTGGGAAGAATATCCGTTTGATTTTTATAAATTTGTTTACTTTTTCCACTTTTGATTCAAATAGGCGACGCTTGATTTAACAAGGAATAAAATAAAAAGAAAAGAGATGCGTAAGGTATAGATTTACTCTCCATAGTTTACACTGTTTATTCTAAATAAAAAGAAATTATTTATTCCTTATAATTTCAAACGTAGTAAATATTTCCTTTTGCGTTAAAACCAATTTATGAAAATCATAGCAGAAAATCTGATTTTCTTAAGGAATTTAATTCTAACAAATTAAATATGGAAAACATATTCTAGTTACATATTTATAACTAGAATGTATTTGGATGAGAATAAGCAGTTTATACGTATTTATTGCGTTAATAAAGGATAACAACCTTTATTCGTGTGTTATTTATGCGTAACGTTCATTAGTTATTATTATATTTAGGAAAGCGAATAGGTAGAATATGGAAATGTAGTAACTTCTATTAATGGCAATAAATTAGGATTTGCCAATAGTTAATAGGAAATAAAGGATTATAACCCTAATTAATGGACAATTAATGGAAAATATTGGATTGGATTAGATTAGAGGTTACAATTGGTTAACTAAAGACCGTAACCCCGATTAATGGGCAATTAATAAAAATGAATTTGGAAGTTACAATTAATAAGGACAAATGGATAAAAAAGGACTGATAAAAATGGAATAGATATAAAAGGTTACTAATTGGAAATTAGTAATCATACATAAATGTCTTAGGAAATGTCTGTTAGGATTTTATGGACAAATTGACATTTATGAGCATAAAAAGGGGATTCATAGATAGATAAGTATTGAAGGTAAATCTTATTGTCTTAAATAAAAAGGAAATTAGTATGCTAAGTCCAATATCTACCGAAGATAAAATAAGTAAAGATTTAGGATGGTTAATTGGACTTAGTAGGTTAGTGATCCAAGGTCACTGGAGTCACTCGCCGAAGACTGCCCTTCACATTGAGGCCGCCAGCAATCAGTGCATTTACTATTGATGTGAGGTATTCCTAATCCTAGGATCCATGACGACGGGAGAGATTGGATTTGCTTTCTTAATTGAAAAGTATTAAATGGTCCAAATTTGAAATTAGGAGCGTTTAGAGATATCTCTATATGGGTTCGCTTCTGGTTTGAGGTATTAAATGGCTATAGGGTCCGCCTCTCTTCTAAAAAGAAGTATCAAGTAACCTGACGAGATTCCAAATAAATAAGGATCTCTCTAAAAGGGTTTACTTTAGTATTGAGGTGTTAAGTGGCTATTTTAGGGTCCATCTCCATATCTAAAGAAGTAACCTGATGTGATTCCATATTTATAAATAAAGTGATAGTGCATATTTCGAGAAGGGTTTGCTTTGAGTTTGAGGTATTAAGTGACTGATCTTAGGGTTCGCTTCTCTCCTAAAAAAGTATTACGTAACCTAGTGAGATTCCAAGCGATGTCAGCTAGATAGTACCAATGAGGACTCCGCCTTGGGGTTAGGTATTAAATGACAAAAGCCTGCCTATAATAGGCGTTAAAAGGTCAAGGGTCTCAAGGCAGTCCATGAAGACTTGAAAATTGGGTTTGAATGGCAGTGTCTCGTACAAGCTCTCTCCCATGTAAACACAATTAAATTCCAATAAATCCTTTCATTTGCGGTAGAAAGGAATGATTACGATAAAAGGATCGAGGATCGCGATAATGAGATAGTTTAGCTAAAGACCGATACAGATGGGGCATTAAAGGAAAAAGCTATAAGCGACAAGTTGCTGACTGAGGCAAGCCAACCCATGATAGAATGCTCCTCATGATTAAGGACCAACTCAAAGATGCTCATGAAGAGTCATTCAGATTAAAGGAGCAAATCACTAAGAGAGAACACCGTCAAGGCATGGGAGTAGACTATTACCAAACAGGCTACGATCATTATTGAATAGGTCGTTGAACTCACTCGACTCCGCGCGGTGAATGCAAAACTGGCCAAGGCAGTAGAAATGCTGAATCTGATAAGTTAGCGACCAAAATTGATCACTTGGTCACACGGTCGAAGCTTTCGGACCTTCAAAGAGAGCATGACAAGGTGGTGAGTCAAATGGATACCACCATGCTACATTTCTACACTTGCTAAGTGATGAATAAGGGCAGCTTGAGGTGGCTTGGAGATAACTATTGTGACGCCCCACCTCTATACCCATGCTAGCCAAGGACACTACGGTGTAATGCCGTCAACTATCACGGAGAATAAGGCTGTTGAGGAGCGATCATCCGTGTAATTGCATTGTGCGAGCATCGATATGTCAGATAGTATAACATGCAATTCTTTTCAAGTGGAAATCCGACATGCCGACACAAACTCAAAGCTACTACACAGTGGCTATAATATCTTCGGAAACAAATACAGAAATAAACATAACATAAACCAGTCACAGATAATTCATATCACAAAGGCGGAAGAAGATATGAATATATAATTAACACATGGAAGTGTATATCATAGTAGTGGTAAAAAAAGATCCACAATAATACAAAAGAATAGCAACACGTGCTATACAAAAGAATACAACTATGAGTCTATATCTCAAGTGTATATAACAAAATAAACTACTAATCTAAGTAGTTTGCCAAAAGTCAGAGTAATGAATCCCTGGGGAGAAGTCAAGCAGAAGCACCTGTAACATCTCGGTCTGACCCGAGTATTATTTAATAAGAAAATAATAAACGGATCAGTCTAACTATAAATATCAGATGAAACGATATAGAGTAAGAGATATGACTAAACACATAATGATCACAATGCCAAGCTGTGATATATATATATAAGTAATTGAAAATCAACAAAAGATTAATCAATATCACCAAATCTACACAAGAATCAAAGGAAGTGTCATACTCCTTATTTCGTTCACCAAACCATAAATATTGACGATTATATCAATGTCAATCACAAAAGTCAATGACACACGAATTCACCAATGCACAAATATTGATAAAACTTATCAATGGAAATCACGAAAATTGGTGAAGCACAAATTCTAGAAATCATCTCAAGAAATCCAGTCAATGACACACGAATTCACCTATGCACAAAAATTGATAAATCATATCAATAGAAATCACAAGAAAAGGATGGCCAATCCCAAAAACTGGACATCGGCGCACCTAAAGAGACACGCCCCATGCTCAGTTGAACATTGACGAACCTTGAAAGGTACGCCCCATGCTCTAGCATCGACGCACCTAGAAAGATACGCCCCATGCATAAATAAACATCGATGCACCTAGAAAGATACACCCCATGGAATGTCTAACATCGATGCACCTGGAAAGATACACCCCAGGCAAAGTCGAACATCGACGCACCTGGAAAGATACGCCCCATGCATAGACGAACATCGACGCAACTAGAAAGATACGCCCCATGTCCCAACTTATTGAGCCGATTGCTCCACGAAGTAAACAAACATCGATGCACCTAAAAAGGTACACCCCATGCATAATAAACATCGACGCACCTAAAAAGGTACGACCCATGTGTAAACGAACATCGACGCACCTAAATAGGTATGGCCCATGCAGGAAATGAGACGAAGCGCAATAAAATGAGGAACAGTCCTCCACGTAGGCAAAGAGACATCGCACATTGCTAGTCAAAAACATAAAATGATCATCATTGATCATCAAGAAGTGTCAATTACAGTAAGCTAGTAAATATATGAGCTTAGCTTCATGTCCCATAACCACTAGCTTAACTTAAATATTTACAAACAAATTGTAGATCTCCACTAGAAAATTGTCACAAGAGATTCAATCGAACA
Source organism: Allium cepa (assembly GCA_030765085.1). NCBI lineage: Eukaryota > Viridiplantae > Streptophyta > Magnoliopsida > Asparagales > Amaryllidaceae > Allium > Allium cepa. Next base: position 406,828,809 of record CM060931.1, on the reverse strand, counting down.
AGTCCAAGAATTAACCGACGAAGTAAACGCAAGCGTTTCATACCACTTGTTTTACTAAGTCGTTTAATTAGATTTCTCATACGAGTGAGGTAAAGGTTTGTATATACTAATAGATTGGAAAACGGTTTTATAAACGAATTTGGTATTGAAAATAGAGTTGAAATCGTTTTGAGGAAAGAGTTTTGATATTTACTACTAGTATTGAAACTTTTATATTTTTAAAGTGACAAAACACAAAAATGATTGTAGAACAATCAACCACCAAAATTCACATTCAAAGACGCGAATAAAGATCCAAAGAAATCGATCTGAATCCATCAAAATGGATATTCCCAAAAATTCCAAAAATAGAAGTCATTAACGTCGTAGCAACAACAAGTGGGAAATAACACGAGTCGATGGAATTTGGAAACCAAGCAAAAATATGCACAAATAGGCATAATTAGGCAAATTGGTGCAGGTCAGTCGACTGACTCAAAGGTCCAGTCGACTGAACCAGAAGTAGGGAAAAATAATTTCCTACAGTCAGTCGGCTGACCTAAAAATTCAGTCGACTGAATGCAGGGAAAACAGAGGTCCCGAGCCTCTGTTAATTGCCTTCGGAATGCCTATGTGCTACAGCCAGTCGACTAACTCAAGGGTTCAGTCGACTGACTAGCACCAAGGTTGTTTTCCAGCCTATGAAATGAAGATGCTATCTTCTTCAAAATGCAATCGGGCGAGCACGGTCACTAGGGGTTTATGCCAATCGACTACCCGATCCTATAAGCTCTTCGACGCATCACCAAAAACAAGTTCAAACTACAAAGCTAAGATTTTTGAAGATTTGAACTCGAAACACTAAAAATTGGAATATACACCAAATCAATCCAAACCAAAACCAAATGCACATGAATATGTGTTAGGAATTCATACCTAACAATCGAAGATAATCATAGACCTAGATGTGAGATTAAAAATCTCACCTTTGAACCCAAATCAATGAAGGAGAAGCTTTAAAAACAAGCTAAGATCAATTCCTCTTCAATAACAACTCAAGGAGCTTCAATCTAAGCTTAAAAGAGAAACATTTCCTAAATTAGGTTTTAGGAATTTTCTGAAATCAAAGAGTGAATGAGTTGGAGAAGAAGAAAGAGATGCTTACTAATGGGTTCTCTTTGATTTTGGAGCAAGAACTTGAGCTAGCAAGAGGAACTAGGGCTTGGAGTTTCTAATTCCCATTCTCTTCCACCATTTTTGCTTGAGCTTGAGTGTTAGGAACATGAAATGAAGAAATGAAGAGTTGGAGTGGGTTGGGACTGAGTTAGTAAGTGGCTAATGGGTTCAGCCCAAACCAAAGCCCTAAGTGAAAAAGGTCAAAATTCTACTATCTCCAAACATATCGAAGTTTATACTCAAAAAGGTCGCAAACGTCATTTTGAACTCAATGGGGGTGGTCTCAAGTCCCAATTCGACTATTTGCAAAAAGTAGCTTTTTGGATCAAAATCCGACGAACGATAAAATATTTAAATATAGAATCGCTAAATATGCGGGTTGTTACAACTATCCTAGACCCTTGCTATCATTTGGGAAGAAGTAATGGTCAAGTCAAAGCAGGTCAGGGATATGCGCTCCAAAGAGGAACTCATGGCCACTTATCTTAGTTCTGAATATATAGACTTTTTGGCAGCTGGAAGGTAATTCTTAAGGGAAGGGAAAGAGAAGGAAGCTGCTAAAGCTCTCGCCAACTTAAGTTTCTCAGGTTAGGGCGAGACATCTGCTCCTAAATCTTAAGAGCAAACATCCATCGTTCTATGTCTACAGTGGTTAGCTCTACAACAGCCTGCACTCTTCTGACATCTGAAGCCTTATGCGAGCTGTATAGTCCTCCGGTTATTCAGTGACCCACTGAAATGGAAGCTGGTGAAGAGGGTTTTGAATTGAAGTTCGCGACCAAACTCCTGGTTTAGGTATTTTTCTAGTTTCTCCAGTGTTCCAGAAGATTCAGCTCACTCCAGAGTCCTTCACTAAACTATGGAACCATGTTATTCAACTTGTAGGTTATCCGTCTATTCCGTCTGTGCCTTCAGCTGCTCAGGCTCAAGAGCCACTACCATCCATATCGCTTCCACCACTATCTCCGCAGCAGCTTTAGGTTCGATACCATTTCAAGCTCCAGTCCTAGACCAGATTCCAAGCAGATAGCAGCATTGCAAAACCGGAGGATGTCTTCGTATCAAAAAGTAGATAGCAGCACTATAAAACCTGTGGCAAATTGGTCCTACCATGGCAGTTTGAACCTCTTTTCCAGCATTATACCTGTTTACGTTGGCATTCGATTCAAATCCACCTTCATTAAGTTTCATGTCATCCTCTAAGTCGGAGACACGTATTGTAATATTCTCTTGGGGAGTATTTATTCCATTGGGTTTGCAGCAGGTTGTCTTTCAATGAGAGGAATACTTCTATTGCCTTCTATTACGATCCCTACAGTTCCACCAACGACCTCCTTCTGCTTTTGTTTACTGTTTCACTTATTCAAGCCTAAAATAGAGGAAATCTCTTATCCCATAGCAGTCACGGTTTCTTGCCCAGCTCTTGGAGCACTTGGTGGCTGCAGTGCTAGCAAAACATCAATTTTATCCATGAGATCCATTTGGCTATCAACCATTTTCTAGTTAATTTCATTAACCATCTGGTTAAGCTCTCCTCTGACTACTAGTTCCTATTGAGTGGAGAATCCCGGTGCTAGATTTCCAGTATTAACCTCAGTTTGCTGATTGTTAGTGTTGTCAATTCCAGTTTGTTGGGGGTTTGCTTCATCACAACCAACAATTGGCCTTGCAGATCTTCCAAAAGAGGTTCTTTGTTTTCTAGGTGCCATTGATCCCAATAGCAAAACTATAAATCCTCAAAGAAAATTTCCTGGATCTAACCACTGGATCTTTTCTAATCCAGGATACCAAGCTAAATCTAAGTCTAGATTCAGTTTTCTCTGTAAAAACACCAAAATGTTGACATAAAAAATGGACCAACACTCAAGAATGAGTTTTTGGTAACCTATGAGACCTAGATCTAGCAGATAATATTGAAAATAATAAAGAAATAAGAAAGTGACACAAGTTTTATAGTGGTTCGGCAATGTATGGTCTACGTCCAATTTATGGATTTGTTGCTTATAGATTTGATGCAGTTCGTTTGAGATTACAAGAGATTTGATAGAGAATGGGCCATAAGTACAGAGGTTAGATATATTCTAAATCCTAGAATTATCCAAAGTAGCTGCCTTGGTGATTGTTGTGTGGAGATAGAAGATGATGAAGAGGCAGAGCTTACGCGTAGTGATGACAGAAGTCCGATGCTATTTTGGTTGTTCTATGGTTTGTATTAATAGGTTATCAGTCATATTGGATTAGAAGCTTGCTATCAGAGAGGTCCGGATATTGGTCTGGAATTGTGTACGAAAGTAGGGATACACACCAGTTATGGTGATAGCTCGATACCGAGTTATCCCTATAACTCAGTATCGACTTATCCCCTTAGGGGAAAACTCACCTATCTTTCTTGCACTGTGTTTCTTACTTCATTTTGAAGTGCCATTGTGTTTTCGTAGGTTGATGACTTATTTTGATGATTATTCCTTTATGACTTAGTCCGTCTGCAGTTTGCTAGAGCTAACTCTTCAATTCTTAAGATAGGTCGTGTGGAATTCTATGAAATCACTTGGACTTGCATATGAGAGCTAGAGAATCACTTATGCAAAGTTGGAAATGCCGCAGATTAAGCACAATAACTCGATACCGAATCATAGGCATGACTCGGCACCGACTCATTCCCTTAGCACATTTTTAATCCAAGTTTTTCTAAGCTATTTCCTTCGTCCATATGAGCATGTCTGTCAAATTTCAAGTCGTTTCATCTTTGTCAAGACATTCTAACTTCTGTTGACTTCTGCTTGATTAAAAGCCCAGTTAATAGCAGCTAAGTTTTCCTTATCTTTGCTCGAACAGTCTAAGCGATTGGCAAATCAGGCTTTCGTTGTTGGATTGACAATGAGTTTTCGATTTTTTTTTTTTTTTTTTAAATTATAAATCGCATAGCGATTTCATGGATTTGATAATAATTTTGTGTAGAATGTAAGCGGGTGAGGGTAACACGAGTAATTTATGTTAATATTTTAGAAAGAGAGATGCATTTTATAAGTTGTAAATAAGAGAGATTTGAGCATAATTATTTTTAATTGTTAGGATGTGAACAAAATTTTCTTTTTTCAAAACCCCAACGATGAAATAATTTTTTATTTCTTTATTAATGAACTCACGCTGACAGGATGAGAATTCTTTCCAACGCTCAATATCCGCGGAGATGGCCTTAGTGGGGAAAAAGTATAAATTTCAAGTTCCAGCGTGAACAATTATAGATCAAGCAGCGATAGAGATCTATTGTTGAAGATTAATCAATTCGAAATCCAATGAGGTAAAGTGTTTTCCCAATTGTAAGGCAACTTTGTTTGTACGTAAGTTCTTGGCGTTCCTTGCATTTCACAATCACATTACATTTTGGTCTAACTTTACATGGATGATTGATCAATACGGGTTACAGATGTCTTCGTCAAATCACCATTAATATGATTTTGTCTTATAGTATTTGTTTCAATCCGGGTTGTTCCCGACCCTTGCTATAACATTGTACGAAACAGTAATTCCAATCAAGGCTGATTAGTTTTGTGGATCCTTCCTGGTAATACTAAAATCTTACAGGCATGCAACTTCAATTCAAATAGAATAATAGTAACATAATTTCCTTTTTCTTACGAAATGCATGCTGTTGAAAGTTTTGGAATTTTTTGTCTAATCGAACTTAACCATAATTTTAAGTCTAAACATGTCAATGATGTTGATGAATAAGGGCAATAGTAGAATATGCCATATGTGTTGATCAGATTTACTAAAAACTAATGTCACCAAGTGTCAAATATGATCCCTTATATTCCGTCTAATTACGGTTTCTTTTTTATATGTTGAAATGAGTGAATCAATCAAATCTGAATTTGTTTATTTTCTTCTTATCATAAAAAGCTTGTCTATTTTTATGAACTCTACGATCTTGTCGACCCAAAACATATCTGCATGGAGCATAAGAAAAGGACAGCTTAGCGTTATGTAGAAGTTGCTTGACATTACTACTACAATACAATACAGTACACCCCTTGCTACCATACATTTAGTAACACTTTCATTTTTTGATGTCTGAGAAATGATATGTAGTTCATTTCTTGAGTATTTTAATATCTCTCCACCTTGATTCCATGTAATGGGATTCATCAACTTGGGCATATACTCCACACTTGAAATAGAATGTATTTGGCCCATTTCCTTCAATTTCCAATTTTTGAACACCATTAATATATACTGTTATTTTATCAGCATCCACATCGTGTATCACATTTATCCTCATCCACTTATCATAAATATTTGATTCTACTAAAGAACTATGGTAATATCTCAAGTCCCCTTCAACTGCATCTAACATAAACACGGTAGATGCTCCTGTAGTGCGGTGAATTTGTACAATTGTTGCGCCACTAGTGTTACTAGGCACGTAGCCATAACCTTCAAATTGCCACACTCCCGACGAATAGTCATATCCCTGCAATTCATATTAATTGGTTAATATAAGAATAATAATAATAGTAATACATACTAAAACGGAAGAAAGTGTACTCCATAAAATTAGAGGGGCCGTGAGGTTTCATAATGAAAACTAACTTCTTTATCTTCGTTGATATAATATATTTTGTACCCTGCATAGTCTTGAAATCACGATTAATAGAAATATATTGGTTCGTGTTATTAACTGTTATAATGGAATGCCACACACACGTGTGTGGATGGGTGCGGGTGTGCACATGCACTCATGTACCAGTAATCACTTTTACTTATGTACTTAGGACTAGTACACAAATTGAATATGCTCATTAGAACTAGTACACAAATTGAATATGCTCATAACGTTAACCCAAATCTGTTGCTTGCCCTTCAAAACATGGACTATTCTTTTGAAGTCATTTTCCCACAAAATTATCCGCATGCAAGGTTTACAGGGTTGTTTGAAAAAGTGGTCATTTCAGAGGAAATGTGGAAAAAGAAAAAAAATTGAGGAACAAAGTACTTTAACATTAATTACTTTATATTCTGTGCTATTAAAAAACAATATGAAAAAGACCTCTTGCAGTTAGCCAAAAAGATCAAAATTACCCTGATACGAATTTCAGTTCGTGGTTTGGTTCTGGTACCAGAGTTGAATGGTTTGTCAGTTGAATAAACCCATAGACTGCGTACTCCATTAACAAAGCTGTAGCGGTCACTTAGTTTTAAATTATATGGCCATTGCATATGTAAATTTCTTTCAGTTAATGGAACAGCTGTAAAACCATCCGTCGGGTCTGCACTGCAAAAAAATCGAGTATCTTTCTGCATGCTTAATGCAACAATGAAGGTAAACAAAAAGAGGCTTGCTACCGCCATGGTAATTGATGATATTACACGCCAAATAGAGGATCGTATTTTGAATACATATATGTAAGGACTATAGGGTTTATATAGAGTGATGATGGGTGATAAACTGGATATTGATTTGTATGCATACTATCTGTAATCATGATGCAATATTAAAATATAGATCAAATTACAGGGTATAATATGTTCTTTTACAAACTCTTTTCTACATGATGTGAAAAGGAAGTAGTTACCAAACGTATTATTAAGATTTAACATATATAATATTCAATGACATAATTTCATTGATTTTGGTTGGTTCATTTTGAATGGATAAGTATGATGCGCAACCGTAACCCTGAAGCTACGAAACATGATACTGGATGATATGGTTGTGTAAACTTAACGAGCTTAAAGTTATACGTTCTTATGAAAAATGTAGATGTATGACAACGATCTTACCATTAAAATAGAGACGGTTTGTTTTGCATGTCAAGCTTGAGCTAAAAACGAAACTACATATGTAAATTTATATTTGCTTGAATGTTAGTGAGTTGTCATTTAATTTAATTCATGTAATTTTGGAGTTATTTCATCTGTACTAGAAATAATTAGGATAAAGAACCTACTTCCAATCTCAGGAAATTTGATCCTAATAACCTTCATGCTATTTTCAACCAATAAATTCAATGTAGTTACTACAATATTATGCAATGACGTGAACTTCAATAAACTGTTTCATAATTTAGAACTGGTTAGATGAGTCATAAGTCTAATTTTCTGGAAACACTTAATTCCATCAACATGTTTAGGTATTTATCCTATATATGGAACTTTCTAGATTATAGTATACTAATCGTTACATTTTCGAACCATAGTTTGGAACATGTCCATAATAATTATTTGGATAAATTTTGTATTTAGGTCGATTTTGTAAATAAATTACAAGAATAGCCCACTTTGCAAACTAATAACAAAAATAGATCAGTTTTAACCACGTAGGACTCCACGTGTGCTGGCGGCATCTCAAACGCCGCCAGTACACGTCTTTGTTGCATAATAACACTGACGGCGTTTGAGATGCCGCTAGTTAGCGGCATCCCAAATGCCGCTATTTCTGCTGCTCTCTGTATAATTTGCAACTCTTCCTCCATACCACCTCACTCTCCCTTCTCTCAACTCCTCTTCAAAAAAGAACCGAACCCACTCCCGAAATCACCAAAAATCAAAATTTCAAGCTTCCAACTACCAAAATCTAGTTAGAATTTGAACTATGACTTTATCATCGTCTCAAGCTCATCTTATAGGTATGAAATCTATCGATTTTGTCTCTAATTGTCATTTTTTCAATTTAGATTTTAGGGCTAAAATTGTTCTATGATTGCAAATCTATGATTGTATAGTACAATGAAGTTGAGTACTCACCTAGAGCATATGTTTAATTGTTTTTCCATCGTATACAATGAAGTTGTATAGTTGCGAATCTATGGTTCTATACCTATTGAAGTTGAGTATGATTATGCAATGTTATTGTGGTAGAATATGATGAAATGACACCCGGACCGATCGATCCTAGTGTGCTTTACCTCCAACCTCAACACCGCACAAACAACATCGATATGATGGAGGTACAAGGTCAAATAATTTGTTATTACTTCTGCAAATTCGTGGTAATTACCATAATTGCTTTGCTCTGTTACTATGTATCGACAGGGGGTTGAGCCGGACGGCTTCATTGACCATTCATCAACTTTAAAGCTCGTCACGTCAACGCATCCAGGCGCGTTGGAACTGTTAGACAGAGCTGGATTTGGTGTTGTCAATAAGTTGGGATATACACAGCTCGACCGGAATCTTTTGACGGCTTTGATCGATAGATGGCGACCGGAGACGTCTACATTTTCATCTTAGAGTAGGTGAGATGACAATTACTTTGAAAGACGTAGCTGTATTGCTTGGATTGCCAATTAACGGGGATCCCATCCTGAAACCGGATTATCCAAAAAATTATATGGAATTGTGCGAGCCCTTGCTTGGATTGGCTTCTCCAGAAGACGTGAGGTGGGGAAATGAATCGATAGTGGCCACGTAGTTTAGGGAGCAGTTGGCCGGTGATATTCCCCGTCGTGTCTCTCCTTTGCAGATTGCCCAGCGTGTCCGCGCTATTATATTGCACATCATCACTCAACGTCTTTTTTGTGATCGATCGAAGACAAGTGTGGCCCTTGAATGGCTTCCATTGTTAGAAGACTTCGATTCATGTTGGCAATACTCCTAGGGCAGTGCGGTGCTTGCTTTCACCTATACGGAGCTTACGAGAGTTGCTTTGGTCCAACAACTGTCCGTCGGAGTTGTATGACTCTACTTCAGGTACGGACATAAGCATTCGTTGTTGCATAGTTGAGTATTTCGTAAAACCCTAACTAAAATTAAGTTTTACATTTGCGGCTTTGGTCATGGACCTACCTTCCAGTTGGTCGTATATCTATGAAGACGCAAATAATTGACAATTCAAAGCCTTATGGAGCGAGGTAAAACAGTGTTGTTAGTATTGTTGACTGTACTGTTTATTGATCGTTTGTGTGGTATGTTGACTGTATTAATGACTGCTCATGGTCTGTATTTGTTGGTTTGGGTTGTTTAGTTGTTAACTAATGTAGACTAGTGTTTGACGTTGTGATTGTAGAAGTCGCTCTAGTATTCCAATGTTGGTTTGAATGTTACTGGTTTTGGACTTGTATTTGATGTTGGTAAATATAGTCATGAGCTTAGAAAGTTGCAATGGTCAAGGTTCAGAAATGATTATTACGTTGGCGTCGAATTATAGACATTGTATTTTCCATTTGCAGTTTGTGTGAGCAAGTAACAGTGCGGCATTTCAAATGCCGCATAGAGCAGTATTTGAAATGCCGCCACCAACGGCATTTCAAATGACGCCTTATGCGGCATTTGAAATGCCGTTCTTTTACTTCAGATTTTACATTCCATACTTCGAACGGTTGTTGGGCTACTTCGCATTCCTCTCCACAGTCGCAAACTACACATGTAACATGGGAGCTTGAGTTTCCACGATTTTGCCGACCTAGGACACCTAAAAGACGTGCATGGAGCGATTGTTGGACTAGTCTATCAACCGTTGCTTCTCCACGTGATGTTCCACTATACTCATTCAGGGGTTCTTCTTCAAATTGTGTCTCTGATACAAAATCAACTTCAAGACCGGCGCCGCTTGAAATCCCCTTTCCTCTATTTTGTTCGAATTCGTCGTACATTTTCATCATGTTACGTCATCAATTTCCCTATTGTCCATTATACACCTATGAATACAACCAAAAATACATCGACAAAACAATTGATGAAATTGAACGAGAAAAGTATAATAATTACCTTCGGCGCGACAATGTTGGATTGAAATATGGGAGGAGTTGTTGCAAATTGTTGAAATCAGACGAGAATAGTATGCCAATACGAAACCTAGAGCTTTTGCTAAAATAACTTTGGTAAAGTTAGGGTGTGGATGGGGTAGTTGGAAAATATAAGATAATATATAGGCAGCAGATGGGCGACATTCGAAATGCCGCAGTAAGCGGCTTTTTTAATGCCGCCTCCCGCGGCATTTGAAATGCCGCGGCTGGCGACTTTTTAAATGCCGCAAGAAAAGAGACATTTCAAATGCCACAAAAGAGACATTTCAAATAACTTTGGAAATACATTTTCGTCCAACATTAGATACATAAACATTTGTTTTCAGACAAAGTAGAATGCGTTCGAATTAGGATTACAGACAAAATAAAACAAATACATTAAGTTGTTGTATTGCAATGGTTTTTTTTATGACCATGAACACCACATTTGCTGCACCTATTTCCTTTAGGGGTCTGCATCTCGTCCATTGTACCTTTAATTCTAGTTGAACGTGGGCGTCCTGGTTGTCTTTTAGCGACCGGATGTAGGACCAATTGACTGTCACTTGAACTCCAATAAAATTTATCTCGTACCGGGTGAAACTCAGGGGTGTAAGCTATCAGGTATTTCGCTGTGGAATACCATGTTGAGGCAAAGTCGTGATGGGCTCTATTTACTCCGTTGGGAACCGTTGAGCAAGCGGCCATAACATGCATACACGGTAGGTGCTCTAAAAGAGGGATGTTGCACGTACAAGAGCAACTATTACCGTTGATTAGTACTTTGAACTCGTCACCAAAATAGTATACAACTTGCCACTCAGATTGATTAAATCAAATAATTCTTGTATTCCTAGCTTCGTTAGCTCTTTCAACGATCTTGGCTTCCCACTTCGGAGTTAGACGGGAAGTCAGTTTTGCTGTCGCTTCTCTTCGTTGACAAAAATAATCAACCGACCTGAAAAAGATGCGTGCAACTAAAGCTTTGACAGGTAATGACCTAGCTCCTTTAAGAACACCGTTGAAACTTTCTGCACAATTGGTGGTCATGACATGAAATCGACCGCCATCATCTTTACACAACGCCCAGTTATCCTCATGCGCTCCCAAACTCCTTTATATCCAATTGTGAGCCCTTATGCTTATAGTTTTTATTTCTTCACGTATTCTGATGTACTTGGCTTCTTCCGCAGCACAAGCTACAACATAAAATAGTCCGGTTAATCGTTTTTCTCTAAACCTTGCAGCTTGAAAGTTAGCTTTAAGATGTCTAGCACAAAATCTATGTTTGTGTGGCAAACACCATTTCAATTCCAAGGCTGATGGTATTCCTTTCATTCGATCCGAAATGAAGGTAATTCGTCGATTGTTAACACTGTGAATGAACCGCCGCATGCAGGCAAAAAACCACCCTAGCTATCCTCGGATTCGGACTCTACAATTGCGTGCGCTAAAGGGTATAGATGGTCATCTGCATCAACAGCAGTGGCCACAAGTAGCGTCCCTTTATATTTTCCGTACAAATGTGTCCCGTCAATACATAACAACGGACGACAATGAACAAATCCTTCAATACAAGGTCCAAAGGCCCAAAAAACTCGATCGAAGACTCCATAATCATCGGTCATAACGTGTCCAACAATTCCCGGGTTCGATCTAGTTATTTCAGAAAAATATTGCCTTAGACTACTATATGACTCAGCCCAATCACCATAAATTCTTTCCACCGCCTTACACAAAGCTCTCCAAGCCTTCATATAACTAATTTTCACAAACAACTGTTCTTCCATCAAAACTTGTACCGTTCCGGCTGTAATGTTTTGATCGGCTTTCACAAAAGGTAATATTTTTGCCACTACAAAGTTAGACGTCACCTGCTTGTGGGTGGAGTTCACCGTTGGATTAACACAATTGTGTTCGCTATGATATTTTCTTACAGTCCATCAATTCTGCTCTGATTTTTTGAGACAATAGCATGCATTCTCCATGGACAATTTCCATCTATATTACAAACGGCGGTGTATTTGGTTTTATTTGATTTTATTGCTTTAAAAGATACGGCATGCAAAATCGACCAATCGCTCAACTGTTGTAACAACTTGGCTTTTGTCTCGAAAATCATACCAACTTTAAATTCATTCTGAATGCTTACGGTTGAAAACATCTCATTGTTGAACCCAAGATTTGCAACGATTGACCTTGCCATAATTTTTGCATTGCACAAATCATCATCCAAAGGAACTCCCATTTCCACCTCATCGATGTCTTCGGAAATATTGTCTTCAACCCGAAAATCATAGTTCAAAGGTTCATTGTTCACTTGCATACTACCTATCCACGACATGTCGTTCTTCACCATGTTCACTAAATCCATACTATTTACGGGAGGGGGGGGGGGGGTTCATCATTGACATCTTCACCTTCTTCCCATTCCATCTTAGTGTCAACATCTTCATTGTTCACGTTTATGTTTACGTTTACATTCGCCAAATCAGCATTAGATTGCATATCAGTATCATTCGTGAGGAATCTGCTATTCAAACATACGTATTACTTTAAAACCAATACCGTAATTACTACCTACACAAATTTGATTTTTCATGAGATATATCTCCGACTAAGATCATATAATTCGGACGGAGTCGGATACATAAATTGAGACATATGACATTGTGATGGTCCAGCGGGACTAGGCGGTGTTGGTCGACAAGGAAGATAACTGCATATAAGGCGAAAAATTGTTACGTAGCGCACAACTATCAAATTAATAGGACCTAAATTTCATAAATAAATGTTTCACCTTCCGAGCAAATGCTTAAAGCTGCCTTGACTTGGATAGGGGTACGTATACTGAATGCCCTGTGGATAGGTCATACACGGAGGATATCCATATAGACCTTGTTGTTGACCATACATCGTTGTCATAGTCGGGTTAATGAAACTTGAGGACGCGTCTCCACGGCTGATACTTACTGCCTCAACCGTTCTTCAGTGCTCCTCAGTAACACTGTTAACTTCTTATTCTCGTACGGGTTCTTCTACTTGCAAGCGCCTAATTTTCCCAACAAACAACTCAATTGATTTCGATGTCGCTGAAAACATTAGCTCGACATCGTCATCGTCGGCTATTTTAATGGCTTTCGATCCTGAGTCATCGGACAATTACACACTACCTCTATGTCAAATTCTTCAGATTTCATGTTGGTCGCTTTATAGATCGATTCTTTCAGCTGCATCAAATTACAACCTCTCAACACTTTAGCTGGCTTACACGAACCCCCCCCCCCACATATTTTTCACAATTAAGTTCATCAACAACCAATTCGCCATCGAAATAACATATGGTCGGCACACACTTAGGAGCCATTCTACAATTTATTCATGCAACTAGTAAACTATTATCACTTGATATCAAACAGCAAATGAAATTAAAAAAATTGAACTAGGTTTTCCAAAAAAAACATATCTGCTATAGCTAATAACTTGTCGAAGAGGAAGAATTAGATGTTATTCCTCCTGTGGATTGGTGGTTGGAAGCTTGAAATTTTGATTTTTGGTGATTTGGAGGGGTGGGTTCGGTTCTTTTTTGAAGAGGAGTTGAGAGAAGGGGGAGTGAGGTGATATAGAGGAAGGGCTGCAAATTATACAGAGAGCAGCAGAAATAGAGGCATTTGGGATGCCGCTAACTGGCGGTATCTCAAATGCCGCCGGTGTTATTATGCAACAAAGACGTGTACTGGCGACATTTGAGATGCTGCCAGCACCTGGCGTCCTACGTGGACAAAACTAATCTAATTTTGTTATTAGTTTTCAAAGTGGGCCATTCTTGTAAATTGTTTACGAAATCGGCCTAAATACAAAATTTATCCTAATTATTTTCATACTCAACTTTTAATTGTTTTGATTTTTGATCTAAATGTAATTCTTTTTATCCTAAAATGTATGAAGTTGCATATTATTATCAGTGCAATACTGATATCCTAGCATGTTCTCATGTTCTATAGATTGAGTTTATAAACCACTAAAACGATAAACATCAGTAAATATAATGATATGGACATCCATCTCTACTATTAATAGCCAAAATTTGTTGATTTCAACTATCATTTATAATCAATGGTTGAAAGTTGTTCTCAATCTTTGATATGTCTTGGAGCAAACCAAATTAATAGAAATGTCCACAATGCGCATGCCAATTAAGAGCATAAAACAATGAAGAAACATAAATTATAAAAATAAACGCAGAGAATTGAAAAGCCAAAAATAAGAAATAGAAAATAGAAAATATAAAGTGGATATTTGTTTCAAAGACAAAATTGTTTACTTTTTTATTTCAAAGGAGAATCAACTTCCAATCACATCAAGGACAATTTTCAATTTTTAATTGGATAAAATTCAAATATTTCAAATTAAGGACACACATCGATATTTCACAAATAATAAAAATTAACTACGGAAATGTTATTTTTTGTGAATGTGAGGAAAAAGAATAAAAAAATCAGTTACGAAAACATTTTTTTGTGAATGTAAAAAAATAATATAGAAAAAAACATCACGGAAAGCTAAATGTATACAGCCTTATTATTTACATTTAACATTTTTTTCATACGCTAAATGAGAATAGCTTTTCAAATTTCTTAATTATATATTTTAAGTGATGTAATATAACTTTTTTTTAAAAACTATATTCATTTAGCTTTTCGAGTATTTTACTTCTATATTTTTATGTTAACATTAATCGATTAAAATATTTTTGAAATTACTTTTTTTCTTCTTGAACTCTAGCATCATTCTTTATTTTTTATTAACTTAGCGAAGATGAGTAATTAAAATGAACTTGATGTTTACATAATCTAATGCGGTCTTCGTCTTTAATCTAATTATTAAAGTTCGTTGTTCTTGGATCTAATTTTTTTAAATATGTCCTTAAAACCCAATAACCCAAAAATTAAAAAATGAAGAAGTGGAAAGCAAGCAACAGAGTATTAATGTAGTCGCATGCATCGTGTGCTTATATAGTAGTACCAAAAAAATCTGAAGACTTCACAAAGCAATCACAATTAAATATTGGGCACGACATTCCTTTTCAAAAGGCAATGTTAGTTTCCAATGGTGGTCTCACTTAGGCCTCTCACAAAGAAATCTTGTGTACTAAATTCATTTTTATCTCAATAAAGATATGATTACCATTACCACGTACTAGTATAAATCGCACGTATGTGCATCTAATGTATTTAATATTTATTTAATAAAATTTAATGGGGGTGTGCGTTATAAGTGCAAAATTTTTGATAATCTTAACATTTTTATTTCAAGTAGTCTTATTGCTGGTGTCGGATGCAAATTGATAGTGATATTCTGTTAATGAGTGGTCGAAGAGGAAGTGATACTGGATGCCACAAACCGATGGTGAGATTTCGTTGATGGATGATCATGAATGACTATTATTTAGGGTATTTCGAACTTGTGATCACTCGCACCAAAGTCGAATCACTTAACCACTGAAACAATGGTGCTTGTTTTGAATTTTCATTATTAATAGTAGGAGATATATAGAGGACAAAGTTTTGTGAATTATTTCATTGAAATATGCAATCTAGATGTAAAACTTAAGATTTACATTTACTGAAATAATGGACAGATTGTAGTCTGGCCACAAAAAGCTAAATACCATAAAAGTTTATTGATAGTTATGAAAGGCGCACACTATGGCGCAATGCGCGGCGCAACATTTACGCCTTTCTTCCGTATGACATGACGCACATGAAAAGGCATGACTAATGGCGCTTACAGAGCAAATGACACGTGATGCAAAAATGACACACCTTTTCGTAATTTTATTATTTTTTACGTCTTTTTAATTATTTTCATTGTTCACAATCCAAACTAATTCCAACAATGGTTGAGTGTATTATATTTTTTTATACAATGATACGATTACATTTCGAACTAATCTTCAATAAATTTGAACTATTTATTTATATTATTGCCACATCGATCTACCATGAACAATTAGAATCAAAATCCATAATTCTGAACCAAACCGATCCGAATCTCGACTTGAACCTGATGATTTTCGAGTTTGGTCTGGTTGATGGAAAATAACATGAAGAAAAGATCTGACTCAAAAAATTATACAAAATAGCGAGAAAGTATACACTTTTTTATTGTTATTATCCAATTGGACCCGAACTGATCCGATTCAAATCGAAACTTGGGTCATATCAAAATTTTAAAATATACAAGCTAGACTCGACAAAAGCCAACTCGATTAGAATCGAGACAAGCTGAGTTAGGTCCAGATCCAACCCGACGAGTCTAATTACCACTCTTGCACCGAACAAATACTCTCGTCGCGTTCTTCAAATTAATTTCGAATGAACTACAAATTAGTTGTTTTAATTACTGTTGTACCAGACAAATGGTCTTGAATGAATGTTTCTTAGTCTCCAACGAACTTCAAGCTGTCTATTCCTATTACGATTGCGTGGAACAAATTGTCAATCAATATGAGTCAGATGAGAAAGATGATGAACCGAATTCAATTATGTAGATATTGACTTAGAAAATATGATAGCTGAATCAATTTTAAATTTCTAGTTTATCGGTAATATGTACTATTATCTTGAGTTTTAGTTTTAAATATTATTATGCTTGAAATTATATGCTTATGTTAAATTTAATGATGCTTTTTGCAAAATGTCAAAAAAATTATTACATGTGTTAAATATAAATTATATTACAATTTTAAATTAATTGTTATATATATTAAATTCATAAAAAAATTCTAAACATGCACAGCAAATTAAAAAAGTGCGTGTCATTTGTCGTGTCCTGTGCCCAGACTCTAGAGAGGCTATGCGTCTTTTTGCACCGTACGCCATTAATAACTTTTTTTGATAACATAGTGATACTCTGTTCAAGCAGAGCACCCTTTTTGATGTTTCAGGGGTTCGAACTCATGACGCTAAAACCTCTATCTAAAGCGTCACACCTAACTATCTAAGCCAAAGGTCCTTGACCATGAGCTTATTTGCTGAAATCTAATATCTCATAAGGACTTTTTTGACATAAGACCTTATTTGTTGAACATTGTAAGTTTCCAAAGGTTACCTTTTTCAGCAACAGTTTATAGGACAATAAGATTAAAAAGGCATGGTTTCTTCTTATTCTTTCTCAAACCATAGATACACAATTTATTAAAAATCACTCAAAATTTCTTTTCGAATCGATGCGGTCTCCATTGCAAACCCATTTTAAATTATTAAACCACTCAGAATTAGATCTATTTATTTTACACATCATTTTGCATCCATTTATTAATTAAAATTTTAAAATTGCTTAAGCAAGGTCATGACTTCAACTCAATTTCCATTTGTGATTGCTACCAACTCAATTTGTGATTGCTACCAACTCAATTTGTGATTGCCATTGACTCAACTTCTATCCAATAACTGTTGTCTGTAACACTATTTCAAACCTGATCCAATACAAAAGCATCAACAAGAAACATCTGTACAGAAGATAAATGCATTTATCGCTTTGCAAGAAGATAAACTTATAAATCGTTATATATAAAGAAAAAACATGTAACTCAACCGGTTTTGGTATGATTCATATAACAACTCGTTGGCATTTATTTATACAGATATAAGTATTCAATTATACATAGTAAAAGATCAAAAGATTGTTTCTCAAGAAAAAGAAAAACATTCTACCTTTCGTTATAAGGTGGCTTGTATGTATCATTTTTTTATATTTGAATAATCAATAACTAAAACATAAAATATAATTAAATTAATCAAAAAAAATTAAATACAAAAAGATAAAAGAATTCAGCGTTTATAAATTTATAGATTACAAACAAATTTACATATTTGTGATTTGAAAACATTACAAATTCCAAATCGGTCACAAATTTCAATGTATAACACAATTAGAAAACACAGATTAATAACCAATTCAATTTGTGGAAATGATTACCACATGCGAGACCAAATTTCAGTTTACTTGTTGAACTTTCAACTATAAATCATATTAATTTTGACATTGTATGTCATTGTTTCATGGATCTAAAAGCGATTCACGAATTTGAAAGAAATTCGGTGGTAAAAGAAAAAGGAGAGACATAAACTAGTGCTCAATACTTTTTCACTAAATTAGTGTCTCGTAACATTTATTCAAAACAAACAACTTCGAAGTTCTTTGTAATTAGTAAGTAATAAAATAAGTGATCACTTGCTGTAAACAAATGGCAACTTGGTTATAAGATTATAATGATATTAGTCTTTAATTTATATAAATAAAATTGTTTGTCCTTGTTATTGAAACGAAAGAGAAACAAGCTCTTTGGCCAAATTCTCACATCTTGCAATCTATTTTTTTTTTCGACAAAATTATCGATTAGAGTTCACTTTGTTTAAAATTTATATGGCCATTGTATGACCATATCTTTCTCGGTTAAGGGCATTGCTTGTTGGATCACCGCTATAAAATGAACTAGTTTATTTAGGACTACTGTAGCAGGAAATTTGAATAAGAACCAAGTACGCTTTTTTTGTTTCTTTTTACTTTCTTTTTGGAATGAGTAGTGAAACTTTGTTTATAGAAGAAATGAGCGGGTTTTGTTTGAGTGTATGTTGTTGGCTATTTAAGCCTAGTCTGTTACGTAGACTGTATATTTGACATGATTGAAGTTTAGCCGGCAGTATATCTATACTTTGTAATATTCAGAACAAAGAACCCAAATTTACAGTAGAAAATTGATTTTTTTCCCCCCTCTAGAATTGTTATTCCAGATCCAGTTTTGCTAGTAAAGTTTACAACAAACAGTTAATGTCGAGAAATCAGATGTGCATCCTTAAATTGATTTTTTTTTCCAAAAAGAAGACTTTTATAAATAAACACCAAAAGCTGTCAACATGCCTGACAGGTAACCAACAGAAGAAGGAAAAACAAAATCCGCCGAAGCAAGCAATATATAAAAAGACAGAATACCAAAATAACAGCGATAGCTGCCAAAGACGCCCTCCAGAGAGAGACGCAAAATATACTGGACGAAAACCAGAAAAGACAGTCGATAATGAGACCGGCGATATCGAGTTCCGGAATATCCTCCGCCCGAGATCCAATATAAGAGGAGAAAAAAATCCCCGGTCCAAACCTATATATCCAGAGCCTGAAAACCAATAGCCACTAAATCAGAGGAAAAAAAGGGGGGAGGATTTACGGAGACGGGAAAGCCAGAACCACCTGGCTCGGAAGCGGACATCATCCGATTCCCGCTCTAGTGGACGATTGAGAACAGGAAATAGAAAGCAGGACCACCAGGGGGCCAGAACGGGAGCTAACCGATCCCTTGAAAGGTCTACCACGAAAAGCTAAGAAAACATCATTTCTAACCCGACGAATAATGGAAGAGGGATCGATGGGAGATTCCTCAAAAATTGCCTTATTCCGCGCGCACCAGAGGTGCCAGCAGATCAGACAAGGAATCAAGCGAAGGATGACAGAGCGAAGTGATTTACCAGATATTCCGTTCCACCAGGTTCTCTGTAAATCACCCAGCGAGTTGTTGCTACCTCGGAGGCCAATCAGATTTCCGAAGTAATTCCAACAGGATCTGGCTGTAAAACCAGTGAAAAGTAAATGATCCAAAGATTCCGAATCCCCGTTGCCGCAGCATCTACAACGGGAGACATAATGAATGCCAATCCGCTGAAGGTTCTCATCAACTGGCGATCCCTTATGTAGGGTTCGCCACATGAACAAAGACACTTTAGGAGGGATTCTAGCGTCCCATATGAAAGAGAAAAGAGGGAGAACCGGAGCTGGATTACGAGCTGAGCTCCATGCTTTCAAGATTGAAAATGAACCACCATCCCATCCGGATTGGCCGCCATGAGAATCAGAGAACGATTTGACCTATTGCATGTGCTTCTAAGTCTCACTAGCGAATGAGGGAGATCTTGTATAGCCTGCGGAGGCCAGCCTATGGTACTTGGCATGCAGGAACTTCGCCCAAAAGGAAACGTTAGTCCCAAACCTGTACCATAACTTGCAAGCAAAGGTCGAGCATATGTCCTTGGGGTTTCGCAAACCAAGCCCGCCCTCGTTCTTGGGACGACACACCATGTCCCAAGATACTCAGTGATGACGGTGGTTGTCAACCTTTGACCCCCAGAAGAAGGACGATGCCAAAGATTGGAAGGACTGGAAGAAAGAAGCGGTATGGGACATCGCAGCGAAGACATGAGTACCCAACGAGCCTAATACTGACTTGATGAGTACCAATCTTCCTGCTTGAGAAAGAAGCGACGCATTCCAACGAATAATCTTTTCCCTAACTTTGTCCGTCAGAGGATCGAAGAGCGCGTTTAGTTTCCTACCTCTGTAGAGAACAATACCCAAGTAAGGAAGAGGAAGGAAAGCAGCCCTGAAGCCGGTAAACGAATGGACCCAAGAAACCCTGGAAGGATCCATGTCCTTCGCATGAACGAAGCAACTCTTCGAAGAGTTAACGAGCTGGCCCGAACACCGCTCGTACTGATGGATAAAGCGAATCAGCCGACGAACATAGGTCCGGTTTCCGTTGGAGAAAATGACAATGTTGTCCGCAAAGGATAAAAAGGAAACGAGCGGGCACCCTCTCGGAAGGCCAAAACGGTGAACCTGACCGAAAATCGTTAAGGAGTGGATCCCTCGAATGAAAGCTTCAGCCGCAATCACGAAAAGAGATGGAGATAGAGGATCACCTTGCCGAAGACCTCTACCCGCCCTGAAAAAACCATTGGCCGATCCGTTAATGAGAACGGAGAACCAACAGTTAGAGATTAGCCTCCAAACCAAATCGATAAGAGTTTCTGGAAACCCAAAGGCACGCAGTACTCTAATGACGAAAAACCACGACATACGATCATAGGCCTTTTCCATATCTAGTTTGAAAACAATATTAGATCCTCTGACCTTCCGGTCAATCTGGGAAATCAGTTCCTGGGCTAACAGAACGTTATCAGTGATTAAACGGCCTTTAACAAAACCCGCATGAGAGGAGGAGATGATACGATCAAGGAACGGAGCCAAACGAATGGTCAACACCTTAGAAATCACTTTGTTGGAGAAATTACACAGGCTGATCGGACGAAATTCCGCGCATGACCGAGGGTTATCACACTTCGGAATTAGGACCAAGTTGGTGGAAGACCAACTAATGGGAAGAATGCTGCCGGAAAAGAATTGCTGGATTGCCAGGCAGAAGTCCGGCTGAATGATTGGCCAAACACTCCGATAGAATGAGCCGTTGAAACCATCCGGGCCACTGGCACTGTCCTTGCTAAGAGCAAAGACACAGGCACGGATTTCTTCCGGAGAAGGCGGAGTAACTAGAGCGTCACTGCCCTCAGGAGGGACCAAACGGGGAATGAAGGAGAGGATATCCAGATCCGGATCCGACACAGAAGGAGAACCCAAAAAGGATTGGAAATGAGTCAAAATGATCTCCTTGACTTCAGCCGGGGACGAAGCAACAGAGAGATCCGGCCTTAAAATTTCTCGAATGGAAAGAAGGTTGACTTTCTTGCGAATGGTTGAATGGAAATATTTTGAATTCGAGTCCCCTTCGACCACCCATTTGACCCTCGCCTTTTGGAGAAGATAAGAGTTTTCGATACGGAGTTCCGAAGAGAAAACCAGTTGAGCAGAGGGCCATTTCTCCTTGTTATCGGCAGAAGGGTTCTCGTCAAACGAAGATTCGGCAAGGATGAGGGACTCCTCTGCTGCCCGAACACGATCGATTTTTTTTTTGAAAACAAGGGTATTCCAGTTCTTAAGGCTAGCCTTAAGACGTCTCACATTTTGGGAGAAAGCCCCCATGGGAGAAGCAGAAATTAGAGAGGACCACGAGTCCTCCACTACCTAAAGAAAAGAGTGATGGGAACACCACATACTTAGGAAGCGAAAAGATGAAGGCCCCGATAGAGAACGCGGAGAACAGCGCAAAACCAACGGGGCATGATCAGAACATGAACGATGAAGATGAGAGGTCGAGAAGGAGAAGGGGAGATTCAGCCAATCAGGAGATCCAAATATTCTGTCCAACCGGGATAGGATCCGGTTTGGTCCCTCCTGGTTGTTAGACCAGGTATAAGCTGAGCCCACGAAAGGGATTTCAGATAAACCGGAGCTCACAATGAACGAATTGAAGTCAGAAACCGAGGAGCGATTGATGGCCACCCCCCTAGTTTTTCAGCCTGACTAGTGACAACATTGAAATCACCACCCACCACAGAGCAAGAAAACCCCATCTCAGCTAGATAAAGAATATAACCCGAAAGGGATAATCTCTCTATCCTATCGCACTTGGCGTATACCGTCGAGAAAAGAAAAGGTTGAGGGAAGAGGGAAGCTGAACACACCACAGAGATAAGATGGGCCGAGTCAAAAACAGGGCGAACAACACAACCTTTGGACCAAAGAATCCAAATCTTACCCGAAACATTGGACACGGCACCGCCAAACCCAAGCGACAGGACAACCTTGGTAACCTCTCCAGGACCCACAAAAGGTTCTAAAAGAGCTACCAAGCAAACAGATTTTTTCCGGACAATGCGCTTCAACCTAGCGCAAGAAGCCTCATTGCCAATACCACGAATATTCCAGAAAAGAAATTTCGACATGTATGCCGAGAAACAGAGGAGCAGGAGACAAGCAAAGCAAAAGCAGAGCAAACACAACTCAGATAAGATACAAGGAGTATAAAGCAGACCGATCTGTCTGCTCAGTCGCCGCTATAGAGCGAGTACGGATAGTGCGAGGAGTGACGCGAAGACCTCTCGATCTGCGACGAGAGGGTCTATGAGCAAGCGAAGCCGAGATCCGAGGGACGGACTCCGCAGAAACTCCAGTCGGCTCCAGCGAACCCGTCAGCCTAGAAGAAGATCTGGAAGGAGCCGAGTTCTTAGTAAGACGAGAAAGGCGATCATTAATGATCGCAATTTCCGCTTCTCTAAGCATCGGAATGGAAATCGATAAAGAGCAAGAGGAAGAAGGAAGGGAACAAAGAGAAGAACAACAAACAGACGATGAGACAGAGGACACCGCGTCAATCGGAAAGAAACGGAAGAATGTAGGGGTGCTGATAATACACAACCCACGGTGCTGTAGGAATCTAACCCAAGCCGGACTGTCACTGATGAGACAGCCCCGCGCGACAGGTGTGGTTCGCAAAGTGGTCCTGACAGAGAGATCATCAGAGCGGATCAAAAAAGGCAGGCAAAATTCCCGGCTGTCCGCATAGTGATCCGAATCAGTGACCACTATGCGACCACACCAAGAATGTCGCCCGAGCCACTCGATCCTGGCTA
The DNA here is from genome assembly GCA_030765085.1 of Allium cepa. Taxonomy (NCBI): domain Eukaryota; kingdom Viridiplantae; phylum Streptophyta; class Magnoliopsida; order Asparagales; family Amaryllidaceae; genus Allium; species Allium cepa. The sequence goes on along the minus strand of CM060931.1, from coordinate 406,805,567 downwards.
AATGACATCTCCGTAGAGACCATAGATGACCAGCCAGAAAATGAAGACTCAAGAGAGCCATAAACGACACAGAATAGGCCTCGCAATGGCTCAAAACCAGAAACCAACAAAAGGACCCGCACTGTCCGCTCCAAACGAAGCGCTCAATGCCAACAGGACCTGTCACGTCACCAGTCAATGACTAGGCAACAATGTCAGGGAGCACACACCTAGGTGTGTCATGGCTCAAAAGCATAATAGAAACACCATAAACCAATAACCAAACAGCCACTGTTAATCCATCAACATGGAGCAAATAAGAAATCAAAGGCGAGGAACTCACCTGCCTGCTCATACCGATACTTACCTGATGTGCCCAGACTTGGCACTTAACTAGCGAACCAACCACCTTCTGCTCACCAACCAAATCGGCCAGCACACATGGGGAGACAAGCTCAAAAGCCGACCAAGCCCAGTCGCCACAAAGCACTGAACGGTCCCAAGAATAGGAAGCTAAAGCAACACTTCCCACAGCCAATGCACTCGCCCCAGAGAAAGTAGGTGACTGCTGAAGCGAAGAAGAAGTAGCAACAAGCTCAGGGCTAAGTGGGGCGATGAAATCCCCATGAGCCGACACATGATCAAAGAAACCAAAATCGCAAACCACCGAGCCCACCGACACCGGCTCCTCCCCACAAGGCAACAATTCACACGCCGCAGAAAAACTTAAAGCAGGTTCGAATTGAGCGATGAACTCCTGCCTCGAATCAACCCCAAGTAAGCGAGGACTAGCCGGCGCCATCATGAAATCATCAGCCAGTGAATAACGCCCAAGGGGAGGAGGCCGCGCCTTTAATCCAACATCGAAAACCGGCAGAATCTCCATAAAACAGTCCTTAACCATCAGAAATCTCGATCGACAGAGATCCCTAAATTGAGCCAACGAAAAAACCCTAATTTCCACCGAACAATCACCAGAGAAAGTAACCGAAATGGGACCAGCCACCTCCGCCATAATGGCAGAGGCAATATCGGCGAATGGAGGACAATCACGCAAGAACGTGCCAGAGAGAACGAACTCGCCTACGGTCGAAAACGCCATCGGAGGCAAACAAAACTGAAGAAGCTCAGATAGAAGGTAGCGACAAGAGAGAGAGCAATAATGGAGAGATAAACGCAATTTACACTAGCAAAATATCAATCGCGAAAAGAGAGAGAGCTCTGAGATTGCTCGCCATTTTTTTTACCATTGAAAAATGCAAAAGACGAAATAATATGTTATTTTCATGATGATAGTTGGTTTCTGTCTAGAAAAAGGTTCTTTACTACTATGTGTATAATAATTTATTTTTCATGCAATGCCATTTAGTACACAATAAAATCATCTTTTGATCTTTTCTTTGATTTCCTTTTTCTTTTCTTTCAGAGTAAGTAAAGTAATTCGAAAGAGATTTTTAGCCTGTCGAAGAAGAGAACCACTGAAGACAATTGTTGAGACATCGAAAAGGTAGGCTTTATAGTCACTTTCCCTAATATTTGAGTATTATTTGTTATGTTGTCATTTGGTTATATATTTTTTGATAATTATCCTATTCAAATTTTTATATGAATGTTGTCTAACTTGTACGCTTTATCGGAACAGGAAACAAAATATTGAGCCCATCAAAACTGCTTTTATTATTCTACATGAAGATAAAATTATTAGAACTAATGGGGCCACTTGTGTGTTTTAGTCAATTGCAGCTCCAAATATTGAGCCCACCTCAAGAGTTTTCTTAAAAACAAAAAATAAAAAAATAAAAATAAAAATAAAAAAAATAAAAAAACAGAAAACTTTTTAATAAATAAATACCAGTTTCCAAGGTGGCCTGTTTCAAACATCACATATCAGGTTGCCCTGTTACAGTTAATGTTGAAAATGATTACTCAGTTTGTCAGATAGCTCACATTGTTTAATCACAATCACAGTTTACTCCTCTGTAAATTATAGCAAGCATATAAACTAAATTTATAGCTGTTTCGTGTACTCAGATATAGTTTTCCATGAAAAACATCAATATTATTATGTTGAAAACTTGAGATTCAAGTGCAATATCGGTATATTTTTATTTTAGCATAAAGGTTTAGTTTTATGAATTACTTTTGCTCAAATGGTCATGTTGTCACAAATGTATCTTTCATTAGGGATATTCTACAGCATTGTCTTTATTTCAATTACAAAATGAATACACATCTTTATTTATCATATTACTTTTCACAGGCAATACTCACCATTTGAAGCGCGTTATTCAGTCAGACAACTTCAAAACCCTGATTCTCTTCCATCGAGATTCCATGAAATAGGAACCATTGTACAGTGTAATAGTTCTTAACTGATATATGCATAGTTCTTAACTGATATATGCATAAGCCTATAAGGTAACTCATAGTTATTATATTGGTTATTTTTTACATCACTGTACAGTGCAACCTGAAAAAATATATAGTAAAGTTGATTCTAACTAGGTTTGTAACCAGTAGACTGTCAATGTATGTATTGGTCTATATTCTGATGCGTCTAAGTGTGAAAAATATGCTTGGTTTCGTGTATACCTTCAAAAAGAATTATTATTAGATAATGATTTTAGCTATCATAATAATATCTAAACAAAGATGTGTGTAGGCATCGGTATCAGTTATTTCAATGGACAGACAGACCTACACATATGAAGATAAGACTAACAACCAGCATAATTAATTGGGTAATTCCAATAATTATTTTCTATTTTTTATATACTTAAGGGAGGTTCTAAATTAAGACATACTTGAATTCAAATTTCAGTTCGAGCAGAAGTTTTTCTTGTCGGCGCATGGGGCTTGTCATCAGCTAGCACCCACAGCTTATGTACTCCTTTGCTGAAATTATACCTATCAGTAGCCTTCAAATTGTACGACATTTGAATTTGAAAGTTAGACACGTTGAGTGGAAGTGATTTGAAGTAATGTGTAGGATGTAACTTAGAAATTGTTACATGCACATTGAATAGGAGAATCGAGTATACCGTAAGTGTGCTATGGATCGTGTAATACGGATATATGATAATGCAGAGTGTAGTTGTAACAGCCCTAGTTTTAGCTATTTATTTTATTATTTAATTTTGAAATATATTTATATAAATTGTGTTTAACAATATAGTTTAATTATTTAATTTGAAGATATATTTTATAGATTTGTGTATGTCAATAAAATTTAATAATAACTATGAAAATTTAATCTAAGATTGAACAGTTAAATTTCGCGTTTGACAGACGCGTCAATTATAGGGTATAAAGCAACGTAACAAAACGTGTGTTTTTAAAATGTTATTTTTCCAGAAATTTTTGATGTTTTAACCTGCATCTGTTTAACGTAGTATAAAAATCAAGTTTTCAAATTATTTTGAAGAAATATATCAGTCAGTAGTTTTATAGCAACCGTTACGTTGTTTTAACGAACGGTCTGATTTCAAATAAATTGTATACGTTTTCTCTACATAAATATTCACCTTACTATTTATTGTCATCAAACCAAAATTAAAATTCAGCTAAATTAAAAAAAACAAATCACGTATAACGTTCAAACTTTATTAACAAAGCATATGTCACGCAAGCATTGATAAAAACTGTGTAACGTTTGCATTTGCCTTCTTGCACCTCTACTCTTTTCAAATGCCTTACATTTATGGCAGCACTCAACATATTCTCTGATCTAGTGCCTTCATTTATGTTGCATACGTTCCTTTCTTTTGCCATTTCTCTCCCCTAAGATCACGCAAGCTTTAAAAATTTAGAAGTAACCTCTGTTCGTACCAAATACACCAAACCCTTTCATCACGCAAAAATATAACTCTGGTCTTATAAACATCATCAAGTTCCAAATTTAAAACCTCTGGCCTTAAATACATCAGATACATTTTTGATCTCTCGGCCTCATCTGATATTCCAAAACGTTCAAACAAATTTTAACTGGAAACCCTTCATTTCCATTCTTCTTTGCTTTAATCACGCGCAGCATTTATCAAAGAAAAACTGACATGTTTATTTACCTTCAATTCGAAAGCCGCTACCTATATATTTATACCCACCCCATCAGTTCCTTCCACATTTTGACTATCTCTCTGGTTTCATCTCATCATCAGGTAATGATCTTGTTTTTCCTTTCTTCAGTTCTTTTCCTTTTGATGCCTTGCTCGGCCACACTTTCGTTCACTGTGTTCCTCTGGGATTCTTGGCATATGACTTGAGTTTAAACATATAGGGACTGGGTTCACAGAGTTCTCCTTTTGGTAGTTCTCATATGCATATAACATCAGAGATAGTGGGATAAGAGTTGATCTGATTTTGGTGTGAAAGTAGGTGCAAAAATTTTGGGCATGTTTTAAATCTGGGGTTTTGCCTGATTCATATTTAAGGTATAAGGTTATGTTGTAGGTAGGAAATAGTATAAAGACATAGTGGAAGAAAAGATAAGTCCTGCATTTTAGAATTGTCTGCATTTTTTTTTTTCCAGATCTTCCATTTGTTTGCAACCCTAGTGTGTCCACCACATCATTGGCTCGTTGTGCATTTTAGACAACCTAAGTTGTTAGGGGTAGTTGGGTGTGTACTGGTAGAAGAATGCATATTTATAAGTCTGGAAAGTTGTTTTGGTTAAATGAATTTAAGTTAAAACAAACTGTAGGAGATGGTTATGTTTGTTGTAGTCTGGGCTGGGCACTTTGACCTTACAGTGAAACAGACTGGTAGACTAAATAGGGATTTGCAGTAGAAAATAAATACAAATGTTGGGTAGGTGTAAATACTTTGGGGTGAGTTTCAGATTAAGTCTGCATATGTACCAAAGGTAAAGAAGATGGAGATGTTTTGGGGTGTGCACGTGTACACATAGGTATCACTGTGTACATGGGTGAAACTGACATGAACAAGATGCAAACTGGAGTTTTGTTGATGCCGAGCTTCAGTGATTTGGTAGGCAAGTAGTGGTGAACTGGAAAGAAGGAGAGAGCATGCACATGCACACTGCTGTGCATGTCAGGCTGGCCAGGTGGAAGTTCAGCTGAGCTTGATCTTGCTGCTAAACTGATGGGGGTGGAACACATTGGGTAGAGAAAGTATGGTAGAGAAGTATGGGAGATGGTTATGTCGGTATAATGGTCAGGCACTTAAGCCTGTGCTTGTCTGAAAGTGGTTGATGTGTATCTGACCTGGGTTATGAAGATTTAGAGTTGATGGCGATGGACAGTATTAAGGGCAGTTGGATGGTTCAAGCATCAGATATGTAAAGACTGTCTGGTGAAAGTGTAAACTGGAATTTGAAGAAAGAAAATAGGAATAGTAGTGGTATGGTATACTTATATATTATCTGTTCCTATGTTGTTAAAATGGTCAGGGTCAGATACAGAGCTACCAAAGCAGGGTACTGGTGGAGTTGATGAGTAGATAGAAAGAGGAGAAGTGATTCTTTTCAAGTTTCAGTGGTGTAAAAAAAAAAAAAAAAAAAATTTCTCGAAGCAGAGACACATGTGACTCGAAGCATATTGGGGGGTGACTCGAAGTGATTTAGCAGCTGTCTCGAAGCAGAGTTGCCTATTTCAGTTTAGTCTGGAAGTAGATTGAAGTTGAGATTTAATCTTAGCTGAGTTGGTGAAGGATGTTGATGGGCAAAGACAACCAGATGGAGTCTGCATGGACATGTTGTAGCCTGAGAAAGAAAAAAAAAAGGTGTAAACCAGTTGCTAATACAAGTAGCTGAATTAAAGTTGTGAATATAAGAAAGAAGAAGCTATGTTAGTTTTGAAAAGAACTGAATTCAAGTAGCTGAAGCATGATAGGTTCTGATTTAAGGTATGGCCACTTGATATGCATGCATGAATAGATTAGGCAGCAGTGAAATGGTGGGGGTGTGTACGTGTGCATGAGCAAAAGAAAGGAGGCGTGCACGTGCACCAATGTACTACGGCATATAATAGGAAAGCGTTCCCATATTGCTTAGTCTGACTTTAGAAAATTTTGTCGAAATTTTTAGTATTAGCCCGGTTCACATTTTTGGGTTATATTTTGGCCTTATTACACGGTGGAGTGGTCGAGCAAAGCAAATCAATTTTTGTTCTATTTTAAATTTTCATTTGACCGAAATTTCTAAAGTCGCGTTTCAAAATATTTGAATTTTATTTTAGATTTGAATCTAGGCGACATCAGAAGAAATTTGATCGTTATTTTCTGTCGGTCATTACCGGTGAATCGTCATTTTGAATTCAAATTTTCTGCAACGTCCAGGTGAGTATTTCTCACCAGACATACGTATTTATATTTCGTAAATTATTGCAAGTGTATGTGTATAATTGTATTTCACTATTATCTGTCCGTAGTGTAATATAGAATGATGAACCCCATTTAAATTGACACCTCATCAGTTATTATCTGGTGTATGATATTCTGCAGTTATATTATATTATTGTTTATTTACTACTTAAATCACCACTGCAAGTTCCCTGTTATTATAGATTGTTATGGGCTGAAATGATAGGCATAATTGATTTTTATTGTTCACTTGTTCAGTTAACTGTTGTAAATTAACTTGGGATTGCGGGTTTGAAATGATAGAACCCGGGGTTGTGTAGATTACGGATTGAAATGATATAAATCCGTATCACTTGACCTAGGCTAGAAAACTATATACAGACCCGTGGTCTTTATAATATTTTCTGAAATTTTTAAAAATTATTTTGGAAGTTAAATATTTGATTTAATATCTTTAAAGGATTTTATATTGGTTCTAAATGAGTTAAATGTTAATAAATAAATAAATATTTGAATAAAAGTTTGGAATATAACTTAATTTGGTAATTCGGGATTTTTGAAAGAATAAGATTTCAGTTAAGAAAATATAAATAAATAAATAAGTTATATTTGGAAATATTTATTTAGTTAAACAATCTACTACAGCATTTAAATGCTGTCTTTTTGAAATTGGACTAGTTTCACCCGTAACTTTAGGTAGCATTTCCTAAGTGCTACAGAATCTAGAATTGATTGTTTTAAATTTTATGGAATTTGATAAATTTTATTTTTAAGTTTTGGAGAATCTTAAGATATGATTTATAACTGGATTTCCTTAATAAATTTAAGATGAATATTCAGGTATTAAGTAAATTTTGAAATAATTAATGGCTAAAATTGGAGTTTATTTATGAAATTTAAGGGAATATTCAAGGCTAAAAATAAAACATTGATTTGTTGAAGGATAAAGTCCAAACTTGGTTTGAATAGTAAGTACTCCAATTGAATATATATATATAAGAATTGAAGTAGTTTTGGGAACATAAAGTGATATTTAAATTATGGTCTAAACTTTAAATAAAGAAAAATTATTTGTAAAGCTATGTAAATTCTCTTCTTTAAAAAGTAACCATAAAGTTAACCCATTTATTATATATACCGTTGAATATCCAAACCATTGTGTTTGGGAGTTATGGTTTTAAAGTAAATTTCCAAAATATTATGTTTCGAAGATATAATTCAAATATTTGGTTTCCAAATATTATAAATTTTAAGCAGTATGGTTTTGGAAAAGAATTATATTTGAATATAACGATATCCTATTGTTTTGGTTTTAAAATGATATCGTATTTATAATTTGAAATGGAAATGATTATTCTGGTTTTAAAGAATAAACTGTTTTTAAATGGCCACGGGTTATAATAACGTTTGGTTGGCAAAGAGACCGGGATCGGATATGGACATACTCTCTGTCGATACCGAAAACCACTTTGACTAACCGTGTACGCGGTGGAGATTCCAGAATGAAGTAGGTTGGTGGTGACGGTTTCTTGGAAGGTATATACGTGGACCCGACTCCCGTGAGTTGGCATAAGGTGGCTAAAACAGGAGCGATTCTCGGATTAATGAGGTAGCTCCTCTGATCGAACGCACTTCTTCGTATACCATTCTATTACTCTTGTGATTGTTTGGGTGCACCCTTGATTTGGGAGTGTTGTTCGAGGTGGGCGGTTGCTGCGGCTTCGCGTTACCACCGGTCCGGATAGCAATTGGTATATCTACCCTGGCATTGCCTAGTTGTGCCGTGTCACCTACCATATCGAGCCTTGTACGAGTTTGGTTTTCTCCCGTAGCCCGTGTGGTATCCTCTAGTTGCTTCCCGATCAGGAGGAGCTATGATATTGGATGGACTACTGGGACTATTACGTGTTAAGGGCTATATGGGTAACCCCTTAATGCTAAGAAATAAGTATGTTTACTTTATAAATAGACACTATTATAATAGCGCAATATACTACATAGTAAATAGTTTAACGGATCCTTAGAGGATGGGCGGCCCCAAGCATCCTTTAAGTTACTTGCTATATATTACAGTACACTTGATTTAGCTTACATTATATAAGTATGTATGTCCTGACTCGAGTGTTTGTTTTATTGTACGCTCGGGTCAGCCTGAGTTGCAGCTTCAGTTTCTTCTCCGTAGCTAGGACACTCAGTAGATCATTCGTGCTGTTGGAAGTTGATTCAGCCTTTATCCTTTCTGGAATTCAAGACTTTGAAGACTCTATCTCTATTTATGTCTTAACATTGTATTGAGTATTATAGACAATGTAAGTTCTGTTTTGTAAAAGTTATATCAGTGGCTTCATGAACCACTAAATTTTTAATTTCTGCTGCGAGATTCTGATATCTGTGTATGTGATTCTGTGATTTATTTATTGTATATTCTGAGTTTTTGCCAAATTTATTCTACAACGCAGTATTTTGAACAATTCAAAGTCCGACATGTGCGGATGCGAAGGGTTGAAAATACTGGGTCGTTACATTTGGTATCAGAGCCAGGTTCTAGGCAAAACTTAGAATGTATGGTAAATTTGATTTACAGAATCACCTTCATTCGAGATTGAATCTCTTCCTTTTCGAATTTTGGAACATCCCCTATGGTTTCAAAGTTCATTCGTGTCCCTCACTTTTCATCACTTTAGATTCTGGAGTGTCTCATAACTCCACTTCAGATGATCTTTTTTTGTGAATTGGCGGTCTCGCCATTATTCTAATAAAGGGGTGAACTCCTTTACCATTAGCATTGATTCACTGGAGATTTATATTTATCCTCGGTTTATATGCTAGTATCTTTGGTTATTCTGAACTCTATCTCTTCAGATCAATGTATATTTAACCCAACCACATCGATCTGACTCTGTAAGTCACGGTTGACCCGGTCAAGGTTGCCCGCGACTTATATATCTTACCCAGTTCCTTATTTTGTTAGTTAATCATCAGATTTTCTGATCCCAACATATCTTGGATTCTATTCGATTTGAGTTCATCAAAATTTGAGTCTCTATCCTTGTTTTGGAAAATTTATTCCTATATTTGAAAATAAAATCTAATATTATATATAAGTATGATTTTCAGAATTTATAATTAATCTAACTATGTGTCAAGAGATAATAGTTTTGATTTATTTTTGATTTTGTAAACCATGTGCTTGTCTAATATAAAAATTTAAATATAAACAATGGGTATAAATTAATTTAGAAACAGGAATGAATTTAAACAAGAACTTGAGAATTTAATTTCTGATGGATTCAAACCTTGTGTAAAATTTTTTTTTTTTTAAAAAAAAAGGGGATATCCTATTTAAAGTATTTTCGAATAGAAGTTTGTTTCCAAAGAAATTTTAAAATTAGTGCTTTTCTCTTTGTCGCTGGAAAATAATTTCGGTGATGACTGCAGCATCATCGACATTCATTTTCGAGTTCGGAGTGAAAAGACCATTCTGTAGTCTGGCTACAGTGTTACCTTGAAAATTTAATTGATTTGAATTTCTAAAGTATGACTTAATATATTTAGATATATAATTAAAATTGATTTGACATATTATGTATATATGGCTATCTATCTCTAAATGGGTTGAAGGGAATCAGAAATTTAATTCTTAAAATTTACCTTAAGAGAAATTTCAATAAAAGGAAAATAAAATTTTGAATAAGAAATTCCAACTGGAAATAATTGAATTTGGAAGTTTTAGTTGTATAATACTCAATTTCATTTCAATATAACTCACCTTGATTTTCAAAAGTTAAAAATGAATTTGGATAATATACAATATAAAAAGGATGTTATAAATAAAATTTGGGTGGTTATAATAAATGTTATACACTTAAATTTTAGTTATAAAAGATTAATAAGGGTAAATAAGGAAAAGGGAATTTAAGAAATTTATTTAAATAACTTAATAATCAAATTTGATTTAATATGGAACCCTAGATCTAACCAAGAGATTTCAATAAAAATTCTTTTCCTGAAGGGAATATGTTCATAAATTATTGAAGAGATATTTTGTAGTAAGGATTATTTATCTTAAAAATCATAGTTTAATTGATGTTGGATGAATAAATATTTTATTTGAGAAATAGACATATTTTAATATCAGTAAAATTTGATAATTGAAATTTGGTTTCAAATGGAAATTTCAAGAGTAACTTATTAAAAAGTATCTTATTTATAAAATAGGTATTTTAAAATAAGTGTTAGGTTATTTTTTAAATTAAGAGTTAAGTAAAATAATGAACTTGACTTAATAAATGAAGTTGAATATCCCATTCATAAAGGTTATTTATAAAATATAAGTAAATAATATCCAAATGAATATTTCAGAAATTGAACTGATTTGAATTACTAATATATCTACTATAGCATATTATAAGTGCTGCGGTTCTAAAAATAAAATGTTTTGGAAAATTATAATTGAGTAAATGAAGATTTTTTTTAAAGTGTTTTGGTTTTGGTAGTATGATTTCCAAATGATAATATCTATAAAATCTTATTGACTTTCAAAGTATTATGATTTCAAAAGAATTATGATTTCAAAGTTATTATCTTATTTTGTTTAAAACTATCTTTGAGTGTCCTTGGTTTCCCTATCTGCTACAGAATGGGGAGGCTATTGCTTATACCAGTCTATTTAGAAATCTTTCGATAACCTTTGAAATCTTTTTACTCATCAGGACCCGAGCACCGTTTATCACCCATGGACTGACGGTCAAACTAAAGGAGTAAAACCGATGCTAGAGGATTTTCTTCGTGTTTCAAATCCGGAACTATTCGGTTAAGATTCTTGTTTATCTAGCTTATCTTCTTTTGTTTCTCTTCTTTCGTTCCTTTTCGAGGACGAAAAGTTCTTAAGTGGGGGAGAGTGTAACAGCCCTAGTTTTAGCTATTTATTTTATTATTTAATTTTGAAATATATTTATATAAATTGTGTTTAACAATATAGTTTAATTATTTAATTTGAAGATATATTTTATAGATTTGTGTATGTCAATAAAATTTAATAATAACTATGAAAATTTAATCTAAGATTGAACAGTTAAATTTCGCGTTTGACAGACGCGTCAATTATAGGGTATAAAGCAACGTAACAAAACGTGTGTTTTTAAAATGTTATTTTTCCAGAAATTTTTGATGTTTTAACCTGCATCTGTTTAACGTAGTATAAAAATCAAGTTTTCAAATTATTTTGAAGAAATATATCAGTCAGTAGTTTTATAGCAACCGTTACGTTGTTTTAACGAACGGTCTGATTTCAAATAAATTGTATACGTTTTCTCTACATAAATATTCACCTTACTATTTATTGTCATCAAACCAAAATTAAAATTCAGCTAAATTAAAAAAAACAAATCACGTATAACGTTCAAACTTTATTAACAAAGCATATGTCACGCAAGCATTGATAAAAACTGTGTAACGTTTGCATTTGCCTTCTTGCACCTCTACTCTTTTCAAATGCCTTACATTTATGGCAGCACTCAACATATTCTCTGATCTAGTGCCTTCATTTATGTTGCATACGTTCCTTTCTTTTGCCATTTCTCTCCCCTAAGATCACGCAAGCTTTAAAAATTTAGAAGTAACCTCTGTTCGTACCAAATACACCAAACCCTTTCATCACGCAAAAATATAACTCTGGTCTTATAAACATCATCAAGTTCCAAATTTAAAACCTCTGGCCTTAAATACATCAGATACATTTTTGATCTCTCGGCCTCATCTGATATTCCAAAACGTTCAAACAAATTTTAACTGGAAACCCTTCATTTCCATTCTTCTTTGCTTTAATCACGCGCAGCATTTATCAAAGAAAAACTGACATGTTTATTTACCTTCAATTCGAAAGCCGCTACCTATATATTTATACCCACCCCATCAGTTCCTTCCACATTTTGACTATCTCTCTGGTTTCATCTCATCATCAGGTAATGATCTTGTTTTTCCTTTCTTCAGTTCTTTTCCTTTTGATGCCTTGCTCGGCCACACTTTCGTTCACTGTGTTCCTCTGGGATTCTTGGCATATGACTTGAGTTTAAACATATAGGGACTGGGTTCACAGAGTTCTCCTTTTGGTAGTTCTCATATGCATATAACATCAGAGATAGTGGGCTAAGAGTTGATCTGATTTTGGTGTGAAAGTAGGTGCAAAAATTTTGGGCATGTTTTAAATCTGGGGTTTTGCCTGATTCATATTTAAGGTATAAGGTTATGTTGTAGGTAGGAAATAGTATAAAGACATAGTGGAAGAAAAGATAAGTCCTGCATTTTAGAATTGTCTGCATTTTTTTTTTTTCCAGATCTTCCATTTGTTTGCAACCCTAGTGTGTCCACCACATCATTGGCTCGTTGTGCATTTTAGACAACCTAAGTTGTTAGGGGTAGTTGGGTGTGTACTGGTAGAAGAATGCATATTTATAAGTCTGGAAAGTTGTTTTGGTTAAATGAATTTAAGTTAAAACAAACTGTAGGAGATGGTTATGTTTGTTGTAGTCTGGGCTGGGCACTTTGACCTTACAGTGAAACAGACTGGTAGACTAAATAGGGATTTGCAGTAGAAAATAAATACAAATGTTGGGTAGGTGTAAATACTTTGGGGTGAGTTTCAGATTAAGTCTGCATATGTACCAAAGGTAAAGAAGATGGAGATGTTTTGGGGTGTGCACGTGTACACATAGGTATCACTGTGTACATGGGTGAAACTGACATGAACAAGATGCAAACTGGAGTTTTGTTGATGCCGAGCTTCAGTGATTTGGTAGGCAAGTAGTGGTGAACTGGAAAGAAGGAGAGAGCATGCACATGCACACTGCTGTGCATGTCAGGCTGGCCAGGTGGAAGTTCAGCTGAGCTTGATCTTGCTGCTAAACTGATGGGGGTGGAACACATTGGGTAGAGAAAGTATGGTAGAGAAGTATGGGAGATGGTTATGTCGGTATAATGGTCAGGCACTTAAGCCTGTGCTTGTCTGAAAGTGGTTGATGTGTATCTGACCTGGGTTATGAAGATTTAGAGTTGATGGCGATGGACAGTATTAAGGGCAGTTGGATGGTTCAAGCATCAGATATGTAAAGACTGTCTGGTGAAAGTGTAAACTGGAATTTGAAGAAAGAAAATAGGAATAGTAGTGGTATGGTATACTTATATATTATCTGTTCCTATGTTGTTAAAATGGTCAGGGTCAGATACAGAGCTACCAAAGCAGGGTACTGGTGGAGTTGATGAGTAGATAGAAAGAGGAGAAGTGATTCTTTTCAAGTTTCAGTGGTGTAAAAAAAAAAAAAAAAAAAATTTCTCGAAGCAGAGACACATGTGACTCGAAGCATATTGGGGGGTGACTCGAAGTGATTTAGCAGCTGTCTCGAAGCAGAGTTGCCTATTTCAGTTTAGTCTGGAAGTAGATTGAAGTTGAGATTTAATCTTAGCTGAGTTGGTGAAGGATGTTGATGGGCAAAGACAACCAGATGGAGTCTGCATGGACATGTTGTAGCCTGAGAAAGAAAAAAAAGGTGTAAACCAGTTGCTAATACAAGTAGCTGAATTAAAGTTGTGAATATAAGAAAGAAGAAGCTATGTTAGTTTTGAAAAGAACTGAATTCAAGTAGCTGAAGCATGATAGGTTCTGATTTAAGGTATGGCCACTTGATATGCATGCATGAATAGATTAGGCAGCAGTGAAATGGTGGGGGTGTGTACGTGTTCATGAGCAAAAGAAAGGAGGCGTGCACGTGCACCAATGTACTACGGCATATAATAGGAAAGCGTTCCCATATTGCTTAGTCTGACTTTAGAAAATTTTGTCGAAATTTTTAGTATTAGCCCGGTTCACATTTTTGGGTTATATTTTGGCCTTATTACACGGTGGAGTGGTCGAGCAAAGCAAATCAATTTTTGTTCTATTTTAAATTTTCATTTGACCGAAATTTCTAAAGTCGCGTTTCAAAATATTTGAATTTTATTTTAGATTTGAATCTAGGCGACATCAGAAGAAATTTGATCGTTATTTTCTGTCGGTCATTACCGGTGAATCGTCATTTTGAATTCAAATTTTCTGCAACGTCCAGTTGAGTATTTCTCACCAGACATACGTATTTATATTTCGTAAATTATTGCAAGTGTATGTGTATAATTGCATTTCACTATTATCTGTCCGTAGTGTAATATAGAATGATGAACCCCATTTAAATTGACACCTCATCAGTTATTATCTGGTGTATGATATTCTGCAGTTATATTATATTATTGTTTATTTACTACTTAAATCACCACTGCAAGTTCCCTGTTATTATAGATTGTTATGGGCTGAAATGATAGGCATAATTGATTTTTATCGTTCACTTGTTCTGTTAACTGTTGTAAATTAACTTGGGATTGCGGGTTTGAAATGATAGAACCCGGGGTTGTGTAGATTACGGATTGAAATGATATAAATCCGTATCACTTGACCTAGGCTAGAAAACTATATACAGGCCCGTGGTCTTTATAATATTTTCTGAAATTTTTAAAAATTATTTTGGAAGTTAAATATTTGATTTAATATCTTTAAAGGATTTTATATTGGTTCTAAATGAGTTAAATGTTAATAAATAAATAAATATTTGAATAAAAGTTTGGAATATAACTTAATTTGGTAATTCGGGATTTTTGAAAGAATAAGATTTCAGTTAAGAAAATATAAATAAATAAATAAGTTATATTTGGAAATATTTATTTAGTTAAACAATCTACTACAGCATTTAAATGCTGTCTTTTTGAAATTGGACTAGTTTCACCCGTAACTTTAGGTAGCATTTCCTAAGTGCTACAGAATCTAGAATTGATTGTTTTAAATTTTATGGAATTTGATAAATTTTATTTTTAAGTTTTGGAGAATCTTAAGATATGATTTATAACTGGATTTCCTTAATAAATTTAAGATGAATATTCAGGTATTAAGTAAATTTTGAAATAATTAATGGCTAAAATTGGAGTTTATTTATGAAATTTAAGGGAATATTCAAGGCTAAAAATAAAACATTGATTTGTTGAAGGATAAAGTCCAAACTTGGTTTGAATAGTAAGTACTCCAATTGAATATATATATATAAGAATTGAAGTAGTTTTGGGAACATAAAGTGATATTTAAATTATGGTCTAAACTTTAAATAAAGAAAAATTATTTGTAAAGCTATGTAAATTCTCTTCTTTAAAAAGTAACCATAAAGTTAACCCATTTATTATATATACCGTTGAATATCCAAACCATTGTGTTTGGGAGTTATGGTTTTAAAGTAAATTTCCAAAATATTATGTTTCGAAGATATAATTCAAATATTTGGTTTCCAGATATTATAAATTTTAAGCAGTATGGTTTTGGAAAAGAATTATATTTGAATATAACGATATCCTATTGTTTTGGTTTTAAAATGATATCGTATTTATAATTTGAAATGGAAATGATTATTCTGGTTTTAAAGAATAAACTGTTTTTAAATGGCCACGGGTTATAATAACGTTTGGTTGGCAAAGAGACCGGGATCGGATATGGACATACTCTCTGTCGATACCGAAAACCACTTTGACTAACCGTGTACGCGGTAGAGATTCCAGAATGAAGTAGGTTGGTGGTGACGGTTTCTTGGAAGGTATATACGTGGACCCGACTCCCGTGAGTTGGCATAAGGTGGCTAAAACAGGAGCGATTCTCGGATTAATGAGGTAGCTCCTCTGATCGAACGCACTTCTTCGTATACCATTCTATTACTCTTGTGATTGTTTGGGTGCACCCTTGATTTGGGAGTGTTGTTCGAGGTGGGCGGTTGCTGCGGCTTCGCGTTACCACCGGTCCGGATAGCAATTGGTATATCTACCCTGGCATTGCCTAGTTGTGCCGTGTCACCTACCATATCGAGCCTTGTACGAGTTTGGTTTTCTCCCGTAGCCCGTGTGGTATCCTCTAGTTGCTTCCCGATCAGGAGGAGCTATGATATTGGATGGACTACTGGGACTATTACGTGTTAAGGGCTATATGGGTAACCCCTTAATGCTAAGAAATAAGTATGTTTACTTTATAAATAGACACTATTATAATAGCGCAATATACTACATAGTAAATAGTTTAACGGATCCTTAGAGGATGGGCGGCCCCAAGCATCCTTTAAGTTACTTGCTATATATTACAGTACACTTGATTTAGCTTACATTATATAAGTATGTATGTCCTGACTCGAGTGTTTGTTTTATTGTACGCTCGGGTCAGCCTGAGTTGCAGCTTCAGTTTCTTATCCGTAGCTAGGACACTCAGTAGATCATTCGTGCTGTTGGAAGTTGATTCAGCCTTTATCCTTTCTGGAATTCAAGACTTTGAAGACTCTATCTCTATTTATGTCTTAACATTGTATTGAGTATTATAGACAATGTAAGTTCTGTTTTGTAAAAGTTATATCAGTGGCTTCATGAACCACTAAATTTTTAATTTCCGCTGCGAGATTCTGATATCTGTGTATGTGATTCTGTGATTTATTTATTGTATATTCTGAGTTTTTGCCAAATTTATTCTACAACGCAGTATTTTGAACAATTCAAAGTCCGACATGTGCGGATGCGAAGGGTTGAAAATACTGGGTCGTTACAGTAGTGATGATAGCTATACAGTAAATAGTGCGGAATATAAAAGCAGTATAATAAAAAATGACACCAGAGATTTTTATACTGGTTCGGAGCTTCGTCCTACGTCTAGTCCCAGACTCCTTCTGCAATTTCACTAAAACAATAACCCTCACTTAACCTGGAGAAACATGTCTATACAACCCCTGAGCAGTCGAACAGGGACTTGAGCAACGGAACAGGATTTTGCCTCAGCAGCCGAAGAGGACTTCACACGCCTGAGCAGCAGAACAGGACTTCAATAAAATACAAAAGATTTTTTGACTTTTTGTGTTCCGATAACACGGATAAATCCGTTTATAGTACACCCTTCATATGATTTTCTCCTCAAGTATATATATATATATATAAAGTTTATGAAGAATAAAAAGGAATAATATTGCTTAGAATATATTAACGCAGAATATTTGAGAGTATAGTTGCAAGTATATTCAAGAGATTTAGATAAGAAAGATAAGAAAATTCGGTAATTTGAAATCAAGTTAGAATATGTATTTATAGATGTTAAAAAGCAGTGACCATTGACGAAGAGTTCCAGTTGAAGTGTTGCGTCCAAATCTTTTTGTAGAGATTTGTAACTCTTCACAAATAGTTGTGTCTTTTCAGAAAATATAGCTGTTATAAAAATTCAGTCAACTGAACCACTGTTTTAAATATCGGATATCTCGGCCGATATCTCGGTTGAGATCTCGGTTAAAGGCATGGGCGAAACGAAACATAACATATTGGTCGATATCTCATTTCGAATATATCGGCCGAAATTTATAAATATCGGCCATATTTGTAGGGAAACGATATTCCGAGATCTCCCCGATATTTTTTTGAAATAAAAATTTAGGCCCATCTCATTCCAACTTAAAAAAACAGACAACCATTTTCCTTATTAAACTTCTCAGATTTCACGTTCCTCATCAAAAATATTAAACTCCCTCTCTCTACGGAATAAATGACCTCCTCTTCTGGAAAAAATCGAATACCCGCTGCTTAAAAAAAATGAAATTTCCGACTGTTCCAACGCTCGCGATCGCGATTGTTTCCATTCGGCTCAATTACTTTTGATAGTCTACAGCTTCATCTTCGCTCAATCTTGTTACTTCATTTCTTACAGGTATGTAAATTATGGTTTTCCTATTTTAATGAAATTCAAAATTGAATTGACATGATAATTTACAGTAGATTTGCTTACTGAGCAATATGAAAATTTTAGGCTTTAGGGTTTTATACACAAGTCAATAGCATGATCCGAGTATAAATAATGGTTCTCGTCATGTTGTTATTCCTGTGAAAGAAAAGAATAATGCAGCTACTAGCGATATATCATGATCATTAACCTCCATAAAATCTGGATTTTGTTCTTATTTAATGCAGTGAACTTGGTTAGTTGTCAGAGGGTTTGTTCTGTTTGACAGTGTTCTGTTTGGCAGGTTATAATGAGGGACATTTTTAAATGAAGGGATACTTCTAATATAAAGGATGTAGCATATAATCTTGCAGTATTATTTATGCAATGCAACCATTGAATAGTTATACAATTCTAATTTTTTGTTTTTTATATTAAACTTTAACTTGCATATGTTTTACATATGATAAGTCAGTCCTTTAGCAGCACTACAGTATTCCCTGCATCTTAACATATTAGGAAATTCTGAAAACTTTGTTTTTGATTTGACCATCGTGCACTTTTTTGCATGTTTTGTATAAGAATATATAACTTATTAAGAAATTATATTTAAAGTTCTGTTCTTTTGCATGTCTTTTGTTCTATGTTCTTTTATGTACGTATTACGTATGTACATACACGTTTTCTATTCTATGCTATTTTTTGTTTTTCTCATGTCTTGTTATATATATGTGACATTATATGTTAACTTATGATCATGACTCGTACTTTCTTTATATTGTGTAGATCCAACTGTCCAAGATAGAAATGACATAGATGTTCTTTCAAGCAATCGATGACAATGGTATATGGTGTGATTTTACAAATCAAGTAAGCTTAAATTTTCATTTATTTCAGTATATGTAAATGTTATTGCATGATCAAATTAATTTAAAACATGAAACATTGAAATATACACCGATATGGTCCGAAGATGAACTTTAAGGTCCGATATGTAAATCCGATATGACATCCGAAATGCACTCGTCTCATCCGAGATCTCCCCCGATACGATACCGAGTCACTAAAATCGTCGAGACGAAACATGACCGATATCCGAGATTTAAAACCTTGAACTGAACCTCTGGACCAGTCGACTGAATATTCAAATGAATTTAAATATGTATTTTGGTTTATTTGTGCACCTGTGCATGCACAGAAATTGTCAGGTCAGTCTTCTGACCTACCAGGTCAGTCGACTGACCTTGTAATTTCTGTGCAGTTTGCACAGTTTTCACAGGTTTATATATATATTATATGATTTTAAAGCAAAAACTTTGACAATATATGCATATATATATATACACCTCTACTATTAATAACGATAGTTCATTGAATAAGATTTCAACCGTGTCTTTGTAAGATGCCCAAAATACCCTTTTCTTTTGCATTCTATTTCTACGCGTTCTTCCTCTCGCTTGCTGCAGGTAAAAGAAAACCTAAATTACCTCTCTCACCTCTAATGCCGATTATCAATTACATTCTGATTTTGATTTTCGTTAATTCCTTTCGATTTTAATTTGTATCTCTTTTTAGATTCTGATTCTACGTATTCTCCCTCTTCGCTTGCTGTAGGAAAAGAAAAACCTAAATTAGCTCTCTCATCTTTAATGGCGATTATTGACTTACATGAGCTCAAGCATCACTGGTCAATATCCATCAGACTTCAGACTCAGGTAATTATTCGCTGCTTTTCGTTAACTACTTATGATTTTGATTAGTTCGACTATCTATTAAGCATGAATTTCTTAGAATTTGATTAGCGATTGCAATGGAGATTATCGATTAAGCACGAATTGCTTAGGATTTTGAGTAGTATATGATATCCATCATAGATCTGATATCCATCGAACATGAATTAGCAAATAACTATTCATTGATTTTCATTAATTACTTCAGATTTGGAGTAATTATACGGTTCCACTTTCATCAGTATCAACTTTTTAACCCTAAAAAGCTCAACCAGAATCCAAAAAAGTGTAAAGGAGAAGCCCAGTAAGAGATAGAAGGCAAAAATCAACTCCATTGCATTAAATAAAAAAGAAGAGTGGGTTTAATGAATATCTATGAACGCAAAAAACTATCTGTACATATTTAAGTTTTGTTTAAGAATAATTTACGAACAATGTCTATATGTATCGGATACATTTGAAAATTTATGTTCAAAATTTGTTAAAACACATTTTTCTACAAATTGTTTACCAAAAAAAGGAGGATGCACATCAGAATATACGGCCTTATAAATCAAAAAACTATGGTAACAGTCGTATATTTATGGACAACAGTCAGGGCTACTAGAGAACCTTATGTATAAGCATTATATATAACTGTGCAGGCTTTTAGATTTTTCTCAAATGAAGCAACATTATAGGTAAGCATATAGACATATATAGCATGGGGGTAGAAATGATTTTTAATGGTCAGATAAAAAAACGAACACACAGTCTGCTCTGCAATTACCATCTGAAAAAATTAGAAAAGATACAACAAAACAGTAACATTTCTATTATTGCTTTTTTTCCTAGAGTGTTATTATAATAATTCAACAACCACGCATGGTACTGTCGAAATCTATGACAATGAAGTCAGGTTCGGTAATCAATTGCAGACTATCATTGACAGACCTTCGTCTTCGTTATTGATCAATTAACTCACTGTAGTAGGATGTCAAAAATATATCATTAGGGGCAACAAGGTTAGGTTTAAAGTGGCAAAAAGAAGCTGTAATGGAATGAGTGAAAGTTAGGACTGGCCACAGTTGGATAAAGGTACGGTTTTTACTATTTTAGTAGCTATATGGGGTAAACATAAAATTATTATATGATTAAATATTTATTATAGAAGTTTAGTTTAAGATGGAGCTTTTGACTGAAAATTGAAAATTATATGTTTGTGGTATCAATAGATAATTCATAAAAAATTGGTTCTGATTTTATGGTTATATCCACAACATAACTAATGAACTCCAATTTAGAAATTTTATTTGTTATATATCCTGTTCACCATAGTATTTCCCTCTACTATGTTTGATACATGAGCAATATGCAATACTCAATTTATTTTCTGTTAATACGCGCGTAGCGTATTCTTGAATACAATCAGATGCTGATAAATATGAAATATTTATCATTTATTTAGATTCAAGTTCTTTTATTTTTGTGGAATACTCATCAGTTTGGATGTTCTGTCTACATCCCCTCTCAAATCCGTATTGTGTGCGTCATTTTTTTCTTCCTCACTATATGGAACAGAAGTCTTTTGTGCAAGTATTAGACTTGGATGTTCATTTGATTGATGTTTCTTCTGAGATAACATGTGCATGTGCAGGTGATGTTGCTACCGCCTTTAGATCGTCAGTTGGAGGTGTGTTATTCTCTTGAAGAAGTTACATCATGATTCATGGTAAGGTTGTCATCTTTCTTATTAACTAGAATGCCATTTGGAAAGTAAAAAACTTTAATGCTTTATAATATATATTTTAATAAGTTTATTATATTTTTTATTTTAAGCTTCCATAGATTTATTTCAGTCATCAATTATTATTCAGGTCACTTTTGTCAAGATAGCTGTCTGTTGTTCTCATTTATTTTTTTGCACACAAATCTTAGCAAGAATGTTTAGTATTGCTGATAATATTTATTATTAGTTGGCTTTTGGTTTCATTTTGTTTATATAGATTGCTTAACAGTATTGATACTAACAGATAAAAAACTATTTGCATGAATAATATTTTGACTAATTCACTGGTGTACAGGTACATGCACAAACAAAACCAATTATTATTCAGCATGCTGTTTGTAGATGTTGTTTGTGGCTACCAGGTGAACCATTATGCATAAAATTTCTAATTCCCATACATACATCTGCTAATAGGCAGAACTTTTTGCATCGGCTTAGTAAAGGAGAAGCCCAATGCTGCAATCATGGAGTGCTACACAGGCCTTCTTTCTTTCTTTCTTTCTTATATTTTACTATTTTTAGCCTTAGCATCTCATTTATTATGAATTTTGAAATATGTAAGCATAACAGGGATTTAAATCCAAAAAATCTTTAAGTTGATAAGGATAAAGGAATCTTGAAGAATGCTGATCTAGGGCTTGGAAGGGCCTTTACAGTTCCTCTTAAGAGCTATTCGCCCGAGGTCAAAACGAATTCATTTTATTTGTATAGCTGAGACGTAGTTATTCATTTTATTTTGAGTTACCATCATTAATAACACAAACAGCTTGCCCAGTTTGACAAAAAAAACTTGGTTGACAATCTTCTGATCTTCTTAATTATTATTCCTGAAGAAATGAGTGTACCTATAACTGTTAAAGTTAGTCTGCACTTAAATTCTTTCAAAATTCACTACCGAATAGTTTGATTCAATTATAGGTAACACTATAAACGCCTCTTAGTACCACTTCTTCCAAAATTTTGCTTACATTTTTGATATCTCGATGATATTTAGTTGATTTTGTGACCATTTTGATTTGATTACTCATTAAACCATCGGTTAAACCCTAATTATATTTTCCGCTTTTGCAACACATCTTTAAAATACAAGTGGATTGCAGCTGCAAAAGTTAGTTATCCTACTAGCATTGAGCTGTTGGTTGCTTATGAGTTATGAGAATGTGTTTATACTTTTAGGTAGAGACCAATAAAACTCCTACTTCAGCCAGACATTAAATAGGATGCAACTGTAAGAAGTCAAGCTGCTTGAATAAATATTGTGAATGTTATCAGGTTAGACTTCATTCGCGTAAGTAGATTTATTTTGTTATTTGTAACTGAATTGTTTGAACCATCAATTGAAGGGCGGTGTGGGGAGCTCACTAAGCTGCAGATGCGAGTCATTTAAAAATGTGTTTGGAAGAAAAGATGGTATGTCTGATTTTAGTTCTTCGTATAAATAATTTCTTCATCATTTCTTTATCAATAATTTTTGCAGTGTTGTGTTTACTTCTTATGCTCCCATCTAGAGGATATTTGTAGCAATAGTATTTAATATAAAAAGGCTGAACTGTGACCTCTGAAATATGGTGAATGGCTTCATTTTGTATAAACCGATTTCATGAAATTTGGACCCTAAGGTGTGGAATGCGATAAAGTAAAAATCTTTATCATGAATTAGATGATTTTTCCATCAACCGAAATGGGAGGTTCAGTAATTTAGCAGCTTAAATAAAACCTTATCCTCAATCGTCCTTATCAATTTGCTTGCTCATAGCAAGTGTATTACATCAGAGTGTGTGTGCCATGATTTAATTTATTACAATGTTAGTACTGTATCACACATGTGCTCATAAAACTCAAGTCAGGCTGGGATGAGATGTTGAAAATGGGAAAATAAATTTAATGTAGATATTTCAAAATTTTGATTCATGGATTCTTTTTGGTTTTCTTAATTTCCGCTTTTTCTTTTTTTTTTACTATTTTTTCCTATTTAATTATTCAATTTCACATTTTATTAATTACAATTTTAAAATACAAGATCTCGCAATTTTTTAAAAAATTAACTTTTGTTTTACTTACTTTTTGTGTTATGAAAAAACATCTCTTTAGTTTTTTGAATGACTACTTTTACTTCCAGCTTTTAGCTTAAAAATCATGTGTCTTGAGACAATGAGAACGTGATACGGTCTTAAAGAACCAGTAATGATGTTTTAGCCTATAATGTTGTACCATTATTCTCTACCGAGGAATCACCAGTTGATAAAATTATACGTTCTATCAATGGATTGATCTGATTCTATAAAATGTAGAAGGAATGAGAATGTGCTAAGAACAAACCACTTCATTACTCTTCTAATTTATTAGTTAATGCCGCTGAAAACCATCTACGAATTCGTGGTATACAGACACACACATACACATTCATGTCGTCTATCTTTCTTTATCCACAAGAAAGACTTGGTGATTTCTCTGGCACAATTTCTAAAGTGGAAGAGCTATTGTTGTATAGAACTTACTAAAAAAATCATTGCTATGGTAATTGGTAACCTAAGTACTAAATCCATTTATAGATTATGTAATTGGAAATATCATAAAAGCCTACTCGTTATTCAATTTTTAGATTATGTAGATTTATGTCGATGCGGAATAAAAATTTAATAACATATAGTATTTTTTTGACCTTAAAATGTTTCTTAGCTAGTTGTGTATGTGTACGGTTTGAAAAACATTTGAGGCGGTCAAATAATGCAAAGAAAAAAAGAAAATTTTATGTTAGCTAGATTGCAATTTGAGACCATGAATTTATATGCAATACAGTGGTAGCAAAGAAAGTAGGAGAGTTTACACGCCGTAGGTATGCTATCGTTGTTCCCTATAAATTCTACAGTGGGAAGTTAAATAGAGATGATGGTGGTGGCTACTATGAGGAGATATGGAGGAGGGGGATTATATTTGGACAGAAATGCAGGCCGTTGGATTATGCTGGGGTTGTTTACTATGACTCTGATAGCCGATAGGTGGCGGGGGTGCCGCTGCTCAAATCGCCTTTTTGGATTACTATGTGATTTATGAATAGTGAAACCTGTGTTAATTTTGGTCATAATTGTGATTTATTGATTTTTATTCAGTTGAATTCCGTTTATCATGTTTATGTTGTGAGTGAAAAATTTATTCATTACTTTGCTGAAACAATGTGTGGAATTTTATATCAGTGACTTTCTTAAGGTTTTACTTGGTTTATGGTATTTAAAATGTTGTTGCACTTGCAAG
Organism: Allium cepa; assembly: GCA_030765085.1. NCBI lineage: Eukaryota > Viridiplantae > Streptophyta > Magnoliopsida > Asparagales > Amaryllidaceae > Allium > Allium cepa. Next base: position 406,780,720 of record CM060931.1, on the reverse strand, counting down.
CTGTACCTTACTGACTTTTTAATCATTTATTGCTCTGCTTGAAAATTATAATCTCGGTTTTAAATGGAATTTTACTCTGTTTATTGCATGGATGGTACTCTACACTGAAGTGCAAGAAGGACCTAAACGTTTCTACCGTGATGTTTATACATATTACAAAATGCTTTATGTTCAAACTAAAAATTAACTGGCTGTATACCATAACGTCTGGGTTAATTCTGATAATTATATACCAACCAAAACTGAGGAGCAAATAAAAATAATAAAATATGTCGGCTTACTTATAGACTTCCTATGAAGTTTAATTCCATAACTGATGGCATTAGGAACGATTTCGTTTTTTTGCATTTTATGGAATTTTCTTATCGCATCATCAAATTTAGATGCTTTACAAAACCCTTCGACTATTGCACCACATATCACAACTTCAGGTATAGTTCCTTTCTCGCGCATTGAACCAAACAGTTTCATTGCTTCTTAAACTAACTCATCTTTACATAATGCATCAAGCATTCCTAAAACGTTTGAAATCAAGCCTGTTTCCTTCATTTTCTTAAATATTTCATCTGCATCCGTAGGTGGCTCAATCTTCATATTATTTGAACGTACCTTTTTAGCTGTTCTAAGTGGACTGTTGTCACCTAAACCAACAGTTTCAAGAATGGAACCACTATTCTTATCATTATGGTTTTCAATACTATGGGTGTCAACAAACTATGCATTAAGCATCACTTTGATGCCTAAGCTTCTTCAGAAGGCTGCTTATACTGTGCTGTTGTACATAGCTACATGATTGAAGACTATTGAAAGTTGCATGCACCAATTCAGCTGACATACTTTAGCATTTTAATGATTTGAACTTTTCGTTTCTTTCAAGATATTGTTGGTATAATGATGTTGCTCTTGATTGGCATGGTCCAATATTTTAATGTAAATTGGTTACGTGCATTAACTAAGATTATGTATTCTCAAATAAAACTATGCATTGGTTGTGGTGATTTTCATATTTCTAATTCAATTTTTATTTTACATCAAAATATCCAAAATTTAATTTGCAAAAGGTTGGTCGAATAGTATTAACTTATATCTTAGATGAGTTAGTATATTGAACAAAATTACAGAGCCAAGAGCACCTGGGATTTGATAATCTCTATAAGTATGAGGTTTGTTTAATTAGTTTTGAAGTGCAAGTCTACCGATTTCTTATTATATGTTAAGCGTTTACAATATCAATGACAAGGTTAGAATCTTCCTTTGGTTCCAGCTATCTTCATTATATTTTGGAAGTGCAAACTGTATTAATTTGTGAATAACCAAAATTCAAGTGGTGATAGTTGTAATAGAGACTTAACAGCCTCAAAAAAGTAAACACGTGTACAATTAATTAAATAACAAATCACATTCTTTAGGAAAATAACAATGTTTTTGAAAAATAATAAATGTACTTAATTTTTATTAAGAGAGAAGACTTACAAGAAAAAATTTGTCTGTGATTAGAAAGGCTTATGGAATACTGCACCAATCAAATTGAACTTACAATAGTTGGAGTAGGGAATAATGCAGTATTAATGGGATCCTTCTATCGATCTTTCAATGTCTAGATGTGCTGCAATAGAGTAAAAATGGATATAAACATTTGCACTTGATGGTGTAGTAAGGATATTTTATAGTCGACATTGAGAGAGATGTTTTTTGTACTATTTTATTGTTGCTTTTTATCGCGACGTTATGATATTCTCCTATTGGATAATGATGTTATTGGTGTTAAAATATTTGTGCTGAAACGATTTACATACATGTTTGTTTAGATGTGTGATGTTGGATTATTGTTGTGTTTAATTGCATATATTGTATTAATATCCATAACATAGTTTCTATGATACATATGTATCATTTCTATTACTAATTATTGGTTTCTCAAAATAGAAACCAAATGTTACCCATTGAGTTGTGGGCTAGATCTTTATGTTCAATTTTATGATATTTGCATATTACCAAAATCGGATGCAAAGCGATTGTTATGGCTTCGAACATTCAATTGTGGCTGAACCATATATATTTTGATTCGGGTTGAATCCTATATATTTCTGTGGTGTTGTTTATCTTTTGATTTTGCTGCCTATATTTGTGATTTTCATCATTTTTGATAGTGAAACTCACTTAGTAATTTATAGGCATTACGACATGAACCGAGAAAATGTATACTATATCTATAAACAAAAAAATATACATATTTTGAAACGCATTATTGAACTAATGCATGCAAGTTTTAATTAGATGCATGTCCACTTGGACGTGCATATATACTCATATATATTATATACTTATATATCATTAAATCATTTGAAAATAAGAAGATTATATATATAAGCTATTACATATATAAACGAGGAGAGATCTTAACAAAATTGACTTAAGGCTCAAAACAAGACAGTATAAAAATTGATGCACCGATTTTGATGTCTTATCTCCATGTAGCATATATTCTCTTTTTATCGTAACACGTCAAACCTGTATGTTGTAGTGATAGTTTGGTGTCATGAATCAAAACTAAGTCTCAACATTGTCCCCTTTTTTTGATTGATGTCAGCTTGTAAATAGATATATATTTTGACTATATATAATATAAATACTTACTTCTCCTGAATCTTTGATGATCTATATCCTGCATTCTTAATGTTAGTGATAATTTTACTTCCTCTTGTCATTAACAAAAAGGAATAAAAAACATGAATAATAGTATGATGCATTCATAGATATTAAAAAAGAAACGAACATTCATACATTACAATACCACAAACAAGAATTTTGAAATAATACGAAAATATTGGCTATTTAGTACAAGCCATAATGTTGTGACATAAAAGACTAATGTTTTTGGAACATAAGAGAAGCAACAATTTACTCTATTATACGCTTACACTTATCACCATGAGAACTTTGACCACCACTATCACCTCCATTTCCACCGTTGTCGCTACTACTTGCTTGATCATCGAAAGAGGAAGACCAAGTGAAGACTGGTTGTTTACCCGGATCACCTAGTGTAGCCGTGGAAGAGCCGGATGAGCACGAGATTGCTTGCCATAACTTTGTAAAAAATCATTTAACTTTATCAAGCTTTTTGTCAGCCCTAGTTATATGTGATTGAAGAATTTGTTGGTTATGGCATATCATGGAAATAGACTTATGTGGAGGAAGGCCCGGATTTGGAATCATAATTTCTTGTTGACGAATAATTGACCTTTGGCGAGTTGGAGGGTGAGATGATGCTTCGCCTTGTTGTTGTGGTGGTTGATCTTGAGGTAATTGACGTTGAGTTCATTCTTCAAAAGAAATGATAGGAGGAGTTCGAGCAACCGGTAATTTCATCAATGCTAGAGTATGGGAGTTTAAGTAGCCGATGGTAGAGACCGGTGAGTCGGGTTTCGGAATCTCACATTCTTTGTGTATGTGCATAATGTACTCACCGTAATATATGACATTCGTTCGACCATTGTTAAAACTTATGAACTCATCAAGAATCAATCGGAGCCAATTAACTTTGATATTCCCGCACCGAATTTTCTTATCTTTCTCTTGAATAAACTTGCAACTATACTCTCAATATCGGTTGCTGAGGCGAAATCATGTTCTGCTGCTCAGGTCCCTGTTCGGCTGCTCAGGGGTTGTATAGACCTGTTCCTCCGGGTCAAGTGAAGGTTGTTGCTTTAGTGATATTCCAGAAGGAGTCTGGGACTAGACGTAGACGAAACTTCGAACCAGTATAAAAATTTCTGGTGTCATTTTTTATTATACCGCTTTTATATTCCGCACTATTTACTGTATAACTATCATCACTACACTTTGTATTATCATATATCCATATTACACGATCCATGACACACTTACATTTGGTATCATAGCAGGTCATCATATAACCGTAACACGGTTATCTGATAATCTAATAATATGGAAACTAAAACTAGCACTAGCATGAACACTAGCTTCATTGAAGGACAATCCACTGCACGTCGACCACTATTTAATGACACGAACTATAACTATTGGGCCTCACGAATGTGAATATATATGCAAGCAAATGGTTTTGATTCGTGTAATATAACTCAGATAGAATATATTATTCCTACTGAAGAGTATTCTACTTGGACAAATACACAGAAACTAGATGCCACAGCAAATGCAAAAGCCATGAATATGCTATTTTGTGCCTTAGATAAAAATGAGTTTAACCGTGTTAGCATGTGCAACACTGCATATAAAATATGGCGTACACTCAAAGTTACACATGAAGGAACTAACAAGGTCAAACAAAGCAAAATATTCATGCTCAAAAGTCAGTTTCAAAACTTTAGGATGAAAGAAAATGAATCTATAAATGATATGTATTCAAGATTTCAGGATATCGACCATTCATTAGTAGGACTAGGAGAAAAATATTCAGATTTTTGATATTGTATCCGAAATCCTTAACGCTTTAATGGAGGAACCGGAAAGAAAAGTTCTCGCTATTGAAGAAGCGAACGACATTTTCAAAATAACTCCAGAAGAGTTAGTAGGAAATCTAATGTCCTATGAAGCGAATTTATAGGCTGAACGAGTTCAAGCTCAAGAGAAAAAGAATATAGCATTCCATGCAGAACAAGAAAAATCAGATTCAAACAAAGACAATCTAGCCTTTATTGCCGAATACTTCAACAAATTTTTAAAGTATAGAAAAAGAATATTTCATAACTTTTCGTTTCCTAGAACTCCACAACAAAATAGAGTTGTAGAACGAAAGAATCAGACTCTATAAGAATGTGCGAGAACCTTACTAAACAAAAGCACGTTATCAAAAGATTTCTGGGCAGAAGCCGTTGCAATTGCCTGTTATGCATTGAATCGTGTTTCTATTAGACCCCTCACTAAGAATACATCTTACGAACTTTTTACCGGTAGAAAAACAAACATATCTTATTTTAAATTATTTGGATCAAAATTGTATTAAATACCAAAGATCAGCTTGGCAAATTCGATTCAAAATGTGATGAACGTATATTTCTTGGATATACGAATCGAAGCAAAGCTTATCGAATTTTCAATAAACGAACTAATACTACTGAAGAAACTCTCCATATATCTTTTGATGAAAACTCTAAACATATTTCAAATTCAAATGATGACGATGATTTACTTGATAATAACACAAATATAGAAATAAACAATTTAAGAGAAGATGAAAATATTGTTTGTAATTCTAGAGAAGATGAAAACATTGTTAATAATTCAGAAAATATAAATATCACCAATACAATGAGATCTCCTCGAAGAATCTTACGAAATCATCCTACAGAAAATATAATTGGAGAAATGAATTCAAATGTTTGAACTAGAAATCAACTAAATTTAATGGGTCATGTAGCTTTTCTTTCTACTATAGACCTAAGAATACTAAGGAAGTATCATCCGATGAAAATTGGATTATTTCTATATAAGAAGAATTAAATCAGTTTGAACGAAATGAAGTCTGCGAACTAGTAGCCAAACCGACCGACTAGACTGTTATAGGAACTTAATGGGTTTATAAAAATAAAGCAGACGAATTAGGAAATATAAATAGAAAAAAATGAGACTAGTAGCACAAGTGTATAACCTAGAAAAAGGAATAGACTACCAAGAAACGTTTGCTCCAGTCGCTAGACTAGAAGCAATACGAATCTTACTGGCTTACGCATGTTTTAATAACTTTAAACTCTATCAAATGGATGTTAAAAGTGCATTTTAAAATGGCCATGTTAAAGAAAATGTTTTTTTGAACAACCCTTTATTTGTTCATGAAAAATATATAGATCATGTCTATAAACTTAAGAAAGCTTCATATGGTTTAAAACAAGCACCATGTGCTTGGTATGAACGCCTTAGAAGCTAATTAATTTGAATCAGGATTCGAAATAGGAAAATTAGATCAGACTTTATTTATAAAATATTCTAAAAATGATATTTTAATAGTTCCGATATATGTAGACGACATTATATTTGGTTTAACTAATAATAAATTATGCAAAGAATTTTCTGAAATAATGACTAGAGAATTCGAAATATCTCATATGGGAGAATTATTGTATTTTCTAGGTCTTCAAATAAAAAAGTTTCAAATGGAATATTTATAAATCAAGAAAAATACTATAATAATCTTATCAAACGATTCGGGATGGAAAACACTTCTGCCAAATCGACGCCTATGAGCACAACAACACATCTGGATAAAGATGATAATGGCAAGAGTGTAGACCAAACACTGTATCGTAGTATGATAGGATCATTACTATACCTAATAGCGAGTCGACCAGATATTTTGATGAGTGTATGTCTATGTGCAAAATTTCAAGCTGACCTAAAAGAATCACACTTACGAGCCGTAAAACGAATACTAAGTTATCTTAGTAATTCTAAAGATTTTGGACTTATCTATCCAAAAGATTGCTCGTTCGAGTTAGTGTTATAATGATGCTGATTTCGGCGAATCACGAACGAATAGAAAAAGTACAAGCGGTACATATCACTCCATTGGTGAATCATTAATATCGTGGTTTAGCAAGAAACAAAATTGTGTCTCGCTATCAAATCGTGAAGCAGAATATATATCTGCAGCATTAGCTTATGCACAAGTAATTTATATGCAACCGACACTAAAGATTTCAGAGTTAATTTATCCAAATCAATAATTTACTGTGATAATTCCAGTGCGATAAATCTATCTAAAAATTCAGTAAATCACTCTAGAACTAAACACAGAGAATTAGATATTATTTTCTACGCAACAATATAGAAAAAAATGTGATAAATTTATATTACTTTCCATCTGAAAATCAATTACTAAACCATTGTTAGAGAACACATTTATAAAACTACGTCGAGAACTCGGTATAATGTCAATTAAAGATGTATAAATGATAACATACGAAATTTTAGACTGAAACTCAAAAATAATTTTTTTTGACAAAAATTCTTTATTTTACCATGCTGAGACTCAAACCTGTAACCTGTTGTAAATAGCCCAAATGTCTTAACCACCTGAGCTATTGATTATTTTCATTACAGTCTAGGTCGGGGCTTTTCTTTTATGGTTGCAACTATACTCTAAATTATCTATAACACTTACCTTTATATATATATATATATATATATATATGTTTTCTGCATATTACATTTACATAGGTAAATCACAATAACAGAAAACAACTAAAATAGCAACTAACATTCCTAGCTAACAACTTTGTTGTAGCTAAAAACAATACAATCTATTCATTTCATCCTTTTTATTCTCAACTAACATTCCTAACTAACAACTTTTTTGTAGCTAAAAACAATACAACCAGTATAATATTTTAGTTTCTCAGAGTTTATTATTAGAATGCAAAAGATGGAAGTCCATCCAGACAATTTGTCCGAATGAAATTAACGACCATCCATACTGCCCACCAAAGTTGAGCGGAAGATCGCTACAACAAAACAAAAATGATGCAAATTCCCGCAAAAACTACTTGGTGTAACTTGTTCCTTAATATATAATATATTATACTAAAATACACCGAATAATTAAAACCAGGCAGATAACATGTACTGTAGAACCTCCAAGTTCAATACATGGTCAATAATAGGAAATAACCAAAGTAACAAAATAAATAATTGGTGATCATAAATTAGTTGCATTCACACAACGAAATTAAAACATAATAGATTAATTGTATATGGCTATATATAGGAGTTTTCTCCAGAGGATGTCTTTCTGAACTCCACACTAAGCTTGCACACCTACCAGGTCACTATGCTGATCACCTTGAGCAAGAATTTCAACGTCTACAAAGTACTCATTTTGGAGTATTCGAGATTTCATTTAGAAAACAGATAGATCAAACTAAACAGTTCAACACGAGTTACTTCTGTACTCAATAGTATAGAGTAAACATTTAAACATACATGTGCCATTAAGCACTCATGCTTAATATTAGTAGAGTTAAGGGTGTGTCATAAAAGTAATCGTGTAATTTATCATACAATTTAACTTTTGTGAATGAATCTTATTCGAAATAAAGTACACTTTTGGTTTTATTTTTCGTTGTATGTTTCGTTATATTATGATATAAGTATTGCTATAAAAACATTAGATATATACAAGTAAAAAATCCATAGGAAAAAGTATTTAATAAATTAACATGTTCGCAACCGTTGAATCGTGTATACAGGGTCGGCCTGATAGTATTTAGTGCCATAGACGAACAATTTTTTTATCGTCTTTTGTTGCCCCATTTTAAAAATAACAATACTTTTATACGTACAAAATCAAATGCAAAAATATAATCATAAAATTTGATGTCGATTACAAAATATTGGTAAACTAAATAATTAGTTTACATGTCAAAAAATCTAAATGTAAATGTGGTATCATGCCAAAATACAAGCTAACGAAAAATAAATTAACACATCTCAAAAATAATAAACAATTTTATCATGCATAATTTAACAAGTTTAATTAATCTACTCATTTTGTAACAATGTACAAAAATCAATTGTGATTAATTTAGATCAATTTTAGTTTTAACACAAATGCATTGGATTAATTTATCATTGCATTCAAATTTTTGATTCATTTATAATAGAAAATATGACAATACGAATTATTTGATTCATTCAACAAACTAACCAATATCAAACCAATGTATCAAATTAATGTTGATGAAATCAATATCAGTTGTTGGTTTATTCAACAATTCATTCAATTCATTTACAAATTAACCAATAAAATAAAACTAAATCAACCAACATCAAACCAATAGAAAACTCACATCTTAATTTGTAGTTGTAGAATAGTCCCAGCCTTTTCAACACTTCAAACCAAATTAACCAAAACACTTCAGCATGTTTCACAAATTAAAAAGAAAACAGGCAACAGGCACGAACCTGGCAGCAGCCCCCCGCCTTAAAATCTGAATTACAAAATCAAAACTAAAATTAGCATAATTAAATTTAGGGCAAGTAAAACCAATCACAAATCGAATCGATCAATAGAAGAGAGGAGCCGTGCCTGTTGATGTGTAGTGACTGAGTCGTGATTCGTGTCATGAATAGTCGTTGCGGTCGCGGAATGTCAGACGTGCATGGTGGCCCTGGTAAGCTGTGGCAGATGGTTGTGCCGTCATTGAAGTATCAAACGGTGGAAGGCTTAGAGGCAGCGTGATTTATTTTCAGTGCAAGAAAAATAAATACATATATAAAATATGTATCCTTAATTGTTCATAGCTAAGATGATTCGAAAAAATAATATTGATACATCTGGATGAATGATGAACTGCTTATGACCATTGGAAGACTAAGATGTTACGCGTTTGATTGTATGAAACAATCATATAACGACTCAATGAGAGCCTTCTATATGTTAAATATAATTAAGTCAAAATTGAAGATTTAATGTAAGGATGTGCAACACATTTTAGACTTGAGAGTACCACGGATCTTAAGTGTCTAAATTGTATTTTGACTATAGTCAATAAAATGACATGATGTTCATGCTACAATCATGGTTGGGTATTCGTCGAACCATTTGAAGTGAAATACTATAGATCCAACAAATTTACATACTTGTGATTTGAAAACAATACAAATTCCAAATCGGTCACAAATTTCAATGTATAACTCAATTAGAAAACACAAATTAATAACAAATTCAAATTGTGGAAATGATTACAACATGTGAGATAAATTTTCAGTTTACTTATTGAAGATTCATTTAAAAATCATATTGATTTTGACATTGTATGTGATTGTTTTATGCCTCTAAAAGAGATTCACAAATTTGAAAGAAATTTGGTGGTAAAAAAAGGAGAGACATAAACTAGTGTTTATATTTTTTCACTAATTAAGTGCTTCAGAATATTCATTCAAAACAAACAACTTCAAAGTTCTTATTTATCAATAAGTGATAAAATAAGTAATCACAGCTTACGGTAAACAAACGGTACCTTAGTTATAATATTATAACGATATTTGTCTTTAATTTATATAAATAAAATTGTTTGTCCCTACGATTGAAAAAAAAGAAGCAAGCTCTTCGGCAAAATTTTCACATCTTGTAATATATTATTTTTTCCTTCGACAAAAAGGAGAGACATAAACTAGTGTTAATACTTTTTCACTAATTAAGTGCTTCAGAATATTCATTCAAAACAAACAACTTCAAAGTTCTTATTTATCAATAAGTGATAAAATAAGTAATCACGGCTTACGGTAAACAAACAGTACCTTAGTTATAATATTATAACAATATTTGTCCTTAATTTATATAAATAAAATTGTTTGTCCCTACGGTTGAAAAAAAAGAAACAAGCTCTTCGGCCATATTTTCACATCTTGTAATATATTATTTTTCCTTCGACAAAAAATTATCGATTAGAGTTTCACTTTGTTTTTAGTTATACGGCCATTGTATGAACAAATCTTTCTCGGTTAAAGGTATTGCCGTCAGTCCGTTTTTTGGATCAACGCTACAAAATGAACTAGTAACATTTTGGAGGACTACAACAGGAAATTTGAATAAGAAACAAATACATCTTCATTTTTTTGTTTTGGGAACGAATATGTGAAACTTTGTTTATAGAAGAAATGAAGAGGTTTTGTTTGAGTGTATATGGCTGGATATAAAAATCATAAGCTATTTCAGAAACTGTTCTACTTCACTGGAAGATGCCAGGAAATTATCTCAACCTTTTTCTCGAAAAGTAAAATATATAATAAATTTGACAAAGTGCTAATGATATAGATTATGATGTTCTAACTTTTACATCTTTGTTCGAACTAGTGAGGGAATGTTTATTCATAACTCACAATATAAGGTTGACTTTTTAGGCATGTAGTGATATTTATTTTAATTTGAGCGGAATCGAATTATTTAATCAGGATCTAGTATTGTCTATTTAGATATCAATGCAACTTATAAATCAATTATGCAATATCACAGACACAATAGCAGAAATAAGAGACATAGAAGATTTAGCATGGTTTGGATATGAATATCCTACGTCCACGGAGACCCAACAACTTCTTTTATTCAGCAAGTACAAGAGATTACAAGCCACTCAAGATTAGAGAGTTAAAACATACATGAAGATTCTTCCTAATCTATCACTCAATTGAAGAGTTACAAAACAGAGCACAAAAATTGGCATAGTTATTTTTGCTCTCTAAATATTTCACCATTAAAGTGTGGAAGCTCCAGTATTTATAGAATGAGAAAATGAGCAGGGCAGCTGCAACATAACAACTCTAAGATCTGGTTCGGCAATCATCTGGTACGGAAAAAACTGGTTCGGCAATCATCTGGTTTGGCATCAGTACTTGGCATCTGGATCGGCAAGTACACCCGAACCAAAAATCTGTAGCAGCAACACTTTGGTTCGGTATTTCTACCAAACCAAAAATCTCGACCGGCAAAACTTGGATCGGCATCCATACTTCCCTCTGCTAAAAAAATACTATCATCACCGAACGAAATTCACTCCTGCACCGAACCAAATATTTGGTTCGGTATCACTATGACCACCGGACGAGATGGACACTTCATCAAGCAACCATCTCTTCTATTCATCATCTATCGAGCCAACCATTACCGAATGAGATTTCTTGTCTGGCATTCTACACATCACCGCTTCAGAATAAGATCATCACCGGACCAAATTTTTGGTTTGGCATCTCCACCACCGAACGAGATTCTTGGTTCGACTAGAAGACCTAGCACATCACCGGACGACATTGCTTCATCCTCCTCGTCATCCTAGGGTTTCATGACTTCTCCGATTTGGTCTATAAATGTTTGAAACGTACAATTTCAACATTCCACCTCGATTCAAATATGCATGTCTGATCATCAAACAATCAACATAAAAGTTGTTTGGTCTAGCGCCCCATGGCGTTCAAGTAACATGAATCAAACTGATCAAGTTTGAGCAACTTGTCCTTTGGAAGTGACTTTGTCATCATATCTTGAGGATTTTTTACATCATTGTACAGTGCAACTTGAAAAATATAGTAAAGTTGATTCCAACTAGGTTTGTAACCAGTAGATTGTCAATGTATGTATTGGTTTATATTCTAATGTGTCTACACATGAAAAATATGATGTGTTTCGTGTACACCTTCAAAAAAAATTATCACCAGATAATGATTTTAGCTATCATAATAATATCAAAACAAAGATGTGTATAGGTATCGGTATTAGTGATTTTAATGGACAGACAGACCTACACCTATGAAGATAAAAGTAACGACCAACATAATTAATTCGGTAATTCCAATAATCAGTTTCTGTATTTTATATACTTAAAGGAGATTCTAAATTAAGACATACTAGAATTTGGATTTCAGTTCGAGCAGAAGTATTGCTTGTCAGCTCATGGGGCTTATCATCAGCTAGAACCCAGAGCTTATGCACTCCTTTGCCAATGTTATATATATCGGTAGCATTCAAACTGAGTGGAAGTGATTTGAAGTTATGTGTAGGATGCAACTTAGAAATTGTTACATGCACATTGAATAGGAGAACCGAGTATACTAGCCCGAGGATAAAGGACCAAGCCTCATTTCCTGTTTTGAAAACCTAAAATTTATAGTGATGTCTATTTTTTTCCCTTCTTATTTATAATTTTTTTTTGATTATTTGTTAATAAGAGAATATTCGGGCCTGGCTAGCTTCCATATCAGTATATGAAAAAGGACAATTTTTCGATGAAGGCACCGCAAAAAAAACAAATTATAGAACTAGGCCACTGCAAAAACTAATTGCCAAAGTAGGCCTCGCTTAGTTTATAACTTGCGCACTTATGGAATGTGCAAGTTATAATTTTTTTATATGTAGAGTTTGCGCAATCCATAAATGCGCAAGCTATACATCTGAAACTTGCTCATTCTATAAGCGCGCAAGCTTTAGATTTAAAGTTTGCGCACTTTTGAAATGCGCAAGCTCATTTTCAGGCACCAAAACGACATAGAGCTGAATCTGAGCTCATTTCATATCCTATCTCCTTTCTTCCCAAAACCCTTCCCATTCCCAACGTCAAGCCCATTCTAAATCCAAATATATTAACTCAAAACCGTTGTTCCACATCTATTCCTTCAAACAACCACTTGATTGCGCACAAAATGGAAGCAAGCTCTTCATCTACGTTGATTAGAGGTAATAATAATTTGATTGTAATTTGAATACTACTGTAGATATGATTGTTATTGTTAGCGGAAGAGGTAGTGTTGAAGATGTCGATGTGAGTGTACTCATATTGTTGGTTTCTTTGTTGAAAATGCAAAAGGATTTGAAGTATTCATATAGCCAAAGCCCTAACTTTGTAGTTTTTGCAGTGATAAACGATTGTTGTTGTTTGTAGAATTTTCTCCCGGACTCGAAGATAGAAGTGTTCTCTATCTTCAAGAACACCATAGAAGCCAAAACGACACATTAATGGAGATAAATGTTCGATATTGGTAAACCAGCGGAATGCAAATATGAAGCACTAATTTTAATTTGTTTATACATTTCAGGGTGTTGAAACTGTGAAGATATGCAATCATTCGAGCAAACTCAAGAAGATCAATTAAAAAGATCCAAGATTGAAGCCGAATCTATGAATCTTCAGATTTTGGAAAGCTATGCAAATCGACTACAGTCGGCTCGATTATCACCTTATTACCGCTTTATGCGATAGATGGAGGTCGGAAACAAATATGTTTCATATGAGAGTCGGGGAGATGACAGTGACTCTAGTGGATGTGCATTTTCTTTTCGGTCTTAAAGCAGACGGTCGTCCGGTATGTTTGCAAAATTTAGATATTGATTACATCGAATTGGCTCATGACTTGCTTGGTATTTTTCTGTCCAGAAAGGCGGTTAAGTGTAAAAGTGAATTATCAATGACTTGATTTAAAAAGTGAATTTTCCGAACCACTACCCGAAGGGGCAACCGATTTAAATATACTTCGCCGCACTCGTGCGGTGATATTATATTTTTTGAGTTGTCGATTATTTTCCGATAATTTGAAAGGAAGATTAAGTTTGAAAAATTTACATTTTTGGATGATTTGGCTGACTGTGGTTATCATTCTTAGGGTAATGTTGTTCTTTGCTATTTGTATAGTGAGTTGTCACACGTTGCCTTGCAATCTCGAAAAGTTTTAGGGAGTTGTGCAACGTTGTTGCAACTATGGTCATGGTCGCAAATTGCTATTGGACGGCTTGTCTATTAGAATTCCTACCGACTTAAATCCATATCTTCCGTTCGAGGCTAGGTGGAATTGTACTAGGAGTTGGCGTGAGACACCAAGATATGTACAGTTTTACCGTAATGAGTCGAATTTGTTGGCGTATGATGCGGTTACATGGGAACCATATTCATAAGTTTGGACATCGGGAAATTGAGTATTCGTTCGCGGGTTGGATTACTAAGAGTCGACTGATTCTATTTTTAGACTTTGAGTTGTATGCATCCGATCGAGTTATGAGACATTTTTCTTTTGATTATCAGCACATTCCCGATCCTGTCGTCCCCTTGATCTAGAACCCACCTACCGGATGACATTTTTGGAGGAAAGTATTGCTATTTGACAATCAAGAATTGATCATACTGAACGAGCACGTGAGCCTCCGATACCTTTGAACGAGTACGGGTATTGGTATTGGCGAATTATTCATCGTTATATTTTTAAAAAGTCAGCAAGAAAGTTGGTTGCATACACTCCCATGCTCCTCTAGAACGTGATGTGGTAAGTATTGTAATTTTAAATTTTTTATAGTTCAATTTTTATGTTATATATGTGCATTGTTATGACCTAGGGTTTAGGTAAGTGGAATATACAACCCTTTGAATGTGGTGGGCGAAATAGAAGAAAGTCATGTGAAGCCGGACAAGGTCAAAAGAAAGTACATTGATCTGCGACGAATACTGACATGAATTTGGATCGAAACAAGCTTAAAAGGCCGGCCAAGCCGCCGCGCATTATAGAAGATCCACCACGTTGTACAGAGGGGACACATACCACAGTAGCAGGTGGACAAGCCCAATGGGAGGAGGCACATGCGGAGAGGGACGCTTCACAACATCCCTGTGACAAAACTACAGCTGGATGGCCCGCTTGGCCCGAGGTAGAGCAACAATACACCAACGGAGTAACTCATGCTGAATGGCCTATTTGGCATGAAGGAGAACAACAATTCCGATATGCTGGACATTCGACATACGAGCATGCGCAAGAGCAGCCGCAGTGGGAAATTCAACAAGAAAAATTCATTTTTGGGCCAAATCAACAACAAGAAATTCCACTTTCGACACCTGTTCCTACATTCGAAGAAGGCCAAGGATCGGCTCTCATCGTGTACAAACGGAAGAAGAAGAAGAGAGACACCCCACTTGAGCTTAGATGGATTCGTGGTTGACGGTGTTGGTCTTATTGTTGTTATTTCTTTGGTTGGGTTAGGGGTTGTTGACTTGTGTGTTGCTATGTTATTGTACGACTTGCTTAACTTTTTTTTGGATGATTTTCAATTTTCAGTTGGATCATGTTATTTATTTATTTTTGTGATGGTATTATTAATAGAATGGTGCGTGCATGCTCTTAGTTTGGAATATGGGGTCTAGGGCTTTGCAATTTGCGGTTTTGCAGTATGGCAGAGCAGCTCTCTGTTTGGAACTGACCTAAAAATAGCTTGCGCATTTGTGGAATGCGTAAGCTATATTGTCAATAAAGCTTGTGCATTCCACATCACGCAAGCAATTTTTGAGTTATTTACAACAATCCGCAAACGTTACATTTAGTCTTTTGTAGCATTTGCGAAATGCTGCAAATAATCCAATTCTACGCTTACACATATTTGGAATACGCAGATTATATTTTACATATAGCTTGCGCATTTCTGCATTGCGCAAGCTATATTGACAACATACCTTGCCCATTTCATATATGCGCAAGCGTGTCTTTGGCCCTGTTCGAGATAAAGAGCTATTTCAACACCATAAATCACACAATTTCGCACAAAAAGTCTGAACAACATTCTATATAACATGTGAACACCATTCGAATGACAATACCATCACATAACAAAGTCAACAGCATGCCACAACATCCAAAAAAGTTTCAACAAGTCATACAGTAACATAGACGTTCTACTTCTATTACAGTTCAACGTGAACAATTTTTTTTCTTATGACCAATAGAACCACATTTGCTACATCTGTTATGGCCGGATGAAGATGGCGTATCTATGAAACTTTTTATTAGAGTAGACGTAGGACAACCTGAATTTCTACGCACAGGCGGTGCTTGTATGATTGGACCATCGTAGACATTCCAATGTCGACTATCTGGTACATGGTGGAATAAAGGAGCATAAGCTGCAGAATACATAGCCTTTGTGTACTACATGGAGATTAAGTCAAAATACGCTCTATTAGCACCATCTGAACCACGTAAACAAGCCGCTAATACATGGGAGCATAGAAAATGATCTAATGTTGGCATGTTGTACGAACATTTGACAACATTATCTTCGATATTCACCGTATAATCAAACATATGCATATCTTTCACCTGCCGTTCAACGAAGCTATATCTCTCTATAGCCATGAGCCTCGATTCTTCCATTCTTCTCTGCGCTAATGCTTCCCACCTAGGTGCGAGCTGCGACGTCCACTCTTTCCTTTGAGTTCGTCGTTCGACGAAGTAATGGTTCAGTCGATGAAACGTACGTGTAACCAGTGATCTAATAGGTAAATTCCTAGTTCCTTTGAGCATACCGTTAAAGCTTTCGGAAACGTTGGTCGTCACCATATTGAATCTTAATCCGTCGTCATGACAAAGAGTCCAGCTTGATTCTTGGTCTTTCAAACTTCTTTCAATCCATGCATCGACATCTTGATTTACATCCTTCAACTGTTTTCGAAGATCATTGTATTTTACGACCTCCGATGCCGTGGCACATGCGTATAATAAAATTTTTAGCTCATCGGTGTCAAACCCTATTTTTTTGAAATTTTCTTTAATATGACGAATACAAAATCGATGATGTCAATTGGTCAAGCTTCTCTAAGCGTATGTGGAATTCCTTTCATACGATCCGAGATAAAGGTGATACATATGGAATATAATTCCATATGCAACGAATATACTAACTCCACGTTTGTCATGACTCTTTTTGTACAATAACAAAAGCTAAATGAAATAGCCCTTGATTTGCATCCACCCCACTTGCTACTAGTAATGTACCCAAATACTTCCCGTATAAATGAGTGACATCAATAGACAATATGGGTCGACAGTGGTTGAAGTCTTAAATAAAAGGTCCGAAATCCCAAAAAGCACCATCAAAAACACTACGACTATGAATAACATCATATACGGTTCCAGGGTTGGTATGTTGTAGGGCTTTAAGATATTTCGACAGTTCCACGTACGACGATTCTCAATTGTCATAAATTATTGCAACAACTTTCTACAGTCCGTGCCTAGCTTGAAAATAACTCACCTTAATATGAAACATGTTGGACATTGTCTTTTGAACAGTTTTTGCAGTCATGTTTGTTTCAGCTTTAGTGAACGGAAGTATTTTGTTGCATATAAACTTAGCAGTTGCCTGTCGATGGTTTGAGTTGATGGTTGCATTTAAACAAGTGTGATTGCCGCCATATGTAGTTATCTTCCACCAATTTGAATTTTTTTCTTACCGAAAGGCTTGCATGAACTCGCTAAGGGTGTGTTTCTTTCACATCACAGCGGACCGTGTATTGATTTGTTCTTCTTCCGCATTTACATCATCAGCCTCCTCAATGTCTGCATATATGATTGCATCATTGTTGACTTCCATTTGATGTATCCAAGTTCTATCCTCAACATCCGCACAAGCAACTTCCATGTTATCTAATTGCCCACAAATCTCGTGTGGAGTATAAACATGATAATCGGCACCATCGTCATCACAACCAGTAAATGCATCTTCGACATTAGAAATACAAAAAACAAAGGTCATATATTTTGCATTAATGTAAATCAAAATACAAGTGTCAATGTATAATAGTACTCACTTTTCAAACGCTTGCGACTGATTTGGATTTATTTCGTTCTGCATCATATTTTGTCCCTAACTAGAAGAGATTCCAGCCATTCTCCTGTACCTGTGAAGTAAGTTTGTAAACTCTTCACCTTGATGGCTTGAAAGATGCGACGGTTACGCCGACCATTGTGTTTTTTGTAACTGTGTGGTGTGCATATACTCATCGCAGAGATTACCAGCGCTTGTGTTTCAACTACATTTTCATGTTCCACTCTCACAACGTAGATTTCTATCACTCTCATTCCAACTGAAAATGTGGAGTTCAAATCATCGTCGTCTTTCAAATCAATAGCGGATGCACCATCATCCGCAACCCATTTCACCGCTAATTTTAAATCATATATCACTGGATTTGCTTTTGTCACTTCAAATGCCTTTTGTTTAACCTCTTCGAAACTACAGTGTTTTTTTATGATCGATCTTTTTCGCTTCCCGTCCACATATCTTGCTTTACCTTCATCATCAACCAACAATTCGCCATCAAAGTAAAATATAATCGAAACCTTTAACATTATCTGCAAAATAAGTTTCAATACCACATTCATAGTTTTTATTCACTGACATAACTATAAACATCAATTTAATGAATTATTACCTATTTTTTTAAGTAGATTTTGCTTCCGCGGGCAATCTTCAACCAAAAGCAGTCAACTTAATCTTAAAAAAAACCCAAACAAACAAATCAATATAATAACGTAACCAATATATTTCATTAATAAAGTCAACACTATCAAATGAATTTCAACAACATAATAAACTATCTACCTTACACACATTACCGGTTACAACAAATAGAAATATTTTCGCAACAACATATTACAAATACAACGGTTCAACATAAAATTCAAATATGACAACTTAACCAAGTCCCAAACATCTACCACATTTTAGGCCTTTCACTGTTTGTCATTAGTTCTTCATTCACACTTTTCAAACGATTTATTTTGGCTTGCAGTTGGTGGGCATACTCAAGTCCCCTTTCGCACATAGGTTGATCAATCCATTTAAAATAGTTGCAACAATCATATTCACGTGGATTCAATCTATGTTCAATGTACGAACTACACCCAAAAATCTTCTTTCAACATTCTTTTTCTTTCTGCAAACAACCACTACACACATATCTCCGCAATAACAATTGGACATGGTCGTTGTCCCCTTGGCATGGATGGACTAACAGGATGTA
Organism: Allium cepa; assembly: GCA_030765085.1. Classification (NCBI taxonomy): domain Eukaryota; kingdom Viridiplantae; phylum Streptophyta; class Magnoliopsida; order Asparagales; family Amaryllidaceae; genus Allium; species Allium cepa. The sequence continues at coordinate 406,761,410 of CM060931.1, read as the reverse complement.
TAGACGTCAGCAAATTTCTGTCAACTGTATGTTGATGACCGTGCATTTCTGCAGAAACAACTTCATATAAACAAGCGTGTAAGATTGATGATCCTGAATGGAATTTACGCGGTACTGGTTCAAACTGTGTTTTCAAAATATGATCGACATCAAAGTCAATATGACTTGAACTTGTAACTCCGATTTTCCCTTCAACCTCATCAAAATGTTTAATCAATGTTTCGTCGTCTATCTCCTAATCATTAGTATCTACCGTTATAATAAATAATAAACAATTAAGGTGTAAATTAGGGTTTTCAATTTACCACTACTTAAATAGGGTTTCCTAGTTCATAAAAACTAACAACCAATTCAACAACACCATTGTCTAATTATTAACACTGCCACCACCAATAACTCTTCATTTTCAACAACACCAACAATAGCAAAATTACATTAATTTTCAAAAACATTAATTATTATCTTTATTTTGTAACGATGAAGAAGATGATTCTATATATATTTTAGAAACTATTTGGTTAACAAAGTGATTGTGGATTTTGATAAATAAACTCAGATCTGTGCTCTATCTATTTGACGCTCAAAAATGAGCTTATGCACTCCATAATTGCGCAAGCTTCAAATTTACTGCTTGTGCACTTATGGATTGTGCAAGCTTTATACGTAGAGATTGCACATTTATGGAATGCGCAACGAGGCCTAGTTTTGCAATAAGTTTTTACTGAAGCCTCTAAAATCAAAATATGATATTTCTGCAGGTCTATTTTGAAAAATTATCCATTTAAATTATGTTTCTACCTCAAACTTTTCCTTCGATAGTTTCTCCTTCAGCTAAAAATAGATTTAATACTATGGCGGAAATGAAAATTAAGTTCTACTTTTACCTTACTGTTAGTCGGTTAGAAGCTGTTATAAAATAAGGAAAAAGAAAACTTCAATTTTGGTTTGTAGCCACATAATGGTGATACAGTGATAGAATTTCAATTTTGGACAGCAATCACTTGAAAAACAAATCGTAGAGCCCAGTGAGGTTAACATATGTTTTCCAAACAACATTAAAACTTCATTGTACCTTTGTTCTTGATGTTCTTTTAAATGTTACCGGTACATGACAGTGTTCGTATATTTATACGGATGATCAGTCAGTTCACTTGATGTTTTCATTGCAAAAACATTATCAAGATGATTTTGCTTTCTGGTTGCACCATGGTTGGTCCTTAATAATATTTTGTTGTATGTGTATTGTTACAGAACCTAGCTATAACACTGTAATAGACAGCAATCTACCATGTCTTGACTATGATTAGATTTTGTTAATTTTTGCTAGTAATATAAAATTCTTATAGGCATGTGATTTTTTTTTTTCTTTTTTTTTTGTTGTTTGAAACAATATAGGCATGTGATTTGAATTGAAATATTATATTATTTTTTGTTTCTCGAGAAATTCATGAAGGTCGAACTTTCCTGAATAAGTTTTACCAAATTCGACCATAATGTTAGTTGGTCCAAATCTATCAATAATGTCAATAAGTGCAACAGTAGAATAACGAGGCGTTGGCTTATTAATAACTAATGTATTGAATGGCAAGTGTAATTTCTTATATATTACTTCTAACTACGGTTTTTCTTTTTTCAATTTTGAAATGAGCAAATATATCAAATTCAGTTATCTATTTAGACGTTTAAAAATAGACAAGCAATTTTTTTTTTTTGGTTCAATTTTTTCATCAAATCATCATTTATCAGCCCAAAGTGTATCTGCCGCGAGTACATGTAAAGGGGAACTTAATGTTATAGGTGTTTGACATTGATACAAGGATACTGAAAAATTACGTATATAATTTAGTAGCACTTTCATCACTTGGTACTGACAGTTTACATGCATATCACTTCTTTAGTATTTTGATATCCTTCCACCTTTGGTTCCATGCAATGGAATTCATCTACTTGAGCATATACTCCACACTTGAAATAAAATGTATTTGGCCATTTCCTTCAATTTCCAATTTTTGAACACCACCAATGTATACTCTTATTTTATCGGCATCCACATCATGTTTCACATTTGTCCTCATCCACTTATCATAAATATTTGATTTTCCTAAAGAACTATGATAATATTTCAAGTTCCCTTCAACCGCATCCAACATAAACACGGCGGATTCTTCTGTAGTGCGGTGAATCTGTACAGTTGTTGCACCACTTGTGTTTTTTGGCATATAGCCATATCCTTCAAATTGCCATACTCCTGATGAGTAGTCATATCCCTACTTATTCATATAAATTTATGAATAATAATACGCAATATAGAATAGAATAAAGTGCAATGTGACATTGTGCAAGAGACATCCTTTACTAGTATGACATTATGTACCATTTCCTACGGTTGACTCATGACCAGTAAGAAAATATTGATTTGATTTACTGTGGTGTTAGAATCCGCCACCTCCTTTACTAGTTATATTATGTATAATCAATTGCTTAACTTTTTCTCATGTACTTAGGACTAATACGGAAAATGAATATACTACATTATGTTAACACAACCATTTGTCCTTCAAAATATTGACCATTCCTTTTAGGTCTTTTTCTCACAGATTTATCAATACACGAATTTTATAGGGTTGAGAAAATAGATACTTAAGAGGAAATATGATTAGAAGGTTTGTGTGGGGTTGGGGACTTTGGCATAAATAATATTTTTGGTTTATATACCCCAATGTAATTGGTTCTGGTGTCAGAGTCGAATGGTTTGTCAGCCGAATAGACCCTTTGACTGCATTAACATGGCTTCATCGATCTCTTGATCGTTACTGTTAGCATTTATTTCAGTTTGGAGAACTATTTAGTGAGTCACAAAACCAACAGATCAATGTGAACAGTGATCCCTTAGTATTTATCCAGGATCTTGTTTCATCACTTAATTCTAGTTTATATGGCCACTGCATATGCAAATTTCTTTCAGTTAATGGCACAGCTGTAAAACCATCACTAGGATCTGCACTGCAAAAAAAATGGGTATCTTTCTGCATGCTTAAAGCAACAATGAAAGTAAACAGAAACAAACATAATAATGCCATGATAATTAATGATATTATATGCTGAATAAGATGATTGTATTTTGAATAATTATATAAGGATCACAGGGTTTATATAGAAGAATGATGGGTAACATACTGAATACTGATTTGTATGCTTACATTTTATATCACGCTGTTATAACAAAATTTAGGTTAAATTACATGGTAGAATATGTTCTTTTACAAACTCTGTTCTCTATGATGTGAAAGGAAGTAGTTCGCAAACTTAATATCAAAGTTTAGCATATAGTATTTTGTGATATACTTTCTTTAATTTTAGTATCCTCATTTCAAATTGACACGTTCGATGAATCCCCATAACCCTGAAGATACGAAATATGGTAGTTGGATAACATTGTTGTATGAATTCCACGAGTTTAAGTTATATTACTTTGTAACAGTGTAAATGTGCGACAGTGATCTTTTATTTGAAATATGAACAGTTTGTTTTACATATCAAAGTTGAAACCCAAAAAAAAGGCCTATGCAAGTTTATATTTGCTTGGATGTCAGTAAGATTAAATTTTAATTTATGTAATTCTGGAGCTATTTTCTCTATTAGAAATAATCAAGAGTATGAACCTACTTCCAATCTCAGGTAATATCATAATAACCATAATCAGTACATTTTGACCATAATAACCATAATCAGCGTGATTAGTAATTTGGTATTATACTTACCGACGAATTGTTTTGATTTGAATCCAAATGCTGTTTTTTAATATTCCATCATATATGAAGTTGCATACCATTATTAGTGCGATTCTAATTTTTTTAGCATGTTCTCATATTCTACGGCGTTGGGTTGAGTTCAAAAATCAATAAAACAATAGGCTTTGGTTGATATGGGTGAAAGACACAAATACTAATAAACCATAGATGCTTTCGCAAAGCATGAGGCAGTATTGATAGTGATATAGTCACTACGGTTATTAAGAAATGTGGAAAATGAGATAGACCAATAGGTAATCGTCATTTGCTGTAAAATATAACATGTTATTTTTTCTTTAAAGGCAATCAATGTTGGTTTGCAACAGCGACCTTTCTTAGGCCCCTCATAAGTTGAGAAACATTGCACAATGTGTGTTTTTTTTTATCAATAAAAATATATTATAATTGACTGTATTATACACGGAAAAATCCCACTGAGAATTAAATTATCGAAATATGTCATACGCAAGATTTATTTAGAGGCAAGTGCATAGTTGAAACGATAATGGAGAAACTATATAGCCTGACCTAAAACAGGATACATACAGTAAAATATAATCTATCGTCTCATAGTCTATTATTATTATTTTCTTTGACAGAAAATTATTGATTAAACACGTATATTGAAAGCATTTGTATAAAACATATAAACTCCAAAACTAATATAAATGCTTCACTAAACTAATTTACAGAAAGTAGGGGCAGTGCTTACTTATTATTATTTATTGGTAAATAATTACATGCTTCTTGCAAGTAAAAATGATGCACCTATAAATTTGACATACAATACAATTTAATCGTTTTTCTTTAGTACTTTAATATCCCTCCATCTCGATTCCATGTAATTTGTTTCATCAACTTGGCCATAAACTCCACATTTGAAATAAAATTTATCTTTTCCATTTCCCTCAATTTCCAACTTCTGAACCCCATCAACAAATACAGTTATTTTATTAGCGTCAACATCGTGTATCACATTTACTCTCATCCACCTATTGTAGATGTTCGATTCTACTACTGTACCATGATAAAATTTCAACTGGCCATCAACAGCATCCAACATTAACACAGTTGCTGGTGTTGTAGTACGATGTATTTGCACAACTGCTGCACCACTTGTTCCATTCGGCACGAAACCATAACCTTCAAATTGCCACACACCTGACGTGTATTCGTATCCCTACACCAAAAAAAAAAAAAAAAACGATATTGAATTTGAGAAGTATAACACGGAATTTGAAAAAAGAAAAGAAAAAAAGAAACTGATAGATAATGATTACCTTGATATATATTTCAGTGCGGGGTTTAGTTGTGGTGTCAGGTTTGAATGGCTTGTCAGTTGAATACACCCAAAGCTTATGTACTCCATCAATGTAACTGTACCTTTCACTTTGTTGTAAATTGTATGGCCATTGTATGACCAAATCTTTATCGGTTAATGGCATTGCTGTGAACCCATTTGTTGGGTCACCATTACAAAATGAATTAGTAAAATTTAGGAGGATTACTGTAGCAATGAATGTTCCTAGGAACCAAGTGTTCGTCTTCATTTATTTTTCTGTGGTAATGAGTTTGCAAGACTGTGTTTATATAGAAGTATGAAGAAACGAGGGTGATTTGTTTGAGTTGTTTGTTTTAGACAGCTGGGTGGTGTGAAATATTATTGTTTCTACCAAGAAAGACAATCATTGCTTTTACAATTTAGTTCTAGATCATAACTACAAGTTTGGTAATTTAAGCCTACTTTGTTGCGTAGACTGTATATTTGACTTAATTGAGATTCAGCCCAAAGTTTATCTGTATTATTGTAAAATTTGTAATATAACACCCAAATTTATGCTAGAAAGAAAATTCTATTAGAAATGATATTTCATCAATTCATCTTCAGCTTTGCTACAAAGTTGATAAAAAAATCTGTTAGCATAAGACACCAAATATGCTCAAATTGATTTTGATGATTTATCATAAATCACATGTTCACCTTGTATGCAGACACTGATTCACTATGATATGTTATTTCTTTCACCTTGCATGCAGACACTGATTCACTATGATATGTTATTTCTTTATAATTCTTATTGCTGTCTTAATAAAGTGTTCTTCTACTACTCTGTTATCATATTGTAATATATCAGTTTCTTAGTTTTAGAATAATACCATGTAATCTTATATACAAGAAAATCTTGTATTTCGATGTTTTTGTTGACTTCCTTTATTCCTTCAGAATCTGGATAAAAGTATTCAAACGCGATTCTTAGTCTACAGAAGAAGAGAAGCACATGAAGACAACTGTTGAAACATAGAAAAAAGGTAAGCCGCAATATTTTTTTCAAACAATTTCCAATGATGGTTAGTTAATGTGAAGTCCTGTTTATTTTTTTTATGTGAATCCCGTATTATTTATATACTTCTAGCGAAACAAGTCGTCCACTTCTAAACTAATTTCTATTATTCTAGAACATGAAGATATATCTGTTAGAACTAATTGGCCAGTTGTGTGTCTTAGTCAGTTGCACCTTCGAAAAATTTGGAACAACTACAAATAATTATTTTAAAAAATATACATTAGTTTCCATAGTGTTCACTTTTGGTCTTCACACACCAATTGTTTTGTTTGGATCGGTACTAAGAATAAGGCCTGTTAGCTCAGTCTTTGTTTTGCAGTATTTTTGTCCTGCCACCCTAATCCTTTGTTAATTATCAGTAATCGTACAGAAAAAGGATTTCGTAGCATCCTAAAAACGCAACTAAAGTTTGTAGTAGGCTTTCGATAAATGCTGTTATAGAAGGTGTACAAAAGCGATTGCATTTCGGTAAAGGCTACTAAAAAATTAGCTGCATTTAATTTAGCCGTCATTTTATGTTTTCTACAGCGTTTTTTGATTGTCACCCTATGTTTATTTCTAATGCATTTATGCTTTGCTGTAATTTAATTTTCAGTATGTAAAAGATTTTGAATCAACAAGTAAAATGAAAAAAGCTTTTATTGATTTTTTTGAGTGAAGAGAATTGATACAGAGATACCCAATAACGATTACATTGTTACTGCTGTATTTATACAAGCTAATATAGATTGTGAGTGGGCTTCAAGTAGTCGGCCCATATTTGCATTTGCACCTTTGTAAACAGAGAATAAATGATAGCCGTTGGATGCGAACATGAGGTTAAGATGCAATGTTTCATACTCTCGTATATATCTACTTTTAACTATTGCTGTAGCTATCTCATTCTCTTATACTCCCCCTCAAACCTAATGTCGGCTAGGGTTTGCTTGAGAGAAATGAGATCTGTTTTCTCGGCGAGAATATGAGTCGATTGTAAAAAAATTTGAGAATGATCTTTGCTATGATTGTTCTCTCCTTCCTTTATCTGCAGTTGGATGGTATAAAGACGGCAACTTGAGTGACATTAAGATGAGTTTCTTCTGAGATACTTGACTCCATTAAGATCTTGAACTTGTTTCTGGTATATACACTGGAACTTGAGATCTTTGTTCGATATCTGCAACCTCGACATTCAATTCCCTTCTGAACTTTGTGAAATTCTGCCGTGAAAGGGGTTTTGTGAGAACATCAGCCTTTTGGTAAGTTGAAGGTATGTAATTTACTCTGATCTTGTCCTTCATCACTTGTTCTCTTATGAAATAGAGGTCAAGTTCCATGTGTTTGGTCCTTGAATGTAAGATTGGGTTGACTGTAAGTGATATTGCACTGATGTTATCACACCAAATCGTTGCTTTACTGTTGTTGTTAACTTGTAGTTCACTGAGTAATGATTGTATCCACATAACTTCTGATGCTGTGCTAGCAATACTTCTGTATTCAGCTTCAGTGCTTGACCTAGATACCGTTGATTGTTTTTTAGCACACCATGACACTGGATTTTTTCCTAAAAATATGCAATAACCAGTTGTAGACTTCCTGTCATCATGGTCAGTGGCCCAGTCTGAGTCTGCATATGCATTGATATTCAGTGATTTGCTTGTTTGCATGATTAAGCCTTGATCCAGTGTGCCTCTAAGATATCTTAGAATACGCTTCACTGCTTTCCAGTGTTCATCTAATGGTTTCTGCATGAACTGGCTGACTTTGTTCACACTAAATGAGATGTCTGGTCTTGTTATGGTAGCATACTGCAATGCACCAACTATACTTCTATACTGCTTATCATTAGATATGGCTTCACCTCTGTGCTTTGATAAGTGTAAATTGCTTGTCATAGGTGTGGGCAGTGGATTTGCTTCATTCATGTTAGCTTTTACCAGAATTTCTGTGATGTATTTTCTTTGATTTAAATGAATTTCTTTGTTTGGTAGTCTTTTGAGTGATTCCTTTTCTTTGAAAGTAATCTTTTAGTGATAAAAACTCTTTTCCACCATCTGTTTGAATGATTTTTACCTGACTGCCTGTCTGTCTTTCTGCATTAGCTACAAACTGCATTACTGCACTGTTAGTTTCAGACTTAGCTTTTAAGAAATATATCCAAACATGTCTGGAATATGCATCAATAAATGAGATATAATATTTATAGCCATAATCACTGCATATTGGGGCTGGACCCCATAGCTTAGTAGCAATTAATTCTAATGGTTTATGATAAACAGTCTCAGAGTCTGGAAATGCAAGCTTATGACTTTTACCCATTTGACAGAATGTACAACTATAAGAGTCTGGAATTTCATTAACTGATATGTCACTACAATTGTTTGCAACATGTTTCAAGATTTTTATACTGGGGTGACCCAGTTTACAGTGCCAAGTAATAAAAGATTTTCTACTATCATCAGTTTTTAATTCAGAGATATGACACCAATTTTCCTTATAATCATCATTTCTTGAATTTGCAACATCAAATTTGTACAGTCCTTTATGTTCTTTACCCTGCAAGAGATTTTCCCTTGTTAGTATATCTTTTACAAAACAATGATTTGGATAAAACTCAAAATACATTGTTATCTTTGGCAAACTGTGATACACTCATTAAATTCTTTTTAATAAGTGGCACTCTTAGTAAATTGTTGAGGTAGAGTTGTCTTATACCCCTTAAGCTTGCATTACCAGTATGTGAGATGTGAATAGATTTACCATTTCCTAAATAAAGTAATTGCGTACCTTTGTATTCTCTGTTGCCAAGATTTAAATTGCTCAAGTCATTTGTTACATGATTGGTGGCTCCAGAGTCAGGGTACCAACTGTTGTCATGTATGTCTTCAATTTTGGCTCTATCATCACTCCTTTGTTCAGTTTTGTGTTCTGGTTGAACATTGATCATGTTTGCACTGGGATTTGAGGCTCTTGAACCATTGCTGCTTTGTTGTGTTGGAGTGAAATTTGCATCAAATATGAAGTAACATTTGCTTGCTGTGTGTCCATACTTTTCACATATTTGGCATCTTGGTCTGTTGTTGTAGTTTTGCCTACCTCCTCTGCCTCTGTATCTATTGTATTGACTGCCTCTTTGATTATTGTTGTGTTGGTTTCTTGTTGCATTGTTGCTTTCTTGATTCTTGTTTCTGCTGCTAGCAATGAAATTGATTGAGCAATCTGAGGTGGTTAACTTTTTTTGTTCTAATCTGCCTTCATGTGAGAGAAGTATTGAATGAACAGATTGTAATGATGGTAATACTTCATTGGAAGATATTACTGCCACCACTGACTCATATTCTTCATCAAGACCATTCAAAATTGATAAGACTTGTTCTGTGTCAGATACTTTATGCCCAGCAGAAGCAAGTTGATCACATATAGTTTTGGCTTTTGATGGATATTCTCTCATGCTTAGATTATCCTTCTTTAAATAATGCAGTTGTCTTTTATACTGCATGATTCTTGCTGCGGATTGAGAACTAAACACTTGTTCAATTGTATGCCATATTTCGTATGTTGTTTTGCATCCAACGATTTGTGGTAATAGATTTGCACTGATTGATGATATTAGCCATGAACTGATCAAGCTATCTTGTTTTTGATGTGTTGTGTAGTCTTTATTGCTTATGAGTTTCCCATCTTGATCTGCAGTGAATTTGGGTGGAACACTTATGGTTCCAAGAACATAGTCTTCAATGCCATAGCCTCTGATGGCAGTTTCCATTTGGAATTTCCATAGCAAGTAGTTTGATTCATCCAACTGGACAGTGAATGTTTGAGTTTGTGGCTTGATGATGGAATTCATGAGATCTTGTGTGATGCTGGATTGAGTTTGGACGGTTCTTGGAGTGTTTCTTGGTGCAGAGGTTGATGATGCAGCGGCATCTTCATCAGCCATGATGATAAAGTTGAATCAAGAAACAAGAACTAACTTTCTCTGATGATGTGTGGGATATTCTGGTGAATTTGATGAGTATATTTCTCTGATTCACTTTTTGTCGAGCACTGGTCAGGTAATATGGTTTTAATGAATTCTTTGATGATCAACTGATGCGGCCAGTTAGGTGGTGGATGATGAGTCACTGACACCTCATGGCTTGGCACGACACAGTTATCAAATGATAAGAACTGTGATAAATTCTTGAATCTCAGATGATGATCTAAATCTGATGAGATTCAGATGTGCAGCCGATTCTCAGATGATGAGATCGTTTCTGATGAGATTATGGCAGGGCACTATGCTGTTAAGCAAATGATGGCTCTGATACCATAAAAGATTTTGAATCAACAAGTAAAATGAAAAAAGCTTTTATTGATTTTTTTGAGTGAAGAGAATTGATACAGAGATACTCAATAACGATTACATTGTTACTGCTGTATTTATACAAGCTAATATAGATTGTGAGTGGGCTTCAAGTAGTCGGCCCATATTTGCATTTGTACCTTTGTAAACAGAGAATAAATGATAGCCGTTGGATGCGAACATGAGGTTAAGATGCAATGTTTCATACTCTCGTATATATCTACTTTTAACTATTGCTGTAGCTATCTCATTCTCTTATAGTATGCAACCGGCAGTCGATCATATAATCATCTATTGAATAATGAAGAACTTCCGAATTTAGCAAAACAAACAACATGTTAATATGTAATGGAATAAAAACCATTAAGTATAATGGTCGTAAATGTATAATCACCACTAATATAAGTGGTTCATATTTAGTTTACTATATTTATTTATTCAACCAAGTTGTATAAATAGGGTTGCTGGTTATGTAATAAGTCAAGAAAAAGAGATATATTTTTACCTTCATATCTCTATTCTCTTTTCTCTTCTAAATAAATATAAGCACTATTTCTCCAAAATCCAACATTTGGTATCAGAGCCTCAACGATCAAGAAGGCCTCAATCCATTTTCCGCAATATTTATAAATATAGCAATGACATTTTTTGGGTGCAAATCATCAACAAGCTATCCCACTCTTTAACGGAGAAAATTACAAATTTTGGAGTATCAAAAAGAAAGCTGTCCTACAAGCAACACAACACTTGTGGGATGTTGTGGATAATGGCGTACCTCAAAATCAGGCTGCTACCACCACAAAAACATCAACTACCACACAAACATCAACGCCAGTTGATTGGATGCAAAAAGATGCTGAGGCATTAGCCAAAATTCATCTTGCAGTTACAGACATGATATAATGAATGCTACTTCAGCAAAGCAAGCATGAGATGTCTTAAAAGCAGAATTTGAAGGAAATGAGAAGACAATAAAAGTAAGGCTTCAATCTCTTAGACGTGAATTTGAGAACCTCAAAATGAAAGATGGTGAAACAATTAAAGATTACTCTTCTCGAGTAATTAAACTGGTGAATGAACTAAAATCAAATAGTGAAAGTATAACCGACCAAAGAGTAGTTGAAAAATTGTTGGTTACTATCCGAAAAATTTGATACAGTGATGACTGTGATAGAAGAATCAAAAGATCTCACACAGTTAAGCATATCAGAATTAATTGCATCTCTGCAAATTCATGAGGATCAGATTTCTCGGAGAAGTGAAATATCAGAAGAAGGAGCTTTCCGGTCAAAGTACAAAGCCTCATCATTCAAGCAAAATAAAAAAGGAGGAGCACATAGAAAATGCATTCCTAACAACGTCAAAGAATTTGAGAGAAAAGTCAAATTTTCTCCATGTCTGATTTGCAAGAAAATAAATCACGCTGAAAAGAATTGTTGATACACGGGAAAAACTCAATGCACTTAGTGTAAAAAATTCAACCATACCGAGAATGAATGTAGAGCCAAAAATCAGCAACAAGCAGATCAGAGATAATGGAGGATGAGAACAAATTATTTTATGCATGTCAAAACACAACTAATCAGGAGAATGCTTGGCTTATTGATAGTGGTTGTACTAATCATATGACCAAATACTCTCATGTCTTTACCGAAATAGACACATCTATTAAAGTTCCAGTAAGAATGGGGAATGAAGCAACGGTGAAATCCAAAGGTAAATGTACAGTCACTATTCAGACAAAGAAAAGAACAAGACAAATTAAAGATGTTCTATATGTTCCTAGTTTGGATCAGAATTTACTCAGTGTTCCTTAAATGATGAAAAATGGATATTCAATCCATTTCTAAAAAGACACTTATGACATCTATGATCCAAAAGGGAACAACATCGCTTGCGTAAAAATGCAACAAAAATGTTTTCCTATTCGGTGACGGTACAAAATAGAAGAAAATTCAATGCAGGCAAAATCGAACGAGCTAACGTGGTTGTGGCACAAGCGCTTCGGACATAGTAATTTACAAAGCTTGAAGTTTCTTTCATACAAAAATATGGTCAAAGGTCTTCCTCTAATTTCGGAAATAATTGGTGTATGCGAAGGATGTCAGGTGGGAAAAATGTCAAGGAAGTCAATTCCCTAGTGGGCAAGCATGGAGAGCATCAAAGAAGTTAGAAGTAGTACACACGGATGTGTGCGGACCTATGAGGACTCTCTCACTTGATAATAGTAAGTACTTTATATTATTTATTGATGATTACTCTCGGATGACTTGGGTATACTTATTGAGAGAACGATCGGAGGTATTTAAATATTCAGTAAGTTCAAAAGCCATGTTGAGAAGGAAAGTGACTGTCAAATCAAGAATCTGAGAAATGATAATGGGACGGAGTATACCTAATCTGAATTTAAAGCATTCCGTGAAGCGGAAGGTATACATCGAATGTTCCATATACACCACAACAAAATGGTATATGTGAAAGAAAAAATAGAACCGTGATGGAGATGGCAAGATCAATGCTGAAAGACAAAGGTTTGCCAAATAAATTCTAGGCAGAAGCCGTCTACACAACAGTATATCTTCAAAATCGATTGCCTATTAAGGCTATTTATAAAAGAACGCCCCTTAAAGCATGGTCTGGACATAGACCATCTGTAAGTCACGTGAAAATATTTGGATGCATATGTTACATCCATGTACCAAGTGAAAAAAGGCACAAATTAGATGACAAAGCTGAAAAAGAAATCTTTCTTGGCTATAATTCACAGTCCACGGGATATCGGGTTTACAACCCATAAAACAACAAAGTACAAGTCAATAGAGATGTCATATTTGATGAGAATGCTTCTTGGGATTGGGAGCATAATGACATCGATAAAAGATATGTTGTTACCCAACCATTCAATCTTGAACCAACACCAGAAGTGGTTGGTGACAACCTTTCCAGGAGGAGTCTGACAGTAGCTCAACTAACACAGACTCACCTAGATATGAATATGATAGTTTTTCAGATGCACCACCAACAAAAACTCGAAAATTGCCAGAATTATACGAAAACACTAAAAGAATATCTGATCTTGATCCAGAACATGTACAGTTCTGTTACCTTGTTTCAGATGAACCATATAACTATGAGCAAGCAGCTCAGGAGAGTTGCCATGGAAGAAAAAATTCACATGATTGAAAAAAACCAAACATGGGTATTGGCTGATAAACCACCGCACAAAAACACTACTGGCGTGAAATGGGTGTACAAAATCAAGCAGAATCCAGACGGTTTAGTTCAGAAACACAAGGCAAGACTAGTTGTAAAAGGTTACTCACAACAATCTGGAGTTGATTATAATAAAACTTTTGCGCCTGTTTCAAAATAGGATACAATCAGGACAATTCTTGCTCTTGCCGCACAACGTAAATGGAGTGTTTACCAGCTAGATGTGAAATCTGCTTTTTTTAATGGATTCTTGGAAGAAGAAATATATATTGAGCAACAACCAGGATTCGTAGTAAAAGGAAAGGAAGACAAAGTCTTAAGATTAAAAAAGGCTTTATATGGACTTAAGCAAGCTGCAAGAGCATGGTACAACCGGATTGATAAATATTTTTATCAACAGGGATTTAAGAAGAGTCCAACTGAAGCAACTCTATACATTAAAGTGGAAGGCTCTGACATACTAATTCTTTCCCTTTATGTTGACGATCTTATAATTACAGGAAGTAATCTGTTAATGATTGCTAAATTCAAACAACAGATATGAAGATGTTTGAAATGACCGACCTAGGCTTGATGAACTACTTCCTAGGAATGGAAATTGATCAAACTAATGAAGGAATCTTCATTTGTCAGAAAAGATATGCAACTAATATCTTGAAGAAGTTTAATATGAAAGGATGTAAACAAATTTCAACTCCCATTGTGCAAAATGAAAGATTGAGCAAGAATGATAATTCAGGAGAAACATATTTTAAACGTTATAGAAGTATGATAGGTAGTTTATTGTATTTAACTGCTACCAGGCCAGATTTAATGTATGCTACCAGTGTACCATCCAGATTTATGCAAAAGCCAACAGAAGTACACACGAAAGCAGTAAAAAGGGTTCTCCGATATGTAAAAGGTACTACAAATTTTGGTATATGGTTCAGACCCACTGAAAATCCCGAACTAGTTGGATATTAGGACAGTGATTGGGCAGGATCAATAGATGATATAAGGAGCACTTCAGGATATGTGTGTTCACTTGGAAATGGTGTATTTTCTTGGCTAAGTCAGAAACAAGATACGATTGCACAGTCAACGGCTGAAGCCGAGTATATAGCAGCATCTGCAGCAGTAATTCAAGCAATATGGCTTAGAAGGATATTGTCCGAGTTGGCTGAAAAACAAAAGTCGGCAACTAAAACACTTTGTGATAGCACATCAGCAATTGCTATTGCCAAAACCCGGTGCAACATAGAAAGACAAAACACATTAAAATAAAGTACCACTTTGTTCGAGAAGCTGAAGACAGAGGAAAGGTCAGCCTAGTTCATTGTAATACAGAAGAGAAACTAGCTGATATTTTTACAAAACCCCTTTCGAAAGCAAAATTTGAATCTCTGAGGAATAAGCTTGGTATAAAGAAGAAGTTCTTCAAGGAGGAGTGTTGAATAATGAAGAACTTTCAAATTTAGCAAAACAAACAACATGTTAATATGTAATGAAATAAAAACCACTAAGTATAATGGTCGTAAATGTATAATCAACACTAATATAAGTTGTTCATATTTAGTTTACTATATTTATGTATTCAACCAAGTTGTATAAATAGGGTTGCCGGTTATTTAACAAGTCAAGAAAAAGAGATATATTTTTACCTTAATATCTCTATTCTCTTTTCTCTTCTAAATAAATATAAGCACTATTACTCCAAAATCCAACACCATCGTATTCAAATGACTGAAACACACTAATCACATAATAAAAAATATTTTGCATAACCATTTCAGTGCAATAGTTTTTAGATGGAATGACCAAATTTATACTATTAGTACCAAAAAGTGGCACAAACACCCAATGGATTTTAAAGGAGAAGTAAATGAAGAAATATAAATGAAAAATGAGTAAAAAAATAAGACACCAAACATTTACAGTAGTTCGGTCAAGTATCGCCTACGCCCACTTGTTATTTCCATTGCCTATATTATTGTTTTGCAAGTAAAGTTCTTATGAATCTGTAGAGATCCACAAGTGATTACAAAGAAATTGTGTAAAAGTTGCCATAAAGCAAAAAGATCCTTGGAAATGAGTCAATGGCCCCCTATTTGTAGTTGTAGGTCGTCGATAAATGCTCCAACACGTTCTCCACCATGATCTCCACGTTCCTGTAGCAGTTAGCCTTGAAGAAACGTGGTCATATAAAAAATGTTGATAGATCGATACCTATCTGTAAAATCTTCTCATGGATCGGTCCCAATGCCTTGTGCTGTGGTGACTTGTTTGTTGGCTTTGTGATTTCCATCTTGTTTGCACTGTATAAACTTATTTTTGAACCAATAAGATGGGTCAGTGGTGGAATGAAGTTGCTGATTTCTTATGCTTGAGTCATTCGATAACACACGACATGCGATCAATCCTATGAAGTTTAGAATTGGTTGTTAACATCAGAGCTTAGGAGCATAGGAGGTTGGAGGTGATTTTGGGTAGGGTTGTATGGATCCATACCGATTTATGAAGATGGATTGGTACCGATCCATCACTTTGATGGATTTGGCTTATGGAACTTTGTGAGATGACCTTGCTTTCATATTCTGACTCTGGTTTTACTTGGTTTTTGGACTTTGTGGTTATTTCTTTGGGCTTCCTATCTCGATAATTTTCAAGTTTGACCGTTCAGTCTATCCAAATGCTACCTGGTCAAAAGACTGGATAACACTTGCCCTCCGAAGTGCATATTATTTTCAACATGATGTGCCTTGAATCGAGACAAGTCAGGATTGCCATATCGGGCTCCAATCCGTACTTCGAATAGTTGTTAGCCTTCCTTCGATTATTTCGATAAAGAGCCGTGTCTCTAGCTATTCGTTGCGACACTTTGTCAGCGTCTGACATTATAAAACTGAAGCCTGCTCTTATGACCTGTCACTCCGAGTTTAGTAATTTAAAGTCGGTTCCTTTTTTGTGTGGATATTTCAGGTTTGAATCTGCTTTTCTTCGATTCCATTCGTTGAGCATCGAGTATGTATATGCATACATGCTTCGAATTTTCATCATCTTTCAATTCCATATGCAAGCACATTCTTCTGGAGTTCCATGAGCACATGCATACACTTGGGTCAACATTATTATTCATCAAAAAAATTATATGGTTTGGTACCGATCCAACCCTTAGATATAGGCGAACCGGTTGCCTAATTTTTTGGTTCGGGAGTTATATTACGCGATCCATCAGAACTTCTCCTCCACTTTTTTTTTCTGCCCTTCGAGTTCGAGCTTAGCTCCACCATTAAAACTTCCATGTCGTGGAACTAGAGCATATGCCACTGCTTGGCTCTAGATCCGTCGCTGCCACTCATCTTTAACTTACATCTAACCTACACCATCGACCACCTCAAGTGTTCAGACCCGAGCCATCTTCGACAACCCGAAGCACTTATAAATCACATGCCTTTTTCCATAATTTGCAGCAATAGGTAGGCGGTGGAATTGGAATTTGATGTGGATGAACCTCGTGTTGGAAGCTATGTTTGAGATCGATGGAGATAGCAAGACTTGGTCAAAATCCATCCTAGGGAATGGATCCATACTGATCCAACCCTTGATGGATTTTGGTTCTTCGCTCACTTTAGAGCTTTGCAATGTTTAACGCATTAAAGCTTTTCCAAACACTATCTCCCAAGCACCAAGACATATTAAGTGCACAGACGATGACATGAAGCCCGTTGGGACACTCCATGACTTAATCCGACCAGTCATACATTTGTACCCATTGGGACACTCCACGAGTTTATGATGTGAAGCCGGTTAGGACACTCCAAACCAGTTTATCTAACGAGTCCTTCATTTTTTTAGGCTGGCTTCAGCTCAGCTCCATCTAAACAACTATGCATTTCTTCATAGCTTGTTCATCATATTCGTTCACTGTTTAAACCAAGTTCCTAGTAACCAAGAAATTCGGTAGCTATACAGCTTCAGGCACCGCAAGGGAACTCCTTCCCTTACTTTCTCAGAGCCATCCAGGGGCTGTAGAATTGTAATCAGCATATGGAATAAACTGAGCTACTTGAAACATGAATTCTTTTTTGTTCGCTATTCTCCTAGATTCGCACAGTAATGGTTGTCCGAACATGAGTTTTATTCTTGTCCTTTTCATATAAGTCCGTATTCATAGTTTTATTACCACTGAACGTCCTTTTCATTCCTCGTAGATGTACTGCATGGACTTAGCAATGTAGCCTTAGCCGAGACTTCCGACAATTTCATAAAATTCCGGAGGTAGAAAGAAAGGCTAAGACATTGCTCAACGATGAGAATATACGGGTCTATAACTTGTTGGATACGGATCGTAGTGTTGGTCCTGCTCCAGAGGCCACCGATAGCGGTGAGTGAGGACGGTTCTTCGTTCGGGATAATGGAGATCATTCGCTGGTGCTCCAAGTTCAGAGTCCAGTAGTTGACTTTGGGGAAGTACAAGAACATGTTGAGGAAGGCGAAGGTGGCAAGGCGGGCCACGATGATGTTAATATGAGACACAAGTCTCCAAAAAATGACGATGGTGACAACTGAGATTTACCTTCGAAGCAACACCCTAAGATTGGGGTTCTCTCTATGCGGTGTATGAGGCAAACTCCACCAACCACCGTGGCAAAAGCGACACCCATTTGGCCTTCGGAGGACACCTTGTGCAAATTTTAGGCCGATTCTAGATGAAATCGACTCTTTTGGCATTGAAAATATTGGCATTGAGGATATTAGTTACTCTATCCGCTTTTAAGAAGATGTGCGTTCTAGCCGAGCGGAGGAGATTACCCCTATCCGCCATTCTAACTCATGGTTCGTCATGGAAACACTAGGACGCTTACACACACATATACACTACACTTTGCTAAGCTTGTGTCGTATTCTTATCCTGTCAAATTTGATTCGTCTTTGTATCACTTGCAGGTTCAACAAAATGACATGGTATGTACGAATCTCTCGAAGGCCAGACAGCCTATCACCCAAGACGTATACCAAGCACGCGCCACCATGGTACAACCATGACTTCGATTCTAGCATTCAAGCCGTGACAAAGGAGGTCGAGAGAAAGTTTATCAGTCACACAACTCGTCATCGAGGCATCGCCAAATTTCCCCAATCCAGGGGTTCGGATAGGCACTCTAACCGTCCTGATGATGTTTCTCGCAATGACATCTTTTGCGGTCACTCATCAGCTTCCCTTCCTGCCAAGTAGACAGCACTATCTCATAGTTCTTGGCATTCTAATTGATCGTTAAAACTCACTGCTTTTGGCTCTTCTCGCCATAAAACTGATAAAATGCCTATTGAGCAACCTGTCATCACAATAGAGCAGTCGGTCATGTCCAACCCTCATGGCTGAACTGCAACGCCGCTTCCCAAAGATTTTTTCCAAAGGCATTGCATTTTCTCCCAATTTGAAAAATATTTCCTCGGAGGTCAAAGACTATACAAAGGGTATATTAGTGATGCTTATGATCATTAATTCATCTAGAAGAGGTTGGGTGAGCAGATCTTTGAATACACCGAGAGCATGGAGGTTGAGGCTGCATGGTTGTGACTTATAGCAAATCATAATGATGAGATTATCGCTCACCTCAATGCAAAGTTTGCTAAGCTGAAAATGGCATTGGCCGAACATAAATCAAGGACCTAGTAAGACGGTCGAATGGGAAATAAAGGACCATTTAAGCCAAGTTGAGTCTGTTCACCAGAGAAACCATGAACTGGCGAAAGAATTGGAAGAGCTGAAGGCGCAGCTCGTAAAGGAGAAGGAAGAGAAAGATGAAACCCTTACAATGACCCAAGGCTACTGCAACGAGATGCTTGATGGCCGCAAAAAGAGAGATGATGCATTGACCAAAGCTAAAAATGTAGATGAGTTGGTGGCAGCCGCGGGGAGGCGAGTCAAAAACAGATTCGAGCCACTCATCATCAATTACAATACCAATGTACTAAAGTTCAAAGATTTTGCGTGGCTTGGCAAAGACTATCCCCGAGCTCTAGCGTTAGCATAGGAGAAGATCATGTAGGGAAACAACAGAATTTTGAAGGAGGTAAGGTGAATTTGAAGGAGCTGGACAGTGAGATTCTAAGTGTAGATGAAATTGAAGCGCTCAGGGCCGGCGAACTTATTTTGCATCGAGAGCTGGTGACTACGATACTAAAAGATCAAACCTAAGGCTCCAGGACTACACCCAAGACTTAATGCAGGCTTCATTTTTGGGCCCACAACTGCCTCTATCACTCCGTCTGTCCCTTCGTACAATCTGGACGCACCGCAGATGCCAAAGATAAGCATATTATCTCTCATTCTGAAAGGGAATTCAGATGGCACTCCTGCTTGTGCAGAGCTTCAGTCTGGCAGAGGTATCACGTTGGCCTCACTCATATTTGAGAGAGCTCACATGATACCGGTCGATGTCGCTAATCTCTTGTTTTATATTTCTTAAATTTTAGATCAATCCACAATCACAAGTCTCCAAAGAAAGGTTTCCAACCGGGTCAACAAGCAACAACGATCGAGTCAACGGTCGTAACTGTATCCGAGATAATCCTGAGCATCCCAGTTCGTGACACTCTAGGTTTGGACTCGCAAATAATTCATGCATTGGAAGAGAAGACGAATAGTGTTCCCCCAAGCCCAGTAGAGGAGGCTGTTGTTATAACTGGGTCTTCTAAGCCTTTTTTAGGGCTTACCATGCATAAGATGCTAGAAAAACAGGTTCTAGTGGCCAATGAGATCAAGCAAGAGCCAATTGACTTCTTCCCTCCTCCTCTGTCGATAGCTTTACTCAACGAGACCATATTTGCCTCGGTTACCTTTCCTTTTCCCCGAAAGTATTCAAAGTGCACCCACCGCTTCATCGCATGGTACGTCTCCAAAAGGAAAAGGAAGTGAAGCGAGAGGAAGGAAGAAGTCCGATGACCATAGCAAGCCATCCTCTAGAGATGGGAAGAGGCCAAAAAAGCAAAGGCACAAGAAATGAATGCTCGCTTGTTTTTTGTGTATAACAGTAGGAACTTGCCTTTTGTTTTAGGTCAGCTTTGTGCGGGTTCGGCTTCTGCTTTTTGTTTTTTGGCTTAGTGCTAATAACCCTTGTACTTTTTTCAAACTTTACTTGATGTGAATAATAAAGCTTTTTGTCATGTTTAATTATTGTGTGGATTTGCTTAAGTTCTGGGAAATGCGCTTGTTATCACACTTCGATGTTTGCGGAGCATTTATCATCATCATCGGACTAAGTTATTAGTTCAACTTGTTGCTTGCCGGCCTGGTCTCATCTGACTGGATATCAGAATCGATCTCCTGTCGTTTTGTTGAGCGAAAAGTGACCAATGGGTTGCCTATCTTTGGGCGTCCGCATGTGACCATATCTTATTCTAGAATCTTGTCGAACTCCAATCATTTGGGAGGTGATTTGAGCATCCCCTTTGAGGACGTTTTGAGTGCGATCGCGCCAGACTCCACGCATCGATCGAAGCAATTCATCTTAGATGACAATCCGGACATCCTTTTTCGGAATGCATGTTTAGGCCACACCAAACTCTAGGCGTTGGCCGGAGTTAACAACTCGAAGTGGTGGTTTAAACATCCCTATTCAAGACATTCACTTTCGATCGCACCTAACTTCGAACGTCGATTGAAGTTTGGATATAAGATCCCACTTATCTCCAGGCGCTGATCTTTCATCTTGTCTTCCTTCGGGTAAGGTATAGATACCCTACCAAACTCAGGGCACGAGTTGTAAGGGTGAATTTGTCTCATTCTTCCCTTGAATGTTTATACTCCTACCCTCAAGTTGTGGGTCGTTGGAGTTGACATGTACCTGTCTTTGAATACCTGGTGTGTGTATATGCTTCATAGGTCAGATCATGGACCTCAAAAGCTCAATCGACACATATCTTTGGGTACCTGCATTTTTCATATCCAAGTTCATTCATGTTTATCACATTTTGCGATATTATAGTTACGTAAAGCAGAGTCATAAATTTCGAAAGTCATTTTTCTATATAAAACAACGGAAATGATAGATTCTGTCTTGTTATATCGAACTTGACAAAATATTCACAAAGTCAGATTTCAAGTGTAGCATCGTAAATGTTCGCTATTCCACACTCGGGAAAGTGAAACCCCGTCCACAGTTGCTAACTTGAATGTTCCGTCTCTGAGCTTGTATTCATTTAGACCTTCCTACTCGGGCCCATATTCACGGGATTGAAAAGATTGGTTTGAGAATAAGGTCGCCAATCTCAAAGATCCGGCTCCTTACTTTAGTGTTATAGCACTAGACGATCCATTTTTTATGTGCAGCTGCTCTCTGATTAGCTTCATCATGCTTCTTATCGACCATGTCGAGAGACTCTAGCAGGAGGTTCTCGTTCGTTCTGGGATCGTAGTCACTGGATGAGAAGGTACTTTGAGTTCAACAGGAATCATAGCCCCTGATCCGTAGGCTAGGACGAAAGAAGAGTGGTCAGTCGTGGACTTGTGAGTTGTTCTGTAAGCCCAAAGTGCTATTGGTAATTCGTCGATCCATTTACCCTTGGTCTTCTCCAATCGCTTCCTGAGACTGTACTTAATTATTTTGTTTACAGCTTCTACTTATCCATTCGCTTAAGGGTGTGCCACCGTTGCGAATCATTTTTCAATGTGATACCGATGCCATAAATCCTTGAACTCGGCGCTGTTGAATTAGGTTTCGTTGTTAGAGATAAATCGTTTTTGGGACACCAAAATGACAGATGATACTCTTGACTATGAAGTTGATCACCTTCTTAGTAGTGATTGTGGGAAATGGCTCCGCTTTAGCCCACTTCATAAAATAATCAACAGCGACGACGAGCATACTTCGCGTGACCTTTAGATATCGGCATGACGCCAATGATATTGATACCGCCAAATAGTAAATGGCACTTGTCACACTTTCTGGTGTAATTAGCTATGTCTTGGTTGACGGTTGGCTAGAAGTACCTGTAGCAAAGAATTTTCTTCGCTAAGGTTTGTCCCTTGGTGTAGTCACCGCAAGCCCCCTTATGAACCTCCCTGAGGACTCGCTTGGCTTCATCATTAGCGACACATCAAAGTATGAGAACTGTGAATCCCTTCCCGTATAATATTCCTTCCTGAATAATGTATCATGAAGCTTGATAAAATAGACGTCTCATTCATTCTTTCTATCGGAAAGAGTTCCCTTTTGCAAGTAATTCTCGATTGGGGTCATCCACGCTCCCTTTCAGATTCAACTTTCAAGATCCAATCGACACACATTCGACCGATACTCGAAGCCGATAATATTTCCAACAGGTGCAGGTGTATGAGCTGCGCATCTCTTGAACTAGCCAACTTGGTCAGTGAATCGCTTTCACATTCTCCTCTTTGGGAATATGTATTATAGTGTAATACTCGATATCATTAAGCAACTCAATGGCTCTATTTAGATATGAAGCTAGCTTCGCTCTCTTTGCCTGAAACTTCTTTCTCACCTGGCACACCACTAGTTGGGAATCACAAATGATATCTAAAGTTTTGACTTCCATTTCTTTCAATCTTCAGTCCTGCAATCAAAGCTTCACAATTTGTCTCTTTGTTTATTGCAGGGAAATGGAGTTTTAAGGCGTAATAGATTGAACGTTCTTCAGGGGTTGCCAATACAACAACTGCTTCGGAAGAATGCTCGTTAGATGCACCATCGGTGAACATCTTCCATCTAACATCTCGCTCTCCACTGCTCCCTGGAGTATCATCTCGTGTAGTGTATTCAGCCATGAAATCGACCAAGGTCTAAACTTGGATTATCCTCCAGGATGATACACTATGTCATATTGGCTCAATTCAATGTTCCATTTCAAAAGCCTTTCAGAAGTTTCAGATCGCTCTAAGACCTGTCTCAAAGGCTGGTAGGTAAGAAACTTGATCGGATGAGCATGGAAGTATAGGCGGAGTTTCCTCGAAGCGATCAACGGGCAGTATGTTAGGTTTACCAGCTTTAGGTAATTTATTTCTGCCCCTGTTAACCGCTTGTTAATGTAATATACCGGCCTTTGGATTCGGGACTCTTCACGTAGGAGCGCGGCGCTCAAGGCTTGCATCGACACTACTAGGTAAATAAACAAGTCCTCATATTCTAGTGGCTTTGATAGGATGAGAAGCCTCTCTAAGCAATCCACCAGAGCCTAGAAAGTGTCTATACACTCTTACGCCAAACAAAGTTCCTTTTCCCTTCTTGATGACGTCGAAGAAAGAGATACACTTGTCGATGGTTCTAAAGATGAAGCGACTCAACAAAGCTACCTTCTCATTCAAACTCTGGAGTTCCTTGATCGACTTCAGGGCTTTCATGTTTCTCAATGCCGTGATCTTCTCCGGACTAGCTTTTATTCCTCTCGAGTTTACTATGAAACCCAAGAATTTACCCGACGCAACTCCTAATGAGCATTTCAAAGGGTTGAGCTTCATTGCGTATTTACGGAGTACATTGAACATCTACGCCAAGTCCTCCATATGATTAGTCAGCCGCTGCGACTTTCCCGCATATCATCGACGTACACTTCCATCGGATGTCGGATTTGATCCTTGAGCATGGAATTGACCAGTTTTTTGTATGTTGTTCTGACAGTTTTCAAACCGAAAGGCATGACGAGATAATACAGTTCCAAGTCAGTTATAAAACTGGTGTGTTCTTGATCTGTGACGTGCATCGAAATCTGGTTGTAGCCAGAGTAGACATGCATGAACGATAGCAGTTCGTGTCCAATGGTTGAATCTACTAACTGATCGATTTTTGGGAGCGGGAAGCCATCTTTCGGACATGCGTTGTTCGAATCGGAATAATCAATGCACGTTCTCCATCTTTCGTTGGACTTCTTAACGGGATCTGTATTGGATATCCATTCCGGGTATAGAGCATCGCAGATGAAGCCGTTGTTCTTCAGCTTCATATCTTCTTTCAGTGCAGCAAATCTCTCCGAACCCAGCTGCAGTGCTTCTATTTCATAGAAATGCATTTGGAATTCACATTTAACGTGTGTCACGCTATCTCCGACGATATTCCACACGTGTCGAAATGTGTCCATGCAAACACATTCAGGTTTGTTCGAAGAAAACCGGTCAGTTCTTTCATCATCCTTGTACTGAGTTGAGACCCAATCTTCAGGACCCGCGTAGCATCCTCCAGCTCTTTCCTCGAATCCATATCCTTATGGAAGTGACTGTGTTGCCCAAGGCAGGGCTCAGGCGGTGATTGCAATGCGTTCAAAGCTTTGATGCAAAGAGTCATCTCCACATCTTTTCCTTCCTCTCTTCGCTTTTCCTTTTTCAGCTTAGCGACATAACATTTCCGACCATGCCCCTGATCACCTTGTATAATTCTCACACTGTTCGCTGTCGGAAATTTCATCGTTAAGCACCATGGGGCTATGGCCACTTTAAATTCGGTAAGGGTCGGTCAGCTCAAAAGTGCATTATACGCAGAGTAGATATCCAAAACAGCAAAACGCACAACCCGCACTCTCTTGCGGTCGCCATTTCCAAGCATCACCGGTAAATCTGCATATCCCACCGGCTCAGTAGTAGTCCCGTTAAATCTCTGGATTCGAGATTTACATGGCTTTAAGTCTTTGCTCTTCAAAAGCATCTGGTCGTAGGCTTTCTTGAACAAAATATTGATTGAGCTCCCATACTCAACTGGCACCTTTCTCACAATTGCGGGGCCACTCATGGCCGAAATCACCAAGGGATCAATAGTCGGGCCTCTACCCCGTCGGCATCTCTATTTCTATATATAATGTCATATGTCATAGTTCTGAGTTGTTTTTCCGGAACACCGTCACTGCATGCTTCAATGCATTCACATACATCTTCATCTCGTTCCAGCTCTTCTCAGTTGGATGCGGTCCACCAATGATAGTACTAATCATCAAACGTTTCTCAAGTAGCTTGGGCTCATCAACCCCAGGTCCGGCTTTCCCTTGCTAGGGATTTGAAGCTCCCTGCCCGCCATCCTGTCGGGCTTTCAAAAACTGCTGTAGCCTTTTCTTTCGAATCAAGTCCTCGATCACAAATGTCTACACTCATTCTTATTGTGACCGTGTGTTTGATAAAATCAACAAAACTTGCCTGGCCTTTTCTCTTTCTCAGTCGACTCCCTCGAAGCCAGCTTCTTGTATTGCTCGGTACCTTGAGTAGCCAAGTATATGTTCTCGATCGAGTTATTTAACGAGTATAGTTGTCATTTTTTAGGATTCTGGGACGTCTCCTCGTATTTGATTTCTTGTCTTTAGCCGCAGTATCGCTCCTACTCTTTCCACCACTTTTATTCTTCACATTCACATCTACATTGCTGGAATTTCCTCCAGACTGCTTTACATCGATGTTATTATGTATCATCTCTACTGACTTTCCGACATTGGTTTTCCTAGTGATGGTGCTTATCTCTTCCAAGCGCAACAACTGAGTCGCCTTTCTATAAATTACATTTATTGTTGGTGGAGGGTTTTATCTTCAACCACCTTTCAAAGTTAGTATTGGGATGGATCCCCCTAATTAATATCATCAACACAATATCTATTTGAGTGTTGCCCACTTCGATTACTATGGTGATCGTGCAAGAAATCTTTTAAAGGCTCTCTCGTCTTCTGGAAGACGGTTGGATAGTGACATAACGTCCTTAGGATGGGTAGTATGTAAACGGAATTGCTCAATGAACCACATCGTCGTCACTCCTTTTGGGAAAATTGGGAAATATCGACATCTCACAATATTAGTAGCTCTGGAAGAATCCATATATCAGTCATATTTTGTTAAATATTGCTTCAGATCCATTTTTCCGCCGTACAACGACGTCGTCAGCATCACAAACCTCCTTGGGTATTCTTTACACAGGATCTCCTTCGTGAACGGATTCCGACTCAAGGAAGAACCTCAATCATCATTGCTCCGATACTGGTTCTCATCGACAAGTCTCATTACCATATCAGCTAAATCCGGCTCTGCTAGATTTACCGAACGGTAGTGATTGTGATCCGCCTCGAGTGTTTGGCCCAGTAAATGCTCGCGATTTGTTTCGCGATACCTGACTGACTCCGGAAGAACCGTTCGTTCAATAGTTCCGTGTACAATTCCTTCACGGCAGATCCACAGTGGCCGCCTGATCTTCAACATTCTGGCCATTCACAGCACGACCAGAAGCCAAACCAGCACCATCATTTGAAAGTCGACTACCCGAACCAACATTTGATGGTTCGGTACTGAACCATGTCTTGATGGATCGGTACCGATCCATAAACCTTTGCCACAGTTGGTTCTGACCTCTGTTTCAATGTTCCGCCCTTTTTTCCGACCATCTTCTGTTTTCCGTCCTTTTGGCTTTGCTCCGATAATGTGGAAATGTCATATTCTGAATAAAAAGGTGTTAAGTCCATCATGCTTCTCCTACGGCTGTTAGCCAATTGATTCAACAAATCCTAATTCTACTGCATTTGCCGATTCAACTCGTCGTGACTCTCTTGCAGCTTATCATTCATCTGTTTCATCATGCGGTCTATCTCGATCCTAGTAATCACATTTGTCGGGTTCTGAACCTAGGTAGCGGTTGGTTGTGCAACATTCTCAACATGTTGAGAGTCAACATTCTCAACATCCTTCGCAGCTCTTGAAGTGGTGGATTGATCTCTTCGAGTGGCCATTCCGAATAGCTTCTAGTAGACTCTTTGAAAATCTGAGTAGTTCAAAAGAGTAAAAGGCAAAGAAATTGGATCTATCTCTCGGATTTAAGCAATTCAATAGTATATGATAAATCCAAACGGCCTGAAAATCACGTTCTTAATGAAAGCACCAAAATGTTAGTAACATAAGGTGGCACGAACACCAAATAGATTTTTAGAAGAGAAGTAAATGAAGAAATATAAATGAAAAATAAGAAAAAAGAAGACATCAAACGGTTATAGTGGTTCGGCCAAGTATTGCCTACATCCACTTGATATTTGTATTGCTTCATTGTTGTTTTGTAAGGATAGTTCTTATGGATCGGTAGAGATCCATAGATAATTACAAGTAAATTGTGTAAAAGTTGCAAGGAAACAAAAAGATCCTCAAAAATGAGCCCCTAGGCTCCTATTTATGGCTGTAGATTGCTAGAAAATGCTCCACCATATCATTCACCACGATCTCCACGTTCCTGTAGCAGTTAGCCTTTAAGAAACATGGTCATGTCAGCAATGTCAATTGATGGATTGATACCGATCCATAGGCATAGATCAATACCGACTCATAAGATCTTCTCATGGATCGGTTCCTATGCTTTGTGTTATGGCGGCTTGTTGTTAGCTTTGTGATTTCCATCTTGTTTCATTGATATAAGCTTGTTTCTGAACCAATATGATGGACTGATGGAGAAATGAAGTTGCTGATTCTGGTACTGAGCCGTTCGATAGCACACTACATGCATTCAATCTTGTGAAGTTTGGAATTGGTTGTTAACATCAGAGCTTCCAAGCATAGGAGGTTGGAGGTGATTTGGACAGGATTGTATGGATCGGTACCGATCCATCACTTTG
Source organism: Allium cepa (assembly GCA_030765085.1). NCBI lineage: Eukaryota > Viridiplantae > Streptophyta > Magnoliopsida > Asparagales > Amaryllidaceae > Allium > Allium cepa. Next base: position 406,733,178 of record CM060931.1, on the reverse strand, counting down.
ACGGATTTGGCTTGTGGAACTTTATGAGATGACCTTGTTTTCATACTGTTTCTGGTTTTATTTGGTTTCTGAACTTTGTGGTTATCTTTGGGCTTCTTGCCTCGATAGCTTTCAAGTTCAACTCGTCCAGTCCATTCAAATGTTGCTTGGTCAAAAAACCGAATAACACAGGCAGAATCTATAACTATTCATAAACCAGTTTACACAATGAGTATTAACAAAATGCTATAAATTCACATAAAATACATAACCGCTTATAGACAAGTTTACAGAACTAGTACTAACAGTATATAATATACATGAGAGGCAAGTTCAATTGCTTGATTACCCAAAATTCTTTGCCGGTTGGTATTTTCTCCGAAAAAACTTAATTATCTGTGGACAAGTTCAACAATCAACACTTAGCTAATTCTAGATTATACAATTGCAGTACTATTTCTAGATTATGCAATAGCAATGGTAATGGAACTTATCTTCTTTTCTGATATTATATGAAATAACATGAAAATCAATTTATAAATCTAAAACTTATCTAGACATTAGCAGGAATATATGAATTGCTTGTTGCGTACCCTTGATGTTAGAAAAAAATATATGCAAAATATAACATGTTCTTGATATTAGAAGAAAATGCCTTTTATTCCAATTGATTTCTAACGTCTTTTTAAATTTGTATCAGCCAAATTAAGTAAAAAAAGAGACCTCATTTCCTTGAAGCAGCCTTTTCTGTTAGACTAACAGCATCCATACATGGTATCCTGCAAATAAAAGCCGACATGTGTTACATATTTGACAAAGTTGGGAACTCAAACGATAACAATTTTAGGTGCTAATTCAAAACTATAATTACATACAGCCAAAGCATTGATATATCCCTTAGAATTGCAACTAATAAACTGAAACCTTAGCATTTTATGTCTTGTACAATTATTAATGCCTTTAATTCCATAAAAGATATTTATTTAAATTTAATATTTTACTTTTTAACATTGTAGTACAGGTTTGATGCTTTTGGTGCCATGGTAATACTGGTTAACATTCTTGCCACACTATTTCAACCTATGTAAGCCACCGTACTTTCCAAACAGTCCAATTCAAGCTACTTCAACAACTACGTATGGCTCACCCTTTTCGGTCTAGGTTTACCAAACGACTATCACTCTTACTCATCCAGCCTGCACCAGCTGATTTTTCATTTTCAGCTCATTCAGATTATTCATTCTCAGCTCATTTTGATTCTTCATTTTCTGCTCAATCGTTCAGATACTTAAGTAATTAATTAGCTTAAATAATGGGTGTTGTATGTATAGTTTATTGTTGGTTTGTCGTTTGACAAAACAGTAGGCTTTGGTTGATCATCTTTCAGATGATCTTTTTGGCATAAATTCATTTTCTGCTCGTATTAAACCGAAAACCAATCTCCGGCAAGGGTTGCTTGTCTAGGATATGCCAAGCTCGAGTTGCTGAATTCACATCCATGGAGTTGTCATTTTCCTGAACCACAGCAACGGATAGGAAAAAACAGACATTTTCACACTCTGGCCAAGTTTTGCAAGTTCCTAAACAACATTTTTTTAGTTTTATTTGCTTTGAATTACCATTGTAAATTTACAATGCATGCTCTAAATACCAACATATAACAAGGTTCAATAACCCCCATACCTATTCTTCTTTTGTAGATTGAGTTATATAGATTCAAAGTCTGGTTTAATGAATTACAATGTATAATAAATGTATAATTCCTTTTGGTACATCCATTTGCCGCGCTATGTGCTAAGCCTCCAGGAATGTTCTGTGCACTTTTACACGGTGCGGCCTTGATGACTTTGTTCACATGGAGAATGAAATTTTTCTCTGTATAGTAAGATAGACTGTTGTATTGTTCTTGGAAATCAGTAATGCCATTTTTTTATGACTGTGATTCATTTCTGCAGATATTGTTATTCAAAGGAGAAGTTGACTATTGACCATGTTTTACCATTGTTGGTTCCTATCTACTTCTTGGGCTACCGTTGTTTACTGGCATCTTTTGCCTAAATATTTATTTTGTAAGATCATTGCCTAATATAGTACTCAAATTACTGTTTGCGTACTTATGGAAGCCTTGCCAATTTAACTTATGATATATGTACTTCATATAATTATAGACCCAGTAGTCTATTTATCAAAAGTTGGAAGTGTAGATAAACAAATAGTCAAATCATTCAGTTATTTTTTTACTATTAAATACCACATTGCTAAGCGAATAGAGGATTTGTTAACCCGCCTTTTGACAAGACCGTAGACGGACGGATTTTACTAAATCGATTGCACAGTTATCGAGGCCGGAATATCGTGGTGTTGATTCATATGATGAATAGACGATCAATTATGTATGATAAACATGATTATTATGAAACCGGGATTCGACATAGTCCATGGACAAAAGGCGCGGGATACTTGAAATGTGAGTTTCGACAAAAATCGAGCCGCTTCAAGGTGGTTGGAATTTGCTTCAAGTCTCGCTTGGGCCTGCTTCGGGTTTTCAAGCAAGTTGCTTCGGTTCAATTGAATGATTGCTTCGGGTCACTCAGGTCGGCATGTCTTAAGAAGCTCCACAGCTATCTTCGGGTCGGCATCCTCCAGGCTTTGGGGTCGGCATGTACAAAACTCCATGTCGGCACGAATGGAGGGGTCGACATCGAGGAAATAGATGGGATCGGCATGTTTGGAGATTAACTCCGAATCGACACTCCATTATACTCGAGTAAGCGTTTGTGAATCAGGTTGGCACTCCACTATACCCGGGTCGGCATTTGTGAATCAGGTCGGCACTCCACTATACCCGGGTCGGCATATGGAAATCGGGTCGGCATTTCATGGGATCGTCGTTTATGCTAGCTCCGAGTTGGTTTGTTCAGTACTTCGGGGCAGTACCTAGGTCTCAAGTTGGGGTCGGCAATAGGTTAAGGGAACGGCGTAGGAGCTTGGGTATCAGGTCGGCGTGCTTCGGTTTGGCGTTGTGAAGACTTCGGGTCGGCTATGGTGAGTCCAGCATGGGGTCGACATTGGATGAAGCACAAACTACTTCGAGTCATTTGAGGACCCGCTTCGGGTCAGCTACAACGTTTCTTCGGGTCGCTATAAAAGATCAGGTCGGCAACATTTTTGGGGTCGGTGTGTTTCTCACTTCGAGTCCCAGCCTTGTTTACTTCGAGTCGGGCATAAGGTTGCTTTGGGTCATCACCTAGAAAAACTCGGGTCGGCATATATACAACTCGAGGTCGGCATCAACAAAGTATATGGTCTCGGTTATGTCTGTGGTGGGCCCATATCACTCAGGAAGCCCTGTAATTCAGATTTGGCTTGTAAATACAGTATGCGGGGCTTCAGAAAAAGGATCTTCATTCTGTTTTCCTTCGTCTTCTCCGCTAAGGCTACTCTGTCATTATTGTTTTAAAAACTCCGTATTGTAGGCCAGAGTCAGCCGAGCCACTATAAATCCACTATTATTAATTACTACTTTTTTTTTTTAATTTTGATTTTGCTTCATAATTATACTTTCTACATATACTATATCTGTTATTTGTAACTATGAATTGGTGCTTTCAACGGCGTTTGAGTGTTATTGATCAATTTTGATGCTAACAATATTAAAATGAGTTCCCGTGATTGGAGTTGGGATGAGAACAAAGCATTCGAGATGACTTTAGCTCTAAACGAAGAAAATGATCTTGAAAAATGGAAGAAGATGGCTTCAGCTGTTGGGGGAGGAGACACGTAGATGAGATCAAGAAAGATTACTTGAAACTCATGAAGGATTTAGATTTAATCGAATCAGGTGTAATTAATCATGAGTTCATGGGTAAAGATGATTGCTGCAAAAGCGTCGATTGCACAAACAATAATCACAAGTAAGTTTGTTCTTTAATTATGGTGATCGAACAGATATCATATTGATCTTTATTGTTTTATACCGATTCAACTTACTTGTAAAGGTGAGAGGAACAATAAGATCCTGAAACTATATTTTTGTAACAAAACTGAAAGAAGAAAATAAATAAGAACTTCATTTGTGAATTTTGAAGTAGATGTTTATGATACTATGACATACATTAATCATCAAATTTCATATTAAATCTATGAGAAGTTATTGCTGATTGTTCTTGCAGCTCAGTCTAGATGAATAAATTTGATGTTTAGTCAGAGAACATTCACTATAAATTTCCACCTTACCCTATATGCAGTCCATAAATTAGATAAACTTGTATAAATGTACTAATACATTGAACCCTTCCCATCATCGAGCCACAGATTGTCGTGTAGGAAAATTTGCTAAACGTATAATGGGAAACGTCTTAATGCATTAACGAATTTAAAGTGCCTAGCAAAAACAAGATTATTATTTTTAATCCAAGAAGTAGAGAGTCAGGGCCCTTTTGATTTGTCGTTTTCAAATCATTTTCAATTTTCAGTTTTGAAAAACATCGAAAACTTGTTCCTTTTGTCGTTTTGAAAAATTCATTTTCAAAAATCATCATTCTGCAAAATGGGCCTAATATAGAAAACTAAAAACAATTTTTTATCGTTTTCACCGTTTTCAGGCCCAACTGAAAATCAAAAACTGAGAATGAAAAAGGTAAAGCAAACACGTTGAAAAACTCTAATCTATTTTCTGGTCGCGCTATTCTTCTTTTCCCGTTTTCGTCGACCATCAAAATTTCCGTTAAAATCACAACTTTTTGTTTCTTTTGCGCCACCCTAGATTCGATCTGTTTGAATCATAAGTTTATTACTGTCGTAGCTCCTTCTCTCCAAAATGGGTTAGGGTTTTCTCAACTACTATTTTTGGATACCATAGCCTCTCACCCTAATCTCGGATCTACAGATAAAGTAGTTCTTACAGCATCCATCTTGGCACAGAGTTGATTTTCCTCCTAAGGTACTTTTTATTTGATTTTTTGATGTTTAATTTATAATCACTCATAACCAGACCAGTGTTTTCTTTTATTCATGCATGATGCTCTTAATTTATTCTGCATTTTTGGCGTTTGCTTTACTTAGCACCAATATGTCATCAGCTGTAACAACCACAGCATGAAAGCCATGGTTTTGGAAATGAAGAGCTGCTGTGTACAAGCTGAGAAAGAAGAAACATCTGCAACTAGACACTGTTCGTCAGAGTTGGACTGCAGATCATCAGAGAGGGAGGTTGGAGATGGTCAAAGGATGTTCGATGCTTGAATGGATGAGGCCATGACTTGTAGAGAGAGATAAATGCTCTTGTCAGTGTGTGCACGTGCACAACTGGTACATGCATAATTTAGGGCTGTTGTTATTGAGTCTGGGAGTAGTGATCATTTTATATGATGCACGATGGGGGTGTAATTTTTTGAATCTAGGCTGTATTGAATCACATGGGTATGAGTTGATTGAGTCATAGTTATTACTATCTGATTGTATAAATACAGGAAATGTTGTAGCAGAAAGTGTGTGAAATCAGAAAGTTAATCTTCTTCATTCACATTTCAGCTAGCTGTTATCTGAGTTCTTTCTTCTTTCATAGCTTATAATATCTCCTTTCTTTCAATCTCAATTTAATAATAGTGTTCAATCTTTTACAGTTTCTCCTTGTTGCTGATACATTAGATCCTGTTACCTAGATTAGCAATCTCATTTATCTTTCATGTACTTTCGACACTTGTTCTCAAATTTACAAATTTACAATTTCTTGTTCTTTTTGATTCTTGCTTAATTTTGACTGTAGATCATTTCTGTCGCTTATAATTCCTATCAATTCTTGTTTAATCACTTTCTGCAATCTGCCATTCTTTGAATAAGTTTTTCCTTACAGTCAGAAATTGTAGCTTAAACATGATAGTTTGATCTTCTATTCATATTTTTTTTAAATCCAATTCTTGTTCATATAAACAACTTGTATTTCCCTGTTGCCTGTAATTCCTACAAGTATTTGATTGACATTCTTGTTGATTTCTGCATAAATGCAATTGTTCAATTTCTTACAAATTGTCAATTTATGTTCTTGATAATTTTCTTGTAAATTTTTGAAAATTATTTTCCTTTATATCCTTCATTTTGATTCCATTTCTTGCTGTGAAAAATGATTCTTATACACATATATCAGAATCAGTGCATACACTACTCATATACATCAACCACTTCACAATTAACTGCCACTCTATCTTCTTCTCCATCAAAATTACTCGCTCCTTCATCACAAATAGATGACAACCTCCACGTCCATGGCTTCTGACCCACTAAAACAACCTGCGCCACACGATTTGGTATCAGAGCAGCCAACTGGGGATGAATCCGACCTCCAGTTCGATCCAAACCACAGCAGCAACCGTTCCCAAACCACTCCCTCAATTCTTGATCAAGAAATGGCATGACAGAAGCAAGAAGAGATGAATGAACGCACCACCCACTCGCTGAAGACATTAGAGCACGCAACCAAAGATCTCAACACCAAATTCGAAGGATTTTGCAATGTTCTCACTTCTTTAGCACAAGATATGCAACAACTCAAAAATAGACCAGCAGAGCCATCTCATGTTCATCACTACCCCCCCCCCCCCATTCCTCAACCATCAGTAGCTCCACCACCTACCCATCAATATCCACCCTTTGCTCAACCAGCCGTTGCACCACCGTCTGTTCACCACTATCCACCTCTTTCACAAGTATCAGACACCATTTCAAATAGCTAATATACTCTGCCTACACCCACTATTCCTCCTCAACCAAGAAATGTTAATCCACAACCCAGAACTGCTAATCCACAGCCAAGAAATGCAATACCACCACCAAGAAATACATAGTGCTTCAATAATCCACCAGTCTATTCTCAAGAACCTCAAATACGAGCCCCCATAAATCCATACATCCACTATCTTAATCCAGATTATAACAACCTAAACCACCACAACTCAAACTATCATTATCCTTATCCCACCATGAAGCTAGATTTTCCTATCTTTTCAGGTGAGGAAGGAGTTGCTGATTGGCTGAGACAAGTAGAGCAGTATTTTAGGTTTCATCATACCGAGGAGAATGTATGGGTAGAGATTTGTTCTTTTTATTTGAAGAAGGAAGCACTTCAACGGTATCATTGGTATACCAACACAGTGTATAACAGTGAGTTATGGCCAGTATTCAAAGTGGAGATTCAAATCAGGTTCAACCTAGAGGAGACGGAGAGACTTTATGAAACTTTATCCAAACTTAAGCAGCATACCACTGTCAGAGCTTACCTTAGCAGATTCGAACAACTACAAGCCGTGATAGAAACCCTACCTCCAAAATTCCTGTTAGACCGATTTATTGGTGGATTGAAGGAAGAAATCAGATATGATGTATTGACATCTAGACCAAATGATTTTAGAGAAGCAGTGTCCCTTGCAAAGTAGTATGAAAGTAAATACATTCAAACCAAAAGAACTAAAAACCTTGCCACAAACACCACTGTCTCCAAAAAAAAATATTGCTCCTCAAACTTCAAAACCAAATACTTCTGAACCCACCAAATCAGAACCTAAAGAAAGGACCTCTACCTTAGAGAACTTGGCAAAAAGGGACTCACCCCCAACTAGATCGTTGAAATGAGAAGACAGAATCTATGTTATGGATGCAAGGAGAAGTGGTCGAGGGACCATAAATGTAAGAATCCCCAAGTATATGTGTTTGAAGGCATCATGCCATTATATGATGATGAACCGCAGCAAGATGAAATTACTAAAGAAATGGATGAACCCTTAGAAAACCCGCTTTCAATTACACTACAAGCTATGTGTGGAATCCCAACACTTTCAACTATCAAGGTTAAAGGACATATATGTGACAAACCTGTACAAATATTAATTGATTCGGGGTCTACACACGGTTTTATACATGATCAATTAGCTATAAGGCTAAGGCTAAAAGTTGATGAATCAAAAATTTATGAAGTCGTAGTAGCAAATGGGAAGAAGTTGAGAGGATCAGGAATATGTAATCATGTTATACTTCATTGTCAAGGTTGTAAGATGCCTGTAGAGTTATTACTACTGCCGCTTGAAGGATGCCAAGTAATTTTGGGTGCTCAGTGGATGAAAAAGCTAGGAGAAGTGACTTTAAATCTGGAAAAACTACAAGTGAAATTCACATACAATAACAGGGAATATATTTGACAAGGGCAGCAACAAGAAGAAGTGAAGGTGATTAGCAATAAAATGATAGTGAAAGAATGTGTAGGGGCTCAGATTACCATGATGCTTTGCTCACAGTCTCCTCCTTCAGACAGTCAAACATCTGACATTCCCCCAGAAGTACAACAGCTCCTCCAACTTTACCCAAAAATAACTAACCCCAATCCTCCATTACCTCCTAAAAGATCACAAGATCATAAAATCCCTTTGCTTCCAAGTACCAACCCAATTTGTCTTAAACCATATAGACATGCCGACCACATAAAAAGTGAGCTTGAGAAAATTATTCAAGAACTTCTGAAGGCAAGAATCATAAGACCAAGCAACAACTCCTATTCCTCCCCAGTAGTTATGGTGAGAAAGAAGGATGGTATGTGGAGGCTTTGTATCGATTATAGGGCACTTAACAACCAAACTGTAAAGAATAAATTCCCTATTCCTCTTGTTGAAGAACTCTTTGATGAGTTACAAGGACCCAAATTTTTCTCCAAGCTTGATTTGAGATCAGGATACCATCAAATCAGAATATGTGAGCCTGACATACCCAAAACTGCTTTCAAAACCCATGATGGTCATTACGAATTCATAGTGATGCCATTTGGGTTAGTAAATGCTCCATCCACTTTCCAATCTCTAATGAATGACATTTTCAGATCTTATTTGAGGAAATTCATGCTATTTTTTTTGATGATATACTGATTTATAGCCAGTCTTGGACTGAGCACTTGGAGCACTTAAACTTAACTTTTCAGGTTTTGTGCAATGAACTTGTGATCAAGTTATCCAAATGTCAGTTTGCTCAAAGCTCTATACAATATCTTAGCCATATTACTTCTTATGAAGGCATTGCTGTTGATCCCAATAAGGTGAAGGCAGTAGTTGAGTGGCCATTACCTAATAGCTTAAAGGCATTGAGAGGGTTCATGGGACTAGCTGGATATTATAGAAAGTTTATTAAGAATTATGGACTAATTGCTAAACCTCTGACTGAAATGTTGAAGAAGGATGCTTTGAATGGAGTAAAGAAGCCAAGTTAGCCTTTGACAAACTCAAACACTGTTTGGTTACACCACCCATCCTAGTCATGCCTGACTTCAACCTACCATTCACCTTGGAATGTGATGCAAGTGGGCAAGGAGTAGGAGCAGTGTTGACACAAAATGGAAAGCCTCTAGCATATTTAAGCAAGGCACTACATGGAAGAAATTTGGCACTCTCTACATATGAAAAAGAACTTCTAGCCATAATCATTGCAACAAGAAAGTGGGAACAATATCTAATGGGAAGGCAATTTATAATTAAGACTGATCATCAAAGTCTTAAATTTTTGTTATCGTAGAAACTATCAACTGGACTTCGACATAAATGGTTGGAAAAACTTCATGGGTTCGATTATAAAGTGGAATACAAATGCGGGAAAGAGAATGTAGTGGCTGACACTTTATCTAGAAAAGAAGGGGAGATGAAGGAGGAAGAACAATTGCAAGCCATTTCAACAGTACAAACACCATGGTTGCCGGAACTGAAGAACACTTTACAAACCTCTAATTGGTATCAAAATAAAAAAGAGAAAATTCAAAGAAAGTAACTGCCAGAAGTTAAGTATGAATTGATTGAAGATCTAATATTTTACAAAGGCCGAATATTGGTGGACCATCATCTCTCATTGTGAACTCAGGCCCTAATCACAGAACACCACTCAACACTTCTAGGAGGTCATTCGAGTATAATAGGAATTATGCAGAAATTGAAACAAGTATTTCACTAGAAGTAAATGAAGAGGTGTAGAAGAATATTTCAGAGCTTGTGATGAATGTCAAAGAAATAAAGGGGAAAATATTTTAATACCCGGCCTCTAGCAACCATTACCAATTCCTGAGAGTATATGGACCGATATATCCATGGATTTCATTACATGCCTGCCAAAAAGCCATACTTATACTGTAATTTTTGTTGTGGTTGATAGACTCAGCAAATATGCACATTTCTTTCCCCTTCACCACCCATACACAGCCAAGGAAGTAGCATCAGTTTTTTTCAAGGGGGTGTTCAAACTTCATGGCATGCCTAAAACCATAGTGAGTGGTAGAGACACGCTATTCACCAGTCATTTTTGGCAGGAAATTTTTAGATTGCAGGGAAGCAATCTGAAGTATAGCTCAGCCTATCACCCTCAAAGTGATGGACAAACCAAAATTGTTAACAAAGTTCTAAAAGGATATTTGAGATGCTTTGTATGTCATAGACCACAAGCTTGGGCGGATTGGTTGGATTTAGCTGAATATTGGTATAATAGGACTTGGAAAACACCCACTAAAACTATTCCATTCAAAATTGTTTACGGTATTGACCCCCCTACCCTTATGTCATACATACCAAACACTGCTAAAATAGAACAAGTGGAAGAGCATTTGTTCACTAGAGATATTATGATGGAATTCCTGAAGGATAGCTTAAAGATGGCTCAAGAGAGAGTGAAAAATATGCTGACTTGAGAAGAATAGAGAGAGAATTTGAGCCTGGAGATTGGGTATTCCTGAAGCTACAACCATACAAGCAGATTTCAGCTTGAGATCGAAGAACCCATAAGTTGTCACCAAAATTCTATGGGCCTTACATGGTACAAGAGAAAATTGGAAGTGTGGCTTACAAGTTGCAATTACCAAATCACTCAAAAATCCACCCGGTGTTTCACGTATCACGGCTTAAGAAAAGAGTTAGAGATGGCATGATAACATAAGATGATGCACCGAGCTTTGTAGAGGAAATAGTAGACCAACCAGAGAAGATTCTTAACCGCAGAATGGTACCCAGAGATAATGATGCAGTTGTACAAATTTTAGTTAAATGGAAGGGTAGATCTGAAGAAGAGGCTACATGGGAGGATTACTGGTCGTTGATTAGAAGATTTCCTACCCTGGACCTTGAGACAAGGTCCATTCTTGAAGCACAGGGGAGATGTAACAACCACAGCATGAAAGCCATGGTTTTGGAAATGAAGAGATGCTGTGTACAAGCTGAGAAAGAAGAAACATCTGCAACTGGACACTGTTCGCTAGAGTTGGACTGCAGATCATCAGAGAGGGAGGCTGGAGATGGTCAAAGGATGTTCGGTGCTTGAATGGATGAGGCCATGACCTGTGGAGAGAGATAAATGCTCGTGTCAGTGTGTGCACGTGCACGTGCACAACTGGTACATGCATAATTTAGTGTTGTTGTTATTGAGTCTGGGAGTAGTGATCATTTTATATGATGTATGAATGTTTGGGGGTGTAATTTTTTGAATCTGGGCTGTATTGAATCACATGGGTAGAGTTGATTGAGTCGTAGTTATTGCTATCTGATTGTATAAATACATGAAATGTTGTAGCGGAAAGTGTGTGAAATCAGAAAGTTAATCTTCTTCATTCACATTTCAGCTAGTTGTTATCTGAGTTCTTTCTTCTTTAATAGCTTATAATATCTCCTTTCTTTCAATCTCAATTTAATAATAGTGTTCAATCTTTTACAGTTTCTCCTTGTTGCTGATACATTAGATCCTGTTACCTAGATTAGCAATATCATTTATCTTTCATGTACTTTCTACACTTGTTCTCAAATTTATAAATTTACAATTTCTTGTTCTTTTTGATTCTTGCTTAATTTTGACTGTAGATCATTTCTGTCGCTTATAATTCCTATCAATTCTTGTTTAATCACTTTCTGCAATCTGCCATTCTTTGAATAAGTTTTTCCTTACAGTCAGAAATTGTAGTTTAAACGTGATAGTTTGATCTTCTATTCATATTTTTTTTAAATCCAATTCTTATTCATATAAACAACTTGTATTTCCCTGTTTCCTGTAAATCCTACAAGTATTTGATTGACATTCTTGTTGATTTCTGCATAAATGCAATTGTTCAATTTCTTACAAATTGTCAATTTCTGTTCTTGATAATTTTCTTGTAAATTTTTGAAAATTATTTTCCTTAATATCCTTCGTTTTGATTCCATTTCTTGTTGTGAAAACTGATTCTTATACACATATATCAGGATCAGTGCATACACTACTCATATACATCAACCACTTCACAATTAACTGCCACTCTATCTTCTTCTTCTCCATCAAAATTACTTGCTCCTTCATCACAAATAGATGACAACCTCCGCGTCTATGGCTTCTAACCCACTAAAACAACCTGCGCCACACGATTTGGTATCAGAGCAGCCAACTGGGGATGAATCCAACCTCCAGTTCAATCCAAACCACAACAGCAACCGTTCCCAAACCACTCCCTCAATTCTTGATCAAGAAATGGCATGATAGAAGCAAGAAGAGATGAATGAACGCACCACCCACTCGCTGAAGACATTAGAGCACGCAACCAAAGATCTCAACACCAAATTCGAAGGATTTTGCAATGTTCTCACTTCTTTAGCACAAGATATGCAACAACTCAAAAATAGACCAACAGAGCCATCTCATGTTCATCACTACCCACCCATTCCTCAACCATCAGTAGCTCCACCACCTACCCATCAATATCCACCCTCTGCTCAACCAGCCGTTGCACCACCGTCTGTTCACCACTATCCACCTCTTTCACAAGTATCAGACACCATTTCAAATAGCTAATATACTCTGCCTACACCCACTATTCCTCCTCAACCAAGAAATGTTAATCCACAACCCAGAACTGCTAATCCACAGCCAAGAAATGCAATACCACCACCAAGAAATACATAGTGCTTCAATAATCCACTAGTCTATTCTCAAGAACCTCAACTACGAGCCCCCATAAATCCATACATCCACTATCTTAATCCAGATTATAACAACCTAAACCACCACAACTCAAACTATCATTATCCTTATCCCATCATGAAGCTAGATTTTCCTATCTTTTCAGGTGAGGAAGGAGTTGCTGATTGGCTGAGACAAGTAGAGCAGTATTTTAGGTTTCATCATACCGAGGAGAATGTATGGGTAGAGATTTGTTCTTTTTATTTGAAGAAGGAAGCACTTCAACGGTATCATTGGTATACCAACACAGTGTATAACAGTGAGTTATGGCCAGTATTCAAAGTGGAGATTCAAATCGGGTTCAACCCAGAGGAGACGGAGAGACTTTATGAAACTTTATCCAAACTTAAGCAGCATACCACTGTCAGAGCTTACCTTAGCAAATTCGAACAACTACAAGCCGTGATAGAAACCCTACCTCCAAAATTCCTGTTAGACCGATTTATTGGTGGATTGAAGGAAGAAATCAGATATGATGTATTGACATCTAGACCAAATGATTTTAGAGAAGCAGTGTCCCTTGCAAAGTAGTATGAAAGTAAAAACATTCAAACCAAAATAACTAAAAACCTTGCCACAAACACCACTGTCTCCAAAAAATATATTGCTCCTCAAACTTCAAAACCAAATACTTCTGAACCCACCAAATCAGAACCTAAAGAAAGGACCTCTACCTTAGAGAACTTGGCAAAAAGGGCCTCACCCCCAACCAGATCATTGAAATGAGAAGACAGAATCTATTTTATGGTTGCAAGGAGAAGTGATCGAGGGACCATAAATGTAAGAATCCCCAAGTATATGTGTTTGAAGGCATCATTCCATTATATGATGATGAACCGCAGCAAGATGAAATTACTAAAGAAATGGATGAACCCTTAGAAAACCCCCTTTCAATTACACTACAAGCTATGTGTGGAATCCCAACACTTTCAACTATCAAGGTTATAGGACATATATGTGACAAACCTGTACAAATATTAATTGATTCGGGGTCTACACACGGTTTTATACATGATCAATTAGCTAGAAGGCTAAGGCTAAAAGTTGATGAATCAAAAGTTCATGAAGTTGTAGTAGCAAATGGGCAGAAGTTGAGAGGATCAGGAATATGTAATCATGTTATACTTAATTGTCAAGGTTGTAATATGCCTATAGAGTTATTACTACTGCCGCTTGAAGGATGCCAAGTAATTTTGGGTGCTCAGTGGATGAAAAAGCTAGGAGAAGTGACTTTAAATCTGGAAAAACTGCAAGTGAAATTCACATACAATAACAGGGAATATATTTGACAAGGGCAGCAACATGAAGAAGTGAAGGTGATTAGCAATAAAATGATAGTGAAAGAATGTGCAGAGGCTCAGATTACCATGATGCTTTGCTCACTGTCTCCTCCTTCAGACAATAAAACATCTGACATTTCACCAGAAGTACAACAGCTCCTCCAACTTTACCCAAAAATAACTAACCCCATTCCTCCATTACCTCCTAAAAGATCACAAGATCATAAAATCCCTTTGCTTCCAAGTACCAAGCCAGTTTGTCTTAAACCATATAGGCATTCCTACCACATAAAAAGTGAGCTTGAGAAAATTATTCAAGAACTTCTGAAGGCAAGAATCATAAGACCAAGCAACAACTCCTATTCCTCCCCAGTAGTTATGATGAGAAAGAAGGATGGTATGTGGAGGCTTTGTATCGATTATAGGGCACTTAACAACCGAACTGTAAAGAATAAATTCCCTATTCCTCTTGTTGAAGAACTCTTTGATGAGTTACAAGGATCCAAATTTTTCTCCAAGCTTGATTTGAGATCAGGATACCATCAAATCAGAATGTGTAAGCCTGACATACCCAAAACTGCTTTCAAAACCCACGATGGTCATTACGAATTCATAGTGATGCCATTTGGGTTAGTAAATGCTCCATCCACTTTCCAATCTCTAATGAATGACATTTTCAGATCTTATTTGAGGAAATTCGTGCTAGTTTTTTTTGATGATATACTGATTTATAGCCAGTCTTGGACTGAGCACTTGGAGCACTTAAACTTAACTTTTCAGGTCTTGCACAATGAACTTGTGGTCAAGTTATCCAAATGTCAGTTCGCTCAAAGCTCTATACAATATCTTAGCCATATTACTTCTTATGAAGGCATTGCTGTTGATCCCAATAAGGTGAAGGCAGTAGTTGAGTGGCCATTACCTAATAGCTTAAAGGCATTGAGAGGGTTCATGGGACTAGCTGGATATTATAGAAAGTTTATTAAGAATTATGGACTAATTGCTAAACCTCTGACTGAAATGTTGAAGAAGGATGCTTTGAATGGAGTAAAGACGCCAAGTTAGCCTTTGACAAACTCAAACACTATTTGGTTACACCACCCATCCTAGTCATGCCTGACTTCAACCTACCATTCACCTTGGAATGTGATGCAAGTGGGCAAGGAGTAGGAGCAGTGTTGACACAAAATGGCAAGCCTCTAGCATATTTAAGCAAGGCACTACATGGAAGAAATTTGGCACTCTCTACATACGAAAAAGAACTTCTAGCCATAATCATTGCAACAAGAAAGTGGGAACAATATCTAATGGGAAGGCAATTTATAATTAAGACTGATCATCAAAGTCTTAAATTTTTGTTATCGTAGAAACTATCAACTGGACTTCGACATAAATGGTTGGCAAAACTTCATGGGTTCGATTATAAAGTGGAATACAAATGCGGGAAAGAGAATGTAATGGCTGACTCTTTATCTAGAAAAGAAGGGGAGATGAAGGAGGAAGAACAATTGCAAGCCATTTCAACAGTACAAACACCATGGTTGCCGGAACTGAAGAACACTTTACAAACCTCTACTTGGTATCAAAATCAAAAAGAAAAAATTCAAAGAAAGGAACTGTTAGAAGTTAAGTATGAACTGATTGAAGATCTAACATTTTGCAAAGGCCGAATATTGGTGGACCATCATCTCTCATTGTTAACTCAGGCCCTAATCACAGAACACCACTCAACACTTCTAGGAGGTCATTTGGGTATAAAGGGAACTATGCAGAAATTGAAACAAGTATTTCACTAGAAGAAAATGAAGAGGTGTAGAAGAATATGTCAGAGCTTGTGATGAATGTCAAAGAAATAAAGGGGAAAATATTTTAATACCCAGCCTCTTGCAACCATTACCAATTCCTAAGAGGATATGGACCGATATATCCATGGATTTCATTACATGCCTGCCTAAAAGCCATACTTATACTGTAATTTTTGTTGTGGTTGATAGACTCAGCAAATATGCACATTTATTTCCCCTTCACCACCCATACACAGCCAAGGAAGTAGCATCAGTTTTTTTCAAGGGGGTGTTCAAACTTCATGGCATGCCTAAAACCATATAGTGAGTGGTAGAGACATGCTATTCACCAGTCATTTTTGGCAGGAAATTTTTAGATTGCAGGGAAGCAATCTGAAGTATAGCTCAGCCTATCACCCTCAAAGTGATGGACAAACCGAAATTGTTAACAAAGTTCTAGAAGGATATTTGAGATGCTTTGTATGTCATAGACCACAAGCTTGGGCGGATTGGTTGGATTTAGCTGAATATTGGTATCATAGGACTTGGAAAACACCCACTAAAACTATTCCATTCAAAATTGTTTACGGTATTGACCCCCCTACCCTTATGTGGTACATACCAAACACTGCTAAAATAGAACAAGTGGAAGAGCATTTGTTCACTAGAGATATTATGATGGAATTCATGAAGGATAGCTTAAAGATGGCTCAAGAGAGAGTGAAAAATATGCTGACTTGATAAGAATAGAGAGAGAGTTTGAGCCTGGAGATTGGGTATTCCTGAAGCTACAACCATACAAGCAGATTTCAGCCTGAGATCGAAGAACCCATAAGTTGTCACCAAAATTCTATGGGCCTTACATGGTACAAGAGAAAATTGGAAGTGTGGCTTACAAGTTGTAGTTACCAAATCACTCAAAAATCCACCCGGTGTTTCACGTATCACAGCTTAAGAAAAGAGTTGGAGATGGCATGATAACATAAGATGATGCACCGAGCTTTGTAGAGGAAATAGTGGACCAACCAGAGAAGATTCTTAATCGCAGAATGGTACCTATAGATAATGATGAAGTTGTACAAATTTTAGTTAAATGGAAGGGTAGATCTGAAGAAGAGGCTACATGGGAGGATTACTGGTCGTTGATTAGAAGATTTCCTACCCTGGACCTTGAGACAAGATCCATTCTTGAAGCACATGGGAGATGTAACAACCACAACATGAAAGCCATGGTTTTGGAAATGAAGAGATGCTGTGTACAAGCTGAGAAAGAAGAAACATCTGCAACTGGACACTGTTCGCTAGAGTTGGACTGCAGATCATCGGAGAGGGAGGCTGGAGATGGTCAAAGGATGTTCGGTACTTGAATGGATGAGGCCATGACCTGTGGAGAGAGATAAATGCTCGTGTCAGTGTGTGCACGTGCACAACTAGTACATGCATAATTTAGTGCTGTTGTTATTGAGTCTGGGAGTAGTGATCATTTTATATGATGTATGAATGTTTGGGGGTGTAATTTTTTGAATCTGGGCTGTATTGAATCACATGGGTATGAGTTGATTGAGTCGTAGTTATTGCTATCTGATTGTATAAATACAGGAAATGTTGTAACAGAAAGTGTGTGAAATCAGAAAGTTAATCTTCTTCATTCACATTTCAGCTAGTTGTTATCTGAGTTCTTTCTTCTTTGATAGCTTATAATATCTCCTTTCTTTTAATCTCAGTTTAATAATAGTGTTCAATCTTTTACAGTTTCTCCTTGTTGCTGATACATTAGATCCTGTTACCTAGATTAGCAATCTCATTTCTCTTTCATGTACTTTCTACACTTGTTCTCAAATTTACAAATTTACAATTTCTTGTTCTTTTTTATTCTTTCTTAATTTTGACTGTAGATCATTTCTGTCGCTTGTAATTCCTATCAATTCTTGTTTGATCACTTTCTGCAATCTGCCATTCTTTGAATAAGTTTTTCCTTACAGTCAGAAATTGTAGTTTAAACGTGATAGTTTGATCTTCTATTCATATATTTTTTAAATCCAATTCTTGTTCATATAAACAACTTGTATTTCCCTGTTGCCTGTAATTCCTACAAGTATTTGATTGACATTGTTGTTGATTTCTGCATAAATGCAATTGTTCAATTTCTGTTTCTTGATAATTTTCTTGTAAATTCTTGAAACTTATTTTCCTTAATATCCTTCGTTTGATTCCATTTCTCGCTGTGAAAACTGATTCTTATACACATATATCAGAATCAGTGCATACACTACTCATATACATCAACCACTTCACAATTAACTGCCACTCTATCTTCTTCTTCTCTATCAAAATTACTCGCTCCTTCATCACAAATAGATGGCAACCTCCACGTCCATGGCTTCTGACCCACTGAACCAACCTGTGCCACACATCAGCATATAGAAGATCTGTCAATATTGGTTCTGTACTGTGTATTTGTCTAACATTTCTTTTGAGGAATTCAATTTCAACCAAGATAGACATGTACTTCATTTCAACCGAGAAAAGATAGGGAAGTCAGGTCCCTTTGTCTTATTCCTTTGTTGCTTGTGAAATTGCCACGTGGTTGACCATATGTAACTACTGAAAATGTGGGTGTTGAGATACATGTGTGTGTTAATTGAGAAAACTTCTTATGGACCCTATACATAAGAGCATATGAATTATAAATTTTCTATCATATGCCTTGTTTAGTTAAATTCTGACACACAAACTATTTGAGTTTTTTCAGTTAAAACTCCTGACCAATTTATGAGTCAGTAAAGGATTTTTTGTAATATTCCTAGCTCCTTGGGATAAATGCATTCTAATTCTCTGATATGAGGGCATACATTAGATGCTTCATTTTATTGAACAATAAGTAGGCTGATATTTTATCTTATATAATACATTACATGGAGAATTTGGCTTATAGTCAAATAAATTTTAGGGGTCTTTCTTTTTGGGGATTAGACAAATAAATGTGTGATTCAGCTATATTATGGTAGTTTTTTATGATTGCACTCAAGGCACTTTGTGCCATTAGTTATACTTTACAATTGTTTTCTGTAACTGAAAAAGCACATGAACCCATGATTTTTGATTGATGCAGTATGCCAAAATCACAGTTGTTTAACAAATATGGATACATTACATAAAATTAAATTGTATTTGTCATTGAGCCATGTGAGTGTGCAAGAGATTGAAATCTTTTGTGGCTAAAACTATAATTGTTTGGAAGTGTGATACTGTTATGATAAATATTGTACCACAAATTATTGTAGGCATTGAATTGCATGTAATTAGAATCCTTTCGATGTATATGTTCCAACATACGAGATAGGATTGTTATTTCAACTTATTTTTACTTCGAAGTTTCCATTTAGATAAAGACTTCTGATAGCGACATGTGTTTTTCTATTTATGATATGCTCACTGATGTTTGTGGAAATGTCTAATTCAATTATGTCAATGGTAGTTCTAACTGTGAATAATACTGTACTGCTAGGATCAATTATGCTAAACTTTTTTTTGATTGCTTGGTTATAGTTGATGCCCTTAAGATAATGGTAGCGAAATTGAAAATGCCATGGAAATTTACAGTAGAAAACAATAGTAAAAGGCAATGGCTTGTGTTACACTATCCCATGGGCACGTTTCAAAAATATATTTAGTTAGTAAAAATAGGTATGATTGAGTTGTACGTTATTACTATTGTATGTTGATAACCGTCTTCGTTCATACACATCGATAACGGCTTCCATTTTCTTTGCATCTTTAATTCTTCATATTGAATTCATCTGGTATTTTACATCTCGAATCCATCACCTACAGCTGTTGCTGATTCATTTTTCTCGGTTTGAAATGACATTAATCAGTGATTAATACTCCACCATGGCTAACACTAGCTATCATTATTATACATAATTCTTAAGAACTTATCACCGTATATTAGCCCGTTAAATGGACCTACAAAGATTATTTCATGTTTTCTTTATTATTGGTTTTAAACAAAGATATAAACATAATATTTGTCGGTTAGCACAATTTTCACCCTCTCATGCAATGCTCATATTGTGGCGGACAATGGCTTGCATGCATAACATCAACCTCATATTTCTTCTCCTTGACACTTCAATCAATAGACTAGTAAGAGATGCTACTTCAAGTGATAAGGATATTTATTCTGAAATATTATATGCATACTACTTTATTCTTTTCTTGTGGTTTATATTTCAGCCATTTCCTTAGTTTCGTGTAGCATATTTTGTTCTATGGAGCTGTACATATGTTTCATTTTACTGGACTTTGGATGCCTTTGGATTTACATGGTATGCGATCATAGTAATATAATGTTCTAGTCTGGTTTCCTCATGGTTATAAGCCTTCCAAATACTTTTTTTTGTAGAGTAATTGAATTCTATTATATATTATCTAGTAATATATGTTAGAAATGAATAAGTGGCTAAAGTCCCACATCGGGGAATAAACATATCAATTCCACCTTATATACTAAGGCTCGGTAATTGATATCAAAAGAAAATGAGGAGAAAGAATGGATCATGCATGAAGGCTTGAAGGCATGAAGGCTTTCATATATAAATATTATATGGTCAAAGATTGGGCCTTGGGCCTTGGGCCTTGGGGCTCTTGGGGTCTGATGATTAAATGGGCCTTCGTTTGCTACCTGGGCTGCGCTAAAACGGAAAACGGTTGCATCCGTTGGTTAAAGGATCGCAACCTTTCCAGCGGTCACAGCCGCGCCTCTTCCCGAACAGGCAGCCCCCGAACCTATTTAAATGCATGCAGAACCAAAATCAAAGCATTAATTTTCATCTCCTTCTCTCTGCATACTCTGATCTCAAATAAGCAACTCTCTTGAGTTCGTCCCTGCCTGCATCGTCAGCGCAACCTTGCAGGCTCTGGTTCCGTTTCACCTTGGGAAACAGTTGCTCGCCAACCCGCTGCGCCATAGGGGGAGCAAATCTGTTTTAAGGGAACAGCGACCGTGCTGGACTCGGATACAATAATTCGACTTGCAACCAGAATACTGAACGGTACGAATTGCATTTCGGCTCTTCTTTTTCCTGTTAACCCAATTGCAAAATTAGGGTTAGGGTTTTTTGCCCAAATTGATTTCTCCCCAATTTACACATTAGGGTTTCTGTGTTAATAACATTCTTAAAACAGATTTTGTGCTTTGTTTGGTTCTGTTCTGTGTACTAATTGAAGTCGTATCGTTTCAGACGATGGCTCAAGACAGTAGCACTTCGACAACAAAGCAACCATTACCCTCCGCTCCGACAGCACCACTTGTCGCACAGCCTGTACCGTTCTCACATGGAGAGAGGCCGGAAAAATTCAATGGCCAGGATTTTAAGCGCTGGCAACAGAAGATGCTCTTCTACTTGACTACGTTAGGTCTGGCCAAATACCTAACAGAGGACCCTCCACAAGTAGATGAACTTGAGCCCGACGCCACCAAGGTCGAGGCCCTCACAGCCTGGAAGGGGTCTGACTTCATTTGCAAGAATTATATTCTCAACGGTTTGGACAATAGTCTGTACAATGTATACTGCACTGTCCAAACTGCAAAGACTCTTTGGTTGTCCCTCGAGAAAAAGTACAAAACGGAAGACGCCGGGATGAAGAAGTTCATAGTCGGCAAATTCCTAGACTTCAAGATGGTCGACGCCAAAACAGTAGTCAGCCAGATTCAGGAACTTCAGGTTATCATCCATGAGATGCATGATGAGAAGATGGAGTTAAGCGAATCATTTCAAGTTGCTGCTGCTATCGAGAAGTTGCCTCCATCATGGAAGGACTTCAAGAACTATCTGAAGCACAAACGGAAGGAAATGACTATGGAAGATCTTGTTGTTCGACTCAGAATTGAAGAGGATAACAGAAAATCTGAAAAGAAGTCAACCAACACCATGGTGGAAAAAGCAAATGTTGTTGAGACCGACAAGAACAACAAAAGAAAGAGAGAAAATAATCCGAACGCAAAGAAGGCTAAGAAGTTCAAAGGGAACTGCCATAATTGCGGGAAGAAAGGCCATAAGGCAAGTGAGTGCCGAGGACCAAAGAAGCAGAAAGACCAAGCCATTGTTACGGAGCATGATAGGCTTTCGGATGGAGTTTCAGAAATGAACTTGTCAGCCGTGATCTCAGAATGCAACTTAGTTGGCAACACGAAGGAATGGTTTGTGGACACTGGTGCCACAAAACACATTTGCGCCAACAGGTGGATGTTTTCCAACTACAAGCCTGCGACACAAGAAGAGCAACTCTTCATGGGAAACTCCTCCACGTCGAAGGTTGAAGGAAAAGGAAAAGTGGTTCTCAAAATGACTTCTGGAAAAGAACTCACTTTGAATGATGTTCTGCATGTACCAGACATTCGTAAGAACTTAGTTTCGGGATCATTACTGAGCAAGAATGGTTTCAAGTTGGTCTTTGTTTCTGATAATTTTGTATTGTCTAAAAATGGAGTGTATGTGGGTAAAGGGTATGTAAGTGATGGTCTATTCAAGATGAATGTAATGACTGTTGTACCAAAAGATATGAATAAAATGGATTCTTCTGTTTATATCGCTGAGTCATTTAATATATGGCATGCTAGACTAGGCCATGTGAATTTTGATACTCTGCGGAAAATGGTTAACTTAGATTCTATACCTAAGTTTACTATAGATCACAACTATAAATGTGAAACATGTGCTGAAGCAAAGTTAACTAGAACTTCCTTTCATCATGTTGAAAGGAATACCGAGCCGTTAGATTTAATACATACTGATGTATGCGATCTAAAGATGTGTCAAACCAGAGGAGGTAAAAGGTATTTTATTACCTTTATCGATGATTGCACTAGGTACTGTTATGTGTACCTACTAAGAAGCAAGGATGAGGCCTTTGAAACATTTAAACAATATAAGGCAGAAGTTGAAAATCAACTAAACAAAAAGATAAAAGCCTTGCGAAGTGATAGAGGTGGAGAATACGAATTTCCTTTTGAGGAATTTTGCGCTCAAAATGGTATAATACATCAAACAACAGCACCGTATTCTCCTCAATCCAATGGAATAGCAGAACGTAAGAATCGTACCCTAAAGGAAATGATGAATGCTCTGCTTATTAGTTCTGGATTACCAGACAATTTCTGGGGTGAAGCGATACTTTCAGCTAATCATATACTGAACAAAGTACCTCGCAAAAAGACCTTTAAGTCACCACATGAACTGTGGAAAAACAGACCTCCATCCTACAAATACTTGAAAGTGTGGGGGTGCTTGGCAAAGGTAGAAATACCTAAGCCTAAAAAGGTCAAAATTGGACCCAAAACTATAGATTGCATATTTATTGGATATGCTCACAATAGTAGTGCATACCGATTCTTGGTGCATAAATCTGAAATTGATGACATTCATGAAAACACCATAATCGAATCTCGAAATGCAAGATTCTTTGAAAACATATTTCCACTAAAAGAATCCAATGGTACTAGTATCCAAAAGAGATCAAGAGAAGAAGAAACTCTTGAACATCGTGTTGATCATGAAAATGATCAAGTGTTAGAGGAACCAAGAAGGAGCAAACGACAAAGGACGTCAAAAACCTTTGGGCCTGAGTTCTATGCATACATGGCAGAAAATGAACCTCTAACATATAAACAAGCAATGTCATCACCTGATGCTCCTTATTGGAAGGAAGCTGTCAATAGCGAAATTGAATCCATTTTACAAAACCACACATGAGAACTAGTAGATCTTCCTAAAGGATCGAAACCATTAGGGTATAAATGGATCTTTAAGAAAAAACTTAAAGCTGATGGCTCAATAGATAAATATAAAGCCCGACTGGTAGTCAAAGGATTTAGACAAAAGGAAGATCTAGATTACTTTGATACTTACTCACCAGTAACTAGAATAACATCTATTAGGATGCTTATTGCTATTGCTTCTATATTGAATTTAGAAATACATCAAATGGATGTAAAAACTGCATTTCTGAATGGTGAGTTAGAGGAAGAAATATACATGCAGCAACCTGAAGGGTTCCTAAGCCCAGGAAATGAGAATAAAGTGTGTAAGTTAGTAAAATCACTTTATGGTCTTAAACAAGCGCCAAAACAATGGCATGAAAAATTTGATGAAACTATGATGACAAATGGATTCAGAATAAATGAATCAGATAAATGTGTCTATATGAAGAATGTAGATACGGGATATGTCATAGTTTGCCTATATGTTGATGACTTATTGATACTAGGCAATAATAATGCCATAATCAAATCAACAAAGGATATGTTGTCATCTAGATTTGATATGAAAGATCTAGGATTGGCTGATGTGATTTTGGGCGTTAAAATTTTAAAGACGTCAGAAGGTTATGTACTATCTCAATCACACTATGTGGCCAAAATACTTGAAAAGTTCAAACAACATAATATAACTGTTGCTAAATCGCCAGTTGATATGAACCAAAATTGGGTTAAAAATACTGGTGATGGAATCTACCAACTTGAATACTCTCGAATACTGGGAAATATAATGTATGTAATGAATTGTACTAGACCAGATATTGCATATGCTGTAAGTAAGCTAAGTAGGTATACAAGCAATCCTGGTAAAAATCATTGGAAAGCAATAATAAGGGTTCTGGGATATTTAAAATATACTCAGAACTACAGCTTGTGTTACACTAAATATCCTTCCAAATCCACAAGTGGATATGTATTTACTCTAGGAAATGGAGCTATATCATGGAAGTCTTCTAAACAAACGTGTATAGCAAGGTCAACAATGGAGTCAGAATTCATTGCCTTAGACAAAGCCGCTGAAGAAGCAGATTGGCTTAGGAGTTTTCTAGAAGATATTCCGAATTGGAATAAACCTGTTCCACCAATCTGTATACATTGTGATAGTCAGTCAGCTATTGGAAGAGCTAACAGTACACTATACAATGGTAAGTCTAGACATATTCGTCGTAGACATAAAACCGTGAGACAACTACTCTCTAATGGAGTTCTCACTATAGACTATGTAAGGTCGAAAGATAACATTGCGGATCCACTAACGAAAGGCTTGCCTAAAGAGAGAGTTCAAACCTTATCGATAGGAATGGGCTTAAGGCCTATTGACTAAAAAGTTTTCCTCAACGGAAACCCAACCTAATTGACTGGAGATCCCAAGATTTAGGTTCAAAGGGACAACTAAGTTAAGGTTAAAACTTAGAAGCACTGTAAAAATCAAACATTTAGACATTCCTAAGATAAGTCATTGCACATGCCGCCGGAGAAAAGGATAAGCTCAGCTTTTAATGATGTCTATACTTGGAGCTATAAAGAACCAAGTGGAGTATTGCGGAATACTCTTTATAGGATCACCTACGTGAGTGCGAAGGCGCCGCTTCAAGGAGAATTAACGAGGCCTGATTCTCTTAAAGTACTCATGAGACCAAGCAGGTGTTCATGGCTAAAACGAACACAAACAGAGAACCAAGGAGTTAAAAACATTTATCATGTGTTATCTTTATAAAGCTTACACAAAAGGCTTACAGTTCAAAGACAATCTAGTCCACTGATTCGCCAGTAAGTTATAATGATAAAACACTAGGAAAAGTTCAAAGCTTCTATGCTACTTTTACCGATATGATAAATGTTTCGAAATATTTCAGAACAGATTAAATAACCACTCATTCATGTGGGGGATTGTTAGAAATGAATAAGTGGCTAAAGTCCCACATCGGGGAATAAACATATCAATTCCACCTTATATACTAAGGCTCGGTAATTGATATCAAAAGAAAATGAGGAGAAAGAATGGATCATGCATGAAGGCTTGAAGGCATGAAGGCTTTCATATATAAATATTATATGGTCAAAGATTGGGCCTTGGGCCTTGGGGCTCTTGGGGTCTGATGATTAAATGGGCCTTCGTTTGCTACCTGGGCTGCGCTAAAACGGCTAATTTTTGATCCGTTTTTTGCTGCCAAAAACGGTTGCATCCGTTGGTTAAAGGATCGCAACCTTTCCAGCGGTCGCAGCCATTCGAACAGCCGCGCCTCTTCCCGAACAGGCAGCCCCCGAACCTATTTAAATGCATGCAGAACCAAAATCAAAGCATTAATTTTCATCTCCTTCTCTCTGCATACTCTGATCTGAAATAAGCAACTCTCTTGAGTTCGTCCCTGCCTGCATCGTCAGCGCAACCTTGCAGGCTCTGGTTCCGTTTCACCTTGGGAAACAGTTGCTCGCCAACCCGCTGCGCCGTAGGGGGAGCAAATCTGTTTTAAGGGAACAGCGACCGTGCTGGACTCGGATACAATAATTCGACTTGCAACTAGAATACTGAACGGTACGAATTGCATTTCGGCTCTTCTTTTTCCTGTTAACCCAATTGCAAAATTAGGGTTAGGGTTTTTTGCCCAAATTGATTTCGCCCCAATTTACACATTAGGGTTTCTGTGTTAATAACAATATATACTCCCACTATTTAGATGAACTGCACCGTGGAGAAATAATAATAATTATTTAAAAGCCGATTTGTTGATTATTAGTAGTGAAACTTCCAAATATTGATAGTGATACTTTGAATTCTGTTCATTTCTCTCTGGCATTACACTCTGTTCATGCACTTCTATTAGCTTTTGCATGATTTTTTTAGTTTCTGTGCATCAAAAAAAGCAAAACGAGAAAAACATTTTATTTTATTTTCAATTCTTAATTTTATCTATAATTTTAATTTCCTTTCGTTTTACAACTTTTATAAATTTTTGACTATGCTTTAACATTCACCATCAACAATCTTATATCAAACTCTGCTTCAACATCATAACACAGTCTTACTCCTACCACTTCCTTTCTACAACTGATCATCATTCACCATCAATAGTCTTACAAATATCATCTACTTCCTCGCCATAGCCTACAACAGCATTTGCCACCATTTACAGTCTAGGTAAAATGCACTGTAAATATAGAAAAAACTTATGCATTTGCTTAAACTTCCTAGAAATTATTTATAGTGCAGATAAATACTTGTAGTTAATGATTTTAATCACTTCCTAGATAAGCCAAAATGATAAAGCTAAGAACCAATGCCATAATACTATTATGGTTTTCTTTTATGAAATACAAAGATGATATATTAAGTAGCATACAGTTATAAAGTTTCTTTCATATTAAAAAATAGAACATGGAAGGTGGAAAAACAAAAGAACCAACGCCATGGTCCGTAAAGAACGAGAAGATTTTTATTGATATAATTTATGAGAATGTGAAAGCTGGAAGATTACAATGTTCTACTTTCACAAAAGATGTATAGGGCCAGATTAATCAGCAAATGATTCGAGCAACGAAATTAGATTACGGGATTGACAAGCTAAAAGGAAAATGGAACCGTCTCCGTTCCGAGCATCGTTTGTTTTCTGATCTTTTAGCACATACTGGTGTCACATGGGATCCTAATACAAATCAAGTCAATGCTCCTGAGGAAGTTTAGTAACACTTCTATACGGTAATATACATTGTAAAAGTATACGGTTATATTAAAATTTATGATATTTGAATATATTCTAATTAAATAATGTAAAACACATTACTTTTGCAATTATAGAAAAACAAGACCGAGTATAAGAAATTTAGGAAGGAAGGATGTGAGCATTATGCTATTCTTGGAGAGATTTTTAGTGGGACAACCGCTACAAGGGGACTAGGAAATGCTTCTACTCAGCCACCTCCTACTTTAGAAGAAGAACTACAATTAAAAGAGAATTTTTTAACAAAGGAGTGCATGTGCATGTAGAAGCTGAAGATGATGATGGAACAAGCGATCGCCCGAGTGATGATACGATTAGTAATGAGCGTCGACGTAAGAAATCGAAAGTTAGCAAGGGTGACAAACTTGATGCTTGTATGGAGCAATGGATTAATACACGAAGTGAAGAAGCTAAGTTGAAAAATGCACACCTGAGAGAAAAGCTTGCACGTCTTCAAAGAAGTTCACCCACTTCAGAAATTTGCCCAACTTCTTCGGATCCTTACTTTCACATGGCTTGTTTGAATATATTAAATAGCATGAAGGACGTGACTAATGAAGTCTATATTAAAGCAGTAAAGGCTTTTAAGGATCCAGATTTTCAAACGACGTTCGTGATGATGTCGGAGCATAGACGCTTGCCTATTTTAGAACTTCTTTGATTCGCATAATATTTGTCCAAATTATGTGTTATGAGCTTAATTAATTTGAACTCATGTTATTCTTATATTTTGCTAGATATGGTAGTGGACTAAGTATTTTGAACTAATGTATTGAAGGATATTATGAAATATTTATCTTCATTGTGTTGAAACGTATTTGGTTATTATGAATTTAATGGATCCAATTGTTAATCTGCATCCTTCTTTTCTTTCAATTTTTACTTGTGGTACCCCAATTGTCCAACAATTTCGCTTTTTGTCTTAAATTTTTTTTTGCCCTAAAATGAGTTATTGATCTACTTTCGACTGAGCTATACTGCGCAGTTGAGAGTCGTACTGCACTAATTGTTGGGTCGTAGCCAATTGGTGTAAGTAGCATAGTACTTTTTCTTAGCTTTGATTGTAACATATTTTCATGAGAAAATTGGTGTAACTTTGGTTAGTTCATTGTTTTTGTTTGCTTCAGAGCTTCGATGGGTGTCATATTTTTTAAACAACACTTTTATGCATTATTTTCTTGTTTTGTTTCCATATTTTTACTTTAAACAACATTTTTATTACTTTTGATTATTAACATACCATCAAAATAAAAATAATTAACTAAATATTCTAGAAATACTGCATTATGATCCATACAGATATCCCAACTATGTTTGTGTGGAAAAATTTGGTTTGTGTGGCAGCAGTTGAATTTGTGTGGCACTGCAGTGGGAATTGTTATGGCAGAGCAGTTGAATTACAGTCCAATGGGAATTGGATTGGTGAAGGTGTAAAGCACATCAGTGGGGTGGGTTCTGGATAAGGAAGTAGTGCAGGGTGCAAAAAGCACCGTGGTGATGTATGGGCGTTTTGGAGCTGAAGCAGTTTGTAGTGGTCGTTCAGGCAATGGAATTGAGTTCAGGCGAAGGAATTGAGTTGAGGTAGCTATGTAATAACAGGCTGTGATGCAATTTTGTTTTTTTTCAGTTGTGCCCTGTATGCACTGATATGATGGTATGAAGTAATTGATATGGAATAATGGAAATGGCAAGAAGTTGAAGTGGTCGAATGGTATGGTGGCAGCAATCAATAGCAGTCTGAATGGGATGGTCGAATGATATGGAATGCATAGTTTGAAGAGGGAAATGAAGATTAGTTGATGGTGTTTTTTTTGAATTGTCGATTGGGTTGAACTACTATGCAGCAGTGAGGCAGAGGAGGAAATTATGTAGCAGTGAAGGGCTGTTGATGATGATTATTCGAGTGGTAGTGGCCAAAGGGTTCGGTAGTGTTATGGTGGATGAATTATTCCAGTTGCGGTGGTATGTATGGGTTTGGTGGTTTAGTGATGGAGTGTGAAATGTTGTAGTGATTTTTGGCAGTAGGTTTTGTAGGCTGGCAGTGATGGGAATTCAGTTGTTGACAAAGAATGGTAGTGTTGAAGTAGTTTGTTGTGAAGGGAAAGTGTATGTTGTTGGCTGTGTTGTGAAGGGAGAGTAAATGTTGATGGTTGTGTTAATGTAGTTTGGCTGTGTGTATATGATGTGGCAGGAATTTTAGGGAGGGGAAGGGGAATGTGGAATGAAATGGAAGCAGCAAGGAAGATGGCAGGGTCGATGTGACTTGCAGTGCAATGTGATTTTGGTTGTGGTGGTTTTGTAGAAGGTGTGTTTTGACAGAGAGGAGGACTGTTAGATGGTGCACAGGAATGTGCACAAAGACGTGGTTATATGACAGTTTTTTCTCTTTTTGTTAAAGCAATGTACCATAAACTGTTCTATATGCATAAACTTTGAATTCTTGTTTTGATAACGTTCAAATGCATGTATTATCCTATATTGATGTTGAGAACAAAGACTGTGGCGATAAGAAATTCATCACAGGTTTGCTTTTGTTTGAAACTTTATTCTCATATGCAATTCCTTGCAGTTTATAGTTAGTTTATATCACATCCCATTACTGCTATCAATAATTTATCCAGTTTACTATGTTGTGCCAACTTTGTGAATAATTTTTATTTATGCATTATTCCTGTATATATTATCTCATACGTGGCACTGGTGAACTAACTTTTTGCTCAACCAACTTTTTTTAGGTATCGCGGTTACTATAACATGGATGAGGAGAGCTCGGTGAATTCTACCAGGTATGTTTACAATTTACAGTGTCTATTTTTGGATAATCTTCTAAAAATTTATTCCAAATACGTAAGTCCACGTAGTGGTGAATTTATACCAATTTTTTGTACAGTGAGATGCCTGCTGAGTTTGGTGAAATTTCTAACGTTTCCAATTATGGTTCAAGCGATGATGATTTAATGGATGACCATACATCAGATGACATTGATGATATAATGATGTTTAGTTATTTAGTTGCTAACCGAAGAAGTGTTATTAGTAGGAGACCTATAGGACATCATCTCTTACCGGAAAAAGGTTTATGTTTGAAATTTTAAATGGGCATCCAACTAACTATCATCAAATGTTTCGCATGTAGAAACACGTGTTTTTGAACTTCTGTGATGTTTTGAAAGAAAAGGGATTATTAAGAAATGGTAAAAAAAGTCGATGTTGAGGAGGGGGTTGCTATGTTTTTGATGGTTATAGGACACACTACACGCTATAGTATGATTGGTGATCGTTTTCAACATTCTAATCATGCAATCTCAAAATGGTTACGTAAAGTTTTGTGAGCTGTTTGCTCATTAGGCACGGAGATAATTCAACCAAAAAATCAAGATACCGTCCATGAACATCTTTTGCGAAAATATCCTCATTTCAAGGTGATATAGTTAAATATATATAGAATATTTATTTACTTGATAATAAAATAAAAATAATATGTTATTTGATATCATATGACAGAATTATATTGGGGCAATAGATAGAACACATGTTTCAGCATGGCCTCCTTCTTCAAAGCAAACTTCTTTTCGTGGAAGGAAGAATGCTGTGACACAAAATGTGATGGTTGCATGTGACTTTGACATGAGATTCATATTTGTATATGCTGGATAGGAAGGTACAGCTAATGATTCCTGAGTATTTATTGATGCGGTTTCAAAACCAAGTAATAACTTTCCAATGCCACAAGGAGGTACTCTAAAATAACTTTATTTATGATGGATAACAACATTTTTACAAATATTTATAATTTGCCAACGCAAAAATACAATTTTCTCAAGTGGTGGTTTTCGTTATTTATTTGCAGAACAATTTTATCTTGTTGATTTCGGATATCCAAACATACCTGGGTTTCTTTTCCCTTATCGTGGACAAAGATATCATATACGTGACTATAATGGAAAAGGAAGACTATGTGGAAAGGAAGACATATTCAACTATAGACATTCATCATGTCGGAACATCATTGAGCGTTGTATTGGAGTTCTAAAAGCAAGATTTCCCATTTTAAAGCCGATGACAAATTTTTCGCTTTCTAGACAAAGATAAATTCCAATTGCATGTTGCACAATACACAACTTCATTTGGGAGGAGCACGCATTGGATACTCTATTTGCCGAATATTCATCCGAAAATATGATATTTCAATCCACATTGGAGTCAAGCCACGAACAAGAAATTTTGCAGTTTAATGTTAATCAAAAAATTCAAATGGGGCAAGTTAGAGATTAACTAACCACACAGATGTGGAACGAGTACGGAACAACTCATCATATATAGTTCAGGTACAGTTTTATATCTACTTCAAACTCAAAATTCGTTCCATCTTATTTCATTATGATGTGAATCG
Organism: Allium cepa; assembly: GCA_030765085.1. Lineage (NCBI taxonomy): Eukaryota > Viridiplantae > Streptophyta > Magnoliopsida > Asparagales > Amaryllidaceae > Allium > Allium cepa. The sequence continues at coordinate 406,701,211 of CM060931.1, read as the reverse complement.
TCTCTATACAAATTAAAGTTTAAACAATAAATTAATTCACCATCTGATTATTATATCATGTTACATTTGGTACATCATTCAACAGAATAAAAATTATTTCAAACAACAGGTTATATGAATGCTTCTGTTGATATATGAATATGCTAGGACTTCCTTCCTTTTAACTTTTCCATATTCCTCCTGTGAGCCTGTTCTTACGTCCTCTAAGTTAGTAACATGTCCGTCATAAAAAAATTGTCAGATGTATTTATTTTAGATTAATATAACTCTCATTTGTATTCAAATTTTGTGCAATGATCCAGTATATGTCTTACATTCGTACTATCATGTGCAGATATGAGTTGGAAGACATCTCGGACGCGTTGCTTACAAAATTTATGGTTGATATATCTATTACGTTGTTGTGAAAGATGCTTGAGTTGTTGTCTCTCGATTTTATCTTTGTTTGATCTATCTTTTATGTTTGTCTAAGATCTTATTATGAATCTTTTTATTGTAATTTTTTTCCTATACAATTTGGCCTCATGTAATTTAAAATGTTGTGTTATGTTTAATGCTTAAATATTATGTTTAGAATTTAGTGTGTTATCTTTATCTATTTTCGATTTTTAATTAGTAACTGGATATAATGACACTAGTTTTTATTTAATTTGGTTTGAATTGCCAAAATGAAAACTCAGAATTTCAAAATATGAAAACAATATTTCAAACCAAAAGCATTTTTCTATTTTCAGTTTTGGAAACATGTTTTCAAAAAAGGAACATCCAAATGCATTTTGGAAAATAACGAAAATCTTCAAAATAAAAAACTGAAAATGATCATGAAAACTCAAAACGCAAACCAAACGCTAATCTCTTGCTATAGTGGCATTTAGTAATATGTTAATGCATTGTAAACGGGGAAAAGTTTAGCGAAATGTGAATGCAGTATCAAAGGAGAAAAGTTTACATGCGATGAAATGCTACAAAATCATATTTAGGTAATGAATCATAGTTCATGTAATGTAAGATGGAAAGAAGATTCTTCTGGTCCATGCAAAGACTCTTAAACACCACAAAGCATCATTGTGAAAGAAATGGGTAGGTAGGTCCATGAAAGAAAATTTTGAACTTACCTTAAATTGCATTGAAACTTGTGCTGGCGAGGTAAACATCTTGCTACTTTCATAACTAAAAATCCTATTAAAATTAATTTCATCGTCAATTAACACATCTTCATATTAGTGTATAGAAATAGTACAAGTCAAAAAAAAAAAGAGATTACGGTTTGATGCAACATGCAATGAAACTAAAGACAAGTTGAAAAAAAGTAACGGTATGTTTTGGTCGACTTAAATAAGCTACATTTTTCTGCCTTTTAAAAGCCAAAACCTATTCATTTTGACTTCAAACATAAGAAAGTAGCTTATATAAGTCGATCCAAACAGTCATAAGTATCATTCTTTATTAAAATTTTGATATGTTCGAGTTTGTTAAGTGAATCCTTGGACATCCCACAAGTGCCATCGGTCTTGAAAATTTTAAGGACTTCAATGTATGAAGCATCATTCATTGAACTCATCTGAAAACAATTATCAACAATACCTTGATGTTATAACCATGGTTCTTTCATAATGAAGATAATGGGCAGGTTAACAAATGAAACGCGTGATGAATGAAAATAATAATCCCTTAATTTGCACTGCACTTTGTATAGCACGACCAACTTCCTCCCTAGAAAGCATCGACTAGAAGGATTGCAAGAATACCAATTTGAACTTAGGTAAATTATGAAACTATAAGTCTATGTTTACGTGGTGAACAAATTTAGCAGATTCAAGGTCCATCCTCTATGTATATTATATAAAAGCACAACTAATTTACGTTACAAAATTTTCACCACATTAGACGATCACCAATAATGAACCTTGAACTATCACATGCTCTTATTATAGTGGAACTTGAACTATCACACACTTTTGTAATATGTCCTATAACTAAACATAAATTGACATAAGTGCAGCTTCTCTTCACCTCATGTCCGCTCAAACAACAATAGTTACCACGTGCCATTCTTCAATATTTGTAAACCAAAACACACACACATGTGCCATTGTCACATGCATATTTTAACAAATTTCATATCTATTGTATGTGAGATAATGTCTAAGTCACTGACTTGTACTAGAATAGATATTGGAAATAACAAATTATTTATTGCAAACTTAATTTAATATTTGAATAGAAATGGATCTTATTTTTCAAGTGTTCTATATAAATCATGCATGTATTTGAACAATTATTTTATAACCTTCTTAAAAGAAACTAAAAGTGTCATACAAAAAACACATTTTAACTGTGTATGAGTGTGCACTATGTTACCAATGGAATAGATGTTGCACAATATTTACATAAAAATTTAGTCAATGCACTTATAACATAAATAATACTCACAACACAAAATAGCATTATTAAATTGTAAAGATTAAAAACTAAATACTTACCTCATCATGAATAGCACTTTTAGGGTTTAAGATGATTAATTTTTGAGCATAAATGAATTGAGTGCATTTCTCTTTGAATAATGAATAAATTAAAATAAAGAACCAAATAATATTTCACCGTAATATGTAGGTGGAACAATATATGTGCTTCCTAATGTTTTTTTTTGTTTGAAATGGTACTTTATATACAACAAATCATTGAGACAACATATTCCATGTCAATAAACGTTCGAAAGCAAGTTTCGAACTTGTGACCTTTTGCGCCAAAGCCAAATCAATTAACCACTTGGACAATGGTGGTTGTCCTGTGCTTCCTAATGTTAGTGGTATACATTTAATTTTTTCCACCAATATTCGTCGACACATAGTTAAATAGAAGTCAAAATGTATAAAGTGTGTCAAACTGAAGTAAGTATTTATGAAGGACATTTATAATGAGATAAACATCTACTGTTGTAAGCATTTTTTTTCATTGTTGAGTCGGACTCCTTAAAAGTCTAGTATACTGCCTTTTCTATGTCATTTCAAGTTAGAACCATCTTATTAACATATAATGCTTGGAACTGTCATGTTAACATATAATGATATAAGTCAATGGTCAGGTAACGATAGCATGAATATCGACATGAAAAAAGACCATACACAGACAAGTTAAGACGCATACTCTTATCGAGGCCTTTTGAACTCTCCTCCTCAATGGGTCATAAAATGAAATGATATTAATTATTCGTCAGCAAGTCTACCATATGTAATATAGTGAAACAAACTTTGCTATCAAGTTGCAACCTCGAATTAAAAAAATACCTAAGACTTGCAACCTTGAAATACAAGAGAAAACCAGAGTTGATGGATGGATCCAAAGATGGGTGGCACTTTGGTGGAGAGAGCAGGTCAAATACAATTGGCTAAGGAATGATGAAAATTATTGTTGTAACAAGGGCAAAAAGGAGAAACGTGGCCTTAGATTTTGTTCACTAAAGTCCAAGTGCGACTAGAGAAGTGGTGATTTTGGAAGATGAAGATGAGGTGGCTTGTAAATAAAAATAACGACTGATGATTAATAAAAGAGGATGAGCGAGAAATAACATCGAAATGATCGAAGAATTTTTTTAAGGGAGAATGTTAAGAAAAAAGTTTATTTGTTATGGGAAAAAAAGGAGTTATGACCAACTATACAACAAATTCACCAAAACTTCGATGAATCATTGGCGGGATTACATCGTAGTGTTTCTTTGTTTATTTTATACTTTTAAATGACCAATGGTAGCATATAACATTCAAATGCTACTAAATAATGCTACTAATAGTATGTTTTCTTATAGTGCATTATGGGGGGAGAAGAATTTTGGATTTATTAGATCAGAACTTTATATGGCTGTGACTATCCATGATTCGTTGAGCTTCGTCAAGCCCGTTAAAGTTTAGGTTCGTGATGTGGGTTTGGATTTGGACGATCGATAATTAGATCAGTCGTCTTGACGTAAGTCTCTTCACCTAGGTAGCTCAATGAGGAGGAGTAAAAAGCTCCATAGTTTGTCCACTTGCTCAGCTACTAGGGCTACCAGCTCTAGCTCAGGTTCGACAGATTGCTTAGGTAGCACTTACCGCTCTACAGTATTAAATGATTTACCTGCTAGTAATATGCTTGATTTATCTAGGAGGATGGTTTTTTTAACATAGATCAGGGTGATATAGATTATATTAGAAATAAGAAACTTGAGAGGAAATGATCACTTGGATCACAAGATACATCGGTCGGTTAAGTGATTCAACTTTGGTGCGAGGGGTCACAAGTTCAAAACTTGTATATCATGATTCGAACATATATTGACATGTAATTTGTGTTATGTTGTCCCAGTGACATGTTGTATCTGAGCAACATTTCAAAAAAAAAGGATACATCAGTTGGAATGCTAGAGGTTTAAATAATCTAAATGCAATAAAATTAGGACTTCTCTAAAGGATAATAATATTAACACAACCTTATTACAAAAAACAAAAATAGAGTGTTCCGATTACCGCTTCTACAAAAATTTAAGGGGGTTTTGTATTAATAACCGTGGTTGTCTCCCTGTTAAGGGTAGTTCGGGAAATTTATTGATGGGTTCGAAACAAACTATGTTAAGCTCATATAATCTATTGTCCACGTTCATTCGATGCATCTTATCTTCACTGATTTAAGTGAAGACTCTTTATTAAATGTCTCAAATGTTTATGGTCTCCACAATAAGATCTATAGGAGAATTCTTTGGAGTGGGTGTATAGAGTTTAGACTCCTTATCTTCAGTCCTTGGACGCTAGGGGTGATTTCAATATGACTAGATTTTTAGATTAGTGCATGCCTAAAGAAGATGACATTTCTACCATGGAGGAGTTCAATTGGTTTATTGTTAATGGTAATTTAATAAATTACCACTTAATAATATGTGATTTACTTGGTCGAACTCAAGAAAAATATTTTCGATTGCATTCCTTGATCATCTTTTCATTAGCAAGGGAATGGAAGATAGGTTTTGAATTTTTCCTGTTAATGAGCTTCCAAACGTGTATTTTAATTAATGTCCTATTATTCTATATTGTGAGACCTAACACTTAACTCATAAAACATTTAAATTCAAAAAGGTGCGACTCTTAGAAACTAATTTCACCGATTTAGTTACAAACAAATGGTTTTCTTCAAATAGTAATAATATTTAAATATTCGTATAATATAGCCAAAGTATTTGTTAGCAAGTTTTAAGGACCTAAATTCTTAAAAATGGAATAAAGATGTTTTTGACAATGTTAGAAATATAAAATAAAAACTTCTTTCCGAAATCTTGAAATTAAATAAATTAGAAAGAACCTTAAATTCTTCAAAGCAAAATATGCTTTTAAACCTTAAGAAGAATGAAAAAAAGTTATTATGTAAGAGGAAATAATGTGGAAACAAATGTCTAAGGTCCAATGGATGAATGACAATGTGGCTTAATTTTTAGGCAACCTCGTAATTAGACTAATGCACAGAGGTTACTTGCTAACACTAGCTTCAAAAATGGAAAATAGAGAAGAACCTAAGCAATTAAGGCAAATGACGCCAAATATAGAGTGGTTCGACAATGTCGCCTACATCCACTATGAAGTTCATTTACTATATTTGTCTCTTACAATTACAGAAAACTACAGGAGAATAATAAGAAAAAGGAAGCAGTTAAGAGTTAAGACTAATGAGGTAGCTAATATTAAGAACTTATTATATGAAGAGCTCTAGATTGTATATCGTAGCTAGAATTCTTATGTTTTCCAAAAGTGGTAGTGCATGAGGTATGTATAGTAGCCAAGATAGATGATAATTGACTATGTTTGTGCTAAAAAAAGGGTAGGAAGAGCGTCTGGCCGTTGATCTGGTCACATGGACAGATGGAAGATAGCTGTAAAGGTATAAAGGAATGCGTGGTTGAGAAATATACCAATTATTCCTTCGTAATGTGCACGGGCTTTGCATTTAATGCATATGAAATGCTGATGGCTTAGTATAAGAGTAATTAGCACTTCAGTCGCCTAGTTATAGGGCTTTGTACAAATGGATAGATATCTTGTCATTTACTTTGTGTGCTTATTTAGCAAGGCTTACGGAGCTAGTTGGTCGTTTGCTAAAGGTGTGAAGGAGACTGAAAATAGAAAGGACCAAGCTGGGATGATAATGCTAGATCGGATATGGGGTGATAGGGGCTGCTTGGAACCGAAGGTCGACTGTACTGAAGCCAGATCAAGGAAAGGTTATGCTAGAGATGGCCTTGTCGAGTATGCTGGTTTCTTGAGGCAGTCTAAAGCAAGGCATGTAAAATTGAAGCGATGTTAAGATATACCAACTGACTTGGGTCAGGCTAAGAGTGGGTAAGCATTAGGGAGCTGATTGTCTTCGAGCTTGGTTGGAGTGGATTGGACAAGGCTATACTTAACTTTGTCTTCATTTGATGAATTTGCTATGAGTTCCCTTAGGGTCGAGATGGCCGGTCTTTAGCTTGATGCCTTAATTGTTGAGTGGATAGACTGCTTTGGAACCAAGTTGATTCTGAGCCGGCGTTGATTAGGCAGATCGAAAAATAGCCGAACTAGCTTTGATTGGGCCAGACCGTGCCTTAATCGCTTACTAATTACTTACGATAAAATTGAAAACCATTTCCCCCCATGCTCGTAGCCGTATACGGGTGCGGGCTTGTCAAATCATCAAGATCTTGCTGATCGACCACTCCATCATGCATTTAATGCACCCACCACACCCCGATACACCATTGGCTGTGATGGTTCACTTTTATAGCCATGTTAGGGAATGTGTGTTTTCGACATGGTTGACGTGACAATTGCATTTACTATAGCTAGACGGTCATGATTTATAGCCGATTCAAATTCTACGGTCAAGATAAAAAGGCCGGGTTTATAAAAGTTGGCCCCTTATTATTCTTACTTTTACCACGAAAAAAAATCATGAAAGCCATTAAAAAGCTTGAGCACCTTCAGAACCCCTGACTTCTTCTGACGTTCTCCTATCGAGAAAATTAAGTTCCTCACCTCTTCTTCTGCTATGGCTGGCCTCGCCTTCATGGAAAAATCCAAGTTTTTTTTGCTTTTTTTATATGTATATAGATTTTGATTTTTCATTTCTTTATTATAAATGTTGTAATATTTTAGCCCATAAGCTTCAATCTTTTTGTGCTACAATCGTAAACCGCCTTTCCTGGCCATTTTTCGACATTGATCAACTATCTCTTCCTTGCCAATGATGGTTGATCGACGTTGATGGGCTTGAGTGGGCCTGCAAACATTTTTATGATAATATTAGCATTTTCTAAGATAAAGGGTCATGGGTTGGTCCCAATTTTGTGTGTAAGGGCTTTAACCGAATTATTGGAAATTGATAGGGGCCGTATGGAAGACACATAGTTTAGGAGTTGAGTTGTCAGTGAACCTTCATGGGGTGCCTGGAATGGGTATGCCACAAAGACAGTCACCTAGCAACCATGTCACTCGGAGGTCCTACCTCTGGGATTTGTTAGGATTTGACCATTGGGTTGTTGTATAATTGAGCCATTTTGTTTCACATGACAGCTTTTGGTTCTACTTCCATTGGCTAATCATCTTTAGTAGGAGGTGCCGCTCTTAGGGCCTTTGAGTTAGAATAGGATAAAATTAACCTGGCTAAGTTGTTGGCCATTCACATAGTCAATATAGTGATGGTCCACTGCCCTTATTTACTTTATCATGAAGTTTTTTTTAATTACATATAATAACCATACTTGAATTACAATATTTGTGTTTTACTCCTCGTAATTCTTCCTCAACCAGGCTTGGTCTGAATATAAGAGCAAATACAAGTATTAGTAGCATAGCAAAAATGTGTTCCTCGTCGTTAATGTGTTTGCTCGCGTTAATTATGGTCTATAAAGAGAATCGATGACTGTGTCTTTGATGCACTGCCGGTACATCATTTAAGAATTCTTAATTGGATAGTTGTAAAAGGCACATGACTATTTACAAGGGATTACATCGGATTTGCACCAATGTATTGATGGCGATTCTCAAATATCATAAAACAAAATGTGATACGACGAGAGAGAATGCAATGGAAACAAAGAAATGGAAAGGTTTACCTACCATAACTGTCAAAGCGAGCCCTTTCATTTAATTTTACGTTCTTTAATGAAATTAAGAATCAATCAAATCCTCTCAAGTAGGATTTGAACCTATGACTAACTGGCTAACAACTGACTGCTCTACCGCTGAGCTAGTAAGGAACAACATGCAATTTGACCTTACAGAGTTCAAGTCTCATTTTTAACCCATATATTTAAAGCTTCCTTCGTAACTCCCAGAACTTCTTCGTAATTATACATATACGAGTAAGGTTATCAAAAAAGAAAGAAGACAGGTTCTTCTTTCTTTCATCACTTAGGACCCATGGGAGATGAAAGTCTCATGCACGGTTTTAAATGAGAGAAAAAACGAGAAACCACTTTTTGACTCTAACTCTCCCACTCCAATCGTTGATTTTCTCTCTGTTACTTCAATTTCTCTCTGTTACTTCAAAAGTGGTTGCTTTAGCTTCAACTATGCAAATTTTCAATATTCATTTTTATTTCACATTAAACGAATGGCATCTTCTTTTGAAACTTCTAGCTAATCTTAACATGATATTGGGAAATCTCATTGCTATTACTCAAACAAGCATGAAACGTATGCTTGCACATTCGTCCATTGGTCAAATCAAATATGTAATTATTGGAATAATTGCGGAGAATCAAATGATAGATATGCAAGCATGATAACTTATATGTTGTTCTACATCTCCATGAATCATGGAACTTTTGCTCTCATTGTATCATTTCGTGTATTCACTGAAACCGATAACATTCGAGACATGATTATACATGAAGGATAGCTTTTTAGCTCTCTCTTCATCCTTACGTCTCTTATCCCTAAGGTATCTTCCTCCACTGACTCCCAACGACTGTCCCAACCAACCTATGGTCGGCTTCCTTTCTTTTTCGATGGGAAAATTTAAGGTGGGGGTTACAATGGCCCTTCACTCTTTCCTTATTTCCATTCTTAATGCCTTCCAACTTTCCCTCGAGCAGCTAACACCTAACAGCTATTGGTTCTTGCTTGGTATTTATGCCACTTGCATGGTGCTAAGCCTCGCGAAGCCCAACTCCAACTTTGTTGAGATGGCCTTCATATTGCAAAATGAGGCCAATTATTTGGATAGGAAAATACTACCATTTCTAGGCCGATACCAAGCCTACGATTTTCATGCGCATTCACAACACAGCATCCCACGGTTAGATGACAAGGTACTTCTTTGTGCCATAAGGGATAAATCCGAGCTGTAAAACGTCACTTTCCAAATCCATTGTAGGTCTTTGCCTCTCCTCCCTTCAACTTCTTCGATGTTTTTCATTGCTAAACTTGTTCATTGATAGGAGGCGAGATTGTTTTTTTTGGCATTGCCTTTACTACTTTAACCATGGTCCTGGAACGGTTGAAGGCAGCCGACCCCCTACACCAAGACTTGAAGTTGTTAGTGACTAACACCAACCTCCACGCAGTTGGGCTGATGAGGTAGGTCCAGACAATGGCCGAGGAGCAACAGAGGAGGAAACGGATCAATAAGACGGCCGAAGAGGAGAAGCTGATCAAAGTAAAGAGGAACTACTTAACAATCAAATTCAATAACTAGACTTCGAGTTGATCACAGATTCCTACCGAGCATACGACGACCTTATAACAGGTAAGGAGAGAGAGGAACGACAATAAGTTAATCTTATTATGTTAGTGAATGTTGTGTCGTAGCAGTGGGTACAGTTTGACCCACAACAGCTAGTGACGTCCCCGTCCCTCGCCATGAGCCACTACCTAAAGAGAGGGACACCGAGTCAAGTTCCAGTGAAAGCAGTATTAAGGGAGAGCCAGGCATTGGTAGGGACGTAAGTGCCTCCTTCGAGCAAAATCTTGTGTGCGGCCCCTCGAATTTTGGATGTAATGGTAAATTGATGGGCGAGTCTCATGCAAGGATGGACGAGACTAGCGCGCCTTATCATTTCAACCCCTTGTAAGAAATAGGAGTTGGGCTGGTACAATTGATAGTTACTCGTACTTCGTTTTCTTTTCCTTGAATTTTGACTAACTCTTTTATTCTTTGTTGTTTCAATGGCCATGAATTCAATTTCGTAGCTTTCAACCAATCTAGCTTCACTCCCAAACCATTCTAACCATCGTCCCCATAAAGTAGAAGGAGAAGGATGTCATTGAGGTCCCTCAGAGTGACGAGGATTTACCCCTAGATTTAGAACTTAGGAGGGTGAAGAGAGCCAGGGAGGCATGGTACAAGGTGCATGCAACCCCTTTTGAGAGGTAGTCACCTATCTTTGCTGAGGAAAGGGTGTGTTAGGGGGAGAATTGGTCAACTCAAGTCAACACAAATATATATTTGATAGGCAGGTGTCTATCACAATCAACTCAATGTCAAAGTCTCTGGCTAGAGCAGTTCGGTTAACAATAATTGTTATTACTGAACTAAGGACTTTGTCTTTGGACTGTGGAGTTAAATGTGGATGATATTGGGATTTTAACCATCACCAAATTCCATAAGCCAAAACGATACAGTTTTGAAGAAGAGAATTGGTATAATAAAAGTCACAATCGGGTAATGCTTAATAAAGTGAAAATGGATTTTACCAAAACCAAGTAAGCGACAAATTTGACCAAATATCACACCACCTGCTAAGTGACGTGTGAACGTTAATATTCTCATAGTTCGATATCAATCATTGACCACTTCACGCCTAACGAGTCACACAACCGAAATGATTAATTCTCCTTTAACCAAACTATTTAATTAATTTGTAATTGTTATAAATTAATTAATATTTATAAAATATTAATAATAAAATTTGATTATGATTTAAGAAATAAATATTACCAAATATATTTATAATGGTTATAAATATATCAATCAATATACGTTATCGATAAACGATTAAATTGGATTTAATTATGTAATATTTTGTATGGGTTTAAGGCTCATCATAGGGCTTGTTATTTAGGTAGCACATACATGGTATAGGCGGCTTGATTACGGTTTAAGTGAGCTTAATTTTGGATGGCTTAGATTGAGAGAGAACTAGTATGAGATGAGATCCACTATTTTCTCTCTTCTATCCGCTACCTAAGCATCCCTAACCATTATTAGATTAGATCTTTTACCGCCTCCTCTTTATTTCTTTGCTAGCCGAATTCATACCCTAAACTTTCCATCAATATAAACTCAAATCAAGTAAGATTCGAACGTTATTCGATAGCCAAAGGTCAACGGTTCAAGGACTAGCAATCTACTGAATCGAAAAAGGTTTCAAAGAGGAGAGTTTATCTTTTCAAAGTGTACTTCAATACTTTGGGATGAAGATATGATTTTATAGTTAATAATTGTTAGTATAATGTTTCATCATATATATATATATATATATATATATATATATATTATTGTTAGTTAGGTGATGATTTTGATATGAAAGCAATGTTGTTGCAAATTAGTTTGGTCATATGCATGTATATATTTATGGTCAATAAAAAATGTTTAATCATATATACCAGGTCAGTACAGCCATATACAATAATACAATTATTATATTTTATTAAATTAATATATATATATATATATATACATATATATCTAATAATTAGTTGCAACATTATATCATTGTTACAATTAGTCATATAATTTTATTTATAATGCATTATAGTTATATTAGTTTTCGATAGCAAAAATAATTTTTATAAATATTTTATTGTTATTTAAATCAATTTACTTCATTGATAAATTATATTAATTCGAAAACGTTATGAAAAATTATTTTTAAATTTTATAAATTATATTAACACCAAGTAAGCTTTCACCCAAAAGAAATTTTATTTTTAAAATTTAATCATTTAAAACGGCTGTAAATAAATAGATTATTAAAAATAAATTTAAGCCAAAAAATGTGGAAAAGTTCTTCAACCCATAAAATATCGGTTAGGATTTTCTAAAATTTTAGAATTAAAAATAAAAATTTGATATTGATTTTTATTAATTTTGAATGAATATTTAACTAAAAATGCATTTTAAAATAAAAAATAAAAAATAATCTTTTTTGTTTTGTGCGCATGACCTGGAAAATACGTATATCTAAATAATGTGATATATATATATATATATATATATATATATATTATAAATATATATTTGTGTATATGTAATTATTTTATTATTATATATATACATGTATTATTCACGGCTTATAAAACATAAACGCATATTTTAATATATATTTTTTTAACAAAGCTAGCCGGCTTTATAGTTCGTCGTGCCGTTGTATTGATAAATGAAAAACATGTGTTCTTCACATGCACAGAACTACTATGATAGTTTTATAGTGGTCATACCGCTAAACAATAAAATAATAGCATAGGATTTATGCAACATGCCTAAACTACTAACTACCATGACTAACCCCTCTCAGAGGAGGAGGAACTGGTACAATCATCAGTCGAGTCAGGACCAATAACAAGCAAATAACTAGAGAAAACCTGAGCCAGGTTAGGAATAAAGTCGATGGAAGCATTAGTGTATATAAATTTCCTATCCCAAGTGATGTCTCGAAACAAATTCTTCTTCAATTCTCCAATGTCACCCACTTAAGTTAGGATCATACCCTCACCCTCACCCTCAATGTGATAGAAAAGATGCCTACTCTCACTATCAGCATCAGTGACAAACTTGTGATAACCATCACACTCGGGAAAATATCTTATATAGGAAGGGACATGAACCCAAGTCTTCTCGCTAGAGTTCCAAATGATAGAGTTGGAAGGAGACACAATGACCGAAGAGATAGTAACATCAACCTCTTCAAGATCCATAGGAGGAGTAGGAATGTCGAGATGAACTATCTAGGAAGGAGAGGCAAATAAAATAGGGTGAACTTTCAGGACCCACTTCATGACTGAGGGGCGAGGAAGTGGGGTGCTATCAGCATAATAACATGATCATCAACATGCCAAAGAGAACAAGCATCCGAGACATAGCCAAAAAAACTGTCGTGCAAATATGGATTTTCAACTGTACTGAACGATAGCCTTAGTATCATAGCCCTCTGCAATTCTAACTTCAAGCATAAAAGGCAATGGCTTCCTGGGAGAGATCTAAATCAGTACTTTGGAATACACCAAACGCTTCCTGGCAACTATGTTAGAATCAAAACAAATCACCTTGCCAACTAGGCCGGCAAGCCAGTCAAGCCCAATCATGGGTTGCAAAATAGATGGGATGTGTGAAAATTGCGCATAAACAGGAATAGATGAAACCTATTCCTATACCTTACCCACGAATAGGTTCCAAGAAGCGATAATGAAATGCTTACCATCTATGAGAATCAGATCAGCTTCTAAAACACATTGTCTTTCCTCACTTCTCGAGAATTTGAAATAAAACAAGTCGTTATCAAAATAACTTATATATATTTAAGTTAATATATTATAATAATATATTAGTACATAATCCTAATATTTTATTTATAAAATAATACACACACACATATTTATTACTATATTTAAATATTATATATATATATAATTATTTAAACTAACTTAACACACACACATATATACATGTAATTTATAATAGTTATATAAAAAAGTTGCTTATATACATATATATATTTGGACACCATATACTTGCATATTGGATGAGCTGACATGTTCGTTGCGTTGTAACTTCCAACATCTATATACGGACATATTATTCATTGCATGAGTTGATATGTTACACACGCGCACACACATATATACTTATATAGGTTACACGTATATATATTTATATATGTGTGTGTGTGTGTCAAATATAATTTGAATAAAACTATATAATTTATAAGTTTGAATAAAATAAAAGATTTTATTTAAATGATATTTAAAAATGTTCTAAATAAATTAGACTTCATAGGTCCACTATAAAACCAATAAGGGAATTTTTTTACGATTTACCTATAACTTCCGCTGTGGGAAATTCCTACAATGGTAGCATCGCCCAATAGCTAATGTGTTCTGAATTAGTTATGTTTTTGGTTAATTATTGAGCTCACAGCCCATATAGTAGGGTATCTAGGATTGGGTTTGGTTAATCAAGTACTATGTTCTACCTAGCTATCAGCTTGGCTCGAACAAATATATGAGCCCAAAGGTTGTCCTTAATAGAAGAGGCCCAATTTGAATTGGGCCTTGGGCTAATTTTCAAAATTGTTTGAAAATTTAAAAATATATTAGATTTTAAATTTAAAAGTTAAATTTAAAATAAGATATAAATATATATATATAAGTTATAATATAATAAAGTTTTTCAAAATGTTTGTAAAATAATACATATTAATTTTGAAATTTTAAAATTTATTAATAAGGTTAATAAAACAAATTAATTAAATAATCTAATTAATTAATAAATGTATACATGTATTATAAATTATGATATACACTATGTTGTTTTAAAATGTTTAAAATAACATAAGTATATATGTATGTACACGAAATCAATTTTGAAATTAATTTAATTTAATTGAAATAGTTTAATTGAATAATTTAATTAAAAGGTTAATTAATTAGATAATAAACACACATATATGGTATATGTGTTGTGCTATAAAGGTTATAGTGTATAATAAATATTTAATACAAATGTTATATTAAGATAATATAAAATTGATTAAAATGTTAGTTAGTTTAAATTAATTGAATAATATTTAACTAATATAATATTATACACAAGACTATTATACAAGTAATATGAAATATAAAAGTTATATAATAATAAAACTCATATAACAGTATATGTCATAAACTAAAGGTGGAACACGAAAGAAACCTAAATAGACCTAAGGGATAAGTATATACGTATACCATGATTTCAGATGTGTCCGATAATCGACTCATGAGGGTATTTTATACATTATTTCATAAGTCGATATCAATCAATATAATATATTAAAGATTACGAAACTTTAATATGATGTTGTCTTCTATCATATATATATATATATATATATATATATATATATTAATAAATTACTTACACACTCCTTAGTTGTTGAGAAAATACAAGCTAGGGATGTTATGTGTACTATTATTAATATATTGAATGGATGAGGTAAGATAACTATATGTATTTATTGAGCATACTCAAAGTACTTATACTATACTTAGGCTAACACAATATGGTTGGCACAAGTAAATAATTTCATTTTGGTTTTTTGAGCAAACTCAAGATCGAAGTGAAATTAGGAGAAGGTACCAAGGGGTAGAAGTTTTATACTGAAACGACCCGCAAATCCGTACCCTTTGAGCTAACACTATTCTACCTAAATCAACTCAAGTTGTACAGAAATACGAACCATTTGGGTTAAAGAAGAAGAGGTAAAAGAAGAAAATAGAAATCAACAACAGAATCTAACCATCGCAACGGAATAAAATATAATACATAATAAATGGTCTTTACTCAAAAATCAAATATCTCTGTTTATATATTACATCATCAGAATACATCAATCACAGTTCAACATCAATATCATACAATGGATACACAACAACTCAATACAACGGAATATATATATATATAACAAGTACGGATATACGTATCGTCATCCAGCTCGTCTCCTGAGCTCCACAGCATCATATCCTGTATTCTATAATACTCGGTCTGACCCGAGCATTACAGTTAAATAACACTCGAGTCAGTCTGGAATACCATCGTGAGAAAATCACACCCAATTGATTATTAAAGTTTCAAAAATCCTTTTGAAAACAAAAGCATCTCGTATGACCACGCCACAAATAAACATGTCGGGTTTTTACCTTACCTAGCTAAAACAATTTTTATAGAAATCTCCTGATATTATAATAGGGTCTACATACAAATACTTATAAAATAGCCGAAATTGTTACATTATTAAATTCCAGCTACTAGCCACAAAGTGGGTAATACAAACAAAACTCGTATAAGGCTCGTAGGAAGAATGGATTTCCAACTAATGACTAGGCACTGGAGTACCACCTGTCACAGTACGGGGACTAGATCACCGTACCGAGGAGTACGTCCGCTCCCTGCAACACAAGACCGGGACTACCCCTTACTGGATAATCCCAAGTGAGATCACCCCGCGGTTGGGGTCAGCAACCGCCCACTAAGCCGAAATAAAAAGGGACATCTAGACAGGAATGACCTCACCCTGCTTGGGTGCTACCCACCTAGCCTTGCTGCATAACCCCTGATTTTCAGTCATTCCCATTTGATGAGGCTTGGGGCTAAGCATTACCTTTTAGAATATATCCCTTAGAATGCCCATCGTCCACCTGACGATGTTTCGCAAGCATTCATCCATACAAGTCCGTCACGGGTTCGAACGGAACCGAAGGCACTATTCCTACTTCATCCATTTTGGAAATATCCTCAGGATTAGTAGCGATTAGTCTTTGCACTTCACTGCTCCATCTTCGAATCCAAAATCGTTTTCCCCGAAACGTACAAACCGGATCGAAGTGGTTTTCGAGAAATAAATCTCGATCCTGGTCTCTTCGAAATGATCAACATATTTGGCCAATATTAATAGTCGGTGATTTAACTATCAATTAATATTCACAAACAACCATCAACCAATAAATAGTTTCCCCCATTATTTATTTATCTCAAAATATCTTTACAAGATATAATTTCACTTTCAAACCCTTTTGAAAACAGTTTTCAAACTATCTCCCTTTTTCTCAAAATAAATTCCGAGTATTTCCATTTCCACTGGAATCACCAAGCACAAAACTTTAGATTTTTACAATAATTTAAAAACATTTTATTGTAAAATATATTTAACATTTAATTTATAAAAATTTAATTTAATACTTAATTTATAATAATACTTTAGAAATAACTAAAATAAGGTTACCTTATAATTATACATTAGATTTCTTCTTTAATCAAAATACCAAATCATTCTTTAAATAATTATTACGAAAATAAATTAAACAAAATGCTTGTTTTTCTTAATTTACTTTAAAACATTTAAGTTAGAACTACTTCAATAATTGGTTAAAAATATATACTATATAAACATTTGAAAATAAAGTTACTTAATAAAATATAAAACTAGATTTCTATTTTTAAAAACAATATAGTAAGTTACTTTTTAATAATTGCTATTAAAATAGATTAAAAGAAAATACTTACTTTAGACTTTAAATATTAGAAATAATAAATTTTACAAAACTTGCTTTCTTTAAAGAGAACTTTAAAACATTTAATTTATAGTTAAAATTTTACTTTTTTTTAAAACATGTACTTGGCTATCCAGAGAAAATTCTAACTTCAATCACTTAAATCAATTTCCCCAAATTGATTTCCAATTTATTTTATTTGAAATAAATTTCTTTAATTACTCAATTCATTTCAAAATTCATTAGTTATGGACTTATTATTAATGTTATTATTCCCGTTTGTTTTTAAACCTT
Source organism: Allium cepa (assembly GCA_030765085.1). NCBI lineage: Eukaryota > Viridiplantae > Streptophyta > Magnoliopsida > Asparagales > Amaryllidaceae > Allium > Allium cepa. The sequence continues at coordinate 406,683,671 of CM060931.1, read as the reverse complement.
TTTAACTGAAATATACGGATTTCAGCTTTTCCCAACTTCTTCTTTATTCCTTTCAATAACTTAAATCTTAAATTTTAAATAAATGTTTTATTCTTTTAATTAATATCACTGAAGATTAAAATTCATTAACTTTTTGTTTATTCAAATTTCCATTCTATACTCAAGATTTATTTATTAGAATTTTAAAGTCACTTTATTTCTTTCCAATTCATTTAAAAATTTATTCAATTTTCTATAGTTATTTTACTTACAATTTCACTTCTTTTATTATCTTACCAAAATCTAATTTATATATTTTTGGTAATTCATCATACCCAATTATACCCAATCGAACCATAGCATTCAATATTCCAATAAAGATGACCATAGGATATCAAATAAATCACAACAGAGGGTATTAAATAGTTTAAATAAATATTGAGGGATCCAGTTGGATCCCTCCAACCTGTTTTTCCCTGCATCCACAAACGTCAGCACAATATAATATACCAATTCCAAAATATCATACTATATCACATCAATCAATTCAACCATTCAAACAATTATTTAAATTTAATCATTTGAATTTAAATTTCAACTGAGTGAGATTAACTCACTGTTTCTTTATATGTAGCCCATCCACTACAATCTCGACTTGGTTCTCCCGATTTAGACCTTGTATAAACATTATGCTTTATTAATATTTGGATTGATCGAACAATTTACTACCATTTAATTAACTAACAATATTCTTTAAAACCGATAATTTCCCTTTTAATAATCTTTTAGTAACCAAAATAGTTGACTAGGTTTACAAAACAAAATAACTACCAAAACACATTTTATTGAATAAATAAGCTAGTAAGTTTAAAAAGTACATATATATATATATATTTCTTATCCCAATTTTGAAATTATGTATACTAAAAGAAAAATATAACCTGTAGAGATAAAAAAAAAACCCTTGTTTTTTCTTGCAAGAAAAATAAAAAATAAACCACAGTAATTTACTTACTGTGTATATATATATTCATAAATTTGAAGGAATAGATTGCATTAAAACTAGTGCTATACATCTAATGTATCTGCTTTTGGAAATATTCCAATTCAAGATTGAAGTAAACGGTATGCATACCGCACAACCCACGCGCACGCATCTCCTCCGAACCCTAACTTGCCCAGATTGATCGCACCCATCAATCATCGCTCGTGTCTCAGCGAGTAGCTGCTCTTGACCTATCGTCTTCCCCCATGCGTTTCGAATTACGCTTCCACCTTCACTGATCGAACCCTAGCCCACAGCCGACCACACCTCGCTCTCGATCCTCGCACTTATCGTCCATAGCAACGCATGATAATCACGTTTCCCTAATCGCGAATTATTTGATCGCATTACCCTTATTTTTAAAGAAGCGAGATTTGTTTTGGAAACGAAAAGGGGGTTCGGCCATTACCTTGTTCGGAAGAGGAAAGAGGGGATTTTTTTCTCTCTGAACGAATGATTTTATTTTTGAAAAGAAAAAGCTCGGCTGTGAAGTAATATGAGACAGGAGATTTTTTTTCCATTTTCTTCTGAAGGAAGCCATTGTTTTATTTTTATTTTATTATTTTTTTCTCGGTTCTTAACTTAAGAAATGAAAAGGAACAAGGTTGAGACACTGATTAAATGAAAGAAAGGGAATGTTGCGTGATAGAGCAACCCAGCTATAGTGATTTGGAAACTGATGGAAAGGAAACGATGATGTAAAAATAAATTTGACTAGTCGAAATAATTTATCTTTAAATTCCGAACTGGCTATTATAAATTAAATTTTTAGCGCGTTTATATCTCGCACGCTCACGCAACAATTCTGATCGCTACGAAATTTGAAATCCAATAATAATACAATATTACGGATCCAATGGAACTGGTTTCGTCGAATTTCGAGACCGTGTCTCAGAAGGCTATTTTTAAATTCAATGTAAACGATATAAATTTCAAAACTTAACAAACCATTTTTAAATTTGATTTCATCACCTCTATTCTCTTCAATATTATCGATATAAATTTTATAAGCCTTCAAATTATATTATAACAGACTTAAAACTCCAAATTCAGCATTTTACTCAAATTCACTTATTTAATTTAACAATTCGATTATCAAATAAATTGTGGCATTCGAAATTCAAGTTAAAATTACTTTATTGAATATTGAAAATCAATTAAATATCCCGATTTTAAATGCTCGAAAATTTTGGGTCGTCACGTTCCTCCCCCCTTAAAAGAATTTCGTCCCCGAAATTACTAGTTAGGAAGAATGGTCCAATACCCGTTTACTTTTCCCCGAAACCAAACGGTTTCTAACAATTCAACATCTTACCAACTATCTTTTATAAAAGACCCATTATTATTCTTATTTACTTTCCAAACTTTTCCAAAACCTTCTATAGTTTTCAAATAACTTACTTGTTCAGCTATATAATTCAAAACTAAATTTTGAATTATCAAAATTTTCTCAAAAATTTTCTCTCTAAATTTTCGAAACTTTTTGTCAGCGTCTCTTTTGTGTGGCTAGCTCGGTACAACTACAAAATGGCTCTACAGCCCCCAAATCTCAAAAAGAAAACAAAAGGCCAAGTGGCTAGATCCAAAAACCCAATCAAATTTCACAGAAATTTAAACGCATACCTTTTTGTCGAGCATTTCAAATTTATCTTTTGAAATCAAAACCAATTTCTCTTTTCTTTAATAATACCTGCATATCTTGCTAAGCACTAATATCCAATCACAGCATTCCCAAAACATTTTATCGACTTCCTTACAAATGTCAATATTTATTCCTTCAAATATTAACTTAGATTATATTTGGAATATCAATTTCCAATTGAGAATGCATCATTCCTTACTTAAGCTAGTATAAGCATTTATGTGTTTCTTATATTTATTTTCATCTTACCACTTTAGTTTACATCCATTCCTATTCAAATTGATTCTTCCATTTCCATATGAATTCAATTTATCATCAACTCTAAATTTTAAATTTTATTTTTCATTTATACTGATTCATGTCATTATTCTACATTAGTTCATTTACAAGTTTGTTACAATTTCCAATTTGAAAACGTTTGTCGTTAACAAAATTTTCCAAGATTTTAAAAAAAATTCTAACTCCCAAATTTCTAAAATTTTTTGGCAGAGTCTCCTTTGTACGGAGGAGCTTTTGCAATTTGACAATAGATATAAATATATATACATCGACCCACACGGTAGGAAAAACCAAAACAGTTCATATTTCCTAGTTTGTATTGCGTAGGCGTACCTTATTTAGCATTTTAAGCAAGCGGCGTATTTATTTAAGCATTTGCACGTCCAAAATCTCGCTAAACGGTCTTCCGGTACCTATACTTACTCAATTTAAACACATAAGCAACATATTTATGAAATTTGTAACATTTCATTCATTTAACAAGTACAACACATCAATAACATATGAAATACAATATAAATACTTCCATAAGCCGTTTGCGAAGTTTTCAAACTAATTCAATTTGTTTTTCGCCGATTCATATACCATTTACATTCAGCTTTGGTGATTTACAACCCTTTTTCTTATCTCCAGTTCATTTTTATGTCCAAACTAACCCATTTTCAATTTAATTGATTTCAAAAATCAATTTTTGTTGCTTATCAACTTATAATAACAACAAAGCCATACTTTAAAAATATATGCAAATTTAAGAAATTCGACGATATTCATTTACACAAACAATTTCTTTAGTTTATAATCATTTTAAAATTGATTCCAACTCAATTAATATTTAATTTCATTCCAATGTATTCCCAAACTATATATTTGCATTTTATTTCACATTCGCTTTGGTTTATTCAAAACCATTTCATTAATAAGCTCAACAACCTTCATGCTTAAAATTTAATAATCATTTCCCCAATTTCATGTAAGCCATGCTTCATTCAATTCTATACTTAAGTTAATTACTTCAAATCATTCCAGTTTCATAACTTAAGTTCACTCTCATTTGCCCATAAATTCTCTTCCAATTTAATTTGATTCAATTTAAATCAAATCTCTTCCATTTACTACTTAGCTCAATTAATTAATTTATTCAATTCATTTAGAAATTTCAATTTCCATGTTTGATTCATCCTCGAACTTATTTAATTAATTACAAGTCCATTTTCACTTATTTATACTTAGTCAGATTTTGTTTGCACTTCAAACCATTTCATTTTAATCCGATTTCATTTATTTGCTAACCAATCCAAGATGAATTTCATATTTATCACTCAAAGTCTCCTTCTCCCATTCACTTTAATTCACCATCAAATTCTATTAATTCACCATTCAACTTCTATTTAACCAATTCAAATTTTATCCACTAATTTATTCCAAATTAGTTTACTCCAAATTTATAATTCAATACTTATTTTTTTTTAGCTTCAAAAATCTTTTCAATTAAATTTTCTTGGGTTCAATTCTATTTTGTAATTCAGGTTTGGATATTTATTCCATTCAACTTAAATTATTCAAGCTTTTATTTTCACTTTCCTCGAAGCTATACTTCTATAAAGTTTAATCTTTAGTTGATTTACTTATTTCAATTTCATACTTAAATTCATTTCCGTTATTATTTGATTCTTATCTAAATCAAATTTCATTTAGTTAATTTAGCCATTCACATAACTCCATTCTCAATTTGTTAAAATAATATCCAAGGCCAATTTAATTCATCCATACTTGAATTGGATTTTATTTGCACTTCAAATTACCTTTATTTTAAGCCAATTCCATAACAATTTAATTCATGTTTGATTCACTACAATTTCAATTGAATTTTTATTTAAAATTCGGCTTCATTTAGAAATTCCATCATTAATTCAAATTTCAACTTAATTCAATACAACTGGATTTTTTATTTTCAGTTTAATTTTACTTACTTCCATTTTCTGAGCTTAAATTAATTCCAATCCCATTCAAAGTTCTATTAAACTTCTCAATCCAACTCATTCACATTTTATTAATTTTATTTACTTCACTAATTTATTTATATTTTTTTATATTATATTTATTTATTTTCATTTTCTCATTCCAATTACATACAAAATTTGCTATTTTATTTCTTCCCTCATAATTAAATTTCAAAAATTTAATCTTAATCCAAGTTGAATTTTCATTTTTAACTTCTCACTTTCGATTTTAATTTCCAACATTCAAAGCTTATATTTCCTTTCTGATTTAAAAATCATCCCGATTTATAAGCTTACAACATATCTCATCAGGATTTTTAAACCCCAGGTTTTTGGTTTCCAAGCATTTTGAAATCTCCAACATCTCAAATCACAATTCTCAAAAATTTAAACCAACCCTGGTTTTATTCCCAACAAATTTCCTTTAATATTTTCAAAAAAAACAACTAGCTTTTCTGAACAAATCAATTCTGGGCAGCAATCCTTCACTTAGTAATTCAAAAATGAATAATGATGGTGCGGCCGTCATCATCAGAATCATTTTCCAATAATCCAAGTGATTTCAATGCTATATCACTTTCAAAATTCACTCAAAGCACATTTTCTTTCAGAAATACCTCTAAAACAATAATGCTATTATTTATCTTCAAATACCTTGATAAACACTTCCAAAGTCTCCGGGATTTTAAATTTCCAAAGCCTGCTTAAATTTTAACTATAATTCATTTGTACAGTTTGTGCTTATACAAATTTCCATTTGATTGTATTTCAATTCATAAATTACATTTATAAATCATATTTATAAATTTCATTTTATAATGAATTTATTGCCTTAAACTTTGGTTATATTTTCAATTTCTAGTTAAATTTTTATACAACGATGATAATAATTTAATATTATCATTTCTAATATCCAAGCAACCATATATTAGCTAAAATAGTTTACAAAAACTTTTCTTTATATCAAGATATGTTTTTGGGTAAAATTATTTCATTTACCCACATTTAAAACAATACCGTGTCAATTGTTCTATTCAAGTGTTTAGAAACCCCTTCGATACAGTTACGCAGACTGTGTCGATGAAGGTTCATATGCCACTCAATAAACTAATCAACACAATATTAAAATAATTTATATTCACTAACAAATACGCGCTCATATCTATTAATACGCTCAAACTCATTCAAGAGTACTACGGACTCTAATTTAAATGAGTAGCTCCCACCAGAGCCAAGGTTATCACCAACCTAAGCTCCGATACCAAGTGAAATAACTCACAAATCCGTACCCCTTGAGTTAACACTATTCTACCTAAATCAACTCAAGTTTTACAGAAATACGAACCATTTGGGTTAAAGAAGAAGAGGTAGAAGAAGAAAATAGAAATCAACAATAGAATCTAACCATCGCAGCGGAATAAAATATAATAGATAATATATGGTCTTCACTCAAAAATCAAATATCTTTGTTTATATATTACATCATCAGAGTACATCAATCACAGTTCAACATCAATATCATACAATGGATACACAACAACTCAATACAACAGAATATATATATATATATAACAAGTACGGATATACGTATCGTCATCCAGCTCGTCTCCTGAGCTCCACAGCATCATATCCTGTATTCTATAATACTCGATCTGACCCGAGCATTACAGTTAAATAACAACCGAGTCAGTCTGGAATACCAGCGTGAGAAAATCACACCCAATTGATTATTAAAGTTTCAAAAGTCCTTTTGAAAACAAAAGCATCTCATAAGACCACGCCACAAATAAACATGTCGGGTTTTTACCTTACGATAGCTAAAACAATTTTTATAGAAATCTTCTGATATTATAATAGGGTCTATATACAAATACTTATAAAATAGCCGAAATTGTTACATTATTAAATTCCAGCTACTAGCCACAAAGTGGGTAATACAAACAAAACTCATATAAGGCTCATAGGGAGAATGGATTTCCAACTAATGACTGGCACTAGGGTACCACCTGTCACAGTACGGGACCTAGATCACCGTACCGAGGAGTACGTCCGCTCCCCTGCAACACAAGACCGGGACTACCCCTTACTGGATAATCCCGAGTGAGATTACCCCACGGTTGGGATCAGCAACCGCCCACTAAGCCGAAATAAAAAGGGACATCTAGACAGGAATGACCTCACTCTACTTGGGTGCTACCCACCTAGCCTTGCTGCAAAACCCCTGATTTTCAGTCATTCCCATTTGATGAGGCTTGAGGATAAGCATTACCTTTTAGAATATATCCCTTAGAATGCCCATCGTCCACCTGACGATGTTTCGCAAGCATTCATCCATACAAGTCCGTCCCGGGTTCGAACGGAACCGAAGGCACTATTCCTACTACATCCATTTTGGAAATATCCTCAGAATTAGTAGCGATTAACCCTTGCACTTCACTGCTCCATCTTCAAATCCAAAATCGTTTTCACCGAAACATACAAACCGGATCAAAGTGGTTTTCGAGAAATAAATCTCGATCCCGGTCCCTTCGAAACGATCAACGTATTTGGCTAATATTGATAGTCGGTGATTTAACTATCAATCAATATTCACAAACAACCATCAACCAATAAATAATTTCCCACATTATTTATTTATCTCAAAATATCTTTACAAGATATAATTTCACTTTCAAACCCCTTTTGAAAACAGTTTTCAAACTATTTCCCTTTTTCTCAGAATAAATTCCGAGTATTTCCATTTCCACTGGAATCACCAAGCATAAACTTTAGATTTTTACAATAATTTAAAAACATTTTATTGTAAAATATATTTAACATTTAATTTAGAAAAATTTACTTTAATACTTAATTTATAATAATACTTTAGAAATAACTAAAATAAGGTTACCTTATAATTATACATTAGATTTCTTCTTTAATCAAAATACCAAATCATTCTTTAAATAATTAGTACGAAAATAAATTAAACAAAATGCTTGTTTTGGAATTTACTTTAAAACATTTAAGTTATAACTACTTCGATAATTGGTTAAAAATATATACTATATAAACATTTGAAAATAAAGTTACTTAATAAAAATATAAAACTAGATTTCTATTTTTAAAAACAAAATACTAAGTTACTTCTTAATAATTACTGTTAAAATAGATTAAAAGAAAATACTTACTTTAGACTTTAAATATTAGAAATAATAAATTTTACAAAACTTGCTTTCTTTAAAAACAACTTTGAAACATTTAATTTATAGTTAAAATTTTACTTTTTTTAAAAACATGTACTTGGCTATCCAGAGAAAATTCCAACTTCAGTCACTTAAATCAATTTCCCCAAATTGATTTCCAATTTATTTTATTTGAAATAAATTTCTTTAATTACTCAATTCATTCCAAAATTCATTCGTTATGGACTTATTATTAATGTTATTATTCCCGTTTGTTTTTAAACCTTTTTAACTGAAATATACGGATTTCAGCTTTTCCAACTTCTTCTTTATTCCTTTCAATAACTTAAATCTTAAATTTTAAATAAATGTTTTATTCTTTTAATTAATATCACTGAAGATTAAAATTCATTAACTTTCTGTTTATTCAAATTTCCATTCTATACTCAAGATTTATTTATTAGAATTTTGAAGTCACTTTATTTCTTTTCAATTCATTTGAAAATTTATTCAATTTTCTATATTTATTTTGCTTACAATTTCACTTCTTTTATTATCTTACTAAAATCTAATTTATATATTTTTGGGAATTCATCATACCCAATTATATCCAATCGAACCATAGCATTCAATATTCCAATAAAGATCATCATAGGATATCAAATAAATCACAACTCCAATAAAGATCATCATAGGATATCAAATAAATCACAACAGAGGGTATTAAATAATTTAAATAAATATTGAGGGATCCAGTTGGAACCCTCCAACCTGTTTTTCCCTACATCCACAAACGTCAGCACAATATAATATACCAATTCCAAAATATCATACTATATCACATCAATCAATTCAACCATTCAAACAATTATTTAAATTTAACCATTTAAATTTAAATTTCAACTGAGTGAGATTAACTCACCTTTTCTTTATATGTAGTCCATCCACTATAATCTCGACTTGGTTCTTCCGATTTATACCTTGTATAAACATTATGATTTATTAATATTTGGATTGATCGAACAATTCACTACCATTTAATTAACTAACAATATTCTTTAAAACCGATAATTTCCCTTTTAATATTCTTTTAGTAACTAAAATAGTTGACTAGGTTTACAAAACAAAATAACTACCAAAACACATTTTATTGAATAAATAACCTAGTAAGTTTAAACAGTACATATATAAATATATATATATATATATATATATATATATATATATATTTCTTATCCCAATTTTGAAATTATGTATACTAAAAGAAAAATATAACCTGTAGAGATCAAGAAAAACCTTGTTTTTTTTGTAAGAAAAATAAAAAATAAACCACAGTAATTTACTTACTGTGTATATATATTCATAAATTTGAAGGAATAGATTGCATTAAAACTACGGCTATACATCTAAAGTATATGCTTTTGGAAATATTCCAATTCAAGATTGAAGTAAACGGTATGCATACCTCACAACCCACGCATACGCATCTCCTCCAAACCCTAACTTGCCCAGATTGATTGTACCCATCAATCATCGCTCGTGTTCCAGCGAGTAGCTGTATCGCCTTCCCCCATGTGCTTCGAATTACGCTTCCACCTTCACTGATCGAACCCTAGCCCACAGCCGACCACACCCCGCTCTCGAGCCTCGCACTTATCGTCCATAGCAACGCATGATAATCACGTTTCCCTAATCGCGAATTATTCGATTGCAGTACCATTTTTTTTAAGAAGCGAGATTTGTTTTGGAAACGAAAAGGGGGTTCGACCATTACCTTGTTCGAATGAGGAAAAAGGGGATTTTTTTTTCTCTGAACGAATGATTTTTTTTTTGAAAAGAAAAGCTCGGCTGTGAAGTAATAGGAGTAAGAAGATTTTCTTTTTCCATTTGCTTCTGAAGGAAGCCATTGTTTTATTTTTATTTTATTATTTTTTCTCGGTTCTTAACTTAAGAAATGAAAAGGAACAAGGTTGAGACACTGATTAAATGAAAGAAAGGGAATGTTACATGATAGAGCAACCCAGCTATAGTGATTTGGAAACTGATGGAAAGGAAACGATGATGTAAAGATAAATTTGACTAGTCGAAATAATTTATCTTTAAATTCCGAACCGGCTATTATAAATTAAATTTTTAGCACGTTTATATATCGCACGCTCACGCAACAATTCCAATCGCTACGAAATTTGAAATCCGATAATAATACAATATTACAGATCCAATGGAAATGGTTTCGTCGAATTCCGAGACCGTGCCTCAGAAGGCTATTTTTAAATTCAATTTAAACGATATAAATTTAAAAACTTAACAAACCATTTTTAAATTTGATTTCATCACTTCTATTCTCTTCAGTATTATCAATATAAATTTTATAAGCCTTCAAATTATATTTTAATAGACTTAAAACTCCAAATTCAGCATTTTACTCAACTTCACTTATTTAATTTAATAATTCAATTATCAAATTAATTGTGGTATTCGTAATTCAAGTTAAAATTACTCTATTTAATATTGAAAATCAATTAAATATCCCAATTTTAAATGCTCGAAAATTCCGGGTCGTCACATATACGATACAATCGATAAAGAGTTATCCATCGTACGTGGAGCTATGACTTATTAAGCAAACTCAAGGTCAGAATACCAAGACGGACAAGTGAAGTCGAAAGACTTCTATGCTTTGACTTAGGGTTTGGTGAAATATGAAAGATTAGTGGAAGCCTCATTAGAAAAATTAAATGATAACATCTAACCTTTCTAATACTGTAAGAACATATGCTATATAATGTTATAATAATTTACTTTGATAAATTTGTGCATTTAATATAATCGATAAGACGTTTATCAATTAAGACATACAAATGAACCAAATTGAAGATTAACAAATAGAAATACATTTATATACTTATTTATTAATACTTCAGGCATGTTGATGTTCTTTATGCCTATAGAAGTGCCTAATTTTACAAATACTTAATATGTTCGCAATATGATTGCTCACTTGTTTATTTGGTCGAAACCGTGTATTGTGTCCTATTAGTTCCAAAACTCAAAAGTAATACAAGATTATGGATATTTGATCCATATGCTATCACATATAAGTGTTATATGGTGAACGATCATAGTTCGTAATGTACTATACTTCGATTTAATTAATTCATCTGAAATGTAACGACCCACGTGTTGGACAGTTTAAATCGACAATAAATCTCACATGACAGACTCAAACCATTCAAAAGGGAGGATTGCTATGGGGTAAATAAAAAAAAATATAGGGAAAGAAAGAAAAAAAATACAGAATCTCACAGCAGAATGATAAAATATAATAATCAAATAAACAGCTCATGAAGCTGTTTACAAATAACATTTGATTATACTTTTACAATACAGATCAAAGTACATACAACAGTAATTATTAAATAATGCAGTGGAACAACATGATGCAGTAGTATGAATATAATAAATAGTAATAGTACTAATCTTCGTCTTCGTCCTTCAGAAAGTGGTCTTCGATAAATTGAAAAGCTCAGACTGACCCAAATAAATTGAAAAGACAAAACATTCAAGTCAGAACTAAAAGATATTATGTAAATTAAATCAACAGCAAATAAAAATGAGTGTGATGGCATTTAAGATGTTTATCAGTATAACATCTCCTATCCAGTGTCTAATGTGAGTGCAATAACTTTAGAGATGTTCAGGATTCTCATCTCTTAAGAATCCGTTAAACTATTTACATACATAGTACAATACACTATTATAATAGTGTCTACTGTAAAATTAAGTGTTAAAATATCGTTAAGGCGTTATCCATATCCCCCTTAACACATTTTATATACTCCTATAGTTTATACAGTACCGTAACTTTTCTGTAAACTAGAGAGCTATCAGAGGGCACTCTTTAGGTATGGTACAAACCAAACTCATAGAAGGCGTGATAGGGCATGTGAATATGGCACTCGTGGCAAGCTAGGGTAGGATTCAACCATTTGCGGATTCGGACTGGTGGTAATGCATAGCAGCTACTACCGCCTACCTCGAAACACACTCCCATAATCAAAATCAAAGGGTAGCCACCATATGATCACAAAGTCATAATATGGTATCAAAGAAGTGTGCTTGTTAGGAGGAATGACCTCACTTGGCCCAATATGGCTCCTGTTTTAGCCACATCTACGCTGACTCACAGGAGTCAGGGCTATGTAAATACCTCATACAAAATCATATACCAAACCATCATACTTCATTTTGGAGTCTCCACCGTGTGCACAATTGTTAAAATGGTTTTCGGTGTTGGCAGAGAGTATGTCAATATCCCTCTTTAACACCCAAATGCTTATTTCACACTGTATAGTTCTTTTACATTTCAAAAAAATCAAATTCATAATTGATATCAAAATATCATATTCTCAAAATCACTTTCGAAATCATATCATATTTGCAATCATATCACTTCGAAAATCATATTTACTTTCTAAACCAAAATTTTGAAAATAGGTTAAACCCTCATTTAAAATTATCATATTTACTCAGAACATGTTACTTCACTAGAAAATATCATTTCAAATCTCAACTTAGGTTATAACATCATTTAATCATATTCGCTATTAAATCAAGGATTGAAATATAAACACTACCACTTTACATAGCCTAGAATTCAAAAAATAGTTCAGATAGTCATAAATAGTTTAGCCTAGTTTAAAATACTTTAAAATAGTTTAAAAATGGATTATTATAGTTTCAAATAGATTAAGATAGTTTATATAAATTTAGAATAGTTTAAATAGATTTAAGATAGATTAGATAGATTTAAAATAGATTAAAATAGATTAAAATAAATTAAATTAGATTTAAAATAAAATAAAATAGATTTAAATTAAATTAAAAAAGATTTAAAGTAAATTAAAATCTATTTATAATAAAGTAAAATAGAATTAAAATAAATTAAATGATTGATTTGAGTAAATAGTTTAAAATAGTTTAAAAATAGATTAAAATAGTTAAATATTTGAAAACCTTAATAATCAGGATTTTTAGAATAATATCTCTTCACACAATGTATACTAAAATGAATTAATATCACATTAGACTATTTCCTTCATTTCAACACATCTGGACCACGTTCAACTTTCACATTTCAATTAACATAAAACTATTTTTAAATTTAGATTCTCATTAAACCATTTAATCAATGTCGATTTCAAATCCATGTTTGAATTATCAATTTAAATCACTTTAAGTTAAATATATTTCAAAGTTATATTCAAACGATTTCAAAAAATCAATTTCAACAAATTCCATTTACGCTTCAAAAATTCCACTGCGAAATTTTAATTTTAATTCTTTAAACAATTCATTAAATCAATTCTAATTCTAAACTTTTAAAGCTTGGATTTCAAATTAATTCAGTTTATGCAAGTCAAATTTTATCTCAAAATATAGTTTAACTGAATTCAAATTTTTAAGGATTTAAAATCTTTTAATTTAACCAATCCAGTGTCCGTATATAATTCTTTACCTTATGGTTAAGCGATATGGATGTATATTATTTCAACCCGTGATTTTTTTATATTCCAGGTATATATCATTTCAACTCGCAATTCCGAATTTAATTACAAATCTATGTAATCGCTTATGTCTATCATTCCAACTCATAATGATTTTCCCTAATCTATCAGATTGTTCGGGTATGTACCATTTCAACCCATATGAAACTTGCAGTGTTAAAACAATAAAAATATAACATCCAGTCATCCAATATCAACAATCAAACACCCATCACAATCATCATTCAGATCAACAAATAAATAACAACAATGACTGATCATCAAAAACAGGGAATAATAGGCAATTTAAGAATTCAATATTAAATTCAATAAAAGTCAGGTTCAACTAGAATGACAATTTTAAATATACGAAATGTCAACCAATCCATTTCTAGTCACATCATAAATTCAATTAAACTAATATAAGATAATCTAGTAGTTGTGAGTGGGTTAAAACACTCACCTTTGATTTCAAATTGATTTGAAATCCAAATAAAAGCCTAAAATTCAATAGTCTCGGAATTCGTCCAAACCAGTTCCATAATGTCCGACATTTCGATACGATTGTAGCGGAGCAAACCGCGTGTGAATCAGACTTTGTACCTAAAAGCTATTAACATTAGAAGTTAAAAAGAATATAATTTAGACAAATAAAAAAAATTATGTACATGTCACCAAGCATCATCGTCCCAGGCAAACCCTAAAACCCTATAGCCGCCTCCATCGTACGTGACTTCACGCCGTTTCCCCTCCACAATGGCCACACGCCACCAACCCAAGGTCGATCGTAACCCAGCGCCACCTAAACGAGCCGCCATCCCCTCACCACGCCTCGACCATCGTGCGACCTTGATCGAAGCACCCAAAACACGGCACCGGCCTCTATGCTATACCCTAGGTGATTTTAGGCGACAATCCGACCATTAATTTTCCAAATAAACCTCACAGATGCAATCCCCTCGCCAATCACCACGCTATGGTACCCTCAAATTGATGATCCATCGATGTTGTTCGAAACATGATGAACGGTCGAGAATAATTCTTTGATTTTTGGACAAACTATGAACCGATTCAAGAAATAAATCGATGTAGTAGACTGCGCTCGTCAAGAGCTTCAAATTGATATATAATATGATATAATTTAAGGAGTTTGAATGTTTTGATTTGATTTTGATTTGCAATTGAATTTGCAGTTTAGGGTTTTTTCCATTGGAAAGGAAGGAAGGAGCAGATAGAAATGTACTTGCAGAAATTAGAAAAAGGCTGCTTGAGCTTAGAGAGATCTATTCATATTAACAAAGCCCGATAAGAAAATGAACACATATCGAATTTTTCCGAACGATGAATAGCGACCCAAAAAGACCGTTTTGCCTCCGAAACGAAAATGGGTCATCCCATATATCAAAATAAATGTTTTTGATATTTTTAAACTCAACGGAACATATTTCAAGTCATAATTCTATCGTATGAAGAAGTTAGCTTAAAAATCAGCTTATTAGAAATTGATTTCAACTGAATTTAATTAAATTGATTTCTACGCGTTTTGAGTCCGTACGATCAAACGACAAGTCCAATCGCTACGAAATTGAAACCTTATAATAATTCACTGATATAGATATGATGAAACTAATTTCGTTGAAATCCGAGACAGTAGTCAAAATGACTATTTTCACATTATCAAATAAATTATTATTGAATTGATTAAATCACTTTTTAATTCCACTTTTAATAAATTACAATTTTTATCAATTTTGATTATTTAGACATTTATAATAATTTAAAACAAATTTACATATCAATTCAGTATTAAATATTACACTAATTACATTGTTCAATTTCAACTGTAATTAAATTCAATAAATTATAGTTTAATTCCAATAAATTGGTTTAATTTGATTTCAATCTTTTTATTCAATCAATCATTACTCTATGACCATAGTTAACATTGGTTTATACCCATGACATTAATATTCTCCAATTTCATCTAATTTAACATTAATGCGGTATTTAATTACATTTTGTTGCAACTGATTTTGAATTTAATTCAACATATTAAATAAATTTGTATCAAATGGCAATCGTTACCTTTTCTTAATTTAATAACATTTGTAAGTTTGTTATCCATACGCAAATGTCATAACAACTACCACAACACTACTTTTATTCAATTACAACAAATTATATACTCTTTCATTAATTAATACAACATTTAAATTATCAGTTACTCTTTTAATCCAATTATCAATTAATACACACATTATTACAATTAATTTACATCTATAACCAATTATAACTTTTTAATCATTTCAATTAAATGGGAATTACATTTAAAGTAGTTATCAATTACCCTAAATTTGTACTATTACATTTCATTCAGTTATTTCTTATTATTAAATCTTAAATTTCTAATTTTTCACAACATCAAACTCCAAAACTTATTTAATTTAATAAATTTAATTATCGAAAATCATTGGTCGTTATACTTTCTCTCACTCAAAACTTTTCATCCTCGAAAAGGAAAAAGAAGGAACAAGGAATTAATATATCTTATTCAAAATATTAGATTTATAAATAATCAATTTACATAATTAAATAATTTAAATAGAATTTCAATTTATAATTAAATCCTTTTATATTCAAGTAAATCAAAGTTTGTAAAGCATTTCACAAAAAAATTCTAAATCCAAAATTCACGGAAAATGTCGACAGAATCTCCTTTGTACGGAGAGGTCTGGGAGAAATAATAATATCAATAATAACAATATACATCACATATTTCAAAATAATATATCTCAAACCGTGGAAAAACAATATAATATCGCTAGAAAACCGTAATCTAGAAACGTACCTATTTTTCGGGCAAACAACGCTTGATTTATGAAATCAAAAGTAGTAGCTATTGCTTCCATAAACTTGTATTTCACTTATATAATCCAAAAGAGTTAGAATTATGTAAAGAGAAATATTTACGTTGTTTCAATCAATAACAACAAATCAATACAACATAACAACAATTGCTTACAAACAAATCATACAATCATCACATGTAGTCAAAGAAATCAACCATTCATCCATAGCAACCAACACATGGTTTGTTCGGGTTTAGAAACTTTTAATCGTATAAAATGATAAATAACTATTAAGTATACCACACACTCGACAGTCTTAGATAAAACTCAATAGATTATTTATACTTCTCAAACAATTTAAAGGATCACATCCCAAACATCCCATAAACTAAAACAAACAAAAATTACAATTATTATTTAAGTTCATTCTTATTCATCTTGTTTCACCATTTATTGTTCATCCTTTTCATTCATACAATGCTTATTTTTATTAATTTACATTCATTACTTACAGAATTCATTTTCCATTTATTTATACGATCCAATTTTCTCTTTACATTACTTTACATTCATTTCTTACATAAGTTATTTTCATTTCAATTAATAATCACTAAATCCACTATTTAAGATTACATACATTTTCCAGTTTCCTTCACATCTATATTTACTTGATTTCCTTTTTAAATATCAAATTCATTTGTGAAGTAACTCATACTTAGATTCTCCTTTCCTTTTTCCTACTTTTATTCCTCACATATATAACATTCACTTTTACTATTTCACCCTTACTTTGTAAGTGATTTCAATAATTAACTTAAGTTTTTAATTATATCTCTAATTATTATCTTAAGTTTGTAACAACCTTATACATCATAATTCTTTTTATTGAAATAATTCCATCAGAACACTTTCAATAATTAAGTTTTACTTGTATAATATTCTAATAAACATTTCGACATTTTATAATTTGGTAAGTTATATATGTGTATATGTGTGTGTGTGTGTTTTCAGAACACAATATAAAGTTACCCAAGTTATCGCATTTATTTTAATTAACAAAGTGTTCAATAGTTACATTTTCTTATCTCCCTTTCTTAATTTATAAATGAAAACCTTTAATTTCTTTATATTTTATTAATCTCTTAACATTTAATTTATTATTTCATATTTTAGGAGCTTACAAACTTTAAAATAGCTAAGATTTCATTTTATTACAT
This sequence comes from Allium cepa, assembly GCA_030765085.1. Taxonomy (NCBI): domain Eukaryota; kingdom Viridiplantae; phylum Streptophyta; class Magnoliopsida; order Asparagales; family Amaryllidaceae; genus Allium; species Allium cepa. The sequence continues at coordinate 406,665,950 of CM060931.1, read as the reverse complement.
CAACTAAAAAATAATAATTATCAGAAGGTTTAAGAACTAATTCAAGGTTATATTTCTAAATCATTTTAAAATAATTTATATTTCATACCTTTTTTAGATCAAATCATAATTAGAAATCAAAATTCAAGATTTGTTTATCAAAATAAGGCGTAGTAAAACTATTACAACCGTCTAACCACTTTGAAAATCAAAAATGAACATCGATAATGCATGCACTTATCACCGAAATCATTTTTCAACGACAAAGAGGGGTGTACAGAACTTATTTCTTTTCATAATTTCTTTAAAACCTTTCTTTCAAGCCATATTGAAATATTTATATCAGACTGCTATTATTATATTCCAAACTCTTTTGAAACAAATTCAATAACTTTGGAATTTAATTTCTAAATTTTCCAATTTATATTTACTTTATTTGTAAATTTCATTTTTCAGTCAATTTTTATAAATTTCAACTCCTAACAAAAAAACATGTCACATCCAACTATATTTTTATAAAATTTATTCTTTTATATACAAACTATAATACTTGGTAAAATTATTTCATTTATCCATATTTCAAAACAATATTGTGTGGGTCTACCCTATTAAGTGTTTAGAAATTCCTGTCGATGCGATAGTGTCCTATGTACTGACCGGAATTTGGTAAAATCCTAAAAGATCATGTTAACATAATATAAAAACCTTTTATAACACTAACAAAGATGCTCTCTCATATATATACACTCAACAACTCGTTCTAGGGTATTACTACCCTATTTTATATGAGTCAGACCTCACAAAGCTAAGCTTATCGCTAAATGTGGCTCTAATACCAACGGTAACGACAACATTTTTGGATAGTTTAAATCGATAGTAAACCTCGCATGTCAGACTCAAACCATTCGAAAGGGAGGATTGTTATGGGGTAAATAATAAAAAAACTGTGAAATAAAGAAAAATAAATACAGAATATTGCAGCAGAATGAAAAAAATAAAATAATCAAATAAATAGTTCATGAAGCTGTTTACAAATAACATTTGATTATACTTTTACAATATAGATCAGAGTACATACAACAGTAATAATTAAATAATGCAGTGGAACAACATGATGCAGTAGTATGAATAAAATAAATAGTAATAGTACTAAATCTTTATCTTTGTCCTCCAAAAAGCGGTCTTCGATAAACTAAAAAGCTCAAAATGACCCGAGCGAATTGAGAAGAAAAAACACTCGAGTTGGAATTAAAAGATCTTATGTAAGTTAAATCAACAGTAAATAAATATGAGCGTGACGGCGTCGTAGATGTTTACGGGGGTGGACATCTCCTATCCAGTATCTAACGTGAGTGCAATAACTTAAGAGATGTTCGGGATTCCTTTTCTTAAGGATCCGTTAAACTATCTACATACATAGTACAGTACGCTATTATAATAGTGTCTATAGTAAAGTGCTAAAATAGCGTTAAGGTGTTACACGTATCCCACTTCACACATTTTATATATTCCCATAGTCTATACAGTACCGTGATTCCTCCGTAAACTGGAGAGCTATCGGAGGGCACTCCATAGGTATGGTACAAACCAAACTCGTAGAAAGCACGATAGGGCATGTGAACACGACACTCGAGGCAATGCTAGGGTAGGATTCTACCATTTGCAGATCCAAATTGGTGGTAACTCATAGCAACTAATACCGCCTACCTCGAAACATACTCCCATAATCAAAATCAAGGGATGGCCGCCAAAAAATCACAAAGTCATAATATAGCACTGAAGAAGTGTGCCGATAGGAGGAATGACCTCACTTGGCCCGGCTTTGCTCCTGTTTTAGTCACATCTAAGCTGACTCGCGGGAGTCAGGGCTACATAAATACCTCATATAGAATTGTACACCAAACCATCCTACTTCATTCTGGATTCTCCACCGCGTACATAGTTGTTAAAGTGGTTTTTGGTATCGCCAGAGAGTATGACAATATCCGATCCCGGTCTCTTTGATAACCAAATGCTTATTTCACACCGGATGGTTCTTTTACATTTCAACAAAATCAAAATCATAATTGATATCAAAATATCGTATTCTCAAAATCACTTTCGAAATCATATCACCTCCAAAATCCTATTTACTTTCAAAATCATACTTTTCAAAATAGGTTAAACCCTCATTTAAAATTAACATATTTACTCGAAACATGTTATTTCACTAGAAAATATCATTTTAGTTCTCAACTTAGGTTATAACATCATTTAATCATATTCGCTGTTAAATCAAGAATTTAAATATAAACACTTCCACTTTATATAGCTTGGAATTTAGAAAATAGTTTAGACAGTCATAAATAGCTTAAATAGTTTAGCCTAGTTTTAAAAAAAATTAAATAATTTGAAATACTTTAAAATAGTTTAAAAATGGATTATCATAGTTCTAAATAGATTTAAGACAGTTTATATAAATTTAAAATATTTTAAACAGATTTAAGATAGATTAGATAGATTTAAAATAAATTAAAATAGATTAAAATAAATTAAATTAGATTTAAAATAAATTAAAATAGATTTAAAATATATTACAATAGATTTAAAATAAATTAAAAATGGATTTAAAATAAATTAAACGGTTTCTTTGATTAAAAGTTTAAAAATAGATTAAAATAGTTAAATAGTTTGAAAACCTTGATAATCAGGATTTTTAGAATAATGTCTCTTTACACAATTTATATTAAAATGAATTAATATCAAATTAGACTATTTCCTTCATTTCAACACATCTAGACGACGTCCGGCTTTCAAATTTCAATTAACATAAATCTGGTTTTAAATTCAGATTCCCATTAAACTTTTTAATCAATGTCGATTTCAAATCCATGTTTGAATTATCAATTTAAACCACTTCAAATTAAATATGTTTCAAAGTTATATTCAAACAATTTCAATAACTTAATTTTAACAAATTTCATTTATGCTTCAAAAATTCAACTTTGAAATTTCCATTTTTATTCTTTAAACAATTCATTAAATCAATTCCAATTTTAAACATTTAAAGCTTGGATTTCAAAATAATTCAGTTTATGCATAGCGAATTTTACCTAAAAATAAAGTTTAACTGAATTAAAAAATTTAAGGATTTAAAATCGTTTAATTTAGCCAATCCGATATCCGTATATAATTCTCTACCCTATGGTCAAGTGATATGGATGTATATCATTGCAACCAATAAAATCACTTGAGTCTATCATTTCAACTCATAACAATTTTCCTAAATCTATCGGATCGTTTGGATATGTAACATTTCAACCTATAGGGAACTTGCAATGTTAAAATAATATAAGTGTAACATCCTGTCATCCATTATCAACCATCAAACATCCACCACAATCATCATTCAAATCAACAAATAAATAACAAAAATTGACTGATCATTAATAACACGGATTAACGGGCAATTTAAGAATTCAGTATCAAATTAAATAGCAATTAAATTCAATAAAATCAGATTTAACTAGAATGACAATTTTAAATATACCAAACATCAACCAATCCATTTCTAATCACATCATAAATTAAATTTAACTAACATAAGATAATCTAGTAGTTGTGAGTGGGTTAAAACACTCACCTTTGACTTCAAATCGATTCGAAATCCAAATAAAGGCCTAAAATTCAACAGCCTCGGAATTCATCTAAACTAGTTCCATAATCTCTGGAATTTCGATACGATTATAGTGGAGCAAAGCGTGAGCGAATTGGACCTTGTACGTAAAAGTTATTTACATTAGAAGATAAACGGTATATAATTTAATCAAATAAAAAATGCATGTACATGTCACCAAGCCTCACCGTCCTAGGCAAACCCTAAAACCCTGTAGCCACTTCCATCGTACACGACTTCAGCTGTTCCCCCTCCGCGATGGACATGCGCCACCAACCCAAGGTCGACCGCGACCCAACGCCACCTATACGAGCCACCATCCCCTCACCATGCCTCGACCACCGCCCGACCTTGATCGAAGCCCCCAAAACACGGTTGCCACCCTCTACGCGAAACCCTAGGCCAATTTTAGGCGATGATCTGACCATCAATTCTCCAAACAAACCTCATAAATGCAAAACCCTCGCCAATCTCCACGCTATAGTACCTTCAAATCGATGATCCATCGTTGTTGCTCGAAACGTGATGAACGTCTGAGAATAATTCTTTTATTTTTAGACAAAAAATGATCTGATTCGAGAAAGAATCATTGTAGTAGACTACGCTCGTTGAGAGCTATGAATTGACATTAATATGATATAATTTGAGGAGTTTGAATTTTTCGATTAGATTTTCATTTGCAATTGAATTTGGAGCTTAGGGTTTCTTCCATTGGAAAAGAAGGAAGGAGCAGATAGAAATATACTTACATAAATAAGAAAAAGACTACTAGGGTTTAGAGAGATCTATTTATATAATAAAGCCCGATAAAAAAATAAACACATATCGAATTTTTACGAATACGAATAGCGACCCGAAAAGCCCATTCTGCCTCCGAAACAAAAATGTGTGATCTCATATATCAAAATAGATGTTTTCAACATTTTTAAACTTAAAGGAATATATTTCAAGTCATAATTCCATCGTATGAAGAAGTTATCTTAAAAATCAGCTTATTAGAAGTTGATTTCAATTGAATTTAATCAAATTGATTTCTATGCATTTCGAGTCCGTACGATCAAATGACAAATCCAATCGCTACGAAACTTGAAACCATACAATAATTCACCGTTACAGATCCGATGATAGTAATCTCATTGAAATCCGAGACAGTTGCCAAAATGACTTTTTTCACGTTAGTTAAATGAATTATTATTAAACTGACTAAATCACTTTTTAATTCTACTTTTAATAACTAACAATTTTTATCAATTTTGATTATTTAGACATTTGCAATAATTTAAAACAAATTTGCTTATGAATTCATGTTAAATATTACACTAACTACAGTTTTCAATTTCAACTGTAATTATATCCAATAAATTATAGTTTAATTCTAATAAATTTATTTAATTTGATTTCAATCTTTTTATTAAATCAATCATAACTCTACAGGCATAGTTAACATTGATTTATGCCCCATTACATTAATATTCTCCAATTTCATCTTAATTTACATTAACGTAATATTTACTTACATTTAATTGCAATCGATTTTCAATTTCATCCAACATATTAAATAAATTTCTAACAAATGACAATCGTTACCTTTTCTTAATTTAATAACATTTGTAAGTTTGTTATCTACACGCAAATGTCATAACTACTACCACAACACTATTTTTATTCAATTACGATAAATTACATACTATTTCATTGATTCATACAACATTTAAATTATCAATTACTCTTTTAATCCAATTATCAATTAATATACACATTATTACAATTAATTTACAATCTATAACTAATTATTACTTTTTAATTATTTCAATTAAATGGGAATAACATTTATAGTAGTTATCAATTACTCTAAATTTATACTATTACATTTCATTCTAGTTATTTCTTATTATTAAATCTTAGATTTCTAATTTTTCGCAACATCAAACTTCAAAACTTATTTAATTTAATAAATTTAATTATCGAAAATCATGGGTCCTTGCATGAAATAAGCAAATAAATCATAGTGCGTGATCAAGTGTTCAATTTGATTGATTATGATAAAAATCACATTGTGTTTAATGTAACGCAAGACCAAGACTACAATATAGATCTAAGAATTCGATCACTGAACTGTCATTTTTAAAGTGCATCATATTTGATGTCCTTAATTGCTAAGGATAAACAAATGTGCTTTTGTAAAGAGTTCATCATGATACTATAGTAATGGTTTTCTTTTGAATGGTTACATTTAGAAACGAAATGGATGTGTAAGAGTTGATATGATTTAAGGTATAGTTGGGATGAAGATAGTGAATAGTCACGTTTGCTTCATAAAGAAACATCGAAAACGAGAATTGGAATAATAATAATTAATTACTTAACAGTGGAATGAGAAATATGATTACTAATCTGAAATTTATTTTCATAAAGAATTTTTTTCTATGAGATTTATTTCTTTGAGTTCAAGATATTTGATCAAAGAACTCTCTATTGTAAACTAGTTATGGTATATGAAATTAATGACCTATATTAACTAAATGACAGACCTCCAAATTCAGTATGTTATTATAGTAATATAGGAAATAGTGGGAGAGTAACATGTAATAATTTATTGATTGCATCAAGTTACAAAAATTGTTTTCGTAAAACATACCGAACATTATTTATGAAATAATGACTATTTTTCAATGTTGAAAAAAATATAAAGTTAAATTTCAATGAGAATATGATGAATATTCATTATGAAATACAACTATAATGTGGTATTTGTTTTCACAACAAAAGTAATGTATTTGAAAATACTGGAGTATCCAAAATTATTTGCAATTATTTTGGTATTATAGAATAAGTTGTAGTTTTGAGATATAATCTTTTATTACATGATTATGAATCATATGGTACTAGTTAATTATAACTCAAACAATTAAGGGCTATATCCTTATTTAGTGGGATTGCATAAGAGTTGATGGACTCTTTGAATTGATTATGCAATCGTATGTCTAGTAATACTAAAATTGTTCCATATACTTTGTTATATTCATCGATGAGTTATGACAGATGCAGACATGTGTATTTGATACACATGAATAATTCTACGATAAGCTTATAGAATATAAAATGGAAGTAAATAAAATAACATGCGATAGAAATAATTTGATTTGATCGAATGAGTGAGTATATTGGAAAGAGTTTCGAACGTACCTAAAAATGAATAAAAGATTCAATCTCAAAAGTCAATCCTCCCTATAACACATAATGAAATATTGATTAGGAGTAATCGAACTTAGTTGGACAAAGCACAATCAATGATGAGTGAACATGAGTTAAATACTTTCTATAAGGTGTGTACTAGGAGTGGTACACAAGGTTAAAACTAATATCACCCAAAGATTTATTTACGAAACCATACAAGATAAGGTTTTAACATATCCTAGGCGAAGGAGTTGGCAGGTTGTGCGTGTCGAAAGACCGCATGTAATAATTGTACGTAAAGGATTTTATATGAATCATCCAAAAAGAATTTTGGAAACTATAGTCATTAGACGACTAATTTATGTTGTGACCATAAATGTATAGTAAACTAATGCAAAAATCAGTTTTATATAAGGAAATTCTTTATGAATGCCCATTTCGTTGCATTGAGAAACTACTGTTGTTTTAAGAAATATCAACTTCATAGAGAAGGAATTTCTTTAAGAAATTGTTGGTATAAAATAAATTTGGATATGATCCAATGATTATACTGATTGCAAGGGATGAAATAAAATTAAGCAAACCTAAATGAACATAACACATTAGAATGTCTAATAAGTATTCTTGTATGTAAAAGAGAAACTGTGAGTTTCCTATCAATTCAAGAATAAATAATCCTTGGTTGTTTAACTACCATTAAGAGCATTGATTTTATGATACGCACAAATCCAAAATAGTTCCAAGTACATTATCAATATGATTTTGATAGCTATATCCAAAGGAATGTGATCCGTTGGCTACAAATATGAGTTTAAGAAATTCAAATGTAGTGGGAATATTGTGAGCCACATTGATAAAAATAACAATATGAATTTCAATTGTTGAAATTATCGTAATGAATTCGCCATTGGATGTGCTCAAGTTGGTTCAGATTTTACTCAAAAATTATCACATGGTATGACTTTACGTTTTGGTACGTATGTGTTGAAACTGAAAATTCTAATATTTATTTAGAGTAAACTGTTTAAGCATAATAACCAAAGTGTCTTGAAGTCGGTGGGAGCGATATTTAGTTTTTCGATTTTTGGATATAATCCATGAAACGATAGGAAGTATCATTTTAAAAGCATCAAACATGAAATAATGTTTTGATAGAAATATCAAAGGGTTCGATTATTAACCAAAATGTAGATGAAGCATGTACTCATAAGAAAGAAAATTAAAAGGTACATGGATATTTCTAAATCATAAGAGAGCACTGTACTACTGATTTTTAACGGTGTGCTTGTGTTAAAATCAATTTTAATTGTTTTAATACTTAACGTTGGATTTACAAATGATGTCTTTTATAGCAAGTATAAAATATATTGAGAATGTCCCATATGATATGCAAGGACACATTATTAAAATGTTTAATACAGAACATGTAAGATGGATTCCTTAAGCATTAGTAATAGGAATTATCATACATGTTATGTTGTCTACAATATCCTGATTTGTTTATGTATTTGATACATGAAGCAAATATCAAGTCTAAATTGATATCACTGAATAATAATTTGGAGCATTCTCATGTATTTACAAAATCCTAAAGAATTGTTTACATAAACAATGAAATCCTTATGAAGGAGTGTTCGGACTCAAACTTCATAAAGGGTATTGAGTATAATATGTCATAATAAAATTCAAGTTAGGAATCTTTAAGTTGGAAATGTTCTAAATAGAAGATATTGTGGCCAATTCAACGAAAATGCTAAGTACATTGACTTGAATAACATCATAGCAAAAGTAATTTATATATAATAAATGCATAAATTTATAACTGAGCCGAGGGTGATTCCAATTGTTGAGAATCTCGTAACATTGTTATATGATAACAATGTCAGGATATATTTTGTAACAGAACTTAGAGTTCACTAGAAGTCAATAGACATACTCTGAAACACCCCCAACTCTGTGCTCATACTATCCAAGAGTATCACAGAGTAATAGTGTTAGATAATACAGAGAATAAGGTGACATGGGGCACACAAGCGAATATTCCTTTAGGCTAACACTGGAACGTATTTAAAATTTGAATAAACAACTCACATACATGTACATAGTATTGGCACAAAGCAATTAACATGTGTGCCTCCATAATAGAACAAGACATAATATATAGTAAATATCAAAGATTATAGAGTCAATAACAACGATAACATACAATATACAATATACAGTATATATCTTGTACACATCACAATGAAATACACACAAGAGGCTATACAATACAGAATGATAATCGACAATAAAGAATATCTAGCCTCCTCGATTCCTATAAATACAAGTTGGTCTCATAGTCACTGTGCGTGAAATGTCTCATGACGACCCGAGTATTATATAAATTATAAAAGGTCAAACCATATATAAATCCAATGTTAATAAACTTATGGAACTCTACACTCATTAGGCATAAATAAAATAATATTATCTCAAACAATCCCAAATGCCATATATGTAGAACATCACAAAAACCAGTATAAAAAGTCATCACCCATAAAAAACACATCAAAGTGTGACGACCCGGATTTTTCATCGTTTGATTTTGAATATTTAAATGATTTTAAATATTGAAGTTGGAATATAAATTTATTTTTAATATGGAAATTTTGGTTGAATTGGTATTCTGATTTAAATTTCAGTTTTAGCAATTTATCGTAGTGCGGAATTGGTAAATAATTGAAATTGGAGTTGAATTTGAATCAAAATGATTTCTAACATTGATGTAAATTCTATTTGAACTAGAATAGAGTAAGTAACTTTTAAAACTGGAATTTCAAATGATTTCATAAATTTTGAAAATAGTCAATTTAATCGACGCATTCAAATAGCGATCCGGGGCACAGTCTCGGAGTTCGACGAAATTAGTTCCATTGGATCTATGATAGTTTATTATTATCATATTTCAATTTTCCTAGCATTTGGATTTGCCATTTGTTCATGCGATCTGAAAACGCCTAGGAATAATTTAATTGAATTCAATTAATAGTCGATTTAAAAAGCTATCTTCCACATACGATCGAGTTAGGTTTTGAAACTTGTTCTATTGCGTTTGAAATACGGTTATAACATTAGGAACGCCAGACGTCTCACCTCGATTGAAATCCAAAATTTAGGGCTAGATATTTTGGAATTTTAATTTAATAAATTTCAATTCAATTTAATTACAGCCCCAATCCATCCATCAACCACCCTAACTTTTCCTTTCAGCCAACCTAGTTTCAGACGCAGCCACCCTAGGATTTAACATGCACCGTCCCTTTTTCTTTAAAGCGTGAAATTTTCCTCTTCTCTCTATTTCAAAATCCACGAAACCAAATCAAACAAAGAAAAAAAATGAAATGAATAATGAAGCTTCTTAAAATTTTAGCAAATGGTATCAGACAAATTTAAATCCCTAAATTATGTAAGAACATTAGTCGAACTTGCGAAGCCTAGTTTTCGTTATGGAGTGGAAATGGAAGACCACGAATGTCGCCGGAGGGTAGCAGCTCGATCTCTAGCTGGGGATCATCGGAATTAGTGGAAAAGGTGGCAATAGGTAGCTAGAAGGTAAGGCAAGCATACGTACGAGGGCGGTGGCTCCTGGTGGACGATGGCGATTGGAATTCGCATTTAAAGGGATGCTACATTTTGTGGATTCGGCTGTTAAAGGCAAAGGGAACAATGATGGACAATGGCAAAAGTTTCGGCGGAGCTAGTGTTTTGGGTGGTGAAGTGATTTGGGTAGGTCGCGACTCGTACGACTTATATGGGGATGCTGGAGGTCGGCAATGTTGGTCGCGACGGCTCCAGGTGGAGGAAGTGGAGGCATAGTGGAATGTTCTGGGCAGCGGTGATGTTCATATTCAAAAGCTGGAGGTTGAAATCAAAATGGGGACTGGTTGCGAGGCCTGTTGTAGTGGAGTCGCGCTGTCATTGTGCGCAAGATGGCAGAGGGGCACAATGTCGGTAGGGGAGGAGGCCGATGCCATTGGATCGCAGTTGTATCTAGTGACGTGAAGGTGAGGCATAATACTGTAACAAATTTAAATTATATAGTTAGTTATTTAAAATTAGAACTTGAAATTTGAAATACCTAATTAAATTTAATAAAAATTTGCATACGAGGTCCAAAATCAATAAAACTAGTCGTATTTGGTTCGTAGCTATGAGATTTGCAAAATAAAAATTGTTTGGAGATTTTTGGAGGCAAGTGGAATTTTAAATCAAATTGGACGATGTTCAATTAAATTTAAAATTGGAAAGGATCGCAAAATAAAATCAAGGTGATTAAATGTCACTTAATTAGGTTGACTAGTTTAATTTATAGCAATTAAAAATAATTATTGGATGATTGGGTGAATTGATATATTATTATCAGTTGAATGTTTTATTATATATATGATAGTATATATTGGTAGTTGGATATTTTTCCTACATATTAGAGCGGGAGACCCTATGCACCCCACATAATAGCGAACGATCATATATCACCACGATATCCCGCCTTAAAGTGGGCTTTGTATTTTATGTTATGTAACATCTGTGGATGCAGAGAAACAGGTTGGAGGGATCCAACTGGATTCCTCAAATATGCATTGGTTGTTTATCATATATGGTAATATATGATGGAATTGAATAATCTGTTACAGATTGTTGTGTGATTTGAATGACTAAATGCTATTGTAGCGCAGGCCTTAATTTTGGTATTTTAAATACCATAAATATTATTTTTGAAGTTTGAAAAAATTTGAAAGGAGATTTTGAACACAAAAAAATTTATATCGAAATCGAGATTATTTTAAGAAATTGATTTGGATAAAACAATAATCGATTTTGGCTTGTACTTAACTATTCGTAAGAAAATTTAAATAGGGATTTAAAATAATTTATATAGAGGATTTTCAAATAGTAGATTTTTAAATGATAGTTTTTAGAAAATTATGGAAAGGAAGTCAAAATCGATTTTTAAAATAGATTTGAAATTAGGTTTATAAACAAGTGAAAAATCAAAGGAGTTTATAAATTTACAAATAATGTTTATAAGTAAGGGAAAAGGATACCAGTTGATAAATTGGTAATATAAATTCATAGTTTATTAAAAAATAGTGAATTCTATTTTGAAAAATGAGAATGGTTAGGGATCAGAACAAAATCGATGTGTTGCGAATCGAGAGGGATTTATAAATTGAAATTTGGTTATTGCGATTTAAAAAATATATATTTTTATTAAGAAGTTAAGTTTGTTTTAAAAAAGGGAAATGTTATTAATTATGTAATTTAAAGCTAGTTAGTATTGAAATACTTCTGTAGTGAAATTTTCAAATACCTAGCCTTAATTGAAATAAAATTCTAATTTTTATAATCAGCTTTGTAAACCGATTAGTTTATTTAAAAATGAGTTGGAAATGAGTTATCGATGTTTTATTAAAGTGTTTGAAATTTTAAACAATTACTTAAACATATTTAAAAAAATTATTATGCTTTAAAAAATTATTATATATATAGAGAGTTTGAAATGATTTTTGTTTATTTATAAAATCCTTTCGAGATTTGTAAATGAGGTTACTTAACGGATATGGTTTTTATAAGAGAAATCTTTTTAGTGAAATTCTATGAACTTAAGGAAATTTCCAAAGTATTTAAATCTAGAAACTTCAGAAATGAATTAAAATTCATAAAAAGGAAGTTAGAGATGGATAGTTGAGATTACAGACGAGTATAATCGATTTTGGAAATTTTAAAAGGAATTAGTTAATGAATTCAGAAAACTTATGGATTTCGATTTAAGTGAGTTAAGTAATTTACAAATAATTGTAAATGATTTTGAGAAATAGGAAACAAATGTAATATTTCATAAGATTTGGAATAAAATGATTTTAGGAACTATACTTGTAAATATTTCTAAAGTGTTGGGCCGAAAGAGTTTGAAAAATTTCAACGATGAGATTATTATTATAGAATATTTTCGAAGTGCTGAATTGTAAATGGGATTGAGAAAAAATATTTTAAGTATCGATATGGTTCGAGAATATCCTGTTATAGATATAAGAATTTGAATTTGTTTTCATTATTGAAATACTGGAAGAGATTTGAATATATATATATACATATATCTTCGAAAGGATATTTTGGGATGAATGTTTTGAAATTTATAAAATAAGGCCTAGTGACTGCTTATGGATGTTATTTAATAGTTAAATAACCGATTATCAAATGTGGTCAAATTTGTTGATCATTTCGAAGAGACCGGGATCAGATTTAATTATCCAAAAATCACTTCGATTCGATTTTTGCATTACGAGTTGTAATATCGTCAAGATAATAGAGATGGTGATTTTGGAGGAGATTCGATTTGTTTAGACCCAAAACAATTTGTATGGATGAATGCTATCATTGCATCGTTGCTTGGAAGGCAATGTTAGCATTCCAAGTATGAATGCTATTCTAATGGTAAAACGTAGCCTCAAGCCTCGTCAACTGGGAATGGCTAAAACAGGGGAAATACAGCAGAGCTAAGTGGATCGCACCCAATTAGGGTAAGTTATCACTTTTCAAGATACCCTCAAAATATATTATAATTATGGATATGACCGTGCATGAAAAAGGGAGCGCTCGATAAGGATGGGAACACCCAGGGTGATAATATATTCGGTACTATCCAGTAAGCGTAGGCCGGTTCTGTGTTGGTAGGGATCATTAGGTACGATCTTGGTACATTTTTCTAGAGATGTGCTATGACGGGCGGTACCCCAGTAGCTCGGTCATTTTATGGAATCCAATATCCACTACGAGCATGTACGATTTCGATGGTGCCTAACTATGCTGAAACGTGAGATGCAAGCATTTCAGCTATTTTCTAATTTACTTTCTATAGACACTATTATAATATCAGATGATTTTGATATATAAAATGTTTTGGTTATCGTAGGTAAAAACCCATCGTGTTTATATGTGACATGGTCTTACAAGATACCTTTGTTTCAAAGGATTTTGAAAAGGTAATAATTTAAATTGAGTGTGTTTTCTGACATTGGTTTTTCAGACTGACTCAGGTGTTATTTTATTATAATGCTTGGGTCAGACCGAGTATTATAGATTCAGGTTAGGATGCTATGCATCTAAGAAGACAAGCAAGGGAATTTCAGGCGTATACCACGTATTTGATTATATTCCGCTATGTGTGCAGACCGTATAGTCAGCACTGGTGAGGACAACTTATTATAATTGTGCAGTTTGATTATTGATTGCTATACTCTGATAATTGTATATATATATATATATATTAACAGTTATAGTTTGTCTTGTATAAAGACATGTTATTATCTGTTATATATTGTTGCACTGCGATTGTGAGATTCTATATTGTTATTTCTATTTTCTTCTATCTTTTCTTCTTCACCCTAATGATTCGTATCTCCCTTCAATTTTGGTTGGACACGTGTGAATTATCGTCAACTCAAAGAGTATGGAGATACAGGCCAATACAAAAGCATAAATCATGAAACAACATCAAATAGATGAATCATTCATATCCAATAATCAGCATCAAAATCCAGAAATCATCGATAATGAGATATCATCATGTATAATTAGGCTAACTCGTAGCTTTCCCAAGTATATCACTCAATCTCAACAACAAAATATCCTTAATATTAATATAAACGATCATCTATAAGCCAAACATAATAGTGGCAACACATGCCAGGGAAAGCTATAATTGGCAACATACGCCTATAAGAAAATATCGGCGAAACAAGCCTAAGAAAGATAAATTGGGCAACACATGTCAATAAATAGTAGTTGGCTACACATGCCAACGAAAAGAAAATATTTAGCAAAACATGTCTGGTAAATAATAATAGGCGACACATGCCAAAAAAGGATACGGGGAGTGTTCATACTCTAGACATAGTCATAGGTAAAATCAAAACTCATTGTCTTGATATTTATCACACACACTAGAACCAGGTGAGAGACTAACGGACACACCTGCTTCAGAAGGCTACACATGTGATTGGCGAAATATAGCTCCTACCGTCTTTGTTACCTCGACGGACATCGTAATTTATATCCGTCGCAAGGCATAAAAACGCTACAGGACTATGCCATGCTTGGTCATGACCCTACACATGCCACCAATTAGTAATAAAATGTTCGCCAAGGTGACACTCAGGGGCTATACATTGCCGTCACATGGCTACATAGGTTTTCAACACATGGTTACGGGTGTAACGGATCCGGAGCACGATCACCGCGATCAGGTCACGTGGATGGATACTGCCAATCTACTTTAAATACTATATTATAAAGAAAGTTAGGCAGTGAATGGATAAATACTAAATATATATATATATATATATATATCATATAATAGCTGATACATAGCTATATACTTGTACCGCCACAAGGAACGATATATGTCAACACATGGCTAAACACGTGACTCAACACGGCGAGCCCATTGTACATAATGAATCCTTTATGAGTGTAATCTCGAGTAAAAGGATACCCGAATAAATAACACAATGGGGTCCTAAATCATCACATGTTACTATCCATTTGTGCAGTGCTCACACATGACACTCGCTCCTTCAATATTCTATATAACGAGTCCAAAGATTAACTAGAGAAATATTATCGAAAGTCTCATACATGACAGTATTATGACTCCGTTTATTCAGATTTCTCTCCTACAGAATGAAATTCATCATAAAATTGTATAGAAAGTTGTCATCATCGTATCATACCAAATCACTCAACAAATCAATATCAACGATGAATCGTTCATAATATCATAATCTGTAGAAGAAATTAGAAATCAAAAGATTTAGAAATCCTATATAAAATTCCAATTTTAATTCAAACATGGAAATAATAAAGTTCGATAAAATATTTCTTTAACAATTTAATCAAATATTCCAATATAATATATATATATATAATATTCAAAATCACTTTATAGAAGTTAGACATAATTTTCTATAATCAATTATTATTTCATTATATATATATAATATATATGTGTGTGTGTGTGTAAAAACTTCAAATAAATTATATTTATTTCTAACTGTAAATATAATTCCAAAATAAAGATTTAACCACCAAAATTTCATTTCCAAATATTTATTTATATACTTAAATACTATTTGAAAATAAATAGAAAAAATAGAAAAAAATTCTCAAAGTTTTTCAAAAATATGTTAAAGGTGGGAAAATTAATAAATTGTCTAAAATAACCATGGAGCAATATTCTTCAAAATCAATAATGAATCATCAATATAAATTTTGTTGTTCGACCCAAATTGAATTACAGTAATTCCAATCATCCATAATACGAACATACGCATATAAAGATAACTTTGATGTAATCGGACAGCATCTCCATTGCATTTTGACGATCTAACAAACACAAAATCTCACAATCAATCCGATATCCCGAATAATAACTCATCCACATAATTCAATCGAAAATCTTAACCAGTTCAACTGTAATCAACTATTAGGATAATATATAAATAGCAGGTAATGAAATAGATATAATTATGAGTGAGAAGACTCACCAAATTGATGCACTCAACCTAGCACAGTCTACCAGTGTTGCTTCCCCGTCGCCTGAAGCCATCCATACGCCTATCAACATCAACTGCCACCTCAGATACTACCAGCAACCTATAACCTAATGCACACTGTCTGTGCTAAACCACAACACCAACTAATGTTACCCATTGTCACTAATTGAAGCACGCAGCTCCCTCAACCTGGCACTCACGCATGCACCCACATCATTCGCTCCTGAGTTACCAACATTGTTTGCCAAGCCGCGATACTTCAAGGTCACCAACTTCCATTCGTAGGCACACCAGCTCCTCCTTTACACATGAACGCAACATCCCATTCGTTGTCGCTCCATCGCGTTATACGCCGTCATCAGTCTCAAGTCACCGCACCTCCGTTGTATCACACGCAGTTTCGATTTCCTTTTTTTCCTTTTAATATCACATGCATCTATTTTGGGAAAGAGGATTGGGCGCAAGTCACCACCAGGGATCAGATATGGTCTTGTAAAGTAAATAACAAGGAGGTTTCCAGAATGTGAAAGAAAATCATAAATTAAAATGGTTTTTACTTGGTTTTAGGACTTTAATTCTAATCCATTCTAGTTTTGATCTATTTCATATCTTTTCTTTTCACAGTTCCTTTTGATTTATTTGCAGATAAATTTTAATTTGATTTAAATTGATTTATACTTATAAAAGTATTTATATTCAATTAAAATAATTTATTCAACTTTAATATATTATACAAAAGTAATTTATTAATTTATTTCAATTTATTAAATCAAAATCTTATACTAAATAGAATTTAATCAACTAAAAAATTATTTTCAAAATATAAATTATCAAATATCAAATTTGAAAATTTTATATTTAATTAAATGAATTTATTTACAATGTAGAAGCAGGGTTGTTAGATACTCTGAATGGTTCCACATGATAAAATAGTTTATCGGCATCGGGGAGAGTTGATTAATTAAAGCATAATAGCATACTTGTTCACCGAGGGACTAACCTGATTGGTTTTAAGGAAACTAATTGAAAACGTTGAAATAAGATTCTGTAATTGACTAAAGTGCAAGTGGGAGATTGATAGAGTTAGGGGTATGCCCTAGGGGCAATTATATTATTTGTTATGTGTGTGTGTGTATTACTTGATAACCAATCTTGTTCGAAATAAAATCGTTTTCTTTCTATTATATATTTGATATAATTTGTTATTTAAGAAAAATGAGTGGTCCCCTCATGGAGGAGAGCACTCATATAATTTTATTCTGCATTTAAAATGAAGCAGCCAACAAGCTTGGCAGGTAGCAAAACCCTCCGTACAACTAAGAGAATATAAGAAAATCTCCCAAAAGCCAATGTAACTAAGGTCCATAATAAAAATACGCAACAAAATAAAACATGGTAAATGTTCAAATCCTCTAGATCGGCAAAATCATTGAACCAAAAAGTACTTTTGGTGGTGCACAAAAAACACAACCATAACTTATGGTGACGTTTTAGAGAACGCCGCCATACGTCATGCAACTAAAAAACTAATATTTTTGGTTGCGTTTTTGTAAACACCGTTATAATGTGCCTTATTGCGGCGGCAAAAAAACCCCACCGTAAATCTTTTTTTGCAGCATGTTGAAACGCCACCAAAAGTGATGTTTGGGTTACAACTTAAACCCAAACCTTATAGCTGCGTTTATTATATTCCACAATATATATTTCGCTGCAACAATATTTTTTTCATTGCGTTTTTTCTGCCACCATATGTTTAGGCAGCGATTTTTTTCAGCATATTTTTTCCGTAGCATTTTCTAAACCCCACTAAATAGATGCTGTTATAGATTGATCATTTTAAAGGTTGTATATTTCACTCTCCAATTCACTTTATTCATAATTTGTATTAAATAGTAATAATAAATAGTTCAATAATAAACAAAAAATACATAAACACATGAACTACCATAAACACAAGTAGTAAATTACCATACACTGATACAGAAGTAGTACATAACCGTATATAGTCACACAATTTGGCAATAGTAGATAGATCTTTCTTGGAAAATTATTCCCATGTAGAAGCTTCTAGAATTACAAAATCGGCATATTTTCCTTGAGTTAAAAACTTCCCAATTCATGATCAAGAAAACTAGCATACGCTGCTGATATAGTGTACCTGCCATGTTGAGATATGCACATGTATCAGATGTAATAGATACACACATACATAGTGGAATTGAATCGCCTTTAGTCAAACATAGTGCAAGCAAAAATACGACAAAAGAAAGCAAAATTAAACCACATGAAGCAAAACAAAGAGAAAATGATTCATCTGAGGCAAAACAAAGCGAAAATGAATCGGCTGAAGCAAAACAAAGTGAAAATGAACCAACTAAAGCAAACAATGTGAAACTCAATCTTCTGAACTAGAACAAACTGAAAATGAATCATATGAACCATCTAATGCAAAACAAAGTGAAAATTAGCTATCAGAAGGTACTTATTCTCAATTTCGAATGCATTTTTAGTGCAGTATTTTCTTTATCCATGGCTTGCTATTTATGGAATACTATGTTAGAACGGTTAATTTGATGCATGGGCATGTTTTGAAAGAGCTGATTATCGAATAATAAAAGCTGAAAAGAATATTTTTCCTTGGACTTGTTATTTTGGTGTGTTTGTTCTCCCTATTTGTCCTGATATAATGAAAGCTTTCTTTATCTGCTTTTCTTTTTTTCTAGCTTGAATATTCGATACTCTGATTCTACAAGTATTTGCAAAACCAGATTATGTGAAAAGCCAACAACCGTGTAACACATATATTCAAATTATGTTATAACAGAAAATGACACACTTCACAATTTCTGAATGAATTTCATCCATATCCAATAATTCTAAATTATATATGCATGTACCAGTTGGATGCTTAACATGTGACCTGTTAGAAGTGTAATTCAACTTTTGCAAATTAATTTTTTTTATGATGTGCTTGTTTATGTTTTATTTTCAATACACACACACTTATAAATTAATGTCACCATTTTTCAGAATAATCTTTAAATATAGGAAGCAAAACAAATGTTAACTATACAAACTTATAAGTTAATGTCACCATTTTTTAGAATAATCTTCAAATATAGGAAGCAAAACTCATGTTAATAACTGCACTTATAAAAGAATTACCTATTGTTATTTAGGTGCCGATTAATAATTAGATAACTACACACCTCAAACCATATCTGATTTAAATCAAGAACCTGCTCCAGCTGCCCCCAAACCACCACCAGCATTATTAGTTGCAATACAGCCAAATCCACCACCCGGACCAAAACCAGCAGATCCACCACCCAGACCAAGACCAGCAGATCCACCACCCAAACCAGCTCTATTAAAACCAACACCCGAATAGCTTCACCATATTCGCCTCATGAAGTAAATGCCCAAAAACCACCACCATCGCTTGAAGTGAAGCCATAGTTAAGAAAGAGGAGTCATGGAATTGGTTGTACTTGCAAAAAGATTAAATCCATATTAAAAATAAGGTGAAAATGACTTGCTTACTACATTGAAAGAAAAGTGAGCAGAGATGGTCCAGATGGAGAGATGTGTTGTACAAAACAGTAACAAAATATTAACTATCATAAATATAAACTCTCTAAATTCTCAGTTTGGGGAAAAGGAAGAAAATTAGATGGTTGACAAGACTAAAGAATCAAAGAATTAGTTAGCTTACCATTTTCCAAACCGAACCTGATCCTAGAAATAAAGCTAAGATATCAAATTTTTGATGGGACTATGGTAGTGAAAGCTGTAAATGAAACTTCAAACTCAAATGAAATATCTAAAATCTATGTATTAAAGATTCAAAGAATTCAAGCACTAACATAAAGCATTACCAATATGATACAGTAAAAGAAACGGCAGCATAGCACGTTACGTAGTACGAAATATATTTAGATATTACTAAAATATTGGTTTTCATTGTTAAATTAGAATTTATCTTTGATATCAAACGTTCTAGTGTTTACTGTTCTTTCTTTGCTATGCTTTTCACCATTACCATAATGATTTCATAGTCAAAACATGAAGTAAGTATATTAGGCAACTCATGGAACATGAGAGACATACTCTGTCAGAAAACAATGTCAAACTTACGACAAATAAAATCTATTTTTAGTGGAACAAATGCATCATCATGAAATAATAGGCAGTTAATATTTTGTCAAATTAAAACTATAGTAGTTAAATAAAAAAAGATACCTTTTTCTAAAATAAACGCATATAGCTGCACAACAATTTACACAACCATGATGTTTCCTTGTGTGGGCATTTTCCATTCATTAGCGAGTTATTGGAGAAGTTTGAGATATGTTTTCTTATTGATTAAGGAAATAGAAGAAGTTAGATGATAATGTTGCATTTACCATATTCACTGATAAATTAAGCCATATTGAAGTGTTGCTCAACTTAGATCTATTTAACATACTATTATTTTTATACAGGTCATTATCATGATGTTTATCCAAAATGCATACATGAACATTAAATAACATAAGTTTTTAGCATACAGTCAAAAGAAATAAATCAATAATGAAACAAACAATTTCCACAAATTGGTGAGTACTACTAAGAAATGAAAAGTGTACCTGCTTCTCGACCTCTTTGGCAACTTCTACCAAAATAGAACAAAATTTTGCATGTTCTTCATGTCAACCATCATCAAGTATTCTACATTAGCATGTTGAACCTGAAAAGGTGTAGACTCGATTGAAATAAATAACTAAGGGAAGGAAAAGAAAAACAACCTCAGCTTGCCTTGACAGCAACAACTATCTCTGTTGACTTTAGCATGGATGTACCTCCTTCCGCTATTTAACAATTTACAGGCCCTCGCCTAAAGATTTTTCTTCTTTAAATTGCTAATGAGCTTATACTATTCACCGTTTGTAAAGAGCGGAGAGGGAAGCAATTGTAGGAAATAACTTCCATTTTCTTTTCTACAGTCGGCTCAAGGAAGGAAATTTTATTTACTCGAAGCATACAATGTGATCATGGTAGAAAAAAAAAACTTTTGCATAGTCCAAAGGGATCCACATTAATATCATTAAATGTGCATGTTCACTGTAGTGGATAACCTAGAGATTGAAATGCCGAAGATGAGATTCTTCTAATGCGATTACGATAGAATTGTTAGACATACAGAACTTACTTTTTATCTTATAAGTAACTGAACATGTTACCACTAAATTGTTGTCGATGCTAGGTTATGGCTATATTCTCATAGTTTAAGTAAACTATACTTTTTAATGGCGTGCACTATAGATGTAGTCTCATAAAATTGGTCAGGTGGAGTTTGTTATCAAAAAAATAGTGGGCCTACCTTCAATTGAAGCCTGTACAAATCAACATAGTAATACCAGGTGCTCTTCTCATAAATACTTTCCTCTACCTTAGCTTTACATGAATCATTAAAAATGAACTAACATTTTGTCCTCTAAATCATATCGAAAATACTATCAACATTACAAACCTGCCTTGATTGGCTATATTTAGAGCGAGAATAGTCTAACTATGATTTTTTCACATCAACAACAGTTAAAAAATTTTAAGTTATTTTTCCTTGGTTCATAATTTTCATAATTTATTGGCTATAGTTAAATAAAACATATCAGTTGGTCAACCCAATTGTTTTCGCCTCTTAGGCAAACCTAAACATGGATGCAGAATGTGCCGGTGAGCTTTCAACACGTAAGTGGAAGTATTTTGAAATCCTCGGTTAAATAAAGTATGTAAGCTATTTCATAATTTACACACCACTATCAGTCGGTTGCTTGAAATGAAATAGGTTTGGTAGATTGGAATCTTTCGAGATTTCACACAGTCAGTGGAAGTAGAACATACACTTGTTGACTTCCTAATTTCAATCAGGATGAATTCAAAACTAAACTTGCTTTGATAGAAATGCAGATGTTATAAATTATTTGAACTCATTCTATAAATGGTACATTGAATTAAAAAACAGATCTGGCACCTTCATTACATGTTTGCGCTACAGTCAAACTGAAAAAATAAACAAAAGTATATGTAGAAGATCGGTAGCATGTTATTAACTACTGTACATATAAGTACAGTGACCATACATACCAAAGTTAAACCAAAGAGTTTCTTACAAAGCATTTTCTCAGACTAATGTAAAAGCCACACATATAAAATGACATATCTAACTGGCGTACACTACATTTTCTGATGGTTGTTCAGATGACATTATCCTTTTTACAATTCATGTCCACTGCACTTATTATTTTGGTAATATCTAAAAAAACTTTAGTTTATAGAAGTCAGGACATACTAAAATAAAAAATATTGGTAAAGTTACCGGTAAGCGGAATTGAATAACTCCGTGGAAAAGTTGCAGAATCAATCGCATGAAGTCCACCTCCGTAACGCCCCTACTCCATCTGACAAAACACGACAAACCTGAAAGACATAATAAAATACAAAACATTCCAAATGGAATACATATACTGAATCGAGTAATAAAAATCATACCAAATAGAATACCATCATTGAACAAGAGTTTAAATCACTTTTCATACCTATATATTCATGTAGGCTGTCTTCCAACTGCCTCATGCCATCCTTGAAACCATCATGTCCTATCTTGTGATGCCAGCCTATATCGATACAATAACCGATTCATTGTTTTAAACGATGAATTGTAGATAGAACCATAATTACGAATGCTTCTAATGGCAAACACTAGCATAATGAACAATCCAATAGCTTGGTTGATTATTATGACAATGATGATGATCTCTAGGAATACAATGTCATCATCTCTGTGGACTATGTTCCATGTCACAGCCGGTCTGAAGCACTCTCAGGTCATCTAAATCTTGCGGCGGCCTTAGTACAACTACCGAAGCCACTTTGTCCATTGTCAAGCGACTGTTAGATAGTGAAAAAAATTATATCGAATGTCTTTTTCCCACCCTGCATCTTCTGACTTTCTCTTTGTACACAACCTTCATGCATATAGTGCGACACACATAGTAATGCACAGATGCACAGCCCCCAACCCTTATAGTTCTGCCACTACGATGAACTATCTTCACTGACGACTGTCGTCCTTCACTCAGCTTTGGTCTTACATATAAACGCTCCTATATAGCCTTGTCATCTTCCTTCCCCTATTATCAACAGCCAATTACTGGCCCCATTGTCCAACCATGGCTGATGCTTTGTTTTATGACCCCAAGTCCTCTAATCTTTTGGCCCCAACTCTTCCATCTTCCTCCAACACTTATTAGCATCACTTTTGGGAAGTCCTTCTTTGGTTATTTTACTAAATAATTGATAGTAGATGAACCAAACATAAATCAAACACAAATAGCACACCACTTACTAGAGCTTGAAAAGAGCTTAGCAAATATGGGTCTGAGTTGCTGAACATGCATAAGTCATACACAAAACATAGATTTAAAGTCAATCAAGGTGATTAAATAAAAGCTCAGAATGAGACAACCCTAAAGACTTCAAGCCGCTGCAAGTAAAACCTCTCCAACAATGAGGTTCCAAAATCTTTTTGAGAAGTATAATTAGTAACACTAAGATATACCTTTGAACTCCCATAATTTTAAGCCATCGGTTCTCATTACATTATCTGAAGCTGGTAAGATGAAGATAATAACATTATGTGAGGATATCAATATTGTTGTAGGCCACGGTAGTAAGCATTTAGCAAAACATTTATATACAAACTATGGACGAAACAACGAACATTTAAAAACAATGTAACTATGTGATTAATAGTAAGGGACAAAGGAGAAAAAAATCTTACACATTTATCCTTTCTTTGTTCAACTTAGATTTTACACTAAAATGAATGGTTATGGAGTTCACCATAAAGACCTACCCATAATCAAACATAAATCAACTTTCACCTTTCTGTACAAATCCATCATCTCCAACATTGACCATGTTCAGACCATGACAATACCCAATTAATAATACATTTACAAACTTAGATATTTAATTTTACTTGAAAATAACAATATATACCTTTCTCTATATCCATAGGCTTAGGCTGGTGGATGATGCGAGCTCAATTGGAGATTTGAAGATTGGATCGGTAGAGATGTGGTCTGTAGAAATTTTGTTGGTGCAACGGATAATGATGATAGTGGGCAGCTACTCGACTTCACGTCGAGGATAATTTCTAATGCGATTTTAATGCCGATCTACGTTTGTAGCTTGAGACAATGTCGTAGTCTAAATATACGGTTTCTAACCTTTCACAAGCCCATAAACAGAGAAGAGGAAGAGTGGATAGGATGAAGGTGAGTTGGACGAGAGGGAAAGGTTGAGAAAGGGATGAGCTTGGAAAGGAGAGACAGGGAAACATAGAGACAATGAGAAGCGGCTGAAATCTAAGCTCACCATTTTTTTATTCCTAAATGAAAGATAATTATTCGAAATAATTCATTGTTAAGTGGAGGAAAAATAGATATGAGTGGACTAAAAAAGATTCACCGAAATTTTAAGGAATAGTTAACCGGAACATTTTTGGCAGCGTTTATGAATTTACTTTTGCTCTTCCAAATGATCAATAGTTTCACTTAGCTTTCAAAAGCTACTAAATAATGCAACTAATAACAAGTTTTCTTGTAGCCATCCAATCCATTAATTGTACCTATAATTGCTATGAAAACTATACAAAATATGTATGATCAGCACACACACACACACACACATATATATATATATGTACATAAATATATGTAAATATATATTTATACACTTATATATGCAAAATAAAATAAAATAATAATAATAATAAAAGACATAGAACAAGTACACAGTAACAACACAAAACACAAAGCTCAATTTTCAAACTAAACATTGCCTAAGTTTCCCAATCAAACTATAGTTCTTTTTTCAACCAGGTCCTTTCTTAAATAATAATGATAGCATCAAATGAAAAAATGTGAATACACAATGGAAATGCTGGTATTGAAAATATGACATAAAGATTTGAAATGTATATTGTCAAGACTTCTAAATTTTTGCAATTTTATATCAAAGAATATCTTTAACTTGGTTGGAACCAAAAGGCCTGCTTTTTATGTATAAACACAGTGAAACAAAAATAGATGATTATTCATGTTTGTAGCTCAAAAGCCCATATAATTAATGGCCGTAATACATATTCGTACAACTAAATACAAATTGAGTAAAATTTGAACATGCATTGTGTATGCGTGCAATATTAAATGCATTTAGCCATCATAAAACTTTTAACTTTATTTATAGTTCATACAAGAGCATCAATTCAGATGGGTTATAACTATAGATGAACCTGGATCCAAAACAATTCATTTGCATCAATTACTGACATTAAAAATTATAAGAGAAATACAAGAATCTTGTTGAACTAATAAAAGTAGATAAATACGAATTTGTTTCCTATGAATTAAATGCCACTGATATTCAAAATTGGTTAATGTGTACATAAATTATAATTAATGTTGCTTAAGATGATGTGCTCTACAAGCTTTCAGAGACAACGACCATGAGTATAACATTATTTAAGCATATGAATCCAAAATGTATGCATGTACAAATTACTAGTTCATATCAAAAAACTGCCTATACTAGAAGCTATTGTAGATAATTTTTACTATAATGAAAAATAACATGGATTTTCTCATTAAGTAGAATTTTTATTCACAAAACAGTTGCATATATAAAGGCTAATTGTCTTTTTTAATATAAAGGTCAGCATGCTATGAATTAAACTAATATTATCTCATATCAAAAGGCTACTTTCTATTTTAGAAAGTATAAAGTGATCACATTAACTAAATTAAGAAAAGATACAGGCTACTGAATTAAAGTGAGCAATCTCTCATGCTACAGATAGTGAACCATTATCGTAACAACCAAGTGTTTAGGGATAATTAATCTATAATATGAAATGGATTTTAGGAATTAAAATTAAATAATTTGAATGTATCAAATCTTTATAACAGGATAATTAGTGATGATTTAGTGAGTAATAAGAAATATGGGTTTAATAGTTTAATTAATTAATTATTTTAGGATTTGGATTAAGTAATTGGCATTATGGTTATAATATTAAAATTAAAATAAATATTCGATTGTAAGGAATAAATTTAGTTTTTGGAATTATATTGGTAAATGATTTAAATAAAATGATTAAATAATTAAATAAAATTATGGAAAATTATTTTATAATATATATAGTTTGTGACGAACAAGATTTTCGATTCTTGAAAATCGACATTAATACATCCTTGGTATTCACGTGCTCCAAATCTAAGTGCCAAACATAATCTCACACGAACGGAATAATATATATTATTTCAGCAATAATTTTTATAGAGGAAAAATTTGAATACAATATCAGAGTTTAATCTAAATTCAGCCTATATAGTTAAGAACCCTCTGTCCTTAAAAATGCCGAAAAATAAAAACAAATGCAATAGATGCAACGGATAATAGAATACGTTAATACGTAGGTGAAGATCTCTAGCTTTTCTCTGGAAAGTTCAAGCGACTTTAACTAAAATTGAAATTACTCGGATCTGAACCGAGTATTTAAAATACCCAGATCAAGCTTGGTAATCCAGCATGAAATACTCAAAGTTTTTTAATGTATAGTTCATGATAATGTCAATCAAAATCTTTGAAAAGAAAGGTATTTCATAAGACCAGCCCACACGTAAATACGAATGGGTTTTTGCCTTATGATAACCAAACACTCTTATACCAAAATAATTTGATATTATCTTTAATGACATTTCTTTGAATGCACTTTTCAAATAATCTATCAGAATAGCCAAAATTGTTACATTGATTAAATTTGAAGGCATACTAGCTACTTTTTAAAAGTAGGTTCTACAATCAAAACCGTAAAAGCATCGTATTGGAATTAGATTTCCAACATGACAGGGAACTAGTGACCATTCAGAACCGAAAATCCACATATGATAATCCTAGTTTTAATTTAATAGAAAGTTATTTAATATAGTGATTGTATATTATTTAGGAATATATATTTTATGTTTTATTTCTTAAAGTATAAGCAAAAGAAGAAAAAGAAAGAAAAGAATTGAAAATTAGATGAATCCCAATAACTCAAAACCCACGAAACATCTTGTTTCCTAATGATTCTAAATTCCAGCGAATTCCCTTCTCTCTACATTTCACTCCATTTTTAAAAGCGCAATGGCACGTGCTTCGCGCATGAATTGGTTTTCTTATATATTGTATATGTTTAAATCAGTCAAAAAAATAATTTTTTATTTTCAAGTGATATGTTGTAAAGAAGTATTTTGAATCTGTAAAGAAGGTTTAATTTTAGATAATATTTTTAGAAGCGTTTTGAATTTAAAACATATTTAGTTATTAGATCATACTTTTATGGGCATTTGAATTTGTAAAAGAAATTTAGCATTGGATTCTATTTTTAAGTAATTAAGATTGAATAATATATAGAGGGTCATTTTTGGTAGTACATGTTGATACAAAAAAAATGTGACACCAAAGCTGTTACAACTATTATTAAAGATAAGCAATATGCACTTTTTATACAACTTTAGAAAATAGTCATTGTTCCCTAACCTTCCCATTTCATAAATCAAACGAAAATTCAAATTAAATGTACAAATTAAAAATAACTTTAAATCATAGCTTCGTAACATCTCGGCGCTGATTCTCAATCAAATAATCAGAGTTGAACATCCATTTAAGTAAGAAGTTACATTAGTAAAGAGCAAAGGTAGAATAGAGCAAGAAGGTGATAATAAGATGGATTAATAGGGTTTCTTCCACTACAAGGAAAACAATATTTTCCGACGGTTGATAAACGTCGGCAGCCGTCGGAAGCCATCGGCGACCGTCGAAAAACAAGGCGTTGGGGAGCAGTGTTTCTGACAACTTCCGACACAGGGCGCCAAACATTTTTCCGATGGCTTCCGACAATTTCCGACGGATTCCGACACTTGTCGGAAGCCGTCGGAAACCGTCGAAAAAAATGGCCTATAGGCTGTCGGAAGCCGTTGGAAAATGCCTACCTGAAAGCTGTCGATAGCCGTCGAAAATCTGCTGTATTTTTTTTTTATTCCTGCCGCAATATAGGCTTCCATCCATATTTTCCTTCCAAACACTATTATACCAATACTGCAGAATCCAGTATACAATATTTCAACCAAATATCAAAACCCAAACTACACAAAATTCATCAAACACACAAATACATCAAATTACATTCAAATAAAATACATAATATACATAACCATTCCAACATTCACAAAAACCACAACAACAAGTGTTCTATCATGTCATACATACACAACATAACACAAAATCATCAACATCCACATCATATACAACCACATAAACAGGTGTAACAAACATAATCATACAAAAATCAACAACTACCTGCACCGTCTACCAAATCATACAAAACTAAAAAAACTACCTGAAAAAGCAAGCAAGCAATCAATCCCCTCCAGATCCATAGCCAACCGAGGAAGGGAAGCGGCCACCATACTGTTGCATGTACTCTAGCAACCGTGTGGTCTGTATGGCCTGTTGGCGGTTCTGCTCCTCCAGCTGGGACATTCTAGCCCGCAAATCTTCGATATTTGCTAGATCACTCTAAGCTCTATTCCGCCGACCCCGTCTCTGACTGCTGGCCTGCAATAAATATTTAATTTAGTTGTGTGATCTCCGTAAGTGTATGTGCATATCTCTGTAAGCTAGTAAGTAACATAACGTTCATATCTTCTGCTTTCTTGTGCTTTCCTGGTGTGATAAATTCATTTAGTTGACGAATTCAAATTCAATATGGAGGATTTTTCAAGGTTCAAATATTTTTAAATAATGGAAAAATGAATAAAATTCAATTTTATTGTTTTGAAAAGGTCCAAATAGCATCTTCGAAGTATTTTAAGATAAAATTACATTTTCCCATATAGAATTATGACTTAAATATCAAATTAGCAGTAAAATAAATTATTTACCACTTGATTGCCAAATCCGTATCATCTGTCATGCTCTGTTGGATCCATAACAGACTCAAAAATAGCATCCTCCTCATCAGTCGTCAGCTGATCTCGACCCGTATCAGTAAGGAGTTTCAGGCACTGCTCCATAAACTTTTCCTGCATTAACATATTAATAACATCATATCTTATTTTATTATAGTTTAACAAGCAGAACAATTACTAATACTGCATAAAATGAAATATGCATGCATGGCTTCTGTTGGATTTATCGTCGTGCCATGTATACGAAACAGTCCCATCCGGATTTACGTGCTCGACAGCATACGTACGAGTGAACACGTCCATATAGCCCACGGAACCATGTGCCTCAGCTTCCTGAAGTTGATTTTTACATACAATTATTATACATTTAAAATTATATAGCATAAGCTATTTACAATTCAGTAAATTTACCAACTCCTATCGATACTGCTGAAATGACTTCGACCATCTGCGATGAGTGACGGGATTTTTATTTCTGTTTGCAGAGTTATTATCCGACTCTGCCTGTACATTCAAATTTTGATACATTATTTTTGGACCACGTCAAATTACTAATTCAAAAAAAATTAGTATACTTGCCTTCGCCTCGTCAGTTTCCCAGTATCCCAACCATGCTTGCAATACGCTCTCCCCCATACGCCGTGGTTTCTTACCAGATTCCTTAATTTCAGATATCGATTCCCTATAGTTCTTGCGCATCTTCTTCATTCAGTATCCTCGTGCCAGCAGCATATCGTCTGTCTCGAAGTCTATCTCAGCCTGTGTTTCACGATAAAAAGTAAAAAAAAAAAATTACACTGTAAATGATAAACAGTAGAAAAATGATAAAAACGAATTAAAAATGAAAAACAGAAAATTATACACACTAGGACATCCTTCCATATACACTCTATGAGGTGAGGAGGGATGTTATCCCGCTTCGGCCAGCAAGCACTCATCCTACTGCGATTAGAAGCTCTAGAGACATCCAGCACAAACTTCGAGGGAAGTAGGTCGAACCCTCTGTTTTTAAATACGATACACATAAGTACGTACGAATATCATAAAAAAAGAAGCTGAATAAAATTTAATTCTTACCCCTCTGCTCTAGGGATTATCGAAACTACTGGATGCTGTGACTTTTGCGATGGGCCACTGCCATTGCCTCTTGATGATCGGGAAGAGCTCCTACCTCTATATGACATTATGATAAACCTGTGACATATATACACATCATTATATAAGAGAATAATAACATGATAATGAAATATATTTCATATGTAAATGACATCAACGGTATAAATTGCATAATTAAAGACTAAAATGGAAATAGAAATGGTAGTGTGTTATACCTGATTCGGGTGTACTGTTCCGACGATAAGCAGATTTCATTGCATTTTTAATAAAAATTGCTAAATAAACGACAAATGGAAATGACATAAAACATGTAAACAATGGTAAACAGATTTGGTTTCATAGTCACATCAATTTCATAATACATCAAGAATTAAACATAGTTACATCAATTGCCAAAAAATCAGATTCAGTTTTATATCAGTCATCATAGTCTTCTGATTCAGATTCGGTCTCGTTTTCTACGATATTTTCCTCTGCACTGTCAAATGCTTCTACCAAACATTTGATTCATCGATTAAAGGACCAAAATCTGTATGATCGTCTGTAATTATTATTTCGTTATTTTGCTCAAGATCTGCCTGATAACCTTGTTCGTCCGGAATATTCTTCACATCGAATGTGAATCTGGCCTTTGTTTTAAAAACTGCAGACCAATCTGCTTTATCTCTTTTTAGGCACGGATAAGGAGCGTAATAAACTTGCAATGCTTGTTTTTCTAGTATAAAAGAATCATACTTGTGATAGTGTGATGTATGCTTTATTTCGATAAGATTATAATCCTTGTGCACATTAATTCCAGAACCTGGAACATTGCTAAACCAATTGCATCTAAATAGAAACACCTCCTCCGTGCGTCCTGAGACATATGTTAGTTGCAAAATTTGTGTTAGAACGCCATAAAAATCATTTAATTGATTTTCTGGATCGTCATTACCTTTAACAAATACACCAGTATTATTTGTTAATTTTTCTGCACCGTATTCTTTGGTGTTAAATTTATATCCATTGACAAAATATATTGGATATGTCTTGACCACTCTTTTTGGTCCCATTGCAAGATGTTTCAACCCTCCATCAACAACACAATTTCTCGGCTCATAAACACAATTTGAAAACCAACCGGAAAATTCTTTACTGAGATCTCCGTTCGGATGTTCACGTTCATAAACACTATTTATATAAATAAATTATTACATTAGATTATAAATGTGCATGCATTATAGAAAAGAATAAAACACAAATTATTATTTCAGATTACCTAACAAAAGGTGCAACCTCGGCACAATTAAGAAGAATATAAGTGTGTGCTACATGAAGATCTCTATCATCTAGCCATATTTCTACACATTTTCCAAAAGGCCGACCATGTTATCTAAAAATAGATAACATTGCTTGAGAGGACTCTTGTTTGTCGCGTTCGCCATAACGAGGAACACTTTCAAATGAAATATTCACATGGTCACTGAAATAGTGAGAGGAAAAGAACGAAGCTTCTTCTTCGATGTAAGATTTACATATCGATCCTTCAACACGTGCTTTTTGCCTCACTTTTTTCTTCAGATGATTCAAATATCTATGCAAAATTAATTTATATTAACTTCATCTTTCAAATGCTATTAAATTACGTGATAACATATTACATACCTCTCAAATGGATATATCCATCCATATTGGACAGGACCTCAAAGTCATTCTTCAGATGGGAGATGAACAGGTAAATGTTTCATTACATTAAAAAACCTGGCGGAAATATTTTCTCTAATTTGCAAAGCAATATAGGAATATCCACTTCAATTTTATGTAAACGTTGCACTTTTAAAGTAGTCAAACAAAGCTCTTTGTGAAACATACTAAGCTCCGTTACTACCTTCCAAACTTTTAATGGTAGTAGTTCTTTGATAACGGAAATAAATTTTCCATCATTATGTGGCAGTCATGACTTTTCATTCCGCTCAATCTACTATTTTTAAAGTCAGCACATCTACGAAGATTTAATGATATCCCATCAAGAAATCTTAACCCTTCTACCCATTTTAACACAGCTTTAACTTGATTATTATCTAATTCGTAACATGCTTGTATGAAGCTCAGGACGTTTGCATAATTCTTCTATATCACGTCTTGATTTCAATCATCATTCGTCTTCCCTTTCACGTCCAAAATTGTGTTAAAAACATTATCAAATACATTTTTCTCATTGTGCTTCACATCTATACTATGACAAAGCAGAAGATGTTTCCAATACGGCAACTCCCAAAAAATAGTTTGTTTGCACCAGTTATGAACAACTGATTTGCCTTCCATTTCTGTTTGCTCTCCAGTTTCATATATCTTTGGATAGTCCCTAACAAGTTCATATATGTCTTCGCTTGACCATATCATCAGTGGTTGTCTGGTTTCTACTCTATTAGCTAATTTTTTTTTCTTGTCTCCTCTGAAGGGATGATTTACATGGAGAAAATATCGATGACAGTCAAACCATGAAATTTTCTTACCATGAGGTAAAGAAAATGATCGTGTTTCATCCATGCAATATGGACATGCTAGACGACCAGCAGTACTCCATTCTGAAAGCATTGCATAGGCAGGAAAATCACTTATAGTCCACAACAAAGAAGCAAACATACGAAAAATTTTCTTCTTGGACACATCATATATTTCTACTCCTTCGTTCCACAGTATTTTTAACTCCTCAATCAACGGTTGTAAATATACATCGATTCCTTGTATCGGATCGTCGGGGCCAGGTACGACAACAGTAAGTAACACATATTGCGTTTTCATACACATCCATGAAGGTAAATTATACGGTGTGATGATAATGGGCCAGAATGAATATTTAGAACCAAATTGAGAAAATGGAGAAAAATCGTACGTACATAATCCTAATCTAACATTTCGACTCTCCACTACAAAATTGGGATACGTTTTATTGAAATGCTTCCATGCTTCTCCATCGGCCGGATGTGCCAACGTACCCGCTTCCTCCATTCTAACACTATGGCATCTCATATTAGATGCAATTACAGAAGATGCATATAATCTTTGAAGCCTTGGAGTTATGGGTAAGTAATGCATACGCTTGTACGGAACTTCCTTCCCCTTATTTATTCTTGGTTTGCATCTCTCCTGGTTACAAATTTTACAATTTCTAAGGTTTGCGTCTTCTTTTCAAAACAACATGCAGCCTTTTAAACATGTATCTATTTTCTGATAAGGTAAAGCAAAAGCCGACATAAGTTTTTTAACTTCATAGTGATTTTCACGCATTAGATTATCGGGCGGCATATGTCTTTTTGCAGCTTGTACAACAGCCGTAAACCCAGCTTCAGTGATGTTGTATTTTGACTTCATCGCAATGTATTCTGCGATTACTGACAGCTGAGTGCCGCTTTTACAACCATCCCAAATAGGTTTCTTAGCAGCATCTAGTAAATTATAGAAAAATTTGCTTCAATAATTGGTTCTTCAACATTTCCATCATCGTCATCAACTTCAACTTTAGGTCACATTGATCGTGCTGCATCTTCGACTATATTTTCTATACGGGTCGTCGTAACTATTTCGTTAACGACACTTTCAGACTCTACAGAAGTATTTACTACAACTTCTCCATGCCGATCCCAAACATAATACTCGGGTACGAAACCGTTTTGGCACAAATGAACTTTCACAATATCTGGTAATAAATACTTCAAATGTCTACACCTACTACACGGACAACGAATTTCTGGATCGTTTCCGTTATTACTTAAAGCGAATTCAATAAATACGTTTATACCATTATAAAAATCTTCTTTTGTTGAGCCCCTCAGTCCTTTTCTTTGGTACATCCATCTCCTTCGATCAACAAAATAATCAATCATTTTTCCTATTTGAGAAAATGAGAATTTCAAATTTTAATATTTATTTTCAAGAATACAAATTCAAAAAAGATTATTTTCATGGTCGTATATTATTTGAATTTAAAGAACTACTTCACAAATTTAAAAATATTTTCAAATACGGCACATTTTATTTTTTAACGTATCGATAAAAAAATTGTACAAATTTTTTTTCCATGGCCAGGCATCCTACTTCTCGTTACAAACACAATAAGCATTTACATTTCGTATATTACTTCTTGTCAAACGGTTCAACAAAATTTCGGCAACATTTCCCTTTTGTTTCCTGCATTGTACACAATGTGTGTACGTAGGAAACAAAAAAGAAAAGGTAGGCCGAAATTTTATGAACCGTTTAAGACGAAGTAGTATACAAAATATAAATGCTTACTGTGTTCATAACTTGTCTAATACAGGGAAAAATCCAACAAACATTGTACCAGATGAATATAAATGGTCGTTTTTTGAAAAAAACGACTATTTATACAACGATCATGTACAACACTCGTCAAACGGGGCCAAAAACTCTCTAAGCGACATTTGTCAATTAGATGTGCGCATTTTATGAAAAATACAGTTGTACTAACTATTCGCACTTACAAAAATATATTTTAATTTAACACATTTATTCGACGTATTACATCAACTTAAGGCTCGTTCGACGTATTTTTTTTGTTGCATAAGTCAATACGTGCACAATATAATATTCATAGCTCGTGCATTCATTTTATTTTATTCCAACTAACATAATACAATGATAGCAGCGCTACACACATATACAATCGTAAAATCAAGGCATACATAACGATTTACATATACACGAATGACCACAAATTGTATATGGTTTTCACAATTTCACGATAAAAGATGAAATAGGAATACCATGGAATGCTAGAAACTATTATAACACTATTGAAAACAATTTCAATCATTAATTAACCCTAATTTATCAACTTATGCAAATCTAGAATTAGGGTAAAAACTGAATTTTACATGAAAATAAGAGATTATACCTGAGCTGGTGAGTAAGAGGTGTTGAATTCATAGCGGGGGAGGAGGAAAAACACGAAATCAGCAATTGGAGGTGGAAAATGGTGATTTGGGGTTTTTTTTCATTTTTTGATGTAGCCGGAAAATGGGGAAGAAAGGCTCGGCTGAGCTGCTGTAATTCGTGATTTTCCAACGGCTACCGACGGCCCGTCGGAAAAGGGCCGTCGGAGGCCGTCGCTCCCCCCTGTCGCCACTTGACTGTTTTCTAGTAGTGTTCTCCTAAGAAAAGATGGACCAATCCCTTAAAAAAAACTCCCAAATTATGAAGAATTAGATGATGCCAGCTGCAACATTAGATTCTTGATGTGAAGGAGGATATTTGGGGTGAGTTTGAGATGATGCAGTGGTGATCGAAGTTTGGGGTTTAAAACTAAAGCTAGATATTAATGAAGATGCAGATGGAGTTAGGTCGAGACGGTTGTATTGTTGGATATGTGGTCGAAAGGAGCTTCATCGGTGCAAGTTTGGAAGGGTGTGATCACCTAGAGGTCATGACTTTTTGGTTGCCTATAGCTAACCCATTGAAGACGCATTTCGATTGGGTAGTCCAGGGAGGTTGGCGTTGGTGTAGACGAGTCAGATAGGTGAAGAGAGAACCATCAGTGAAAACGAGAGGTGATTTCGTAGTTTCTAGCTCCGTATCACTATATTTTTATGCAGGTTAACTGTTCTCGGTGCATTGATATGTGCTATGGAGGAAATTTAAAAGGAGAAGACGAAGAGAGCAACCACATCACACATAGGTAAGCATTTATTTCGTTACCATATCTCTGTATTTTAATATATAGATTAAATTCTGAAATAAGTAAATATGCTTGAATGCCCTGTTGTGCTCTTCGACCTATGCAAGCATGTGTCCAGATGCATATCTATATAAGTGTACATTGTGTATGTGCATATGCGTGTATGTGTTGAGTGAAAGTGTGAGCTGTGTGTGTGTGTGCACATACACACATAAGTGTAAGGGTGAATTCATTTCTCTTGCCTTTAAATTATTCAGCTCGCTGTCATAGGTACCATTTCGTTATGTATAATTGGTTTGCCTATAATTTGGCATTAATTTGGGAATTTGATGGTAATGTATGTAGTTTTTTAGTTTTGTGGGGAATATCTGATGTGATGATTACTTTGTTTTTCTTGGGTTGTTATGTAAATTAGTTCAGTTGGCTGTATAAACATATTAAACATTCACTTGCTATGCACTTATACAAAAGACGAAATATGCTTAGAAGCATTTAGAAGAACTAAAAGATTTTGACTACTGGATGCGTTTAAGAGTAGTAAATGTTCTCTATTTCATTTTAGTAAAATGCCTAGTTAAAGTTTAGTTGTTGCATGGATTGATTCAGTTTCCACATGTTGCCATAGGGCCAATATCACGACACAAACTTGGATGATGGGTTTTGTTTAGACGGAATACAAAAATATATTTTAAACTCCAATGTATTTTGATGCTATTATATTATATTTGAAAGAAATTTTAAGTTATATTTGAGTAAATTAATAATGTAAATTTAATTTTATTATTTAAATAGAAAGTTATGATATGGTTTTTAATTGCTAATTTATAGTTTTCAAAGTATATTTAATGAAATTTTAATATATAATTTTAGTTTTTGAAATTATTATTTTAATTATATAAAAGATCGATAAATTTGTTATTTATAGGACATCTTATAATTGAGTTTACTTAATTATTTCAAAAATTCTAAATTATATGTTTGTTATTTATATAATTTTAAGTATTAACTTTGCTATTTGTATAATTATATGTGGTAAGTGTATCATTATTATGCATTGATTTGTTTCTATTTGAATAATCTAATTATATATTAGTTACCAATTTCTTATTTCTGATCTTCTTATATTGATTTTGATGATATGAGTGATTCACACTACTAGAAAATGGTTAAAAACGACAGAGGAGGGCGACGGCTTCCGGCGGCTTCTGACGGGCCGTCGGAGGCCGCCGGAAGCCGTCGAAAAATCGCAAATTACAGGCTCTAGCCGAGCCTTTCTTCCTCGTTTCAGCAAAACCTAAAACCCATTTCTAAAATCCCAAATTCACTCCTCAAGCCTCCAATCACTAATTTCGCTTTTTTGTATCCTTCCCGGCTACTAATTCAACCCTCTTGCTTTCTAGCTTAAGAATAATCTCTTATTTTCGCAAAAAAATCAATTTTTACCCTATTTCTAGATTTGCATAAGATGATAAATTAGGGCTAATTAGTGAATGAAATTGTTTCTAATAGTGTGATAATAGTTTCTAGCATTTCATGGTATACCTATTTCATCTTTTATCGTGAAATTGTGAAAAACATGTATAATTTGTGGTTGTACGTGTATATGTAAATCGTTGTGTATGCCTTGATTCTACGGTTGTATATGTGTTTAGCGCTGCTACCATTGTATTGTGTTAGTTGAAATAAGATAAAATGAATGAACGAGATAGGAGTATTATATCGTGCACGTATTGACTAATGCAGCAAAAAAATGCATGAGTCCAAATTATAATTGTGTGTATTTAAAAATGACAAAAATGTTACACCAGTCTTAGGTTGATGTAATACATCGAATAAATATGTAAAACTAAAATATATTTTTGTAAATGTGAACAGTTAGTAAAACTCTATTTTTTCGTAAAAATGCGCACATTTAATTAACTAATATTCCTTAGAGGGTTTTTGTCCCTGTCTGACGAGTGTTATACATGATCGTTATATAAATAGTCGTTTTTTTTTTCAAAAAACAATCATTTATATTCATTTGGTACAATATTTGTTTGATTTGTCCCTGTATTGGACAAGTTATGAATACGGTAAGCATTTACATTTTGTATATTACTTCGTTTGTTAATGTATGTTTGATATTTTCATGTCAGTATGAATTTTTATATTCTTGTCATCTACTATTGTCATCCCTAGTTCTCTTATTATACTTCATTATTATTCCACAAAATTTTTGTTTGATTTAGTCATTTGATTTATTTCCATTTTTCTCGTAAGATCGCGAACGCAAGTATCTTTAACAAGGTATGTTAATTTCTTATAGCATTTTGCAAGAATAGTTAGCTCATTTTGTCGTTTTATCAATGTTAATACAATAATTATGAATAGACATTCAGGTGACTGTGCACCATCATTTTTTTCTCCTACTAATGGGTGGTTGTATTGGGAAGGTTAGTTTCATACTTAACTTCGTTTTGTACATTGCTTCATTTGTTTTTTCTTACATCAAATTTTCAGCTAGTTTAATGCTTTATCTTCTTTTAAAATGCATTCTACTTGGTAATTATACTTCACTTAATTCCGTTTTTCCATCTCACTTCATTAGTGTTTTTTGTTGTAACTACACATTTTTTGTTATTTTAGTTTGTAATACATCAGATTAGCAGTCGGATTGGATTCTTATATTTACTTTCTGTTCTTTTTCAATTTTAAACCTTACATGCATATATTTAACATAAAAGTGTGTTTTAAGTACTGAAATAGAGACTAATTTCAACATGTGAAATGTGAAGTTCAAGAATTAGTGCAATGGATACATGTATACCAATTACGTTGATTTTTTAGAAGAGTCCAAAATAAACTTAACATGCAGCATCTTGAACTTCTCATGCATTGGATTTGTAAATTTTATGAAAAAAATAATTACAGACGATCATACAGATTTTGGTCCTTTGATCAATGAATCAAATGTTTTGGTAAAAGCGTTTGACAGTGCAGAGGAAAATATCGTAGAAAACGAGACCGAACTGAATCAGAAGATGATGATGATTGATAAAAATCCGAATCTGATTTTTTTGAAGTTGATGTAACTATGTTGAATTCTTGATGTATTATGAAATTGATGTAACTATGAAACCAAATCTATACGTTTACCATTACTTACATGTTTTATATCATTTCCTTTTATCATTTATTTGGCAATTATTATTAAAAATGCAATGTAATCTTCTTATCGTCGGAACGTGAGACCCATAATGAATCAGGTATAACACACGTCCATTTTTATTTCCATTTCAGTCATTAATTTAGCAATTTATACCGTTGATGTATTCATTTACGTATGAAATATATTTCATTCTCATGTTATTATTCTCTTTTGAAATGATGTGTGTGTGTATCACAAGTTTATCCTAATGTCATCTAGAGGTAGGAGCTCTTCCCGATCTTCAGGTGACGATGGCAGTGGTCCATCGCAAGCAACACAGCGTCTGTCGTTTCTTTAGTACCTAGAGCAGAGGGATAAGAATTATATTTTATTCATCATCTTATTTTTTTGATATACGTACGTCCTTATCTGTATCATATTTAAAAACAGAAGGTTCGACCCACTTTCCTCGAAAGTTGTGTTGGATGTTTCTAGAGCTTTTTATAGGAGTAGGATGAGTGCTTGTTGGCCGAAGTGGGATAACATCCCTCCCCACATAGTAGAGTGTATTTGGCAGGATGTCCTAGTAAGTATATTTTTTTGTTTTTCATTTTTAATTTATTTTTGTCATTTTTTTACTATTTATCGTTTACAGTTTAATATTCTTTTTGCTTTTTATCGTGAAACACAGGCTGAGATAGACATTCAGACAGATGATATTCAGTTGGCATGAGAATATTGGATGAAGAAGATGCACAAAAACTATAGGGACTCGATATCCGAAATCAGGAAATCAGGTAAGAAACCACGTTGGATGGGGGAGAGCGCATGGCAAGCAAGGTTGGGATGCGGGAAAACTTACACAACGAAGGCAAGTATACTAATGTTTTTTAAATTATTTATTTGACTGGTAGTAAATATCAAAAAATACATGATCGATAAATAATGTATCAACTTTTGAATGTACAGACAGAGTCGGAAAGAAACTCTGCAAACAGAAATAAAAATCCCGTCACTCATCGTGGAGGCCCGAATTCATTTCAACAGTATCGGTAGGAGTTGGTAAATTTACTGAATGCAAATTGTAAATAGTTTGTGCTATATAATTTTAAATGTACAATAATTATATGTAAAAATCTATTTTAGGAAGCTGAGGCATATAGTCCCATGGGCTATATGGACGTGTTTACTCGTACACATGCTGTCAAGCATGTAAATCTAGACGGGACAGTTTCGTATACATGGCACGACGATAAACCCAACAAGTGCCATTTAAGCATATTTCATTTTATGCAGTATTAGTAATTGTTCTACATGTTAAAATAAAATGAAATAAGATATGATGATATTAATGTATCAATGCAGGAAAAGTTTATGGAGCAGCACCAGAAACTCTTTGTTGATACGGGTCGAGATCAGCTGACGACGGATGAGAATGATACTATTTTTAAGTCAGTTATGGACCAACGGAGCATGGAAGAAGATACGGATTTGGCAATCAAGTGGTGAGTAAATAATATATTGACAATCAAGGAGTAATTTCAAATTTATTGCTCTCATCCTTCCCTATAGTTACTTTACTTGTGCAAAAATGTTCGAACGTTATAATAATTCGAAATATAAATCAACAATCTTGTCACTATAGTTATTTGGTGTTACCACAATCTAAGATGTTATCAACATGCACATACACATACATAAACATCATAAACTAAATTAAATAACATTATTGTTAGGAACTGAGTTGATGATGTTTTGATGACAACAACCTTATATAGTTATTATACTTTACTTTATAAAATATATACTAACATTTCCATATAGATATATATATATATATATGTATCTATATGTATGTATATAGGAAGTATATGCAGGTATCATCAAAGACTGATCAGTATAAAGACTCAAGCATCAAGATGAAGATTAGAGATTCAAGATTCAAGACTCTAAGAATCAAGATCTCAAGATAAGTGTCTAGCATTTTGTTAAAACTTCATAATAGCACTCTCATCTTTCTTTCAATTTTCTTTTGGGATGGAACCCAATTTCTATCAAAACCTGTGGCTTACAAACCCACGACAAGTAGCTTACAAACCTACGACAAGTGGCTTACAAACCCACGAAAGTCAAAATCATTTAAACTACTTTGTATAAGTTCTCGAGTCCTATGGAGGAGCTCTGTAGGAAGGTTCTTGCAATTTCAGTTTGAATAGATTTTTCAAAATGTTTTTAAATCTGTTTTCAAAATGTTTTAGCTTTCAAAATCATGTTTTCAAAAATATTTTCAAACTTTTTTTTAGCCTTGAAATATTCCTCTATTCTGATTTTAAAAACTTCTATTTATAAAACATCAAAACTTATTCTGATTTTAAATATTACTTATATAATTAACGGTCTATATCAATTATATATATATATATATATATATATATTTAAAATAATGTTTTATATTCATTCTCTATCTCAAAATATTGTTTAAACACTTTAATTTGCTTTAGAGAAGTTTCAACTTGTTTTAAATTCAATTGTCTTTACAAAACAACATCTCTATAATTTTGAACTAAGGGATGTCGACATAAGGGGATACCCCATGTCGACATGGTGACAGTTGGATTCAAAATTCAATTTTCAAAAGAAGCGTCCATTCGTTCGAAAACCTTTCGCCAATGGTTATGACTGTTGTGCATCTATATAAAGGCTTCCAAAACGAATTTTTTAAAACAACTACTTTCTTATTTTCTTTACTCTTTCTTCTCCACCATTCCATATCCATAAAACTTCATATTTTCAAGATCGTGCCATCATTCTGCCAAATTCTCAATAGAAAATCATTTAGATACTCTCACTATTTGATTCTCCATCATTCTACTAAAGATCAAAGTGCTATTCAGAGTTATATGATTAATTTGTATTTAAAAAGTCCATAGATTCTATCCATTCAAAAGGATTGTTATTAAGAAGTTTTAGGGTGGTCTTGTGTCCCGTAAATCAAGAGAGTTTACCCCAGACTCGGAGATAGGAGGGTTCCTCAAGGCCTTAGAAATTGAGGTTATCGGCTTATAAAAATCTGTACAAGGATATTGCCTTGGTGCAGGATTGGATGTAGGAGGATTCCGAACCAGTATAAAATCTGGTGTGTTCTTTCCTTTTACTTGCTTTACTTTACTATTTGCATTTGTTTTATGTTCTGTGATCATTCTGTGTTAGAATTCTGTTTAGATTTTTGTTGAAAATTTTAATTTAGTCATATAGTTCATATATTCTTTAAAACACTATTCACCCCCCCTCTAGTGTTATTTCTGCCTTAAGATCCTTAATCTGCATCCCTAACAATTATCACACTGCTAATCATTCACATACCTGCACATACACTTACAGAGATCACACAGCTAAATTAAATAATTATTACAGGACAGCATTCAAAGATAGGGTATGCAGACTAGAGCTCAGATCGATCTAGCAGAGATCGAAGATTTGCGGTCTAGAGTGGCGCAGCTGGAGGAGTAGAACCGCCGGTAGGCCATAGAGACTACACAGTTGTTAGGCTAGCGTATCGTCGAGTACATGCAGCAGTATGGTGGCCGCTTTCCTTCCTCTGATGGCTCCGGTCTGGAGGATATTGATTGATTTCTTTGGTCGGTAAGTTTTTTCTATTTTGTACGATTTGGTAGATGGTAGAGATACTTGTTGGTTTTTGTACTATGTTATGATACATATAAAATTATGTGGATGTTGGGATGTTGTGGATGTATGTACTGATAGAACATTTAGTGTTGTGGATATTATTATGTATTGTACATTAGTTTGGGTGATTATTATGTGTATTGACTTAATTTTATGTATTTTTTTTGGTGATTTGTGCATAGTTTGGTTTTTAATATTTGGTTGGAATATTATATATTGGATTCTACAGTATTGGTGGAATAGTGTTCGTATGAGAAATGTGGATGGAAGGTTGTATTGCAGTAGGAATACAACAAAAATTCAGTAGATTTCCGACGGCTTTCAGGCTTTAGATTTCTGACAGCTCTTGAAGGCGTCCGACGGCTTTCGGGTCATTTTTTCCAACGGCTTCCGACGGCTATTTCTGAAGGCTATCCGACGGTCATCGACGATTTTCTGCCATCGGAAAATGGCTTTCCCCTTGTACTGTCGCCATTGATATTGATTTGGGTGATGATTTTAACAAGATACGATGATGATGTCCTTCTATTTAATT
Source organism: Allium cepa (assembly GCA_030765085.1). NCBI lineage: Eukaryota > Viridiplantae > Streptophyta > Magnoliopsida > Asparagales > Amaryllidaceae > Allium > Allium cepa. The sequence goes on along the minus strand of CM060931.1, from coordinate 406,622,340 downwards.
TGTGAGATTTCATTTCTATGTAACGAGAAATTTGAATAAATGGTTTAGTGATACAGTCTGGTATGGGGCATTCGGTAACACTTTTTCAATTACTCACCGGACCTTATCATATAGAAATATCCAGTGTAGATAGAATGTAGTTTGTGAGCATTGAATAATTTTTCAAATAACATGCGGTGGTATGGGATGTCGTTATGTTATTCATTGGTTAATCTTTGTAAGTAAATGTCATTCAAACGGTGATTGCTCATGTATGTGATAATACTTGTTGCCGTGAGTATATTATAATCACGTGGTGACCTATGGGTATAGTCGTGTATTAGCATGGGATTAGAGTTCTAGTATATCATTGTCACATGGCGAATTATATGGAGCCATGTGTCGGCTTATAACTAGAGCTGTATGTGGATATTTGGATATGAGAATTATATGTCATCCACTTATTATCCAACTCATATTATAGTTTAGGAGTGAACTAGGTTAGGCAATATCCACCCTGGCGGCCTGATCGTGGGGTTGCACCACGGATCCTCAACATCATTGTTGGATATTTTGGATACGCATCGCAGGATTGGTAGGTGGTGTCCTACAATACCTTGTTTCGCATATGCTAGTAGTCTGTTACCATTAGGGGCAAAGCAGGGTCGTGATCGAGGCTATGCGTAGACGAGCCACTGATGGATGGGATATGATGTCCATTGAGGTAATTGAAGACTGTAGGGATAAACTGTACTCCGCGGGAGGCGAGTAGTCCTGGGTCCTTGGAGCAAGCTGTGTGCTATCAGTGTCCCTTTCTGGTTCATGATAATGTACGTGATGTGGATTGACATATATTATCCACTATCCCATGTGGTGGATATACTAGAGACTATGTGTCTGAAGTGTAGGCAGTCCCCATATATCCATACTATTTTGATTTATTAGTACACGAGGAGAGATGAGATTATATCTAGATAGTTGCTCAAAATATAGTGGATCTTTGGATATTTTATTACGTATTGATAGGCTGCCTATCTTGATGTATTAAAGACGATTCTTTTATTGTTGACATCGAGTGATATATTTAGTTATTGTTAGGGGTGAGAATTTATTGGTTAAAACCGAATAAACCAACCAAACCAATTACGTTTGGTTGGTTTGGTTCGGTTTTTTTATTAATTAATTGGTTTTGGTTTCTATTTTTATATTTCTTTGGTTAATCGATCAGTGTTGGTTTTCAATATTTGAAAACCGAACTAACCAATTAAACCAAATTTAAAAAATTAAGTTATTTTAAATAACAAAATTACTACCGGGACCGCTACTAGTTGCAATATTTCCAAAATAATGTTGTTTTTATTTTAATTCCTATAAATATTTTTAGAAAAGTAGTTTGTTTTTCAAAAGTTTGCATCATATTGGCTCTATTAATTATTCAATTCTTGTATTATACAACAGCCTAAAGATCTAATTCATTTTAAGATAAACCAATCAAACCAAACCAAATAGTACTAATTTGGTTGGTTTTAGAAAATATCGGTTCGGTTTGGTTCTGTTTATGTTTCTTGAATGGTTATTTTAGTTTCGACATTTTTGATTGATTTCAAACCGAACCAACAATTTGCTTACCCTTAGTTATTGTTGTGAGATAATTTGACAATATGTCATTAATGATGATTTTTGATTTTAATAATGATTTATGGATTTGAATGATTCATACATTGGATTTGATGTTCTTGAATCCTGATTTGATTTTCTTTAAGATGGGAGATGGCGTCTTTATATATGTTTGTGATATTTGAAGTTATATAATACGTGGAGATTTCTTTATGCAATTGTGATTATATGATACATATAATATGTATTTATCTATATGATGGGTATTATTATGTTATTGTTGATATATTAGATTATAAACATTTTAGCCTATAATATAGTCATAGTCCGACCCATGTGTTATTTATAACACTCGGGCCAGTCTAAGACATAATAGGCATAGGTATGATACGACTAACATTTTTTATATGATCTTGGAGGGGTATTATATTAGGATTATTACCTGATACTTATACGTTATTGATTCACTGTATGTTTAAATAATTGACATTTGAGTTGTGTTGTACTCATATAACATTATTGTATATGTATTATACGTAATTGTTGTGACTGTCTCTGTGTTCTTTGCTATTTATTATATGTATATTGTGTATTGTTCTGTCTTGGTGGCACACGTGTTTATTAGTTTACACTTATGTTGTGTATGTATATATGATATATATATATATATATATATGATGTTTTAATATGTACCAGTGTTAATCCAATGGAATATTCACATATTGTACCCATACAGCCTTATTCTCTATATTATCTGACAATATTATTCTGCAGTATTCTTGGATAGTATGTGTATAGAGATAGGATGTTATAGAATGGTATCAGAGCAAGGTTTAGAACAATACATCGTATATCGGGGACATGAGTTATTAGCCTAGATGAGATGTAAAGACCCTGTCCTTTAGGATGTGATGAGTAGTTAGCATATAATAGGGATAATATGAGCATATAAACATATATTAAACGATGATTCCCAAGGTAATTATCTGGGGCTTATTTATATTTTTTATTTTATTTTATTTTATTTTTCTACTATACTCTAAGTACGAAATAGAAAATGATTGACCTAGGGTGGCATGGTATAAATTATAGTACTCTAATCCGTTAGTGAGAAGAGTGCATAGTGGAATGGAAATATAACATTCTGCTTAACCTCTTGGATAATTGTTTGTATCTATGCTTGACCGATTGATGATTACTGGTATTAATTTGTAACCATTAGTATTAAGTCCTTGCGATGTCTTCAGTATTGAAGCTATCACTTGGTAATTTTGAGAATTGTATTTTTATAATATATTTGAAGTTTTATATTATATTTTTTGTAAAAGAGTTTAAAATTTTATGCTCGGCTGACATTCCTTAAACTGTTTGAAGTAATTTTCTATTGAATAAAAGTATTTTGGAAAGGAAGGTAATGATTTAAAAAAAGTATTTGACTATGTTTTGAAAAGAATTCAGATAAAGCTTTATGAAGTATTGTGAAATATTTTGAAGAAAGAAATGTTTTATAATTAACAAAATCTTAACAGAGTTTGAATTTATATTGATAATAAGTTTATTAAAAGAAAATATTACATAAGTATGGAATTATTGGTTATGTTATAGATTCCTCTTATGTAAATTGCAAGGATGAAATTATGTTAAGAAGGGGAGTTTGTAACCAAGTTTTTAGGGATAATTAATTACATAATATGAAATGGATTTTAGGAATTCAAATAACTAATTTGAATTTATTGAAACTTTATAGAAAGATAATTATTAATGATTTAGAAAGTAATAAGAAATATGGGTTTAATAGTTTAATTAATTATTTTAGGATTTAGGTTAAGTAATTTGAATTATGATAATAATATTGAAGTAAAAAACAAATATTCGATTGTAAAGAATAAATTTAGTTTTTGGAATTATATTGGTAAATGAATTAAATTCAATGATCAAAAAAATAAATAAAATTATGGAAAATTATTTTATAATATATATATATAGTGTAATTTATTGGAAAGTGGTTTAATAAGGTAATTGTTTATAATTTAGGATTGTATATTTTTATTTTTGTTTTTAAAGTATAAACAAAGGAAGAAAAAGAAAGAAAAGAATTAAAAATAAGATGAAGCCCAATAACCCAAAGCCCATGAATATCTTGTTTCCTGATGATTCTAAATTCCATACAATTACCTTCTCTCGACATTTCACTACATTTATAAATATAAGCGAGTGTGTTCTTCTTGTACTTTAGAAAATGGTCTATTTTCCCTAACCTTCCCATTTCATAAATCAAATGATAATTTAAATAAAATGCACAAATTAAAAATAACTTTAAATCATAGCTTTATAACATCTCGGCACCGATTGTCAATTAAATAATACGTTGAGCACCAATTTAAGTAAGAAGCTCTATTAATAAAGAGCAAAAGGTGGAACAGAGTAAGAAGGAGCTAATAAGATGGGTTAACAGGGTATCTTCTCTTAAGCAAAAATGGCCAAATTCCTTAAACAGATTAAATTCTCCCAAATATAAAGAATTAGATGATATCACCTATGACATTAGGTTCTCGATGTGATTTTTGGGGTGAGTTTGGGATGATGTGGTGATGATCGAAGTTTGGGGTTTAAAATTGGGATTATATATTAATGAAGATGCATATGGAATTAGGTCGAGATGATTGTAGTATGGGATATGTGGTCGAAAAGAGCTTCATCGGTTCGAGTTTGGGAGGGCGCGATCACCATAGAGGTCACTTTTTTTGTCACGTGTAGTTAACTGAATGAAGATGCATTTTGATTGGTTGGTCCGGGGAGGTTGGCGTTGATGTGGATGAGTAGGGTAGGTGTAGAGAGAATCTTCGGTGAAGATGAGAGGCGATTTTGTAGTTCCTAACTCCATATCACTATATTTTCACGCAGGTTAATGGTGCTTTGTATAGGACAGATTTCACCCTAGGGGGGGTGAATAGGGTGATATTGTTAATTATAAAAATTATCGCGGAAGCTTATAAAATTATTTCAACACAGATATATCAAAATAATAGCAGCACAGATAATAGCAGAATAATAAATACAGAAATAGAACAACACAGAATTTACCCAGCTTCGGCAAAACCCTGCCTACATGTTGCCCCCAAGGTTTCTACTAGAAATTAAGTAGTCATACGCTTACACACGTAAACTCGTGACACCCGCTACTGATTAGCCTAACACTACGCTCAAAACCCTGCCACAACTCAGCCACTGAGTTCCGAATTCTCAAACTACGCCATGTAGTTTGTGCCCTAGTCACACGATTAGTAATTACAATGGTTTAAAGGAGAAAATACAAAAATAACAGTTTAAAAAAACAATTAGACCCTAATTTCAATATTAAAACCCTATTATAATAAATTGGTCCAAAATAAATGCGGCCTACTTTATTTCTTTTATCTATGTCGGCCCGTTCCTTGCAATAATGGCCTCGTTCCTTCTTTCGTTCGTTCCTCTTAGCTATGAAATTAGGGCTTTGTGAAGTCGCCGCTTAATTGATGGTTGATGCTTCGATTGCTTTCTTCAATTGAATCGTTCGTGGCTTCTCCTCCTTGATCGAGTTCGACTTTGATTTGGTATGTAAATTTTCCTTTTGCTTCTTCTCATTTGCTTTCTTGAACTCGATGATGCAATTTGCCGATGATGTTACTTATTTATATAGGATTCGAGATCCTTGATTTTCGTTTATATACATTTATTTGAATTCGTCTTCGGACATTCGATTTTTTTAATGCTTGGGATTGATCTCTGACTTGTTCAAATTACTTGAATAACACGGTTTTGATTTCTAACTTAGTTCGATTCCTTGATTGACACGGTGTTGATTTCGTTCGTTCTCGTTCTTGTTGTCTTCGGCTTTGACTTGATTTTTACGATGTTGATTTTGTTCGACTTTGGCCATACTGTTCACTGCCTCTGGTAGCACTTTCGACCTTGTTCGATTTTACTTGCTGTTTCATGACTTCGACCATTATGTCTTTGACTGTTGTATCACCTTGTTGATGATGCTTGAGATTGATCTCTAACTTTAATCTGTTTCTTTGATATTGAACTGTTTCATTTGATATAGATATGTATGTGTATACATACATACATACATACATATGCATAAATGTATATTTGCATTTGCTCGGCTTTGGATCCGTTCGAACTTGCCACCATGGTTTGTTCATCTCTGCTTGATTTTATGTTGTACAGACTTGAGCTCGAGTTTCTTCAATGTGATGTTTACTGCTGCACTGTGTATGTAAAGTGTTTATTGTTCCACTCGAGTCTGTGTCATTTGATTCACTGTGTATTAGTTCATTTGAAGTTGTAGCCTTGTTTGCTGGTGCATATGCTTGCATCCCCGACCTATTGCAGTGTAACCTTCATGTGTATTTCTGGTTTCATTGTATTGTTTAAGTTAGTCTGCATTTGGTAGTTGCATTGCTTTGTGCTCGAGTCCGATACTTTTTTAAGTTTGCACTGTCCAGTTTCACTATTGCATACATGTTGTATCTTTCGGAGCTCAAGTTGAATGACCATTTCCTTTATGTACTATTTGGTTCCATTGATGATGCTATGCACCTGCATATACTTGCATATTTGTCTGGTCATTCATTTTCTCTGGTTGGACCATGCTTCATCACTGTTTTCATCTGTGTCATTTACTGGTTCTCTTGAACTTCGTGTAGAGGCTTATCATATTGTATTTTTGGTTTATGTCAACTAGTTAGGTCTGGTTGCTTCATGTGCATTGATCTTGAGTCTTTGTTGTATTGAGTTATGCTCTTGTTTTATTTTCTCTTGCACTCCCATGTGCATTGTTCTAGCTTGTAATGTGTTTTACTTCTGTGTAGACTTCCCCGGGTTGGATATATTTGAGTGCATTATCTTTGTGTGTGCATTCTCTGACCTCTCTTGTATCATCTTGGTGTGTACTAAGTTGTGCCTTGCTTCTGTTTTGTTGGTCTTGCCTTGTATGTGCTTTTTGCTTCCTTGAATTTGGTTTGCTTTTGTATACTTCATGTAGGCATGCTGTAACATACTCGACTTGACGCTTGAGTACATGTGTTTGTCATAACATTCATGTGTACATTGGAGTTTAGTCGAGGCTGCATATATGTATTGAGCTGGTACATGTTTGTATACATGTATATATACATATGTGTGTGCGTGTGTATATGTGTGTGTGTGTGTGTGTGTCTATATATATATATATATATATATATATATATATATATATTTATGCCTTGTCTCAGTGATGCATCACTTGGCCATATGTATTTGTTTGCAGTTTTGCCCCTGTTTAGTTTGTGGTGCACTTTTCATTTTGCTTTCAATTGAACTTCATCTTGATTTTTGGAATTACACTTGTGTTGAATCTAGCATTAAAGATCGGGTTTGACCTTGTGCTCATTTGTGATTTCACTTGAGTTGAACCCGACTTTGATTTGGGTTTAACCATGTGCTCAACTGTCTCTGTAATTTTATCAAGTGTATATATCGGTATGCACGGCCTTGTGGCATGTACAGTGATACACCGTGCATGTCATAAGCTGTTCGTGTATGATGAATTCGAATTTAAATGATGACGAACAACCCAAATAACTGAGGCAAATATTATTTTCAAAATTCACATTTTATTTTATGCTGCAAAAATATTTTATTTTCAATTTTACTACGTCAATGCATATTTTTGCAGATTGCTCAGATGCTGGATTCACATTAAAATGAAGTTGAAGATAAATACGAGTTGAGTGAATGAGTGACATGTAGTGAGGTCAAATGTAAATATGAATTGTAATGTAATCAAATTTGTATTGTAATTGAAATTGTATATATATAGTGAGAGCTTGAAATTTATACTATTCAAAAATTGTAATAAATATTTGTTTGAATAAAATTTCTATTTCAATTCAAATTCTATGTTATTTATTTTATTCAGCAAAATATTTATTTAATCTATGAAAAATAAAATAGTGCATTAACAAATACATTTAAATGAATACATATATGTTTATTATCATCAAACAAAAATCATATAGTCGCATGTTCAACAATCTCCCCCTTTTGATGATAACAAACATATATTTAAGAATTTGAATATGTTAAATGTATTTGATCATTGACATACTCTAATTGCTCCCCCTATTTAAATGCTTCATCTCTACACAAAGCTCCCCCTTCATATATGCATACAATTAAAAATATGCAAATGAGCCTAGATGCAAATAGAAAATATTTGACATTTGCTTGATTTTATTTGATAAAATCTTAACTTTTCTCTCCGCCTTTTGTTATCAGCAAAAGAGTAACAGTGTTAGAAAAAATAGAGATAAAGTGATCGCTATTAATACAACATTAAAACTTAATTGAATATAAATATTAAATTTCAATAAAAAATCAAACAAAAATATAAATACTTTGTTAGGCGCACATTCCACTTTTAGAATGATGGGAATGATATCATCATATAAAGTCATACAGTTGTGTCTATTTGTGGTATATTTATATCAGGAATTCGAATATCTACCAACCATACATAACTGTTAGGACTTTTAAATGAGATTAGTAGTATTCCAATTTTATTTTTTAAAAAAATGAATTCAAGTATCTTCTAATCATGCATAACCGTGAGGACTTTTAAATGGGATTAGAATCAACTTGTTTATTTAAAAAAAATCAATTTTGATATGCGTTCCATACATGCATAACCATAGGGACTTTTAAATGAGCATGGAAGCACATAACAAATTCCAAGTAATTCACCCATGCATAACCGTGAGGACTTTTAAATGAGAGTGAATACTTTGGATTTTATTTTGTTTTATTATTATTATTAAATTTTTAAAAAAAATGTAAAATGAAAAAACGAATGATTCCTGTTTAAAGTACCATATATTGACAAACTATATTGAATTTTGATGAGTGATGGTCATTAGAAATATGATAGAAATAAAGATGGTCAAGGAATTTTTACCAACAAAAAGTTTTATAACTTTTATTTAAATTTCTAAAGAAATTTACTAATTATACCGTCTCGAGTCATAATATATGACAAATATCAACACTCAACACTTTTTTCAATCACTATTTATCTTTTTAATATTTAGTCGGGAGTCAGATTAGTCGTTGTTATAATTTAAAAATTAAATTCAAAAATAATTATAAAATCAATTTTTTTTAAAAGTGACCAATCTGAAAACAAGGTCAAAGATGATTTTCTATAAGGGGTTTTATGATAAAAATTTCTGCTATTTGAAAAAATTATGAAATGAAAAATATGCACATATTTTCTTTGAAAAACGATGCAGCTACTAAATGTCTCAACAAAAATCACGTTCCACTAGTAATTTTTCTATCAACTAGATTACCAGTGTAATCTGCATCTGAATTTCTCTTTCACTCAAAATTATCATTAATTGAATTTGATAGACCATACCATGAAGTGTGCAACAACATATCTCAAAATCAATTTTTACAGCCTTTTAAATGACATTCTCTTGAATTTGAGTTGAAGCCGTGTAAATAATCAGAAACCGTGAATTTAGAGTTAGCCGTAAAATAACCAAAAGTATTATCATCCAATAAAACACTATTATTAATCCAAATTAATATATATGAAGTAATTCAAATACTCTAGAGATTTTTATAGCGTTCTTGGCATAAGAATATAATTGGCCAATAATTTTGAATAAGTCAAAATCAAAATCAACGTTTATTTTACCATCACATTATTGGCTGATTTAATTCAGACTACATTGCAGATTATCACATTTAATATATCGTTTAAAATATACCATTACCTGTTTTACCTTTACGATAATTTTTCGTTGTTGCCCATTGTGATTCTGTCACCTTTGTACTAGGATAAAGAACTTTGCTTTGTCGCTCGTTGTGTCCTTGGAACAGCCAGAATCCAAGTAACAATATTGTTGTTCCTTAGCCTGCCACCACACCTACACGATGAAAGATTTTTGTGACCTACTTGTTTTTATAGGTCCATGATTGTTAGTGGCAGAATATTTTGAAAATTAATTTTGTGGAGAGCCAAAACTATTTATATATGTTCCTTTCGGCACCCAGATTTGTTTAACTTTGAGAGATTCTATATCTGTGCCTTTTGAAACCCAAATTGGTATAGTTTTTACGCGTTTGGGTCTATGCCAACAATTATTGTGATTGTGTCCATATTTTCTACAAATTGTGCACATAGAATTGACTTGATTAATTTTGCTTTTAACATTTTCAGATTGATAATGTCCAAGTCCTTGTCTAACTGTATTAACAGTTTGCTTCCCTAATAGCATATTCAATGATTTTTCACTTTTTGAAAATTTATCTAAAGTCGTTGAGAATTGTTGGACTTGTGTTTTGAGAGATTCATTTTCGTTTAATAATTGTGTGCACTTTTTAATAGAATTTTCTCTTCTAGTATTTTCACTCTCTTTCAAAATTAGAATTTAATTTTCAAGTGATTTTATATTAATTTCTGATTTTTTTTTTAATTTCTTCTTCGAACGTTGGACACTTATCACACTTAGGGATCCTACTTTGATAGGTTTTAACTAATTGGTCAAGTCGTTTATTTAATTCTATCAAACTATCTCTTTATGATTCAATTTTAGCATACTTTTTCCTAAGTCGTTCAAAACATCCATTTATTTCATGAAAATATATAAGTAGTTATGAGTGAGTAAGTTTTGATACCTCGCTTGGCTCGTCATCGTCGCTATCAGTTATATTACCATGAAGGCACATATCTGCTTTCTCACTCTCACTGCGTACTTTGATTATCTTCATCACTTGTATTCCACGTGGCTGCAAAACTTCTCCTTTTTGATTTCTTTTCAAAGTTGTGTCGATTTTGAGGACAATTGGGCCTGATGTGTCCGGTTTGGTTGCACTTATGACAGATGATCTTCTGTTCATCTGAGTTGTCTAGTATTTTGTCTATTGTGCTTTTCAATTTTTGATTTAGAGCTGGATTTCTATATTTGCGGTTCCATCTTTTGAATTTCTTCATTATTAACGCCAGCTCAGCTGCTCCAGCATCATCGTCATCACCATCACTTTTAGTTGTTCCTTTGAGAGCTATTGATTTCTTTCGAGTATCTCCTCATTCACGCTCTTCCTTGAATTTCATTTCTAGCTCATAAGTGGTGAGATTTCCGACGAGTTCTTCAACTTTCATTTGTTTTAAATCTTTTGATTCTCGAATGGTAGTCGCTTTGGCTTCAAAACTTCGTAGAAGGACTTTGAGGATTTTTCGGACTATTTCCAATTCCGTGTATGATTTTCCGAGAGCTTTTGATTTGTATACGGTATTGGAAAGTCGTCCGTATATCTCTTTGACATTTTCTTCCTTGGCCATTGTGAAATTCTCATATTCGCTGCTTAGCATGGCAAGGCGAGATTCTTTGACTTGAGATGTTCCTTCATGAGTCTCTTCGAGTGCGTGCCATATTTCCTACGTGGTTAGACAATGTGAGACGCGATTAAATTCAAATTGATCCAATGAACAGATAATAGAATTCATAGCTTTAGCGCTAGCATTTTGTAATTTATTTTCTAGTTCAGTCCATTGATCCTTTGGTTTATTTACTTCCTGATTATCTACAATTATAGTTGGTGCTCTAGAACTTGTCTCAACAATATTCCAAGCGTCAATGGTTTTTAGAAAAAATTTCATTCTATTTTTCCATCAGGTGTATTGACCATTGAACACTGGTGGTCTAACTATGGACTGACCCTCAGCAAAACCATTATAAAAAGAAGCCATTTTAAAAATTCAAATTTTTAAAACAAAAAATGGTTTTAGAAAAAACAATTTTTTTAAAACAAAAGTTGACTTCTATTCCTAGCTGCGATACCACTTGTAGAATCGATTTCACCCTAGAGGGGGGGTGAATAGGGTGATACTGTTAATTATAAAAATTATTGCGGAAGCTTATAAAATTATTTCAACACAGATATATCAAAATAATAGCAGCACAGATAATAGCAGAATAATAAATGCAAAAATAGAACAACGCATAATTTACCCAGCTTCGGCAAAACCATGCCTATGTGTGCACCCAAGGTTTCTACTAAAAATTAAGTAGTCACACGCTTACACACGTAAACTCGTGACATCCGATCCTGACTAACCTAACTCTACGCTCAAAACCCTACCACAACTCAGCTACCGAGTTGCGAATTCTCAAACTATGCCACGTAGTTTGTGCCCTAGTCACACGACTAGTAATTACAACGGTTTAAAGGAGAAAATACAAAAATAACAGTTTAAAAAAACAATTAAACCCTAATTTCAATATTAAATCCCTATTATAATAAATTGGCCTAAAATAATTATCATAAAAAACGCGGCCTCCTTTATTTCTTTTATCTCTGTCGGCCCGTTCCTTGCTTGTTCAATAATGGCCTCGTTCCTTCTTTCGTTCGTTCCTCTTAGCTCTGAAATTAGGGCTTTGTGAAGTCGGCGCTTAATTGGTGGTTGATGCTTCGATTGCTTACTTCAATTGAATCGTTCACGGCTTCTCCTCCTTGATCGAGTTTGACTTTGATTTGGTATGTAAATTTTCCTTTTGCTTCTTTTGATTTGCTTTCTTGAACTCGATGATGCAATTTTCCAGTGATGTTACTTATTTATATAGGATTCGAGATCCTTGATTTTCGTTTGTATACATTTATTTGAATTCATCTTCGGCCTTTCGATTTTATTTTAATGCTTGGGACTGATCTCTGACTTGTTCAAATTACATGAATAACACGGTTTTGATTTCTAACTTGGTTCGATTCCTTGATTGACAGGGTGTTGATTTCGTTCGTTCTCGTTCTTGTTGTCTTCGCCTTTGACTTGATTTTGACGATGTTGATTTTGTTCGGCTTTGGCCATACTGTTCACTGCCTCTGGTAGCACTTTTGACCTTGTTCGATTTTACTTGCTGTTTCATGACTCCGGCTATTATGTCTGACTATTGTATCACTTTGTTGATGATGCTTGAGATTGATCTCTAACTTTAATCTGTTTCTTTGATATTGAACTGTTTCATTTGATATAGATATGTATGTGTGTGTGTGTATGCATACATGTATATTTGCATTTGCTCGGCTTTGGATCTGTTCGAACTTGCCACCATGGTTTGTTCATCTCTGCTTGATTTTCTGTTGTACTGACTTGAGCTCGAGTTGCTTTAATGTGATGTTTTCTGCTGCACTATGTATGTACATTGTTTCTTGTTCCACTCGAGTCTGCGTCTTTTGATTCACTGTGTATTAGTTCATTTGAAGTTGTAGCCTTGTTTGCTGGTGCATATGCTTGCTTCCCCGACCTGTTGCAGTGTAACTTTCATGTGTACTTCTGGTTTCATTGTATTGTTTAACTTAGTCTGCATTTGGTAGTTGCATTCCTTTGTGCTCGAGTCTGATACTTTTTGAAGCTTGCACTGTCCAGTTTCACTGTTGCATACATGTTGTATCTTTTGGAACTCAAGTTGCCTGACCATTTCCTTTATGTACTGTTTGGTTACATTGATGATGCTATGCACCTGCATATATTTGCATATTTGTCTGGTCATTCATTTTCTCTGGTTGGACCATGCTTCACCACTGTTTTCATCTGTGTCATTTACTGGTTCTCTTGAACTTCATGTAGAGGCTTATCATATTGTATTTTTGGTTTATGTTTACCAGTTAGGTCTGGTTGCTTCATGTGCATTGATCTTGAGTCTGTTGTATTGAGTTATGCTCTTGCTTGTCTTATTTGCTCTTGCACTCCTATGTGCACTGTTCTAGCTTGTGGTGTGTTGTACTTCTGTGTAGACTTGCCCGGGTAGGATTTATTTGAGTGCATTATCTTTGTGTGTGCATTCTCTGACCTCTCTTGTATCATCTCGGTGTGTACTAAGTTATGCCTTGCTTCTGTTTTGTTGGTCTTTCCTTGTATGTGCTTTTTGCTTCCTTGAGTTTGGTTTGCTTTTGTATACTTCATGTAGACATGCTGTAACATACTCGACCTGACGCTTGAGTACATGTGTTTGTCATAACATTCATGTGTACATTGGAGTTTAGTCGAGGCTGCATATATGTATTGAGATGGTACATGTTTGTATACATGTGTATATACATATGCGTGTGTGTGTGTATGTGTGTCTATATATATATATATATATATATATATATATATATATATATATATATATATATATGCACTGTCTCAGTGATGCATCGCTTGGCCATATGTATTTTTTTGCAGTTTTGCCCCTGTTTAGTTTGTGGTGCACTTTTCATTTTAATTTCACTTGAACTTCATCTTGATTTTTGGAATTACACCTATGTTAAATCCAGCTTTAAGGTTCGGGTTTGACCTTGTGCTCGTTTGTGATTTCACTTGAATTGAACCCGACTTTGATTTGGGTTTAACCTTGTGCTCACCTGTCCCTGTAATTTTGTCAAGTGTATATATCAGCGTGCACGGCCTTGTGGCATGTACGATGATACATTGTGCATGTCATAAGCTGTTCGTATATGATGAATTCGAATTTAAATGATGACGAACAACCCAAATAACCGAGGAAAATCTTATTTCCAAAATTCACAATTTATTTTATACTGTAAAAATATTTTATTTTCAATTTTACCGCGTCTATGCATATTTTTGCAGATTGCTTAGATGTTGGATTCACATTGGAATGAAGTTGAAGATAAATACGAGTTAAGTGAATGAGTGACATGTAGTGAGGTCAAATGTAAATCTGAATTGTAATGTAATCAAATTTGTATTGTAATTGAAATTGTATATATATAGTGAGAGCTTGAAATTTGAATTATTCAAAAATTGTAATAAATATTTATTTGAATAAAATTTTTGTTTGAATTCAAATTCTGTGTTATTTATTTTATTCAGCAAAATATTTATTTAATCTATGTAAAATAAAATAGTACATTAACAAATACATTTAAATGAATATATATGTGTTTATTATCATCAAACAAAAATCATATAGTTGCATATTCAACACTTTGTGCATTAACATATGTAGTAGGAGGAAATTTGAAAGGAGAAGAAGAAGAGAGCGACTGCGTCACACATAGGTAAGTATTTATTTCATTACAATATATTTGTATGTTAACATATAGTCAAATTCTGAAATAATAAATATGCGTGGATGTTCTTTTGTGTACTTCAACCTGTGCAAGCATGTGTCCAGGTGCATATCTATATGTGTACATTATGTATGTGCATATGCGTGTGTGTTGAGTAAAAGTGTGAGCTCTATGTGTGGGTGTAAGTGTATGGGTGAATTCATTTTCCCTACCTTTAAATTATTCAGCTTGCCATGACAGATACCATTCCACTGTGTATAGTTTGTTTGCCTATATTTTGGTGTTAGTTTGGAAATTTAATGCTAATGTATGTAGTGTTTTAGTTTTGTGATGCGTACCTGATGTGAATACTTTGTTTTTCTTTGGTTTGTTATGCAGATTAGTTCAATTGGTTGTACAAACTTATTAAACATTCGCTTGCTGTGTAGCTCATATAAAAGATGAAACATGCTTAGAAGCTTTCAGATGTACTGAATGATTTTAACTACTGGATGCATTTAGGAGTAGTAAATGTTCTCTATTTCATTTTGCTAAAATGCCTACTTAAAGTTTATTTGTTGCACGGATTGATTCAGTTTCCACATATTGCCGTAGGGCTAATAGCAAGATACAAATTTGGATGATGGGTTTTGTTTAGACAAAATTAAAAAAATATTTTAAAATCCAAAGTATATGTATGCTCGTATATTATATTTGAAGGAAATTTTAAGTTATATATTAGTAAATTTATAAAGTGAATTTAATTATGTTATTTGAATAGAAAGTTATGATATGGTTTGTAATTGATACTCTATAGTTTTCAAAGTATATTTAATGGAATTTTAGTATTTATTTATAATTTTTGAAATTTTTATTTCAGTTATATAAAAGATTGAGAAATTTGTTCTTTATTTTATTGGACATCTTATAATTGAGTTTTATTAATTATTTAAAAATAAATAAATTATATGTTTAATATTTATATAATTCTAAGTATTAATTTTGCTATATATATAATTATATTTGTAAGTGTATCATTGATATGTATTGATTTGTTTCTATTTGAATAATCTATTTTTATATTAGTTACTGATTTCTAATTTCTTATCTTCTTTATATTAATTCTGATGATATAAGTGATTCACCATTGATATTGATTTAGGTGATTAATTTAAATAGATATGGTGATGACATCCTTTTATTTGATTTGTGAGATTTCATTTGTATGTAACAAGAAATTTGAATAATTTGAAGTAGATAAAAGTATAGCAGCAAATCTTCAACGAACCCTCTACACTAAAACAATCTCACCGCTATAGAGCAAGTACTTAAAAAATAAACAATCCGACATAGGCATTTTGCATGAAATATAAAACACATAGTTAAACCATAATGGCCTAGAACTTTAATTAAACTGACTACTTACGATGAAGGGTGGGTATCAATAGTTATATTTTTTTCCTTCCTCCCAAACAATGCACTCCTCCCAAGCAATGCCCTCTAAATCACTTTGTGAACCTGTTGAATATATGGACATGGGAATTAATTAGAATCAACATTAAACAGGTTGCATATAACATTATAATATAATGTATAAAATGTGAAAATAGGTAATTTGCATGTGGAAGCATAAGCAAAGAATAAGATGATCCAACCACAACGAACAATCAAACCCCAGCAATCAAAGTTACCAATCCCAAAACTAAAGCAATTAAAATCAATCAATTACAAACAAATTTTAAAGTACATTGCCTAAAATTTGCATGCATTCTGAGTAGCAGTATTCCCCAAGGGATTTTAGTGTTATAACAATCATTGAGGTGAAAAAAATAAAAATAATACTAAGAACGTTCAAGATCAACTGAAAAAAGATTAATTTTTCTTACAAACCTGAAGTCGAGATCATTATTAGAGCAGAGAAACCTTATGAACTGTGGGATGACCAATTGACGTAGATCTAGTATTCAAAAGATGGAGAGGGTGAATTTAAGTATCGAAAGAAAGGATGGAAGAAAGGACTTTATTGTTTAAGAGCGGAGAGCAGCGTAGACATAAGGGTATTTTTGGCATTTCAAAAAGACACGGTTGAAATTAGTTCGTGGAACTTTCATTATTAGTAGTAAAGATGCAATTGGTTTAGCAATGTTACAAGTTTTGGAATTAATGTGCACAAGGATTATAATTTTATTAAAATAAAGCACACATCGTATTATCACAAGTACGATCCTTTTGTAATAGTAAAACAAGCATTGCAAGTTTATTACGCTCCTTATCTGTCTCTAAAAAGAGATAAAGTAGATTGGTTGGCAGTTTTTAAAACAAATGCGAGATTTACATTTAGTGGGAAGAATGTTGCAGACGAACAAGCTTATCAGACAGATCTTGAGCAAAGCAATAAAATAATAATTACAGTAAATCGTACTGATTTTGAACCTCTGAACGATGAATCAAACATTTTGGTAGAAGCGTTCAAGAGTAGGGAGGAAAATAACGTAGAATATGAGACCGATTCTGAATCAGGAGACGGTGATGATTGATATAAATACTATGTTGAATTCTTATACATTATGTAGTTGATGTAATTGATGAGATTTATTTTGCTAGTTATGTAATGTATGTTGTTTATGAAACCGAATCTGCATATCGTCATTTACATCATTTATGTCATTAACATTTCTGTCATTTACTTAGCAATTTATATTAAATATGCAATGCTTTCTGCATATCCTCAGAACATGAGACCCGATCTGAATCAGATATACTTTGCACTTTATCTCATTTATATAAAATATATTTCATTATTATGTTATTGTTCTCTTTTGAAATGACATGTCTATGACATGCATCATGTCATCCAGAAGGAGGAGTTCTTCCCATTCTTCAGAAGGCGATGGCAGCGGTCCATCGCTACCACCACAGCAACCCGTTGTGTCCCTAGTATCTAGAACGGAGGGGTAAGTATTAAAAAAAATTCAGCATCTTAAATATTTTGTGTACGATATACTAATCTGTATCATATTTAATACAAGGGGTTTGACCTACAGTTGTCAGCTGTAGTTCTATCAGTTTCGGGAGATTCGTACAAGAGTAGGATGACGGCTTATTGGCCGAAGTGGGATAATATTCCTCCTCACATCCTGGAGTGTATATATCAACATTTCATTATAAGTATAATCTTCTATTTTCTATTCTTAATTTTTTTTGTCGCTTATTTATTGTTCACCGTTTATTGTTTAATTTTTTGTTGCTTATTTATTATGAAATGTAGACCGCAGTGGACGTACAAAAGGTGACCTACAGCTAGTGCGACATTACTGGATGCAGAAGATGAGGAAGAACTACAGAGATTCCATGTCAACAGTGAAGCATAAAGGGCAGAAGCTGAATTGGATGGGGACGAGCATGTGGGAAGAGTGGCTGGTACATTGAGATAGTGACGAGGCGAAGGTTAGCGTACTAAAATTTTATTAATTATTTGATTGATACGTAAATATCAAAAAAAATCGGTAAGTAAATAATGTATTAAATTTAAATGTACAAGCATAGTCGGAGAGAAACTCTGCAAATAGGAACAAAAATTCCGTCACTCATCGAGGAGGGTCAAAGTCGTTCCAGCAATATCGTCAGGAGTTGTTAATATTAAATGTGAATTGTAAATAGTTATTCTGCTATATAATTTTGAATATACAATAAAGGTACATAATGATCAATTTCAGAAAGCTGAGGCGCAGAGCCCTTTGTCGTATATGGATGTATTTACTCGTACTCATGTCGTTGAGCATGTAAATCCAAAGGGGACAGTTTCATATACATGGCACGACGATAAATCGAGAAAGAGCGATGTAAGCATACTTTAGTTTATGTACTATTAGTAATTATTTTAATTATTAAAGTATAATGAATTAAGATATCTTGCTATTGATTTTAACTGCATTTATATTTGTTCATGCAGGTAAGGTTTATAGAACAAAGCCAAAAACTCCTAGAGGATATCGGTCGAGAGTAGTTGACGACATATGAGGAAGACGTTATTTTTAAGTTGGTCATGGATCCACCGTCACGGAACAGGCGCTACGTCTTTGACAATCAAGTGATAATGAATAATACAGTAAGATATAACAATATAATAATCTTTTAGTTCTAAAGAACTTCACATCGCTTTAGTTTCAGTAATAAGTTTATAGATATAACACTTAACACGTTATGTTATAGCTTTGATAGTAAGATTATATACTAAATTAAATAAGTATTGCAGGCCAGCAGACAAAGGAGAGCCAGCCAAACGGCCAGAGCTGAGATCGATCTAGCAGTGATCGAAGAGTTGAGAGCCAGGATGGCGTAGCTGGAAGAGCAGAATCGTCGTCCGGCCATTGTAATGACACAGTTGCTGGACCAGCGTATTGCTAACTACATGCAGCAGTATGGTGACCGTTTTTTATCCTCAGTTGGTTCGGGAGGTTCTGGAGATGATTGACCGGAGTGATAGGTATGTTTCTTTTGTCTTGCGTTATGGTTTAGTAAGTTTTGATGATACATTGAGTTGGTGAAGTTTGATTTGAAATGTCATGTATATTGTATGATGACACATTGAGTTTATGGAGTTGGATTTGAAATGCTGTGTGTATTGTTTGTTGATACACTTGGTGGTGGTAATTTTGACATTTGGAAGTTGATGGTAAGGAGTTGATGAAGAATTGATATATATATATATATATATATATATATATATATATATATATATATATATATATATATTGTACAATGAAATGTATGTAAATTATCATAGCGAAGTTTTGTTTTGATTTTATATGAATTATGCTTGATTTATTTCTCTATGTGATTTGATTATGTTTGTGTGGTTTGATTTCATATTGAATATTTGAATTGGATATTTGCTTGGTGGGTGGAATATATTGTGGATGGAAAGCGAAAATGCGACAGAAATACTAAAAAACAGCATCAGGAATTCCGGCGGCCTACAGGCCAAAAAAATTCCGATAGCATGGGACGACAAAATTCCGACGGCGGCCGACGGCTCCCGACGGATTTCGGTACTCTTAGTGATCGTCCATGTGTCTTCCGACGGCCGTTGGAAATCGTCGGATGGCCGTCTGCAACCGTCGGAAATTCGACGACGACATGTGTCGGAAGCCGTCGAAAATTCTATTCAACGACGTATTTTTTTGCAGCGGAATTATCCCATGACCGCCGATGGCTGTGAGCTGTCGGAAATTTGTCTGATTCTTAGAGGAAATATGCTAAATGTTATAGAGACATTATTGTAAAGTTTTATATTCCATCATATGCTTATAAATAGAGTTCTATTATATTGAATGTAGGTACTGCAACGAATAAAACACCCTTTCTCTCTAATGGCTTCTTTATCATTTTATAATTTGGAACAAACATTTCCTATTATACTGACGTGAGGAATTTTTCCCGATAGAGATAATCACGAGGGATCCTTAAATTCAAAAAGACTGTGCTACAACAACCAATGGAACAAATTACACAAACAGCAAACGCGGCAAAATTCATTTGGCTCCATGCTTTTTTCTATGCCGCGTTTCTTCACCATCTCTACAGCTGGTCGCTTTAGCAATTTCCATTAAGAAGCTAAAAGGCCCAAATATAGGGTACCAAATCATGTGCGAAAAATGATGAATGGAAGAAAAATCAATTTTAAAATTGATTTTTACCGCGCTTCTTCCTCCCGTGTCATATTGTGTATTCTAAAATTGAGCCTTACGTATTTTCTTGACGTTTCATTTTTCGGACCGTGTAGTCACAGCTTAAATAAATTATACTTTTTTGTTCTGGCATCTCCACCAGCTGTTAAAGACGCAAAAAATGTGAATTTTTTTTGTCCAGCACCCAGCGTTTAGGCGTTCTAAGTTGATCCAGAAGGTCATATGTTCGAATCATGCGTGTTGCTTAATTCGAACCATGCTGGATGTTGACTTGTAAACTGTATGCATAAGACTTTAATAAACTCAAAGATTGAGAATTTCTTCCAACGCTCAAATTCCACAAAAAAAAAAATTATAAAATTTCAAGTTATGTTTGCATGCACTTGAATAACTTCCAGCTCAATAATTATAGATGAAGCAGCGATAGAGATCTAAAGTTGAAGGTCAAATATCAATTCAAAAGCATGTTGCAGTGCCCAATGGGGTAAACAAATATTTTCCCAGTTGTAAGGTTACTTTGTTTGTATGTATGTTCTTGGCTTTCCTTGAATTTCACATTCACATGACATTGTTGGTCTAACTTTACACGGATGATTGATCAATACGGGTTACAGATGTCCTCGTCAAATTAGCATGAAAATGATTTTGTCTTATAGTTGCTCTAAGGTTAGGCCTTAATAATATTTGCTTCAATCCGTGTTGTTCCCGATCCTTGCTATAACATTGTAAGAAACATTAATTTCCAATCAAGGCTGATTAGTTTTGTAGATCCTTCATCTTACAGGCATGCAACTTCAATTCAAATAGAATAATAGTACATAATTTCCTTTTTCATAGGAAATGCACGCTGTTGAAAGTTTTGGAATTTCTTGTCTAATCGAACTTAACCATAATTTTAAGCCTAAACATGTCAATGGTGTTGATGAATAAGGAAATAGTAGAATATGTCATATTTGTCGATCTGACTTATTAAAAAATAATGTCACCAAGTGTCGAATGTGGTCCCTTATATTCCGTCTAATTACAGTTTCTCCTTTATATGTTGTAATGAGTGAATCATAAGCGAAAATAAGATAATGAAGTATTCTGCATTCTCTGGCAATCCACGCATATATATTCGAAGACTCATATCTCAGCCATTCATCAATTCAGAGAAAATCACAACGGTCACTTTATTACATTTTTATTTATATAGGCTGAACTGTATCAGCCCACTGCTATGTACTTTTTTTTATTTAAATACCGAACTGTACAAGATGTTTTGTATCACTTTTCATTTCTGTAATAAAGCATTTCATTTTCAAATCTCTCTTCAACAATACTGAGAACAATCTCATTAAATCTTTCTCCATAAACACAAATTATCTTAACTTGGTATCAGAGCCAATAAAGGCTTAACAGCCATCTATTCATTTGATCAAATTCCACCAGAACAGTGTTATCATTTGGGTGATCAACCTTCATCAGAAACTGAGTTTCATAATCTGAAGGGTTTATTTAGTCAGTGATATAATTCGGTGCCATGCCAAACAATTGTGCCTGCATCAAAATTCATTTACATATTCTCATAGAAAAATCAATCAAGAAAGCAAGAAAACAAAGAAATCAAGAAATCAAGAATTATCCCAAAATTAAAGAAGGTGCCCTCCTGCACAACATATCAGATCAAAAAAATAGATCATCATTTATGTCATACGGTTGCATCAGATTCACTGTGAGAAATTATTGACTCGGTACCTTTATTTTTTGTATCCAATTGAATGTTTTCTGTTGCTCTGTATTTTTATTGCTTTTCTGTATTCCTTCTTGTTTCTGAAATCATCATGGATGATGAAACGGATAATTAACCCGGCATGGCAAGCTCAGCTAATGAAAGTAACAATAGTCAACCCAGTATTAACGCAGAGAAGCTTATTAAACAGTGATTAGCCCACAAAACAATCTTGTCACAGTTCAATTGAATGAAGATAACTTTCTTCTCTGGAGATTGCAAATTGAGACTGCTGTTCAAGGATATGGGCTTGAAGGCCACATTCTTGGAACTATCCCAATTCCTCCTAAATGTATAACTGATCAAGAAAACAAAATTGTCAGTAACGAGGATTATGTCAAATATCATAGGCAGAATAGATTAATTTGTTCCTGCCTTTTATCATCAATAAGCACTAATTTTCTATCCCATGTTATTGGATGCAAAACTGCAAATGATATATGGAAAACTATTGAAAAAGTGTTCAATACACAATCAGCTGAAAAAGTGATGTATTATAAAAGACAACTGCACATCATAAAGAAAGACAACAACACCATGAGAGAGTACATTTTCAAAATTAAAGGAATATGTGATTCACTGGAGACAGCAAATCACAAAGTCTCAGACTCAGAACACATTCTGGCCATCTTTAATGGATTAAGTAAGGATTATGAATCTGTTATTGCTGTTATAGCGTCACAAAAGGATTTACCATCACTTGATGATGTTTACTCCATACTACTTTCTCATGAGGCCAGAATTGATAATAAAAGACCACAAGAAGCAGAGTTTACAATCAACTACGCATCCATCTCAAGAAACAGAGTTCAAAGTAACAACAAGTCAGACCAGACTACACAAAAGGGAGGTACACAAAGGGGAGGATATTTAAACAGGTCAAGAGGAAGGGGCAGATACATCAATAACAACAGACCAAAATGTCAAATCTGTGAAAAGATTGGACACACTGCTGTAAAATGTTATTTTAGATACTCTAATCACAACAACAATCAAAAAGGTGGAAATTACAGTGTCAGCATGGCTCAGACTAGCTCTAGTAGTCCATCAGATAACAAAGACCATAATTCAAGTGAAAATAATCAATCAATAAATGATGACTGCTGGTACCCAGACTCAGGAGCAACCAACCATATAACTAATAATCTTGACAATTTAAATCTTGGCAATAGGGAGTACAAAGGTAAAAAATCTTTTTGCATGGGGAATGTAAGTGTATCAATATCTCACATATAGGAAACGCTACTATCAAAGGGAAGAAACAATTATTTTTACATAACTTGCTAAGAGTGCCAAAAATAAAAAAGAATCTCATAAGTGTATCTCAGTTTGCTAATGATAACAATGTTTATTTTGAGTTTTACCCTAAGTATTGCCTTGTTAGAGATATACTAACTAAAGATGTTTTATTGCAGGGTCATGCTGAAGGAGGACTATACAGATTTAAATCTGTCAACTGCGGCCAACACACAAATGAGAAAAACTGTTGTAATTACTGTGAAATAAAAAACATTAATAGTATCTTTGATATATGGCATTACAGACTTGGTCATCCTAGTCCTAGAGTTGTTAAGCAAGTTCTCTCTGAAAATAACATATTTTATAATAATATGTCTCTTCCCTATGTATGCACCTATTGTCAAATGGGAAAAGTCATAAACTACCATTTGGTGACTCTATAACAGAGTATTCTAAGGCACTTGAGCTCATTGCCACTGATCTCTGGGGGCCAGCTCCAATACACTTAGATTGTGGATTCAAATATTATATATCATTTGTTGATGCACACACAAGATACACTTGGATATATTTTTTGAAAAATAAATCAGACACATACAATGTTGTGATAAATTTCATTACAATGATTGAAAAACAGCTTGGTACATATGTCAAAACTATACAATCAGATGGAGGAACTGAATATAAGCCACTTAAAGATTGCTTTAAGGTAAAGAGAATAATTCATTGCTTTACCTGTCCTTATACTTCAGAACAAAATGGTTTAGTAAAGAGAAAACATAGGCATATAGTAGAATCAGGGCTTAGCTTACTAGCTCATGCAAATCTACCACTAAAGTTTTGGCCAGAGGCATTCAGCACACTTGTCTATCTCATTAATAGACTGCCAACCAAAACTTTAGATGGTACATCACCCATTGAAAAATTGCAAGGGATAAAACCAGATTATCATAGTTTAAAAGTCTTTGGGTGCTTATGTTTTCCATGTCTAAGACCCTATAATTATAATAAATTAAACTTTAGATCAAAACAATGCACTTTTCTAGGATATGCTTATAATCAAAAAGGGTACAAATCTATTGATGATAATGGAAAGATTTTTATAAGCAGGCATGTTGTGTTTAATGAAAAAGTATTTCCTTTTAAAAGATCTGAAGTAAGAACGACAGAAAAAATGCACAATCCATGTGTATATATACCTGAGTTACCACTGGTATATGAAAACAAGAGCTCAGTAGAGATGAGGACGACTACTGCTGATCATCAATCACACTCTCCTATATCTGCTCAACAAAACTTACAGTGGGAAGATGATCACAATCATGTCATCCACTCACCTACACACCCAATAAATGAGGAAGATCAAAACTATGATTCAGAAAACAGTATCAATCACAATGAAAATGCTGACTTACCTCAAACTGAAGCTCCAGTCAGACCCGGTCATCCCATGATCACCAAAGCCAAAAGTGGGATATTCAAACGCTAAGCATGCATTGCCAACATAAATACTGATGAACCATGTACATTTGGTCAAGCTGCAAAGAACAAAAACTGAAAAGCAGCAATGGATGAAGAGTATAATGCTCTCATGAAAAACAAAACATGGAATCTTGTATGTCAACCTGCACACAAAAATATTATAGGTTGCAGATGGACATACAAGATAAAGAGGAATCCTGATGGATCCATCAATAAATATAAGGCAAGATTAGTTGCCAAAGGGTACACTCAACAGTATGGATTTGACTTCACCGAGACATTTTCCCCAGTAGTCAAGCTCACTACTATAAGGCTTATTATCACAATCGCTCTATACAAAGGATGGAATATAAGGCAATTGGATGTCAACAATGCCTTCTTAAATGGCATACTAAAAGAAGAAATTTATATGATGCAATCACCTGGTTATGAACAAGACTCAAGTCTTGTGTGTAAACTGAACAAGACAATATATGTGCTAAAACAAGCCCGAGGGTATGGTTTGATAGACTAAAATCAGCTTTAATGTCAATAGGATATCAATCTATCAAATCAGACACCTCATTATCCATTAAAAATAACACATCCTCAATCATTTACATACTAATCTATGTTGATGATTTAATTTTTACAGGAAACAACCAGGATGAAATCAACCAAGTCATATGCTGCCTGCACAAGCAGTTTTCAATCAAAGATCTGGGATATATCAATTACTTTCTGGGAATAGAAGCACACAAGATTTCAAATTCAGGAATAATCTTATGTCAAAAAAAATACATATCAGAGCTGCTTGTCAAAACAAAAATGGAAGATGCTAAACTCATGGCTACTCTCATGATCAACAATCAAAACTTATCAAAAAACAGGAAAGAAGCCATAAGTAATATTAAACAATATAGAAGTGTTATAGGGGCGTTACAATATGTCGCTATAACACGACCATATATTGCTTTCGGTGTTAATAAACTCTCTCAATTTATGCAGAATCCACTGGATGAGCACTGGAAGGCTGTAAAAATGGTTCTGAGATATCTAAAGGGAACAATCAACCATGGACTGACATTCAAAGCAAGCAGAAATCTTAATATCACAGGTTATGCAGACTCAGATTGGGGTACTGACCCTGATGACAGAAAATCAGTTACAGGATATTGTATATTTGTTGGAGGTAACTTAATATCATGGAGTTCAAAGAAACAATCAACCATTTCTAGATCCAGCACCGAAGCCGAATATAGAAGCATAGCAGGTGCAACAACAGAAATAATGTGGCTACAGTCAATCATAAAGGAACTAAGATTAGATGCAAGCATCAAAGCAACATTATGGTGCGATAATCAGAGTGCCGTTTACATTACTGCCAATCCTATAATGCACTCAAGAACTAAACATATTGAAATAGACTTATATTTTGTTAGAGACCAAGTACTCAAAGGGAATTTGCAAGTAAACTACTTACCAGCCACTTACCAAATGGCAGATACACTAACCAAGCCACCATCGAAAAGAAATTTTCTGCAATTCAAAAGCGACCTCAGAGTTACAGAAAATCGGTCTTCAATCAAGCGAAGCCAGTTACAATCTAAAAAAGCTCAATCTCCTCTCAATCTGAAGCAAGACAGATCAAAGTCTCAAAGAAACAACTCATATCTAATCAATTCAAAACTCAAGGCTGATACATTCTTCTCAAGCGAAAGGTCGAGAGAAGAAAGCATCACAAAGTCATCAACTTTCCCATGATTCAGCTCTGAAAACTTCATTCGCAACTTAAATCTATAAGAATCATCTCTAATTTCTACTGGAAAACAGTGATTTCGCTCAACCCTAACCCTAAGAGAGCTAGGGTTCGGAGGGGGGGGGGGGGGGTAGGGGGATAAGCGAAAATAAGATAATGAAGTATTCTGCATTCTTTGGCAATGCACGCATATATATTCGAAGACTCATATCTCAGCCATTCATCAATTCAGAGCAAATCACAACCGTCACTTTATTGCATTGTTATTTATATGGGCTGGACTGTATCAGCCCACTGCTATGTACTTTTGTATTTAAATACCGAACTGTACAAGATGTTTTGTATCACTTTTCATTTCTGTAATAAAGCATTTCATTTTCAAATCTCTCTTCAACAATACTGAGAACAATCTCATCAAATCTTTCTCCATAAACACAAATTATCTTAACTATCGATCAAATCTGAATTTGTTTATTTTCCTCTTATCATAAAAAGCTTATCTTTTTTATGATCTCTACAATTTCGTGGACCCAAAACATATCTGCATAGAACATAAGAAAAAGACAGCTTAGCTTTATGTAGAAGTTGCTTGACATTAATACTACAATAGTACAATACAGCACAGTACACCACTTGCTTCCATACATTTAGTAACACTTTCATCTTTTGATGTTTGAGAAATAACATGTACTTCATTTCTTGAGTATTTTAATATCTCTCCATCTTGATTCCATGTAATGGGATTCATCTACTTGAGCATATACTCCACACTTGAAATAGAATGTATTTGGCCCATTTCCTTCAATTTCCAATTTTTGAACACCATTAATATATACTGTTATTTTATCAGCATCCACATCATGTATCACATTTATCCTCATCCACTTATCATAAATATTTGATTCTACTAAGTAACTATGGTAATATCTCAAGTCTCCTTTAACTGCATCCAACATAAACACGGTAGATGCTCCTGTAGTGCGGTGAATTTGTACAATTGTTGCACCACTAGTGTTACTAGGCACGTAGCCATGACCTTCAAATTGCCACACTCCCGACGAATAGTCATATCCCTACAATTCATATTAATTGGTCATTGGTTAATACCAATAATGATAATAGTAATACATCCTAAAGTGGAACAAAGTGCACTCCATGAAATTTGATGAAAACTAACATCTTTATCTTTATTGATATAATATATTTTGTACGATGTATAGTCTTGAAATCATGATTAATAGAAATATATT
Source organism: Allium cepa (assembly GCA_030765085.1). Lineage (NCBI taxonomy): Eukaryota > Viridiplantae > Streptophyta > Magnoliopsida > Asparagales > Amaryllidaceae > Allium > Allium cepa. The sequence continues at coordinate 406,594,485 of CM060931.1, read as the reverse complement.
GACTCGTGTGCGCACGCATGCGTGTTCACCCTAGAGAGCGAATGCACACATATAAATAATCCTTTTACTCATGTACTTAGGACTAGCATGCAAATTGAATATACTACGCAAGTTAACCCAAATCTGCTGCTTGCCCTTCAAAACATGGAAAATTCTTTTGAAGTCATTTTCCAACAAATTTATCCGCACAAGTTTTATAGGGTTGTTTGAAAAAGTGGGTATTTCAGAGGAAATGTGGAGAAAGGAAAAAAAATTGAGGAACAAAATGATTTGACGTTATTTACTTTATGTTCTATGCTATAAAAAATAATATGAAAAAGACCTCTTGCATTTAGCCAAAAAAGATCAAAATTACCCTGATGCGAATTTCGGTTCGTGGTTTGGTTCTGGTTCCAGAGTTGAATGGTTTGTCAGTTGAATAAACCCATAGACTGCGTACTCCATTAACATAGCTGTATCGATCACTTAGTTTTAAATTATATGGCCATTGCATATGTAAATTTCTTTCAGTTAATGGAACAGCTGTAAAACCATCCGTTGGGTCTGCACTGCAAAAAAATAGAGTATCTTTTTGTATGTTTAATGCAACGATGAAGGTAAACAAAAAGAGACTTGCTACTGCCATGTTAATTGATGATATTACAACTAAATAGAGGATTGTATTTTGAATACATATATGTAAGGACTATAGAGTTTATATAGAAAGATGATGGGTGACATTCTGGATATTGATTTGTATGCATACTGTCTATAATCATGATGCAATATTAAAAATACAGGTTAAATTACATGGTAGAATATGTTCTTTTACAAACTCTTTTCTACATGATGTGAAAAGGAAGTAGTTACTAAAACGTATTATCAAGATTTGACATATATAATATTCTGTGACATAATTTCATTAATTTTAGTTGCTTCATCTTGAATGGATAAGTATGCGTGTAGCCGTAACTGTGAAGCTACGGAACATGATATTGGATGATATGGTTGTATGCACTTAACAAGCTTAAAGTTAAATTTTCTTATAACAATTTAGATGTATGACAATGATGTTACCATTATAATATAGACGGTTTGTTTTACATGTCAAGTTTGAGATAAAAAAGAAACTACATATGCAAATTTATATTTGCTTGGATGGTAGTAAGTTGTCATTTTGATTACTGTAGTGTTGGAGTTACTTCATCTGTAATAGACACCATTAGGATAACGAACCTACTTCCAGTCTCAGGAAATTGATCATAATGGCCTTCATGCTATTTTGAACCAATAAATTGAACTGGAAAATAGACGCTCTGAGGAAATCAGGAAAAAATTTAAGGTGAAGACAACAAGTTTTTTTCTCCCCCCGCTGAAGAACAATGCTAATCATGACTAACATTTATACAATGTATTATGTAATGTCATTCTAATAACAATCATTTCCATATATGTTCATTTTCTTTAGGACATCTTAATTGGGATGCAGGATTAATAACAATTCAACCCACGCACCCACCTCATCCACTCTAATACAATGTCGTCACACCTAAATCATACATTTAACCGAGCCGAATGTAGTTGATTTGCATAGCTTTCCAAAATCTGGAATTCGTAGATTCGGTATCAATCTTGGATCTTTATAATCGATCTCCTTGAGCTCGCTCGAATGATCACATATCTTCACGGTTTTAACACCCTAAAATTTATAAACAAATTAAAATTAGTGCTTCATATTTGCATTCCCCCGTTTACCAACATCGAACAATTATCTCCATTAATGTATCGTTTTGGCTCCTATAGTATTCTTGAAGACAAAGAACACTTCTATCTCCGGGGCATGGAGACAATTCTACAAACAACAACAACCATTTATCACTATAAAAACTATGTACAAAATTAGATTTTTGGCTATATGAATACTTCAAATCCTTCTGCATTTTCAACAAAGAAACCAATAATATGAGTACATTCACATCGACATCATCAATACTACCTCTTCCGCTAACAACAACAATCATTTTTACAGTAGTATTCAATTTACAATCAAATTATAATTACCTCTAATCAACGTAGATGAAGAGCATGTTTCCATTTTATGCGCAATCGAGTGGTTGTTTGAAGGAATAGACGAGGAATACAGTTTTTGAGTTTATATATTTGGATTCGGAATGAGTTTGAAGTTGGAAATGCGAAGGGTTTTGGAAAGAAAGGAGATAGATGATGAAATGAGTTTAGATTCAGCTCTCTGTCTTTTTTGTATCCAAAAATGAGTTTGTGCATTCCAAAGTGCCCAAGCTTTAAATTTAAAACTTGCGCACTTATGGAATGTGCAAGCTTTACATATAAAAAATATTTATAACTTGCGCATTCCATAAATGCGCAAGTTATAAACTAAACGAGACCTACTTTGGCAATTAATTTTTGTTGAGCCCTAGTTTTATAATTTGGTTTTTTGCGGTACCTTGATCGAAAAATTGTCCTATAATATGTGTACTAAAATATACTGAATAACTTAGATAAGTGTTAATGGTCTCGTGACTGCTTGGGGAACACCTTTATTTCCTTCTGAAGCCTTTCCAGCCGTTGATCTCATCTGATTACATCCAGGCCATTCGCATTTTACCTTCTCTGATTTCATTGTTTTGGGCCAGATTTGTAAAAGCCTATATCAACTTGTATATATTGTTTCCTACCATTTCAAAGAATATTAATTCATTCTTTCTGAATCAATACAGTTGTAATTCTGAAATATTTCTGTGCGATCAAAACACTGAGATAGAAATTTCTTTTTCTTCAATTTGCGTTCACATTATCAGTCAAAACTTTACATGGCATCAGAGCCAAAAGCTTAACAGCACAATATCAACAATATCAAGAATTCGCCATCAGAATCACATCATCATTTGGAGAATATCTCTTTACCCATCAGATCTTAGAATCATCACTTGGGTAAGACAAGTTCATCTTCTCCAATCTAATGCATTGCCGAGTTATACACTGACTGCACTCAGATCTTCATCAAAGTGAACTTGATCAAGAAAGCAACAAGAAATCAGATTCAAGAAGTCTGAAAATCGTCACAGCAAATTTGAAATCAGGATCAGTGCCACGTCAAGATCCATCAGATAGTAATCATCATCTGGATCTAGCTGCATCATACCTGTTTTTCATCATCTCCTTGAAGATTTTCTTGTTCAAGAACCATTTCTGAAGCCTCTTGTTATCTCAAACAGCAATCATTTCATCATGACTGACGATCAATCAGCAACATCTGACAATCCCACTTCAGAACAACAATCAGATGCAATAACAAGACTAATCAAATCTGTCACCAGCCCACAGAGTCAACTGATTACAGTGCATCTTGATGAGAACAACTATCTGTTGTGGAAACTGCAGATTGAAACTGCTATGCAAGGTTATGGCCTTGAATATTTTTTTCTTGGCACAATATCCACTCCACCAAAATTTATTACTGATTCAGAAAATAAAATTGTTAGCAATGAAGAACACATCAAACATCACAGACAAGATAGACTGATATGTTCATGGTTGCTATCATCTATAAACACCAATCTCCTATCACATGTTATTGGATGTAAATCAGCTTGTGAAATCTGGTCAACCATTGAAAAAGTTATCAATACACAATCAGCAGCAAAGGTTATGTATCACAAAAGACAGCTCCAAACTATCAGAAAGGAAAATTGTTCTATGAGAGAATATCTATACAAAATCAAGATAATTTGTGATCTGCTTGAGGCTGCAGGCCACAAAGTATCAGATTCTGAACAGATTCTAACCATATTGAATGGTTTGAGTGATGAATATGAAGCTGTTGTAGCAGTTATATCATCTCATAAGGTTTTACCATCAGTAGATGATGTTCATTCTATTCTACAGGCTCATGAATCCAGGATAGATAATAAGAGACCCTAAGAATCTGAATTCACTATCAGTTATACAACCAATACAAGAAACAAGAGTCAAAGTAACAACAGAGGTGATAAACAGCCACAGAGAGGAGGTTACACTAACAGATCAAGGGGAAGAGGTAGATACAACAACAATAACAGACCAAGGTGTCAAATTTGTGAAAAAATTGGGCATACAGCTGTAAAATGCTATTTTAGGTACTCAAGTCAGAGTAACAATAATTCAAGAAATGATAATCATAGTGCTAATGTGGCTCAAGCAAGCTCAAGCAATCAAGCAGAGAACAAAGATCACTGTTCAGGTGAACATGGTCAATCAGAACATGTGAACGATGACTACTGGTATCCTGACTCAGGGGCAACCAATCATATAACAAACAATTTAGAAAATCTAAATCTTGGTAGCAAGGAGTACAGAGGTAAACAGTCTATTTGCATGGGCAATGGTAAGTGCATCAAAATTTCTCATGTAGGAAGTGCCTCCTTTAGAGGAAAGAAACAATTATTTCTACATAATTTATTAAGAGTGCCAAAGATTAAAAAGAACCTTATTAGTGTATCTCAGTTTGCTAATGACAATAAAGTGTACTTTGAATTCTATCCTAAACATTGTCTTGTTAGAGACATACTAACTAAAGATGTTTTATTGCAGGGTGATGCTGAAAAGGGACTGTACAGGTTTAAATCAGTCAACTGTACAAATTCTACAAAGGAGCAAAACTATTGTAATCAATGTGAAATGAAAAACTACAATAGTATATTTGATCTTTGGCATCGCAAACTTGGTCATCCCAGTATTAAAATTGTCAAACAAGTTCTTGCTGAAACTGGCATATCTTATGATAGTGTTACATTTCCTTACATATGCACACACTTTCAAATAGGAAAGAGTCACAAACTACCATTTGATGATTCTTTAACCAAATACACTAAGCCCTTGGAACTTGTTGCTACGGGTTTATGGGGACCGGTATCAACATGTTCAGATTATGGCTATAAATATTATATATCTTTTGTAGATGCCTATACAAGATACACTTGGATATACTTCTTAAAAAATAAGTCTGATACACACAAAGTAGTACTGGATTTTATTACCATGGTTGAAAAACAATTTAGTTCTCATGTTAAGACATTTCAATCAGATGGTGGGACAGAATATAAAGTTCTTAAAAATTACTTTACAAATAAGGGAATAATTCATAGAATCACATGTCCTTATACATCTGAACAGAATGGCTTAGCTGAGAGAAAGCATAGGCACATAGTTGAAAAAGGACTTAGTTTATTGGCTCATGCAAATCTACCTCTAAAATTTTGGCCTGAAGCATTCAGTACTGCAGTCTACCTTATTAATAGACTTCCAACCAAAATTTTAGAGGGTATAACACCCTTAGAAAAATTACAAGGGGTGAAGCCAGATTATCATAATTTTAAAACTTTGGGTGCTTATGCTTTCCATACTTAAGGCCTTATAATAACAACAAACTAAACTTTAGATCAAGGCCATGTACATTTCTTGGGTATGCCACAAATCAAAAAGTCTACAGATGTTTAGATGATAGTGGAAGATTGTTTATTAGCAGACATGTTGTGTTTAATGAACATGAATTCCCCATTAGAAATTCAGAAGCAAAAACATCAAGCAAGGTGTATAATCCAAGTGTATCAATACCTGAACTTCCCTTACACTCTGAGAATGAGAATCAAACAGAGGTGATGAGGACTACTGAAAATCACCAATCTCATCCTGTAGTATTGCTCAACAAGAGTCTGATTGGATTGATGATTCCAGTCATGCCAGTCAATCACCTGCAAACCAAGCAAATGAAGAAAGTCAAAGAATTCAGGATCAACAAACTGATTCAACAGACAACTCCAGTCATGACAACATTGTTAGCTTACCTCACAGTAATTCTCCTGTCAAGTCAGGTCATCATATGATAACCAGAGCTAAAAGTGGCATTTTAAAGCCAAAGGCCTATATCTCTAGCACAAGCATTGATGAACCACCTAGCTATGAACAAGCTGCAAAGAGCAAGAACTGGAGAACAGCAATGAATGAAGAGTACAATGCTCTCATAAGAAATAATACATGGGATCTCGTGTGTCCACTAGCACATAAAAATATTATTGGGTGCAGATGGACATACAAGATAAAAAGAAATCCTGATGGGACTATCAATAAATATAAAGCAAGACTAGTTGCAAAGGGATATACACAGCAATATGGGTTTGATTTTACTGAAACCTTTTCTCCAGTAATTAAACCTTCTACAATAAGACTCATTCTTACTATTTCTTTACACAAAAACTGGAGAATAATACAACTAGATGTCAACAATGCATTTCTCAATGGCATATTAGAGGAAGAGATATATATGATGCAACCACCTGGATATGAACAAAATGGGAATCTTGTGTGTAAACTAAATAAGGCAATCTATGGGCTCAAACAAGCACCGAGTGTATGGTTTGATGGACTGAAATCAACTCTAATATCAAAGGGATATCAGTCTACCAAATCAGATACTTCATTGTTCATTAAAGACAGTCAGTTATCAACTATCTATATCTTAATATATGTTGATGATCTTATAATTACAGGTAACAATAAAGATGAAGTTAATCAAATTATCAACTATCTGGACAAGAAATTCTCAATTAAAGATCTTGGAGACCTCAATTACTTTTTGGGAATTGAGGTTCACAGAACAACAAGTTCTGAGATAACCTTATGCCAGAGAAAGTACATAGCTGAATTATTGGCTAGAACAAAAATGGAAGATGCCAAACCCATGCCAACACCAATGATAAGCAATCACAGTTTATAAAAAAAAAGTGGAGAAGTCATAAATAATGTCAAGCAATATAGAAGTGTTATAGGAGCATTACAATATGCTACTATAACACGACCTGACATTACATATAGTGTTAATAAACTTTCTCAATTCATGCAGAATCCACTGGACCAACACTGGAAGGCTGTCAAGAGGATTCTCAGATACTTAAAGGGAACCATAAATCATGGTTTATCTGTCAAAGCTAGCAAAAGTCTCAATCTAACTGGTTATGCAGACGCTGACTGGGCAACAAATGTAGATGACAGAAAATCAGTTACTGGCTACTGCATTTTTATTGGCAAAAACTTGATATCATGGTGCTCAAAAAAACAATCAACTATCTCAAGATCAAGCACTTAAGCAGAATATAGGAGCGTGGCAAGTGCCACAGCCAAAATAATGTGGCTACAGTCAATATTAGGTGAATTAAACTTAAAATCAGACATCAAGCCAACACTGTGGTGTGATAATCAAAGTGCGGTCTACATGACAGTCAATCCTATACAACATTCCAAAACTAAACACATCGAGATAGATTTACACTTTGTTCGCGACCAAGTTGCTAAAGGAAATCTGCAAGTTAATCACATACCTGCTACTTACCAGACAGCAGATACTCTCACCAAATCATTGTCAAAAAGGAACTTCGAGAGATTCAGGTCCGAGCTGGGAGTAACTGAGGTTCAGCCTTCTCACAAGCTCAATAACCAAGATTATACCCAGATTGAGGGACAGAAGAAGGAAGAACATCTAAAGAATCAACTCATCCTCAACTTGAATCGGTCTCAACTCAAATCTCAACTGCTCAGAAAAGAGCCACAAGCAAACATCTCAAATCGAACATCAGAAGAGCATAGATTGGAAAAGAAGCAAGAATTCAGTGGATTACATCAATTTATTCGAAGATCTGATTAGTTTTGTCTCACGAACACTAACCCTAGAAGTCGGGTTAGGGTTCGAAGGGGGGAGATAAGTATTAATGGTCTCGTGACTGCTTGGGGAACACCTTTATTTCCTTCTGAAGCCTTTCCAGCCGTTGATCTCATCTGATTACATCCAGGCCATTCGCATTTTACCTTCTCTAATTTCATTGTTTTGGGCCAGATTTGTAAAATCCCATATCAACTTGTATATATTGTTTGCTACCATTTCAGAGAATATTAATTCATTCTTTCTGAATGAATACAGTTGTAATTCTGAAATATTTCTGTGTGATCAAAACACTGAGATAGAAATTTCTTTTTCTTCAATTTGCGTTCACATTATCAGTCAAAACTTTACAGATTTAAACCAAGCAGATAACGTGTACCGTAGAACCACCAAGTTCAATACATGGTCAATAATAGGAAATAACTAAAGTAACAAAACAAATAATCGGTGATCATAATAGTTGCATTCACACAACGAAAATAAAACATAAAAGATTAATTGTATATAGCTATATATATGAGTTTTCTTTAGAGGACCGTCTTTCTGAAATCCACACTAAGCTTACACACCTACCAGGTCACTATGCTGGTCACCTTGAGCAAGAATTTCAACGTCTACAAAGTACTCATTTTTGAGTATTCGAGATTTTATTCAGAAAACAGATGGATCAGACTAAACAGTTCAACACGAGTTACTACTCAATATTATAGAGTAAACATGTAAACATACGTGTGCCACTAAGCACGCATCCCTAATATTGGTGGAGTTATTGGTGTGTCATAGAAGTAATTGTGTAATTTATCATACGACTTAACTCTTGTGAATGAATCTTATTCGAAATGAAGTACTTTTTTTGTTTTATTTTTCATCGTATGTTTCGTTATATTATGATACAAGTAATGCTATAAAAACATTAAATATATACAAGTAGAAAATCCATAGGAAAAAGTATTTAATAAATTTAGTGTGTTCGCAACCATAAGTGTTGTTGGATCGTGTATATAAAATACGTATCCTTAAATGTTCAAAGTTAAGATGTTTCGGAAAAAAATATTGATACATCTGGATAAATGATGAATTGCTCATTGCCATTGTAAGACTAAGATGTTACATGTTTGATTGTAGATACTGCCACATAATGACTCAACGAGAGCCTTCATAAGGGAAATTTTTTAAATTAGGCCCTCGAAAAAACTTTATTTCAACATTAGGCTTCATTTCGAACTTATTACAAAAATAAGCCTTACTTTATTTTCTTCAGCATTTTATACTTGCACAATCCAAATATGTGCAAGTGTAAAAAGAATTCAAAAATTATACTTGCGCATTCCATAAATGCTCAAACACAATTTTTTTTTTAAAAAGTAACACTTACATAATTCAAATTTGCGCATGTATAATTTTATTGAGCAAAAATACACTTACACAATCCATGATTGCCCAAAATGAGGCATATTTTTGTAATATGTTTCGATTTAGGTCCAAAACTTAAATATGCTTTTTTTTCGGGGTTGATTTGGAAAATTGTCCCTTTTATACAATTAAGTCAAAATTGAAGATATAATGTAGCGATGTGCAACACATTTTAGACTTGAGAGTACCATAGATCTTAAGTGGCTAAATTGTATTTGGACTATAGTCAATCAATGACATAGTGTTCATGCTACAAACATAGTTGGGCATTCGTTGAACCACTTGAAGTGAAATACAATTCAAATGAGGATTAGTGTTCTTCGTTATAAAAAATTAATATCACCACAATTGTTTGTCATTTTTAAAGTCAAAATTGCTGAACAAAGTAATAAGGTTATTTGGTACATGTTATCGGATTGAAATAAGGTCTATAAATTTGTATTTTGCAATTAACTACGAATATTATTAGAATTTTTGACCATTGACTAAATTCTAAATATCTCAATAAAGTAGTGATGATGGAAAGAAGACATGCACAATACATTGTTGCTTAAGGTGTATTTCTGAAAAATTAGAAATACGATTTCATCAAAAAATGATTTATAAGCAACTAAACTCATGTCCACTATTGTGCTTACAGCAAAATCCGCACATGTTTTTATATTTTGATTGTTAAATATTACAAAGGCTAAGTTCACACCAGGAAATCGCACAACAATATTTGTTAGCATATTTTTGAATTTATCTTATAAATTATGAATGCTATAAATTAAAATGGAGGAAATTAATATAAAAGTTATTGTTGCACGAATTTTTCCATGCAAGAAATTCGTAGCCTAATGTGCAAGCTCAATATTGTTCCGATCAAAAGAAGTACAATCAGGAACAGAATGTTCAAGACCCTCATAAAGTGTCATCCTTAGGACGAAGGGTCTAGTGCCACTCGACCACCCATTCAAGTGTTCCTTCGCGAGCGGCCGCTATGGTTATTATTTCATACCACCAGCAAAGCTAGTGAGCACCACTACACATAGTTATTAAAGTCCTCACTTAGGCGTCAAAAAGCCCAAGGCGCCAGCTTGGGACGTTTTTGCCTTTCAAAGTATCGACAATGCGTGAGGTGCTTAAAAAAGCCCAAAAGTCGCCAAAGCACTCGACTTTTGAAATGTTGAAAAAGAACGCCTTGTGCAGCTTTATTGAGAAGAAAATAAAGTCGGTATTTAATCCAATATGGAGTCCAATTGCATTTCAAAATCCAACATCAAGCCGAAAAAATGTTTGGTCATCTCTCTTCAATACCGAATGTAAAAAACATCGTTCTAGTTGCTTTTTTATGATTTCTATTCTAATAGTGCATTTATATGCAATTTTTTGACGCAAAAATTGAGTTTTAGTGCATATTCTAATTGCAATTTTTTGGTTGAAAAATAGAGAAATGATGCACAAGGCGTTCAAAAAAGCCCCATGTGCAAAAAAGCGTTAGGCGAGGGCTTGGGGCTTTTTCACCTTGACAACTATGCCACTACAATGAACTGCTAGAGAGTTATCATCTCCCCCAACCTTCAGCAATCCATCATCTCGAATACAAGACAACACCATTGACCAAGACGCTACTTGCTTGGCATCAGCCTAATACTGGCAAGGAACCCGACCAACATCTCAAGACTTCTCTCCGAAGCACAACGCACCAATGGCCGCTCCTTTTACCATGCACGAAACCTGATAACCTCTAAAGATTTGATCTCTAAATGGCTACCGTAGACCATCAACAATTGAAACACTCCCTCTGATAGAAGCGTATGCAGCATCAACCCTTTATGATTAAAGCAACGGCCAAGACACTATTGTTTAATGGCTCCTCCGTAGCAACACACCATCTCAAGTGTTTCTTCATGCCCATGCATCTGCTATGGTTATTATGCATACCACAAGCAAAGCTAGTGAGCACTGTTACACTTGATTGGCGAAGAGTTACCATCTGCCCCGACCTTTGGCAATTCATCATCTTGAATACAAGTCAACACCATTGATCAGGACACTGCTTGCTTGGCATCAACCCGATAGTGACAAGGAACTCAACCAACACTTCTCTCCAACGCACAACATGCCGACGACCATTCTTCTTACCAAGCACAAAGTCTGACAACCTCTAAAGACTTGATCTCTAAATGGCTATCATAGAGCATCTTGCAAAAGAAATAATTGATACACTTCCTTTGACACAAGCAGTTGTAGCATCAACCCTTCTAATTAAAGCAATGACCAAGAACATTGTTCTCTTGCTACTCCTCCACAATAACACACCTGCAATTGTTTGGAATTGTGCACTGGAGCCATCCACCTATCATTAACGGTTATAACAACAATTTGGGTGATATACTGATTTGGATCGTCCAACTCAGATCAAAGATTGCTACATTAGAACCGTCCAGTTTGCATCATGAACATCTATTTAATGACCCTTGCTTGGACGGTCCAAGGGTCGAATTTATGTCCTCTGTAAACAGAACAAAAAAGAGAAAAGCAAGCTCAAAATCTTAAAAAAAGAATAGAGCGAAACCATTGTATTCATGCCAATTCCTGTAATCAAATTTCAGACAATAAAAAAAGTTAATTCAATTGGATGTGGATCAAATTGATCGAACCACTATAAAACGTCTCATATTTCCTTTTTATCCCATTAATTTGATAATAATCACGCAATAAAACATTTTTAGCCACCTAATTGGCTTTGAATCCACTCAATTCCCAACAATTCGAGATTGATCAAATTTTTGGTCAAACATATATATTAATTTATTATGTTATTTATTTATTTTTTATTTGAAGACTTAAAATTAATTAAAATTACATGTAAATGACACGTATTGATTTAGTTTAGTGAATGAGCTATAACAAGTAGTTAAGTAATTGCTAATTGTTATTAATTAGGTCCAAAATTATATATGATATACTTAAAAAGTGGTGCGGTCATAATAGGCATTTATATAAGCTTTGGTTCATTTGAAAATATATTTTGATACATAGTTATTAAGGAGAAAAAGAAGGAGAAAATGGTGGAAACATATTAGATATTTTCTAGCCTTTTGGAGGTTATAAATACCATGTTATTTTCTCATTCTTTTTATACAACTCAAGCATAAGCTCTAACTTGCATTATAGAAAGTTGAAACATATAGCTCGGAAGCCATGCTAGAAGGAGAAGGGAGGAAGACTTCGAAGAGGAAATAGCTTGCAGCACAAAGTGTGATTAACCGGTTTGACCAAAGTAAACAATTTGAACTTTTTTAAATTTATTTCATAATAATATTATATATTCAACCATGAAATAAACAATTTTTATAATTATATATATATATATATATATCTATGTATGTATGTATGTATGTATGTATGTTGTGTATTATTTCAATAATACACATACTAGTCATACAATACACAATTTGTAGATAAAAAATTGATTTTTTTATTTTGATAATTAGTTCATATATATATTTATGTATGTATAATAATTTTTAAACATTGCACTATTTTTTATTGTTAGTATATATTTGAAACTATCTAATGCATATGTTAACATACATACATATATAATTACACACACACACAGATATATATATATATATATATATATATATATAATTTCAGTTTGGTAAGAAAAATATTTTAAATTTTTCAGCAAAATCTCTTTCTATCTCCCTCTGTATATGTGTGTGTGTGCGCGCGCGCGCACGCGAGTACATTTATATAGATTTTCGATAGAAAATAATTTTTTCTGGTCGAGCTTATATATGAAATGATAAAGTTTTGTTTTAATTTTATTTTTTTAGCAAAGTTAGTCGGTTTTAAAATGGGTCATCCGCTTTTATAAATGAATATAAGGACGGGTTTTCGGCATATGCGATGAAACAACTAAAAAAATAAAAATAAAAGCCCATGAGATAGGAAAAATATCAATACTACTATGCAGACCATGCTACTCCCCTTCAGAAGAGGAGACATCACTCCCATCCTCAGAAGAGGTAGGGCCAATGACATGCAAGTATCCAGAAAAAGAAAATATAATGGAGGAACAAATCCAACGAATCAAATCCGTATAAATACTTCCTATCCAAAGTGTCATCTGCCAACAAAGACTTGTTGCTAACACCAAGATCGCCCAGAACACATGTAGAAAGCACTTTACCATCCACCTGATAGAATATACATTTCTTCTCACCTTCAACTCCCATGTACTTGAAAAGGCGTCCACTAGCCGGCTCGTATCGCATTTTCGAAGACATATTGACCGAAGCTTGCTCAGAATGAATCCAACAAAATCAACAGGGGATGGAACCACCATCGGTTCCATTGGGGAAAAATCATCAACACCAATAACATGCGGCACAGAATTAGTGGATGAGGCCACAGGTACCACAGAATCTTCTACCTCATCATGTTTCACAAGAGGCCCCACAATGACCAAATCTTCGTGAACTACAACTGGCAGAGAAGTGGGCCTAGACATTGGAACCAACATCTTGGGAATTGCTCATGGTAATGAAATCTTAGCTGGAATAGAAGGAGACAAATCAGCAGCCCTAAATTTACAAACCTCAAAAGTGTGACCAAAAGACCGACAAGTCTTACATATATTAGGTTTTCAACTGTACCGAACATCAACCTCGGCATCATGACCCTCAGTAATTATGACTTTAAGCTTTGATGGCAACAGCTTCTTAGGAGTGATTTCAGTCAAAGCTTTGACATACACCAATCTTTTCCTGGCTATAGTATTAGAATCAAAATCACCTTGCCAACAAGGCCAGCAAGCCAGTCAAACCCTATCATGGGTTGCAAAATAGAAGGGATATATGAAAAGTGCGTCAAGACATAAATTGATAATACATGTTCCTTAGCCTTGTCCACCGACAGACTCCAAGTAGTGATAATGAAAAGCTTCCTCCCATTAGGGATCAGATTAGCTTCTAGTACACGTTATCTTTCATCATTTCTCGAGAATTTGAAAAGAACACGGCATTATAAAAATGCACACTTAGACCACCTATAAGATTCCAGGCTTGATGACAAAGCTTTTTAACCAGATTGTAGGCAGGGTTAGAGTCCAGGAAAAAACAAACCGAATAAGCAGACCAATAATCAACTTCCGCTTGCAAAACATCGACATGAGGAACAATCTCACCGTTGATCTCAACAATTTACCCTAGCATTTCTTGGCAATGTAGTAAATAATGATGTCCACTTGGCAGGGTCGATCGGATTAGAAGAATAAAGACCAGGTTCGACAAGAAAAAACTGCACTTTTGGACCAGGAGGTAGTATGTTGGTATCAGCAATATCACAAACATCAAGTGGGCATTCATCATCTCCACCCATTATCATGCTAGTAGTATTTTCATTTTCAAGATCAATTTCATCGACCGAAACAACACCAACATCACAAGCTACTTTCAGAATTCTTAACAACAAAATCGAGCAAATCCTTTTCAGACCATTGACCTACATCAGCAGAAGCAGCTGCCTGAAAGAAAGTTGAAAGAGGGGATGACAACCTGAAATCGGTTGTTAGCTATGCCATATTTTGGTAAAGCATTTGTATTAGACATGGACTTCAAATTATCTAACACCGATACTAGAAATTCCAAATGATCGGCAAGACCAGAGAGACACTAGAAGCATGGTTGTCAAAGATCATTAAATCGTACGATTTGAATCGCGATTTTAGATCGAATCGTACCCCTCTCAATCTGAAGCGGAGAATAAATCGTGTATTCCTAAAATCGTACGATCTTTTGTCAAATTGAAAAGATCGCTCAAATCGATTCGTTCGAAAACCTTAATTTTTTAGATCCAGGTCGTATCCAAAACCGAAGAGAAATGAAGTTAAAAGATAAGGAAGTAAAATTAACCAAAAACCCATAAAAAAATCAAGAAAGTAGAACAAAAAAAACTCAGGGAAGAAGAAAAATGAAAAGGAACAACGAAAAAAAGGACTGACCTGGCATTGTAAGTTGCTGTTTGGGTTTTTTTTCTTGCAACTCATCTTTCTACTGTATTTTTTATCTTCTGAATTTGGGTTTTTCTTCCGGTTGATTATAAATGAGTGGAAAAGTAAGGCAAATTCTATTGCAACCCACTAAATTGATTAGTAGCCCCCCCTCCCCCTTAATTTTAATAAAATTAACAAGACAAAAATACCCTTCATCAACTACGTACATTCTTCTCTTCCTTCTCTCAGTCATCTTCCTTAGTGCAAACCAGTTAATTCAAAAACCCTAATTAACAAATCAATATAAAAAAAATTACTCATATTTCAGTACTAGCGAATGGAGAATGAAGAAGATAATCAATCATTATCGCAATCACAGCAGGTAATTGGGGTTTTGGGTTTTTTTTTTGAAAAGTTAGCAAATTTTTTTGAAAGCAAATCGTAAACACTCGATTTTGTGAAATGTAACAAATTCATGTAGATACCATACTAGGATCCACATATAACCATCTTACGTGGTTTTTCTGAATCCCACGTATCTTAAGGACGTGGTTCATTCAGTATCCACGAAAGTTTTTCCGTGGATAGTTATATTACCACGTGTAAATATTGCGTGGTAGTTTAATTTTTTCTGTCTTTCTGTTTTACCTTTTTCATCATTCGACACTTGGTTTATGCAGATTGTACCATATTCCAGTGATGAACAAATAAGCGAAGAAATAGTGGTTGATTATTCTAACGAGTTTACGACTTATGACGTAAGTTTAATTTGCATTTCTTTCGAATAAATATATATTACCTACATTTTATTTAACATTGTTAATGCAGATATTTCCTTCTCGACAAAAGTTGATTGATTAGGTTCGTGATACTGGAAAACGACTTGGTTCCGTTATCATAATATTAAAATCGGATACTGGTGCTTCAAGCAAATAACCAAGAATTATGTTTGCTTGTGAACGAAGCGGTGTGTATAAGAAGCGAAAAGAGATAAGCCCGAAGAACCTCTGAATGACTGGTACAAAAAAATGCAATTGTCCATTTAGACTTAAAGGTGAGAAACTCCCTACTTTAGATGATTGGAGATTGCATGTTGTGAATGGTGTTCACAATCATTCAGAGTTAAAAAATGAGGAAGGCCATTCGTATATTGGTCGACTAAATGAAGATGAGACCAAATTAGTTGTTGAGATGCATAGAAACATGGTAAAAGAAAAAGAAATTTTACACACCATTAAAAGAAATGATCATACAAATCGTACCACCACAAAACAATTTATAATGTTATACGAGCGCAAAATTCTATTGAGCGGGCAGGGCGTTCACAAGTTCAATATTTGCTTAGTAAATTGAAAGAGTTTCATTACTTTGAATGGCACCGTAAGACATTAGATGGAACAGATATTATTCAAGATATATTTTGGGCGCATCCTACAAGTTTGGATTTTTTACGTACATTTCCTCGAGTTATCATACTAGACTGCACGTATAAAACCAATAGGTATATAATGCCTTTGCTTGAGATTGTTGGTGTTACTTGTACAGATCTTACAATTTGTATTACGATTGCGTATTTAGTTTCTGAAACCGAGGAAAATTATGCATGGGCCTTAGAACGGTTGAAATCTGTTTTGATTGATTGTGAAGTGGAATTGCCATCAGTCTTCATTTCTGATAGGGAAACAGCACTAGTTAATGCTATCAGTGTTGTTTTCCCAAATTCTGCACATATGTTATGCACATGGCACATTAAAAACAATGTGCTAACTTTTATGCAAAAAAGAGTGAAAGGAATGGAGCTTGAGGAGAAGAAGTCATCTTTATTTGATTGGAATGAAATAGTGTGTTCAAAAAATTTAAGCGCTTACAATGAGAATCTACCAGTGTTGCATGAAAAGTATGAGAATCATACTTCACTGTTGAAGTATATTCACGAGACATGGTTGGGTACATACAAAGACCGATTTGTTCAAGCGTGGACAGATGACTACAAGCATTTTGGAAATTATACTTCTAATCGGTAATTTTGTTTAATAATCATGTTAATATTTATTAAACAAAGTAATTACTGTTTATATAACTCGTATGCATGTGTCATATGCAGGGCTGAGTCCGCGCATTCAAAGTTAAAAAAACATTTAGCCAGTTGTCAATGTAATTTCGAACAAGCTTGGATGAAGATGCATTCACTCTTGGAACTCTCGTTTACTGAACTTAAAGCATCATTGAGAAAAGTTTAACAAAAGTAAAACACATATTTCATATACGGGAGTTCAGAAATTTACGAGGATTCATTTCTATCAAGGCACTTGATTTGATACATTTAGAAATACAGAGAATACAAGATGTTGGCGAGGAAGAATTGTTATGCGGATGTGTTGTTCGTAGAACACATGGATTGCCTTGTGCTCACGAGTTAGCACGTCTTGGGCCTGGTACCGCAGTATCGCTTGACATGATTGATGTTCATTGGACAAGACTTCATCTAGTAGAAATAAGTGGAAAGAAAGATGTGGGGATAGTAGAAAAAATGGAACTGCTATTAAACGATGTGAAAAAGATGGAAACTCCTTACCAAATGCAAATTTATAAGAAGATTTTGGAAGTTGTTGAACCACGTACGTCCTCTCTCGCATCTCCAAAAAGCAAAATAAAGACACGTGGAAGAGAGCAAAAAACGTACTAATACTTCAACTAAAAGGACGCCTTTGGCATTTGAGCTTGTCGAAAGTGTTTATTCTCAAAGTTCGTGTACTTCAAAAAAGGCTCGTATCGATAAACTTCCTATTCGTAAGCCGAAAAAGGTATGTATAATACATTTTATTTGAACACGCATTCCTAATACATTTTATATCGATAAACTTCCTATTCGTAAGCCGAAAAAGGAGAAGAAGAAAACCATGAGGAAGTTCTACGTGGTTGCTGAATAAACCACGTTTTGTCAGTGCGTGTTGAAAACCAGAAACGCAAAAAAAATTACTTCAAAATAAATCAGCGTGGTTTCTTAACTAACAACGTGAATATCAAAAGAGGTTTGAGTTTTTTCCTCGTAATAAGTTCACGTGCTTCTTGAATAGTCCACGTATTACCCTTGTGTTGTTTTTAACAAACCACGTCTTGTCAGTGTGACATGAAAAACATAAACTCAAAAAAAAATACTTCAAATTAACTCTGAGTGGTTTTGCAACAAACCAAATTTGCTTCAAACGTGGTTTGGGTTGTATCCACGTAGAGATCGTACGACGTACAGATTGGTGGAAGGATGAAAGCATGGAAAGTGCTCAAATATCCATGACTCAAATAAACAAAGAAATCCTGCAATCTGTTTCACACCCATACGAGTCGCTAATCCAAGCTGCCTGTAGATAAAAGCAAGTGTTGCTGAACCCCAAGAGTAAGTGTTGACAATGTCCAAATTTTTTAGTGGATCCAGTAGCGATATGTGCACATGAGACTTGCTTTTGTCAGCAAACAGTGTGTTGCCAACCAAAAATAAAAGATAAGCACGAGCGGCATGCCTAATTGCCCGATCAGTCCACTCATCGCTCACATCTTCAAATATACCATATAACGTAGACAAACATAGTTTACATCCAACCCTCTCATTCATTTCCAACCTAGCTTGTGCTTTAGAAAGACCAAGGTACTCAGAAACAATACTAACCGCTTGTTCCATTTCATATGAATTGCTCTGTATAGGTTTACCTTCGACTGGTATGTGTAATAAAGAAGCTACGTCGTCAAAAGTAATAGTCATCTCACCGAATGGTAAATGGAAGGTATTAGTCTCAGGATACCATTGTTCTACGAAAGCTGATATCAGATTCCTGTTAACACTCTTATAGAAAGTGCTAACAATAGAAGATAAGCCAGACAAGTCAATGATGGCTTTGAATCTAGTAGCATTATCCGGAATCCTCCACTCCGATACCTTTTGTGCATGGTTGACACAGGTGAGCAGTGGTCGTTCCTACACAAATAAAATTTATATTTAATAAAACAAGTAATAAATTGATCGTTTAAAATAATAGCCACATAGCTGCCCAGTCCATATCAAATAAGCAACATGAGTATCAAACTCTCTAATCACATCAGTGTTTTTAGGACCACCTTTCTCGTTTACAGCTTCTTCATCTTCAGCTTCTACCTCATCATCTTGACCTGTCTCTGTCTCGGCCCCTGTGTCATCTTCATCTTCATCTTCTCCCGATGAATCCGAACCATCTCCATGTTCCTCATCTCCAACATCTTCTTCTTCTTGCTGCTCTTCACCTTGCCTTGTATCAATCTCATACTCGGTTGTTTCACCCTCATCCCTATTATCGTTCTTGTATGCACTTGTACCTTCGGCTCGTTTCTCAGTTCTTCGTTTTCTTTTGGAAGCCGTCATCCGTACTCGACCCATCTGTAAATAAGCACGACAAAAAAAATTACTCGTCATGAATTAAAAGGCCAAGAAGCGAATGGTAAATGGAATGCTAAATGGTAATTCTCATTTTTTTTTAAAGCTTCAGGCTACCACGCACTGTGACTACATGTAAAATAGAATAACCACGCAGGAAATTTGCGTGGAAAAAATAATAACCATGCAGGGACTTTACGTGGAAAAATATAATAACCATGCATAGACCTTACGTGGTTACTAATTTTTCCACACATTTCTGCGTGTGGTAACCTGAGCTCATAACTTCGAATTCAGTTCACCTCGCATAAGCGAGCGTGGTAGGCTTTATTCCATGTATACGTCTTACGTGAAAACAATTTTTTCCACAGAGTTTCCCTCCGTGGTTTGTAATTTTTCCAAGAAAAAAAACTTGTTTTGCTGAAACCAATTAAATGCTCGATTTTGAAATCAATCGATTCAATGCTCTAATCAGTAATCAACTCAGTAGCAACTCGATTCAGTACTCATTTAAAACCCCTTAAACATTTCAATTATCACCACATTACTTACTAATCACGAGTAAATCAATTAAACAGGCTGAAATACTTACATCGATGGAGGTTCGATCGCTGAAAGCGGAAGAAGATGCTGGAAGAGGAAAAGGAAGAAGACGCGCCGCTGGAGTTGGATCGCTGGAAGAGGATGCCGCTCAATCTGAAGTGGAAGATGCGGCTTTGGAGGAGGAAGAAACGCGTTTGAAGAAATGAACGTGGTTTAGCTTGTTTACGTGATAGTAGAAAGAAAGGGTAGTTTTGGAAAGTGCGGGGGGCTCCTAAGTCATTTTATGGTATACTGGCTTTAGTAAATTTCAGGGGCTACTAAGTAAAAAATCGTGTTGCAATAGAATTTGCCGAAAAGTAATGTTTTTTTACACAAAGCTATGTCCATGTGTTTTTTTATGAAGGTTGGTTTTCTTTCATATAAATTAAGTTATGCATAGCAATCTATACATTATTCTCGATTTCTCGCCACACAGATAGCCAATTAAATTAGGTTAAAAGTCAATCTTGTAACTTGTGAAGTCAAACTAATTTTTTTTGTAAGTTTTGTCTTTTATAAATTAAATTTATTATGTACAATAAGCATATTTTCTTTTTACAGCATGGTAATATTTTGTGAAGTCGGGCCAAATTATAGTATGAAGTTATATATTTGCTATAAAATCATTAAAATTGAAAAAAGAAAATATTAACTAGTAATTCATTGTTGACGTTGATATGAATTTTTAACTAATATGTATAAACTTAAAATATCAACATATAAAACATTTAAATCTACTATTTACGATTTAAATCGCGATTCGATTCAAATTTTGAACTTTACGATTTAAATCCCAAATTCACAACCTTGACTGGAAGAATTAGACTTGACGGCGGAGAAACCAACGGTGAAAACTTGATCGCAGTTGAAGCCGACTGAAAACCAGAGGCGGCAAGAAAAAAGGTGCTGAAAGTAGGCCCAGATCTGGTCAGTGATGTCATAGCATCCGGTGGGGCAAGAACTTTGCAAGGGCGTGACATGGAAGGAAGGAAAGGCGAGTAAAGGCAATGAAGTTGAAGGAATCAAACAGAGGAGAGGAGGAGAACGCCACAATAGTCGTAGAATTGAAAGCCCCAATAGTTTTAATTTAATTTTTTAATTTTTAATTTTATTATATTATACATACAATTATATTTCTAGAATTTTTTTGGACCAAGCGCAATTTTTTAATATATTTAAAAAAATAATTATGAGCTTAGTCCAATAAATTAGTTTTAAATTAGAATTATATTTATTTATGTATAAATTTATGTTTATAAATATTTCAATTTTAAATATAAGGTTATATTATGGACGAATGTGCTTAGTTTACATTTAAATATGTTTTATATGAAATGCCACATATATTGTTTGCTCAATGATTGTATATATGTAGTTATAAGTACCAATACTCGTATATTTATATATTTAAATATTTATATACACATCACATTGTGTTATCAAATACTTATATCCCTCGTGACGTCCTTATTTTATATATTACATATGAACATACGATGTTCAAAGTTAATCAAAACATAAAATTAATCAAAAATAAAATAAAATTTAAACCATAAAATATTCACCATCTCAGACTAATATTAAATATGATTTGATGTAAACAAGTTATTCATGATAACGAAGTTAAAGATCCAGTAAAATAATTTATAAAAGATTTTTTATAAAAAATTAACTCTTTTTTCTCACTGTCCAATGCATCTGATCCAACAAAGATTTCATCTAAGATATAGAGAATTGTCCATGATCCTTAATAATGATCACTCCGCTCGAAGACCCAACCACCTTTCAAGGATAATAAACATCTTATGCAATTAGAAACCTTAGCTCGAGAAGCCAACGTTTTGATCATGTCTTTCAATGTAACGTTGAGCACCAGCTCATACTAAATATCAAGCACCAGCTCATACTACATATCGAGCGCCAGCTCGTTTTAAGAACATATATTTTTAACACTTAATATTTTAGGATTTTTAGCAATCGAGCACTAACCCAACCAACGCATCGGTTCATGTACACTGAGCTCCAACTCAAATGTATTAGTGATGAGCTTCAACTCATCCGCTTAAGCTCGCTTGCAATTTGGCCTTGTTGCCTAAGGATTACAATAATTCCCCTTCAAACTGCAACTAGTCCTAAGTTATATTTAGTTGCCACTCTCTTAACATTTCAAATGTAAGCATTCGTGTTGAGCACCAAGTCACGTTCAAATGCTAGTGCGCACCAATGCACCAATTGCTTTTTTGGCATCTACTTTCGTTTCTTGGTTTTTTTGATCCATTGCTTACTCGATCAGACTTTTGCTCACATGTCCAGATCATTGCGTCTCACTTGCAACTTCTTAAGTTCACTCTATGTATTCCTCACTCACAAACGGACTATATATCTATCTTCTTAATCCTTGTACGGAACTCTAACCCAATCACTACACAACATGAGTTTTCGAGTGCAGCCGCCACTTAAAAATGGTGAAGTATAATTATCTAAGGTAGGCTGAATAACATAAGTGGAGAGATCGAAAGTGACACCTATAAATGAGAAAATTAGGGGAAATAGACTCAGATGACATGGATATACACATAGAAGACAAAAAAATACACGAGTAAGAATAATATTTATATTGAATGAAAATGACAAAAACCAAGACCTAAATTGACATAAGAGGTGAATACTAAAAATGATCTAAAAATGTTAAATTTAACCGATAACATGGTTCAAGATAGAAAGCTATGAAAAAAAATGAGTATTCATGTGGCCAACCTCAATCATTTTGGAATAATGCAATTACGATGATGATGAAGTGGAGACCTTTTACATTACTACTTGGATTCTTTTCCCTTAAGCAAAAATTCATGAAAATTAAATTTTATCGAACATAGGCTTTAAACTTAGATCAGTTTAAGTCAAAGCCGAAAGCCCTACAAACTGCATATTTTTTATTCTAGATTATAATACATATTATTAGAAAATAAAATATGCAAATTCGGAGTTCTACAAAATTTCAAAGTTAC
Source organism: Allium cepa (assembly GCA_030765085.1). Taxonomy (NCBI): domain Eukaryota; kingdom Viridiplantae; phylum Streptophyta; class Magnoliopsida; order Asparagales; family Amaryllidaceae; genus Allium; species Allium cepa. Next base: position 406,571,401 of record CM060931.1, on the reverse strand, counting down.
ACAGCTAGAAAATCGTTGAAATCTTTTGGCCTAAGAAGGTCGCCTTGGTCGTCTTGATATAAGGCCAGTCCTAAATATCACTTGTCAAACAACCACTCGTACAACCTTTCAAATTATGCGGAGTACGTGCTTGGACATCCATCGTCGGGTTGGTATGAGCACTCTAAGCTATTTGACAAACCTTCCATGAAGTCATATAGATCACACGTGCACCCCCTTACACCATGCAGATCTCCACCCATTGGCTCACTCATTCGCATGGTTGTCATTCAAGCTAAGCATCAATCGCCTAATCAGCCAACTCCTATTATTTTCTAATACATCACGTGACTCTTGCTTAGTCTCCTACTACATGCTCATTATGACACCGCGTCAAGAGTCTCTTGAGGCCACTTAAAACTCCACTGCAAGTAAATCTCTCAACCCTAATCGCTCAGTGATCATCAAACCATCGTTTGTCATCCGGAACAAAACACATCCTCAATTTTCCTTGCTTGCTTAGAGTTTTTTTCCTTCTACCTTCTAAGTGCTTACTCTAACCGTCTGTTAGAACCTCGTTGAATGCTAGGAATATGATCTTTGAAGGACTCGCCATAGATCTCAGGTTAGTCTGAGTATGTGAGTAAAATGTTTAGAAATATCCTTAACTCATAGACCTTGCACTTGAGCTAAATCACAAGTTAGTGTTTACCTCATCCAAAACCCAAGCAATTTTTGTATGCATCGGGCACTCCTTAATCAACTTCGACCTTTGCCAAGCTCACTAGCAAAGCCGTTAGAATTCACTCCTCTAATTTCCATTGATGAACTTTCAAAATTTTCTATTACGATGTCCAATCATATAATATGAGTATTAAAATGCTCTATTTTGACTCGCAGTCAGGGTCCTAAACCGGTTCATCTCGCTTGAGATCTCTTTCGAGATCCCATTTTTATGCTTGAACTAGACGAAACTTAAAACACAACATTTTCCTTTTTTTGACACATCTTAACTGACACATTAAGATTTTAACTTGATACATCAATTCACGATCTCATCTGAAATTCGAATTTTGAAATCGTCAGCAAAACTTTCGATTTAGAGCTTCAATCTAATCGACACTTAAGGCATTTCTTCCTCAAAATAATGGCAATTAACATCTACATTAGATCAAAGCATCACAACCCTTATGATCAAGAAAATCAAACAATCGTATTAAGTATTACATATCGAATCCACTTAGATATCTAAATACTTGAACATCATATTTTAAAATAAAAAAACATAGATATATTCTAACATTAGGTAGTGCAGTTGCTTAGGATATCCGATGCTCATCTTTAGATCGAGAGTTCAATCCTTGCTAGCTATATATCCATGTAAATTACCTGATGTATGTGTTGTGAGTTCAGTGCATACTTTTTCAAAGTTTACAAGCAAAGCTTGGTTCTTTTGGTCTTTCAATATGTATTTGTATATGTATATTGCTCATATCACTTTACATCATCACTACCCACATTGTTATTGTTAACTTTTCTCCAGCACAGATGTTAATCCGATGTCCAATGCAGATGTTTTTTATTGGGTTTGTAGATATTCTTCTCTTTTCTATTTTGTTTCCTTGCATTAGTAACTGCCTCTAATCTTGCACTATATTCCTGTATTTACCTTGCCATTGTTTTTCTCTCTATTTCTATTTTGAATAGTGGATAAATTAAAATAGAAAGGAGATAAAAGAGAAGACTGCATAGGAAGGTGGTTACCAACCACTTCGCTAATTCCATCAAGTATTCAACATCCAAATATCAATCCCTCGCACGCGCTCTCACATTTGCATCTCTATTAGTTGTCGATGCTACATGGTGACATTCGTCACATGCACCTCTATGGTCGAGCTCCAATTTGAGCTATGCAAATTCAATTGCAAGTTCGATTACCCAATTGTGCTATGGGTCAAATACCGATACGACCATATAAAATGTGCATGTAGCCCTATGCGCTCTCACATTATTAATCATCTAAAGGATGAGGTGTTACTTTCTCTGTTTTTGAAAGAATTACATCTTCGCAATTCTTTTAAACTCTAGATGTAGAAGAATAGTCTACTCAACTACAATAGAGTATGTACATTTAGGCCATAAGACTTTGAGCAAGCCACACTTGAGCATTGCTATATTCAATCATCTCCAATCAAACACTCTCTGTCTTCAAACGTATCCACCTGATAATAACACCTCTTGGCACAACTACTCGAGCATACCATAGAAGTTGTTAGCCATATTAACTAGTCATCATACTTTATAAAAGGTACATTAACATAAACTTACGCAAATGCAAACATACATCACAACAAGCGACCCACAACCATCTTTGGTGCTACTTAGCTACCACTTACTAATTTCTTGAAGACTATCCCATCTGAGCAATTACTCGAAAACTAAGGATGAGCATACCTCATCTTGTCTTCGAGTTCCTAAGTACGGCCACTTGATCGTCACCCCCATAGAACTTTCAAAAATTCTGGTATCTTTTTCTCGAGCTCTTTCATATCTTTCCATGCTGGCCTCTTTACATAATTGAGTCTAGGCTTTGCCCGTGGATTTCTTGTTCAACCAATATACTGGGATTTTGAAAATATTTTGAGATTAAACACGTGGAAGACATTATGTATCAAGGACAGTTCCTCATGCAGCTCTACGCCCTTTCCAATCTGAGTCAAAGCAGTTAACATTAGTATCAGTAAAGTATCGATTAAGGACCAATACGTGGTATTTGAAAATGTTAGTATGTTTGTTAGCAAGTCATATAAATCATGGTAATAATAAAAGATACAAATAAGTTTTTTAATCAAATAAATAATTGTTAGATTATTTAATAATATCCAAAATATATAAATGGGTGAATATCAATATCGGTCAAATGAATACCAAAATTCCCACATGAATACCAAAAGATACAAATAAAAGAACTCATGATACTCTTGTGATGATTTTGAGTGAGAAGAAAACTCACATGAATACCAAAATCTGCACACTACTTCAATATCGCCGCCACCCACATCGTCGTTGATGTTGTTGAACGTCCGGCCTAGATGCTCCTTCGATGCTGAAGTTGGATATATTGATTGATTTGTATCTTCACCTTCTATTTAACATTGTTTCTTGTTTCGATGATTAAATTACTCACTAACTTCTCCTAATCTAGCACTCTATTTCGAATATTTACATTGATTCTCCGTTTCTATTTGAATAATGGATACATGAAAATAAAGGAGACAAAAAAATGATTACCTAACCACCTCACTAATTTCACCCATTATTCTTTACCCAAAGATCTACCCTCTGCACCAGCTTTCACTTCTGCATTTCTATTGACATGACTATGCACAACACTTACATCCCTCTGGCCTAGCTCACTTTTGAGCTGCATGACTCCGATCGTCAATCCGATTGCATTGTTGTACTCAAAACGACGTTTTACTATAAACCAAATGCTCCTATGACCATGTAAGCATATACAAAAATTGATGAACACACACGCTCACATAGCACACTAGACATATGAAGTACAAGGTGTTGTGCAATTTATACCCTTCTCTTTTACCATCACACAACAAGCTTTTTGGATATCTTTAGTATCGTCAACCATTATACCTAAATAACCACCTGGTGGCGCACTCAATTCAGTGAATGACATATTTTGTGCAAGTTGGCGAGTTCTTCACAAGAGTGCATGGTTTCATTTTTTTCCTCCAAAAAAGGGAATAAATAGGGGTGAAATGTAATTTGTTTTGTCGAATGATGAACTCCATTTACCATCGCTTGAACTTTAATCCCAAGTTTCAAGATATTACCATTTTCATGTAGCTTTTGTCTATCAATTTTAAACTATGTTTCTACCACAAACTTTTCCATTGATGATTTCTCCTTCAGCTAAAACTGGATTTAATGTTATGGTGAAAATGAAAATTAAGTTCTACTTCTACCTTACTGTTAGTCTGTTGGAAGCTGTTATAAAATAAGGAATAAACTTCAATTTTGGTTTGTAGACACATAGTGATGATGCAGTGATAGAATTTCAATTTTGAAGAGTAATCACTTCAAAAACAAGTCATAGAGCCCAATTAGGTAAACATATGTTTTCCAAATAACATGAAAACTTTGTTGTACTTTTGTTTTTGATGTTCTTCAAATGTTAGTGTCGGTATAGTTTATACGAATATCAATCAGTTCACTTGATGTTTTCATTGCAAAAACAATATCAAAATGATTTTGATTTCTGGTTGCTTCATGGCTGGTCTATAATAATATTTTGTTATATGTGTGTTGTTCCAGAACCTAGCTATAGCACTGTAATAGACAGCAATCTACAGTATCAAGACTATGATAAGGTTTTGTTAATTTTTGCTGTAATATAACTAATGAAGCGTTTGCCTCAGTCGAAGATCGTTGCCCTTCTTTAGGTCGTGGACGGCCTACTCAAAATCGCGAGCAAACCCTAGGTCGCGAGCGACGACCCACCGTATGTCGTCTGCCTCTAGCCCTGGGTCGCTTCACGTTGAATCGCGAGCGAGCTATCGTAAGTCGCGAACGACCTTCACGCCTCCTCAGGTCGCTCCGCCTAAGTCGCTTCGCCACCATAGGTCGTGAACGACCTTTGTGTCTCGATAGATTGCTCCATCTAGATCGCGTCTCCGGCTTAGAACGCGAACAAACTTATGCCGTAAGCTCCACTCTGAGTCACGAAGAGCCCCAGTAGGTCGCTCAAGTTCCAGTAGATCGCGAACAAACTAAGTCGCGAATTACCCTAGGTCGTTGATGATTATAGGTCGCTGCCTTTTGATTTGGAGCTGCTACATTGAAGTGGATAGGTCGTAGATTGATTGTATTAGTCTGTTATGTCGTTTGATTCGTGCTTTGTATTCTTAGGTCGTACTGTGTATTTTAGGTCGTGCTGAAGTATGTAATGTTAGGTCAAGATATTTTTTAGGTCGTGTACGACGTATGCTATGTTGTAGCGTGCGTGGTTGTAAATATCTATAAATACTGGCTCGAGTGCTCATTTGTAGGGTTGTTGAATTTTGAATAAATTTTTGTTTGTGAAGCTTTGTGCCTCCATTAAATTGGTAGTTGAGTGTAATCTCCTATCTCCACTTTCGGATATTCGAGTGCGCTCGAATCAACGATTGTTGAAGCCAATTCACGGAATCAAGTGCGCTTGATCAACGTTCGAAGAATTGAAGATCTTCTCTCACGATATCGTGCGCGATCAACGTGTCGAAGATTGATAAAGTCCGGTATCTTCATGATCAATGGATTTGGGCCTTACGGTATTCTTAAATTCATCGATTCACCAATTATTTCCGCTAATCGTGTGAGATCCTGGACGGATTCGATTTACATCATCGAATTCGCTTCTTACGCTGCGTCAGTTTGGTATCAGAGCTTGATCGCAAGAAGTTTGCATCATTTGGAGAATTGGGTTTCGAGAATTTGTAGTCTGGAGATCAGATTTGCAATTGTTGAGAAGTTTGGTGTTCATCGTGTTCATCGTGAAGTTGCAACAAGTTGGGAGTTTCGAACCATATCATTTTGGATCAAAGATCGGAAAGTGTTTGAATTTTTGAATTTTTTGAAGTTCAATTATGCCACCGAGACGAGCTCAACGTCATCACAATATTAATGCTTTTTATGGAAGAGAAGAGGCCGATGAAATGGAGCAACGAATCAACGAGAGTTTCACTGAGAAGTTAAATGAAGGGATTGGTCGATTAGAAAGAATGATGCTTGAAATGAATCAAAGTAGAAGAAGGGTTTCACCTGAATCGAGTCATGGGGAAATAGAGTTTCACCACATTCAGATCGGGAGAGAAGAGAAGATCATGATCGTAAAAATGTTGACGATCGTGATAGAAATGTTGATGAACGAAATCGGAGAGATGTGGATTATCGTGATCGGAGGAATGTAGATCGAAGAAATGTTGGTGGTAGAAATGGTGGTAGAGATATTAGTGGTCATGAACGACATTGATATGCATCAGATTTTGATGAGGAGTTTGATGGTGGTAGTGTTCATAGTCGAAATCGAAGCCAAGGAAGAAATCATTCAGAGTATGATCACAAATGGGAGTCCAGAATGAAAATTGAAATTCCAGAGTTTAAGGGTGGTATGCAGGCTGAAGAATTCCTAGATTGGTTATCTAATGTTGAAGAGATCTTTGATTTCAAGGAGGTTCCGAAAGATCATAGAGTGAAGTTGATTGCTACTCGTTTAAGAGGGAGAGTCATGGCGTGGTGGCAACAGACAAAACTTACACAAGAACGGATGGGGAAGTCAAAGATTGTTTCATGGGGGAAGACGAAGAAGTTAATGAAAGCTACTTTCTTACCTTACAATTATCAATCTCTTATGTATCAACGCTTACAAAATCTAAGGCAGGGGACAAAGACTGTTATTGATTATGCTGATGAGTTTTATCAACTGATTGCTAGGAATGATATCATGGAGACGGAAGAACAGTTGACCGCTAGATTTGTTGGAGGGTTGAGGATCCAGATCCAGGACATGGTAAATATGTTTGACCCTAGATCTGTGGCTGAAGCGCACCAGAAAGCGTTGGCTTGGGAGAAGCAGGGAAGACAAGGAGGTGGTGTGTTTACAAACTCCAACAATCAAGTGAAGGGAGCTAGTAGCAATACTACCGTTTCAAAGGCTGTTACTAAACCGGTTGTTAATGAGGTAGCAAAGACCAAGGTCAACAATAGTATCAAGTGCTTTAATTGTCAAGAGTTTGGCCACAAGAGCAATGAATGTCTAAAGCCGAAGAAACGGGCAATGATTACTGAGATTGAAGATGAGGATGTTGATGAAGGTCATTCTAGTCCAGTTGAAGAAGAATTGTCGGGAGATGAGGGTTGTAATTTGATGATGAGGAGGTCGTGTTTGACACCAAAGCAGGAGGATGATTCAAGTTGGTTGAGGAGTAATATTTTTCAATCGACGTGCACTATTCTGGGGAAGGTTTGTAAATTTGTCATCGATGCGGGAAGGTGTGATAACATTATTTCTACAGAGGCTGTGAAGAAGTTGGCATTGAAAATAGAGAAGCATCCCAAACCTTACAAGTAAGCCTGGTTGAGGAAAGGTGGGGAAGTGAAGGTTGGTAGAAGAGCTTATGTGAATTTTTCGATTGGGAAGAAATATAAAGATGAGATTTGGTGTGATGTTGTGGATATGGATGTATGTCATCTATTGCTGGGGGGACCATGGCAGTATGATAGGACTGTGCAACATGACGGTCGTACCAATAGCTACAGTTTCATGTTTGAAGGCACAAAAATTACTTTAGTTCCTAAGAAGCAACAACAAGAAGAAAACAAGATGGAGGAGATTGAAGAATTAAAGACTCTGTTGACTTTGAAGGAGTTTGTTAAAGAGGTGGAGGAGGAACCTGAAGTGTTTTTGTTGATTGGACGTGAGAGTAGTGAAGTGGTGGGAGTTCTTGAAGAAGTAAAGTCAGTGCTGAAAGAATTTGAAGATGTATTCCCTAAAGAGCTGCCAAAAGAATTGCCACCGTTGAGAGACATACAACATCAAATTGATCTAGTGCCAGGTGCTGTTTTACCGCATAGGCCACATTATCGTATGAGTCCGAAAGAACACGAGGAGTTGAGAAGGAAAGTGGAAGAGTTGCTTGAGCAAGGGCGTGTTCAGGGGAGTCTCAGTCCATGTGCAGTACCAGCATTGTTGGTGCCGAAGAAGGATGGGACGGGGAGGATGTGTACCGATAGTCGGGCATTGAACAAGATTACTACCCGATACAGGTTTCCTATGCCTAGATTGGATGATTTTCTAGACCAGTTGAATGGAGCTACTATATTTTCTAAGATTGATCTGAAGAGCGGTTATCATCAAATCTGAATTAGACCAGGGGATGAATGGAAAATAGCGTTCAAGACACGGGAGGGGTTGTATGAATGGCTGGTTATGCCTTTTGGTCTTTCAAATGCACCTAGTACGTTCATGCGGGTGATGAATCAAATCTTTAGACCGTTTATTGGGAAGTTCGTGGTGGTGTATTTTGATGATATACTGATATATAGTGGAAGCCCAGAAGAACACTTGCATCATCTGAGTGAAGTATTGATGATACTACGACAGGAACAATTTTATGCTGCAACGAAGAAATGCGTGTTCATGACGCATAGTGTTTTATTTTTGGGGTATGTTCTGTCGAAAGAGGGTATTCAAGTGGATGAAAGCAAAGTGGAAGCGGTCAGGAGTTGGCCACAACCCAAGACAATTACGGAAGTAAGGAGTTTTCATGGGTTGATATCTTTTTATCGAAGATTCATTCCACATTTTAGCAGTGTGATGGCACCTGTAACTGATTGCATGAAAGGAAAGAAGTTTGAGTGGTCAGAGGAAGCAGGGATTGCTTTTGAGAAGATCGAAACACTATTGATGTCAGCACCAATTCTAGTTTTGCCGGATTTTCAGTTGTTGTTTGAATTACATACTGATGCGTCGAAGGTTGGGATTGGTGGAGTATTGATTCAGAATGGAAGACCAGTTGCTTATTTCAGTGAGAAATTGTCTGGAGCCAAGTTGAGATATAGCACTTATGACGTGAAATTTTACGCGATTGTTCAAGCTGTGAAGCACTGGAGACATTATCTATTTCAGAAGGAGTTTGTTCTGTACACTGATCATGAAGCATTGAAACATTTGCAAGGGCAGGACAAGATTGCACCTAGGCATGCCTAGTGGATTGCATACTTACAACAGTTTACGTTCGTTGTGAAGCATAAGTCGGGAGTGACAAATCGTGTGGCAGATGCATTAAGTCGAAGGAATCATTTGTTGACAACGATGAAGGTTGAAGTGACAGGATTTCAACTGTTGCCAGAGTTGTTTGAGGAGGATCCTTACTTTGCGAAGATTGTTGAGAAAATCAAGGAGGGGGGTACTGATGAGTTTATGTTGGTGGATGGATTTTTATTCAAGGGAAATCTATTGTGCATACCAGATTGCAGCTTGAGAATGAAAATTGTAAAAGAGTTGCATGAAGAAGGACATGTTGGTCGGGATCGTACTTTGCAGTTGATTTCAAGGTCTTATTTTTGGCCGTCAATGAGAAAAGAAGTTGAAAAGTTTGTTCGGAGATGTCATGTTTGTCAAGTTTCGAAAGGGACAACTACAAATGCGGGATTGTATATGCCGTTACCCGTGCCTTCCAAACCATGGGTTGATATCAGCATGGATTTCGTTTTGGGTTTGCCAAGAACTCAGCGAGGAAATGACTCTATATATGTTGTGGTGGACCAGTTTTCGAAGATGGCACATTTCATAGCCTGTAAGAAGACAGCTGATGCCGTCCGAGTTGCTCAATTATTCTTTAAAGAGGTGTATCGATTACACGGGCTACCTGAATCTATTGTTTCCGATCGGGATACTAGATTTCTAAGCCATTTTTGGTTAAGTTTGTGGAAGATGGTTGGAACGAAGCTGAATTTTAGTAGTGCCTATCATCCGCAATCTGATGGGCAAAAGGAGGTGGTTAACAGATCGTTGGAGAACTTGTTGAGATGTCTCGTGAAAGATAACTTGAAGAGCTGGGATATGAAGTTATGTTAGGTAGAGTTTGCACATAATCATGCAGTCAATCGAAGTACTGGATTCAGTCCATTTCAAGTTGTATATTCAAGCTTGCCAAGGGGCCGTTGGATTTAACGGTAGTGCCACAACCGAAAGGAGTGATTAAGCGAGCATCAGATTTCGTTGAAGAGTTGAAAGATTGTCATAGAATCGTTCAGGGACGTTTGGAGAAGACGAATGAGAAGCATAAACAAGCTGCAGATTTAAAGCGAAGAAGTGTTGAATTTAATGAAGGAGATTTAGTATATGTTGTGTTAACGAAAGATCGTTTCCCAGCTGGAATTTACAACAAGTTGAAAGCACGAAAGATTGGTCCAGTAGAAATCTTGAAGAAGATCAATGATAATGCGTATCGGCTAAGATTACCGAAAGAGGTTCATACTTTTGATGTTTTCAATGTCAAACACTTAATTCCGTATTATGGAGAGGAATTGGCCGAAGATGACGAGAGTGTGAATTCGAGGACGAATTCCTTCCAACACGGAGAGGATGATGAAGCGTTTACCTCAGTCGAAGATCGCTGCCCTTCTTTAGGTCGTGGATGGCCTACTCAAAATCGCGAGCAAACCCTAGGTCGCTTCCCTCTAGGTCGCGAGCGACGACCCACCGTATGTCGTCTGCCTCTAGCCCTGGGTCGCTTCACGTTGAATCGCGAGCGAGCTATCGTAAGTCGCGAACGACCTTCACGCCTCCTCAGGTCGCTCCGCCTAAGTCGCTTCGCCACCATAGGTCGTGAACGACCTTTGTGTCTCGATAGATTGCTCCATCTAGATCGCGTCTCCGGCTTAGAACGCGAACAAACTTATGCCGTAAGCTCCACTCTGAGTCACGAAGAGCCCCAGTAGGTCGCTCAAGTTCCAGTAGATCGCGAACAAACTAAGTCGCGAATTACCCTAGGTCGTTGATGATTATAGGTCGCTGCCTTTTGATTTGGAGCTGCTACATTGAAGTGGATAGGTCGTAGATTGATTGTATTAGTCTGTTATGTCGTTTGATTCGTGCTTTGTATTCTTAGGTCGTACTGTGTATTTTAGGTCGTGCTGAAGTATGTAATGTTAGGTCAAGATATTTTTTAGGTCGTGTACGACGTATGCTATGTTGTAGCGTGCGTGGTTGTAAATATCTATAAATACTGGCTCGAGTGCTCATTTGTAGGGTTGTTGAATTTTGAATAAATTTTTGTTTGTGAAGCTTTGTGCCTCCATTAAATTGGTAGTTGAGTGTAATCTCCTATCTCCACTTTCGGATATTCGAGTGCGCTCGAATCAACGATTGTTGAAGCCAATTCACGGAATCAAGTGCGCTTGATCAACGTTCGAAGAATTGAAGATCTTCTCTCACGATATCGTGCGCGATCAACGTGTCGAAGATTGCTAAAGTCCGATATCTTCATGATTAACGGATTTGGGCCTTACGGTATTCTTAAATTCATCGATTCATCGATTATTTCCGCTAATCGTGTGAGATCCTGGACGGATTCGATTTACATCATCGAATTCGCTTCTTACGCTGCGTCAATAACAATCTTATAGGCATGTGATTCCAATTGAAATAACATGACTTTTTGTTTCTCAGAAATTCATGTAGGTCAAAGTTTCCTGAATGCACATTTCCAAATTCGACCATAATATTAGTTGGTCCAAATCTATCAATAATGTCAATATGTGTAACGATGGAATAATGAGGCTTTGGCTTATTAATAACCAATGCATTGATTGTCAAGTATAATTTCTTATATATTCCTTCTAACTACGGTTTTTCTTTTTCAATTTTGAAATGAGCAAATATACCAAATTCGGTTAGCTATTTAAACGTAGAAAAGCAAAAAAAAAATAAGTAAAAAAAAAATTGGTTCAATTTTTTCATCGAACCATCATTCGTCGGCTCAAAGTGTATCGGGAGAGAGCACATGAAAAAGGGAATTTAATGTTATACAGAAGGTGCTTGACATTGATAAATGGATACTGAAAAATTACATGTATAATTTAGTAGCACTTTCGTCAGTCAGTTGATATCGATAGTTTACATGAATTTCACTTCTTTAGTATTTTAATATTCTTCCACCTTGATTCCATGTAATGAGATTCATCGACTTGGGCATATACCCCACACTTGAAATAAAATGTATTTGGCCCATTTCCTTCAATTTCCAATTTTTGAACACCACTAATGTATACTGTTATTAATTTATCTGCATCAACATCAGGTATCACATTTATCCTCATCCATTTATCATAAATATTTGATTCTATCAAAGAACTATAATAATATTTCAGGTCCCCTTCAACTTCATCCAACATAGACATGGTGGATGTTCCTGTAGTGCGGTGAATCTGTACAATTGTTGCACCATTAGTGTTACTTGGGACGTAGCCATATCCTTTAAATTGTCATACTCCTGATGAGAAGTCATATCCCACTTTCATCGATCTCCTAGTCTCTGCCTAGGGCAACCCACATCATAGAACCGGCCCTGATGACCAGTAAGAACATATTGGTTCGATTTACTGTGGTGTTAGAATCCACCATCTCCTTTACTAGTTGTATTATGTATAATCAATTGCTTAAACTTTTGCTCATGTACTTAGGACTAGTGCATAAAATGAATATATTGCATTATGTTAACACAGCCACTTGTCCTTCAAAATATTGACTACTCCTTCTAGATCTTTTTCTCACTGATTTATCCATACACGAGTTTTATAGGGTCATTTGAGAAAACAGATACTTAAAAAGAAGTATGTTAGAATAAGCGAATATGTGTTATACCTTCAGTGTTTTGTAAGTTGTATTATATTTTCTCTTCTATAGCAAATGCGGGTGTTAGTTTGGGCCAACCCGCAGCCCATCTAAATATCTTTACATTTTGCCTATATAAAGGCATGTTCACTGTATACGATAACATACTGAGTTTTATTCAATACAATAGAATACATCATCTTTTACAAATTCTATCTTGGTATCAGAGCTATCAAAACTGCTTAACAGCAGATTCTCTCATCAGAAGATATTTTCATCACGTGAGAGAGTTGTTCATCATTTGATTCAAGTGTCGTGCCAAGAAGAAGGATCTCAGAGTCATCTCATCATTGATCCATCATCGGCTGCACCCATATCATCAGAACTTTCAAGAATTCATTCCTTTTCTTACCCACAGTGCCCTACCGAAGCATCGGTGTCAGATCTTCATCATTCACCTGTACTGGTTGCACTTACTGATCTTCCCTCCATTTCTTGATTCAATTCCATTCTTTACTATCTTGAACTCAACAGTCTTAAGGATTCAATCTTCATGGCTGATGAAAACAGCAACATAGCCATGTCTGAAAATTCTGTACCAAGAACTACCCAAGATCAACCAAATGACACTCAAGACTTGATCAAATCCATTATCAAGCCCCAAAGTTAGATTATCACCATTCAGTTGAATGAATCCAACTTTCTGTTATGGAAATTCCAGATCAAAACAGCCATTAGAGGATATGGCCTGCAAGAATTTGTGTATGGCACTTCAATCACCCCACCAAGATTCTCTACAGATAACGAAGGAAAATTAGTCAGTAATAAAGACTATATCACTCATGAAAGACAAGATAGCCTAATTAGTTCTTGGCTACTATCCTCAATTGGAGAAAATCTCATGCCACAGCTAGTTGGTTGCAAGACAGCACATGAGATTTGGCACACAATTGAACAAATATTCAATTCTCAATCTGCAGCAAGGATAATGCAATATAAAAGGCAATTACAGAACTTAAAGAAAGATAATGACAATATGAGAGACTATCTTTCCAAAGCTAAAACTATTTGTGATCAACTTGCATGTGCTGGACATAAAGTTGTAGATACTGAACAGATATTATGTATCTTGAGTGGCTTGGATGAAGAGTATGAAGCTGTTGTAGCAATAATATCATCCAATGAAAAACTACCCTCACTTCAATCTGTTCAGTCAATGTTAATCGCACATGAAGGCAGATTAGAGTTAAAGAAACCTATGAATGGGGAATGTAATGTCAATTATGCATCAATCAACAGAAACAGGAATTCAGATAAAGGCCAAAGCAACAGAAATCAGACAGGATATTATAGAGGTGGTCAATCTAATCGTGGCAGAGGTAGAAGTGGCAGACCAAACTATAACAACAACAACAAACCAAGATGTCAAATATGCGAGAAGTATGGTCACACAGCTAGCAAATGCTACTTTAGATTTGATGCTAATTTTATTCCTGTGCAACAGAACAACAACAATAACAAATCTCAAAACCACAGTGTGAATTTGGTAAACAATCAGCAAGAAACCAAGCCAGAAAGTTCAAATAACAGCATTGCAAAGATTGAAGACATTCAAGATGACAGTTGATTTCCAGATTCTGGTGCAACAAATCATGTGACAAACAACTTGAATCAACTAAATCTAGGAAACAGAGAATACAAAGGTAAACATCTATTATATTTGGGTGATGGTAAGTCAATACACATATCTCACACTGGAAATGCAAGTACTAATGGTACCAGGCAATTATATCTTAAGAACTTACTAAGAGTACCATTAATCAGAAAAAACCTAATGAGTGTCTCACAATTCGCTAAAGACAATAATGTATATTTTGAATTTCATTCAAAATATTGTGTTGTGAAAGATAATCTAACAAATGAAGTTCTTTTGCAGGGTAGAGAACACAATGGGTTATACAAATTTGATGTGATAAGTACAAGAAAATCTGAGTGCAAAAGCAGATCATGTCATGTAATTGAATCTAGTAATGTTGAAAAATCCAATGACAACTTTGATGTATGGCACTGCAGACTGGGACATCCCAGTATAAATGTTGTAAGACATGTTTTGAATGAATGCGATAATATTTTAGTTAAACAAATTCCCAACTCTTATATATGCACATACTGTCAATAAGAGTCACGAACTTGCATTTCCAGACTCAGAAACTGTGTATAAGAATCCTCTTGATCTAGTTGCTATTGATCTTTGGGAGCCTGCCCCAATCAGTGCAGATTATGGTTGCAAGTATTATATTTCTTTTATTGATGCTTATTCTAGACATGTATGGATTTACTTTCTGAAATCAAAATATGAGACTAACAATGCAGTGATACAATTCATCACAAATGCTGAAAGGCAAACAAATAATCAGGTGAAAGTTATACAAACAGATGGAGGTAAGGAATTCTTACCGTTAAAAAAATATTTTCAAGACAAAGGAATCACACACAGAATCACCTGTCCTTACACATCTGAGCAAAATGGTCTCATTGAGAGAAAACACCGACACATTGTTGAGACTGGTTTGACTTTGTTAGCACAAGCATCCATGCCACTTAAATTCTGGCCAGATGCCTTTTCTACTGCAGTTCATTTAATTAATAGACTGCCCACAAAAGTGCTAAAATACAAGAGTCCAATGGAAGTACTGACTAAAGTCAAACCAAACTATCAAACTCTAAAGATGTTTGGATGTCAGTGTTTTCCCTATATAAGACCATATAACTCACATAAGCTAGATTATAGATCTACACCCTGCACATTCTTGGGTTATCCTACTAATCAAAAGGGCTACAAGTGTCTTGATAGTAATGGCAGGGTCTATATATCCAGACATGTAATATTTAATGAGCATGAATTTCCTTTTAGCAATGCAGATATCAAGACATCTCAAAAAATATACAATGCCAAACATTCTGTACCTCCTATAATTCCTTCACCAAAGATAATCATACCTGTTCATGATGAAGATGATCATGCCAGAAGAGACACCATCCCACAACACACAATGCTCACAAGTGAACCAGGTCATGGGCATCATGGGCAGAATGAAGATCCAACTAGAGTCATTGCAGCTAACAGCAACAACTTGAATGATCTTTGTCAAGTATCAAATGATCAGCAGCCCACTGATAATCAGCAAAGAAACACTGATACAGATGCTGATAATCAGCAAAGAACCACTGATACAGATGAAACTCAGTCCACTGTCCCTGCAAACACTGGTCACCACATGATAACTAGGGCAAAAAGTGGTATATTTAAACCAAAAGCTTTCAGTATTGAATCAGACATAAAGGAGCCTAACACATATCAACAGGCAGTCACTGATAACAACTGGAGAACTGCTATGAGTGAAGAGTATAATGCTTTAATAAAAAATAACACTTGGGATCTAGTGCCAAGACCTATGAATAAAAATATTATAGGATGCAAGTGGACATATAAGTTAAAGAAAAACCCTGATGGCACAATTCTTAGGCATAAAGCAAGATTGGTGGCAAAGGGATTCTCACAACAAAATGGGTTTGATTTTAATGAAACATTCTCCCTTGTTGTGAAACCAACATCAATTAGAATAATTTTAACTATTGCCTTGCATAAGAATTGGGCCATTCAACAATTAGATGTAAATAATGCCTTTCTCAATGGCGAATTGTAGGAAGAAGTCTACATGGAGTAGCCATATGGTTTCATAAAGAGTGGCAGTGAACAACTTGTGTGCAAGCTTAACAAAGCACTCTATGGTCTCAAACAAGCCCCTAGAGTCTGGTTTGAGAAATTAAAGGCGACTTTATGCAGACACTGCTATCATCAAACCAAATCTGATAACTCACTGTTCATTAAAACTTTTAATCATACCATCACATATATATTAATTTATGTGGATGATTTTATCATTACAGGCAATAGCAAATCTGAGATTGATAACATCACACAATGCTTAAAGGCAGAGTTCTCAATTAAAGACTTGGGAGAACTAAATTACTTCTTAGGCATTGAAGTCAAGAGAGTGTCAGATTCTGAAATTTATCTCAATCAAAGAAAATATATCAATGATATTTTAGTCAAAACCAAGATGGACAAGGCAAATCCTCTTCCCACTCCAGTGACAAGTAATTTACATCTCTCAAAAAACAAAGGTGATCCAATACTGAATGACAAGCAATACAGAAGTATAGTGGGTGCACTACAGCATGTTACAATAACCAGACCAGACATTGCCTATAGTGTTAATAAAGTAAGTCAATTTATGCAAATACCACTAGATGAACATTGGAAAGCTGTAAAAAGAATTCTGAGATATCTCAAGGGAACTATTAATCAAGGGCTAATTCTACAATCATGCTCATCACTACATATTACTGGTTATTCAGATTCAGATTGGGCAACAGATTGTGATGATAGGAAATCAACCACTGGTTACTGTGTGTTCTTAGGCAACAATTTGATATCATGGTGTGCAAAAAAGCAGCAAACTGTTTCAAGATCCAGCACTGAAGCAGAGTACCGAAGCATAGCAAGCACTACAGCCGAAGTTATGTGGATAAAATCACTTTTACGTGAATTACATGTTAATTTCAACAACAAAGCCACCATATGGTGTGATAATCAAAGTGCTATATCACTTACAGTAAATCCAGTTCTACATTCTCGCATGAAACATATAGAACTGGATCTACACTTTGTTCGTGAGCAAGTTATCAAAGGAGAAGTAAGGGTTAATCACGTACCATCTACTTACCAGAAGGCTGACATACTAACTAAGCCTCTGTCAAGACAGAGCTTTATTCGTCTCAGGCGTGAGCTTAATATTGATGAAGCAGATAGTAACCTGAGGTCAAAATCTCCGATTTACATCCCTAAAGCTCCTCCCTCAACAACTGAAGTCTTCAGCAACCAGCAATCTAACCTGACTTCAAAAGCAAGCTCGTCCAGTCTCGCTTTGGATGGAAATTATCATGCTCTAATTCCAAAGACTTCAGATTGAACTTCTTCTGAGTTTCTGCCTCACTCGATTTACTCAAAGCCTTCAAGTTTACCGCTCATCTGTTGAATCTCTGGCCAAACTCTCAAGTTTGCTGTAGACCTGAAGAATCAAATGAATAATTCTCTCGAATTTTTCAAAAAGGCGGCGGATCTGAGGAATCGCTCACAAACCCTAAACCTAATTTGGGTTCGAGGGTTCGAGGGGGGTGAATAAGCGAATATGTGTTATACCTTCAGTGTTTTGTAAGTTGTATTATATTTTCTATTCTATAGCAAATGCGGGTGTTAGTTTCGGCCAACCCGCAGCCCATCTAAATATCTTTACATTTTGCCTATATAAAGGCATGTTCACTGTATACGATAACATACTGAGTTTTATTCAATACAATAGAATACATCATCTTTTACAAATTCTATCTGTTAGAGAGGGGAAAAAAATCAAAGAACAAATTGCTTTGGCATAAATTACATTTTGTTGCATGCTATAAAACAAATGTAAAAAAAATTCCTGCAGTTTAGCCAAAAGATTAAAATTACTCGGATGTGAATTTAAGTCCGTGGTTTGGTTCTGGTGCCACAGTTGAATGGTTTGTCAGTTCTAGACCCATAGACTGCATACTCCATTAACATATCTTTATCGGTCACTTAATTTTAAATTATATGGCCACTTTATATGCAAATTTCTTTCAGTTAATGGCACAGCTGTAAAACCATCAGTAGGATCTGCACTGCAGAAAAATTTGGTACCTTTCTGCATGCTTAAGGCAACAATGAAAGTTAACAGATACAAACACAATAATGCCATGATAATTGATGATATTATGTGCTGAATGAGATGATTGTATTTTGAATAATTATAAGGATCATAGGGTTTACAGAGAATAGTGATGGGTAACATACTGAATATTGATTCGTATGCTTACATTTTGTATCATGCCGGTATAATAAAATATAGGTTAAATTACATGGTAGTATATGTTCTTTTACAAACTTTTTTCTATATGATGTGAAAAGGAAGTAGTTCGCAAACTTAATATCAAAGTTTAGCGTATAATATTTTGTGATATACTTTCATTAATTTTAGTATCTTCATTTCAAATGGACATGTATGATGCATCCCCGTACTCCCAAAGCAACGACATATAATAGTTGGATAATATGGTTGTATGAATTCAATGAGTTTAAGTTAAAGAAGGAAACGTAACTCTGTATAAAATACTTAGTCTTACTTTACTTTGTAATGATTGTAATGGACTGGGCTGTCTCCTTATAAAGCCCACAATAGTTAAATCCCTCTGTATATATTACTGTGTACGTTGTACACTTCAGATTATTATCAATTCAATACAGAGACATTATTCTTTCCTTTACAACTCTTCTGCAATCAACTCTCTCTCATTTCATAAAACTTTTACATGGTATCAGAGCTCTATTGCTTTACAGCAAAGTTCTTTTTTGAAAATAATTAAACCCATCAGAGAAATCTTCATCATTTGGGTTTAAATCCTTATCAAAGAAGCAAAGTTCTTCTCATTTAAGGATATTATCTGAACAAGATCGAGAGTGCCTTACCAAGAACGCAAGTTCGGTTGCAACTTCTCAAATCTACATTCAGACAGCTAGGAAAAGTACCTGATCCAGTATCCGTTCTATCACAATCAAGAAGTGTCGTATCAAGAACATCAGTTCGATTGCAGCGTCTCAAGAGTTATTTTCCTACAGAGAAAAAAAGATATCAAATCATCAAGATCCCAGCAAGAAATTCAAATTCTTGGTAAGATCTTTCATCTCTTGAAGTTCTCTTGTATTTTCCCTTCCTGTTGCTGTCAATTCTTGCAAACACATGGCTCAAGAAGGCACATCAACCACTGCCACCAGTGCCATTAACCCTCAGCAAGCTAGTGCCATCACTGAAAGCCTTCTCAAATCTGGAATCAACCCACAAAGTCAATTAGTCAATATTCGTCTTGCTGAAGATAACTATCTACTCTGGAAACTACAAGTTAAAACTGCATTAGAAGGATATGGCCTCGAGGGACACATTCTTGGCACCATTCAAATCCCCCCTATTTGCATCACAAATCAAGAAGGAAAAACCATAAGTAATGATGAGTATACAAGATATCATAGAAAAGATAGATTAATTTGCTCATGGTTAATATCCTCTATTACTGCAGAGCTGCTGTCTCATGTAACAAGATGTAAAAGTGCATTTGAAATTTGGTCAACTGTTGAAAGGGTTTTCAATTCTCAATCTGCTGCCAAGATTTTATCATACAAAAGGCAGTTGCATCTGATAAAAAAGGACAACATGAACATGAGAGAATACCTATTCAAGATCAAATCAATATGTGACTGCTTGGAAGCAGCCAACCACAAAGTGTCAATCTCTGAACATGTCATGACAATTCTTAATGGTTTAAATGAAGAATACGAATCTGTTGTTGCTGTTCTCACATCACAAAAGGATTTACCATCCATTGAAGACATTCATTCTATCCTATTATCTCATGAAACAAGATTAGATATAAAGAAACTACCAGAATCAGACATCTCTGCAAATTATGCTAATTACAGAGGTAGAAACAAAGGTGGTCAAAACATACAAAGCAGTAACAGAGGTGGTCAAAATATACAGAGGGGTGGAACATCTAACAGAGGAAGAGACAGAGGAAGATTCAACAACAATTACAAACCAAAATGTCAAATTTGTGAAAAAGTTGGTCACACGGCTGTCAAGTGTTACTTCAGGTTGAACCTGAACTATGTGCCAGGTCAGGGCTCCAGCAATCAAAGGAATTCAAATCCAAGTGCAAACATGGCTCAAATTCAACAAGATTCAGAAAATCAAATAATAAACAGAAATGAATCAGAAAATACTGAATCAGCAAGTGAAGACTATTGGTACCCAGACTCAGGAGCAACCAATCACATCACAAATAATCTGAATAATCTCAATCTTGGTGGGAAGGAGTACAAAGGTATGAACTCTATCCGTATGGGTAATGGTAACTCTATTGCTATTACACACACTGGTAGGTCTGTTATATCAGGAAAAAGAAAGCTATACCTGAATAATCTTCTTAGAGCTTCTTTAATTAAAAGAAATTTACTAAGTGTGTCACAATTTGCTAAGGACAATAAGGTATATTTTGAGTTTTATCCTGAACACTGTGTTGTCAAAGATATTCTAACCAAAGAAAATCTTCTGCAGGGTAAAAATCATAAAGGCCTATACAAATTCTGTTTGACTAAGCCAAGACACTGTGAAAATGAAAGAATGTGGTGTAATAGTGCTGAAAATAGGAAGATTGAAAACTGTAATACGTTTGACTTATGGCATAGCAAGCTTGGTCATCCCAATGTAAAAATTGTGAAATATGTGTTGAATAACAATGCCATCTCTTCTGGTGATTGTACTTTGCCATATATCTGCACATATTGTAAAATGGGTAAAAGTCACAAATTACCTTTTATAGACTCTAAAACTACATATAATAATCCATTGGAAATGGTCGCCACTGATCTATGGGGACCAGCACCAATATGTGCAGATTATGGCTACAAGTACTATATATCCTTTATTGATGCTTATTCCAAATATGTATGGATATATTTTTTAAAAGCAAAATCTGAAACATATAATGCTGTTATACAATTTATAACTACTGCTGAAAAGCAAACAAACCATACAGTTAAAGTTTTTCAATCTGATGGTGGATCAGAGTTCCTACCACTAAAAACTTACTTTAAAAATAAAGGGATTATTCACAGAATCACATGTCCACACACTTCTGAACAAAATGGGATAATTGAAAGAAGGCACAGACAAATTGTAGAAACTGGATTAACATTGATGGCTCAATCATCAATGCCTCAAAATTTTTGGCCAGACTCCTTTTCAACTTTAGTATTTTTGATAAATAGATTACCCACAAAGATACTGAAAATGAAAAGTCCACTAGAGACATTATTCAATGTAAAGCCAGATTATCTACATTTAAAAGTTTTTGGCTGTTTGTGCTTCCCTTATCTCAGACCTTATAATAAGCACAGATTAAACTATAGATCATCCCCATGCACATTTATGGGATATACTACAAATCAAAAGGGGTACAAGTGCTTAGACAAAAATGGAAAAATATTCATCTCAAGACATGTTGTTTTCAATGAAAAAATATTTCCATTCAAAGAAGCAGAAGTCAGAACAACCAAAAAGATATACAACCCAAAGGATTCTATACCTGCTGTGCCAGTTATATCAGAACTATCTGCCAAGTCCAACACTGATCAAGCCCACAATGACATCACTGGTCCTCAACTCACTATGTCTGGCACCAGTCAGTCCAGCACCAGACCAGGTCAAGAACAGGATGGCACAATCTATACACCTGATCATCCATCTCAACAAAGAGTTAGTATGCAACCCTACGAATTATCTCAACAATCAGAAAATCAAAGCAAACAATAGCATGGTGAAAGTATGAACCAACAGCAGGATAACACTGCCACAAGACACCACATGGTGACAAGATCAAAAAGTGGAATTTTCAAGCCAAAAGTCTACAGTGTCAACTTAAATACAGAAGAACCATGCAATTACCTTCAGGCTTTAGGAAATAAAAACTGGAAATCTGCCATGGCAGAAGAATATGATGCTTTAATTAAGAACAATACATGGAAATTGGTTCCAGCACCCAAAGGAAAAAATATTGTTGGGTGCAAGTGGACTTTTAAATTAAAAAGAAATGCAGATGGTACAATATCTAAGTATAAGGCAAGATTAGTTGCAAAAGGCTATTCACAACAGGGAGGATTTGATTTTAAAGAAACATTTTCACCTGTTGTGAAACCTACCACTATTAGAGTAGTCATTACTATTGCCTTATACAAGAATTGGACCATCAAACAGCTTGATGTTACTAATGCTTTTTTAAATGGCATTTTGCAGGAAGAAGTCTTTATGGAACAACCACATGGCTTCATTAAAGAAGAAAACAAAGGACTTGTGTGTAGACTAAATAAATCACTTTATGGGCTGAAACAAGCACCAAGAGTGTGGTTTGAAAAGCTAAAAGCTACACTTGTCAAACTGGGATACAACTCGGTAAAATCAGACATATCATTATTTACAAAATTCAATAACAATATCACAATATATGTACTAATTTATGTTGATGATTTCATTGTTACAGGTAACAATGAAACTGAAATTAACAAGTTAATCAACCAGCTAGGTCAAGAGTTTTCCATCAAAGATCTTGGCTACTTGAACTATTTCTTAGGCATAGAAGTTACAAAGCTTCCAGACAATTCAATTCACTTATGCCAGAAGAAATACATCACTGAGATTTTATGCAGAGCAAAAATGGATAAAGCAAATTCAATAGCTACTCCCATGGTCAGTAATGTTCAAATATCTAAACATCAAGGGGAAGCAATACTCAATGACAAACAGTACAGAAGTATAGTTGGCTCATTGCAATATGCAACTGTCACAAGGCCAGAAATAACATTCAGTGTCAACAAGGCAAGTCAATTTATGCAAAAACCTACTACTGATCATTGGAAACTTGTCAAAAGAATACTGAGATACTTAAAAGGCACAATAGACCATGGACTAAATATGCAAGCAAGTAAAACACTAAACATAACTGGTTATGCTGACTCAGACTGGGCAAATGACCCTGATGAAAGAAGATCTACAAGTGGTTACTGTATATTTCTTGGAAAAAATCATGTTTCCTGGTGTTCAAAGAAACAAACCATAGTTGCTAGATCTAGTAGTGAGGCTGAGTATAGGAGTGTAGCCAATGCTGTGTCAGAAATCATATGGATTGAATCACTATTATCAGCACTACAAGTCAAATCAGAAAACAAACCAACTGTATGGTGTGACAACTTAAGTACAGTTCATTTGTCTGCTAATCCTATTTTACACTCTCGTACCAAACACATGGAATTGGATTTATACTTCGTTCGTGATCGAGTTAACTGTGGAAAATTGAATGTTAATCATCTACCATCTTCACATCAAATAGCCGACATACTCACTAAACCTCTCTCTAAACCGAATTTTGTTCGATTCAGAGATCAACTGAACGTAAACAGAAACAGCAGTAATAAAAATCATGCCTTCATACCTGACCTACCTACTGCTGAGACTAATTCGAGCCCGAAGAAGAAAGATGAAGTCACTACAGCACGAAAGACTGAGCCTTTCTCAAGATCTGTGAAATATGAAGTTGTAGCAGCACAAAAGACTCAGGCTTTCTTAAGATCTATCAATTCTTCCACCTGATTCAATCGTTGCGACATGATGTTGACATCAGTATTTCCTATGCTGCCTCTCCTTCATCCCTCTGTTATTTTTTCATGTCGGCGACGAAGATTGCCTATTTTCCCTCTGCTATTAACAGGCTGATTCGTTCGTCGCTTCAAACCCTAAAAGAGCTAGGGTTTGCGGGGGAGTAAAGAAGGAAACGTAACTCTGTATAAAATACTTAGTCTTACTTTACTTTGTAATGATTGTAATGGGCTGGGCTGTTTCCTTATAAAGCCCACAATAGTTAAATCCCTCTGTATATATTACTGTGTACGTTGTACACTTCAGATTATTATCAATTCAATACAGAGACATTATTCTTTCCTTTACAACTCTTCTGCAATCAACTCTCTCTCTCTCATTTCATAAAACTTTTACATAAGTTAATGTTATTATGTAACGGTGTAAATGTCCGATGGCGATCTTTCATTTAAATGTGATTAGTTTGTTTTACATATGTATCAAAGTTGAACCAAAAAATGCCTATGCAAGCTTATATTTCCGTGATGTCAGTAAGATTTGATTCCAAAATTATGTAATTTTATAGTTATTTTCTATATCAGAAATAACCAAGAGTATAAACCTACTTCCGATCTCAGGAAATTTATCATAATAACCATAATCAGTGTGATTAGTAATTTTGACATTACACATATCTATGAATTGTTTTGATTTCGATCCAAATGTTGTTTTTTTCATATCCCAACACATATGAAATTGCATACCATTATCAGTGCGATTCTAATTTTTTAGCTTGTTCTCATATTCTACAGCGTTGGGTTGAGTTCAAAAATCAATAAAACAATAGTCTTTGGTAGATATGGATAAAAGACACAAAATACTAATAAACCGTAAATGATTTCGCAAAGCATGAGGCGATATTGATAGTGATATAGTCACTACGGCTATTTAGAAATGTGGAAAATGAGATAGACCAATAGGTAACTCGTCATTGTTGTAAAATAAAACATGTCAGTTTTTCTTTAAATGGTAATTAATGTTGGTTTTCAATAGCGACCTTTCTTAGGCCCCTCAGACGTAGAGAAACATTGTGCAATATATTCCTTTTTATATCAATAAAAATATATTGTAATTCACTGTATTATACATGGAAAAACCCCACTGAGAATTAAATCATCGAAATATGTCATACTCAAGATTTATCGATAGGCAAATGCACAGTTGAAATAATAATGGACATACTATAGTCCCACCTTAAACAGGATAAATAGTTAAATACAATAAAATATTTCTAATATTTCGTAATTAAGTATTTTTTTGTCTTTGACAGAAAATTATTGATTAAACACGCGTATGTATAAAACATATACACTCCAAAACTAATATAAATTCTTCACTAAACTAATTTACTGAAAGTAGGGAATGTTTACTTATTGTATATTGGTAAATAATTACTTTGCTTATTGGAAATAAAAATGATGCAGCCATAAATTTGACATACGGTATAATTTAATCGTTTTTCTTGGTACTTTAATTTCCCTCCATCTCGATTCCATATAATTTGTTTCATCAACTTGGCCATAAACTCCACATTTGAAATAAAATTTATCTTTTCCATTTCCCTCAATTTGCAACTTCCGAATCCCATGAACAAATACAGTTATTTTATTAGCGTCAACATCGTGTATCACATTTACTCAAATCCACCTATTGTAGGTGTTCGATTCTACTACTGTACAATGATAAAATTTCAACTGGCCATCAACAGCATCCAACACTAACACAGTTGCTGGTGTTGTAGTACGATGTATTTGCACAACTGCTGCACCACTTGTTCCATTTGGCACGAAACCGTAACCATCAAATTGCCATATACCTGATGTGTATTAGTATCCCTACACCAAAGAAATGATATTGAATTTGAGAAGTATAAAACAGAATTTGAAAAAAGAAAAGGGGAAAAAAAGAAAAATAAGATAAAAGTAGAGAAAAGAAAGACAGTGATTACCTTGATGTATATCAGTGCAGGGTTTAGTTGTAGTCAGGTTTGGATGGCTTTTCAGTCGAATACGCCTAAATCTTTTGTACTCCATCAATGTAACTGTACCTTTCACTTTGTTGTAAGTTGTACGGCCACTCTATGACTAAATCTTTCTCGGTTAATGGCATTGATGTGAATCCATTTGTTGTTGGATAATTGTATCGATGATTCGAGAAAGATGAAGATTATAATTGTTGTACTTTTGACTTCAAGGATCTATTGCGTAGATTCTTTTAAACAAAAGTTCAACCCAGCAGATACAAACAGATCATTAAACTATCGAATTCTGAATTCAATGAAACCTTGAAACAACGTAATCAGATTCAAAAGTTGTACGTTCTTGATCCGACCAAGAACACTCAAATTTGATTTCTGATGATGCAATTTAATAGAGAATAAAATGAAGAAGAAGAAAAATGATCTGTAACGTTTCTGCGTTTGCAATGCCTTACAAGCATCGCAAATTGTGGTGGCAATGCAGTGTTCTGCAACACTTACTGGATGACGCAGATCTGAATGAAGAAAAAGGAGGTTATAAGAAAAGAGATTGTTAATTTATGATGGTTCCTAGGCGTCACTATTTATAGTAGTGAGTAAGTGTCCATTCGTCAAGCGTCGCATATTTTTCAACAGTCCGAAACCGTTTCAAACGGTCAAGCATTTTCGCAACGGTTTAAAACCATTAGTAAAAGGTCACGTCTCTTCATTCAAATGACCTGCCAAAAATATTCGTTCAAACTCAAATTTTGGATCCGGCCTGTTAAGAAAAATTAATTCGTCATATTAGACCCGAACCCGGTCCGGTCGATCGGACGGATGGACGGCGTCGGCGACGCGCACGTTTGGTGATGATGCATAATTTCGCTCCTCGCATCAAAGCAAAGCTTTATGTGTCCAAAGGGCCCAACCTTTCTTAGAGAAATGCATATATAAATCAATATATTCTTTTAACTTCCTAAACGTAGGACTATTCATTCCCTCTTCTTCCTTCTTCTTCCACTTCTTCCCTCTTCAAAAACAAACCCAAAACTACTTTGAAAATTTTCAACAATTTCGCCCCATTTTCAAAATAAATAAAATAAATAAAATAGACGGCTACATCGCTAGAGTAACTACCTATATACCCAAGTGGGATCAAGCCAATGTAGTTTTTAGATCAAGCTTTGCATCATCGTGGAAACCAATACATAAATGATAGGTATCTTTTGGATTTGAACCTTTACTTAATGTAAGCAATTCAAAGTTTTATCGAGGTCTGTGGTGAACGTATCTTGAACCAAGTACCCCTAGTGATAATACTGGAACAGTCACACATGCTGATTTCCATATATAGAATGTTCTGTATGCTCAGTACATTAATCGCCATGTGCTTAAATCCTGATTTCATAAGTCTATTTTAAAAAGCGGTCTTACTTTCTTAGGAAACGACCCTATTTCCATACCCATATAGGTAAGTCTCTTAAGGTGTTTCCGCGATACACCTTTTTAAGGTAACTAGACTTATTAAGGATATATTATTCATCCTTTGTTCTTGTAGAATCCAAAACTAAATACTATGGGATTATTAATTTCGTGTTTCATAATCATTCTCTTAACTTGTTGGTACCCATTGAACTTTTTCCATCCTTTTCAAAACATAAGTTGGGTTTCTGTTAAGGATGATCAACCTTCATTCACAGATCTTAGTCCCATTTCCTTTGATTTTATAGAAACCAATGCCTTTGGAAGACTCGTGAGTGGGCTAGCCAAGTTTTTCTTTGTTTCTATGTGATCAACAGTTATTACTCCACTTTTGTGTAACTATCTTATCATTTGATGTCTTAGACTCACATGTCTAGACTTCCTATTATGTCTTATTAGAGACATTGTATATTGTCTCCTGATTATCACAGTTAATCAAGACTGCTGGAGATGGCTTCTTCCATAATGACATTTTTATTAATAAATTCCTAAGCCGTTCTGCTTTGACAACACTGTTGATTCAGATATACAGGCCTGTTTCTTGGAAATGCAAAACACAGCAGCACCTCCTAATATAAAGATCCATCCAGTCGTAGACTTGGATTTTGATTCTACATTGTTCTAGGTTGCATCACTATATCCTTCTATTACAGCAGGATATCATTTATAAGATAATCAATAGGTAATGGTTCCTTTCTAATAAGCTAAATTCTGGAAATAGCTTTCCAATGTTCCAAACCTAGATTACTCGTAAATCGATATAACATGCTTATAGCATGTGCTATGTCTGGTCTAGTGCAATGCATAGCATATATAAGACTCCCAATAATACTGGAATACTCAAGTTGAAAAATGACACGTCCATTATTCTTTTCTAATTTAATACTAGGATCTAAAGGAGTAGGTGCTGGTTTGTCATTATAATGACCATATTTTCGGAGGATCTTCTCATTGTAATAAGATTGTGTTAGGAATAACTCCCCCTCTTTTCTAATAATTTTAATTCCCAGAATTACGTCAGCTTCTCATAGATCTTTCATATCAATTTAGAAGATAAGAAACATCTTAGTTTTATTCACCCAGGATATACTGGAACTAAATATTAGCACGTCATTAACATATAAACATATTATAACATAATCGTTGTTTTATGATTTGCTATAAATACATGTATCAGCATCACTAACAATAAATCCATATGACAATGCTATTTTATCAAATTTCTCATGCCATTGCATGGGAGCTTGCTTCAGGCCATAAAGAGACTTTACTAATTTGCAAACTTTCTTTTCTTAACATAGGGTTTTGAAACCTTTAGGTTGTTCCATATATATCTCTTCTGTTAAATCTTCGTTTAGAAACGCAGTCTTTACATGCATTTGATGTATGACCAATATATGAATTGATGCAAGTGCTATTAAACAACGTATAGAAGATATGCAAGCAACTGGAGCATATGTATCAAAATAATCGCTTATATTCCTTAGCAACTAACCTAGCTTTAAAATTATCAATGGATCCATTTGTTTTCAATTTTTTCTTAAATATTCATTTACAAATTATAGGTTTAGCACCAGGAGGTAAATCAGTTAAAACCCATGTTTGGTCTAAAAATATGGAATCATCATTAATAGCTTCTTTCCAGAATATTGAATCTCTGGAACTCATAACCTCAAAATAAGTTTTAGGATCATCATCGACATTCATGAAAAATCTAGTTACATCAAGGACTTCGTCCTTACTGCCTTCTATAAGATATGTAATGAAGTCAGGACCATAGTCCTTCTCTATTCTTGCTCTTTTACTTTTGTTTAGTACTGTTATCTGGTACTGTTACTTTCTTGTTGTTCTGAGCCGGAGCATAGTCATCGTCATTGATGTCATTAATCGTATTAGGTTCTGGACTACATGATCTCAACGGAATCTCAACAGTTTGATTTTTAAAGAATTCTACATCTACGGATTCTATAGCTACTAATGTGTCAAGAATTAGGAATTTATAAATTATGCTATTAAGTGAATATCATATGAAAACACATTTAAATGTGCTATTTCTTAACTTTGACCGTTTAGGGTCTGGTTTTCTAACATATGCTAAACAACCCTAAACTTTAAGTCTTGTAAGGTTAGGTTTCGTATTAAACCATAATTCATAACGGGAAACATTATTCTTTTTATGTGGTATTCTATTTAGGATATAACATGCAGATAACAAGCATCACCCCATAGGTTATTAGGTAAGTTTGAACTTATGAGCATGGCATCAACCATTTCTAGTAAAGTTCTATTTTTTCTTTCAACCACACCATTTTGTTTTGGTGTATATGAGGCAGTGCATTGGTGAACTAAACCGTGTTTTTTTTACAAAATAAGTGAATTCATTTGAGAAATGTTCACCATCTCAATCTAAATGTAACACTTTTATTTTAACTCCTAATTGTGTTTTGACCTCTGCTTTGTAAATTTTAAATTTATCAAAGGCTTCATATTTAGTTTTCATTAGATACACATATGCATATCTAGTATAATCATCAATAAATGTTATATAATATTGGTTACCATCATAGATGATATGATTTTTAAAGTCACCCACATCACTATATACTAAATCAAGCAAGCTAGTTTTCTTTTCTATAGATTTAAAGGATTTTCGGTGTATTTTTGCTTGAACACATATTTCACATTTGGAGATAGTATCGAAATCAGAATTAGAAATTAATCCTTGTTTATGCATATTTTTAAGGGAATTATAATTAACATGTCCTAGTCTACGATGCATAAACTAACAGAAGAATTTCTCCTACTTGTCCAACTACGGACTTATTTTCAACCATTTTGAAATCCATAAAATTGCAAATAAGGAATTTTTTGTTACTTGCCTCGGATATGCGATATTTGCTTTCTAGTGCAGCCCATAGTGCCTTTGCAGTTTCCAAAGTCCTATGTGCTTTGTAGATTGGAGTAGATAATGCATTCAGAATGTGCTCTCTACATAGAAAATCATCCTCTTTGCGCTTTACACGTTTTGCTTTCAATTTGTCTGTATCTTTATCGGTTTCCTATGGTATTTCCTCCAAGTTATATTCAAAAATATAGAACAGTTGACCGTGATAAAAAATAATTTCATTGTCACTTGCCAACGAGTGAAGTTTTCACCATCAAACCGTTCCAATCGCGTTAAACATTGATTCATAACTTGAAGAGCATGATTGAACTCGAACCATCCATAGTTGAAGATATTGTCTAAAATTGTTGGATAATTGTATCGATGATTCGAGAAAGATGGAGATTATAATTGTTGTACTTCTGACTTCAAAGATCTACTGCATAGATTCTTTTAGATAATATTCAACCTAAAAGGAACAAACGGGTTGTTAAACTACCGACTTCAGGATTTAATGAAGCCTTGAGACAGCGTAATCAGAATCAAAACTTATACGATTTTGATCCGACAAAGAACATTCAAATTTGATTTCTGATGATGCAATTTAGTAGAGAATAGAATGAAGAAGAAGAAGAAAAAAAACGATCTGCGACATTTCTACGTTTGGAATGCCTCACAGGCGTCGCAAATTGTGGTGGCAAGGCAGTGTTCTGCAACACTTTATGGGCGTCGCAGATCTGGATGAAGAAGAACAAGAAAAGAGATTATTATTTTGTGATGGTTCCTAGACGTCACTTTTTATAGTAGTGAGGAAGTGTCCATACATCAAGCGTTGCATCCTTTCCAATAGTCCGAAACCGTTACAAACGGTCGCGCCCTTTCACAACAGTTTAAAACTGTTACTAAACGGTCGCTTTCTCCATTCAAATGACCTATTAAAAATATCCGTCCAAACTCAAGTTCTGGATCCGACCTATTAACAAAAATTAATTCGTCATATTAGACCCAAACCCGAACCCGGTCCGGTCGGTCGGACGAACGGACGACAGAGGCGGCGCGCGCTTGTGTGGTGGTGATGTATAACTTTCCTCCTCACATCAAAGCAAAGTTTTGGGTGCCCAATGGGCCCAACCTTCCTTAAATAAATGCATATAAAAATCAATAGATTCTCTTAATTTCCTAGATGTGGGACTATTCTTCCCCTCTTCTTCCTTCTTCTTCCACTTCTTACCTCTTCAAAAACAAACCCAAACCCAAAACTATTTTGAAAATTACCTACAATTTCCCCCAATTTTCAAAATACATAAAATAAATAAAATTCACGGCTGCATCACTAGAGTGACTACCTACATACCAAAGTGGGATCAAGCCAATGTAGTTCCAAGTTCATATTTTGCATCATCGTGGAAACCAATACATATATGATAGGTATCTTTTAGATTTGAACCTTTACTTAATGTAAACCATTTGAAGTTTTATCGAGGTCTATGGTGAACGTATCTTGAACCAAGTGCCCCTAGTGATAGTAACGGAACAGTCACACATACTGATTTTCCTGTATAGAGTGTTCTGTATGCTCAGCACATTAATGATCATGTGCTTAAATCCTGAGTTCATGAGTCTACTTTAGAAAGCGGTCTTACTTTCTTAGGAAACGACCTGATTTCCATACTCATATAGGTAAGTCTTTTAAGGTGTTTTTGGGATACACCTTTTTAAGGTAACTAGACTTATTAAGGATATATTATCCGTCCTTTGTTCTCGCAGAATCCAACACTAAATATTATGGAAATATTGATTTAGTGTTCCATAATCATTCTCTTAACTTGTTGGTACCACTGAACTTTGTCTATCCTTTTCAAAATATAAGTTGGGTTTCTGTTAAGGATGATCAACCTTCATTCACAGACCTTAGTCCCATTTCCTTTGGTTTTATAGGAACCAATGCCTTTGGAAGACTCATTTGAGTGTGTCAGCCAAGTTTTTCTTTGTTTCTATGTAATCAACAGTTATTACTCCACTTTTGAGTAATTGTATTATCATTTGATGTCTTAGACTCATATGTCCAGACTTCCCATTATATGTCTTATTTGAGACATTGTATATTGTAGCCTGATTATCATAGTTAATCAAGACTGCTGAAGATGGCCTCTTCCATAATGGGATTTCTATTAATAAATTTCTAACAATTTCGCTTCCTTACAAGCATTTGCTAATGCAATCAACTCTGACAACATTGTTGAGTCAGATATACAGGTCTGTTTCATGGAAATCCAAGACACAACAACACCTCCTAATGTAAAGATCCATCCAGTCGTAGAATTGGATTTTGACTCTACACTATTCCAGGTTGCATCAATATATCCTTCCATTACAGCAGGATATCCCTTATAAGATAAACCATAGGTAACGGTTCCTTTCAAATAAGCTAAAATTCTGGAAATAGCTTTCCAATGTTCGAAACTTGGATTACTCGTAAATTGACATAGCATGTGATATGTCTGGTCTAGTTCAATGCATGGCATACATAAGACTCTTAATAGTACTGGAATACTCAAGTTGAGAAATAGTACGTCCAGTATTCTTTTCTAATTTAACACTAGGATCTAAAGGAGTAGGTGTTGGTTTGTCATTATAATGACCTTATTTTCGGAGCAACTTCTCAATGTAATGAGATTGTGTTAGGAATAACTCCTCCTCTTTCCTAATAATTTTAATTTCCAGAATTACGTCAGCTTCTCCTAGATCTTTCGTATCAAATTTAGAAGATAGAAACTTCTTAGTTTCATTCACACGGGATATATTGGAACCAAATATTAGCAGATCATCAATGTATAAACATATTATAACATAATAGTTTTTGTCTGATTTGATACAAATACATTTATCAGCATCATTAACAATAAATCCATATAATAATGCTATTTTATCAAACTTCTCATCCATTGCATGGGAGCTTGCTTCAGGCCATAAAGAGACTTTACTAATTTGCAAACTTTCTTTTCTTGACCTAGGGTTTTGAAACCTTCAGGTTGTTCCATATATATCTCTTCTTCTAAATCTCCATTTAGAAACGCAATCTTTACATCCATTTGATGTATGACCAATTTATGAACTGATGAAAGTCCTATTAAACAACGTATAGATGATATGTGAGCTCATGAAGAATATGTATTAAAATAATCTACTCCATGTCTTTGCTTATATACCTTAGCAACTAGTCTGGCTTTAAACTTATCAATGGATCCATTTGTATTCAACTTTTTCTTAAATATCCATTTACATCCAATAGGTTTAGCACCGGGAGGTAAATCAGTTAAAATCCAAGTTTGGTTTAACAATATGGAATTCATTTCATCATTAATAGCTTCTTTCTAGAATATTGAATCTCTAGAACTCGTAGCCTTAGTATAAGTTTTAGGGTCATCATCGACGTTTATGACATATATAGTTACATCAAGGACTTCATCCTTACTCCCGACTTAACCTGTAAAGCCCTTACTCCCGGCCTACTCAAATCAAGTTTTGAGCAGCTGAGAGTCTAAGGGGAAGGCATAAACTTCAAGTCAAACAAAAAGCCTACTATAAATAATAATATTCCATTTCGGTTTATGGATATTAGGTGAGACCATGCCGTTGAGCGGAACAGGTTTTCCCCTCATTAATATCTCTTTAAAATATATTTTTTGCAAATCAAAGTCCTATAAACCAAACTGGTTAAAATAAGCAATATAATAATAATGTGCATGCATGTTACATAGGTTGTCGTGGTTATCCATCAAATCGGTGGACTATCCATTCCATTGTTTAGTTCTAATAGGGTCACAACAAACCTGGCAGGATGGTTGACTCGGGCCTACCAGATATACCAAAGTTTCTAATTGGCTGTTAGAAGAAAAATAGATGTTCTATCCAAATATACTTATCATAGTGTTTACCTGACTATCTGTCAATCTCATAGTTTTTCTAGGCTTACTATGAACCTAAAGGTTTTGCAGGTCAACTTATAACCTATCTTATCTTTATGTATTTCTTTTTATGCATAAATCTACTTTTGTCGTACTCTTCATAAAGCACTACACACTATAATTTTGTACCAATATTAACTAGGGGTTAATAGTTGAAGTATAAAGCGCTATTCTACACCAGTCCCACCTGGTTTTCTAATCTCTGAGTCAATTCATCTTATCAAAATATAACCAAAAGTAATAAGAATAATAATTTTCTTTAGTAAAATTATAGGCTAACTATCCTTTTTTTCATATCCTTGAAAACACTTTCTATATATTAATTTAACCCTTGAAATCATATTTTCAAAATAAGGAAAATATAGCACTTCATTTATCCAAAATAATTATGCCATGACATATGCTTTTATAAGTAATATTGATGGAGTTCAAAGTCATTTAAGGTCACCACCTTACAAAACCATAGGATGTAAAATCAAAACAATATAAGTCATTATATTGAACGACATAGTTGACAAGGGTCTTCGCCCCTCAAAACATAAGCCATAAGGCCAAAGTTAATGAAACCATTTAATTTATAATGTTGGCAAACTTATCACCACCAAAGGTATTTGTCCCACTAAATATGTTAAATCCTTTAACCTTTAAAACATAAGGCTGTAAGGCCTCTAATAGGTGTGATGCTCCCCCCATGACCCAGCTAATAAAGTGTATTAATGAGTAATACTGTCTTTTAGTATAGAGAATAGGGCTGGTTAGGAGCGACCATCTGTAAATTTTGCTTTAAGCGAACATTGATACGTTGATTTGGGTGTTGTATATTTTTTCCTTCTCAAGTGGAATCAACGTATGCAATCTACGCTTAAAATAAAACAACGTTGGCTATGTTAATAATCCATAACAATATATGATAAATACAAATCACAGAATAACAGATCGCGGCAGTGGAATACAAATAGATATAAGCTGATCAAATCGAATAGATACCTAAAATCAAATATAAGACTGTAGTCAAAAGGATCAATACAACGCATCTGTACTATATCTCATGAAACAAATATGGACATAAAAGAGTCTAGGCTCAATACAAGACACAACACTACATGAACATGTACATGTATACGAGATGAAGATGAATGATAAAAGGATAGATGGAGTGAATTTTCCTTAAAATTATCAAGCTAGAGCATCTGAAATATCTCGGTCTGATCCGAGTATTATAACATTATGAATGGGTCAATCTAGACTATAATGAATGAGTTAAGCAAGATAAATAATGGATAAAAGGAATTAGATCTGAAATATAAACATAAAGCCTAAGTATTGGCAAACATTAGAAACACTTCAATAAACTCCAAGAATGAAATCACTAAATATCAAAACACAAGATAGCTTCTAAAAGCAAGATACCCAAAACTATTTGGTGATAACACAAATAACACATGTAAGCAAGAAATCTTGTCAACATCCCAAAGTTGAGTTAAGAAAGAAGGTTTATCCCTTTTTGGATTTCTCTAGTTAGATTGCAAAGGATGAGATGTGTATTTCCTCCTTGATCACCCTTTCAAATAGATTGCTATAATGTAAACTTGATCAGGTAGACCTTTCGACTCAGTCGAAACAACTAATTCCTTTTTCCTATAAACTTTTCATACTTGCTGGATAAAGCGGTATTCCCTTCGAAAGCTCCCCTTTCGATACAGTTGAAATACTCAAATGAATTACTTTAGACACTTCTGGATAAGGTTTGACTTAATGTGTTTCGATCCAATCGAAGGCTGAAATTGTTGAGTAGTCAGGGTTCCGATGTAGTATCCATGGTGGAGGTTTTGACCTTGTCGAAGGATGTATACTTGAATGCCTTGACTTTAGATTGGAAATCTTTAGTAAAAGTGATTTGGAGTTAGGTCTCAACCTTGTCGAAAGCTGGATCTGTTAGCATCTTGAGTTAATCAATGGTTTAAGTAGGTTGAGACCCAGTTTCGACCTTGTCGCAAGTGGAAGCCTAGAGGGAGGTAGCTTAGAGTATATAAATGAGATCACTTATATATACCAGGGTTTTGATAGAGTCGAAAGGGATCTTTCGATACGGTTGATACTGTAACACAAAGTTAGATCTAAAAAATCTTGACAAACAGTAAAGTAATTGGAAATAGTGAAGACTTTCCTCTCATTCCTTAATGAAGACTTTATTCAATTAGGAAATTAGGGTTTTACAGCTCTTTTGATCAAGAATATACAAGCTTCGAATGACTAAATTCTGATTCCCAAAACTAGACCCCTTGGGTCTTATCTATAGATGCAGGTCAGCATCTTTTGACCCCAATGCTTTCGACCTGGTCGAAATATAGTTGCTGTATCGACACTAGTATGCTTCCGCCTTTGTCGAAAGGAGCAGTTGCGCTTTCCTTCTCTATGTTGCTTTGCAAGAGCTTTCGACTCCATCGATAGGCTTTATCCAGTGGTTTCGGAGATGTTGAGTTGTCGATGGTTTCGATGCTGTTGGTTGCTTCCGAACTCTTACCCGTCACTTGATGATGAACCACCCTGGATAATAATGGCTTCGACCGGTTCGAAAGGCATGGTTTAGCTTTTGAAAGGGTTTTTTAGACCAATACATGCTTTCGAGTGATTTGGACGAAACCTTTGGTTTCGAAATGTTTGGATCGTATTTGAAGAATTACCCTTCATTGCCTTCGAAAGGTGTTGTTAAACTCATTCGAAAGGTCTTCAATCATGTGGAATCACCTGCTTTGAAAGGTGGTTACTGAAGATGGAAAGGTGCTTTTGACCCCTTCGACTCCTTCGGAATGTAAAGAATATTCTAGCCTTTGGCTGTAGCATCACTTCGACTCTTTCGAAAGATTTGATTGGAGTCTTTTCCTCTCGTTCTTCTTTATCTTTTGCTAAAACAGATTTCGACAAAGTCGAAAGGAATTTTTGGTAGTAACATTTGCCTCCTCCGCTTTGCGAAGGGATTCACTTGACTTTCCAAGTCTACTATGTAAAAACCTAGAAACTTCCCGCCTCTCAATCTTCCCGCGTAAATCTGGGCCATCTATTTAAATATGATCTAATGGCTTGTAGTTCTTGGTGACTTTTCTGATAAAGTGCGCTCTTTGCTTCTTCTTCTTCACCTATCTGCAATCAAATTTCAAGTACAAGTAAAAGAATGCTCAAATTTTCTTTTCTTCAATCTAAGAAGAAGCTGGATTCATAAGTAAAATCATTTATGCTCCTCTAATTCCTCTTTCTTTTTATTATTCTTTGTATTTCATAGTGGATTTTAATTTCCTAAATCCTGTAGTTGGGTTATCAATTCCAAATTTTATATAATCAAAATTTTGAATCTTGCTTCAATTTTTTGGAAATGGCTTAAGCTTCAAACTGTTAAATTACTTGAGGACATTCTATAATTTAATTTTCATGAATTGATTATATTTACTTCCTTTTGATTTTCATTTTAAACTCGATTTCAGTTTTTCATGATTAATTTTACTTTTTCAAGGAATCTGAATTCTCGTTTTAGTGATTTTGAAACCTAAAATAGATATAAATCATTTAATTTAATGGGTTTAATTCAATTGTTTATTAATTTTAGAATTCCTAGATATGCAATCAGTTTTAGGGAAGAAAAGGGGTTTTTTCTTTTCTTCGCTTGGAAGTTTTGAGTGGAATGGATGAAAAATTGGCATCATAAACTTATTTTTCTACCCCTTCAAAAGGGATTAAGGCGTCAACATCGATTTTTCTTTCTTAGCCCCTTTCGATGGGATCGAAAGGTATTGTAGCGTGAATTTGACCAACCTTGTCGAAAAGTTATATAATGGAGTAGAATGCAGCCGCCCCTCTCGAAAGCAAAACGTTTCGACTAGTTGAAACCTTTGTGCTGATTGAAATGTTTTCTTTTTTAATATACTTTCAAAACTATAATTTCTTTTCGACCTTGTCAAAACCTCCTTTAACTAATGAGTCGAAACCTTTTCACAATCACCTTTCTCCAACATTGTCGAAACATTCTAAGTTCACATGATTTTAACTTAGGACCTTTCAACTTAATAAATATATAAGGTTTCGACGACATTCATATATCCCTTAGAAAAACTCAAGTCATAGGTTTCGACAGTGTCAAAGGGTCTTTTTATCTTGTTTATGGAATATTAGTTGTATACACTTTGCTCAAGTTTTTAAGTTATCTTTAACTATTTGCTTTTAGTAACCCAGTTCTTTGTTGTGCTTTTAGCATTGTTGAAGGGTGTCGATAGGATACACACTCCAACCCTTCCTTTCGGCCTTGTCCAAAGCTCAGTGGATGTTCATATGTAAGCTTTTGACACTGTCTAAAGGTGTTTGTTAAAGGTTAACTTATCTTTCCCTTTCAACTCAGTCAAAAGCTCTATATTTTTTATTTTTAACTTCAACTCTCTCCTAAGAATTTGAAGTTCCATATTTGGTTTTATGTTTAAGTTGCCATAGTAGTTTATTCCCAAGTATTGGAAGAATATATAGTTCGTAATAAACTGAAAAATTTAACTGAAACGTTGTCACCTAGAAAAACCATGAGCTCTCCAAAAAATCCGAAGCCACTTCCAAGCAATCTCTCATATCTATACAAGGCGAAATAGATGCCATCCTTAGTGATAACAGAATTATTGGTGTGGAAGCCATTCCACCTAGGGAAACAGATACCATCAATAACCCTCCTAAAGGGTTCTTTGCTTATACCACTATCCATATATGGCATGGAGGATTTCTCCCTTTCCCTGAATTATTGCCTAAGTTTCTTTCTTATCTTCGGATTGCTCCAATCCATGTCTCTGGAGTTAATGGCATTGGAGTCTGGACTCCCCTCTTTAAATGCTGAAGTGTTGAAGCTCTTGGTCCGACTAGTCAAGCTCATCAATATCAACATCAAAATTTTCAAAGCAAACCCCCAGAAGAAGCTAGTACCAGAAGGGGTTAATAAGTTTAGAGGCTGGGAGAACCAGTTCTTCTTCATTAAGTGCTTCTCAAACATCAGTGGGACTTTCTATACCCATTGTAAGTCTAGATTTCTATTATTTTCCTTCTATTCAATGGTTTTTCTTGTCTAATCTTTGCTTTTGTCAGGTGCCCATGTTAAAGAGTTAGATGAGGAAGATAAGAGAACAGTAGAGTCTCTGATTGCAGCCTTAAGCCAAATTGGGAGTAGATTGACGCTGTTAACTCCAGCAAATTTATGAAAGCACTCTCTTCTGTCGGCAGGCTAAAGGATCCTCAGAAATCCTCCTTTTGTCCAACATATGTAACAACCCGATATTTTCAACCATTCGCATCCGCACATGTCAGACTTGAATTGCTCAAAATACCGAATTGTAAAGTAAATTTTGGTGAAGCAAAAAATATGCAGTAAATAAATCACAGATCACAGATCACAGACACAGAGTAATATAATAATGCAGCGGAAGCAAAGAGATACTAGTTCATGAAACTACAATATATACATCAGAGTTAAACTTGATGCAACAGAAGTAACAAGTTACAATAGAAGTTTCAATATGATAAACAAGCAAAAGCTGATTACATCACCGGAATCAACTAAATACTGAAATTGAAATAGATAGCTGGATCTTCAAGCAAAGCACCAACTCCGAAGGTGAGTCTCTAACGTTGTATCACTCAGTCTGACCCGAGTGTAAAGAAAATACACAAAACACTCGAGTCAGGACATACATACTGATACAATGTAAACCAACTCAAGTGAACTGTAATATAAGGTACAAGTAACTTAAAGGATGCTTGGGACTGTCCATCCTCTAAGGATCCGTTAAACTATTTACTATGTAGTAATATTTCTCTATTATAATAATGTCTATAGTAAAATAAACTTACTTTTAAATAGCGTTAAGGGGTTACCCATATAGCCCTTAACACGTTATAGTGCCAGTAGTCTATACAGTACCTGGATATTCCCTGATTAGGAGACTATGAGAAGATACTCTATAGGTACGACACAAATCAAACTCGTACAAGGCTCGCTAGGGTAGGTAACATGACACAATTAGGCAATGCCATGGTAGATATACCAATTATGCATCCGGGCTGGTGGTGACGCATAGTGCGCAGCTACCGCCAACCTCGAGCCACGCCCCCAAATCAAAAATCAAAAGTGGCCACCAAATCAATCTCAAAGTCATAATATAATATCGAAGGAGTGTGTCCGATAAGAGGGGCTACCTTACTGTCCCATAAGCGCTCCTGTTTTAGCCACTTATGCCAATTCACGGGAGTCGAGTCCACATATATACCTCAAAGGAACGCCGCCACCATCCTACTTCAATCTGGAAACTCCACCGCGTACACGGTTGTTAAAGTGGTTTTCGGAGTTGGTAGAGAGTATGAAAACTTCTGATCCCGGTCTCTTTAACAACCAAACGTTATTATAACCCTTGGATATTTATTTCAAAATCATTTATATTTTCAAAACCAAACTAGCATATCCATTTCAAAATCATATCATTTCTTTCAAAATAGTATATACTTTCAAAACCAAAATATCATACTCATTTCAAAGTATATCACAATAGTATCATTTCCATTTCAAAACTAATTCAATGATATATCGTTTAAATAAAGCCCAAATTTCAAAATCACTGAATATTTCCTTCAATTTATTAAACTTGAAATATTCCTTTAGATTATCATAGCATTTTCGGAATGTAATACTTTCCACTTTAACATTATATGTAATCAAAGTATTTATATACTTACAAATTTTAACATGGTCATTTTATCATAGCCTTATAGTTAAATAAACTTTGTTACTGTAATATCCAATGTAAAGCTGAAATTCTTATGTTAAGTTAAAAGTACCTTATTAACTTCCATTATTATTACAATAAAGAAACTTTATTATTTTAATCATTTAAAATATGTCATTTACATTTATTAAAACTTCCATATCAGATGTACATTATCAACTTACATTTTATTATTACAATAACGAACATTTATCATTTTAATCAATTTAAATTACACCATTATATTAATTAAAACTTACATGTTAAATGTACGTTTTAACTTACATTTGTTACAATAAAGAGCATTTATCATTTTAATCAATATTACACTAATTAAAACTTACATTATCAAATGCACGTTTTAATTTACATTTCTATTATGGTAAAGAACATTTATTATATTAATCAATTAAAATATTAATCAAATTACTTCTCACATGTACGTTTTAACTTACATTTTTCCAATTTAAAGTCATAGCTATTTATCTTACAAAACAAAACATTTCACAAAAGAATATTTTATCATAGTTAATATAACAATCAAATTCTCTTTATAAATCGATTCATTTAGCTACCAATTAACTATGATTTAAAGTTAAATAAATTTTATTACAAAAGGCCTAATTAAAACTGTATTTCATTTTATCAATTCAAAATACATTATTTATTATGCAAAACATGTCCATTTCATGAAACAACCTTTATTAAAATTTCTAGGTTAGATTTAAGATTCCAAAGTAAATCAAATTTAATTATTAAGTTATTTATCATCAATAAAGATTTTTAAATCAACTTAAAACCAATTATTAACTTTATAAAATTTAACCTACAGAAAAACTAATACACCTTTATAATTAAAGCATTGAATCAACTTTTAAGTTAAAATTTCATATATTTATAAAAATCAAAATGCTTAAGAAATCTTTAGGGAGATATTATTTAATAATACCTAATTAATTTTTAGGAAAATATTGCTTAAAATATAACCATCGGCATGTATAATATTTTCTAACCTAGGTCAAATGATACAGATATATATCATTTCAATCCATAATTTAAAAAGAAAAATATGGGTTCTATCATTTCAAGCCTGCAATCCCAAGTAAAGTAAATACAATAAAATCAATAAAAATCACTCAAGCCTATCCTTTCAGCTCATAATGATTTTCCTTATCCTAAAGTCCGTTCGGGTATGTGTCATTTCAACCCATAGTGATAGGGAACTTGCAGTGTGATAAACAGGAAATAAAAATAACATATAGCTATAATACCATAACGGATGATGTAACAAATATATAAA
Source organism: Allium cepa (assembly GCA_030765085.1). Lineage (NCBI taxonomy): Eukaryota > Viridiplantae > Streptophyta > Magnoliopsida > Asparagales > Amaryllidaceae > Allium > Allium cepa. Next base: position 406,529,271 of record CM060931.1, on the reverse strand, counting down.
CAGTATTTAACATCATATAATCAATCACAGGCATGTATGAACATAGCATGATAATTTCTACGATTCACTTGTCATCATTTCACAATTATATAAGTATGTAAGTCTAGAGTGATAACTCATCTTTTTAAAGCTAGAATTGAAATTCATACCCAAATCTAAACTCCGCAAAGCACGAAAAGGCACGACAAAGAACGACTATATTTTTAGCGAATGAAGAGTCAGATCCAAATCTCGTATGCAAACAAATACAACATATATAATAATATATTTCAATACAAAAGAATATAAATTAAAACAATGGGAAATATGAGATAACATGACATAACCTTTGCTTCAACCACCAAGTGGGCTCAGCCTTGGTTTTGTTTGGGTCAAGTGCATCTCTAGTTTGTGCCAAGGAGGTGATGAGATCATGGAAAAGCAAGGCATGGGCAAGGTGGAGCCGAGCCTAGCAAAAGAAAAATCGAAGAGAAAAATAAAAGAAAAATGGAAAGAAGGAAGAAGGAGAAGCCATGAAAATTTCTTGAGCTTGCTGTATTTTTTTTAGACGCAAAATGAGAAATGAGATGTTTTGGGAAGTTTTGTACGTGATATATGAAGTGGAGTGGATGGCAAGAAAAGTTTTGAACGGCTTAAGAGGAGTAAATGATAGAAAACAAAAAAAGGCAAGAATTAGAGAGAGAGAAATATATATATATGTGTGTGTGTGTGTGTGTGTGTGTGTGTGTGTGTGTGTATTATTCTTAAATGAAAATAAATATGAGAAGTGGGAAATAAATCTTTGTATGTGAATTGATAAAGTTTCTCATGGCTAATAGATGGAGTGGTTTGGAAGGCAAGCAAAGAAGTAAATGCTAGAAAACGGAAAAGGCGTAAGTTAAGGAGAAAGAAACATATATATTTATTCTTAATTGCAAATGAGAATGAGGAGTTTGAAATGAGAAATAAGTCTTCTTGTACGTGATTTGTGGAATGATTTCTCACGGCTAGGAAAAGAAATATGCATGGCTATGGTAGGTAAATAAATAGATAGGTAAATAAAAAGGCAAGAAATAAAGCAAACGTAACCTATGCTTAATTAAACAAAGTAACGTATGTCTAATTGATTAGTTTCCAAGCCATTTATTTGCATAGATTTCTTTAAGAAATGAAATGAGAGAAGAGAATGATTTGATTTGTAGTGAATAGCACGTGAAGTGCACGGTTAAAAGGAAAATGAACATAGGAAAATAGAAAATGAAATATAGAAAATCCCTGGTGTAAAACACTGTATTTTATCCAGATTTTAAAATATAAATCAGAATTTAATGAAACAAAAAGTAGAACGAATATCAAAATTATATTCTGCTTCAAATAAAAAGATTAGAATTTAAAAATTCAAATTTAAAAAAAATTAAACTGAAATTCAAAATTTTACAAAAATATAAATTTTTGGAAATGTTTATTTTACTGCATTTGGAGAATAAATTACCAACAAATTCCAAACTTACATTGGAAAATTCCAGAAATTTAATTTTAAATAATTTAAAGTTTGAAGTTTTTAAATAAAAATTTAATTAAAAATATTTACGAAATTATGGGCTGTTACAACATACCTCTCGATGCAAACGCTTCCTTTCTCTGGGAGATCCATCAATTTTCTCTCCCATGTCACCCATCTTGACCACTCTGATATGAGATAAACACTGCACTTGTTATGAATTACTATGTTGTTTTCTCAAATTATTCCACTGATTTATAATCTTCTTGAATTCTTTTCATTTGCTGCTCAAGTTAAAAAGCCAGTTAGTGGTCCAGCTCCTCCTCTTACTTCTTCTCATGCGCCCACCATTTCTCAATGCCTTGTCAGAACTAAAATAGAAATCAAGAGGAAGTTGGCGCAATCAACTAAAGTTGAACTACCTTTGAAGATAACTAAGATAGTTAATATTCCAGATTCAGAAGAGAAGGAACCGTTATCTCTTGATAAAGCACCAAAGGGCCCAACTTTTGAAGCTCCTAAGGATAAATCCAAGCAAACTCCATTAACAGTCGATCTTCTTTCATGTATCAAAGTCTCGAGTTCTCCGGTTACTCTCGAACAAACGCAACAAGCTTTAGAGGTGTCCCTCACTCAAAAGAGCATTCCTCCGAAGCGTCATCTTCTTCTCCATCCATCAATTCTGAAGAGATAGCCCAGTCTATCTTAAATTCCGAGTCCTAATCCTCCATCCACCCACCTTCTATCATTTCTGATTTGGCATTCATTACCGTTCCTTGATGGAACAAAAATTCTTTGTAAGCTTCTTTTCCCTTGACTTTATCATTGCTGTTCTTCTTTAAATTTTTGACTTGTGCTGTATTTATTCTTTCAGATTCCAAGAGTTAGCTAGTTTTGCATGAACAAGTATCCAAATCTTCCGTTAAGTCCTTCGAGTTTTAGGAGGAAATTTATGCTTTAAAGAATCAAGTATCTTCCCTTTCTGTGGCAAAAGATGAAGCAACCTCTGAACTGGAGCGATTGAGAACTTCTCTTGCCCAATCGGAATCTGCTACTTTAGAGGAAAGAAAGGCTCGCAAACTCCTCGTCAATGAGAACTTTGCTATGCAGCTAATCATAAAATATTCTAACGAGGAGAAGGCCTGCATGACAGCAAAGAATGCTTCATTGAAAGGGAAGTTAAAGAAGAAGGCCTTCCTTGAAACTTGCTATCGCTGCCATTTCAGACGCCAAACAGCGAGTATCCCATTTTCTTGATACTACTCTTAAAGAGATCATGTTGAGCTCTTTCGAAGATGCTTTGATGCTTTCCTATGAGATAATATCGATAAATGCCTCGAGATCAGTTTTCCCTCACTTGACTCCGCCCTCGTAGACAGAGTTATAGGCAAGATAAACCATATGACGTAGGAAACCGAGGCTGTTGAAAAGGATGAAATTGACACCTCCCAGATTCGACCAGATTCTCTCTTATGAATTCGAATCTGACTCAGAAGATGAAGGTGACAAAGATGAAGTTGCCTAGGAAGAGGCGAATAATGATGATGACGATGACAATGATAATAATGATGATAATGATGATGACGACAACACTGATGGCGGCAAAGGTTCGGGTGGAGATGGAGGAGGCCACATAGAAGCTTCTAATGAAGATAGAAATGATAATGCCAGGGCCTCTGAAAAAGAGTTATCCCCTCACGAAGCTATCCCACCTGAATCTGCTGCGCCCTTTGCTTCTCAAGAAGATCTTGCTTCTATCAATGTTGATGAATCGAGAGGAAAAGAGTAGGTTTCTTAGACTTCTATCCTGATATCTTAGGTATGGGATTCTCTATTTAAATATATTTCACTTCAAAGATAATAATAGTGTAAATCATTCATTTAGATAAGGAAGTAATTCATCCTCCCCTATAAAACCAAACTTGAGAGAAAACAAGCAGAGATAAATAGATTATATCGGGAGTTAGATAAGCAAATAAGGAAGCATAATGTACTTTCCGATAAATATCATAGGCTTGATAGAAGTGCATTAATGTTAGCATTTTTTAAGCATAAAAAAGTTTCCCCTTACTAAAGAGAGAGCGCCTTCGCTACGACGCTCTCTTAAAAGAAACTGGGAGTTAATCACCTTATTTTGGATGCTGATTGAAGAGAGGGATATTTTAATCAACTTCTTATATAAGGCCTACTGTAAACACTCAATTGTTGACTTTTCATATTTAGGCGAATTTAGTGGTGGTCTACTTAGGCGTTTTCATAAGAGATACGTGGATGAATTCTGATCTAACCTACACCCTGGAGCTTGTTGGAACTTACCACGGGTCAGATCCATTCCCTAAGATCTCCCTTCCAAAAAAATTAAGCATTATAAAGATAAATTTGTCTTTGAATTATTTTCTAAGTCTATTTTGTATGAACCGGATGAATAATTGTAAATATGCAATAATATATTGATTCTATAAACATTTGTTTTAGCCTTGTTTTTTATGCTTAGCTTCGTTTTATTATATTATCACAGAGTGATTGTTCATTAGGTCAACTTGTTTCTAGAGACCATTTAAGCCAATAAGTTAACTGAGAAGATTTTATCTTGAAAAGACAGCAATTTTAAAGTCTTCAAAATTAGCAAGATATCATTTTCTTAGAGATTTACAAAAATACTACTAGGAATATCCATGTCTCCGCTTTGATTTTCTCGGTGATGAGAAAGAAAAGCTTCTTAAGGAGATCAGAACATTTCACATGAAACTATTTTGTGGTCGCGATAGACCTTCGGCTGGGAAGTGGGACTATAGCAAATGTTCACTGATTATTACTCTAGAAGGAGTTAATACACCTTTTGATTCGACGGTTACTCTCTCCGCACATTCATTAAATAAATATAGAAATGTGGTTTCCCAACTTTAGATATAAAACAATTGTCTATTGTATCTTTTAGTTTCATTGTTATTTGAGTTGTAATCTGTTACCATAATAATAAAAATATTTTTCATTCAGATTTTGACTCCATTTTGTTTTTTTTTCTATTTAAATAGGAGTTACAATTATCAGCAGCTCCTCTCTCACTTGATTGCGTCATGCTGTACTAATCTTAGAGATAAGCTGTTGACAGAATTTGAAAGAAGAAAACTACTTGATAATACTTTACTCAAACGCTTTCACGACAACGCTGAAGCCTTAAAGTGGCACAAGAGATAATTACTTCAAAAAACTATCGCTAGCAACCTAAAGGATCAAGTTGCCATTTTGGAGGATGATTTCAAAAGCAACGATTAAATGAATTCTACACTAAAGCGACAAGTAAAGTCGAACCCCTAAATCGACTTTGATTAGAAAATGTCAGAAATCTTTCAACAAATTAGTGATTTAGAGATGAAACTAAATGACGGCCAAGCTCGGTACAAATCGCTCGAATATAGTATGGGGGATAATATTCAAAGTATCGATTTATGACTCCCCGCGCTACTCCTTCTATAACTAGAGCTACAAGGTCTACTTCCCTCGCCGCTCAAAAATTCCACACAATGACTAATCCCCCTCCTGGCTTTGACGAGGGGATAGTAGGTGAATGTTGTAGGAAAGTCAAATTTGAAGTGGTAAAGTATTTTATGAACTGTAAAGGAAGACATATCCACAATGTATAAATGAGTATGCCCACAGAGTTCAGGAACTTGAACGTGGAAACTACTTCCTTCAAAAGCGAATAGCAGAATTAGAAAGGGAAAATAAAACCCTTAGAAGCACAAACAGAGCTTTCAATCATGCTACGAAGACCAAAATTGATACAATCGACTATGCAGATAGGATAGGAAAGAAAAAAAAGAAACTTAAGGAAGTCCTTTGCATCGTAATTCGTCACATAGTTGATCCTTTGATTTCTGAAAATCTGAGCAAAGCTACTCAAGGTTGGTGATAGATTTGTATTCGTAAAATGAATATACTTGTTTTTTATATTTGTAAATAGTTCCATAAATCATTTAAATCACATATAAACTTTGTAAATATCCCCTGATTTGTGATTCATTTCTGTATTGCTATTTCTTAAACGTTTGTTTGATAGCTCGTACTATTTTTTTTGCATTTGCTGAATCTCTTATTCTTCTTCGCTGTTTCGATTTTCCTCAAAAGTATTAAGCAAAAAATATTCCAATTGTTAGCTTGAAATTGACATATAAGTCTATGTATACCATTTGTGTAGATTAACAAATCACTATGTCAATCGCATGAAAAGTAGTTTATACCAAATGTCTAAATCCTATCTTTAACCATGACGAGAAACAATTAAGAATTTAACTTTAACCATTCGAGAAATAATTAAGAATTTAACTTTAACCATTTTGTTGGAATATCTAAAGTATATTGATATAAAATCCTGCCCTGAAGCAAGGGTATAAATATGAGAGAGTCATTCTTTAGAGATAGTCAATAGAGAGCTAAATATGGAAAAGTTTAGAAATCATCATCCGAGCATTCGTAATATAAGCCAATGATCCGTTCTCGGGCATTTATGATATTTGGGAACTTAGAAGTCCAAAACCCAGATTGAGGTATAATCAGAAACTCATAATAATCTTCTGGAGAGAAGACTTTGACCCTAGTTTGAGCATCAGTAAAAGACAATCAGAAATCCATAATAAACTCTCAAGTCCATATTAGGGCATTTGTGATAGAAATACATTAAATAAATTCATAACAGAAACTTCAAGCCTAGATTAGGGCATTAATAAGTAATTGTCCCGCAACCTAGATTCAGGTGTTAATAGATGAAATTCAGAAATGAGAGTCCTGAAACCCAAATTCGGATATTAATAGATGAAATATAGAAATGAGAGTCCCGAAACCTAGATTCGGGTATTAACAGATGGATTCTTGCTTTACTCCTCGAATTTTGTGTTCTTTGACTTGTATAAACCCTTTAGGCCTTGTACAATAGTAATCTGATTGGATACTTCTCAATCTTAGACGTTTTAGTCCATAATTTGATGTGCCACTTCTTGGACTTTGACATCTTAGTCCATTAGAGATATACTGCTTCTCAAGTTCAGACATCTTAGTCGATTGTTTGTTGAACCTCTTCTTGGGGTTTGACATCTTAGTTCATTGTTTGTTAAGCCTCTTCTTGGGCTTGGACATCTTAGTCTATTATTGTCTGGTGCTCTTGGTTAGCTCATCTTAAAGTCTAAAACCAAGGACTTACCCAACATCCCTCCAGGAGGTGCCCTACTCTGGCCATAGTGTGGTGTGGACAGGGGCTTGTTCGGTATTTTAACCTGGCCATAGCATGACGTGGATAAAGCTTTACTCCGTCCTCCCTCCAGGAGATTTCCTCCCTAGCCATAGCTTGGCATGGATAGGGGCTTGTTCGGTGCTTTATTTTGAGCATAATGTGGCGCGGATGAAGGCTTACTCCGTCCTCTCTCCAGAAGGTGCCTTGACCTGATCAGAGGCGCAGCCAAAGGCTTGTCCAGTGTTTTAACCTAGCCATAGTGTGGCGCGGTTAAAGGCTTATTCCGCCCTCCCTCCAGGAGGTGCTCTGCCCTGGCCAACTCGGTGCAGACAGAGGCATTCTACCATCATAGGCCATCTTAGGTAGTATCCAGATATTAGGAGTATTTCACTCCCAACCATGTGGATCTTTCTTAGAAAATTAAATCTTTATTGATTTTTCTTATGTTCTCTTTATAAATTCTTTAATCTTTCCTTGACGAAAGAAATTGATTGTCATCCCCTCTAGGGCTCCGCAATGATTGGTCTCATGTTTGTTCATCATGTGATAGTGACTAGGATCCTCTTAGATTCCCTTCATGTTTGTCTTCTTTTTCTATGATGGCCAATAGTTAAACTCATCCTTGGTTAGCAAGTAGACATTTTCTGTTGATGTTGCCAAGTTGCATTCTTTAGGAAGTCCAGACTTGTAACTTGATTCTTGAAGATGACTTTTTGATTATTTGTTACTTGGCCTTGTAGTTTCACACTCTTCAATCTCTTTTCTTTTTGCCACCTTTTGTAGTTCTTGGATTGGAAGTGTTCTTTTTGTAGTTTGTTGCCATTTATGTGCAAAGGCATTGTATTCAGCCATTATCCCTTTTCCAAAAATTGTGCCTTTGGAATAACATTGAATGATTCTCCTTATTTGATTGAACAAATTGTCACTTCAATTTTCCCTTTTTATTAAAGAAAAAATAGGGGTGGGGCAAATATGAAAGGGGTTCAAGTTCCATTTCTCAGAATCATATGGTTCTTCTTTTTTTGTTTATAATTCTTAGAGCTTCTAATCTTAGTCTTTTCTCTTCATTTTGGTTGGAATCCTTGATGGTCTTTGGGGAGAATCCTATCAAATTTGGCTTAGAGGATCTTTGATCGAATCTTTTGATTCTTCTAGCCATGATTAGACCAAAGTAGATAAGCTCGAAATTGAAGTAAGTTGGATTAGAGTCGAGTACTGTTGAGTGTTCAGCCAAGATGGAGGTTTAAGCCTTCCTTCTAGCGCCAAAATGTTAGCAAGAAATCTTGTCGACACTCCAAAGTTGAGTTAAGAAAGAAGGTTTGTCCCCTTTTGGATTTCTCTAGTTAGGTTGGAAAGGATCAGATGTGTATTTCCTCCTTGATTACCCTTTCGAATAGATTGCTATATTGTAAAATTGATCAAGTAGACCTTTTGACTCAGTCGAACAACTAATTCCTTTTCCTATAAACCTTTCGTCCTTACTAGACAAAGAGGTTTTCCCTTCGAAAGCTCCCCGTTCGATACAATTAAAATATTCAAATGAATTATTTTAGAGACTTCTGGATAAGGTTTGACTTAATGGGTTTCGATCCAGTCGAAGGCTAAAGTTGTTGAATGCTGAGGGTTCCGATCCAGTATCCATGGTGGAGGTTTCGACCTTGTCAAAGGCTGTAGACTTGAATGCCTTGAGTTTTGATTAGACTCTCTAATAAAAGTGATTTGGAGTTAGGTCTCGACCTTGTCGAAAGCTGGATTCATTAGCATCTTGATTTAATCAATGATTTAAGTAAGTTGAGACCCGGTTTCGACCTTGTCGAAAGTGGAAGCTTAGGGGGTAGCTTAGAGTATATAACTGAGGTTACTTGTATATACCAGGATTTCAATAGCGTCGGAAGGGACCTTTCGATATGGTTGATACCCGTAACACAAAGTTAGATATGAAAAATCTTGAGAAACAATAAAGTGATTGCAAAAAATGAAGACTTCCCACTCATTCCTTAATGAAGACTTTATTAATCAGTATCCCCAATCCAATTTATAAATTAGGGTCTTTATACCTCTTTGGATTAAGAAAATAAAAGCTTAGAATGACTAAATTCTAATCCCTAAAACTAGATCCCTTGGGTCTTATTTATTGATGCGGGTCAACACCTTTCGATCCTAATGCTTTCGACCTGGTCGAAAAGTGGCTGCCGTATTGACACTAGTATGCTTCCGCCTTTGTCAAAAGGAGCGGTTGCGCTTTCCTTCACCATGTTTCTTTTGAATCCGTCGATAGGCTTTATCCAGTGGTTTCAGAGATGTTGAGTTGCTGATGGTTCGATGTTGTTGGTTGCTTTCGAACTCTTGCCTGTTACTTAATGCGAAACCTCGCTGGACATTAATGGCTTCAACCGGTTCAATAGGCTTGGTTTAGCTTTCGAGAGGGTTGTTTAGAACAATACATGCTTTAGAGTGGTTTGAGTGAAGGCAAAACCTTTGGTTTCAAAAGGTTTGGTGCATATTTGAAGAATTTCCCTTCATTGGCTTCGATAGGCATTGCTTCAACTCATTTGAAAGGTCTTCAATCATGTGGAATCACCCGCTTCGAAAGGTGGATACTGAAGGCGGAAGGGTGCTTTCGACCCCTTCGACTCCTTCGGAAGATAAAGAATCTTCTAGCCTTTGGCTGTAGCATCCCTTCGACTCTTTCGAAAAGTTTGGTTGGAGTCTTTTCCTCTTATTCTTCTTTATCTTTTCTCAAACAGGTTTCAACTAAGTTGAAAGGAATTTTTGGTAGTAACAACATACAATCTAGAAACCATAAATAGAAAGCCAAAAATCACATAAAAAAGGGAAAGGCGCCAAAACTCCTAGATTGGTGAGTAAATTCACCCACGCGCGTGTAACTTCAAGATAGACATATGTGTCTATAAAACTCCAAGATGGGTAAGATTCCCAGAGTAACTTCAGAATAGGCTAGAGCCTATAGAACTTTAAGATAGGTGTTAGACCTATAAACCCCAAGATAGAAACAAGTACTATAAAACTTCATGATATGGGCAAGACCTATAAAAACTCCATAATAGGTGCAAGACCTATAGAACTCCAAGGGGGAGTCATAAACTCGTTGATATAAGTACCATATACTCCCAGATAGCAACCGAATAAGTAACAACCTTGTGTCTCATTCCATACGGGTTTACCTAAACATTTACTTGAAGCTAGTAAACTCTACTTATGTGTATAAATGGCTCAATCGAACAAGTCCATGAATTAACTGGTAAAACAAACATGAGGTCCTATAACACTTATTTTATCAAACCATTTAAATCACCTTCTCATTGAATTGGTAACGTGAAATTTTATAGAATACTTTAAAAAAATTCTTGTAAAGTATAGTTTTCTAAGCTAGGATATGTATACACACACACGTGTTGAAAAGCCCATGCTATCATATATTAACATACATACATACATATATAAGTACAATTTTAAACCATTGTTCCAAAACAACTTTAAAACCAGTATTATTATAAATATATATATATATATATATTCCAAATATATTTTATAGAAAATATATTCATACGTAAAATGATTCGAAAAAATGGTTTGGATTGTAAATCATTCTTTTGAAAATTCTAGTTGAAATAGTGCGATTAAACTTCTATGCAATCTCATGTGTCTATAGAGCATTCATATGGAATAAAAAATCCAAGATGAATCACAAATTCATAATCAAACTCCAGAATTTGCATTGAAATTGATACGAATTGGAGCATTAAAATCAATCAAACGTCAAAAAGGAGCAGAATGGACGAATGAACGGACGGATGCGAATGAGAGGCCATACGGTGTAACTTGGGGCTCGATCCAGCTCATGACCCGTGCATCGGTCTGGTCAGGCCGAAGGACCGATGGCAGCGCCTGTGCGGAATCCTAAGCGATGTTGGCGGCACTCCATCCGTCCATTGTCGCTCATTTCTTCGTCTATGACCTCCTTGACTTCTAAAACACCGATTTAGCAGTCATGCACGCATAAAAACATCAAAAATTAAATGCAATTCATGATTATACAAAGTGGGTTTCAAAAATTTGAAAGTGCACGCGAGATTGAGAGCAATTCAATCACAAATTCAACCAATTTTACCAAACAACGATATGCATACATTAATAGCTAGAAGTATGAGGTAAACTCACCGAATTGAACCTAAGTTAGTGCAAAGATCTCATATTCTCCTACGACAACACTTTTTAGCTACAACCTAGGTTTGATTTGAGCAATTGCAAAAAAAGAAGATTACAACTATGACAAGAGGACAGAGATTAAAACAGTAATGAATAAAAGATAGAACGAAAGAGGTAACCTTGGCTTTATTTCTTCAATTACTAATCAAAAGCCCTATGATTTAGGCTTGATTTGGGGATTTAATTTAGTTTATAGGGTTTGCAATTGGAAGTGGATACTTTTAGATTTTTAGTTTAGGCTGAAATGAGAGAAAACAACGTACATGTTATTGTTTTTCCACTCCCAGCCTTATCACATGGGGCCAAGTGGATATGTATGGACCAAATAAAGAAAAATGTGATTAATTTCCTTTTCTTTCTATTTTAAAACACTAATTACATTACAATAATGTTTTATAAAAATATAAATTGATTTTTACATTTTACAAAGCACCAACATGAAGAAAATTCCAATTTCTATTAATATTGAGATATTTTGTAAAATTAAATACAACTTTTGAAATTAAAAGTTATTCTCATTATCTTTAATAAAATAAACTATTAATTGTAAATCTTATTTTAAACAATAAATCTTATTATTAAGATTTAATTAAATTTACATCATTAATTGATAATTTGAAATGGAAAATATTTATTATAAATTTCCATTTAAAGTAGTTAGGTGAATAAACCTTGGAAAAAAAATCACATTTTAAATAACAAAATTATTTCCATATATTTGATTAACTCTTATTTTCCCCAAGTTTATTCTTATATTATCAAACATAAGAAGTTAAATTACACAGTTTTTAATATTAAATAAAAAAATTCAAATCTATTTATTGCCATTTGAAAAGCCATTTTAATTTGGAAATGATAACTAATAAAAAATTTCAAATTTATCTTTAAATTGATTAGGATAATTATAAATCATATTTCATATTTAATTCTAGGTAATCTCGACCAGGGTTGTTATAGACTCCCCTCAACAAAAATTGCATTCCCACAATTTCCTTAATGGAAAAGTCCACAACAAATTACAAAGAACATATTTTCTCAAAGGAAATTGAGTTATGAATGAGGGATAACTCAAAACCAGAGATTCACCAGAAATAAACTCAGGAAAGTACACAGGATGTGTTTGCTCGATGAACTCTCTAGCTCCACAAGAATAGTCCTTAGGATCATCTGGCCATTGGACGTAGATGAGCGAAACGTTTCTATTTCGAAGGTGTTTAACCTTCGAGGCTACATACGAATAGAGTCAGAACTTGATACCAATATCTTTCTCTAACTTAAGCTAATAAGAGAGTGATCGATACGGTCTTCCAAATAAAGTCTCGAAAGGAGCCATACCGATACTGGATTAGAAACTTTCAACAATGGGAAAATTCAATCAAGATAGACACGATCCTTCTATCGCTACGAAGTCAAGAATACAATCATAAGGTAGATTTCTATGGTTTTATCTATATCCAAACCATTAAAAATTCCCTATTTAATTTCCCATTAGATGCATTCTTATATTTTTATTAATTTGAGATAAATTCAATTGACTGGTTTGAACTCTCAAAATTTCTATAATCTATTATTCCATAGGTTTCTTAGTTATCTCGTTTTAGATCTCATTATAGATTACCCCTATGACTCGTTTAGAGGATTAATAATTTTACAAATTTCAACCTCATCTAATCAAACAAAGGTTATAACCCAAAAGAGGTTCTTAGTTGTAAATTATCGAATAAATTTTGAACTTAATTTTCACATCCCAATTTACTAAAAGTATTATTTCTATTCAAAATACCTAGCATTCTTAATGTTTTAAGGTACTTGTTTAATTAACCATATTCAAGAGTCGTGGATTAATTCTAGGATTTTTCCTTGATATGACTTATAGATTCATAATATAAATTTATCTTACCATAAAATCCCTTCCTCGTGGATTTTTAAATTCTCTAAATTCATACAAACCCCTGTTACAAATTATTTATTTTTTAATTTTTCGTCCTACTCATTTCTATATTGAGTAAACTCTAACTTGGCTTCAATTGAAAGACTCAAAATTTATAACTCCTTCTAAAGTATTCATGTTATTTAATTAAATTTCCATGATAGCCCTATAGATCAAAAAGGAGATAAATCGGAAGAAAATTTCCTTTATAATTTTACACTACAAATTTCATTTAAAAAAATGAAGATTACTTTTCACCAAAGGAATTCAAATTAGTTTTGCTTCACTAAATATATTTTCCGAATAAAGAAACTTCCATTAGTTATTTCCAAAATTCATGTTAAGTTTTGAAAACCTGAAGATTTTCCAAAAGTGGTATTGTAGTTAGAGCTCATAAAGTTCAACCATCACTTTTACCTACACATTTCACCTTTATTGCATAGTATGTATATAAACCAATATGATCCTCCAATTAGATTTTATCCTGTTCAAGAATTTACTAATTAAATTTTACATTTTCTTTTATGATAAAAATAAAAGAATTAGCTCCTAATAAATTATTATTATAATAACCGAGTCTCCAAAATTCATTTTCCCATTAGAAAATCATTTACACGAACTCCTTCCTTAATTTCGCAAACTCCATTTTAATTTAGAAATTTATTTCCAGATCTCTTAGTTATTTACTAATCTCAATATTCAATAAAGCTTATAGTGGATAAAAACCCAAAAATATAAATCTAGTCTCATATCTTATTCTTGTATTTTCCATTTACAATGTCTCATCTTTTGAAATTCTCAAAAATATTTTTAAATCCCTGATTATTTTTATTTTGAAATAAATCCTCTTCTTTGTAAAAGTTTGAAACCTTAGACACTACCAAATTTAAGGTTTTATATATGTGTGTATACATATATATATATCATGGATTCAATTCACTAGCCTCTTCTTAGGAGTGTATCCAATTTCTTCTTAATATATTAAGTAATATCCAAGAGAAAAATTAATATATAAATAATTCATTAAAAATTTCATGATACTTTGAAACTTTTAATTATCTAAGTTTAAATAGTTATCTCTCTTAGTAAGTGTTTGCGCCAAAATTGGTCACAAACCCCGAATACCGTGAAAGCACCAGTGTATGAATACAAATTAATAATATTCAAACACAAATCTCAGATCTCAGCAAATATTAAACAACAATCCCAAAGTAAAGAACAGAGACACAAGGTTTATAGTGGTTCGGCTATCTGCGGCCTACGTCCACTCCAAAGTTTTTATCCTTTTATTGATTATCCTTGATGACTACAGATGATTACAGCAGTTACAAAGTCCAAAACTCGAAATAAATAGCAGTAATGATGTTATGGAGTGATTCTGGCAGCGTCCGGGCGTGCTTTCTCTCTTCAAATTCTCCGACCCCCTTTCTGAATGACCAGGGGCTCTATTTATAAGCGTAGGAGGCTGATATTTCTCCTAAAATCCGAGAAGACCGCTTCAGGCATGTGAGGGGGCCCACTCGCCCGAAATCTGGAGGTCCGGGCCCACATCAGGATCGGTTCGACCCTTGGTTCGAATCGATCAAGGAAATGTCCAATCGAGGTGAAATTTGGTGAGAACATTCTTCAACATGTATGTAAGCTTCTGTGAAAATTTCATAGCATTTAGATCAACGGTTTGGAAGATATGATCGATTCAAGTTCAAAGTTCCGTGTGTTCTGCTTGGTTCGAACCCATGCTTCGAACCCACCTCCTTCGAATCCATCTTGTTCGAATCCTTCTTCTTCGAATCCATTGCTTCAAATCCCTCGAAGTGCATGCGCATCGATGACGTGCCATGAATTCTCCGGGTCGATCCACCTTTTGCACCGCGTTGAACGTTTCTTCCTCTGTTCGTATCCATCACTTTGAATCGATACGAACATTGTCCCGAAGTCCTTCGAATCCATGAAGTCGACTCCCTGCGTATCCTTCTCGAACGCTCTCTTCGCGTCAATAGGTACGAACCCAGAAACCTTCCTTTGATCGATACGAAGCAACCGTGTCAAAAACAATAACTCGATCGATTCGAAGCCCATCGAGTCGAACCAACATCTAACGCGAACCTCTTAGAGCCGAATCCATACCAATCGATACGAAGTGTATCGATTCGAACCATCCTTGTGCCTTGCCTTCGATTGATTCGAACCTGATGGGTTCGAAATGAACAAAAACCTTGATGGGTTCGAATCTGATGGATTCGAAATGAGCACCATCTTGACCCCTCGATGGATTCGAACATCCATTCCTTTCCTACCTTGCATCGATCATAACTCCTCCATATGAACTCCGATTACCCTGAAAATTGAAACATAGCCTTTCCTAATCCTTATCATCATCTCCAATCAATTTCGCCTCGATCGGAGTTCAATCAAATTTTAACGATATCAATCGTGGCCTTGATTCCAACTGATCTCCAATCCTGATATCCACCATTCCTCGTCCATTTGTTGATATTCCAGTTTTGACCAAAGATGGGATAACAATTTGCCCCCCAAAACATGCCTTGTGATAACAAGGCGTGTTTTGAATAGTTCCAAATCCAATATCCAAAGTCCATAGCCATATTGCCAGAGTATATCATCCTTGACTGCTTCGAGTCGATGTCCAATTCCAAATCCAATAACCAAAGCCTTTGCCAATTCCATATCCATTCGAACTCGACAGCCGAGTTCTAATCCATCCTTATCCAATAGCCAATAACCGAATCCAGGACCTCTCCGGGTAGATATCCGAATCCATAACCTCTCCGGGTTCTTGCCAAGCGTAATCCACACTTGACGACCGTGGTCCAGTGTCCCTGGACGTTGAGCAATGCCGTGGCTTAAGTCCTAAGCCGAATCCTGGTCTCTCCGGACCCCTGTAGAGTATAGTCCATACTCAACGACCTGAAACAATAATCGATGATATGGGCCTAAGTCCTAGGCCGGATCCTAGTCACTCTGGACCCTTGCCGAGCATAGTCCATACTTGACGACCTGAATGAGCCAATTTACCACGTTAGGGCAAAGTGACTCACCCCTTGCCAGGCATAATTCATACCCGACGACCATTTATCATAAACCAGATGAAAATCCATTCAAAATCCAATCCAGAATCCAAATCCCAAAAATCCAAATCGAAATCAAAGAATCAGAAATTCAAACTAGCATTCAGAACCAAAAACAATCATCCAGTGGAAAATCCAAATCAAAAAACAAGCAAAAAACCAGGAGTTCAATCCGAACTCCAAAACCAAATCCAAAAAAAACCAGTGTACAATCAAAAAGCAAAAGATAAATTTCACAAACCACAGCACCGCAGTTCATCGTCATTCAGAGCATGCCTAGGGGCTGTCTCCGTCCCCATACATGTGTAAACGACTTAGTTGCTTGCCGGTAGTTCGCTGCTTATTTCACATTATCCTGATAAATGGATGATCAATCGACCATCATCCCTGGGCCTCGCATCATCACGGCGTGATGTGGCTGGTGGTTGCTCCTGCTCCACCGTTGCGTTCCGAGTTCCGACATATTGTTGTAGCTGTCCATTTCTTACATGCTCCTCGATTATATCCTTTAAGTGCCTGCAGCTGTTGGTATCATGTCCATCTAAATCATGGAAGAGGCGGTGCCTTCCTGATGTCCTTTCCCGTTCTGTTGGTTCTCTCCTAGCCGGCCTCCGGTAAGGAAGACGATTCCGAGTATCCATGTATATCCGTTCCAGCGTCTCGTTCAATCCTGTGTATGTAGAAAACTTTGGATCCTTCCATTGCTTCCTAGTGATTCTAGAATCATCGTCCAACTTCCTTTTCCCTTTGTCTTTATCCAAACTTTTGCTGGATGGTCCTATATCCTAAGTTGCATTAACCCTTTTCACCTCTAAATCTGTACTCGCATCTTCCTGCCGAAGGAACCTTTCTGCCTCGTGAAAGAATTCGTCGAGATCCTGTGGGGGATCTCGTATCAGAGATACCTTGAAATCCGAGTCCTCCCTGACTCCTGATACTGCTGCCATTAAAACCATCGATGGATCAGGCCGATCCACCGAAGCGACTGCCGCACTGAATCGAGTTAGAAAAGCTCTAAGCGATTCATCCATCCTTTGCTTCACCGATGTCAATGTCATCACATTCTTCGGCCTCTTGACGTGAACCCGTAACTGCCCCAAAAACTTTTCCACCAATTCCCTCCAAGTCCTGATAGATCCTTCCCCCAGTTGCCTAAACCACATTGCGGCTAAGTCCGTCAGATACAAAGGAAAGCATCGGGCCATCACTTCCTCCGATGCCCCCAGCACCTCCATGTGTCTGGTGTACCTCATCAAGTGATCAGTTGGGTCTGCCTTGCCATCATATACCTCTACGCTAGGTAGCTTAAACTTAGGTGGATTCTAAGCCAGCCTTATTTCCCAAGCAAACGGACTCCTATTCACTCCTTCCAAGTCTCCATTGGTCAAACCACCTCGCACAGTTCTTCTGATAATTTCCACTAATCCGGTATTTTCCGTTGGGGGTTGTCCCCCATGCCCTCGAGGGAACTCTGGCACATATTCCTCGTGTGGTTCACCAGCAGCAATGTTAGCTCTAGCTTGTTGAACTCCTTCCAGAGGTCCTCCTGTGTTGGATCCCGAGGGCCTGCCCCCAAGCCCTTGTTGATTGCCTTCTGGCTCCGTATCTCGTCCTCCATCGGGTACCACGACCCTAGTTCCCTGTCCTGCGTCCACAGCGGTTGTTGCTGTTCCTAAGTTCTGCATCTCTGCAGCTCTCATTTGCTCGAAGAAAGTCTGCATCATTTCCTGTTGGCTCTTCAACAATCTCTCCTGCAAAGAATTCGTCATAGCTTCCATTTCATCCCGGGTTATGTAGATTGAAGCCTGTCCTTCCCCAGCTCCGGAGGATGCTTGTTGACTTCCTTCCTGTTGGCTTCTCTCAGCCCTTTGCCTTCTACTATTTTGCCTAGTCATTGTCTTCAGATCGAAACTCCTCAAACTTCTTCAAATCCAAACTTCAAATCCGATGCAGCGGGTGCTAGTCCTTCTCAGTGAAACCACCAAAGTGTTTGCGCCAAAATTGGTCACAAACCCCGAATACCGTGAAAGCACCAGTGTGTGAATACAAATTAATAATATTCAAACACAAATCTCAGATCTCAGCAAATATTAAACAACAATCCCAAAGTAAAGAACAGAGACACAAGGTTTATAGTGGTTCGGCTATCTCCGGCCTACGTCCACTCCAAAGTTTTTATCCTTTTATTGATTATCCTTGATGACTACAGATGATTAGAGCAGTTACAAAGTCCAAAACTCGAAATAAATAGCAGTACTGATGTTATGGAGTGATTCTGGCAGCGTCCGGGCGTGCTTTCTCTCTTCAAATTCTCCGACCCCCTTTCTGAATGACCAGGGGCTCTATTTATAAGCGTAGGAGGTTGATATTTCTCCTAAAATCTGGGAAGACCGCTTCAGGCACGTGAGGGGGCCCACTCGCCCGAAATCTGGAGGTCCGGGCCCACATCAGGATCTGTTCGACCCTTGGTTCGAATCGATCAAGGAAATGTCCAATCGAGGTGAAATTTGGTGAGAACATTCTTCAACATGTACGTAAGCTTCTGTGAAAATTTCATAGAATTTGGATCAACGGTTTGGAAGATATGATTGATTCAAGTTCAAAGTTCCGTGTGTTCTGCTTGGTTCGAACCCATGCTTCGAACCCACCTCCTTCGAATCTATCTCGTTCGAATCCTTCTTCTTCGAATCCATTGCTTCGAATCCCTCGAAGTGCATGCGCATCGATGACATGCCACGAATTCTCCGGGTCGATCCACCTTTTGCGCCGCGTTGAACGTTTCTTCCTCTATTCGTATCCATCACTTCGAATCGATACGAGCACTGTCCCGAAGTCCTTCGAATCCATGAAGTCGACTCCTTGCGTATCCTTCTCGAACGCTCTCTTCGCGTCAATAGGTACGAACCCAGAAACCTTCCTTTGATCGATACGAAGCAACCGTGTCAAAAACAATAACTCGATCGATTCGAAGCCCATCGAGTCGAACCAACATCTAACACGAACCTCTCAGAGCCGAATCCATACCAATCGATACGAAGTGTATCGATTCGAACCATCCCTGTGCCTTGCCTTCGAACGATTCGAACCTGATGGGTTCGAAATGAACAGAAACCTTGATGGGTTCGAATCTGATGGATTCGAAATGAGCACCATCTTGACCCCTCGATGGATTCGAACAGCCATTCCTTTCCTACCTTGCATCGATCATAACTCCTCCATATGAACTTCGATTACCCTGAAAATTGAAGCATAGCATTTCCTAATCCTTATCATCATCTCCAATCAATTTCGCCTCGATCGGAGTTCAATAAAATTTTAACGATATCAATCGTGGCCTTGATTCCAACTGATCTCCAATCCTGATATCCACCATTCCTCGTCCATTTGTTGATATTCCAGTTTTGACCAAAGATGGGATAACAATAAAGAAAATTGATTAGTGAGCAGATGTATATAACATATGCTCCACAAAGCATTACCAAAACATCTTTTAATACCAGGATTTGTATCCAAAAAATGAATTAATTCATAAAGTTATTTCCACAAATTGTTACTTTAAATACAATTAGAGGTTGTATCTCAAATTTTCATATTGTTTAAACTAAGCTTATTTCCGAACTTAAAAGTTTGCCTTTTTTATCATTTAGAATTTTCTTTCAATTATTTAAGTAAAAGAACCGTGTCTCTATTAGCTTTTTGTTGATTTGGCTATTTAAGGATTTACACTTATATGTTTTACTTAGTTTATAATGGTATTTCATGGCTTATCTAAAGCATTATATCAATTCAATTTTTCAGAGAAAATCTTAAAACAATTCCCAAATATCACAAACAGCACATAATGTTACCTCTCCATTTATTCATAACAATCTGCCTTGACCATTGGCTACAGTGTTGATTATAAAATCAACATCGCCATGCCATTGCTCTCGAGGATCTCTAAGATTAAGTATCTAAGCCCGCTATTAAATTATTACTCATATAATTTATTTTTATTGATATTTCAATTCTATCTACAATATAGAAATATTTTTATATTTCCAAAACCTTAATAAATATATACCTTTGTATATATATTTCCAAATATCATTTTATTTTAAACCATGTTAGTTTTCAAAAAAAAAAATCATTCTTGAATTAACATATTTCAAGCATATTACTTTTCCAAAATACTTATTTTAATAAAAGTTCATGTCGAATTGTCTCGTTTGAATATTTAAGAATCCCTACCGAGCACGTTGGCTAGATGTCCTATATATATCTATAATATATACATATATACATACTTCAAAAATCCTCTTTTAAAATGAAGAATACTTATATCTTTATGTATACGTATAATACAAGCTTATAGTCATCACAACTAATTTTTTTATAGAAAATCCATAGGATGATATTTCATAGTTAGGCGATGATTGCATCAAAACAATTCTAAATCAAACTCTTGGTTTAGTGTAAATAATAAATCATTTATTTTTGGTTGATTGGTAATCAAATACCAAAAATTATCTCCATTTCCAGTTGATTTAATTTTTATAATTACAAGATTTGATCTTTGATTATTCCAAGTCCAAGAAATTCAATATCTCTTGTGGTGATTTCTAATACGAAGATACCACAAGATTCGATTATTAAGCTTCAAACTGAATTCTAATTATCAAGAGATAAATTTGAACTATCACTAAGAATCCTATGCAAATAAACATCCAATCAACAAATCATACAGTCATAAATACTGGATAATGTGCCCAATGCAACCATATGTCTGCTTCCACTGTGCAACTCTAATCATATAAGGATTGACAAAAAAATTAATGGTTTGCAGGTTGGACAAAGTACTATGTCTCAACTGGGCTGGCTGGATTGCCCAATACTAGAATGAGTGACTCAGCCGCCAGCTAACCACATTCCAAAATAGATAAAATTGGATTAAAGATTGCTTAGGAATCTCATGATTCGATAATAGGAAACCAAAGAGTGAAAACGTTCTTAGGATTCCAAAAGACACTTCTTATTCTAAAGAGAATGATTCCTACTATCTGCCTCAAGAATCCCTAATGGATGGTCTCTAAGACTCATCTAGACCGAGATTTGTGTTCGTAATATCATATTTTATTGAACTAAATTCTGATACCAAGCTATGGCACCCTACCCAAGACCCACAATAACAAAGGGTATTACTGAGTAACACTGTTTGTTAGTGCAAGAATAGGACTGGTTAAGAGCGACCATCTGTGAATTTTGTTCTAAGCGAACATTGATACGTCGATTTGAGTGTTGTATATTTTTTCTTCTTCTCAAGTGGAATCGACGTATGCAATCTAGGCTAAAAACAAAACTACAGTGGCTATAATAATAATAATAACCTAGACCAACATATGATAAATATAAATCACAAAATCATAGATCATAAAGTATACATAGTAGAATTCAAATAGATACAAGCCGATCAAATTGAATATATACATAATATCAAATACAAGACTATGGTCAAAACGATCAATATAATACATCCGTACTACATCTCATGAAACAAATATCTACATTAAAGAGTCTAGGCTCAACCCAAGATACATCACTACATGAATATGTACACATACACGAGATGTAGTTAAGATGAAAGATAACTAGATAGCTGGAGTGAATTCTCTCTAGGATTATCAAATTGGAGCATCTGAAATATCTAGGTCTGACTGGAGTATTATAAAATAATGAACGGGTCATTCTAGACTATAATGAATGAGTTAACCAAGATAAATAATGGATAAAAGGAACTAGATCTCAAATATAAACACAAAGCCTAAGTATTGGCAAACATCAAAACACTTTCATAAACTCCAAGAATGAAATCACCAAATATCAAAACACAAAATAGCTTCTAAAAGAAAAATTCCCGAAACTATTTGGTGACAACACAAATAACATACAATCTAGAAATCATCAATAGAAATCCATAAATCACATAAAAAGGGCGAAAGGTGCCAGAACTCCAAGATCGGTGAGTAAATTCCCCTGCACACGTGTAATTTCAAGACAGACGCACGTGCCTATAAAACTCCAAGATGGGTAATATTCCCATAGTAACTTCAAGATATGCGAGAGCCTACAGAAATTCAAGATAGGTGCTAGACCTATAAATTTCAAGATAGGAACAAGTCCCATAAAACTTCTTGATAGGTAAAAGACCTATAAAAACTCAAAGATAGGTGCAAGATCTATAGAACTCCAAAGGCGAGTCATAAAATTGTCGACATAATTGTCATGTACTCGCAGATAACAGCCGAATAAGTAACAACCGTGTGTCCCATACCACATTGTTCACCTAAACATTTACTATAAGCTAATAGACTCCACTTCTGTGTATAAATGGCTCAATCGAATAAGTCTGAGAATTAACCGGTAAAACAAACGTGCGCTTTCCACACTACTCATTTTATTAAACCGTTTAAATCACCTTCCCATTCAATTGATAATGTGCAATTTATAGAAATATTTTACTTTAAAAACATTCTTGTAAAGTATAGTTTTATAAGCTAGGATATATATATATATATATATATATATATCTCTGTGTGTGTGTGTTGAAAATCCCTTGCTAATATATATATATATATATATATATATATATATATATATAAGTACAATTTTAAACTATTGTTCCAGATTAACTTTAAAACCATCATTATTATATATATATATTTCAAATATCCTTTATAGAAAATATATTCATACCTAAAATGATTTGAGAAAATGGTTTGGATTGAAAACGATTCTTTTGAAAATTATAGTTGAAATAATGCAATAAAAATTGTATGTAATCACATGTATCCATAGAGCATTCCTATATATGGAACAGAAACTCCAAGATGTATTCACAGATTCATAATCAAACCCTAGAATTTTCATTGAAAATCAATATGAACTGGAGCGTCAAAATCAATCAAACATCGAAAGGGAGCCGAGCGAACGAATGAACGAGCGAATGGATGTGAATGGTAGACCAGACGGCATAACCTGGGCCTCAACCCAGGTCATGACCGATGCACCGGTCTGGTCAGACTAATGGACCTTTGGCAGCGCCTGGCCTGAATCCAAGGCGATGTCGATGGCTCTTAGTCCGTCCGTTGTCGCTCGTTTCTTCATCGATAACCTCCTTAACTCCTAAAATATTAATTTAGCAGTCATGCATACATAAAAATATCAACAATTGAACGCAATTCATGATTATATAAAGAGGGTTTTAACAAACTGAAAGTGGTATAACAATTGATTAGAATAACACAAGAGATTGAGGGCACTTCAATCAGAAATTCAACCAATTTTACCAAACAACAACATGCGTTCATTAATAGCTAGAAGTGTGTGAGGTAAACTCATAGAATTGAACATGAACTAATGCTAAGATCATGGATTCTCATGGTCCAATACTTTTTAGCTACAACCTAGGTTTTATTTGAGCAATTGTAAAAGAAAGATTACAACTATTACAAGAGGACAGAGATTAAAACACCAACGAATGCAAGATAGAATGAAAGAGATTACCTTGGCTTTATTTCTTCAATTACTAAACAAAAGGCCTTTTATATAAGCTTGATTTGGGGAATTAGTTTAGTTTCTAGGGTTTTGAAATTGGAAGAGAATATTTTTGGATTTTTGTTTTAGGATGCAATGAAAAAGGAATGTGAGTAAACAACGTATAGGTTATTGTTTTTCCTCTCCTAACCTTACTATATGGGCAAGTGGATATGTATGGATCCAATAAGGTAAAATGTGATTATTATTTTTTGCTTTGTCTTTTAAAACACTAATTACATTACAATAATGTTTTATAAAAATATAAATTGATTTCTCACATTTTACAAAGCACCAACATGTCGAAAATTCCTATTTCTATTAATATTGAGATATTTTGTAAAATAAAATATTACTTTTGAAATTAAAAAGTCATTCTAATTATTTTAATAAAATAGACTATTAATTGTAAAATATCATTTAAAACAATAAATCTCAATGTTAACATTTAATTAAACCTACAATATTTGTTGTAATAATTTGAGATGAAAAATATTTATCGTAAATCTCCATTTAAAATAAATAAGTGAATAAACCTTGGAAAAACTCACATTTTAAATTACAAAATTATTTTCATATATTTTATTAGTTTTTATTTTCCCTAAGATTACTCTTATATTATCAAAAATAAGAAGTTAAATCACACAGTTTTTAATATTAAATAATGTTTTCCAAATTTATTTATTGTCATCTGAAAAGTCATTTTAATTTGGAAATTATAACTAATAATTTTTTTAAAATTTATCTTAAAATTAATTAAGATATTTATAAATCATATTTTAGATTTAGTTCCAAGTAATCTCGACCAGCATTATTACTATAGGGACTCCGCATTTCATGGGGTGTCGACTTCGTGTGATATAAAACATAGTTTGCATATTAATAAGCTTTAAAAGGATAGGATCGACATAGTTAAATATCGGCATCAAATGCATTAAAGAGAAATAGGCGACTTCATTAGAGCTAAAGTCAATATATGCAACACCATCGCCATCTTCGAAAATGGTTGTAAGGATTAAGGTCGAAGTGATAAAACACTGTATCATATATTACCGATGTCAATAATAGCGGCATAGGCCTATAAAGTCGATGTCAATGTGTTTAAAACATGCGACATCATTATCACCGCTATAAACCACTTTGAAACCATTGGGATCGGCGACGTTGTAGACAATAGGCGGCACAGTAAAATGCAGCATCAATAAGTTAAAGAAAACGGCATTATCCACTTTGAACATCATGATGTCGACATTGTTGTTGGCTTCTTACTTCTTCTTACTTCAACCAAGCCAATGCATTCCTTACCAACTTAAGTTGATATACATTGCATTGCTCTTGATCGACGTTAAAGACAATAGAGGCGGCGAGATAGGGGCGACATTATGCACTTCGGCGTGGCAAGGTCGTAATTAACAGGAAAACAGTTTTATTACTATTAAATGTAGTTTCTTTTCACCAAACCTCAATTATTTGTCAAAATCTTATTGGATAACACTTCCTTTACTAAACTCTTTTTCAGAAAACTACTAAGGAGTAGAGCTATCATTTTCAAAGTACTTAGCAAACCTTGCATTTTATATTAGTATTTAAATATACTAGTTAAGCCTTCCTAGCTCAAATAATTCATATTAAATCATAAACACTTAAGAAAAATCCCTAAAAATCATAATAAATCCAATTTATTATCTTCTTTAACATATAAAAATTTTGGGGCCAAAAACCTAATTTAATTATTTTTAATAATTAAACTCGAAATAAACCATTTTACAACTTTAGGAAATTCACCAAATATTCTAGTTATCCGAAATTATGAAACTAGAAACTCATTTTCAAAATAATGTTTCAAACATCATATCAAAATCTCAAATCATTTGGGTATCATATGATAGGTTTTCTAACTTAAACTTATCAAGTAATTTCATAAATAAATTGAATAAATTCATCAATAAGCATATAATCATTCAAACTATTATAGCATGGCAAAATCTAAGCAAAAGAATTGGATCTATACTTAAAACTAAAAATAATACTTAAAACTTGAGATGCAAATCTTGTTATTCACCTTGAACGGTATAAGAAGATTGAAATTTGTTTTTGATTTAATTCCCTTAAGCTTTGCTCTTGTTTTTCCTAGTTTTACTTCCCTTGAAACCGTTGTTAATGGCCGCGACCTTGACTCCATGATTTTGTTTGTATTGAATAAAACGAAGGAGGGAATGAGAATGATTATTTTCGTTAAGGAAACATATTCCTTTCCCATTTTGCTCTCATTATATAACCTTCTTATTATTAATGTTCTAATTAATTTCAGTAGTTCATTAATTAAGCCTCGATCCATTTTAATTGTCAAATGCTAATCTTCTTATCTATTTACGTTATTTTATTCTATTTATCCAATTAAATATCCTAAATAATGTTAAATAAAATTAGGATTGTTACAAATACCAAGACCAACTAGACTTTGCAAGTTTAGTGTAAAAGGTAATGCCTACTGAAGTATAGCCAACATATAGTTAATTGATATCTGCAAATTGGTTCAAAATTCCTTTTTTCTAACTGTAAGCCATCTATTATGTATTTTCTTTTACTTGCGCAATATTGAAACTATTGGAAATCACAACATCTTTTACAAACAGCAATACGTTGCACCGTGTATTATGTTGGTTGGTCTTTGTAGGGTTGATATAATAGTGAAAAGCTTTGTGTATCGTGAGTTATGTGCATTTTTGTATTTTTATTTATTTTACGACGGTGGCTAATGTCCAGATTCATTTACATGCCTCAAGTTATGAAATAATATCATTTAGTTTTTTGGAGTCCAACTCTCTAATGAAATGACAAATAGTTTCTGAATAGTCACTGTATTACAATGAATGATTGGATGCTTTAGGATTATTGACAAGAGAACAGAACATATCAAAGCCAAATGGTTCTACTTTGCATGAGTTTGACAGTAGATCTATTTTCTTAATTTCTTTAAGATTTAAAACAATATTATTTATCACTGATAGCAATCACATTTCATGCATGATTACTTTTGTTATTTTCAATGGAAAATGGTTTTTTTACAGATTCAATACGCATTAACATTTTTGGTCTTGTGTATTCGTTATTTTTGATGTTACAGAGGTTTTCCGACAAAACAAGGAGAATTAGTATCTAAAAAATTAAGGTATTAATCAAAAGTTTATTCAATTTCTTTATTAATGAAATGTATATTATTATATTGATTCATGATATATTGAAGAATATTATGTAATACATTAACTTCATGCTTCAGGAATCTAACAAGGATGATAAAGAAGATATGGATTGTTATCCCATTTTTGGTCAAAACTGGAATATCAATGTTGTGTGTATTTCCACCACGACCGAACCAAGAAGAAGCAGCCAGCAAGCGTATATAAGTCTGGGATTTCACTCATGATTCAAGTATAAAAGTCCATTCGGTATCGAAGGTTTAAAGTTTCATTCGGCAATGAAGAGCGAAATCTCATTCGGCATTCAAGATGCCTTGGTTCATCCGGCATTCCCAATACAAGAGCTCATTCGGCACTCCCAAATATAGAAGTTCATTCGGCATACTCACTGCCGAACCAACTCCACTTCCCTTCCTAGCCGAACCAACCACACTTCCATGTACTACCGAACGAGCTCCACCGAATCACCTCCACCGGACCAAGCTCCACCGGTCCAAGGCCACACCGAACCAACTCACCACCGAGTCAACCTCCACCAAACCAACCACTACCGGACCGAAGCTGCCGAACCAACCCACGCTCCACACACTACCGGTCCAATCAACACTCCACTCACCGCCGAACTAGGGTGTTGCCGAACCAACGTTGCCAGACCAGATTACTTCGGCCCAGGTCCACCAGCAGCTATATATATCCAGAACCCCTACCCCCAGCCTCACTCTATAAATAGAGGGGCAGGGGTACAACAATGGCAGACAAGTTTGAGAGCTCAAGCACGGATAGAACTTTCAAACAACATTCATATACTTGTATACAAAGCTTTGTACTTGTAATCTGAAGAGAAAAAGGAGAATACCATATAAAGTGGACGTAGGCACGTTCTGGCCGAACCACTATAAATCTGTGTGTCTTTTACAGTTTAGTCCCTGCTTTTCACATATTTGCATAAATCACCTAAATCACTAAGAACAACATATAATCAACTAAATCGTATGACTTTGAGGTGTTTGCCCATTTTTTACGCAAACATTTTTGGTGCTTTCACTGAGAACTGAACTCAAGGACCTACCGCTTGGAAGTTGAATTAGAGAGTTTAGAGATTTAGATTGGAAGAGTCATGACGAGACAATCAAGCAGAAGGCCAAGGCCAGAGCAGAGTCAACAGGAAGGGAGTCAAGAGGCTTCCTCAGGAGCAAACCAAGCTCCAGCCTTCATCACCAGGGATGAAATGGAGGCTATGATGAGAAGACAAGAAGAGATGATCCAGAACTTGCTTCAGCAAATTGGGCAACTTGGAACACAAAACCAAGGAGCAACTGGAGTTCAGAATGGAGCAGGACCATCTGGCGTAGCACCAGAGCTAGGGGGCACTCACGCAGAGCATGTTGATCCAACCCTGGGAAGAGAGATGGGGGCATCCGAGCCACCTGGTAGCATAAACGTTCAGCCAGGGAGGCATACACATGAAAAATCCCGCGGACTCGGGGGGCAGGTCGAAGGAAGTGAACGAGGACTACAGCTTGGAGACAATGACAGATTAACAGAGATGGTTAGAAGAGCTATGAGAGGCGGTTTAGTAAACAGAGACTTGGAAGATGTAAACAGGAGTCCTTTTTCTTCTGCGATTAGGATGGCTAGGAACCCACCAGAGTTCAAGCTACCATCAGTAGAGATGTACGATGGGAGGACAGACCCTGCGGTCCATCTTACTAAGTATATGAGGCACATAGAAGTACTAGGGGCATCACAGGAGATCATGGCCCGGTGCTTTCCACTGTATTTGACGGACATTGCAGCGTTGTGGTTTAGGCAACTGGAGAGCGGCTCCACAGGAACGTGGGCAGATTTAACTAAGAGATTCATGAGGCGGTTCAGGGTTCATATTGCGAGACCCAAGAATGTGATGACTTTGGCAACCTTGAAGCAGAAAACTGGAGAGACTTTGAGGAGCTTTCTAACGCGATTTAATAGGCGGCAGCATCTTTGGATCGACCAGATCCATCTATGGTCATGATGGCGGCTGTATCTGGAATAGCTGATAGTACAGAGTTCAAGAATTCATTAACCAAGGACCCGCCTATGAATCTGGGAGAGTTCTATCATGAGGCTGAAAAGTTTCTGCGTTTGGAAGATGCTAGTGTAGAAAGAGAGGAAGAAGATGACGTTTACGCAATCAAGAGAGGAAACCCACCTGGAAAGGGTGCAGAGACTAGCAAAGGAAAGAGAAAGGCTGAGGATAATGATGACAGGACAAAGCGGCAACGGAGGGAGCCGCGATTCACCACTCATACTGAGCTGAATGAGAGTCTGGAACGAATTTATCAGGATACCAAGGAGCATGTTCCGTATCGTAGACCAATACGAAGGGATCCAACCTCTGACGAAAGAAAATCAGATAAGTTTTGTGTATTCCATGAATTAAACGGTCATAACACTAATGATTGTAGGCATTTGAAGGACGAGGTGGAAGGGCATATCAGGAACGGTATGCTCCTTCAGTATGTGAGGAGGCGAACTCCAGCCGTGGAGCCAGAGCGACCACCGTCTACATCGGCTAGAGGTGACCCCGGATCGGGGCACCGTTTGATTATCCATTGATTGCTTGATTAAAATAACAATGAACAAGTTGTAAACCTCTCGCTAACACGGTTAAATCATTTACACATGTGAGCGATCGCGCACGATCCATAGGCATGCTCTGAATGATTACCAACCGCGTTATAGTAAGAGTTTACGCTTTGACATCTTCATTCTGCTCTTTGCTTTGATTTTGATTTGAACATTTAAATTCTTCCTGTTTGGACATGTCTGCTGTAAAGTTCATATGATTATTGCTTAAACATTTACAATTCTATGGAAAAATTACTTGTATGCCCGTGGATCGCGAACGGTCCACGAGCACCTCTTGCATGGCAGCGAACTGCCGAAGTCTTTGATTCGGAAACTCCCCCAAACAATAACTCCGACACTGATAATATTAAGTCCCCCCCGGGCACACACAATTTGCCTCGAACGGCACCCGACCTCGAACGGTCAAAACTCGCCTCGAACGGCACCCGACTACGAACAGTCGCAAACTCGCCTCGAACGGCACCCGACCTCGAACGGTCACAACTCGCCTCGAACGGCACCCGACCTCAAACGGTCACACACTCGCCTCGAACGGCATAACTCATCTCGCCACAAATGGCTCGATCGCGAAAGGTCGCCATTTGAGGTCCACCCCCTGACCGCCAACAGTCGCACCTTACCACGAATGGCTCGATCTCGAACGATCGTCATCCGAAGTAAGGCGCTTGACCGCGAACGGTCCCATTTCATCTTTTGCCGCGAACGGCACCGGCCATGAACGGTCACATTTCACCCCAAGTGGCTTGATCGCGAACGGTCGCCATTTGAGGTCCGCCCTCTGACCGGGCTCGGTCGCACTTTACCTCGAATGGCTCGATCCCGAACGGTCGTCATTTGAGGTAAAGCGCTTGACCGTGAACGATCACATTCCACCGCAAATGACTCGATCTCGAACGATCGTCGCATGGATTTAGACGCTTGACCGCGAACGGTCGCACTTCACCTCAAATGACTCGATCGCGAACGGTCGTCATTTGAAGTTAGGCGCTTGACCATGAACGGCCGCGCTTCATCCCAAATAGCTCGATCCCGAACGGTCGTCATTTGGGGCCATATAAAATATCAAGCTCTTTACAGGTTGTCCACAGGATATGAACATCCAGCTCATGGCATTACAAAACACGCCTTCCTACCGCAAGGACATCAACAGGATATGAACATCCAGCTCATGGCATTACAAAACACGCCTTCCTATCGCAAGGCATGTTTTGGGGGGCAAAGTGTTATCCCATTTTTGGTCAAAACTGGAATATCAATGTTGTGTGCATTTCCACCACGACCGAATCAAGAAGAAGCAGCCAGCAAGCGTATATAAGTCTGGGATTTCACTCATGATTCAAGTATAAAAGTCCATTCGGTATCGAAGGTTTAAAGTTTCATTCGGCAATGAAGAGCGAAATCTCATTCAGCATTCAAGATGCCTTGGTTCATCCAGCATCCCCAATACAAGAGCTCATTCGGCACTCCCAAATATAGAAGTTCATTCGGCATACTCACTGCCGAACCAACTCCACTTCCCTTCCTAGCCGAACCAACCACACTTCCATGTACTACCGAACGAGCTCCACCGAATCACCTCCACCGGACCAAGCTCCACCGGTCCAAGGCCACACTGAACCAACTCACCACCGAGTCAACCTCCACCAAACCAACCACTACCGGACCGAAGCTGCCGAACCAACCCACGCTCCACACACTACCGGTCCAATCAACACTCCACTCACCGCCGAACCAGGGTGTTGCCGAACCAACGTTGCCAGACCAGATTGCTTCGGCCCAGGTCCACCAGCAGCTATATACATCCAGAACCCCTACCCCCAGCCTCACTCTATAAATAGAGGGGCAGGGGTACAACAATGGCAGACAAGTTTGAGAGCTCAAGCACGGATAGAACTTTCAAACAACATTCATATACTTGTATACAAAGCTTTGTACTTGTAATCTGAAGAGAAAAAGGAGAATACCATATAAAGTGGACGTAGGCACGTTCTGGCCGAACCACTATAAGTCTGTGTGTCTTTTACAGTTTAGTCCCTGCTTTTCACATATTTGCATAAATCACCCAATCACTAAGAACAACATATAATCAACTAAATCGTACGACTTTGAGGTGTTTGTCCATTTTTTGTGCAAACAGGGATGGACCTTCTGCATTTGTTCTTCATTTTGCTCATGGTCCCAGAATGGGTAATCATTTCACGTAATTAAGGTAAAACTACCATTATTTTATTCTAATTCATTGTAATCACTTTCACAGTTACGATTCAAATCTACTCCAATCAAAAATTCAAATCTAGTCAAATCTCAATTTATCAATTTAAAATTCAACTCAATTCCTAAATAACCACTTCAATTTTATCGATCTCAAAATTCGGATTTGTAATCATAAAATACCCCTTTATATTTCAATATATTTCAAACTTTAAGTGTTCAACGTTTCAAACTAAATTTTATTCAATTTAGTTTTCTAAACAATAATTTCAAATTTTAGTTCAACCTAAATTCTCATTTTTATTCAATTTAGTTTCTAAATAACAATTCAACTATATTGATTTCAAGTACAGATCTGAATATCAAAATAACCCATTTAAATTCCAATATAGTTCAAAGCTTTAATATTTAAATGTTTAATTTAACAGTTTCATAAAGATCTTGACTAACCTCATTATTATTTAGTCTTGAAATGCTTCCTCATTTGATTCAATATCATTTATATAATCTTAAATCACATTTTACTCAATATTTAATTTTAATTTATTTAAACGTGAAATATTCATTAAATCACTTAAATCAAAATTCCAGTTATAAAAATCATACCTTTAGATTTTCCATTTAATAATTTCAAATCGATTTAATTAAATAAATCCTTATTTAAATACCATTTTTAATAAATCCAAATTTTCTCCCAATCTTAATTATTCAATTTATTACAAGAAAATCTTTTTGAAATATGGATTTACATAAATACTTAACCATATTATGTGTATTAAATCAATTCTAATTTAAATCAAATATTACTACTAAATCTATATATAAAATTTCCATTTTAAGAATCAATATTTATTAAACCATATATTTCTTTCCACAATCATAGAAATTATTTCAAAATATTTATATATGGACCAACGGTGTCTGTATATATTTTCTATCGTATGGTCAAGTGCTACGGATATTTATCATTTCAATCCGTCCACTAAATATATACGGGTGGATATCATTTCAACCCGTAATCCCAAATTCAATTAAATGAAAATCGCTTGGGTTTATCATTTCAACCCATAACGATTTTCTCCTATCCTAAAGTCCATTCGGGTATGTATCATTTCAACCCATAGTGAATACTATACTAACAGGGCACCTGCAGAGATAACAAATATGATAATAATATAACAACATGCGTATATCATCAATAACGGTATAATATAAACAATAGGATATGGTGTCATATCCCACAAGTGAACAATTATAGATAATAGCATAAATATAACAATTTAAATAACTACACCAGCATACTTCAATTGTTGTTTCAATTGAAATCAAATTTAATAAATATAAGAACGTTAATCGTGAGTGATTGCTCACATTTCGAGGCTAAAGAGAATAGACAATGAAGTTTAGTTACGAATTCCAAAGCAACGCTAGATAGACACGATTCGACGAAGAAAACAGGCACGACGAACAAAGCTGATAAATGGAAGAGAAAAAAATCGAATTCACATTGGAAATAGATCGATGAAGATGAATGATATAAGTGAACTTACAATTATATATATAATTATATATAACTATTTACATATATAAAACATATTCTAAATTTAATATACATACATTTCAAATCATTATTTTTAAACCAAACACATATACAATAAAAAAAATCAAACATATATGCAATATATATGTTGAAATAATACTTATTAAAATAAAAACTTATATATAATGTATGTTCATTGCAACATATCAACTGTCGCGTATATAACTTTTAAACTTTATCTTATAAAATATAATCTGTATAAACTTTTATAACATAATAAACTTTATATTATAAATATATTATATACACTTAAAAACTGCGCATGTGATACTTATATTTAAATAATAATATAACCATTACGACATAAACCGCTTAGACATGCTTAAAATTTACTTTCAAAACCGTTATAAATACCATATACTTACCGACCAAATGTATAAACTCGAATGTTTAGATATATATATGGTTTTCGTTCTTTTTCTCACTCCCTATTTTGTTGTTTCCAGTACATTGCATTAAGAAAGAGTAATATATAACAAAACCCCAAAAAGATTCAAGAAAAAAATTCTAAGCTTAAACAAATTAGAACAAAAAGCATCTTTACATACAGCAGCCGAAAAAGGAAAATTTTATTTTATAAACTAATATAACAACATATATACATATATACACAAATACATTTATATACATAAAAGAATAACTTTGACATATATATATAAACCATATAATAGACGCTGCAAAATTTGTATAATATATTAGTAAACTGGAAACAGGGAAACCCAAGATAATATAACCCATGTAACAAATTCACTGATATATATATATATATATATATATATATATATATATGCTAACAGACAAAAGTACTATACCTAATATATGCGAACGCATGCAAGCTAGTGGCGACGAGTGTCTGATGGGTGATGGCGATAGGGGTATTCGGTTATGGCCTTGAAGAGGCGCTGTAACAACTTGGGAAAGAAAGAAAATAGGCTTCAGGAAGGAAGAGGAAGCAACAGTAGGTATAAACCCAAAGTTATAAAGGCAGAGGAAAAACGCTTTGCACAATTTAAGGCGAGCTTTAAATTTTTAATAAATACAAAACGTATCTAAGTTTATACGTTTATAACTTTCCAGCCGTAGTGTATATGTATAATGAACGGTCATAATGAAAGAAGTGGAAACATGGAGCGTAAGAAAGGAAAGGTTAGAAAAATAAAAAATTTCACCCTTAAATTCCGGAGATTAATAAGATAACGTACCTCTTTAATGAAATGTACAGCAACGGTCACAAGCTAAAATTTAGCTGAAAGTTTAAAAGAATGAGAGGAAGATGGGTTTTTAAATTAATCACTTCCCAGAATTAATATGTCAATGAAAAAGGAAGGGAGATGAATTTGGGAAACGTATTATAACTTATATATAACTATTAAACGGATAGATGGAAGAAAAGGTGAGCAGGTGAGCAAAAGTGGAAACTGATTTATAAGCGAAATGGAATGTGAGCTGTTGCATGGGAAGAAAATGGAACAGTTTAAAAATTAAAGGCAATGGACTGCTGAAATTAAATGAGTATAAAACGTGTAAAAGTTATATACTGAAACGGCTATAAATTTCAATTATTATTATAAAATGGGGAATAACGAAAGGCAAGGACGATGATTTCAACGTTTATTAATGGCTAGGAATGGGGAAGTCTATCTATGAATTGGAAAAATTATTAAGCAATTGAAATTTTAATGGTAGAAAAAGTAACAGCTACACACTGTTTTAGAAACAATCAAAGCAATTAATAGCTTGATTGGAAAGCAAGAATAAATATGGAAGGACACGTTATAAAGGCAAAATGAACCGTTTGAAAATAAATAAAAGAAATGATGGCAAATAAAACAGCTGTGCCTTGAATTTTCCAAAATAAATTATTTTATGAACATCAATTATTACTGACTTAAATTGAACAGAATCACACCCTAAAATATACTTCCTTAGTTTTTGATGAAAATTTATCATTTCCACATTTAACCATACGTAATCCAAATGTAAAATTTTATTTCAAATATTATTATTTAAAATTTCTCAAAAATCAAATTAAATACGCTAAATAAAACCATTAAAAATTAACAAAATTTTACGGGTCGTTACACTCTCCCCCACTCAAAACTTTTCGTCCCCGAAAAGGAAGAAGGTAGGAGAATAGAAACAACCAGAAAGATAAACAGA
Source organism: Allium cepa (assembly GCA_030765085.1). Classification (NCBI taxonomy): domain Eukaryota; kingdom Viridiplantae; phylum Streptophyta; class Magnoliopsida; order Asparagales; family Amaryllidaceae; genus Allium; species Allium cepa. Next base: position 406,493,941 of record CM060931.1, on the reverse strand, counting down.
TTGAAAGACAAGGATAAACAATTAATTTAAGACTATATAATTTTTTCTAGAAATATTCATTTGAAAACTTCATTTGCAGTTCAATTATCTTTAATACTTTAAAACTTTTCAAAACCCATTTGTAAAATTTCCTGCTTCCCTTATAAATAACATTTATATGTTTAAATAACACCTTTATAAATATATATGAAAACTATTTGGAACAGTTATTCACATCCTTGGTTATATTTTCAAGGAAGTTATTTGACAACATTAAATCCATAGTTTATAAATTTACTAATTTATCTTAAGACACTTTCAACATTATAGATAAATTAATACTCATTTCTTAAATATGTTATATTAAATTAATAACTTCTGAAATATTAATGACACTAATGATTTACTATTAAACCATGTAGTATATAAATAAACAATATTTTAAAGATTATATTCAAAAAGGAAAGGAGGGTAGATTCGGAAAAACGGAATATAGGTGAATAAATAAGGCTGAGCAGATAAGGTAGATTCAAAGGGATAGTATCGGGCTCGAATAATTAAATCAAACCACAAAATTTTAATCTCAAATATTAATACAAAATTTCTTTGTTGGAAATACCTTTATAATAAAATACTTTTACATCGAAACGAATTTTTCCTTTCAAAAATACTTTTATAACTCGATGTTTCAACAAGTTTATCCTCGTTCTTGCAGACTCTGGCCATGCGTTGATCAGGCGCAAAGCTAGAATTCTTCAAGTACTTAGTAGACCTGTTTCAACACCCAGTGAAAATACTTGAAAAACCTTAAAAAACAGATATGGAAAGTACAATCCAAACAAAACAATCAAACCAAAACCTTTGTCCAACCACGGTTCGCAAATACACAATGGTTACGCCTGGATCCCCCAGAAAACAATCCGTATCCGTAAGCTTTCTCAGCCCTGCGAGTTACGCCATGATGACTAGAAGGGTGCATGATATACAATGGTTACGCATGGGTCCCCCAGGAAACAATCCGTACCACTAGGCCATCTCAATCAGGCAGTTTCGCTACTAATGCGACCTACACAGATTGCAGGATACACAATGGTTACGCCTGGATCCCCTAGGAAACAATCCGTACCCCTAGGCCAGACTCAGCTTGGCAGTTGTGCTATGCAGTCGCGAGAGAAAAAAACCCATGGGTTACGCCACGGTGGGAACACTCGAGTATCACATCCGGAAAACCAAAAATCAGAGAGAATAATATCGATAGAATGAATCCACAATGTGACCACAAAGCGGATATCAAGAAGAAGGCACTTTCCATATCTTTACTTCGAAAATATGTATCATATAGTACCTTTTCAAATCACTTTCAAATATCGTACTTATATAAAGTCCATATATATAAGATTTCATTTCAAAAATTGAATACTTTCCAAAATTAATAGTATATCAAATCACACTTATATAGACTTCGATAATATAATATTTCACTTTTCAAATTGAGTACCTTTCCAAGTCAATAGTTTTCAAATCTACTTCATGCTTATACAAATCAATTTTATATAAGTTCGATAACTTCCAAATCAAGTATTTAGTAACATGTGTTCTCAAATTTCAATATCAATTCAGTTTCAAAATCATATATGATTTCACCAAATCATTTCTTCCAAATTAAATATCTTCAGTTTCAAAGTTTCCAAAATGATAGGTTTAGAAAACAATCCCAGTTTCCAAACTAACATAATTCAAGTCAAACAAATTCATTTCCAAAATTATCATATAAATACTGGGTTTTACATTCCAATCTATTTTCAAAAACAAATGTTTTCTCAAAATCAATTATACTCAAAAATGGTTTTCAAATTTATAACTATCCCTTTAAAACCTTTAAACTATTTATTTCTACATGAAAAATCCAATTTTTCCTTTTTCAAATTATTTATTTAACAAAAGTTTCAAATTTACTTAAGTCATACTCTTCATACTTTAAACATGCAAAACCAAACTTATATTCTTGATCAAATATTTTATACTCTTCAAAATTTCTTAGTTTTAAAATTTTAAACCTTGATTTGGAAGTGCTCGAACCTTCAAAATAGTCGGTGAAATCAAATTTCAAATCCAAGAGTTGGAAATCAGCAACAAATCAGTAAATCAATTTAATAGATAGGGTTATACCAAATAAAATTCGAAATCCAAGGACTGAACACCGGTTCATTTCAAATTGTTTCAAATATATATACATATATCATTTGAATATCGAATTAAACTTGGGAATTTGGAATCAAAATTGGTTTCGCAAAATCACTCGCATAGCGAAGTTATTAAAGTGGCATCTCCCCCACTTTGAAACTCGAAAATCAATGTCGATGATGCGTGCACTCATCACCGAAATTATTTTCCAGCGACATAAGTGAGTTCTGGACTTCTATTTTCTTGAAAACTTCTTTGAAATTTATTCGAAATTATTGGAACTCATTTGAAGTCATTTGAAACATTTCTTATTCAGAAAATACTTTCAAATAGTATTACTATATATTTTTCTTACACCAATTTAAAAAATGCTGGAGTTCAATCTCTCAAATTTCAATTTCAAAACCTTTCCATAAAAATAATTTTTATATAAATCTAATTTCTTATAAAATTTACAAAATTTCAAATCCTTTCAAAGCTTCAATTTTTATTTTTAAAAGGTATATAATCCTTATCGAAAACATTTCACTTTTATATATTGAATAAAATCATATTTATCAAAATAATAATTTCGGTATAAACAATTTCTAAAATACAAACAAAACCCGATTTTCAAAGGATGATTTAAGAATGGATTTCCAAACAAAGATAGAGATACAAATTTGAGGGACTCTAATCAAATAGAATTCTGATTCGAAGATAGGCTCGATCGACGATTGGGTAATTAAATTACAGAAATAGAAGATGGATATACTTATATAAATCGCAGGCGACCTTAATCGGGTCAACCGTGACTTCAGGAATATGATCGATGTGGAATTCTAAGGCAAATCAACATTCGATCGCCAGATATAGAATTCGGCATAACCAGAGATAGTAGCATCTAAACCGAGGGTATATAAATCTTCGGTGAATCGATGCTATTATAAAGGAGTTTCACCCCTTTACAAATCATTCAGTGGAGTTATAGGATACTCCAGAATCTAAAAATATAAATAGGGAGAGACAAGAATGAATTTTGGAACCGTAGGGAATGTTCCAAAGTTCAAAGGAAATCGAGTCAAAAGGAAGAGATTAGACTTAAACGAAAGTGATTCTGTAAATAAATTTACCATATATGCTAAGTTTGCCTAGAGCCTAAGCTCTGGTACCAACTGTAACGACTCACTATTTTGGACCATTCAAATCGACAATAATACTATACATGTCCGACTTGAATAATTCAAAATACCGAATTGTTAATTTAAATTTGGCAAAACATATACAGTAAATAAATCAATCACAGAATCACAGACACAGGGTAGTACAATAATACGCAGCGGAATAAATAAATAGTAGTTCATGAAGCTACTATATAACAAAGTTAGAAATAAAATACATCAGAATATCCCAGATACAGTGAAGTCTCCAATGCAACAGATGACTTCTCTTAACGAATCAACTGGAAGTGCTGAAAGCTAAGCGATAGTTGGATCTCCAAGCGAAGCTCCAAACTCCAAAGGTGAGTCTCAATGCTGTATCACTCAGTCTGACCCGAGCGTAAAGCAAAACACAAAACACTCGAGTCGGGATTAACATTCTTATATCAATAAATCCAACTCAAGTGAAATATCAACTGAAATAAAATTAACTTAGAGGATGTTTGGGCTAACCATCCTCTAAGGATCCCTGAAACTATCTATAGGGTAGAAATATACACTATGTCACCGTGGTCATCTCAATTTTATTTATTATTCAAAAACAAAATATCATTTCACTTCAAATATATTTGTTTCCAAATTTGATCACTTTCACAGTTACGATTCAAATCTACTCCAATCAAAAATTCAAATCTAGTCAAATCTTAATTTATCAATTTAAAATTCAACTCAATTCCTAAATAACCACTTCAATTTTATCGATCTCAAAATTCGGATATGTAATCACAAAATACCCATTTATATTTCAATATATTTCAAACTTTAAGTATTCAACGTTTCAAACTAAATTTTATTCAATTTAGTTTTCTAAATAATAATTTCAAATTTTAGTTCAACATAAATTCTCATTTTTATTCAATTTAGTTTTTAAATAACAATTCAACTATATTGATTTCAATTACAGATCTGAATCTCAAAATAACCCATTTAAATTTCAATATAGTTCAAAGCTTTAATATTTAAATGTTCAATTTAACAGTTTCCTAAAGATCTCGATTAACCTCATTATTATTTAGTCTTGAAATGCTCCCTCATTTGATTCACTCATTTTAGTAATCTTAAATTACATTTTACTCAATATTTTATTTTAATTTATTTAAACGTGAAATATTCATTAAATCACTTAAATCAAAAATCCAGTTATAAAAATCATACCTTTAGATTTCCCATTTAATAATTTCAAATCGATTTTAAATAAATCCTTATTTAAATACCATTTTTAATAAATCCAAATTATCTCTCAATCTTAATTATTCAATTTATTACAAGAAAATCTTTTTGAAATATAGATTTACATAAATACTTAACCATATTATGTGTATTAAATCAATTCTAATTTAAATCAAATATTACTACTAAATCTATATATAAAATTTCCATTTTAAGAATCAATATTTATTAAACCATATATTTCTTTCCACAATCATAGAAATTATTTCAAAATATTTATATATGGACCAACGATGTCTGTATATATTTTCTATCATATGGTCAAGTGCTACAGATATTTATCATTTCAATCCGTCCACTAAATATATACGGGTGGATATCATTTCAACCCGTAATCCCAAATTCAATTAAATGAAAATCGCTTGGGTTTATCATTTCAACCCATAACGATTTTCTCCTATCCTAAAGTCCGTTCGGGTATGTATCATTTCAACCCATAGTGAATATTATACTAACAGGGCACTTGCAGAGTGATAACAGATATGATAATAATATAACAACATGCATATGTCATCAATAACAGTATAATATAAACAATAGGATATGGTGTCATATCCCACAAGTGAAAGTTATAGATAATAGCATAAATATAACAATTTAAATAACTACAGCAGCATATTTCAATTGTTGTTTCAATTGAAATCAAATTTAATAAATATAAGAATGTTAATCGTGAGTGATTTCTCACCTTTCGAGGCTAAAGAGAATAGACAATGAAGTTTAGTTACGAATTCCAAAGCAACGCTAGATAGACACGATTCGACGGAGAAAACAGACACGACGAACAAAGCGGATAAATGGAAGAGAAAAAAAATCGAATTCACATTATAACTAGATCAATGAAGATGAATGATATAAGTGAATTTACAATTATATATATATATAATTATATATAACTATTAGCATATATGAAACATATTCTAAATTTAATATACATACATTTCAAATCATTGTTTTTAAACCAAACACATATACAATAAAAAAATCAAACATATATGAAATATATATGTTGAAATAATACTTATTAAAATAAAAACTTATATATAATGTATGTTCATTGCAACATATCAACTGCCGCGTATATAACTTTTAAACTTTATCTTATAAAATATAAACCGTATAAACTTTTATAACTTAATAAACTTTATATTATAAATATATTATATACACTTAAAATCTGCGCATGTGATACTTATATTTAAATAATAATATAACCATTACGACATAAACCTCTTAGACATGCTTAAAATTTACTTCCAAAACCGTTATAAATACCGTATACTTACCGACCAAATGTATAAACTCGAATGTTTAGATATATATATATATATATATATATATATATATATATGGTTTTCGTTCTTTTTCTCACTCACCTATTTTGTTGTTTCCAGTACATTGCATTAGGAAAGAGTAATATATAACAAAACCAAAAAAAAACCCAAAAAGATTCAAAAAAAAATACTAAGCTTAAACAAATTAGAACAAAAAGCATCTTTACATACAGCGGCCGAAAAAGGAAAATTTTATTTTATAAACTAATATAACAACATATATAAATATATACACAAATACATTTATATACATAAAAGAATAACTTTGACATATATATATAAACCATATAATAGACGCTGCAAAATTTGTATAATATATTATTAAACTGGAAAAAGGGAAACCCAAGATAATATAACCCATGTAACAAAGTCACTGATATATATATATATATATATATATATATGCTAACAGACAGAAGTACTATACCTAATATATGCGAACGCATGCAAGCTAGTGGCGACGAGTGTCTGATGGGTGATGGCGATAGGGGTATTCGGTTATAGCCTTGAAGAGGCGCTGTAACAACTTGGGAAAGAAAGAAAATAGGCTTCAGGGAGTAAGAGGAAGCAACAGTAGGTATAAACCCAAAGTTATAAAGGCAGAGGAAAAACACTTTGCACAATCTAAGGCGAGTTTTAAATTTTTAATAAATACAAAACGTATCTAAGTTTATACGTTTATAACTTTCCAGCCGTAGTGTATATATATAATGAACGGTCATAATGAAAGAAGTGGAAACATGGAGCGTAAGAAAGGAAAGGTTAGAAAAATAAAAAATTTCACCCTTAAATTCCGGAGATTAATAAGATAACGTACCTCTTTAATGAAATGTACAGCAACGGTCACAAGCTAAAATTTAGCTGAAAGTTTAAAGAAATGAGGGGAAGATGGGTTTTTAAATTAATCACTTCCTAGAATTAATATGTCAATGAAAAAGGAAGGGAGATGAATCAGGGAAACGTATTATAACTTATATATTACTATTAAATGGATAGATGGAAGAAAATGTGAGCAGGTGAGTAAAAGTGGAAATTGATTTATAAGGGAAATAGAATGTATGTAACAGCCCTAGTTTTAGATATTTATTTTATTATTAATTATTTAATTTTAAAGTATATTTATATAAATTGTGTTTAAAAATATAGTTTAATTATTTAATTTGAAGATATATTTTATAGATTTGTGTATGTCAATAAAATTTGATAATAACTGTAAAATTTTAAGCTATGATTTAACTGTAAAATTTCGCGTTCAAAGGACGCGTCAATTATAGGGTATAAGCAACGTAGTAAAACGTGTGTTTTTAAAATGTTATTTTTATCAAAAATTTTGATGTTTTAGACTGCGTCTGTTTAACGTAGCGTAAAAATAATATTTTCAAACCTTTTTGAAGAAAAATATCAGTCAGTTAATTTCTACCCAACATTTCTTGGTTAACTAACAGTTTGATTTCAAATATATTTGTATACGTTTTTCTCTACATAAATATTCACCTTTCTATTTATTGTCATCAAACCAAAAATCAAAATTCAGCTAAATTAAAACAAATCACGTGAGCAATTTGGGCATTGGTACATATGTAACGTTCGAACAGTTGCTCTCTGATATCTTTCCGTTCACATTCGTTTCAAAGCCATGCATGTGTTCTCCATTCATTTAGCCTCTGCATCATCAATTTTTTTTAAACATAAATCACGATATCACTTGAATCAAATATCAAAGCTTGCTTTTATCTGGTTTTCAAAGGGCATCAACAAGCCTTCAGTTTGAAACTCTCGGCCCTTTTGCTTATATATTTTTCAGACTAGAATGTGTAAATCACATTTGCCACTTCCAGAAACATAAACTGGAAATGAATCTAGTGCTTAAATCACGCAAGCATATTCAAATAGAGGTTACGTGTGTTCCCACTGGCCTTCCCAGAGCATGGCCATCCTTCTTTTAAATCGAGCATAAGCAACATTTAATCTGATTTTAACTGATGCATTTACCTCTCTTTTAAATTCACCACAAACTGCTCTGCCGTTTCTTAGATTAAAAGAGTATTGCATAAATCAATATTTGCCGTTTGATTTCCTGTAAATCAGAATGTATGAACTGATTTTTTTTTGATAATCACGTATTCATATTCAGATCAAAATAACTGATATGTTTTGCATTTACTTCCTCTGCCTATATATACTTTCCCACTTCATCATTTTTCTTTTCTAGATCTCAACTTCTCTGTTTTTCTCATGGACCCAGATCAGGTAATATTCCACTTTGTTTCTTTTGTTTTTCAGTCTCTTTTCTTTGGCATTTTGCTCGGCTACCCACCCATCTGACCATGTCATAGATAGACACATAAGCCTATAAACTGAAAAAAAAAGGGAGAATGTAATAGTGATGGCATTTGTGTTGATGAAGGGAAGTGCAGAGCAATATATAAGGTAGTAATAGATGTTAGTGTTGAAGGTAAGATAGAAAGTAGATAGGTTGGTCACTAATCTGCATTCAGAATCTACATCTACTTGAATTGGGAAATTAGGCTGATACCACTGTGCATGCATTTGTGTGGATTTGTGAAGTTCAAACTATAATGGGTTGTGTAGTGATAGAAACATGGTACATATAGGGTGTGAGTTCCAGACCTCATTCATAAAGGTTAAGTCTGCATACATACAAGGCCTGCAATAGGCTGTACAAAGTGTGCATGTACATATATCACAAGTGCATGCCCAGGCCTTGAAGCTGCATAAGTGGTGACTGGGTGATAAGGATGGTAGTGTGAAGACTGTAGTGTTTAGTATGAAGATCTGGGCTGAAGTTAATTCAAGTGATGTAAACATATTAGGTTCTGATTTTATATGGCCACTTGATATGCATGTATGAACATATCTACAGTTATTTAACTTAGCCTCTGCATGTTCAATTTTGAAGACTGGGAAAGGAATTTAGACTGAAAGGGGTAAGGACTTTAGTGATTGCAGTAGAAGTAAATTCTAGCTGTTGTAGCTGATTGGAAGTAGTAGTATAGGGCTCTGTTGATCTTGATCTAGAAAGCCTGAGAAGAATTATTGATAGTTGTTTGAACAACAAGTTAGGCAGAAGGAATAAATGTGTAAATGCACGCATGAGTTCAGTGCATAGTACACAAGATAGGGTGTGGGACGAGCATGGATGTGTCCAAGTCAGTTGATATAGGCATAAAGATGGAACCTGAGTATATGTGAGTAGATATAGGCATATAGTCACTGTGTGCATGTGTCAAGGCTGACAGAAGTGGAGATGCCTGACTAGAATTGTGGTAGAAATAGGTAGGCAGCTGTTTGGTTCGAAGCCTGGAAACATGGTCACGTGTTTAAAACTTTTGAGAATTTTGCATAGTTGAGGTATCAGATTTCATTCATAACAGTTAGGCTACATGTTTGTAATCTTAGTGGTAGGCTGTACATCTGGATCACTGTGTGTAGCTGTATCACAGGGTGTACATGTTCAACTGACGTGAGTAAGATGCAAACTGGAGTTGTTGGATACTAGAGATAGTTAGGTAGGCAAGTATGATGTGTGAAGCTTCAGTAGATGCTCTTATGTGAGTTGCTGTAGAAAAAGTAATGGGTATGATGGAAGTTTGAATAGGAGATGGACATGTTTTACAAGGAAAATGCATACAAAGCTTCAGTGTTGGTAGCATGGATGACTCGAAGCAAATTGCATATTGACCCGAAGTATTGCATGTTATTTCTTGAAGCTAAATAAATATGGCTCGGGTAGTTGTTTTTTTCTTACCTGTTGAAATTTGAAACCCAGTTTTGTAATATATATAAGTCAAACTGGAATTCGCAAAGCAAAAGAAAAAAAAAGGAAAAAAAAAAGAAAAAAAAAAGAGAAGAAGAAAAATGGATAAAGTTTGGAACTGGTGAGCATAGGTTGGATCCAGATAGAGAAGAAGTGAAAATTGATTAAAGTAGAGGCAGAGTTATAAGCATGAGGAAGGGTTGGCGTGAGTGTGTGCTTGTGCACGTGAAAGTTGAAATTTTATGTGTGCACGTGTACATGTGTATCACGACACAGAGTAGGGAAAACGTCCCCAAATTTCGCTTAGCCTGACTTTAGAAAAATTTTGTCGTAAAATTTTGTGTTAACCCGGTCCTCATTTTTTTGGTATATTTCGGTCACGGTACACGGTGGAGTGGTCGAGCAAGTCAAATCATTCTCGTTCTATTTTAATTTGACCGTAAAATTCTAAGTCGCATATTCTATTTTTCTACTTTTGTTCTAGATTTGAATCTAGGCGACATCCGAGAAATTTTATCGTTACTCTCTGTCGTTCTGTACCGGTGAATCGTCGTTTTAAATTCAAAATTTTCTGCAACTCTCAGGTGAGTATTTCTCACCAGACATACGTATTTATATTTCGTAAATTATTGCAAGTGTATGTGTAAAATTTTATGTCACTATTATCTGTCTGTAGTGTAATATAAAATGATGAACCCCATTTAAATTGACACCTCATCAGTTATTATCTGTTGTATTATATCTGCAGTTATATTATGTTATGGTTTATTTACTGCTTAAATCACACTGCAAGTTCCCTGTTATACGTAGATTGTTATGGGCTGAAATGATAGGCCTAAATGATTATTATTGTTAAATTATGCTGTTAAACTGTTAAACTTGGGATTGCGGGTTTGAAATGATAGGACCCGGGATATTTGTAAACTACGGATTGAAATGATATAAATCCGTACCACTTGACCTAGGCTAGAAAACTATATACAGGCCCGTGGTCCTTATAATATTTTCTGAAATATTTAAAATCATTTTGGAAGTTAAATATTTGATTTATATCTTTAAAGGAATTTATATTGATTTTTAATAAGTTATAAATAAAGAAATAAATAAATATTTGAATAAATTTATGGAATATAACTTATTTGGTAAATCGGGATTTTGAAAGAATAAGATTTCAGTTAATAAATGAATAAATAAATAGGTTATATTTGGAAATATTTATCAAGTTAAACAATCTATTACAGCATTTAAATGCTGTCTTTTGAAATTGGACTAGTTTTACCCATAACTTTAGGTAGCATTTCCTAAGTGCTATGGAATCTAGAATTTGATTGCTCTAAAATTTATGGAATTTGATAAATTTTATTTTACCTTAAGTTTTGGAAAAACTTAAGACATAATATTTATAACTGTATTTTCCTAAATAAATTAAAGATAAATATTTTGGTATTAAGTAAATTTTGGGAAAAATTTAATGGTTAAAATTTGGAGTTTTATTTATGGAAATTATGGGAATATTCAAGACTAAAAATATAAAACATTGATTTGTGAAAGAATAAAACCCAAACTAAGTTTTGAATAGTAAATACTCCAATTGGATATATATAAAAATTGAAATGGTTTTGGGAACATAAAGGGATATTTAAATTATGGTTAAACTTTAAATAAAGAAATATATTTGTGAAGCTATGTAAATTATCTTCTTTACAAAGTAACCATAAAGTTAACCCATTTATATATATACCGTTGAATGTCCAAACCATTGTGTTTGGGAGTTATGGATTTAAGTAAAGTTTCCAAAACATTATCCTTTGAAGATATAATTCAAATATTTGGTCTCCAAATATTATAAACAGTATGGTTTTGGAAAGAATTATATTTGAATATAACGATATCCTATTGTTTTGGGTTTTAAAATGATATCGTATCTATAGTTTTGAAATGGAAATGTTTATTCTGATTTAAAGTATAAACTGTTTTTAAATAACCACGGGTTATAATAACGAAGGGTTGGCAAAGAGACCGGGATCGGATATGGACATACTCTCTGTCGACACCGAAAACCACTTTGACTAACCGTGTACGCGGTGGAGATTCCAGAATGAAGTAGGTTGGTGGTGACGGTTTCTTGAAAGGTATATACGTGGACCCGACTCCCGTGAGTTGGCATAAGGTGGCTAAAACAGGAGCGATTCTCGGATTAATGAGGTAGCTCCTCTGATCGAACGCACTTCTTCGTATACCATTCTATTGCTTATGTGATTGTTTGGGTGCACCCTTTGATTTGGGAGTGTTGTTCGAGGTGGGCGGTTGCTGCGGCTTCGCGTTACCACCGGTCCGGATAGCAATTGGTATATCTACCCTGGCATTGCCTAGTTGTGCCGTGTCACCTACCATATCGAGCCTTGTACGAGTTTGGTTTTCTCCCGTAGCCCGTGTGGTATCCTCTAGTTGCTTCCCGAGTAGGAGGAGCTATGATATTGGATGGACTACTGGGACTATTACGTGTTAAGGGCTATATGGGTAACCCCTTAATGCTAAGAAATAAGTATGTTTACTTTATAAATAGACACTATTATAATAGCGCAATATACTACATAGTAAATAGTTTAACGGATCCTTAGAGGATGGGCGGTCCCAGGCATCCTTTGAGTTACTTGCTATATATTACAGTACACTTGATTTAGCTTACATTATATAAGTATGTATGTCCTGACTCGAGTGTTTTGTTTTATTGTACGCTCGGGTCAGCCTGAGTTGCAGCTTCAGTTTCTTCTCCGTAGCTAGGACACTCAGTAGATCATTCGTGCTATTGGAAGTTGTTTCAGCCTTTATCCTTTCTGGAATTCAAGACTTTGAAGACTCTCTATCTGTGTATGTTAAAATTTGTATTGAGGATTATAGACAATGTAAGTTCTGTTTTGTAAAGATGTATCAGTGGCTTCATGAACCACTAAATTTTTAATTTCCGCTGCGAGATTCTGATATCTGTGTATGTGATTCTGCGATTTATTTATTGTATATTCCGAGTTTTGCCAAATTTATTCTACAATCTATTATTTTGAACTATTCCAGCTCGACATGTTCTATTATTGTCGAATTCGAATGGTACAAAATAGTGGGTCGTTACAGCTGGTATCAGAGCTTTGGCTCTAGGCAAAACTTAGAATGTATGGTAAATTTGATTTATAGAATCACATTCGTCCGAGCTTGAATCTCTTCCTTTTCGAATTTTGGAACATTCCCTATGGTTCCAAGGTTCTTTCGTGTCCCTCACTTTTCGTCTACTTTAGGTTCTGGAGTGTCCCATAACTCCACTTCGGGTGATCTTTATAGTGAATTGGTAGTCTCGCCGTTGTTCTAATAAAGGGGTGAAACTCCTTTACCATTAGCATTGATTCACCAGAGATTTATATTTATCCTCGGTTTATATGCCAGTATCTTTGGTTATTCCGAACTCTATCTCTTCGGATCAAATATAGATTTACCCAATCATATCGATCCGACTCTTTAAGTCACGGATGACTAGGTCAAGGTTGTCCGCGATTTATATAGACTTACCCAGTTCCTTATTCTGTTATTTAATCGTCAAGTCTTCTGATTTCAACTTATCTTGAATTATTTGAATTCATCAAAATTTGAATTTCTACCCTTGTTTTGGAAAATTATTTTTGAAAGAAAAATCTAAATATATATAAGTATGATTTTTAGAATTTTATAATTAATTTGACTATTTGTCAAGAGATAATAGTTTTGATTTTATTTATGATTTTGTAAACCATGTGATAAATAATTGAATATAAACAGTGGTCATAAATTAATTTAGAAACAGAAATGAATTTAAAACAAGAACTTAAGAATCCAATTTCTGATGATTACAAACCGTAGGTTTAAAAATTTTAAAGGATATATTATTTAAAGTATTTTCGAATAGAAATTGTTTCCAAAGAATTTTAAAATATAGTACTTTTCTCTTTGTCGCTGGAAAATAATTTCGGTGATGACTGCAGCATCATCGACTTTCATTTTCGAGTTTCGAAGTGAAAAGACCATTCTGTAGTCTGGCTACAGTGTTACCTTGAGATTTTAATTGATTTGAATTTCTAAAATATGACTTAATATATATAGATATATAATTTAAATTGATTTGACATATTATGTATATATATTTATCTATCTCTAAATGGTTGAAGGAAATCAGAAATTTAATTCTTAAGTTTTATCTTTGGGAATAATTTCAATAATTAAAAATATAAATTTGGAAAAAAAAATATTTCCAATTGGAGATAATTAAATTTGGAAGTTTTAGTTGTATAATACTCAATTTCATTTCAATATGACTTACCTTGATTTTCAAAAGTTAAAAATGAATTTGGATAATATACAATATAAAAGGATTTTATAAATAAAAATTTGAGTGGTTATAATTAATATTATACACTTAAATTTTAGTTATAAAAGATTAAGTGAGATAAATAAGAAAAAGGGAATTTAAGGAATTTATTTAAATAACCTCATAATCAAAATTTGATAATTGAGATTTTGGTTTTCAAATAAAAATTTCAAGTATAACTTATAAAAGGAATATCTCATAAAATAGGTATTTCAAATAAGTGTTAGGTTATTTGTTAAATATAGAGATAAGTAAAATAATGAACTTTTGAAATAAAATAAAGTTTATTTAGATATTACCTTCATAAAAGTTTGTTTTAAAAAAATAAGTAAAATATTATCCAAATGAATATTGCAGAATTGAACTAATTTGAAATACTATTATATCTACGGTAACATATTTTAAGTGTTGCTGTTTCTAAAAATAAATGTTTTGAAAATTATAATTGAATAAATGAAGTTTATTTAAAAAAAAATGTTATGATTTTGTAGTATGATTTCTAAAAGATAATATCTATAAATCTTAATGACTTTCAAAGTATTTTGATTTCAAAAGCATTATGATTTCAAATTTATTATTTTGTTTTCCAAACTTTTTTTTTTCCTATCTGCTACGGATTGGGAGGCTATTGCTTATACCAATCTATTTAGAAATTTTTCTCTATAATCTCTGAAATCTTGGTTACTCATCTTGACCCTGAGCACCGCTGAGCACCCATAGACTGACAGTCAAACTGAAGGGGCAAAACCAATTCTAGTGAATCTCTTCGTGCTTCAAATTCGGAACTATCCATTTAAGATTCTTGTTTATTTAGCTTATCTTCCTTTTGTTTCTCTTCTTCGTTTCTTTTCGAGGACGAAAAGTTCTTAAGTGGGGGAGAGTGTAACAGCCCTAGTTTTAGATATTTATTTTATTATTAATTATTTAATTTTAAAGTATATTTATATAAATTGTGTTTAAAAATATAGTTTAATTATTTAATTTGAAGATATATTTTATAGATTTGTGTATGTCAATAAAATTTGATAATAACTGTAAAATTTTAAGCTATGATTTAACTGTAAAATTTCGCGTTCAAAGGACGCGTCAATTATAGGGTATAAGCAACGTAGTAAAACGTGTGTTTTTAAAATGTTATTTTTATCAAAAATTTTGATGTTTTAGACTGCGTCTGTTTAACGTAGCGTAAAAATAATATTTTCAAACCTTTTTGAAGAAAAATATCAGTCAGTTAATTTCTACCCAACATTTCTTGGTTAACTAACAGTTTGATTTCAAATATATTTGTATACGTTTTTCTCTACATAAATATTCACCTTTCTATTTATTGTCATCAAACCAAAAATCAAAATTCAGCTAAATTAAAACAAATCACGTGAGCAATTTGGGCATTGGTACATATGTAACGTTCGAACAGTTGCTCTCTGATATCTTTCCGTTCACATTCGTTTCAAAGCCATGCATGTGTTCTCCATTCATTTAGCCTCTGCATCATCAATTTTTTTTAAACATAAATCACGATATCACTTGAATCAAATATCAAAGCTTGCTTTTATCTGGTTTTCAAAGGGCATCAACAAGCCTTCAGTTTGAAACTCTCGGCCCTTTTGCTTATATATTTTTCAGACTAGAATGTGTAAATCACATTTGCCACTTCCAGAAACATAAACTGGAAATGAATCTAGTGCTTAAATCACGCAAGCATATTCAAATAGAGGTTACGTGTGTTCCCACTGGCCTTCCCAGAGCATGGCCATCCTTCTTTTAAATCGAGCATAAGCAACATTTAATCTGATTTTAACTGATGCATTTACCTCTCTTTTAAATTCACCACAAACTGCTCTGCCGTTTCTTAGATTAAAAGAGTATTGCATAAATCAATATTTGCCGTTTGATTTCCTGTAAATCAGAATGTATGAACTGATTTTTTTTTTGATAATCACGTATTCATATTCAGATCAAAATAACTGATATGTTTTGCATTTACTTCCTCTGCCTATATATACTTTCCCACTTCATCATTTTTCTTTTCTAGATCTCAACTTCTCTGTTTTTCTCATGGACCCAGATCAGGTAATATTCCACTTTGTTTCTTTTGTTTTTCAGTCTCTTTTCTTTGGCATTTTGCTCGGCTACCCACCCATCTGACCATGTCATAGATAGACACATAAGCCTATAAACTGAAAAAAAAAAAAGGGAGAATGTAATAGTGATGGCATTTGTGTTGATGAAGGGAAGTGCAGAGCAATATATAAGGTAGTAATAGATGTTAGTGTTGAAGGTAAGATAGAAAGTAGATAGGTTGGTCACTAATCTGCATTCAGAATCTACATCTACTTGAATTGGGAAATTAGGCTGATACCACTGTGCATGCATTTGTGTGGATTTGTGAAGTTCAAACTATAATGGGTTGTGTAGTGATAGAAACATGGTACATATAGGGTGTGAGTTCCAGACCTCATTCATAAAGGTTAAGTCTGCATACATACAAGGCCTGCAATAGGCTGTACAAAGTGTGCATGTACATATATCACAAGTGCATGCCCAGGCCTTGAAGCTGCATAAGTGGTGACTGGGTGATAAGGATGGTAGTGTGAAGACTGTAGTGTTTAGTATGAAGATCTGGGCTGAAGTTAATTCAAGTGATGTAAACATATTAGGTTCTGATTTTATATGGCCACTTGATATGCATGTATGAACATATCTACAGTTATTTAACTTAGCCTCTGCATGTTCAATTTTGAAGACTGGGAAAGGAATTTAGACTGAAAGGGGTAAGGACTTTAGTGATTGCAGTAGAAGTAAATTCTAGCTGTTGTAGCTGATTGGAAGTAGTAGTATAGGGCTCTGTTGATCTTGATCTAGAAAGCCTGAGAAGAATTATTGATAGTTGTTTGAACAACAAGTTAGGCAGAAGGAATAAATGTGTAAATGCACGCATGAGTTCAGTGCATAGTACACAAGATAGGGTGTGGGACGAGCATGGATGTGTCCAAGTCAGTTGATATAGGCATAAAGATGGAACCTGAGTATATGTGAGTAGATATAGGCATATAGTCACTGTGTGCATGTGTCAAGGCTGACAGAAGTGGAGATGCCTGACTAGAATTGTGGTAGAAATAGGTAGGCAGCTGTTTGGTTCGAAGCCTGGAAACATGGTCACGTGTTTAAAACTTTTGAGAATTTTGCATAGTTGAGGTATCAGATTTCATTCATAACAGTTAGGCTACATGTTTGTAATCTTAGTGGTAGGCTGTACATCTGGATCACTGTGTGTAGCTGTATCACAGGGTGTACATGTTCAACTGACGTGAGTAAGATGCAAACTGGAGTTGTTGGATACTAGAGATAGTTAGGTAGGCAAGTATGATGTGTGAAGCTTCAGTAGATGCTCTTATGTGAGTTGCTGTAGAAAAAGTAATGGGTATGATGGAAGTTTGAATAGGAGATGGACATGTTTTACAAGGAAAATGCATACAAAGCTTCAGTGTTGGTAGCATGGATGACTCGAAGCAAATTGCATATTGACCCGAAGTATTGCATGTTATTTCTTGAAGCTAAATAAATATGGCTCGGGTAGTTGTTTTTTTCTTACCTGTTGAAATTTGAAACCCAGTTTTGTAATATATATAAGTCAAACTGGAATTCGCAAAGCAAAAGAAAAAAAAAGGAAAAAAAAAAAGAAAAAAAAAAGAGAAGAAGAAAAATGGATAAAGTTTGGAACTGGTGAGCATAGGTTGGATCCAGATAGAGAAGAAGTGAAAATTGATTAAAGTAGAGGCAGAGTTATAAGCATGAGGAAGGGTTGGCGTGAGTGTGTGCTTGTGCACGTGAAAGTTGAAATTTTATGTGTGCACGTGTACATGTGTATCACGACACAGAGTAGGGAAAACGTCCCCAAATTTCGCTTAGCCTGACTTTAGAAAAATTTTGTCGTAAAATTTTGTGTTAACCCGGTCCTCATTTTTTTGGTATATTTCGGTCACGGTACACGGTGGAGTGGTCGAGCAAGTCAAATCATTCTCGTTCTATTTTAATTTGACCGTAAAATTCTAAGTCGCATATTCTATTTTTCTACTTTTGTTCTAGATTTGAATCTAGGCGACATCCGAGAAATTTTATCGTTACTCTCTGTCGTTCTGTACCGGTGAATCGTCGTTTTAAATTCAAAATTTTCTGCAACTCTCAGGTGAGTATTTCTCACCAGACATACGTATTTATATTTCGTAAATTATTGCAAGTGTATGTGTAAAATTTTATGTCACTATTATCTGTCTGTAGTGTAATATAAAATGATGAACCCCATTTAAATTGACACCTCATCAGTTATTATCTGTTGTATTATATCTGCAGTTATATTATGTTATGGTTATTTACTGCTTAAATCACACTGCAAGTTCCCTGTTATACGTAGATTGTTATGGGCTGAAATGATAGGCCTAAATGATTATTATTGTTAAATTATGCTGTTAAACTGTTAAACTTGGGATTGCGGGTTTGAAATGATAGGACCCGGGATATTTGTAAACTACGGATTGAAATGATATAAATCCGTACCACTTGACCTAGGCTAGAAAACTATATACAGGCCCGTGGTCCTTATAATATTTTCTGAAATATTTAAAATCATTTTGGAAGTTAAATATTTGATTTATATCTTTAAAGGAATTTATATTGATTTTTAATAAGTTATAAATAAAGAAATAAATAAATATTTGAATAAATTTATGGAATATAACTTATTTGGTAAATCGGGATTTTGAAAGAATAAGATTTCAGTTAATAAATGAATAAATAAATAGGTTATATTTGGAAATATTTATCAAGTTAAACAATCTATTACAGCATTTAAATGCTGTCTTTTGAAATTGGACTAGTTTTACCCATAACTTTAGGTAGCATTTCCTAAGTGCTATGGAATCTAGAATTTGATTGCTCTAAAATTTATGGAATTTGATAAATTTTATTTTACCTTAAGTTTTGGAAAAACTTAAGACATAATATTTATAACTGTATTTTCCTAAATAAATTAAAGATAAATATTTTGGTATTAAGTAAATTTTGGGAAAAATTTAATGGTTAAAATTTGGAGTTTTATTTATGGAAATTATGGGAATATTCAAGACTAAAAATATAAAACATTGATTTGTGAAAGAATAAAACCCAAACTAAGTTTTGAATAGTAAATACTCCAATTGGATATATATAAAAATTGAAATGGTTTTGGGAACATAAAGGGATATTTAAATTATGGTTAAACTTTAAATAAAGAAATATATTTGTGAAGCTATGTAAATTATCTTCTTTACAAAGTAACCATAAAGTTAACCCATTTATATATATACCGTTGAATGTCCAAACCATTGTGTTTGGGAGTTATGGATTTAAGTAAAGTTTCCAAAACATTATCCTTTGAAGATATAATTCAAATATTTGGTCTCCAAATATTATAAACAGTATGGTTTTGGAAAGAATTATATTTGAATATAACGATATCCTATTGTTTTGGGTTTTAAAATGATATCGTATCTATAGTTTTGAAATGGAAATGTTTATTCTGATTTAAAGTATAAACTGTTTTTAAATAACCACGGGTTATAATAACGAAGGGTTGGCAAAGAGACCGGGATCGGATATGGACATACTCTCTGTCGACACCGAAAACCACTTTGACTAACCGTGTACGCGGTGGAGATTCCAGAATGAAGTAGGTTGGTGGTGACGGTTTCTTGAAAGGTATATACGTGGACCCGACTCCCGTGAGTTGGCATAAGGTGGCTAAAACAGGAGCGATTCTCGGATTAATGAGGTAGCTCCTCTGATCGAACGCACTTCTTCGTATACCATTCTATTGCTTATGTGATTGTTTGGGTGCACCCTTTGATTTGGGAGTGTTGTTCGAGGTGGGCGGTTGCTGCGGCTTCGCGTTACCACCGGTCCGGATAGCAATTGGTATATCTACCCTGGCATTGCCTAGTTGTGCCGTGTCACCTACCATATCGAGCCTTGTACGAGTTTGGTTTTCTCCCGTAGCCCGTGTGGTATCCTCTAGTTGCTTCCCGAGTAGGAGGAGCTATGATATTGGATGGACTACTGGGACTATTACGTGTTAAGGGCTATATGGGTAACCCCTTAATGCTAAGAAATAAGTATGTTTACTTTATAAATAGACACTATTATAATAGCGCAATATACTACATAGTAAATAGTTTAACGGATCCTTAGAGGATGGGCGGTCCCAGGCATCCTTTGAGTTACTTGCTATATATTACAGTACACTTGATTTAGCTTACATTATATAAGTATGTATGTCCTGACTCGAGTGTTTTATTTTATTGTACGCTCGGGTCAGCCTGAGTTGCAGCTTCAGTTTCTTCTCCGTAGCTAGGACACTCAGTAGATCATTCGTGCTATTGGAAGTTGTTTCAGCCTTTATCCTTTCTGGAATTCAAGACTTTGAAGACTCTCTATCTGTGTATGTTAAAATTTGTATTGAGGATTATAGACAATGTAAGTTCTGTTTTGTAAAGATGTATCAGTGGCTTCATGAACCACTAAATTTTTAATTTCCGCTGCGAGATTCTGATATCTGTGTATGTGATTCTGCGATTTATTTATTGTATATTCCGAGTTTTGCCAAATTTATTCTACAATCTATTATTTTGAACTATTCCAGCTCGACATGTTCTATTATTGTCGAATTCGAATGGTACAAAATAGTGGGTCGTTACAATGTAAGCTGTTGCCTGGGAAGAAAATGGAACAGTTTACAAATTAAAGGCAATGGACTGCTGAAATTAAATGAGTATAAAACGTGTAAAAGTTATATACTGAAATGGCTATAAATTTCAATTATTATTATAAAACGGGTAATAACGAAAGGCAAGGACGATGATTTCAAAGTTGATTAATGGCTAGGAATGGGGAAGTCTATCTGTGAATTGGACAAATTATTAAGCAATTGAAATTTTAACGGTAGAAAAAGTAACAGCTACACACTGTTTTAGAAAAAATCAAAGCAATTAATAACTTGATTGGACAGCAAGAATAAAGATGGAAGGGCACGTTATAAAGGCAAAATGAACCGTTTGAAAATAAATAAAAGAAATGATGGCAAATAAAACAGCTGTGCCTTGAATTTCCCAAAATAAATTATTTTATGAACATCAATTATTACTGACTTAAATTGAACAGAATCACACCCTAAAATATACTTCCTTAATTTTTGATGAAAATTTATCATTTGCCACATTTAACTATACGTAATCCAAATGTAAAATTTTATTTCAAAATATTATTATTTAAAATTTCTCAAAAATCAAATTAAATACGCTAAATAAAACCATTAAAAATTAATAAAATTTTGCGGGTCGTTACACAAACCAAATAAAAGACTCAGGGAAAAAGAAAAATGAAAAGGAATAAGAAAAAAAGGACTAGCCTGGCATTGCAAATTGCTAAGGTAAGAGAAGAATTTGGGTTTTTCTTCCTATAACTCATCTTTCTGCTGTATGTTTTATCTTTTGAATTTGGGTTTTTCTTCCAGTTGATTAAGAAATGAGTGGAAAAGTAATGTTTTTTTTACAACAAGCTATGTCCATGTATTTTTTTTATGAAGTTGGGTTTTCTTTCATATAAAGTAAGCTACGTATAACAAGCTATACATTATTCTCGATTTCTCGCCACATAAATAGCCAATTAAATTAGGTTAAAAGTCAATCTCGTAACTTGTGAAGCCAAACTAATTTTTTTTGGTAACCTTTGTCTTTTATAAATTAAATTTGTGATGTATAGTAAGCATGTTTCTTTTTACAGCATGGTAATATTTTGTAAAGTCATTCTAAATTATAGTGTGAAGTTATATATGTTAGCACCAGAATTGGTCACTAACACCCTTGAATAGAGTTGTGTAGAGAGATTAATGAAGAAAGTAAATTAAAATAGAGAAATGGAGCAGTTAAATGCAAAAAGAACAGAGGGAAAAAAGGAACACCAAATTTATAGTGGTTCGGCATAATTGCCTACGTCCACTATGAATATGATCTTTATTGAAAGTCTACGGGGTGGATCATGTAATCTATATACTTGTATATGTGACAAAATATATGATGCAACTAAAATTATATTAACATAAGTAAATATATAATAAGAACACCAGAATTTTATACTGGTTCGAACCTCCCGTTCTACGTTCAGTCCCAAAGCTCCTCTTTGAAATCCGGCTATCAAAAACTCTCGCTTCATTTGTAGGATTAGGCTTGGTTACAATGAGTTATTCTTGCCAAATGCATGTTCTAATATAACACGGATGTTAACTAATTAGTACAATTACTTCCAATATATTTTTAAGGAATATTGTATATGAAAAACTAAGTATATGGAAGAGTGAATACAAGTAAAGATTGCTAGAGTGCAGAGATCAAGAATATAGGATAGAATATAGAATTAGAAAGCGTAATTAAAGTGCGTCTGTTCTCATGATTCTTGATGCTATATATAGTTGAAGATAGGTATCTTGAGTACTCACATCCATTAATGAATCCTCTAAGGTTGCATCTGTTGATGGTGAAAAGTTGTGGCGAAGAGAAGCGGAGATGTCCATCCCCATATGGCAGTTGTAGTTCATTTCTGAAGTTCGAGTTTGAATTCAGACGTCTGGTATTTGTTTCAGACGTCTGGTACTATTTTTTTTTTTTGAATATAGTAGAGGATCAGACGTCTGAGTGCTATTACTAGACGTATGCTTTAGCCTGTTTGTTATTCCAGAGAACTATTTCAGACGTCCGGCTTGTGCACCTAGACGTCTGATATGGTGCATGTTAGTTTTTGTGCATCTTTTCTTTTACTTCCTTGTTCCTATCGGCTTGTAGTCTCTTGTAGTGTTCTTTGAGATTTGTTTCTGTCTTTCTAGTGATTTTGTTCTAGCAAGTACCTATATATAAATATATATGTATATTTGATTTCCATTGTATAGTTGTTGTCATCGAAACCGTAGATTGGATTTCCTAACATTCTCTCCCTTTTTGATGATGACAACTATACAATGCACTTAGATATAATTTTATAAATCTCTCCCTAAATATGTACTTACCATTATTTTATGTGCTTACCATTATTTCTCCCCCTTTGGCATTATCAAAAACCATTAATACAAGAATATGTATGATATAATCAATAATCATGAATAGACGAAAGGTAACTAATTACGCGTAAGTAACAAGCCAAAAAGCATTTTTATAACCCTTAAACATGGTGATTTCATGCATAGATTTTTGATTCCATTATAATACAAAAGATGGAACTTATAAAAAATATCTAAGGATTTTTAGGGGAAGCTTTCACTTGATCATCTCCTTCATCTATATTCTTGGAAGAACTAGCTTGTATTGTAGGAGATTTTGGAGTATGTTCTAGAGGCTCTTTTTCCTCTTCAAAAAGTTTAGAATGTTTTGAAGGAGGAGGTGAAAGCGTTGGAGTTGGCCAATTTTTTGAAGGTTGTGTAGGGCCACAAACTCGTTGGAGAACCACTCTTAGAACAGACAATGTTGTTGAAAGCGATGTCTCAACTGTGGCTAGGTGAGAAGCAAAATGTTGTTTCGAACCTATCGATACGCTTAGTCGATAATTTTTGATTTCTTGATAAGCTAAGTTGATTTTGGAGAGTTAAATCTTGAATGCTTTCATTTGGATTAGTTTCAGTGTGAGTCTCCAAAATGTCGTCTTGTCCTGAATAGTCAAAAGGTGCAGGAGGAGGAGGAATATGTTCTTTTTGTTCTTCTTGTAACGGATATTATCAAAAAATCATCATTTGAAGCTTCTTTATAATTCTTTGGTTCAAAATTTGACACAAATGCAATATGACTTATTTGGTTTAGTTGATTTTTAGTTACTTTAGAATTCAGATCCCCAATGATATTATCTTTTGGATGATCTTTTAGAATTCTAGGGGATGACACTAGAGTATTATTTTGTTCATTTGTCTCATTATTAGATGAGTTTGTTGTATTTGTTATAGGAATAATTACTTCATCGTCATTAGTATGATTGTTAATAAAATTTTCATCAAATGAAAATGTAAAGTTTCTTCAATTGTGTTAGTATGTTTATTAAAAATTCTATATGCCTTGCTACGATCCGAATACCGAACGAAGATTCCTTCATCGGCCTAAGGGTCGAATTTCCTAAATTTTCTTTTGTATTTAATATAAAACATTTTCGAAAGTTTTAAAGTATGATACTTTAGGTTTTCTTTCAAAAAACATTTCGAAGCAAGCATGTATAGTCATAGATCGTATGATTACTCGATTCAAAACATAACAAGCTGTAGCAATAGCTTCAACCCAAAAGTGTTTTGGTAAACCACCACTATTTCATAGTGTTCATGCACATTCTTGTAGCGTACGATTTTTTTCTACTACACCATTTTTTTGTGGTGTGCGGGGAAAAGAGAAATTATGACTTATGCCCTTTTTATTATAAAAATTAGTAAAAAGATCATTTTCGAATTCTCCACCGTGATCACTTCGAATATTCTTAATTTCTAAATACATTTGAGTTTTAATTCTTTTAGCAAAAATTTTAAGCATATTAAAAGTGTAACTTTTATGTTTTAAAAATAAGGTCCATGTATATCTTGAAAAATGATCAACTATTACGAAAACATATTTGTTATGATTTATAGATCGTACTTGAGTTGGACCAAATAAATCTAAACGTAATAATTCTAACGGTTATTTTTTGAAAATATTATTTTTAGATTTAAAAGGGCTTTTCTTTAGTTTACCGATTTGACAAGCATCACATAATTTTTCTACTTTATAGTATATTTTAGGTAAACATCAAACTAGCTCATATTTTGCTAATTTATTAATATATTTAAAATTAATATGACAAAATCGTTTATGCCACAACCATGGATCGTTATGTTTGGCGGTTAAGCATAAGTTTGAATTTCGATTTATATTCATATTTAAGATATAAATATTTTTGTTTCTAAAACCCTCAAAGATAAGTTGTTTGTTATTGTTGAAAATATTACATCTGTCTTTTTCGAAATTAATTTGAAAACATTTATCGCATAATTGACTAATGCTAAGTAGGTTCTATTTTAAATTTTCTACTAACAAAACATTTGTAATAATAATATATGAATTAGAAATAGAAGAGTTAGAAATACCAGAGTTGATGACTTCCCTGATGCCAACTACATATCCTTTTGAGTTATCTCCAAAAGTTACCGTTCCACCATTGATATATGTTATATTTGATAGCATTTTTGCATTTTCGGTCATATGTTTGGAGCAGCTACTATCAAGTATCCATTTCTCCTTATTTTTTTATTTTGGGTACCTGCAAGATAAAAATGATTTAATTGGTATCCATATACTTTGTTAGGGTCCTAGATGTTAGGAGAAGCAGGTGGCCACACCCAAGAAGGTTTGATACCTTTATGAACATAATTTTTATTATAGACTACGTTTTCTAGAAAATTATTAATATGTTTTTGTCTAATCAAATTATTATTTGTCTTAGGAATCCAAATTTTTATGTTTTTGGTATTCATATTAGACTTAGGTGATCTTCTAGTCTTTTGATAAATAAAACTATACTTCTTAATATTATTCCCTTTTTGTTTAGGAATTCTAAATCCTATGCAATTTCTATTACCTGAAGGTTTTGAAGTTTTGATAAGATTTTCCAAATCTTGTTTTCCTTTATTAAATTTTGAAACATTATTTGTAATTTTATCTAATTTTTCTTTTAATTCAAAATTTTCAATTTTCAATGTTTCTATATTACTTTTTAAATTGATATTTTCTTTTAACAAGTTAGCTTTTTCTAGTTTAACTTTTCCAAAATTAATAGACATAGTCTCACATTCAACTAAACTACTTTTAATTTTTTCTTGAGATAATTCTAGTTCCTCCTCTAAAATAATTTTTTCA
The DNA here is from genome assembly GCA_030765085.1 of Allium cepa. Taxonomy (NCBI): domain Eukaryota; kingdom Viridiplantae; phylum Streptophyta; class Magnoliopsida; order Asparagales; family Amaryllidaceae; genus Allium; species Allium cepa. The sequence goes on along the minus strand of CM060931.1, from coordinate 406,467,902 downwards.
TCTTTTAACATTCCTATTTCAAGTTCTAAACGATTTATTTTGGCTGTGTTATTTATTCGATTTTTTAATTTGTCTAAATTTATCATCTAATTCCATGCTAAGCTCTAATAATTCATCATAGCTAAGTTTGGGACATACCTCATCAGTCTGTGCCATAAAACATACATTAGCTTGTTCTCCGTCACTATCACTGTCACTATCTGATGATGATGAAGAATCCGAGTCGTCCTTTGTTACTTTGAAAGCTTTCTTCTTTTTGAATTTTCCAAATTTGTTTTTCTTTTTATCATTGTTGAGTTTGGGACAATTTTTTTCATATGTCCAAATTGATCACATTCATAGCGTTTGATTGACGTTTGGTTTGTTGTGCTTGATTTTCCTCCTTTCTGAAATCTGGTCATTTTCCTAAACTTCTTGATTGTTGTAGTTTTTGGCAATAAATACGATTTCTTCTTCGTTTAAATCGGATCTTTATTTATTGCTGAAAATGCTATGTTTTCTTCTCCGAATTTTGTTCTTTTCTTGCCTGAAGATTAGCTTCATAAGATGTTAAATTTTCTATCAATTCTTCAACTGAGAGTGTTGAGAGGTCGTTAGCTTCTTCGATAGCTAATACTTTTCTTTCTCACTCTAGAGTTAAAGAATTGAGTACTCTAGATACTAAATCAAAATTTGTGAATTTAACTCCAAGTGCCATTAAATCGTGTTGAATAGTTTAGAATCTAGAGTACATGTCCACTATATATTCATTTTGTTTCATTTTAAATGATGAAAATTGATTTTTTTAAATTGAAATTTTAGTTCGCTTAACTTTGTTCGTGCCTTCGTATGTAACTTGTAAGGTACGTCAAATATCATATGCAGTTTTACATAACATGACATGTGAAAATTCATTCTTATCTAATGAACAAAATAAAAAATTCATAGCTTTGGTATTATTAGAAGCTGTGGTTTTTTGTGCATCATTCCATGTGTTCAGTGTCAGGTGCTTCATATTTATTTTGAGTAGCTGACCAAATTTCTAATCCATTAGCTTTCATAAAAATTCTCATACGTGTTGACCAATATGCATAATTAGAACCATTAAAAAGTGGGGGACGTGCTATAGATTGACCTTCTTAAAAATACTTGCCATATTAAAGTGATTCAAATACTGTTACTGTACTTTGATCAAACCTTGCTTTGGTACCAATTAAAAGTCTACGGGGTGGATCGTGTAATGTATATGCAAGTATATGTGACACAATGTATGCAACTAAAATAATATTAATCTAAGTAAATATAGAATAAACACGCCAGAATTTTATACTGGTTCCGACCTTCCGTCCTACGTCTAGTCTTGAAGCTCCCCTTCGGAATTCGACTATCCAAAACTCTGGCTTCGCCTGGAGGAATAAGCTTGGATAAAATGAGTTGTTCTTGTCAAATGCATGTTTTAATATAACGCGGATGTTGACTAATTAGTACAATTACTTCCAATATATTTTTAAGGAATATTGTCTATGAAGAACTGAGTATATGGAAGAGTGAATACAAGTAAAGATCGCTAGAGTGTAGAGATCAAGAATATAGGATAGAGGAAAGCGTAAGTAAGTAAAGTGCGTTTGTTCTCTTGATTCTTGATGCTATATATAGTTGTAGAGAGGTATCTTGGGTAGTCACATCCATTAATGAATCCTCTAAGGTTTCTTCTGTTGATGGTGAAGAGTTGTGGCGAAGAGAAGCGGAGATGTCCATTCACATATGGCAGTTATAGTTCATATCTGAAGTTTGAGTTTGAATTCAGAGGTCTAGTATTTGTTTCAGACATCTGATACTATATATTTTTTGAATATAGTAGAAGATCAGACGTCTGAGTGCTATTAACAGTCGTCTGGTTTAGCCTGTTTATTGTTCTAGAGAACTATTTCAGACGTTTGGCTTGTGCACCCAGATGTCTAATATGGTGCATGTCAGTTTTTGTGCATCTTTTCTTTTACTTCCTTGTTCCTATCGAATTGTAGTGTCCTCTAGTGTTCTTTGAGTTTTGTTCTTGTCTTTCTATGATGTTGTTCTAGCAAGTACCTATATATATAAATATATATGTATATTTGATTTCCATTGTATAGTTGTTGTCATTGAAACCGTAGATTGGATTTCCTAACATTTGTTACTTTTCCAATTACTTGAGTACAGATACAATCCATAAACAAACAACTTGAATGCAAGTTTGAATAGAAGAAAAATGAGTACAAAAAAGGGCAAAGTGTCCATGGAGTTCCCCAAAAAAGGTCCCTTCAACTGTACCTATGCATCTCTGTTTATAGACGAAGATAGGCCAAATACCCTGTGCAGGTCTAAGACCAAGATGTCTCGGTCCATATATGGCAATCTCGAGTTGGCCGGACCAGGCATACCGAACGACTTTTGGGCCGACCGACAAATGCGGAAACAGTATGGCTGAACGGTGGTCATTTAGCAAACGACTCAAAGAAAACTCTCAAAGAACTCGGAGCAATGATGGGAGTGACTCGAAGTCAGAAAGTATCGTCCGTACCATCCTGTTGTAAACTTGCTAATTCTCCTCATGTCTTGCCGAATCACTGCGACCGACCCATGGGCGACAAACTACCAAGACCACCCACAACGGCCGAACCACTCCAACCCTTCTTCCTTGGCTGAGCCAGCCATGCCGAATCATACGTGCCGACCCATCCTAACCGATCCACACGTGAATGCTGAACCGCATACATCAGTCCTCCTGAGGTCGATCCAGTTCACACTGAACCACTAATGCTGAACCTACTTAGGCTGGACCATAAAGGCCGAACCTAATGAACAACCCAGTCATGCCAAGCCACCCACGCTGGTTATTCTGAATCCGAGCTCATCCTTGTCGATCCCACAAGGCCGATCCATCAAACCATATAAGTAGGCCGACCCACACCCATTGAGCCATACTTACCAGACTATACCTACCGAGCCACACATACATACCGAACCACGCACACATGCTCAACTTCCTATATTGGATCAACCCCTTATATCTCCAATCTATCCCTGGCTCGGGCTCGCCTAGATTCAATCAAAGCCTCTGCAATATCACCTTGTAGCCGGGCCAAGCAACCGGGTAACATTTGCCCCTCAAAATGTGTTGTGTGAATCAATATGACATGCTTTGAATCAGTGGTTATTCCTTGCTTTTAGGAGCTATTTCATTCAAAATGATAATCAGCAGTCGTCTAAATCTCGTTCATAACTTTTCAGAAGTTGAATGCATACGATTTCTTGAAAGCTGAATTACATTGGGTTTTCCAAACTCACTCTCCTCCACCTATCGGGTAGAATCTGTTTCTCCATTGCACCATTATCTTCGACTATCATTATATGCACACATACAAATACACATCTTATTTTTAACATCATTTTCATTTATTATATATATATATATATATATATATATTATCGTGGATCGGTCGACGTACGAACGTCGAACAACTCGTTCTGTATACTTCATTATCACTCGGTATGCTTGCTCACCGACCCACTGAGGTATTCTGACCGGATCTACTAGTTAAGGCCCGTTCGCCCCTTTTCCCACATATAAATGCATACACTTCTTTTCTTTCTTCCCACTTTTTTCCCTATATCTCATTTCCCCAGCACTGTCCCAAACTTCATCTCCCTCACCTCACCGAACTACCTCATCCTTTCGCCTTAACATTCTCTAAGCGCGATTTCACCACTGCTCGCAATTTCAAACTCCGAGAATCACTTTCCCTCACTCTAGTTTAGCACACATATAGGTGAGTTTCTTCATATCATCATGAACCTCTAGGTCACCCCTTTTTTTTAACTTGAACTAGGTTTGAACCATAAGCGCATACATGCATGCACAATAAAAAAGGGAAGAGGAGAAAAATGTGGTGAGGCATCAGTGATAGGAGTGGACAACGAACTGTTCCCTAAGTGAGTTTACATTAGATTGGGAGGAATTAGCATAGACGTCGATAGGAATTAAGCCGGTGGCATATAGGAGAAATGAGTCGTGTTTCGTAAGAGAGGCGGGTTATGTACTTTGAATGGGAGTGGTTTGGTGGATTGTCCAATAAGGCCTGGGCCGATAGGATTTTGTCAGCTGAACAGTTTGGTAGGGTTTTAGGAAAAAAGCGGGTCGGCATAGATTGAGTGAGGCCGGTTTTGTATAACTTAAGTGAGCGAGTGGGTCGGAATTTCACATTTGAGTGGGTCGGTTGCATTGGCCTAAGTAGGCATTCAGTGTCTGAAGGAGAGTGGGTCGATGAGTAGAGAGAGGAAAAGAGCGAGTGAAGCAGGATAGGTTTTAAAAGTTGGTACCGAGCGAGGCATTATGGTTCGACATGCATGCATTTGAATGGACGAACGGTCCTAGGTTCGGGGATCGGCATTGACAAGCACACTTACCTCACCTCGACTCATAGAACATAATATCACTGCTTATTTCCATACTTAATCATATATTAATAAATCCACAATACGAACTAAGTCCAAAGACACGTGGAACTGATCAGGGCTAGTAACTTCACAATTTGAACCATCGTAAATGTGAACTTAAAGCTTTTTAAAGATGACAGCTTAAAGCTCGTCGCACTGCACTTCACTCTTCGGAACTCTAATTTGTTTATACTCTTTATTTGAACCATCTCACTAGCTCACACAACATGTAGGAACTTCGAATCCACCGACAACTTCTATACAGGGTATTCCGGATCCATCTGCTGTAGCTATTGGCCCAGCTTCTGATGTTATAGACATAATGGTTATTCTGGATAATCTTATTGATTCACAAGCTTCAAAAATCGACGAAGCCGCTCTTCGTCGGTTGTACTCAATCAATGGAATCCCTTTCGACAACGTTTTAGTTCCGTCAGGACAAGATCGGCCTCACCTGCCTCCAGCAGGGTATACAGCATGCAATAAATTCATATGTTGGGTCGGAAGTGTGCCACCTTTCAGTTCATTTCTTTGTGAAGTGTTACGATACATCAGGATTTCTCCAGCACAGCTACACCTCAGTGGTCATGCATTTATTTATGGCACTTTTATTTTGTTCATAAGCACCTTATTCAGACTCCCTACTCCTGAGGATATCTGCTATATTTACCGCTTCAAAAGACGGTCCGACAGTCCATCCTTCATATTTCTTGAGCCATATTCCAAGTGTCAAATCCTGACGGGGGCGTAGAGTAAATTTTTCCAGTATAAACAAGAGTAGTTTTACGTACGCTGCCCCTCTGGCTTTGCGAGAAGATGGCTGGAAGGGAGTAAGTTTCATTTCTAGACTAATATTTGTCTATGGCCCAAAGTGCATTCTTTCTAAACTTCCTTTGACTTTTACAGGTATCCGTCCACGACCTGAAAGTGTTGAGTATTCTAAGGCCGTCGCGGCCATTCGATTTATTACCATGAGAGACTGGGAAATTAAATCTGTTATTTCCAATGAATCCCTTTCAAAATTTGGATTCTTGGCGGAAGGTCGTCGAACTAGTCTCCCAACTGGCGCCACTACAACCGAATCTGCTGTGGAAAAAGGCAAAGGGAAGACCGGGCCATCGTTGTCCCCTATAGGAGGGGCCCCTAATATATCTGAGGAAGGTGAAATAAAAGAAGTCGAGGTGCTAGAAGCGACCGATGAGAACATAGGTTCCGATGTTGCAGCAGTAACCGACGCACCTGGCATTGACAAATCGCTCCCCTCTTCGTAGAGGCAAAAGAGCCTAGCCTATAACATAAAAAAGAAAATAGTAGGCGGAACTTCTAAAGTTACAATTACTTTGGTTGAGAAATACTCGTCTCCCCAACATCTAAAGGGTTCGTTAAAAGGTCTATCAGACATGACCATCCCCGATGACTTACTGAATTATGGTTTCAACGACCCAGGGGATATGGGACTTAATTCCCTCGTGAGAGGCGATGGAGGCAATCAGGCTTGTCATCAAGGAGAGAAAACCCCAATAAGTAAAGCAAAAGAAACTGGTCCTTTAGGGGGAAACACTAGGACACACTCACACTCACACTTCACCCTATGTTGGAATTTTAGCTATCATACTATTCTTGCTAACTCATCCTCACTAGGTTTCTGTGCAGGTGATATGGGACGCACTCACAGATTTGATCGCCTTCGTGATATCCTCTACCTTCCATCACTCCGGTCGGGATTCAGGATCAGGTAGACACTGAGACAGGGATGACAGCTGCGATAGAGACTACCGTCCCAGAGTCTTATCGTCTTCTCGAAGAAAAACTTACAGCCATTCTTCATGTCCCAACGATTTTCCCCTCATTCAGAGCATAGTGGAGAAAAATCTTCTCAAAAGGGATCTTAATCTAAAACTCCCCGTGACCAACACTCTGGCTCGTCCAGCACCAAGCAATTTCGTGAGCCCCATAAAAAGTCTGTGACTCCGGCTGGGCAGACTCCCCCAACCTCCGCACATGATCCATCGATAGTTGAACAATTAGCCGAGCTTAGGGCCACATTTCCGAAGATATGATTCGACGGATTGAAATTTCTTCCTGCGATTCATCCTATTCCAAGGCACGTCAAACAAAGCGCCATCGCCTGCAATAATGATGTCTATGTTCAACATGATGCGTTCTTCATTTGGCAGAAAAAGTTTCAGAAGTTTCTATGGAACGTCAGCACAAAATTGATCGCCTGAAACTTGAAGCCATTCATGACAAAGATATTATCAAAGCCCAGGATGACGAGCTATCTTTGTACAAATCCCAATTTGAGATCGCACAGAAAAACACCAAGGATATAGTTGAGGCAGTCAGTCGCTTGGAAGCTACTCACAAAAAGGGAATTGATGAGGCAGTTCAACGTAGTGGTGCTCTAGCCTTAGAAAAAAACTCCATCTAGAAAGAAAAGAATATCCTCGTTCGATGAGTTAAAGAACTGGAGGATCTGCTGCTTAAAGAGAAAGAAGAGAAAACTGCTGCAAAGAAAGAGTCACAACGATATTGTGATGAAATCGTCGCAACACGACTCTTAAAGACAAAGCTTGGCGATGAACTTTCTAAAGCTAAAGCGTTAAAGGATACAGCCCGTGTGGAGGGTAAAAGAATGGCGCTGACAGAAATCGATTCTCGCCTCGAGGCAGCTGCTGAAGCCGACAGAGAAGAATTTAAATGCTTATTTGATCCACTTATTGCTGAATATAATGCTCGAGTTTCCTTGCATCGATATCTCTCTTTTCTAGGCGAGGGTCACCTCGAATAATTAGCCGAAGCATGCGATTGTTAGTCCTTGAGATGACGGTTTTGATGACAACAACCTTAGAATAAGATTATAAAATATAAATACTAACATTATAGTTTAGATATATATGTATATGCAGGATTTAACCATGCAGGTACCAAGAATGAAGACTGTACAGTATATAGATTCAAGATATCAAGATTGAAGACTCATGAGTATCAAGATTATCAAGAGCTCAAGATTTCAATAATAAGTAATTTAATTAGGAATTTTGTTAAAGCTTCTAGAAAAGCACTGGCATCTTAAAATCCAATTTATCCATGGAATGGAATCCACTTCGAGCCTGTTAAAGGGATGAAACCTTAAGTAGGATGGAACTTACGAAAAATCTAGTGGAACAGTGTTTTATATCCGCTAAACTTTTATTCAAATGTTTTTACAAAATTATATCTTGTTTTTAAAATGATTTCAAAACCTTCCTTTTAAAAGAATCAAAAACATCTGTCCTGGTTTTAAATACTTTTAGCCTTAAAATAATCTTTATTTTCAAAATCAAATTATCCTTAGTTTTAAACTATCATTTAATAATAATATATTTAACTTTTAATATTTATACTTAGATTTAAATATAAATTATAGTAAAATTTTATATATATACCGAAATATTATTCTCGATTTTTACTTGTGTATTTTAACTATAGTTAAGTATATTTATAAAGTTTAAAATAGTTTAATACAAGATAGAAGCCATTTTCAAAGAAAAGCAAATTACCAAAAATACCTTAGGCATGTCGACATCCTCAAGTACCCTTGTCGACATGGCAGCAGTTTATTTCAAAAATTTGAATTTCAAAGGAAGTGTCTATTCGTCATATCCTTTCACGAATGGACATGGCTGTTGTTCTACTATAAATAGGGGTAGTTTTGAACGAATTTGTATTCATATTTTCTCCGATTTCACTCCTCTTCTTCTTCAACATTACTTTATACACATTTTTACCATTACTCTGCCGAAATCAACATTGAATCTAACTAGATCATCTCTGGTTTGATTCTCTATCACTATCTCAACAAGGTCTAAGTGCTATTCAGAGTTATAGGCTTCTTTGTAATAAACTAAGCGAGAAAAGGTGTGATTATAGCTTGTGAAATCAATCAAGTGAGAAAATGTGTGATTGTACCTTGGAAATCAATTGAGTGAACTTGTTGCCCGTGAAATCAAGTATCTCTACCTAGAGGATTGTGAATCTGGAGTAGTGTACCTCATGGCCTTGAAATCGAGGGTGTAATTGTACAATTTCTTTTGAAAGGAAATCCGTAATTGTGTGTAGATTGGATGTAGGGTAACTCCGAACCAGTATAAAATCTAGTGTATTCTTTCCTGTATTGCTTTTATTTTATTTCTACATCTATGTTTGATTCTGTGATCATATCCGTGTCTGAATATTGCATACATTTGTGTTCAAATTAACAAAAAAATCAAAAAGATTTAGTAATTCCTTAAAACACTATTCACCCCCCCTTTAGTGTTAGCCTTAAGATCTGTATTCCGCATTTCTCACTTTTGGTATCAGAGCAAGGTTTTCAAAGTTTTCATAATCTGAATTTTGAATTTTTGTTTCAAAATGGCTACCAACACTGGTACTATTAACACTACCAACACTGATTCTATTATCCTTGTCACTAGTTCATTTGTAGAAAGTCAGTCTACTGTCAAACCACCACTTTTTAATGGCAGTAACTATGCATATTGGGCTTGTAGGATGAAAATATATTTACAATCTATAAGACTAGACAATTGGAATGTCACACAGATTGAATATTCTGAACCCACAACTGATTTTGCACAGTGGATGGTTGAGAAAAAGACTATTGCACAGAATAATTCTAAAGCTATGAATATTTTGTTTTGTCCACTTGATAAAAATGAATTTAATACAGTGTCAGTTTGTAAGTCTGCACATGAAATCTGGAAAACTTTGCAAGTTACTCATGAAGGAACAAGCGAAGTTAAACAGACCAAAATTTCCATACTCACAAACCATTTTCAATTATTTAAAATGAATTCTAATGAGTCTATTTCAGATATGTATAGTAGATTTCAGAACATTGTGCATTCTCTAATATCCTTGGGAAAGGAATTTTCGAAAGAAGATCAAGTCAGAAAAATCTTAAATTCTCTTACTCCACAATGGGAGCAAAAGATAATTACGATCGAAGGGGCAAATGACATCAGTACCTTAAAGATAGAAGAATTAATTGAAAATCTAATGTCGTTTGAAGTCCAAATGATTGAGAGAAGAGAAAGTAAAGCATCTGAAAAGAAATCAATGGCTTTCAATGCATTGACCGATGGATCAGACTCAAACAGCGATAATGATGAAGAGATAGCTCTTATGACCAAGAATTTTCGGAAATTCCTGAAATACAGAAAGATGAACAATCTTAAGAGAAACAACTATAAGAACTCTGAAAATCAGAATGTAGTGCCAAACAATATCAAATGTAACAACTGTAACGAAACAGGCCATATCAAAACAGACTGTCTGTAACGTCCCGCCTTATCGCATACTTTAAACCGACACACGTGCCAATTCAAACCATACGCAAGGGCGGATTGTTATGGGGTAAATAAGAAAAACAGAGAAGAAAAACAAACAGAATCTCACAGCGGAAGGATAAAATATAATAATAAAATATACAGTTTATAAAACTGTTTACAAAACATTCGATTCTTCTTTATAAAATTAAATATCAGAGTTCACGTACCAATAATATCAATGCAGCGGAATATAGTGTGAGTGTAGTGCAATACTATAAATAATAATAATACAAATCTTCGCCTTCGTCCTCCAGAGCTAAATCTTCAAATCCTGAAACGCTCGGACTGACCCGAGCGAATTTGAAAAGACAAAAACACTCGAGTCAGAACTAAAAGATCTTATGTAAGTTAAATTTACAGAAATAAATATGAGTGCAGTAACTCAAAAGATGCTCGGGATTTACATCTCCTAAGGATCCGTTAAACTATTCACTATATAGTATATTGCGCTATTATAATAGTGTCTAATTGTAAAATAAACTTAATTTTAAATAGCGTTAAGGGGTTACCCATATAGCCCTTAACACAGAATATATTCGCATAGTCTATACAGTACCGTAATCTCCCTCGTACTGGGCGTCGTCAGAGGGCACTCCATAGGTATGGTACAAAACCAAAATCGTATAAGGCGCGCTAGGGTAGGTGACACGGCACAACTAGGCAATGTCAGGGTAGATATACCAATTGCTATCCGGGCTGGTGGTAACGCGTAGCTGCTACTACCGCCCACCTCGAACAAACACCCCCAAAATCAAAGAAATCAATAGTGGCCACCGAATCAATCCAAAGTCAGAGTATAATATCGAAGGAGTGTGTTCGATCAGAGAAATGACCTCATTGGCCCGAGAATCGCTCCTGTTTTAGCCACCTTATGCCAACTCACGGGAGTTGGGTCCACGTATTTACCTTCAGGAAACGCCGCCGCTAACCTACTTCATTCTGCAATCTCCACCGCGTACACGGTTGTTAAAGTGGTTTTCGGAGTTGGCAAAGAGTATGACAACTTCCGATCCCGGTCTCTTCAACAACCAAACGTTATTATAACACCGCGGTCTTTAAAAATAGTTTATACTTTAAAAACCAGAATAAAGTTTTCCATTTCAAAACTATATAAATACGATACCCTTTCCATTTTAAAACGAACTCATTTTGATATTATTTTATAAAACCCCAAATCAAAAATATCATTTTTATTCAAATATATTTCTTTTCCAAAATCATGCCACTTTTAAAATTTATAATACCTCGAAACCAAATATTTGAATTTTAACTTTCAGCATAATACTTCGAAATCCATAGTTTCAAAACCATACTTTCAAAACTTAAATGGTTTGGATATTCATCAGTATATAAAATAAACAGTTAAATTTAAAATTTCTTTCAAATAAATAATTTCCACCCTTTCCCGATTCCTATTCATTTTAATTTCAGTCTAAACCCCTAACTTTTAGATTCTCTTTCAGTTTTAATAAAACACTTCGATTTCACTATTTTCAAACCATGAGAATTTAATGAATTTCAAAACTAAGGTTGGAAATTTCAAATCAACACTTCATTTCCTATTATTTAGTTTGAAAGGTTTATATGATAAATCCATTACCTTTAAAATAACTAAATTTATTAACACTCAAATTTCCTTCCGTTTATTCATTAAATCCAGTTATAAGTATCATACCTTTAAAATTCCAAATTTTAAATAAGTTAACATCAACTTATGGAGTTAATTTTCCAAATAAGCTCAATTCCAATTAAATTTCCAATTTATCTTTCAATCTCAATTTATTTGAAATATTTACACTCTATATATATATATATATATATATATATATATATATATATATATATATATATAAGAACTTAAGCCTATACTTAATCGTATAATATAAATTATCAATTGCCATTTTTCAACTTATTCGTTTTACTTAACAGATTTATACATAGCTTAAATTCAACAATTTAACTTATATGTATATATAAAATATAATTATAACATATACAATTTAATATTTATTAAACCGTATCATATCCAAATCATAAAAGAAATTATTTCAAAAATAATTTTATATATATACCGCGGTGCCTGTATATAATTTTCTATCCTATGGTCAAGTGATACGGATATTTATCATTTCAATCCGCAATTTAAAAATAAAAATGCGGTTGTATATCATTTCAAACCGCAATCCCGAATGAAAAGAAATGCATGATAACTTGCAGATTATATAATATAGTTATAGCGTTCATTCATCCATCAATCATAAATCATCAATTTCAATCATCATCCAAATTTAAATCAATATTAATATATGTCAGGTAATACATAACAGGTAATAACTGGCAGTTATATTCAAAATAAATTTAACAACTATTAAAATAACAGTCTAAATTCAGTAATAAATTTTATAACTGTTTTCTAGCAGTTTATTTGCAAATAAATAACTTCTAACTGTCAATTAATATGAAATAAATAAACTAAATTAACAGTTAAATTAAATAAATGCGAATTAACAGATATGCTGAATAAACATGCCAAACAGTCATAAATAAATTTCTACTCATATCTAAAATAAATTTAACAAACATAAAAACTTTTAGAAGTTGTGAGTGGGTTAAAACACTCACCTTTTGAATTTAAATTTGATTCAAAATCCAATTTAAACCCAAAAATTTCACAGTCTCCAAATTGTTCCAAACCAGCGTCAACAGATCCAAAATCTAATTACGATCCTAACGAAAAAATTTCGTGAGAAACGGATATCGTATGAAGAAATTACAGCGATAAACGGGATTAAAAATCAAATTTATTTAAAACAAAATAAAACAAAACCTAATTAAAGCCACGTCATCCAGTCTTCTCCAGGCCGATGCTTCTCTCGTGAAACACGCGACCTTGTTCTCTTCAGATCGAAACCCTACCGGCCTCCGCACTTCACCCAATTTTTGCCGTCACCTCGGAGCATCTGCCACCGATCGAACACCACCACAAACCTAGTTAGCCTCGGCCGACCCTACTGGTAGCTCGCGTGGCATCCACGGCCCCTCCATTTGTAGCCGCCGCCGCCCCCTTTTCTGCCCAAACACTGCGAACCCAGCGTCCATCTCCAGCAACTAACGGCATGGATGAACCCTACTCGAAAATCTCTACGCGATGGTGCCCCCCGATCGTTGCCAGGACGAAGATCCACCGTCGAACCGAAAAACCCTAATACGGACGGTCTGAATTGATTCGAATTTTCTGGACAATCGATGGTTCAAACTGGAAAACGAACCACACTCGGAGATTACATATTTCGAGAACTATGACATATTTTTTTCTCGAATTTTTCTAGAGATTTTGAAATTTCATTTGAAATTTTGAATTGAAATAGATCTAGGTTTGCATCCATTTGAGGAGAAGAAGGAGTTGAAGAAAAGAACGTATAGACAAAGAGAATAGAAAGGAGGCTAGGGTTTATCACAGCATATTTATAGACAGATCGTAGAAGGTTAGGTGGGCACGAATTACGAACGTGCTAAACGGTAGTTGGCCCAAAAAGCCCCTTCTGACCTCGGGATGAAATTTTTAAACCCATATATCCAGATAGGTATTTTAAAATATTCTGAACGCGATGGAAAAAGTTTCACGTTCAAATTCGAACGTGTGAAGAAGTTATGCTGAAAACAAAATTTCCAAATTGATTTCAAATTGATTTCAATTAAATCGATTTCAAGGCGTTTCGCGTCCGTACGATCAACCGACAGGTCCGATCGATACGAAACTTGAAACCCTACCATAATTCACTGTTACGGATCCGATGAAACTGGTTTCATCGAAATCCGAGTCCGTGACAAAAATGGTTATCTTTATATTAATTAAATAAATTTAAAATTAGTAAATAAAATCCAATTTATTATATTTCAGTTTCAAAATTGGCATTTTTTGTTACTTACAATCTCACCAACTTTTAAGATGATCTAACAATCCTTTGTCAATCTCATTAAAGATTAAATCAATATAAATATCTTATTTCATAAAATTCAAATTACAGGTAAATTTCCAAATTTCCCTTTTTAATTGAATTAATCTATATTTATTCCATTCCCAAATTTCAAATATAAGGGTTTACCATTGGATTTAAAAATTATTGTATAAATATTTCCTGTTTCAACTCAGATTTTAAATTAACGCAAAATTTACATTTACTTTTAATTAATTGCAATAAATTCAAATTATCATATCGTAAATCCAAATAAATAAAGCTTGATTCCCATTTTTACTCATTTGATTGCAATTAACCCTTTTACCATAAATTAAATTCCAATATATCAAATAAACTTTATTCCCATTCCTTTTTACTCACAAATCATCGTATTATAAAGATATTTACGTTAATCCTCATTTATTACCTTAATTTATTTAGGGTAACATTAAATTAATATCCATTGCAAAGATTTCAAATTTAACTGAAGGACTAAGTATATAACTCAAAATAGTTGTTGTAAAACTCTTAATCTCGCATTTATAAGTATATTATTTCCCCTCAAGTATTATAGATATTTACAGAGTATCGGTTTTCATTTAATCATTATTTATTATATATTACTTAATTGAATTCACTATTCAAATCCGTTAAAATTTATTACCAATACCCATCTACCTTTTCCAATAAATTTTGAATTCCATTCAATTTATAACAAATCAAAATTTCCAATCACTCTTTATTATAAACCCAAATCTGCAATTCATTACCTTATATTAATGTCATCAAATTTTTATTTATTATTATAACCTTACGTTAAATTACTATTCAATGTATATTTATTCATCAATCAAATCCGATATTTACTTTCTATCCTTCTATTTGATAAAAAAATCCAGTATACCTTTACATACATTCATTTATGGGTATTGCATTGAAATTAAATTTATTAGCCAATACCAGATTATTACCATTTATTACAATCGGATTCCTAATTTTATTCAATACCCTGAATAAATAACATAAATATCAATCATGTTCTTACTTTTGTTTCTCTCATATTTAAAAATCAAATTATAGCATTTAACTTATTTTATTGGATCGATATTTTATTCAAGTCATAAATTATTAACCTGCACAAATATGATACCTTAATTTATTTAAATTTCCATTTACAACTTTTATTGCACTAAATTAATACTTTCTTAAATTTCTCTTATTAGATCTTATATCCAGGTAAGAATCATTTTCCTACTTACTGCATTTGAATATTATACAAATTTCTATATGAACAGGTTTTTTAAGGCATCATTCATATAATTTATTTTAGCCTTTATTTCAATATTTGTTTATAAAGTGAAATTTTTTCCACTAAATTAAATTATAAAGCTCATAAAAATCCAACCTAGTTAAATCCACGAATTATACGGGTCGTTACACTCTCCCCCACTCAAAAATTTTCGTCCCCGAAAAGGAAAAAGAAGGGAGAAGAAAGAATTAAATAACAATACATCTTATTCAAAATATTAAATTTATAAACAATAATTTACTAAATCTATTACCTTAAATAAAATATACCCGTTTTATAATCATTATATCTTTTTATACTTAGATAAATAAAGTTTGGAAAGCATTTTCAAATAATCTCTAAGTGGCTTCAATCACTAACAACAAATCAATCCAACAACCATCCATTTCAACAAACAGCATACACAACAAATATAAAACAACCATATAATCAAACAAACAAATAGTTGTTCGGGTTCAAACTTGAAATGGTATGGAATGAACAATAACTATCCAGTGCATCATTTACTCGGCAGTCTTAGATGGGACAAAATAGATTATTTATTCATCCAACAACTTCAAATTTCCTTACCCAACCAACCATAGATCAAACAATAACAATTCAAACTAACAATCAATTTACCTTATATAAATTCTTTACATACTTTAGTTGTTTGATTTCCTTTCTTTTATTCAAACCACATAAATTTTCCTTTTTATAATTTACATTTATTTCTAACAAACTTCAAATTTTATTTCTCTTTCCATGGTTATTTCCTTATTTCTATTTATTACTTACAATTATTCATTTTTATTTATATAGGTTATGTAAGTTTCTTTTATTTTATTACATTTAATGCACTTCTCAATTTCAATCATTTATTAAATGCTTACATTATATTATATTTAATTATAGTAATCCTTTTTGAATTTCACTTAAATTCTTAACCTTATAACATTCATTCTTATAAGTAAAAGATTTTATTTATTCATTAACTATGGTTTGCAGTCATTTATTTATATTACCTGCTTTTTATTATATTAAACTAGTAGCATTTAAATCATACTTAAGTTAATAACCCTACACATCAATCCTTATTTATTAAAGAATTTCATTTTATTTTCTTAAGTTTAAAATCACCTATTAATAATACTTACCTTTAAATTTTAGTAAAATTTCAATCATAACTTAAGTTTATACCATTGAATTCTCATTTATAGCAGCAATTTATTGAATAATTCATTATTTCCACAATTTCTACTTGTATAATATTCAATTTCAATCTCTTATTTAACATTTCAACTTTTTATATTTGGTAAGTTATTTATGTTAAAGAAAATGCAAAAGAAGTTATACAAGTTTTATCTCATCTTTTAATTAATTTAATGTTCAATAAATCTTTAATTTTCCCTTATAAGTTAAAAATTTAACTTCCTTTATAGCTTAGCATTTTAGTCTCTTATTTTATTTAGGGTTTCAATTATTAATTAAATTCTGTTTCACTACCATAATTGAAACAATTAATTAATGGAAATTAAGAATTAAATTCCGGGTTAAATTTCAAATTATTTTAAAAATGATAGATAAATAATTTCTTACAACTTTTATATCTCTAATTATATTTAAAACAATTAAAAATTTTGATAATTTCAAAATAAATCTGCAGTAGAATTTACTACAGTGGCCTTTCCCCTTCGAAACTCGAAAATGAAAGTCGATGATGCGGCCGCCATCACCGAAATTATTTTCCAGCGACAGAGAGGAAAGTACAAAACTTATTTTCTTCAAAATCTTCTTTAAAACAATTCTTCCGATTGGCACTAAATATTTATATAAGAAAATACTTATAAACAAAATGATTATATTTCATAAATCCTTTGAAAGCAAATTTTCAAAATCCCGGGCTTAAGCTCTAAAATTTCCAAAATTCATTGATTTTAATTTCAATCTTATTTTACCTATTATTTAACATTTTATTCCTAACAACCAATCTATTGCAATCAAAAATATATATATATATATATATATAAATAATATCCTTTAAAAATTTATTTTATATATAGAAAATATAATTAGGCAAAATTATTTCACCTATATTAAAACAGATATTATGTCGGTCTGTCCTATTAAGTGTTTAGAAATCCCTATTGATGACATAGCGTCCCATGCATCAACCAGAATTTATAAATACAAAACGGAACAGATTAACACAATATTAAAATCTTTGATAACACTAACAAATACGCTCTCTCGTATATATACGCTCAGTGACTCCCATAGGGTATTACTACCCTATTAACAAAGAGTCAAACCCCACAAAGCCAAGGTTTATCGCTAAACCAAAGCTCTAATACCAGATGTAACGTCCCGCCTTATCGCACACTTTAAACCGACACACATGCCAATTCAAACCATACGTAAGGGCGGATTGTTATGGGGTAAATAAGAAAAACTGAGAAGAAAAACAAACAGAATCTCACAGCGGAAGGATAAAATATAATAATAAAATATACAGTTTATAAAACTGTTTACAAAACATTTGATTCTTCTTTATAAAATTAAATATCAGAGTTCACATACCAATAATATCAATGCAGCGGAATATAGTGTGAGTGTAGTGCAATACTATAAATAATAATAATAATACAAATCTTCGCCTTCGTCCTCAAGAGCTAAATCTTCAAATCCTGAAACGCTCGGACTGACCCGAGCGAATTTGAAAAGACAAAAACACTCGAGTCAGAACTAAAAGATCTTATGTAAGTTAAATTTACAGAAATAAATATGAGTGCAGTAACTCAAAAGATGCTCGGGATTTACATCTCCTAAGGATCCGTTAAACTATTTACTATATAGTATATTGCGCTATTATAGTAGTGTCTAATTGTAAAATAAACTTACTTTTAAATAGCGTTAAGGGGTTACCCATATAGCCCTTAAAACAGAATATATTCCCATAGTCTATGCAGTACCGTAATCTCCCCCGTACTGGGCGTCGTCAGAGGGCACTCCATAGGTATGGTACAAAACCAAAATCGTATAAGGCGCGCTAGGGTAGGTGACACGGCACAACTAGGCAATGCCAGGGTAGATATACCAATTGCTATCCGGGCTGGTGGTAACGCGTAGCTGCTACTACCGCCCACCTTGAACAAACACCCCCAAAATCAAAGAAATCAATAGTGGCCACCGAATCAATCCAAAGTCAGAGTATAATATCGAAGGAGTGTGTTCGATCAGAGGAATGACCTCATTAGCCCGAGAATCGCTCCTGTTTTAGCCACCTTATGCCAACTCACGGGAGTTGGGTCCACGTATTTACCTTCAGGAAACGCCGCCACCAACCTACTTCATTCTGGAATCTCCACCGCGTACACGGTTGTTAAAGTGGTTTACGGAGTTGGCAGAGAGTATGACAACTTCCGACACCGGTCTCTTCAACAACCAAACGTTATTATAACACCGCGGTCTTTAAAAATAGTTTATACTTTAAAAACCAGAATAAAGTTTTCCATTTCAAAACTACATAAATACGATACCCTTTCCATTTCAAAACGAACTCATTTTGATATTATTTTATAAAACCCCAAATCAAAAATATCATTTTTATTCAAATATATTTCTTTTCCAAAATCATGCCACTTTTAAAATTTATAATACCTCGAAACCAAATATTTGAATTTTAACTTTCAACATAATACTTCGAAATCCATAGTTTCAAAACCATACTTTCAAAACTTAAATGGTTTGGATATTCATCAGTATATAAAATAAACAGTTAAATTTAAAATTTCTTTCAAATAAATAATTTCCACCCTTTCCCGATTCCTATTCATTTTAATTTCAGTCTAAACCCATAACTTTTAGATTCTCTTTCAGTTTTAAAAAAACACTTCGATTTCACTATTTTCAAACCATGAGAATTTAATGAATTTCAAAACTAAGGTTGGAAATTTCAAATCAACACTTCATTTCCTATTATTTAGTTTGAAAGGTTTATATGATAAATCCATTACCTTTAAAATAACTAAATTTATTAACACTCAAATTTCCTTCCGTTTATTCATTAAATCCAGTTATAAGTATCATACCTTTAAAATTCCAAATTGTAAATAAGTTAACATCAACTTATGGAGTTAATTTTCCAAATAAGCTCAATTCCAATTAAATTTCCAATTTATCTTTCAATCTCAATTTATTTGAAATATTTACACTCTATATATATATATATATATATATATAAGAACTTAAGCCTATACTTATCGTATAATATAAATTATCAATTGCCATTTTTCAACTTATTCGTTTTACTTAACAGATTTATACATAGCTTAAATTCAACAATTTAACTTATATGTATATATAAAATATAATTATAACATATCCAATTTAATATTTATTAAACCGTATCATATCCAAACCATAAAAGAAATTATTTCAAAAATAATTTTATATATATACCGCGGTGCCTGTATATAATTTTCTATCCTATGGTCAAGTGATACAGATATTTATCATTTCAATCCGCAATTTAAAAATAAAAATGCGGTTGTATACCATTTCAAACCGCAATCCCGAATGAAAAGAAATGCATGATAACTTGCAGATTATATAATATAGTTATAGCGTTCATTCATCCATCAATCTTAAATCATCAATTTCAATAATCATCCAAATTTAAATCAATATTAATATATGCAGGTAATACATAACAAGTAATAACTGGCAGTTATATTCAAAATAAATTTAACAACTATTAAAATAACAGTCTAAATTCAGTAATAAATTTTATAACTATTTTCTAGCAGTTTATATGCAAATAAATAACTTCTTACTGTCAATTAATATGAAATAAATAAACTAAATTAACAGTTAAATTAAATAAATGTGAATTAACAGATATGCTGAATAAACATGCCAAACAGTCATAAATAAATTTCTACTCATATCTAAAATAAATTTAACAAACATAAAAACTTTTAGAAGTTGTGAGTGGGTTAAAACACTCACCTTTTGAATTTAAATTGGATTCAAAATCCAATTTAAACCCAAAAATTTCACAGTCTCCAAATTGTTCCAAACCAGCGTCAACAGATCCGAAATCTAATTACGATCCTAACGAAAAAACTTCGTGAGAAACGGATATCGTATGAAGAAATTACAACGATAAACGGGATTAAAAATCAAATTTATTTAAAACAAAATAAAACAAAACCTAATTATAGCCACGTCATCCAGTCTTCTCCAGGCCGATGCTTCTCTCGTGAAACACGCGACCTTGTTCTCTTCAGATCGAAACCCTACCGGCCGCCGCACTTCACCCAATTTTTGCCGTCACCTCGGAGCATCTGCCACCGATCGAACACCACCACAAACCTAGTTAGCCTCGGCCGACCCTACTGGTAGCTCGCGTGGCATCCACGGCCCCTCCATTTGTAGCCGCCGCCACCTCCTTTTCTGCCCAAACACTGCGAACCCAGCGTCCATCTCCAGCAACTAACGGCATGGATGAACCCTACTCGAAAATCTCTACGCGATGGTGCCCCCCGATCGTTGCCAGGACGAAGATCCACCGTCGAACCGAAAAACCCTAATACGGACGGTCTGAATTGATTTGAATTTTCTGGACAATCGATGGTTCAAACTGGAAAACGAGACATGCTCGGAGATTACATATTTCGAGAACTATGACATATTTTTTTCTCGAATTTTTCTGGAGATTTTGAAATTTCATTTGAAATTTTGAATTGAAATAGATCTAGGTTTGCATCCATTTGAGGAAAAGAAGGAGTTGAAGAAAAGAACATACAGACAAAAGAGAATAGAAAGGAGGCTAGGGTTTATCACAACATATTTATAGACAGATCGTAGAAGGCTAGGTGGGCACGAATTACGAACGTGCTAAACGGTAGTTGGCCCAAAAAGCCCGTTCTGACCCCGGGACGAAATTTGTTAAACCCATATATCCGGATAGGTATTTTAAAATATTCTGAACGCGATGGAAAAAATTTCACGTCCAAATTCGAACGTATGAAGAAGTTATGCTGAAAACAAAATTTCCAAATTGATTTCAAATTGATTTCAATTAAATCGATTTCAAGGCGTTTCGCGTCCGTACGATCAACCGACAGGTCCGATCGATACGAAACTTGAAACCCTACCATAATTCACTGTTACGGATCCGATGAAACTGGTTTCATCGAAATCCGAGTCCGTGACAAAAATGGCTATCTTTATATTAATTAAATAAATTTAAAATTAGTAAATAAAATCCAATTTATTATATTTCAGTTTCAAAATTGGCATTTTTTTGTTACTTACTATCTCACCAACTTTTAAGATGATCTAACAATCCTTTGTCAATCTCATTAAAGATTAAATCAATATAAATATTTTATTTCATAAAATTCAAATTATAGGTAAATTTCCAAATTTCCCTTTTTAATTGAATTAATCTATATTTATTCCATTCCTAAATTTCAAATATAAGGGTTTACCATTTGTTATCCCATTTTTTGGACAAAATTGGAATATCAATGTTGTGTGCGTTTCCACCACGACCAGGAGCAAAAAGAAGCATTCGGCATCTCATTCGGCATAGCCCATTCGGAATTGAACTTCAAAGAGCTCGTCCGGCACTCCCACCATTTCCCATCTCCCTGAGTTATCCGGTAATGGCTCATTCGGCATTCTCTAGTAGGAAGGGTCACTCGGCATTTCCATTCGGTAGTTCCACCGGACCAACCACCGATCCACGAGGCTACCGAACCAAACTTCCCCCCATGCCGAATGTAGCCTCACCGGATCAACCACCCTCTACCAAACAACCGAACCCAGTGACCACCGGACCACCGAACCATACTTCTACCACCGAACGTACTCCACACATCCCAACGCCGAACCAACTGCCTCACGACCCACAACCGAACCACCATCGCCGGACCATTCATGGCCGGACCAACACAACCGAGCCTACCACATCCCTCCTCACCGAATGAATCTCCATCCCACTCCATCACCGGTCCAAGTTCCATACCAAATGAAAGCACGGCCGAACCGAAGAATGCCGAACCAAAGTTGCCAGTCCAGATTGCTTCAGTCCGGGCCCACCAGCAGCTATACACTTCCAAGACCCCTGCCCCCAGCCTCACTCTATAAATAGAGGGGCAGGGGTACAACAATGGGGGAGAAGTTTGAGAGCTCAAACCTGGAAGGAACTTTCAAACAACTTTCATATACTTGTACTACAAGCTTTGTACTTGTAATCGGATTGAAAAAGGAGAATAACATATAAAGTGGACGTAGGCACACTTTGGCCGAACCACTATAAATCTGTGTGTCTTTTACAGTTTGGTCCTTGCTTTTTACATATTTGCATAAACCACCTAGATCACTACGAACAACATAAAATCAACTAAATCATACAACTTGGAGCTGTTTGCCCATTTTGTACAAACATCTTTGAGTTATTTGCTGAGATCTGTGATTTGTGTTTGAATATTGCTGGCTTATATTCATACACTGGTGCTTTCACGACTTTGGGTGTTTGCGGCCATTTTTCACGCGAACATTTTGGTGCTTTCATTGAGAGGGAACCAGCTCCCGCTACATCGGATAGAGGTTTAGATTTGGAAGACGATGACTAGGCAAAACAGTAGAAGGCTAAGGGCTGAGAGAAGCCAACAAGGAGGAAGTCAACAAGCATCCTCCGGAGGTGAGGAAGGACCGGCTTCGATCTACATAACCCGGGATGAAATGGAAGCCATAACAAATTCACTGCAAGAGAGGTTGCTGAAAAGTCAACAGGAAATGATGCAAACTTTCTTGGAGCAAATGAGAGCTGCAGGGATGCAGAATTTAGGAGCAGCTACAACGGCTATGGATGCAGGACAAGAAGCTAGGGTTATGGAACCCAACGAAGGACAAGATACGGAGCCAGGTAGCAATCAACAAGGGCTTGGGGGCAGGCCCACGGGATTCAACACAGGAGAACCTTTGGAAGGAGTTCAACAGGCTAGAACCAACGTTGCTGCTAACGAGCCACACGAAGAGTATGTACCGGAGTTCCCTCGGGGGCAACCCCCGACAGACAACGGTGGATTGGTAGATATAATCAGGAAGACTGTGCGAGGTGGTTTGACCAACAGAGACTTGGAAGGAGTAAACAGGAGTCCGTTCACTCGGGAAATAAGGATGGCTCAGAACCCACCTAAGTTCAAGCTACCTAGCGTGGAGGTATACAATGGCAAGGAAGACCCTACGGATCACTTGATGAGATACACCAGACACATGGAGGTGCTGGGGGCATCGGAGGAGGTGATGGCCCGATGCTTCCCTTTGTACTTGACGGACTTAGCTGCAATGTGGTTCAGGCAGCTGGAAGAAGGATCTATCAGGACTTGGAGGGAATTGGTGGAAAGGTTTTTGGGACAGTTTCGGGTTCATGTCAAGAGACCGAAGAATGTGATGACATTGACGTCGGTAAGGCAAAGGATGGATGAATCGCTTAGAGCTTTTCTAACTCGATTCAGTGCCGCAGTTGCTTCGGTGGATCGGCCCGATCCATCGATGGTTTTAATGGCAGCAGTATCAGGAGTCAGGGAGAACTCGGATTTCAAGGTATCTCTGATACGAGATCCCCCACGGAATCTCGACGAATTTTTTCATGAGGCAGAAAGGTTCCTTCGACAAGAAGATGCGAGTACGGATTTAAAGCTGAAAAAGGTTAATGCAGTTGAAGGGGGAGGACCATCCAGCAATGGTTCGGATAAAAACAAAGGAAAAAGGAAGTTGGACGATGATTCTGGAAATGCTAGGAAGCAATGGAAGGATCCAAAGTTTTCCACATACACAGGATTGAACGAAACACTGGAACGGATATACCTGGATACTCGAAATCGCCTTCACTACCGGAGGCCGGCTAGGAGAGAACCAACAGAACGGGAAAGGACATCAGGAAGGCACTGCCTCTTCCATGATTTGGATGGACACGACACCAACAGCTGCAGGCACTTAAAGGACATAATTGAGGAACATGTAAGGAATGGACAACTGCCACAATATGTTGGACCTCGGGATGCAACGGCGAGGCAGGAGCAACTGCCGCCTACCTCAAGCTACGATGGTGGGAGGCCCAGGAATGATGGTCGGTTGATCGTCCCTTAACCAGGTTAATATGAAATAAGTAGCAAACTATTGGCAAGCAACCAAGTCATTTACACATGTACGGGGACGGAGATAGCCCCTAGGCATGCTCTGAATGATGATAAACTGCGACGCTATGGTTTGTGAAATTTATCTTTTTCTTTTGGATTGGACAATGCTTTTCTTTTTGGTTTTCGGTTTTGGAGCTCGGATTGAGCTCCTGGTTTTTTCTTGCTTTTTGGTTTGGATTTTCCTTTGGATGATTGTTTTCGGTTTTGAATACTGGTTTGGATTTCTGGTTTTCTGGATTTTGGATTTGGATTTTGGATTCTTGATCTGGATTTTGGATTTGGATTTTGGATTTAGATTTTGGATTGGATTTTGATTGGATTTTTATCTGATTTTTGATAAACGGTCGTCGGGTATGGATTATGCCTGGCAAGGGGTGAGTCACTTTGCCCGAACATGGTAAATTGACTCATTCAGGTCGTCGAGTATGGACTATGCTCGGCAAGGGTCCGGAGTGACCAGGGTTCGGCCTAGGACTTAGGCCCTATATTATCAATCGTTATTTTCAGGTCGTCGAGTATGGACTATGCTCGGCAAGGGTCCGGAGAGACCAGGATTCGGCTTAGGACTTAAGCCATGGCATTGTACAGCGTCCAGGGACACTGGACCAAGATCGTCAAGTATGGATTACGCTTGGCAAGAACCCGGAGAGGTTAGCTCAATGTCCAGGGACACTGGACCAAGATCGTCAAGTATGGATTACGCTTGGCAAGAACCCGGAGAGGTTAGCTCAATGTCCAGGGACACTGGACCAAGATCGTCAAGTATGGATTACGCTTGGCAAGAACCCGGAGAGGTTTGCTCAACGTCCAGGGACACTGGACCAAGATCGTCAAGCATGGATTACGCTTGGCAAGAACCCGGAGAGGTTGGCTCAACGTCCAGGGACACTGGACCAAGATCGTCAAGTATGGATTACGCATAGCTCAACATCCAGGGACACTGGACCAAGATCGTCAAGTATGGATTACGCATGGCTCAACGTCCAGGGACGCTGGATCACGACCGTCAGGTGTGGATTGTGCCTGGATCACGACCGTCAGGTGTGGATTGCGCTTGGCAAGAGCCCGGAGAGGTTATAAATTTGGACATGGACCCAAAGAGGTCCTGGATTCGGTTGTTGGCCATTGGATAAGGATGGTTTGGGACTCCGTTGTCAAGTTCGGATGGACATGGAATTGGCTCAAGCTTTGGTTATTGGATTTGGAACTGGATATCGACTCGGAGCAGTCAAGGATGATCTACTCTGGCAATATGGCTATTGACATTGGATATTGGATTCGGGACTATTCAAAACACGCCTTGTTATCACAAGGCATGTTTTGGGGGGCAAAGTGTTATCCCATTTTTTGGACAAAATTGGAATATCAATGTTGTGTGCGTTTCCACCACGACCAGGAGCAAAAAGAAGCATTCGGCATCTCATTCGGCATAGCCCATTCGGAATTGAACTTCAAAGAGCTCGTCCGGCACTCCCACCATTTCCCATCTCCCTGAGTTATCCGGTAATGGCTCATTCGGCATTCTCTAGTAGGAAGGGTCACTCGGCATTTCCATTCGGTAGTTCCACCGGACCAACCACCGATCCACGAGGCTACCGAACCAAACTTCCCCCCATGCCGAATGTAGCCTCACCGGATCAACCACCCTCTACCAAACAACCGAACCCAGTGACCACCGGACCACCGAACCATACTTCTACCACCGAACGTACTCCACACATCCCAACGCCGAACCAACTGCCTCACGACCCACAACCGAACCACCATCGCCGGACCATTCATGGCCGGACCAACACAACCGAGCCTACCACATCCCTCCTCACCGAATGAATCTCCATCCCACTCCATCACCGGTCCAAGTTCCATACCAAATGAAAGCACGGCCGAACCGAAGAATGCCGAACCAAAGTTGCCAGTCCAGATTGCTTCAGTCCGGGCCCACCAGCAGCTATACACTTCCAAGACCCCTGCCCCCAGCCTCACTCTATAAATAGAGGGGCAGGGGTACAACAATGGGGGAGAAGTTTGAGAGCTCAAACCTGGAAGGAACTTTCAAACAACTTTCATATACTTGTACTACAAGCTTTGTACTTGTAATCGGATTGAAAAAGGAGAATAACATATAAAGTGGACGTAGGCACACTTTGGCCGAACCACTATAAATCTGTGTGTCTTTTACAGTTTGGTCCTTGCTTTTTACATATTTGCATAAACCACCTAGATCACTACGAACAACATAAAATCAACTAAATCATACAACTTGGAGCTGTTTGCCCATTTTGTACAAACATCTTTGAGTTATTTGCTGAGATCTGTGATTTGTGTTTGAATATTGCTGGCTTATATTCATACACTGGTGCTTTCACGACTTTGGGTGTTTGCGGCCATTTTTCACGCGAACACCATTGGATTTAAAAATTATTGTATAAATATTTCCCGTCTCATCTCAGGTTTTAAATTAACGCACAATTTACATTTACTTTCAATTAATTGCAATAAATTCAAATTATCATATCTTAAATCCAAATAAATAAAGCTTGATTCCCATTTTTACTCATTTGATTGCAATTAACCTTTTTACCATAAATTAAATTCCAATATATCAAATAAACTTTATTCCCATTCCTTTTTACTCACAAATCATCGTATTATAAAGATATTTACGTTAATCCTCATTTATTAGCTTAATTTATTTAGGGTAACATTAAATTAATATCCATTGCAAAGATTTCAAATTTAACTGAAGGACTAAGTATATAACTCAAAATAGTTGTCGTAAAACTCTTAATCTCGCATTTATAAGTATATTATTTCTCCTCAAGTATTATAGATATTTACAGAGTATCGGTTTTCATTTAATCATTATTTATTATATATTACTTAATTGAATTCACTATTCAAATCCATTAAAATTTATTACCAATACCCATCTACCTTTTCCAATAAATTTTGAATTCCATTCAATTTATAACAAATCAAAATTTTCAATCACTCTTTATTATAAACCCAAATCTGCAATTCATTACCTTATATTAATGTCATCAAATTTTTATTTATTATTATAACCTTACGTTAAATTACTATTCAATGTATATTTATTCATCAATCAAATCCGATATTTACTTTCTATCCTTCTATTTGATAAAAAAATCCAGTATACCTTTACATACATTCATTTATGGGTATTGCATTGAAATTAAATTTATTAGCCAATACCACATTATTACCATTTATTACAATCGGATTCCTAATTTTATTCAATACCTTGAATAAATAACATAAATATCAATCATGTTCTTACTTTTGTTTCTCTCATATTTAAAAATCAAATTATAGCATTTAACTTATTTTATTGGATCGATATTTTATTCAAGTCATAAATTATTAACCTGCACAAATATGATACCTTAATTTATTTAAATTTCCATTTACAACTTTTATTGCACTAAATTAATACTTTCTTAAATTTCTCTTATTAGATCTTATATCCAGGTAAGATTCATTTTCCTGCTTACTGCATTTGAATATTATACAAATTTCTATATAAACAGGTTTTTTAAGGCATCATTCATATAATTTATTTTAGCCTTTATTTCAATATTTGTTTATAAAGTGAAAAATTTTCCACTAAGTTAAATTACAAAGCTCATAAAAATCCAACCTAGTTAAATCCACGAATTATACGGGTCGTTACACCCATATCTAGATAGGCAAAATCTTTCTATAAACAATGATTCCGTAAAGAAACGAAAACGTGCATTTACTGGTACTCTAGATGACTCAGACTCGTCCTCAAGTGATGATGATTAGAAGACAGATAATTCAAATATGTGTTTCACGGTAGTTCACGACTCCGACGAATTCAAAGAAATGGACTTAGAAAAAGGTACACATTTACAATACAATTGGTTGAAATTGCATGCTTAGAATTGCATGCTTGATTGATTGATTTTGAATTGGTGTGTTT
Source organism: Allium cepa (assembly GCA_030765085.1). Taxonomy (NCBI): domain Eukaryota; kingdom Viridiplantae; phylum Streptophyta; class Magnoliopsida; order Asparagales; family Amaryllidaceae; genus Allium; species Allium cepa. Next base: position 406,439,649 of record CM060931.1, on the reverse strand, counting down.
GAATTTTAAAATTTTTATTTTTTTACTATTATTTTATTATTTTTATTTTTTAATAGTATCATAATATTTTATGGAATATACTATAATTCTAGTAATATTCCAAATATATATATAGACATTAAAAATAATATATATATATATATATATATATATATATATATTAGAATACCTAAGAAAAACAATCATGGAAATTCAAAGACACATGTCGACATGGTCCCCACCATGATATCGACATGGGTACAGAAATTTGAAATTCAAAATTTGAATTCAAATATTGAATTTTCCTCCATCTTTTCACTTCATTCAATTATCTGAAAAGCAACCTTTTGACCAGAGAATATTTTTTTTGAGAATCTATTTATTCACTATCTCTAATCACAACTTTTCACTCTCATTTTCAAATTCAAACTCTTATCTCAAACTTCAAGCTCTCTACTCTCTACTCTAATGGCTTCTTCAAGCAACCAATGAGAATTTCCAGAAAGATAAAAGATAAACTCTACAATGATCTGGAGGCTATAAAAGCATATATCAACTATGCTAACTATGGAAAAGTCCATCCCAGGAAGTTTGCTTTATTTCAAGATTTTTCTACTTATGAAATTGATTCTCATTTTGCAAGTAACCAAGTTCTTAGTCTTGTTGATGCTTCTCAAAATGATTTTTTTTGTTATCCAAGTGTTGTTAAAATTTTCTATGCAAATCTTAACCATTGATTTTATAATGGAAACGATGATGAAATTTGGAGTAGTGTCAAAGGCACTAGAATCTTTTTAAATTGTGATCTTTTGCGTATCATTCTCAATTGCAAAAGCACGGGAATGGATCTTTTGAGTTTTAATATCGATGAAAATGATCGTGAGACATTTCATCACATTTTCAAAGGAAATGATAATTTTGAATTCAAAAATCGAAACTTTCGACCAAAAGCTAGAATTGTTAATCTTCTTTTACAACATACTTTGACCCCAAGATTGGGGAATTTTAACAATCCAACTTCAAAAGTTTGCAAAGCACTTTTTTCTATTTTTGAAAATTATGATATTAATTGAGCGCAACTTATTTTGGATGAATTTCATCCCAAAAATCTTGAAATGGGTGAAAACACTTTGTATCATGGAATCTATCTCACTCGGATTTTTAACTATTTTGGAGTAGATTTCAAAGGAGAAGAATTTGTTTCAAGAAAGGTTTTTAATCACTCAAACATTTCTCTTATGAAAATACCATTTTTTCAACCTTATGAGACTCTTGTCGAAAAACAAGAGCGTTTGGCTCATGAGGAGATGGAAGAGGAGGAAGAGGAAGAAGAAGAAGGGGATGAAATGGAAATAGAAGAAGTAGAAGAAGGTTAAACCTCTTTGGAAAGCATTGACTATCCTCCTAATCCAACTAACAAAACTTTACTCAAAAATCAAAAGACTATTGTCGAGAATCAACGGATTCTTAAACGGTCCGTTAGTAAGAAATTGAATAAAATGTCATCGAAGATGAACAAGTTTTCTCCAAAGTCAGCAAGAAGCTTGGATTATCTTCATCTTCATCATCCTCTAACTAGTTCTACCTTTTCATGTCTTGTTGTATTTGTTTTAGTTTGTTTTGATTTGAATGTTCGTGTAGTTCTTAATGTTTAATCATTGAATCGTTCTATTATGAAATGAATTTGAATTACTTTTCTATTATCTAGCTTATCTTATCTCCATAATAAATGTTAGTATGTTAAATATATATACACACACAATTATTCACAAAATCAAAAAAAGTCATCAAAATTCACTGAACCATGTCGACATCCCCCTTTGACCATGTCAACATGTGCTGGTCAGAAATGACTTTTCATTTTAAATTTGATATTTGAATAACTACCTTATGTCTATTCATTTCAAACGAATTTCTACACCTATAAATACCCATTTCTTCCAGAATTCATCACTTAAAATCATTTCTTATCTACTTTATCTACATTTCTTCTCACAAACTCAAAAATGGCCAATCCAATTCATAATTTAACCGAGAATCTTGAAGAAACCCTTAATTCTTTCAAGAATATTCTCCCTTTCATTCTTCGTAACCAGCGACACTTAGAGTTGAGTCAAATGCAAATGATCAAGGAGCAAGAAAAGCATTTCGATGCGATACGATGGATGATTTCCTCCCTGCACAAAGATGATAATGAAGCACATCCTCCTGTCTCTCTCACCAATGATAATAAAAATTGAGATGCCATTAAAGCAGACCCTATATTTAGAGAAGAAGGATGGGTGGAAGTTCCTCGTAATATTGATTTTATTTGACTGCTTTGTTTGATTTTAATTGATTTCTTGGATTGATTTGATTTGATTTGATTTGGTTTGGTTTGGATTGATATTTGGTGTGGATTGATGTTTGGTGTGCAAAACATGTATAAAAACACATTGATATTTATATGATCTTTGATTAGTTATCAGTATAATTATCTCTTAATCTATCTATTATATACTTCATTGAATGTAATATTAATGCAGGTATTTTAGTACAAGAATAAGGGGGAGTTCTATAGTTTGGAGTTAGTTTTTGTTGATGACAAAGGGGGAGAAGTATAAAATAAGATAGTTAGGCATAGATTAAGGGGGAGTTATTAGTTTTTGGGGAGTTATTAGTTTTAGGGGAGTTATTAGGATAGAAATAATATTTTATAAACAAAGGTTGTCATCATCAAAACGGGGGAGATTGTTAGTCCTTGAGATGATGGTTTTGATGACAACAACCTTAGAATAGGATTATAAAATATAAATAATAACATTATAGTTTAGATATATATGTATATGCAGGATTTAACCATGCAGGTACCGAGAATAAAGACTGTATAGTATAGAGGTTCAAGATATCAAGATTGAAGACTCATGAGTATCAAGATTATCAAGAGCTCAAGATTTCAATAATAAATAATTTAGTTAGGAATTTTGTTAAAACTTCTAGAAAAGCACTGGCATATTAAAATCCAATTTATTCGTGGAATAGAATCAACTTCGAGCCTGTTAAAGGGATGGAACCCTAAGTAGGATGGAACCTACGAAAAATCTAGTGGAACAGTGTTTTGTATCCTCTAACCTTTTATTCAAATGTTTTTACAAAATTATATATTGTTTTTAAAATGATTTCAAAACCTTCCTTTTGAAAGAATCAAAAACATCTATCCTGGTTTTAAATACTTTTAGCCTCAAAATAATCTTTATTTTCAAAATCAAATTATCCTTAGTTTTAAACTATCTTTTAATAATAATATATTTAACTTTTAATATTTGTACTTAGATTTAAATATAAAATTATAGTAAAATTTTATATATATATACCAAAATATTATTCTCTATATTTACTTATGTATTTTAACTATAGTTAAGTACATTTATAAAGTTTAAAATAGTTTTAATACAAGATAGAAGTTATTTTCAAAGAAAAGCAAATTACCAAAAATACCTTAGGCATATCGACATCCTCAAGTACCCCTTATAGAAATGGTAGCGGTTTATTTCAGAATTTTGAATTCAAAGGAAGTGTCTATTCGTCATATCCTTTCACGAATGGACATGGCTGTTGTTCTACTATAAATAGGGGTAGTTTGAACGAATTTGTATTCATATTTTCTCTTATTTCACTTCTGTTCTTCTTCCACATTTCTTTATACACTTTTTACCATTACTCTGCCGAAATCAACATTGAATCTAACTAGATCATCTCTGGTTTGATTCTCTATCACTATCTCAACAAGATCTCAATACTATTCAGAGTTATAGGCTTCTTTGTAATAAACTAAGCGAAGAAAAGTGTGATTGTAGCCTGTGAAATCAATCAAGTGAGAAAAGGTGTGATTGTAGCCTTGGAAATCAATTGGGTTAACTTGTTGCCCATGAAATCAAGTATCTCTACCTAGAGGATTGTGAATCTGGAGTGGTGTACCTCGTGGCCTTGAAATCGAGGGTGTAATTGTACAATTGCTTTTAAAAGGAATTCCGTACTTGTGTTTGGGACTGGATGTACGGTAACTCTGAACCGGTATAAAATCCGGTGTGTTCTTTTCTTTATTACTTTACTTTATTTCTGCATCTGTGTTTGATTCTGTGATCATATCTGTGTCTAAATATTGCATACATTTGTGTTCAAATTAATAAAAAAATTAAAAAGATTTAATAATTCCTTAAAACACTATTCACCCCCCTCTAGTGTTAATCCTAGCCTTAAGATTCGTATTCCGCATTTCTCACAGCGATACTTTAATAAAAATTAAGAGAGTTAAGCTGGGCACTGAAGAGGTTGATAAGGATTCTCTTGTGAAGGAAGTGCTTCAAGGAAACGAGCCTTTCGACTTATCTACAGCCAAAGTCCACTGCGGAAGAGATTCCTCCTCATCAAAAGAGAAGGACGACGTTGTTGGCCCATCTGGAACTGAGTCTCCAGTTCCTCCTTTCGCTCAACCGGCTGGTTGCACATCACTAAATCCTTTCGAGCTTTATGTTGGCTATGACCTAGAGAAACCCTGGCTTGAAGTTCACGTTCTATCCCCTATTTCAGAGGGTGAGAATCCCAAAACAGCCGAGAGTCGGCCAGAAGCTGGTACGTAACTTTTCTTTCTAGTGTTCAACGAACCATTGCTTTTGGTGAATAATAGATGTATTATGACATTTGTCTTTTATGACTTTGTGTAGGACATTCTGATCCCGAACCAACTCCAAGGAGCGATGTTTCCACGGAGAAGGAAGAGAAAATGGAAGAGGCATTTCACACTGGGGATACTTTTGGACCCGATGCTCAAGTGATCGGGGCGCTTGATGAGGACAAACTCGAGAATCCCTTGCCTGTAGAAGAACATGATAAGGTTGACTTCACGGACGCCTCCGAACATACTTCAAAACTCATCATGGAGGAGCAAATCATGGAAGAGGGGAAAAAAGAAAGCTGAAATTAAGGTTGAGTCTCAGGTGGTGGAACTTGATGATCCTCTGAACAGACCCCTGAAGGTCAATCTCCCCGGTGGGACCACGCCACTGGAAGTTCGTCTTCTTTCCTCGGGCCCCACCTCACTTGGAAGCAAGGCGTCTAAGAGAAAACGCTCGGGTGAGGAGCCTTCGGAGAAACCGAAGAAGGAGAAAAAATAAAAAAGCAGCTATCCCGCCGTGCCTAGTTCAGCCCGAATAAACCTGAATCATGTTGTTGTTTCTATTATATTTTATAGTCGTTGTAAATAGTCTTTTGCTCCAAACTCCAGAATTGAAATGGAACTTTGTTTTGGACTAGTAAATAAAATTTTGTTTCTTTGTCTTCCATGACTTTCATTGTTTAGCTTATTGTCTAACTTGTAGTTGAAATTTGAAATCTTGTGGGTTACATAAGCTCCGGTCCGCTTCCACGTGACTTGGAAATTTTTTGAATCGTTTATACTCTAGTCTGCTCTCTGTGGACTCAGAGTACTCTAGTCCGCCCTCCGTGGCCTTAGAGATTTTTGAATCGTTTATACTCTAGTCCACACTCCGGGGACTCAGAGCACTCTAGTCCGTGCTCTGGGGACTTAGATATTTTTGAATTGTTCACACTCTAGTTCGCACTCCGGAGACTCAGAGTACTCTAGTCCGCGCTCCAGAGACTTAGAGATTTTTGAATCATTTATACTCTAGTCCGCGCTCCAGGGACTTAGAGATTTTTGAATCATTTATACTCCAGTCTGCACTCCAGGGACTTAGAGTATTCTAGTCCGTGCTTCGGGGACTTAGAAATTTTTGATTCGTTTATACTCTAGTCCGCACTCCGGGGATTCTGAGTACACTAGTCCATGCTTTTAGGACTTAGAGTTTTTTGAATCGTTTATAATCTAGTTTGCACTTCGGGGACTGAGATTAATCTAGTCCGTGCTCTGGGACTAAGAGATTTTTGAATCGTTTATACTCTAGTCCGCACTCCGGGGACTCGGAGTACTCTAGTCCGCGCTCCGGGGACTTGGAGATTTTTGAATTGTTTATTGACCGCTTAATTTTGTATATGCATTCATATGCCAGAAAAAATAATGCAATTTAATTTTTTATCATGGAATTATAACATATAAGACGTTAATAGTTCGCAAAAAAACGGCTTCAAGCCTTTACTGATTATAAAAAATAGAGACAAACTGAATTGTCTTATTACATGTTGGAAACAAAGAACAAAAAAGGAAACATACACTGGAAACAACTGCTTCTAGAATGCAAAAGAAATAGACTAAGTGTAATAACGATGCAAATACTCGCTATTCCATGCTTTGGGGAGTGTCATGCCATCGACAGTCGCTAGCTTGAAGGTTCCTTCGCCAAGCTTCCGTTCGATGACATACGGACCTTCCCATGTAGGATTCATATGTAACGGAATTGAAAAAACTCGCTTTAAGACAAGATCACCCACATCAAAGATTCTCGGACGAGCTTTTTCATTATAATATCTAGCGACTAGGTGCCTATATGCGGCCATCCTTAAATCAGCTTCTACACGTTTTTCATCGACAAAGTCCAGGATTCCAGCAGGAGATCCTGATTCGTCTTAGAATCATAACGAGTCACCCGGTGAGAGGGAACTTCAAGTTCCACAGGTATAACAGCTTTAGTGCCGTATGCCAAGGTGAATGGAGTGTGTCCAGTCGCGGACTTGTGGGTGGTTCTGTAAGCCCAGAATGTTGTCGGAAGATCATCCACCTACTTGCCTCTAGCCTTCTCCAAACGTTTTGTCAATATGGATTTTATTATTTTATTTACGGCTTCAACTTGTCAATTGGCTTTAGGGTGAGCGACTGCCGCAAACCTTTTCTCAATGCAATACTTTTGGCAAAATTCTTTGGACTTCCTACCCTCAAATTGAGTTCCGTTATCCGTAATGATAGTTCGTGGGAGGCCAAAACGGCATATAATGTTTCGCACAACGATATTAATGACCTTTTTGGTGGTGATCGTAGCTAAGGGCACTGCTTCCGCCCACTTGAAAAAGTAATCGACTGCAACAATTGCGTATATTGCACCACCTTTGGAGATTGGCAAGGAGCCGATTATATCGATCCCCTATATTGCAAATGGCTAGGGACTAACCATTTATGTGAGTTCCGTTGGCGGAGCTCTCGAGATTTTCGCATACTTTGGCATTTGTCGCATCTTCTTACATGATCTAAGGCGTCTCTATTCACAGTTGGCCAACAGTATCCATAGCGGAGGATCTTTTTGGCTAGCGTCTGGCCCCTAGTATGGTCGCAACATTTTTCTTCATGAACTTCTTTCAACACCCACTTTATCTCATCGTGGACGATGCACCGAAGTAAGGGAACCGATAATCCTTTCTGATAAATTATTCCATCCTGTATTATATATCGCGAAGCTTTGCGAATGACTTGTCATCTTTCGTTCTTTCTCTTGGGCAAAGTCCCATGTAGCAGATATTGTTAGAACGGGTTACCCACGACTCCGCGTCAGTTTCCGGTTCTAACACATCTACTTCCATCTCGTTTATAGTCGTAGTATGTAAGATTTTGACAGGAACCAAGCTCATCAGCTGTGCATCACCGGTACTTGTGAATTTTGCCAATGAATTGACTTCCCCATTTTGTTCATGCGGGATATGCAAAATATCATAATATTCAAGGTTTGTCAACAGTTCTTGAACCCGAGTAAGGTATGGGAAAGTCTCTGCCCCTTTGCTTGATAGTCTCCCCATACTTTATACACCACCAATTGTGAGTCATAAAAGATTCAACCGATTTCACTCCGAGTTCCCCGATAGGTTTTAAGCCAACAACTAATGCTTCATATTCGGCCTCGTTATTTGTAGCTGGAAAATCGACCTTCAAAGCATAACAAACTGATCGGTTTTTGGGAGTTACAAGAATAACACCAGCCCCCGAACAACGGTCATTGGATGCTCCATCGGTGTATAGTTTCCATCGAATGAGGGGAAAGGCATCATCACTACTTGGCTCGTCTGATATGGTGAATTTTGCAATGAAGTCTGCTCACGCTTGCCCTTGGATAGTCCTCCGTGGAAGGTAGGTGATGTCGAATTAATTCAACTCAATGTTCCATTTTAGCAACCTTTCAGAGGTTTCTGGTCGTTGAAGCACCTGTCGCAGAGGTTGATCGGTATAAACACTGATCGGGCGTGCCTGAAAATACGGACGAAGCTTGCGCGATGCAATCACCAAGCAGTAGGCTGGCTTCTCTATCTTAGGATAATTTTTCTCTGTCCCCATTAGACGTTTACTAACATAGTACATTGGCTTTTGAATTCGGTCCTCCTCGTGAACCAAGGCTGTACTGATGACATGCTGAGATACGGCCAAGTAAACATATATCTTCATGGTCTACAGGCTTCGATAGAACCGGGGACTCTCCAAGTGCCTCACCAGAGTTTGGAATGCATCCTCACAGTCCGGCGTCCATTCAAAATTTCTCTTCCCTTTCCTTATCACATCGAAGAAAGGAATGCATTTGTCGGTCGCTCTGAATATGAATCGACTCAACGCGGTGACTTTCCCATTCAGGCTCTGTACTTGCTTTATAGTTCTGGCGCTTGTTTGTCTCAAATAGCCTAAATCTTTTCCAGGTTAGCTTTGATTCCTCACGCATTGACGATAAGCCAAAAAAAAATTCCCGACGCAACGCCAAAGGAACACTTTAGTGGATTTATTTTCATTCCGTAGTATCTGAGTATATCAAAAATCTACGCTAAGTCTCGAATGTGGTCGTTTGACTGTCGTGACTTCATGAGCATGTCATCCACATAGACTTCTATTGTTTTACCAATTTGGTCTTTAAACATCCGATTTACCAAACGCTGGTAAGTCGCCCCTGCGTTGTTCAATGCAAAATGCATCACCACATAACAGTATAGTCCAACGTCCGTGACAAAACTAGTGTGTTCCTGATCTGGAATGTGCATCAGGATTTGATTGTATCCTGAATACGCATCCATGAATGACAATAACTCGTGTCCTGCTGTTGAGTCGACCAGCTGGTCAATTCTGGGTAAAGGGAAACTATCCTTAGGGTATGCCTTGTTCAGATCTGAGTAATCAACACAGGTTCTCCATTTCCCATTTTCTTTTCTCACTAGTACGGGGTTAGATACCCATTCCGGGTAGAGGGTGTCGTGGACGAACCCATTGGCTTTGAGTTTATCCACCTCCTCTCTTAGACCATCAGACCTTTCCAGGTCCATACATCTCCTTTTTTTGTTTCATTGGCATGTATTTCGGATCAATGCTCAACATATGACTTGCGACGGCGGGAGAAATCCTGTACATATTAGAGTGAGTCCAAGCGAAAACATCTAGGTTTTCTCGGAGGAAATCAGTAAGATCCTCAGTCATCGATGGAGTGAGTTGTGATCCAATCTTAAGCACCCGTGATGGGTCATCATGACTGACTGGAATGTAAATGGTCAGTTCAGCCGGTGCTACTTTAGAGTCCTTAGGTTCTTCATCGTCTCTCGGATCTATGTCTCTATAGATCCGACTCTACTGCCCAAGCCAAGGCTCGGGCATTACTTGTCAATTTTGAGCAACATGGATGCAGACAGAGTTGTTCACAACCTTTCCCTTCTTCCTTCGCTGGGATTCTCTCAGCTCAGCCACATAACATGAACGACCAGTCGCTTGATCGCCATGCACTACACCAACTCCTCTGTCCGTCGAAAAATTCAAAGTCAAACACCACGGGGCCAAAGTTGCCCTAAACTCTGCCACGGCCGATCGGCCCAGAAAAACATTATACGGGGAATCAACATCCAAAACAATGGACGGTAGAATCTGTACCCTCCTATGTTCATCTTCTCCTAACTCAACTAGTAATTCAACAAAATCTGTCACGTTAGTGGCTACACCATTAAAACCGTGAATGCGGACTTTAAATGGTTTTAGATCCTTTGCCTTCATCTTCATTTGGTCATACGTCTTTTTGAAGATAATATTAACAGAACTACCACAATCAATCAGTATCATTCTCACAAACACCGGCCTATTATGACCATCGGGTCAACGGTAGGTGCTTCCACCTGATCGGCATCTCTGCTTCTGAATACTATATCAGTTGTCATCATTCGCTGCTATTTCATTGGGGCCTCGTCTTCTGTATTTGAACAACTTTCAAAATCCTCATGTTTTAGGGAACTAGCACAGCGTTCCATTTCTTGCCAACTCTTGTCTGCCAGGTGAAGTCTACCGACTATCATGTTTATGACCAATCTACCTCCAATCTGAGCGGGTTCCTCAGGTCTATGTGGAGCCTACCCACAATTAGGGTCGCACATCTCATGTCCGCCTTCCTGCGGATTCTTAACAAACCGCTGTAACTTTTTCTCGCGGATCAACTTTTCTATAGCATCATGGGGTGTCTATATTCCTCGGTATTGTGTCCGTAAATCTCATGGAAGTGACAATACTTCCCAATCTGCTTTTGTTCCTCGGTGGATTCTTTTGGGCGTGGCTTTCGGTATTGAAAGGTGTTACAAGTTGATAAATAAATATCCTCCAGAGATGCATTCAGAGGAGTGTACTCGTTGTAGGTTGGGATCTTTGTTTTCCACTTTTCTACTTCCCTCTTCCTTCTGGAATTTCCTCCTCCAGATCCTTTAGACTTCTCGGGCTTGTTTTGAACATCGACCTGGACCATTCCAGAGTTGTTGGCGGATTGTTTTACCCAATATTGCCCTGCATCGTCTCCTTGCTAGGCCCTGGCGCACTACCTCGCCTTGTCCACCCGGCTTCCTCCCTTCTCAAGAATTGGTGCGCCTTTGAATAAAAAAGTTTCAAGATAGCCAGAGGTTTTCCTAGCAGCCAACCATCAAAATTCGAGTCCAGATCTACTCCTCACATCACGGCCATAAGAATAGCGTGATCATTCGGGTTGCTAGCTTCAGTAGCAGCAACAAGAAATTTTTACGTGTATTCTTTTAACGACTCCCCTAGAGCTTGGATTACACTGGATAAAGATATCATGTCCTTTGAGCAAGTGGTATGAATTCTGAACTGCTCCATAAATTTCGTTGCTAACCCATCAAACCTGGAAATTGATCATGGAGGAAGTCTGGTGAACCACATGGTAGTGATGCCAGATAGGGTTATTGGGAAACATCTACATTTAGTAGTATCATTTTCCCTCGCAGAGTCCATCATCCACTCGTATCTCATTATATGTTGTCGGGGATCAGTCTTCCCTTCATAGGCTGAAATAATCAGCATACTAAACTTTCGGGGGTACTCATCCTGTAGGACAGCATCCGTGAAGAGAGTGTGGCTCCTAGACACACCCCAATCATCGTTGGATAAGTCCTGATTTTCTCTCATTATTTGTCTGACCATAGCTGATAAGTTCGGGGTTTGGATGGGAGGTGCCAAGTTAGACTCCGTCCTGTGTGATCGTTCCGACTGGTGCTTCCTCGGTTCGTGGTTTCCCAAATGCGTGTCCTGGGGACCTGCTATGCTATGACCCTGGTGAGCCAGTCGGCCTGCTTCCATTCATGCTTCAGATCCTAAGTTTTCCATTCCAACTTGAGTGCGATTTCCCAAGTGCAAGTGAGGGGCCATGGCTCAAGATAGGGAACCTGGACCATTTCTGTTGGATTGATCTGCTGCACCTGTTTGTGCCATTTTAATTCTATGACATCTACGCTTGAGATGTTCATTAGGAGAGGAGGATCTGTCGGATGAAAAGTAGGAAGCGGGGCTTCCTCCAACATTCTGATGCTGTTGTTGAGTAAGCTGGGTTATGAGATTGTCGTTAGCATGGATTTGCTCATTAAGATATCTCCTACTTTCCACGAGTTCTCTCATCAGCTCGTTGAACTCTGTCCTGGTGACAACTTCTGTTTGGTTTAGGATGGTGGCGGTTCCTACGCGTGGATTAGCTTGTTGACTGATGGGTCCTACTTATTGGACGCTGGCGGTCTTGTTGACATCCGCATTGTGGAAAGCTGATCTGTTATGTCGTCTTCCCATTGTAGAGTTATCGGTCGAAAATCTGAGTAGAATTTGTGAACTTTCGAGAATAAGCTTGGATCTCCTTTGGGGGATTTCTTCAATCAAGTAGCGACAGAGTAGATCCTAACAGCCTGAGAATGTTATTCTCAGTGAAAGCACCAAAATATTAGCACCAGAATTGGTCACTAACACCCTTGAATAGAGTTGTGTAGAGAGATTAATGAAGAAATTAAATTAAAACAGAGAAATAGCGTAGTTAAATGCAAAAAGAACAGAGGGAAAAAGGGAACACCAGATTTATAGTGGTTTGGTGTAATTGCGTACGTTCACTTTGAATATGATCTTTATACTTCTCTAATTACTTGAGTACAGATGCAATCCGTCAACAAACAACTTGAATGTAAGTTTGAATAGAAGAGAAATGGGTACAAAAAATGGCACAGTGTCCTTGGAGTTCTCAAAAAAAGGTCCCTTCAACTGTACCCATGCCTCTCTATTTATAGACGAAGATAGGCTAGATGCCCTATGCAGGTCTGAGACCAAGGTGTCTCGGCCCATGTATGGCAATCTTGAGTTAGCCAGACCAGGCATACCGAGCGAATTTTGGTTGACGACGAATGCCGAACCAGTATGGCTGAACGGTGGTCATTTAGGAAATGACTCGAAGAAAACTCTCAAGGAACTCGGAGCAATGATGGGAGTGACTCAAAGTCAGAAAGTATCGTTCGTACCATCCTGTTGCAAACTTGCTAATTCACCTCCTGCCTTGCCGAACTACTGCGACCGACCCGTAGGCGACAAACTACCAAGACCGACCCACAATTGTCGAACCACTCCTACTCTTCTTCCTTGTCCAAGATGGTCGTGCCGAATCATACGTACCGACCTGTCCTAGCCGATCACTTGTGAATGTCGAACTGCATACATCGGTCCTCCTTAGGCCGACCCTGTCCACACCTAACCATCAACGCTGAACCTACCCAGGCTGAACCATCAAGGCCGAATCTAATGACCAACCCAGTTATGCCGAGCTACCCACGCTAGTTGTTTTGAATTCGGGCTCATCCTTGCCTATCCCATAAGGCCGATCCATCAAACCATATAAGTAAGCGAAACCACACCCAGCTAGCCATGCTTACCGGACCATACGTACCGAGCCATACATACATATCGAACCATGTATACATGCTCAACTGCCTAGATTGGATCAATTCCTTGTATCTCCAATCTATCCCTGGCTCGAGTCTTGCCTAGATTCAATCAAAGCCTCTGCAACTATCACCTTGTAGCCGGGCCAAGCAAACGGATAATAATATATTTGCTATAAAATCATTAAAATTGAAAAAGAAAATATTAACTAGTAATTTATTATTGAGGTTGATATGAATTTTTAACTAATATGTATAAACTTAAAATACCATTATATAAAACATTTAAATCTACGATTTACGATTTAAATCCCGATTCGATTCAAATTTCGAACTTTACAACTTACGATTTAAATCCCAAATTGGCAACCTTGATTGGAAGAATCAGACTTGACGGTGGAGAAACCAATGGTGAAAACTTGACCACGGTTGAAGTTGATTGAAAACCAAAGGCGAAAAGAAAAGAGATGTTGAAAGTATGCCCAGATCTGGTCAGTGATGCCATAGCATCCGGCGGGACAAGAACTTTGCAAGGGCATGACATGGAAGGAAGGAAAGGCGAGCGAAGGCAATGAAGTTGAAGGAATCAAACGGAGGAGAGGAGGAGAACGCCACAATAGTCGTAAAACTGGAAGCCACAATAGATTTAATTTAAGTTTTGAATTTTAAAGTTTATTATATTATACATACAACTATATTTCCGGAATTTTTTTAGACCAAGCGCAATTTTTTAACATATTTTAAAAAATAATTATGAGTCGAGTCCAATAAATTAGTTTTAAATTAGAATTATATTTATTTATGTATAAACTTTTGTTTATAAATATTTCAATTTTAAATATAAGGTTATATTATGGACGAATATGTTTAGTTTACATTTATATATGTTTTATATGAAATACCACATATATTGCTTGCTCAATGATATATATATATATATATAGTTATAAATACCAATATTCATATATGTATATATATACACATCACAATGTGTTATCGAATGCTTATATCCCCCGTGACATCCTTATTTTATATATTACATATGAACATATGATGTTCAAAGTTAATCACAACATAAAATTAATCAAAAATAAAATAAATTTTAAACCATAAAATATTCACCATCTCAAACTAATATTAAATATGATTTGATGTAACCAGGCTATTCATAATAACAGAAGTTAAAGATCCAATAACATAATTTATAAAAGATTTTTTATAAAAAATTAGCTCTTTTTTTCTCGTTGGCCAATGCATCTGATCCAACAAAGATTTCATCTAAGATATAGAGAACTGTCCATGATCCTTAATAACGAGCATTCTGCTCGAAGACCCAACCACCTTTCGAAGACAATAAACATCTTATGCAATCATAAACCTTGGCTCGAGAAGCCAACGTTTTGATCATGTCATTCAATGTAACGTTGAGCTCCAGCTCATACTAGACATCAAGCACCAGCTCATACTACATATCGTGTGCAGACCTCAATAATTTCGGAATAATGCAATTACGACGATGATGAAATGAAGACCTTTTACATTACTACTTGAATTCTTTTCCCTTAAGCAAAAACCCATTAAAATTAAATTTTATCGAACATAGGCGTTAAACTTAGATCAGTTTAAGTCAAAGCCGAAAGCCCTACAAACGACACAGTTTTTATTCTAGATTATAATACATATTATTAGAAAATAATATGCAAATTCGGAGTTGTGCAAAATTTCAAAGTTACACAGCTGGAAAATCATTGGAACCTTTTGGCCCAAGACGGTGGTCGTCTTGATATAAGGCCAGTCCCAAATGTCACTTGTCAAACAACCACTCGTACAACCTCTCAAATTATGCGGAGTATGTGCTTGGACATCCATCACCGGGTCATTATGAGCACTCTTAGCTATTTGACAAACCTTCCATGAAGTCGTATAGATCACACGTGCACCTCCTTACACCATGCGGATCTCTATCGATTGGCTCTCTCATTCGCATGGCTGTCATTCAAGCTAAGAATCAATCACCTAATCAGCCAACACCTATTATTTTCAAATACATCACGTGCCTCTTTCTTAGTCTCCTACTACATGCTCATTAAGACACTACGTCAAGTGTCTCTTGAGGCCATTTACAACTCCACTCCAAGTAAATCTCTCAACACTAATCTCTCAGTGATCATTAAGCTATCATTTGTCATCCAAAACAAAATACCTCCTCAATTTTCCTTGCTTGCTTGGAGATTTTGCCTTCTACCTTCTAAGTACCTACTCTGACCGTCTGTTAGAACCTCGTTGAATGCTAAGAATATGATCTTTGAAGGACTCGCCACATATCTCGGGTTAGTCTGAGTATGTGAGTAAATCGTTTAGATATATCCTTTAACTCATAGACCTTGCACTTGAGCTAATCACAAGTTAGTGTTTACCTCATCCAAAACCCAAGCAACTTTTGTATGCATCGGGCACTCCTGATCAACTTCGATCTTTGCCAAGCTGACTAGCAAAGCCATTAGAATTCACCCCTCTGATTTCCATTGATGAACTTTTCAAAATTTTCTACGACGATGTCCAATCATGATAATATGAGTATTAAAATGCTCTAATTAGACTCCCAATCAGGGTCTTAAACCGGTTTTATCTCACTTGAGATCTCTTTCAAGATCCCATTTTTACGCTTGAGCTAGATGAAACTTAAAACATGATATTTTCCTTGTTTTGACACATCTTAACTGACACATTAAAATTTTAACTTGATATATCAATTCAAGATCTCATCTGAAATTCGAGTTTTGAAATCGTGATCAAAACTTTCGATTTAGGGCTTCAATCTAATCGACACTTAAGGCATTTCTTCCTCAAAATAATGGCAATTAACATCATACATTGGATCAAAGCATCACAACTCTTATGATCAAGAAAATCAAACAATCGTACTAAAAATATAACATATCAAATCCACTTAGATATCTAAATACTTGAACATCATATTCTAAAATAAAAAACATGGATACATTCTAACATAAGGTAGTGCAGTTGGTTAGGATATGCGACGCTCATTTTTAGGTCGATAGTTCAATCCTCGCCAGCTACATATCCATTTGAATTACCTGATGTATGTGTTGTGAGTTCATTGCATACCTTTTCAGAGTTTACAAACAAAGCTTGGTTCTCTAGGTCTTTCAATATGTGTGTGTGTATGCATGTGTGTGTATATAATGGAAACTACTAATGATACTTTCATAGGGGCCTTGAGCGAGAATAAAACTAATCTAAATGTTAAATTGCTCATATCACTTTACATCATCACTACCCACGTTGTTGTTAACTTTTCTCCAGCACATGTTAATCCGATGTCCAATGCAGATGTCTTTTATTGGGTTTGTAGATATTCTTCTCTTTTCTGTTTCCTTGCATTAGTAGCTGCCTCTAATCTTATTTCTATATTTCCCTTGCCATTTATTTTCTTTCTATTTCTATTTTTAATAGTGGATAAATAAAAATAGAAAGGAGATAAAAGAGAAGACTGCATAGGAAGGTGGTTACCAACCACCTCGCTAATTCCATCAAGTATTCAACATCCAAATATCAATCCATCGCACGCGCTCTCACATTTGCATTTCTATTAGTTGTCGATACTACATGGTGACATACATCACATGCACCTCTATGGTCGAGCTCCAATTTGAGCTATGCAAATTCAATTGCAAGTTTGATTGCCCTATTGTGTTAGGGGTCAAATACTGATACGACCATATAAAATGTGCACACAACCCTATACGGTTGCACATTATTAATCATATAAAGGATATTTCTCTGTTTTTGAAAGAAATGTAGAAGAATAATCTATTCAACTACAATAGAGTATGTACATTTAGACCATAAGACTTCGAGCACGCTACATCTGAGCATTGCTCTATTCAATCATCTCCAATCAAACACTCTCTGTCTTAAGATGCATCCACCTGATAATAACACCTCTTGGCACAACCACTCGAGCATACCATAAAACTTTGTTAGTCATATAAATTTGTCATCATGATTTACAAAAGGTACATTAATATAAACTTATACAAATGCAAACATAAATCACAACAAGCGACCTACAACCATCTTTGGTGCTACTTAGCTACCACTTACTAATTTCTTGAAGACTATCCCATCTGAGCAGTTACTCGAAAACTAAGGATGAGCATACCTCATAATAAGTGATATAACTTTTTAAGAGATATGTTTATCAGACACAGTGCGGGTTGTATTATTATTTGGGCCAACCCGCAGCCCATCAAGCTTCGTTTGATTTCAAGCTTCGTTTGATTATAAATACAAATTGTATCTTGTTTATACAAAGATGATTGTATCTTAAACTAACTCAGTTGAGTAATGAAATTCAGATCTTATCTTTTCAATTTTCTTTAACAAGGTATCAGAGCAGCAAGAAATTTAAACTGCTTAACAGCAGATTGCTCTCATCAGAAATTGATTCATTATTTGAGAGTATTTTTCATCATCCTAATCTTGTGCCATTCCAAGAAGGAGTTCTCTCAGAGAGATTTCATCATTGATCACTCCTTCGGCTGCACTTAATCCATCAGAAGTATCCAGATCTTGATTACCTTACATTACCGACTGTGCCATACCAAGGAATAGGCATCAGAGAGTTGTTCATCATTTGCCTAATTCTGATTGCATCCCATTCTCTGTTTTCTCATTTCTTGATTCTCTGAAATGGATGATGAAAACAACAATGCAGCAACACCTTCCAGTTCAGTTTCAAGAACTTCTCAAGATCAGTCAAATGACACTCAAGAACTGATCAAATCTATCATCAAGCCACATAGTCAGATCATCACCATCCAATTGAATGAATCCAACTATCTTTTATGGAAATTTCAGATTGAAACAGCTATAAGGGGCTATGGCTTGCAGGAGTATGTTTATGGCACCATAATCACCCCACTAAGATTCTCTGCAGATAATGAAGGAAAACTTGTCAACAATAAAGATTATATTACACATGAAAGACAAGATAGTCTAATTAGTTCTTGGCTACTGTCTTCTGTTGATGCAAATCTCATGCCACAGTTGGTTGGGTGCAAAACTGCACATGAAATATGGTATACAATTGAGCAAGTATTCAGTTCACAATCTGCAGCAAGGATAATGCAATACAAAAGACAGTTGCAGAACTTAAGAAAAGATAGTTCTAGTATGAGAGATTATCTGTCAAAGGCAAAGACATTGTGTGATCAACTAGCCTGTGCTGGCCATAAAGTGGCAGACACTAAACATATACTGTATATATTAAGTGGTTTGGATGAGGAATATGAAGCAGTGGTAGCTATAATATCTTCTAATGAAAAACTACCATCTATTACTCATGTTCAGTCAATGCTTCTTGCTCATGAAGGAAGACTAGAGCAAAAGAAGTCAATAAACTTGGAGTACAATATTAATCAAGTTTCTTTCAGCAAGAACAGAAATCAAGAAAAAGGCCAGAGCAGCAAGAATCAATCAAACAATTACAGAGGCAGTCAATCCAACAGAGGCAGAGCAAGGGATGGCAGATGGAACTACAACAATAACAAGCCTAGATGCCAAATATGTGAAAGGTTTGGTCATACTACAAACAAGTGTTACTTTAGGTTTGATGCAAACTTCACACCAGCACAATAGAATAACAACAATGCAAGATCACAAAATCCAAGTGCAAACATGGTGAACATGCATCAAGAACCAAAATCAGAAAGTACAGATACCAGCACTGCAAGAATATAGGATATACATGATGACAGTTGGTATCCTGACTCTGGTGCAACTAATCATGTGACTAATAACTTGAGTCAGTTGAATCTTGGCAACAGAGAGTACAAAGGTAAACAATTACTGTATATGGGTAATGGTAAAACTTCACACATATCTCATATTGGAAATGCAAGTCTTAATGGTACTAGACAACTATATCTCAGAAACTTACTGAGAGTACCATTAATTAAGAAAAACTTAATGAGTGTATCTCAATTTGCTAGAGATAATAATGTGTATTTTGAATTTCACTCAACACATTGTCTAGTAAAAGATAATCTAACTGATGAGGTTCTTTTGCAGGGTAAAGAACATAAGGGGTTATAAAAATTTGAAGTTGCAAGCTCAAGAAAACCTAAGCATGAGAGTAAATGGTGTAATGCTACTGTAATAAGTGACACTGTAATTACACAGAGAAATTCAATATGTGGCACTGTAAATTAGGACACCCTAGTGTATGAAAGTCGGGGGTAATTGATAGGATCGTGTAATATGGAATAGCTATATGGTTAATGTATATATGGTAAGTAAAAATCGCACCAAGATTTTATACTGGTTCGGATCACTTGTCCTACGTCCAGTCCCTAAGCTTCACTTAGGTATTTCACTAACTACAAAACCCTCTCTTAACCCGGAGGAATAGGTTCACAACTTACCCGAACAACCGAACGGGATTTCTTTGCCTCAAACTACCTAAGAGGACTTCAACCCTCAATGCTAAACAAGTTTTGACTAGTTGTGTTCTTTATAACACGAATGAGTCTATTGTAGTACAATGTTCGTATAATCTTATCCTCAAGAATATGAAATATGTTTGTGAAGATTAAGGAATTATGAATTTGCTATGAATCAAATATATTAAATATAAACAGTGATTCAAGCAAGGAGAGTAGTGATTGCTTTGATAATGTTTAGAAAATATGATCAAGAAATAGATAGATTAGAGTAAGAGAATTCGGTGAGTTAAATGATGTTTGAATCATGTATTTATAGTTGTAAAATGGATGCATGTATTGCCAAGGGTTGTAGATAAGAGAAGGTTCCATTTCTATTGAAGAATGGTCGCAACTCTTGGGAAGAAAAGGTGTCCTTTCATGCAAAATTCGCAGGTTCAAATTCAGTCGACTGTGCAGGAATTTTAGTCGACTGAAATTATAGTAAGAATCTTTCTGGAAAATTTTCAGTCAACTGAAACTGTGCATATTTGTACATGTTTGCCAGTTCAGTTGACTGGTAAATTCAGTTCAGTCGACTGACATATGAATTTATGCATTATGAAGAATTGAAGTATGCACGGTAAAAAATTGAAGTATAATGAATGTGTTCTTGTGTTTGTGCAACTCTTGAGGATAGATTTTAACAAATAAACCTATATAAAAATCATACTCAAGTTTATGTTTCATTGATCTTCCTCTATCTTGCATATATCTCTTCCTTTATACATTGTCATTGATCAAAAATCTTCGTGTATCAACATTCTCCCCCTTTTTGATTGATGACAATACTTGATTTTCTAAAGATGTTTAAACTTTCTCCCCCGAATGTGTACATCTATCCTTCTTACAAAACAAAGTTAGTACCATAGATTTTCTCCCCCTTTGTCATCGACAAAAAGGAAGTAATAACCGTAGTTGCATGGTATTAGAATAATCACTTTAAACCAAAGAGAATGAATCTTAGAATTGCATAAAAAATGCATAAAACATAATAGTTCAAATGTCATAGTTGCAAGAAATATAGAACAACAACTCAAATAAATTACTGATCCCTATCCCAATCGTAAGAACCTTCTCTGTCTCCTGGTTCTCTAATGACTGGTCCTCCTGTTGATGGTCGATAAGCTCTTCCTCCTTGTCCACCACTAGCTCCGCTTGTGCTGCTACTGGTATGCTCATCGGATGACGTCCATGTAAATGTTGGTGCAGGACGCTTGCCACGAGATGTTGAAGCGGTAGTGGTGCTTGAGCATGAGATAGCGTCCCAAAGCTTATTAAAAAATCCTTTAATTTTGTCAAGCTTATTATCCACCCTTTTAAGACGATTATCAAGAATTTGTTGATTTCTTGATAATATTCCTAAGGATTGGTTGGTAGTGTTGGTCGGGTCAACAAGACGAATTTCTTCTTCTTGTTCGAAATGCTCTTCGTGTTGAGGTGGCGGAGGTTGTTTTTGTTGCTCTTGACGCCTAGCTTCCCATTCGGCAAGTGATGTAAATCGAGGAGGTCGAGTAGGGAGTTGCATAAGGCTTATGGTCCGATGGTTTATTTGATGGACCATTGTGTTCTCTGAATCCGGTAATGGTGTATCAACATTGAGGAGAAGTCGCATGATGTATTCTCCAAAATAAATTGTGCGCATTTTACCATTATGAAATGAGAGAAACTCATCAAGGATTAGTTGTACCCAATTGACTTTAATATTGCCAAAGATGGCATATAAAGCTCGATAGTTAATTGGGTAAACAATTTCATATGAGCCCGTGCGAGGAGTGATCGTTCTCATTAGAGTTTTATGTAGAATTCTTGCTCGAGGTCGAAGAGAAGTAGATTTGAAAACTCAGAAATTTATATTATCATCCATAAATTGGTGATTTATGTTATCACGAATTTGTGGATTGAACTCTATTTCTTCTAGTTTCCTTCCGATATTAGTTGACCCTAAAATGTGAGCTATTCGATCCAAAGAAAACCAAACCTTCTTTCCGCAGACCATGCTCAAACACTGTCGTTTGGATTCCTTGGAGTTTGGTGTCCAAGATTGAGATTTGCGTAGAACAACTTGACCATAATATGATTTATGGCAATGTCATTCCGTTTCAAATCAAGAAGAGGAGTTAAGCCTTCTCGATCGGTGAGCTCTTGGATGTTGTAGGTGTGAAGACTTTGGAAATCTACAAAGGAATGCTCGAATATTCTTGAGTTCTTCATCTTGTTCCATCGGGTTATCGCGACTTCATCATATAGCCATTGAGCAATTTGAGCATCAATGGGCTCGGAGGATGAAGAGGGTGAAGCCCTAGATCGTTTTGGTGCCATTTGCTTTTGATTTGAGGGAGATTGGAAGTATTTGAGATCTAGGGTTTTGGGGAAATTTGGGGAAGAAGATGTAAAAAGTGATTTTGGAAGTGAAAAACTGATGTAAGTAAAGGGAATTTTACCTGGAAAAGGCTGTTCAGTCGACTAAAAATGCTATTCAGTCGACTGAATTGTAGACCGAAACTTTTTAGGTTTGAATTCAGTCGACTGAACAGAGATTTTAGTCGACTGAATGTTTTCCCGAGAGTTGCTGTTAAGTTTCAGTCGACTGTGCAGAAATATTTAGTCGACTGAAAATTTGAAAAAAATGTTTTCTGTTTGCATTCAGTCGACTGGGCTTATAAGTTCAGTCGACTGAACCATGTACTTTTGTTGTTTCAGGTTCTTTTTGAATTTAAACAATTTATTTTAAGAAAAATAGTTACAAATAATATATTTCAAAATTGAATTATTTCTTTTGGGAAGGACTTGAATTCTTCTTTCCTTCATTCTTCATGTAATTTCTATCCCATGAATTCGGACTATATTGTGGTGTCTTAGGAGACATCCATGGATTGACGGGATCGTTTGGTGTACGATAAGATGAAGATGGATCAAATGAACTGACGGGTCGAGGTAGGGGCTCAGCCACTTCGTTCTTCTTTGATCCATAGAAACGTAAGCCAATTTGCTCTAGGAAGCTTAAACGTCTAGCTGTAATCTTTTGCTCGAAGTATAGCTCTCGTTGAAGATCAATCTGTTGTTGTTGAAAGTGATGAATCTCATCAATCTTTCTTTTCGTGTCCGGAGAAATAAAAAGTCTACGCTTAGCCTTCTTGGTTTCTGGAGTGTAACCAGTACGATAATTTTTCCAATTATACATCGGCTCATGTGGTGGTGTTGGTGTGGGGAGTTTTGGTGATGTTGGAGAGTTTTTGCTTGACGATGTGATGTTGATTGGAGAGTAGGAGTTGTTAGACGACATTAATTATTTGAGTTTGTTAAGTTTTTATTTGTAAAATTTAGATGTTTAAAACTAATAAATTTTTAAGAATTTATAATAGAATTTGACTAAACAATTAATGGTTATTGTTTAGTTAAGATTTGTAACCACATAAATATTCAATGATTAAGGAAAAATTTGTTAAAAATGTAAGGTTGTTATTAATAAATCAGTTAAAAAATGTGAGGTTTATAATATAGCTGTGAATAACTCTTGATTTTTATTCAGTCGACTGGATAAATTGTTTTAGTCGACTGAAATATGTATATATCTACTGTAAATTTAATTGATATCTTTAAAGGATATTATCCCTATTTCTCGTCGAAGTTTTATGAAGGAATTTTCTAATAAGGGTTTAGTAAATATATCGGCAATTTGATTTTCGGTAGAAATATGTTCTAGATTAATTATACCTTTTTCGATATTGTCACGTAAAAAATGGTGACAAATATCTATATGTTTTGTACGAGAGTGATTAACTGGATTTTTAGATAAGTTTATTGTACTAGTGTTATCACAATATATTGTAGAATTTGTTAAATTTATATTAAAATCTTTGAGTGTTTGTTGTATGTATATAACTTGAGTACAAGCTAATGCGGCTGATATATACTCTGCTTCGCAGGTGGAAAGTGAGATGCAATTTTGTTTCTTACTAAACCATGAAACAAGTGATTTTTCAATAAAATGACATGTACCACTTGTACTTTTTCTATCTGTTCGAGATCCACCAAAATCAGCATCACTGAATGATACTAATTCAAATGGACACTCTTTTGGATAAAAAAGTCCAAAGTCTTTAGTGTAGTTAAGATATCGTATAATTCGTTTAACTGCTCTTAAATGTGATTCTTTAGGATTAGATTGAAAACGTGCACATAAGCATACACTCATCATTATGTCTGGTCTACTTGCGGTTAAGTAAAGTAAGGAGCCTATCATTCTTCTATATAATTTTTGATCTATACTTTTGCCATTTTCATCTCGATCGAGATGAGTAGTAGTACTCATAGGAGTAGGTTTAGCCGAAGTCTTTTCCATTCCGAAACGTTTAATTAAGTTTGTACAATATTTCTCTTGATTTATAAAAATTCCATTTGATAATTGTTTTATTTGAAGTCCAAGAAAGTATGATAATTCTCCCATATGAGACATCTCAAACTCTTTAGTCATTATATTTGAAAATTCTTTGCATAAATTTTCATTTGTTGATCCAAATATAATATCATCTACATATATTTGAATTATTAAAATGTCTTTTGTAGTATTTTAATGAAGAGTGTTTGATCAACTTTTCCAATTTTAAATCCCGAAATTAATAAATAACTTTTAAGTCTTTCATACCAAGCACGAGGTGCTTGTTTAAGACCATATAGTGCTTTCTTTAATTTATAGACATGATCTAGATATTTTTTGTATAAATAAAGGAGGTTGTTCTACATATACATTTTCTTTAATAAAACCATTTAAAAATGCACTTTTCACATCCATCTGATAAAGTATGAAATTGTGAAAACATGCAAAAGCTAAAAGTATACGAATTGCTTCAAGTCTTGCGACGGGAGCAAATGTTTCTTCAAAATCAATACCTTCTTCTTGATTATATCCTTGTGCTACTAGTCTAGCTTTATTTCTTGTTATATTACCTAATTCATCTACTTTATTTTTGTAAATCCATTTTGTTCCTATTACTGATTGATTATTAGGACGGGGAACTAATTCCCAAACGTCGTTACGTTCAAATTGATTTAATTCTTCTTGCATAGCAATAATCCAATAATCATCTATTGATGCTTCTTTAGGATTTTTAGGTTCTGTTGATGAAATGAAAGCTACATGACCCATTTGATTTAGTTGATTTCTTGTTCTAACTTGAGAATTTATTTCTCCTATAATATTTTGAGTTAGATGATCTCGTAATATTCTAGGAGGGGATCTTAAATTATTATTTTCAAGATTTGTTTCTTCTATATTTATTAATTCTTCATCATCTTTTATACTTAAATTTCTATTAAAATTTTCATCAAAAGATATATGTAAAGTTTCTTCAATTATGTTTGTATGTTTATTAAATACTCGATATGCTTTACTTCGTTCTGAGTATCCTACGAAAACTCCTTCAACAGCTTTTGGATCGAATTTTCCTAATTAATCTTTTGTATTTACAATGAAACGTTTTGATCCAAATACTTTAAAATACGATATATTTGGCTTTTTGTTATTAAATAGTTCATAAGAAGTATTTTTAGTTAGTGGTCTAATTGATATTATTTAATACGTAACATGCAGTAGCAACGGCTTCTGCCCAAAAATGTTTTGGTAAAGAACATCCATTTAATAATGTCCTTGCGCATTCTTGTAATGTTCTATTCTTTCTTTCTACAACTCCATTTTGTTGAGGAGTTCTAGGAAATGAAAAATTATGATTTATTCCTTTCTTTTTACAAAAAGTTTCAAAATCCTCGTTTTCGAATTCTACTCAATGATCGCTTCGAATATTTTTAATCTTTAAGTCTTTAGCGTTTTGAATTCTTTTGACAAATGTTTTAAAATTTTCAAAAGTATCACTTTTATTTTTCATAAAAATAGTCCATGTATATCTTGAGAAATCATCAACTATTACAAATACGTATCGATTATGATTAATGGATTGAACTTGTGTTGGTCCAAATAAATCCATATGTAATAATTCTAACGGTTGTGAAGTCGAAATAATTTTCTTAGATTTGAAAGATGATTTTGTTAATTTACCTTTTTGACAATCATCACAAAAATTATTTATTTTAAAGTTTATCTTGGGTAGACCTCTTACTAAATCATTTTTAGAAAGTTTTCTAATAGTTTTAAAATTTATATGACAAAATCTTTTGTGCCATAACCAAGGATCATTGTCTTTGGCAAGTAGACACATACTTGTATTATGATTAATATTCATATTTAAAACGTAAATATTTCTATCTCTATTTCCTTCAAAAACAAGATTTTGGTTTTGATCAAAAATACTACATTTATTATCCGAAAAAATTATTTTAAAGCCTTTGTCACATAGTTGACTTATGCTAAGTAGATTATGTTTTAAATTTTTAACTAATGAAACATTTGTTATAAAAGATAATTTTGATGTACCGTAATTGTTCACATCTCCTTTGCCAATGATATAGCCTTTTGAATTGTCTCCGAAGGTAACCGAGCCACCATCAAAGTATGTGATGTTTGTAAGCATATCTTTGTCTCCGGTCATGTGTTTTGAACAACCACTGTCTAATATCCATTTTTTCTTTTTGAGTGGGACCTGAAAATAGATATGAAATTATTGGTACCCACCTTTTAATAGGGTCCTAAAAAGTTAGAGTTTAGGAAACCAAACCCAATTTGGTTTAGCATCCTTTTTATAAATATAATTTTTATTATGGTGAACATTATCTATAAATGTTTTAATATATTTATTCCTAATTAAAATATTGTTAGTCTTTGGAATCCAAATTTTGACTATCTTGGTTTCTACTTTTGTTTGAATAGGTTCTTGAAGTAATATATGTTGTTTTGAATTTTTAAAATTTTTATTTTTAAAAATTTTTACTTCCTTTTTATATCCTAATCCATGTTTGTTTGAAGAGGATTGAGAATTTTCTAAAATTTTAGATAAATTTTCTCTTCCTTTATTAAAGTAAGAAACATTTTTAGTAATGTTATCTAATCTAGCTTGAAGACTATTGTTTTCTAACTCAACTTGTCTAATTTTTGTTTTTAACTCATGATTTTCAGAAGCAATTATATCATTCTTAGTCTTTTGAGTTTCAATTTCTTGACTTAAAAGTGATAATTGAGTTTCTGAGTTTGAATAAGATTCTTGAACTTTTTCAAGTTCTTCTTCAAGAATTTTCTTTTCATCATGTAACATATCTCTTTCAAACTCAGCTTTGTTTTGATTTTCACGAATTTCCTTAATTTTCTTTTTAAGGCTTTTTATTGTGCTTAAAAGTTCAGTGTTTACTTCAACTAAATCATCGAAAGTTAAATTGCTTACCTCAGAATCTTGAGCCATGAAGCATACATTTGCTTGTTCATTGTCGCTATCACTATCACTTTCAGATGAAGATGAATCTGAATCGTCCCATGTTACAGAGAATGCCTTCTTTTTGAATTTATCCTTTTTGTTTTTGTTGTTGAAATTTTTCTGATTTTCCTTCTTTTGTTCTTGGCAATCCTTTTGCATGTGTCCTTTCTTGTGACAATTAAAGCATTCTATATTTGAGGAAGGAGGTTTACTCATGAAATTCTTTTTGAATCCGTTTTTGTTCCCTTTTCTAAATTTTAAGAATTTTTTGAAATTCTTGGCTATGAATGCTAAATCCTCATCTTCTGATTCTGAATCTTCTTTTTCCGCGTGAAAAGCAACATTCTTTCTTTCTTGAGCTTGATCTTTCTTAGCTTGCATATTAACTTCATATGACATGAGATTTCCAATTAATTCTTCTGGTTTCATTGAAGATAGATCGTTTGCTTCCTCGATTGCTAGCACCTTTCTTTCCCATTCATCAGTGAGTGAATTTAGAACCTTAGATACAATATCAAAATCCGTAAACTTTTCACCCAATCCGATTAAGGCATGATGAATGTCTTGAAATCTTGAATACATGTCATTGATAGATTCATTTTGTCGCATTCTAAAGTTTTGGAATTGATTCTTTAGCATGGAGATCTTTGTTTGTTTGACCTTGTTAGTTCCTTCGTGTATGATTCTAAGTGTATCCCATATCTGATGTGCAGTAGTACATATGCTAACTCGGTTGAATTCATTTCTATCCAAGGCGCAAAATAGCATATTCATTGCTTTGGCATTTGCACTAGCTTTATTCTTCTGAGTTTGTGTCCATGTAGGATAGTCGGTTGCGGGTACAACGAACTCTGCTTGAGTGGTGTTCCATGCTTCGAAGCTAGTTGCTTGCATATAAATCCTCATCCTTGTAGCCCAATAGTTATAGTTAAGTCCATTGAAAAGAGGGGGTCTTTGAGTAGATTGTCCTTCGGCAAATGTAGAGTTATAGGCAGAGGTTGTACTTGTACTTGCGTTATTTTCCATATTATTAATATGTCTAATAACGGTGTTATAGTTATAGAACGACCTTGCTCTGATACCAATTGAAAGTCGGGGGTAATTGATAGGATCGTGTAATATGGAATAGCTATATGGTTAATGTATATATGGTAAGTAAAAATCGCACCAAGATTTTATACTGGTTCGGATCACTTGTCCTACGTCCAGTCCCTAAGCTTCACTTAGGTATTTCACTAACTACAAAACCCTCTCTTAACCCGGAGGAATAGGTTCACAACTTACCCGAACAACCGAACGGGATTTCTTTGCCTCAAACTACCTAAGAGGACTTCAAACCTCAATGCTAAACAAGTTTTGACTAGTTGTGTTCTTTATAACATGAATGAGTCTATTGTAGTACAATGTTCCTATAATCTTATCCTCAAGAATATGAAATATGTTTGTGAAGATTAAGGAATTATGAATTTGCTATGAATCAAATATATTAAATATAAACAGTGATTCAAGCAAGGAGAGTAGTGATTGCTTTGATAATGTTTAGAAAATATGATCAAGAAATAGATAGATTAGAGTAAGAGAATTCAGTGAGTTAAATGATGTTTGAATCATGTATTTATAGTTGTAAAATGGATGCATGTATTGCCAAGGGTTGTAGATAAGAGAAGGTTCCATTTCTATTGAAGAATGGTCGCAACTCTTGGGAAGAAAAGGTGTCCTTTCATGCAAAATTCGCAGGTTCAAATTCAGTCGACTGTGCAGGAATTTTAGTCGACTGAAATTATAGTAAGAATCTTTCTGGAAAATTTTCAGTCGACTGTGCAGGAAATTTAGTCGACTAAAACTGTGCATATTTGTACATGTTTGCCAGTTCAGTCGACTGGTAAATTCAGTTCAGTCGACTGACATATGAATTTATGCATTATGAAGAATTGAAGTATGCACAGTAAAAAATTGAAGTATAATGAATGTGTTCTTGTGTTTGTGCAACTCTTGAGGATAGATTTTAACAAATAAACCTATATAAAAATCATACTCAAGTTTATGTTTCATTGATCTTCCTCTATCTTGCATATATCTCTTCCTTTATACATTGTCATTGATCAAAAATCTTCGTGTATCAATAGTGTGGACATTGTAAAACATGTTTTGAATAAGTATGATGATATTCCTGTTGATAAAATTCCTACTTTTTATATATGTACATACTGTCAGCTAGGAAAAAGTTATAAACTTGCATTTCCAAACTCTGAGACTGTGTATAATAACACTCTTGAATTAATTGCAGGAGATCTATGGGGACCTGCCCCAATTTGTACTGATTATGGCTATATGTATTACATTTCATTCATTGATGCTTACTCTAGATTTGTATGGATTTACTTTCTGATATCAAAATCTGAGACTAACAATGCAGTGATTCAATTTATTACAAATGTTGAAAGACAGACAGGTAATCAGGTAAAAATATTCAGACAGATGGTGGTAAGGAGTTTATGCCTCTAAAGAAATTTCTTGAAAACAAGGAAATAACACATAGAGTCACATGTCCTTACACTTCAGAGCAGAATGGTCTTATAGAAAGAAAACATCGACACATTGTTGAAACAGGTTTAACTTTACTAGCACAAGCATCTATGCCACTTAAGTTTTGGCCAGATGCTTTCTCTAAAGCAGTCTATCTGATTAATAGACTGCCTACAAAGATTCTTAAATATAAGAGTCCTTTGGAAGTTCTAACTAAAGTTAAACCAGATTACAAAAATTTGAAAATGTTTGGATGTCAGTGTTTTCCCTGTTTAAGACCATATAACTCACACAAATTAGATTATAGATCAAAACCATGTACACTTATAGGCTACCCTATAAATCAAAAAGGCTACAAATGCCTTGACAACAATGGTAAAGTATATATATCCAGACATGTTGTATTCAATGAGAATGAATTTCCTTTTAGCAATGTAGGCATTAAAACATCTCAAAAGATATACAATGCAAAGTATTCCATACCTTCAATACCATCCTCACCTGAGATAATTATACCAATCCAAGCTGAAGATGATGATGCTGGAAAGGGCTCCTGCTCACAACACACTATGCTCATCAGTGAACCAGGTCATGAGCCAATAGGAGTATCATCAAGGACTGTTAATGCTGGTTCTGGCCACAATTACTCAGATTCATGTCCAGTATTGAATAACCAACAGTCAATCAATACTCAACATGAAATCACCAGTGAAGATAGAAATCAACCCACTGTTCCTGCAAGCACTGGTCATCATATGATAACTAGGGCAAAGAGTGGTATTTTTAAACCAAAAATATATAGTACTGAACTTGACTCAAGTGAGCCAACCACTTATCAGCAAGCAATCACTGATGACAACTGGAAAAGTGCAATGATAGAAGAATATGATGCACTAATCAAAAACAAAACTTGGGACCTTGTTCAATTACCGAAAAATAAAAATGTCATAGGATGCAAATGGACATATAAATTGAAAAGGAATCCTGATGGCTCAATTCTTAGGCACAAAGCAAGATTAGTGGCAAAAGGGTATTCACAACAAAATGGGTTTTATTTCAATGAAACATTCTCCCCAGTTGTGAAACCCACATCTATTAGGATAATACTAACAATTGCTTTGCATAAGAACTGGGCCATTCAACAATTAGATGCTAATAATGCTTTTCTTAATGGTGACTTGCAGGAGGAAGTATATATGGAACAACCATTTGGATTTATACAAAAAGGCAGTGAGCAGCTGGTGTGCAAGCTTAATAAAGCACTCTATGGGCTCAAGCAAGCACCAAGAGTCTGGTTTGACAAACTTAAAATCATTCTATCCAGTCATGGATACAGTCAAACAAAATCAGACAACTCTCTATTTACTAAATTTTCTAATCATACAGTAACCTATGTGCTAATTTATGTCGATGATTTTATTATTACAGGTGATAGCAAAGCTGAAATCAGTCACATAACACAATGTCTAAAGAAGGAGTTTTCCATTAAAGATTTAGGAGAGCTAAATTATTTTCTTGGGATTGAAGTCAGAAAAACATCAAATTCTGAAATACTACTAAGCCAGAAAAAATACATTAGTGAAATTCTAGTGAGAGCCAAGATGGATAAAGAAAATCCACTTCCTACTCCAATGACCAGCAACTTACAGTTATCAAAGAACAAAGGAGAACCAATCTTGAATGATAAACAATACAGAAGCATAGTGGGAGCACTACAGTATGCCACAATTACTAGACCTGACATATCTTATAGCGTCAATAAAGTGAGTCAGTTTATGCAAAGGCCACTAGACAACCATTGAAAAGCAGTAAAGCGTATTTTAAGGTATTTGAATGGATCAATCAATCAAAGGCTAATATTACAGTCATGCTCAACTCTACACATTAGTGGTTATGCTGATTCAGGTTGGGCAACAGACATTGATGATAGGAGATCCACTACTGGTTACTGCATATTCTTAGGTAACAATCATATATCTTGGTGTGCTAAAAAACAACCAACAGTGTCTAGATCCAGTACAGAAGCAGAGTACCGCAGTTTAGCTAGTACTACTGCAGAGATTATGTGGATAAAATCTCTTTTAAGTGAACTACGTATCGCACATAATGCTAGAGCAACAATATGGTGTGATAATCAAAGTGAAATTGCACTCACTGTCAATCCAGTGTTGCACTCTCGTACAAGACATATGGAGTTAGATTTATACTTCGTATGAGAGCAAGTGATTAAAGGAGAACTTAAAGTTGGTTACATACCTTCTACTTACCAGAAAGCTGACATTTTTACTAAACCACTCTCAAGACCCAACTTCACTCGCTTCAGGCACGAGATTAAAGTTGATGAAGACAACGTCAACCTGAGATCTAAAGCTCAGATTTATATACCTGAGGCACCACAGTCAGAAACCAAAGCAGCTGATGATTCGGGAAAGACTAGGCTTCAATCATCTCGCATCTGAGTCTAATCTCAACAGCGCTTCCGCAAATATGTGATTTCGCTTCGATTTCACCTCAATTTGAATTTGGATCTGCATCTCTTATGGACCATGCTCTATTCAAGCTTGGAGTTCAGATCTCTCCCAGATCTTTTGTTTATCTGAGTCTATAATGCCGGAATAGCTAAGCCTGCCTCAAAATTTCATCTTATGGCAATCTATTTTTTGATTTCAGTCGAAAACGAGTTTATCGTTTGCAAACCCTAACCCTAGCTTGGGTTTGAGGGGGAGAATAAGTGATATAACTTCTGAAGAGATATGTTTATCAGACACAGTGCGTGTTGTATTATTATTTGGGCCAACCCGTAGCCCATCAAGCTTCGTTTGATTTCAAGCTTCGTTTGATTATAAATACAAACTGTATCTTGTTTATACAAAGATGATTGTATCTTAAACTAACTCAGTTGAGTAATAAAATTCAGATCTTATCTTTTCAATTTTCTTTAACTCTCATCTTGTCTTCGAGTTCCTAAGTGCGGCCACTTGATCGTCACCTCCATAGAGTTTTCGCATTTCTCGAGCTTCTTATTATCTTTCCATGCTGGCCTCTTTACATAATTGAGTCTAGGCTTTGCCCGTGGATTTCTTGTTCAACCAATATATTGGAATTTCGAATATATTTTGAGATTAAACACAGGAAAGACATTATATATCATAGACAGTTCCTCAGCACCTTTACTCCCTTTCCAATCCGAGTCTAAGCAGTTAATATTAGTATTAGCAAAGTATCGATTAAGGATCGATACGTGGTATTTGAAAATGTCAGTATGTTTGTTAGCAAGTCATATAAATCATGGTAATAATAAAAGATACAAATAAGTTTTTTAGTCAAATTAAATAATTGTTAGATTATTTGATAATATCCACAATATATAAATGGGTGAATATCAATATCGGTCATATGAATACCAAAATCGCACATGAATACCAAAAGATACAAATAAAAGAACTCATGATACTCTTGTGATGATTTTGAGTGAGAAGAAAATTCACATGAATACCAAAATCTGCACACCACTTCAATATCGCCGCCACCCACATCGTCGTTGATGTTGTTGAACGTCCGGCTTAGATGCTTCTTCGATGCTGAAGTTGGATCTATTGATAGGATTGTATCTTCACCTTCTATTTAACATTGTTTCTTGTTTCAATGATTAAATCACTCACTAACTTCCCCTAATCCAGCACTCTTTTTCGAATATTTACATTGATTCTTCGTTTCTATTTGAATAATGGATACATGAAAATAAAGGAGACTAATAAAATGATTACCTAACCACCTCACTAATTACACCTACTATTCTTCACCCAAAGATCTACCCTTTGCACCTGCTTTCACTTCTGCATTTCTATTGGCTGCCGCTAACATGACTATGCACAACGCTTACATCCCTCTGGCCTAGCTCCCTTTTGAGCCGCATGACTCCGATCGTCAATCCGATTGCACTATTGTACTCAAATGACATTTTACCATGGTTCGAAATTCCGATGGAATTTCGGTTATTCCGGTGATTCCGTTCCGGTTCCGTTCATAACCAGAACGGAATCCGGTCAAAATTCCGGTCCCGCTCTAAATTCCGGATTTTCTTTTCATATGTTGAAAAAAACTTATAAAAAATTAAAAAATATAACAAAAATATAAGAATTAAAAAAAATTAATCGGGGCAATAAATAAATGGAGAAGAAATCGTATAGTTTCATAAAAAAAGTTGTTATACTTTTGTTAACTTACATCGAATCATAACAAAAAATCAAAATTTTAAGTTGATCAAAGTTTTAAAATCTCAAATGAATAATACAAAATCTTACACGGTGGATTTTTAATTAAAGTATGTATTTTATATGTAATTTAAAATATGTACTATTAATTTACGACAGTATTAGATATTTATTGGCTTATATAGCAAATTAAAGCAAAAAAGTACCGGAATTAAAGCGAAACTTTCGGAATTTCCGGAACGGATCCGGAAATTTTAAAATTATCAATGGCCGGAACGGAAACGGAAAACGGAATTTCGAACCTTGCATTTTACTATAAATCAAATGCTCCTATGACCATGTAAGCATATACAAAAATCGATGAACACACACGCTCACATAGCACACTGGACATATGAAGTACAAGGTGTTGTGCAATTTATACCCTTCTCTTTTACCATCACACAACAAGCTTTTAGGATATCTTTTGTATCGTCGACCATTATACCTAAATAACCACCTGGTGGCGCACAACATGCTTCAATTCAGTGAATGACATATTTTGTGCAAGTTGGTGAGTTCTTAACAAGAGTGCATGATTTCATTTTTTTTTTCCTCCAAAAAAGGGAATAAATAGGGATGAAATGTAGTTTATTTTGTCCAATGATGAACTACAGTTACTGTCGCTTGAACTTTAATCCCAAGCTTCAAGATATTATCATTTTCATGTAGCTTTGGTCCATCAATTTTAAACTATGTTTCTACCACAAACTTTTCCTTTGATGATTTCTCCTTCAGCTAAAATTGGATTTAATATTATGGTGAAAATGAAAATTAAGTTCTACTTCAACCTTACTGTTAGTCTGTTGGAAGCTGTTATAAAATAAGGAATAAAACTTCAATTTTGGTTTGTAGACACATAATGATGATGCAGTGATAGAATTTCAATTTTGAAGAGTAATCACTTCAAAAACAAGTCGTAGAACCCAATCAGGTAAACATATGTTTTCCAAATAACATGAAAATTTTGCTGTACCTTTGTTTTTGATGTTCTTTAAATGTTACTAATACATGACAGTGTTGGTATAGTTTATACGGATGATCAGTCAGTTCACTTGATGTTTTCATTGCAAAAACAATATCAAAATGATTTTGATTTCTGGTTGCTTCATGGCTGGTCTATAATAATATTTTGTTATACGTGTGTTGTTCCAGAACCTAGCTATAACACTGTAATAGACAGCAATCTACCGTGTCAAGACTATGATAAGGTTTTGTTAATTTTTGCTAGTAATATAACAATCTTATAGGCATGTGATTTCAATTGA
Source organism: Allium cepa (assembly GCA_030765085.1). Taxonomy (NCBI): domain Eukaryota; kingdom Viridiplantae; phylum Streptophyta; class Magnoliopsida; order Asparagales; family Amaryllidaceae; genus Allium; species Allium cepa. The sequence continues at coordinate 406,404,631 of CM060931.1, read as the reverse complement.
AATAACATGACTTTTTGTTTCTCAGAAATTCATGTAGGTCAAATTTTCCTGAATACACATTTCCAAATTCGACCATAATATTAGTTGGTCCAAATCTATCAATAATGTCAATATGTGTAACAATGGAACAATGAGGCTTTGGCTTATTAATAACCAATGCATTGAATGCCAAGTATAATTTCTTATATATTCCTTCTAACTACGGTTTTTCTTTTTCAATTTTGAAATGAGCAAATATACCAAATTCGGTTAGCTATTTAAACGTAGAAAAGCAAAACATACATAAATAAAAATAAAAATTGGTTCAATTTTTTCATCGAACCATCATTCATCGGCTCAAAGTGTATCAGGAGAGAGCACATGATAAAGGGATTTTGATGTTATACAGAAGGTGCTTGACATTGATACATGGATACTGAAAAATTACATGTATAATTCAGTAGCACTTTCATCAGTTGATAACGATAATTTACATGAATTTCACTTCTTTAGTATTTTAATATTCTTCCACCTTGATTCCATGTAATGAGATTCATCGACTTGGGCATATAACACACACTTGAAATAAAATGTATTTGGCCCATTTCCTTCAATTTCCAATTTTTGAACACCATTAATGTATACTGTTATTTTATCTGCATCAACATCAGGTATCACATTTATCTTCATCCATTTATCATAAATATTTGATTCTACTAAAGAACTATGATAATATTTCAGGTCCCTTTCAACTTCATCCAACATAGACACGGTGGATGTTCCTATAGTGCGATGAATCTGTACAATTGTTGCACCACTAGTGTTACTTGGGACGTAGCCATATCCTTTAAATTGTAGCCATATCCTTTAAATTGTCATACTCCTGACGAGAAGTCATATCCCTACATATTCATATAAATTACTTAATATGAAAAATAATATTCAATATAGGATAGAATAAACTGCAATATGAAATTGTGCAAGAGACATCCTTTACTGGTATGACATCGTGTACCATTTCCAACGCTTGACTCATGACCAGTAAGAACATATTGGTTCGATTTACTGTGGTGTTAGAATCCACCATCTCCTTTACTAGTTGTACTATGTATAATCAATTGCTTAAACTTTTGCTCCTGTACTTAGGACTAGTGCATAAAATGAATATAATGCATTATGTTAACACAGCCACTTGTCCTTCAAAATATTGACTACTCCTTCTAGATCTTTTTCTCACAGATTTATCCATACACGAGTTTTATAGGGTCATTTGAGAAAACAGATACTTAAAAAGAAGTATGATTAGAGAGGGAAAAAAAATCAAAGAATAAATTGCTTTGGCATAAATTACATTTTGTTGCATGCTATAAAACAAATGTAAAAAAAAATTCCTGCAGTTTAGCCAAAAGATTAAAATTACTCGGATGTGAATTTCAGTCCGTGGTTTGGGTCTGGTGCCACAGTTGAATGGTTTGTCAGTTGTAGACCCATATACTGCATACTCCATTAACATAGCTTTATCGGTCACTTAATTTTAAATTATATGGCCACTGTATATGCAAATTTCTTTCAGTTAATGGAACAGCTGTAAAACCATCAGTTGGATCTGCACTGCAGAAAAATTCAGTACCTTTCTGCATGCTTAAAGCAACAATGAAAGTTAACAGATACAAACATAATAATGCCATGATAATTGATGATATTATGTGCTGAATGAGATGATTGTATTTTGAATAATTATAAGGATCATAGGGTTTACCGAGAAGAGTGATGGGTAACATACTGAATATTGATTCGTATGCTTACATTTTGTATCATGCCGGTATAATAAAATATAGGTTAAATAACATGGTAGTTTATGTTCTTTTACAAACTCTTTTCTATGTGATATGAAAAGGAAGTAGTTCGCAAACTTAATATTTAGCGTGTAATATTTTGTGATATACTTTCATTAATTTTAGTTTCTTTATTTCAAATGGACACGTATGATGCATCCCTGTAATCCCAAAGCAACGACATATGATAGTTGGATAATATGGTTGTATGAATTCGACGAGTTTAAGTTATGTTATTATGTAACGGTGTAAATGTGCGACCGCGATCTTTCATTTAAAAGTGATTAGTTTATTTTACATATATATCAAAGTTGAACCAAAAAATGCCTATGCAGGCTTATATTTGCTTGGATGTCGGTAAAATTTGATTTTAATTTATGTAATTTTAGAGTTATTTTCTATATTAGAATTTAGAAATAACCACAAGTATAAACCTACTTCCGATCTCAGGAAATTTATCATAATAACCATAATCAGTGTGATTAGTAATTTTGACATTACACATACCTATGAATTGTTTTGATTTCGATCCAAATGTTGTTTTTTCATATCCCAACACATATGAAATTGCATACCATTATCAGTGCGATTCAAATTTTTTAGCTTGTTCTCATATTCTACAGCGTTGGGTTGAGTTCAAAATCAATAAAACAATAGTCTTTGGTAGATATGGATAAAAGACACAAATACTAATAAACCGTGAATGATTTCGCAAAGCATGAGGCAATATTGATAGACCAATAGGTAACTCGTCATTGTTGTAAAAATAAAACATGTCATTTTTTCTTTAAATGGTAATTAATGTTGGTTTTCAATAGCGACCTTTCTTAGGCCCCTCAGACGTAGAGAAACATTGTGCAATGTATTCCTTTTTATATCAATAAAAATATATTGTAATTCACTGTATTATACATGGAAAAACCCCACTGAGAATTAAATCATCGAAATATGTCATACTCAAGATTTATCAATAGGCATATGCATAGTTGAAATAATAATGGACAAACCATAGTCCGACCTTAAACAGGATAAATAGTTAAATACAATAAAATACTTCTAATATTTCATAATTTAGTATTTTTTGTCTTTGACAGAAAATTATTGATTAAACACGCGTATGTATAAAACATATAAACTCCAAAACTAATATAAATTCTTCACTAAACTAATTTACTGAAAGTAGGGAATGTTTACTTATTGTATATTGGTAAATAATTACTTTGCTTATTGGAAATAAAAATGATGTGATGTAAAATTTTCAAATATGTTTTTGAGGGCTTTGGGTTTTTTGTTTGGAAGAGAAGAAGAAAAGAAGAAAGAAGAGATAAGTCCCACATGCTAAAAAATCAAGAACTATATTTGTATAAATATAGTTTTCTCATGTTGATGTTGGGGTCTTGCGGCTCCTACATGTTTATTTTGTTATGAGAAGAGAAGTCATGCAACACCACACGCGCCGCCGCTGTCCGTCCAACCGGGTCGGGTTCGGATCAGAAAATATTTTTGGATCATATGTGAACAGTAACAAGCCAAATTTCAGCCCGTTAAGGACCCAGAACCGAATTTCTGAAATTGAATAAAGGGCGGGAAATTGCAACGTTCAGAAGAACGTTGCAAAATATGAATAGACGCGACGTTTAAATTGAATCCATTCGTAACAGTTGTGAACGGTTGTGACGCTTGGCGAATAGGCACATCTTCACATCTATAAATAGCAATGCCCAGAAAACGTTGGAAACAGTTTTTTCTGCGCTCTTCTTCTCTTCTTCTTACACAGATCTGCGACGCCAGGGAAGTGTTTCTAATCGCTGCACTTCCATTACTCTATATTTTGTAACATCTGCAGGGTGTTGTAAACGTTGAATCGTTGCAGATTTGTTTCTTCTTCTTCTTCATTCTTCTTTCTATACAAATTTCATCATCAGAAACCATTACTGAAGTCTTCTCGGTCGGATCAAAGACGTACAAATTTTGAATCTGATTACGTTTTTATAAGGCTTCATTGAATCCTGAAAGGCGATAGTTCGATAACCCGTTTGTACCTTATGAGTTGAACTATTGTCTGAAAGAATCTATTCCATAGATCCTTGAAGTCGAAAGTGCAGCATTATCTTCATCGCAATCGCCATCGAATTCTCCTCGAACCGCAAAATCCCCAGCAAATTTCAAACAACATCTCCTCAACCATGGAAGGTTCGAGCGCTCTACAAGTTATGAATCAGCATCTAACTCGATTGGAGCGTTTTGATGGCAACAATTTCACTCGTTGGTAAGAGACGATGAAATTTTTCCTGGTCACCGTCAAGTTGTTCTACATTTTGGAAGATGACTTGGAAGAAATCCCGAAAGAAACTAATAAAGATGATGCTGCTCTGAAGGATAAACGTGCAAAGCGCAAAGAGGACGATTTTCTATGCAGAGGCCATATTCTGAATGCGCTATCTACCCCAGTCTATAATGCTCATAGGACCTTTGAAACAGCGAAGGCACTCTGGACTGCACTGGAGAATAAGTATCGCATATCCGAGGCAGTAATAAAAAGTTTCTTATTTCTAATTTTATGGATTTCAAAATGGTCACCAATAAATCCATAATTGGACAAGTAAGCGAAATCTTACTATTGGTGAATTAACTTAAAGATGCTGAAATTGATCTCTCTGAATCTTTTGTTGTTGGAGTTATAATTTCTAGACTTCCGCATAGTTGGAATGATTACAAGAAAAAGATGAAGCATGCGGAAACGGATTATAATTTAGACGGTTTACAGCGTCATCTTCGTTTTGAAGAAGACTCTCGCGAACGCGATCTAGATGATAATCCGCAAACTGAGTCTCATTCTAAGACAAATAATATTAAAATTACTGATAAATTAAAGCCAAAGAATGAGACACAGTTTAAGAAGAAAAATCATTCCAAAACCAACAACAAAAAGAAAGGTGCTTATTATTTTTGTAACAGGCCCGGCCACTATGCCTGAGGCTGCCGTTTGCGGAAGAAATAACAAAAAGCAAATGTGGTCGAAGACTCGCTTGTGGTTATAGTGCAAAAGGCGAACTCCGTTAGCGGCAATGATAATGATTGGTGGTTCGATACTAGAGCAACCATTTACATTTGCAAAGACCGTAATCTGTTCAAGAGTTACGAAGAAAATAAAGGAGAAGCCGAAGAAGTTACTGCAGCAAATAAAGTTCCAAGCAAAGTTCTGGGAAAAGGCACTATAGAACTTTCTTTCACCTCTGGAAAAGTTCTTACATTAGTCAATGTATTTTATGTACCTGATATGTGTAAGAATTTGGTCTTTGGATACCTTCTTAACAAAGGAGGATTCAAGATGGTGTATGATCTGATAAACTAGTGTTGTCTAAGAATGGTAAATTCAGTGGACAGGGATACTCTTGTAACGGCATGATTAAGTTGAATCTAATAAAAAAATCTTTTGTTTATATTATTGATTCTATTAATTTATGGCATGGTAGATTAGGACATGTTAATTATAATTCCGTTAGAAATATGCATAAATTAGGATTAATTTCTGATTGTGATTTCGATACCATCTCTAAATGTGAAATATGTGTTCAAGCAAAAATACACCGAAAATCCTTTAAACCCGTAGAAAGGAAAACTGGTTTGCTTGATTTGGTATATAGTGATGTGGGTGACTTAAAAAGTCATATCACCTATGGTGGTAACCAATACTATATAACATTCATTGATGATTATACTAGATATGCATATGTATATCTAATGAAAACTAAAGACGAGGCTTTTGATAAATTCAAAATTTACAAAGCAGAGGTCGAAACACAATTAGGAGTTAAAATTAAAATATTACATTCAGATCGTGGTGGCGAATATTTCTCAAATGAATTCACCTTGTTTTGTAAACAACAAGGCATAGTTCACCAATGTACTGCCCCATATACACCACAACAAAATGGTGTTGCTGAAAGAAAGAATAGAACTTTAGTAGAAATGGTTAATGTCATGCTCATAAGTTCTAATTTACCTTATAACCTATGGGGTGATGCTATGTTATCTGCTTGTTATGTTTTAAATAGAGTGCCACTTAAAAAGAATAATATTTTCGCTTATGAATTATGATTTAAAAGGAAACCTAACCTAACTAGACTTAAAGTTTGGGGTTGCTTAGCATATGTTAGAAAACCAGACTCTAAACGACTAAAGTTAGGAAATAGAGCATTTAAATGTGTTTTAATAGGATATTCACTTAAAAGTATAACTTATAGATTCCTTATTCTTGATACCCTAGAAGTTATAGAATCTGTAGATGTAGAATTTTTTTGAAAATCAAACTGTTGAGATCCCATTGAGATCATCTAGTCCAAAACCTAGTATGACTAATGATATCAATGATCATGATTATGCTCCTGCTCAAAACAGCAAGGAAGTGTCAGTACCAGATAATAGTACTGAACAACGGAGAAGTAAAAGAGCGAGAATAGAGAAGGACTATGGTCTTGACTTCATTACATATCGTATAGAAGGCGGTAAGGACGAAGTCCTTAATATGACTAAATATGTAATGAACGTCGATGACGATCCCAAAAACTTATTCTGAGGCTATGAGTTCCAGAGATTCCAAATTCTGGAAAGAAGCTATCAATGATGAAATGAATTCCATAATGTTAAACCAAACTTGGGTTTTAACTGATTTACCTCCTGGTGCTAAACCTATAGGATGTAAATGGATATTCAAGAAAAGGTTGAATATAAATGGATCTATTGATAAGTTTAAAGCCAGATTAGTTGCTAAGGGATATAAGCAAAGACATGGAGTAGATTACTTTGATACATATGCTCCAGTTGCTCGCATATCTTCTATACGCTGTTTAATTTCACTTGCATCAATTTATAAATTAGTCATACATCAAATGGATGTAAAGACTGCTTTTCTAGATGGAGATTTAGAAGAAGAGATTTATATGGAACAACCTGAAGGTTTCAAAACCCCAGGCCAAGAAAAGAAAATTTGTAAATTAGCGAAATCTCATTATGGCCTGAGGCAAGCTCCCATGCAATGACATGAGAAATTTGATAAAGTTGCACTATCATATGGATTCATTGTTAATGATGCTAATAAATGTATTTATATCAAATCGGATAACAACGGTAGCATTATAATATGTTTATACATTGATGACATGCTAATATTTGGTTCCAATATATCCTGTGTGAATGAAACGAAAAAGTTTCTGTCTTCTAAATTCGATATGAAAGATCCGAGAGAGGCTAATGTAATTTTGGGAATTAAAATTGTTAGGAAAGAGGGGGAGTTATTACTAACTCAATCTCATTACATAGAGAAATTTCTACAAAAGTATGGTCATTACGATGACAAACTAGCACCAACTCCTTTAGATCCTAGTATTAAATTATAAAAGAACACTGGACGTACTATCTCTCAACTAGAGTATTCCAGTGTTATTGGGAGTCTTATGTATGCTATGCATTGCACTAGACCAGACATCGCACATGCTATAAGTGTATTGTGTCGATTTACGAGTAATCCAGGTTTCGAATATTGGAAAGCTATTTCTAGAGTTTTAGCTTATTTGAAAGGAACCATTAAATATGGTTTATCTTATAAAGGATATCCTGCTGTGATAGAAGGATATAGTGATGCAACCCGGAAGAATGTAGAATCCAAATCCAAGTCTAGACTGGATGGATCTTTAAATTAGGAGGCACTGCTGTATCTTGGGCTTCCAAGACGCAGACCTGTATTTATGTCTCAACGATGTTGTCAGAATTGATTGCATTAGCAGATGCATGTAAAGAAGTGGAATGGCTTCGAAATTTATTAATGGAAATCCCTTTATGGAAGAAGCCATCTCCAGCAGTCTTGATTAACTGTGACAATTAAGCAATGATATACAATGTGACTAATAAGACATATAATGGAAAGTCTAGATATGTGAGCCTAAGACATCAAATGGTGAGACAGTTACTCAAAAGAGGATTATAACTGTTGACTACATAGAAACGAAGAAAAACTTGGCGGACCCACTTACAAAGAGTCTTCCAAAGGCCATGATTTCTATAAAGTCATAAGAAATGGGTATAAAGTCTGTGAATGAATGTTGATCATCCTTAACAGAAACCCAACTTATGTCTTGAAAAGGATAAACAAAGTTCAATGGGTACCAACAAGTTAAAAGAATGATTATGGAACACTAAATCGATAATCCCATAATATTTAGTGTTGGATTCTACAAGAACAAAGGATGGATATATATCCTTAATAAGTCTAGAAACCTTAAAAGGTGTATCGTAGAAACACCTTTAGAGACTTACCTATATGAGTATGGAAATCAGGTCGTTTCCTAGAAAAGTAAGAATGCTTTCTAAGTAGACTCATGAACCAGGATTTAAGCACATGACCATTAACGTGCTGAGCAATACAGAACACTTTACCTAAGAAAATAAACATGTGTGATTGTTCCGGATTTATCATTAGGGATACTTGGTTCAAGATTCGTTCACCATATAATCTCGATAAGGCTTTGAATGGTTTACAATAAGTAAAGGTTCAAATCCAAAAGATAACTTTTATTTATGTGTTGGTTTTCACGATGATGCAAAACTTGATCTTAGAACTACATAGGCTTAATCCCACTTGGGTATGTAGGAAGTCACTCTAGCGATTCAGCCATCCTATTTATTTATTTTGAAAATTGGAGGAGATTGTTGTAAAATTTTCAAATATGTTTTTGGGGGATTTGGGTTGAAAGAGAAGAAGAAAAGAAGAAAGAAAAGATACGTCCCACATACTAGAAAATCAAGAACTATATTTGTATAAATATAGTTTTCTCATGTGGATGTTGGGGTCTTGGGGCTCCCACATGTTTGCTTTGTTGTGAGGAGAAGTCATGTAACACCACACGCGCGCCGCCGCCGTCCGTCCGACCGAACCGAACCAGGCCGGGTCGGGTACGGGTACGGGTTTCGAGTTCAGATCCGAAAATATTTTTGGACCATATGTGAACAGTAACGGGCCAAATTTCAGCCCGTTAAGGACGCAGAACCGAATTTCTGAAATTGAATAAAGGGCGGGAAATTGCAACGTTTTTTCTAAACGTTGCAAAATATGAATAGATGCGACGTTTAAATTGAATCCGTTTGTAATAGTTGTGAACCGTAGCAAACGACTGTGACACTTAGCGAATAGGCACATCTTCACATCTATAAATAGCAACGCCCAGAAAACGTTGGAAATGGTTTTTTCTACGCTCTTCTTCTTCTTGCATCGATCTACGACGCCAGGGAAGTGTTGCTAATCGCTGCACTTCCATTACTCTATATTTTGTAACATCTGCAGGGTGTTGCAAACGCTGAATCATAGCAGATTTGTTTCTTCTTCATTCTTCTTTCTATACAAATTACATCATGAGAAACCATTACTGAAGTGTTCTCAGTCGGATCAAAGACGTACAAACTTTGAATCTGATTACGCTGTTATAATGCTTCATTGAATCCTAAAAGTCGATAGTTCGATAACCCATTTGTACCTGGTGGGTTGAACTATTGTCTGAAAGAATCTATTCCATAGATCCTTGAAGTCAGAAGTACAGCATTATCTTCATCGCAATCGCCATCAAATTCTCCTCGAACCGCAAAATCCCCAACATGATGCAGCCATAAATTTGACATACAGTATAATTTAATCATCTTTCTTAGTACTTTAATTTCTCTCCATCTAGATTCCATATAATTTGTTTCATCAACTTGGCCGTAAACTCCACATTTGAAATAAAATTTATCTTTTCCATTTCCCTCAATTTGCAACTTTCGAATCCCATAAACAAATATAGTTATTTTATTAGCGTCAACATCGTCTATCACATTTACTCAAATCCACCTATTGTAGGTGTTTGATTCTACTACTGTACAATGATAAAATTTCAACCGGCCATCAACATCATCCAACACTAACACAGTTGCTGGTGTTGTAGTATGATGTATTTGCACAACTGGTGCCCCACTTGTTCCATTAGGCACGAAACCGTAACCATCAAATTGCCATACATCTGATGTGTATTAGTATCCCTACACCAAAGAAATGATATTGAATTTGAGAAGTATAATACAGAATTTGAAAAAAGAAAAGGGGAAAAAAAGAAAAATAAGATAAAAGTAGAGAAAAGAAAGACAGTGATTACCTTGATGTATATATCGGTGTGGGGTTTAGTTGTAGTGTGAGGTTTGGATGGCTTTTCAGTCGAATACACCTAAATCTTTTGTACTTCATCAATGTAACTGTACCTTTCACTTTGTTGTAATTTGTACGGCCACTCTATGACTAAATCTTTCTCGGTTAATGGCATTGCTGTGAATCCATTTGTTGTTGGATAATCATATCGATGATTCGAGAAAGATGAAGATTATAATTGTTGTACTTCTGACTTCAAGGATCTATTGCGTAGATTCTTTTAGACAAAAGTTCAACCCAACAGGTACAAACGAATCATTAAACTATCGACTTCAGGATTCAATGAAACCTTGAAACAGCGTAATCGGATTCAAAAGTTGTACGATTTTGATCCGAACAAGAACACTGAAATTTGATTTCTGATGATGCAATTTAATAGAGAATAAAATGAAGAAGAAGAAAAACGATCTGCAACGTTTTTTCGTTTGCAACACCTTACAGGCGTCGCAAATTGTGGTGGCAAGGCAGTGTTCTGCAACACTTATTGGATGACGCAGATCTGAATGAAGAAAAAGGAGGTTACAAGAAAAGAGATTGTTAATTTATGATGGTTCCTAGGCGTCACTATTTATAGTAGTGAGTAAGTGTCCATTTGTCAAGCGCCGCATCTTTTTCAACAATCCGAAACCGTTTCAAACGGTCAGGCCTTTCCGCAACGGTTTAAAACCATTACTAAACGGTCTCGTCTCTTCATTCAAATGACCCGCCAAAAATATTCGTTCAAACTCAAATTTTGGATCCGGCCTGTTAAGAAAAATTAACTCGTCATATTAGAACCGAACCCGGTCCGGTCGGTAGGATGGACGACGACGGCGACACGCGTGCTTGGTGGTGATGCATAACTTCGCTCCACGCATCAGAGTAAAGCTTTGCGTGTCCAAAGGGCCCAACCTTCCTTAGAGAAATGCATATATAAATCAATACATTCTCTTAACTTTCTAGATGTAGGACTATTCATCCCCTCTTCTTCCTTCTTCTTCCACTTCTTCCCTCTTAAAAAACAAACCCAAACTTAAACCCAAACTATTTTGAAAATTTCCAACAATTTCGCCCCATTTTCAAAATAAGTAAAATAAATAAAATATACGGCTACATCACTAGAGTGACTACCTATATACCCAAGTGGGATCAAGCCAATGTAGTTCCAAGATCAAGTTTTGCATCATCGTGGAAACCAATACATAAATGATAGGTATCTTTTGGATTTGAACCTTTACTTAGTGTAAACCATTCAAAGTTTTATCGAGGTCTGTGGTGAACGTATCTTGAACCAAGTACCCCTAGTGATAATACTGGAACAGTCACACATGCTGATTTCCGTATATAGAATGTTTTGTATGCTCAGTACATTAATCGCCATGTGCTTAAATCCTGAGTTAATGAGTCTATTTAGAAGGCGGTCTTACTTTCTTAGGAAATAGCCCTATTTCCAAACTCATATAGGTAAGTCTCTTAACGTGTTTCTGCGATACACCTTTTTAAGGTAACTAGAATTAGTAAGGATATATTATCCATCCTTCGCTCTGGTAGAATCCAAAACTAAATATTATGGGATTATTGATTTAGTGTTTCATAATCATTCTCTTAACTTATTGGTACCCATTGAACTTTGTCCATCCTTTTTAAAACATAAGTTGAGTTTCTGTTAAGGACGATCAACCTTCATTCACAGACCTTAGTCCTATTTCCTTTGATTTTATAGAAACCAATGCCTTTGGAAGACTCGTGAGTGGGCTAGCCAAGTTTTCCTTTGTTTCTATGTAATCAACAGTTATTACTCTACTTTTGAGTAACTGTCTTATCATTTGATGTCTTAGACTCACATGTCTAGACTTCCTATTATATGTCTTATTAGAGACATTGTATATTGTCGTCCGATTATCACAGTTAATCAAGACTGCTGGAGATGGCTTCTTCCATAATGGCATTTCTATCAATAAATTCCTAAGCCGTTCTGCTTCCTTACAAGCATGTGCTAATACAATCAACTCTGACAACATTGTTGATTCAAATATACAGGCCTGTTTCTTGGAAACCCAAGACACATCAACACCTCCTAATATAAAGATCCATCCAGTCGTAGAATTGGATTTTGATTCTACTTTGTTCTAGGTTGCATCACTATATCCTTCTATTATAGCAGGATATCCTTTATAAGATAATCCATAGGTAACGGTTCCTTTCTAATAAGCTAAATTCTGGAAATAGCTTTCCAATGTTCCAAACCTGGATTACTCGTAAATCTATATAACATGCTTATAACATGTGCTATGTCTGGTCTAGTGCAATGCATAGCATATATAAGACTTCTAATAATACTGGAATACTCAAGTTGAAAAATGGTACATCCAGTATTCTTTTCTAATTTAATACTAGGATCTAAAGGAGTAGGTGCTGGTTTGTCATTATAATGACCATATTTTCGGAGGATCTTCTCAATGTAATGAGATTGTGTTAGGAATAACTCCCCCTCTTTCCTAATAATTTTAATTCCCAGAATTACGTCAGCTTCTCATTGATCTTTCATATCAATTTAGAAGATAAGAAACATCTTAGCTTTATTCACCCAGGATATATTGGAACCAAATATTAGCATGTCATCAACGTATAAACATATTATAACATAATCGTTGTTTTTTGATTTGCCATAAATACATTTATCAGCATCACTAACAATAAATCCATATGACAATGCTATTTTATCAAACTTCTCATGCCACTACATGGGAGCTTGCTTCAGGCCATAAAGAGACTTTACTAATTTGCAAATTTTCTTTTCTTGACCTAGGGTTTTGAAACATACAGGTTGTTCCATATATATCTCTTCTGCTAATTCTTCGTTTAGAAATGCAGTCTTTACATGCATTTGATGTATGGCCAATATATGAATTGATGCAAGTGCTATTAAACAACGTATAGAAGATATGCGAGCAACTCGAGCATATGTATCAAAATAATCGCTTATATCCCTTAGCAACTAATCTAGCTTTAAAATTATCAATGGATCCATTTGTTTTCAATTTTTTATTAAATATCCATTTACATCCTACAGGTTTAGCACCAGGAGGTAAATCAATTAAAACCCAAGTTTGGTTTAAAAATATGGAATCATCATTAATAGCTTCTTTCTAGAATATTGAATCTCTGGAACTCATAACCTCATAATAAGTTTTAGGGTCATCATCGACGTTCATTGCATATCTAGTTACATCAAGGACTTCGTCCTTACTGCCTTCTATAAGATATGTAATGAAGTCTGGACCATGGTCCTTCTCTATTCTTGCTCTTTTACTTTTGTTTAGTACTGTTATCTGGTACTATTACTTTCTTGCTGTTTTTTGCAGGTGCATAGTCATCGTCATTGATGTCATTAATCGTATTAGGTTCTGGACTACATGGTCTCAATGGAATCTCAACAGTTCGATTTTCAAAGAATTCTACATCTATGGATTCTATAGCTACTAATATGTCAAGAATTAGGCATCTATAAATTATGCTATTAAGTGAATATCTTGTGAAAACACATTTAAATGCGCTATTTCTTAACTTTGGTCGTTTAGGGTCTGGTTTTCTAACATATGCTAAACGACCCTAAACTTTAAGTCATGTAAGATTAGGTTTCCTATTAAACCATAATTCATAATGGGAAACATTATTCTTTTTACGTGGTATTCTATTTAGGATATAACATACAGATAACAAGCATCACCCCATAGGTTATTAGGTAAGTTTGAACTTATGAGCATGACATCAACCATTTCTAGTAAAGTTCTATTTTTTCTTTCAACCACACCATTTTGTTTTGGTGTATATGGGGCAGTGCATTGGTGAACCAAAACCGTGTTTTTTTTACAAAATAAGTGAATTCATTTGATAAATATTAACCATCTCGATCTAATGTAACACTTTTATTTTAACTCCTAATTGTGTTTTGACCTTTGCTTTGTAAATTTTAAATTTATCAAAGGCTTCATCTTTAGTTTTCATTAGATACACATATGCATATCTAATATATCATCAATAAATGTTATATAGTATTGGTTACCACCATATATGATATAATTTTTAAAGTCACCCACATCACTATATACTAAATCAAGCAAGCTAGATTTAAAGGATTTTCGGTGTATTTTTGCTTGAACACATGTTTCACATTTGGAGATAGTATCGAAATCACAATTAGAAATTGATCCTCGTTTATGCATATTTTGAAGGGAATTATAGTTAACATGTCCTAGTCTACCATGCCATAAACTTGCAGAAGAATTTCTCTTACTTGTCCAACTACGGACTTATTTTTAACCATTTTGAAATCCATAAAATTGCAAATAAGGAAGTTTTTGTTACTTGCCTCGGATATGCGATATTTGCTTTGTAGTGCAACCCATAGTGCCTTTGCAGTTTCCAAAGTCCTATGTGCTTTGTAGATAGGAGTAGACAATGCATTCAAAATGTGCCCTCTGCATAGAAAAACATCCTCTTTGCGCTTTGCACGTTTTGCTTTCAATTCGTCTGTATCTTTATCAGTTTCCTCTGGTATTTCCTCCAAGTTATATTCAAGAATATAGAATAATTTGACCGTGATAAAAAAGAATTTAATTGTCTCTTGCCAACGAGTGAAGTTTTCACCATCAAACCACTCCAACCGCGTTAAATACTGATTCATAACTTGAAGAGCATAATTGAACTCGAACCATCCATAGTTGAAGATAATGTCTAAAATTGTTGGATAATTGTATTGATGATTCGAGAAATGGAGATTCTAATTGTTGTACTTCTGACTTCAAGGATCTACTGCGTAGATTCTTTCAGACAATATTCAATCCAAAAGGTACAAACGGGTTGTTAAACTACCGACTTTAGGATTTAATGAAGACTTGAAACAGCGTAATCGGATTCAAAAATTGTAGGATTTTGATCCGAAAATGAACATTCAAATTTGATTTCTGATGTTGCAATTTAGTAGAGAATAGATGAAGAAGAAGAAGAAAAATGATCTGCGGCGTTTCTGCATTTGGAATACCTCACAGGCATCGCAAATTGTGGTGGCAAGGCAGTGTTCTGCAACAATTTCTGGGCGTCGTAGATCTGGATGAAGAAGAACAAGAAAAGTGACTATTGTTTTGTGATGGTTCCTAGACGTCACTTTTTATAGTAATGAGGAAGTGTTCATACGTCAAGCGTTGCATCCTTTCCAATAGTCCGAAACCGTTACAGAAGGTCGGGCCTTTTTACAATAGTTTAAAACTGTTACTAAGCGATCGCTTTCTTCATTCAAATGACCCATCAAAAATATCCGTTCAAACTCAAATTCTAGATCCGTCCTATTAACAAAAATTAATTCGTCATATTAGACCCAAACTCGAACCCGATCTGGTCGGTCAGACGAACGGATGGCAGAGGCGGGGCGCGTGTATGGTGGTGATGCATAACTTCCCTCCTCACATCAAAGCAAAGTTTTGGATGCCCAATGGGCCCAACCTTCCTTAGAGAAATGCATATATAAATCAATAGATTCTCTTAATTTCCTAGATGTGGGACTATTCATCCCCTCTTCTTCCACTTCTTACCTCTTCAAAAACAAACCCAAACCCAAAACTATTTTAAAAATCACCTACAATTTCCCTCCATTTTCAAAATAAGTAAAGTAAATAAAATTGAAGGCCGCATCACTAGAGTGACTACCTACATACCCAAGTGTAATCAAGCCAATGTAGTTCCAAGATCATGTTTTGCATCATCGTGGAAACCAATACATAAATGATAGGATCTTTTGGATTTGAACCTTTACTTAATGTAAACCATTTGAAGTTTTATCGAGGTCTATGGTGAATGTATCTTGAACCAAGTGCCCTTAGTGATAGTAAGGGAATAGTCACACATACTGATTTTCGTATATAGAGTGTTCTGCATGCTCAGCACAATAATGGCCATGTGCTTAAATCCTGAGTTCATGAGTCTACTTTAGAAAGCGGTCTTACTTTCTTAGGAAACGACCTGATTTCCATACTCATATAGGTAAGTCTTTTATGGTGTTTCTGGGATACACCTTTTTAAGGTAACTAGATTTATTAAGGATATATTATCCATCCTTTGTTCTCACAGAATCCAATAATAAATATTATGGAATTATTGATTTGGTGTTCCATAATCATTCTCTTAACTTGTTGGTACCCACTGAACTTTGTCTATCCTTTTCAAAACATAAGTTGGGTTTCTGTTAAGGATGATCAACCTTCATTCACAGACCTTAGTCCAATTTCCTTTGGTTTTATAGGAACCAATGCCTTTGAAAGACTCATTGTGAGTGGGTCAGCCAAGTTTTTCTTTGTTTCTATGTAATCAACAGTTATTACTCCACTTTTGAGTAATTTTCTTATCATTTGATGTCTTAGACTCACATGCCTGGACTTCTCATTATATGTCTTATTAGAGACATTGTATATTGTATCCTGATTATCACAGTTAATCAAGACTGCTGGTGATGGCCTCTTCCGTAATGGGATTTCTATTAATAAATTCCTAACTATTCTGCTTCCTTACAAACATCTGCTAATGCAATCAACTCTGACAACATCGTTGAGTCAAATATACAGGTCTATTTCGTGGAAATCCAAGATACAACAGCACCTCCTAATGTAAAGATCCATCTAGTCATAGAATTGGATTATGATTCTACATTGTTCCAGGTTGCATCAATATATCCTTTTATTACAGCAGGATATCCTTTATAAGATAAACCATAGGTAACCGTTCCTTTCAAATAAGCTAAAATTCTAGAAATAACTTTCCATTGTTCGAAACTTGGATTACTCGTAAATCGACATAGCATGTGATATGTCTGGTCTAGTGCAATGCATCGCATACATAAGACTCCTAATAATACCGAAATACTCAAGTTGAGAAATGGTACGTCCGATTCTTTTCTAATTTAACACTAGGATCTAAAGGAGTAGGTGTTGGTTTGTCATTATAATGATCATATTTTCATAGGAACTTCTCAACGTAATGAGATTGTGTTAGGAATAACTCCCCCTCTTTCCTAATAATTTTAATTTCCAGAAATACGTCAACTTCTCCTAGATCTTTCGTATCAAGTTTAGAAGATAGAAACTTCTTAGTTTCATTCACATGGGATATATTGGAACCAAATATTAGCAAGTCATCAAAGTAACATAATCGTTGTTATCTGATTTGCTATAAATGCATTTATCAGCGTCATTAACAATAAATCCATATAACAATGCTATTTTATCAAACTTCTCATTCATTGCATGGAAGCTTGCTTCAGGCCATAAAGAGACTTCACTAATCTGCAAACTTTCTTTTCTTGACCTGGGGTTTTGAAACCTTCAGGTTGTTCCATATATATCTCTTCTTCTAAATCTTCGTTTAGAAATGCAGTCTTTACATTCATTTGATGTACGACCAATTTATGAACTGATGAAAGTGCTATTAAACAGCGTATAGAAGATATGTGAGCAATTGGAGCATATGTATTAAAATAATCTACTCCATGTCTTTGCTTATATATCTTAGCAACTAATATGGCTTTAAACTTATCAATGGATCCATTTGCATTCAACTTTTTCTTAAATATCCATTTACATCCAATAGGTTTAGTGCCAGGAGGTAAATCGGTTAAAATCCAAGTTTTGTTTAACAATATGGAATTCATTTCATCATTAATAGCTTCTTTCTAGAATATTGAATCTTTGGAACTCATAGCCTCAGAATAAGTTTTAGGGTCACCATCGATGTTCAAGACATATCTAGTTACATCATGGACTTCATCCTTACTCCCGACTTAACCTGTAAAGCCCTTACTCCCGACCTACTCAAATCAAGTTTTGAGCAGCTGAGAGTCTAAGGGGAAGGCATAAATTTCAAGTCAAACAAAAAGCCTAGTGTGAATAATAATATTCCATTTCGGTTTATAGATATTAGGTGAGACCACGCCGTTGAGCGAAACAGGTTTTCCCCTCATTAATATCCCTTTAAAATATATCTTTTGCAAATCAAAGTCCTGCAAACCAAACTAATTAAAATAAGTAATATAATAATAATGTGCATGCATGTTACATAGGTTGTCGTGGTTATCCATCAAATTAGTGGACTATCCATTCCAATGTTTAGTTTTAATAGGGTTACAACAAACCTGCTAGGATGGTTGACTCGGGCCTGCCAGATATAACAAAGTTTCTAATTGGCTGTTAGAAGAAAACTGGACGGTCTATCCAAATATACTTATCATAATGTTTACCTGACTATCTGTCAATCTCATAGTTTTTCTAGGCTTACTACGAACCTAAAGGTTTTGCAGGTCAACTTATAACCTATCTTATCTTTATGTATTTCTTTTTGTGCATAAACCTACTTTTGTCGTACTATTCATAAAGCGCTACACACTAGAATTTTGTACCAATATCAACTAGGGGTTAACAGTTGAAGTATAAAGTGCTATTCTACACCAGTCCCACCTGGTTTTCTAATCTTTGAGTCAATTCATCTTATCAAAATCTAACCAAAAGTAATAAGAATAATAATTTTCTTTAGTAAAATTCTAGGCTAAATATCCTTTTTTTTCATTTCCTTGAAAACACTTTCTTTATATTAATTTAACCCTTGAAATCATATTTTCAAAATAAGGAAAATATATGTAACGCCCCGCCTTTACGCACGATTTAAACAGACACCCATGCCGATTCAACCATACGGAAGGGCGGATTGTTATGAGGTAAATAAGAAAACACACAGAATAAACAAAATAGAATCTCACATTGGAAGAATAAAATATAATAATAAAATATACAGTTTATAAAACTGTTTACAAACATTTATATAATACATATCAGAGTTACACGTACCAATAACAATGCAACGGAACAGTGTAGTGCACTTGTATAAATAATAGTAGTAATACTACAAATCTTCGTCTTCGTCCTCCAGAGCTAAAACTTCAAATCCTGAAACGCTCGGACTGACCCGAGCGTATTGAAAAGACAAAACACTCGAGTCAGAACTAAAAGATCTTATGTGAGTTAAATTAATAGAAATAAATATGAGTGCAGTAACTCAAGAGATGCTCGGGATTTACATCTTCTAAGGATCTGTTAAACTATTTACTATGTAGTATATTGCGCTATTATAAGTGTCCATTTGTAAACTAAACTTACTTTTTAATAGCGTTAAGGGGTTACCCATATAGCCCTTAACACAGAATATATTCCCATAGTCTATACAGTACCGTAATCTCCCCCGTACTGGGCGTCGTCAGAGGGCACTCCATAGGTATGGTACAAAACCAAAATTGTATAAGGCGCGCTAGGGTAGGTGACACGGCACAACTAGGCAATGCCAGGGCAGATATACCAATTGCTATCTGGGCTGATGGTAACGCATAGCCGCAGCTACCGCCCACCTCGAACAAACACCCCCAAAAATCAAGGAAATCAATAGTGGCCACCGAATCAATCCAAAGTCAGAGTATAGTATCGAAGGAGTGCGTTCGATCAGAGGAATGACCTCATTGGCCCGAGAATCGCTCCTGTTTTAGCCACCTTATGCCAACTCACGGGAGTTGGGTCCACGTATTTACCTTACAGGAAACGTCGCCACCACCTACTTCATTCTGGAATCTCCACCGCGTACACGGTTAGTCAAAGTGGTTTTCGGTATCGACAGAGAGTATGTCCATATCCGATCCCGGTCTCTTTGCCAACCAATCGTTATTATAACACCGCGGTCATTTAAAATAGTTTATACTTTAAAACCAGAATAAAAATTCCATTTCAAAACTATGAATACGATATCATCTTAAAACCCAAAACAATATGATATCATTTTATCCAAATATATTTCTTTTCCAAAATCATACTGCTTTAAAATTTATAATATGTGGAAACCAAACATTTGAATTATACTTTCAAACATACTATTCCTGAATTCATACTTTTTTTAAAAAACCATAACTTCTAAAACTTGAATGGTTTGGATATTCAACGGTATATAAAATAAATGGTTTAACTTTAAGGTTACTTTGTAGAAGAATAATTTCCATGGTTTTACAAATATGTTTCTTTATTTAAAGTCTAAACCAAAATTTAAATATCACTTTCGAGTTCCAAACCACTTAAATCTATATATATATATATATATATATATATATATATATATATCCATTTGGAGTAATAATATTTCAAACTAAAGTTGGAATTTATTCTTTTAACAAATTTAATGCTCTATTATTTAGTCTTGAATATTCACATAAAATCCACAAATAAAACTCCAAATTTTTAGCAATTAAATATTTTCTTCAATTTAATTATACTAGAATATTCAGTTTAAATTTATCTTGGAAAAATCCAGTTATAAATATCATATCTTAAAATTTCCATACTTAAACATTTAACATATAATATAAATCATCAAACTCCATTTCCTCAATTTTTCCATTTTTATTTAAGAGATTTATACACAGCTTAAATTCAAAATTTCTAACTTCATATGTATATATATAGAAGAAAATATCAAAATTAACTTATTATAAACCGTATCATCCAAACCATAGAAATCACTTTAAAAATATTTATATATAGACCACGGTGCCTGTATAAAATTTTCTATCCTATGGTCAAGTGATACGGATATTTATCATTTCAATCCGCAATTTAAAAATAAAATGCGGTTGTATATCATTTCAAACCGCAATCCCGTATGAAATGAAAATGCATGATGACTTGCAGTTTATACAATATAATTATAGCATTCATTCATCCAAATATCAATCATCAATTGCAATCATCATCCAATTTTAAACAATCATCGATACATAGCATATGAATTTATACAGAAATCAATAACAGATATTAACTAACAGTTTATATTCCATAATAAATTAAATGACTGTTAACTAGCAATTTATATGTAAAAATAAATTCTAGCTGTCAAATTTTATGCAATAAATAAAATAAATTAACAGTTAAATTAAATAAATGCGATTTAACAGATATGAGGAATAAAACATGCCAAACAGTCATAAATAAATTTCTACTCATATCTAAAATAAATTTAACAAACATAAAAACTTTTAGAAGTTGTGAGTGGGTTAAAACACTCACCTTTCGAATTTAAATTGAATTTAAATTCAATTTAAACCCAAAAAATTCACCGTCTCAGAATTCATGCAAACCAGCGTCATCAGGTCCGGAATTTTATTACGATCCTAACAAAAAAAATCTCGTGTAAAACGGATATCGTATGCAAAAATTATAGCGATAATTGTGAGTTGAAATCAAATAAAATAAAACAAAACAAGAGAACACATTTAACCTTATGCCACCGTCATCAATCATCTTCTTCCCAGTAGGTACGTGCGCGCATAGCTTCCTCCCAACCCAAAACGCGCACGCACCCACAGCCGCAACCGGAAACCGCCCAAACAATTGACCAAGACCACCACAAACACGAGCTGCAACCCCCCAGACGCCGCCGCCGTCTCCCCTCGCCATGCGACGCCCACGCGCGCCCCAAAAATCACAGCCGCCACATAAATCCCGAAACCCTAATCGAATATTGCGCCACATCCGACCGTTGAAACAGCGAACAAACACCACAGATCAACTCCCCTCGCTCCCCTCTACAAAACCCAGAAAGGGTTTCTCGATCCGACGAATTTGATTGCGGCGATGATGAACGGCCGTGGATAAACTTTTAATTTCAGAGCAAACGGCGCAACGAATTGAAAAACGAATTACGTCACTGAATTTCCCTCGTTGAGACCATCAACATATATTTTTTTCGAAATTTTCTGAGAACTTTGAATTTTGACTTTTGATTTTGAATTGAAATTAGATCTAAAATTTGCATCCCTTGAGGAAGAGAAAGAAATGAAGAAATGAATGTACAGCAAATGAGCATAGAATGGAGGCTAGGGTTCATCACAGGCTATTTATAGACAAACTGCAATAGAATGGGTGGGCACGAATTTATAAACGTGCTAACCGATAGTTGGCCCAAAAAGCCCGTTATGACTCCGGAACGACCATTGGATAACCCATATATCCAGATAGATAATTTAAAATATTCTGAACGCGATGGAAAAGGTTTCACGTCAAAATTCAATCGTATGAAGAAGTTATGATAAAAACAATATTTTCAAATTGATTTCAAATTGATTTTAATTAAATCGATTTCAAGGCGTTTCGCGTTCGTACGATCAAACGACAAGTCCGATCGCTACGAAACTTGAAACTCTATAATAATTCACCGATACGGATCCGATGAAACTGGTTTCGTCGAAATCCGAATCCGTGACCAAAATGGCTATTTTTATATTAATTAAATAAATTGATTAAATCAAGTTTTATATTTTAAATTCTAAAATTTACAATTTATCATCTTTATATTACTCAAACACTTACAATGATTTTACACAAAGTAAGATGTCAAATAAATGTTGATTCAATCATATGCTTCAGTGTCAATTCAATTTTTATTATATACATCAAATTAAAAATTATACTTTCAATAATTACACTGAAATCACCATTCATTCTTTCTATTCAATTTATCATTTTATTGCAATTAACCTTTTATCATCAATTAAATTCCGATATATTTATAGACTACATTTTCCATTAGTTGCCTAAATTTGTTTACGTAATATTAAATTTGTATTTATTGCAATGATTTCAAATTTAACTGAAGGAACTAAGTATATAACTCAAAATAGTTGTTGTAAGACTCTCAATCCTTCATTCATTGTTATTAATTAAAGTTGAACATCAATAAACTTCGTTTATTGATTTTAACATTTTGCTATTCAGTAAATACATTAAACGGGTAAACATAACATTTGAATTAAAATGCATTTTTCATGCATGCTTCATTTTATACAAATTTCCCTTTATTAGCTAAATCATGTTAACAAAACAAAATATATTATATGAATGGTTAAAATTTTCAATTGTCTCACATTAATCCTAAATCACCGACTTACAATTTATTTTTAATTACTAGATTTGCATTGATTACATCAAATTGAAATTTAATACGTATTATTTTTCAAATGAAATAAATCTTTGGATTTAAATTCCCACATTCACAAATTAAGTCCTACCATAAATCTATGCTTTTATTATTCTACGTTTTCACTCTCGTTACTCTTTAATTAATCACCAAGTAACGTTATCGTAAACCAACATAAATTAATATATTAAATCCTTACATTTATTTCTATATATCCTATTTGTTCCAACTTCATTTATTAATGCTATCCCCTTATTTTGGTTACTACTCATCAACTTGCTAAAACCTTACTACCTAAGTTTTTGTTATTGTAAACCTTAAACAATTTCATCAAAATTAAATATAAATTCCAAATTAAATCACCCATTTCAACATGCCACTTAATTAGGAAACTTATACTAATTGTTATCATAACTAAGTCCTATATTTGAATAAATTTATTAAATTTGAATGTTCATTAAGGTTTATACATTACCAACTTGTACTGATTTTATACGATCGCTATTTACTTTATATTTCATTAGTATTCAACATACATTTATTCATAAATCAAATTCAATATTAATTCTTCTTTCCTAGTATACATTTACATACATTCATTTCATTCCATTCATGCATTGAAATTTATATATTAACTAATACCAACGTTATTATCATTAATTTCAATTGGATTCCCAATTTTTCAATACATTGAATAAATAACATATGTGTTAATCAAATCCTTACGTTTGTTTCTCTCATATTCCATAAAATCAAAACATACATTTTAAATGATTTTATTGAATTGGAATTTCATTCAAGTCATAAGTTATTAACCTGCACTAATATGATTCCTAAATTTATTCCAACTACCGTTTACATTCTTTTATTGCATTAGATCAATTTAATATTTTCATAAATTTCTCACACTAAATTTTTATACAGGAAAAACTTTTCACTACTTAAATTCATTTGAATTAGCTTCAAATTCTATAAGCAGGTTTTAATTTATTTTATTTTTCTACTAAATTCAATTTCAAACTTATTAATTTAACCAAATTAAAACCATGAAATTTACGGGTCGTTACACTCTCCCCCACTCAAAACTTTTCGTCCCCGAAAAGGAAAAAGAAGGGAAAACGAAGAACTAAGAAGTCAATATACCTTATTCAAACATTAACTTTATAACAAAAATTTATTAAATTTATTTTCTTAAATAAAATATACACGTTTTATAATCATTATATCCTTTTATACTTAAATAAATGAAGTTTGGAAAAACATTTTCAAAATATTTCTAAGCTCAAAGATTATTTATTTATTTATTTATTTATTTATTTTTTATTTTATTTTAAAAGTGAAATATTTAAGTGGTTTCAACCATTAACACCCAATCAATACAACAACCATCCATTTCACAAACAGCATACAAGCCCAAACAAAGCAACCATTAAATCAAACAAACAAACAGTTGTTTGGGTTCAAAACTTGAAATTGTACGGAATGAAAATAACTATCAAGTGCATCACTTACTCAACAGTCTTAGATGGAACGAAAATAGATTATTTATTCACCCAACAACTTCAAATTTCCTTACCCAACCAATCATAGATCAAACAATAACAATTTAAACCAACAAACCAAATTAACTTATTATAAATTTATTTCATACTTTAGTAGTTTGATTTCCTTTCTTTCATTTATTCAGTGATTACTTCATTTATTTTCACTTACTACTTGCTATTATTCATTCGTTTATTATTTCATGATCTTATTTATCCACCCTTTAATTATTTAAGTTTATAATCATTCATTTGTCATACTTGCCTTTAATTATATTCTCTTATAGTAAAATCCCAATTATAACCTAAGTTTATAACATTAAATTCTCATTTATAATAGCAATTTCATTTGAATACTTCATTAACTACTCTTACTTGTACAAATTTCTATTACATTTCCTATTAAACATTTCAACTTTTATTATTTGGTAAGTTATATATGTTTTAAAGATGTACTTGAAAGTTATACAAGTTTTCTCATTACCTATGATTAATTTAAAATTCAATAATAATATTCTTTATTTCACAGGTTATAATTTCAAATTTCATTTAATACCATTTATAACCTATCATTAAATCTCTTATTTCTTTTAGAGGTTTTAATTTATTAATTACCTATGCTTCAATTCACTACAATGATTGAAACAATTTATTAATGGTTCGTTAATTTTATATTCATTTTATAAGCTACAATTTCAACTTACTTTTAATTTCATTCATTTATTTAATGCTAATATTTAATAATAGTAACATTTTAATTACACCAAATTTGTAACCTTATAACATCAATTCTTATAAATAAAGAACTTCCTTTATCCATTTACTGAGGTTTACAATCGTTTATTTACATTGCTTCTCTTCCTATTGTATTAATTTATATTAGTTTTTTACTTTAATTAAAGGTTCAAATTGGCTACACTTAATTGTACTATTAATTAACTGGAACTTAAGAACCAATTTCCGGGTTTAATTTTAAATCATTTAAAATAATAGATAGATATCTACACTTAACATATAAATCTAATTATAATTAAAATGATAAAATTTTCTTAACAATTTTGTAGTAAATTACTACAGTGGCCTTCCCACTTCGAAACTCGAAAATAAATGTCGATGATGCGTGCACTCATCACCGAAATTATTTTCCAACGACAAAGAGGGTAGTACAGAAATTTATCTTTTCAAATTTCCTTTTTAAAACAATTCTTTCAAATTACATCAAAATATTCATATCCAAAAATACTTCTAATAGTATTATAATTATATTCAAAAAATCAATTGAAAGAATTTCCAAACCCCGGAACTTAATTTCTAAATTCCCATTTCTTTTATTTTATTTTAAACCTTACCTCACTATTATTTATAATCTCATCACCTAACAACCAAATATATTGCAACCATTAAAATCATTAAAATATTTACTTTATATATAGAAAATATAATAGGCAAAATAATTTCATTCACCTATATTAAAACAAATATTATGTCGGTCTGTCCTATTAAGTGTTTAGAAATTCTTATCGATGTCACGGCGTCCCATGCACCAACGAGAATTTTTAAATACAAAACGGAACAGAGTAACACAATATTAAAATCTTTTTACAACACTAACAAATAAGCTCTCTCATATATACACTCAGCGACTCCCATAGGGTATTACTACCCTATTAGTAAAGAGTCAGACCCCACAAAGCCAAGGTTTATCGCTAAACCAAAGCTCTGATACCAACTGTAACGCCCCGCCTTTACGCACGATTTAAACAGACACCCATGCCGATTCAACCATACGGAAGGGCGGATTGTTATGAGGTAAATAAGAAAACACACAGAATAAACAAAATAGAATCTCACATCGGAAGAATAAAATATAATAATAAAATATACAGTTTATAAAACTGTTTACAAACATTTATATAATACATATCAGAGTTACACATACCAATAACAATGCAGCGAAACAGTGTAGTGCACTAGTATAAATAATAGTAGTAATACTACAAATCTTCGTCTTCGTCCTCCAAAGCTAAAACTTTAAATCCTGAAACGCTCGGACTGACCCGAGCGTATTGAAAAGACAAAACACTCGAGTCAGAACTAAAAGATCTTATGTGAGTTAAATTAATAGAAATAAATATGAGTGTAGTAACTCAAGAGATGCTCGGGATTTACATCTCCTAAGGATCCGTTAAACTATTTACTATGTAGTATATTGCGCTATTATAATAGTGTCTATTTGTAAAATAAACTTACTTTTTAATAGCGTTAAGGGGTTACCCATATAGCCCTTAACACAGAATATATTCCCGTAGTCTATACAGTACCGTAATCTCCCCCGTACTGGGCGTCGTCAGAGGGCACTCCATAGGTATGGTACAAAACCAAAATCCTATAAGGCGCGCTAGGGTAGGTGACACGGCACAACTAGAAAATGCCAGGGTAGATATACCAATTGCTATCCGGGCTGATGGTAACGCATAGCCGCAGCTACCGCCCACCTCGAACAAACACCCCCAAAAATCAAGGAAATCAATAGTGGCCACCGAATCAATCCAAAGTCAGAGTATAGTATCGAAGGAGTGCGTTCGATCAGAGGAATGACCTCATTGGCCCGAGAGTCGCTCCTGTTTTAGCCACCTTATGCCAACTCACGGGAGTTGGGTCCACGTATTTACCTTACAGGAAACGTCGCCACCACCTACTTCATTCTGGAATCTCCACCGCGTACACGGTTAGTCAAAGTGGTTTTCGGTATCGACAGAGAGTATGTCCATATCCGATCCCGGTCTCTTTGCCAACCAATCGTTATTATAACACCGCGGTCATTTAAAATAGTATATACTTTAAAACCAGAATAAAAATTCCATTTCAAAACTATGAATACGATATCATCTTAAAACCCAAAACAATATGATATCATTTTATCCAAATATATTTCTTTTCCAAAATCATACTGCTTTAAAATTTATAATATCTGGAAACCAAACATTTGAATTATACTTTCAAACATACTATTCCTGAATTCATACTTTTTTTTAAAAACCATAACTTCTAAAACTTGAATGGTTTGGATATTCAACGGTATATAAAATAAATGGTTTAACTTTAAGGTTACTTTGTAGAAGAATAATTTCCATGGTTTTACAAATATGTTTCTTTATTTAAAGTCTGAACCAAAATTTAAATATCACTTTCGAGTTCCAAACCACTTAAATTTCTATATATATATATATATATATATATATATCCATTTGGAGTAATAATATTTCAAACTAAAGTTGGAATTTATTCTTTTAACAAATTTAATGCTCTATTATTTAGTCTTGAATATTCACATAAAATCCACAAATAAAACTCCAAATTTTTAGCAATTAAATATTTTCTTCAATTTAATTATACTAGAATATTCAGTTTAAATTTATCTTGGAAAAATCCAGTTATAAATATCATATCTTAAAATTTCCATACTTAAACATTTAACATATAATATAAATCATCAAACTCCATTTCCTCAATTTTTCCATTTTTATTTAAGAGATTTATACACAGCTTAAATTCAAAATTTCTAACTTCATATGTATATATATAGAAGAAAATATCAAAATTAACTTATTATAAACCGTATCATCCAAACCATAGAAATCACTTTAAAAATATTTATATATAGACCACGGTGCCTGTATAAAATTTTCTATCCTATGGTCAAGTGATACGGATATTTATCATTTCAATCCGCAATTTAAAAATAAAATGCGGTTGTATATCATTTCAAACCGCAATCCCGAATGAAATGAAAATGCATGATGACTTGCAGTTTATACAATATAATTATAGCATTCATTCATCCAAATATCAATCATCAATCATCAATTGCAATCATCATCCAATTTTAAACAATCATCGATACATAGCATATGAATTTATACAGAAATCAATAACAGATATTAACTAACAGTTTATATTCCATAATAAATTAA
The DNA here is from genome assembly GCA_030765085.1 of Allium cepa. NCBI lineage: Eukaryota > Viridiplantae > Streptophyta > Magnoliopsida > Asparagales > Amaryllidaceae > Allium > Allium cepa. The sequence goes on along the minus strand of CM060931.1, from coordinate 406,376,043 downwards.
ATGACTGTTAACTAGCAATTTATATGCAAATATAAATTCTAGCTGTCAAATTTTATGCAATAAATAAAATAAATTAACAGTTAAATTAAATAAATGCGATTTAACAGATATGAGGAATAAAACATGCCAAACAGTCATAAATAAATTTCTACTCATATCTAAAATAAATTTAACAAACATAAAAACTTTTAGAAGTTGTGAGTGGGTTAAAACACTCACCTTTCGAATTTAAATTGAATTTAAATTCAATTTAAACCCAAAAAATTGACCGTCTCAGAATTCATCCAAACCAGCGTCATCAGGTCCGGAATTTTATTACGATCCTAACAAAAAAAATCTCGTGTAAAACGGATATCGTATGCAAAAATTATAGCGATAATTGTGAGTTGAAATCAAATAAAATAAAACAAAACAAGAGAACACATTTAACCTTATGCCACCGCCATCAATCATCTTCTTCCCAGTACGTACGTGCGCGCATAGCTTCCTCCCAACCCGAAACGCGCACGCACCCACAGCCGCAACCGCAAACCGCCCAAACAATTGACCAAGACCACCACAAACACGAGCTGCAACCCCCCAGACGCCGCCGCCGTCTCCCCTCGCCATGCGACGCCCACGCGCGCCCCAAAAATCACAGCCGCCACATAAATCCCGAAACCCTAATCGAATATTGCGCCACATCCGACCGTTGAAACAGTGAACAAACACCACAGATCGACCCCCCTCGGTCCCATCTACAAAACCCAGAAAGGGTTTCTCGATCCGACGAATTTGATTGCGGCGATGATGAACGGCCGTGGATAAACTTTTAATTTCAGAGCAAACGGCGCAACGAATTGAAAAACGAATTACGTCACTGAATTTCCCTCGTTGAGACCATCAACATATATTTTTTTCGAAATTTTCTGAGAACTTTGAATTTTGACTTTTGATTTTGAATTGAAATTAGATCTAAAATTTGCATCCCTTGAGGAAGAGAAAGAAATGAAGAAATGAACGTACAGCAAATGAGCATAGAATGGAGGCTAGGGTTCATCACAGGCTATTTATAGACAAACTGCAATAGAATAGGTGGGCGCGAATTTATAAACGTGCTAACCGATAGTTGGCCCAAAAAGCCCGTTATGACTCCGGAACGACCATTGGATAACCCATATATCCGGATAGGTAATTTAAAATATTCTGAACGCGATGGAAAAGGTTTCACGTCAAAATTCGATCGTATGAAGAAGTTATGATGAAAACAATATTTTCAAATTGATTTCAAATTGATTTTAATTAAATCGATTTCAAGGCGTTTCGCATTCGTACGATCAAACGACAAGTCCGATCGCTACGAAACTTGAAACCCTACAATAATTCACCGATACGGATCCGATGAAACTGGTTTCGTCGAAATCCGAGTCCGTGACCAAAATGGCTATTTTTATATTAATTAAATAAATTGATTAAATCAAGTTTTATATTTTAAATTCTAAAATTTAAAATTTATCATCTTTATATTACTCAAACACTTACAATGATTTTACACAAAGTTAGATGTCAAATAAATGTTGATTCAATCATATGCTTCAGCGTCAATTCAATTTTTATTATATACATCAAATTAAAAATTATACTTTCAATAATTACACTGAAATCACCATTCATTCTTTCTATTCAATTTATCATTTTATTGCAATTAACCTTTTATCATCAATTAAATTCCGATATATTTATAGACTACATTTTCCATTAATTGCCTAAATTTTTACGTAATATTAAATTTGTATTTATTGCAATGATTTCAAATTTAACTGAAGGAACTAAGTATATAACTCAAAATAGTTGTTGTAAGACTCTCAATCCTTCATTCATTGTTATTAATTAAAGTTGAACATCAATAAACTTCGTTTATTGATTTTAACATTTTGCTATTCAGTAAATACATTAAACGGGTAAACATAACATTTGAATTAAAATGCATTTTTCATGCATGCTTCATTTTATACAAATTTCCCTTTATTAGCTAAATCATGTTAACAAAACAAAATATATTATATGAATGGTTAAAATTTTCAATTGTCTCACATTAATCCTAAATCACCGACTTACAATTTATTTTTTAATTACTAGATTTGCATTGATTACATCAAATTGAAATTTAATACGTATTATTTTTCAAATGAAATAAATCTTTGGATTTAAATTCCCACATTCACAAATTAAGTCCTACCATAAATCTATGCTTTTATTATTCTACGTTTTCACTCTCGTTACTCTTTAACTAATCACCAAGTAACGTTATCGTAAACCAACATAAATTAATATATTAAATCCTTACATTTATTTCTATATATCCTATTTGTTCCAACTTCATTTATTAATGCTATCCCCTTATTTTGGTTACTACTCATCAACTTGCTAAAACCTTACTACCTAAGTTTTTGTTATTGTAAACCTTAAACAATTTCATCAAAATTAAATATAAATTCCAAATTAAATCACCCATTTCAACATGCCACTTAATTAGGAAACTTATACTAATTGTTATCATAACTAAGTCCTATATTTGAATAAATTTATTAAATTTGAATGTTCATTAAGGTTTATACATTACCAACTTGTACTTATTTTATACGATCGCTATTTACTTTATATTTCATTGCTATTCAACATATATTTATTCATAAATCAAATTCAATATTAATTCTTCTTTCCTAGTATACATTTACATACATTCATTTCATTCCATTCATGCATTGAAACTTATATATTAACTAATACCAACGTTATTATCATTAATTTCAATTGGATTTCCAATTTTTCAATACATTGAATAAATAACATATGTGTTAATCAAATCCTTACGTTTGTTTTTCTCATATTCCATAAAATCAAAACATACATTTTAAATGATTTTATTGAATTGGAATTTCATTCAAGTCATAAGTTATTAACCTGCACTAATATGATTCCTAAATTTATTCCAACTACCGTTTACATTCTTTTATTGCATTAGATCAATTTAATATTTTCATAAATTTCTCACACTAAATTTTTATACAGGAAAAACTTTTCACTACTTAAATTCATTTGAATTAGCTTCGAATTCTATAAGCAGGTTTTAATTTATTTTATTTTTCCACTAAATTCAATTTCAAACTTATTAATTTAACCAAATTAAAACCATGAAATTTACGGGTCGTTACAATATAGCACTTCATTTATCCAAAATAATTATGCCATGACATATGCTTTTATAAGTAATATTGATGGAGTTCAAAGTCATTTAAGGTCACCACCTTACAAAACCATAGGATATACAGTCAAAACAATATAAGTCATTATATTGAACGCATAGTCGACAAGGGTCTTCACCCCTCAAAACATGAGCCATAAGGCCAAAGTTAATGAAACCATTTAATTTATAACGTTGGCAAACTTATCACCACTAAAGGTCTTTGTCCCTCTGAATATGTTAAATCCTTTAACCTTTAAAACATAAGGCTGTAAGGCCTCTAATAGGTGTGATGCTCCACCCCAAGACCCACACTAATAAAGTGTATTAATGAGCAATACTGTCTATTAGTATAGAGAATAGGGCTGGTTAGGAGCGACCATCCATGAATTTTTCTTTAAGCGAACATTGATACGTTGATTTGGGTGTTGTATATTTTTTCCTTCTCAAGTGGAATCAACATATGCAATCCAGGCTTAAAATAAAACCACGTTGGCTATATTAATAATCCAGAACAATATATGACAAATACAAATCACAGAATAACAGATCACAGCAGTGGAATACAAATAGATATAAGCTGATCAAATCGAATAGATACCTGAAATCAAATATAAGACTGTGGTCAAAAGGATCAATACAACGCATCTATACTATATCTCATGAAACGAATATGGACATAATAGAGTCTAGGCTCAATATAAGACACAACACTACATGAACATGTACACGTATACAAGATGAAGATGAATGATAAAAAGATAGATGGAGTGAATTCGCTCTAAAATTATCAAGCTAGAGCATCTGAAATATCTCGGTCTGACCCGAGTATTATAAAATTATAAATGGGTCAGTCTAGACTATGATGAATGAGTTAAGCAGGATAAATAATGGATAAAAGGAATTAGATCTCAAATATAAACACAAAGCCTAAGTATTGGCAAACATTAGAAACACTTCAATAAACTCCAAGAATGAAATCACCAAATATCAAAACACAAAATAGCTTCTAAAAGCTAGATCCTCGAAACTATTTGATGATAACACAAATAACACATGTAAGCAAGAAATCTTGTCAGCATCCCAAAGTTGAGTTAAGGAAGAAGGTTTATCCCTTTTTGGATTTCTCTAGTTAGATTGCAAAGGATGAGATGTGTATTTCCTCCTTGATTACCCTTTCGAATAGATTGCTATAATGTAAACTTGATCAAGGAGACCTTTCGACTCAGTCGAAACAACTAATTCCTTTTCCTATAAATTTCCATACTTGCTGGATAAAGCGGTATTTCCTTCGAAAGCTCCCCTTTCGATACAGTTGAAATACTCAAATGAATTACTTTAGAGACTTCTAGATAAGGTTTGACTTAATGTGTTTCGATCCAGTCGAAGGCTAAAGTTGTTGGGTAGTCAGGGTTCCGATTTAGTATCCATGGTGGAGGTTTTGACCTTGTCGAATGCTGTAGACTTAAATGCCTTGAGTTTAGATTGGAAATCTTTAGTAAAAGTGATTTGGAGTTAGGTCTCAACCTTGTCGACAGCTGGATCCATTAGCATCTTGAGTTAATCAATGGTTTAAGTAGGTTGAGACCCGGTTTCGACCTTGTCGCAAGTGGAAGCCTAGAGGGAGATAGCTTAGAGTATATGACTGAGGTTGCTTGTATATACTAGGGTTTCGATCGGGTTGAAAAGGATCTTTCGATACGGTCGATACTGTAACACAAAGTTAGATCTAAAAAAGCTTGAAAACAGTAAAGTAATTGGAAATAGTGAAGACTTCCCTCTCATTCCTTAATGAAGACTTTATTCAATTAGGAAATTAGGGTTTTACAACTCTTTCGATTAAGAATATACAAGCTTAGAATGACTAAATTCCGATTCCCAAAACTAGACCCCTTGGGTCTTATTTATAGATGCAGGTCAGCATCTTTCGACCCTAATGCTTTCGACCTGGTCGAAATGTAGCTGCTGTATCGGCACTAGTATGCTTCCGCCTTTGTCGAAAGGAGCGGTTGCGCTTTCCTTCTCTATGTTTCTTTGCAAGAGCTTTTGACTCCATCGATAGGCTTTATCCAGAGGTTTCGGAGATGTTGAGTTGCCGATGGTTTCGATGTTGTTGGTTGCTTCTGAACTCTTGTTCGTCACTTGATGATGAACCAACCTGGATAATAATGACTTCGACCGGTTCGAAAGGCATGGTTTAGCTTTTGAAAGGGTTTTTCAGACCAATACATGCTTTCGAGTGGTTTGGATGAAATCCTTGGTTTCGAAAGGTTGGCTCGTATTTGCAGAATTACCCTTCATTGCCTTCGAAAGGTGTTGTTAAACTCATTCGAAAGGTCTTCAATCATGTGGAATCACCTGCTACGAAAGGTGGTCACTGAAGGTGGAAAGGTGCTTTCGACCCTTTCGACTCCTTTGAAATGTAAAGAATGTTCTAGCCTTTGGCTGTAGCATCACCTCGACTCTTTTGAAAGGTTTGATTGGAGTCTTTTCCTCTCGTTCTTCTTTATCTTTTGCTAAAATAGATTTCGACAAAGTTGAAAGGAATTTTTGGTAGCAACATTTGCCCCTCCCCACTCGCGAAGGGATTCGCTTGACTTTCCAAGTCTACTATGTCAAAACCTAGAAACTTCTCGCCTCTCAGTCTTCCCATGTAAATCTGGGCCATCTATTTAAATCTGATCCAATGGCTTGTAGTTCTTGATGGCTTTTCTTATAAAGTGCGCTCTTTGCTTCTTCTTCTTCACTTATCTGCAATAAAATTTCAAGTATAAGTAAAAGAATTCTAAAATCCTCAAATTTTCTTTTCTTCAATCTAAGAAGAAGCTAGATTCATAAGTTAAAATCATTTCTGCTCCTCTAATTCCTCTTTCTTTTTGTTATTCTTTGTATTTCACAGTGGATTTTAATTTCCTAAATCTTGTAGTTGGGCTTTCAATACCAAATTTTATATAATCGAAATTTTGAATCTTGCTTCAATTTTCTGGAAATGGCTTAAGCTTCAAACTGTTAAATTTCTTGAGGACATTATACAATTTAATTTTCATGAATTGATTATATTTACTTCCTTTTAATTTTCATTTTAAACTCGATTTAAGTTTTTCATTATTAATTTTACTTTTTCAAAGAATCTGAATTCTCGTTTTAGTGATTTTGAAACCTAAAACACGTATAAATCAGTTAATTTTATGGGTTTAATTCAATTGTTTATTAATTTTTGAGTTCCTAGATATGCAATCAGGTTTGGGGAAGAAAAGGGGTTTTTTGTTTTCTTCGCTTGGAAGTTTTGAGTGGCACGGATGAAAATTTGGCATCATAAATTTACTTTTCTACCCCTTCAAAAGGGATTAAGGCATCAACATCGATTTTTCTTTCTTAGCCCCTTTCGATGGGATCGAAAGGTATTGTAGCGCAAATATGACCAACCTTCTCGAAAAGTTATATAATGCAGTAGAATGCAACTGCCCCTCTCGAAAGCAAAACGTTTCGACTAGTTGAAATCTTTGTGCTGATTGAAATCTTTTCTTTTTTAATATACTTTCGAAACTATAATTTTATTCGACCTTGTCAAAACCTCCTTTAACTAATGAGTCGAAACCTTTTTACAATCACCTTTCTCCAACTTTGTCGAAACGTTCTAAGTTCACATGATTTTAACTTAGGACCTTTCAACTCAATGAATATATAAGGTTTCGACGACATTCATATATCCCTTAGAAAAACTCAAGTCATAGGTTTCGACAGTGTAAAAGGGTCTTTTTATCTTGTTTATGGAATATTAGTTTTATACACTTTGCTCGGTTTTTAAGTTAGCTTTAACTATTTTCTTTTAGTAACCCAGTTCTTTGTTGTGCTTCTAGCATTGTTGAAGTGTGTCGATAGGATACACACTCCAACCCTTCCTTTCGGCCTTGTCCAAAGCTCAGTGGGCGTTCATATGTAAGCTTTTGACACTGTCTAAAGGTGTTTGTTAAAGGTTAACTTATCTTTCCCTTTCAACTCAGTCGAAAGCTTTATGTTTTTTATTTTTAACTTCAACTCTCTCCCAAGAATTTGAAGTTCCATATTTGGTTTTATGTTTAAGTTGCCATAGTAGTTTATTCCCAAGTCTTGGAAGAATATATAGTTCATAATAAATTGAAAATTTTAACTGAAACGTTTTCACCTGGAAAAACCATGAGCTCTCCAAAAAATCCAAAGCCACTTCCAAGCAATCTCTCATGTCTATACAAGGCGAAGTAGATGCCATCCTTAGTGATAACAGAATTACCGGTGTGGAAGCCATTCCACCTAGGGAAACATATACCATCAACAGCCCTCCTGAAGGGTTCTTTGCCTATACTACTATATACATATGGCATGGAGGACTTCTCCCTTTCCCCGAATTATTGCCCAATTTTCTTTCTTATCTTGGGATTTCTCCAATCTATGTCTCTGGAGTTAATGGCATAGGAGTATGGACTCCCCTCTTTAAATGCTGAAGTGTTGAAGCTCTTGGTCCGACTAGTCAAGCTCATCAATATCAACATCAAAATTTTCAAAGAAAACCTCCCGAAGAAGCTAATATCAGAAGGGGTTAATAAGTTTAGAGGCTGGGAGAACCAGTTCTTCTTCAGTAAGTGCTTCCCAAATATCAGTGGGAATTTCTATACCCCTTGTAAGTCTAGATTTCTATTATTTTCCTTCTATTCAATGGTTGTTCTTGTCCAATCTTTGCTTTTGCCAGGTGCCCATGTTAAAGAGTTAGATGAGGAAGATAAGAGAATAGTAGAGTCTCTAATTGCAGCCTTAAGCCAAATTGGGAATAGATTGATACTGTTAACTCCAGCAAATTTATGAAAGCACTCTCTTTTGTCGGCAGGCTAAAGGATCCTCGGAAATCCTCCTTTTGTCCAACATATGTAACAACCCGATATTTTCAACCATTCGCATCCGCACATGTCAGACTTGAATTGCTCAAAATACCGAATTGTAAAATAAATTTGGCAAAACACAGAATATGCAATAAATAAGTCACAGATCACAGACACAGAGTAATATAATAATGCAGCGGAAGCAAAGAGATACTAATCCACGAAGCTACTATATATACATTAGAGTTAAACAAGATACAACAGAAGTAACAAGTTACAATAGAAGTTTCAATATGATAAACAAGCCCCAGCTGATTACATCACCGGAATCAACTGAATACTGAAATTGAAATAGATAGCTGGATCTTCAAGCAAAGCTCCAACTCCGAAGGTGAGTCTCTAATGCTATATCACTCAGTCTGACCCGAGCGTAAAGCAAATACACAAAACACTCGAGTCAGTACATACATACTTATACAATGTAAACCAACTCAAATGAACTGTAATATAAGGTACAAGTAACTTAAAGGATGCTTGGGGCTGCCCATCCTCTAAGGATCCGTTAAACTAATTACTATGTAGTAATATTTTGCTATTATAATAATGTCAATAGTAAAATAAACTTACTTTTAAATAGCGTTAAGGGGTTACCCACATAGCCCTTAACATGTAATAGTGCCATTAGTCTATACAGTACCTGCATATCTTCTGATCGGGAGACTACGAGAAGATACTCCATAGGTACGACACAAATCAAACTCGTACAAGGCTCGCTAAGGTAGGTGACATGGCACAACTAGGCAATGCTAGGATAGATATACCAATTATGCATCCGGGCTGGTGGTGACGCATAGCGCGCAGCTACTGCCCACCTCGAGCCACACCCCCAAATCAAAAATCAAAAGTGGCCACCAAAAAAATCTCAAAGTCAGAATATAATATCGAAGGAGTGTGTTCGATAAGAGGGGCTATCTCACTGGCCCGTAAGCACTCCTGTTTTAGCCACGTTATGCCAACTCACAGGAATCGGGTCCACGTATATACCTCAAAGGAACGTCGTCGCCATCTACTTCATTCTGGAAACTCCACCGCGTATATGGTTGTTAAAGTGGTTTTCGAAGTTGGCAGAGAGCATGACAGCTTCCGATCCTGGTCTCTTTAACAACCCAACGTTATTATAACCCATGGATATTTATTTCAAAATCATTTATACTTTAAAAACCAAACTAGCATGTCCATTTCAAAATCATATCATTTCTTTCAAAATAGTACATACTTTCAAAACCAAAATATCATACTCATTTCAAAGTATATCACAATAGTATCATTTCCATTTCAAAACTAATTCAATAATATATCGTTTAAATAAAACCCAAATTTCCAAATCACTGAATATTTCCTTCAATTTATTAAACTTGAAATATTCCTTTAGATTATCATAGCATTTTTGGAATGTAATACTTTCCACTTTAACATTATATATAATCAAAGTATTTATATACTTGTAAATTTTAACATGGTCATTTTATCATAGCCTTATAGTTAAATAAACTTTGTTACTGTAGTATCCAATGTAAAGCTAAAATTCTTATGTTAAGTTAAAAGTACCTTATTAACTTACATTATTATTACAATAAAGAAACTTTATTTTTTTAATCATTTAAAATATGCTATTTACATTAATTAAAACTTACATATCAGATGTACATTATCAACTTACATTTTAACAATAAGGAACATTTATCATTTTAATCAATTTAAATTACCATTACATTAATCAAAACTTACATGTTAAATGTAAGTTTTAACTTACATTTATTACAATAAAAAGCATTTATCATTTTAATAAATATTACACTAATTAAAACTTATGTTATCGAATGTATGTTTTAATTTACATTTCTATTACAGCAAAGAACATTTATTATATTAATCAATTAAAATATTAATTAAACTTACTTCTCACATGTATGTTTTAACTTAAATTTTTCCAATTTAAAGTCATAGCTATTTATCTTACAAAACATAACATTTCACAAAAGAATATTTTATCATAGTTAATATAACAATCAAATTCTCTTTATAAGTTTATTCATTTAGCTATCCATTAACTATGATTTCAAGTTAAGTAAATTTTATTACAAAAGGCCTAATTAAAACTGTATTTCATTTTATCAATTCAAAATACATTATTTATTATGCAAAACATGTCCATTTCAGGAAACAACCTTTATTAAAATTTCTAGGTTAGATTTAAGATTCCAAAGTAAACCAAATTTAATTATTAAGTTATTTATCATCAATAAAGATTTTTAAATCAACTTAAAACCAATTATTAACTATTTAAAATTTAACTTACAGAAAAACTAATACACCTTTATAATTAAAGCATTGAATCAAACTTTAAGTTAAAACTTTATATATTTATAAAAATCAAAATGCTTAAGAAATCTTTAGGGAGATATTATTTAATAATACTCAATAAATTTTTAGGAAAATATTGCTTAAAATATAACCATGGGCCTGTATAATATTTTCTAACCTAGATCAAGTGATACAGATATATATCATTTCAATCCGTAATTTAAAAAGAAAAATCTGGGTTCTATCATTTCAAACCCGCAATCCCAAGTAAAATAAATACAATAAAATCAATAAAAATCACTCAAGCCTATCCTTTCAGCTCATAATGATTTTCCTTATCCCAAAGTCCATTCGGGTATGTATCATTTCAAACCATAGTGATAGGGAACTTATAGTGTGATAAACAGGAAATAAATATTACATATAGCATATAATATCATAATAGATGATGTAGCAAATATATAAACAGCATTTAACATCATATAGTCAATCACAGGCATGTATGAACATAGCATGATAATTTCTACAATTCACTTGTCATCATTTCACAAATATATAAGTACATAAGTCTAAAGTGATAACTCACCTTTTTAAAGCTAGAATTGAAATTCAAACCCAAATCTAAACTCCGCAAAGCACGAAAAGGCACGACAAGGCACAATTATATTTTCGAGTGAATGAAGAGTCAGATCCGAATCTCGTATGCAAACAAATACAACATATATAAGAATATATTTCAATACAAAAGAATAGAAATTAAACAATAGGAAATATGAGATAACATGACATAACCTTTGCTTCAACCACCAAGTGGGCTCAGCCTTGGTTTTGTTTGGGTCAAGTGCATCTCTAGTTTGTGCCAAGAGGTGATAAGGTCATGGAAAAGCAAGGCATGGGCAAGGTGGAGCTGAGCCTAGCAAAAGAAAAATCAAAGAGAAAAATAAAAGAAAAATGGAAAGAAGGAAGAAGGAGAAGCCATGAAATTTCTTGAGCTTGCTGTATTTTTTTAGACGCAAAATGAGAAATAAGATGTTTCGGGAATTTTTGTACGTGATTTATGAAGTGGAGTGGATGACAAGAAAAGATTTGAACGGCTAAAGAGGAGTAAATGATAGGAAAACAAAAGGCAAGAATTAAAGAGAAAGAAACACACACACACACACACACACACACACACACACACACACACACAGACAAAATTCTTAAATGCAAAATAAATATGAGAAGTGGAAAATAAATCTTTGTACGTGAATTGATAATGTTTCTCATGGCTAATAGATGTAATGGTTTGGAAGGCAAGCAAAGAAGTAAATGCTAGGAAATGGAAAAGGCATAAGTTAAGGAGAAAGAAACGTATATATTTATTCTTAATTGCAAATGAGAATGAGGAGTTTGAAATGAGAAATAAATCTTCTTGTGTGATTTGTGGAATGATTTATCACGACTAGGAAAAGAAACATGCACGGCTATGGTAGGTAATTAAACAGATAGGTAAATAAAAAGGTAAGAAATAAAGCAAACGTAACCTATGCCTAATTAAACAAAGTAACGTATGTCTAATTGATTAGTTTCCAAGCAATTTATTTGCATAAATTTCTTTCTAGAAATGAAATGAGAAATGAGAATGATTTTATTTGTACGTGAATAGCAAGTGAAGTGCACGGTCAAAAGAAAAATGAACATAGGAAAATAGAAAATAAAATATAGAAAATCCCTGGTGTAAAACACTGTATTTTATCCAGATTTTAAAATATAAATCAGAATTTAACGAAATGGAAACCAAAACGAATATCAAAATTATATCCTGCTTCAAATAAAAAGATTAGAATTCAAAAATTCAAATTAAAATAAATTAAACTGAAATTCAAAATTTTACCAAAATATAAAATTTCCAGAAATGTTTATTTTACTGCATTTGGAGAATAAATTACAAACAAATTCCACATTTACATTGGAAACTCCAGAAATTTAATTTTAAATAATTTAAAAATTAAAGTTTTCAAATAAAAATTTAATTAAAAATATTTACAAAATTATGGGCTGATACACTCTACCCCATTCAAAACATTTCGTCCTTGAAAAGGAACAAGACAGGGAATAAGGAAGAGAAGATAGGATAATAAATTTAAACCATGAAAATTTCAACTTAAATTAATAATTGACTTCATCCATTTAATTTCACCTAAGTTAAATAAATCATAACTATTTCTCATTACATTATCTTATCATCCAATTATCAATTTATAAAATCATGAATTTGAAAAAAAAAATCATTTATTATACTCATAATTTATTCAATAAATTTAATTCTTCTTTATTCTAAGTTGTTATTAAATTTATTCCACTTGATATATCTAATCACATACATTAAGTGTATTTACACTTAATTATAACTGCTCAAATTTATTTATAAATTCCCTTAACATCATTGTATATTGTAAATTATTCAATTAACCTTTCATTCTCTATACCTCTATTAATCTTTTATAACTAAAATTTAAGTGTATAGCATTTGTTATAACCACTCAAATTTTATCAAAAAAAATCTTTTTATATTGTATATCATCCAATTACAGTGTTAACTTCTAATAATTAAGGTAAGTTATATCTGTATACATTTTCTTAATTCAATTATCCAAGCTTAAATATTTATTCATAATTTTTAGTTTCATCCTATAGTTGGAATTATCCTTTAAGATAAAATTTTAAGAATTAAATTTCCAACTACCTTCAAACGATTTTAGAGATGAATAAATATACACAATATATATCAAGTCAAATCTTAAATCATATATCACATATAAATCAAGTCATATTTTAGAAGTCCAAATCAATTTAATGCTCCAAAGCAAGACTGTAGCAAAACTACAGAATGGTCTATTCACTTCGAAACTCGAAAACGAATGTCGATGATGCTGCAATCATCACCGAAATTATTTTCCAGCAACAAAGAAAAGAGCACTGATTTACAAATTAAAATTTTTTTGAAATAATTTCTACTTGAAATACTTTAAATAATATACCCTTTAAAACTTTAAACACAAAATTTGAAACCATCGGAAATTAAATTCTTAGTTTCTTGTTTCAAACTCATTTAAATTTCCACATTAATTTATAACAATGTTTTCTAGTCCAAATTTTTATATGAAACAAAAGCTAATTATTACAAGCTATATATAAATCAATTATTATTTCTTAACATCCAATTCAATTAATATCAAAATTTCAGAAGATTATACTTACGTATATAATATAATTATACAAAATTTTCATTTACTAAGTTTGAAAACAATATGGTGTCAGTTTGCTCTGTTCAAGCATTTTGGAGATCCTATTGATATCGTTGATCAGACGAATCGATCGAAAACCAAAATCAACATCAACAACTCAAACAACACCATATATAAAACATTTTAAACACAGCTTTACAAAGCAAGAACAGGAGTTCAAATTTGATTAACTCAAAACAAAGAAAATTTTGATTTGAGGCTACGTTGGAACAAAAGATAAGATGATTAACTAACCGAATAAGGAGATGGATAGGCTTATATAAATCACGGGCAACTTTAACCGGGTTAACCGTGACTTCAAGAATTAGGTCGATGCAGAATTCCGAGGCAAATCTATATTCGATCTCAAAAGGTAGAATTCAGGACAACCAGCGATACTAGCATGTAAACCAAGGATATATAAATCTCCGGTGAATCAATGCCAATTGTAAAGGAGTTTCACCCCTTCATAAGTCATTCAGTGGAGCTATGGGATGCTCCACAATTCAGAAGAATACGAAGAGTGAGGGACAAGAATGGATTTTGGAACCGTAGGAAGCGTTCCAAAATTCAAAGGAAACCGATTCAAAAGAAAGAGATTCACTCGAATGAAAGTGATTATGTAAATAAATTTACCATATATGCTAAGTTTTTCCTAGAGCCAAAGCTCTGATACCAAATGTAACAACCAGATATTTTCAACCATTTGCATCCACACATTTCGGACTTGAATTGCTCAAAATACCGAATTATAAAATAAATTTGGCAAAACAAAGAATATGCAGTAAATAAATCACAGGTCACAAACACAGAGTAATATAATAATGTAGCGGAAGCAAAGAGATACTAGTTCACGAAGCTACTATATATACATTAGAGTTAAACAAGATACAACAGAAGTAACAAGTTACAACAGAAGTTTCAATATGATAAACAAGCCCAAGCTGATTACATCACCGGAATCAACTGAATACTGAAATTGAAATAGATAGCTGGATCTTCAAGCAAAGCTGCAACTCCGAAGGTGGGTCTCTAATGTTGTATCACTCAGCCTGACCCGAGCTTAAAGCAAATACACAAAACACTCGAGTCAGGATATACAATGTAAACCAACTCAAGTGAACTGTAATATAAGGTACAAGTAACTTAAAGGATGCTTGGGACCACCCATCCTCTAAGGGTCCGTTAAACTATTTGCTATGTAGTAATATTTCGCTATTTTAATAAAGTCTATAGTAAAATAAACTTACTTTTAAATAGCGTTAAGGGGTTACCCATATAGTCCTTAACACGTAATAGTGCCAGTAGTCTATACAGTACCTGCATATCTCCTGATCGGGAGACTACGAGAAGATACTCCATAGGTATGACACAAATCAAACTCGTACAAGGCTCGCTAGGGTAGGCGACACGGCGCAACTAGGCAATGCCAGGGTAGATATACTAATTACGTATCCGGGCTGGTGGTGACGCATAGCGTGCAGCTACCGCCCACCTCAAGCCACACCCCCAAATCAAAAATCAAAAGTGGCCACCAAATCAATCTCAAAGTCAGAATATAATACCGAAGGAGTGTGTCTGATAAGAGGGGCTACCTTACTGGCCCGTAAGCGCTCCTGTTTTAGCCACCTTATGCCAACTCATGGGAGTCGGGTCCACGTATATACCTCAAAGGAACGTCGCCACCATCCTACTTCATTCTTGAAACTCCATCGCGCACACAGTTGTTAAAGTGGTTTTCGAAGTTGGTAGAGAGTATGACAACTTTCGATCCCGGTCTCTTTAACAACCAACCATTATTATAACCCATGGATATTTATTTCAAAATCATTTATACTTTCAAAACCAAACTAGCATGTCCATTTCAAAATCACATCATTTCTTTCAAAATAGTATATACTTTCAAAACCAAAATATCATACTCATTTCAAAGTATATTACAATAGTATCATTTCCATTTCAAAACTAATTCAATAATATATCCTTTAAATGAAACCCAAATTTCCAAATCACTGAATATTTCCTTCAATTTATTAAACTTGAAATATTCCTTTAGATTGTCATAGCTTTTTTGGAATGTAATACTTTCCACTTTAACATTATATATAATCAATGTATTTATACACTTACAAATTTTAACATGGTCATTTTATCATTGCCTTATAGTTAAATAAGTTTTGTTACTGTAGTATCCAATGTAAAGCTGAAATTCTTATGTTAAGTTAAAAGTACCTTATTAACTTACATTATTATTACAATAAAGAAACTTTATTATTTTAATCATTTAAAATATTCCATTTACATTTATTAAAACTTACATATCAAATGTACATTATCAACTTACATTTTATTATTACGATAAGGAAAATTTATCATTTTAATCAATTTAAATTACACCATTTCATTAATTAAAACTTACATGTTAAATGTACGTTTTAACTTACATTTATTACAATAAAGAGCAATTATCATCTTAATCAATATTACACTAATTAAAACTTCCATTATCAAATGTACGTTTTAATTTACATTTCTATTACAGTAAAGAACATGTATTATATTAATCAATTAAAATATTAATTAAACTTACTTCTCACATGTATGTTTTAACTTACATTTTTCCAATTTAAAGTCATAGCTATTTATCTTACAAAACATAACATTTCACAAAAGAATATTTTATCATAGTTAATATAACAATCAAATTCTCTTTATAAATCTATTCATTTAGCTCGATTAACCATTATTTAAAGTTAAATAAATTTTAATATAAAAGGCCAAATTAAACCTGTATTTCATTTTATCAATTCAAAATACATTATTTATTATGCAAAACATGTCCATTTCAGGAAATAACCTTTATTAATTTTCTAGGTTAGATTTAAGATTCCAAAGTAAATCAAATTTAATTATTAGTTATTTATCATCAATAAAGATTTTTAAATCTACTTAAAACCAATTA
The DNA here is from genome assembly GCA_030765085.1 of Allium cepa. Classification (NCBI taxonomy): domain Eukaryota; kingdom Viridiplantae; phylum Streptophyta; class Magnoliopsida; order Asparagales; family Amaryllidaceae; genus Allium; species Allium cepa. The sequence continues at coordinate 406,359,372 of CM060931.1, read as the reverse complement.
TTAACTTTATAAAATTTAACTTACAGAAAAACTAATACGCCTTTATAATTAAAGCATTGAATCAAATTTTAAGTTAAGTTTAATATATTTATAAAAATAAAAATGCTTAAGAAATCTTTAGGGAGATATTATTTAATAATACCTAGTAAATTTTTAGGAAAATATTGCTTAAAATATAACCATGGGCCTGTATAATATTTTCTAACCTAGGTCAAGTGATACAGATATATATCATCTCAATCCGTAATTTAAAAAGAAAAATCTGAGTTCTATCATTTCAAACCCGCAATCCCAAGTAAAATTAATACAATAAAATCAATAAAAATCACTCAAGCCTATCCTTTCAGCTCATAATGATTTTCCTTATCTTAAAGTCCGTTCGGGTATGTAACATTTCAACGCATAGTGATAGGGAACTTGCAGTGTGATAAACATGAAATAAATATAACATATAGCATATAATATCATAACAGATGATGTAACAAATATATAAACAACATTTAACATCATATAATCAATCACAGGCATGTATGAGCATAGCATGATAATTTCTACAATTCACTTGTCATCATTTCACAATTATATAAGTACGTAAGTCTAGAGTGATAACTCATCTTTTTAAAGCTAGAATTGAAATTCAAACCCAAATCTAAACTCCGTAAAGCATGAAAAGGCACGACGAAGTACAACTATATTTTTGAGTGAATGAAGAGTCAGATCCAGATCTCATATGCAAACAAATACAACATATATAAGAATATATTTCAATACAAAAGAATAGAAAATAAAACCATAGGAAATATGAGATAACATGACATAACCTTTGCTTCAACCACCAAGTGGGCTCAGCCTTGGTTTTGTTTGGGTCAAGTGCATCTCTAGTTTGTGCCAAGGAGGTGATAAGGTCATGGAAAAGCAAGGCATGGGAAAGGTGGAGCCGAGCCTAGCAAAAGAAAAATCAAAGAGAAAAATAAAAGAAAAATGGAAAGAAGGAAGAAGGAGAAGCCATGAAAATTTCTTGAGCTTGCCGTATTTTTTTTAGACGCAAAATGAGAAATGAGATGTTATGGGAAGTTTTGTACGTGATTTATGAAGTGGAGTGGATAGCAAGGAAAGATTTGAATGGCTAAAGAGGAGTAAATGATAGGAAAACAAAAAGGCAAGAATTAAAGAGAAAGAAACATATATATATATATATATATATATATATATATATATATATTATTCTTAAATGCAAATAAATATGAAAAGTGGGAAATAAATCTTTATACGTGAATTGATAAAGTTTATCATGGCTAATAGATGGAGTGGTTTGGAAGGCAAGCAAAGAAGTAAATGCTAGGAAACGGAAAAGGTGTAAGTTAAGGAGAAAGAAACATATATATTTATTCTTAATTGCAAATGAGAATGAGGAGTTTGAAATGAGAAATAAATCTTCTTGTGCGTGATTTGTGGAATGATTTCTCACGGCAAGGAAAAGAAATATGCACGGCTATGGTAGGTAATTAAATAGATAGGTAAATAAAAAGGCAAGAAATAAAGCAAACGTAACCTATGCCTAATTAAATAAAGTAACGTATGTCTAATTGATTAGTTTCAAAGCCATTTATTTGCATCGATTTCTTTCTAGAAATGAAATGAGAGATGAGAATGATTTGATTTGTACGTGAATAGCAAGTGAAGTGCATAGTCAAAAGGAAAATGAACATAGGAAAATAGAAAATAAAATATAGAAAATCCCTGGTGTAAAACACTGTTTTTAATCCAGATTTTAAAATATAATCAGAATTTAATGAAACAAAAAGTAGAACGAATATCAAAATTATATTCTGCTTCAAATAAAAAGATTAGAATTTAAAAATTCAAATTTAAAAAAAATTAAACTGAAATTCAAAATTTTACCAAAATATAAAATTTACAGAAATGTTTACTTTACTGCTTTTGGAGAATAAATTACAAACAAATTCCAAACTTACATTGGAAAATTCCAGAAATTGAATTTTAAATAATTAAAAATTAAAGTTTTCAAATAAAAATTTAATTAAAAATATTTACGAAATTATAGGCTGTTACGACATACCTCCGAAGCAAACGCTTCCTTTCTCTAGGAGATCCATCAAATTTCTCTCCCATGTCACCCATCTATGTTGACCACTCTGATATGTGATAAACACCGCACTAGTTATGAATTACTATGTTGTTTTCTCAAATTATTCCACTGATTTATAATTTTCTTGAATTCTTTTCATTTGCTGCTCAAGTTAAAAAGCCTGTTAGTGGTCTAGCTTCTCCTCCTACTACTTCTCATGCGCCCACCATTTCTCAATCTCTTGTCAGAACCAAAATAGAAATCAAGAGGAAGTTGGCACAATCAACTGAAGTGGAACCACCGTTGAAGATAACTAAGATAGTTAATGTTCCATATTTAGAAGAGAAGGAATCGTTATCTCTTGATAAAGCACCAAAGGGCCCAACTTTTGAAGCTCCTAAAGATAAATCCAAGCAAACTCCATTAACAGTCGATCTTCTTTCACAAATCAAAGTCTTGAGCTCTCCAGCTACTCTCGAACAGACGCAACAAGCTTTAGAGGTGTCCGCCACTCAAAAGAGCATTCCTCCGAAGCCGTCATCTTCTTCTCCTTCCATCAATTTTGAAGAGATAGTCCAGTCTATCTTAAATTTCGAGTCCTTTTCCTCCATCCACCCACCTTCTTCCATTCCTGATTTGGCGTTCATTACCGTTCCTTGATTGAACAATAATTCTTTGCAAGCTTCTTTTCCCTTGACTTTATCATTGCCGTTCTTCTTTAAATTTTTTACTTGTGCTGTATTTATTCTTTCAGATTTCCAAGAGTTGGTTAGTTTTGCAGGAGCAGGTATCCAAATCTTCCGTTAAGTCCTTCGAGTTTTAAGAGGAAATTTCTGCTTTAAAGAATCAAGTATCTTCCCTTTCTACGGCAAAAGATGAAGCAACCTCTGAACTAAAGCGATTGAGAACTTCTCTCGCCCAATCGGAATCTGCTACTTTAGAGGAAAGAAAGGCTCGCTAACTCCTTGTCGATGAGAACTTTGCTATGCAGCTAACCATAAAACATTCCAACGAGGAGAAGGCTTGCTTGGCAGCAAAGAATGCTTCATTGAAAGTGAAGTTAAAGAAAAAAGGCCTTCCTTGAAACTTGCTATCGCTACCATTTCAGACGCCAAATAGCGAGTATCCCATTTTCTTGATACTACTCTTAAAGAGATCATGTTGAGCTCTTTCGAATATGCTTTGATGCTTTCCTATGAGATAATATATGTAAATGCCTCGAGCTCAGTTTTCCCTCACTCGACTCCGCCCTCGTAGACAGAGTTATAGGCAAGATAAACCATATGACGTAGGAAACCGAGGCTGCTGAAAAGGAGGAAATTGACACCTTCCAGATTCGACCAGATTCTCTCTTATGAAGTCAAATCTGACTCAGAAGATGAAGGTGACAAAGTTGAAGTTGCCTAGGAAGAGGGGAATAATGATGATGACGATGACAATGATAACAATGATGATGATGATGATGATAACAATGATGGCGGCAAAGGTTCGGGTGGAGACAAAGGAGGCCACATAGAAGCTTCTAGTAAAGATAGAGATGATAATGCAAGGGCCTCTGAAAAAGATTTATCTCCTCACGAAGCTATCCCACCTGAATTTGCTGGGCCCTTTGCTCCTCAAGAAGATCTTGCTTTTATCAATGTTCATGAATCGAGAGGAAACTTGTAGGTTTCTTAGACTTCTATCCTGATATCTTAGGTATGGGATTCTCTATTTAAATATCTTTCACTTTAAAGATAATAATAGTGTAATCATTCATCTAGATAAGGAAGTAATCCATCCTCCTCTATAAAACCAAACTTGAGAGAAAACAAGCAGAGATAAACAGATTATATAGGGAGTTAGATAAGCAAATAAGGGAGCATAATGTACTTTCCGATAAATATCATAGGCTTGATAGAAGTGCATTAATGTTGGCGTTTTTTAAGCATAAAAAAGTTTCCCCTTACTAAAGAGAGAGCGCCTTCGCTACAACGCTCTCTTAAAAGACACTGGGAGTTAATCACCTTATTTTGGATGCTGATTGAAGAGAGGGATATTTTAGTCAACTTCTGATATAAGGCCTACTGTAAACACTCAATTGTTGACTTTTCATATTTAGGCGAATTTAGTGGTGGTCTACTTAGCCGTTTTCATGAGAGATACGTGGATGAATTTTGATCTGACCCACACCCTGGAGCTTGTTGGAACTTACCATGGGCCGGATCCATTCCCTAAGGTCTCCCTTCCAAAAAAATTAAGCATTATAAAGATAAATTTGTCCTTGAATTATTTTCTAAGTCTATTTTGTATGAACCGGATGAATAATTGTAAACATGCAATAATATATTGGTTCTATAAACATTTGTTTTAGCCTTGTTTTTTATAGTTAGCTTCGTTTTATTATATTATCACAGAGTGATTGTTCATTAGGTCAACTTGTTTCTAGAGACCATTTAAGCCAATAAGTTAAGTGAGAAGATTTTATCTTGAAAAGGCAGCAATTTTAAAGTCTTCAAAATTAGCAAGATACCATTTTATTAGAGATTTACAAAAACTTTACTTGGAATATCTAGGCCTCCGCTTTGATTTTCTTGGTGATGCGAAAGAAAAGCTTCTTAAGGAGATTGGAACATTTCACATGAAATATATTTTTGGTCGCGATAGACCTTCGGTTGGGAAGTGGGACTATAGCAAATGTTCACTGATTATTACTCTAGAAGGAGTTAATATCCTTTTGATTCGACGGTTACTCTCTCCGCACATTCATTAAATAAATATAGAAATGTGGTTTCCCAACTTTAGACATAAAATAATTGTCTATTGTATCTTTTAGTTTCATTGTTATTTGAGTTGTAATCTGTTATAATAATAACAAAAAATATTTTTCATTCAGATTTTGACTCCATTTTGTTTCTTTTTCTTTTTAAATGGAGTTACAATTATCATCATCTCCTCTCTCACTTGATTGCGTCACGCTGTACTAATCTTAGAGATAAGTTGTTAACAGAATTTGAAAGGAGCAAACTACTTGATAATACTTTACTCAAACGCTTTCACAACAACGTTGAAGCCTTAAAGTGGCACAAGAGATACTTACTTCAGAAAACTATCGTTAGCAACCTCAAGGATCAAGTTGCCAGTTTGGAGGATGATTTCAAATGCAAAGATGAAATGAATTCTACACTAAAGCGACAAGTAAAATAGAACCCCTCAATTGACTTTGATTAGAAAATGTCATAAATCTTTCAACAAATTAGTGATTTAGAGATGAAACTAAATGACTGCAAAGCTCAATACGAATCGCTCGAATATATTATGGGGGATAATATTCAAAGTATCGATTTACGACTCCTCGCGCTACTCCTTCTATAACTAGACCTACAAGGTCTACTTCACTCACCGCTCAAAATTTCCCCACAATGACTAATCCTCCTCCTGGCTTTGACGAGGGGATAGTGGGTGAATGTTGTAGGAAAGTCAAATTTGAAGTGGTAAAGTACTTTGCGAATTGCAAAGGAAGAAATATTCACAATGTATAAATGAGTATTCCCCCAGAGTTCAGGAACTTGAACGTGGAAACTACTTCCTTCAAAAGCGAATAGCAGAATTAGAAAGGGAAATAAAACCCTTCGAGGCACAAACAGAGCTTTCAGTCATGCTATGAAGACCAACATTGATACAGTCGACAATACAGATAGGATAGGAAAGAAAAAAGAAACTCAAGGAAGTCCTTTGCATTGCAATTCGTCACATAGTTGATCCTTTGATTGCTGAAAATCTGAGCAAAGCTACTCAAGGTTGTTGATAGATTTGTATTCGTAAAATAAATATAGTTGTTTTGTATATTTGTAAATAGTTCCATAAATCATTTAAATCATATGTAAATTTTGTAAATATCACCTGATTTGTGATTCATTTCTGTAATGCTATTTCTAAAATTTTGTTTGATAGCTCGTACTATTATTTTGCATTTGCTGAATCTCTTATTCTTCTTCGCTGTTTCGATTTTCCTCAAAAGTATGAAGCAAAAAAATATTTTCAATTGTTAGCTTGAAATTGACATATAAGTCCATGTATACCATTTGTGTAGATTAACAAATCACTATGTCAATCGCATGAAAAGTAGTTTATATCAAATGTCTAAATCCTATCTTTAACCATGACGAGAAATAATTAAGAATTTAACTTTAACCATTTTGCTGGAATGTCTAAAGTATATTGATATAAAATCCTGCCCTGAAGCAAGGGTATAAATATGAGAGAGTCATTCTTTAGAGATAGTTAATAAAGAGCTAAATATGGAAAAGTTTAGAAATCATCATCCGAGCATTTGTAATATAATCCCAATGATCCGTTCTCGGGCATTTTTGCTATTTGGAAACTTAGAAGTCCAAAACCCAGATTGAGGTATAATCAGAAACTCATAATAATCTTGTGGAGAGAAGCCTTTGTCCCTAGTTCGAGCATTAGTAAAAGACAATCAGAAATCCATAATAAACTCTCAAGTCCATATTAGGGTATTCGTGATAGAAATACATTAAATAAATTCATAATAGAAACTTCAAGCCTAGATTAGGGCATTAATAAGTAATTGTCTCGCAACCTAGATTTAAGTGTTAATAGATGAAATTCAGAAATGAGAGTTCTGAAACCCAAATTCGAATATTAATAGATGAAATAAAGAAATGAGAGTCCCGAAACCTAGATTCGGGTATTAACAGATGGAGTCTTGCTTTACTTCTCAGATTTTGTCTTCTTTGACATGTATAAACCCTTTAGGCCTTGTACAATAGTAATCTGATTGGCTACTTCTTGAGCTTAGACGTTTTAGTGCATAATTTGATGTGCCACTTTTTGAACCTGGATATCTTAGTCCATTAGAGATATACCGCTTCTCAAGTTCAGACATCGTAGTCCATTGTTTGTTGAACCTCTTCTTGGGCTTGGACATCTTAGTTCATTGTTTGTTAAGCCTCTTCTTGGGCATGGACATCTTAGTCCATTATTGTCTGGTGCTCGTTGGTTAGCTCATCTTTGAGGCTAAACCAAGGACTTACCCGACATCCCTCTAGAAGGTGCCCTACCCTGGCCATAGCGTGGCGTGGACAGGGGCTTATTCGGTATTTTAACCTGGCCATAGCGTGGCATGGATAAAGGTTTACTCTTTCCTCTCTCCAGGAGGTTCTCTACCCTAGCTATAGCATGGCGTGGATAGGGGCTTGTTCGGTGCTTTATTCTGAGCATAATGTGGCACGAATGAAGGCTTACTCCATCCTCCCTCCAGAAGGTGCCTTGACCTGATCAAAGGCGCAACCAAAGGCTTGTCCAGTGCTTTAACCTAGCTATAGTGTGGCGCGGTTAAAGGATTATTCCGCCCTCCCTCCAAGAGGTGCTCTTCCTTGGCCAACTCGGTGCAGACAGAGGCAATCTACCATCATAGGTAAACTACCATCTTAGGTAGTATCCAGATATTAGGAGTATTTCACTCACGACCATGTGGATCTTTCTTAGAAAAGTAAATCTTTATTGATTTTTCTCATGTCCTCTTTACAAATTCTTTAAACTTTCCTTGATGGAAGAAATTGATTGTCATCCCCTCTAGGGCTCAGTAATGATTGGTCTCATGTCTGTTCATCATGTGATAGTGACTAGGATCCTCTTAGATTCGTTTCATTTTTGTCTTCTTTTTCTATGATGGCCAATAGTTAAACTCATCCTTGGTTAGCAAGTAGACATTTTCTGTTGATGTCGCTAAGTTGCATTCTTTAGAAAGTCTAGACTTGTAACTTGATTCTTGAAGATGGCTTTTTAATTATTTGTTACTTGGCCTTGTAGTTTCACACTCTTCAATCGATTTTCTTTTTGCCACCTTTTGTAGTTCTTGGATTGGAAGTCTTCTTGTTTTAGTTTGTTGCCATTTATGTGCAAGGCATTGTAGTCAGCCATTATCCCTTTTCCAAAAATTATGCCTTTGGAATAACATTGAATGGTTCTCCTTATTTGATTGAACAAATTGTCACTTCAATTTTCCCTTTTTCCTAAAGCAAAAATAGGGGTGGGGCCAATATGAAAGGGGTTCAATCTCCATTTCTCATAATCATATGATTCTGCTTTTTGTTTATAATTCTTAGAGCTTCTAATCTTAGTCTTTTCTTTTCATTTTGGTTGGAATCCTTGATGGTCCTTGGGGAGAATCCTATCAAATGTGGCTTGGAGGATCCTTGCTCGGATCTTTTGATTCTTCTAGCCATGATCATACCAAAGTAGATAAGCTCTAAACTGAAGTAAGTTAGATTAGAATCGAGTAGTGTTGGGTGTTCATCCAAGACAGAGGTTCAAGCCTTTCTTCTAGCGCCAAAATGTTAGCAAGAAATCTTGTTGACACTCCAAAGTTGAGTTAAGAAAGAAGGTTTATCCCCTTTTGGATTTCTCTAGTTAGGTTGGAAAGGATCAGATGTGTATTTCCTCCTTGATTACCCTTTCGAATAATTGCTATATTGTAAACTTGATCAAGTAGACCTTTCGTCTCAGTCGAACAACTAATTCCTTTTCCTATTAACCTTTCGTCCTTACTGGATAAAGCGGTTTTCCCTTCGAAATCTCCCCTTTCGATACAGTTAAAATATTCAAATGGATTATTTTAGAGATTCTGGATAATGTTTGACTTAATAGGTTTCGATCCAATCGAAGGCTAAAGTTATTGAATGGTGAGGGTTTCGATCTAGTATAAATGCTAGCGGTTTCGACCTTGTCAGAGGCTGTAGACTTGAATGCCTTAAGTTTTGATTGGACTCTCTAATAAAAGTGATTTGGAGTTAGGTCTCGACATTGTCGAAAGCTGGATCCATTAGCATCTTGAGTTAATCAACGGTTTAAGTTGGTTGAGACCCGGTTTCGACCTTGTAGACAGTGGAAGCCTAGGGGGTAGCTTAGAGTATATAACCGAGGTTACTTATATATACCAGGATTTCAATAGGGTCGGAAGTGACCTTTCGATATGGTTGAAACCCGTAACACAAAGTTAGATATGAAAAATCTTGAGAAACAGTAAAGTGATTGCAAATAGTGAAGACTTCCCTCTCATTCCTTAATGAAGACTTTATTAATCAGTATCCCCAATCCAATTTAGAAATTAGGGTTTTTACACCACTTTGGATTAAGAAAATACAAGCTTAGAATGACTAAATTATGATCCCCAAAACTAGATCCCTTGGGTCTTATTTATAGATGTGGGTCAACACCTTTCGACCCTAATGCTTTCGACCCGGTCAAAAAGTGGCTTCCGTATTGACACTAGTATGCTTCCGCCTTTGTCAAAAGGAGCGGTTGCGCTTTCCTTTACTATATTTCTTTTGAATCTGTCGATGGGCTTTATCCAGTGGTTTCAGATATGTTGAGTTGCTGATGGTTCGATGTTGTTGGTTGCTTCCGAACTCTTGCCTATGACTTGATGCGAAACCTCCCTGGACATTAATGGCTTCAACCAGTTCAATAGGCTTGGTTTAGCTTTCGAGAGGGTTGTTCAGAACAATACGTGCTTTCGAGTGGTTTGAGTGAAGGCAAAACCTTTGGTTTCAAAAGGTTTGGTGCGTATTTGAAGAACTCCCTTCATTGGCTTCGACAGGTGTTGCTTTAACTCATTTGAAAGGTCTTCAATCATGTGGAATCACCTGCTTCGAAAGGTGGTTAGTGAAGGCGGAAGGGTGCTTTCGACCCCTTCGACTCCTTCGGAAGATAAAGAATCTTTTAGCCTTTGGCTGTAGCATCCCTTCGACTCTTTTGAAAAGTTTGGTTGGAGCCTTTTCCTCTTATTATTCTTTATCTTTTCTCAAACAGGTTTCAACTAAGTCGAAAGAAATTTTTGGTAGTAACAACATACAATCTAGAAACCATAAATAGAAATCCAAAAATCACATAAAAAAGGGAAAGGCGTCAAAACTCCTAGATTGGTGAGTAAATTCATCCATGCGCTGTAACTTCAAGATAGACATATGTGTCTATAAAACTCCAAGATGAGTAAGATTCCCATAGTAACTTCAGGATAGGGAGAGCCTATAGAACTTTAAGATAGGTGCTCGACCTATAAAGCCCAAAATAGAAACAAGTCCTATAAAACTTCATGATATGGGCAAGACCTATAAAAACTCCATAATAAGTGCAAGACCTATAGAACTCCAAGGGCGAGTCATAAACTCGTTGATATAAGTATCATATACTCCCAGATAGCAACCGAATAAGTAACAACCATGTGTCTCATTCCATACGGGTTTACCTAAACATTTACTTGAAGCTAGTAAACTCTACTTATGTGTATAAATGGCTCAATCGAACAAGTCCATGAATTAACTGGTAAAACAAACATGAGGTCCCATAACACTTATTTTATCAAACCGTTTAAATCACATTCTCATTCAATTGGTAACGTGAAATTTCATAGAAATATTTACTTCAAAAAAATTCTTGTAAAGTATAGTTTTTTAAGCTAGGATATGTATACACACACACACACACACACACAAAAATACGTGTTGAAAAGCCCATGCTAGCATATATTAACATACATACATACATACATACATATATAAGTACAATTTTAAACCATTGTTCCAAATCAACTTTAAAACCAGTATTATTATAAATAAATATTATATATATATATTCCAAATATATATTATAGAAAATATATTCATACGTAAAATTATTTGAAAAAATAGTTTGGATTGTAAATCATTCTTTTGAAAATTCTAGTTGAAATAGTGTGATAAAACTTCTATGCAATCTCATGTATCCATAGAGCGTTCCTATGGAATAAAAAATCCAAAATGAATCACAAATTCATAATCAAACTCCAGAATTTGCATTGAAATTGATACGAATTGGAGCATCAAAATCAATCAAACATCAAAAAGGAGCCGAATGGACGAATGAACGGACGGATCCGAATGAGAGGCCACACGGTGTAACTTGGGCCTCGACCCAGGTAATGACCAGTGCATCGGTCTGGTCAGGCCGTAGGACCGGTGGCACCGCTTGTGCGGAATCCTAAGCAATGTTGGCGGCACTCCGTCCGTCCATTGTCGCTAATTTCTTCGTCTATGACCTCCTTGACTTCTAAAACACCGATTTAGCAGTCATGCAAGCATAACAACATCAAAAATTAAATGCAATTCATGATTATATAAAGTGGGTTTCAAAAATTTGAAAGTGCACGCGAGTTGAGAGCAATTCAATCACAAATTCAACCAATTTTACCAAACAACGATATGCATTCATTAATAGCTAGAAGTATGAGGTAAACTCACCGAATTGAACTCGAGTTAGTGCAAAGATCTCATATTCTTCCAGGACAACACTTTTTAGCTACAACCTAGGTTTGATTTGAGCAATTGCAAAAAAAAAGATTACAATTATGACAAGAGGACAGAGATTAAAACAGTAATGAATAAAAGATAAAATGAAAGAGGTTACCTTGGTTTTATTTCTTTAATTACTAATCAAAAGCCCTTTGATTTAAGCTTGATTTGGGGATTTAATTTAGTTTATAGGGTTTGCAATTGGAAGTGGATATTTTTAGATTTTTAGTTTAGGCTGAAATAAGAGAAAACAACGTACATGTTATTGTTTTTCCACTCCCAACCTTATCACATGGGGCCAAGTGGATATGTATGGACCCAATAAAGGAAAATGTGATTAATTTCCTTTGCTTTCTCTTTTAAAACACTAATTACATTACAATAATGTTTTATAAAAATATAAATTGTTTTACATTTTACAAAGCACCAACATGAAGAAAATTCCTATTTCTATTAATATTGAGATATTTTGTAAAATTTAATATAACTTTTGAAATTAAAAGTTATTCTCATTATTTTTAATAAAATAAAGTATTAATTGTAAATCTTATTTTAAACAATAAATTTCATTATTAAGATTTAATTAAATTTACAACATTTGTTGTAATAATTTTAAATAGTTAAGTGAATAAATCTTGGAAAAAAATCACATTTTAAATTACAAAATTATTTCCATATATTTTATTAACTCTTATTTTCCCCAAGATTATTCTTATATTATCAAATATAAGAAGTTAAATTACACAGTTTTTAATATTAAATAAAAAATTTCAAATTTATTTATTGCCATTTGAAAAGCCATTTTAATTTGGAAATGATAACTAATAAAAATTTTCAAATTTATCTTAAAATTAATTAGGATAATTATAAATCATATTTTAGATTTAATTCTAGGTAATCTCGACCAGGGTTGTTACAGACCCGCCTCAACAAAAATTGCATTCCCACAATTTTCTTAAGGGAAAAATCCGCAACAAATTACAAAGAACATATTTTCTCAAAGGAAATTGAGTTATGAATGAGGGATAAATCAAAACCAGAGATTCATCACAAATAAACTCAGGAAAATACACAGGATGTTTTTGCTCGATGAACTCTCTAGCTCCACAAGAATAGTCCTTAGGATCATCTGGCCATTGGACGTAGATGAGCGAAACGTCTCTATTTCGAAAGTGTTTAACCTTCGAGGCTACATACGAATAGAGTCAGAACTTAATACCAATATCTTTCTCTAACATAAGCTAACAAGAGAGCGATCGATACGGTCTTCCAAATAAAGTCTCAAAAGGAGCCATACCAATAATGGATTAGAAACTTTCGATAATGGAAAAATTCAATCAAGGTAGACATGATCCTTCTATCTCTACGAAGTCAAGAATACAATCATGAGGTAGATTTCTATGGTTTTATCTATATCCAAACCATCAAAAATTCCCTATTTAATTTCCCATAAGATGCATTCTTATATTTTTATTAATTTGAGATAAATTCAATTGACTGGTTTGAACTCTCAAAATTTCTATAATATATTATTCCATAGGTTTCTTAGTTATCTCATTTTTAGATCTCACTATAGATTACTCCTATGACTCGTTTAGAGGATTACTAATTTTACAAATTTCAACCTCATCTAATCAAACAAAGGTTATAACCCAAAAGAGGTTCTTAGTTGTAAATTATCGAATAAATTTTGAACTTAATTTTCACATCCCAATTTACTAAAAGTATTATCTCTATTAAAAATACCTAGCATTCTTAATGTTTCTAGGTACTTGTTTAATTACCATATTCAAGAGTTGTGGATTAATTCTAGGATTTTTCCTTGATATGACTTATAGATTCATAATATAAATTTATCTTACCATAAAAACCCTTCCTTATGGATTTTTAAATTCTCCAAAAATTCATACAAACCCCTATTACAGATTATTTACTTTTTAATTTTTTGTCCTACTCATTTCTATACTGAGTAAACTCTAACTTGGCTTCAATTGAAAGACTCAAAATTTATAACTCCTTATAAAGTATTCATGTTATTTAATTAAATTTCCTTGATAGCCCTGGAGATCAAAAAGGAGATAAATTGGAAGAAAAATTCCTTTATAATTTTACACTACAAATTTCATTTAAAAAATGGAGATTACTTTTCACTAAAGGAATTCAAATTAGTTTTGCTTCACGAAATATATTTCCCGAATAAAGAAACTTCCTTTACTTATTTCCAAAATTCGTGTTAAGTTTTGAAAACCTGAAGCTTTTCCAAAAGTGGTATTTGTAGTTAGAGCTCATAAAGTTCAACCATTACTTTTACCTACACATTTCACCTTTATTGCATAGTATGTATAAAAACCAATATGATCCTCCAATTAGATTTTATCCTATTCAAGAATTTACTAATTAAATTTTACATTTTCTTTTTTGACAAAAATAAAAGAATTATCTCCCAAGAAATTATTATTATAATAACTAAGTCTCCATAATTCATTTTCCCATTAGAAAATCATTTACACGAACTCCTTCCTTAATTTCCCAAACTCCATTTTAATTTAGAATTTTTTTTCCAGATCTCTTAATTATTTACAAATCTCAATATTCAATAAAGCTTATAGTGGATAAAAACCCAAAAATATAAATCTAGTCTCATTTCTCATTCTTGTATTTTCCATTTAAAATGTCTTATTTTTGAAATTCTCAAAAATATTTTTAAATCCCTGATTATTTTTATTTTGAAATAAATCCTCATCTTTGTACAAGTTTGAAACCTTAGACACTACCTAATTTAAGGTTATATATCATGGATTCAATTCGCTAGCCTCTTCTTAGGAGTGTATCCAATTTCTTCTTAATATTTGAAGTAATATCCAAGATACAAATTAATATATAAATAATTCATTAAAATTTTCATGATACTTTGAAACTTTTAATTATTTAAGTTTAAATAGTTATCTCTCTTAGTAAAAAAAAATTGAACAGTGAATAGATGTATATAACATATGTTCCACAAAGCATTACCAAAACATCTTTTAATACCAGGATTTGTATCCAAAAAATGAATTAATTCACAAAGTTATTTCCACAAATTGTTACTTTAAATACAATTAGAGGTTGTATCTCAAATTTTCATATTGTTTAAACTAAGCTTATTTTTGAACTTAAAAGTTTGCCTTTTTTATCATTTAGAATTTGCTTTCAATTATTTAAGTAAAGGAATCGTGCCTCTATTAGCTTTTGTTGATTTGGCTATTTAAGGATTTACACTTGTATGTTTTACTTAGTTTATAATGGTATTTCATAGCTTACCTAAAGCATTATATCAATTCAATTTTTCAGAGCAAATCTTAGAACAAGAAAAATATCACAAACAACACATAATGTTACCTCTCCATTTATTCATAACAATCTGCCTTGACCATTAGCTGCGGTGTTGATTGTAAAATCAACGTCGCCTTGCCATTTTTCTCGAGGATCTCTAAGATTAAGTATCTAAGCCCACTATTAAATTATTACTCATATAATTTATTTTTATTGATATTTAAATTCTATCTATAATATAAAATACTTTTATATTTCCAAAACCTTAATAAATACATACCTTTGTATATATTTTCAAATATCATTTTATTTTAAACCATATTAGTTTTCAAAAATATTTTTTTCGTTCTTGAATTAACATATTTCAAGCATATTATTTTTTCAAAATACTCATTTTAATAAAAGTGCATGTCGAATTGTCTCGTTTGAATATTTAAGAATCCCTACCGAGTGTGTTGGCTAGACGTCCTATATATATAACATATATACATACTTCAAAAATCCTCTTTTAAAATGAAGAATACTTATATCTTTATGTACCCTAGTTTATACATATAATACAAGCTTATAGTCATCACAACTATTTTTTTATATAGAAAATCCATAGGATGATATTTCATAGTTAGGCGATGATTGCATCAAAACAGTTCTAAGTCAAACTCTTGGTTTAGAGTAAATAATAAATCATTTATTTTTGGTTAATTGGTAATCAAATACCAAAACTTGTCTCCATTTCCAATTGATTTAATTTTTATAATTACAAGATTTGATCTTTGATTATTCTAAATCCAAGAAATTCAATATCTCTTGTGGTGATTTCTAATACGAAGATACCATAAGATTCGATTATTAAGCTTCAAACTGAATTCTAATTATCAAGAGATAAATTTGAACTATCACTAAGAATCCTATGCAAATAAACATCCAATCAACAAATTGTATAGTCATAAATACTGGATAATGTGCCCAATGGAACCATATGTCTGCTTCCGCTGTGCAACTCTATTCATATAAAGATTAACAAAAAAATTCATGGTTTGCAGGTCGGACAGAGTACTATGTCTCAACTAGGCTGGCTGGATTGCCCAATACTAGAATGAGTGACTCAGCCGCCAGCTAACCACACTTCCAAAATAGATAAAATTGGATTAAAGGTTGCTTAGGAATCACATGATTCGATAATAGGAAACTAAAGAGTGAAAATGAAGGAAAACGTTCTTAGGATTCCAAAAGACACTTCTTATCCTAAAGAGAATGATTCCTGCCATCTGCCTCAAGAATCCCTAATGGATGGTCTCTAAAACTCATCTAGATCAAGATTTGTGTTCATAATATCATATTTTGTTCTGAACTCAACTTTGATACCAAGCTATGGCGCCCTACCCAAGACCCACAGTAACAAAGGGTATTACTGAGTAACACTATTTGTTAGTGCAAGAATAGGACTGGTTATAATTAGGAGCGACCATCCGTGAATTTTTTTTAAGCGAACATTGATACGTCAATTTGAGTGTTGTATATTTTTTCTTCTTCTTAAGTGGAATCGACGTATGCAATCCAAGCTAAAAAAAACTATAGTGGCTATAATAATAATAATCTAGAAAAACATATGATAAATATAAATCACAGAAACATAGATCATAAAGTATACATAGTAGAATACAAATAGATACAAGCTAATCGAATTGAATATATACATAATATCAAATACAAGACTATGGTCAAAACGATCCATATAATACATTTGTACTACATCTCATGAAACAAATATCTACATTAAAGAATCTAGGATCAACCTAAGATACATCACTACATGAATATGTACACATACACGAGACGTAGTTAAGATGAAAGATAACTAGATAGCTGGAGTGAATTCTCTCTAGGATTATCAAATTGAAGCATCTGAAATATCAAGGTCTGACTGGAGTATTATAAAATAATAAACAGGTCAGTCTAGACTATAATGAATGAGTTAACCAAGATAAATAATGGATAAAAGGAACTAGATCTCAAATATAAACACAAAGCCTAAGTGTTGGCAAACATAAAAAACACTTTAATAAACTCCAAGAATGAAATCATCAAATATCAAAACACAAAATAGCTTCTAAAAGAAAAATTCACGAAACTATTTGGTGATAACACAAATAACATACAATATAGAAATCATCAATAGAAATCCAGAAATCACATAAAAAGGGGGAAAGGTGCCAAAACTCCAAGATCAGTGAGTAAATTCACCTACACGCATGTAATTTCAAGACAGATGCACGTGCCTATAAAACTCCAAGATGGGTAAGATTCCCATAGTAACTTCAAGATATGCGAGAGCCTGTAGAACTTCAAGATAGGTGCTAGACCTATAAATCTCAAGATAGGAACAAGTCCCATAAAACTTCTTGATAGGTAAAAGACCTATAAAAACTCCAAGATAGGTGCAAGATCTATAGAACTCCAAAAGCGAGTCATAAAATCGTCGATATAATTGTCATGTACTCCCAGATAACAACCGTGTGTCCCATACCACATGGTTCACCTAAACATTTACTATAAGCTAATAGACTCCACTTCTATGTATAAATGGCTCGATCAAACAAGTCCGAGAATTAACCGGTAAAACAAACGTGCGCTTTCCACACTACTCATTTTATTAAACCGTTTAAATCACCTTCTCATTCAATTGATAGTGTGCAATTTATATAAATATTTTACTTTAAAAACATTCTTGTAAAGTATAGTTTTATAAGCCAGGATATGTGTGTGTGTGTGTGTGTTGAAAAGCCCTTGCTAATATATATATAAGTACAATTTTAAACTATTGTTCCAGATCAGCTTTAAAACCATCATCATTATTATTATATATATATATTTCAAATATCTTTAATATAAAATATATTCATACCCAAACGATTTGAGAAAATGGTTTGGATTGAAAACGATTCTTTTGAAAATTCTAGTTGAAATAACGCAATAAAACTTGTATGCAATCACACGTATCCATAGAGCATTCCTATGGAATAGAAACTCCAAGATGTATTCACAGATTCATAATCAAACTCTAGAATTTGCATTGAAAATCAATATGAATTGGAGCATCAAAATCAATCAAACATCGAAAGGGAGCCGAGCCGACAAATGAACGAGCGAATGGATGTGAATGGTAGACCAGACGGCATAACCTGGGCCTCAACCCAGGTCATGACCGATGCACTAGTCTGGTCAGACTAGTGGATCTTTGGCAGCGCCTGGGCTAAATCCAAGGCGATGTCGGTGGCTCTTAGTCCATCCGTTGTCGCTTGTTTCTTCATCGATAACCTCCTTAACTCCTAAAATATTAATTTAGCAGTCATGCATACATAAAAATATCAACAAATGAATGTAATTCATGATTATATAAAGAGGGTTTTAACAAACTGAAAGTGGTATAACAATTGATTAGAATAACACAAGAGATTGAGGGCGCTTCAATCAATCAGAAATTCAACCAATTTTACCAAACAACAACATGCGTTCATTAATAGCTAGAAGTATGTGAGGTAACCTCATAAAATTGAAATTGAACTAATGCTAAGATCATGGACTCTCCTGGTCCAATGCTTTTAAGCTACAACCTAGGTTTTATTTGAGCAATTGTAAAAGAAATATTACAACTATTACAAGAGGACAGAGATTAAAACACCAGTGAATGCAAGATAGAATGAAAGAGATTACCTTGCCTTTATTTCTTCAATTACTAAACGAAAGCCCTTTTATTTAAGCTTGATTTGGGGAATTAGTTTAGTTTCTAGGGTTTTGAAATTGGAAGAGAATATTTTTGGATTTTTGTTTTAGACTGAAATGAGAAAGGAATGTGAGAAAACAACGTACAGGTTATTGGTTTTCCTCTCCTAACCTTACTATATGGGAAAGTGGATATGTATGGATTCAATAAGGGAAAATGTGATTATTATTATTTTCTTTGTCTGTTAAAACACTAATTACATTACAATAATGTTTTATAAAAATATAAATTGATTTCTCACATTTTACAAAGCACCAACATGTCGAAAATTCCTATTTCTGTTAATATTGAGATATTTTGTAAAATAAAATATTACTTTTGAAATTAAAAGTTATTCTCATTATTTTAATAAAATAGACTACTGATTGTATAATATCATTTTAAATAATAAATCTCAATGTTAACATTTAATTAAACCTACAACATTTGTTGTAATAATTTGAGATGAAAAATATTTATCGTAAATCTCCATTTAAAATAAATAAGTGAGTAAACATTGGAAAAACTCACATTTTAAATTACAAAATTATTTTCATATATTTTATTAGTTTTTATTTTCCCTAAGATTACTCTTATATTATCAAAAATAAGAAGTTAAATCAAACAGTTTTTAATATTAAATAATGTTTTCCAAATTTATTTATTGTCATCTGAAAAGTCATTTTAATTTGGAAATTATAACTAATAAAATTTCTCAAATTTATCTTAAAATTAATTAAGATATTTATAAATCATATTTTAGATTTAGTTCCAAGTAAGCTCGACCAGCATTGTTACTACAGGGACGCCGCACTTCATGGGGTGTCGACTTCATATGATATAAAACATAGTTTGCATATTAATAAGCTTTAAAAGGATAGGATCGACATAGTTAAATCTCGGCATCTTCGAAAATGGTTGTAAGGATTAAGGTCGAAGTGATAAAACACTGTATCATATATTACCGATGTTAATAATAGCGGCATAGGCCAATAAAGTCGATGTCAATATGTTTAAAACATGCGACATCATTATCACCGCTATAAACCACTTTGAAACCATTGGGGTCGGCGACGCCGTAGATAAAAGGCGGCATAGTAAAATGCAGCATCAATAAGTTAAAGAAAATGGCATTATCCACTTCAAACATCGTGATGTCGACATTGTTGCTGGCTTCTTACTTCTTCTTACTTCGACCAAGCCAATGCATTCCTTACCAACTTAAGTTGATACCCAATGCATTGCTCTTGATCGATGTTAAAGACAATAGAGGCGGTGAGATAGGGGCGACATCATGCACTTCGGCGTGGCAAGGTCGTAATCAGTGGGAAAGCTGTTTTATTAGTATTAAATGTAGTTTCTTTTCACTAAACCTCAATTATGTGTCAAAATCTTATTGGATAACACTTCCTTTACTAAAATCTTTTTCAGAAAACTACTAAGGAGTAGATCTATCATTTTCAAAGTACTTGGCAAACCTTGCATTTTATATTAGTATTTAAATATACTAATTAAGACTTCCTAGCTCAAATAATTCATATTAAATCATAAGCACTTGAAAAAAAATCCCTAAAAATCATAATAAATCCAATTTATTATCTTCTTTAACATATAAAAATTTTGGGGCCAAAAACCTGATTTAATTATTTTTAATAATTAAAACTCGAAATAAACCATTTTACAACTTTCGGAAATTCACCAAATATTCTAGTTAAATCTGAAAATATGAAACTAAAAACTCATTTCCAAAATAATATTTCAAACATCATATCAAAATATCAAGTCATTTGGGTGTCATATGATGGGTTTTCTAACTTAAACTTATCAAGTAATTTCATAAATAAATTGAATAAATTCATCAATAAGCATATATAGCATGGCATAATTTAAGCAAAAGAATTGGATCTATACTTAAAACTGAAAATAATACTTAAAACTTGAGATGCAAATCTTGTTGTTCACCTTGAATAGTATAAGAAGATTGAGATTTGTTTTTGATTTGATTCCCTTAAGCTTTGCTCTTGTTTTTCCTAGTTTTACTTTCCTTGAAACCCTTGTTAATGGCCACGACCTTGACTCCCTGATTTAGTTTGTATTAAATAAAATGAAGGAGGGAATGAGAATGATTATTTTTGTTAAGTAAACATATTCCTTTCCCATTTCGCCCTCATTATATAACTGTCTTCTTATTAATGTTCTAATTAATTTCATTAGTTCATTAATTAAGCCTCGACCCATTTTAATTGCCAAATGCCAACCTCCTTATCTATTTACGTTTTTATTTAATTTATCCAATTAAATATCTTAAATAATGTTAAATAAAATTAGGATTGTTACAAATATCAGGACCAACTAGACTTTGCAAGTTTGGTGTAAAAGGTAATGCCTACTGAAGTATAGCTAACATATAGTTAATTGATATCTATAAATTTGGTTCAAAATTCCTTTTTTCTAACTGTAAGCCATCTGTTATGTATTTTCTTTTACCTGCGCAATATTGAAACTATTGGAAATCACAATATCTTTTACAACGGAAATACGTTGCATTGTGTATTATGTTGGTTGGTCTTTGTAGGGTTGATATAATAGTGAAAAGCTTTTGTGTATCATGAGTTTAGTGCATTTTGGTATTTTTACTTATTTTATGATGGTGGCTAATGTCCAGGTTCATTTACATGCCTCAAGTTATGAAATAATATCATTTAGTTTTTTGGAGTCGAACTGTCTAATGAAATGACAAATAGTTTCTGAACAGTCACTGTATTACAATGAATGATTGGATGACTTTAGGATTATTGACAAGAGAACAGAACATATCAAAGCCAAATGGCTCAACTTTGCATGAGTTTGACAGTAGATCTATTTTCTTAATTTCTTTAAGATTTAAAACAATATTATTTATCACTGATAGCAATCATATTTCATGCATGATTACTTTTGTTATTTTCATGGAAAATAGTTTTTTTTTTTACAGATTCAATAAGCATTAACATTTTTGTTCTTGTGTATTCGTTATTATTGATGTTACAGAGGTTCTCCGACAAAACAAGGAGAATTAGTATCTAAAAAAATTGAGATATTAATCAAAAGTTGTACAATTTTATTCAATTTCTTTAGTAATGAAATGTATATTATTATATTGATTCATGATATATTGAAGAATATTATGTAATACATTAATTTCATGCTTCAGGAATCTAACAAGGATGATAAAGAAGATAGGGATGGACCTTCTGCATTTGTTCTTCAGTTTGCTCATGGTCCCAAAACGGGTAATCATTTTATGTAATTAAGGTAAACTTGTTATAGAATAAAGAAAAATAGAAGCCATTGGAGAGAGACAAAAGATATATTATTCACTTCTGAGAATAGATATGTACTTACATTACATAGCCTCCTTTATATAAAGGCTTCAGAGCAAATGACTTAACCAATTCCACGATGTGGGACTAAACAAAAAACCATAAAAGCATATTCACCTATATATTTACATATATTATAACACTCCCCCTTGAATATGCGTCTTCAAAATCTTGAATGCTCGGATAATTTGAAATTTCCGTTTCAAAACGTGTATGATGATTGCTCCCCCTCATTATCATCTTGCTTGCATTTATTGATTCAGTCGATATAGATATTGTCTGTTGCCTCATTAAAAACCTCTATTAGAAAAACCCAGTGGAAAAAAATCTTGAACGAGGAAAAGAGTGCAACTTGTGAAATCATAAATATCATACTAAAAATATGATATCCATTATAAAAGTTTGATACTTCAGGATCAAAATAATGCCTCATTAAAATCTTACTAAGAAAAACCCAATGGAAAAAATCTTAGTGAAGGAAAAAGAGTACAATGACATATTTTATTTTCTTATTTCTTTAAATAAAGCTTGATACTTCTGGATTAAACTAATGCCTCATTAAAACCTTACTAAGTAAAACCCTATGGGAAAAATCTTAGTGAAGGAAAAAGAGTAAAATATAGTATGTCATATTTCAATAATTTATTGCATCAGATAGAGTTTGATACTTCTGGATCAATTTAATACGTCAGTAAAAACCTTACAAAGGAAAACCCGATGGGAAAAACCTTAGTCAAGGATAAAAATATAATTTAACTTAAATAACATATTTGAGATATTATTTCTTGAAAAGACGTTTGATTCTTCTAGATCAAGATAATGCCTCATTAAAACCTTAATAAGAAAAACCCAGTGGGAAAAATCTTAAATAAGGAAAAAGAGTACATTATAGCTTATTTCAAATGTTACTAGGGAGTTGATACTTCTAGATCAAGATAATGCCTCGTTAAAACCTTACTAATAAAAACCCAGTGGGAAAAATCTTAGTTAAGGAAAAAGAGTGCATTATAAAATACTTATGAATTCTCCCCCTAATTTTAATTTTTCCTCTGAATTCATATTCGTCTTTCGATAACTTAAATTGGTTATAGATACTTCTGGATCCATAAATATGTATCTCATTCATAATACAATTTATTAATAATTTTCTTTGATACAATCAAATTTTCTAAGATTATTTCTTCCAAATATGGTTTGCATTTTATGCATTTGTATGCTACTTTTATGAAAAACACTTCATGTGCTTTCATTTTTATGCTTCAAATTAGTTTTGCGCATTGCAATTATACATCTTTCATGAATATTAAAAGTTTCATTACAACATTACTAGAAAGCAGGAAGTAATCTACTCATCTTGATGTATCAAGATTTTCATTACAACAATACTTAGAAGAAATTTGTAATCTATACTTCATGCTACAAAAGTTATATATATTCTTCAGAAATTTGTATACTTTAATAAGTATTTGCATATCGCAACTATCACTTCAATGGATATTAAGAGTTTCATTACAACGATACTTAAAAATAGGAAGTAATCTACTCATCATGAATTATATCAAGATTTTCATTATCAAACTTCAGGTTTGATTGCAACTGAAATTTACCATAATCTGAATTAGATTTTCTAATAATTCAAAGCTTCACATCTCAAATTTATATATTTGAGTTTTGATATATAATCCTTTTTTTTAGTTAGAACTTCTGGTTCTTTGTTTTGAGGAAACTTGTAATTTACTGATTTATGAAAACTGCAGGTTCTCAATTATTATTTCATTTTCCCTTTTTTTTAAAGGAAACATTGGAAGATATTAAGCTTATCATGTAAGCTTTTACTAATGTTTCCATTCACTTAATACGATCTTCTAGATACGTATTATATTTATATTTGTTTCTCTTAGAAACAATAAAATATTTCTTCTTGAAATATAAATCATATATCAAAATAATTTCCAAAGTCTGCATTCAAATCTAAATCAAATTAAAAGGTTTTCAAAATGAAAACCCCATTTACCAACCATGTTTGATTTCTCAAATCCATGTCAAAAAATTTGCTTTAATCAACAATATCAAAATTTTGTCAAGTTCAAACTTGCATTCCAAAATAAATGAACTCAAAAGCATAAAAATAAATATGATATTGAGATCTACAATATAATATTATCAGAAAAATAGCAACAACAAACAAATTAGATCTGAAATATAATAACCAACAAAATAAGAATTAGATCTCAAAGTTTAGATCTATATAAGATATAAAATTATAAGACTAGTATAATAAAGTCTAAAAAATAAGACAATAGATTTAGATCTGAAGAAGTAGATCTAGAATAGAATGAGATATATAAAAAAATTGGAAGATTAGATCAATCATATTAGAAAAATAACTTACCGTTTTGAGATCTATAATTAGATCTGGAGAAGAATTGATTTGATTTCATAAATTATCACAATTGTAGATCTGAAGAAAAAAACTTTTGTGGAGATCGTGCTGATAACGTGTTATAGAATAAAGAAAAATAGAAGCCATTGGAGAGAGACAAAAGATATATTATTCACTTCTGAGAATAGATATGTACTTACATTACATAGCCTCCTTTATATAAAGGCTTCAAAGCAAATGACTTAACCAATTCCACGATGTGGGACTAAACAAAAAACCATAAAAGCATATTCACTTATATATTTACATATATTATAACAAAACTACCATTATTTTATTCTAATTCATTCTAGGTTAACTTAACCTAAAACTACTAGCAATTTAGTCTAATTATGTTTTATTTCATTACTATTTTGAATATGTATAAACCTTCTTCACATGCCTTATATTCTTACCTTGGTTGTTCATATTTCATTTCTTATTGAATGCTTGAAGTTCAATAGCACATATATCATGCTTGAAGCTATGGAACCTTTACATTGATACAATGAAAGTGTGTGCTAAGTTTCATTAGGACTTAGAAGTACTTGTCTGTTCCTTTATTTCACAACTCTAGCCTATTTAATCTCTCAGCTTGATGAATAGGAACATGCAACATATCCATGCCTAACCTTTTAATATTTTTGTGCTAACTTTATTTATAAAATATTATTTCAACACAAAGATGAGCATAATCAGAATGATTTTTTTTTATGAATATGTGTATGCACACATTTCAGGAATAACCTGGAACATGAATTATTCTTATCACCAAAAATAATAAAATTGGATAGTTTTTCTCTTGGTGTAATTGATTTGGCTAATTATCTAATTTAACTAACTACACTATTGTTTTAATATGAAGCCATAAAGGAATACCATAATGTTATGGCTATAGAATTCTTAGCTTTAGTCAAGTAACAATGAGTGCTTACATTGTTTTCCAAACCTCCAAAACATCAACTGAAGCAATGTCATCAAACAACTAAGCTAAACACTACTACTTGCAAAATGACATTTATTTACAAACAAAGATAAAATGGCCTAGAGGATTTTTTTCAATCTTTTTGTGGTATTTTATTTTACTTAACTTTTTGTCTTAATCTATATTTATTAAATATGAGGTGAAATCTTTTCGCTCTTAATTTCATCATCGATAGATTTTTCTTTAGGTTGGTTTGTTAAATTGGCATAAACGCAAGTCCTTTAGTAAGCATTATTCCATTTTTGTCTATTACTTGTACTACAACGTTAGTAATATTGGAGGTATTAAAAATGACCTTTACTGTTTTAGAGAAATTCTTTTAGATGAAAGAACCCTTTGTTATTATTTTCTCTTTATTTATATTTTGATTTGTTACAAGATGTTAGTAGTCATTTCTACAACAAGTAAAATACTAATATCAAATGACAATAAGCATGCATCAATTTTTCAGGTTTGTACGATGAAGATAATTAAGCATTTCATTGTCAAGCAAAATGAGTTATCGAGTTGATCTAATCAATTTTTGGTATTTCACCATTTAATGATCGCTCTATTACTCATCAAGTTATATTAATTTCTAACTTTTAAACTGATATTCATTGTGTTTGCCATTGTTTTCTCTTTATTCATGTTTGCTTTGCTACAAGAGGTTATAGTCATTTCTACAACAAGTAAAATACTATCATCGTCTGTGCTCTTAACTTTCTTTCTTTTTTACCTTTCTGATTAGCAAACATGAAAGTGTGTAGCAAATCATTTTGTAGTAACTAAAAAACCAAACATTATGGACAAAGAAACTATAAAAAATTTGTCATAATAAACTATATTATACGCACTCTCTAATGTATATTCATGTATGTAAGCATGCAAATTGCTTTTGACATAAATGAACCAGAATTTACATTATGTAAAGACCAATCTCATTTAATATCATATTTTTTCCTATTTGAATGTTGAAATGGTTTTCGATCGATCAAACTTTGCAGTTGTGGAAAACATAAGATCATTATTTATTATACTTTCTTACCATGATCATATCCACATTCAATGTAAGTTGTAGCATTGATTTTGTAATCAGACAAACAAATGTTAAATCCAACAAGTATTTCCCATCGTTTTTCTTTTGATATCATGTTTATTTCTTCTATTTTTGTGAAAGACCTTATCAATAAAATAATTATTTTGGATACTTATTTTTTCTATAAATTTATGTTATGCTTCTCTCTTTTATTGGTGGATTTAAAAATGTAAACAAGAAACAAAATGTACATAGTTTGCTTTGTTTATGGAAAAAATGGTTATTTTGCTAAAATAAAAGATAAAAATCTAAGATGAAAGATCAATTGATACAACTAATTAAAGCAATTCATTAACACATGAAAAATTCAACTATTTGTCAGTGACAAATATTATTACTATGGAAATGTTTTGCTTAGATAATACTATATTCATGGCAATCAATATATACTATCAACTTGATTTCAGATTCAGCAACAATGGAAACGGGAATTTTGGGTTGCAGCTCAATGTCAATGGTAGTAGCAACTCGGTACTGGTGAATTTACGCATCATTTATCGACGGCAACTATTGCCAATCCTACTAGCAATTCTCACCGATGTCCAAATCTAACTAAGGCTGCAAAAGGCAAGATAGAGCGGAGGGAGTGAATGTAGGAACATATTGGAAATTGTAGCAACCATATTGAGCTTATTTTTAAAATAAAAATTCTCTCTGTGTTAATACAACGATTTATTACTTTTTAAAAGTAAAGTGATGCAAGTTTTTTTTTGTTTCAAACTATTGAAAACACTAATTTTAATATTTGTTACATTTCTCTAGATATTGATTTAATAGTCGATTACTTTCTTTACCCATTTGATTATTTTCTAAAATAACTTAGTATCATTCATGTTTTAATAAATGATTTATTTGTGCATGTACACATATAAAAAAAAATGAAACATCACATACACGTCAAAGTCATTTTATAAGATTCAAAAAAATCTTACAAACAGTGTTTTTTACTATCAAATTCCTTTTGTACACGTACAATCGCATGTGTCAAATTAGTCATATTTAATGTTTTTAAAGTACTAGTTATACCTCAATGCAACAATGTATGAGCTAGAAAATAAAAGCCAAAATTTACTTTATTTCGAACAAAAATTAATATAAGAAAGTGGTAATTATTTCATTTTTTGTATGAGCGTGGATTCTTTAGAAAGGAATTTGAACACCGTTTAGTTGTTAAATGGTTTCCGGAAAACCCGCTTAAGGACAAAAAATATATTTTAACATAAAATATATTAAATTGTTTTTCCAAAACTGTTCAATGTTTAAATGGTATTATGAAAAAAGTCAGCTAAATTTAACCAACCGGTTTTTCCAAAGCCCATCTGGTAAATTAGTTTTACCTATTTTTTGTTTATTTGTTTTTTATATAAATAATTTCACGTTCTGAAAGGACGAGATTTCTTTCCAAAGCTCAAATGCGCGGAGATGGCCTTTAGTGGGGAAAAATGTGAAAATCTGAAGTTCTATTTGTAGGCATCTGAATAACTTCCAACTTGAATAATCATAGATCATGCGGTGATAGAGATCTAAATTGACGATTAATCAATTCAAAAGCATGTTGTCGTGCCCAACGGGGTAAACATACGTTTTCCCAATTAGAAGGTAACTTTGTTCTGTACGTATATTCTTGGCTTTCCTTGAATTACGCAATCGCATGACATTGTTGGTCTAACTTTACATGGATGATTGATCAATACAGGTTAAAGATGTCCTCGTCAAATTATCATGAAAATGATTTTTTTTCTTATAGTTGCTCTAGGGTTAGGCCTTAATAATATTTCCTTCAGTCCGTGTTGTTCCCCACCCTTGCTATAACATTGTAAGAAACGGTAATTCCAATCAAGGCTGATTAGTTTTGTAGATCCTTCATCTTACAGGCATGCAACTTCAATTCAAATAGAATAATACTAATAGTACGTAATTTCCTTAATTTCCTTGTTCTTAGGAAATGCATGATGTTGAAAGTTTTGGAATTTTTTGTCTCATCGAACTTAACCATAATTTTTAGCCTAAATATGTCAATGATGTTGATGAATAAGGGCAATAGTAGAATATGTCATATGTGTTGATCAGATTTATTAAAAACTAATGTCACCAACTGTCAAGTATGATCCCTTATATTCCGTCTAATTACAGTTTCTCTTTTATATGTTGAATGAGCGAATCAATCAAATCTGAATTTGTTTATTTTCTTCTTATCATTAAAAGCTTAGAAATTGTTTGGTTTGAAAACGAGATTTGTATTAAAGTAGATGTTGAAAACACAAAATACAAAACTTGTTTTCAAACCAAACATTACCTAATCTTTTTATATGAACTCTACAATTTCGTCGACCCAAAACATATCTGTATAGAGCATAAGAAAAAGAAAGCTTAGCGTTATGTAGAAGTTGCTTGATATTAATACTACAACACAATACAGTACACACCACTCGCTACCACACATTTAGTAACACTTTCATCTTTTGATGTCTGAGAAATAACATTTACTTCATTTCTTGAGTATTTTAATATCTTTCCACCTTGATTCCATGTAATGGGATTCATCTACTTGAGCATATACTCCACACTTGAAATAGAATGTATTTGGCCCATTTCCTTCAATTTCCAATTTTTGAACACCATTAATATATACTGTTATTTTATCAGCATCCACATCGTGTATCACATTTATCCTCATCCACTTATCATAAATATTCGATTCTACTAAAGAACTATGGTAATATCTCAAGTCTCCTTTAACTGCATCCAACATAAACACGGTAGATGCTCCTGTAGTGCGGTGAATTTGTACAATTGTTGCACCACTAGTGTTACTAGGCACGTAGCCATAACCTTCAAATTGCCACACTCCCGACGAATAGTCATATCCCTATAATTCTTATTAATTGGTTAATATGAATAATAATAATAGTAATACATCCTAAAGTGGAACAAAGTGTACTCCATAAAATTTGAGGGTCCGTGAGGTCTCATAATGAAAACTAACATCTTTATGTTTATTGATATAATAATATATTTTGTACCCTGCATAGTCTTGAACTCATGATCAATAGAAATAAGCTGGTTCGTGTTATTAGCTGTTATATTGATGTTGAATCCAATATTATATATATGTATGTATGTATGTATGTATGTATGTGTGGCTGTGTGTATGTATGCTTGTCTGCATGTCTATCTGCCTGCGTGCATGCGTGGCTGCGTGCACGTGAGAGGGCGTGCATGTAAATAATCACTTTTATTCATGTACTTAGGACTAGTACAAAAATTGAATATGCTACATGACGTTAACCTAAATCTGCTGCTTGTCCTTCAAAACAAGGACAATTCTGTTGAAGTCATTTTCCCACAAAATTTGTCTGTACACAAGGTTTATAGGGTTGTTTGAAAAAGTGGATATTTCTGAGGAAATGTGAAAAGTGAAAAATTGAGGAACAAAGTGCTTTGACATTAATTACAATATGTTCTATGCTATAAAATAATAATATGAAAGGATATCTTGTAGTTAGCCAAAAAGATCAAAATTACCCTGATGCGAATTTCAGTTCGTGGTTTGGTTCTGGTTCCAGAG
Source organism: Allium cepa (assembly GCA_030765085.1). Classification (NCBI taxonomy): domain Eukaryota; kingdom Viridiplantae; phylum Streptophyta; class Magnoliopsida; order Asparagales; family Amaryllidaceae; genus Allium; species Allium cepa. Next base: position 406,329,458 of record CM060931.1, on the reverse strand, counting down.
TTGAATGGTTTGTCAGTTGAATAAACCCATAGACTGCGTACTCCATTAACAAAGCTGTAGCGGTCACTTAGTTTTAAATTATATGGCCATTGCATATGTAAATTTCTTTCAGTTAATGGAACAGCTGTAAAACCATCCGTTGGGTCTGCACTGCAAAAGAATTGAGTATCTTTCTGCATGCTTAATGCAACAATGAAGGTAAAGAAAAAGAGACTTGCTATTGCCATGGTAATTGATGATATTAGACACTAACTTAGAGGATTGTATTAATACATATATGTAAGGATTATAGGGTTTATATAGAAAGATGATGGGTGACATACTGGATATTGATTCGTATGCATACTCTCTGTATTATAATGCAATATTAAAATATAGGTCAAATTACGTGGTAGAATATGTTCTTTTACAAACTCTTTTCTGCATGATGTGAAAAGGAAGTAGTTACCAAACGTGTTATCAAGATTTAACATATATATAATATAATGTGACATAATTTCATTAATTTTAGTGGCTTCATTTTGAATGGACAAGTATGGTGCGTAAGCGTAACCCTGAAGCTACGAAGCTTGGTACTGGCTGATATGGTTGTGTAAACTTAACGAGCTTAAAGTTAAATTTTCTTGTAACAATGTAGATGTATGACAATGATCTTACCCATTAATATATAGATGGTTTGTTTTACATGTCAAGTTTGAGCAACTGCATATGCAAATTTATATTTGCTTCGATGTTAATTAGTAAGTTGTCATTTTAATTCATGTAATTTTGAAGTTATTTCTTCTATACTAGAAATAATTAGGATAACTAACCTACTTCCGTTCTCAGAAAATTGATCATAATAACCTTCATGCTATTTTGAACCAATAAATTCAATGTAGTTACTACAGTATCACACAATGTATGCAAACTTCAATAAATTGTTTCATAATTTACAACTGGTTAGATAAGAGTCTTAAGTCTAGTTTTCTGGACTTAATCCCATCAACATGTTTAGGTATTTATCCTATATATGGAACTTTTTAGAATATACTAATCTTTTACATTTTCAAACTGTAGCTCGGAAAATGTCCATAATAATTATTTCATGCTTGACTTCTAATTGTTTTGATTTTTGATCTAAATGTAGTTCTTTTCATCCTAACACGTATGAAGTTGCATACTATCATCTGTGTCATTCTGATGTCCTAGCATGTTCTCATGTTCTATAGGTTTGAGTTTATAAACCGATAAAAGAAATAAGCATCAGTAAAGGTAGTAACCAAAATTTGTTGATTTCAAATATCCTTTATAGCCAACAGTTGAAAGTTGTACCCAATCCTTGATTTCATGGAACAAACCAAATTTATTAGAAATGTCTAGAATGCGTATGCCAATTCGGAGCCTAAATCAATGGAGAAATGGATATAATAAAAATAAATGGAGAGAAGTGAAAATTCAAAAATTATATATATATATATATATATATATATATATATATATATATATATATATATATATACACACACACACGAAGAAGTGGAAAGCAAGCAACAATTTCATCGTGTGCGCTTATAGTATTACTAATGAAATCTACAGACTTCACAAAGCAGTCGCGATATTAGTAGTGACATAGTCCCTACAATTGCCAAGAAAAAGAGGACAATAGGATAGATTAATAGTCAATTTATCATTTTTGCAATTAAAAATACTGGACACGATGTTCCTTTTCAAAGGCAATGTTAGTTTCCAATGGCGGCTTCACTTAGGTCTCTCACACAGAATTCTTGTGTAATAGATTCCTTTTTAGATCAATAAAGATGTGATTACCATTACTCTCTCTCTTTCTATATAAATATATATGTGTGTGTGTTTTTGAGGTTTCGACCGAAACTTCAATCATTCTGTTTTGGTTGCAGTAGGGACCGAAACAAAAACATAAACCCAAGTTCATTAAAAAAGACTACTAAACTTCAAATTTTATAGAAAAACTCAAAAAAAATTGTGTTTCAAATATATGAATATTCAAAATCTGGAATTTTTAGCCTAGGTGACATACAAAATCACAAAATATATAAATGGTGTAAGTAATAAAAGTTAAAAGGAATTAATGAATTAACATTTCTTTTTAGTGTTATAATATTTATAATTACTCAGTATTGTTCGTTTATATCTTATATTTCAATTAAAGATAAATTATACATTTTATTTCAATAAATTAAACAAATACGTGTAATTATATGAACAATAATTATAAAATCCACAATCGAAATTGGAACCAAAATTATCTAAATTTAAGAAGTAGATCAAAATTCTTAAAATTACAAAAGACCGAAACTAAGATCACATGTATATATATGTATGTATGTATATATATACATGTATGTATGTGTGTGTGTGTTTATGTATGGGGAAAAAATTCTGAGAATTATTTCATTGAAATCTGTAGTTTGGATGTAAAACTCATGATTTACACTTACCGAAATAACGAACAAACGGTCCTGGCCATAAAAGGCAGAATACCAAAAAGATATAATCTAATATTTCATAAGGACTTTTTTGACATAAGAGCTTTTTTGGTAAACATCTTAAGTTTCCAAAGACCAATTTTTTCTGCAATGGCTTATATGATTAAAAGGTATCGGTTTCTCCTTATTCTTTCTCACACCATAGATACACAATTTATTTAGTGCATTACTATGGACATCTAGAAAATCTCTTCTTTATTCCATAACTATTGGCTACCATACAAAATCTACTTACAGTCTTGCTATTACCATACATTATTTTGTTTTGTCAAATAAACATCCGAATACTCAGTTTTATTATTGTTTGGCTGTTTATCACCGTGCGATATTCCCTGTTTTAAATTTCGTTTATCTCACCCAAGATCTCGCTCGAGATCTCATTTTCGAAATTGAGCGAGACGAGATTTAGCGAAATGAGACATTAAATTTTGTTTGTATCTTATTTGACACCCATCTCAGAGATCTGAAGCGAAATCTTAGGGTAAGATTTCAATATACGATCTCATACGAGGTTATGTTTTTTCATTTACTTATATCTTTTACTTCTTATGTTGATCAAACAGAATTTGCGCTCTAATGGCATTTCACTAACCCTCTAATATCATATTTCATTATTTAATAAGTAAACAAAAGTAAAATATTTTTTATATTCTTTACTTTTAATACTCAAATTAGTAGAATTCATTCAGTCAATATAAATCAATCATATTACCAATTTGTTCTGAAAAGAAAAATTAATATTATAATTTATAAATTATGTGTGTTAAAAGTTTATATTTTCATAACAATTATTATAAAAATATTTAAAATGTCAACTTTAAATGGTTAAGTTACTTCGAGATAGTCCCGAGATGGACTTAAAGATCCGAGATGTCAATCCGAGATGTACATCCGAAATACACTCATTCCAGGGATCTCGTCCAATACGAGATACTGTCTGTATAATTCTCGAGATGAAATGCGACCGAAATCTAAGATTTAAAACTTTGACGGTAGCGTACGACCGTTAATGAACATAGGGCAACAATGCTAGACAACCATGCGACAATGAATGACTGTTGTAAAGCAAAGACACACCGCTTTTTTAGACTGAATGAAAAAAAAATAGAATTTAATGGTAAGTGGCATATAAAAAAATTGATGTTTACTAAAAATTTAATGGTAGGTAGAAGCACTTTTATGGGTGCCAATAGCATCACACTTTATTTAAATTTCTTTTTCGAATCAGTTCAATCTCCATTGCAAACCCATTTTTAGTTATTAAACCAACTCAGAATCAGATCTATTTATTTTTACACATCATTTTGCATCCATTTTTTAAATAAAATTTCAAAATCGCTCAGGCAAGGTCAACTCAATTTCCATTTGTGATTGCTGCCAACTCAATTTGTGATTGCCATTGGCTTAACTTCTATCCAATAACAGAATAACTGTTGTCATGTAACAGGATTTCAAACCTGATCCAATTCAAAATCATCAGCAAGAAATATCTGTATAGAAGATAAATGCATATATCTCTTTACAAGAAGATAAACAGAAAAACATGTAACTCAACTGGTCTTCGTATGATTCATATAACAAGAACTCGTTGGCATTATATATGGATTCCACTATACATAGAAAAAGAAAAAGGTAGGCTTTATTCACTTTCCCTAATATTTGAGTATTATATTGTTATGTTTTCATTTGGTCATACATTAGTTATCAATTATCCTATTCAAATTTTTATATGAATGTTGTCTAACTTGTATGCTTTATCGGAAAAAGAAACAAAATATTGAGCCCATCAAAACTGCTTTTATTATTCTACACCAAGATAAAATTATTTGAACTAATGGGGTCACTTGTGTGTTTTAGTCAATTGCAGCACCAAATATTGAGCCCAACCTCAAGATTTTTTTTTTCAAAAAAAGAAAATGGAAAAAGAAAAATGAAAAGAAAGAAACTTTTTAATAAATAAACACCAGTTTCCAAGATGGACTGCTTCAAACATCACATATCAGGTTGCCTTGTTACAGTTAATGTTGAAAATGATTAGTCAATTTGTCAGGTAGCTCACATTATTTAATCACAATCACAGTTTACTCCTCTGTAAATTATAACAAGCATATAAACTAAATGTTGTAGCTGTTTCGTGTACTCGGATATAATTTTCCATGATAAACATCAATATTATTATTATGATGAAAACTTGAGATTCAAGTGCAATATCGGTGTATTTCTATTTTAGCATAATGGTTTGCTTTATGAATTACTTTTGCTCAAATGGTCATGTTGTCACAAATGTATCTTTCATTAGCGATATTCTACATCATTGTCTTTATTTCAATTGCAAAATGAATACACATCTTTATTTATCATATTACTTTTCACAGGCAATGCTCACCATTTGAAATGTATTATTCGATCACAAATGTTTGTTTCAGTCAGACAACTTCAAGACCCTGATTCTCTTCCATCAAGATTCCATGAAATAGGAACCACTAGTTTGCATATAAACACCACATTTGAAGTAATGGTTCGCTTCACCTGCGTCATTTGTTACTAATTTAAGATCTCCATCAATGAAAACTTTGACTATTCCTTTAGTGGTATCATGGATGACATTCACTATGAACCATCTTCCATAAATTTCATCAGCAATTAGCACTCTTCGATAGTACATTAGCGCACCATTGTAGACTCTTAGCATTAGAGTTGTAGCCCTATTAGGAACATCTGAGCCAAATACTTGCATGATACATACTCCGCTTGTACCTATTGGAACATACGCATGTCCTTCAAATTGCCACACGCCTGTTGAACAGTCATGTCCCTACATGAAGTGTGTATTTTTGTCGATTATTTGGAAATTGCCACACGCCTGTTCAATAGGAGTTTATATAAGCTTTGGTTCATTTGAAAATATATCTTGATGCATAGTTATCAAGGAGAAAAAGAAGGAGAAAATGGTGGAGTTATAAATACCATGTTATTTTCTCATTCTTTTTATACAGTGCAAGCATAAGCTCTAACTTGCATTATAGAAAGTTGAAGCATATAGTTCAGCCTTAGAAGCCATGCTAGAAGGAGAAAGGAGGAAGACTTCGAAGAGGAAATAACTTGCAATACAAAGTGTGATTAACTGGTTTGACCAAAGTAAACAATTCGAACTTTTTTGAATTTATTTCATAATAGTATTTTATTTTCAACCATGAAAAAAAAACAATTTTTTATAATTATATATATATACATATATGTATTTATGTATATTATTTTAATAATACACATACTAGTCATAAAATACATAATTTGTAAATAAAAAATTGATTTTTTCTCTTTCGACAATAAGTTCATATATATATATACATGTATGTATAATAATTTTTAAACATTGTACTATTTTTTATTGTTAATATATATTGGAAACTATCCGATCCATATGTTAACACACACATAATATATATATATATATATATATATACATATAATTTCAGCTTGGTAAGAAAAATATTTTAATTTTTTCAGCAAAATCTCTCTCCGTCTCCCTCTATATATATACGAGTATATATGCAGGCCCAGGTGGGCCTGCATCTAATCGCAATGTCTTGTTGCTAGATTACTTGCTCCGTCCTTTTTAGTGCTCCATGATCAGTAGTCTCTCACATATCATTTACGTTGTATTTTTTTCTTTTTTAAATTCACATTTTGTTGAATATACTTGTTAATATTTTTTTTAAATTTGTGATTGTGAAAAGAATACACGTTAGATGATTAAAAAAATTCAAAGTTTGAATCAAAGATGTTTTTACTTTAACCTTATGATACCATAATTTGCATAAGGTTAGGAAGTTAAATTTTATTTGCCTGGCTAATTCTTCCTCAAGAAATTGGAACTCCAACGCCGTTCAAAATGAATTTTATTTTCCTATTAAGTTTGTTTTTTCATCTTGGAACGTCCTGTGGCTTTGCTACTAACTATTGAAATTTATTATTGGCATCTTTGGCAGGTTTTATACTCCTTTTAACATTACTTATCACATAATTTAGGCATTTAGCCCATTAGTTTGTTTAATTTTCGTACCCAGGTATATCTCTATATGTTGATAGCTTTAAATTCTATAGCTAGTTCTCTATGTAGCTTTTCAATTTGAAGTGTAATGGTAGTATGCGATGATGTTCATCTTTTAACGTGGGATATAAGTACATTAATATCTCAAAAATAAATTTGTCTTATTGACATCAAAATGATTTGTACTTTGCCAGATAAGTTTGGAACCACCATATCACTCAGAAATAGAAATGATACAAATTCTTAACAAATACGACATGCATGCCAAAGTACACAGTGAATAATTATATCAAATAAAACCAACGACATTGCATAACAAATACTTTTATGGAAATATCTGAAATTAATCAACATCATTGAATAATTATATCAAATAGATGCAAGGGCAGCACATATCACAGCTAAAAGGTACTCCTTGTTAACTGCTTCCTTTTCTTTCATGGTGGCAAGCAGCTGTTCCTTTTTGTCCCTTCTTTTCCACTCTTTTATTCCACAGCTTCCCATCCTGCCCCTTTCGGTTCCTTCTTTTTTATTCACTTCAACTCTGCCCCTCTTTTTTGCATTAATATTTGCTGATTAAATTGAATTCAGCTTGTCTATTTGTACACTGAAGTTCACGTGGAACCGAAATATGAGGTGTAGATATATGCATTTAAGCAGGAAAATTGTGGTTGTGATGATGCAATGCTATATGCTTTTTTTACAGGTTTTATATATGATTTTTGGGTGAAGATTCAACAATTCAAAAATTTTAAGTCTGAAAGTTCAATTCAATTTTAAATCAAAAGATTTGTATCTTTAATATTTTTAATCCGTTGGTCTTTACGTTATTTCAGGAGCTACGTGGTCTAAAGTATAAATGGTGCATTTTAAGTGGAATACTTTTCAATACTTCAATGATTTTCCTTTTCAATTAAGATTCATAAAAGTAAACCAAATACTTGTCTTAAAATAATAAATATCAAATATAGAAAACAATTTGATATTTTATTAACTAAGACTATGTCCTAAAATACAAACAATATTGCAGATAGAAATTTGGCTACATAAAAGTGTTATGCATAGATGTATATATATATAAAGTGGAAACTGGATCTCTGTCAATAACACATAGATTAAGATTTATTTTTATTATGGCAATGAACTGACCAAAATGTGCATAATGGGGGTAAAACAGTGTTAACCTTGGTTTGAGTATTTTCGTTTTTTCTATGCCAAAACACAGAGAAAAGCTTTGTTTAGTACCGCGGTAATACCCACCATTTCGCAGCATGGACACTGTATGTACATAAATTCTTTAGTTGTGTTAGAATACATGAATTTACTACCAAACTTCTAGACCTTCGATTTTCCTTCGGAGAGTAAGATATACTAACAATTTTTATGTTATAAATTATAAGACATATATTGAAGTATGTGCACCAGTTACGTACCATTCCTGATCCAATCAAATACTGTATAGTCTTCTCAATCTGCCTCATCACATTTTCTGCTCAAATATAAATATTTGTTAAGCAAATCTCCATGTCTGTTTTCTTCTGCAGTCCACATCCTAATCCATACAGCCCAAGTCATGTAGCTTGCGCCTGTGTCATCTCTGATTCCACTATTTGCTTTATCCAAATCAGTCTAATTCTTCTGCCCCAGTAGCTCTTTATCAAAACAAATACAATAATATTCACTTCAGTATCCAAAGAAGAAAGAAAAATTAACTGACATAAATCATTGTTTAGCATTATGTGTTATCTATGGATAGTGGGTATGATTTGTTATCTCTGTATGCCATAAAGTTTAGATCTTGCATCTACATAAATTTTTATGGATTAGGCCAATAAAAAGACCACACCTACGGCTATAAGATGGCAGAATAAAGTAATTTTGAAAGCAAGTTACACCTTCATCATATTTCTGCCTATGATCACTTCCCATACCATCAACTGCTACTGATCACTTACACCTTCATCATACTTCTGCCTATGATCATTCTCTATACAACTGCACCACTCATCTACCTTCCACATCAATGCAATCAATACTCCCATCCTCACAGTGAAATAATCATACAACTTCTAAAGACCTTCAACACCCCTATGAATTCCCTCAACAATCAACAGTAACTTTCTCTACCATCAAATACTTCATTGCCATCAAATACTCATCACCAATCGCCGGCTACTGCCAAAAAGCATCTGCATCCCCTCCACTTCAAACTTGCAGCTCCTTACCCTCTGCCAATAGCAGCACTTTCTTGCTCCCACAATCTCCATATACTAATACCATGCATCAGACTTTCAAATACACTGCTCTGTCTACTGATACAATTGAATCAGCATTAACTTGCTTTGTCACAGTACCAAATCAAACCATCATCTCCAAATTGCTTGAGCCATCAAATAATAAGATCACAAATACTTTTGTGGAAATATCTGAAATTAATCAACATCATTGAATAAGAAACCACCCTCAAAGTATAACAACATATTTCTTAGTAATTAGATAAGTTAAATTATTTAAAATCCGAGTCAAAACTGTATCATTTTTCTTTATGGGTTGCCATTTATAAGTTTAATAAAGATCGCACTGGAACAATAATGTTGATTGTCATGCAAATACATATAAACTAAAACATTAGCTGCAAGATTCAATTTATATGAAAACCAATAGATTGGTGATACATGGAAATAAAAAGAAAAAACACATCCTTTGTTTCAATTGTGGTCAGAAATAGTGCTTGTGTTCAAAATCTTATACGAAGACGCAATAATATACATCGGATATATTGAATAAATAACTAAAACATGCCAAAATAGAAAATGTAAATAATTATCTTATCCATACCTGACATTACATTTGCTAAGTAACCTTCTATCTCATGTATGGTTTGACACTTACTAAAAAGGTGTCATTAGGTGAGATATAATAAGGAAGCTGAAGAGTGAATGTAAAGAAAGAGTATGATGTGCAACATCAATGAGCTAACTGGCTGGGGTATGCTGAAGCTTAAGCAGGTATGATTGGTAAGGGAAATATGATGCATGCATTAACTGAAATTGCAAGCAGGTATACATTGCTCATTAAAAGTAAGAAGTACGTACCGTATCTTTAAAGGCGATTGCAAAATATACAACTAAAGAATTCTAGCCACTACACTGATTAAAATCTCATTATAGCTTGCTTATTCTATTACTTATTATTTTTCATTTTTGCCTTCAGAATCAAAAAAAAAAAACAGAAATAAGCCAATAAATAGCTAGTTAAGCAAATATGCATATAACTCAATATGAAGTGTAACTGACAATGAACACATAGATCATAATACATAAATGCACATAAATTAATGACTTATTAAATTAAGAAACATGTTTAGGAGAATAAAAATATTAAGAACTTGTTTCCAAAAATTTGAAGCCTACTAATTAGCAAAAATGATTGTGTATATCCTCCTCACATGGATTACTGCAATAAAATTCTGACAAATAGGGAACAAATCAAAATTTAGTTGTTATCATATCATAAGTTTATTGATTAATTTGCATCTTACCTTCATAAAAGACATAGGTGGTTGATGATTTTTCTCTCCTCTATTGATGAATCTATCTGCAACCAAAATCCATAGCAAGAAGAAAGAAGTGAGAGATCCAAATAAAATTCAGGGAATATTGTGCATGAAGATACTTATCAAATGACTAACATCATACATTCACTGATTATCCAAAACTTATTTTAGTAACCATATGAGATCCAAATGAAATCATGCATAACTTACATCAGTGGCCATATGAAATTTATTTATAAATTTTCAGGACACTACTTGTTACATATACATATGATGTCATTTATGTTTTTATGCGTTGCTTCAAATAAGTAAAAAAGAAAAACATTACGAATCAACTATTTGGGAGTAAAAAAATAATAATGATATAAAGGTATTCAATGCAGTAAAAATTTAGAACACTTATGACTACATATACTTGCATTTCCAGCATACAGAATTACACTTCATTAGTTTCTGCCTCTTCGAACAATCTTAGTAATTAATGTGTTACTCCAATCCACTAATTACTAAACTGCTACACCTTTAAATTCTCAAATCATTTTAATACAAACTTCTCAAATTTTGAGTAGGTGAGATCACACCTACAAATTTATTTCGTATTATAGAAAATTTAGAAACTACAATGTATCAGCAACAAAAGCAAAGTGCAAGTATAGTACATGTCTCCATCAAAGCTTCGGTCTACAATAAAACCTATCAACTTCATAGATAATATTCATAAAAATTATAACCAAATTAATGTCATTGAATAGTGGCTATATAAAACAAAATCATTGTCATTTAATAAATATTTTAAGCAGTGCTCAAGTTAAATCGTTGCTAATTATAGTAGTTAATAGGGAAGAAGAAAAATGAATTCTAAGTGTATAAATTGACATTGGATTAAGATTATATAAATCAATTCAAATATTACCAAATTAAATAGTAGTAAGTGATTCACCACCAATCATACATGTATCGATTCAAATGCTACCAAATTGGACATATTTTAATTATGCTCAAGTTAGAACATCGTGAACAAAACCATCAAAACCATTAATTAGTGTTCTGCACCCAGTGAATAGTTAGTTGGAAAATTTTATCGTTAAATAGATGGGATATCATTAATTAATTTTAATATGCTGTTGTTGTTTCCTCAGCAGACATTGGTTGGAAAATTTTATCCTCAAATAGATTGGATATCAAGGTGGACTAAATAAATTCCATTTTGAAACATATGTAACAAAACTGTTGAAATATGGCCCTATAAAATTTCAAATTGTACTAACTTGTTGTTACTTTACTCTAATTTGATGCATGTAATAATACTCTGGATTCAAAGAATAAAAAGCATAACTACCTGCAGTATGTTCTCAAGTCTAAAACCATAGCCTATGCTTGATTTAATACCATGAAAAGCCAGATTGTTAGTGATTTTCAAGGTAGTTCACTACATGTTTTTACAAATATACACACTTCACGTTACCTTATGTATTAAAAAGAATCATGAGCTAAACAACGGATTATGAAATTTGACTTAGAAAATGGCCAAAGTTAAAGTGAAGAGTAAAATGATTGAGACTTAGACTTCTCAAGCCAATGTGAGCGCAATCTGGTTAGACTGCTATGATTAATGGAACAGTAACTAATTTTTAATCAAATAAACTTAGATTTAGGAAAAAAAGAAAAAAAACATAATCTACTGAATTTTATCCTACTTGCATCCTAGATCATCAGAAACATAGAAAAAGAATGGAAAAAGGGGAAAAAAAGAAAAAAATGATAGGATTTTATCATTTATCACGGTAAATAGTTAGGTAAATTAAGCAAGGCAATGGAGATTTTTCGCATTTTCTACTATAGAATCATCAAAGAGAATATAATAACAAATTTCATGAAAAAATATTGTAACATATCAATGATATAATCATTATAATATTAAGTGTGATGCGATCAAGGAAATGACTAATATATGCAATAAGAAGTAGAGTAATATGAGAATCTACAAATACTATCTTAAACCATAGAAAACAAATTAAATAAGCATTATTAAAACAAATAAAGTACATATGCTATCTCAAATAGTATATCCTACTTCATCAATGTGCTTGAGAAATTTCAATGTTATGCATCACTGTCTATTCGTATTCTATATTGACAACCTTTTACCACTTTTGCTAATAACAAAATGATATAAATTTTACTTGATTAATGAATTAAACATATAAACTCACAATTAATAAATTAAATATTTCGTAATTAGTCACAACCTTACTTGTAACATCATTCAACAACTTATTTTAATGTAATAAACTACAGAGTATGTGTTTATAAACAACCTATTTTGATGTATTAAACTGCTCATAACAACCTTACCTAATCCTAAGTTCAAGATGTTGGCTTGCAAGCTCAACACTCACAGAGTTATTTTCGCTATCCCTGGGTTTATACAGAGAGGACTCTTCTCTGATTCTGGTACATTTTTATGTTTACTGAGTTAATATTGTGTAGTGTTTTTTATACGGTTGAAATCGGTTTAATCTTCATGTAAAATTAAAAGTAGTACTCAATATTAAAATTTAAAAATAACACAGAGTAATTAAATTCAAGTTACAAAAAAAGAGTAATACAAATGTGGTTGCAGAATCTAATTGCAGAAGATTCGAATCTAATGGTGACTTGAATCGAACTGAAGGTGTTACCTTAAGATTTTCGAAGGACTACGATGCACGACCAATTATCATTAGAAAAAGAAGGAAGCTTAAAGGATCTGATACACGAAACGATTTGGGAAACTAGTTGCAGAAGATTCGACGTGAAAGAAGTGGTCAACGTTCAAGGTTTGGAATGGTGAGGCGAGCATCATTGAGATGAGGCAATCGAGATGAGGCGAGCGTCATCGATATAAGGCGAGCGTCGTCGATATGAGGTGAGCGTTGTCGATATGAGGCGAGCGTCGTCGGTGGTGAGGTGAGAGTTTTTGGAGGTCGCGCTAGGGTTGTCGTAGATGTGGCAAGCATCAATGGTTTAATTTGGGGAATGTATGATTAGGTTTTAGGATTCTGACGAAGGAGGTTGGATTTGATAACCGGATATGTTTTGATAAGAACGATCGAAGGATGGTGTAAGGGTATTTTGGGCAATTCAGAAAGACACGGTTGAAACCGGTTAATGAAAGTATCATTATTAGTAATAAAGATGTATGTGTGTGCGTGTGTGTCCATTTATATAGATTTTCGATAGAAAACAATTTTTTCTGATCGAGCTTATATATGAAATGAAAAAATTTTGTTTTAATTTTTTTTAGCAAAGTTAATCGGCTTTAAAATGGGTCATCCACTTTTATAAATGAATATAGGGACAGATTTTCGGCATATGCGATGAAACAACTAAAAAATAAAAATAAAAGCCATGAGATAGGCCAAATATCAATACTACTATGCAGACCATGCTACTCCCCCTCAGAAGTAGAGACATCACTCCCATCCTCAGAAGAGGTAGGGCCAATGACATGCAAGTATCCAGAAAAAGAAAAACTAAGGAAGGAACAAAATCCACCGAATCAGATCTGTATAAATACTTGCTATCTAAAGTGTCATCTGCCAACAGGGACTTGTTACTAACACCAAGATCGCCCAGATCACATAAAGAAAGCACGTCACCATCCTTCTGATAGAATAGACGTTTCTTCTCACCTTCAGCTCCCATGTACTTGAAAAGTGTCCACTAGCCGACTCGTATCGCATTTTCGAAGACACAATGACCCAAGCTTGCTCAGAACGAACCCAATAAAATCAATAGTAGGTGGAACCACCACCGTTTCCATCGGGGAATAATCATTAACACCACTAACATGCGGCACAGAATTAGTGGACGAGGCCACAGGCACCACAGGATCTACCGCCTCATCGCATTTCACAGTAGGCCCTACAATGACCGAATCATTGTGAACTAGAACTGGCGGAGAAGTGGGCCTAGACTTAGGAACCCACCCTGAGAATAGGTCACGGTAATGAAATCTTAGCTGGAATAGAAGGAGACAAATCAGCAGCCTTAAATTTACAAACCTCAAAAGTGTGACCAAAAGACCGACAAGTCTTACATATATCAGGTTTTCAACTGTACCGAACATCAGCCTCGGCATCATTACCCTTAGTAATTATGACATTAAGTTTTGATGGCAACGGCTTTTTAGGAGTGATTTCAATCAAAGCTTTGACATGCACTAATCTTTTCCTGTCTACAGCGTTAGAATCAAAATCATCTTGCCAACAAGGCCAGCAAGCCAGTCAACCCCTATTATGGGTTCCAAACTAGAAGGGATATGTGAAAAGTGCGTCCAGACATGAATGGATAATACATGTTCCTTAGCCTTATCCACCGACGGATTGGAAGTAGTGATAATGAAAAGATTTCTCCCATTAAGGATCGGTTTAGCTTCTAGTACACGTTGTCTTTCATCGGTTCTCGAGAATTTGAAAAGAACATAGTGTTATCAAAATGCACACTTAGACCACTTCTAAGATTCCAGGCTTGATGACAAAGCTCTTTAACCAGATGGTAGGCAGGGTTAGAGTCCAGGAAAAAACCAACCAAATAAGCAGACCAATAATCAACTTCCGTTTGCAAAATTTCGACATGAGGAACCATCACACCGTCGATCTCAACAATTTCAAAGAAATGAGGAGAATAGACCCCAGCATTTCTTGACAATGCAGTAAATAATGGCGTCCACTTGGCAGGCTCGATCGGATTAGAAGAATGAAGACCAGGTTCGATAGGAAAAAATTGCACTTTTGGACCAGGAGGTAGTATGTTGGTACCGTCAATATCACAAACATCAAGTGGGCATTCATCATCTCCACCCATTATACTGCTAGCAACATTTTCATTTACAAGATCAATTTCATCAACCGAAACAACACCAACATCACAAGCTACTTTCAGAATTCTTAACAAAAAAATCGAGCAAATCCTTTTCGAACCATTGACCTACATCAGCAGAAGCAACTGCCTTAAAAAAAGTTGAAAGAGGGGATGACATAACCTGAAATTGGCTGTTAGCTATGCCAGAGATCGGTGAAGCATTTGTATTAGACATGGACTTCGAATTATCTAACACCGATACTAGAGATTCCAAATGAGCAGCAAGACCAGAGCAAGACATTGGAAGCATGGTTGTCAAAGATTGTTAAATCGTACGATCTGAATCGCGATTTGGATCGAATCGTACCCCTCCCGAACTGAAGCGGAGAATAAATCGTGTATTCCTAAAATCGTACGATCTTTTATCAAATCGAAAAGATCGCTAAAATCGATTCGTTCGAAAACCCTAATTTTTTTAGATCTGTTGATACTTACAGCAACCCTAGAAAGGTCATATCCAAAACCGTAGAGAAAGGAAGTTAAAAGATAAGGAAGTAAAAATTAACAAAAAAAAACCTAGAAAAACAAAATCAAGAAAACAAACCCAAAAAAAAAGACTCAGGGAAGAAGAAAAATGAAAAGGAATAAGAAAAAAAAGGACTGACCTGGCATTTTAAATTGCTGAAGGTAAGAGAAGAATTTGGGTTTTTTTCCCTATAACTCATCTTTCTGCTGTATTTTTTATCTTCTGAATTCGGGTTTTTCTTCCGGTTGATTAAGAAATGAGTGGAAAAGTAATGTTTTTTTTAAGTAAGCTATGTCCATGTGTTTTTTTATGTAGTTGGGTTTTCTTTTGTATAAAGTAAGTTATGTATAGCAAACTATACATTATTCTCGATTTCTCGCCACATAAATAGCCAATTAAATTAGGTTAAAAGTCAATCTCGTAACTTGTGAAGCCAAACTAATTTTTTGTAAGCTTTTGTCTTTTATAAATTAAATTTGTGATGTACAGTAAGCATATTTCTTTTTACAGCATGGTAATATTTTGCGAAGTTGGTCTAAATTATAGTGTGAAGTTATATATGTTAGCACCAGAATTGGTCACTAACACCCTTGAATAGAGTTGTGTAGAGAGATTAATGAAGAAAGTAAATTAAAATAGAAAAATAGCGCAGTTAAATGCAAAAAAAACAGAGGGAAAAAGGGAATACTAGATTTAAAGTGGTTTGGCTTAATTGCCTACGTCCACTATGAATATGATCTTTATTGAAAGTCTACGGGGTAGATCATGTAATGTATATGCAAGTATATGTGATAAAATGTATGATGCAACTAAAATAATATTAATCTAAGTAAATATAGAATAAGAACACCATAATTTTATACTGGTTCGGACCTTCCGTCCTACGTTCAGTCCCGAAGCTCCCCTTCGGAATTCGACTATCAAAAACCGTCGCTTAGCCCGGAGGAATAGGCTTGGTTACAATGAGTTGTTCTTGTCAAATGCGTATTTAACACGGATGTTGACTAGTTAGTACAATTACTTCCAATATATTTTTAAGGAATATTGTCTATGAAGAACTAAGTATATGGAAGAGCGAATACAAGTAAAGATTGCTAGAGTGCAAAGATCAAGAATATATGATAGAGTATAGAATTAGAAAGCGTAAGTAAAGTGCATTTGTTCTCTTGATTCTTGATGCTATATATAGTTTTAGATAGGTATCATGAGTAGTCACATCCATTAATGAATCCTCTAAGGTTTCTTCTGTTGATGGTGAAGAGTTGTGGCGAAGAGAAGCGGAGATGTCCATTCACATATGGCAGTTGTAGTTTATTTCTGAAGTTCGAGTTTGCATTCAGACGTCTGGTATTTGTTTCAGACGTCTGGTACTATATATTTTTTAAATATAGTAGAGGATCTGACGTCTAAGTGCTATTACCAGACGTCTGCTTTAGCCTGTTTGTTATTCCAGAGAACTATTTCAGACGTCTGGCTTGTGCACCCATACGTCTGATATAGTGCATGTCAGTTTTTGTGCATCTTTTCTTTTACTTCCTTGTTCCTATCGACTACAAGTGCCATGTAGTGTCTTTGAGCTTTTTCTTGTCTTTCTAGTGATGCTGTTCTAGCAAGTACCTGTATATATAAACATATATGTATATTTGATTTCCATTGTATAATTATTGTCATCGAAGCCGTAGATTGGATTTCCTAACATTCTCCCTTTTTTTATGATGACAACTATACAATGTACTTAGATATAATTTTATAAATCTCCCCCTCAATATGTACTTACCATTATTTTATGTGCTTACCATTATTTCTCCCCCTTCGGCATTATCAAAAAGCATTAATACAAGAATACGTATGATATAATCAATAATCATGAATAGACGAAAGGTAATTAATTACGCATAAGTAACAAGCCAAAAAGCATTTTTATAACCATTAAACATAGTGATTTCATGCATAGATTTTTGATTCCATTATAATATAAAAGATGGAACCTATAAAAAATATCTAAGGATTTTTGGGGAAGCTTTGGCTTGATCATCTCCTTCGTCTATATTCTTGGAAGAACTAGCTTGTATTGTAGGAGATTTTGGAGTATGTTCTAGAGGTTCTTTTTTCTCTTCAAAAAGTTTAGAATGTTTTGAAGGAGAAGGCGTTGGAGTTGGCCAGTTTTTCGAAGGTGGTGTAGGGCCACGAACTCGTTGGAGAACCTCTCTTAGACAGACAATGTTGTTGAAAGCGATGTCTCAACTGTGGCTAGGTGAGAAACAAATGTTGTTTTGAAGTTATCGATATGCTTAGCCAATAATTTTTGATTTCTTGATAAGATAAGTTGCTTTTGAAGAGTTAAATCTCGAATGCTTTCATTTGGATTAGTTTCAGCGCGACTCTCCAAAATGTCGTCTTGCCCGGGATAGTCAAAAGGTGCAGGAGGATGAGGAATGTGTTCTTCTTCTTGTGATGGCTATTATCCAAAAATCTTGAATGCTTTCATTTAGATTAGTTTCAGCGTGACTCTCCAAAATGTCGTCTTGCCCGGGATAGTCAAAAGGTGCATGAGGATGAAGAATGTGTTCTTCTTCTTGTGATGGCTATTATCCAAAAATCATCGTTTGAAGCTTCTTTGTAATTCTTTGATTCAAAATTTGACACAAATGCAATATGACTTATTTGGTTAAGTTGATTTCTAGTTACTCTGGAATTAAGATCCCCAATGATATTATCTTTTGGGTGATCTTTTAGAATTCTAGGGGATGACACTAGAGTATTATTTTGTCCATTTGTCTCTTTATTAGATGAGTTTGTTGTAGTTGTTATAGGAATAATTTCTTCATCGTCAGTAGTATGATTGTTAATAAAATTTTCATCAAATGAAACGTGTAAAGTTTCTTCAATTGTGTTAGTATGTTTATTAAAAATTCTATATGCCTTGCTACGATCAGAATATCGAACAAAGATTCCTTCATCGGCCTTCGGGTCAAATTTTTCTAAATTATCTTTTGTATTTAATATAAAACATTTTGATCCGAAAGTTTCAAAGTATGATACTTTAGGTTTTCTTTCAAAAAACATTTCAAAGCAAGTATGTCTAGTCATAGGTCGTATGGTTACTCGATTCAAAACATAACATGTCGTAGCAATAACTTCAGCCCAAAAGTGTTTTGGTAAATCACTACTACTTAATAGTGTTCGTGCACATTCTTGTAACGTACGATTTTTTTCTACTACACCATTTTGTGGTGTGCGGGGAAAAGAGAAATTATGACTTATGCCCTTTTTATTACAAAAATTAGTAAAAAGATCATTTTCGAATTCTCCACCGTGATCACTTCGAATACTCTTAATTTTCAAATCCATTCGAATTTTAATTATTTTAGCAAAAAATTTAAACATACTAAAAGTGTCACTTTTATGTATTAAAAATATGGTTCATGTATATCTTGAAAAATCATCAACTATTACGAAAACATATTTGTTGTGATTTATCGATCGTACTTGAGTTGGACCAAATAAATCTAAATGTAATAATTGTAACGGTTGTTTTATGGAAATAATAATTTTTTGATTTAAAAGAGTTTTTCTTTAGTTTATCGATTTGACAAGCGTCACATAAATTTTCTACTTTATAATTTATTTTAGGTAAATCTCTAACTAGCTCATATTTTGCTAATTTATTAATATATTTAAAATTAATATGACAAAATCGTCATGTTAAAAAAAAACTATGAGAACAAGGATATTTTGTATCATTCCAAATGTAAATCGCCGCAAATCACTTCCCTGCTATTTGCAGATGACATAATGTTATTCACCAAACCTGACCAGCGATCTTTGGAAAATATCAAAGCTACTCTGCACAGTTTCTACCTTATGACTGGCCTTCAACTAAATTTTAATAAATCCCATATCCTAACTTCTGGCATATCTTCTGAGCAAGAAATTTTTTTATCTGCAACTTCTGGTATCCAAGCAATGAACAATAATAAGAACTATTTGGGTCTTCCTTTGTGTTCCTCTAGAATCACAACTGCTAATTGCTTGCCCCTGTATGAAAAAATCTGTAGCAAAATGAAGTGTTGGGCCAATAGATTTCTCTCACAACCTGGAAGACTTGTGCTTATCAAATCAGTTATATCCTCTATGATGGTGTATTGGTGCAGGGTCTTCATTCTTCCCAATAAGCTTGTGAAAATGGTGAGAATTGCCATGTTGAGGTTCTTCTGGATCGGCTCTATTCAATCAAAGAAAATCATTCCCTGCTCTTTTGCCATCATGGAGCAGCATATTTATAAAGGTGGTCTTGGAATACTAAATATGCAAACTTGGAATTGAGCAGCCATTAGTTCTATACTCAATGATTTGATAGCTGATAATGATTGGACCAAAATTCATAACTTGGGTCGTATGAGTTTCTGGACAATGAATGTCCCTCACAACTGTAGCTGGACTTGGAAAAGCTTGCTGAAGTTAAGGCCTTCACAATCCCCTTTAATCAAAGTTATACTTTCTCCTACAAGCACTACTAATTTCTGGACAGTCCCATGGATGGCAGAAGGATTAATTCTAGGCAAAAAAATTTCCCCACAGCAAATTATCCAATCTGGTATTAGTTTGAATGCTAAAGCATCTGACTACATACATGATGGCAAGTTACTGCTGCCGTACACTAGCAACCAGGTTATTAGAGCTGTATGGAATAATTTTCAGGATAAAATCTATCACTCTACTCTCTCTGATGAAATACAGTGGAATGGAAAGCCTCACTCGATCTCCTCTGTATATAAAATGCTTGATAAAGCTTCTGGAAATACTGCAATAAAATGGCATAAGGTTATTTGGTCTGGAAACTCTAATGCCAGAGACAACATAATGACGTGGAAGGTCATAAATAAAGCCCTTCTGACCAAAGAAAAATTATTGAGATATGGGATGGCAGTTGATCCTCTTTGTGTTATCTGCAAGTTGCAAACTGAAACTGTGGATCACCTTTTTTTTAATGCAGTGAGCTAATGGGATTGTGGTCTAGGCTGATGAGAAGAATGAATCAAAACCATATTCAGGGACTGTCCAGTTTTGAATGGGAACTGATTGGCAAAGCAACTAAGTGGAAAAAGAAGGATAGATTTGTGCACTTTTTCATGATCAAAAGATACTTGACACTAATATGGGAAGAAAGAAATCTGAGAAGCTTTGAGAACAAAACAAGGAACAACCAACAACTTTGGAATGCTTTACAGGCTAGCATCAGGATTGGTATGAGGGAGAGTCAATTTGACTTCAGTGAATACTATCCTACTGATTGGCCATAGTTTCTTCTGACCTGATTTTTTTCTTTTCTTCTTCTTTTTGTACTGATTTTTCTTGTTGCTTCTTCTGTGTGTTTGTTTTTTCCTGTGATGTATGTGACTGTTTGGTGACTTGAGCTTGTTCTAGTCACCTTTGCTTTTTTTTCTTTTTTTTTTCTATTTTCAATAAACTGGTAGGGGACCATATAACCTCGCTTGCCTTGCAAAAAAAATGACAAAATCGTTTATGCCACAATTATGGATCGTCATGTTTGGCGGTTAAGCATAAGTTTGAATTTCAATTTATATTCATATTTAAAATATAAATATTTTTGTTTCTAAAACTCTTAAAGATAAGTTGTTTGTTACTGTCGAAAATATTACATCTGTCTTTTTAGAAATTAATTTGAAAACCTTTTCGCATAATTGACTAATGCTAAGTAGGTTGTGGTTTAAATTTTCTACTAACAAAACATTTGTAATAATAGAAGAGTTAGAAATACCAGAGTTGACTTTCCCGATGCCAACTACATATCATTTTGAGTTTTCTCCAAAAGTTACCGTTCCGCCATCGATATACGTTATATTTGATAGCATTTTTGCATTTCCGGTCATATGCTTGGAGCAGCCAATATCAAGTATCCATTTCTCCTTATTTTTTATTTTGGGTACCTACAAGATAAAAATAGTTTAATTGGTATCCATATACTTTGTTAGGGTTCTAGATGTTAGGAGAAGCAGGTAGCCACACCCAAGAAGGTTTGATACCTTTATGAACATAATTTTTATTATAGACTACATTATCTAAAAAATTATTAATATGTTTTTGTCTAATCAAATTATTATTTGTCTTAGGAATCCAAATTTTTATATTTTTGGTATTCGTATTAGACTTAGGTGATCTTTTAGTCTTTTGATAAATAAAACTATACTTCTTAATATTATTCCCTTTTTGTTTAGGAATATTTCTAAATCCTATTCCATTTCTATTACCTGAAGGTTTTGTAGTTTTGATAAGATTTTTCAAATCTTATTTTCCTCTATAAATTTTTGAAACGTTATTTGTAATTTTATCTAATTTTTCTTTTAATTCAAAATTTTCAATTTTCAATGTTTCTATATTACTTTTTAAGTTGATATTTTCTTTTAACAGGTTATCTTTTTCTAATTTAACTTTTCCAAAATTAATAGATATAGTCTCACATTCAACTAAACTACTTTTAATTTTTCTTGAGATAATTCTAGTTCCTCCTCTAAAATAATTTTTTTCAACTTTTAACATTCCTATTTCAAGCTCTAAACGATTTATTTTAGCTATGTGTTCTTTATTCAATTTTTTAATTTGTCTAAATTTATTATCTAATTCTATTATAAGCTCTAATAATTCATCATAGCTAAGTTCGGGACATACCTCATCAGTGTGTGCCATAAAACATAAATTAGTTTGTTCTCCATCACTATCGCTGTCACTATCTGATGATGATGAAGAATCCGAGTCATCCCATGTTACTTTGAAAGATTTCTTCTTTTTGAATTTTTCAAAAAATTTCTTCTTTTTATCATTGTTGAGCTTGGGACAATCTTTCTTCATATGTCCAAATTGATCACATTCATAGCATTTGATTGACGTTTGATTTGTTGAGATTGATTTTCATCCTTTCTGAAATCTGGTCATTTTACTAAACTTCTTAAATTTGTTGTAGTTTTTGGCAATAAATACGATTTCTTCTTCGTCTAAGTCGGAGTCTTCATTTGTTGCTAGAAATGCTACGCTTTCTTCTCCGAATTTTGTTCTTTTCTTGCCTGCAGATTAGCTTCATACGAAATTGAATTTCCTATCAATTCTTCAACTAAGAGTGTTGAGAGGTCATTAGCTTCTTCGATAGCTAATACTTTTCTTTCCCACTCTAGAGTTAAAGTTGAGTACTCTAGATACTAAATCAAAATTTATGAATTTAACTCCAAGTGCCATTAAATCGTGTTGAATAGTTTGGAACCTATAGTACATGTCCACTATAGATTCATTTTGTTTCATTTTAAATGATGAAAATTGATTTTTTTTAAATTGAAATTTTAGTTTCCTTAACTTTGTTTGTGCCTTCGTGTGTAACTTGTAAAGTACGTCAAATATCATATGCAGTTTTACATAACATGACACGTGAAAATTCATTCTTATTTAATAAACAAAATAAACATTCATAGCTTTGGCATTATTGGAAGCTGCGGTTTTTTGTCCATCATTCCATGTGTTCATAGCAGTGTCAGGTGCTTCATATTTATTTGAGTGGCCGACCAAATTTCTAATCCATTAGCTTCCATAAAAATTCTCATACGTGTTGACCAATATGCATAATTAGAACCATTAAAAAGTGAAGGACGTGCTGTGGATTGACCTTCTTGAAAAACACTTGTCATGCTAAAGTGATTTAAATACGTGTTACTATACTTTGATCAAACCTTGCTTTGATACAAATTTAAAGTCTACGGAGTGGATCGTGTAATGTATATGCAAGTATACACGACAAAATGTATGATGCAACAAAAATAATATTAATCTAAGTAAATATAGAATAAGCACACCAGAATTTTATGCTGGTTCGAACCTCCCGTCCTACATCCAGTCCCTCCCTTCAAAATTCGACTGCCAAAAACCCTCGCTTCTCCCGAGGAATAGGCTTGGGTACAATGAGTTGTTCTTGTCAAATGCTTGTTCTAATATAACACGGATGTTGACTAATTAGTACAATTACTTCCAATATATTTTTAAGGAATGTTGTCTATGAAGAACTAAGTATATGGAAGAGTTAATAAAAGTAAAGATTGCTAGAGTGCAGAGATCAAGAATATAGGATAGAGTATAGAATTAGAAAGCGTAAGTAAGTAAAGTGCGTTTGTTCTTTTGATTCTTGATGTTATATATAGTTGTAGATAGGTATCTTGAATAGTCACATCCATTAATGAATCCTCTAAGGTTGCTTCTGTTGATGGTGAAGAGTTGTGGCGAAGAGAAGCGGAGATGTCCATTCACATATGGCAGTTGTAATTCATTTTTGAAGTTCGAGTTTGAATTCAGACGTCTAGTATTTGTTTCAGACATCTGGTACTATATATTTTTTCGAATATAGCAGAGGATCAGACATCTGAATGCTATTATCAAAAGTCTGGTTTAGCCATTTTGTTGTTCCAAAGAACTATTTCAGACGTCGGGCTTGTGCACCCATATGTCTGATATGGTGCATGCTATTTTTGTGCATCTTTTCTTTTACTTCCTTGTTCCTATCAACTTGTAGTGTTCTTTGATATTTGTTCTTGTCTTTGTAGTGATGTTGTTCTAGCAAGTACCTGTATATATAAATATATATGTATATTTGATTTCCATTGTATAGTTGTTGTCATCGAAACCGTAGATTGGATTTCTTAACATTTATTACTTTTCCAATTACTTGAGTAATGATACAATTCGTAAACGAACAACTTGAACGCAAGTTTAAATATAAGATAAACGAGTACAAAAAATGGCAAACTGTCCTCGGAGTTCTCGAAAAAAGATCCCTTCAATTGTACCCCTGCCTCTATATTTATAAACGAAGATAGGCTAGATGCTCTGTGCAGACCTAAAACCAAGATGTCTCGGCCCATGTGTGGCAATCTCTAGTTGGCCGGACCAAGCATATCGAATGGCTTTAGGCCGACCGACGAATGCCGGACCAGTATGGCTGAATGGTGGTCATTTAGCAAATGACTCGAAGCAAACTCTCAAGGAACTCGGAGCAATGATGGGGGTGACTCAAAGTCAGAAAGTATTGTTCGTACCATCCTGTTGCAAACTTGGTAATTCTCCTCCTGTCTTGCCAAACCACTGTGACCGACCCGTGGGCGACAAACTACCAAGACTGACCCACAATGGCCGAACTACTCCTATCCTTCTTCCTCGGCTGAGCCAGTCATGTCGAATCATACGTGCCGACCCATCCTAGTTGATCCACACGTGAATGTCGAACCGCATACATCAGTCCTCCTGAGGCCGACCCAGTCCACACCGAACCATTGACGCTGAACCTACCCAGGCTAAACCATCAAGGACGAAAATAATGACCTACCCAGTCATGCCGAGCCATCCACGCTGGTTGTATTGAATTCGAGCTCATCCTTGCCGATCCCACAAGGCCGATCCATCAAACCATATAAGTAGGCGGAACCACGCCCAGCGAGCCATACTTACCGGACCATACCTACCGAGCCACACATACATACCGAACCATGCATACATGCTCAACTGCCTAGATTGGATCAATTTCTTATATCTCTAATCCATCCCTGGCTCGGGTCTTGCCTAGATTCAATCAAAGCCTCTGCAACTATCACCTTGTAGCCGGACCAAGCAACCGGGTAACATTTGCCCCTCAAAGTGCGTTGTGTGAATCAACATGACACGCTTTGAATCAGTGGTTAGTCCTTGCTTTCAAGAGCTATTTCATTCAGAATGATAATCAACAGTCGTCTAAATCCCATTCTTCACTTTTCAGAAGTTGAATGCATACGATTTCTTGAAGGCTGAATTACATTGGGTTTTCCAAACCCACTCTCCTCCACCTATCGGGTGGAATCTGTTTCTCCATTGCACCATCATCTTCGACTATCATTATATGCACACATACATATACACATCTTATTTTTAACATCATTTTCATTTGTTATATATATATATATACACATACATACTTTATTATCGTGGATCAGTCGGCGTACAAACGTTGAACGACTCGTTCGGTATACTTCATTATCGCTCAATATGCTTGCTCACTGACCCACTGAGGTACTCTGACCGGATCTACTGGTTAAGGCCCATTCGCCCCCCTTCCCACATATAAATGCCCACACTTCTTATCTTTCTTCCCACTTTTCGCCTCATATCTCATTTCCCTAGCACTGTCCCAAACTTCATCTTCCTCACTTCACCGAACTACCTAGTCCTTTCGCCTTAACATTCTCTAAGCACGATTTCACCACTCCTTGCGATTTCAAACTCCGAGAATCACTTGCCTCCACTCCAGATTAACACACATATAGGTGAGTTTCTTCATATCATCATGAACCTCTAGGCCACCTTTTTTTAACTTGAACTAGGTTTGAACCTTAGACGCATACATGCATGCACAATAAAAAAGGAAGAGGAGAAAAACACGGCGAGGCATCAGTGATAGGAGCGGACAACAAAGTGTTTCCTAAGTGAGTTTACATTAGATTGGGAGGAATTAGCATATGCGTCGATAGGAATTAAGTCGGTGGCATATAGGAGAAATGAGTCATGTTTTGTGAGAGAGGCGAGTTCTGTACTTTGAATAGGAGTGTTTCGGTGGGTCGTCCAATGAGGCCTGGGCCGGTAGGATTTTGTCGGCTGAACAGTTTGGTAGGGGTTTAGGAAAAAAGTGGGTCGGCACAGATTGAGTGAGGCTGGTTTTGTATAACTTAAGTGAGCGAGTGGGTCGGTATTTCACACTTGAGTGGGTCGGTTGCATTTGGCCTAAGTAAGCATTCGGTATCTGAAGGAGAGTGGATCGATGAGTAGAGAGAGGAAAAGAGCGAGTGAAGCGGAATATGTTTTAAAGGTTGGCACCGAGCGAGGCATTATGGTTCAACATGCATGCATTTGAATGGACGAACGGTCCTAGGTTCGGGGATTGGCATTGACAAACCCACTTACCTGACCTCGACTCATAGAACATAATATCACTGCTTATTTCCATACTTAATCATATATTAATAAATCCATAATACGAACCTAAGTCCAAAGGCACGTGGAACTGATCAGGACTAATACACAATTTAAACCATCGTAAATGTGAACTTAAAGCTTTTAAAGATGACAATTTAAAGCTCGTCGCAGTGCACTTCACTCTTCGGAACTCTAATTTGTTTATACTCTTTATTTGAACCATCTCACTAGTTCACACACACCACCGGGGGGAGGAGGGGAGGAGCGGGGGAGCGGGGTTTGTCGTTATATCCTACATCGATTGTTTCAAGTATAGTTTAAATAGGTATCTACTCATATTAAACGCTCGTTGAAGATGTCCAAAAGATCAAGCTTTGCTATAGTTTCTGACAAGCCTGAGCCAAGTTCTCAACATGAGGTAGTAGGAACTTTGAATCCATCGACAACTTCTACACATGGTATTCCGGATCCATCTGCTGCAGTTATTGGCCCAGCTCCTGATGTTATAGACGGAGCGGTTATTCTGGATAATCTTATTGATTCACAAGCTTCAAAAACCGGTGAAGTAGCTCTTCGTCGGTTGTGCTAAATCCATAGAATCACTTTCGACGACGTTTTAGTTCCGTCAGGACAAGATCGACCTCACCTGCCTCCAGCCGGGTATACAGCATGCAATAAATTCATGTGTTGGGTCGAAAGTGTGTCATCTTTCAGTTCATTTCTTCGTGAAGTGTTACGATACATCGAGATTGCTCCAACACAGCTACACCCCAGTAGTCATGCATTTATTTATGGCACTTGTATTTTGTTCATGAGCACCTTATTCAGACTCCCTACTCCTGAGGATATCCGCTATATTTACCGCTTCAAAAGACGGTCTGATAGCCATCCTTCATATTTCTTGAGCCACATTCCAAGTGTCATATCCTAACGGGGGCATGGAGTAAATTTTTCCACTATAAACAAGAGTAGTTTTACGTACGCTGCCCCCGGGCTTTGCGAGAAGATGGCTGGAAGGGAGTAAGTTTCATTTCTAGACTAATGTTTGTCTAAGGCTCGAAGTGCATTCTTTCTAAACTTCCTTTGACTTTTACAGGTATCTGCCCACGGCCTGAAGGTGCTGGGTATTCTAAGGCCGTCGAGGTCATTCGAGCTATTCCCATGAGAAACTGGAAAATTAATTCTTTTTATTTCCAATGAATCGCTTTCAAAACTTGGATTATTGGCGGAAGGTTATCGAACTAGTCTCCCAATTGGCGCTACTACAATCGAATCTGCTGCGAAAAAGGCAAAGGGCAGGCCGGGCCTTCGGTATCCCCTATAGATGGGGCCCCCGGTATATCTAAGGAAGGTGAAACAAAAGAGGTTGAGGTGCCAGAAGGATGATGGGAACATAGGTTTCGATGTTGCGCCAGTAACCGACACACCTGGCATCGACAAATCGCTCTCCCCTTCGAAGAGGCAAAAGTGCCTAGCCTATAAGTTAAAAAACATAACAGTAGGCAGAACTTCTAAAGTTACAATTACTCCGGTTTAGAAAGACTCATCTCCCCAACATCTAGAGAGTTCATTAAAAAGTCTATTAGGCACGACCATCCCTGATGACTTACTGAATTACGGTTTCAACGACCCAGGGGATATGGGACCTAATTTGCCCGCGAGAGGCGATGGAGGCGTTCAGGCTTGTCATCAAGGAGAGAAAACCCCAATAAGTAAAGCAAAAGGAACTGGTCTTTTGGAGGGAAACACTAAGACACACGAACACTTACACTTCACCCTATACTGAAATTTTAGCCATCATACTATTCTTGCTAACTCAACCTCACTTGGTTTCTGTGCAAGTGATATATGGTGCGCTAACGGATTCGACCACCTTCGTGGGATCCACTATGTTCCATCACTCCAGTCGGGTTGACAACGGCGATAGGGACTACCGTCCTAGAGTCTCGTCGTCTTCTCGAAGAAAAACTTACAGCCATTCTTCATAACCCAACGATCCTCTCCCTCATTCAGAGCATAGTAGGGAAAAATCTGCTTAGAAGGGATCTCAATCTGAAGCTAATCGTGACCAACACACTGGCTCATCTAGCACCGAGCAATCACGTGAGCCCCATAAAAAGTCTGTGACTCTGGCTAGGCAAACTCCACTAACCTCCGCACACGATCCATCGATAGCTGAACAATTAGCCGAGCTTAGGGCCACATTTCCAAAGATATGTTTCTACGGATTGAAATTTCTTCCTGTGATTCATCCTATTCCAGGACATGTCAAACAAAGCACCATCGCCTGTAATAATGATGTATATGTTCAACATGACGCGTTCGTTCATTTGGCAGAAAAAGTTTCATAAGTTTCTATGGAACGTCAGCACGAAATTGATCGCCTGAAACTTGAAGCCATTCATGACAAAGATATTATCAAAGTCTAGGATGATGAGCTATCTTTGTGCAAATCCCAACTTGAGGTCGCATAGAAAAACATCAAGGATACAGCTGAGGCAGTCAATCTCTTGGAAGCTATTCACAAAACGAAATTGATGAGGCAGTTCAACGTAGTGGTGCTCTAGCCTTAGAAAAAGACTCCATCCAGAAAGCAAAAGGATATCATTTTTCGATGAGTTAGAGAAATGGAGGAGTTGCTGCTTAAAGAGAAAGAAGAGAAAACTACTGCAAAGAAAGAGACAGCGATATTGCGATGAAATTGTCGCAACACGACTCATAAAGACGAAGCTTGGCGAGGAACTTTCTAAAGCTGAAGCGTTAAAGGATGCAGCCCGTGAGGAGGGTAAAAGAATGGCGCTGACAGAAATCGATTCTCGCCTCGAGGCAGCTGCTGAAGCCGGCGGAGAAGAAATTGAATGTTTATTTGATCTACTTATTACTAAATATAATGCTCGAGTTTTGATGCATCGAGATCTATCTTTTCTAGGCGAGAGTTACCTTGAATAATTGGCCGAAGCATGCGATACTTTAATAAAAATTAAGAGAGTTGAGCTGGGCACCGAAGAGGTTGATGAGGATTCTCTTGTAAAGGAAGTGTTTCGAGGAAACGAGCCTTCCGACTTATCTACAGCCAAAGTCTAATGCGGAAGAGATTCCTCCTCATCGAAAGAGAAGGACGACGTTGTTGGCCCATCCAGAACTGAGTCTCCAGTTCCTCCTTCCGCTCAACCGGCTGGTTGCTCATCACTCAATCCTTTCGAGCAACATGTTGGCTATGACCTAGAGAAACCCTGGCTTGAAGTTCACGTTCTATCCCCTATTCCAGATGGTGAATCCCAAAACAGCTGAGAGTCAGCTAGAAGCTCGTACGTAACTTTTCTTTCTAGAGTTCAAAGGACCATCGCTTTTGGTGAGTAATAGATGTATTATAACATTTGTTTTTTATAACTTTGTGTCGGCCATTCTAATACCGAACCAACTCCAAGGAGGGTGTCATTATGGAGAAGGAAGAGAAAATGGGTGAGGCAGTTCACACTGGGGATACTTCCAAACCCTATGCTCAAGTGATCGGGGCGCTTGATGAGGACAAACTCGAGAATCCCTCGCATGTAGGAGAACATGATGAGGTTGAATTCATGGGCTCCTTTGAACATACTTTAAAATTGAGCATGGAGGAGAAAATTATGAAAGAGTGGAAAAACGAAAGCTGAAATTAAGGTTGACTCTCAAGTGGTGGAACTTGATGATCCTCTGTACAGACCCCTGAAGGTCATTTTTCCTGGTGGAACCACGCCGCTGGAAGTTCCTCTTCCTTCCCCGAGCACCACCTCACTAGGAAGCAAGGAGTCCAAGAGAAAACGCTCGGGTGAGGAGCCTTCGGAGAAACCGAAGAAGGAGAAAAAATCAAAAAAGTAGCTATCCGGTCGTGCCTCGTTCAGCTCGAATAAACCTGAATCATGTTGTTGTTTCTATATATTTTATAGTCGTTGTAAGTAGTCTTTTGCTCCAAACTCTAGAAAAGTTGTAATGGAACTAAATTTTGGATTAGTAAATAAAATTTTGTTTCTTTGTCTTCCACGACTTTCATTGTTTAGCTTATTGTCTAACTTGTAGTTGAAATTTGAAATCTTGTGGGTTACATAAGCTTCGGTCTGCTTCCACATGACTTGAAATTTTTTTGAATCGTTTATACTTTAGTCTGCTCTCTGTGGACTCAGAATACTCTAGTCTGCCCTCCCTGGACTTAGAGATTTTTGAATTGTTTATACTCTAGTTCGCACTCCGGGGACTCAGAGTACTCTAGTCCGCGCTCCGGAGACTTAGATATTTTTGAATTGTTCATACTCTCGTCCGCACTCCGGAGACTCAGAGTACTCTAGTCCGCGCTCCAGGGACTTAGAGATTTTTGAATCGTTTATACTCTAGTACGCACTTCGAAGACTCAGAGTACTTTAGTCTACGCTCCGGGGACTTAGAGTTTTTTGAATCGTTTATACTCTAGTCCGCACTCAAGGGACTCAGCGTACTCTAGTCCGCGCTTCAAGGACTTAGACATTTTTGAATCATTTATACTCTAGTCCGCACTCTGGGGACTAAGAGTACTCTAGTCTGTGCTCCGGGGACTTAGAGATTTTTGAATCATTTATAATCTAGTCTGCACTTCGGGGACTCAGAGTACTCTAGTCCACACTTCGGGGACTTAGAGATTTTTGAATCGTTTATACTTTAGTCTGCATTCTGAGGACTCAGAGTACTCTAGTCCACGCTCCGGGGACTTAGAGATCTTTGAATCGTTTATTGACATCGTAATTTTGTATACGCGTGCATACGCCAAACAAAATAATGCAATTTAATTTTTTATCGTGGGATTATAACATATAAGACGTCAATAGTTCGTCGAAAAAATGGCTTCAAGCCTTTATTGATTATAAAAAATAGGGACAAGCTGAATTGTCTTATTACATGTTGGAAACAAAGAACAATAAAAGGAAACATACACTGGAAACGACTGCTTCTCGAATGCAAAAGAAATAGACTAAGTGTAATAACGACGCAAATGCTCGCTATTCCATGCTCTAGGGAGTGTCATGCCATCGATAGTCGCTAGCTTGAAGGTTCCTTCGCCAAGCTTCCGTCCGATGACATACAGACCTTCCCATGTAGGATTCATATGTGACGGGATTGGAAAAACTCGCTTTAAGACAAGATCACCCACATCAAAGATTATCGCCCAAACTTTCTCATTATAATATCTAGCGACTAAGTGCCTATATGCGGCCGTCCTTAAATCAGCTTCTTCACGTTTTTCATCGACAAAGTCCAGGATACCAATAGGAGATCCTAATTCGTCTTAGGATCATAATCAGTCACCCGGTGAGAGGGAACTTCAAGTTTCACAGGTATAACAACTTCAGTGCCGTATGCCAAGGTGAATGGAGTGTGGCCAGTCGCGGACTTGTGGGTGGTCCTGTAAGCCCAGATTGCTGTCGGAAGCTCATCCACCCACTTGCCTCTAGCCTTCTCTAAATGTTTTTTCAATATGGATTTTATTGTTTTATTTACGGCTTCAACTTGTCCATTGAATTTAGGGTGAGCGACTCCGCAAACCTTTTCTCAATGCAATACTTTTGGCAAAATTCTTTGGACTCCCTAATCTCATATAGAGTTCCGTTGTCCGTAATGATAGTTCGTGGGAGGCCAAAACGACATATGATGTTTCACACGACGAAATTAATGACCTGTTTGGTGGTGATCATAGTTAAGGGCTCTACTTCCGCTCACTTGGAAAAGTATTCGACCGCAACAATTGGGTATATTGTACCACCTTTGGAGATTAGCAAGGAGCCGATTATATCAATCCCCCATATTGCAGTTGGTCAGGGACTAACCATTTGTGTGAGTTCCGTCGCCGAGCTCTCAGGATTTTCACATACTTTTGGCATTTGTCGCATCTTCTACATAATCTACGGCATCTCGATTCACAGTTGGCCAATAGTATCCATAGTGGAGGATCTTTTTGGCTAGTGTCTTCTCTCTAGTATGGTCGCTATGTTTTCCTTTACGAACTTCTTTCAAGACTCATTTTATCTTATCATGGACAATGCATCGAAGTAAGGGATCGAGAATCCTTTTCGATACATTATTCCATCCTGCATTATATACCGCGAAGCTTTACGAATGAGTTGTCGTCTTTCGTTCTTTCTCTCGGGCGAAGTCCCATGTAGCAGATATTATTGGAATGGGGTTACCCATGACTCCCTTTTAGTTTTCGTTTCTAACACAAAATCTACTTCCATCTCGTTTATAGTCGAAGCATGTAAGATTTCGATAGAAACCAAGCCCATCAGTTATGCATCACCAGTACTTGCGAATTTTGCCAATGAATTAGCTTCCCAATTTTGTTCATGCGGGATATGCGAAATATCGTAATATTCAAGGTCTGTCAACAGTTCTTGAACCTGAGTAAGGTACGGGGCAAGTCTCTGCCCCTTCGCTTGATAGTCTCTCGGAAATTGATACACCACCAATTGTGAGTCACAAAATATTTAACCAATTTCACTTCGAGTTCCTTGACAAGTTTTAAGCCATCAACCAATGCTTCATATTCGGCTTCGTTATTTGTAGCTGGAAAATCGAGTTTCAAAGCATAACAAACTGATCGGTTTCCGAAAGTTGCAAGAATAACACCCGCCCCAGAACAACGGTCATTGGATGCTCCATCGGTGTATAGTTTCCATCGAATGAGGGGAACGACATCATCACTACTTGGCTCGTCTGATATGGTGAATTCTGCAATGAAGTCTGCTCGCGCTTACCCTTAGATAGCCCTCCGTGGCAGGTAGGTGATGTCGAATTGATTCAACTCAGTGTTCTATTTTAGCAACCTTTCAGAGGTTTCTGGTCATTGAAGCACCTGTCGCAGAGATTGATCGGTATAAACACTTATCGCGTGTGTTTGAAAATACGGACGAAGCTTGCGTGATGCAATCACCAAGAAGTAGGTAACTTCTCTATCTTAGGATAATTTCTCTCTACCCCGTTAGACGTTTATTAACATAGTACACTGGCTTTTGAATTTGGTCCTCCTCACGAACCAAGGTTGTACTTATGGCGTGCTGAGATACGACCAAGTAAACATATAATTCTTCATGGTCTACAGGCTTCGACAGAACCGGGGGCTCTCCAAGTGCCTCACCAGAGCTCGGAATGCATCCGCACAGTCCAGCGTCCATTCAAAATTTAACTTCCCTTTCCTTATCACATCGAAGAAAGGAATGCATTTTTCGGTCGCTCTGAATATGAATCGACTCAACGCGGCGACTTTCCCATTCAGGCTCTGTACTTGCTTTATAGTTCTGGGTGCTTGTTTGTCTCGAATAGCCTGAATCTTTTCCGGGTTAGCTTCGATTCCTCACGCATTGACAATAAAACCCAAAAAAATTCCGACGCAATGCCAAAGGAACACTTTAGTGGATTGATTTTCATTCCGTAGTATCTGAGTATATCAAACATCTCCGCTAAGTCTCGAATGCGGTCGTTTGACTATCGTGACTTCATGAGCATGTCGTCCACATAGACTTTCATTGTTTTACCAATTTGGTCTTTAAACATCCAATTTACAAAACGCTGATAAGTCGCCTCTGCGTTTTCTAACCCTAAAGGTATCACCACATAACAGTATAGTCCAATGTCCGTGAGAAAACTAGTGTGTTCCTGATCTGGAACATGCATTGGGATTTGATTGTGTCCCGAATACGCATCCATGAATGACAATAACTCGTGTCCTGCTGTTGAGTCGGCCGGCTGGTCAATTCTGGGTAAAGGGAAACTATCATTTGGGCATGCCTTGTTTAGTTTTGAGTAATCAACACAGGTCCTCCATTTCCCATTTGATTTTCTCACTAGTACGGAGTTAGATACCCATTCAGGGTAAATGGCGTCGCGGACGAACCCATTGGCTTTTAGTTTGTCCACCTCCTCTCTTAGAGTAGCGGACCTTTCCGGGTCCATACATCTCCTTTTTTGTTTTATTGGCACATATTTTGGATCAATATTCAACATATGACTTGCGATGACGGGAGAAATCCGGTACATATCAGAGTGAGTCCAAGCGAAAACATCCAGGTTTGCTCAAAGGAAATCAGTAAGATCCTCAGTCGTCGATGAAGTGAGTTGTGATCCAATCTTAAGCATCCGTGATGGATCATCATGACTGACTGGAATGTCAATGGCTAGTTCAGCCAGTGCTGCTTTAGACTCCTTAGTTCTTCATCATCGTCTCTTGGATCTATGTCTCTATAGATCTGACTCTATTGCCCAATCCAAGGCTCGGGCATTACTTGTCAACTTTGAGCAACTTGGATGCGGACAGAGTTGTTCACAACCCTTCCCTTTTCCCTTTGCTGGGCCTCTCTCAGCTCAGCCATATAACATGTACGACCAGTCGCTTGATCGCCATGCACTACACCAACTACTCTATCCGTCGGAAATTCAAAGCCAAACACCATGGGGCCAAAGCTGCCCTAAGCTCCGCCAGGGCCGATCGGCCCAGAAAAACATTATACGGGGAATCAACATCTAAAACAATGAATGCTAGGATCCGTACCCTCATACGTTCACCTTCTCCTAACTCAACTAGTAATTCAACAAAACCCATTGCGTTAGTGGCTGCACCATTAAAATCATGAATGTGGGATTTAGATGGTTTCAGATCTTTTGCCTTCATCTTTATTTGGTCGTACGTCTTTTTGAAGATAATATTAACAGAACTCTCACAATCAATCAGTATCCTTCTCACAAACACCGACCCAATTGTGGCTGATATGACCATCGGGTCAATAATAGTTGCTTCCACCTGATCTGCATCTCTGCTTCTGAATACTATATCATCTGTCATCATTCGCTGCTGTTTCGCTGAGGTCCCGTCTTCTGTGTTTGAACAACATTCAAAATCCACATGCTTTTGGAAATTAGTATAGCGTTCCATTTCTTGCCAACTCTTGTTTGTCGGGTGAGGTTCACCGACTATCGTGTTTATGGCCAATCTACCTTCAGTCCGAACGGGTTCCTCAGGTCGATGTGGAGCCTGCCCGCGATTAGGGTCGGACGTCCCATGTCCGTCTTCCTACGGATTCTTAACAAACTTCTGTAACTTTTTTCGACAAATCAACTTTTCTATAGCATCATGGAGGTGTCTACATTCCTCAATATTGTGCCCGTAAGTCTCATGTAAGCGACAATACTTCCCAGTCTGCTTTTGTTCCTCAGTGTATCCTTTTGGCACGGCTTTCGGTATTGGAAGGTGTTACAAGTTGATAAATAAATATTCTCCAGAGATGCATTCAAAGGAGTGTATTCGTTGTAGGTTGGGATCCTTGGTTTCCACTTTTCTTCTTTCCTCTTCCTTCCGGAATTTCCTCCTCCGGATCCTTTAGACTGCTCGGGCTTGTTTTGACCATTGACCTGGACCTTTTCAGAGTTGTCACCAGATTGTTTTACCCAATGTTACTCTGCACTGTCTTCTTGCCAGGCCCTGGCGCACTACTTCGCCTCGTCCACCCAGCTTCCTCCCTTCTCATGAATTGGTGCACCTTTGAATAAAAACGTTTCAAGATAGCCAGAGGTTTTTCTGCCAGCCAACCACCAAACTCCGAGTCTGGATCTACTCCTCGCATGCCGGCCATAAGAATAGCGTGGTCATTTGGGTTTCTAACTTCAGTAGCAGCAACGTGAAATCTTTGCAAATATTCCTTTAACGAATCCCCTAGAGCTTGGATGACACTGGATAAAGACATCACGTCCTTTGGACGAGTGATATGAATTCTGAACTGCTCTACAAATTTTGTTGCCAACCCATCAAACCTGGAGATTGATCGCGGAGGAAGTCTGGTGAACCACATGGTAACGATTCCAGATAAGGTTATTGGAAAACATCTACATTTAGTAGTATCATTTGCCCTCACCGAGTCCATCATCCACTAGTATCTCATTACATGCTATCGGGGATCAGTCTTCCCTTCATATGCTGGAATAGTCTGCATACTAAACTTCCGGAGGTACTCCGCCTATGGACGGCATCTGTGAAGGGAGTGTGGCTCCTAGACACACCCCAATCATCGTTGGATAAGTCTTGATTTTCTCTCATTAGTTGTCTGACCATAGTTGATAAGTCCGGGGTTTGTATGGGAGGTGCCAAGTTGGACTCCATCCTGCGTGATCGTTCCGGCTGGTGCTTCCTCGGTTGGTGGTCTCCCAAATGCGTATCCTGGGGAGCTGCTTCGCTATGACCCTGGTGAGCCGATCGGCGTGCTTCCATTCGTGCTTTAGATCCTAAGTTTCCCATTCCAACTTGAGTGCAATTTCCCAGGTGCAAGTGAGGGGCTATGGCTCTAGGTAGGGAACCTGGACCATTCCTGTTGGATTGATCTACTGTACCTGTTTGCGCTGTTTCAATTCTATGGCGTCTGCGCCTAGGATGTTCATCAGACGAAGCAGAGATGTCGGATGATGAGTAGGAAGTGGGGCTTCCTCCAACATTCTAATGTTGTTGTTGAGTAAGCTGGGTTATAAGATTGGCGTTAGCTTGGATTTGCTCTTTAAGCTATCTCCTTTTTTCCATGAGTTCTCTCATCAGCTCGTTGAACTCTGTCCTAGTGACAACTTTTGTTTGGTTTAGGACGGTGGCGGTCCATGCACTTGGATTAGCTTGTTGACTGTTGGGTCCTACTTGTTGGACACTAGCGGTCTCATTGACATCCGCATTATGGAAGGTTGATCTGGTACGTGGCCTTCCCATTGTAGAGTTTTTGGTCAGAATTTTGAGTAGAATTTGTGAACTTTCGAAAATAAGCTTGGATCTCCTTTGGGGGATTTCTTCAATCAAGTAGCGACAAAGTAGATCCTAACAGCCTGAGAATGCTATTCTCAGTGAAAGCACCAAAATATCAGCACCAGAATTGGTCACTAACACCCTTGAATAGAGTTGTGTAGAGAGATTAATGAAGAAAGTAAATTAAAATAGAGAAATATCGCAGTTAAATGCAAAAAGAACAGAGGGAAAAAGGAAACACCAGATTTATAGTGGTTCGACGTAATTGCCTACGTCCACTTTGAATATGATCTTTATTACTTATCCAATTACTTGAGTATAGATACAATCCATAAAAAACAACTTGAATGCAAGTTTGAATAGAAGAGAAATGGGTACAAAAAATGGCAGAGTGTCCTTGGAGTTTTCGAAAAAAGGTTCCTTCAACTGTACCCCTGCCTTTTTATTTATAGACGAAGATAGGCTAGATGCACTGTGCAGACCTAAGGCCAAGGTGTCTCGGCCTATGTATGGCAATCTCGAGTTAGCCGGACCAGGAATACCGTACGACTTTCGGTTGATCGACGAATGTCGAACCAGTATGGCCGAATGGTGGTCATTTAGCAAACGACTCGAAGCAAACTCTCAAGGAACTTGGAGAAATGATGGAAGTGACTTGAAGTCAGAAAGTATCGTTCATACCATCCTATTGC
Organism: Allium cepa; assembly: GCA_030765085.1. NCBI lineage: Eukaryota > Viridiplantae > Streptophyta > Magnoliopsida > Asparagales > Amaryllidaceae > Allium > Allium cepa. The sequence goes on along the minus strand of CM060931.1, from coordinate 406,291,515 downwards.
AAACTTGCTAATTCACCTCCTGCCTTGCGAACCACTGCAATCGACCCATAGGCGACAAACTACCAAGACCGACCCACAATGGCCGACCACTCCTACCCTTCTTCCTTGGCCAAGCCAACCATGTCGAATCTACGTGCCGACCCGTCCTAGCCGATCCACACGCGAATGCCGAACCACATACATCAGTCCTCCTAAGGCCGACCCAGTCCACATCGAACCATCAACTCTAAACCTACCCAGGCTGAACCATCAAGGCGGAAAATAATGACCAACCTAGTCATGCCGAGCCACCCACGCTTCTTGTTTTGAATTCGAGCTCATCCTTGCTGGTCCCACAAGCCGATCCATCAAACCATATAAGTAGGCGAAACCACACCCAGCGAGTCATACTTACCCGACCATACCTACCGAGCCACACGTACATACGGAACCACGCATACATGCTCAACTGCCTAGATTGGATCAATTCCTTATATCTCCAATCTATCCCTGGCTCGGGTCTTGCCTAGATTAAATCAAAGCCTCCGCAACTATCACCTTGTAGTCGGACCAAGCAACAGGGTAACAATATATTTGCTATAAAATCATTAAAATTGAAAAAAGAAAATATTAATTAGTAATTTATTATTGAGGTTGATACGAACTTTTAACTAATATGTATAAACTAAAAATATCATCACATAGAACATTAAATCTATGATTTACGATTTAAATCTCGATTCGATTCGATTCAAATTTCGAACTTTAAAATTTACGATTTAAATCCCAAATTGACAATCTAGACTGGAAGAATTAAACTTGACAGCGGAGAAACCAACGATGAAAACTTGATTGCGGTTGAAGTTGATTGAAAACCAAAGGCGGCAAGAAAAGAGATGTTGAAAGTATGCCCAGATCTGGTCAGTGATGCCATAGCATCCGGCGGGACACGAACTTTGCAAGGGCGTAACATGGAAGGAAGGAATGGCGAGAAAAGGTAATAAAGTTGAAGGAATCAAAAGAGGAGAGGAGGAGATCGGCACAATAGTCATAAACTGGAATCCCTAATAAATTAGTTTTAAATAGAGAGGAGGAAGAGATCGGCACTATATTTCTAGAATTTTTTTTGGACCAAGCGCAATTTTTTAACATATTTTAAAAAATAATTATGAGCCGAGCCCAATAAATTAGTTTTAAATTAAAATTATATTTATTTATGTATAAATTTATGTTTATTAATATTTCAATTTTAAATATAAGGTTATATTATGGATGAATATGTTTAGTTTACATTTATATATGTTTAATATGAAATACCACATATATTCTTGCTCAATGATATGTATATGTGTAGTTATAAATGCCAATACTCATATATGTATATATTTATATACACATCGCATTGTATTATCGAATGCTTATATCCCCTGCGACATCCTTATTTTATATATTACATATGAACATATGATGTTCAAAGTTAATCACAACATAAAATTAATCAAAAATAAAATAAATATTAAACCATAAAATATTCACCATCTCAAAGTAATATTAAATATGTTTTAATGTAACCAAGCTATTCATAATAACGGAAGTTAAAGATCCAATAAAATAATTTATAAAAGGTTTTTTATAAAAAAAATTACCTCTTTTTTTCTCGTTGTCCAATGCATCTGATCCAATAAAGGTTTCATTTAAGATATATAGAACTGTCCATGATCCTTAATAACGATCACTCTGCTCGAAGACCCAACCACCTTTCGAGGACAAAAAAACATCTTATGCGATTAGAAAACTTGGCTCGAGAAGCCAACATTTTGATCATGTCTTTCAATGTAACGTTGAGCACTAGCTCATACCAGATATCAAGCACCAGCTCATACTACATATCGAGCACCAACATGTTTTAAGAACATATATTCTTAACACTTAATATTTTAGGATTTTTAACAATCGAGCACTAACCCAACCAATGCATCGGCTCGTGTTCACTGAGCTCCAACTCCAATGTACTAGTGAAGAGCTTCAACTCATCTGCTTAAGCTTGCTTGTAATTTGGCCTTGTTGCCTAAGGATTACAACAAATCCCCTTCAAACTGCAACTAGTCCTAAGTTTATATTTAGTTGCCACTATCTTAACATTTAACATGCAAGTATTCATGTTGAGCACTAAATTACGTTCAAATGCTTGTGCGCACCAATGCTCCAATTTCTTTTTTGGCATCTACTTTCGTTTCTCGATTTTTTTCGATCAATTGCTTACTTGATCAGATTTTTGCTCACATGTCCGGATCATTGCGTCTCATGTGCAACTTCTTAACTTCACTTTATGTCTTCCTCACTCACAAACTGACTATAGATCTCTCTTCTTAATCCTTGTGCGGAACTCTAACCCAATCACTACACAACACAAGTTTCGAGTACAACTGCCACTTAAAAATGGTGAAGTATAAATATCTAAGGTTAGCTGAATAACATAAGTGGAGAGATCGAAGGTGACACCTATAAATGAGAAAATTAGGGGAAATAGACTCAGATGACATGGATATACACAAAGAAGACAAAAAATACACAAGTAAGAATAATATTTATATTGAATGAAAACGACAAAAAGCAAGACCTAAACTGACATAGGAGGTGAATATTAAAAATGATCTAAAAATGTTAAATTTAACCAATAACATGGTTTAAGATAGAAAGCTACGAAAAAATGAGAATTCATATGGCAGACCTCAATCATTTCAGAATAACGCAATTACGATGATGATGAAGTGAAGACCTTTTACATTACTACTTGAATTCTTTTACCTTAAGCAAAAACTCGTTAAAATTAAATTTTATCGAATATAGGCTTTAAACTTAGATCAGTTTAAGTCAATGCCGAAAGCCCTACAAACTGCATAGTTTTTATTCTAGATTATAATACATATTATTAGAAAATAGATATGCAAATTCGGAGTTATGCAAAATTTCAAAGTTACACAGTTGGAAAATCGTTGAAATCTTTTGGCCCAAGACGGTCGCCTTGGTCGTCTTGATATAAGGCCAGTCCCAAATGTCACTTGTCAAACAACCAGTCGTACAACCTCTCAAATTATGCAGAGTACGTGCTTGGAAATCCATCACCGGGTCACTATGAGCACTCTAAGCTATTTGACAAACCTTCCATGAAGTCGTATAGATCACACGTGCACCTCCTTACACCATGCAGATCTCTACCGATTGGCTCACTCATTCACATGGTTGTCATTCAAGCTAAGCATCAATCACCTAATCAGCTAACTCCTATTATTTTCAAATAATCACGTGCCTCTTGCTTAGTCTCCTACTACATGCTCATTAAGACACCACGTCAAGAGTCTCTTGAGGCCACTTACAACTCCACTCCAAGTAAATCACTCAACCCTAATCGCTTAGTGATCATTAAACCACCGTTTATCATCTGAAACAAAACACCTCCTCAATTTTCCTTGCGTGTTTGGATTTTTTGCCTTCTACCTTCTAAGTACCTACTCCGACCGTCTGTTAGAATCTCCTTGAATGCTAAGAATATGATCTTTGAAGGACTCGCCACAGATCTCGAGTTAGTATGAGTATGTGAGTAAAATGTTTAGATATATCCTTAACTCATAGACCTTGCACTTGAGCTAATCACAAGTTAGTGTTTACCTCATCCAAAACCCAAGCAACTTTTGTATGCATCGGGCACTCCTTAATCAACTTCGATCTTTGCCAAGCTCACTAGCAAAGCCGTTAAATTCACTCCTCTGATTTCCATTGATGAATTTTTCAAAATTTTCTATGACGATGTCCAATCATGATAATATGAGTATTAAAATGCTCCAATTAGACTCCCAATCAGGGTCTTGAACCGGTTTCATCTCGCTTGAGATCTCATTCGAGAACCCATTTTCACGCTTGAGCTAGACGAAACTTAAAACATAATATTTTCCTTGTTTTAACACATCTTAACTGACACATTAAGATTTTAACTTGATATATCAATTCAAGATCTCATCTAAAATTCGAGTTTTGAAATCGTGATCAAAACTTTCGATTTAGAGCTTCAATCTAATTGACACTTAAGGGATTTCTTCCTCAAAATAATGGCAATTAACATCATACATTAGATCAAAGCATCACAACACTTATAATCAGGAAAATCAAACAATCGTATTAAAAGTATTACATATCAAATCCACTTAGATATCTAAATACTTGAACATCATATTCTAAAATAAAAAACATGATATATTCTAACATTAGGTAGTGCAGTTGGTTAGGATATGCGATGCTCATCTTTAGGTCGAGAGTTCAATCCTCGCCAGCTACATATCCATGTGAATTACCTGATGTATGTGTTGTGAGTTCAGTGCACACTTTTTCAGAGTTTACAAGCAATTCTTGGTTCTTTGGGTCTTCCAATATGTATATGTGTATGTGTATATATGCATGTGTGTGTGTATATAATAAAAACTACTAAAAATACTTTCATAGGGGCCTTGAGCGAGAATAAAACTAATCTAAATGTTAAATTGCCCATATCACTTTACATCATCACTACCCACGTTGTTGTTAACTTTTTTCCATCATAGATGTTAATTCGATGTCCAATACAGATGTCTTTTATTGGGTTTGTAGATATTCTTCTCTTTTCTATTTCCTTGCATTAGTAGCTGCCTCTAATCTTGCACTATATTTCTGTATTTCCCTTGCCATTGATTTTCTCACTATTTCTATTTTGAATAGTGGATTAATTAAAATAGAAAGGAGATAAAGAAGAAGGCTGCATAGGAAGGTGGTTACCAACCACCTCACTAATTCCATCAAGTATTCAACATCCAAATATCAATCCATCGCATCGCTCTCACATTTGCATTTCTATTAGTTGTCGATACTACAAGGTGACATACGTCACATGCACCTCTGTTACCCAGTGGCTTGACCGGGCAACCAAAGACTTGATGAAGAGACTTCGCTCGGCATCTATCCTCGTTCGGCATGACCAAGCCATTCGGCATCTATCCTCATTCGGCATTGAGGGCCGTTCGACACAGCATGGTCGTTCCGCATTCCACACTGCTCGGCATCCAGACCTCGTTCGGCATTGAGGACCGTTCGGCACAGCATGACCGTTCGGCATTCCACACTGCTCGGCATCCAGACCTTGTTCGGCATTGAGGGTCGTTCGACACAGCATGGCCGTTCGGCATTCCACACTGCTCGGCATCCAGACCTCATTCGTCATTGAGGGCCGTTCGGCACAACATGGTCGTTCGGCATTCAATCTCGACCGACGTGAAGCTCGTTCGGCATTCGTATGTCATTCGGCATTAGCATGTCGTTCGGCAATGCCCCGTTCGGCATTCTAGTCTCATTCGGCATCTCCCCTCGACCGGCATCGGTTCTCGTTCGGCTGGCACTCTTCACTCAACGCATCGCCTCGTTCGGCATTAAGGAAGCGTTCGGCATTTGCCGACCGGCATTACAGGTTTGGCACGCAGAAGCCGCTCACTTTGGGCCGAGATATCTAGCTACTAGGCCCATCAAGGAAGTCCAACCCATTTTCGTCTATAAATAAAGAGGCAGGGGCACAGTGAAAGAGACCTTTTTTTGAGAACACCGGGGAGACTCTGCCGCATTCAAGACTTATCTTCTTTGCTTAACAATTATAATCATGTAGTTGGTGTACGGATTGTATCTTAACCAATTGATAAGTAAAGCAATAAAGATTAACCTCAAAGTGGACGTTGGCAATTACGTCGAACCACTATAAATCTGGTGTTCTTATTTTCTTCATTTAATTTAACATTCTATTCACGGTTTACATTTACTTTCTTCATTAATCTCTCTACATAATCTTTTTTAAGGGTGTTAGTGACCAATTTTTGTGCTAACATTTTGGCGTTTTCACTGAGAACCGAATTCTCAGGTCGATGGGATCTACTTTGTAGCTACTGGATTGAAAAATACCCCAAGGAGATCCGACTTATTCACTGGACGTCCGTTGAATCTATTCAGAGTTCCAACCGACAACTCTACTATGGGAAGACCACGCACCCGATCAGCTTCTCACAATGCGGACATCCACGAGACTGCTAGTATGCAACAATTTGGACCTACCAACCAACAAGCGATTCAAGACACAGGGCCCTCCACCCAAAATCAAATGGAAGTCGTTTTCCGAACAGAGTTCAACGACTTGATAAGAGAACTCAGGAAAAGTAAAATGCAACTTGCTGAGCGGATTCAAGCCAACACTAATCTCATGACTCGGCTTGCCCAGCAGCAGCATCAGAATGCTGGAGTTAGCCCTGCTCCTTATTCTTCATCTGATAGCTCGACCTCAGCTGATGAATCTCCTAGGCGTAAACGCCGTAAGACTAAAGCTGCACAGGCATGTGCCACTGATCGATCTGCCAGGGATCAGGCACGTGAGGACACCAGACGCCCGACTCACCAAGACCCAAATCAAGCTGGCATTCAGGACGCACGTTTGGCCGACTGCCATCAGGCGGGACATCAACCTGCATGGTCCCGTAGAACGAAACCCAACCTCCCATCCTCCATACAATCTCCAGACTTATCAGAAATGGTCAGACAGTTAATGAGAGAGAACCAAGGCTTGACCAACGAAGATTGGGGAGTGTTCAGGAGTCATACTCCCTTCACAGATACTATTCTACAGGCCGAGTATCCTAGGAAATTCAGTATGCCGACTATCCCAGCCTACGAATAGAAGACTGACCCTAGGCAACACGTGATGAGGTACGAATGGATTATGTATTTTGCAAGGGCAAATGACGCGACTAAGTGTAGGTGCTTCCCAATCACTTTGTTTAGAATCGCCACCATGTGGTTTACTCGACTTCCTCCTCGGTCTATATCCAGCTTCGACGAGTTGGCGATGAAATTTGTTGAACAATTCAGGATACATGCCACTCATCCAAAGGATGTGATGTCCTTATCAAGCGTGATCCAGGATCCGGGAGAGTCTTTGAAAGCATACTTGCAGAGGTTTCATGTTGCCGCCACTGAAGTTAGCAATCCTAACGACCATGCAATCTTGATGGCAGTAATGCGAGATGTAGATCCAGACTAGGAGTTTGGAGATTGGTTGGCGGGAAAGCCCTCAACTACATTGGAGCCATTCTATTCCAAAGCTTACCAATTCATAAGGAGGGAGGAAGCTCGATGAACGAGACGAGATAAGGCACCAGGGCCTGTTCAGGACACTGTGAAAAGTAACATCGCCGTGAAGCAATCCGGCGACAGTTCGGGAAAAGTTCAAGTCAACGTCCAGAACAAGCCTAGGAAATCTAAAGGATCCGGAGGTGGAAATCCCGGAAAGAAAAAGGAGACAGGGAAATGGAAGTCGAGGATTCCGACCTACAACGATACAACCCCCTGATTATGTCTCTTGAAAACATTTACCTATCTACCTGTAACATTCTTCCAATACAGAAAGCCGCACCCAAAGGAGTCCACTGAATAACAGAAAAGGACGGGGAAATATTATGGCTTCCAGGAGACCCACGGGCATAATACTAAGGAGTGTAGACACCTTCATGACGTCATAGAAAAGTTAATCAGGCAGAAAAAGCTGCAGGAGTTTGTTAAAAACCTACCAGAGGGTAGGCAAGGAACGTCAGACCCCGGACGCCGGCCGGCTCCACGCCACCCAGAGAAACCTGCCCGGACCGTAGGTAGGTTGATCATAAACACTATAGTCGGAGGACCTCATCCTGCAGACAAGAATTGGCAGGAGATGGAACGATATGCTACCTCCTTGAGGCATGCGAATTATGAATGTTGTTCGAATGTGGAAGATGGAACCCCCGCAAAACAACAATGCATGATGACAGATGATATAATGTTTAGGAGTTGAGATGCAGACAAGGTAGAGGCTCCTACTATTGACCCGATGGTCATATCTGCAACGATCGGGCCAGCTTACGTCAAAAGAATTTTGATTGATTGTGGAAGCTCTATCAACATCATCTTTAAGAAGGCTTATGACCAAATGAAGATGGAGACAAAAGATTTAAAACCATGCAAAGCCCGTATTCACGACTTTAGTGGTGGTGCAACCGACGCGATGGGGTATATTGAGTTACCAGTTGAACTGGGGGAAGGTGGGCGTAGGAGAGTGCGAATTCTACCATTCATAGTAATGGATGTTGACTCTCCATACAATGTATTTTTGGGTCGTCTGGCCCTGGCAGAGTTTAGGGCTACTTTAACCCCATGGTGTTTGACATTAAAATTTCCGACAGACAAAGGAGTCGGTGTAGTACATGGCGATCAGGCGACCGGTCTGCATGTTATGTGGCAGAGCTGAGAGAAGCTTAGCGGAGAGAAAAGGGGAAGTTTGTGGACAGCTCCGTCTGTATCCTAAGTACTGATGATTGACAAGTAGTGCCCGAACCCTGGCTCGGGCGACATTCTCGGATCGTTAGAGACATAGATCTGAGAGATAATGATGGGGAACCTAGGTAAACGAATGCAGCACCAGCTGAGCTGATGATCGACATTCCAGTCAGCCGGGATGATCCGTCACGAGTTCTTAAGATTGGATCACAACTCGACCCTTCAGTGGCCGAGGATCTTACTGATTTCCTCCGAGCGAATCTGGACGTTTTCGCTTGGACACACTCTGATATGTGCGGGATTTCATCCGCCATTGCAAGTCATATGTTGAACATAGACCCGAACTATGTCCCAGTAAAACAGAAAAGGAGAGGCATGGATCCGGAGAGGTCTGCTGCTCTCAAAGAGGAGGTGGACAAACTCAAAGCCAATGGGTTCGTCTGCGACGCCCTCTTCCCTGAATGGGTATCTAACCATGTGCTGGTAAGAAAAGCAAATGGGAAGTGGAGAACTTGTGTTGATTACTTAAATTTTTATAAAGCATGCCCGAAGGATAGTTTCCCTTTACCTAGAATCGACCAGCTCGTCGACTCTACCGTCAGACACGAATTATTGTCATTTATGGATGCGTATTCGGGATACAATCAAATCCCCATGCACATTCCAGACCAAGAACACACCAGTTTTGTCACAGATGTGGGGCTATATTGCTACGTAATAATGCCTTTTGGATTGAAAAACGCGGGAGCAACCTATCAGCGTCTGGTGAATCGAATGTTCAAAGACCAGATTGGCAGAACGATGGAAGTCTATGTGGATGACATGCTCGTGAAGTCACGGCAGTCAAACGACCACATCCGAGACTTAGCAGAGATGTTTGATATACTCAGGCATTACGGGATGAAGATCAACCCTTTAAAGTGTTCTTTTGGCATTGCATCAGGGAAATTCTTGGGTTTCATTGTGAACGCACGTGGAATTTAAGCTAACCGGGAAAGATTCAGGCTATTCGGGACATACAAGTTCCCAGAACTATAAAGCAAGTACAAAGCTTGAACGGAAAGGTGGCCGCGTTGAGTGGATTCATATCCAGAGCTACGGATAAGTGCATTCCTTTCTTTGATGTGATAAAGAAAGGAAAGAGGAATTTCGAGTGGATATCTGACTGCGATGAAGCATTTCTAGCTCTGGTTAGACATCAAGAAAGTCCTCCGGTGCTATCAAAACCAGTTGACCGTGAAATGTTGTATGTATACCTGGCAGTATCCTAACATGCTATCATTACGGCTTTGGTTCGCGAGGAGGACCGAGTTCAAAAGCCAGTATATTATGTCAGTAAACGTTCGACGGTGGCAGAAAGAAAATATCCCAGGATTGAGAAGCTAGCTTATTGCTTGGTGATTGCATCACGCAAGCTTCGTCCATACCTCCAGGCACACTCGATCAATGTTTACACTAATTAACCCTTGCGACAGGTACTCCAACAACCAGAAACTTTTGGAAGGATGTTAAAATGGAATATCGAATTGAGTCAGTTCGATATTACCTACCTGCCATGAAGGGCCATACCGGGGAAAGCGCTAGCAGATTTCATTGCTGAATTCACCATGACAGACGAGTCAAACGGCCATAATGTCATACCTCCCGTTTGATGGAAGATGTACACCGATGGGGCATCTAACGACCGTTGTTCGAGGGCTGGCATAGTTCTTGTAATTCCTGAGAACCGATTAGTTTGCTACGCTTTGAAGCTCGAATTCATAGCACGAATAACGAAGCCGAGTATGAAGCATTGATTGTAGGCTTAAGACTTATCAAAGAGCTGGGAGTAAGATCGGTTGAAATATTTTGCGACTCGCAACCGGTGGTGTACCAAGTGCAGGGAGACTATCAAGCAAAGGGGTAGAGACTTACCCCGTATTTGGTCCAGGTTCAAGAGCTGCTAGCGAATCTCGAGTATTATGATATTTCACATGTCCCGCGTGGGAAAAATAGAGCAGCCGATTCATTGGCAAAATTTGCAAGCACTGGCGATGCAGAGTAGATAGGATTGTTTATAGTTGAAACCTTGCATGTTCCGAGCTTAAATATGATGGAGGTAGATTTCATGTTAGAAACAGAAATCGAGAAGGAACCATGGATGACCCCATTCAAGCAGTACTTGTTACATTGGGTCGTGCTCGAAAGAAGGAGCGAAAGACGACAAGTCATTCGTAAGGCTTCGCGTTATGTAATGCAAGATGGGGTAATGTATCGGAGGGGATTCCCGACCCCCTTACTCCGGTGCATTGCCCGTGATGAGATGAAACAAGTGCTAAAGGAAGTCCATGAAGGTGAATGTGGCGACCATACCGGAGGGCAGACGTTAGAAAAGAAAACCACCGCTATGAATACTATTGGCCGACTGTAAATCGGGATGCCGCAAACTATGTGAGAAGATGTGACAAATGTCAGAAATATACGAAAATCCTGAGAACTCCGCCGAAGGAACTCACACCAATGGTTAGTCCCTGACCATTTGCAATGTAGGGGATCGATATAGTCGGTTCCTTACCCCTATCCAAAGGTGGTGCAAAATACGCGATAATTGCGGTCGATTACTTTACCAAGTGGGCAGAAGCAGAGCCTTTGGTGACTATCACCACCAAAAAGGTCATTAATTTCGTTGTACGAAATATTATATGTCGTTTTGGCCTTCCACGAACCATCGTTACATACAACGAAACTCAATTCGAAAGCAAAGAGTTCAAGCAATTTTTCCAAAAAAACGGTATTGAGAAAAATTTGCAATGGTTGCTCATCCGTAAGCCAATTGACAAGTGGAACCCATAAACAAAATAATCAAATGCATATTGAAAAAACGTTTGGAAAACGCTAGAGGCAAGTGGGTGGACGAGCTTCCAACGGTGCTTTGGGCTTACAGAACCACCCACAAGTCCGCGACTGGCCACACTCCATTCGCATTGGCATATGGCATGAAACCATTACTCTGTTTTGTGACGCCTCCAAAGTATTGCAAACTCAGAAAACGTCGCAGAATTGCTCTCTTCTTCCTCTTCATTTTATTCTATAAAAATTGCATCATCAGAAACCTTACTGAAGTGTTCTTTATCGGATCAAAGGCATACAAACTTTGAATCCGATTACGCTGTTGTAAAGCTTCATTGAATCCTGAAAGTCGGTAGTTCGATAACCCGTTTGTACCTAGTGAGTTGAACTATTGTTTGAAAGAATCTATTCCATAGATCCTTAAAGTCGAAAGTACAACATTGTCTTCATCGCCATTGCCATCAAATTCGCCTCGAACCGCAAAATCCTTAAGAAATTTTCAGACAATAGTTTACAACCATGGAAGATTCGAGCGCTCTGCAAATTATGAATTAGCATCTAACTCGATTAGAGCGTTTTATGGCTACAATTTCACTCGTTGGCAAGAGACGATGAAATTTTTCTTGGTCACCGTCAAGTTGTTCTACATTTTGAAAGATGACTTGGAAGAAATTTCGAAGGAAACTAATAAGGATGATGCTGCTCTAAAATCTAAACGTGCAAAGCGCAAAGAGGATGATTTTCTATGTAGAGGCCATATTCTGAATGCGCTATCTACCCCAGTTTAGAATGCTCATAGGACCTTGGAAACAGCGAAGGCACTCTGGACTGCCCTGGAGAATAAGTACCGCATATCCGAGGCCAGTAATAAAAAGTTTTTTATTTCTAATTTTATGGATTTCAAAATGGTCAAAATAAGTCGATAATTGGACAAGTAAGAGAAATCTTACTGTTGGTGAATCAACTTAAAGATGCTGGAATTGATCTCACTGAATCTTTTGTTGTTGGAGTTATAATTTCTAGACTTCCTCATAGTTGGAATGATTATAAGAAAAAGACGAAGCATACGGAAACATATTATAATTTATACGGATTACAGCGTCATCTTCGTATTGAAGAAGACTCTCGCAAACGCGATTTAAATGATAATACGCAAACTGAGTCCTATTCTAAGGAAAATAATGTTGAAATTACTGATAAGTTAAAGTCAAAAAATGAGACATGGTTTAAGAAGAAAAATCAGTCCAAAACTGACAACAAGAAGAAAGGTGCTTGTTATTTTTGTAACAAGCCCGGCCACTATGTCCGAGACTGCCGTCTGCGGAAGAAACAACAAAAAGTGAATGTGGTCGAAGACTCGATTTTGGCTGCAGTGCAAGAGGCGAACTCCGTTAGCAGCAATGATAATGATTGGTGGTTCGATACTGGAGCAACCATTCACATTTGCAAAGACCGTAATCTGTTCAAGAGTTACGAAGAAAATAAAGAAGAAGCGGACAAAGTTACTGAAGCAAATAAGGTTCCAAGCAAATTTCTGGGAAAAGGCACTATAGAACTTCCTTTCACCTCTGGAAAAGTTCTTACATTAGTCAATGTATTTTATGTACCTGATATGTGTAAGAATTTGGTCTCTGGGTACCTTCTTAACAAAGGAGGATTCAAGATGGTGTATGAGTCTGATAAGCTAGTGTTGTCTAAGAATGGTAGATTCATTGGACATGGATACTCTTGTAACGGCATGATTAAGTTGAATCTAATAAAGAAATCTTCTATTTATATTGTTGATTCTATTAATTTATGGCATTGTAGATTATGACATGTTAATTATAATTCCATTAGAAATATGAATAAATTAGGATTAATTTCTGATTGTGATTTCGATACCATCTCTAAATGTGAAATATGTGTTCAAGTAAAAATACACCGAAAATCGTTTAAATCCGTAGAAAGGAAAACTGGTTTGCTTGATTTGGTATGTAGTGACGTGGGTGACTTAAAAATTCATATCACCTATGGTGGTAACCAATGCTATATAACATTCATTGATGATTATACTAGATATGCATATGTATATCTAATGAAAACTAAAGATGAGGCTTTTGATAAATTCAAAATTTACAAAGCAGAGGTCGAAACACAATTAGGAGTTAAAATTAAATATTACATTCAGATCGTGGTGGTGAATATTTCTCAAATGAATTCACCTTATTTTATAAACAACAAGGTATAGTTTACCAATGTACTGTCCTATATACACCACAACAAAATGGTATTGCTGAAAGGAAGAATAGAACTTTAATAGAAATGGTTAATGTCTTGCTCATAAGTTTTAATTTACCTTATAACCTATGGGGTGATGCTATGTTATCTGCATGTTATATTTTAAATAGAGTACCACTTAAAAAGAATAATATTTCCCTTTATGAATTATGGTTTAATAGGAAACCTAACCTAACTAGACTTAAAGTTTGGGGTTGCTTAGCATATGTTAGAAAACCAGACCCTAAACGACCAAAGTTAGGAAATAGAGCATTTAAATGTGTTTTCATAGGATATTCGCTTAATAGTATAACTTATAGATTCCTTATTTTTGACACCCTAGAAGTTATAGAATCTATAGATGTAGAATTTTTTGAAAATCAAACTATTGAGATGCCATTGATATCATCTAGTCCAGAACCTAGTATGGCTAATGATATCAATGACGATGATTATGCTCCTGCTCAAAAGAGCAAGGAAGTATCAGTATCAGATAATAGTACTGAACAACGGAGAAGTAAAAGAATGAGAATAGAGAAGGACTATGGTCCTGACTTCATTAGATATCTTATAGAAGGCAGTACGGACGAAGTCCTTAATATGACCAAATATGTGATGAACGTCGATGACGATCCCAAAACTTATTCTGAGACTATGAGTTTCAGAGATTCCAATTTCTGGAACGAAGCTATCAATGACGAAATGAGTTCCATACTATTAAACCAAACTTGGGTTTATCTAATTTACCTCCCGGTGCTAAACCATAGGATGTAAATGGATATTGAAGAAAAAAATGAATACAAATGGATCCATTGATAAGTTTAAAACCAGGTTAGTTGCTAAGGGATATAAGTAAAGACATGGAGTAGATTACTTTGATACATATGCTCCAGTTGCTCGCATATCTTCTATACGCTGTTTAATTGCACTTGCATCAATTCATAAATTAGTCATACATCAAATGGATGTAAAGACTGCTTTTCTAAATGTAGATTTAGAAGAAGAGATATATATGGAACAATCTGAAGGTTTCAAAACCCCAGACCAAGAAAAGAAAGTTTGTAAATTAGTGAAATCTCTTTACGGCCTAAAGCAAGCTCCCATGTAATGACATGAGAAATTTGATAACACTATCATATGGATTCATTGTTAACGATGTTGATAAATGTATTTATAGCAAATTGGATAACAACGGTAGTGTTGTAATATGTTTATACATTGATGACATGCTAATATTTGGTTTCAATATATCCTGTGTGAATGAAATAAAAAGTTTCTGTCTTCTAAATTCGATATGAAAGATCTAGGAGAGGTTGATTTAATTTTAGGAATTAAAACTGTTAGGAAAGAGAGGGAGTTATTACTAACTCAATCTCATTACATAGAGAAATTCCTACAAAAGTATGGTCGTTACGATGATAAACCCACACCAACTCCTTTAGATCCTAGTATTAAATTAGAAAAGAACATTAGACGTACTATCTCTTTACTAGAGTATTCCAGTGTTATTGGGAGTCTTATGTATGCTATGCATTGCACTAAACTGGACATCGCACATGCTATAAGTGTATTGTGTCGATTTACGAGTAATCCATGTTTCGAACATTGGAAATCTACTTCCAGAGTTTTAGCTTATTTGAAAGGACCCTTTGAATATGATTTATCTTATAAAGGATATCCAGTTGTAATAGAAGGATATAGTGATGCAACCTGGAACAATGTAGAATCCAAATCCAAGTCTACTACTGGATGGATCTTTACATTAGGAGGCGTTGCTATGTCTTGGGCTTCCAAGAAGCAGCCCCATATTTCTAACTCAATAATGTTGTCAGAATTGATTGTATTAGCAGATGCATGTAAAGAAGCGGAATTGCTTAGTAATTTATTAATGGAAACCCCTTTATGGAAGAAGCCATCTCCGGCAGTCTTGATTAACTATGACAATCAAGCAACGATATACAATGTGTCTAATAAGGCATGTAATGTAAAGTCTAGACACGTGAGTCTAAGACATCAAGTGGTGACACGGTTACTCAAAAGAGGAGTTATAACTATTGACTACATAGAAATGAAGAAAAACTTGGCTGACCCACTTACAAAGAGTCTTCCAAAGGCAATGATTCTATAAAGTCACAAGAAATGTGATTAAGGTCTGTGAATGAAGGTTGATCATCCTTAACAGAAACCCAACTTATGTCTTGAAAAGGATAGACAAAGTTCAATGGGCATCAACAAGTTAAGAGTATGATTATGGAACAATAAATCGATAATCCCATAATATTTAATGTTGGATTCTGCAAGAGCAAAGGATGGATATATATCCTTAATAAGTCTAGAAACCTTAAAAGGTGTATCGTAGAAACACCTTAAGGGACTTAACTATATGAGTATAGAAATTAGGCCGTTTCCTAGGAAAGTATGACCTCTTTCTAAGTAGACTCATGAACCAGGATTTAAGCACATGGCCATTAATGTGCTGAGCAATACAGAACACTTTATCTAAGGAAATCAACGTGTGCAATTGTTCCGGTTTTATCATTAGTGATACTTGGTTCAAGATTCGTTCATCATAAAATCTCGATAAGGCTTTGAATGGTTTACACTAAGTAAAGGTTCAAATCCAAAAGATACCTTTTATTTATGTGTTGGTTTTCACGATGATGCAAAACTTGGCTTAGAACTACATAGGCTTAATCCCACATGGGTATGTAGGAAGTCACTCTAGTGATGCAGGCATCCTATTTATTAATTATTTCTTATTTTGAAAATTGGGGGAGATTGTTGTAAAATTTTCAAATAAGTTTTGGGGCTTTGGGTTATTATTTGGAAGAGAAGAAAGAAAGAAGAAAGAAAAGATAGTCCCACATGCTAGAAACTCAAGGGCTATATTTTTATAAATATAACTTTCTCATGTGGTTGTTGGGGCCTTGAGGCTCCCACATGTTTGCCTTCTTGTGAGGAGACAAGTCATGCAACACCACGCACACGCCGCCGCCGTCCGTCCGAACCGGGCCGGGTTGGGTATGGGTTTCGGGTTCAAATCCGAAAATATTTTTGGACCATATGTGAACAGTAACGGGCCAGTTTTCAGCCCGTTAAGGACCCAAAACCGAAATTCCTGAATTTGAATAAATGGCGGGAAATTTGTAACGTTTTCTAAACGTATAAGAAATGAATAGACGCGAAGTTCAAATATTGAATGGATAAAGCTGTTTGTAACAGTTGCAAACAGTTATGACGCTTAGCGAATAGGCACCTCTCTACCACTATAAATAGTGACGTCCAGAAAGCGTTAGATAGAATTCTGAATCTTCTTCTTCACAGAGCAGTTTTTGCGACACCAGAAAGTGTTACAAAACACTGCGCCGCCATTACTCTTTTTTGTGACGCCTCCAAGGTGTTGCAAACTCAGAAAATGTCACAGAATTGCTCTCTTCTTCCTCTTCGTTCTATTCTATACAAATTGCATCATCAGAAACCATTACTAAAGTGTTCTTGGTTAGATCAAAGGCGTACAGACTTTGAATCCGATTATGCTATTGTAAGGCTTCATTGAATCCTGAAAGTCGGTAGTTCGATAACCCATTTGTACCTGGTGGGTTGAGCTATTGTCTGAAAGAATCTATTCCATAGATCCTTGAAGTCGGTAGTACAACATTATCTTCATCGCAATTGCCATCAAATTCGCCTCGAACCGCAAAATCCCCAAGAAATTTCCAGACAATAGTTTACAACCATGGAAGGTTCGAGCGCTCTGCAGGTTATGAATCAACATCTAACTCGATTAGAGTGTTTTGATGGCGACAATTTCACTCGTTGGCAAGAGACGATATAATTTTTCTTGGTCACTGTCAAGTTGTTCTACATTTTGAAAGATGGCTTGGAAAAAATCCCAGAGGAAACTGATAAGGATGATGCCGCTCTAAAGGTTAAACGTGCAAAGCGCAAAGAGGACAATTTTCTATGCAGAGGTCATATTCTAAATGCGCTATCTACCCCAGTCTACAATGCTTATAGGACCTTGAAAACAGCGAAGGCACTCAGGACTACCCTGGAGAATAAGTATCGCATATCTGAGGCCAGTAATAAAAAGTTTGTTATTTTTAATTTTATAGATTTCAAAATGTCACAAATAAGTCCGTAATTGGACAAGTAAGCGAAATCTTACTGTTGGTGAATCAACTTAAACATGCTGGAATGATCTCCTTGAATCTTTTGTTGTTGGAGTTATAATTTCTAGATTTCCGTATAGATGGAATGATATAAGAAAAAGATGAAGCATGCGGAAACAGATTATAATTTAGACGGATTACAGCGTCATTTTCGTATTGAAGAAGACTCTCGCAAACGCGATCTAGATGATAATCCGCGAACTGAGTCCCATTCTATGGCAAATAATGTTGAAATTACTGATAAGTTAAAGCCAAAGAATGAGACACAGTTTAAGAAAAAAATCATTCCAAAACCAACAACAAAAAGAAAGGTGCCTGTTATTTTTGTAACAAGCCCGGTCACTATTCTCGAGACTGCCATCTGCGGAAGAAACAAAAAAAAGTGAATGTGGTCGAAAACTCGCTTGTGGCTGTAGTGCAAGAGGCGAACTCCGTTAGCGGCAATGATAATGATTGGTGGTTCGATACTGGAGCAACCATTCACATTTGCAAAGACCGTAATCTGTTCAAGAGTTACGAAGAAAATAAAGGAGAAGCCGACGAAGTTACTGAAGCAAATAAGGTTCGAAGCAAAGTTCTGGGAAAAGGCACTATAGAACTTCCTTTCACCTATGGAAAAGTTCTTACATTAGTTAATGTACATTATGTACATGATATGTGAAAGGATTTGGTCTCTTAATACATTCTTTACAAAGTAGGATTTAAGATGGTGTATGAGTCTGATAAGTTAGTGTTGTCTAATAATGTAACGAGAAGAGATTTTTCGTTGCCGAAAAACCGAATAGTTAGGGTTTTAAGAAAAAGATGAAGACATAAGAAGAGGGAAAAGATAGAAAATAGAGAGAAAAGAAAATAGAAAGAACAGAACACAGCACAACAATATCAGAATCTCACAATTCGCAGCGGAACAACATATAATAGATAAATGAATAATCTTTAAACAAAGAACTATATCAGTTATTACATTACATCACATTTCATTTCATTACATCAGAGTGTACAACAACAAACAACATCAAACAGCGGAAAAGAAATACTATATACTAATAATACGCCATGCCATCCAGCTTGCCTCCAGCAACTCCAGAATATCCTGATAAACCTTAACTCTTGACTGCCCGTGTGGAAATTGGTGGGCACCCAGAGTTTAGGAAGGAAAACAATAAACTCCGAGTCAGTCATGTGACTGGTGTGAGAACTCAAAACAGTTTATTTATCTTTAAAATCAAAATAGAGGAATATTTTTAAAGTCAATTCGCAATGCTTTTAAAAATGAGACTACCATAAGGCCTCCCGCACACACACACATGCAAACGCAGAATCGGAGGAGATTTCTCCTTATGATAGTCAAAGATGCTTGATACGCATTAAAAAGAACATTTGATATTATTACTAGTGCATAGTGTAGGAAAAATTTATTTTGAAAGTAGAATATAAATCTTAGCCAGCATAGACATTTCGAACTATGCCTACTATAACTACCATCTAAACAGTGGTGACCACCATAAGTAAATGGCAGGTTCTACAACTAAAACCGTACAGGGTTTCGTATTGGGAATTGGATTTCCAACGAATGGTCAGGCCAACGAACTTCCCATTGCCACATGAGAATGCCTCTGGAAGGACGTCCCCGAGAACCAAACCGGATCTCTGCCAACACAAGGCCGGGTTACCCCTAACTGGGTAACAACTGACACGAGTATGCCATCCCCCGGTCCTTTGGGACCTTTATCCGAGCGCTCGTCACCATCATCACACAATCATAAATAAAGTGTTTCAACATGAGTATGTATCTGGGCTCCATACCATGATACCAACCTTTTCCAGAAGGAAATGCACATACCCTAAAGGGAGCTACCCCTCATAACCTTGCTGCATCTTTCCTGTTTTGACCATTCCGGGGTGTGAGGCTCGACGAAGTCTCGTCCACAAAAACACGCTTTATACAAAAGCTGTGCTTTGGGTCAACAAATGATCATAGAAATGATCACAAAGATAAACGATCAGACAAATGATCCTATCACAAATGATCAACACAATGATCATTTCACAGCAACACTCAGCATGTCACATTACCAAATTGGGAATATATCGCTGATAACCTTCAACTACATAACCTCTGAGCTCATACGTCTCAAAGAAGGGTGTTAAGCTAAAAGAATAAATTCTCCGCCACCAACAGAAATATATTTGAAAGAAATCAGCTTTATATCTCAATTTGTAATGTCAGACATACTATCCATACAAGTCTGTTCCGGGATCGAACAGAACCGAAGGCACTTACAAAGAAGTCCTTGCAATCCGGATATTCACTAATCACGACCGGACTTCCCATCACATATGGAGTCTCTATACCGGGGACCATTCGATGCAAAGTCATTCGATGAGTTGTCCTTTCGCTTTCAAAAATATCTGGTCTTCAACACCAGTCATCAATGCTATCCATTACGTCGTATCACTATTCGGAATGGGTAATCCGAATAACGAGCGCAATAGTTTAAAAATAAGTGTAGCATTCAAATTTAGCAAATCCCAACAAATACCTTTCAAAGGTAAATATTGATAGTCGGTTATTGAACTATCAATGGATATGCACAACATCACCAGATTCCAAATAATTTTCCAAATTATTTATTTCACAAAAATATCTTTACAAGATATATAATTTTCACACTTCAAAAATAAATCAATATTTATTTTTAAACCAAATTTTTTTCCCCTTTTCATTTATAAATTCCATAGTGAATTTATATTCCAAAACATCTATGAATACACAGTTTCAATTATTCATTTTCAATTTATCTTCAAAAGGATAAATTCTCAAAACGTTTCATTTTACATTGAAAAAAACATTTCCATACTTATTTATTTATATGTAATTTACAAGTCTTTTCATTTTCTATACTTGGAAAATATTCAATATACTTGAATCAAAATTAAGTATATGTTTCATTCTTTAAGGAAATCATTCTCTTAACATATTTATTTGGGCCAAAACGAATGTTGCGTAAAACATCGTTACGATAACCCAAAATCACTAGTATAGGGATTCGAAATTAAAATAGACATATAAATCCCAATACTATACAAAACATTTCCTTTCGGAAATCATTTACTATAACAACAGTGTTATAGTCCACCATTTCCTTCTATTTTTCGAAAACGTCTATTTCAACAATGAATGTTGAAATCTAGGGTTTCGAATCATAACACATTTAAAAACATCGTTAGATCGTTTTAATTCTATTTAAAACATCATATCTAAAACATTTTCTTTAACATATTATTCACTATTCAAAAACGTGAATATACTTCGTTAACCAATTTCATCATTTCAATTCATTTTATTTTAAAGGATTATTCACTATTCAAAAACGTGAATATAACTCCATAAATAAGTTATAACAATTTACCTATCAAAATAAGTCGTTTGCGGATTTATAAAACAACGTTTATAAATTCCTTTATTATCCTATTCCAGTTTATAACTCAATTATATGCTAAAAGTTCCTATTATAAGTTAAACACTTATAATTTATTCGTTTACAAAAATCATTCTTTTAAACTTCACAATTATAAATCTTATAACTTATAAGATTTATTCATTTATCCAAATCTATTCTTTCAATAACTTTATAAATTTTATAAACCTACTGTTTATAAAATTCCATTTATAACTTCACCGTTCATAATTCTATAAATTTCATTCATTTATGAAATTCATTCACAATTCATTCTAACACTTATAAAAACTCGTTTTATAATTCAAATATTTTTAATTCACAAATATCAGTTTTACAAATCTTTTATATAAATCAATTAATACTATTATTTTAAAACGTCTTTAAACTTCTTTATAATTTCATCCTTTTGATTTATAACATAATCAAATTTTATAAATCCTATATTTAAACTTTTCACACTAAATTCAGAAATCCCAATTTAAATTATTTTATAAAATCATTAACCCCATATTTTTCAAAAATCAACTTTTAACTATATTTCTCAAAAAGCATAATTTTTATAGCATTAAAAATTATAACGTTTATTTATTTAAAATGGATCAATTCCAAAAATATTTTATAACGTATACTTTCAAAAATTACTTTAAAAATCATTTTAAAATTCCAAAATTTGGCCCAATGATGCTACATACCAAATAGTCAATCACGACAACAACGATATCATATATCGATATGATAATCAACGAATATCAAAATATCCATAATCAAATAAATACTGTTGAGGAATCCAGTTGGATCCCTCCAACCTGTTTTCCTGCATCCACAAACATTAGCACAATACCAATTCTGTTCCAGTACGAAATTATCGCGGTATATGGGATTTTAAATATTATCCGCTTAATAGACGGCGCAATAGGGTCTCATCCGCTATACAATGCGGGAAATCAATAACTGCAATATATACATATGCCAATATATATATATATATATATATATTGCTATTATATATAATACCAATTTCACTGTTTATGAAATATTCGCGGTATATGTTTTTAATAAATAACATCCGCTTACTAACGGCGCATAATTTCTATTTTAACAATAAATAGATAACAATCATCATTCAAACATGCATTCAAGAATTTTAAATCTAACTATTTAAAATTAAAATCGAAACCGATTCGATTGAGTGAGAAGTTCTCACCTTGATTTCAATTTCATTTTAGCGATTTATTTCGAATAAAATTAAACGGACGTTTAATTTTACCCAAAATTCTCACTAACTCCAAACGACTCCAATCCAATTCCATAGCGTAGTGCTCGTCCATACGAATCAAACGCTTCCTGTTTCGCATGTTTTCGACCTCGTAAGAAAAAGATATGATTTTATGAAGTTTACACGATTTTTATAAACATAAATTTACAACTTATTTCTTTATTTATAACCCTAAAAACGATCAGAGCCTCACGTTCAAATCCAACCCATCAGGGCCGCACGTCCCTGTTTCTTCCCCAGGTTCCATCTACGTGAGAAACCCATACACACGTTCACAAATTCGAACGCCGCTCCTCCATATCAACGACCGAACATCGATCGAGCAACGCCCCTGCCTGCGCCACCATGCCGTGCGCCACCGCCCCCAATATTGTTTAACTCGGCTGCCTCCTCCACCCCAAAAACGAGCTCGAACCGAAACCCTAGTTCGACAGATCGAGGCCAATCCAAAGCCCTAGAACGAAAACCCATCGTTGGATGTATCGAGCTCGGAGAGCTCTACACCTTTGTAGTTGAAATTTCTTGAAACGAGGCTTGGATTTGAAGAAACTGGAGGGAGAAGGAAGTTTGATTTCGGCCATAGATAATAGGGGAGCGGTGGCTGTAAGTTTTTGACCTAGGGCTTTGAATATTTGTGAAAAAATGAAGTTAAGGGGGTTTTATAGAAAAATTTCCCAATTTACTATTCACCTGGAATTTCCGAACTCCAAACGAAGCGTGCCGGTTGGCGTTTCTAAGGTTTACCCCGCGTTACGGACACAATGGAACATGTTTCGAAAGCTAATTCGATCATCTGTGCGAGTTATGGCAATAAACGTTCGATTTAAAATTAAACCGATTAAACGATTTTCTAGGCGTTTTGGCTTGCACCGGATAAACGGTAAATCCAATTGACACGAAATTTGAAACCATATAATAATATCACATTATGGATCCGATGAAACTGGTTTCGTCGAAATCCGAGACCGTTTGAAAAATGGCTATTTTAACTCGCAAAATTAAAATTAAAACAATTTCGATGCGTTTCGAGCTGCCACGATCAAACGATAACTCCGATTGCTATGAAAATTGAAATTCGATAATAACAAACTATTACGGATCCAATGGAACTGGTTTCGTCCAATTCTGAGACTGTTCAAAAATTGGCTAATTTCACTAGTCGATTAAATATTAAAATATTCAATTTTCACAAATTAACTTTTAATTCGATTTTAAAGTTCTAAAATATCGTTCTAACTCCAATATGATATAATAAAATTTTACAAATCATTATCAATCATATTTAACCCAAATTTCAATTATCTCTGTATTTTCACATATTAAATTATCGATTTAATTATTTAGTTAAATCCAATTATTCAAAATAAAATTTATTCGACTTGTCAATTTCATTTATTAATATTTAAAATTAATTAAATATTCAAATTTTAATTAATATAAATTTTGGGTCGTTACATACTTCCCCCTTAAAAGAATTTCGTCCTCGAAATTACTAAGTAAGAAAAGTTACAGAATCTATTAACTTTCCCATAAATCCATAGTTAAACTTCTTACAATAACTTTACTAAGTTTTCAAATCATACTTAGTTATCTTTTCAAAAGCAACTATTGTTGTTTAACTTTCAACTCCAAATCAAAGTTAAAGTTTTCAAAACTTTCCAATTTTTCTCAAATTTTTCTAACGCCTTAAATTTTCGGAAAAATTCGCCATAGTCTCCTTTGCGCGGCTCGATCCGAAAAAAAATGACAGTATATATATCACAAATATACATCTCATCAAGTAATGAGGCATCCCGCAGGGAAAAAGTGTAAAAGTACGATATGTAATCCGAGATATGTACCTTATATTTTATTAGCGAGCATATACGGTTAATATAGCACGAAAGCGAGCTCCAAATGCGAAGCAAACGCAATCCGCCCTACTAAACACTCAACAAACAACATGAGAATATGTATATAGACAATAGTATCGATATAAAACATATAGCAACATAATAACTATATATGCCAACATAGCAAATGAAACAAAACAACAAATGCAAACATCAACCAACTATCATCCATAACCAAATCAATATTCATTCATATTCAATGAGATGGTTTTCAATTTAATCACATTTGATTCATTTAACAGTGGATGTTTTTACTAACATTCATTTTCAATTAGTTTATATTCACTAATTCATATTCAAGTTGGTTCACTTCCAAATCAAATTCAATCCTATATAAGATTCATTTAACTTCCAATTGAATTTCAATTACTTTAGCTTCCAATTTCATTAATTTAATTTCATTAACACTTAATGAATTATATACAATCAACTAACAACCATATAAAAACTAATGTATATTAATTACAACCAAATTCCTTTGCTTATATTCATTCGATTTGGTTTAACACCATCACTTTCAATTGGTTTAATTAAATTGATTTTCATTCAATTATTCAACTTCCAATAACATTAGATTTTAATGAATTAACACTTATATTCATTATTTCATATCAATTATTTAACATTCAATCCATTCATTCAATTCAATTACTAAAGTTGAATTTCATTTACATAACTTAAGTTCACATTTATCGTTAACCTTTATTAATTTACTTTGATATCAATATCAACTTCATTCAACAACTCTTAAGTTATATTTCATTTCAAACATTATCTGTTTTTCTAAACTTAAATTCCCACTTATAAATCAATTCAGATTCCAATTTTAAGTAAATTTCCATTTAACTTTAAATTCATTTTTATTTACAACTCATATTCATAAATATATTCATATAATTTCACTTCTTATATATATAAGTTTATTTCACAATTGTAAATCACATTAATTATAATTCAATTCATATAATTCATTTTACTTGTACAATTATTCTTTAATTTAGATTATTCAAACAACTTAACTATCAACTTATATACACTTTAATAATTCTGAAAAATTATTTCTTTATATATATAATATAATCAAGTAAAATTATTCCATTTACCCAATTTAAAACAATACTGTGTCGAATTGTTCTATTCAAGTGTTTACAAACCCCTTCGGCATAGTTGTCGAGACCGTGCTGACGAAGGTTCATATGCCACTTAATAAACCAATCATCACAATATAAAACAATTTTATATATTCACTAACAAATACGCTCTCATAACTATTATTACACTCAAACTCATTCTAGAGTACTACTGACTCTATCTCTAATGAGTAATACCCAACAGAACCATGGTTGTCGCTTAACCATAAGCTCTGATACCAAATGTAACGAGAAGAGATTTTTCGTTGCCGAAAAACCGAATAGTTAGGGTTTTAAGAAAAAGATGAAGACATAAGAAGAGGGAAAAGATAGAAAATAGAGAGAAAAGAAAATAGAAAGAACAGAACACAGCACAACAATATCAGAATCTCACAATTCGCAGCGGAACAACATATAATAGATAAATGAATAATCTTTAAACAAAGAACTATATCAGTTATTACATTACATCACATTTCATTTCATTACATCAGAGTGTACAACAACAAAAACATCAAACAGCGAAAAAGAAATACTATATACTAATAATACGCCATGCCATCCAGCTTGCCTCCAGCAACTCCAGAATATCCTGATAAACCTTAACTCTTGACTGCCCGTGTGGAAATTGGTGGGCACCCAGAGTTTAGGAAGGAAAACAATAAACTCCGAGTCAGTCATGTGACTGGTGTGAGAACTCAAAACAGTTTATTTATCTTTAAAATCAAAATAGAGGAATATTTTTAAAGTCAATTCGCAATGCTTTTAAAAATGAGACTACCATAAGGCTTCCCGCACACACACACATGCAAACGCAGAATCGGAGGAGATTTCTCCTTATGATAGTCAAAGATGCTTGATACGCATTAAAAAGAACATTTGATATTATTACTAGTGCATAGTGTAGGAAAAATTTATTTCGAAAGTAGAATATAAATCTTAGCCAGCATAGACATTTCGAACTATGCCTACTATAGCTACCATCTAAACAGTGGTGACCACAATAAGTAAATGGCAGGTTCTACAACTAAAACCGTACAAGGTTTCGTATTGGGAATTGGATTTCCAACGAATGGTCAGGCCAAGGAACTTTCCATTGCCACATTAGAACGCCTCTGGAAGGACGTCCCCGAGAACCAAACCGGATCTCTGCCAACACAAGGCCGGGTTACCCCTAACTTGGTAACAACTGACACGAGTATGCCATCCCCCGGTCCTTTGGGACCTTTATCCGAGCGCTCGTCACCATCATCACACAATCATAAATAAAGTGTTTCAACATGAGTAAGTATCTGGGCTCGATACCATGATACCACCCTTTTCCAGAAGGAAATGCACATACCCTAAAGGGAGCTACCCCTCATAACCTTGCTGCATCTTTCATGTTTTGACCATTCCGGGGTGTGAGGCTCGACGAAGTCTCGTCCACAAAAACACGCCTTATACAAAAGCTGTGCTTTGGGTCAACAAATGATCATAGAAATGATCACAAAAATAAACGATCAAACAAATGATCCTATCACAAATGATCAACACAATGATCATTTCACAGCAACACTCAGTATGTCACATTACCAAATTGGGAATATATCGCTGATAACCTTCAACTACATAACCTCTGAGCTCGTACGTCTCAGAGAAGGGTGTTAAGCTAAAAGAATAAATTCTCCGCCACCAACATAAATATATTTGAAAGAAATCAGCTTTATATCTCAATTTGTAATGTCAGACATACTATCCATACAAGTCTGTTCCGGGATCGAACAGAACCGAAGGCACTTACAAAGAAGTCCTTGCAATCCGTATATTCACTAATCACGACCGGACTTCCCATCACATATGGAGTCTCTATACCGGGGACCATTCGATGCAAAGACATTCGACGAGTTGTCCTTTCGCTTTCAAAAATATCCGGTCTTCAACACCGGTCATCAATGCTATCCATTACGTCGTATCACTATTCGGAATGGGTAATCCGAATAACGAGCGCAATAATTTAAAAATAAGTGTAGCATTCAAATTTAGCAAATCCCAACAAATACCTTTCAAAGGTAAATATTGATAGTCGGTTATTGAACTATCAATGGATATGCACAACATCACCAGATTCCAAATAATTTTCCAAATTATTTATTTCACAAAAATATCTTTACAAGATATATAATTTTCACACTTCAAAAATAAATCAATATTTATTTTTAAACCCAATTTTTTCCCCTTTTCATTTATAAATTCCATAGTGAATTTATATTCCAAAATATCTATGAATACACGGTTTCAATTATTCATTTTCAATTTATCTTCAAAAGGATAAATTCTCAAAACGTTTCATTTTACATTGAAAAAAACATTTCCATACTTATTTATTTATAAGTAATTTACAAGTCTTTTCATTTTCTATACTTGGAAAATATTCAATATACTTGAATCGAAATTAAGTATATGTTTCATTCTTTAAGGAAATCATTCTCTTAACATATTTATTTGGGCCAAAACGAATGTTGCGTAAAACATCGTTACGATAACCCAAAATCACTAGTATAGGGATTCGAAATTAAAATAGACATATAAATCCCAATACTATACAAAACATTTCCTTTCGGAAATCATTTACTATAACAACAGTGTTATAGTCCACCATTTCCTTCTATTTTTCGAAAACGTCTATTTCAACAATGAATGCTGAAATCTAGGGTTTCGAATCATAACACATTTAAAAACATCGTTAGATCGTTTTAATTCTATTTAAAACATCATATCTAAAACATTTTCTTTAACATATTATTCACTATTCAAAAACGTGAATATACTTCGTTAACCAATTTCATCATTTCTATTCATTTTATTTTAAAGGATTATTCACTATTCAAAAACGTGAATATAACTCCATAAATAAGTTATAACAATTTACTTATCAAAATAAGTCGTTTGTGGATTTATAAAACAACGTTTATAAAATTTTTTATTATCCTATTCCAGTTTATAACTCAATTATATGCTAAAAGTTCCTATTATAAGTTAAACACTTATAATTTGTTCGTTAACAAAAATCATTCTTTTAAACTTCACAATTATAAATCTTATAACTTATAAGATTTATTCATTTATCCAAATCTATTCTTTCAATAACTTTACAAATTTTATAAACCTACTGTTTATAAAATTCCATTTATAACTTCACCGTTCATAATTCTATAAATTTCATTCATTTATGAAATTCATTCACAATTCATTCTAACACTTATAAAAACTCGTTTAATAATTCAAATATTTTTAATTCACAAATATCAGTTTTACAAATCTTTTATATAAATCAAGTAATACTATTATTTTAAAACGTCTTTAAACTTCTTTATAATTTCATCCTTTTGATTTATAAAATAATCAAATTTTATAAATCCTATATTTAAACTTTTCACACTAAATTCAGAAATCCCAATTTAAACTATTTTATAAAATCATTAACCCCATATTTTCCAAAAATCAACTTTTAACTATATTTCTCAAAAAGCATAATTTTTATAACATTAAAAATTATAACGTTTATTTATTTAAAATGGATCAATTCCAAAAATATTTTATAACGTATACTTTCAAAAATTACTTTAAAAATCATTTTAAAATTCCAAAATTTGGCCCAATGATGCTACATACCAAATAGTCAATCACGACAACAACGATATCATATATCGATATGATAATCAACGAATATCAAAATATCCATAATCAAATAAATACTGTTGAGGAATCCAGTTGGATCCCTCCAACCTGTTTTCCTGCATCCACAAACATTAGCACAATACCAATTCCGTTCCAGTACGAAATTATCGCGGTATATGGGATTTAAAATATTATCCGCTTAATAGACGGCGCAATAGGGTCTCATCCGCTATACAATGCGGGAAATCAATAACTGCAATATATACATATGCCAATTTATATATATTGCTATTATATATAATACCAATTTCACTGTTTATGAAATATTCGCGGTATATGTTTTTAATAAATAACATCCACTTACTAACGGCGCATAATGTCTATTTTAACAATCAATAGATAACAATCATCATTCAAACATGCATTCAAGAATTTTAAATCTAACAATTTAAAATTAAAATCGAAACAGATTCGATTGAGTGAGAAGTTCTCACCTTGATTTCAATTTCGTTTTAGCGATTTATTTCGAATAAAATTAAACGGACGTTTAATTTTATCCGAAATTCTCACTAACTCCAAACGAATCCAATCCAATTCCATAGCGTAGTGCTCGTCCATACGATTCCAACGCTTCCTGTTTCGCGCGTTTTCGACCTTGTATGAAAAAGATATGATTTTATGAAGTTTACACGATTTTTATAAACATAAATTTACAACTTATTTCTTTATTTATAACCCTAAAAACGATCAGAGCCTCACGTTCAAATCCAACCCATCAGGGCCGCACATCCCTGTTTCTTCCCCAGGTTCCATCTACGTGAGAAACCCATACACACGTTCACAAATTCGAACGCCGCTCCTCCATATCAACGACCGGACATCGATCGAGCAACGCCCCTGCCTGCGCCACCATGCCGTGCGCCACCGCCCCCAATATTGTTGAACTCGGCTGCCTCCTCCACCCTAAAAACGAGCTCGAACCAAAACCCTAGTTCGACAGATCGAGGCCAATCCAAAGCCCTAGAACGAAAACCCACCGTTGGATGTATCGAGCTCGGAGAGCTCTACACCTTTGTAGTTGAAAGTTTCTTGAAACGAGGCTTGGGTTTGAAGAAACTGGAGGGAGAAGGAAGTTTGATTTCAGCCATAGATAATAGGGGAGGAGGCGGCTGTAAGTTTTTGACCTAGGGCTTTGAATATTTGTGAAAAAATGAAGTTAAGGCGGTTTTATAGAAAAATTTCCCAATTTACTATTCACCCAGAATTTTCGAACTCCAAACGAAGCGTGCCGGTTGGCGTTTCTAAGGTTTACCCCGCGTTCCGGACACAATGGAACATGTTTCGGAAGCTAATTCGATCATCTGTGCGAGTTATGGCAATAAACGTTCGATTTAAAATTAAACCGATTAAACGATTTTCTAGGCGTTTTGGCTTGCACCGGACAAATGGTAAATCCAATTGACACGAAATTTGAAACCATACAATAATATCACATTATGGATCCGATGAAACTAGTTTCGTCGAGATCCTAGACTGTTTGAAAAATGGCTATTTTAACTCGCAAAATTAAAATTAAAACAATTTCGATGCGTTTCGAGCTGCCACGATCAAACAATAACTCCGACTGCTACGAAAATTGAAATACGATAATAACAAACTATTACGGATCCAATGGAACTGGTTTCGTTCAATTCTGAGACTGTTCAAAAATTGGCTAATTTCACTAGTCGATTAAATATTAAAATATTCAATTTTCACAAATTAACTTTTTATTCGATTTTAAAAGTTCTAAAATATCGTTCTAACTCCAATATGATATAATAAAATTTTACAAATCATTTTCAATCATATTTAACCCAAATTTCAATTATTTCTGTATTTTCACATATTAAATTATCGATTTAATTATTCAATTATATCCAATTATTCAAAATAAAATTTATTCGACTTGTAAATTTCATTTATTAATATTTAATATTAATTAAATATTCAAATTTTAATTAATATAAATTCTGGGTCGTTACATCTAATAATGGTAGATTCATTGGATAGGGATACTCTTGTAACGGCATGATTAAGTTGAATCTAATAAAGAAATCTTCTATTTATATCGTTGATTCTATTAATTTATGGCATGGTAGATTGGGACATGTTAATTATAATTCCATTAGAAATATGAATAAATTAGGATTAATTTCTGATTGTGATTTCGATACCATCTCTAAATGTGAAATATGTGTTTAAGAAAAAATACACCGAAAATACTTTAAATCCATAGAAAGGAAAACTGGTTTGGTTGATTTGGTATATAGTGATGTGGGTGACTTAAAAAGTCATATCACCTATGGTGGTAACCAATGCTATATAACATTCATTGATGATTATACTAGATATGCATATGTATATCTAATGAAAACTAAAGATGAGGCTTTTGATAAATTCAAAATTTACAAAGCAGAGGTCGAAACACAATTAGGAGTTAAAATTAAAATATTACATTCAGATCGTGGTGGTGAATATTTCTCAAATGAATTCACCTTATTTTGTAAACAAGGTATAGTTCACCAATGTACTGCCCCATGTACACCACACAAAAATGGTGTTGCTGAAAAGAAGAATAGAACTTTAGTAGAAATGGTAAATGCCATGCTCATAAGTTCTAATTTACTTTATAACCTATGGGGTGATGCTATGTTGTCTGCATGTTATATTTTAAATAGAGTACCACTTAAAAAGAATAATATTTCCCCTTATGAATTATGGTTTAATAGGAAACCTAACCTGACTAGACTTAAAGTTTGGGGTTGCTTAGCATATGTTAGAAAACAAGATGTAACAGCCCGCTATTTTGGACCATTCAAATCGACAATAAAACCATACATGTCTGACTTGACTAATTCAAAATACCGAATTGTTAATTTAAATTTGGCAAACGTAACATATACAGTAAATAAATCAGTCACAGATCACAGACACGGAGTAATAAAATGCAGCGGAATAGATAAGGAATAGTAGTTCATGAAGCTACTATATACATCAGAGTTAGAAATAAAATACATCAAAATATCCCAGATGCAGTGAAGTCTCCAGTACGAGCAGATGACTTCTCTGAACCAATCAACTGGATGACTGAAAGGATACATAGCTGGATCTTCAAGCAAAGCTCCAACTTCCAAGGTGAGTCTCAAATGCTGTATCACTCAGTCTGACCCGAGCGTAAAGCAAAACACAAAACACTCGAGTCG
This sequence comes from Allium cepa, assembly GCA_030765085.1. Taxonomy (NCBI): domain Eukaryota; kingdom Viridiplantae; phylum Streptophyta; class Magnoliopsida; order Asparagales; family Amaryllidaceae; genus Allium; species Allium cepa. The sequence goes on along the minus strand of CM060931.1, from coordinate 406,259,239 downwards.
GGATTAACATTCTTATATATATAAATCTAACTCAAGTGAAATATCAACTGAAATATAATTAAGTTAAAGGACGTTTGGGATAACCATCCTCTAAGGGTCCATGGAACTATCTATAAGGTAGAAATATACACTATAACGCCGAGGTCATTTCAAATTAATTTATACTTCACAACAAAAATATATTTTCATTTCATATATATTTTTTCCAAAATATACATAAATATTTATAGAGTAGAATATTTGTAGTTTCCTCAACTTAACAAATCGTTTTCAAAATCAACCCGACCTTCCCATTGAAATTAAATTCAATCTCAGTTTTATCAATTTAAATTCAACTCAATTCCTAAAATAACCACTTAAATTTTATCGATCTCAAATTCGGATTTGTAATCACAAATTACCCCTTTATATTCAATATATTTCAAACCTTGAGTATTTAATAATTTCAAAACTAAGGTTGGAATTTATTTTCAATAATTTATTGTCCTATTATTTAGTTTTAAAATATTCACCAAATAAATCCATAAAATAAAACTCAAATTTCTAACAAATAAATATTTTCTTCAATTTATTTATACTAGAAATATTCATTTAATTTATTCTGAGTAAAAATCCAGTTATAAATATCGTACCTTTAAATTTCCCATTCAATAATTTCAAATCGATTTAACTAAATAAAATTCTTAATTTAATACCATTTCAGCTAAATCCAAATTTTATCTCCCCACCTCAAATTATCCCAATTATTGAAAAAATCTATTTGAAATATAATTTACATAAATATTTAACATAATTTATGTATTATATCAATCTTAATTAAATTAAATATTATTACTAAATCTATATATACAATTTTCATTTATATAATATCTTAAGAATCAAATTTATTAAACCATATATTTCTTTCCAAAATTATAGAAATTATTTTCAAAATATTTATATGGACCAACCGTGTCTATATATATTTCCTATCATATAGTCAAGTGCTACGGATATTTATCATTTCAATCCGTATACTAAATATATACGGGTGAATATCATTTCAACCCGTAATCCCAAATTCAATTAAATGAAAATCGCTTGGGTTTATCATTTCAACCCATAACGATTTTCTCTTATTCTAAAGGCTATTCGGGTATGTATCATTTCAACCCATAGTGATTTCTAAACTACAGGGAACTTGCAGAGTGATAACAGAAAATACAATAAAATAACAGGCATATATCATCAATAACAATATAATATAAACAACGGGATATGGTGTCATATCCCGTAGGTGAATAGTTACAGATAATAGCATATATAACAAATTTAAATAACTACAGCAGCATATTTCAATTGTCGTTTCAATTGAAATCAAATTTAATGAATAAAAGAATGTTGATCGTGAGTGATTGCTCACCTCTCGAGCCTAGAGAATACAGAAGATGACACGGATATGCGTACTGCCACAGACACTGAAATTTGAATTATGAATCGAAGCAAAGCAAAATCGGCACGAATTCAACGATCAAAGCTGATAACAAGAATTGATGGAACAAGTCAGAACGGGATCGGCGAAGATAATGGTATGAGTGGACTCATATATATATAACTATATATAACTATATATATAAAGTCATATTCTAAATTCAACACATATTAAATTAAATTAAATATATATGTATTTATATTTTCCAAAATCATTGTTTTTTTATTTAAAACACATAAATTTAAAATCAAGCATATATACAATATGAAATTTGAAATAAATACTTATATAAACAGACTAATATTAATCATGTGCTAGGTTACAATACTGACATATTTTAGCTGTAAGAAAGAGTATAATGAAAGAAGTCAACATCAGTTATAATATATTTATATAAACCAAATGTAACATATATTTAATTGACATAACAAATGAATTCTTTTATAAAATAATATACATTGGGCGCTATTTCATAAAAATGCACATACAATACCATTTATATACGAACAACAAAAGTAGCTTATATATATAGATATACTATTTAAAAATCAATATTTACATTTCAACTAACATCAGAAAATAAGTATAAACTTTATACTTTATATATGTTTTATGAAAAAAGAGAAAAAAAACAGAACGCAAAGTGGATCCAACGTTTGGAATTCAGGGACTAGTCCTGAAGGCTAATACACCGTCGGATCATTTTTATTAAATTTTTGGATAAATTTCAGTAGAAGAGTAGCAATTTATTTAAAATAACGTGGTGTGAAATGAATTGATGGAATGAATAAAGTAACGTATTATTAGTACCCAAATAATCAAATGACACAATACGTTGGTTTCTTAATAACGACAGTAACGTTCAATTTGCTAAAAGTTAATTTAGGACGTTATCTTCATCTTATTTGTAAGCGATTGATATATCATACCTCTTTTAAATTTAAGATCAGCTCATGGCACGGAGTATGAAAATTTAAATTCCATCGCATCATATATTTATTATTTTCAGTTTAGAAATGTATGCACTTATCAAAAAAAATTTGGCTATAAATGACGTAAGACACCACTTCTTATTAAATTTGTCGTGTACTGCATTTAAATACTTCCAAAGCGTTTGTCAATTTATTTTAAAGCTATAAAATGAAAGGAGTGAAAAGAGAAAAAAAAAAGAAAATATATATATATATATATATATATATACATATATATATAATAATAATAATAAAAACATGGGGAGAGACGAAGATACAGATGGTGGTACGTATCTTGTTCTATTCATAAGTAAATATCGCCATAAATTCCTTTGCATATTTTTAATTGCTATAACCAATGCTTTCATATATAACAGGTCCAATCTTATATACATAGCTACATATTATAAAGGGTTATGAAAACTTATATATATACACCTTATAGTATAATATATATAACTAGATAAAATGTATATATTAGATAATAGAATACAATAATATAGATGAAAAGAGAATTACAGCAAGCTAAAATTTATAATAAAAAAACAAAGTGTTGCAGGAAGTTGAAAACAACAACTAATGCAATAATATTTATTATAAGTTTCGAAATCTATTAGACAAAAGAAAACACAGCTTGTATAACATATCCATTAAACAAAATAGACTATACATAGTACTAGTACATATTCATGCTATATGTAAACATTTAAAAACGAAACATATATTGCAATATGATACGCATAACGCTTATAAAAATATGGATGACGAGGAGAGGAGGCATGGAGTGGGTTGTGGCACTTGATAGGTGGCTCGAGTTGTGGTGGCGGAGGCTTGACGAAGCTATAGGAAGGAGAACTGGTGCTTTTTCATTTATCCATCATATGTGTTTTAGCATTGTAATGAGAAAAATCTCTTTTTTTTTGAAGAAGCAACAGAGAGGAAGAAAAAAATGAAGCTAAATAGGCTCAGAGACTACATGTTATAAATATTTAATATAGTTGAACGGTAGGAATGAGTAATCCAGCAACTAAAATTGGAACCATGGAAATAGAGGGGTCAATCGCTAGAATTTAGGAGGTATGAATGGTAACGGTTGTTTGAATTGTATAACAAATATATAACTTTATATTCCATTATTAATTGAATAGGAGAAATGAATGGGTGGAGAATGAGCTGTCCACTTATGATATACTGTTACATATAATTTATTAAAGAAGAAACGGTAGAATAATGATAGATTTGAATTATATACTGGTGTGATGCAATAACAACGGTCAAGTTGATAAGGTGGATATTTAAACAATTTATTGCTTGATTGGAAAGCACGTGAGTATGGAAAGGCAAGGATATTAAAATGGAAAAAGGAATGGACAGAGAAATTTAAGCGAGGATAAAGCGTACAGGAATAGATATAGAGTAGTGGGATGGTCACGATAATTCAATGGATAATAAAGCAACTTTTAATGCCACCAGCTGCACGTTCAAATTTGAAAAGGCAGAGTAACGGACCATATAATAAATTGAAACGATGGATTGATAACAGCTGTAAGTATATATTTAATAGAAAAGAACGGACAGAGAAAATTTTGTGAAACGCACTGAAAATAAATATGAAGCACTTATTATATTATACATTTCTTTTTGAATGCAGAGTCCAAAATTTGAAAGCCAAGTAACGGTCAACCCTTGATTTGGTGAAAATAATTGTAGCAATTAATAAAAGAAATAAATAGCAACGGTCACATTGCTTTGATTTAGCTGACCCATCAAAGCAAATTATTTATAATTTAACCGATAGGAAACGTAAAGGAACGTACCACCATAAAAATGAAATTGATAACATTTGTGCATTGATTCTGCAATATTTATTAAATAAATTGATTCTGCAATATTTATTAAGGCAATTTATTAGCTAGCTTGAATTAAATAGAATTTCACAATGGAATAAACTTTGATAAAATAAATTGAAAATTTAAAATCTGCTATGTTTAATTAGACGTAATCCAAATATTAAATTTTTATTTCAAAATATTATTATATAAAATTTCTCAAAAGTTTCAATTAATTACGTTAAATAAAACCATTTAAAACTATTAAAATATACAGGTCGTTACACTCTCCCCCACTCAAAACTTTTCGTCCCCGAAAAGGTAGAAGGTAGGAGAATAGAACAACCAGAAATAAAATCGATTGAAAGACAAGATAAACAATTAATTTAAAACTATACAAATTTTATTTGAAATATTTATTTGATAACTTCATTTGAAATTTAATTTTATTTAATACTTTCATACTTTTCAAACTCCTTTGAAAACAATTATTTACATTATTACTTATATTTAGAAAGAAGCTATTGAAATATTAAATCCAAAATTCATAAATTTTTATTTTGTTTCAAGATACCTTCCAAATATTATTATTTGATCACAAATCATTTTTTTTAAAATATGTTTTATTTTAGATAAATAACTTCTAAAATATTTATAACACTAAAATTTCTATTAAACCATGTAGTATATAATTAAACAATATTTTAAAGGATATATCCAACAAGGAAGGAAGGTAGATTTGGAAAACAGAATCAAGGTGAATAACTAAACTGAGCAGATAAGGTAGATGCAAGGAATAGTATCGGGGCATGAATAATTAATCTAGAACCATAAGAATTTAAATTTCAAATATTAATTCAACATTTCTTTGTTGGGAAAAATACTTTTAAAATAAATACCTCTATAATAATACTTTTATAATAAAATACTATTATATTGAAATAAATTTTCCTTTCGAAAATACTTTTATAACTCGATGTTTCAACAAGTTTATCCTCGTTCTTGTAGACTCTGGCCATGCGTTGATCAGGCGCAAAGCTAGAATTCTTCAAGTACTTAGTAGACTTGTTTCAACACCCAATGAAAATAGTTGAAAAACCTTTAAAACAGATATGGAAAGTACAATCCAAACAAAACAACCAAACCAAAACCTTTGTCCGACCATGGTTCGAAGATACACAATGGTTACGCCTGGATCCCCCAGGAAACAATCCGTATCCGCAAGCTTTCTCAGCCCTGCGAGTTACGCCATGATGACTAGTAGAGTGCAGGATACACAATGGTTATGCCTGGGTCCCCCAGGAAACAATCCGTACCCCTAGGCTGTCTCAGCCAGGCAGTTTCGCTACTATTCGCGACCTACACAGATTGCAGGATACACAATGGTTACGCCTCGATCCCCCAGGAAACAATCCGTACCCCTAGGCCAGACTCAGCCATGCAATTTTGCTATTCAGTTGTAATGACCCGATATTTTCAACCATTCGCATCCATTATAAGTGTATAGGTAGACACTCATGCCGGAATTGAATTGCTCAAAATACCGCGTTGTAAATAAAAGTTTGGCAAATCTCAGAATATACAGTAAATAAAAATCACAGATCACAGACACAGAGTAATAATAATGCAGCGGAAGTAAAAGAGATAGTAGTTCATGAAGCTACTATATAAATATATTAGAGTTACATAAGATACAACGGAAGAAATAAAGTACAAAAGAAGTCTCAATACATAGAAGTATACTAATACAAGAGCTGAAAGGAACAACAGGCTGAAAAGATAAAACTAGACAAGCAGATAATCTCCAGCGATTTCAAATCTCCAGAAAGTTGAAATCCAAATCTGTGAATACTCAGGCTGACCCGAGCGTAAATAAAAATACAAACACTCGAGTCAGGACATACATACTTATACAATGTAAACCAACTCAAGTGAACTGTAGTAAAGGTACAAGTAACTTAGAAGATGCTTGGGACCGCCCATCCTCTAAGGATCCGTTAAACTATCTACTATGTAGTAATATACGCTATATACAGTAGTGTCTAATCAGTAAAGTATAATAGTATAGAAAATAGCGTTAAGGGGATGATGAACCTTAACGCGGTCGGATCTTTAAAACCAAAATCGTAGTGGGCTCGCCATAAGGAGATGACACGGCACGCAAGGCAATGCCAGGGTGGATACACCGTTTGCACTCCCGGACCGGTGGTGACGGCAAGCCAGCAGCTTCCGCCCACCTCGAACAATACCCCCGAATCAAAGTGGCGCCATATATCGAATCACAAAAGTAATAGAATGGTTTCTGATCGAGCATGCTCGATGAAAGGGTGCGACCCTTTGTGTAGCCCGGTATAGCTCCTGTTTTAGTCATTTATGCCAACTCACGGGAGTTGGGTCCACGTAATATACCTCGAGAACGTCGCCACCATCCTACTTCATTCTGGAATCTCCACCGCGTACACAGTTGTTAAAGTGGTTTTCGGTATTGGCCGGCTATAAGACAATGTCCGATCCCGGTCTCTTTAACAACGATCGTTATTATAACCCGTAGTTATAACTTTAAAACAATATTTTATACTTCAAAAATAAAATGTCATTTCAACCAAAACCTTTATCAAAATAAAGATTAAATCATTTCCAAACCATTTCAATATATCATCATACCGTATCTTTCAATTCAAATATTTATCAAAATAAATGTCAAGTCATTTCTAACCATTTCAATATTTTAAATTATCATATCCTTTAAAAACTTCCTTTCAAATCATTTTAATACATCAAAATATCATAACCTTTCAAAGCTTCATTTTTCAAATCATTTAATATCAAAATATCATATCTTTCAAAACTTCGTTTCAAATCATTTTAATATATCAAAATATCATATCTTTCAGTACCACATTTCAAATCATTTTAATATATCAAAATATCATATCTTTTCGAAACCACATTTCAAATCATTATTCATTTTATTCAATTTAAAATACCATTTCAATTCATATTTCAAAATGGTTTATATTCCAAAAAAAATCATTTTTAATCATAAAATGAAGTTATTATGTTAAAAATTAAATTATTAAATTTTCAAAATTTTCAACTTCCAAAGTTCATTTATTCACTTACGTTTATCAAAACAGTGAAATTCCACTTTTCGCAGCATTTAGAAAACGCTACGGAAAGTTACATTCAAAACAGTTCAATTTAACAAAAGGCAACATTTTAAAATGTTGTAATAGGGTTTACTTAAATTCCAAATAAACTTAGTTAAATTCAAAAATTATAGCACTTACAAAATTTGCTATAATATTTTTTAATTTAATTTAGCTTTTTAGTTCATTATCATCAACTACAGCATTTACAAATACTGTAATATCATTTACATTGTAATTAATAACATTTCAAAAATGCAGTCAATTAACTCCAAATATTCAATATAATTTCTCAACCAATTATATTTTTATTTAAAATATTTTTAACTCATAAAATCATACATTATCACATTTATAAACATCATTTAATTTTCCTCAAGTCCATGATTTTATAAAGTTAAATTTCCATTCAAAAATCAAGATTTAATAATAATTTAAATTGCAATGTTCAATTTTAAATTCCTTGCATTAAATTTCAACTTAACACTTAAGTTCAAATTCTCAAATATAACTTAGTTTTATTTTTATTTGCTTAACTAAAAGTTCACTTTTAAGTCAATTTCATAAATTTCCAATTTTAGTTATATTTCAAAATTTCAACTTAAATATTCATTCATTTCACATTCAACTTTATCAAAAATCATTAATATGATATAAAATCAATTTAAATTAATTTAAATTCAAAATATCATAAATTTATCATATTTTCAAAGTTAATTTAAATTCCATTAAAAATTAAATCAAAATTTCCAAAATAACTTACATTCATATTTTCTAGCTTTTCCATAATTTATTTAACTTATAGATTTCCAGAAAATAAATAATACTTTACAAAAGTTATATTTTTATTAAATTTCAAATCAAATATTATAATAATTAAATTTCTAAAATATTTTAAATTTTTTAGAAAAACATATTTTAACTACGGGCCTGTATATAATTTTCTACGCTAGGTAAAGTGATACGGGTAATATATCATTTCAACCCGTAATTTACAAACAAAATCTGGGTTTTATCATTTCGAACCTGCAATCCCAAGTTAAAATAAATTAAATAAAAACCGTTCAAGCCTATCATTTCAGCCCATAACGATTTTTCCCTATTCTAAAGTCCGTTCGGGTATGTATCATTTCAACCCATAGTGATTCTAATCTAAAGGGAACTTGCAGTGTGATGAACAGATAAAATAAACAGAATAGCATGAAATAACAGTAACATATAATATAACAGGTGTAATAACAGGTGTGAACATCATATGATAATAATATAAGCAGTTATAACATGATCATATAGTTCTACAGATTCATAGGGTGTCAATTTACTACTTATATAAGTACATAATGTCTAGTGAGAATAACTCACTTTTTTATGCTGGAGATATTTATTTGAATGACACAACGGATCCAAAAGGCACGACCTTTGATTTTGAGTGGAGAGAATTGGCCAAGATATCATCTTATAAACAACCCCAAAACAAGACAATATAACTTTTGAATATTCAACCAAAACAATATAGAAATAATTGGAAATTGAAAGGCAACAAAGACAAGATAACTTGACCTTGCTACAACCATTCAAAAGCTCGACTAAGGGGTTCGTTTTCTCAGCCATGATGATGATATGAGTGTGGGAGAGACAAGGCTAATAGCCTTGCAAACATTCAAACAAAACAAACAAATAACATAAGTTTTCAAACCCAAATTCAATAAAACAATGTTAGAATTAAATGCAACAAAGCCAAAGTTTTTGCACTTGCTTTCTACCGCCTATGCTACAGCTATAGATCTGAAATACATGTCTAAGGAGTGGGTTAGGATCAGGTCTTGGGCTCATAAGGGTCAGCCATAGCTTGGAAGTAATGGTGCAAAGGTGGATGGACATAGGTGCAACAAAACAACAACTACAAGGCAAAATTCATCGCTTCTATGCTATAAATGGGTTCGGCCATAGGCTCTAGGGGCATGGACAGTGGGTCCAGGTGGTGGTGGGTGATGTGGCAGAGGGTGGAGGTCAAGTCAGAGGTGGTGGTGGTGGTGGAAGTGGCGGCTAAAGGTGGATGAAGGTGATGGTACCAAAAGTAGGTCAGCTTGAGTGCATAGGTGATGGATTTGTGGATTTTGGTGGTGGTGTTTGCCCTTAGGATTGCTTGGCCTGCCATGGTGGTGATCTAGGGTGGATGATGATCAAAGAATAAAGTGGTGGAGGTTGTCCTAGATCTGGTTGAGGAGGAGTGGAGCCATGAAGTTGAGAACAAGTTGCAAAATCACATAGAAAAACTAGAAAACAAGAGAAGAGAAGAAGATTTTATCAAATTTTTGCAAGATAGAGGCCATGATTTTTTTTTAGGATTGAGAAGCTTTGAAAATATGTGAAAAAGATGAGAGAATGAAGCTGAAAAGAATAGAGAAAGGTACGGCCAAAATAAATGGCGTATTGATTGAAAAAGAAACGGTGAAACGACTTTACGTTTCTTAGCTTTTAAAACCTTCCATACTTCCTTTTCTTTTAAATCAAGTAAAACAAAATAAACTTCAGCAAGTACATCTAAAACTAAAACAAAGTGGAAAAAATAAAAATATATAATTAAATTTAAAGAAAATATAAAAAGAATTAAGGAAATTGCTTAAAAATTGAAAACAGGGTTCAAAAATTACAATTAAAACATCAATGGCTTTGGAAAAATATCTACTTCATTTTAAAAATATTTTAAAGCAAAAATTTTGAAATAAAATAATTTATTTATCATTTCTAAAATAAAATAAAAATATTAAATTGGAGAAAAATAGAAAAGAACTAAAGAAAATGTTTAAATATTGAAAACAGGGCATGGAAATTACAAGAAAAATACTACTAGCTCTAGAAAAATTCCTACCTCACTTCAAAAATATTAAAAGACAAAAAAATACATAAAATAACATATCAATACATATTACAATAAAATACGACAAAGAAAAATAAATTTTATACTATTTAAAATAACAAAATTGCAGAATAACAAATTGCACTCAATATTGAAATATACATAACTTTCACGATTTAAATCTGTTTCCAACGAAACAAAAAAACAGTGTTCTTAAAATTTTATGTACTTTCATAATAAAAGATAAAATTTAAATTTTCAAACTTCTAAAAATTTAAATTAAAGTCAAAGTTCGACTATTTTGACCAAAAATTCACTTTTTGGAAAATATTCCTTTTAGTCATGCTTTGGAATGATAATTCATATCAAAACTAAAGTTTATCATTCAAAATATATAAAATAAGTTTTTAAATCAAAAATTAAATTAAAATAAATAGAATATACAAAAAAATCACAAAATACAGGGTTGTTACAGCAGTCACGAGAGAAAAAAAACCATGGGTTACGCCACGGTGGGAACACTCGAGTATTATATCCGGAAAACCAAAAATCGGAGAGAATAATATCGATAGAATGAATCCACGATGTGGCCACAAAGCGGATATCAAGCAGAAGGCACTTTCCATATCTTTACTTCGAAAATATATATCATATAGTACCTTTTCAAATCACTTTCAAATATCGTACTTATATAAAGTCCATATATATAGGATTCCATTTTTCCCAAATCGAATACTTTCCAAAATCAATAGTAGATCAAATCATACTTATATAGACTTCGATTGTATAAAATCTCCTTCCAAATTGAGTACCTTTCAAATCAATAGATTTCAAATCAACTTCATACTTATACAATCCATTTTATATAAGTTCGACCACTCCCAAATCAAGTGCTTAATAATATAAGGTTCTCAAATTTCAAATCATTTAAATATCAATTCAGTTTCAAAATCATATATGATTTCACCAAATTTTCTTCCAAATTAAATATCTAAATTTCAAAGTTCCCAATATAATAGGTTTAGAAAATTATCCCATTTTCCAAATTAAAATAATTCAAGTCAAACAAATTCATTTCCAAAATCACCATATAAGTACTGGTTTTTAATTCCAATTTAATTTCAAAACCAAATATTTTCCCAAAATCAATTATACTCAAAATGGTTTCCAAATTTATAATTATCGCTTTTTTTAAAACTTTTAAACTATCTATTTCTATGTGAAATATCCAATTTACCTTTCTGAAAACCATTATTCAACTGTTTTTTTTTCAAAACATTTCAAAACTAAATTTATATTCTTTATCAAACATTTTATACTCTTTGAAATTTCTTAGCTTTGAAAATTTAATCTCGATTTGGAAGTGTTCGAACATTCAAAATAGTTAGGGAAATCAAATTTTCAATTCAAGAGTTGAAAATCAACAATAAATCAATAAATCAATTATTAAATCCGAAACTCGAGGACTGAACACCGGTCTCATTTTAAATTGTTTCGAATATATACCTATATCTTTCGAAAACATCAAATTATACTTCGGAATTTGAAATCAAAACGGTTTTACAAAATCACTCGCATAGCGAAGATATTAAAGAGGCCTCTCCCCCACTCTGAAACTCGAAAATCAATGTCGATGATGCGTGCAGTCAGCACCGAAATTATTTTCCAACGACATAAGTGAGTTCTAGACTTCTATTTTCGTGAAAACTTCTTTTAAATTTCTTCAAAATTACTGGAATTCATTTGAACTCATTTGAAACATTTCTTATTCCAAAATTACTTTTAAATCGTATTATTTTTATATATTTTCCAAAATATTAAAACCAATTTCAAAATACCGGAATTCAATTCTCGAATTTCAAATTTAACTTTATAGTTATAAATCATTTTTATATAAATCTATTTCTATAAATTTTCAAAATTTCAAATCCTTTCAAAACTTTTATATATAGGGTAACATTTTCACTTTTATATATAGAATAAAATCATAGTTATCAAAATAAAATTTCGGTATAAACAATTTCAAAAATATAAACAAAACCCGATTTCCAAAGGATGATTCAAGAATGGATTTCAAAACAAAGATAGCGATTTAATTTAGAGGAACTCCAATCAATAGAATCCTGATTCAAAGATAGACTCGATCGAAGATGAGATAATTAAATTACAAAATAGAAGATGGAGATACTTCTATAAATCACGGGCGACCTTTGCCGGTCAACCATGATTCCAAAATTAGATCGGTGTAGAATTCTGACGTAATTCGACATTCGATCGCCAGAGATATAGAATTCGGCATAACAAGATATAGCGGCATCGTAAACCGAGGATACAGAAATCTTCGGTGAGCCAATGCCAATTGAAAAGGAGTTTTCAACCCCTTTACAAATGATTCGGTGGAGTTATGGGATACTCCGGAATCAAACGAATATAAATAGGGAGAGACAGAATGAATTCCGGAACCGAGGGGGACATTCCAAAATTCAAAGGAAATCGAGTCAAAAGGAAGAGATTCAACTCGAGCGAAAGTGATTCTGTAAATAAATTTACTATATATGCTAAGTTTTGCCTAGAGCCAAAGCTCTGATACCAACTGTAACAGCCCGCTATTTTGGACCATTCAAATCGACAACAAAACCATACATGTCTGACTTGAATAATTCAAAATACCGAATTGTTAATTTAAATTTGGCAAACGTAACATATACAGTAAATAAATCAGTCATAGATCACAGGCACAGAGTAATAAAATGCAGCGGAATAGATAAGGAATAGTAGTTCATGAAGCTACTATATGCATCAGAGTTAGAAATAAAATATATTAGAATATCAGAGATGCAGTGAAGTCTCCAGTACGAGCAGATGACTTCTCTGAACCAATCAACTGGATGACTGAAAGGATACATAGCTGGATCTTCAAGCAAAGCTCCAACTTCGAAGGTGAGTCTCAAATGTTGTATCACTCAGTTTGACCCGGGCGTAAAGCAAAACACAAAACACTCGAGTCAAGATTAACATTCTTATATCTATAAATCTAACTCAAGTGAAATATCAACTGAAATATAATTAACTTAAAGGACGTTTGGGATAACCATCCTCTAAGGGTCCATGGAACTATCTATAAGGTAGAAATATACACTATAACACCGAGGTCATTTCAAATTAATTTATACTTCACAACAAAAATATCTTTTCATTTCATATATATATTTTCCAAAATATACATAAATATTTATAGAGTAGAATATTTGTAGTTTCCTCAACTTAACAAATCGTTTTCAAAATCAACCCGACCTTCCCATTGAAATTAAATTCAATCTCAGTTTTATCAATTTAAATTCAACTCAATTCCTAAAATAACCACTTAAATTTTATCGATCTCAAATTCGGATTTGTAATCACAAATTACCCCTTTATATTCAATATATTTCAAACCTTGAGTATTTAATAATTTCAAAACTAAGGTTGGAATTTATTTTCAATAATTTATTGTCCTATTATTTAGTTTTAAAATATTCACCAAATAAATCCATAAAATAAAACTCAAATTTCTAACAAATAAATATTTTCTTCAATTTATTTATACTAGAAATATTCATTTAATTTATTCTGAGTAAAAATCCAGTTATAAATATCGTACCTTTAAATTTCCCATTCAATAATTTCAAATCGATTTAACTAAATAAAATTCTTAATTTAATACCATTTCAGCTAAATCCAAATTTTATCTCCCCACCTCAATTTATCCCAATCATTGCAAAAATCTATTTGAAATATAATTTACAGAAATATTTAACATAATTTATGTATTATCTCAATCTTAATTAAATTAAATATTATTACTAAATCTATATATACAATTTTCATTTATATAATATCTTAAGAATCAAATTTATTAAACCATATATTTCTTTCCAAAATTATAGAAATTATTTTCAAAATATTTATAAGGAACAAAGGTGTCTGTATATATTTCCTATCATATAGTCAAGTGCTACGGATATTTATCATTTCAATCCGTATACTAAATATATACGGGTGGATATCATTTCAACCCGTAATCCCAAATTCAATTAAATGAAAATCGCTTAGGTTTATCATTTCAACCCATAACGATTTTCTCCTATCTAAAGTCTGTTCGGGTATGTATCATTTCAATCCATAGTGATTTCTAAACTACAGGGAACTTGCAGAGTGATAACAGAAAATACAATAAAATAATAGGCATATATCATCAATAACAATATAATATAAACAAGAGGATATGGTGTCATATCCCGCAGGTGAACAGTTACAGATAATAGCATATATAACAAATTTAAATAACTACAGCAGCATATTTCAATTGTCGTTTCAATTGAAATCAAATTTAATGAATAAAAGAATGTTGATCGTGAATTATTTCTCACCTCTCGAGCCTAGAGAATACAGAAGATGACACGGATATGCATACTGCTACAGACACTGAAATTTGAATTATGAATCGAAGCAAAGCAAAATCGGCACGAATTCTATGATCAAAGATGATAACAAGAATTGATGGAACAAGTCAGAACGGGATCGGCGAAGATAATGGTATGAGTGGACTCATATATATATAACTATATATATAAAGTCATATTCTAAATTCAACACATATTAAATTAAATTAAATAAATATGTATTTATATTTTCCAAAATCATTGTTTTTTTATTTAAAACACATAAATTAGGATCAAGCATAAATACAATATGAAATTTGAAATAAATGCTTATATAAACAGACTAATATTAATCATGTGCTAGGTTACAATACTGACATTTTTAGCGGTAGGAAAGAGTATAATGAAAGAAGTCAACATCAGTTATAATATATTTATATAAACCAAATGTAACATATATTTAGTTGACATAACAAATGAATTCTTTTATAAAATAATATACATTGGGCGCTATTTCATAAAAATGCACATACAACCATTTATATACGAACAACAAAAGTAGCTTATATATATAGATATACTATTTAAAAATCAATATTTACATTTCAACTAACATCAGAAAACAAATATAAACTTTATACTTTATATATGTTTTATGGAAAAAGAGAAAAAAAACAAAACGCAAAGTGATCCAACACGTTTGGAATTCAGGGATTAGTCCTGAAGGCTAATACACCGTCGGATCATTTTTATTAAATTTTTGGATAAATTTCAGTAGAAGAGTAGCAATTTATTTAAAATAACGTGGTGTGAAATGAATTGATGGAATGAATAAAGTAACGTATTATTAGTACCCAAATAATCAAATGACACAATACATTGGTTTCTTAATAACGACAGTAACGTTCAATTTGCTAAAAGTTAATTTAGGACGTTATCTTTGTCTTATTTGTAATCGATTGATATATCATACCTCTTTTAAATTTAAGATCAGCTCATGGCACGGCGTATGAAAATTCAAATTCCATTGCATCATATATTTATTATTTTCAGTTTAGAAATGTATGAACTTATCAAAAAAAAATTGGCTACAAATGACGTAAAACACTGCTGCTTATTAAATTTGTCGTGTACTGCGTTTAAATAGTTCCAAAGCGTTTGTCAATTTATTTTAAAGCTATAAAATGAAAGGAGTGAAAAGAGTAAAAAAAAAAGAAATAAAATATATATATATATAATAAAACATGGGGAGAGAGACGAAGATACAGATGGTGGTATGTATCTTGTTCTATTCATAAGTAAATATCACCATAAATTCCTTTGCATATTTTTAATTGCTATAACCAATGCTTTCATATATAACAGGTCCAATCTTATATACATTGCTACATATTATCAAGGGTTATGAAAACTTATATATATACACCTTATAGTATAATATATAACTAGATAAAATGTATATATTAGATAATAGAATACAATAATATAGATGAAAAGAGAATTTCAACAAGCTAAAATTTATAAGAAAAAAAACAAAGTGTTGCAGGAAGTTGAAAACAACAACTAATGCAATAATATTTATTATAAGTTTCGAAATCCATTAGACAAAAGAAAACACAGCTTGTATAACATATCCATTAAACAAAATAGACTATATATAGTACTAGTACATATTCATGCTATATATAAACATTTAAAAACGAAACATATATTGCAATATAATACGCATACCGTTTATAAAAATATGGATGACGAGGGGAGGAGGCATGGAGTGGGTTATGGCTCTTGATAGGTGGTTCGAGCTGTGGTGGCGGAGGCTTGACGAAGCTATAGGAAGGACAACTGGTCCTTTTTCATTTTTCCATCATATGTGTTTTAGCATTGTAATGGGAAAAATCTCTTTTTTTGAAGATGCAACAGAGAGGAAGAAAAAATGAAGCTAAATAGGCTCAGAGACTATACGTTATAAATATTTAATATAGTTGAACGGTAGGAATGAGTAATCCAGCAACTAAAATTGGAACCATGGAAATAGAGGGGTCAATCGCTAGAATTTAGGAGGTATGAATGGTAACGGTTGTTTGAATTGTATACCAAATATATAACTTTATATTCCATTATTAATTGCATAGGAGAAATGAATGGGTGGAGAATGAGCTGTCCATTTATGATATACTGTTACATATAATTTATTAAAGAAGAAAAGGTAGAATAATGATAGATTTGAATTATATACTAGTGTGATGCAATAACAACAGTCAAGTTGATAAGGTGGATATTTAAACAATTTATTGCTTGATTGGAAAGCACGTGAGTATGGAAAGGCAAGGATATTAAAATGGAAAAAGGAATGGACAGAGAAATTTAAGCGAGGATAAAGCGTATAGGAATAAATATAGAGTAGTGGGATGGTCACGATAATTCAGTGGATAATTAAAACAACTTTTAATGCCACGAGCTGCACGTTCAAATCTGAAAAGGCAGAGTAACGGACCATATAATAAATTGAAACGATGGATTGATAACAGCTGCAAGTATATATTTAATAGAAAAGAACGGACAGAGAAAATTTTGTGAAACGTACTGAAAATAAATATGAAGTACTTATTATATTATATGTTTCTTTTTGAATGCAGAGTCTAAAATTTGAAAGCCAAGTAACGGTCAACCCTTGATTTGGTGAAAATAATTGTAGCAATTAATAAAAGAAATAAATAGCAACGGTCACGTTGCTTTGATTTAGCGGACCCATCAAAGCAAATTATTTATAATTTAACCGGTAGAAAACGTAAAGGAACGTACCACCATAAAAATGAAATTGATAGCATCTGTGCATTGATTCTGCAATGTTTATTAAAGAAATTGATTCTGCAATATTTATTAAAGCAATTTATTAGCTAGCTTGAATTAAATAGAATTTCACAATGGAATAAACTTTGATAAAATAAATTTAAAATTTAAAATCTTCTATGTTTAATTGGACGTAATCCAAATATTAAATTTTTATTTCAAAATATTATTATATAAAATTTCTCAAAAGTTTCAATTAATTACGTTAAATAAAACCATTTAAAATTATTAAAATCTACGGGTCGTTACACCAGACCCTAAACGACCGAAGTTGGGAAATAGAGCATTTAATGTGTTTTCATAGGATATTCACTTAATAGTATAACTTATAGATTCCTTATTCTTGACACCCTTGAAGTTATAGAATTTGTAGATGTATAATTTTTTGAAAATCAAACTTTTGAGATCCCATTGAGATCATCCAGTACAGAACCTAGTATGGATAATGATATCAATGACGATCATTATGCTCTTGCTCAAAATAGCAAGGAAGTATCAGTACCAGATAATAGTACTGAACAACGGAGAAGTAAAAGAATGAGAATAGAGAAGGACTATGGTCCTGACTTCATTACATATCTAATAGAAGGCAGTGAGGACGAAGTCCTTAATATGACTAAATATGTAATGAACGTCGATGACGATCCCAAAACTTATTCTGAGGCTATGAGTTTCAGAGATTTCAATTTCTAGGAAGAAGCTATCAATGATGAAATGAGTTCCATACTGTTAAACCAAACTTGAGTTTTAATGATTTACCTCTTGGTGCTAAACCTATAGGATGTAAATGGATATTCATGAAAAAATTGAATACAAATGAATCCATTAATAAGTTTAAAGCCAGATTAGTTGCTAAGGGATATAAGCAAATACATGGAGTAGATTACTTTGATACATATGCTCCCGTTGCTCGCATATCTTCTATACACTGTTTAATTGCACTTGCATCAATTCATAAATTAGTCATACATAAAATGGATGTAAAGACTGCTTTTCTAAATGGAGATTTAGAAGAAAAGAAATATATATGGAACAACCTAAAGGTTTCAAAATCCCAGGCCAAGAAAAGAAAGTTTACAAATTAGTGAAATCTCTTTATGGCCTGAAGCAAGCTCCCATGCAATTGCATGAGAAATTTGATAAAGTTGCACTGTCATATGGATTCATTGTTAATGATGCTGATAAATGTATTAGCAAATCGGATAACAATGGTAGTGTTATAATATGTTTATACGTTGATGACATGCTAATATTTGGTTCCAATATATCTTGTGTGAATGAAACTAAAAAGTTTCTATCTTCTAAATTTGATATGAAAGATCTAGAGGTGGTTGATGTAATTTTGGAAATTAAAATTGTTATGAAAGAGAGGGAGTTATTACTAACTCAATCTCATTACATAGAGAAATTCCTACAAAAGTATGGTCATAACGATGACAAACCAGCACCAACTCCTTTATATCCTAGTATTAAATTAGAAAAGAACAGTGGACGTACTATCTCTCAACTAGAGTATTCCAGTGTTATTGGGAGTCTTATGTATGCTATGCATTGCACTAGACCAGACATCGCATATGCTATAAGTGTATTGTGTCGATTTACGAGTAATCCAGGTTTCGAACATTGAAAATCTATTTTTAGAGTTTTAGCTTATTTGAAGAGAACCATTGAATATGGTTTATCTTATAAAGGATGTTCAGCTGTAATAGAAGGATATAGTGATGCAACCTGGAACAATGTAGAATCCAAATCCAAGTCTACTATTGGATGGATCTTTACGTTAGGAGGCGATGTTGTGTCTTGGGCTTCCAAGAAGCAGACCTATATTTCTGACTCAACAATGTTGTCAGAATTGATTGCAAGAGCAGATGCATGTAAAGAAGCGGGATGGCTTAGGAATTTATTAATGGAAATCCCTTCATGGAAGAAGCCATCTCCAACAGTCTTGATTAACTGTGATAATCAAGCAACGATATACAATGTGTCTAATAAGACATATAATGGAAAGTCTAGACATGCGAGTCTAAGACATCAAATGGTGAGATAGTTACTCAAAAGAGGAGTTATAACTATTGACTACATAGAAACGAAGAAAAACTTAGCTGGCCCACTTACAAAGAATCTTCCAAAGGCAATGGTTTCTATAAAGTCACAAGAAATGGGACTAAGTTCTGTGAATGAAGATTGATCATCCTTAATAGAAACCCAACTTATTCCTTGAAAAGGGTAGAAAAAGTTCAATGGGTACCAACAGGTTAAGAGAATGAATATGGAACACTAAATCGATAATTCCATAATATTTAATGTTGGATTCTGCAAGAACAAAGGATGGATATATATCCTTAATAAGCTTAGAAACCTTAAAAGGTGTAACGTAGAAACACCTCAAGAGACTTGCCTATATGAGTATGGAAATTAGGTCATTTCCTAGGAAAGTAAGACCGCTTTCTAAGTAGACTCGTGAACCAGGTTTTAAGCACATGATCATTAACGTGCTGAGTAATATAGAACACTTTACCTAAGGAAATTGAAACGACCCGCAAATCCGTACCCCTTGAGTCAACACTATTCTACAACAATCAACTCAAGTTGTACAGAAATACGAACCATTTGGGTTAAAGAAGAAGAGGTAGAAGAAGAAAATAGAAAACAACAATAGAATCTAACCATCGCAGCGGAATAAAATATTATAGATAATAAATACTCTATACTCAAAACATCAAATATCTCTGTTTATATATATTACATCATCAGAGTACATCAATCACAGCTCAACATCAATATCAATAACATACAAATGGATACTCAACAACTCAACACAGCGGAATATATATATATAAACAAGTGCGAATGTATGTATCGTCGTCCAGCTCGTCTCCTGAGCTCCACAACATCAAACCTGTATCCTATAATACTCGGTCTGACCCGACCATTACAGTTAAATAACACCCGAGTCAGTCTGGAATACTAGCGTGAGAAAATCATACCCAATTGATTATTAAAGTTTCAAAAATCCTTTGAAAACAAAGGCATCTCGTAAGACCATGCCACAAATAAACATGTCGGGTTTTTACCTTACGCTAACTAAAACAATTTTTATAGAAATCTTCTGATATTATAATAGTGTCTATAGAAAGTAAATAGAATCTAGCTGAAATGCTTGCATCTCACGTTTCAGCAATAGTTGGGCACAATCAAAACCGTATGGGCGCGTAGGGAAAATGGATTCCAACTAATGGCTAGGCACTGGGGTACCACCTGTCACAGTACCTGGTCTAGATCAGCGTACCGAGGAGCCACCCTAACTCCCCTGCAACACAAGACCGGAACCATCCCTTACTGGACAGTTCCGAGCAAGATCACCTTGCGGTTGGGATCAGCAACCGTCCACTAAGCCGAAATAAAAGGGACATCTAGACAGGGATGACCTCACCCTCCAGTGGGGGCTACCCACGAAGCCTTGCTGCATAACCCCTGATTTTCAGCCATTCCCATTTGATGAGGCTTGAGGCTAAGCGTTACCTTTTTAGAATATATCCCTTAGAATGCCCATCGTCCACCTGACGATGTTTCGCAAGCATTCATCCATACAAGTCCGTCCCGGGTTCGAACGAAACCGAAGGCACTATTCCTACTACATCCATTTTGGAAATATCCTCAGAATTAGTAGCGACATGCCCTTGCACTTCACTGCTCCATCTTCGAATCCAAAATCGTTTTCCACGAAACGTACAAACCGGATCGAAGTGGTTTTCGAGAAATAAATCTCGATCCCGGTCTCTTCGAAACGATCAACGCATTGGCCAATATTGATAGTCAGTGATTTAACTACCAATTCATGTTTACAACATCCATCACACAATAAATAATTTTCCAAATTATTTATTTATCTCAAAATATCTTTACAAGATATATTTTCACTTTCCAAACTCCTTTAAAAAACAGTTTTCAAAACTATTTGCCTTTCTCAGAATAAATTCCAAGTATTTCTATTTCCACTAGAATCACCAAGCACAAAACTTAAGATTTTTAAAATAATCTAAAAACACCTTATTGTAAAATATATTTAACATTTGATATAGAAAAATTACTTTAGTACTTAATATAAATAATACTCTAGAAATAACTAAAATAAGTTTACTTTATAAATATAACTAGATTTTCTTCTTTACACGAAATACCAAATCATCCCTTAAATAATTCCTACGATAATAGATTAACCAAAACACTTACTTTGGGATTTAATTTAAAATATTTAAATTAAGACTACTTCAATGATTTACTAAAAATACATACTATATAAACATTGGAAATAAAGTTACTTTATAAAATATAAAACTAGGCTTTCACCTTTCAAACACATACTAAGTCACTATTTATAAATATTTATTACGGTAATAGATTTGAAAAATATTTACTTAAAAATTTAAGATAATAAATTTTCTAAAACATGCTTTTTAAAACAACATTAAAACCTTTAACTTATATCTAAAGTTTACTTTGAACGTACTTGGCTATCCAGTGAAATATACATCTCTTCACATTTTTCCTAAAAATTTTCAATTTTAAACTCTTGAATCAATTTCCAGATTGATTTCCCATTTACTCCCTTTTTAATTCAAAATCTATTAATTTCAAATTTCATTTCTTAATTATGATTTAAAATACTTTAACTAAAAATTTCAATTTTTAGATTTCTCAATTACTACCTTATCCTTTTATATAAATTTAAAACTTAAGTTTAAAATAATTCTTTATTCCTTTAAATTAATACCACATAATTTTACAATTCATCAATTACTGTTTATTCAACTCCTTTCTTTTCATACTTGAAGTTATTTATATTATTTTCATATTACTTCTATTTCTTTTCAACTCATTCTTAATTTATTCAAATTTCCTATAATTATTTTACTTACAAATTCATTTCTTTTATTTTCTTTCCAAAATCCAATCTATATAATTTTAGTAATTCATTATACCCAAATATATCAAATCAATCCTAACATTCAATATTCCAATATAACTCATCATAGAATATCAATATTCACAGCAGAGAATATTAAATAATTTAAATAAATGTTGAGGGATCTAGTTGGATCCCTCCAACCTGTTTTCCCTGCATCCACAAACGTTAGCACGATATAGTACACCAATTACAAAATATCATACTATATCACATCGATCAATTCAACCATCCAAACAATTATTTAATTTTATCATTTAAATTTAAATTTAAACTGAGTGAGATTAACTCACCTTTGCTTTTATTTGCAACCCATCTAATATTGCCTTGGTTTCTCGATTTTTTTTTTGACCTTGAATAAACATATTAGGGCTTTATTAATATTTGGACCAATCGATCAATTAGCTTTCCGTTTTTTTAAGAAATTTAATTCAAGCTAATAAATTTTATTTTCAACTAATAAATTTTATTTCAAACAAATAATTAAAAATTTAAACTAATTTCCTCTTTACATATTATTCTAGCAACCTAACAAACATATATATTTATTTCCCCACAATACACTACGACTCCTATATCTCTGCTTTGTTCAATTTATGACCTCAAAATAAATTAGGCAAAAGTTTATTAGCTGTCTAAATTTTTTTTAGGTTCTTAGTTAACTAACTAATTATATACTTAAACTAAATTACAGCTTTATACCTCCACGTCGATCGAAAGAGAAACTGACACCACCATGCTCGCCTCCTGCCCTCGCGTGTCTGCCCCACGTTGGCGCGCCTTTTCCTATTCCCCTTTGGTCGCGATGTCTACCTGTCACGAATGTCGCGGCCACACACCACCAACATCACCTCCATCCTCGAAACTCGTACGTGATTGATCGTCGAACCCTAGCTCGAACATCCTACTATCGACTTCCACCATCGAACCACCTAGCATCGCCGAACGCCCTCTAGCCTCCTTCCGCCAGCACAGCATATGAGTACGCGAGCCCCTCTTATTTCACGAAGAAATTCGATTTGGGAAAAAGTGGCTTCGGCCTGATATTTATTTTTTATTTTTTTATTTTTTTTGTTTTAGAAGATCTCGGTTTCGATTCTGAAGATAAGGCTTCGGCCAAATTTTATAAAAGTGAAAATGAAGCTTGCGTTAGAAGCTAGGGGGTGAGACTTCTATAAAAAGATTTGACTAAGTAAATTAAATTTAATTAGCTTTCTTTATGCATTTACGGTTTGTACGATCAACGGTAATTCCGAACCTTGCGAAAATTGAAATCCGACAATAATATAATATTACGGATCCAATGGAACTGGTTTCGTCAAATTCCGAGACTGTGCCTCGAAAGGCTATTTTTAAATTCAATTTAAACGATGTTAAATTTCAAAACTTAACAAACCATTCTTAAATTTGATTTCAATACTTCTATTCTCTTCAGTAATATCAATATAAATTTTATAAGCCTTCAAATTATTTTTAACCGGCTTAAAACTTCAGATTATATCTTTTACCCAATTCCAAATTATTTAATTTAATAATTTAAATATCAAATAAACTGTGACATTTGAAATTCAAGTTAGAAATTACTCTATTGAATATTTAAAATTAATAAAATATTCCAGTTTTAAATGCTCGAAAATTCCGGGTCGTCACATTCCTCCCTCCTTAAAAGAATTTCGTCCCCGAAATTACTAATTAGGAAGAATGGTCCAATACCCGTTTACTTTTTCCCCGAAACCAAACGGTTTCTGACAATTCGACATCTTACCAACTACCTTTTTATAAAAGACCCATTAATATTCTTATTAACTTCCCAAACTTTTCCAAAACCTTCTATAGTTTTCAAATAACCTACTTGTTCAACTATTCAAATTATAATTCAAAACCAAATTTTGAATTATCAACATTTTCTCAAAAAATTTCTAACTCTCTAAATTTCCGAAAAATTTCGCCAGCGTCTGCTTTGCGCGGCTAGCTCGGTACAACTACAAAATGTCTCTACGGCCTCCCAAATCCAAAAAAAAAAACAAAAAGGCCAAGTGGCTCGATCAAAATCCCAACCAAATTTCATATAGAAATTTAAACACATACCTTTGTGTCGAGCAATTCAAATCTTCCTTCTAAAATCAAAATCAATTCTCTTTTCCCTTTATAATACCTGCATATCTTGTTTAGCACCAATATCCAATCACAATATCCCAAAAACATTTTATCGACTTCCTTACCAAATGTCAATATTCATCCAAATATCAACTTAGAATATATTTGCAATATTCAATTTCCAATTAAGAATTGACCATTCCTTACTTAAGTTAACATAAGCATTTTATATGTTTCTTTATTTATTTCCGTCTTACCACTTCAGTTTATATCTATTTTATTCAAATTGATTCTTTCATTACCATATGAATTCAATATATCTTTAACTCTGAATATTTAAATTTTATTTGTCATTTAAAACTAATTTATGTCAACATTTTAAATTTGTTGCATTTACTACTTATTTTAGTTTCCAATTTGAATTTGTTTGTCGTTAACAAAATTTCCAAAATTTTCAACAATTTTGCTAACTCCCAAAATTTCTGAAAATTTTTGGCAGAGTCCCCTTTGTACGGAGGAGCTTTTGCAATTTGACAAAAGAGATAAATATATATACATCGACCCACACGGTCGAAAAAACCAAAAACAGTTCATATTTCCTATTTTTATTGCGTAGGCTTACCTTATTTAGCATTTAAGTAAGCGTCTTATTATTTTTAGCAAATAGCACAACCAAATCTAGCCACACGGCTCCCAGGTACCTGTACTAACTCAATTTAAACATGTAAGTGCCAAATATATGCAGTTTAACTATATTTCACTTAGTTGCAATGGTTCAAACATATGAATTCTAAAAGAAATGCATATCAAACATTTTCCGTAAGCAATTTATACAAATTTCATACTAATTCAATTGTTTCAATTTATTTATAAACCATTTTAAAACTCGATCACTTACATTTAATTTATTTTTAAGCAAACCGAACTCATATTTAATTCAATTGATCCCAAAATCAATTCATTTTACTTTTATTAATTCATAGCATCTTAACATCCAACGACAATTTATTCCATGACATTTGACGAGATCCATGTGAATAAATAAGTATTTACGTTTTATAACCAATTTAAATTGATTTTACTCAATTTATACTTAATTCTATTCCATTTTTTTTTTGAAAATTTATTCACAATTCATATATTTTCATTTTCATTGCATTACAAATTCGAATCCATTCACTTGCATTCAAACTAGTTCATACAAAACTATTAACATCTTAGGTTCGTCTTCATTACCAATTTAATTTCCCTTTTATTTTAATTCATTCACAATTATTTATTTAGCTCGACACATTCCATTTAGATTTCATTCACAATCCATTCATTTACGTTTTATTCCATATTTGATTATTCCAAACTATTTTATTTAGCTCAAAACAAACCAAGCTATATCATTCAATAACCATTTCTCAACTTATTTAAACCATACTTCATTTGGTTCTTGTTTATCCCATCCATTCATTTACGTTTTATTTCGATCCAAATTTATTTTTACTTGGTTTAAATTCCATCCAATATCTTTAAACTTGGTTTTAAGTTGAATTCAATTCAACTCTTCCTTGTCTATTCAGCTTAAGTAAATCTACTTCAATTTATTCAAATCTCTTTTTTTTTCCTATACTTAAGCTCATTTCATTTGCAACTAAATTTCTCTTTTCAATTTAACTTGATTCTATTTTAGTCCAATCCCATTTCAAACTACAAATTTATTTGATCAGTTATTATACATTTTAACTTTTTAGATTCAGCTTATTCAATTTATTACAAGACCATTTCCAATTTATTTCCACTTATTTGGATTTTATTTGCAATTTAACTATTACTATTTCAATCCAATTTCATTTTTATTCCATATATTTCAATTATATTTAATTTGTTAACACTTCACATTAAATTTTAATTAATAACTCAAGTTCTGCATCCACTATCCATTTTCAATTTACCACCAAATTTCATGAACTCACAATTCAACTTCATTCTCAATTGCTTTCACTTCATCAACAATTTAAGTCGAATTTAATTTATAACTTGAGTTTATTTCCAAACTTCATCATAAACTCACTATCCAATTTCATTAACTAATTTATTATTAGATCAGTTCTTCCCTATTTATACTTTAGTACTTGATTTTTAATTCCAAATACCACTTCATTTAATTTTCTTGGTTCAATTTATTAATAATTCAAGTTTTGGATTTTCTTTTCATTATCCAAAACATCAAACAATATTTATTTTGGATTTTCTATTCCACTTTCAAAATTTATAAATCATAACTTATTATTTTCACAATTCCATCCATTATAGGCTTGAAAATATTATTCTTTTATTTTAACTCAAGCCTTTTGCTTATTTATATCCCAAGCATATTTTTATTCCATGCAATTTAATTCTGATTCCTTTATAAGTTATTCTAATTTATTTACTTCAATTCTAATCCTTATTCAATTTATTTCCCATTCGTTCAGGTAAGAATTTAATTCCATTCATTAATTCAATTGAATTTTCATCCCAATTCAATTTTACTTTAACTCAGATTTATTTAACTCAATTCGATTTCAACTTGATTCGAATAAAACTGGATATTATTTTCAGCTTATTCAATCAATTTCAATCCAGTTAAATTTTACTCTCCAATCCAAGTTAATTTCATTTTTAACTTTTCGCTTAAAATTAAATTCTCAACATTCAAAGCTTATATTTCCTTCCTGATTTTAAAAATCATCTCAATTTATAAGTTTACAACCTATCTTATCAGGATTTTAAACACCCGGTTTTTGGTTTCAAATCATTTTTGAAATCTCCAACATTTCAAAATCACACTTCTCAAAAATTTTAAACCAATCCTGGTTTTTTTATTTCCAACAAATTTCCTTTGGAATTTCAAAAACAAACTAGTTTTTCTGAACAAATTAATTTGGCAGCAATCCATCACTTAGAAACTCGAAAATGAACATCGATGATGCTGCAGTCATCACCGAAGTTGTTTTCCAGCGACTGAAGTGAATTTAATGTTATATCCTTTTCCAAAATTTGTTTGAAACAATTTCCTTTCAGAAATACCCCAAAAACAACAATGTTACCATTTATCTTCAAAAGATTTCCAAAATCTCCGGGGTTTGAAAGTTCCAAATTTTGTTTTAATTCAAATTTTAACTATAATGCATTAGTATAATTTAGGCTTATACAAGTTCTCATTTGATTTTATTTCAATTTATAATTTTCATTTATAATTCATATTTATAACTTTCATTTCATAATTGAATTTACCTCCTTAATTTTTGGTTATATTTACAAATTTCTAGTTAAATTTTCACTTAACAATGATAATACTTTAATATTATCATTTCTAACATCCAAGCAACCATATATTAGCTAAATAGTTTTCAAAAACTATTCTTTATATCAAAATATGTTTTTGGGTAAAATTATTTCATTTACCCATATTTAAAACAATACCATGTCGATTGCTCTATTCGAGTGTTTAGAAACCCCTTCGATACAGTTGCGCAGACTGTGCCGACGAAGATTCGTATGCCACTCAATAAACCAATTAACACAATATTAAAACAATCTATATTCACTAAAAAATACGCGCTCATATCTAATAATACGCTCAAACTCATTCTAGAGTACTACGGACTCTATTTGTGTAATTTCCCACCAGAGCCAAGGTTATCACCAACCTGGCTCTGATACCAAGTGAAACGACCCGCAAATCCGTACCCCTTGAGTCAACACTATTCTACAACAATCAACTCAAGTTGTACAGAAATACGAACCATTTGGGTTAAAGAAGAAGAGGTAGAAGAAGAAATAGAAAACAACAACAGAATCTAACCATCGCAGCGGAATAAAATATAATAGATAATAAATGCTCTTTACTCAAAACATCAAATATCTCTGTTTATATATATTACATCATCAGAGTACATCAATCATAGCTCAACATCAATATCAATAACATACAAATGGATACTCAACAACTCAACACAGCGGAATATATATATATATAAACAAGTACGAATGTACGTATCGTCATCCAGCTCGTCTCCTGAGCTCCACAACATCAAACCTGTATCCTATAATACTCGGTCTGACCCGAGCATTACAGTTAAATAACACCCGAGTTACTCTGGAATACCAGCATGAGAAAATCACACCCAATTGATTATTAAAGTTTCAAAAATCCTTTGAAAACAAAAGCATCTCGTAAGACCACGCCACAAATAAACATGTCGGGTTTTTACCTTACGATAAATAAAACAATTTTTATAGAAATCCTCTGATATTATAATAGTGTCTATAGAAAGTAAATAGAATCTAGCTGAAATGCTTGCATCTCACGTTTCAGCAATAGTTGGGCACAATCAAAACCGTACGGGCGTGTAGGAAAAATGGATTCCAACTAATGGCTAGGCACTGGGGTACCACCTGTCACAGTACCTGGTCTAGATCAGTGTACCAAGGAGCCACCCTAACTCCCCTGCAACACAAGACCGGAACCATCCCTTACTGGACAGTTCCGAGCAAGATCACCTTGCGGTTGGGATCAGCAACCGCCCACTAAGCCGAAATAAAAGGGACATCTAGATAGGGAGGACCTCACCCTCCAGTGGGGGCTACCCACGAAGCCTTGCTGCATAACCCCTGATTTTCAGCCATTCCCATTTGATGAGGCTTGAGGCTAAGTGTTACCTTTTAAAATATATCCCTTAGAATGCCCATCGTCCATCTGATGATGTTTCGTAAGCATTCATCCATACAAGTCCGTCCCGGGTTCGAACGGAACCGAAGACACTATTCCTACTACATCCATTTTGGAAATATCCTCAGGATTAGTAGCGACTAGCCCTTGCACTTCACTGCTCCATCTTCGAATCCAAAATCGTTTTCCATGAAACGTACAAACCGGATTGAAGTGGTTTTCGAGAAATAAATCTCGATCCCGATCTCTTCGAAACGATCAACGCATTGGCCAATATTGATAGTCGGTGATTTAACTATCAATTCATGTTTACAACATCCATCACACAATAAATAATTTTCCAAATTATTTATTTATCTCAAAATATCTTTACAAGATATATTTTCACTTTCCAAACTCCTTTGAAAAACAGTTTTCAAAACTATCTGCCTTTCTCAGAATAAATTCCAAGTATTTCTATTTCCACTAGAATCACCAAGCACAAAACTTAAGATTTTTAAAATAATCTAAAAACACCTTATTGTAAAATATATTTAACATTTGATATAGAAAAATTACTTTAGTACTTAATATAAATAATACTCTAGAAATAACTAAAATAAGTTTACTTTATAAATATAACAAGATTTTCTTCTTTACACGAAATACCAAATCATCCCTTAAATAATTCTTACGATAATAGATTAACCGAAACACTTACTTTGGGATTTACTTTAAAATATTTAAATTAAGACTAATTCAATGATTTACTAAACATACATACTATATAATATTGGAAATAAAGTTACTTTATAAAATATAAAAATAGGCTCTCACCTTTCAAACACATACTAAGTCACTATTTATAAATATTTATTATGGTAATAGATTTGAAAAATATTTACTTAAAATTTTAAGATAATAAATTTTCTAAAACATGATTTTTAAAACAACATTAAAACCTTAAACTTATAACTAAAGTTTACTTTGAACGTACTTGGCTATCCAGTGAAATATACATCGCTTCACATTTTTCCTAAAAATTTTCAATTTCAAACTCTTGAATCAATTTCCAGATTGATTTCCCATTTACTGCCTTTTCAATTCAAAATCTATTAATTTAAGATTTCATTTCTTAATTATGATTTAAAATACTTTAACTGAAAATTCCAATTTTTAGATTTCTCAATTACTTCCTTATCCTTTTATATAAATTTAAAACTTAGTTTAAAATAATTCTTTATTCCTTTAAATTAATACCACATAATTTTACAATTCATCAATTACTGTTTATTCAACTCCTTTCTTTTCATACTCGAAGTTATTTATTATTATTTTCATATTACTTCCATTTTTTTTCAACTCATTCTTAATTTATTCAAATTTCCTATAATTATTTTACTTACAAATTCATTTCTTTTATTTTCTTTCCAAAATCCAATCTATATAATTTTGGTAATTCATTATACCCAAATATATCCAATCAATCCTAACATTCAATATTCCAATATAACTCATCATAGAATATCAATATTCACAGCAGAGAATATTAAATAATTTAAATAAATGTTGAAGGATCCAGTTGGATCCCTCCAACCTGTTTTCCCTGCATCCACAGACGTTAGCACGATATAGTACACCAATTATAAAATATCATATTATATCACATCGATCAATTCAACCATCCAAACAATTATTTAATTTTATCATTTAAATTTAAACTGAGTGAGATTAACTCACATTTGCTTTTATTTGCAACCCATCCAATATTGCCTTGGTTTCTCGATTTTTTTTGACCTTGAATAAACATATTAGGGCTTTATTAATATTTGGACTAATCGATCAATTAGGTTTCCGTTTTTTAAGAAATTTAATTCAAGCTAATAAATTTTATTTTCAACTAATAAATTTTATTTCAAACAAATAATTAATAATTTAAACTAATTTCCTTTTTACAGATTATTTTAGCAACCTAACAAATATATATATTTATTTCTCCACAGTACACTACGACTCCTATATCTCTGCTTTGTTCAATTTATGACCTCAAAATAAATTAGGCAAAAGTTTATTAGCTGTCTAAAATTTTTTTAGGTTCTTAGTTAACTAACTAATTATATACTTAAATTAAATTACAGCTTTATACCTCCACGTCGATCGAAAGAGGAACTGACACCACCACGCTCGCCTCCTGCCCTCGCGTGTCAGCCCCACGTTGGCGCGCCTTTTCCTATTCCCCTTTGGTCGCGATGTCTACCTGCCACGAATGTCGCGGCCACACACCACCAACATCACCTCCTTCCTCGAAACTCGTACACGATTGATCGTCGAACCCTAGCTCGAACATCCTACTATCGACTTCCACCATCGAACCACCTAGCATCGCCGAACGCCCTCTAGCCTCCTTCCGCCAGCACAACATATGAGTACGCGAGCCCCTCTTATTTCACGAAGAAATTCGATTTGGGAAAAAGTGGCTTCGGCCTGATATTTATTTTATTTTATTTTTATTTTTTTTGTTTTAGAAGACCTCGGTTTCGATTCTGAAGATAAGGCGTCGGCCAAATTTTATAAAAGTGAAAATGAAGCTTGCGTTAGAAGCTAAGAGGTGAGACTTCTATAAAAAGATTTGACTAAGTAAATTAAATTTAATTAGCTTTCTTTATGCATTTACGGTTTGTACGATCAAACGATAATTCCGAACCTTGCGAAAATTGAAATCCGACAATAATATAATATTACGGATCCAATGGAACTGGTTTCGTCAAATTCCGAGACTGTGCCTCGAAAGGCTATTTTTAAATTCAATTTAAACGATGTTAAATTTCAAAACTTAACAAACCATTCTTAAATTTGATTTCAACACTTCTATTCTCTTCAGTAATATCAATATAAATTTTATAAGCCTTCAAATTATTTTTAACCGGCTTAAAACTTCAGATTACATATTTTACCCAATTCCAAATTATTTAATTTAATAATTTAAATATCAAATAAACTGTGACATTTGAAATTCAATTTAGAAATTACTCTATTGAATATTTAAAATTAATAAAATATTCCAGTTTGAAATGCTCGAAAATTACGGGTCGTCACAGAAATCAACATGTGTGATTGTTTCGGATTTATCATTAGTGATGCTTGGTTCAAGATTTGTTCACTATAGAATCTCTATAAGACTCTGAATGGTTTACACTAAGTAAAGTTCAAATCCAAAAGATACCTTTTATTTATGTGTTGGTTTTCACGATGATGCAAAATTTGATCTTAGAACTGCATAGGCTTGATCCCACTTGGGTATGTAGGAAGTCACTCTAGTGATGCAGCCATCCTATTTATTAATTATTTCTTATTTTGAAAATTTGGAGAGATTGTTGTGCAATTTTCAAATAAGTTTTGGGGCTTTGGGTTATTATATGGAAGAGAAGAAGGAAAGAAGAAAGAAAAGATAGTCCCACATGCTAGTAAATCAAGGACTATATTTGTATAAATATAGATTTCTCATGTGGATGTTGGGGCCTTGGGGCTCCCACATGTTTGCCTCGTGATGAGAAAAGTCATACAACACCATACGCACGCTATAGCCGTCCGACCGAACCGAACCAGGCCGGGTCGGGTACAGGTTTCGAGTTTGAATCCGAAAATATTTTTGGATCATATGTGAATAGTAACGGGCCAGTTTTCAGCCCGTTAAGGGCCCAAAACCGAAATTCCTGAATTTGAATAAATGGCGGGAAATTTGTATCGTTTTCTAAACGTTACAAGAAATGAATAGATGCGACATTTAAATGTTGAATGGATAAAGCCGTTTGTAACAGTTGTGAACCGTTGTAAACGGTTGTGATGCTTAGCGAATATGCACCTCTCTACCACTATAAATAGTGACGCCCAGAAAATGTTAGATAGAATTCTGAATCTTCTTCTTCTTCACAAAGCAGTTTTTAGGACACCAGAAAGTGTTACAAAATACTACGCCACCGTTAATCTGTTTTGTGACGCCTCTAAGGTGTTTCAAACTCAGAAAACGTCGCAGAATTGCTCCCTTCTTCCTCTTCGTTCTATTCTATACAAATTACATCATCAGAAACCATTACTAAAGTGTTCTTTGTCAGATCAAAGGCGTACAAACTTTGAATCTGATTACGCTGCTGTAAGGCTTCATTGAATCCTGAAAGTCGGTAGTTCAATAACCCGTTTGTACCTGGTGGTTTGAACTATTGTTTGAAAGAATCTATTCCATAGATCCTTGAAGTCAGAAGTACAGCATTACCTTCATCACAATTGCCAACCAATTCGCCTCGAACCGCAAAATCCCCAAGAATTTTTTAGACAATAGTTTACAACCATGGAAGGTTCGAGTGCTCTGCAAGTTATGAATCAACATCTAACTCGATTAGAGCGTTTTTGTAACGATCCCAGTTTTAAAGACAAATTTAAATTTATAATTTGATTGAATTTTAGATTAAATTATGGATTTGGTTGAATTTTTCAAATTTAATAATGTGTATTTACTTATTTGTTTTTGAATTTGATTTGAGACTCAAAGTGAATACATTGAATTGAATTGTAACTAAAGTGTTTAAAATAAAATGAAATAAAAACTACGTACTAATATCAAAAATAAGTGTAGAGTATAAAATAAAATTTCAAGGTTTATGTTAGTGGTAAGATTTTAAGGTTATAAAAACTATAAAATAATAACAACAGGAATACAAATAAAAGTGTATGGGAGAAATGCAAGATATTGAAGATTAAAAAAAAGTATGCAAGGCAAATAGACGAATTTATTCAAAACAAACAAAGTATACATACATGAACAAATAGTATCAGCATGATATTAGTAAGTCTAAGTAAAATAATTAACAAATGCAAACAAAAGAAATATCTACTAAACAAAACAAAGAAGTGCAAAGGAGGATTTGCTGTAAAACAAAAGTATGCATTCATAATTAAATAGTATAAGTTATAAACAAAAGTACATAAGCACAAGCTTGTAAAATAATATAAAATTCAAACAAGACAAAAGTAAATAATAACAATAAATATAAATGCTTAAACAAACAAAGTGGCTTGCAAAAAGAAGATAAACAAAAGTACAAACTGTACATGCATATGCAAAACCAAAATCTGAGTATCTATATACATCTATGCATAAAAGAATAATATCTATGTACAAAGGAATTTAAGAACATATGTACACATAAGTAATGAGACTTGGAAAAGAAACGTGAAACAAGTAAACATATAATACCTATGAACAAGTATGTAAACCTGGGAAAACATCCACTATACAAAACAAGAATATAAAAATCAAATGAGTTATTTTTATACAATACAAGTACATATGAGCAAACATAAACAAAGCTAGCATACAAAGTAAATAAAATAAACAAAATGATCTATGTGCAAGGCAAATAAAACAAACAAACCTGTACATGCAGAAATAAGATAACATGAGCCTGTAAACAAATTAGAAGACATGCATTTAATACCAATATCTCTAGTACACTATAACATTTCATCTCAGTCGAAGTATACTTATCTATCAGCCATGATTTTAAAGCAAAATTAAATAAGCATAGACTTGAAAGCATAGAGGACATTGGCATTAAATGTTTCCATCTCTAGTACCCAAAAATGTAAACCACTTCAGCCATAAAAGAAAAATAATATACCCTGTTGTACATAACAATATTATCACCTGTACCAGCTATAAACCTTAGTACCAAACACCTTTCTCCTAGTACATACCCATCCATATACATTTGTTCGTTCATAAGTAAGTATACTAGAGCAAAAAAAGGAGATTACAAATGAAGATTGATGCAAAAGTTCAAAGCAGAGGTCTTCTCAATTTAAGCATGCAAGTTTAATCTGAAAGAAAAAAAAATCAAAATCCAGTTTTTCAAATGCAAAGCAAAGCATTTTGCTTCTCTGTTCCAAATTTCAGTCCCTGTTTGTTCGATAAAAAAAAAAGTAGCCAGGCTTTCATCCTTCTTTGAAACTGTCAAGAGAACATCTCTGTTTTCTGGAAAATAAGGGTGAGCAAACTTTCTTTAAAACTCAACCTTCTATTTTAACTGTGTTTAGTGATGATGAATGAAATGGTAAATGTTGTAGCTTGTTTGAATGCATATTTATGTGATATATGTCTGTATGCATAGGCCTCTGTAACACATGGGCTCTAAAACAACTACCAAAAGAAAAGAAAAAAAAACATTTTTTTTTCTCTGATTCCACTTGTTAGTAGGACTTGGTGTTTAAGAAAAAAAAAAGTTTTGATATGGTACATATTCATGATAAAAAAAAAATTGATTTTCATAAATATAACATGTTTGATCCCACTAAAAACCCTGTTTACTTTCCTCCAGGCTTCTGTTCTTCCTTTATTCTTGTTTTTCATAAATACAGTTAACCATCAAAATTATGAATATAACAAACTATATTTTAGTACATTTATGATTTATGAATATACACAATGGATACCTTAAGTAATTACTGAATATGGTTATGCGTAGGCATGAACATGCTATCAGTTAACATCAAAGCCTAGAAGAAAATCCCTCAGTTCATGTTATTGTTTTGAAAACTGTTAGTATTGCTACTTTAAAAACCCATAGCTCAAAATTCCTTGAATTTAAAAACGTGATTCCAAAACAAAAAGTGCTTGTTTTTGAATAAAGATCATTTTAAAATTCATTCCATTCGATCTCGTCGAAAAGAGGCCGAGAAAACTCAAACCATGGTACAGAAGTCTTTGCTTGAAAAGGAATGAACTTGACTCTGTAACTTGGTTTACAGTGAAAACAAAGAATCATATGATAAATCCAAGTATTTTAAAACATTGAATTGATCATATAACTTGAACAAACACATAAAGTTAGGATTTTTTTTTTACAATATGATGATTTTTAAGTGAGTATCCCAAGTGCAGTTCAAGTTTGAATAAAAATTGCATTTTGATTAATCTATGATAATCCAACCCATTTCGAATATTGAGACCTTGCTTGAAGCAAGTTTGGTAGTTGATAGCAATGGGAAAATTGTTGAATAATTTTTTCATTGTACGAATTAAGGGGACGAGGCATACGTAGGGTTCGTGATCGAGTTTTTGAGATGTTTGGAAATGAGGTGATTTCATCACCTCTACTTGACCGAGTATCTCAAAATTCCGGGGAAGCGTGGCGCAAAGTGTTGACATGGTGAGGCCGAAGGCGCGGCAGCTCCGGGGTCGGTGTGGGGGTGACGAGGCATTTTGCGGTGGTGTTCAACCTACAGGTTTTGTGGTGGGAGCTTAA
Organism: Allium cepa; assembly: GCA_030765085.1. NCBI lineage: Eukaryota > Viridiplantae > Streptophyta > Magnoliopsida > Asparagales > Amaryllidaceae > Allium > Allium cepa. The sequence continues at coordinate 406,222,643 of CM060931.1, read as the reverse complement.
TTTTTATTCTCAGTTGAATTTAAAATCTGGGTTTCGATTTCAAGGGTTGGGACGAATCGTGGCTTGTGGGTGATGGTATGGGTCGCCGGAGGTGAGCCGAACCACCGTGCACGTGCACGGTGGCGTATGGTGTATCAGCGTCTTCGCGTGATTGATCGACTCGGGTATTACAAAAAAAAAACAAAGAGGAGGTTGCTTCGTGTTATAGCTGGTGCGTGGGTGGGATCATGTAACAGTAGGTTTAAAGTTAGCTAAAAAAGAGGAGAAGAGGAAGAACGTATGACAGAAGAGAGTGGGATTGGTAAATAGATGAGAGGAACTCGAGTTTGCTCGAGTAACAGAGAGTGAATGTTTCATTTTTGTAGTGGATTAACTTAATAAATTTTTAAGTCATTTTGTTAAACAAAGTCTAGTAATTATTAAGTAAATATTATTGACAAGTCTTAAACTAAGATTTGATTTAAAATCTATTTAAAAGATTTGCTAACGTCAGAGATTAACTAATTTAAAGTGTAAGTAATTAAGAATGTAAATTTATCTATACTTGTAATTAAGTAGGTAATTTAAGATTAAACAAATTTGAAATGAAAGATTGAGATTTATAATCTTGTGTTTAGTCAATTTGAAATTTTATTAACTACTTAAAGTTAAATAATTAAATAATTTGTAGTTAACTAATTAAGTGATTAATTAAGGATTTATGATTTATTACTTGATAATTAATGATTAATTAAATAATTAGTGATAATTAAATGAGTAATTAAGTTTTGTTAATTATTAATTAATTACCTGTTTTGATTGTGATGCTATGTGAACTGCCTTATGCTTTACTGTGAATTTTGATTTGTTTTTGTATGTCTATGCGAAAACCCCTTTGCCTGTAAAACGGCATTTAGATATCGATGCGACAGGGAGTCGGATTCCAATTGGCTATCCGAAACCCACATCGAATTTTAATAATGAATCTCTGTGATTGATAAATTTAATTATTTATGAATATGTGAATGAAGATAAGCGTTATGGATTTTACCGCTTATCGATATTGATTGAATCTGTGATAATTGATGTCGTGCACTATTGTGTAAAACCCCTGGACCACACCATACACACACAAATATGGATTTCACGTGGAAATCAGTTAAGTCACGGATTTTTAAATAAGTTTGAATTTGAATTTTAAATTCAAATAGTTTGGAAATAAATTAAGTTCAATGTGAAGATCTTTTGAAAAAGGTGTTTTAAAAATAAAAGTTATTTTGAATAACTAATAGAGATTTGGAATTTGAAAATTTTGTTTGAAATTGGAATTCAATATCTGAAATTGAATTCTACATATAGCATTTATGATTTAAAAAGGAATTATACAAGTATATGGATTTTTAGACCATTTCTAAAGCGTTGTTTTGGAAATTTGAATTGACCCAAAGTTCTTAACTTGTATAAATGAAATTGGATTTTTCCGAAATAAAACTGTTGTTTCCAAATAATAAAAGTTTTCACATGAACAGTGAATTTCCAATTTGTTAAAAAAGGATTTCAGGTTTGAATTAAAAATGGTTTTTCCAAGTTATGAATGAATCGTTGGAAACAGTTTTGAAAACTATGAGATAAATCTTGATTTTAAGATTTAAATGAGTTAATCCAATTAAAACGGAAATTGTTTTGAAATCCATAACTGGATCTTTGTGAAACTAAATGAACTTTGTGAAGTAAATCTTTTTGTTTAAAAGATTTAAAATGGTAATTGGTTTAAACCATTTAAAAAGAAAGTTTGGCATTATTAAGTTGTGACTTAATTGAAATCCCATATCCATATGTTTTAAATGTTGCGCTCAATATTCGGTTTAGCCGGGAGAGGACCTTTGTGTCGCATATCCCATTCCGAATATGTGATACGTCGTTATGGATAGCATTTGAAGACCGGTGGTGAAGACCGGGTATTTGCGAGAACGATAGGATGACCTATCGATTGTCTCTGCACTGAGTTGCTCCGGTATAGAGATTCCCTAAGTGATGGGAAGTCCGATCGGGATTGCAAGGGCTTCTTTGGAAGTGCCTTCGGTTCTGTTCGAACCCGGAGCCGACTTGTATGGATTGTGTGTCTGACATTACATTTTGGGATATAAAGCAGATTTCTTTCAAATACATTTCTATGGTGGCGGAGAATTTATTCTTTTAGCTTAACACCCTTCTCTAAGATGTACGAGCTCAGAGGTTATGTAGTTGAAGGTTATCAGCGATATATTCCCAACTTGGTAATGTGGCATGCTGAGTGCTGCTGATCATTTGTTGATCGAAGCATGGCTTTGTGAAAAGCGTAGCTTCGTGGACGAGACTTCGTCGAGCCTCACAACCCGTTAATGGTCGAAACAGGAATTATGCGGCAAGGTTTCAGGGGTAGCTCCCCTAGGGTATGATCATTCCTTCTGGAAAAGGGTAGTATCATGGTATGGAGCCCAGATACTTACTCATGTGGACACACTTTATTTATTACTGTGTGATGTTGTTGGTTAGAGAGCTCTCGTATAAAGGTCCCAAAGGACCGGGGGTGGCATATCTGAGGGTTTATAATATCCCTTGGGAAAAGGGGTTCCCGACCTTGTTTGGCAGAGAACGGTTTGGTTCTCGGGGCGTCCCGCCAGAGGCGTTCCCATGTGGCAATAGAAAGTTCCTTAGCCTGACCATTTGTTGGAAAAATCCAATCAAAACAATACGAGCCTTGTACGGTTTTAGTTGTATTACCTGCCATTCACTTATGGTGGCGCCCCACTGTTTGGATGGTAGCTATAGTAGGCATAGTTCGAAATGTCTATGCTGGCTAAGATTTATATTCTACTTTCGAAATGTTTTTCCGCACTGTGCATTTATAATAATAATATCAAAAGAAATTTTTCTGCGTATCAAGCATGTTTGACTATCATAAGGAGAAATCTCCTCCGATTCTGCGTTTGCATTGTGTGTGTGGCGGGAGGCCTTATGGTAGTTTCATTTTCCAAAAAGCATTGCGAATTGATTTTAAAAAAATCTTTGATTGTTTTTAAAGACGAACTGTTTTTGTTTGCTCACACCAGTTCCATGACTGACCCGGAGTTTATTGTTCATTTCCTAAATTCTGGGTGCCCACAAATTTCCACACGGGCAATCTAGAGTTTATTTTTCAGATAGTTAGGTTCAGTAGATTATCTGGAGATAGTTCAGTCTTTGGATATGGACTGTACTTGCTTATCTTGGTGCAATCTTGATGGTGGATCAAGCTTAGAGTTTTGGAGCACTGTCTTTGGAGCATTTGGATAAGAGTTGCAGTATTGGATATCTAAGAAGACTTATCTCATGTTGTATTATATTCCGCTGTGTTCTATGTTGTATATTCTCTGATGTTGATGATTATCATTGTATCAAATTGATGTATCGGATATTGTATTCATGTTATATCAGTGATATCATCTTTTATTTCCGCTGTATATTTATCATCTAATGGTGTTGCAAGCTCCCACGATACGAACTTGATGTTGTTTATCGGACATCGAGTTCGGGTCATGACAACTTGGTATCAGAGCTAGAGGTTGAGTAAGAACTTTAGCTACGGAGTGTAACACATTAGATGGCTCATTAGAGATAGGGTGAAGTATACCCTAGAATGAGTAATTCCTAAGATATCCATTCGAATGCCTCAATAAATTCTCTTACTATCCACTAATAGTGAGTATGAGTGCAAGAAGAGGACGAGATAGAGGACAGGCGAATACGACTATAAATGGTCAATACCCTACGACAGTGGAAACAATCTTTCTCTTTCAATTTTCTTTGATTCGATTCCAAATTCTTTTGATTTCTTCGTAACAACTGCAAGAAGAAGTTTTGATGTGATGATGCTCTACGAATCGTTGTAGAAGATCCTTCTTCATATCTTCATCAATTTCTTATCAATTTTCGATTTAAACTTTAATAAATATGAATAAACTGGAAATTGAAAATTTTAAATTGAGTTAAATTGATTAATGGAATATGAAGCTAAATTTGAATTTAAGTGATAAAACGATATCGTTTAAAACCGAATTTGAAATTCTATTGTAATTAATTGTGAATATCAAAGTCCGAGGAGGGACTAGTTGGCATATACCTTGGGTATTCCGACTTGGATTTCGAATCGATATCTTGTGTTTGAGGAATTATAGGAGATCGAATCTATCTATCCTTGTTGTTTCCGTGCCTACGAATTTCGAGGACGAAATTCCTTTTAAGGGGGAAGTCTGTAACGATCCCAGTTTTAAAGACAAATTTAAATTTATAATTTGATTGAATTTTAGATTAAATTATGGATTTGGTTGAATTTTTCAAATTTAATAAGGTGTATTTACTTATTTGTTTTTGAATTTGATTTGAGACTCAAAGTGAATACATTGAATTGAATTGTAAATAAAGTGTTTAAAATAAAATGAAATAAAAACTACGTACCAATATCAAAAATAAGTGTAGAGTATAAAATAAAATTTCAAGGTTTATGTTAGTGGTAAGATTTTAAGGTTATAAAAACTATAAAATAATAACAACAGGAATACAAATAAAAGTGTATGGGAGAAATGCAAGATATTGAAGATTAAAAAAAATGTATGCAAGGCAAATAGACGAATTTATTCAAAACAAACAAAGCATACATACATGAACAAATAGTATCAGCATGATATTAGTAAGTCTAAGTAAAATAATTAACAAATGCAAACAAAAGAAATATCTACTAAACAAAACAAAGAAGTGCAAAGGAGGATTTGCTGTAAAACAAAAGTATGCATTCATAATTAAATAGTATAAGTTATAAACAAAAGTACATAAGCACAAGCTTGTAAAATAATATAAAATTAAAACAAGACAAAAGTAAATAATAACAATAAATATAAATGCTTAAACAAACAAAGTGGCTTGCAAAAAGAAGATAAACAAAAGTACAAACTGTACATGCATATGCAAAACCAAAATCTGAGTATCTATATACATCTATGCATAAAAGAATAATATCTATGTACAAAGGAATTTAAGAACATATGTACACATAAGTAATGAGACTTGGAAAAGAAACGTGAAACAAGTAAACATATAATACCTATGAACAAGTATGTAAACCTGGGAAAACATCCACTATACAAAACAAGAATATAAAAATCAAATGAGTTATTTTTATACAATACAAGTACATATGAGCAAACATAAACAAAGCTAGCATACAAAGTAAATAAAATAAACAAAATGATCTATGTGCAAGGCAAATAAAACAAACAAACCTGTACATGCAGAAATAAGATAACATGAGCCTGTAAACAAATTAGAAGACATGCATTTAATACCAATATCTCTAGTACACTATAACATTTCATCTCAGCCGAAGTATACATATCTATCAGCCACGATTTTAAAGCAAAATTAAATAAGTATAGACTTGAAAGCATAGAGGACATTGGCATTAAATGTTTCCATCTCTAGTACCCAAAAATGTAAACCACTTCGGCCATAAAAGAAAAATAATATACCCTATTGTACATAACAATATTATCACCTGTACCAGCTATAACCCTTAGTACCAAACACCTTTCTCCTAGTACATACCCATCCATATACATTTGTTCGTTCATAAGTAGGTATACTAGAGAAAAAAATGAGATTACAAATGAAGATTGATGCAAAAGTTCAAAGCAGAGGTCTTCTCAATTTAAGCATGCAAGTTTAATCTGAAAGAAAAAAAAAATCAAAATCCAGTTTTTCAAATGCAAAGCAAAGCATTTTGCTTCTCTGTTCCAAATTTCAGTCCCTGTTTGTTCGATAAAAAAAAAGTAGCCAGGCTTTCATCCTTCTTTGAAACTGTCAGGAGAACATCTCTGTTTTCTGGAAAATAAGGGTGAGCAAACTTTCTTTAAAACTCAACCTTCTATTTTAACTGTGTTTAGTGATGATGAATGAAATGGGAAATGTTGTAGCTTGTTTGAATGCATATTTATGTGATATATGTCTATATGCATAGGCCTCTGTAACACACGGGCTCTAAAACAACTTCCAAAAGAAAAGAAAAGAAAAAACATTTTTTTTCTCTGATTCCACTTGTTAGTAGGACTTGGTGTTTAAGAAAAAAAAAGTTTTGATATGGTACATATTCATGATAAAAAAAAAATTCATAAATATAACATGTTTGATCCCACTAAAAACCCTGTTTACTTTCCTCCAGGCTTCTGTTCTTCCTTTATTCTTGTTTTTCATAAATACAGTTAACCATCAAAATTATGAATATAACAAACTATATTTTAGTACATTTATGATTTATGAATATACACAATGGATACCTTAAGTAATTACTGAATATGGTTATGCGTGGGCATGAACATGCTATCAGTTAACATCAAAGCCTAGAAGAAAATCCCTCAGTTCATGTTATTGTTTTGAAAACTGTTAGTATTGCTACTTTAAAAACCCATAGCTCAAAATTCCTTGAATTTAAAAACGTGATTCCAAAACAAAAAGTGCTTGTTTTTGAATAAAGATCATTTTAAAATTCATTCCATTCGATCTCGTCGAAAAGAGGCGGAGAAAACTCAAACCATGGTACAGAAGTCTTTGCTTGAAAAGGAATGAACTTGACTCTGTAACTTGGTTTACAGTGAAAACAAAGAATCATATGATAAATCCAAGTATTTTAAAACATTGAATTGATCATATAACTTGAATAAGCACACAAAGTTAGGATTTTTTTTTTTACAATATGATGATTTTTAAGTGAGTATCCCAAGTGCAGTTCAAGTTTGAATAAAAATTGCATTTTGATTAATCTCTGATAATCCAACCCATTTCGAATATTGAGACCTTTCTTGAAGCAAGTTTGGTAGTTGATAGCAATGGGAAAATTGTTGAATAATTTTTTCATTGTACGAATTAAGGGGACGAGGCATACGTAGGGTTCGTGATCGAGTTTTTGAGATGTTTGGAAATGAGGTGATTTCATCACCTCTACTTGACCGAGTATCTCAAAATTCCGGGGAAGCGTGGCGCAAAGGGTTGACATGGTGAGGCCGAAGGCGCGGCGGCTCCGGGGTCGGAGTGGGGGTGATGAGGCATTTTGCGGTGGTGTTCAACCTACAGGTTTTGCGGTGGGAGCTTAATTTTTATTCTCAGTTGAATTTAAAATCTGGGTTTCGATTTCAAGGGTTGGGGCGAATCGTGGCTTGTGGGTGATGGTATGGGTCGCTGGAGGTGAGCCGAACCACCGTGCACGTGCACGGTGGCGTATGGTGTATCAGCGTCTTCGCGTGATTGATCGACTCGGGTATTACAAAAAAAAAACAAAGAGGAGGTTGCTTCGTGTTATAGCTGGTGCGTGGGTGGGATCATGTAACAGTAGGTTTAAAGTTAGCTAAAAAAAGGAGAAGAGGAAGAACGTATGACAGAAGAGAGTGGGATTGGTAAATAGATGAGAGGAACTCGAGTTTGCTCGAGTAACAGAGAGTGAATGTTTCATTTTTGTAGTGGATTAACTTAATAAATTTTTAAGTCATTTTGTTAAACAAAGTCTAGTAATTATTAAGTAAATATTATTGACAAGTCTTAAACTAAGATTTGATTTAAAATCTATTTAAAAGATTTGCTAACGTCAGAGATTAACTAATTTAAAGTGTAAGTAATTAAGAATGTAAATTTATCTATACTTGTAATTAAGTAAGTAATTTAAGATTAAACAAATTTGAAATGAAAGATTGAGATTTATAATCTTGTGTTTAGTCAATTTGAAATTTTATTAACTACTTAAAGTTAAATAATTAAATAATTTGTAGTTAACTAATTAAGTGATTAATTAAGGATTTATGATTTATTACTTGATAATTAATGATTAATTAAATAATTAGTGATAATTAAATGAGTAATTAAGTTTTATTAATTATTAATTAATTACCTGTTTTGATTGTGATGCTATGTGAACTGCCTTATGCTTTACTGTGAATTTTGATTTGTTTTTGTATGTCTATGCGAAAACCCCTTTGCCTGTAAAATGGCATTTAAATATCGATGCAACAGGGAGTCGGATTCCAATTGGCTATCCGAAACCCACATCGAATTTTAATAATGAATCTCTGTGATTGATAAATTTAATTATTTATGAATATGTGAATAAAGATAAGCGTTATGGATTTTACCGCTTATCGATATTGATTGAATCTGTGATAATTGATGTTGTGCACTATTGTGTAAAACCCCTGGACCACACCATACACACACAAATATGGATTTCACGTGGAAATCAGTTAAGTCACGGATTTTTAAATAAGTTTGAATTTGAATTTTAAATTCAAATAGTTTGGAAATAAATTAAGTTCAATGTGAAGATCTTTTGAAAAAGGTGTTTTAAAAATAAAAGTTATTTTGAATAACTAATAGAGATTTGGAATTTGAAAATTTTGTTTGAAATTGGAATTCAATATCTGAAATTGAATTCTACATATAGCATTTATGATTTAAAAAGGAATTATACAAGTATATGGATTTTTAGACCATTTCTAAAGCGTTGTTTTGGAAATTTGAATTGACCCAAAGTTCTTAACTTGTATAAATGAAATTGGATTTTTCCGAAATAAAACTGTTGTTTCCAAATAATAAAAGTTTTCACATGAACAGTGAATTTCCAATTTGTTAAAAAAGGATTTCAGGTTTGAATTAAAAATGGTTTTTCCAAGTTATGAATGAATCGTTGGAAACAGTTTTGAAAACTATGAGATAAATCTTGATTTTAAGATTTAAATGAGTTAATCCAATTAAAACGGAAATTGTTTTGAAATCCATAACTGGATCTTTGTGAAACTAAATGAACTTTGTGAAGTAAATCTTTTTGTTTAAAAGATTTAAAATGGTAATTGGTTTAAACCATTTAAAAAGAAAGTTTGGCATTATTAAGTTGTGACTTAATTGAAATCCCATATCCATATGTTTTAAATGTTGCGCTCAATATTCGGTTTAGCCGGGAGAGGACCTTTGTGTCGCATATCCCATTCCGAATATGTGATACGTCGTTATGGATAGCATTTGAAGACCGGTGGTGAAGACCGGGTATTTGCGAGAACGATAGGATGACCTATCGATTGTCTCTGCACTGAGTTGCTCCGGTATAGAGATTCCCTAAGTGATGGGAAGTCCGATCGGGATTGCAAGGGCTTCTTTGGAAGTGCCTTCGGTTCTGTTCGAACCCGGAGCCGACTTGTATGGATTGTGTGTCTGACATTACATTTTGGGATATAAAGCAGATTTCTTTCAAATACATTTCTATGGTGGCGGAGAATTTATTCTTTTAGCTTAACACCCTTCTCTAAGATGTACGAGCTCAGAGGTTATGTAGTTGAAGGTTATCAGCGATATATTCCCAACTTGGTAATGTGGCATGCTGAGTGCTGCTGATCATTTGTTGATCGAAGCATGGCTTTGTGAAAAGCGTAGCTTCGTGGACGAGACTTCGTCGAGCCTCACAACCCGTTAATGGTCGAAACAGGAATTATGCGGCAAGGTTTCAGGGGTAGCTCCCCTAGGGTATGATCATTCCTTCTGGAAAAGGGTAGTATCATGGTATGGAGCCCAGATACTTACTCATGTGGACACACTTTATTTATTACTGTGTGATGTTGTTGGTTAGAGAGCTCTCGTATAAAGGTCCCAAAGGACCGGGGGTGGCATATCTGAGGGTTTATAATATCCCTTGGGAAAAGGGGTTCCCGACCTTGTTTGGCAGAGAACGGTTTGGTTCTCGGGGCGTCCCGCCAGAGGCGTTCCCATGTGGCAATAGAAAGTTCCTTAGCCTGACCATTTGTTGGAAAAATCCAATCAAAACAATACGAGCCTTGTACGGTTTTAGTTGTATTACCTGCCATTCACTTATGGTGGCGCCCCACTGTTTGGATGGTAGCTATAGTAGGCATAGTTCGAAATGTCTATGCTGGCTAAGATTTATATTCTACTTTCGAAATGTTTTTCCGCACTGTGCATTTATAATAATAATATCAAAAGAAATTTTTCTGCGTATCAAGCATGTTTGACTATCATAAGGAGAAATCTCCTCCGATTCTGCGTTTGCATTGTGTGTGTGGCGGGAGGCCTTATGGTAGTTTCATTTTCCAAAAAGCATTGCGAATTGATTTTAAAAAAATCTTTGATTGTTTTTAAAGACGAACTGTTTTTGTTTGCTCACACCAGTTCCATGACTGGATCTTTGTGAAACTAAATGAACTTTGTGAAGTAAATCTTTTTGTTTAAAAGATTTAAAATGGTAATTGGTTTAAACCATTTAAAAAGAAAGTTTGGCATTATTAAGTTGTGACTTAATTGAAATCCCATATCCATATGTTTTAAATGTTGCGCTCAATATTCGGTTTAGCCGGGAGAGGACCTTTGTGTCGTATATCCCATTCCGAATATGTGATACGTCGTTATGGATAGCATTTGAAGACCGGTGGTGAAGACCGGGTATTTGCGAGAACGATAGGATGACCTATCGATTGTCTCTGCACTGAGTTGCTCCGGTATAGAGATTCCCTAAGTGATGGAAAGTCCGATCGGGATTGCAAGGGCTTCTTTGGAAGTGCCTTCGGTTCTGTTCGAACCCGGAACAGACTTGTATGGATTGTGTGTCTGACATTACATTTTGGCATATAAAGCAGATTTCTTTCAAATACATTTCTATGGTGGCGGAGAATTTATTCTTTTAGCTTAACACCCTTCTCTGAGACGTACGAGCTCAGAGGTTATGTAGTTGAAGGTTATCAGCGATATATTCCCAACTTGGTAATGTGGCATGCTGAGTGCTGCTGATCATTTGTTGATCGAAGCATGGCCTTGTGAAAAGCGTAGCTTCATGGACGAGACTTCGTCGAGCCTCACAACCCGGTAATGGTTGAAACAGGAATTGTGCGGCAAGGTTTTAGGGGTAGCTCCCCTAGGGTATGATCATTCCTTCTAGAAAAGGGTAGTATCATGGTATGGAGCCCAGATACTTACTCATGTGGACACACTTTATTTATTACTGTGTGATGTTGTTGGTTAGAGAGCTCTCGTATAAAGGTCCCAAAGGACCGGGGGTGGCATATCCAAGGGTTTATAATATCCCTTGGGAAAAGGGGTTCCCGACCTTGTTTGGCAGAGAACGGTTTAGTTCTTGGGGCGTCCCGCCAGAGGCGTTCCCATGTGGCAATAGGAAGTTCCTTAGCCTGACCATTTGTTGGAAAAATCCAATCAAAACAATACGAGCCTTGTACGGTTTTAGTTGTATTACCTGCCATTCACTTATGGTGGCGCCCCACTGTTTGGATGGTAGCTATAGTAGACATAGTTCGAAATGTCTATGCTGGCTAAGATTTATATTCTACTTTCGAAATATTTTTCTGCACTGTGCATTTATAATAATAATATCAAAAGAAATTTTTCTGCGTATCAAGCATGTTTGACTATCATAAGGAGAAATCTCCTCCGATTCTGCATTTGCATTGTGTGTGTGGCGGGAGGCCTTATGGTAGTTTCATTTTCCAAAAAGCATTGCGAATTGATTTAAAAAAAATCTTTGATTGTTTTTAAAGACAAACTGTTTTTGTTTGCTCACACCAGTCCCATGACTGACCCGGAGTTTATTGTTCATTTCCTAAACTCTGGGTGCCCACAAATTTCCACACTGGCAGTCTAGAGTTTATTTTTCAGATAGTTAGGTTCAGTAGATTATCTGGAGATAGTTCAGTCTTTGGATATGGACTGTACTTGCTTATCTTGGTGCAATCTTGATGGTGGATCAAGCTTAGAGTTTTTGAGCACTGTCTTTGGAGCATTTGGATAAGAGTTGCAGTATTGGATATCTGAGAAGACTTATCTCATGTTGTATTATATTCCACTGTGTTCTATGTTGTATACTCTCTGATGTTGATGATTATCATTGTATCAAATTGGTGTATCGGATATTGTATTCATGTTATATCAGTGATATCATCTTTTATTTCCGCTGTATATTTATCATCTAATGGTGTTGCAAGCTCCCACGATACGAACTTGATGTTGTTTATCGGACATCGAGTTCGGGTCGTGACAGTTTTGATGGTGACAATTTAACTCGTTGGCAAGAGACGATGAAATTTTTCTTGGTCACCATCAAGTTGTTCTACATTTTGGAAGATGACTTGGAAGAAATTCCGAAGGAAACTGATAAGGATGATGCTGCTCTAAAAGTTAAACGTGCAAAGCGCAAAGAGGATGATTTTCTATGTAGAGACCATATTCTGAATGCGCTATCTACCCTAGTCTACAATGCTCATAGGATCTTAGAAACAGCGAAGACACTCTGGACTGTCCTAGAGAATAAGTACCGCATATCCGAGGCCAGTAATAAAAAGTTTCTTATTTCTAATTTTATGTATTTCAAAATGGTCACAAATAAGTCCATAATTAGACAAGCAAGCAAAATTTTACTGTTGGTGAATCAACTTAAGGATGGTTGAATTGATCTCCCTGAATCTTTTGTTGTTGGAGTTGTAATTTCTAGACTTCTGCATAGTTGGAATGATTATATGAAAAAGATGAAGCATGCGGAAACGGATTTCAATTTAGACAGATTACTATGTCATCTTCATATTGAAGAAGACTCTAGCAAACGCGATCTAGATGATAATCCACAAACTGAGTCCCATTCTAAGACAAATAATGTTTAAATTACTGATAAGTTAAAGCTAAATAATGAGACAAGGTTTGAGAAGAAAAATCATTCCAAAACCAACAACAAAACGAAAGGTGCTTGTTATTTTTGTAACAAGCCCGGCCACTATGCCCGAGACTGCTGTCTGTGGAAGAAATAACAAAAGGTGAATGTGGTCGAAGACTCGCTTGTAGCTATAGTGCAAGAGGCGAACTCCGTTAGCAGTAATGATAATGATTGGTGGTTCGATACTGAAGCAACCATTCACATTTGCAAAGAACGTAATCTGTTCAAGAGTTACGAAGAAAATAAAGGAGAAGCCGATGAAGTTACTGAAGCAAATAAGGTTCCAAGCAAAGTTCTGGGAAAAGGCACTATAGAACTTCCTTTCACCTTTGGAAAAGTTCTTATATTAGTCAATGTATTTTATGTACCATATATGTGTAAGAATTTGGTCTCTGGATACCTTCTTAACAAAGGAGGATTTAAAATGGTGTATGAGTCTAATAAGCTAGTGTTGTCTAAGAATGGTAGATTCATTGGACAGGGATACTCTTGTAATGGCATGAATAAGTTGAATCTAATAAAGAAATCTTCTGTTTATATTGTTGATTCTATTAATTTCTGGCATGGTAGATTAGGACATGTTAATTATAATTCCATTAGAAATATGAATAAATAAGGATTAATTTCTGATTGTGATTTCGATACCATCTCTAAATGTGAAATAAGTATTCAAGCAAAATACACCGAAAATCCTTTAAATCCGTAGAAAGGAAAACTAATTTGCTTGATTTGGTATATAGTTATGTGGGTGACTTAAAAAGTCATATCATCTATGGTGGTTACCAATACTATATAACATTCATTGATGATTATACTAGATATGCATATGTATATCTAATGAAAACTAAAGATGAGGCTTTTGATAAATTCAAAATTTACAAAGTAGAGATCGAAATACAATTTGGAGTTAAAATTAAAATATTACATTCAGATCGTGGTAGTGAATGTTTCTCAAATGAATTCACCTTGTTTTGTAAACATCAAGGTATAGTTCACCAATGTACTGCCCCATATACACCACAACAAAATGGTGTTGCTGAAAGGAAGAATAGAACTTCAGTAGAAATGGTTAATGCCATGCTCATAAGTCTAATTTACCTTATAACCTATGGGGTGACGCTATTTTATCTGCATGTTATATTTTAAATAGATTACCACTTAAAAAGAATAATATTTTCCCTTATGAATTATGGTTTAATACGAAACCTAACCAAACTAGATTTAAAGTTTGGGGTTGCTTAGCATATGTTAGAAAACCAGACCCTAAACGACCAAAGTTAGAAAATAGAGCATTTAGATATGTTTTCATAGGATATTCACTTAATAGTATAACTTATAGATTCCTTATTCTTAACACCCTAGAAGTTAAAGAATCTGTAGATGTAGAATTTTTTGAAAATCAAACTATTGAGATCCCATTGAGATCATCTAGTCCAGAACCTAGTATGGCTAATGATATTAATGACGATGATTATACTCCTGCTCAAAACAGCAAGGAAGTATCGGTACCAGATAATAGTACTGTACAACGGAGAAGTAAAAGAGCGAGAATAGAGAAGGACTATGGTCCTGACTTCATTACATATCTTGTAGAAGGAAGTAAGGACGAAATCCTTAATATGACTAAATATGTAATGAACGACGGTGACGATCCCAAAACTTATTCTGAGACTATGAGTTTCAGAGATTCCAATTTCTGGAAAGAAGCTATCAATGATGAAATGAGTTCCATACTGTTAAACCAAACTTGGGTTATTAACTGATTTACCTTCTGGTGCTAAACCTATAGGATGTAAATGGACATTCAAGAAAAAATTGGATACAAATGCATTCATTGATAAGTTTAAAGCTAGATTAGTTGCTAAGGGATATAAGCACATGGAGTAGATTACTTTGATACATATGCTCCAGTTGTTCGCATATCTTCTATACGTTGTTTAATTGCACTTGCATCAATTCATAAATTAGTTATACATCAAATGGATGTAAAGACTGCTTTTCTAAATAGAGATTTAGAAGAAAAGATATATATATGGAACAACCTGAAGGTTTCAAAATCCCAGGCCAAGAAAAGAAATTTTGCAAATTAGTGAAATCTCTTTATGGCCTGAAGCAAGCTCCCATGCAATGGCATGAGAAATTTGATAAAGTTGCACTGTCATATGGATTCATTGTTAATGATGCTGATAAATGTATTTATAGCAAATCGGATGAAAACTGTACTGTTATAATACGTTTATACGTTCATGACATGCTAATATTTGGTTTCAATATATCCTGTGTGAATGAAACTAAAAAGTTTCTGTCTTCTAAATTCGATATGAAAGATGTAGGAGAGGCTGATGTAATTTTAGGAATTAAAATTGTTAGGAAAGAGGGGAAGTATTAGTAACTCAATCTTACTACATAGAGAAATTTCTACAAAAGTATGGTCATTACGATGACAAACCAGTACCAACTCCTTTGGATCCTAGTATTAAATTAGAAAAGAACACTGGAAGTACTATCTCTCAACTAGAGTATTCCAGTGTTATTGGGAGTTTTATGTATGCTATGCGTTGCACTAGACCAGACATCGCACATGCTATAAGTGTATTGTGTCGATTTATGAGTAATCCAGGTTTCAAACATTGGAAAGGTATTTCCAGAGTTTTAGCTTATTTGAAAGGACCATTGAATATGGTTTATCTTATAAAGGACATCCAGCTGTAATAGAAGGATATAGTGATGCAACCTGGACCAATGTAGGATCCAAATTCAAGTCTACTACTGGATGGATCTTTACATTAGGAGGCACTGCTGTGTCTTGGGCTTTCAAGAAGCAGACCTGTATTTCTGACTCAACAATGTTGTCAGAATTGATTGCATTAGCAGATGCATGTAAAGAAGCGGAATGGCTTAGGAATTTATTAATGGAAATCCCTTTATGGAAGAAGCCATCTCTAGCAGTCTTGATTAACTGTGACAATCAAGCAACGATATAAAATGTGTCTAATAAGACATATAATGGAAAGTCTAGACATGTGAGTCTAAGACATCAAATGGTGAGACAGTTACTCAAAAGTGGAGTTATAACTGTTGACTACATAGAAACGAAGAAAAACTTGGCCGACCCACTTACAAAGAGTCTTCCAAAGGCAATGGTTTCTATAAAGTCACAAGAAATGGGACTAAGGTCTGTGAATGAAGGTTGATCATCCTTAATAGAAACCCAACTTATGTCTTGAAAAGGATAGACAAAGTTCAATGGGTACCAGGTTAAGAGAATGATTATGGAATACTAAATCGATAATCCCATAATATTTAGTGTTGGATTCTTGCAGAACAAAGGATGGTATATACCCTTAATAAGTCTAGAAACCTTAAAAGGTATATCACAGAAACACCTTAAGAGACTTACCTATATGAGTATGGAAATTAGGTCGTTTCCTAGGAAAGTAAGACCGCTTTCTAAGTAGACTCATGAACCGGGATTTAAGCATATGACTATTAACGTGCCGAGCAATATAGAACACTTTACCTAAGAAAATCAACGTGTGTGATTGTTCCGGTTTTATCATTAGGGATACTTGGTTCAAGATTCATTCACCATAGAATCTCGATAAGGCTCTGAATGGTTTACACTAAGTAAAGGTTCAAATCCAAACGATACCTTTTATTTATGTGTTGGTTTTCACGATGATGCAAAACTTGATCTTAGAACTACATAGGCTTGATCCCACTTGGGTATGTAGGAAGTCGCTCCAACGATGCAGCCATCCTATTTATTAATTATTTCTTATTTTAAAAATTGGGTGAGATTGTTGTAAAATTTTCAAATAAATTTTGGGGCTTTGGGTTATTATTTGGAAGAGAAGAAGGAAAGAAGAAAGAAAAGATAGTCCCACATGCTAGAAAATCAAGGACTGTATTTGTATAAATATTGCTTTCTCATGTGGATGTTGGGGCCTTGGGGCTCCCACATGTTTGCCTTGTTGTGAGGAGAGAAGTTATACAACACCACACGCGTGCCACCGCTGTCCGTCCGACTAAACCGAACCGGGCCGGGTTGAGTACGGGTACGAGTTTCGGGTTCGAATCCGAAAATATTTTTGGATCATATGTGAATAGTAACGGACCAGTTTTCAGCCCGTTAAGTACCTAAAATCAAAATTCCTGAATTTGAATAAATAGCGGGAAATTTATAACATTTTCTAAACGTTACAAGAAATGAATAGCGTGACATTTAAATATTGAATTGATAAAGCCGTTTGTAACAATTGTGTATCGTTGCAAACGGTTGTGATACTTAGCGAATCGACACCTCTCTACCATTATAAATAGTGATGCCCATAAAACGTTAGATAGAGTTCTGAATCTTCTTCTTCCTCACAGAGCAGTTTTTGCGACAACAGAAAGTGCTACAAAACACTGTGCCACCATTACTCTATTTTGTGACGCCTCCAAGGTGTTGCAAACTCAGAAAATGTCGCAGAATTGTTGTCTTCTTCCTCTTCGTTCCATTCTATATAAATTGCATCATTAGAAACCATTACTAAAGTGTTCTTGGTCGGATCAAAGCGTACAAACTTTGAATCCGATTATGCTGTTGTAAGGCTTCATTGAATCTTGAAAGTCGGTAGTTCGATAACCCGTTTGTAGCTGGTGGGTTCAACTATTGTTCGAAAGAATCTATTTCGTAGATCCTTGAAGTCGGAAGTACATCATTACCTTCATCGCAATTGCATCAAATTCGCCTCGAACCGCAAATCCCCAAGATCTTCATCTTTGTAACAAAGTTGATGAAAAAATCTGTTAGCATAAGACCCCAAATATGCTCAAATTGATTTTGATGATTTATCATACATCACATGTTCGCCTTACATGCAGACACTATGATATGTTATTTTCTTTATAATTCTTTGTTTCTGTCTTAATAAAGTATTCTACTCTTTTTTTGAAAATGGGTAAAAGCTTTATTACTTAACTCAAACAAGGTCGGCCCGACCCAATACAACTAATATTTGTTCGCAATGTCTACATCCATTCCAGATAAAATATAATAATACAAGAGTTGCTTCGTCTTCCTTCAAGGTTTTCACGGTGGATTCCATGGTTGCTCCAACTGAATCTCGTTATTATGTTCTTTTAGTCTCATCTTCTTCAATGCATCTAGTTCAACAACTATAGATCTGTGAATTTTCTTGCTCTTTTCATTATAATTCGAACATCTCGTCCTATCATTTCACTAATTTCTTGCTCATTTTTTTGCATGTTTTGGAAAATACGTCTATTTCTTTCTCTCCGTACGTGCCATACAGAAGTAGTTGTCAGAATGGAAGCAATTTTCCCCATCAGGCTTTTGGGTTTCCAGCTTCTTGTCAAGTAAATCGCAATGTCACTTAAAGTCTTGTAAATTGCAGTTCAAAATTTTCTTTTGCATATCCCAGATTTGTCTAATAAATTTACATTGAAAGAATAGGTGTTTATGATTTTCGTCCTCCTATTTACAAAACACACAGACCGAGTCTTGTATAATTCTCCATTTTTTAAGTCTGTCCATGGTTGGTAGTCTGCATAGTAGAGCTTTGTAAGTTGTTTGTGACATTTTGGGGGTGCTAGCTCTATTCCATACAATTTATGCCCGTTCAATTTCAATACTTCTTTCTCTATGTTGTTCCCAAGCAGTCTTTAAGCTGAAGTCTTTGTTGTTTGGTTTCCATGTGTTTGATAGGTTGTCACTTAATGGAATACTCATAATTTCCTGTTTGATCTGATTTGCTGGAGAGTCAGGGGGAAAGTCCATGTTTTTCCTTGTATAATTTTTCCTAACTTAAAATCTCTTCCTCCGTATGCATTGAAACTGTCTCTAGTTTGTTTATGACACATTCATTGTTCAGCCGGGGTCGAACCAGAAAATTGTAGACTCTCCATTTGCAGTCCTTCTGTTTACTAAGTTTTTAAGGTTGCTTCTAGCTCTGAGAATTGTTTTCCATGTACTTGATGCATTTGGATCCTCTTTTTGAATCCAAAGTTTTTCTTTTAGATATCTACTTCTCATCCAAGCAGCCCAAAGACCTTTCCCATCTAGAATTTTCCATGCCAATTTTGTTGCATATGCTTTTTTTAGGTCCTTGAGATTTTTGAGACCCACTCCACCTTCATTTTTTTGGTTTTTATAATGTTTGATAAGATACTTTATGAATCCTTCTATGACGACCCACCATTTCGTACCATTCAAATCGACAATAATTCACACATGTCAGACTTGAATGATGCAAAATAACAGAATGTACATGAGCAAATGAAATCAAATACATAGAATCATCGACACAGAACAATTAGAATAATACACAGCGGAATATAAAATAACATAGTAGTTCATGAAGCTACTATAACAAAGTCTCAAAACAAATACATAATAACAGTCTGAAAACAACATAATAGAAATTCCAAAAACATAGAAGTTCACCAATACATGAGATAAACTAGAATAGCTGAAACTGAAATAGATATAAATAGAGATAGGCACAATCTACAGCAAAGACCAGCTCCAGAAAGAGAATCTAAAGCCGTGAATACTCAAGCTGACCCGAGCGTAAAGAAAAACACAAAACACTCGAGCCGGGACATATATATAATTATATAATGTAAACCAACTCAAGTGAACTGTAATAAAGATACACGTAACTTAAAGGATGCCTGGGACACCCATCCTCTAAGGATCCGTTAAACTATTTACTATATAGTAATATTGCACTATTATAATAATGTCTACAGTAAAATAAACATACTTTTTAATAGCGTTAAGGAGTGACACAATATTCCCCTTAACACGTAATAGTCCCAGTAGTCCATCCAGTATCAGCGTATCTCCAGATCGAGAGACTACCCTAAATACTCCATGGGCTACGGGAGAAAAACAAACTCAAAGTAAAGGCTCGCTATGGTAGGTGACACGACACACAAGGCAATGCTAGGGTAGATATAC